>OY979711.1:48751628-51520048 GCA_963855925.1 Inga laurina
GATGAAAAGTTAGCGGCTGCACTTACCTCAATTCTTTCTTTGCCTCCTTTTGTTTGATTTTTTGTGCCTTGTAGTATATTAATTTTTGAATTTAAATTTATTTTCTCTATATTCCTCCATACTTGACTTTCATAAGATTCATCTTTAACTGTATAAAGGAGAGCTTGGAACTTTTCTAAAACAATTAGAACGTTGTATTGGAAGAGAAATTAATGTTAGGCTTAGAGTCAAGCAAAGCAACATCAAATACCCATTTAGTAGTTGGGGGGTTTTGCAATTTTCTAAGAAATGAGATATTTTGCAACGGTTTACACGCTCAGAATTAATGGTAAGAAAATGATTTTGTTGATAATATCATATATTGTAATTGAGTGCTTGAGTCTTTTTGTCCTTGAGTCTTTGTAGCCCTATGAAGTAGAAACACAAACCACAAGGTCCTTGACGACATTGATGTCAGCTAAAAAAAGTTTAAAATGATGATAACCTTTTAATAGTTCAGTCATCATGATCTCCAACCACTCCTTCAAAGAGAAATAAGATATACGACACTCCATTGGTTGATAATGGGGACGTGGGATTGTTTGATATATCCACCCATATCTTCATGGCCAACAAAGCAATCATCAAAAACATAAAACTAGAAAAATGAGTTCTCATGTGTTGTTTTGAGTTTTCAAATGCGTCATTTTAGCAGTCTAGGCTTTGAATCTAATCTACTTCTAATTGTGTTAGTTGTTTTCATGTTATATTTAGGCTATACTCCTATAGTGTGATATCTGTCTTTTGGACCTGTCTATTTAGTTTGAATTTATATTTTTTTTGCCACTTATGAATATCCTTTAGTCAAAATATATACATTGATTAGTTATATTATATTGATGAATAATTTTTTTTGTTGAAGTTACATTGATTAATAATTCTAAGTGTATACAATATGTTAATGCACTTTGATATTTGTTAAAAAAAAAAAGTATACAATATGTTAATTAAAAAGCCATTATGTGAATATTTAATAAAAATTGATTTGGGTCAAATATTAGGACTCATGGGACACTATTCTTAACTTGAGAAATGAAAAATTGGATGCTTTCAACAAAAGGAAATTACCAAAATCAACAAAAAAAAATGTAATATAAAAACAGAAGCTAATCACAATCAAAATGTTAAAGTTAGCATTGGCAAAAAAAAAAATGTTAAAGTTAGCACTTTATGGGGAAAAATAGTAAAGAGGGAGGCATGAATTTTCTATATAATTAAGTAGATTATTAATATAAAGAGGGGGACATGAACTATCCTCTGCTCCTAAATATAAAAAAAAAAAAAAAAAGTTAACTTTTTTTAAAGAGATTAAAGAAGTTAAAGAAGTTACTTAATCATATCATATGTTGTGTATTATTAGATTATATATTAGTTTATAAGTTAAGTAAAACAGTTTGGAGAAAAAATGATAAATATAAATATTATAAAAAAATTCAAATATCTTATATTTAGGACCAAAGGGAGTAAATTTTTTCCAAAAAAATATAAATAAAGGAAATAAGGAAAACAAATTAAGAAATAATCATCTATAAATTATAACGTTAGTTGATGATGTCACTATTTCTAAATCAAATCAAATAAGTATTCATATGTTGCATTAATAACAAATGAAATTTAAGAAATAATCAAATAATTTTCAAATATGATTACTTAATCAATCAATTATGAAGAAATATAAAAAAGGAAATTAGGAAATGTGCATGTGGGATGATGATGTCATTATTTCTAAATCAAATCATCAAATCAATAATTTGCATCAATAATAAATTAAATTTAAGAAATAATCAAATTATTTTTAAGTATGATTACTTAATCAATCAATTTTGAAGAAATATAAAAATTAAATTATAAAATAATCATCAATAAATTATATTTATTGATTCTTTTTTTTAAGCAACGACGTTTTCCCTATTTCACTCTCGTGATAAGGGCAATGATTTAAGAACCGAGCCGGACCGGACGGTCCGGCCGACCAGACCGTCAACCGGCAACAACAATGGCTCGTTTCTCTGTCAAAAACCGTTCTTGATGTTGAGCTGGATTGGCTCGGAGAGAACCGGCTGTAGAGCCGGAAACCGTTTTCCAGCCAGAACCCGAAACGAGTTTTGTCAAACCGGACGGATTCTTGGGAGACAGATCTTAAAGGAGGAAGATGAACTGGAAGTCAAGGAAAGAGAAAGAACCGAGGAAGAAACATGAAAATTTTTAAAAAAAAAAACTTACTTATATGACTTGAAGTTTTAAACAAAATGCGGAAATGATTGAAAAAGCGTGTTTTGGATCTTCACTTAGATTTGAGATTCATGTCTTCGATCATGACTCTCGAAGCCAAACTTCAGTTTAGAAGAAACAGAATATCTCAGACGAAAGGAAAAGGAACAAAGTTGAGAGGAGGAAGTGAGAGAAAAGTATGAAAAGAAACAAAGAGTCGATATTTGAGTTGAGAGGAGAGCATGAGAGAGAAATCGCAATTTTCAACATTCATTGATTTTCAAAATCTACATTACATCTCTCCTGCTACACGTTTTCAGAATTCCTAAGATTTTAGTAGAGCTGGGAAAACGGGCCGAGCCCGTCGGGCCGGCCCTTTTAGGCCCTGGCCCTTCAAGGGCCAAGCTTGTAAATTGTTGCCTCAAAAGGAAGTCGGGCCTAAAAGGGCCGGCCCTTTAGGCCCGTTTATTTTTTATTTTTCTTACTTGAACAGGAATCATTTTACATTTTTGAATTACCTTATTGAATTTATATGTCACTCTGTCCTTATATTGTATGGAGTATGATTTTTGAATATATTGTTTTGTCTAATTGAATCATATTGTGATTTTTTAGTATGATTTTTGAGTATATTGTTCTGCCTATTTAGACTAAAATCATATTATATACTATTCTGCCTGATAGAGTATGATTTTTGATGGAGGTTGTGATTATTTAACTACTTGAACCTACTGCTCAAAGTGAAACACAATCAAATGTCCTTGAAATTGATGATAGTGGCGAAGAAGATGAAAATGATAGTCGTCATACTCATGCTATTTAGAGGTTAGAGTATTTAGTTTCTTGCCTTCTTATACTTTGGCCTTTGTGTGAGTTATTTATGGATATGATTTTACCTTTGATTATACACTAGTAACTATGTTTGTTTGTTGCAAGAGATGTGTTATTTAATAAACCTTAATGTTGACAACATTTATGTATTAAATTAGAACTTTAATCGTTGTTATTTACTAATTATATCTCCCTAGGGAAAATACGCAAGAAAAATAGTTAAATATTGTGAAAAGGATTTCCCAGCCCTGTGGGTCGGCCCTGGCCCTGATGCTCTCGGGCTGGGCCTTGAAAAACTGTAATTTTTCTGACCCCGAGCCCTTTAGGGCTGGCCCTGTTAGGCCCTGGCCCATCAAGGGCCGCCCTGTAGGGCCGGGCCGGCCCTGATTCCCAGCTCTAGCTTTTAGCTATTAGGTATAGGCCCTAAAAATCAGTCATAGTACTTATTTGATTTTATTTTATGTTAATAAAAAAAGATTTTATTTTGTTATTATCTTATTAATTAAAATTTTAGTATTTATAAAAAAACTTGTGATTTTTTGTCAAATTATTTTATTCTTATCTTTCTTTACATAAGTTAGTGCGTGTTTGTTTAAGCTTTTTGCACAGTAAAAACGCACTTATTACGCAAGCAGAGAAAAAACTCCTCTCACATACTTACCTCGTATACCGTGAATCACGAATTATAAGCTCGTTTTGGACAAAAATAAGCCATTCCAAACACACACTTAGTTGAATAGTTCAAAAATATATTTTCATATGATTATATTATTCATATTTTATTGACTATTTTACATGTTTATGAGTTACTTGACATACAGCAGAACAGTAGTGTAAAAGCAACAGTAAAAATAATATTTTTTTTTTGTCTTAAATATAAGATAGAGTTAATTTTTTTAAGAAGTTAAGAAAGCTAAATAAATTACTTAATCATATCATATATTGTATATCTTTATATTATATATCAGTTTATAAATCAAACAAAATAGTTCAAAAAAATGATAAATATCAATATTTTAAAGTAATTTAATTAACATTTTTAATATCTAAAAAAATCAACTATATCTTATATTTAGGATCGGAGGGAGTACATTTATTATCCCATTTTTATTATATTTTTTTAATTTAATTATTACATCACCGGTTCACCCAACCGATCCGACCGTTTGAATCATGACCCGTTGAATTCTCCGGCTCACTGTCCGGTCCGGTTTTTAAAACATTGGATAAGGGTTTTCAATATTGGTCTCATTAATATTTATCAACAAACAATATATTTAAAACTTTTAGTATATATACAGGTCATTTAAATAGATGATTATAAAATAATTACATGATTTATTATGATTACAAATAAACATTGCTTGTTGTGCATACATTAAAAAATTGCTCAATCATAAAGACTAAAATATATAATAAACATTACACACCTCATAAAACAATGATTTAGAATCATAAATTGTCCTTCTGTACGTCAGAAGCTTTGGAAGCTCAAAATACTATATGTAAACTTCCCAATGCAATGCACGAATAGCAATGCTTGTTGGTCAAAAAAATTTGTGTTGTATTCCTAGATATCATTCTAATCATTTGCATCAGAAACTACATCCACCAATAAATACATCTTTTACCTATGTAATCAAATTAAAGTTCATAGAGGTAAAGCAAATATTAAGGAACCGGAAGGAGTAATACCAAGTCTCAAACCCAAAAACCCATGTAATGTTCCCAGAAAACGTGCCATAAAGCCACGAGCAAAATTGGTTGATAGAGGTAAAGCAAACCGCCTCTTAACTATTGAGGAAGATAATTTTTAAGAATTATTGATAAATGTCTCTCAAAATTGTTAATGTAGCTGACATTTGATATCGACATAATGGAAATAAATGACTAGTTTTAGCCACTAAACAATACAATTATTGTGAAAAATATGATAACATGGCAATGTTGAAAGCATACTTTTATGAAAATCATCAAGACAAATATAACAGTGTATCATCAAAACCTTCTTGAAGCTTGATTTTGTATGAGTGTTTGAATGACTTCTTCAGAAGTAAGAATCATCTTGATTTCTTCCATGCATTCTAATACAATTACTTCTGAAATACCCTCAATATCTACATCCATATGTAATTAAGTGAAAAAGCCAATAGTCAAAGGAAAAACAAAACCAGAACCATCACGATAATGATTAGTATTGTAGAACAATTCTCTAGCACTTCAATGGTGAGTAAATCATATAAGAGGTTTCTTCTGATAAAGTTGGGACAGTTTTGAAAAAACTCGTTGGTTTGATACTACGCCTTATATATGATTGTATAGGATACTTACTTCTGAGACCATGTTGAGATTTTAGATATAGGTATAGATTGAGGTTATCGTTGTATAAAAAGAATGAAGTGCATTGATAGGACATACTATAAACAACTCAAATAGGCCCAGAAATTCTGATATTTTATTAATTGAGAAAACATATGGGAAGAATCCATATGCCTTGATTCCTAGACCTACTAATATATATATACAGAATATGTGGGCTTTAAGAAGCCTTTAGGCCCAATAACTTGTAACAACAAAATGTCTCCATACTTAATACACATATGATAATACACATCTAAACATATAATCCAATACACAATTATTTAACATTTCTTTACACTCCCCCTTAAGTTGGCGTTGGAAACACATTAACAGCACCTAACTTGCCAAGCAATCTGACCTGCACGTCTTTTCCATATGCCTTTGTGAGTAAATCAACCTCTTGGTCCTTGGACTTAACATACTCCAAGCTTATTAAACCATGTTGCAATTTTTCCTGAACAAAATAACAATCTATCTTGATATGCTTCATTCGTTCATGGAAAATAAGATTAGAAGCAATGTGCATTGGTGCCCTATTATCATAGTACACACTGGTTCTTCACATGCAATGCCAAGATCTTTTAGTACACCTCTGACCAATACTACTTCGGATACAGCTGATCTCATGGCTCTATACTCAACCTCTACTAAGGAAGTTGTTACTGTTTCTTGCTTCTTTGTCTTCCACTTGATCAAGGAATCTCCAAGCTTGAGGAGGTACCTTGTGACTTATCTTCTTGTGGTTCCATAACCTGCCCAATCTGAGTCACAATAGCAAGTCAAGGTCTGGTCCTTATCTCAACTCAACAAGATCCCAAGGCCAACACTCTACTTTAGGTATCTCAGCACATCAAATGCAACTGTCATGTCCACCTTTGTCAGCATTTGCATGAATTGACTGAGAACATACATAGGAAATGAAATATCAGGTCTTGTAATCGTCAAGTAGATCAACCTACCCACAAGTTTCCTATATTTTTCCAAACTCTTAAGCAAGTCTTCCTCCTCGTTCCTTCCTTACTCATAGGCTAGAAGCTTCAAATTTTGCTTCATAGGTAATGTCAGTGGCTTGCAGCCACTCATCTTAGCATTTGAAAGAAGATCTAGTACATATTTCCTCTAGGAAAGAACTATTCCCTTTTATGATCTTGTTACTTCAATGCCAAGGAAATATCTCATCTCTCCCAAGTCGATCCTTAATTTTAAATTGGATGTGAAAAAACTCCTTTATTTCATTTATTCTTTCTTCTGAACTACCTATAACAAGAAGGCCATCCACATACACAAGTATCATAACATATGCATCATCATAATGCTTAATAAAGAGCGAGTAATCATGTTTGCTCTGAATAAAACCTCCATCAACTAAAGCCATCGACAATTTATGATTCCATTGCCTCGATGCTTGTTTTAGACCATACAATGATTTATTAAGTTTACAAACCATGTTCTCCCCCTATTTCTTAAAACCTTGGGGAACGATCATGTAAACTTCCTCATCTAAATCTCCCTGCAATAAAGTGTTATGTACATCCATTTGATAAAGGTTCCAACCATTTATTGCAGTTAATTTTAATACAATCCTAACGGCTATCATCTTTATTACAAGAGAAAATATTTTGTGATAATCTATACCCTCTCTTTGGGTACATCATTTAGCTACCAACCTAGCTTTAAACTTATTTATTGAACCATCATAATCATGTTTTACCTTGTATAGCCACTTACATCCAATTGCATTCTTTCCTCTTGGGAGTGGCACAACATCCTAAGTGTGATTTCCCTCAAGAGCCTCAGTTTTTGCTTGCATTGCCTTTATTTACCTTTCATCTTTAATGGCTTCATCATATGACATAGGCTCAACAACTAAATCAATAGAACAAAAATAACGTAGATAAGATGAAGAAACAGAATCATAAGAAATATAATTCTCTATTGGATACTTACAACCAATGTTCTCTAACCCGGACCGGCCCGGCCGAACCGGCCTGGAAACCGGTGACCCGGGCACTAAACCGGTCCGGTTCGGTGACCCGGTCCGGGTCAACTTTTTGATTTTTTTTTAATTTTTATTTTTTTAAAAAAAATTTTCCTTTAGAATTTCATACTATAAGTCTAAAATATTCTATTTTTCACCGGTTTGGTCCCGGTTTAGCTCCGGTTTGACTCCGGTCTGACCCACTGACCCTTGACCCAGTACCCCGACCGGTTCACTGACCGGTCCGGGTTTAATTACCTTGCTTACAACCTTGTTTCTTTGTTTGCTGAGGCATATTGGTAGAGATACCTGAAGTAATTAGGTTGCAAACATAGTCTTGTGACCAAATTGGATGTAACACCTTATTTCTGTAATCGATCTGATGAGTTTTAGACAGTGAATTCGAAACATGAAGTGATATTCAAATATAAAGTTCTTTCAATTCCCAACCTCAGGACAGGATTTGAACATATAGTTGAGTGGGCTTTTCAGAAAATTTCAAATTCTTTTCGAAAACTATCATAAAGTGGTTTGTAACTTCTTCGTAACTCATCATTTCTTAATTCTCTTTATTATCTTAATTAGAGTGATTCTTTGCTCATTTTTATGTGCAAAAGGTTTTTTAACTAATGGGCTCATACGATTTGATTACCCACTTTTAATTCAATTATCGCTTTTGGATAATTAATTCATTCGGCATGCGGGTTATACAGCTATCCATTGTAAATATATTAATTTATATAGCGGACTAGTACATGAATAATTCTTCTCTTCTTCATTACAACTTCTTTCCTGGAACAGAGCCCTCACTTCTCTTCTGTGCTCAGTTGCCTATATGGTTGACGGGGAAGCGTGAGATTCGAGAGAATCTTAGTAGCAAACATTACTGAAAATACATGTAAGATAAATGCTAGTGTATAATATGCTTGCCTTATGTAATAACCCAATTTGGGATTTAGGGCTAATTGTGTTAGTATCGATGTAATTACTGTTGAATTTAATGTGAATATGTTTTAATTATTGCCTAAGCCCTATATTTAAGCTTATGAGTGCACTACTACAAAAAACTAGTATAATGGCACTTATTTTAAAACATATTTTGGCATTTAAAAAACGTCAAAGCTTTTGACGCCATTAAAAATACCTATAGCGCTTTTCAATATATAAAAACGCCAACGGAGGAGATACCCTCCTTTGGCGTTTATAAAATAAACGCCGAAGGAGGTTGACACCTCCTTTGGCGTTTATATTACAAACGCCAAAGGAGGTGAACACACCTCCTTTGGCGTTTGTAATATAAATGCCAAAGTAGGCATTGCCTCCTTTGGATTTTTTTTTTTTATATTTTTTTAAATATTTTTTTCTTTACGGTGTAATTTAAAAATAAATGCCTGATAATCATATATAATTTTTTAGCAAGTAAATGACTATACATTTCATCTAGTAGGTAAATTACAATATAAAATGATGATGATGATCATTTTTTTAATTATTTTATTTTTTTGATAAAACAAACAAATCACAATATAATGGTAAAAAATACAAAACATTAACTACAATGATTTGTATTACAACAAAATTACTATAATATTATTAATTTGTAAGTTTAAAAATTAAAAAAATAACAATATATAGGAAGTTTAAGTTGACAAAGTTGAAACTTCAAATCAATACTTAAAAAATAAAAAATATGAGCAAACATATAAGAGTCATTGCAAATTTTAACCAAAAAGAAAACATGGATCAAATGTTAAAAAAAACAATGCTTACAAGTTAGGGATCTCTTACTTCTACTTGATGCCATCAAAGAGAGAAGGAATGGGGATAACGAATAAGAAAAGCTAGTAGACCAATAAAGTGAGAGAGTAATGGATCGAAGTTATGGGAAGTGACAAGCGGGAGAGTGATAATGGCGGGATGTCAATGGCGGGGTTTTTAAATTTTGTAAACAAGGGAAGCTTTGGCGCTTCATAAAAGAATGTCATTGCTTCCCATTTTCAAAATAAAATTTTTAAAAAAAAAATGGAAGCTTTGGCGCTTCTTTAGGAAGCGCCAAAGCTTCTATTGTGTTTTTTATTTTTTATTTTTTCAATATGAAGTTTTGGCACTGTGTTTATGTAATCGGTTAGTTTAACTGTATTTTATGTGATGATTCTTTTTCTAACAATGGTCAAGTATATAATACTTTTACGCTTCATTATAAAAAAATTTGATGAACTTCATGGAGCTCACTCAGTTTTACGCTTCATTATAAGTGTAAGTTAATACTAGTGACAACAATATATTCAAGTAGATAATTTGGATCTATAAAAAGAAAGAGCAAAAAGTATGACAAACATATCATATAACTTTACGTTGATTGTAATTATTAAACCTTTAACAATGATAAATGTATAATAATATAATGACCCAAGTGAAAAAAAAACACTTAATTTAAAATTACTTTATAGCTAGATACACACACAATCAAAGAAACTGACTGAACCTTTTTTTTAAAAAAAAAAAGATACATAAGAAGCTTTGGAGCTTCTTTAGGAAGCGTCAAAGCTTCCTATAAGAAGCTTTGGCATTTCCTTAGAAAGCGCCAAAGCTTCCTATTATAATATTTCTTTTTTTATTTTTAATTTTTTTTACCTGACACTTATGAGTAATTTTCCCTACAAAATAGTAATCAAATTATTTATTCTATAATAATTAATAAATAATATATTAAGAAAAGCTAAACACATTAAATTGATTTTGATGGGAAACATGTACTCTTAAGTATTAGTTTCCTTTACTATGTCATATATGAAACCAGCGTGGATCAATTTTTCTTTAAAAAAAAATATATAGGAAGCTTTGGCGCTTCCTTAGGAAGCGCCAAAGCTTCCTATTATATTTTTATTTTTTATTTTTTTGAAAATATAAGAAGCTTTGGCGCTTCCACATAAAGCGCCAAACGCGCCTTAGAGTATTGGATTGTTTGGACTTTGGATACCTACTATTAATAGGATCTAGAAGGTTGGTAGTATAAAAAAGGGTTAGAGGCCATTTTTACCCCAAAAGTATAAACTCAGGAGTAATTTTGTGCTGGAAGTTTCATCCGGGGAAATTTCGCCCTGGAAGTTTCAAATGTGAGGCAATTTCGCCCTGATCATCATCCCAATTAAATTTGACAGTTAGTTGACCAAATTTCGGGGTAAATTCCCTCTTGAGTGAAAACTTCCAAAGCAAATTTGCTCCTAAGTTGAAACTTTCAGGGGAAATTTTTTGTTATCTCAGGGGCAAATTTGCCTTGGAAGTTTTCACTTTGGAGCAAATTTGCCCCTAAATCTGGTCAACTAACAGTCAACTTAATTGCTATAACAGTCTGGGCGAATTTGCCCTACATTTGAAACTTCAAAGGTAAAATTGCCCCAAATGAGACTTTCGAGATAAAATTGCCCACGAGGCAATACTTCCAGAACAAAAAAAGACCTTTAGCCCTATAAAAAAAATAAAATACATGGGCTACGTCTCCTTTTGGTGCACTATATATGTTGCAGCAACAGAACCACAGTCCACAAATATGAATGTGATCCTAAAGTCGTTAAAGAATATTGGTGAAAGATCAGGATTGTCAAATCAATAAGATAGTGATGATTAAGAGGGCATAAAACCCGGCAAAGAACATGGCAAGGACTTGTGACGAAAAAAGGAACTAATTAATTTAAGCACAAGCAAGATTATGTTTATGCTTTGCGTGAGATATACAATTTCCCAAATCGATTCATGTGAGTTGATTGCATAACCATCTATAATTCAATTATAATATGTGAAATCATGGCACGTGAACGTCACTTCAGATTTTAATTTGCCATATTAAGAACCTTGCACGTTAAACCAGTTGCCAAAAATAATAATAAGTTCTCTGTCATCACGCCAAATTAGTTATTTAATTCAAGTTTCCCCTTTGCCTGCTGTATTTCATGCTTACATGCTTACTCTACTAATATTTTTAGAATTTTAGGTCATTACTTTTTTCCTTTTGGCATAAACTTATTGTTAAGTGTTTATATAATCTCAAATTAAAAAAAAAAAAAAATCCCTTGTACTTAATGTATGGCTTAATTGAGGAGTATTAGTCTTAAATGTAATATCCATATTTTCATATTTATCAATATTTTCCTAATTTACCCATATTGATGCTCCCTCAACATAATCAAGTAAGAGAGATGGGGGGATTTATGACAGATGGTTAGGGCATTGTAGAAAAATAATGTCATATTAACTAAGTTTTTGAATCTAATCTAATTAGATAAATATGTTTTACATTAAGAAATGAAAAGAATAGTTATGTAGGGCCTTGTATTTAAATTTGAGGATGTGAGTTAAAATTCTGTGTGTGTGGAGGGGTATAATGGATGCTTGAGTTATAGGACCAAAAAAAAAACTAAAACGATAATAGTTGCAATCCTGATGGAATTGAAGTTAATCACAACAAATATTTAATCCTAAATTTTTCTACCCTAATATTTATTTGAACTTTCAAGTTTAGACTTTGGAGCAACTTTTGTAAAAGTGATTCTAAGGGTGATGCATCTTCCGCATAACCAGAAACCAGGTTTTGATGTTGACTTTTGAAATTAGTAAAACCACATGATTTTTTCAATAACTATTTTTTAGTTTTTTTTTTTTTACCTGAACTATTTTTTTAGTTTTTTTTTTCTCAAACTATTTTTTTTAGTTTTAAACCTTTACTTTCTATCAAACTGATATTATATCGTGATCACTGATCAAACAATAGTTCTAGCCTTATCTGGTGAACGAATCAAAATTTGTTCAAGTTAAGTTTTATTTATTCTTAAACTAATTGCTTTTACAAGCATGAAACTCAATTTTCAATTTATTTACAGCAGATCAAATAAAATCAAAAAGAAAAATTATCAATGTAATGCAGCTAATTGATTTAACTTAGGGAAATTAGGGAGAAGGACCAAAGAAATATAATATTTAATGTAAAGGATCTTAAAAAATATAATCATTTAGAAAGAACAAATTTCAAAATATAAATTTAAAAATACTAAATTACAGTTAGTCAAACTTTCTATAGCCTCTCATTCAATATCTTCCACATTCTATTTTGAAACTAATTTGAATCTTATTTTCCGCCAAAATCAAAAACTCCAAAGTCATCCATTACAGGATTTTTTTAAACTTTTGTTTTTCGCTAACATCAACATAACCATATGATCGATATACTAACATTACATAATTTGTTTTATTTTTAAAACTTACATGAATTTATTTTAAAATATAAATGAATTATACAAGCTCCTTTTGAATCATGTCATGGATAATTTTGGCGATTTTACTTTTGGTAAAAACTAAAATTCAAATTAGTTTTAATATTTTTAAATTGTTATTTTGAATTTTGGTCATTCTAAATAATTACATTATTTTTTTAATCTTTTACAATAAATAATTTTTTTTTCTTTGTCCTTCTCCATAATGTTCCCTTTAACTTGATAAAATTTGAAAACTGCAAATTGAGTTGTGATCCAGACAATCGAAAAATGGAAGTAATTTCTATTATTTAATTAATTCTTAATAATTATTAGAATCCACATGTGGTCACAAGGAACCTAGAATTATCAGCATTTGTCATACCAATAGATTTATCCATCATTTAAAAGATAACAATAGTTCACGGCAATCCAATAATCAAGTAGGTAAGACTTGAGAGAGTATACAAGTTTTTTTCTGAAAACCAAGGTACTTACCTTCAAATAGGAAGGCGAATATAATATTCTTTTAATAGATCGGCTAATTAATTTTTTGGCCAAAGACTAATTAATTCAATACATGAGATGTGTATTCTTAAAATTGTTCAAAAGGGACAGCATAACCTGACGATACAAATGAGGCAATCTCGCCTAAAAAAATAAACCAATGTTCACGCCAAAAAGATTAAGAAAAAATATATCATTTATGGTTTAATAAAGGTTGCTGGAAGTTGGTTGCTGTATCCTTTTGTCTGTCAAGGGGTTGGATGCTTTAATTTGGCCGTCGCTTGATTAGGATGGTTTCTACATGTTTGAAATATTAAAATTGTTAAATATAATAGAAAATAGAGGATAGATTGATAGAGAAGTGTTGCTTCAAAAACATGGTTAAGTGTACTGTTACACATGAGAGATTGAAGATTTTATTACTAGTTGGCTCTTATATATTATGCCACTCGTCCCACGATAGCGACGACTTCGTATAGGATAGTCTTCGTATATTATATTCTTCTACGTACGTCCACGACCCATAATATATATATATATATATATCTTTTTTTTACCATAAAAAAGTTATATATATACCTCATATTTACCTTACATGTTATGATCAAATTCAAAATTATTTATTGATAATATAATGTAAGAAAGCATTAAGTAAAAATCACAATAATTTTTGTAGGAAAAAACTTAGATCAAGTTTCTTATATCCATTATGTTAAGCTCTCCAATATCAACATCCTATTTTTTTCATGTGGATTTATAGTTAAATGATTTTATTTCAAAAATAGGATAAATGGTCATGTGTAATTAAATAACTTAACAAAAGAAACCTGACCTAAGTATATGGTTCCTTCTTTTTATATATTATTCCGAGGTTACTAGTTTCTAGTTTCTCCGAGAATGTCTAAACGACAAATAATATTATACACACATAAACACATACACACACACACATACACATACACATACACATACACATACACATACACATACACATACACATACACATACATACATATATATATATATATATATAGAAAATTTTTAGAATTTAAAAATAAGAACCACTTTGTTATAAAACTTAGAGGAGCAAGTTACATTCCCTACGCTACTGTCCATATGCCATGGACAACAATCCAACTTACTCTCTTTCCTGTGCAATGCAAATCCAATCTATGTTAAATTATCAGCGCATATTAATTATTATTAGCTCTAGCTAGTTTTTTGCTTCATCCTCTAAATAGAAAATAAATCCATGAGACAATGTAAGTTTCCGTTGCTACAAATTGACAAATTCGCTGCCTAGTAAGTCCCAATAGTCAAAATACATCTTAAGATATTGTTTTGACTCCCTGGTATTGAAAAATTGATCCAAATAAAAGGGCTAGCAGTTTTTACTTTTCATTTTATATTTTAACACTTATCTGATTTTTTGAGATTTTAATAAATATATTTTTATTTATTTATAATTCTGGTATAAAATTCAATTGTTAAATTTTTATCTTTGAACTTTTTTTCATTTTTGAAGTTTTATTTTCATTTTTCTGTTGAAGCAAAACAAAAGGGGTATAACAACTAATTATGCTCTAAATCATAAAATAAATACAATATTTTTTTCACATTTTATTCTCTTAAAAGTTGGGGGAAATAGGGTTAAGGTGAGTCCAACACCTTGAAGTATTTTTCTGTCCAGTATCTTAAAGTATTTTGTGATTCATCTAGCACCCTAAAATATTTTTATAAATGCGTCCAATACCTTAAAATATTTTATGGTACAATTACGCAAGCATTACTTTTTAGGAGAAATTTTAACCTCGTCATAAACTTCTAAAAGTTCTTTAAGTGAAGATGCATCCAGTTTGGTAAAAAAATAAAGGTGCAAGCACCCTTAAGAATTTTTTAGCATCAACTTTAAAGTGGTAGATGAATCACAAAATACTACTTTAGGATGCTGGATACACCTAAAAAATACTACAGTGTGCTGCTGAGGTACAAAATATCTTAGAATATTGAATATATCTCATAAAATATTTCACAGAATTAAATGCACCTTAACCCTGAAAAATAGAATAATCACATTATTACATATACCTGAAAAATAAATTAAATAGATATAATAACACATAGATAATGAAATCATAAGAAATTTATGGATATGCTGAATTAGAGGTTTAAAAAGTACTACTCTTGTTCTAAATATAAAAAATCAATTACTAATAATTTACCGATATTAAAAAAGTAATTAAATTAGCTATCTATCTATATCTTATATAATACTCGTAATAACACCATTAAAAACCATTCCTGAGCAATCATTTTTTGAGAAATTAGTTATGTTTTTATTAACTTCATTAGTGAATTTCATTTACTTTGACACCAATAAATATCAATAATTTATATTTTATATCCATAAATTATTAGCCAATGATTAATGAGTTATCATAATAATACTTTAGCCCATAAATCAAGAAGTTATCATAATCATAATTCAAACTAAATATGCAAGAAGCTTAATGTTCAAGAAATTTAGGTAGCCCCATGATTATAGCAATGCTTATATATATTAACGTCATCACTGTGTTCCATTTTATGTTCTCCGTTCTTCATCGTTAGTGAGCTCAATTCTTCATCCCCAAGATCATGGCAGGTTAGCCTTATGAACTCATCGGGGATATTGATGACCACAAGGACACCTAGGCTATCATTGCTCAAGTTGTCAAGAAGTGTACGATGACTAAAAAGACATCACCTTTTGATGAAAAGTTAGCGGCTGCACTTACCTCAATTCTTTCTTTGCCTCCTTTTGTTTGATTTTTTGTGCCTTGTAGTATATTAATTTTTGAATTTAAATTTATTTTCTCTATATTCCTCCATACTTGACTTTCATAAGATTCATCTTTAACTGTATAAAGGAGAGCTTGGAACTTTTCTAAAACAATTAGAACGTTGTATTGGAAGAGAAATTAATGTTAGGCTTAGAGTCAAGCAAAGCAACATCAAATACCCATTTAGTAGTTGGGGGGTTTTGCAATTTTCTAAGAAATGAGATATTTTGCAACGGTTTACACGCTCAGAATTAATGGTAAGAAAATGATTTTGTTGATAATATCATATATTGTAATTGAGTGCTTGAGTCTTTTTGTCCTTGAGTCTTTGTAGCCCTATGAAGTAGAAACACAAACCACAAGGTCCTTGACGACATTGATGTCAGCTAAAAAAAGTTTAAAATGATGATAACCTTTTAATAGTTCAGTCATCATGATCTCCAACCACTCCTTCAAAGAGAAATAAGATATACGACACTCCATTGGTTGATAATGGGGACGTGGGATTGTTTGATATATCCACCCATATCTTCATGGCCAACAAAGCAATCATCAAAAACATAAAACTAGAAAAATGAGTTCTCATGTGTTGTTTTGAGTTTTCAAATGCGTCATTTTAGCAGTCTAGGCTTTGAATCTAATCTACTTCTAATTGTGTTAGTTGTTTTCATGTTATATTTAGGCTATACTCCTATAGTGTGATATCTGTCTTTTGGACCTGTCTATTTAGTTTGAATTTATATTTTTTTTGCCACTTATGAATATCCTTTAGTCAAAATATATACATTGATTAGTTATATTATATTGATGAATAATTTTTTTTGTTGAAGTTACATTGATTAATAATTCTAAGTGTATACAATATGTTAATGCACTTTGATATTTGTTAAAAAAAAAAAGTATACAATATGTTAATTAAAAAGCCATTATGTGAATATTTAATAAAAATTGATTTGGGTCAAATATTAGGACTCATGGGACACTATTCTTAACTTGAGAAATGAAAAATTGGATGCTTTCAACAAAAGGAAATTACCAAAATCAACAAAAAAAAATGTAATATAAAAACAGAAGCTAATCACAATCAAAATGTTAAAGTTAGCATTGGCAAAAAAAAAAATGTTAAAGTTAGCACTTTATGGGGAAAAATAGTAAAGAGGGAGGCATGAATTTTCTATATAATTAAGTAGATTATTAATATAAAGAGGGGGACATGAACTATCCTCTGCTCCTAAATATAAAAAAAAAAAAAAAAAAAGTTAACTTTTTTTAAAGAGATTAAAGAAGTTAAAGAAGTTACTTAATCATATCATATGTTGTGTATTATTAGATTATATATTAGTTTATAAGTTAAGTAAAACAGTTTGGAGAAAAAATGATAAATATAAATATTATAAAAAAATTCAAATATCTTATATTTAGGACCAAAGGGAGTAAATTTTTTCCAAAAAAATATAAATAAAGGAAATAAGGAAAACAAATTAAGAAATAATCATCTATAAATTATAACGTTAGTTGATGATGTCACTATTTCTAAATCAAATCAAATAAGTATTCATATGTTGCATTAATAACAAATGAAATTTAAGAAATAATCAAATAATTTTCAAATATGATTACTTAATCAATCAATTATGAAGAAATATAAAAAAGGAAATTAGGAAATGTGCATGTGGGATGATGATGTCATTATTTCTAAATCAAATCATCAAATCAATAATTTGCATCAATAATAAATTAAATTTAAGAAATAATCAAATTATTTTTAAGTATGATTACTTAATCAATCAATTTTGAAGAAATATAAAAATTAAATTATAAAATAATCATCAATAAATTATATTTATTGATTCTTTTTTTTAAGCAACGACGTTTTCCCTATTTCACTCTCGTGATAAGGGCAATGATTTAAGAACCGAGCCGGACCGGACGGTCCGGCCGACCAGACCGTCAACCGGCAACAACAATGGCTCGTTTCTCTGTCAAAAACCGTTCTTGATGTTGAGCTGGATTGGCTCGGAGAGAACCGGCTGTAGAGCCGGAAACCGTTTTCCAGCCAGAACCCGAAACGAGTTTTGTCAAACCGGACGGATTCTTGGGAGACAGATCTTAAAGGAGGAAGATGAACTGGAAGTCAAGGAAAGAGAAAGAACCGAGGAAGAAACATGAAAATTTTTAAAAAAAAAAAACTTACTTATATGACTTGAAGTTTTAAACAAAATGCGGAAATGATTGAAAAAGCGTGTTTTGGATCTTCACTTAGATTTGAGATTCATGTCTTCGATCATGACTCTCGAAGCCAAACTTCAGTTTAGAAGAAACAGAATATCTCAGACGAAAGGAAAAGGAACAAAGTTGAGAGGAGGAAGTGAGAGAAAAGTATGAAAAGAAACAAAGAGTCGATATTTGAGTTGAGAGGAGAGCATGAGAGAGAAATCGCAATTTTCAACATTCATTGATTTTCAAAATCTACATTACATCTCTCCTGCTACACGTTTTCAGAATTCCTAAGATTTTAGTAGAGCTGGGAAAACGGGCCGAGCCCGTCGGGCCGGCCCTTTTAGGCCCTGGCCCTTCAAGGGCCAAGCTTGTAAATTGTTGCCTCAAAAGGAAGTCGGGCCTAAAAGGGCCGGCCCTTTAGGCCCGTTTATTTTTTATTTTTCTTACTTGAACAGGAATCATTTTACATTTTTGAATTACCTTATTGAATTTATATGTCACTCTGTCCTTATATTGTATGGAGTATGATTTTTGAATATATTGTTTTGTCTAATTGAATCATATTGTGATTTTTTAGTATGATTTTTGAGTATATTGTTCTGCCTATTTAGACTAAAATCATATTATATACTATTCTGCCTGATAGAGTATGATTTTTGATGGAGGTTGTGATTATTTAACTACTTGAACCTACTGCTCAAAGTGAAACACAATCAAATGTCCTTGAAATTGATGATAGTGGCGAAGAAGATGAAAATGATAGTCGTCATACTCATGCTATTTAGAGGTTAGAGTATTTAGTTTCTTGCCTTCTTATACTTTGGCCTTTGTGTGAGTTATTTATGGATATGATTTTACCTTTGATTATACACTAGTAACTATGTTTGTTTGTTGCAAGAGATGTGTTATTTAATAAACCTTAATGTTGACAACATTTATGTATTAAATTAGAACTTTAATCGTTGTTATTTACTAATTATATCTCCCTAGGGAAAATACGCAAGAAAAATAGTTAAATATTGTGAAAAGGATTTCCCAGCCCTGTGGGTCGGCCCTGGCCCTGATGCTCTCGGGCTGGGCCTTGAAAAACTGTAATTTTTCTGACCCCGAGCCCTTTAGGGCTGGCCCTGTTAGGCCCTGGCCCATCAAGGGCCGCCCTGTAGGGCCGGGCCGGCCCTGATTCCCAGCTCTAGCTTTTAGCTATTAGGTATAGGCCCTAAAAATCAGTCATAGTACTTATTTGATTTTATTTTATGTTAATAAAAAAAGATTTTATTTTGTTATTATCTTATTAATTAAAATTTTAGTATTTATAAAAAAACTTGTGATTTTTTGTCAAATTATTTTATTCTTATCTTTCTTTACATAAGTTAGTGCGTGTTTGTTTAAGCTTTTTGCACAGTAAAAACGCACTTATTACGCAAGCAGAGAAAAAACTCCTCTCACATACTTACCTCGTATACCGTGAATCACGAATTATAAGCTCGTTTTGGACAAAAATAAGCCATTCCAAACACACACTTAGTTGAATAGTTCAAAAATATATTTTCATATGATTATATTATTCATATTTTATTGACTATTTTACATGTTTATGAGTTACTTGACATACAGCAGAACAGTAGTGTAAAAGCAACAGTAAAAATAATATTTTTTTTTTGTCTTAAATATAAGATAGAGTTAATTTTTTTAAGAAGTTAAGAAAGCTAAATAAATTACTTAATCATATCATATATTGTATATCTTTATATTATATATCAGTTTATAAATCAAACAAAATAGTTCAAAAAAATGATAAATATCAATATTTTAAAGTAATTTAATTAACATTTTTAATATCTAAAAAAATCAACTATATCTTATATTTAGGATCGGAGGGAGTACATTTATTATCCCATTTTTATTATATTTTTTTAATTTAATTATTACATCACCGGTTCACCCAACCGATCCGACCGTTTGAATCATGACCCGTTGAATTCTCCGGCTCACTGTCCGGTCCGGTTTTTAAAACATTGGATAAGGGTTTTCAATATTGGTCTCATTAATATTTATCAACAAACAATATATTTAAAACTTTTAGTATATATACAGGTCATTTAAATAGATGATTATAAAATAATTACATGATTTATTATGATTACAAATAAACATTGCTTGTTGTGCATACATTAAAAAATTGCTCAATCATAAAGACTAAAATATATAATAAACATTACACACCTCATAAAACAATGATTTAGAATCATAAATTGTCCTTCTGTACGTCAGAAGCTTTGGAAGCTCAAAATACTATATGTAAACTTCCCAATGCAATGCACGAATAGCAATGCTTGTTGGTCAAAAAAATTTGTGTTGTATTCCTAGATATCATTCTAATCATTTGCATCAGAAACTACATCCACCAATAAATACATCTTTTACCTATGTAATCAAATTAAAGTTCATAGAGGTAAAGCAAATATTAAGGAACCGGAAGGAGTAATACCAAGTCTCAAACCCAAAAACCCATGTAATGTTCCCAGAAAACGTGCCATAAAGCCACGAGCAAAATTGGTTGATAGAGGTAAAGCAAACCGCCTCTTAACTATTGAGGAAGATAATTTTTAAGAATTATTGATAAATGTCTCTCAAAATTGTTAATGTAGCTGACATTTGATATCGACATAATGGAAATAAATGACTAGTTTTAGCCACTAAACAATACAATTATTGTGAAAAATATGATAACATGGCAATGTTGAAAGCATACTTTTATGAAAATCATCAAGACAAATATAACAGTGTATCATCAAAACCTTCTTGAAGCTTGATTTTGTATGAGTGTTTGAATGACTTCTTCAGAAGTAAGAATCATCTTGATTTCTTCCATGCATTCTAATACAATTACTTCTGAAATACCCTCAATATCTACATCCATATGTAATTAAGTGAAAAAGCCAATAGTCAAAGGAAAAACAAAACCAGAACCATCACGATAATGATTAGTATTGTAGAACAATTCTCTAGCACTTCAATGGTGAGTAAATCATATAAGAGGTTTCTTCTGATAAAGTTGGGACAGTTTTGAAAAAACTCGTTGGTTTGATACTACGCCTTATATATGATTGTATAGGATACTTACTTCTGAGACCATGTTGAGATTTTAGATATAGGTATAGATTGAGGTTATCGTTGTATAAAAAGAATGAAGTGCATTGATAGGACATACTATAAACAACTCAAATAGGCCCAGAAATTCTGATATTTTATTAATTGAGAAAACATATGGGAAGAATCCATATGCCTTGATTCCTAGACCTACTAATATATATATACAGAATATGTGGGCTTTAAGAAGCCTTTAGGCCCAATAACTTGTAACAACAAAATGTCTCCATACTTAATACACATATGATAATACACATCTAAACATATAATCCAATACACAATTATTTAACATTTCTTTACACTCCCCCTTAAGTTGGCGTTGGAAACACATTAACAGCACCTAACTTGCCAAGCAATCTGACCTGCACGTCTTTTCCATATGCCTTTGTGAGTAAATCAACCTCTTGGTCCTTGGACTTAACATACTCCAAGCTTATTAAACCATGTTGCAATTTTTCCTGAACAAAATAACAATCTATCTTGATATGCTTCATTCGTTCATGGAAAATAAGATTAGAAGCAATGTGCATTGGTGCCCTATTATCATAGTACACACTGGTTCTTCACATGCAATGCCAAGATCTTTTAGTACACCTCTGACCAATACTACTTCGGATACAGCTGATCTCATGGCTCTATACTCAACCTCTACTAAGGAAGTTGTTACTGTTTCTTGCTTCTTTGTCTTCCACTTGATCAAGGAATCTCCAAGCTTGAGGAGGTACCTTGTGACTTATCTTCTTGTGGTTCCATAACCTGCCCAATCTGAGTCACAATAGCAAGTCAAGGTCTGGTCCTTATCTCAACTCAACAAGATCCCAAGGCCAACACTCTACTTTAGGTATCTCAGCACATCAAATGCAACTGTCATGTCCACCTTTGTCAGCATTTGCATGAATTGACTGAGAACATACATAGGAAATGAAATATCAGGTCTTGTAATCGTCAAGTAGATCAACCTACCCACAAGTTTCCTATATTTTTCCAAACTCTTAAGCAAGTCTTCCTCCTCGTTCCTTCCTTACTCATAGGCTAGAAGCTTCAAATTTTGCTTCATAGGTAATGTCAGTGGCTTGCAGCCACTCATCTTAGCATTTGAAAGAAGATCTAGTACATATTTCCTCTAGGAAAGAACTATTCCCTTTTATGATCTTGTTACTTCAATGCCAAGGAAATATCTCATCTCTCCCAAGTCGATCCTTAATTTTAAATTGGATGTGAAAAAACTCCTTTATTTCATTTATTCTTTCTTCTGAACTACCTATAACAAGAAGGCCATCCACATACACAAGTATCATAACATATGCATCATCATAATGCTTAATAAAGAGCGAGTAATCATGTTTGCTCTGAATAAAACCTCCATCAACTAAAGCCATCGACAATTTATGATTCCATTGCCTCGATGCTTGTTTTAGACCATACAATGATTTATTAAGTTTACAAACCATGTTCTCCCCCTATTTCTTAAAACCTTGGGGAATGATCATGTAAACTTCCTCATCTAAATCTCCCTGCAATAAAGTGTTATGTACATCCATTTGATAAAGGTTCCAACCATTTATTGCAGTTAATTTTAATACAATCCTAACGGCTATCATCTTTATTACAAGAGAAAATATTTTGTGATAATCTATACCCTCTCTTTGGGTACATCATTTAGCTACCAACCTAGCTTTAAACTTATTTATTGAACCATCATAATCATGTTTTACCTTGTATAGCCACTTACATCCAATTGCATTCTTTCCTCTTGGGAGTGGCACAACATCCTAAGTGTGATTTCCCTCAAGAGCCTCAGTTTTTGCTTGCATTGCCTTTATTTACCTTTCATCTTTAATGGCTTCATCATATGACATAGGCTCAACAACTAAATCAATAGAACAAAAATAACGTAGATAAGATGAAGAAACAGAATCATAAGAAATATAATTCTCTATTGGATACTTACAACCTTGTTTCTTTGTTTGCTGAGGCATATTGGTAGAGATACCTGAAGTAATTAGGTTGCAAACATAGTCTTGTGACCAAATTGGATGTAACACCTTATTTCTGTAATCGATCTGATGAGTTTTAGACAGTGAATTCGAAACATGAAGTGATATTCAAATATAAAGTTCTTTCAATTCCCAACCTCAGGACAGGATTTGAACATATAGTTGAGTGGGCTTTTCAGAAAATTTCAAATTCTTTTCGAAAACTATCATAAAGTGGTTTGTAACTTCTTCGTAACTCATCATTTCTTAATTCTCTTTATTATCTTAATTAGAGTGATTCTTTGCTCATTTTTATGTGCAAAAGGTTTTTTAACTAATGGGCTCATACGATTTGATTACCCACTTTTAATTCAATTATCGCTTTTGGATAATTAATTCATTCGGCATGCGGGTTATACAGTTATCCATTGTAAATATATTAATTTATATAGCGGACTAGTACATGAATAATTCTTCTCTTCTTCATTACAACTTCTTTCCTGGAACAGAGCCCTCACTTCTCTTCTGTGCTCAGTTGCCTATATGGTTGACGGGGAAGCGTGAGATTCGAGAGAATCTTAGTAGCAAACATTACTGAAAATACATGTAAGATAAATGCTAGTGTATAATATGCTTGCCTTATGTAATAACCCAATTTGGGATTTAGGGCTAATTGTGTTAGTATCGATGTAATTACTGTTGAATTTAATGTGAATATGTTTTAATTATTGCCTAAGCCCTATATTTAAGCTTATGAGTGCACTACTACAAAAAACTAGTATAATGGCACTTATTTTAAAACATATTTTGGCATTTAAAAAACGTCAAAGCTTTTGACGCCATTAAAAATACCTATAGCGCTTTTCAATATATAAAAACGCCAACGGAGGAGATACCCTCCTTTGGCGTTTATAAAATAAACGCCGAAGGAGGTTGACACCTCCTTTGGCGTTTATATTACAAACGCCAAAGGAGGTGAACACACCTCCTTTGGCGTTTGTAATATAAATGCCAAAGTAGGCATTGCCTCCTTTGGATTTTTTTTTTTTATATTTTTTTAAATATTTTTTTCTTTACGGTGTAATTTAAAAATAAATGCCTGATAATCATATATAATTTTTTAGCAAGTAAATGACTATACATTTCATCTAGTAGGTAAATTACAATATAAAATGATGATGATGATCATTTTTTTAATTATTTTATTTTTTTGATAAAACAAACAAATCACAATATAATGGTAAAAAATACAAAACATTAACTACAATGATTTGTATTACAACAAAATTACTATAATATTATTAATTTGTAAGTTTAAAAATTAAAAAAATAACAATATATAGGAAGTTTAAGTTGACAAAGTTGAAACTTCAAATCAATACTTAAAAAATAAAAAATATGAGCAAACATATAAGAGTCATTGCAAATTTTAACCAAAAAGAAAACATGGATCAAATGTTAAAAAAAACAATGCTTACAAGTTAGGGATCTCTTACTTCTACTTGATGCCATCAAAGAGAGAAGGAATGGGGATAACGAATAAGAAAAGCTAGTAGACCAATAAAGTGAGAGAGTAATGGATCGAAGTTATGGGAAGTGACAAGCGGGAGAGTGATAATGGCGGGATGTCAATGGCGGGGTTTTTAAATTTTGTAAACAAGGGAAGCTTTGGCGCTTCATAAAAGAATGTCATTGCTTCCCATTTTCAAAATAAAATTTTAAAAAAAAAATGGAAGCTTTGGCGCTTCTTTAGGAAGCGCCAAAGCTTCTATTGTGTTTTTTATTTTTTATTTTTTCAATATGAAGTTTTGGCACTGTGTTTATGTAATCGGTTAGTTTAACTGTATTTTATGTGATGATTCTTTTTCTAACAATGGTCAAGTATATAATACTTTTACGCTTCATTATAAAAAAATTTGATGAACTTCATGGAGCTCACTCAGTTTTACGCTTCATTATAAGTGTAAGTTAATACTAGTGACAACAATATATTCAAGTAGATAATTTGGATCTATAAAAAGAAAGAGCAAAAAGTATGACAAACATATCATATAACTTTACGTTGATTGTAATTATTAAACCTTTAACAATGATAAATGTATAATAATATAATGACCCAAGTGAAAAAAAAAACACTTAATTTAAAATTACTTTATAGCTAGATACACACACAATCAAAGAAACTGACTGAACCTTTTTTTAAAAAAAAAAAAGATACATAAGAAGCTTTGGAGCTTCTTTAGGAAGCGTCAAAGCTTCCTATAAGAAGCTTTGGCATTTCCTTAGAAAGCGCCAAAGCTTCCTATTATAATATTTCTTTTTTTATTTTTAATTTTTTTTACCTGACACTTATGAGTAATTTTCCCTACAAAATAGTAATCAAATTATTTATTCTATAATAATTAATAAATAATATATTAAGAAAAGCTAAACACATTAAATTGATTTTGATGGGAAACATGTACTCTTAAGTATTAGTTTCCTTTACTATGTCATATATGAAACCAGCGTGGATCAATTTTTCTTTAAAAAAAAATATATAGGAAGCTTTGGCGCTTCCTTAGGAAGCGCCAAAGCTTCCTATTATATTTTTATTTTTTATTTTTTTGAAAATATAAGAAGCTTTGGCGCTTCCACATAAAGCGCCAAAGCTTCTGATATATATATATATTTTTTTAAAAAATATATATATAGGAAGCTTTGGCGCTTCCTTAGGAAGCGCCAAAGCTTCCTATTATTTTTTTATTTTTTATTTTTTTGAAAATATAAGAAGCTTTGGCACTTCCACATAAAGCGCCAAAGCTTCTTATTGTTTTTTTTTAAAAACAAATTGAAGACATTGTTTGGCGCTTGTACATGAAAGCGTCATATAAGGTTAACGTCTACTATGACGCTTATAATTGTAAGCGCCAAAGCATCAAAATAATTTTAAATAAATAATTATCTTTGGCGGCTTTTAAAAAAGTGTCATAAGAGCTGCGCCACTAAATCCCTTTTTTATAGTAGTGGTGGATCAATGTTTATATGGGTTGAAATATAGGGGAGGGCGCATGATGATGTTAGTGGAATGATAAAAATGAGTTTGGAAATGAATTGAATAGAATTGCCATAATCAGGGGCAAAATGGTAAAATCGGGAAGTTACCGACCAATTGATCAGTTACCGAAGAAGAAACTCATAGGTAACTTGAGACCAACGGTTAGGATTCATGAGCATGGGAGTAGGAGTGTGTATGTATATGTTATGTGAGGTGAGGGAAGGAAGGCCAAGATGTTGCCAAGTGTCCATGTGTGAGCCATTTGATTAGGGTCAACATTTCAAACTCTTTTCCTCTTCCTCTCTCTTTCTTAGGTCGGCCAAGACCTCATGGCCAAGGGAAAATCTGATTTCCTTCTTCATCATGATAATTATTTTTCTGTTTGAATAGTCTGAAAGTTATCAGAATAATAGCTAATAAAAAATGAGGGTCAGTATTCGAATAGTAAATATACTATTTGAATACTCTCTTAACAAAAATCTTGTGAATAAGAATACAGAGACAAATTAAACTAGATTTAGAGGGTGTTTGGGTTGAATTTTTTTAATTGATTCTGAGGGCAAACCATGGTTTCAGCTATTTGTATCCAAACACTCAAATTTTCCAATTAATCCCGTTTTGCCCGAAACCAAGGTTTTGGATTGCAAAACCTTGGTTTCACCAGAATCCAATTTTTTCTGCTCCTCACCCAGATTTTTTGACCGTTGAGCTTATTTATTATCTCTCTCTCTCTCTCTCTTATCTTTCCCTTTTCTCTTCCGTCGGTGGTCTTCTCCTCATCTCTGGTCCGAGCTTCGAATTCTCATCATCTCCTACCGTGCAGAAATCCCCTCATTCGCGTGGCAAGTTCCCTCTCACCGTGGCTCCTTCCCTTGTTCTTCCATCGTCTTCCTTCCCAGATCCCGTCGAGCTTCGGCCCTCTCCCTCTCTTCCAGATCCCGTCGAAGATCACCATAATCGGCGTTGTCGGTCACTGATTTTTGCTTCCTCAAGTCCGTGGGTGGCTGGTGTTAGACTTAGGCAGTGTTTGGGGTGGATTCGGTCCCCCTTTGCTCCCCATTTTTCTGCTCAATCTCTAGTCCGATCGATCTGAGGCGTTGGTGGCTGTCGGACCTTTGTCGGCGGTCGGTGCAGGAAGAACGGATTGCGGTCGGTGCCGGTGACACTCATAAGTGTTCAAAATCTCTGAAGTCCCTGTGTGTCCGGTGAGTGTTTCGAAATGCACTGTTCTGGTTTTTTTGTTTTTTCCCGTTTTGCTTGTTCTGTCGAGGGAGACAATCTGGTGCAATAATTTCTTTTCAGTTTGGTTAGACATTGATATTGGTTTGATTAATGACGTTGATATTGGTTACCAAGCTTTCTGTTCTGGTTTGATTAATGACCCAGCTTCTTAGCGATTATCCCCGAATTGGCTATCTGATTCTTTTCTTCGTAAGGTGTAATGGGTACATGCATCACATTGTCAATTAGATGAGTGAGGTGATATGCATTTGCAGATATTAGTATGATGACAATCCCCAGCCAAATCTCCATGCTCTTTTGATTAATAGGTTTCGTTGAGTAAATTTGAAAATGTGGAATTATTCATTTCTTGGAAGACTGTCAAATTATTTGGTCTTATATATGAATATTATTTAAAAATGAAATAACTTTTTTTTTAAAAAAAAAATTGAATGCCATGGCTGTTGTTTGAAGGATGTGATTTTATTCCCTTACAATTTAAACTTACGGAACAGAGCATGCTATAATGTTTTTTAACAAGATTATATTGTAACTGTATTACCAAGGATTTTATGTGGAAGACCGTTGCTTCTGGAGTTGTCATAACCTCACTCTTACTTCCAAAATCACTAATCATGCACTCTCACTTGTCTATGTTGTTTCCAGACTTGATTAGACATGATATTTTGAATTAACTGTACGTCAGTTAGCTTAGTTGTTAAATCAATTCTGGTACATGTTCGTTAGAGTTCTGGAAGAAAACGACATTAACCCTTTAGACTATGAAACTCAATGTGTGGAGTTTCTTACAGAGTCAAACTTGAATCTTGTAAACTATATAGTTGATATGCTAATAGAGCTGGGATGACTAACGTGTTGGGAAAATCATTAGAAGTGAAATAATAATAATCCAAAAGTCAGTTAACGCGACAATAAAATTACTGTGCAACTGTAAGATAAGGTGCCTAGGACATAGTTTTTTTGAATAATTTTTCAATTTGTATGTCACAACAGTTAATTAAAAGAACATAGGCATGATAAAACAGATAAGGACATTTTTTTTTCATTAATTCTCTGTAGTAAAGCACTAATAGATATGATTTGGAACAAAACAATTATGTGTTCTAGAATTACATAACAACTGGGTACAAAGATGAAGGAGAAAGAAGTTGCGCTTGATAAAAAATGAAAGTTCATAGGGGATGGCAATTTTGCCTTGGTAAGTAAGCTCATATTTTTGTGTGTTATGTCAAACACTTGGAATGGTGTTGGTGGCCTTTCTTGTTAATCATTTGTTTGTTTGTTTTTAGCAAAATCATATGTTTGAATTTATGACAATTTAATTAACTAGCAGAGTTCTCTTCTTTCCGTCCTTTTTATTGCTCATCAGTTATTGATCATCGTCAAGCATAGATTTGTGTTTGGTTTTTGCAATGACTGGAAATCCTTGTAATATAATTCTGTTTGGTTAGAACGCAATGATTGGACTGTGAATGCTCGTGAAATCTAAATTTCTGTTTGTTTAAGGTGAAACCATAATGAGTAAGGGTAAGGAAAAAGCATCATGGGATGTGAAGAGCACAAAAGTCTTTATTGACCTATGCATAGACCAAGTTGCGAAGGGAACACGCAAAAGCACTAGCTTTAACAAATTTGGGTGGAAAGATATCTCAGAATCCTTCACCGCAAAGACGGGCAGAATATATGATAAGGGTCAATTTAAAAACAAATATGATGCTCTTAGAAAGGATTGGCAGCTATGGGATAGGTTGTTACACGAGACGGGTGTAGGATGGGATAGTGAGAAGAACACTGTTGTTGCCGACGACGATTGGTGGGACAAGAAAATTTCGGTTAGTAATTCATTTCAGTGAGCGAACATAATTATTTCCTTGACATCGTGCTTGTACGAACTTGTGTAACAAACTTTCATGATGAATGTACAGGAAGTTTCAGGATATGATAAATTCAGGACAAAAGGACTTCAGTTTCAAGAAGAATTGACCCAATTGTTTGCAAGTGTCGCGGCCACGGGACCACACACTTGGGCTCCTACATCCATGTCTCTTCCTGTCCCTCCGTCTACTGAGGCAATCCCAGAAGATGCAATCCCAGAATCTCAGATGCAAGAGGGATCAGGAGACAGCGATGAGGTGTTAGGGACACCTACTGGGTTGAGCGGGGAGATGCATTCATTCAATGTCAATGAAAGCAGTGGAGGTAGTGCTCCCAACAATGACAAAGGGAAGGGAATCAGTGGTGGGGAGAGAACAAGCAGCGGTGGCAGAGGAGGTAGCTCGTTGGGGGTCAGGAAGAGGGGTGCGGGGATGAAAAAGAAGGGGCCGGCCTCAGCTAAAATAGCCGATGCCCTATACAGGATTGCTGATGCAAATGACGTTGATGCTGAAGCTGCACGAGTAGAAAGGATTGCAGCAGAGGCCCGGGCTGAGAGGATAGCTGAAGAGGCACGTGCAGAAAGAATGGCGGCAGAGGCCCGGGCTGAGAGGATGGCTGCAGAGGCACGTGCAGAAAGACTGGCAGCGGAGGCACGTGCTTACGAGATCTCAATTCCGGGCGTAATGAACCACCTTAGATACGTTCCTGAAGTTGTCAACAATGATGACTTTTATGCACGCTGTGTACACCTCCTTATGAGCAATCCATCTGCAAGGGAGGTGTATGCAACAATGAAGGATATGCCACACCAACTTCTCGTTTTCCTTAAGCATGAATGTTATGGAAGTGTGTGAAATGTATTGTTATATTTACCTTTTCAGTTGGAACTATGTTTAATGATGACATTGCTCAATTGTCTCTTAACTTTGTTAATTTACAAAATATTGGTTATGTCACTTGTCTGTTATCAGTGTTGTTTTATAGTTGAATGTTATCTGTGTGCATATTATCACTATATAATTGTTGTCATTACCGTTTATAACATTTAATATATATGTCAACAGTTGGGTTAGATATGGACAACACATTGAAAATTATGGCAAACCACAGGGAACGGCGCAAACAAAGAGTACGAAAAGTGGCCGCATATGTTGGTGCATATGCTCAGCTATATTTATGTAAAGAACCGCGGCACACAAGTGACTTCACAGGTGCTAAATGGGTGCGTGAAGTCTTAAGCGGTAATTCGAACCGTTGTTACGACATGTTTAGAATGCAACTTCATGTCTTTCACGAGCTTTGCTTTGAACTGCAACGACTTGGCTTGACGGAGACTCGAAATGTGGGTGTTCATGAAATGGTTGCAATATTTTTGAACACAGTTGGGTTTGCAGCATCGAGTAGGCTGCAACAAGAAAGGTTTCAGCGCTCAGGAGAGACAATTCATAGGGCTCTGCATCTTGTCTTAGATGCATGTTGTCGTCTTGCAATGACTAACATAAAACCACAGGATTGTAACTTTGAGAACATTCACTCAAAGATACGACTCAGCAATAGATACTGGCCTTTCTTTAAAAATGCTATTGGAGCAATTGATGGCACCCACATTCCATGCAAGGTCAGAGCAAATGAAAGAACAAAATATATTGGTAGAAAAGGATATACATCGCAAAATGTCATGGCAGTTTGTGATTGGGACATGTGTTTTACCTTCGTGTTGGCTGGATGGGAAGGAACAGCCCATGATGCGCGTGTATTTGATCATGCTCTGACAACGCCGTCAATGAATTTTCCACATCCCCCCAAAGGTATGCTTATAACTCCAACACTTTAATTATTAATAATTATATATATATATATATAGTTATTGACTAACCTATTTATTTTGTAAAGATAAATATTATTTGGTGGATTCTGGCTATCCCACCCCGACTGGATACCTTGGTCCATACAGATCCGAGCGTTATCATCTCCCGGACTTTCAGAGGTCATCTACGTTTCAAAACCACAATGAGACCTTCAATTACTTACATTCCAGTCTTAGGTGCACAATAGAAAGAACGTTTGGCGTTTGGAAGAATAAGTTTGAAATATTACAGAATATGCGTAGCTATAGCTTCCCCACACAGGTTAAAATTGTGTGTGCTACAATGGCTATACACAACTTCATTAGAAGAACGTCTATTTCTGATCCTGACTTCCGACGCCATGATCGAGAGGGTATTTTGTGTGATGTCGATGCAGATGACGATGTAGAACCTTCAACACAACATTCATCAATTGCATCTTCATCTGACATGGCTTCTCTTCGTGATTCTATAAGAGATCAAATCGTTTATTATATGCACGAAGCTTAGTCATGTATAGTTTCCTTCTCATTATGTACGCTTTTATTGACAATCTGTTAAATGTTATTGTATTTACATTTTGACGTATTCTATTTTTGCTAATCAGTGAAATGTATGCGTATCTCTACTCTGAACTTGTACTTTGATATTTTGTAGTATATTATTTGATATCCTAACTACTTATAATTAATTTTTTGTTACACAAGTTATTACTATACATGTACACACACATATGTATATATATTTGACTAATTTTAAACCACATATGTTCACACACACATGTTATTACTATATTAAACCACATTATAGACTAATAATATAATTTATAAAATAATTTTATATATTTTTTGATATTGTATATTTGACTAATTTTATTATTATAATTTTTTTAAAATTTATTTCGAATTTTTTTGAATTTATTAAACATTTAATGTTTAATAATGCATATAATATAAATTTATCCCTTACATGTAATTATTCAAAAAACTAATGTCCTTTTTAGTAATTTGACAATGAAAAAAGCTATTCTGACTATAACATCCAAACACTCTAACTTTATCAAAATCACTTTTTTCTCATAATCTATTCTACTCATAATCTATTCTCTAAAAGCTATTCTTCACTTTTCCCCCAGAAGCTATTAAAAAAAGCTTTGCCAAACACACACTTAGGTTTGTTATCATCAAAACTCTGAATCTAATATAGATCTCATTTTCAAGTACTCAATTTGTAATTCAAGACAGAATTTTGTTCTTCCTATGTCCTTCATTTCAAATTCTTTCTTTAAATAATTAATTTCCTTTTGAAGCACTTCAGGAGTTCCAATAATGTTGATATCATCAACATAAACAACAATTGTAGCAAACTCACTTCCAAATCTTTTTATAAAGATGCATTGGCAAATTGGATCATTTTTGTATCTTTCTTTCAACAAATATTCACTGAGACAATTATATCACATGTGCTCTGATTGCTTCAGGACACACATGAACTTATTTAACTTAATTGAGTATTGTTCTCGAGAACTTGCATTTAATGCTTCTAGCACCTAGAGTCCTTCAGGGACTTGTGCTTTCAGCACTTGCTTATGAATTTTGGCTCATAATCCTCATTATCATTCATTACACTATATGCTATATTATGAGTAAAGATGTTATCAATATTAACTTCATTTTGATCCCATCGGATTCTATTATTAAAATAATTTATTTATATCTCATTATTTTTACACATTTCAGGTACCTTAGTTTCTTCTGGGACTTCAACATTCTCTTTTGGAGATATCTCTTTTAGAGCTAATAACTCTTCAGGAGATGGTTCTTATGGAGCTAATAACTCTTCAGGAGATGGTTCTTCTGGAGCTAATAACTTTTCAAGGAATGCCACTTCTAGAGCTACTAACTTTTCTTGATTATCCTCTACTGGACCAACTATATTCTTAGCTCATTTTCTCTTTCGAGAACTTTTATTTTTGGAAACGATGGGCCTTTCAAGTTTTAGTCATGCTTTAGATTCATCCACAATAAGTTGTCCTTAGGGACATCAATTCTAATAGAAGTATTAGCAGCTGTGATATGTGACTTTGTCACTTTCTTTAGGTCAGTAAATGCTTCTGGCATTGAATTAGCTAAATTCTGCAAATAAATTATCTTTTGAACTTTCAGTTCAAATTATTTTGTATGGAGATTAAAATGAGCCAATGATAATTTATTCCAGCTAATGTCTTTATTCAACTACTTATTTTCTCCTTCTTATATTGGGAAAACTAATTCATCAAAATGACAATCAGAAAATCTAGCCATAAATAAATTTCCTGTTGATAGTTCTAGATATTTTATGATTAAAAGAGATTCATACCCAACATATATTCCCATTGTTCTTTAAGGACCCATTTTGGTGCATTATAGTGGTGCTACTGGCACATATACTGCACACCCAAAAATTCTTAAATGGGAAATATTATGTTACTGACTAAAAACTATTTGTAAAGGAGAAACATTTAAGTAACATGTCGGCATAATGCGCATTAACATTGCTGCATGCAAAATGACATAGCGCCAAGCAGAAATTAGGAGATTAGAGTTCGTAAATAAAGGTCTTACAATTAATTGCAACTATTTAACCAAAGATTCTGCAAGTCCATTTTGCGTATAAACCTAAGCTATAGAATGTTTAAAATCAATTCTAAGGGACATACAATATTCATTAAAAGCTTACGAAGTAAATTCACTAGCATTATCAAGACATATTTTCTTGATAGGATGATCAAGGTAACATGCTTTTAATATAATCAAATAAGCAAGCAATCTCGCAAACTCCAGGTTGCAAGATAATAACCAAACATACGACCATTTAGTTGATACATTAATTAAAACCATATGGTAACTAAATGGTCTGTATGGTGGGTGTATTAGCCCACAAATATCTCGCCATATCCATTCTAGAAAAGTGAGAGACTCACTTTCTATTTTGCTTGGTGAAAGCCGAATAATTAATTTTCCCTTGCGGCACATAAGAAATCATGAAATTGTAGTATTTGTTTAAACTTCAAGGTATGACCACATAAATTCTCAATTATTTTTTGTATCATGATTGACCCAGGCTAGCCTAACCGGTCATGCCAAACATTGAATTTATCAGTAAACTTCTGGTTTACATTAGCAAACTTCTGGTTTGCATTGGCGAACTTCTGGTTTGCATTGGCAAACTTCTTGTTTGCATTATTATTTTTAAAATTTTACTTTACATTGGCAAACTTCTTATTTGCATTATTATTTATAAACTTCTGATTTACAATAGCATATGTTTCAATTGTGCTTATGAATATATAGTACAAGCCAGAAGAAAAGGCAGGAAAATTTTATAATATGCATTTTCTACTAGAAAATAAATTTGCAATATCAACACTTTCTTGATTATTTTTAGTTGTTTTTTGTATATGATATCCATTTCTGTTGTTATCCTTGAAACTTAACAAGTTTCTTTTAGACTTGGTATAATAAAGTGCATAGTCAATATTTATTTTTGTTCCTTCAGATAACAAAATATTAGCTTTTCTGAAGCCTTCAATCAAATTTACACTATCAGATATAGTCTGAACATTGGCTTCTTGTATTACCAAGAAAGAAAAATATTTAGCATTTTTTAGTACTGTGTGGGTTGTTGCACTATCAACGAAATATAAATCTTCAGAATTGATGTCAATAAAACTCATTCTTCATTTAAAGAAACATGAAAAATACACATGATAGTAGCAACCTTAAACACACTAAAGTATAGTAATTCGAGTACATAAAGATAATTTATGCTAATAAATCATCAACATACAAATGGGTAGTATCCATATTACCATACTCAGAATCACTGCAAAAAAATAGGAAATTTCTGACGAAATTTGTCATGAAAAAAATTTATGCTAATAAATCATCAACATACAAATGGGTAGTATCTATATTACAATATTCAGAATCACTATAAAAAAACATGAAATTTCATATGAAATTTTCCAAGGAAAAAATTTTGTTGGCAAATTCCCTCGGAAATCTATTAAAAAATTTTCCGACGGAATTTTTTTCGTGGCAAATTTGCAATAGAATTAGCCTGCGGAAAAAATTCCAGGGCAAATTTTGTCTTTTGCCATGGAATTTTGGACTGACTAATTCCGTCACGAATTTCCGACAGAATTTTTATCGGAAATTTGCCATGAAATTGAATTCCGTCGGAAATTACAAGGGAATTTCAATATCCAACTGAAAAGAATTTTGTCGGAAATTCTCTCGTAATTTGAATTCTGTCGGCAATTTCGTGGAAAATTTAAAAATTATTATTGTTTAATTAAATATTATTTTAAAAGATTATTTTTATAAAATTTATTAGTTATTAATTAATATTTTTAATTTAATTTTAAATTTATTTTTTAATTATTATTTTCTAATTTCTAAAATATTTTTAATTTCCAATCATAGGTTTTGGTCCCTGTAGGGGCAAAATGGTCACATAAAAATTTATTTATAAAAAATAAAATTTATTAGTTATTAATTAATATTAGTAAAAAAAATATTGATTTTAATAATATTAATTAATGTTAATAAAAAAATTAATTTTAGAAATTAGACAAAATATAGTCATATGAAATTTATTTAAGATGAAAATTTTTTTAATTTGAAGTTAATTAATATTAAAAATTATAAGAATATATAGAATTATTTTATATTATTATTACATTTATATATAAGAAAAAAATATATATTTATAAATATTTGATTATGTATAATAAGATTATATATATAATTGTGTAATAATAGAACGACATAGCAGTCGAGCTCATCCAGTAAGGCATCGCGCGCCTACAGACGAGGTTATGGGATCGAACCAAAGGAGGCCAAGTTGAGTTGCATTTCCAAGAAAAAAGAGGTTACAACATGTGGCGGATCTGGGTGTCAGTGACGAGATGAAGGCCGCTGGAGCTGCCACACGCTATCATCCGCGATGAGGTGGCGACTGCCAGAGTTGTCACTTGGTTTTTTAAAATTTAAAAAATAAAAATTAAGTTTGCATTCCGTCAGAAATTGCGAGGGAATTTCTGACGAAATTCATTCCGTCGGAAATTGCGACGGAATTAATTCCGTCAGAAATTTGCAACAAAATCTAAATTCCATCAGAAATTGGTTTGTCATGCTATTATTAGCGACGGAATCCATTCCGCCGGAAACTCTCAATTCCGTCAGAAATTTAGTGTCTTTTTTGTAGTGAATCAACATAATTTATTTCAATTTTTCCTAACTTCATGTGGGAATTTGAACCCTCATGATTACGACCACAACTACATTTCCAGCTAAAGCCAAGCCTATGTCCACGTCCACCGACACAATTAGATTCATTCATCATTACATTCACTTTTGGGAATGTAGTCAAGCCTATTGGACAAGATTCATAATTTTACAGCAAAAGCTCATTTTTTTGTTTGGTCACATGGAAACAAGAAATTAATTCAGTATATTTTTAAAACTCCATTTACGGTGAGCAAATTGGATGCATTCATTCATAATAAGTCTTTGGAAGGATAACCATCTTCTAGTGGTCATACCTTTCTTTTAAATTAATATCTTTCTTTTAAATTGATACAAAGAGCAAGTGGGTCTTTTATGGTCATATATTGAGTTTTGTGGCCTTCAAGTAAATGGTGGCATAGAAAAATCATGGATCAAGCAAGATAAATAGCTCTTTCTAGTAATGACAAGAGCCATGAATTCAAATTTCGCAAGACTTAACATAGTACAAACTAATGCAATAAAAGGAATTTCTTAAAATATAAAATGTAAAAACGCAATATAATAATACAAACGATAATAACATGAAATTCGTAAAGACAATAAATAATTCATAATGTAAAATTTTACAACAAAATTAAAACTTTATGGCTTCAGACCATGTAGTACTCATCACTTCAGGCCAATTAATCTCAATGTGAGAAATTAAAATTATATGGCTTATGGCCATTTAATCGAATAAAAAAAATTAAATTATGGCTTCGGGCCATTTAATCTAAAAATAAATAAATTATTGCTTTTGGTCATTTAATCTAAAAATCAAAAGTATAGCTCTGGCCTTTTAATAAGGTAAAAAAATAAAAGTTATATAGCTTTTGGCTATATAATCTCAAAATAGAAAATAAAAATTATATGACTTATGTCCATTTAATAATATAAAGAATAAAATTTATATAGATTTTGGCCTTTTATCTTCAAGATAATTAAAATTATATAGTTTATGGCCTTTTATCTTTAGGATAAATAAAACTATATGGCTTTTAGCCTTTTATCTTCAGGATGAATAAGATTAATGGCTTCTGGTATTCTATCTTCAGCATAAATTAAATTTGTATATGGCTTCCCACCATACAATAAGATAAAAGATGAAAAGGTATATGTCTTCTGCTTATATTATAAGATATAAGATGAAAAGGTATATGGCTTCTGGCCATATAATAGGGAATCTAATGAATATAGCTTCTGTCCATATTATAAGATAAAAAAAGGTGTATGACTTCTGGCCGTATGATATTAAGATAGGAACCAAAGGAATACGGCTTCTGGTTATATTATATCAAAATAAGAAATCAAAGTAACATGACTTATAGTTATATAATCTCAAAATAGGAATAAAAAGATATGGCTTCTAGCCATATAATAAGAAATCAAAGCAATATGACTTCTAGTCATATAATTTCAAAATAGGAAATTAAAACAATATGACTTCTGATCATATAATTTCATCGTAGGAAATTAAAGTGATATGACTTCTGGTCAAATAATTTCATAATAGGAAATTTAACTTGATATAACTTCTAGTCATATAATTTCATAATAGGAAAGTAAAGTGATATGACTTATGGTCATATAATTTTAGAATAGAAAATTAAAGTGATATAATTTCTGGTCATATAATTATAGAATAAAAAATTAAAGTAATATGGCTTCTGGCTATATAATCTCAGAATATGAAATTAGAGATGTATGGCTTCTGGCCATACTAAAATAATAATATTAATAATATAGAAGAGCTTATAAAGGAGATTAAAAATAAGGTAGAAAATCAATAACAATCTTCAATCTAAGCCATGAAACCTAATGTTTAAAACAATCGGTAAAAGGGCATCTTTAATTCCATATGAGGGCTCGGATTATTCCAGATAGATGAAATAAAATAAAAAAAAAGAAGGTAGAGGAGATCGTTAAAATAAATATAGAGAAGTATATCTTCGCTAAAGCTTTCGTGATGATAACACGTTATAAAATAAAGGGAAAGATGAGAAGAGAAAGGAAGAATGAGTAGAAAATAAGAAAGAGTAATTCTCGTTCACTATTTAGTGTTATATCAAATATATGACATATGCCTTCTATTTATAGGTATAACTCTCTAATCTACAATTAATGTGATTCTATAATCATAGGAATTAATGGGTGAGAATGAGAAACTATAGAGAATAGGAAATAAAAAGAGATATAGACATCCATAAATATTATATTCATAACAAATAATTATGTATGCGTTTTTTACATTTTACATTTTTTTATTCTTCTTCAATAATGTAATATATCCTTTACTTTTTCCGAAATCATATTTCATTTGACAGAATAATGTTTTTTAAATATTTTTTTACTCACATCTTAAAGTAGAGCTGGTAATATAAGTTTTAACCGTAGGCCGAACCAGCTCATCTCAAAAAAATGGGTGGTTTGGGTTCTACAAAAGTGAGATTATTTTGATGTGGTTCTTTTTTGCTTGAACCCATATAGGACTAACCCGCTGCGAGTTGGACCTTTTTTATTTATTTTATTTTTAAAAAAATCTGTGACTTCCCTAAATGTATTGTATAACCTAACACCATTAATATCAACTAATTATTGATTGTATTGAATGTTAATTATGGTTTTTGGATTTATGTTTATTTTGTAATATGTAGACTTATGATGAATAATTAATTTATAATGTTTGAAACTTTGAAGAATTTGATATTTTATTATCGCTTTATGATTTTGTAATGTACTTTTAATATTTTTTTATGGTTTAGATTTGTAGGGAAAAAATGTCAGCATAATGTTAAAAAGAAGTTTGAAAATGCAGTATAAAAAATTAGAAAAGAAAAAAGAAAAATATTAGGGGTTGGGTAGGCTAACTTGCCAACCTAGAGGTTATAAGTTGAGTTTGCTAAATATCGATCTATATCGATGCAGTTCTTTTTTACCCCCATATGGTCCCAAACCATAGTGAGTTAGCCCGAACCCGGTGGTCCATCTCATATTATGTCACACCCCGCACGAAACCCAATCCCAGGCCTACAGTGTGGACTCACAAAGCTATCCTCGGCCCCTCCACAACAACCGGGTTTCTTTCGCCTTTCAAGTCTCGAAGTCATGATCTAAGGGCATAAGTACGCGCTTCACTGAGACTCTAGTACTAACTGAGCCAATGCCTTTTTATTGTCACACCCCACACGAAACCCAATCCCAGGCCTACAGGCATAGACTCACAAATCTATCCCTAGCTCCTCCACAACAATCGGCTTTCTTTCGCCTTTCGAGTCTTGAAGCTACGACCTAAAGGCATAAGTACACGCTTTACTGAGATTCTAGTACCATTTAAGCCACTCAATGAAGCGCGTACTTATGCCCTCAAGCCACAATGGCTTAGATGGTACTAAAGTCTCATTGAAGCGCATACTTGTGCCCTCAGGTCGCAAATTCGAGACTCGAAAGGCGAAAGAAACCCGGTTGTTGTGGAGGGGCCGGGGATAGCTTTGTGAGTCTGTCAACACCCGTTTCCATTTCGATAATCGAAGAGTAATAAAGACGGAATTCCATGGGCATTCAGAAAAGTACAATTATACTAATAACAGTATTCGTTTACAATCCAAAGTCATTCATCAACAAAATAAAAAAGAACAATTGAAATTCTAATATATGCAGGATTCCCAAAATATTTTAAGAATAGACTAACTATAACCACCGTCCTTGATCTTGCCTCGAGACATGTGTAAATCATTTCTCCGTATTTGCACCTTTGACTTGCGTCCTACTGGCATCCGTTGAGATGTTTATTTTAAAAAAAAAAAAGGGTGAGATTCTAAGGAGTCTCAGTAGAAACATGCTATCGTTCATAGAAAATGAAGAAAGTAAATATGATATGCGCCAAGGTATGCAATAATTAATGAACAATATAACATAACATCATCATAACACATCATCATCATAACACATCATTATCATGTATACATTAGTAGGGCCCAGCCCCACTATCTACACCTGGTTGGACTTTCACCAACTCCCAGTGTAAGTGCACCTCTGGCACTAACCGCCCCTCTCTGGTCAAATCATGTTGATTAATAAAGCGCATTTACAAAAAATGGCATCCACATAAGCATATAACTATGGCATGATGTATAAAGGATAATTTTCCTACCTCAAAGTTCTTTCAATCCCTTTTTAATGTGTCTCGTAAAACGTGTCGCTTCCAGCTTCCAACTCGGTCCTAAAATATTAAATGTACAAGAAATAAGTCATAACCTATCCAAGTGTAAATTTAGACTCTTCCATAGTGTTTCTTGTGTTCATATCAGTCTATGGTGAAATTTTACCAAAATGCCCCCGGGACTCCAGCCCGGCCCTGCCGTACCCGGTCCGATGGCACGTTTTTTCAAAATTTTGACTAGGGCTATCCTAACTTATTTTCGCCTAAGGAATCCGTTTCTGGGCTTGAAATCACCAAATTCAATGTAAAATTATGAAAATACCCTTGATAGCGCCAATTTAGGGTTTTAGGGGCGTTTTTGTAATTACGCTTCCGGCTTTTTCTGAAAAAGTGACCAACTGTAACCCCACTTATTTTTGCCTAATGAATCCAATAGAACCATATCTTTCATGAAAATCCAACTCCTACCCCCAATTCTGGTTCTGGCCGAAACTTGGTCAAAAAATGGAAAAAGGCTCTTTTGTATTTTAGCTTATGAAACTTGTATTTTTCCACTTCTAATCCTTTATTAACTCATTTAGACACATCTTAACCATGATTTAAAGAAATTTGGGCAGCATAACCCCTTAGGGTTTGGGCTTTTCTCCAAATTTACAACTCAACCAAAAATCACTAAATCCAACAATAATCACCAACAACAACTTCATACTAGTATAGATCTAAGATTTATAAATTTATCTCTTGAGATCTTGGATTCTCTCTCTTTAGGCGTCCTCTTCTTGAGCTCAAGATGTGTCTTCAATATCATGGATTTCATGAAGAGAAAGGTTTAGAGAAGGTTTTCTAAGCAAGATTACAAGAAAAAAGCATAAGAGATAACTATATACCTTAAGCTTTCTCTCCTTCTCTCTAAAACTTCAAGACTCTTCAAGCTCTCTCTCTCTCTCTTCTTTCCTCTTGTGCTAGCCGAAATGTATGAAGGAAAGAGGAAGGAAGAGCCTTCATAAAATTTTTCCCTTCATCCTACACCATTTGATTTCATCAAGGGTTATTATTGTGACACTTGTCACAATCCTCTCCTCCTTCAAGTTTATGTCATGATGGCTCCATTTAACTTCCCTTAGCATGGAACTAATTTTCCTCTCCATTTGGTTGGCTCAAAACCGTCCACTCTCACATGCTCCACTAACCAAATTGTTTCTTCCAACTAAACCAACCATACACTCAACCATGCACTCAGGTAGTGAAATGAGTTTTCTCCAATCATGCACTCAACCATGCACTCAAGCTTACACTCAAGTAGTCCAACCAATCCAACTTCACACTCAAGGTAGTGTACCATTTCATCATTAACTAAAATTATGTCCATGTAGCATTATTTAAATGCAATTTGACATGTGCTCATATAAATCCATTATAATTTAATCCCCTCCTCATATGATCTTGACATTTAGCATCTTTAATTCCATTAATCAATTTCTAACATATCTTATTTTCAATTTCGGAATAATGTCAATTCTGGCAGATTTTCTGCTCTAACTTTGAAAAATCATAACTAATTTTGTAGACATCGTTTCGGAGTGATTACAAAGGTCATGAAACCCTTATTGAGTCTAGTTTCAAGAAAAAATATGGACTTTATCCAGCTGGAAGCATATCATTCCCAGATTTCATTTCTTTGACCGCTGCTCAAGAGATTTTCCAGATTTTCAGGACTAACTTCAAAAATTCATATCTTTTTGCATATAGCTTCAAATGATTCATATGACCTATCAAATTAAAGCTTGGGATGTCTACTTTCACCTTGTAAAATTTCATAATTTTTTCTCATCATTTGGTCTTCCAAAACCACATGACAAACTCACTGTCTCATAGATGATTTTACTGAAAACATTATTCACCTTTAAATTTTTAATATTTAATTCCTTTGACTTTAAATATTCACCATTTTATTAAATTTCTCAGATAATTATAATATATTTTTTGTGAATATAAAATCCGGGGTGTTACAGAGTCCACTGTCGTAGGCTTGGGATTGGGTTTCGTGCGGGTGTGACATATTACTAGCTCTATCTTAAAGTGGATCTACATTGTTCCAGGCCTAATCTAGACTTTGATATTTTTATATTATCATGACATATATCAGTTAAAAAAATCATACAAGATTTCTTTCCTCAAGTTTTTAGTCCATTGTGAAAAAGATTTAGGAATAAGATTAACCGGTAAAAACGAAACACTGCCTCGGTAATCATGCATTGGGCAAAATCTAATTTTTCTTTCTTCTACCCTTCTATTTATAAAACATATAGACCTGTTTTTTAAAAAATAGAAAGATATATAAAACATGTACTACTCTTTTATTTGAAATAATTTATTTTCATCCATCCAACTATTAAATTAAAATTTCATATTATTAGTTTTAAATTGTTACTTGTGACAAATTTAAAATTCTATTTGTAACAATTGAAAAGGCGACAAAGTACTAAGATTTTAGAAAAAATCCTAAGCTTTTAACAATTGGGACAACATTATTTTTTTCAGTATTCTCTATATATTCTAATAGAGTTTTTGTCGAAATGTTTTACTAAATTATTTTTATAAAAAGACAAAATGATACAGTATTATGTAATTAAACAGTTACTCCATCTGGTCCTAATTATAAGATAAAGTTGAGTTTTTTTAGAGAAATTAAGAAATTTAATTAAATTACTTTAGAATATTTTTATTTTTATTTTTTTCTTCAAACTAATTAGTCTAACTAATAAATTAATATATAATCTAATAATACATAACATATGGTATGATTAAGTAACTTATTTAGCTTCATTAATCTCTCCAAAAAAAAGTTAACTTTGTCTTATATTTAGGACCAGAGGTAGTATTACAATGTTCCAAAGCTAATGGAACATACATACGGATCAAAATAATGCTTAAAAGCATAAATAAGAAAAACATGAATATGCGGTAACCGGTAAGGTAAAATCTTTCCAAAGGGCAAGAATTTTCTGGCATGTGATATTGCTTGTTAGTGGCGGCTCCAAAGGGAATGTGACGAAGCCTTGTTAAAACAAGTGATAGTTAATCTTTGCCGTCCAGAAGAGAATAAATATAATGACATGAAATTAAGTACATGTTTAGATTAGCTTTTGAAGAATAATTTTTACGATTGACAAGATAAATAAGTGAGAGGAGTTTTATCTCGACTTGTGAAAAATGGCTTCTAAAACTATGATTTTATTGTTTCCCAAACATGATATTAACAGGGTTCCTAAATATTATATATAGTATTCACAGTAGTGACCTCCTACCCTTTTGAGATGCTATAGACAGATGTTTCACTGATCTTTCCCAATGCAACTTCCACTAACCGTATGAAAAGTTTGGGGTAGATGGTTGGAACCAGAGTTTGGCAAATTCATGAAGGAGATTAAGACATTGAGTTCCTGTAGAATAGCTTGGGGATTTGGCCTTCTTCCAACCCTAAATTAGTCTAAGGAAATTGGTTAAATTAATTAATATAACGTATATTTTCTAAAATACTCTAATCATCTTTCTTAATTCTCTTCTTCCCTCTCCTCCTTAATTATTGTTAAGGAAACCTTAATAGAGGTAAATTAAAAAAATTAACAAATATCTTATATTTAGAATAAAAATCAAATTCTTAAATAAGTCCCGTATTAAAAACTAGAAGGAGGATTATTTTTTAATAGAGGTAAACTAGATTACGGGCTTGTTTGTTTTCACGGCAGCTTAAAAAATAAGCCCGAATTACGCAAGCCGAGAAAAAACTCCTCTCACATACTTACCTCATATACCGTGAATCACGAATTATAAGCACGTTTTGGACAAAAATAAGTCATTCCAAACGAGCACTACAAATTGTTGCTTCTTTGAGTAAAGGAAAAAATACCCAATCATATAACTTTTTTTAACTTTTACTAAAATCATACATTCCTTGTAATTTGTTAAAAGAATACCAGTATAACTTGAATAAATCCCTTTAAAAAGCACTGAATCTAAAGAGCATTAAGCTCAGAGGCAGTGTTTAATTTCAGCAAAATTTATACAAAACACTCAGGTATTTAACTATTTATACGCATGATATTTAAAATAAAACATATACGTATATAATTTAGTATTTATTTTAAATAAAAATTTTAAAAATAGAAGACAGGCCAATATAATATTGTCAAATTCTTTTTAAGAAACATATAATATAGAAAATTTAATAACTAATGTTCATTTTAAGAGTAAAAAAACAAACAAAAAAATCCACAGAACTTTTTTATATAAAAGGAAGAGCTAGAGCAACTACATCAAATACACATATATCAATACTTTTAATTTAAAAATTAAATTTGGCCGTTTACAATAAAAGAAGAAACAACTTGATCCGCTTGGCTCATAATGTTCCTAGTATTTTAGTACAATTCTGTAACTGAGGGAGCAAGAAATAAAGAATTTGGGGCTGTCACTTCACCCAACATGTCCAGACACATGAATCCTCTGTTCTCTTAACCATCCACATCACAACCTTTCTATGTAAATATGAAGAGGAAAATCTCAAGCAGGCAAATGAAGCTTTTGATTATTCTTCCAGCTGCATGGCAAGGATTTTGAATGCTCAAGAAAATGAAGCAACAAAATTTTACAAAAAAAAAAAAAAAACATGATAATTCCAAAAAAAGCAGGACAGCTTACCTTTGGAAGTAGTAATAGAAGAAATCAGCATAAAGCGCGGTCTGAACAATGCCAGAAATCCATGCTGCAACAAAGCATCCAAAAAACTCAGCCATGTATTAAAATATATATATAAACATTGCCTCTTTAGGAATTTTAAGATGATTGGGAAAGAAAGAAAATGAAACAATAGCAAGACATCACAAAAGCAAAGGCAATATTCAGTCAAGATAAAACCCTGTACTTTCTCTTTCTAGTTTGCTAAACATTGAAGTGGTGAATCTGACTAAAAGGAACATGGAATTTGCCAACTTTTATCATTGTTTATGCTCATCAGTAGGTTAAAAAAAGAACAATGGATTACTTCAGCTGGTTTATTTTAAGGAAGATGAGAGAAGGTACTGAGGAGTATGAAATATAATACTATTTTGCATTGCACTTACTTTCATAGGAGTGACTATTACTCTACCCCTTGATCCTTACCTTCTTCCTCCAACATACAAATGCACAAAAAGATCCAATTTTTGCTTTACGTTATAGATGTTAGTAGTTTTTTTATTTATCATGGACTATTATTGAGAAAGATAATTAGAACTAGAACAAAACCACATGGGTATAGTTTTCATTTCTAAAAGCCTATGTCTATAAATCACACCGGCTTTCATACAGAATCTTTAATCTTCAAATATTTGTGTTTCAACTTTCAAGAGCCATGTTGGCTTGTACCAGAAAGAAATATTGTAAGTTTAATTATTAGTATTTCTTACTAATATCCAATAAAAAAGATGTTGCAACATAAAAAATAACAGTATGTGAAACTAAACATCATAGGCACTAGGGGATTCCCATATGGGTTCCACTGAACCAGGCGGTTAATGCATGACATCTTTAAATATGGGTCTTGTACTATTATTGCCTACAACAAATATTGTAAAGGTCTTGCCAAAAAACCAGGTTTGCGTAAAAGTTTTAAAAATGACAACAAATATTGAACGATGCTGTAAATAAATATCCACATTTGCATATGGTACAATATTGATAATAAACAGATCATATAAAAGCTGCAGGTACCAAGCTACAAATTACATTTATTAATTCACAACATAGCCTAAAACCATAGCAATTATGAAAAAAAAAAAGGGAGGGAGAGAATCATACGTATCCAGTGGACATAGTGGGGCTCAGTAAAGTAGCGGTAGATCCAATTGACTATGTATAATGCTCTATACGCACTGCATTTAACCAGATAAATTAAGAGAATTTGTCAGAATTTGAACTTATAATTAACTGCAGGATGTAATAACAAACATTCAATGAAAAGGAATTAAAAAGATACTTCAAAAATGCCTCAAAAGAATTCTATAGATGGTATCTCTTGGGTAGAGTTCTTAACTTGTTTCAACAACAATATGCAGCTAAATAGGCATTTTAAGCTTGCAAATATTAACAAATAACTCAAGTGTATAACCTTAAATGGCAAGTGTCTTGAGCAGCGCTCACATGCCCATATAACATCATTCATAGTTTCTAAACGCTGAAATGCACAGATTGTGCATAATATTAATGTTGCGCTTGTGAACAATGTCTGGGATCAGTTTAAGAGGGGAAAAAAGATAATGAAGAACAAGTAGAGTTGCTCAAGTTCTGCCACTCTGGATTTCTATGTAGCTGAACATATGATGGCAAAACCTGATAAGACCTCTCAAAATTATTATTTTTTGTTTGTTTCCCATGGATAAAATAAAACCACCCATGATTTGAGCAGAGCAAGTAGTGTGGAAATGGGAACCAAAATCAGTCGTTCAGTCAAATTTCAGAATGAAAGGCCATGTTAGCTAAACAAATCCACAAAAGACTCTTAAATAAGATGCATGGAAGGCCTTCCCCTAGCACCTAACTGCATCACTAAATCAGCAGATTGGCAAGAAACCCCCTGTTTCAGAGAAATAGTAAATCATAGTTCATATTTCATCACATACACACATGCATTTGCCTCATTCTTTGTTTATAGATTACTAGGGATGCAAGTCATCTAAAAGAATTCCTAACACTGTAATTTCCACTAACAGATTCTACTAACCAGTAACAACTAACTAATCCTGACAAATGAATTCCATGTAATACTCCCTTACTCTAAAATCCAAAACAATATGGTAGCAGATCCCTTTTGATTAGTGGGTTAGAAGTGCCATTTTGATAGTAGTATTACGCATCAAATGCAATGTTATTAGTGAAAGATATTAACTTTTGCAGATAGCTGCAGACTTCAATGACCAAAAACAGCAACAAAATTAACATGATTTTTTACATACACAACCAATTTTAAGGACGTTTTATGACGGAATTAGCCCGTGAAATGGTTGATTTAGTTGAATAAGTCTTTGATCAGTCACTTCAACATGTTCAGAACATAAAAGCTTGCAATTACAAGGTAAATGCAAAAGCAAGAGCCCATACATATATCAAACAATTTTACAATAGAAAATGCCAATCAAGGCTTACCCAAGAAGAAATACATATTGTCCTGTTAAATTATCAATATTCCTAGTTCTCTGTAACAGCACTAACTGAGGAAGTATGGCAACAGCTTCCAAATACAAGGAGAATGTCCACATTACCTGATCAATGTACATGTCATCAGACAAAAAAAGTGGGCAGCTTAATGCACAATTACTTCACAAAAATAGTTAGAAGGAAACGAAAGTAGTTTGAAAACTGAAAATGGTTCAATAGAAAACACATAGAAGAGATGTAAACAAACCTCCTTAAATGTGAATTTCTCATTGATAAGTAGGGCTAATAGCAAGCAGGGCAATACAAGGAAAAAATGACGAAAAGTGTCATGATCTTTGTCATATGACCTACGTACAACCTTGTGGTGCCTTATGTACCATACAATAGAAAATGAGCTTCCCAAGAATATCAACTTCATCAAGGAGTTATATAAAGATATAAAATCAGTAAAGATATCCAAGTAGCGAGTGGCAAATACAAGAGCATAAAGCTCTTGAGTCTTCAAAGAAATACCTGCAAAAGAATATGATAAGTCACATGTCAGAAGCAGAAAGATGCACCCAACATACAGAATGAAAAAGGAGGGCTGCAATATTAATTTTTATTTTCTATCCTCTAATTGTGAGCGCATCTTTAATAAGTCCCACCTAACTAGGAAAAAACACAATAATAGGGGATAGACAATTATTTTAGATAAATCTAATAGGACAGCGATTCATTCTCATTCTTTCATAGTCAACAACAAATTCTTACATAATCATCTGAATCTGCCTTTAATAAAATTACAATTATGGAACTTTGGACCTTGCCCACTCTTACTCGATAATCAACTGAGAAACGTTTATTGAGTGCATGGTAAATTTCCTACTGCAATAAGTTGACCAATTCAAGTGCATCTGTTCAACAGATTCTCTATGGTGTACATCATACTTCATTCCTCAGAAATGACAGTTTTTCTCATACAAGCAAAATGCCATCACGTTTAGGTAACTATAGCACTTCCTTTATTCCTTCCCTTTGTATAGTTCAAGAGAAATGCGCCATCGGCCTAGATGATTTACTCCCAAAAACAAAAAAAAAAACGGGAGTGCTTCACCTTTTTGTCCTCAGCTACTGTCCTCAAGTTAGTTTGCATTAACATATCAAGTCCTAATTACCATTTTGCATTAACATAGCCTTCACTGAACAACTTGTTGTCATCATTCAATCACCATTATCCAAGTTTACGAGTTTCTCACACATGCCTAACCACTTAACTTGGGAATTTGTTCCATTTCCATGTATCTTCTAATATCAACTAAATCAAATTCGAGTACTTATTACCCCAATTTCAGATTTCCATGTCTACCAGCTACTAGATGTATTATTCTACACATATCCATCACAAATCCACATCTGCGCAACAAAATCACTCAAAATCTACTGTTCTTCAATCCAATTTGCCAAGCAATCGATGGATTCTATCCATAAATTCAAGATTATCCAAAACCCAGAAACAGATAAGATACCAAAAATTCAAAATTAGCACACCCGGAAATTTCGAACAAAAATGTGCAGAGAGATCGTACCAGCACAAGATTTGATGGTGTGGATCTTGAGGAGGAGGACGAGGACGCTGGCCAAATGGGTCATATCACCAGCTAACCTGAATATATTCATTTTGGATCAGATCTGAGAAGAGACACTCTTGTGGGTTCCAAAAAGAAGGAGCTTCTGCAAGTTTCGTTTTTTCACGCAGGCGTCCGTTCCGCTCTCCTATTCGTGTTGCAGCGGAGCAGAAAAGACTTGCAGCACGCCTGATTTGATTTGAGTTTTTTTGTTTTTTATTTTGTTATTTTTGTTCGAATCCTGTCTATAGCGTCCCACGTCCAATCAAATGCCACGTAAATGAAGAGAATACTTTTAATTTCAAAATACCATCACCGACTGAACTCAGGACCTGCTTGATGGAACTGGGTCGCAAAAATAGAATTGGGTCTCAATTTTATCATGAAATTTGTTTGGTATTTTTTTTTGTTCTAATTATAGGATATAGTTATCTAATTTTAGATAAATTAAGGATAATAATTAAATTAGTTAATCATATTTAATTTCTTAAAATGCCCTTATATAAGATTTAAAAAAATAAAAAAAACATTAGAATTGATGTGTGTGTGACATTAATGAGTTACAAGCATTACTCACTTTACAGAACACATAAGTGTATTATTAAATTATTATTGTGTTTAATTATTATCAAGAAAGTATTAGTAGGGGGTAGTTTGGAAATAAATTGACAAAAATTAGAACTTTGTCCTATAATTAGGATCAAGATCAACTCTCAAATGTTATCCTATAATTAGGACTGAAGGAAGTATGATGGAATTAGAAAATTTTCCAATTCCATATAGAAGCCAAATAGATCTAATTCCACTCAAATGAATTCCATCAAAGCACCTAAGATTTGTAATTCCATCTGACCATTTCCATCCATTCCCCTCCTCTATTACCTTTAATTTCCTTACTCACCGATGACCTCTGTCACTCGTTGGCAAGGATGATGGCAACCTCTGCTCACTCTCTAACTTCTTCTTTCTCCTCACGCTCCGACTTCACTGGCAAGCTCCTCCCCTTACTGTCGACCAGGCCAACTTCATCGAGCTTCGCCGACAGCTTCTACTAGCCAGCAACCGGGGACTTCTTATCACTCACTAATGACAAGGTGACCTCTTCCGATGACCTTCCCCCATCATCGGCAATCTTCAAACGAACTGGAAAATTGAAGAGTCTGACAACTTCATCGAGCTTCGCCGACACCTACAAATCATGTCGCCTTTGTTAGAGCAAGCGTTTCACCCAAGAGGGGGGTGAATTGGGTGATACTAAAATTTCGTTACAAATATAAAAACTTGACGGTGAATATAATGCAATAAAGAGTAAGGAGAAATATCACCGAAGTGTACACCGGGAGTTATACTGGTCCGGCCACAACTACTTTGACCTACGTCCAGTCTTCAGAGTATCTCTGAGAGTTTCACTATATTTCCAAGATTCAGTGGGTTCTTGGCACCTCTGTACAAGCAAGTTCCTTCACCTAGACACTCACTCCCCCTTACAAGTTATAATCCAATCCTAACTCAAGGTTCCACAACCTTAAGTTACCTCAATAACAAATATTAAGTTTGAATGAAATATCTCTCTTACAAAGTGAATAAGAATCACTGAAGTACAGAATTACAAATATGTAAAAACAAAGTATTGAACGTGAACTTGATAATGCGTTCGTGTGTATTTTATTGTTGTAATCTCTGTTTGGATGTTCCCATATATATATATGTGTTGATAATGACCGTTGGAACATTTTCTTCTCACCCGTTAGAGTGTACGCAGCCACTGTTGACTTTTCTAGTTTTTGAAAAATATCCGTTTGCGGTAGGTGGCGGTAGGTAGCGTTTGAACGTTGCATTTGACTTTCCTTATTTGGTAAGATCTCTTCATTGTTTATCTGCGAATATGCTAAGAATACTAATACAATGAAGGTTAATCACATAGGAAACAAATCAATGAACGTTGGAATGATTTCTGAATTTCTGGACTTGGATACTCGAGTAGTTCCTCGAGTATTCATTAAGTTTACTCGAGTATCTTCGTGAAAGTATTGATAGATAGCAAGTTAATAAATGAACATCACATTACTCGAGTAGTGTATGGAGTAAATAAATTTACAAACCTTGGAAATACCTGTTTAGTTGAGTACTTACTCGAGTATACTACAATTTGCTTCACAAGTTACTCGATGCTTTACTCCAGTAATGTTGGCAGGATTTCAAGCCGAGAGCACTTCAAGTTTTGCTTACCTGTTTACTCCAGTACTGCCTCGAGTAAACATCAATTTTCTGCATAGCTTACTCGGGTGGATACTTCAAGTGCATTGTAAATAACTCTGCAGATTACTCAATTACTGACTCGAGTAATCTAGTTCAAATCTTTGATATAGAACAATTTAATACCCGCATACTTGAATAGTGCCTCGAGTGAAGTGTGATAAAAACATTTCAGATTAATCGAGTATTACCTTCAAGTTTTGTTTACCACAGTGATTTACTCGAGTTGGTCCTCGAGTAACATTGGCAGGATTGAAATGCCAAGAGCAGCATATTTCTTGAAGCGGGGAACTCGAGTAACATTGGCAAGCCGAGAGCAACTGGAAGTAATTTCCCTGATTACTTGAGTACTTACTCGAGTAACGTTGGCAGGCCGAGAGCAACTGGAAGTGATTTCACTGATTACTCGAGTAACGTTGGCAGGTTACTTGAGGGTTGACTCTGATTACTTCAAGTTTCTATCTCATTACTCGAGTTCTTACTCGAGTAACCCTTTAGAAATTTTGCCAATGTGAAGTTTCTCAGCTTTCTCTCTTGGCCTTTCTTCATTACTCCAGTGCTTACTTCAAGTGATGATTTGCTCTGTCATTACTTTGTTCAAACTTATTTGTTTATCAAATATTTTTCACATCCATTCTTTATTATCATCAAAACATGTGAGATCTAACGGCCTTCTTCATCAACCCAAGCAACCCACGATCTCCATGTTGCAGATCTCGCAACCCAAACCCTGCCATTGTTATTGTTGCCCCAAAACTGAAGAAGGATGGTCGTCGATCTATGCTTGAACAATGCAGGTTGAACAAAATTTTGAAGTCTACAAATCTGGAAAGATGTTTTTTTGTTTAAGAAGGGCGCTTTGGTCTTTTCACCTAAAAATCATATCACATTTCCTAGACATGTCAAATATACTTTTAAACCTCATTTCCATATCAATATCTGTATCCATTTTCATTTCCATCAAAATCAATTCTAGTGTACCAAACGGGCCTTTACTTTCTCCTCCTTGTTTGATTTATAAAGGGGTTAGTGGCTACCCTGAAAGTTGTTTTGAGGGCAATTTTGCCCCAATCCTGGCTATTATCTCAATTAATTTTGAGTGTTAGTTTATTAAATATACTGAGCTAGCAGTCTACATGTCATCTACATCATTTTTGTTAAGATACAAATTTACTTCGGAAGTCCATGTGTCATCTACTTCAATTTTTTTCCATGTGTCATCTACTTCAATTTTTTTCAAAGTTAGATTTAAAACTTCTGGGGCAAATTTGCACCTTAACAAAAATGATATCGATGACATATAGACTACTAACTTAGCATATTGGATTAACGAACGGTCAAAATTAATTGAGATAACGGCCAGGCAAAATTGCTTCCTTTTTTAAATTTTCAGGGTAATATTGCCCCCAAAAAAATTTTTGGGCAAAATTGCCCCTTAATGAAAACTTCGGGACAAAATTAACTTTAACCCCTTTATAAATAAATAAACCATACTATTCATATTTATTCTTTTTGTAAATTTTTTTTTATATTCTTCTTACCTTGAATATTTTTTTTTGTTTTGTTTTATAAAAAAAAACGAATATATCTTTTGAAGCTTCTCTTTGTTGCTTACCGTGAATATATAAGCTAATCTGGACATGGGTTGCAAACTTTGGGCTCCATCAGAGGCCCATGAAACTGAAAACTCGGTTGCTTGTGCAGAGCCGACTTTTGGCCCATCTGGAATCCCCGCTTCTTCTACTCGTTCGCTCTCTCCACGCAAGCATTCAGGCTCGCATCTTGTTAGCTCCATTGTTAAGTGAAATAAACTGGTTTGCCCGACTTTTAAGGTATTAATTGTGGGTAAGGAACTTGGATTTGACGGCGGTTTGCTTCATGATGAACTCTACCTGCCGTTAATGCTTCGGTGTCGATCCCCTGCTCTCTCCACCTCTCAACCTTGTTCATTTCCTGCCCTCTCCTCACAATGCCACGACATTGGGAGCTCTGTTTTCCTTGTTGGCAGAAATTTCACTCTCTCAAGAGGTCTTCTTAAGCATATTGTTCATTGCTCTATCCGGACGTTAGTATTTTCCTCAAGCCAATTGAATGCTATATATAGAAGGCGTTGGGAACTTCTTCAAACCAGAGCTCTGCATCTGAGAAACATGGATCATCATCACTTTTTGTTTTCCTCAGAGTCTGTGTTCTACACCTTTCTTCACTAATGGCATCAAGCAGGTCATATGATCCTTGGGTGATATTTTCTTCTTTGTTGAGGAGGCTATTAAAATTTAAATAAGTTTTTAAATAAGGCAAGTAAGTGTATGAGTCGTTGAAATAGTATAATAGTAAATTAAGGGCATCTAAAGATATTTAAGATAGGGAAAATCCTAGATAAATACCTTTTGAAATAACAAAACCCCCAAAAGTCTGTTATAACATGATAAAGACAGAAAAGTGCTGAAGGACCTTTCAGGGATATTGAAGTGTTGTGTAAAATACTAAAATACCCTCTCTACTCATTCGACACGCTCGATCAAGGAAACACAATGCACCAAATCATTTCAGTTCTCATAGAAACACACTGGTGGAGCCCTAGCGTGTCGCCATCCTGAAATCAGAAACGGTTGTGGGTGCCATTCTCTTCTGCTGCCGGCGACGTCGATGTGGGTGAGGGAATGTTCAGTTGTTGGTTTGTCCGTTTAAGCTTTGTGTTCGATTTCTCCTCCTCCTCGTGCTTATGTTCGATTCCAAAATGCTTGTGTTCGATTCTCTTCTGCAGATGTTGGTGTGAGCAAAAAAGGGAATCTTCGAAACCGAGTTTCCTTCTTCGCGTGATTAGACGCTGCTGCTGATCCATTTCTGTGATCAAGGTTTTTAATTCTCCTTTTATGGCGGAAAAGGCAATTGAGGAAATTCATGGCAGACCTGAACAGACATATATGTTAATATCATGGATATGTGATCGGTTAAAGGAAAGTGATGACAAGACTTGTTATGGTAGTTGCTGTCATAAAGAATCTGGTGTTTTGTTAATTCCATTACTGTATTTGTCATTTCCATTACAACTCTTGTTAATCATGTCAGTTTGTTGTAATTAAAGTAAACATGAAGGAACAAGTTCTTTTGGGTTCATGACTTATGTACATTAAGTGTAGATGGAATGAGTAATGTTAAATTGTCATTTGACAATGTATACGGTAGTTGCTGTCATGAAGAATCTGGTGTTTTGTTAATTCCATTAATGTACTTGTCATTTCCATTACTACTCTTGTTAATCGTGTCAATTTGTTGTTATTAAAGTAAATATGAAGGAATACGTTCTTTTAGTCCATGCCTTATGTACATTAGGTGTAGGTGAAATGAACAATGTTGAGAAGCCATTGGAGTATTTACTTGATACTTGTTGTCATGAATTTTTGTGGCTTTTGTCAATGTCACAACAGAACTTGTCATTACCATTACTAAACTTGTTATTCCCATTATAAATCTTGTCAAAACCATTAAAAATTTTGTCATTCCCATTAGTCAACTTGTCAACATCCAGCCTTATCGGGGCAACACACACAAGGCCACAACTATGCATCAATATACAATATAGGTGATCAAAATGATCCTTACTATGTCACCCGAAAATTCAAAGATTGGTTACTAAGTTAAACGACATGTGTCAATCTCCTTACAACAATGATGAATTCCAAAAAAAAAATTTCTAACTTGAAGACCAAAAATTTACATTAAGAGCGTAATTTTGTCAGTCATTTCCTCTTGATCAGGGTCATTCATGAAGTCACCAGTCTCAATGCTTCATTTCTCTTGCTATTCATTTCATGGTTAACCATGGGAAACAAAGTGTAACCATTCATCACATCTTTTTTTTTTTTTTTTGCATATCCACTTTATCCCCCACTCTTTCATGTGACTCCACATCAATGTTCTACGCATACTATATGAATATACTATTCGAATAGTATTCATATAGTGATATATCCACTATTCGAATAGTGATATCTGAATCTAACAATAATCATTTGTGGTTTTTGTCAATGTCAGAACACAACTTGTCATTCCCATTAGAATTCTCGTCAATACCATTATAAAACTTGTTATTCCCATTATGAAACTTGTTAGGGCCCTCCCCTTTTGGGGAAACACTTTCAGTGATATTTTAGTAAGCCAAACTTGTTATTCCCATTAGCGTTCTCGTCAATACCATTGTAAAACTTGTTATTCCCATTGTGAAACTTGTCAGCGGGCTCCCCTATTGGGGAAACACTCAGTGATTGCTTGGTGAGGCTAACTTGTCATTCCCATTATGAAACTTGTCAATTACATTATGAAACTTGTTATTCCCATTGTGAAACTTGACAGCACCTACCAAAAACATTGTCAACAAAAAATTTAACATTACTCATTCCACCTACACTCAATGCATATAAGTCATTAACTCAAAAGAAGGTGTTCATTCATGTGCACTTTAATTACATCACCTGTCATCATTAACAACTGTTTCAATGGAAATGACAAGTACAGTAATGGAATTTACAAAACACCAGATTCTTATTGACAGCAACTACCAAATACGTTGTCCAATGACAAGTGAACATCACGATTCCACCAGCACCTAATGTTTTCTTGTCATTCCCAGGGTATAGACTATTGTTTTAACAAAAAAAAACAGTACTTACATAAAGCACATCATATATGCCATAACCCTTCTAACCAAAATATCTGAAGGGATCCAAATCATTGTGCATAAACCAAAAGATGACTTGCAAAATAGCTACTCCCAGATCTGCACACCCAGGCTTAAGTTCAGTTTTCTGGAGCCCCTCTTAGATAGAACTGAAAGGAACGACAAAAAACCCTTCTGCACAGAATCGAAAGGAACGACATATGAGTGATTCAGTTTTTTGGAACCCTTCTGCGACAGAATCGAAAGGAACGACAGATGAGTGATTCAGTTTTCTGGAACCCTTCTGCGACAGAATCGAAAGGAGCGACAGAATCGAAAGGAACGACAGTTTTCTGGAGGTGAGTGTGAGTAAATGAGTTGAGGGGCATTTTGGTCTTTAGCCTTAAACTTCAGTAACCCATATTGGTCCTTAATCACCTATCTGTCTTTTCTAAGTTATAACAGACTTTTGTGGGTTTTGACAATTGAAATGGTATTTATATGGGATTTTCCCTTTAAGATATCAGATAATGAGGCATTAAAATTTCTATTTTCATTTAAGTTGAGTAAATCAAAGAAAAAAATTAAAAGATAATTTAAACAAATGTAAAAGAAACAAATCTAATGATTTAAAGATTTCAATTGATAAAAATGACATAGAGTGGCTACTTCCCTTTTCAAGTCTTAGAGCATGTATTTATCCAAATAAAAGCACTTAATGTTAATTTGTTAATCTAGAGTTTAAATAGATATAAGTATCTTCCACTTAATCATATCCCTCTTTTAAGTTAAGATTGTTATTCCTAACTAACGTATTCAAGAGACAATAAATGTCCAATTTCACTCTAATATGATTATATGTATCCAATAGGTATATTCCTATTCTATTGAAAATTAGAATAAATTCTAATTCCATGTTACTTAATCTTATGATTTAATTAAAATCCCTCTTCCAAGGTTAATCTAAATTTCTCAATTCCATGCTTAGTGGTGATCAAGCACTAAATAGATAAAATAAAACAAATTAAGTAAATAAAATTGACATAATCCACAATTAATTAATTCATATATGCTCAAATCCTTAAATTAATTCATAGTTACCTTACATTTTAAAAATAACTAGTCACACATTAATTTAACCAGAGTCATCACAGTAGCGTCCAATTCAGAGTTCAGAGCTATAATGAAAATCAAGAGCGACAAAATAACACAGCAGAATATAGAGCAATGAAATTGACACACAAAAGCTTCCTCTTCTTCAACACTGATGATATTTTCTGAACAGTGAAAATGCCTCTTCTCTGATTCAGCTCGCTTGTCTAGCCGGATGAAGAAGAAGATGGAATCGTGTTTGATCGCTGCTCCTCTCCTTAGCTCACTCCGGCGATAATGGCGCTGGAGCTTCCATCTGGTTCAGTACTGTTGGAAATGAAGAAGAAGAGAAAACTTCCACCGTCTAGCCACTGCCCTCAGCTCCAAGAAGGCGATGAAGCTCGAATGTTGCTCCGATTAAATAGACTCACCACCGAAGCTCATGATCTCCGTTCTCTGCTATCAGCTCGCGATTCAGAATGATCCCTCCTTCTTCTTCGGCACTCTAGTTCTCGTCGGACCTAGGGAAGAAGACGATGAACAGTAGCTATGGTCACCTCGCCAGGTCCAGCCTTCAACCTCTCTCGCTGCTGCTCCTCTCTGGTTCCGATAGATGATGAAGATAAACTGTATAGAAACGGCACCTCCTCCTTAGTATTAAAATTTGGACTGGATGATGAATCAGTTGAGACAGTGGTTTAAGGGTTAATGAGTTTAATTGGGTTGACTCAAGAGTCAGATCAGTATTAATTAAAATGTTTTAATTTAATTAAATTGTATAAAAATATTTATATATGATTATAAAAAAAATGTTATTATTTAATCCTCTCTAATATAAACAAACTTACAAACTCTTATATGGATCGCATCTACAGTGATTTACACCATTTATTTGAATAATATTAACAACTTTTAGTTTTTGCTTGTGATATGTAAAAGGTGAAAATTTGTTTGAGTGGAAATTAAATTGAGTTGAAAAGCGTGAAACCAAAGGAGCAAAGGATGTGACACATGACTGTTGGATCATTTACTCTTACCAAAAAGTAAAGAAATCCCAACCACTCATCTCAAATGGATGGTCAAGATGATATATTCACTTCTCCCTGTACAACATTTTTTATGTAAGGCCTCACCCCCAGCACAGTTTTTCGCATCTGATTTTAGAATGGGAAACAAAGACGATGAGGGTTCCGACATTCTACTAAGATGAAGAATGAAAGATGTCAAATGATGATAAGACTTTCTGGGCTCTGGTAGATATTTTCTTTTGTTTTCTTCTTAGTTCTTCTTCTTTCTCCATCTTCTTCTCTCTTCTTTTGGTTAGCTCTTCCTCTTTTTTTCAACTGGAAACTTCTGTTGTTTCAGAACGGCAAGAACTTGTAAAGCAGCGACGGCTTCTTCTATATATTTCAGGAAAGCAAAATGATGTTTTTTGATGTTTGAGATGTGGGATAAAACAACTCGGGCAGCTCGTCAAACCGACGGGTTGCCCTGATCTCCTTCGAGTCACTCTAGGTTAAACCGAGTCATCCCATATTACTTTTAAACAGAGTTAGACCCTTGACTGGACTGGATAAGTGACTGGGTCACCAGTTTTCAGGCCAACCCAGCCAATTCGATCCGAATTTTAATATTTAACTCAAAACCCGTAGCTCCCTTTTCTATTCCTCTAGATCTTCCTTTCAATTTCCTCCTTCCAATAAAACGACGTCATATCACCTGTCAAATAATCCAAAACCAAATTGACAATAATCCTTCACCCTCAAACCACATCATTTCCTTATTCAAATAATAAAATAAAAAAAATCAAATTAAAATGAAAAAAATAAAAGAAAGAAAACTATAATAAAGTAATTCTTCTTTTTTTTTAATTTCAGAAAATATAAATTACTATTATTATTCTCCTAAATTTAAAAACTTCTATTTTAATTTAAAGCCTATAAATGATGTATCCAAATAATATATTATAAAATTTTAAGAAAATTACTTTAAATTAGAATTAGAAACTCCCAATTATATAAAAAATATATATCAAATATATTAAAATTGTGGAGTTATCAGTTGATCCTGCACTTGGCGAAAGCGCTCTGCATGTTATGCTACCCACGGTTTCATTTATCGATCAGTTTCGTGCCCTTCCTCCTCAGCTTCGAGTCTCTTATCCAAGGGAGCTTGATTAGGCGCTGCTAACATGAGGATCAAGGCATACACCGAAGAGGAGGCCCTTGAATTTGCTGATGAGATCTCTACTCTGGGTGCCTCTAGCCCGACTAGTCCTCTCCACACTTCTTTTAAGTGTCCAGCTCACAGCTTGCGTGGTGGACGTTGTCGACGTTGTGGTTCGCCTTACCCTGATTTCTCAAGTTCTCGTTGTGATATTCACGCTGCTACCTTTCTGGGTTCGCAAAAGACCCGCCTTATTGCACCATGACTCTGCGGCACTCAAATAACCATGAAATTGGCAGTGTCATGGTTATCTTTTTACTGCTTAGGCTTCTCGCTACTTTCTCTCTGGCTTTGGTATGGTCTTCTTTTGTGTTCTTATGCAGGTTTGTAGCTTGGTTTCCTTTTGTTCTTGCATGTGTCGTGTGGAGTTGGGGGTTGCTCGTACTGCTCTGTTTCTGGCTGCCGGAAATGTTCGGTGGTCTTCTTTCTCTTCCCACGAGAAGCCTTTAACCTCGTTGGTTCACCTGGGTGGGCCATGTCCTTCAGGAGACGTGCTGCAATACCCTCCATCTCGTTCGTGATCGACGCTTCCCCTCTGCATTGGCGTTGCTGGTAGTCACGGCCGGGAAGCTTGCTTTTGTTGGCTGCAAACAATCTTTGAAGCCGAGGCCTCTTGCTTGCATGTTGTTTTGTTTGGATTGCATGTACTTGCTTTGTTGTTTGTTGGGCTTGTTTGTGTAGTGTGTTTCTTTCTTTTCTTTTTTTTTTTGGTTTGATACAATGGGTTGTGTATTTCGTTTGTTGGGTTACTGTGTTTTCTACTGGGCTGGTTGATCTGTTTATCTCTATAGTGTAATGCAGCCCAATTCTATGTAATCGTTTTATTGTGTTTTTAATATTTTTTGGTCTTTTAGCAAAAAAAAATATAAGCTAATCAAATGTTGGAATTAATAAATTTATTTTGATTCTAAATAGTAAATATAATAATTTTAAATTTATAATAGTAAATATAATAACAGTAAATATATAAGCTGATCAAATGTGGCAAATGTTGAAAGTTATGTAGCAAAGTGGGAAAGGTGATGTGGCATAGTTGACTTTGAAAATAATTGATAGAAGAAAAAGAAAAAGAAAAAAAGAAGTTTTAGTTTGGTCTTATTATTATTACGGCGGCCACCCTTTTCATTTATTTTTCTTTTGTTTCTTTACGGAAGCGGCTTCTTTCCTCTGTCTTTACTATCCGTTGCCATCCTTTCCCATAAAACTATGCCGTTTTTGCTCAAAACATTGGAGCTGCTTTTTTGTTTTTGAAAAACAGTATTCAACATCCTTATATATTTTTTCAGTATCAGTCAGTTCCTTAAAATAATTTTTCAATATTATCCAGTAATCTAAAGTATTTTGAAAAAAACTATTCAACATTCTGAAGTATTTTTTTTAGTACTAGTCAATTCCCTAAAATATTTTTTCAATATACTAAAATAATTTTTTAGTATTATCCAATATCCTGAAGTATTTTTTTTATTGCTAGTCAGTACTCTAAAATATTTGTGGTCTAATATTTTAGAATGATGGATGCACTAAAAATTAGTTCAAGTGCACCAAAAATACTTCAGAGTACTGACTGGCACTAAAAAAATACTTCAGGACACTGGATATTACTGAAAAATTATTTTAGAGAAATGAATTGTACTAAAAAAATACTTTAGGATTTTGAATGGTGTTTTTTAAAATGCATCAGGATACTGGATAATACTGAAAAAATTATTTTAGAATATTAAAAAAATATTTTAGAAAACTGACTGGTACTAAAAAAATATATCAGAATTTTGAATACTGTTTTTCAAAAAAAAAAAAGAAAACCCAACCCCAATGTTATGAGGGGAGGGGAGGGAAAATCTTAAAGCATTTTCCCTCCCCTCCTAAAAATGTTCTGTTGTCAGATAAAGGGAGGGGAGCAAAATCCATCCCATTCCCTCCATTCCCCTAAAACCAAACAAACCCTTAAAATTGGCTCAAATCACAAATTCATGACGCTTATATATTACCCTGCATGATTCTACCATTCTAAACCAAATTATTCCCTTTGACCAAAAAAAAAAAAACCAAATTATTCCCAACAAAATTTGACTCTAATGAAATTGGTCATATCACTGGCCTCCGTAAAATATTTGAGTTTTCTTTAATTTAATGTGATTTGATAAGAGCCTAGAAAATTATTGAAAATAAAATGGTTTGGCCACCTCTGGGCTTGGCCTGTTATAGTCTTATTTTCTTAATAACAATATAGATTTATATTAAAATTGTATTTTTTTCCCTAAACAAATATAATTGTACAAAGGTTTGCAGCAAAAATTTTATAATTTTTACCGGAGTACAAAAATGGACCATAATTGGTTCCGCATTGGTTTAGGCTTATTCCCACCAAAACCTAACCTGTTTTTCCCCCCGTAATTTTGTTGCCACCATCGGGTTTTTTTTTTTTTAATTATTATTTCAAATTCGGGCAAATGCCTGTAGTCCTCAATCACTCATTACACAAAAACATGAGATAGAAACACCCCCTGAATCACAAAAAAAAAAAAAAATCTTTAATATATAAAAGTAAGGCCGAAAATAGGATTCCTATGAGGCTGTCAAGTGACATCCCAACTAAACAGTATTTGATGAGATACTCTCTTACTTTTATTTTTAAATCAAAAATGTGAATTTAAATGTTTATGTGAATTTAAATTTCTTTTATCAATTATCATTGTATTTACTTGTAACTTAACTTTCCGACCACTCTCCTATGATTCATGTTGATAAATTAATGTATTTTATGAAATTAAAATAATAATATTTAGTTAAATTTAAAAAATACATTACAAAAAATCTAATCTAAAATATCTAACAAATTTTGCGACAACTTTTGTGTTTATATATTTTATAGTTCCCATTACAAATGGAATGTAACATTGGAAAAATATCTATTGTTATGGTATATAATTATGCAATATTATTTATGGTTATATTTAATTTTTGTGTGTGTTTATATAAATTAAATCCTATTATTTACTTATGCTATATTTTGTTGTTATTTTATATTATATTTTATTATTATTTAAGCTTATTAAAATTCCCTTTCTTTTATTTTGTTTTTATAAAAGCAAGGCCAAAAGTAGGACTCCTGTGAGATTGTCAACTGACATTCTGGCTAAATAATATTTGGTGAGGCACTCCCTCACTTTTGTTTTTAAAACAAAAATGTGAATTAAAATGTTTATGCGAATTTAAATGTTTTTTTGATTAATTGTCATTGTATTATTTACTTGTAACTTCCCGGTCACTCTCCCGTGATTCATGTTGATAAATTAATGTATTTTATGTAATTAAAATAATGATATTTAGTTAAATTTAAAAAACACATTACAAAAAATCTCAAATCTAAAATATCTAACAAATTTTATGGCAAATTTTGTGTTTGTATATTTTATAGTTCCCATTATAAATGAAATGTAATATTGGAAAAATATATATTGTTATGGTATTTAATTATGCAATATTATTTATGGTTTTTTTCTTGTTTATATAACTCAAATCCTATTATTTACTTATTATATATTTTGTTGTTATTTTATCTTGTATTTTATTATTATTTAAGCTTATTATAAATTCCCCTTTTTTATTTTTTTTTTTGGGTTATTTTTAAAAGCCATTGTGCTAGCACTTGAATTCGTGCCTTTCATATCTCTTTACTATATAAAAAGAGCGGTTTGAACCACCCTCATGCTACGATGTAAGCATTTCACATAGTTTATTCTTTATTTTTATATTTTATTTTATATATTGTAACATCATAAATAATTTCTAATATATGTGAAACAACCCCAATTCTTTCACTCACGGCATTCTAAATAGTTTAATAAAATATATTTTTTAAATTAGTTTAAACATTTTAAACATTTATTTATATTACTTTAAATTATAAAAAAACCATGAAGAATTTAGTAGTTGCCTTTTGATTTTTGTATTTTATATATTTATATATCTTGATTTAAATAATAACATCATAACTAAAATATATTTTACATATTTTGAATTAAAATTCTATACTTAATTATTTAAAAAATTTAAATTAATATTTACTATATTGGTATAATGCCATGATGCCAAAATGAATTATTTGACAAATTTGATAATATACTAAAATAATTAACTTAAAGAAATAACTTTTAATATATGGGTAACAATCCCACTACTCCCACTAAGGGGTTTTATATTTTATATATTTATATATTTGATTTAAGTGATAATATCATAACTGAAATATGTTTTATATGGGGAAAATTAGAAAGAATGACCTAGAGAGAATAATATTTATTATGAAAAACCGTAAAAGTTGTAATTATTTAAAAAGATCAATTATTAAAATATAAATTTGCAAATACTAAAATTCCCCTAATTAAACTTCCTACATTATCTCCTTCAATATCTCCCACATTCTATTTTAAAAGTAATTTGAATTCTATTTTTCAGAAAAATTACAACCACCAAATCATAATTTTTTTTAGAATAAAATACTCTAACCACCCTTGTGTTTTACTTTAATTACACAGATTTTCCCTCTATTTTAAAAACATACACTTAAATCCAAACTGTTAACTCCATTACGAATATTCTAAAAAATTCTAAAAATATATTTTTAATTAGATTAAATTTAAATAAAAATAATAATATTTATTTAATAATTTACCCTTAATAAAAAATCCCAAATTTTAATTGATAACTTTTAAATATTATAAAATTTTAAAAATTTGAGTAAGTTTTTTAAATGTTTGTAAAAAAAAATATGAAATTATAAATTAGAATGACTTATATAATCTCTCAAATCTATATATTTTATTATATTTGACATAAATAATTGTATTTGATATATATTTTTAGTCAAAAACTAAAAATAAATAAATTTTCAATAAGTATAGTGAAAAATAAAAGTTATAAATTTTATAATCTCAAAATTAATATATTTTTAACATATTAGAAAGTTAAAAAATCTATTAGAATTAAAATTTGGTGGTATAAAGTTTTTTCTCATATATATGTTTAAATAATTCTAATGTTAAAGATGAGCATTTTGGCAAAACAAAAATCCAAAAGTCAAATTTAACGGTCAATTAACAGTTTGAGTGGATGGAAATAGAATCTCAAAATATAAGGAATGTTTGTGTAATATACATTTTAATTTTAAGGAAGGTAAATATGGATTTTCAAAATAGAGGGAATGTTTGTATAATTAAGGCAAAATAGAGAAGTGGTTAGAGTATTTTACTCATTTTTTTTTTTTTGATACAATAAGGCCGGGTTCGAACCATTTTACTCATTTTTTAACTTCAACTAACATCTACATAATCATATCATCATTATATCATTTAATTATTGATATAAACATTGACACATTTATATCATTAAGTTTTTTCCTGATTTATACAAATTATATAAATCAAGGAAAAAACTTTATCAACAAAAAAAAAAAAAATGCATTTCATATTTTACCAGTATAAGTTGTGTAGGCTTAAATGACAAAAATAAAACGTTATTAGATTGTGTGAAAAATTGAAACATCATAATATATTAAAAAAATTGATATGTTGTCGATATATTAATTTAAAATTTATAACATGTTCACGTGAATATTATGAGGTTATTAAAAAAAGGAAAATCTCATATAAAAATGATTGAATTACACAAATCTGAATTGGCTCATTGAACTCAATAAATTATATATTAGGTTATGTGTCATAATTAAAAATTTAAAATTTAAGTTAAAGTATCTACATATCCCTTAATTATTAAAAAAGCAAAATCAAAACGGAACAAGTTTTATGTCTAATAGCTTATTTTTTAGCAATAAGTGCTTATAAATCGTGATTCACGGTATACGAGGTAAATATGTGAGATAGTTTTATCTCGGCTTACATAATAATAACTTATTGTCTAAAAATAAACCCAACCAAACACACACTATAGTTCACACTTCATAGTTCATGCATAGCATAAAAATACAGTGTTTCCGTCATTTTTTAAAACGGCCATCACGAGAATTTCTTCCATATATTTATACTTTTTTCAATTCATTTGAGAATTCATTTTCGCAAAATGGAACCCAAATGAGCTGGCGATGCGTTTGAGAATTTCAGAATATGGTTTTGTATTATATAAGATTATTACAAGTTTGTGGCATTTTTCATTGCATATTTGTACTTATTTTCAAAACGTATTATAGCAGTAATTATACCTGAGTTCTTTTAGGCCAAGAATAATTATGCCTGAGTTTCATGTCACCTAGAAGATCAAGAAAATTCTGCCACTCTTGCAGCTCTAATGAAAGTTTTCGAGATGATTCTAGGAATAACTCAGCTCTACTAGAATCTCTCCAATTTAAGAGACAATTTGACTTAAATCTGGGAATAATTATCACTGGCCCATGATCTCTTCAACTTCTTGATACTCTTTTTTGTTTTCTCTGTTCCTTCTCTCACCTATCACTTGCTTGCTTCACATTATAAAGAAGGTTGAATTACCCTAAGTTACGCTTTTAATTTTGCAGTTTTAATAACTAAATGATATGAGGGTAATGTGACCCAAATTTGAAATCCCTAAGACGTATAACCTGATATATAATTTGTTAGGTTTAGTGACCTAAATTAAGATTTGGGTAATTCAACTATCTTTATATAGGAGTTTCCTTATGAAAAATGAGTCATATTATTAGTAGTTTATAGTTTTATAAACAAAAGGGTTGATTTGTTATCCTTTGCCATCAACCCAGGAAGATGACACTCATGTTGAGCATGACCTCGTCAATTTTAAAAATATTTAAATATATATATATAACGAATTTACAATTTTTGTTTAAGTAAAAGATTCAATTGTGTTCTCAAGCCATTCACAAGTTTAGATACAAAATTACTAAGTTCGGATAAGAAATTGATAAGTTACGATAAGGAATTCACAACTTTACTTAAGTAAAAGATTCACTTGCGCTCTCAAACCATTCACAAGGTTAGTTGCAGGATTACCAAGTTTAAATAGATAAATGACAAGTTGCAATAAGGAATTCACAAGCTCAGACAAGGTTGTGAATTCCTGATATAAGATTGTGAATTCTTTATCTCAACTTGTCATTTCTTTATCTAAACTTAGTAATCCTGTATCTAAACTTGTTAATGGCCTAAAAGCGCAAGTGAATCTTTTACTTAAACAAAAGTTGTGAATTCGTTGTCTCAAATTATTAATTTCTTATCTGAAGGCGGAAATTCTTCATCTAAACTTGTGAATGACCTGAGAGCCAAAGTGAATTTTTTGTTGAAACAAAAGTTGTGAAATCCTTATCTCAATTTGTTAATTACTCATATGAACTCGGGAATTCCTTATCTAAACTAGTGAATGGTCTGAGAGAGTAGGTGACGTTTTTACTTAAAAAATGAAAGTTGTGAAATCCTTATATGAACTTGTTAACTTCTTTTATCAATTTGTCAATTCCTTATCTGAACTTATTGTTTGGCTTAGTTAAAAATCAAAGATTACCATATATATATATATATATCAAAGGGCTTGGCTAGCCCAGTTGTCATACACTTTTTGTGCACGAAAGTGGTGGGGGGTTCGAACCCCCACCCCAACCACTTTGGGAATTTTTCCCAATGCCTCAGAATATTCCTTGGTCGAAGCTCCTACGGGTGGGGTAATTATTATTTTAATAAAAAAATAAGTAAGGGTAAGTTGGTCATTTCCTCTGAATTTGTAAATATCTGATCAGTCACAAAGCACCTCTGCAGGATTTCAAAAATTCAAAGTGCATGTCTGTCTTTTCATGATTTTTAAGTGTTTTTTGAGGGATTTTCCCTTTCTTTAACGTATATAATAAATTATAAAATTTTTTTGAGATTTTCTAAAATCATATAATTTTTTTTGTGTAACGCTTGTGACAATTTTAAAAATAAAATTATAATTTTGACAAAAATGAAAGATGCTTTGTTATTTTTTTTTTCTATGAAGGTCTACATAAAATAAGGGGTAAAAATGAGAGAAATTGTGTTTAATTTAATTAAATTTAGAAATTCATATTATTTTTAAACAGATAATGAGGGAGAAAATATAGGAGGTTTGAATAGGGGAAATTTGGTATTTTTAAATTTTTACTTTATTAATTTGTCTTTATAAATAATTACAACTTTTACGGTACTTCCTAGTAAATATTATCTGTTCTCGGTCCTTCATTTTAATTTTTACTTTTATATATTTTGAATTAAAATTTTGTACTTAATTAGTTAAAACATTTAAATTAATATTTACTATATTCATATAATACCATAATCCCTGAATTTTTGTCAAATTTGATAATATTCTAAAATATCTCGTAAAATAACATATTTAATATATTACATTAAGTATTACCTCAATGTGGATTTTGTAACGTTAACTTGTGAAAAATGGGGGCGTGATTCTATCGGTCATCATGAAAGTTGGGTGTGGATACTATCTGTTCAACATATTTAAATATATGGATCAGTCTCTTTCTAGCATATAGTTTTGTCTCCCTCCCTCCCTCCCTCCCTCCACTATCTCCTCCTTCTCCTATTCTTCTTTATCATCCCTCTTCAATCTTATGTCCTTACCGAATTTTCTTTCCAATGTAGAGTTGGTTCTTTTCTTTTTTCAGGGAAAGGAAGTCGTTGAAATGGTGAAATCAAATTATGTCTATTGAAGTTCTTAAAAAGAAAGTACAGATTAAATGAGAATCAAAATGGGAATGGCAAGTGCAAACCAAAGAACAATGGACAAGTCTTCACAAAGGTTTCGTTTTGCTGTATAGGTAGTATCATAATCCCTTGCATCTGGATATTTTGAATTTGGTTTGGTTTGATTTTATTTAGCAAATAATTTTTTCCCCCCATTTTAGGTGGAGAAGAATTGATTTTATAGAACTGTTGTGATTCATCTCATAATATTCCATCGATTCCTAACATGGGCAACCCAAAAAACATTATGTAAATTAATATATGTTTTTTTTTTTGGCCTTTAACTCTATTATAAGAGGGATAATATCTACTAAAAATGTTTCATTTCTTTCAATATTGAATGTTGAAGTTCAGGGTCTAAGGAAAACTAATAGAATAATAATTATATTACTTATGATTTATGAAGGTTAAGAGGGAATTAAAATAGTTGTAAGTTTCAATTAATAATAATAAATATTAAAACTATTTTTGGACGTTTCCCTCTTGAGAATTTCCTAATATAGAACTGATATTTTTTACACATACATTTGATCTTTAAAATTTTCTTTATTCTTTTCAAATTATTACTATATTTATTTTCTTGTAGAGAAAATATGGCATTAAAGATATGTGCATGTAAACTGTGTAAATGGGTTAGCAAATATATTTATAGATCTTCTACCTTTTGTATATATTAATATAAAAAAAATGTTTAAATACATCATTCTTCATACTTGATAAAAAAATAAATAGTGTCTTATATTTATATATTATAAATATAAACAATAAAAACTTAAACAACTTATATAATGAACGATCGCGTATGACGCGGATTCTCTGCTAGTTAACTTAAAAAGACCTCCAGGTGGCCTCAGAAACACCTACACTGCCCTCCCCCTAAAGCTAAAATTCACAAGCTAATATACTATTGCATTCCCTTCTCTATACGTGTGGGAGAGACGGACTTGGCTATCGATTGTCATCGTTTTCTTAATTATACATTATTTCATATATTTATACCAAGTTCCAAAAATAAAAAGGAAGAATTAGAATTAACGGCATGTAAGAAATAATACTTATCATAGTCATAGAGGACCGTAAAAACTATAATTATTTAAAAAGATTAAATATTAAAATACAACTTTGAAAAAACTAAATTACTTATAACCATACCTCCTAATATCCTATATTCCATGAGTGGACATGGATAATTTCGCATTTTAAAATTTATATTTTAATATTTGATTTTTTTTAAATAATTACAATTTTTATGATCATTTACTGTAAATATTATTCTCAATGGGTCATCTATTCTAATTCTCCCAATAAATAATTCTGCCATATAATATTAGAAAATAAAAACTCATAACAAATTACCTGATTAAAAAGTTCTACCTATAGTGTAGCGCCTGAAATTTGGAAAATACGGACTTGCTGCCAAAATTTTGAAAAACAATGATTTTGAAAACCTTTTTTTGAAAAAAAAAAAACTAGGTAGAGTTCGGAAGTTGATTGTGCATAGGGAGAGTGTTAGGCACCCCACAGCACATATTCATAAGAATGGTTACCCTAAGTCAATTATTTAATAATGATATGGCCTTTAATTTTAGGGTAAAGGTGCATCCAGCACCCCAAACTATTTTTGGAGGTGCAATCAGCACCCTAAAGTATTTAAGGGTGCAATCAGCACCCTAAACTATTTTTTGGGGTGCAATCAGCACCCTAGAGTATTTAAAGGTGCAATCAGCACCCTAAACTATTTTTGGAGGTGCAATCAGTACCCTAATGTATCAAAATGGAACAATTACACTCTTTCACTAACAGAATACTAACTCCGTTTGCTAAAGTTCAAATTTTTGGAGGTGCAATTGCTCTATTTTTACTACATTAGAGGCAAAATTGCAGCCTTAAATACTGAAAGAAAATAGTATGTTAGCAAACGGAGTTAGTATTCTGTTAGTGAAAGGGTATAATTGTTCCATTTATAATACATTAGGGTATTGATTGCATTTCCAAAAATAGTTTAGGGTGCTGGTTGCACCATTAAATACTCTAGGGTGCTGATTGCACCTCAAAAAATAGTTTAGGGTGCTGATTGCACCCCAAAAATAGTTTAGGGTGCTGATTGCACCTCCAAAAATAGTTCGGGGTGCTGGATGCACCTTTACCCTTAATTTTATTATAGTTACCCAAAAAGAGATAAAAAAATAATATTTACAAAAAGAAATAAAGTGAAACTAATAAAAAGATTGTTTATTTATAAAAGAAAGATAAGGAAGAAATATATTTATTTATAAAGTTGAACTTGACCTGGGAAGAGGACCTAAGACCTAAGTACCCTTTAGAGGAATCAAAACCCACGTAGTTTTGGATAAAAATGCGTTTCACTTTCTTTGTGTTCTTTAAGGAAAAAGTTCCTTTAATTTATTTGAGAAAATAATTTTTTTATTTGTTTGGTATTTTTTATTTTATGAAAACAACTCTTCTATTTTTATTGAATAAAAGAAAGGTTTTTGGAAAGCTCTTGGATTAAACTTCCTAAGAAAATTCCCGTAATCTCACACAGAAGAATAATCAATTTTTATCTGAAGAGGCTCTAAAAATCTCATAAGATAGAAATCCCTTTTAAAATCAATTTTATTTATTTTGATAAAAGAGAAGCTTTCTTCTTTATTATTTTCATTTATGAAAATGGGTTGCAAGCATTTTTTCTTTCTCCTTTTTATAAAGAAAACTTATGTTAAGGGAAATATAAAAATAACAAATAAATAGTACACATCCAAACAGTAAAAATAAATAGTGGAAGCAAATCATCACATGTCAAGTCAATCAATGAAGGATGCATACCTTCTTTATGGTCCAAGTAACATACAAATATCATTGGGCATATCCTCACAATATCAACAAGAAGAAAGCAGCATAAATATTGTTGGGGTGGTGGAATGAAAGAAATAAAAAGAAAAGAGTATGAGTGGTTTAATCACATGAGACAAAAAAGATTAAATAGAAAAAATAACGAAAATAAAAAAAAGAATAGAGAGGAAAGATATAAGGAGAAAAAGAAAGGAAAAGAAAAATAAGATAAAATAATTCAAATCATATTGGATTGCACCCTCTAGCAATTAGTATTGTGGCTCACAGATGTGACAACAATCACAAGAGCATATGTTGTCCCTGGGTACAAAGACGAAACAATAAAAATAGAAAAGAAATAAAATGAAAAATAATAAAATAAATAAATAAATCCAAATTTCATATTGGATTCACCCTCTAGTCATTGATGCTTAAGCTTGCATATGTGATACTCATCACAAAAGATTAGGCTTTCCTTGGGTTTTTAAAAAAAAAGATAAGAAAAGAAAAATAGAAGAGAGAAGGAAAATAAAAAATAATAAGAAAATGAATTAATCCTCAACATATTAGATTCTTTCCTTTAGCCATTGGTGTTGAATCATCACATATGTGACAACAACCATAAGAGCATAGGCTTTCCTTGGGTATGAAGAAGAAGAAGATAAAAAGATGAACACAATTATAATTCACTCTTATTTTTAGACACATCTAATCATTCATTGCCTCTTTTCTCTCTCTATTTTCCTGCGCCTTTGCTCTCCTCATTTTTTTGTGTTTTTGCTCACCTAATTTTTTGTGTATCTTGCTTCAACCCCTGCCCCCTATTTATAATATCAATGTAAGTTTTCTTCATAAATACTCCTTTTTTTTAAATTATCATTTTTTGAATTTTTTTTTATGTTTTATGTTAATAAAACCACTTAACTTGACCCAATCACCATTAATGGGAGATTTTTTTTTTATTTTTTTGGTATTTTCTATTAACAAAACTTCATAACTTGACCTAATCACCATCAATGAGAGATTTTTTTTTTAAAATTTTTTTTCCACAAATAATTTCCTAATTTAAACCTATCAACATAAATTAGAGATATTTTTTTCATTTTTTTATATATATTTTTCCTACAAGTAATTTCCTAATTTAAACCTATGAATGAAAGATATTTTTTATATTTTTTAATTTCTATTTTTTTCTTCCACAATGACTTCACACTAAATTTTCTAATCCAAATATCAAATAACATCAATGAGATGAATTATTTTGAAATTTTTTTGCAATTACCACAAAACCTCAAGTTCAAGACAATCACCATTAATGATGATCGTTTTTCAAATTTCAATTACAATCCGATCACTATCAATGTCATTTGCTTATTAATTTAGATGTGTCAGGATTAAGAATTTTTTTTTTCATTTTTTTATTATTTTTGAGTTGGGCCCGATTAAAATAGGGTATTTGCATATAGTGATTTAGTTTGTGCATTACAAACTAGATTTTACATTAACCATCGTGATAGTAATAAACATTGCAATCTCGTCTTACTTCGTTGATTGTACAAAGAAGCATATTTAATCTATCTAATTTATTTAAATAACAAAGGTACTTATTTATCAAGAATTGATATAAATAACATATTTTTTTTATAACAATAGTTTAGGTGAGTTGGATCCCGAGGGCTCACCTGAGCCAGGACATGCCTTTAGGTTCAAAGAACACTTACAGATCGCTCACCAATAAAATCCTTACATCGGTGAAGTTTGAATCCAGAACCTTGTGGTCAAGAGATAACCCCTTTATCAACTGGAGTAACTCTTGTTATAATTCACATATTAACCCTAAACCCTAAATAATCCATAAATATTAACAACTTCCATTATATTTTTATATAGAAATTACTTTTTTCTAAGCAGTTTAATTTCTATCCTATCAAATGTTACACAAAATAGAAGGGTTGCATAACGAACGAACCAAACCGAACTAGAGCCTGCCCTGAAATCTGGTTTGTTTCGTCGATGGCCTAGATTAAGCAACCCATGGTCTGATCTATTCCAAAAGGAGCCCAGGGTTCAGCAAGGCCAGATTGGGTACATTGAATTTGGGAACTAGTCTTAACAATCTATAATTTTATGTCTGTTTGTTTTAATTTTTTAGAAATGTTTTTGTTATTTATGAGATAAATATATGAGAAAAGTTTTATTTCGACTTGGGAAAAAGAATTTCTGAAATCACGGCTAAGTGTTTCCCACACAAGCACTTAATTAATTTGTCTAGTTTTTTTCTATATAAACCCATTAACAAATCACCCTCAATTAATGGGATCTGACTTCTGTTTTTGTTTTTCCCCGTTCGCCCCAATTCTTTGCCCTTAGAGTAAATAATGCAAGGGGACACTTTTTTAAAAAAATAAAAATAAAAGAGCATATGACACTCTAGAATATTTTTTTTAGTAAAATTCAATATTTTAAATTAATTTTTAGCGCCTTAAAATATTTTTTTACTGGTAACCAATATCTATTAGAAAGTATCTCAGAGGGCTGGGTGTTAGATACTACCGAGTGATTGATATATATATATATATATATATATATATATATATATATATATATATATATTAACAAAAAAAGAGTGCTCTCCTTACTCGAGAGAAGTCAAATCTCAATTAATTAAACAAAAACAAAGAGCAACTCAAGACGATGGTTTTCAGTTTTCACTGTAACTTCTTCCACACGTGACCAACAAATCAACAGCAAGGGAGAACCTAGAAGCATATCCAGCATAAGATTGGCAAATCAAAGATGTGAAAGGAGGAGGAAAAAGCATAGATCGATGGAAGAACCGAAGGAACAAAAGATGAACGGTAGGAAGAGGTTGAGAACGGTGTAGCGAACTAAATAGGGAGGAAGGAGTCTGGGAAGGATAGTGTCATAGAGCAAAGAGGATGGAGAAGATAATATTTGAAAAATTAGAAAAACATATTTTAAAACAAAAAGGTTTATAAAAATAACGTTAAAACTAACAACATTTATAAACATAATTAAGCAATGGGTCAAACCAGACTAATTGGTACTTAAGGTTAGTCTAAGGTCTTGTCTGATCTAAGCATTTAGCCTCGACCAATATTGGGTTAAGGAGTGTCACGCTCTTATTTTAATTTCACATTTATCAAAGTATTCGCAGAAAATGATATGCGGTTTGGTAGGTAACACAAGAATAGCGTAAATATACTAATAATATATGCATAATTATAGAAAATCCCCATACGGGTTTGTATATAATAATTACAAACCTTGTAGCCATACAGGGTTTTAGGATATTTAAACTCATCCTAATGAAACGGATACATCTTTCCGTCTTCGTTCCACCACTGCATGCCTCCTATGTAGTTCTCTTCTCTGCTTTCAGCATACCTTCTGTCTTCACCTGTCTTGTAAAGCTTAACACTTTTCTTGTGAAATCCCTCTCTTTTTGTAAATAACACCGGTGTCATTTTCATTTTAATTGTATGTCTTATAAATTAATTCAATTATGTTGTAAATTTTGCAAATGCATCTCTAATATTTAAAGCCTAACATGGATTAGAACTTTGTTTTGTAACATTATGAGAAACTAATACCTTCTACTCACTCATTCATCAATAGGGATAATTTTAAGGAAAGAAAATTATATTTTCTATGTATTTATTTTTAACTAATTCTAACCATTTCTAAAACCACATGATTTGATTGAAAAGACTTTATATATAATGATAAAGATAGTATAAAACAACCATTCATTGTTTTTTCCTCTAACCACATGCATTCTCTTGGTGGAAACAATTACATTAGAGGCACCTCTCCTAATATTGGATTCAAACAGAAAACAAATGTAGGGGAGGGTGAGATTCGAGAGAATCTCAGTAGAAAACAGATGTCATAATGTATGCATGATAGATGCTATGTGTATGATATATTAGCTTTATCTAGATGCATGCCTCATAATGACATTTCTGCATGCTCAATGTTTTATGTAACAAAACTATGGCCACAGAAAAACAGAAACAGAGTTTCAATCATCCATATATGCTTCACATAACCAACCAAAGCAAATACATGCATCAATACACCAACACAAATATCAAATCCATGCAGGAGAGATAAGTTCCCTACCTCCAATTTTTTCTCCTTGATTTGCATACCAGCAACTTGAGCTCTCAACTCGATCCTATAATTCTTTTTTTAAATATATACTGGATACCACTTAATAAAGATCAAAGTACATAAGAGTCAACTACAAAGCTACCCTCTTTCATCATTCCCGACCTCTTGATGGAGAGGTGGAGAATGATCAAGGATACAAAAATTCCCTATAATACTATGAGCAAGTTTAGCCAAGTGATCAGCAAGGAGGAGATCCTCTCTAGGAACATTAACAAACCTCACATGCCATTGTCTATAAACTAGAGTCCTAATCTCATCTACTAAATCCTTGAAAGGGTATTCGCGATCACATCCTCGGACCGCTAGGTTGACCGCCTCTACACAATCTGAAAAAATAACAACCTTTTTTATTCCCCTAACCCAACATAAGTATAGGCCATGGATCATACCAATCAACTCCGCCATCGGTCCTATAATTCTAAATATACCATTTAGACACTTTCATAGTGTTTCTGGGGGTTATACGAGTCTATATTGAAAAATTACTAAAATGCCCCTGGGGATCGGCCCTGCCCACTGTATCTGGTCCGACTATACTTTTCTTGAAATTCTAACATGGGCTATCCTGACATATTTTTGCCTAAGGAATCTATTTTCGGACTTGGAATTACCAAATTCATTGTAAAATCACAAAAATACCCTTGACAGCCCTTATTTCAGTATTTCAAGGGTGTTTTCGTAATTATATTTTTTTTGGGCTTTTTTGAAAAAGTGACCAATTGTAACCCCAACTAATTTTCCCTCATGAACTCAATCGAATTATCAAATCATTGGAAATCCAACTCTAAGGCCCATTTATAGCTCTGACCAAAATTTATAAATACTCCAGGGAAAATTGGGATTTTACTATTTCGGATCTGCATACATGTTTTTTTCTACTCCTAACCACTTTATTGATTATTCCTTTAGGTTACAACTACCATTTAATACTAATTTAGGCAGCATAACCCCTAAGAAAACTCATTTCCAAAAATTACAAACAAAGACAATCCGATGAAATTTTACCGATTAAATTGTCCACAACAACCATAATAGTCAATAAACAAGAGTTTGGAAGTTACCTCAAGCTCCCTCTGGTTTTTCCCTTTATGAATGAAATCCTAGCCTTCTCCACATTGAAATTCAAGCTTCCAACACCTTAAATAACATAGAAGAGGAGTTTAAAAGAAGAGATATACGCATTAGGTACGAATTCACTGAAGAAATCGACCTACCTTATAAGTTTTCTTCCTCTTCCCTCTCTAAAACCCTCTCTCTCTTTTTCTCCATGGTGCTACACGGTTTTGGCTGAGGATGATGTTTTTATATCATTTAGCTTATGTCATCACAACACCTTGCTTATGTCATAATTGTTCCCTTATTTTCAGATTTATATAAATTCTGGCAGATTTTCTGCCTTAACTTTAAAAAATCATAACTAATTTTATAAAAATCAAATTGGAGTGATTCCAAAGGCTATGAAACTTTCATTGAGTATAGTTTCAAGAAAAAATATATATTTTTACCCAATTGGAAGCACATCGTTCCCAGAAATTCCATCTTTAGACGTTGCCACAGAAACTTTCTAGTTTCGCCGGGTAAACTTCAAAAATTCATATTTTTTTGCATATAGCTTCAAATGATTTATATGACCTATCAAATTAAAGCTCAGGATATCTATTTTCACCCTATAAAATTTCATAATTTTTGCTCATCATTGGGTCATACAAAATCACATAACAAGTTTACTACCTCATTGGCGATTTTACCTAAAACATAATTATATTCTCTAAAATTCACCATTTCATTTCATTGACTATTTCCAATAATTACAATATATTCGATTAATTAAATTTGGGGTGTTAAAGGGGCAATTTTGCTGGGGAAGTTTAAAAAATGGAGCAATTTTATCCTTGCCGTTATCCCAATTAGTTTTAAGAGTTAATTGACCTAATATGCTGAGCTGACAATCCACATGTCATCCATGTTATTTTTGTTAAGGTGTAAATTTGCACAAGAAATCCATGTGTTATCTACTTTATCTTTTTTCAAAGTTAGATTTAAAAATTTTAGGACAAATTTACATATTAAAAAAATGACATGAATAACATGTGAATTGTTAATTCAACATATTTGAAAAACTAACGGTTAAAGTTAACTGAGTTAATGACCAAGGTAAAATTACTCATTTTTTAACACTTTTAGAATAAAATTGCACGGAGAAAAAATTCTGAGGCAAAATTGGCCCTTAACCCACCAATATTTAGGCTAGTTTTTTTTTTTTTCAGCTTTAAACCATAATAGGTTGGGTCGTACTAAACTTGCTTGTACGTGTGTGTTTGGATTAGTTTTTGAGAATAAATTTTACAATTTATGAGGTAAATATGTGAGAGGAGTTTTGTCTTGGGTTGCGCAAACCTAAGTTTGAAACATAAGTTTGGGTAATTCCCAAACACTCAACACGCCTCTACATGCAATTACAGCATCAAGTATATAATGATATTATTTTATGATATGTAATAGGATCGTAAACAATAACATGCACCTTAAGTTAAATTAATTTTGTTTGATCTAACAATTTTAAAACATGACTTTGACAGATCTGATCTAAGTTATGGTTGACTGTGTTTCCTAACACCTTGATTTTTTGAGCCAACAAGACTTAATTAATACTACCTATTAATTATTTTTTAATGGGATTGGCTATCCTCCTATACTCTTATTATTCTCTTCCCCTCCTTTATTCTTTCCAATATTTAGATTGAAATTTAAATGGTTTAGATTTAATATTTTATAAAATTATTAATAAAATATCACATTATTAATAAATAAATAAATAATTCATAAACTATTAAATTTTAGTTATAATAATTTAAAAATGTAATAAAAATAATATTTTTATAAAACAGCATGTTTAAACCGTTCAAATTTTAATCTAAAAATTCAAATAAGTTGAGGTGTGGAAGAGGATGGTAAATTGTAAATCTATACAAATTAATTTTATAAATATTTTCCATTATAATAAAAATTCTTATTTATAAAGAAGGTGGGGTATAGTTCTGCTACAGGGGGTGTCGTGTATGGGCTGCTATTGGCTCAGGAATTGGGATCGGGATGTACCAAACTTATGGTGGAAGGTGACTCTAGCTCCGTGATTCATAATAGGGGTAAAGTAGGAAATTTGATTTTGAATGTCTGGTCGCGGGTAGAGAACAGGGTAGAGGCGTCTTACACACCTCACCTACGGGTAGGACTGGGAATGCGGGCTGGAGTACTTCGCAACCAGCTCGCCCCCTTCGCGGGCTGGCGCATTCTTTTTTTTTTTTTTTTTTTTATTTCGTTTTTTTTAAAAATATATACTCTTTTTCTCTTTACCCGCTCATATCACACTTCTTTTTTTTATACATTTATATTATGAAGTCAATTTTGTTCTTACTTTCCTTTTTTTTCATCTACTCACATAACAAAAACATATAAACACATCTCTTTTAAATTTAATAATAATAGAATAAATAAATATAATATAAAAATAAAAATGTTAAATAAAAAGTATGAGAAATTAATTAAACACGACATCAAATGAAAGGTAATAATAAGGGTATTTAAATTTATTTTATTTAAAAAATAATAAAAAAACCAAAAAACTATTTTAAAAAAATTAAAAAAAAAAAAAGCGGGCCAGCCTGCCAGCCCCGCGGGCTGGCCCGCATCAACCCGCAGGCTAAACGGGCTGAGCCCGTTTAGCCCGCATTTAAACAGGCTGCCAAAATGGCAGCCCGTTTAAGGCTTTTTTGGGCGGGCTGGCGGGCCAACCTGCCAGCCCGACCCGTTTTACCGGCTCTACCTACGGGAATTTCTGAGCTTTAATTTTGTGATTTTGTGGGGATCTCTTTCCCACGTTTAAGTACGGTGAATAACTCTTGGCAAAAAAAAAAAAAGGTACGGTGAATAACTAAAGACTTTGGGCATTTTGCCCCGATTTTTATCCACACACAAAAAAAAATTATTTAGTTTTGTGAATCATCAATATATATAACATAATGTCTATTTATAAATACTAAATTTTTATTTCAGAAGTTGCCACAAAATCTTAAGTTTATTTAAGAAGAATTTGTTTTTAGCAATGTTGCTTTGGAAGTATCAAATTTGTAACAATTTCATCCCGACTGTTATCTAAGTTAAGTTTGACTGTTATTTGACTAAATAGACTGAGTTGGTAGGTCCACGTGCCATATACGTCAGTTTTGTTAAGGTAAAAAATTTACCCTAAAAGTTTCCATTCAAGAGCAATGTCATCCTAAAAGTTTTTTGGGTGCAATATTGTGTTGGAAGTTTTCAAATTGTAACAATGTTACACTGACTATTATAGATGTTAAATTTGACTATTAATTGACCAAATATGCTTAGTTGGCAACGTAAACGACATTGAAGAAGAAACAGCAGATGAAGGTAGAGCTCATGTTTGCTAGAGAAAATGAAGAAAAAGATTCAATATTTAGATTCAAGCACACTAGTAACCTTCCGTCACTATATCCTAGTGACTCCGAGATAAACATTTCTCTTTATCTCATAAGATACTTTCACCTCTTTGGTTTTCTCCAATCATTCACACGGGGGCATGTTTTTAAAAAAATATTTCCTTATTTATAAATATAACTCGGAAAAAATGAAGTGAATGACATATGGATTAGCCAGATAAGCATATTTGGCCAACTAATAGGTAAACTTAACTTAAATAATAACCGAGTTGAAATTACTATGATTCGAAAATTTTCAGGGCAAAATAGCTCTTGAGTGAAAACTTTCGAAGTAAATTTGCACTTAAATCCCCCTAAAAAAAGACGTGGAAGATATGTAAACCTGCAATCTCAACATATTTGATGAACTAATGGTCAAATTTAACCTGAATAATGGTTAGGGCAAAATTATTACGATTTGAAAATTTCTGAGACGACATTGCTCTAAAAAAAACTTCCAAGACAAATTTGAAATTTTGTGACAACTTTCGAGGCAAAACTGAACCTTAACCCTTTTATAAACCCCAAACCCTAAACAAACCATATAGAGTAATACTTTAATCTTAAATATAAAACCTCATTTTACTTTAACTTTACTTTAACTTCAAATTTATATTTTCATCAAAATATTTTTATTGATTGTGAATAAAAAGAGTGTTTCCAATTTTACAGTAATTACAATAGATATGATTAGAGAAGATATTTGAGACAAATCAACATATATTTCTTATAAATAATTAATCAACTGGCTTTCTTAATATTTATAAATTAATTATCTAATTTTTATATTAAGCATGGGAGACCATTTCATTTGGGGGGTATTTTTCCAACCCACCCTCTTGCGCTAACGGAGCGGTTTATAACATTGTTTATTTAAAAAAATAAAATTTAAAAAAAAAAACACACAAAGGGTAACGGACTGAAGAGGGTCCCAGCGAGTAAAAGCGTGCTCTGGTCATGTGGTCGAGGAAATGAACCTCATTCTGTCTAACTCCACCTTCCTCGCTTGGATTTTTGTTTCTTCTTTTAATAAAAAGCTTTAAACTTGCAAATATAAAACCAGGAAATTAGCGAAAAGCTCTGATATTATTCATAGAAGAAAGAGAGAAAGAGAAACGGCACTTTGTGCTTGGTTGGGTTTCTTTTAAGTTTTCTCATTTGCAGCAGCCCACATCTCAAGCAACCCAGTCTCTAATGGAGGCTGCTATTTAGAGCGAGCGAGCGTGATCGATCTTTCTGTAACGGCTAGTTTCGTAAGTGCCTAGGAGGGTGAGAGAGAGTAGGAATTGTGATAACTGAGAAGAGCTTTGTTGCTGCTTTTGATATGGATTACGACAATGACAAGTAAATCTCTCTTTTCCTGTATGCATTTCTGGGTTTAATCGGTTTGTTGGATGGGTTGGTCTGGTTTAGTTAGTCAAACTTCGGGAAATGGACTTCGGGTTTTAGCTTTGAAGATGTTGTGATTTGTTCAATCTGTTTTATCTTCATTTCTATGCACATTATATTTGGGGTTTCACGAATATCCGGGATCCCTTCCTTAGTCTCATTTTCTCTCCAGTCTGCTTTTTTATTTCTGTAACTACCTTTCCGTTTGTTTATAGAACTCTGTAGATTGTTTAATTTGCGTGAGATTTTGAGGATAAGAAAAGGATCTGGATGGGGGGTTTTTGATCTAACTGGTGTGTCATCAATGGCACCCCAATTTTCTTGTATTTTTTCAAAATCCTTCTCCCCCTTACATTTTGCAGTTATGCTATTAAAAGTAAAACCGTTTAAATATATAAGTACGACTGCTTTTCTCTGTGTAGGATCTCGTTATTTGGTTACTTTGTTGTAATTAGTGCTGCATTGGACCATGCGGTTTATATTAATGCCATATACGTTTTATATAATGTAATTATTATGTTTACAGCTTTTATCTGTGGACGTTGCCCCTCTTATACCTAATGATTTCTTCTATGTTGGTGATGGCACAAGCTTACTGTGTATTTTCTCCATGCAATATTTCTGGCTTGCTTTATCTCAGGCAATGTTTAACTGCCCCACGCAATTTACATGTCTACCATTTCTTAATGTTGCTAGGGAACCAAGGAATTGGCATAAGGAGGATCCTTGTCTCCAAAAAGCTTCCAATATGAGTAAGTTCTGCTTTGACTTAAAGCTAATTCTTTCAGATAACTGATGTTTGAGGGAAAATGTTTTTGGTTTGTACAGACATGCCTCGGGAGCTGTGGAATGAAGTTCCTCAAAATGAAGAGGATCTTTCCTACATGTTTGATGATGAAACAACCCCAGTTAAGGCTTGTGGAGATTTGGCTTACCATGTTAATAATAGTGGTAAGGCAACCTTCTTTATTGTCTTATTAATATGTGCAACTTGTCAGATTGTTCTTTGTTCCTTTTTATCATTATCATCCGACTTTTAATCTAAATAAAGGTGAATTTCAGATAATTTACAGGACGAACTAGAGGAATGTAGAGAAACTTCTTCTCAAGTGAAGAGGCGTCGGATGCTACAGTTCAGCAGTGAAGATGGGAACATATCTTCCCTATCCTATGAAGGCATGTCCTCGGAATACCTTAAATTAAATGTGAGTTCTATTAGTTTTACTTTTTTTTCTTTAACCAGCTCTTCATAAAAAGCATGCTCGATGTTTCTAACTTTCTAACAATACACAAAATTTATTTTGGTCTAATACCTCCCCCTTTTGATATTACCCTTGGCTTGTTGATTAGGAAACAATGAATGGTGCAAGAACGTGGTGTAATTTGTTTCAGCTTTCTTTATCGTCCTTGGTTTCTCTTTTTCGTCCTTTTGATATTACCTTTGGCTTGTTGATTAGGAAACGATGAATGTTGCAAGAACTTAGTGTGATTTGTCTTAGCTTTCTTTTTCATCCTTGGTTTCTCTTTTTTGTTATCAGACCCGTATCTTTCATAATCATCTTGTTTGAAGAAAAATTAGTGACTTTTTGTGTCATTATTCAACTGATTCTGCTCCATGATGGAGCTTGTTCACAGATTTTCTTCTTAATATTTTTGTTTATAATACAATGGCTTGTTGTACGCTTCCGTCCGTCAACCATATGCAGGACCCAAACTTGTTGGGGAATTTGCATTGCATTAGTCCTTTTTGTGGATATGGGATCTAGTCCTCTATGTGCTTCAAAGTTTTGTTGTCTTTTGCATGAATGCTTTCAAGTGTTCAAGACTTTCAATGAGTAATATCCTAAAAAGATTAAACTATTCCGTTCTGTATATAGGCGAAGGAGGACGCGATGAACGATGTCTTTTTCGAAGTTTCACAATTGATATCTGAGACATCAGGTTTGCCTATTGCTAGATTCTTCTTCGATTGCATAGTTGGATTTGTTTTGGATCTTTTTCCAATAAGTGATGGAATATACGTATTAGGAAATGCATCGGGCTCCAGTTGTGAGGATCTTGAGCAGTCAGCCGAAGGATGGCTTGCACAATGCTTTAATGATACTGAAATGGATTTTAGTCATGATGATATTATGTATGTCTCTCCAAATCTTATTTTTTTGGCATATACTCGTTTACAAAAATAACCTGACAGTTACATTATCTGACTTAGGAATTTTTCGGAGCAAGACAATGTTCAGATTAATGTCTCAGGTACATGACATATTGCTTGCCATGCAACATTATTTTTTGATTTTGTCTTTTTCTTCCTTCTTTCTTTTTTCCTGTATGTATTCATTTGAGGAAAGGTTGAGCCTTGACGCAGCAATAAGGTTGTTGCCATGTGACCTACAGGTCACGGGTTCAAATCTTAGAAATAACCTCTCCAATTGTAAGGGTAAGGCTGCGTATATCTATCCCTTCCCAGACCCCATTAGGTGGAAGCCTTGTACACTGAACCGCCCATATTCATTCTAGGAAAAAACTTACCCAAAGTTCTTTAGGTGTTTATCATCCTGTTCTCCTATCAAAATATAACGCGTGGCCAAACTTTTCCAAAAGCCCTAAGCATGTGTTGCTGAGCTATATAAGATATTCATTTGTCATATTTTTTTGTTTTGTCAAATCCTAAAAATTCTACCAAAATGTTCTCCTTCATGTTATTCATACTATAGTTTTGTCTTGCAGAGCTCTGTGATGTCTCACCAGCTCGTGAACAAAATGTGGTTCAACAGCGTATCACTCGAACACCCAAAAATATAATCTTTAAAGGTTTGACGTAGTCTATATGTGGTCTTTCTTTACAAGATATCCTCTTAGGTTTTGTCTGAACTATCCTCTGGAAGTATGCTATATGATATTCATGAGAGAATGTAACAACATCCTTAAGCAATTAATTGTAGTAAACAACACCATACAAGTTTCTGAGGTGACAACCTAACCACTTCAGACTGGTTTTGAATGTGTAGGTAGGAAATCTTTCATACGAGCACCGACGAAATTGGCTTCTTCAGTGGCCTATCCATTTGCCTTCATCAAACCCAGTGGTGCTCATGGAGATGTAACACTGAAAGAAATAAACCAACGGATTCAAACTCCACCTCCTTCAAAACCGAAGAAAAGCATTGAAGAAGATCCATCTGCTTACCCTAAATCAGCCTTCTCAGGGAAGCCGGTAGTTGGGAAAACAAAAATTCGCACCGAAGGAGGAAAAGGCAGCATTACAATCATGAGAACTAAAGGCTAAAAAGTGTAAGTTATTAAAAACTAACTTCTTGTCTCACCTCTTAATAGATGGGGTTGAGTTTATCTTCTGTAATATATATATATATATCCGGCAGATTTATAGTTGTAGTGTTTCTTGTCCTATTCTTAGTTCATGATTTGACCTGAATCTGTAATGAGATGATGATGTTTCTTAACTCCAAACAACTCCACGGCTTTAGAATGACAATTTTACCAAGCTTGAGCTTGGTTTTTGTAATTGAATCACATGGACATTTGTGTCAATCTTTTTCTTTGCTTGGTCTTGTAATTTCCCCATGCTGCATTTTCCATTTCCTTACTTGGGCTTGTCTTTCAGCAGCCCCTTCAGAATACAGAAAATAGATAATACATTAGTTTATATTTCATTTTCTAACCTACGGGGGTTGGTCTGAGTAGGAAGCAGCTCGGTTCTGTTTAAGCAAGGTCTCGGGTTTGAGACCTGGTGAATGCAGAAAACCCCCGCTGAGAGACTCACCCACTATGCCAGATGCGCGAAGCGGGTCGGATCTGGATTAGTCAGGGCGAAGCTCTGGATACCGGGTGGTCTACCAAAAGAAAAAAAGAAATTTCATTTTCTATCATGATTTGGGACTTTCAGATTTTTGTTTTATGACCAACCAATATATGGCTCAGGTTGAGTTGGTGTATTTTCTGGCTTTAACTTAACACATACTCTTCTTAAGACAATGATGCATGTTTAAAGCCACTGAAAATTATCATGGGTTTAACTTTTTTTTTTTTTTGCCCCTACTCAATTTTGGTCATTCTTTTTAAGATAATACTTATATTATAGGGAGAAAGACCCAAAAAAAAAAAAAACTTAAAGTTCAAAATTCCAAATCAGTTTTGTTACCGATAAGAGTATATGTATTAACTATAAGAGTATAGTAATTAATAACTCATTTTAATAGCAAATCACTACTGATTTGAAATTTTAAAGTTTAAGTGGTATTTTCTTTTCTTTTTCCCTATTATTTACAAAATAGTAAATGCAAGAGAAAGATATTCCTTTTCCTTTGTGGGGGAAAATGTGATATGCTATTTTAATCAATTTTAAAAGCCGTTGTATATTTTTTTTTTATTTCAATTTTCTTTTATTGTATTTCATCCTCCATAGCAATTAGCAAACCATTTATCTGAAAATATTATATGCTCGGAAGATGTTGCTAGAACCTGAAGAAAAATTTTTGTGGTTCATAAGGACATGAAGTTCGTGGTTATGGCTGAGACGGAAATATTGACTTTGAAAACGAGTATAATAATACTGCAATTTGAAGCCCAAAAACTAGGGATGGGCCCAACATTATCTATTGGAGAAAGGCCCAAGATTCCCACGACGTAATTTTTAATATATATATATATATATAATTATTTCATTTATACATAAAAATAAAACAGTTTTAATTTATATCTGAATTTTTATTTTATTTTTTTCATTTCTCCCATCATTCAATACTTATCATTTTCTGAACTGGCCAAAAAAAAATACATATCATTTTCTTAACTTTACTCTAAGTTTGACCCAATCTATTTATTGAATAAAACAGGTTTAATTTATATCTGATTTTTTTTTTTTAATTTCTCCCATCATTCAATACTTATCATTTTCTGACTTGGCCAAAAAAATAAAAATACATATCATTTTCTTAACTTTACTCTAAGTTTGACCCAATCTATTTATTGAAAAAAAAAACCGGTTTAATTTATATCTGAATTTTTACTTTTTTTTTTCCCATTTCTCCCATCATTCAATACTTATTATTTTCTGACTTGGCCAAAATATATATATATATATATATATCATTTTCTTAACTTTATTCTGAGTTTGATCCAATCTATTTACTGAATAGTATTTTTTTTTTAAAAAAATATAATTATTTATAAAATTTTATAAATTGTTTTTCATATATAGAAACATCCAACATCACAAAACTTTGTTTAATGCAGGGTGTACATATTATTCATTCAAGAATAAGGCTATGACTCCAAGGCAACAATTTGTTAAGTTTGACATAATAGTTTTTTAACTTTCATTTTAAAAATTATAACATCGAGAAAGTTTTGATAATAAAGTATCTAATATAAATAAAAATTTTCCGGCCAAAAATATATAAATAAAAAATAAAATCCCCCAATAATTAAATTAAGTGAATCTAATCTATTATGGTTAATGTAATTTTTTCTTCTTTATACAATTATGTTATGTTGTGTCTAGTAAAAGGAAGCTAAACCTTTTGTCCCTTATTCACAATCTCACTATTTAAATTTTAAAAAGTTCAACTAACTAATGTGAATGGATAAAATTTGCTTTAAATCGTTAATTTTTGCCTGTTACAAAAGAATCTCCTCACCTAAAGAGAATTGAGTGGATGGGAAAAGTTATTTTCTTTTGGCCACCAATGCAACGTAAATCGCTTTCCTTGAGCTGGTCAAAAATCGCTTTCCTTGAGGAGGAATAAAAAGGAAATTTTCAATTAGTACGTTGGTAACAAATTGATTTCAGTCAATCCAAAATTTTTTGATATCTCGGGTTAAAATGAAATAAATTTTTATTGGTGAAAAGATAATAATGAATTTATTTTATTTGTCTTATAAATTATTTTATTTATCTTATAAATTTTTATATTTGTATTGTAAATGGTCAAAATGTTTTTTAATTTCTTAGGTTATTTTGAATCATTTTATCTGTCTTGTAAACGCCTATATTTATCTTATGAATTTTTATATTTGCCTTATAAATGGTCAAAATATTTTTAATTTCTTAGATTTTTTTGAACCCCTTTATTTGTCTTATAAATTTTCATATTTGTCTTATAAATGGTTAAAATGTTTTTAACTCCTGAGGTTCTTTTGAATTTTTTTTAGCCTTGTAAATATCTTTATTTATTTTATAAATTTCCTTCTTTTTTCTTATAAATGCCCTTATATCTTGTAAATACTCTTCTGAAAAAATAAAAAGAGAGCATCAGTGTATTTTACCTACAAAAATTAATTTCATTTTAACCCAAGAGTACAGTAAAATTTCAGAAAATTTTGGGTTCCTTGACATTAATTTGTTACATGGGGGCTAACTGAAAATTTTGGGTTCACTTGAGATTAATTTGTTACAGGGGGCTAACTGAAATTTTCAAAAGAAAAAAAAAAAACCAGAGGGTACGTCAGATTTTCCGCAAGTGCAAGCAAGCAGTGATGAACTAAAATCTTGTGTTTCTTGCCACCATGAACAAAATCTTATCAACAAACTGCAACGTCTCTTGTATCACGAAAGAAAAATTGCACCTCTTTTCATCATCATCATCATCCACACTTCTTTGAATTCATACCTCAAACTCCACTTTACAAGGGAGAAATATATGTTGCTTTTGAGGGGGAAAACACTACATTAAGTCAATAACTTAAAAATAGAAACAATAACGAAAAAGAGAGATTCAGATAACCCAGAAAGATGAATGAATCAGAACAAGTCAAGAATTTCCAGAATAACATTATTGCAGAGTGGACAATGGCCTCTACCCACCCAAAGCTCTCTGGAACATTGCCTGCAAAATGTGTGTCCACATGGTATAAACGCTGCTCCTTTATGCCTCACCATACACACACAACAATTTTCTTGCACGCTCCATTTGCTTTCTTCTTCTTCTTCATCTTCATCTTCTTCCTTTTCCATTTTTATCCTCTTGAACACTTCTTCATCGTCGTCCTCGTATCCTGTACTGTATTGCGCATCAAACCCCATTTGCCTATCTGTCTCCTCCAGTAAATCCATCAGCGTCAGTGACATCCTCACCGGCTCGTCTTCCCCCTGTGCCGCCGACGCCGATGATGCAGCTGCGGCAGCCTCCGCCTCCCTCGCAGACAATGCTCTCTCCTCTGATAAAATTGTGGACAGGCGGCGCGTGCCTTCACGCGCCGGGTCCCAGTCGTCACTCTCGGATCCGTAGCCGTCGCTGTCCAAGTAGTCCTGGAAAGTTACCGAGCCGTCTCGGCGGAAGAAATCGGGGCGAGAATTTTGGTGTGTTGACTCGCCGGAGAAGACGCCGCCGAGGGAAGATCGCGTTAAGATCTGACCTGAGAATTCGGGCGGGTTACTTGTGGACGGAGCGTCGGGGTTGCTGTTATTCCGGCTAGGGATAGAGATATCCAAGGCCGGGATGTGAATTGCGGAGAACCAAGCAGATCCAGCGCGCTTGAGCCAGAGCTTGTCTTTGAAGATTTTCCAAGACTTCTTGTCCTTCGTGTTGGAATTGTCTTCTCGAATTATGTCTGAAAGGGTTCGGCCGTTGCTGCTAAACTGACGGCGGCTCGGCTCGGAGGCTATCTTGTGGCTTGCCATCACCGCTTCGAGGGTCGAACCGGCAAGCGAGTCACGGCGGCCGTCAACGGAGGACATTTGATCATAAAGAGTCACCCTCCGGCGACCTTCCATTCTCAGTTTCCCAAGAAAATTGATCGGAATCTGCAGTTTCCGAGTAAATCACGGCGAGAAACCGAATCTGGAAAGTGAAGAATTCCCAAGAATTCAGCTGATCCCGGAGAGAAATCTTTCTTTGGCTTGGTGTTCACATGGAGAATTCCTCGGGAAAGTTGCAAATTCGGCCGAAGAGCATTCAAGAAATGGAAGGTTCGATTGTTCGAATGAGAGTTATTAACAATACCGCAGAGAGATAACTAGCAAGGAGTCAACATTTTTTTCCTCTATTTTATTTTCCCGGAAAATTGTCGTTTTCCGAGAAAATAAAAAGTAGAACCCAGAAAAGAGGAAGACAGGGGAACCAAAGAAAAATTTAACCCAGGCTCATCACAAATTGAGAAGCTAACGTATATAATAAAACTGAGAAAAAAATATTACAAAAAAACACAAAAATCAAATTCTTTATCTCGTTGTGGGTCCCTAGAAAAGGAAAAGATCAAAAAGATTTAGATGAGAGAGGAAGAAAGAGAAAGCCTTGGATTCCTTGTGGACCCCAGATTTTTCAGAGGCCTAACACAACTTTGAGGCTCTGATTGATGAATTTTCAATTTCACAACAATTTTTTTTTTAAAAACCCAAAAAGATTATTGAATAAAAAAATAATAAAATTTTGGGAAAGGAAAAAGAGAAATTATGAATTGGGTGGGGGGGCTCACAAAGAAGAAGATGATAATAAAAGCAGGGCAGAGAAAGATGCTTGTGTTGTTGTGATGTGTTTCTGGATTTGTCAGCATGTGCTCCCTCTAATCAATTCCCCTTCATGGATTCCTATTGATGAGTGGTAGGTAAAGGGGGAAGAGACAGAGAGAGATGATTCAGAAGTGAACAATAGAAATAATTTCAATACATGTGTGGGTTTTTCTAGATGAATTTCTGCTTTTTTAGTAAATCTTTAAAATTGAATATCTCATTTTTTTTATAAATAGATAATATCCAAAACTAATAAAACAGGAAGGATTTTTTTTTTTTTTTTTTTTTTTTTTTTTTTTTTTTGCATTTTAGTTAGAACACCAACGAATTTTATGGTGCAACACACAACTCTTGTCTCCTCCATACTTGCAGCCAGAATTATGTTAGACTGTTAAGAGTACAAGATAATTAAATTTCTTCTTAATTTAAAATAATTAAAATTTTGATCATCTTTAATGTGAAATTAAACATGTACTATCAAACTAATAATACATGGGTCCATAATATTGGGGGGGGCTCCGTACAATGTTATATAACTCGGACCTGACTGGCCGGTCCGGCCCAGAAACCGGCCAGTAGACCGGTCCAGTCCGGGTTACAATTTTAAAAAAATTTTAATTTTTCCTTTAGAATTTCATACTATAAGTCTAAAATCTTTAATTTCTTATCAGTTTGGTCCCGGTTTGGCCCCAGTCTGACCCACTAACTTTTAACCCAGTAACCCGACCGGTTCAATACCCGGTCCGGGTTTTAATACCTTGGCTCCGTACTAAATTACTAGAATAATCTTAGAATTCCTCTTCATGCTGTCTAATATTGCAGCTGGGGTAGACAAGTGTGGAAAAAAATTAATCATTCATTAAAAATGCTTATAAATTTTTGTCAAAAGTATGTCCAGAGCACTATATATATTTTAAAAGTGTAAAAGTACCCTTGAATATTCAAAATGAGAGTAAAAATGTCAGTACCATTAAATTTAACCTAACATGGTTACTTATGCATGTGCAGAAAGAATGTGAGTCCCACTACAAAAAATAATGATGTTGGGACAAATTTAATGATGCTGACATTTTTGCTCCCGTTTTAAATGTTCATGGGCAATTTTACATCTCTAATATGTATATGGTGCTTGATACACTTTTGATAAAAGTTCATGTGTATTTTTACACCTTCACCATTCATTAAATAATGAATTATTTTCATCATCTATACAAAAATTAGTTTTTTTGAAATGCACTTGGAGCTCGGAGGCATACCCTAATTCTAGTGAGCTCCTGATTTAGCTTGAAATGCAAGCAAGAGCCAATAAAATTGATGAAAATTAACTATAGAAGAATCCCATGTGAAACCTTATCTCCTATAATTGGATATTCAGTAACTCAACGGAGAACTCCTTGAACTTGCTGCTCTGAGAAAAGGAGAAAATAATAGAGCTTCATGATAGGGTTTGACATCCAAAGACAGCATAATAAGTAGGTTGGTTGAATGGTGTGCCAAATGATTCTACACAAAACAATGTTCAATGGATTGATGAAAACTAATAATCAATATTTAATATGTAAATTTTATAGGAAAGCAAGCTGTTCATAGGTCTTGAAAGGCATGATTCAATTCGGTTTCATCCCTGCCTCATAGCGTTTTTTTAAAAAATAAAGTTATTATCTAGTTTAGGATTAAGGGAAATCTAGAATTAAAATAGGTTAAAGTTGAAATTTATACGAAAGTTTTTGAGTAAGAGTTGTAGGTTTCTGAAAAATATTGTAGATCTCTATCATGCCAGAAATGTTGAAATAGAAGCAAAGTAACCCATTAGAAAACTAATGTTAACTGTTAAAAAAATAATATTAATCATTAACATTTTAACAATGAGAGGCAATATTGCTATTTTTTTTAATACTTTTGAAGGCAGCATTAATCCAAAAAAAAAAAAAACATCAAGCTCCACATATGAAAACTTTTAAGGTAAAATCAGACCTTAACCTAACTAAAATCTTCTAAAAGAATGGCTCTATACTTTATTGGAGGAGCATTCATAATGACAATTTTAACATTCATTTGGTAATCTTGGTAGGCTGGAGAATCAGGAAAACATGTTTTCATGACATAAGATCAAATGTTACAGTGTCGTTATGAATCAAGTAAGATCACTGTTAATGACTTGCAAATTGCAATGCCTTTTGGAGTTGCTAAAGACGGTAAACATGATTTTAATTTTGAAAAATTCGTTTATGAATCCTTGCAATTTCCATGCTTGTTATACTTTTGTTTTCAACTTCTGTTTTTATAAGGCTTTGCGTAATTTTGTAACTTTTATTCCTTCACACATATATAGGAGTAGAATTTAAAATTTAAATGTTAATATTAGTATAATTTTTATTTTTGATGAGGAAAAAATCTAGTTTAAGAAATTGATGGCCGAACTTAATTCGTGCTAATTCGTGCTAATGGGTCATTCCTCTTTCAAGGGTCACTTCAAGTTGAAAAATAAACTATATTACTTTTCGTTTTTAATATAAGATATCGTTTATATTATAATTTACACCGTGAACAATATTTTAGACTAAAAACATGAGATAATACTATTTAGTATTTACTCTTTCTAATTCTTCTTATAGGAATATATCATGCATGTTTCATACAATATCACTATTTTATTTGAAGTATTAATTTTTTTCATCTATTATATATCTTTAACTAAGTATAAAGACTTCAAAGTAATTAATCAAATTTCTCTGACTAATAACTATTATTGAATATAGTTTTGAAATTTTATAAAAAATGACTAATTTTTTTAATTTATGTAAAATAGTTCATTGCAGTATATAAAACGGATGGCATGGTTGAAATATAATTTAGAAATTATTACCTTTGGTCCTTAATATAAAAGTCAATTGATTTTTTTTAAGAGATTAAAGAAGTAAAATAAATTACTTAATCATAGCATATGTTGTGTATCATGAAATTATCTATCAATTTATAAGTGGGAAAATTAGTTTGGAGAAAAACGATAAATATAAATACTTTAATTTCCTTAAACTTTGTTTGGAATGAGGAATTTGGAGGAGAGGGGAAGGGAGGAAAAATTTTTGTGAGTTGGATTTAAAGAAATTGGAGTAATGGTTTCAAAAAATTTTAATGAAGAGAAGATATATGATAAAAAAGTAAGAAAAATTAATTAAAAATTTATAACCCTACTTCTCTTATTTTTGAACATTCAAATAAAAACTTTTTTTCCTACGCTCACTTTCCCTTCCTTCCCCTCATACCAAACAAGCTCTTAATCTCCCCAACAAAAATTAACTTATTAAGAACCAGATGGAGTATATAAGTTTTTATAAATACCACTTTGATTTTTTTTATAAGTCATTTGTACCAAAAAAGTTTTGTTTTCAAAATATAGGTCATTGTAGGGGAATAAATAAGCTTTTGACAATTTTATCCTTCAATCATAATAGGGGGTGAGAGAGATGTATATGCAGAAAGATAAAGAGAAGTGAGAGAAGATGTGCACCCTTTATAAATAAGGGTAAATCTGAAAAAAATTATCTATTTAATAATTTTGTTGTTTTACAAGAATGTATACAAGTGACTTGTAAACAGGAATAGGGTGATATTATATACACGTGGGTATTTGGATATCTCCTGGCCCTCTCCATGTCCATCAATACTAAAGCCATGGTCAAAAATCAAAATTAATCCTCAAACAAAAAGCTACTTAAGGTCTATTTGGTAGGAGGGAAATGGAAGAGAGGGGGAGCACTAAAAATTTTAATGAGTTCGATTTTAATAAGTTTAGAGAAGTACATTTAAGGTTTTTAATAAATTTTTCTTACTCTTTAATCTTACGCATTCTCTTTCTCAAAATTTCATAACCCCATCCTTCAATATTTCTTTTAGAGTCAAGGCCTAATTTTATCCCAAAATTTTTTGTTTCGGGGCAATATTGTCTCAAAAGTTTTTTTTAGTGTAATATTGTCCTTAAAGTTTAAAATCATAACAATATTATCCCCAATTCAACAGTTGAAACAATCACTTGTTAGTTGACCTAATTGTATTGGGGCAATATACTCATGTGGCTTCCACCTCACATTTGTTCCACCTCATTGCCACCACATCACCGCCTCATCTCGTCTCCTAGTGTTCCTATTCCTCTTTATCATGTCTTCTTTATTAAAATTCTCCTCCTCTCCTCTCTATTTCCCTCATGTCAACCAGACCGTAAAAGTATAGGAGGACACACAGTATAAAGATAAATAAATGAATGAAATAAAAGGGTACTCCTCCGATCCTTAATGTAGGCTTAACTGGAGAGTTGATATTAGTCTTAAATGTAAAACTTAATTCACATGTTTATCAAATTAGCCCAATTGACAGTCCTTCAACAACAATCAAGTAGGCAAGGAATGTCAACACCCGTTTTCATTTCGATATTCAAAGAGTAATAAAGATAGAATTCCATGGGCATACAGAAAAGTACAATTATACTGATAAAAATATTCGTTTACAATCCCGATATCGTTTGTAGACGAAATACAGAAAATACAGCGGAAGTTTTAATATTTACAAATTTCACCAAAAAATCACAAAATAGACTAATTATGACCACGATCTTATCCTCACCTCGAGACACATGCCGTTCACTTTCCGGTGTTTACGTCTTTTCCCTTTGCCCCACTAGTACCCGTTGAGGTATTTGTTTAAAAATAGGGTGAGATTCTGAAGAATCCCCGTAGAGATATAATATCGTTCATAGAGAATGCGAAAAGTAAACATAACATGCGCCAAGGTATGCACAAATTAATGAACAATATAAACACATCATTGGCGTCATGTATACATGAGTAGGGCCCAGCCCCACAATCTACATCAGTTGGACTGCTGCCAACTCCCAGTGTAAGTGCACCTCTAACGCTAACTGCCCCTCTCTAGGCAAATCATGTTGATTAATAAAGTGCATTTACAAAACAATGGCATCCACACAATCACATAACTTATGGCATAATGTATGAAGGATAATGTCCCTACCTCAAAGCTTTATAATCCCTTTTTCTGGTGTGTCTCGTAACGCGCGTCATTCCGGCTTTCAAATCAGTCCTAAAATATTAAATGTACTAGAAATAGGCCATAACCTATCCAAGTATCATTTTAGACTATTCCATAGTGTTTCTTGTGGTTATATTGTAAAAATTTACCAAAATACCCCCGGAACCTCAGCCTAGCCTCGCCGTACCCGGCCTGGATTTGCAACAGTCGGATTTTTGGCCCCATGGGTTGGCAACCATGTTCGGGGTCCGGGCAAGTCGTAGCAGCCTTGGGCAAGGTGGTGGCAAGGTTTGGCAGCCTTGGAAAGGGTTTGGGCAAGGTTTGGCACACTTGGGCAGGGTCCGGGCAAGTCCTGGCACGTCCCGATGGCACGTTTTCCCAAAATTTTTACCAAAGCTATTTTGACTTATTTTCGCCCAAGGAATCCATTTTCAGGCTCGAAATCACCAAATTTAGTGTCAAATTACAAAAATACCATTGACAGCCCCTATTTAGAGATTTCAATGACGTTTTCGTAATTATGCTTTTTTGACCTCTACCGAAAAAGTGCCCAACTATAACCCCACCTATTTTTTCCCACTGAGTCTAATGGAACCATTTATTTTATGAAAATCCAACTCCTAGTACCAGTTCTGGTCCTGGCCGAAAATATGAAGAAAAATAGAAAAAATGGAGCTTTGTGTTTTAGCTTCCAAAACTTGTACTTTTCCACTTCTAATCCTTAGTTAACTCATTTAAACACTTCATAATCATGATTTAAAGGATTTTAGGTAGCGTAACCCTAGGGGTTATGCCTTTTCTAATTTTACAACTCATCTCAAAAATCACAAAACCAAACAACAATCACATACAATCATAGTTTTAGGATTGGTGAAGTTACCTCTTGAGTTCCTTTCCTCTTACTCTCTAAACGCCCTCCTCCCTCTCTCATTGGGCTCAAGATGAGCTTACTAAACCATGGATTTTATAGGAGAATAGAGATTAGAGAAGAAGCTTATACTAGTTTAGAAGGAAATTTTAAGAAATCACAAACCTACCTTGATCTTTCTCTTCCTCCTTCTCTCCAAGTTTTCAAAGTTTCTCCAAGGCACTTTCTCTCTCTCCTTCTCTTGTGTTATGCGTGAAGTGTATGAAGGGAAGGAAAGAGAAATGCTTCATAAACTTCCTCCCTTAATTATACACGATTGATCTCATCAAGGAGCCATAATGTGACACTTGTCACAACCTTACATCCACACATGCTTTCTTCCTATTTACTCATGATTACTCCTTTAGTTTCTTTTGACATTTGGACAACATTTTCCTCCCTTGATTAGGCAAGAAAACGGTCCCTCCTCTCCTCTTACAAGACAAGTAAGTTCTCTTCCTACTAAGTCCAAGTTTGCACTCCTCCAAGCACTCAAGTTCTTTCATTCCTTCATTCAAGCTATTCTCATCATGCACTTCACCATACTTCCCTCCATAATTGCTCCCTTTGACTCTCCTTAACATTGAACTAGCCTTCTCCCTTGGTTAGCTTTTAAAAAAAACGTGCTCCCCCTTCTCATGCTCCAACTAAACCATTACTCTTCCAATTAGACCAATTCTTGCATTCAAAGTAGCATACCATTTCATCATTATTTGTCCATGTAGCATTTTTAATGCAATTTGACATGTGCTCATACAAATCCATTATAATTTAATCCCCTCCTCATATGATCATGACACTTGGCATTTTAATTCCATTAATAAATTTCTAACACCTATTATTTTCAATTTTTGAAATAATGTCAATTCTGGCAGATTTTCTGCCTTAACTTTGTAAAATCATAACTAATTTTGTAGACATCATTTCGAAGCAATTCCAAAGCCAATGAAACCCTTATTGAGTCTAGTTTCAAGAAAAAATATGGAATTTTACTAGCTGGGATCATATCATTCCCAGATTTTCAATCTTTGACTGCTGCTCCAGAAATTAGTCAATTTCGATGGGCAAACTTCAAAAATTCATAACTCTCAATCCACAAGTCAAAATGGTTTATAATACCTACCAAATTAAAGCTTAGGAGGTGTACTTTCATCTTGTAAAATTTCATAATTTTTGCTCATCATTTTGTCTTCCAAAATTATATGACAATCTCACTGCCTCACAGGCGATTTCGCTGAAACCACTATTCCACTTTCAATTTTGAATATTTAATTCCTTTGGCTTTAAATATTCACCATTTCATTGAATATATAAAATAATTACAATATATTCTTGGTGAATAATATTTGGGACGTTATAAGGAAGGAGAAAATTAAAAAAGATGATTAGGATATTATAGAAAACAAATATCATATTAACTAATTTTTTTAATCAAATCAAATTAATTAAGTCAGTAATATATTAAAGATAGGGGTGCAATAAAAAGTATAGGTGCCGAATTAGTAATAAAAGTATAGGTACCAAACTAAAATTTAAGGGGAATTTTACACACACACACATAAGAGAAGGCTAATGCCTAAATATTGAAAATTACATAAGGGATTAAATCCCAAACTCTCACGTAGCACTCAAAGGACATAAGTAAAGTTGTTAAACTCACGAGTTTAAGTAAATTTTTGACAGTGACATAAACTCGTATCATGAGCTCAAAGTGTAAACTCGTAAGATTTTACTTTTATTATTATATTGATATTAATAGTATATAATTAAATAATTAAATAATTAAAATATAAAAAATGAAAAAAAAAATTGATTTAAATATATTTTTAATCTAAATAATTGACATGAAATCCATTAACATTCATAATATATCATGCTTAACAAAGAACTTTCTATAAAATTGACATATAAAACCACTTAATATAATTAAATCGAAAAAGTTAACATAATTTTAAGAGTAAATTAACTCGATTAAACTTGCAAGTTTATACATCGAGGTTACAATTGACATGAGTTTACTTGCGATTTTGCTCGATTTTGTAAGTGAGAAATATAAAAACAGTAAACTTAAAAGGATAACTCATGAGTTTGAGAACAATGAAAATAAGTACTTGTAAAATGTCACAAGAAAAATAGTGAGTTTGATTGTCAAAATGAAACAGATCATACAAAAAATAGTGATTTTTGGGTCAGCAAGTTTGTTGGGCCTCCGAATTATTTGGGCCACACTGTTGTTTCAAGTTTAGCAATAGCAAGTGAAGGTATGATGTCATTGACCGGTTCATCATTAAAAAATCACGGCAATAGTTTTTTTTTTGAACAGTATCACGGCAATAGCTTGAACTCATTTCTCATACAAGATTAGTTTTTACTCGTGATATGGTCCTATATATATATATAATAATTTATTTGGCAAAAAATAAGCATTTTTACCATAACACTGCAAATAGTAAAATAAATTTACCAAAACACCATATAATGTGAAAAAATTATAAAAAATACTGCATTTAAAATCATTAATGCTGAAACAAATGAAGATGCTTTTAATAAAAAATTGAAGTGCCTACTTTGATTAACTGTAAAAACTACTTTTCCAACATGATTTACGGTATAAGAGATAAGAAGATAAGATGAATTTTATCTCGATTTATATAAACGTGCTTTTCCAACGCTATTTCACATAGGCCTTAAGAAGTTGTTCACACCATCAACTATTTAAACTCCATTACCATGGGTTGTCACAAAAGCCTTTTTCTTAGCAAAAATTACAATCAAACACCTATTCCAACAACTTGTGTGAGATTGTGAGTCTTCAATGTTATCAAACCCGGACTGGATGGGCTGGGTCAACCCGAAACACGGCAAGCAGGGCATATAACTAGTCTAGGCAGGTTCCTAACCTGGGACTTTGGTGACCCAGGCAACCTAATGAGTTGCGGGGTTGCCTTTAAAAAATATTAACATGTTTTTTGCGAGATATGAACTATAGACGGCTATATTGATTAAAATTAATAATAATTTTTGTGTTAATGACTTTTAGTTTAGTGATCAAAGAATTGTAGGTAGAATATCTTGTTATCATTTATCTATTTTGATATTTTTTTTAGGAAGATTATTTAGTGATTAATGATTCTAGTATTATTGGATGGTGGATTGATATTATGATGTCCATATGCCAAAAAAATTACAAAGAATGTTGGATAAGTATATGATCATTCTGTTAGTGATTTAAGGTATTGAATTGATATTCATTATTTAGATGGTATGATAAGAATTTAATTTATTTTCAAATTTTTATTTCCCACTGGTCTGACTCTTGGGTTGACTTCAAGTAGATCCACTAACCCTTGACCAACTGACTTGAACGGTTTAGAGGCCAATGCCGGGTTCGATAACCATGCGAGTATTCCATTTCTTTTTTTCTTTTGAATTTTGTAGAAAATTACAATTAATGACTCATCCATTCAATATGTTTTTTTCCATTTTTCTTTTATTATATGAGTAGATTTTGTAAAAAATTATTTTTTATTCTAATAATTAAATTTAGAAAATATAGAAAATAAATTTAATACATATGAAATATTTATAGATCTGATAGAATAAACCTAAAATGTACACCTACTTAATGATAAAACATGCACTTATCGATTCATATTTTTGTCACGTCCCTAGTTACTCAACACAAATTAAGAGTATGATTTTAAAACAACTTAATCGCTACATTTGTTTGTTTACACATATATTTGTTTACAGGCCAAATTTTAAAACAACTTAATCGCTTCATATGTTTACACATATATTTGTTTACAGACCAAGTTCTACACATGCTTTTATTTATATGTCACGTTTTAAGTTTTTATATTTTTATTTATAAGCAATTTCATAAAATTTATGAAGCCAATGATTGAAGAAGCACATGGAAAGGATGACTAGATTTTTCTACCAAATTTCCTCATATCCTTTCTTATTTTTGCCAAGTACTGATATCCTTTCTATTTCTATTAAATCAATCCATATCTTTTTTTTTTTTTTTTTTCTGAGTTATCAAGTGTCCTCAAGTTGTTTTGGGCTTGAAACTAATCCCTTTTAAAAGATTCATGACTGCATTAAAGTGTTTTCGTCTTTTCTAATAAATATACTTTTTGGGATTTAAAATTATGTTTTGTGGATGAGGCCACTGATTTGTGTATTTTTTATTTATATTCATGTTTTTATATCCTTTCTATTTATAAGTACAGAAGATTTAATTTTAAGAAAAAACTCATTTAAATATCATTTGAATTCTCAAAACCCCAAAAAGTCTATTAAGAAATTGAAATAACGTAGAAATAATCGGGAGGAATTTGGGATTTGGAAGTTTAATTATTTTTACCAAAGCACCCCCATCCTCTTTCTCTCTCCTCTCTTCCTCTTCATCTCCTCAAAATTGTCAACAAATGTGTTAGAGTGTGGGCCCAAAATTATCAGTGCCCACCCCTTTTGAGCTCACACTCTAACACATTTGTACTGATGTCTTTTGACATTTACATTATCTAATTTGTTAAAATCATTATTGAATTTGTCAATACCATTACAACATTTGTCAGTTCCCCCTTCTTGGCCAACAACACATTGAAGACATCAAACATTATTTATCATTCCCATTAGCCTTTTTGTCAAAACCAATTATGACTTTGTGAACACCATTGACTGCTTTGTCAATCTCATTATCCTTTTTGTCAAAACCAATAATGAGTTTGTGAAAACCACATGAATTTGTCAATCTCATTATCATTTTTGTTAAACTATTATAGAATTTGTCAATCTCATTATTCTTTTTGTCAAGACCTATTATAAGTTTGTGAAAACCACTAATGAATTTGTCAGTCCTATTATCCTTTTCGTCAAAACCATTAACGATTTTGTTAAAACCATTACTGAAATTGTCAATCACATTATCCTTTTTGTCAAAATCAATTGAGTTTGTGAAACCACTGATGATTTTGTCAGTCCCATTATCCTTTTTGCTAAAACCAATTATGAGTAAACTATCTATTACTAGGCTGAGTAAATGTGTTGACTAATTTTGTTAATGATATTGACAAGTTTAGTAATGGTAATGACAAGTATAATGATGGAGTTGACAAAAAACCAGAAATGTTCATGACAACAACTTCTTCAACCTGGTAATGCCAGATCTGCAATCCAATCTTAAAAATGAAAGCCTTATCACATTCATTTATCACCTAATTACCCTAAAAAAACCATTTTCATCATCATCACCACTACAAAACAGATCAGCAAAGGGGTATGAATCCTCCTCTGACATCGAAGGATTTGAGCTTGTGGGCGTCTTCGACAGGCGTTGCAGCAGGGGAGGGCACACTTGCGGTGAACAAAATGACTGGATTTGGGATTAATAGGGAGAGGTTGAAGAGTTGGGATTTGAGATCTGAAGTGAGGGAAGGAGGTGATGAGAAGAGGAAGAGGAAGAGGAAGAGGAAGAGGGGGTGAGTTTTGATTGAAGGGGCATTTGGTTCAAACATGAAAAACCCATATTCCCCCTCTATCCCCTCATTGTCATTATAAGTGTTAATAGACTTTTTTGAGTTTTGACAATTCACATGGAATTTATGTGTATTTTTTCTTTTATTTTATTAATACGATCAATATATTATAAAAATCTCTTCCCTCAAGCCGTTTTGCTCCTCGGCTTATTACTGGCTCCAGACTCAGATCATTATTCACAAGCCGCATGCTTATTTCCTGTCATAAAATAATCGAACCTCATGCTGCGTGTAAGCCATTCTTCGTCCAATCAAACGTGTCTCTCACAATATTTGAACTCCATCTCCTTCTATCTTCACATCTCCTTCTTTTATCTTCCCCGGAGCTCACTCTTTTCTCATAATCCCCTCTCATCTCATCTCTCTCATCCTCCCTCCTTCAATTTCTTCCTGACCCTAAACCCAAATTAGAATATCCACAGCAGCAGTGGAGAAAGTGGTCGAGCAGAAGATGGAAGGAGACCCATGGCGAGGACAAGATCCATGAAGGCGGCTCAAGGAAAAACCATGGCCAAGAAGCTGAGAAGCAGTGGAACAAAAATGCAAGAGCAAAGAAGGAATTTGATCAGACTTTGAGGATTTGAAGGTCTACAAGCATCAGAACAAAAAAGCAAGATTGAAGAATGAAAGGGGAAGAACAAGATTAAACTTAAATCCTCAAATCCTTGAAGTTGAAAGGTAGATGCCTCTCTACATGGTTTTCGTGTCTCAGATTTTATTTCTTTGCAGTCTGATCTTGTGATAACCATTTAGAAAAATGTGATCCATCTTTGCATATTCTTTTTCCAATAAGCTGAGAAGATGGTTGAGAAGCAGTGGAACAAAAATGCTAGAGCAAAGAAGGAATTTGATTAGACTTTAAGGATTTGAAGGTCTACAGGAAGCAGAACAAAAAACCAAGATCAAAGAATGAAAGTGGAAGAACAAAATTAATCTTAAATCCTCAAATCCTTGAAGTTGAAAGGTAGATGCCTCTCTTCATGATTTTTGTGTCTTGGATTTTGTTTCTTTGTGGTCTGATCTTGTGATAACTATTTAGAAAAATGTGATTCATCTTTGCATATTCTTTTGTGGTCGAACCTCGATCTGTGTGCATAATCTTTATTCTAAGTTGTAAAATTTCTCACCATCTTTCAGAATTTTTTACAATTTCAACAAGCTTTGTGTTGGGTGTCTTAGATTTATGACTGTATAATATTTATTTAGGTTTTCCCATCCTTGTTATAATTGTTCTGCCGCCGCCATAGGCCTCCTTCCTAGGCTTCTTGAAGTAGATCCTTGCGGCAAAATAATGCTTCTTTATTTGATTGTTTCAGTTTGATTTCTTGCCCAGCCTTGGCGCATTTCAACCAATTTCCTGGATTTGTTTCTTGTATGAGTTTTTACAAGTCATTTCATTGATCCAATTATGTTTTTTTCTATGTTTGGGGTCTTATCTATGAAGTTGTGGAAGATAGCTAATCCTGTGATGATGGCAAGATTTTTTTAAATATAACTTACTTTACAATCAGCAAAGTTACAGCGAAGTTAATGTCATTAATACTAATGGTCAGGCCATGGCGTGTTCTTTGTTTAGCTTAGCCATCATGAAATTCAAAATCAGATATTGGTTATGTCGTGTTCATAAGTCATCAATGTTCAGGCCATCATTAAAACAACCTAAAGAATGTTCAGGCCATCATGAAATCAGATATTGGCGTTGCTGTGTTCTTTTACTGATAGGCATTGTGTGTGTTTGGATCAGTGATAGGAAAAATGACTTTTTCTTATTTAACTTTTTATAATCTTACTTTTAATAAAAGTCAAATTGTGTAAAGTGATTTATATTTGGATTGGCGGTTGTAAAAATGAATTTTGTAAAAGTAAAATTTGTTTGGATTGGCTTAAGTATAAGTGATTTTTGTGATAATGATAAGAGAGAATGGATGGAAAAATATTTAAAAAAATCAAGTAAATATTTAAAAATTACTTTAAAATATTAGGTGCTACTTGACAAATATTTTAGAGTGGATGAAAATCAATAAATTAGTATTATAATTTTTAGGTGCTTTTTACTACCAAAAAAGATATATTAAAGGTAAAATTATAGTCAGTCTCCTAAGACTGACTAAGGGTTAAAAGCACCAAAAGATATTTTAAAGTAATTTTTGGAGTCGAAAAAGTACAATAAGGGTAAAATTGTAATCAGTCTGATAACACACTAGCTACAATTGAAAAAATATTTTAAGGGTTTAAAAACACAAAAAAAAATATTTTAAAGTAATTTTTGGAACTGGAAAAGTACATTAAGGGTAAAATTGTAATCAGTCTGATAGCACACTAGTTATAGCTGGAAAATATTTTAAGGGGTTAAGAGCACTAAAAAATATTTTAAAGTAATTTTTAGAACTGAAAAAGTACATTAAGGGTAAAATTGCAATCAGTTTGATAGCACAATGGGTACAACTAAAAAAAATATTTTAAGGCGTTAAAAACACTAAAAACTATTTTAAAGTAATTTTTGAAACTGAAAAAGTATATTAAGGGTAAAATTGCAATAAGTCTGATAGTACACTAGGTACAACTAAATTTGCAATCAGTCTAAAAAGCTATTGAAAAGCTCCAAAATGGAGCTTATAAAATTCATGCGTTTTATCATGCATATTTCTAAAAGCCCAAATTTACCATCATTGAACCAAAGACTTATTTTTTCATCCAAGATATAAAAACGCACGAAAGAACGAAAAATGCACGATTTTTCCCTTATATCGCATGTCCAAACACATGCATTGCTTTTGGGTTATATTTACGCAGTTTGTGGTTCAAGTTTAAATAAAGGCACACCACTCTGAAAGGTGTGGTGTGAGTATGAACTTATCACAATTGTGCGGAAGTGCCTTTTCCTTCTTGAACTGTGTGATGTAGTGTTTTGATCTACAAAATATTACAATAAATCCTATTACGTTATTTTTTGCTAACTAATATAGGCTGATCTGATATTGCTTTAGACTTAGCTACCTTCTTTTCATGGAATTGGAACTTGCTTACATGCTATTTGTAAGCTAGGTTTGTGGTAGGGGTCATATTTGATTTCTTTTTTTTATTGCAAAGCTCTCTATGTCATGTGTCACTATTATTATCTTAATAGAAACTGGGATTTTTTAATATAAATCTTTTAAAGGTTAAACATTTTTTCCCAAACACGAACTTTTGCACTTACTACCTTTTTTTCCAAAACTTGCCAATGTTGTTTTCATGATGGCCCAGAAACGTCCTTCACTACAGACATTCTTTAGTAATAGATGGTTGTATCATTTTCCCTCATTCTTATCATAATACCCTGAATAAGTACTTAGGTGAATTGGGTAATACATTGGAGTTGTTTTCACAGGGGACAAATGAGTTTGTGATGAGAAGCTAACATAATTACTTAAACAAAGAAACCATATTCCCCAATACAACACAGCGTATGTAAACTTGCAAAAAGAAACAAGCACAAATTGCCAAATTGTTAAAGGAAGGACATATTTGATGAAAAAAAAATCTACATATATGGTGGTCTGTGGTTTTAATTTTTCCAATGAAAAGTATCGAAGGTAAATATTATACACTATCATGCAAATGAAAAGTGTCGATTTTAATTTTTCTTGCCTGTGTTTTTCCATATTTCTATGTTCTCGTATGTTAACGAGGTGCAATACTACTATGCAAATGGAAACAGGTATTTGTTACCTTTGTTCAATGTATTGTGATGGTTTATTTCTAAAGGATGTGATTCCTTTTAATTAATGATCTCTGCTGATACAATATATAGCTATTTTTGTTCCTTGCTTAGCCATGCAAACCATGCTATCATGCAAAAGAAAAAATTCATTTTTCCCTTTGTTCAATGCACTGTCATGGTATATATTCATTTGTAAGATCCCTTCCAGCTACTATGGAATCAGAGCAGTAGGTTATTCAACAACAACAACAAAACCTTTATCCCACTAGGTGGGGTCAGCTATATGGATCGCACGATGCCATTGTGCTCTATCGAAAACCATATCTTTAGATATATTATTAATCAAAAGGTCTCTCTCTATGACCTCATTAAGCGTTCGCTTCGGCCTTCCACGACCTCGTTTTACAGGACTCTAAACTGCTTAATCAACTCTTCTTATCGGTGCATTCGACGGCCTTCGTTGAATATGTCCAAACCACCTCAAACGACTTTCTACCATTTTTCCTTCAATAGAGGCCACTCCAACTCTTTCACGTATATGATCATTACGAATCTTATGAGGTCAGTAGGTTATTCAACTTATAAATAAAACTTATATTTGACTTAGAAGGGTCACTATTATCATTTAAAAGGAAACTGACATTTTCAATCTTATTTCCTGATCCTCTTGCTTATTCTTGAAACCACTCTGATTATATGTTGTGTTTTATGGGGAGTCGAGGTAAGTTAAAGTGGGAATATGACTTTTATTTAAACTGCAGGTTATTCAGATTATAAATAAAAACTATATTTATATTCCTCACCCCCTTGCTGAGTTTTTATCCATGAGCATTGAGTCTAGGTAAGTTAAACTGATGTTTTCAACCTTTTTCCTGACCCTCTTTCAATGTCCCCATGGGTCTTGAAACCACATATATAGCTGGAACCCCTTATGTGCCAAACTCATTTAAATTACATATAACCTCTGTTAAAGTGGGTGCTTATTGAGTAAAATCTACTGTCATCCATATCTTTCCCCTCCATCCTTGCATGATGTGTCGCTTTCCACTGGTTAACATTGGGGAAGATGTGCCGAGTTGTAGGAGTAAAATCATATATGCTTTATATAGTCAATAACGGTGACATATGTAGATTTTTGTATTATCTGCTACAGTACCAGGTTCAATTTCCATGATTTTTTTTTTAAATTGTTTTGAACTTATGCCATGTCACTTGTAACATGCAAATGGAAACTGCTGTAGTCGTCACGATATATATAAAAAAGTTATCCTTTGTTAGTCTATCATGTTTAGTCATCCATACAAATTACATACAAGTAACCTTCAATCCTTCTACCATGTTTAGTCATCCATACAAATTACATACAAGTAACCTTCAATCCTTATTAATTGATTGAAAAGGTTTGTCAAGTTTTTATTGCTTGGCTCCTTCTATGATGTCACTACATATGTTACTTTCCAATATTGAGCCTAAGTATATATTCTATTACTATTTATTTGTTTTGAAACATATCTATTAATCAGAATAATAATACATACTTTTCTGTGCAGGCTAAAAATCCATTATGTGATAAAATTGGCTTATAAGACAAAGCAACTTCAAGCTACTTATTACTTATGGAATCGAGCTTTTTTGCTTTCTTCTCTCTCCTACTTTATGATCTTGCCATCCATCATTCCAATATTGCCCCCTCTCTTCTTTCTTTTGTTTTTCTGGGCAAACGAATTATATTTTATCATGTAAAAGTCTAAATTGTTTCTTATATATTAAATGGGAAAATGATACTGTAAATTAGATTTTTGTCTACCTTTATAGCTTTACCCTTTAATAATTTTTTTAACCACATCTTTTGTTAATTCTTATTTACTTTTGACTATACAAAATTATTTACTTTTTAATTTTCTGTTGAGTAAAAAATTGATAAAATATTTATTTGAAATTCCCATTATATATATATATATTAGTGTATTTTATTATTTACAATTTTTATTAATACAGTAAATATTTTCATTTTTATAATTTTAATTGTAATACTCCCTTCGGTCCTAATTATAAGACAAAGTTGACTTTTTTGGAGAAATTAAGGAAGCCAATTAAATCACTTTAGAGTATTTATATTTTTAGTATCTTTGGATTATATATTAGTTTATTAATCAAATTACTTAGTTTGAAGAAAAAAAATATAAATATAAATATTTTAAAGCGATTTAATTGGCTTCCTTAATTTCTCCAAAAAAGTCAACTTTGTCTTATAATTAGGACCGGAGGGAGTATTTCCTTAAAGTCTATGTGTATTATATCAAACTCATGTCCATTTAAGTCATTTTTCAAATAAACTTGCTTTTCAATATGTGATCATCTAGACAAATTTTCAAAAGTTATATTGAAAAAAAGTCGTTTTTGTCACCATCTTTCCAAACATAAATCACATTACATAATCTAAGTTTTGTCACTCTTAAGTCTGTAAAAGTCAAATCGAAGAAAAATTATTTTTGCTACCATTATTCCAAACACAACTTAATGAATAAGTTCATGCAAGCAACTATTGAGGTCAGATATGAGTTCTTTGTGCTTATTTGTCTTATTATACTAATCCTGATCTAAAAAATCCGTTTGTCCTAAATACCAACTTGCACAATTTCACAATGCACAAACACAGGATAATAACGAAGTTGAGGTGGAACAGGTTAGAACGGCAACCAATAATACAATTTTTAGCACAATGGTCCTTGAAATAACTAATCATTATTATATATAAAGCTCTTGCTGAGTAACATTGATCCATCCTTAGGATTATGCAATGGAACCCGCCTCCGCATAATTAAGTTTGGGGAGATTGTTATTGAGGCAATCACATAGAATGGCACATTCAAATCAAAAGATTCTCATTTGTAGAATGAATATGAATTCTTTTAAAAGTCAATGGAAATTCCGCATATAATGGAGACAATTCCCAATAACTCTTTCATTTGCTATGACTATCAACAAAAGTCAATGATCATTTCTACGACATATTGGACTATATCTTTGCAAGTCTGTAGTTACACATAGCAGTTATATGTTGTATTGTCTAGAGTTAAACGTATGGAAGGCTTGAAAATAGTTGTGGGTGATAATGACAATGGAGACAAGAGAACTACAAGAAATATTGTATATCGAGAAGTATTCAGAAATGTTAATAAATGGTATTAGGACTATTAATAGTGTACTTTTGTTCCATCCTACATATGTTATCATTAATTTTAGTATGTTAGATGAATGAAAGACAATGATTTAATTTCAAGAAAATTATATAACTAAGAATGAAAGTGTTTTATAAGCACAAGCACCCTGTAAAACGTACGGAGGGGCACAAACTAGTTATTTATTATATGAGAAAAAGTTAGATTTATCGAATGTGATTGACAATACTATTTATTTACGTTTTCTTGGTTTATTTAGGGTCTGTTTGGGAATCCGTTTTGAGGTTAAAAAAGTTTATTTAGGGGCTAAAAGCCTCAAAATCTATTTGGTGTGTTTGGAAGAGCGTTGGTGATGGTTGGGCTTCTATAAAAAATGGAGCTTTTATTAGATGGAGATCAAAACTACTTTTACTCATATGGAGATAAAAAAATGCCACTTCTGCCACCGACAATCCAAACACAAATCACATCTATAACCTAACTTTTTTTTTTATATGACTTTTTTAAAATTTCATCTGTAAAATAAAACTCATTCTTTACCGTTAATCCAACCAGTGACTTAATTTAGACGTCGTTGACGTGTCGATAGCCTATACAATTTTTTTTTTCATTTAATCAAATTATTGCTCTCGAATCTCGATTCTTGCGAAGTCCTCGTTTACTTGACATAGTTTTTTCGTGGTCGATACACCTCTATCAGGTACTATATTCTCTGCGTAATTCGTGTTTTCTTTTATTGATTAGTCGAAAGATTCGTTCTTTTCTAATCGGTAATTTCTCTCCTAACTGATTTTCGTGTTTTAGGGCGTTTGCCTTCTCCGATCTCGTTTGGTTGTCGAAGAATCGAGCAACTATGACTCATATCCTTTGATCTTTGTGATATGCTTTTAGTTTTTTCCTCAAGCTTTAGCTATTCTTCGGGTTGAATTTCCGTTTGGTTTCCTTGAAAATCCGAGAAATTAAATTTCCTTTTGGAATGAGAGAACAACCCTTCTTTTTACGGAAAGAAGTGGTAAGGTGATATTGATGTCGGATTTGTAAATTCTCTTCAAAATTTCAAAAATTCGGTGTTTTCTGCATCTCAATTCAGAGTGAAATTATATCGTTTGTTTTCAATTTCGGTCGGTTGGCCATGGATTTTATTCTTCTCGTTTTGTGGGCTTCGTAAGGCCAGTGTTTTTGTGTTTCACTTTAACGGTAGAGAACGCGGTAACCAGAGGGAGAAAGATCGTGAAAGGGCTCAGTCCAGGGCCAAGGGCGGCAAGCAGGGCAAGAGCGATGGATTGACTCCTGAGCAACGCAGGGAAAGGTTGGTTCTTCTTTAATGCTTGTTCTTGTATTGTGGCTAGCTTTTGCTTATTCCTATCTCTTTTGGGGCCAGAGATGCAAAGGCACTGCAAGAGAAAGCAGCGAAGAAAGCAGGACAGGATGCAGCTGGGAGTAAAGCTCCAGGTGGTAGTGATGGAGGCAAAAAATAATCAAGGATGATTGTCAAATAGGCATGGAAATATCTGTATTATTTAAATTCTGACTTTGATCTTCGGTTCAGGGTCATCAATGAGTGTCGTTTGATGTAAACTAGTGTTTCAGGATTGATGTCGGCTGGCATGAACCTTTCGCTTTTATTTATTTGGAAGACCTTCTATCTGTTGTGTTTTCCCCTAAATTTCTGCTATTAAATGAAACAAATCTGGTTGCATGTACAATACATAGATTTGTCTTTTTTGGCGAGTAAAAACATTTCAACTGACAGTGTTTAATCATTGAGCTGTTCCACCATTGAATTTTTTAGGCTTGATATCAAGATGTGGACTATGGTTTTATTTTCTTTGATTATGCTATTTGCTTTGCTGTGAAATTTGTTTATTTCCTATGGATCTACATTGTGAATCATACTGGTTTGGAGCAGGTTGATAAGTTTTGCATATTTATTTTCCCTTATATGATGATTTTGTAGATGATATTTGATATTAATGTAATGCATTTGGATGTAATTGATAAGTAAAGGATGATTTTGGCATAAATATTATTATTATTATTATTATTATTACTGCTATAATATAATATTTACTTGCTTTGCTTTTGATAGTCACACAATAAGAGAAGAAAGGAGACCTAAACTTGGACCGATGGGATTGAAAAGAGATGGCATTATAGCGTCAGCACTGTTCAAATATGTGCATCATCGAAAAGAAAGGGGAGAGTGGGGGGTTCTTCTTTGACAGTTCTTAAGATGTATTATTTCTTAGAGTTAACTTAATGCATTGTATTTTTTCTTGCATGCCTCTATCTTAGAAGGCTTAGGTAGACCTCTTTTATGGACGGTATAGGTAATCCTCCTTTATGGATGGCAGGAGGTAAAACCTTCCTTGTAGGTGGCAACCTATACCATCCATAAAGGAGGACGGTATAGGAGGTAAAACTTTCCATGTAGGTGGCAACCTATACCATATATAAAGGAGGACTATCTATACCGTCCATAAAGGAAGTTTACCTTAGTCTTCCAAGATGGAGGCATGCAAGGAATAATACAAGCATGAAGTTAACTCTAAGAACTAATACAACGTCTTCAGAATTGTCAGAGAAGAACCTCTCACTCCCCCCTTTCTTTGCGACGATGCACATATTTATAGGCAAATGAGTGAACAGTGCCATGCCATTTTTTCCACGATTGCTACAGTAGCTTGTCAGCTATAGTAATTGTCGGCAGAATGCTACATTGTCGCTGCTACAGTGATTTTGAACAATGCCGACACTACAGTGCCTTATCTTTTTAATCCCATGTCCAAGTTTAGGTCTCCTTTCTTCTCTTATTGTGTGACTATCAAAAGCAAAGCAAGTAAATAGTATATTATAGTAGTAATAAAAATATTTATACCAAAATCATCCTTTATTTATCAATTACATCTAAATTCATTACATTAATCTCAAATAGCGTCTACAAAATAATCTTATAAGGGAAAATAAATATGCAAATATTTTACTTATCACAGATCTTGGCATAGTGATTCTTATGTAGATTGGTTTTTAATAGAGTCCCTACTAAATTTTACTTAAAACCAACATAAGAGTACATTATGCTTTTCATATTGGTATTAGGATTTAGGATGTAACTTAGAGGGTGAGCCTTGGTGCAGCTATAAGGTTACTGCCATGTAACTTGAAGGCTACGGTTTCCAATTCTGGAAACAGCCTCTCTGTTTGCATGGGTAAGGCTGTGTACATCTATTCCTCTCCAGACCCCACCTGATGGGAGTCTTGTGTGCTGGGTCGCCATTTTTTAGTATAACACACATGCTTCCCATAGGAGCAGCAAATGATAGAGTTTCCCTAGCAATAATCCACCAGAGGCAACTCAGAAAATTCAAAAGACTTCTGATATTGATAATGTGAACATGAGATGACAAAGTGGGTAAACAACTGCTTCCCTCCCCAAAGTTGTTCTCACTTTCTCTCAAGGTAAGCTCCTTCTCAAGACCACCCATTCCCTCTATTGTTCAGCATGAGATTCCCTTTCTGCCTAGCTTGCTCCTCTGACCCTTCATGCATAGATCCCTTGTCCCTTTATAATATGTTAGCCCATTTGTCTCAGTCCCCTATCTCTCTTTCTACCTTTTTGCTGGCTACTTTTAAGTCTTTTTGGCAGTAGTGGGTTGTTATATAATTGTAATAAGAGGAAGTTGATTAGGTGGTTAGTAAAGGGGTTAACAAGCCATTATAAATGTTAGTGAGCCATTGGCTGTAGAAGGTGCAAAGGTCATTGTAATCTGAGAGTATGGAATGTTTGAAATAAGAATTGAGTTTTGTTTCTCTTGTTCAATCTTTTCTCTCTTCTCCTCTGTCTCTCGTTTCTCTCTGCTCTCTCTCTCTTTCCCATTCTCTTTCTGATTCTCTTCCTTTCTTTCTTTCCCAATTACGATTACACAACATAGTTTGAGTAGTTCCCTTGTTCATGTTTTGTCCATATTCCACTTGCTACATGTTAATCATTGTAGATCTAAGAACTGAATTCCCCAGCAATGACCAAACTGGCATTTTGCATTCATGTTCACTATCTAGTATCTTTTGAAGCTGGCTGTGACTTGCATTATGGTACAAAAAAACTTGCTCTTGTTCAAGAATCTGAGAAAATGTCCCAATTTTCTCTGCATTTGATTAGGTTATGCTAATTCTACTCGCATTACAGATGTTTCTTAGGGAACCCCATGAAACTTTCTGTTTATCTTCTGTTGATGATCATTCTAATTGGATACAAATAGTACCCTAGGGAGTGAACTTGATCTCTCAAACTATCTTCTTTCTTTTTATCTCTTATTTATCTCTTTCTCCATTTTCTTCTGTGTGTATCTATATGTTACTACGAAGCATTATAATTAGAGAAGGTGGAATAGTAGGAACCTACAGCAGATTGATCTATTTCTGGTAAACTTGGCTTTCCAGCACAAGCCGAGATGTGGATTGCTGAAATAATGTGTGAAGGCTAATTATAATTAATATATGTGTTGACAAAACAAAAAAAGGCTTTAAGCTTGAAAGCCTGTTCTGCATCAGCTAGTCAAGAACCGCTGGAAAGAACTCTATACAATGCATTGGGTATTATTAGTAGTTTCTTGATTCTACATGATTGGTTTGTCACTGACTCACTGCTATCTTCTCAGCAATGCTGTGTTCTTTAAATGTCAATTTTCAAATTTCAAGTAGTGGGCCATAACATGCTACTGGATTAACCTGACTGCTAACTGAGGATAAATACCATATGACATCTTTTTGGTATTTTGTGTATACAACTTCTGATGGTGTAGGCAAACCCCATAAACACTTGAAAACTTGTTTACGTCCTATGGAACAAAACTCATTTCACATACTTAGGTCACTAAGTACAAAATCACTTTCGATTGCTTTAGTTACACTCGTGTATAGCTTAACAGTTCAATTAAAGTGGTCAATTCACAAACAAACCCACATGGTCCACTGGATTTAGGAATTCTTATTCGAAAATGAGTTATACAAATGCAGTTTTAAAATGCAGACACATCTATAAATATTCCTTAATTCTCATTTTCATCATTCAAATAATAATCTAATTTGTATTTTTTGATGGAAGAAGCATCTCTACTCTTGCAATTAAGAAGATCTTGCACCATATAAAGTGTTAAAAAATTGTCATTCAATATAAACTAAAAAGGTTAATACAATGTTTGGTCCTTATTGTAACATCTCATATTTTGTTCGTAATATTTAAATAATATTATGTTGTTATCTATCAACTAACTTGAGATTTAAAGAAGATCTAATATAATGTTTGACATTTTGGAAAATAGAATTGAGAAAAGAATGGAATATGATTGAAATTTGAAGTGAAAAAATATTCTAATCAGGGTAAATGCGGCCTAATTATGCTTTTATAAAGGATCCAATCATCTTTTGCAAAAGATAATATAAAATTTGGTACAATAGATATGCATTGATATTTGATTTGAGTTAATGAGATTATTTTTTGATAATTAGAATTTATCATGTAATTATTTGAGTAAGGAGAATGTGACTGAGAAATCAAATCTTGTAAAGAGAAAATTTATAAAATTAGGTGAGATCAAATGAAAGCATTTAAAGCATACCTCAAAAATAAAATATGGTGATTATTTGAAGATTGTGAAGATTTATTTGAGAAAATACATAAGTTTACCCAATTCTTTATTAACAACTCAAATATCTATATTAACAACTCCGGTGAAGGTTATTAACAACTTAAGTATTTATATTAACAACTTTAGTCATAAAAATTCAAAAAAAAATGATATTAGCCTTCGGAGCTCCAATGAAGGTCATTAGAAAATATTCAACAAATACCCCAGTTACAATTTTAGTATCGCTATTAACAACTTAATTATCTATATTAACGAATTTAGCTTGAGAAATTCAAAAAAAAAAATTAGCTGCCAAAGCTCTGATGAAGGTTATTAACAACTCAAGTATCTATATTAAAAATTTTAGTTAGAGAAATTCATAAAAAGATATTAGCCGTTGGAGCTCTGGTGGAGGTTATTAATAACTCAAGTATCTATATTAACAAATTTAATATTGCTATTAATAACTCAAATATCTATATTAACAACTTTAGTTTGAGAAATTCAAAAAATGATATTAGCTGCTGGAGCTCCAGTAAAGGTTATTAACATCTAACATATCTATATTAACAACTCTAATATCGCTATTAACAATTTAAGTATCTATATTAACAATTTTAGTCAGAGAAATTCGAAAAAAGATATTAGCCGCCGGAGTTCCGTGAAGGTTATTAACAACTCAGGTATCTATATTAATAACTTTAGTCAAAGAAATTAAAAAAAAAAAGATATTAGCTGTCAGAGGTCCGTTGAAGAATATTAGGAAATATTCAACGAATACCTCATTTACAACTTTAGTATCACTATTAACAACTCAAATATCAATATTAGCCGCCAGAGCTCCGATGAAGGAATATATTTTTTTGAATTTCTCAAGCAAAAGTTGTCAATATAGATTCTTGGGTTGTTAATAGCGATACTAAAGTTGTAAATAGCAGCCTTATATTTTTTTTTAAATTTCTCAAACAAAAGTCATCAATATTGATATTTGAGTTGTTAATAGCGATACTAAAGTTGTAAACGGGGTATTTGTTGAATATTTCCTAATAATCTTCAACAGAGCTTTGGCAACTAATATCTTTTTTTTTTCTTTTTTGAATTTCTCTGACTAAAGTTGTTAATATAGATCTTTGAGTTGTTATTAACCTTCACGGAACTCCAGCGGCTAATATCTTTTTTCAATTTTCTCTAACTAAAGTTGTTAATATAGATACTTGAGTTGTTAATAGTGATACTAGAGTTGTTAATATAGATACTTGAATTGCTAATAACAGTCACCGTAGCTCCGGTGACCAGGTGCTGGTAAGGTCACTGAAGCTCTGATGATGGCCACTGCTGCCGGTCATAGGAGTCGAAGCTTCGGCTACAGGAGTCTAGTAAGGGTGTTTAGGATTTTTTATTTTAAAAAAAAAACTAAGGGTAGTTAGGTAATTTCTCAAATGTTGTAACATTTTAAAATTTCAAATCATTTCCTTTAGAATTATTGAAATTCAACATATTTATTTGCCTTTTACCAATTTTAATGGTATTTTTCTGTCATTTTCCAAAAAAAAAACAAAAAAAGTAGGAGAAATTTTTATATATGTATACTATTTAATATAATCTAATGCATTAGTGGGTGGCACAGGACTACCCACTTATAATTAAGGGTCTGTTTAGGAACCCATTTGCATGATAAAAAAGTCCATTTGGGTGCTAAAAGCCCCAAAAGTCTATTTGGTGTGTTTGGGAAAGCGTCTGTGATGGCTGAGCTTCTCAAGAAAATACAGCTTTTATCATAAGCTGATCAAAGTTGCTTCTCTCGCGTTCGAACGCTCAGCAGCTCAGCAACTGAAGGTCAAAGACCGTTGAGGTAATTAATATGCCGCATTCAAACTCTCAGACTTCAGGCGACGCGAGGGATTTGCAAATCCAAACAAGATGTTTAATTATTATCATTCAAGTTTGTGGACAACTATAGAAAGGACGTTTGGATTCTAGAAAAATAGTTTTAAACTCTTGGGGGAAATGAAATCATATAGCTTTGAAATACAAGTCCACATAGTTTGTGCAACAATAGCTATACATAATCTTATCCGGAGAAATTCCCAAACAAATATGGATTTTCAAGAAGCTGAACGAGAAAATATACCTGATCAAGATACTAATGATCTTATTGATGTCGTATCTACATCAACTATGCGTAGATTATCTTCAACACATATGAATTATGTTCGTGACACAATCAGAGACCAACTTGTTAGGGGTAGATGATCCAATAATGAGACATTTCATGTATGCATTCTAATGTAAATATTAATTTATCCTTTTTTTAATTAAATAATTTTGTGTATTTTTATTTTTTTTCAATAATAATTGCACCTTTTTTATTTTAACAATTTTTTAATCTTTTCATTTTAATTATCACAATATATACAATTAATATATATATATATATATATATATATATATATATATATATATATAGTGTATTCAATAAGATTCATGCCTTTTTCAGTCATTTTCCATCTAAACGGGCTTTTCAAACGCTAATCCAAATAAGTTTAAGGTTAGAAAAAAAGTCACTTCTGCCACCACCAATATAAACACAAATCACATCTATAATCTGACTTTTTTTCTATTTGACTTTTCCAAAAGCCCATCTGCAAAAAAAACTCCTTCTCCATCGCTAATCCAAATAGGCACTAATAAACCCTCTGTCAACACCTGTTTCCATTTCGATATATACAGAGTAATATAGACCAAACTCCACAGGCATACAAAACAGTACAAATATACTGATAAAAGTGTTTGTTTACAAACCATAATCAACCATGCAGATTTCAAAGATATTTATAACTTTGTACATAACTATTCAAAAATATTCCAGTTACAGACTATATATAATCACGGTCTTCATCTCGGGAAACATGCTCGTCAGTTTTCCATATCCACATCTCTTCCTTTAAAGCCGCAAGCACCAGCCTCAATAATCATACACTGGTTGGATTCTCACCAACTTCCAGTGCAAGTGCACCTCTGGCACTAACTACCCGTCTCTAGGCAAACCATGTTGATTAATAAGGCACATTTACAAACAATGGCATCCACACAATCATATAACTAAGGCATGATGTATGAAGGAAAATGTTCCTACCTCAAAGCTCTATCAACCCCTGTTCGTGTGCCTCGTAAAACGTGTCGACTTTCTGCTCCGGACTCGGTCCTAAAATATTAAATATATAAGAAATAGGTCATAACCTATTTAGATATCATTTTAGACACTTCCATAGTATTTCTTGTGGTTATATTTGCTTATGGTGAAAATTTACCAAAATGCCTTCAGGACCCCGGCCTAGCCCCGCCGTACTCAGCCTGACTGTTGTAACACCCCAAATTTTATATTCACCAAATATATTGTAATTATTTGGAAAATTCAATAAAATGGTGAATATTCATGAATTTGGAATTTATGAATTTATAAATGTTCAATTTCATGGGAAATTGGGCAAAAATAATTATGGAATTAATTTGGGTAATTTAAAAAGCCCAATATTAAGGTCCAAAAATGAAGGAATATTAGAGAAAATATTTGGTCCAAAAATAGATGAAAATTGGTGAAAGAAAAATAAAAGAAGAAATTGGATTAGAAAGGTAATGACAAAATCGTAATTTTGCCAAAATAGCACAAAATAAATTATTTTCCAATTAATTGAAGTTAATTTCAATTAATTAAGGAAAATAAAGGTTAAAAATATATTTATAATATTTTGGTCAATTTAATATGAATTTATGGAAAATTTGAGCAAAAAGTGCAATTTTGACCAAAATTGCGACTTTACGTGTATACGTAACCTGGACAAGTTGTGAAGCCAATTGAGACCATAGGGAGGGACCCCTAGGTGTCTCCTACATGTGGCATAAATAAGGAAATATTGATTGGGCTTAATGAGCATGGTTATATGTACATAAGGATTTATGTACATAAGTTCATTTTTGAAATTTTGGAAAATAAAACAAATAAATAAAATATTGTAAAACATATGATAAATAAATATAAACATCATCTTCCTCAGCTCATTTCGTGCCCAACCAGACCTGAGCATAGTGTGAGAAAGTTGAGAGAGTTTAGAGAGAGAAAGAGAAGAAAAATCACAAGGTAAGCCGATTTCTCCGACGATTTCGCTCCTAACGCGTATAACTCCGACTCTAAACTACTCCTCTTTGTTCTTTAAGGTTTGGAAAGCTCAAATTTGGTGTTTTGGAAGTTAGGGTTTTCTGCCATTTTTGGGAAAAGCTTGTTGGAGCTTGAGGTAACTTCCAAACCTTCGTATATTAACTATTCTGGCTGCTGTGGGCAATTTAATCGGTGAAATTTCGCCGGATTGCCATTGGTTTTTAATTTTGGAAAAGTGTATATCTAAGGGTTATGCTGCCCAATTTTAGTTCAAATGGTTGTTATAACTCAATTAGATTGTTAATAAAGTGGGTAGGAGTATAAAGGAACGTGTTTACGGAGCCGAAATCGTAAAACCCCGATTTTTCCCGGAGAACCCAATTATTTCGGCCAGGGATGTTTGAGGGCCTTAGAGTTGGATTTTCAATGATTTGATGATTCCATTGGATTCAGTGGGCAAAAATAGGTGGGGTTACAGTTGGGCACTTTTTCAGAAAAGGCTGAGAAAGTATAATTACGGAAACGCCCCTAAAACCCTAAAAGTAGGGCTGCTAAGGGCAATTTCGTAATTTGACATTGAATTTGGTAATTTTGAGTCCGGAAATGGATTCCTTGGATGAAAATACGTCAGGATAGCCCTAGTCAAAAATTTGGAAAAACGTGCCATCGGGCCGGGTACGGCGGGGCCGGGGTCCCGGGGGCATTTTGGTAAATTTTCACCATAGGCTAATATAACCACAAGAAACACTATGGAAGTGTCTAAAATGATACTTGGATAGGTTATGACCTATTTCTTGTATGTTTGACGTTTTAGGACCGAGTTGGACGCCTATAGTTGACACGTTTTACGAGGCAAACCCTTTGAGACAGGAAAGAGGTTAAGGTAGGGACTACTATCTCTCATATACTATGTGACTATTTGTATGATGCGTGTTACTGTATTTTGTGATCTGAACACGTGCTGGAGGCACATTACCTAGCTGTGGTCTAGGACCTAGCTGAGGTACACTGGTCTTACCTAGCTGTAGTCAAGGACTCGGCTGAGGTACATGCAGGGGTTTCAACGGGTTAGTTGGCCCTGAATTTTGTGTACACACACGAATGATATGAATTTTCATTTTACTTGATACGGTGCATTGCATATTTAATTTTCGCATTTTATATATTGATCGTATGTTTCTACTGAGATTCCTTGGAATCTCACCCCTTTTTCTAATCAAAATGTCTCAGCGGGTGCCAGTGGCTCGAAAGCCAAGGATGCAGAGAAGGGAAACTGACGGACACGTTTCCCAAGATGAATACAGTGGTTGTATGTCTATATGTGAAATAATTTTGGGAACATACTGTACATATTTGTCGTTATTATCGACTTCTGCTCTGTTAATGACTGTCTGTAAACAAATACTTATTATCAGTATAACTGTACTTTTCTGTTTGCCTATGGAACTTGTTCATTATTGCCCTGCGCATATCAAAATGGAAACGGGTGTTGACATTTTTGGTATCAGAGCTAATAAGCGGTTCTGGCATTATCAGAATGGTATACTGATATAGTTTTGTTTGCTGGTGACAGGACATCATGAGCAGTTCGAGGGAACCTATGACCAGTTCGAGTGTACCATTTGAGGGGTCAGAGGTATCCGTCAACCAGAGCCCTCCAGAGCATCGGATACCAGACGGGCGGCTTTTCATCGAGTACTTTGGACCTGGAGGCGTTCGTATGAGGCGGACGGCACGAAAGAGTGTACCACAGCTACCTGTATTTGGACCTGAACCCAGGCCGGCTTCTCCAGGGCAGTCTCGGGTAGGAGAGACCGATGAGTATCCCGACGAAGACTCTGAGGAGGATCCAGAGGAGGATCCAGAGTGGGATCCTGATGATGATCTAGAGGCGATGCTCGAGGATGAGTCGAGCGATCGTGAGTCTCGGGCAGAGCCAGTGTAGGTGTTGTATAACCTGCAGCCGAACCTCGAGTTGTGGCACTATCTGCAGGGCCAATATATCCGAGCGGTACGGGACTATGACACTCCCCGCGATCAGTATCTTATGTTCTTGGTAGGTGTGGTAACTATGTATAGGCTTCAGGAGGATATGGGAGTCAGGTTCACGAATGAGGTCTGGGCATATACTACTATGGGCTTCTTTCCAGATACAGCGTACTGGAACAGACAGAAGAATGACATTGTAGAGAGAGGTCCGAGTAGGAACTTTTGGGAGTTCCTGAATCACGTGAACACCTCGTATCGAAATATATGTATCTAGGTTGATGTGGGACCCACGTGGTATATTTTGGGTGACTGGAGCTGACCGGCACATATTATGAGACAAGGGCAAACAGGTGGAACCGACAGACAGAAATGATTTAGCTAGAGTCGGTATTTTGAGGAGGGTACAGATAGGAAAATGTAATGTAATAAGGAACAATATGTCATGTACAGTAGTTTATAGGTTATCTGATGTTTTGTTTCTATGTAGCTACTGTAAATAGTTGTGTATGCTATGTATGACATATGTGTGTACCCTGACCGTTTATGAAATGATAAAGATGCCTTTGCTTTTGTATCAAAATTTACTCTTCTCTAATTTCATGTAGAGAGAATTATGGAGATGGTACAACCAGGAGGTAGAGGCCGAGGCCGAGGTAGAGGTCGAGGCCGAGGTCGTGGTAGACATGGTACCAATGAGGGAGAACCAAGGCCTGACCCTATCCAACAGCGAATCCTAGATGTATTGGAACAACAACAGCAAACTATGAATGAGATAAGAGTTGACCTCCAGGGAGTACAGCAGAGACAGGACCACCTGGAGAACCGCATGGATGAATTTATGTGGGGAAATTATGAAGAAATACCGGAGGAACCCCAACCAGAGGATTTACCACCAGAGCCTGAGGTGGATATCCAAGCTTGGCTGAGTAGATTCAGTAAGCAACAACCACCTATGTTCAAGGGGAAGTTTGATCCTCAACAAGCGGAAACCTGGTTAGCTCGTTTGGAAAAGATTTTTGATATGCTGCAATGTCCAGATGTGATGAAAGCTCGGTTAGCCATATACAAGCTGGAAGGTGATGCCGATAGCTGGTGGAAAGGGATGGACCTCATCCTAAAGGGGAAGAATGTTCCTATCACGTGGGAACTATTTCAAGAGGAATTTAACAAGAAGTATTTTCCTCCAACTGTCAAGAGAGAGAAGGAGAAAGAGTTCCTCAGCATCAAGCAGTACGACCGGGAGAGTTTTGATGACTATCTGGCCCGGTATATCCGACTGTCACGCTACTCGTCATATGCCAAGTTGAATGACAATGATGAGTGGAATTCAGATATGATGATAGAGGGGCTGAGACCTGAGTTCAAGGACAGACTGATCTCCCAACACTTTACTGATTTCAGTAAAGCAGCAGAAGAGTGCCGATACATTGAGAAGCGTATGTCGAGCCTAGCAACTCCGACTGGTAATAAAGGTGCTTCTGGGAGTGGAAGTGCATCACAGAAAAGAAAAGAACAGGGTGGACCTTCTAGGGGTGATAATAAGAGGCCGAATCAAGCTGGAGGCCGTGGGGGCCAGGGTTTCCCAAGAGGTGGAACATGTTGGTATTGCCGTAAGCCATTTATCCTGGCAAGACATGTAGTGGAGCCCCGTTTAGAACGGATCCTAACAAACCACTCACTTGCTATAACTGCGGTAAGCCAGGGCACTTTTCGAAAGATTGTCCACAGAAGCAGCAACCGGAGGGGACTAGACCCAGGGTTCCAGGAAGGGTCTATACACTGACACAGGAAGAAGCTCGAAAATCTCCGGAGCTGATTCAAGGTATGATTTCTCTCAATGGCAGTCTAGTGCATGTTATGTATGATTCTGGTGCTAGCCATTCATTTATTGCATATGACTGTGTGAGACGATTGAATTTACATATGCATAAATCCCCATATAATTTGGTTGTATCTACACCTATGGGCACACGAATTGTGACGGCTGATGTTTGTTTGAATTGCGGGATAAACGCTGAGGGGCATGAGTCAACTGTAAATCTGATTTGTTTGCCACTGCAAGGGTTGGAAGTAATTTTGGGGATTGACTGGCTAACAGCAAATGGTGTGTTGTTGGATTGTAAGCAGAAGAGAGTCTTATATCTGAATCCACAACCACAAGCTGACACTGAAATCACTCTTTACCTTTTATCTGCGGCTAAGGTTGAGAGGTATTTGCAGAAGGGATGTCAGGGATACATGGTATTTTGCTCTATGCAATCAGAGGCTGGTGTAGCCTTGGAAAGTATCCCTGTGGCAAATGAATTCCCTGATGTTTTTCCAGAGGATGTCGGTGGACTACCTCCAGATAGGGAAGTGGAGTTCTCGATTGATTTGAAGCCTGGAGCGGGTCCAATTTCTAAAAGCCCATACTGTATGGCTCCAAGCGAAATGGCAGAGCTGAAGAAGCAGATTGAGGAACTACTTGAGAAAGGGTTCATACGACCCAGCGTATCACCCTGGGGTGCTCCAGTCCTTTTCGTCAAGAAGAAAGACGGAAGCCTACGTCTCTGTATTGATTATCGAGAGCTGAACAAAGTGACCGTCAAGAACAAGTATCCACTCCCTAGAATTGATGATTTGCTCGATCAATTGTCTGGTTCCTGTGTATTCTCGAAGATCGATTTGCGATCGGGATACCATCAATTGAAAGTCAAAGCAGAAGATGTATCGAAGACTGCTTTCAGGACCAGATATGGGCATTATGAGTTTCTTGTGATGCCATTTGGGCTAACCAATGCACCTGCCGTGTTCATGGACTACATGAATCGAATCTTCCGTCCGTATCTGGACCAGTTCGTTGTAGTCTTTATTGATGATATACTAGTGTATTCACGGAGTCAAGCTGAACACGAGCAGCATCTGAAAATGGTGTTGAACATATTGCGAGATAGGCAACTCTATGCCAAGCTGAGCAAGTGTGAATTCTGGCTTTCAGAGGTAAAGTTTCTGGGCCACGTTGTCTCACAGCAAGGGGTCTCTGTTGATCCTAGCAAAGTGGAAGCAGTACTGAGCTGGAAAAGACCAGAGACTGTATTTGAAGTGCGAAGTTTTCTGGGTCTAGCTGGCTACTATCGAAGATTTATTCCGAATTTCTCCAGAATTGCTTTACCATTGACTAAATTGACGCGGAAGGCTCAACATTTTGTGTGGGATGAGAATTGTGAGAAGAGCTTCCTAGAGTTGAAGCAGAGGTTAACTACAGCACCAGTACTGACGATCCCAGATCCACAGTTTACATATGTTGTTTATACAGATGCCAGTGGGCAGGGATTGGGATGCGTGTTGATGCAGCATGGCCGAGTGGTGGCATATGCATCCAGACAGTTGAAACCTCATGAATTGAACTATCCCACCCACGATCTTGAGCTAGCGGCAATTGTGTTTGCTTTGAAAATCTGGAGGCATTATCTCTATGGCGAGATTGTAGAGTTGTTCTGCGACCACAAGAGCTTGAAGTACTTGTATGATCAGAAAGAGCTCAACATGAGACAACGCAGATGGATGGAGTTGCTGAAAGACTACAATTTAGAAATCAAATATCATCCCGGTAAGGCTAATGTTGTCGCTGATGCATTAAGCCGGAAATCAGTGCAGGTGGCAGCCATAATGATTTATGAGCAAAAACTGATCGAGGATTTCAGAGACCTAAATCTGTCTAGTCAAATTCTATTAGGCAGTGGGGTCAGTCAAATATACAATGATCTGAGGGCGGCAATTGAAGAAGCCCAACAACATGATGATGAAGCGTTGTATATCAGAGGTATGATTGATAGGGGCGAGACTCAGGATTACGACTTGTCTCCCAGCGGGCTAGTCAGGTACAAGAAGCGGATTTATATTCCACCGCAACAAGAACTGAAACGACAAATCTTGGATGAGGCACATAAGAGTAAGTATACTCTGCATCCAGGAGCCACAAAGATGTACCATGACTTGAAGGCTCAATACTATTGGCCGGGAATGAAAAGAGAGGTGACTGAGTTCGTTGCTCGTTGCTTGACATGTCAGAAAGTAAAAATCGAACATCAACGGCCATCGGGGCTTTTGACGAATCCTGAGATACCTGAGTGGAAGTGGGAAAGCGTTACCATGGATTTCATGACAGGGTTGCCAAAAGTTAGAAACCATGACGCTATATGGGTGATAGTCGATAGATTCACAAAGACAGCTCACTTCCTACCGATTAGCATTCACTATTCTCCTGATAGACTAGCAGAAATTTACATTCAAGAGATTGTGAGATTGCATGGTATTCCAAAGAACATCATCTCTGATCGAGATCCACGATTCACTTCCAAGTTTTGGAAGGCGGTTCATGAAGCTTTGGGTACCAAGCTCCGATTCAGTACGGCATATCATCCTCAAACTGATGGGCAGACAGAGCGAACGATTCAAACCCTTGAGGATATGCTAAGGGCGTGTGTGCTTGATTATAAAGGTAGCTGGGACAAATTCCTTCCATTAGCAGAGTTCGCCTACAATAATAGTTATCATTCGAGTATTCAAATGGCTCCATACGAGGCACTCTACGGAAGGAAGTGTCAATCGCCAATATGCTGGACTGAGTTGTCTGAGAGGGAATTACTAGGGCTAGATCTTGTTGATCAGACAACGGAGCAGATAAAATTGATCAAGCAGAGATTGCTAGCTGCTCAGAGCCGACAGAAAAGTTATGCAGATAAGAGGCGAAAACCTCTGGAATTTGAAGTCGGTGACCACGTATTCATGAAAGTATCACCTGTTACGGGTATTGGTAGGGCATTGAAAGCAAAGAAGCTACAATCAAGATACATTGGTCCGTTTGAGATCTTAGAGAAGATTGGGCCTGTAGCATATCGTATCGCTTTACCACCGAATCTGAGCAGACTACATGATGTTTTTCATGTTTCACAGATGAAAAAGTATCAACCTGATCCAGAACACGTAATAGAGTATGAAGATGTGGAAATGCGTGACGATTTGACTTACGAAGTCACACCTGACCGAATCATCGATCGGCAAGAAAAGCATCTCAGAAACAAGAGCATTCCATTCGTCAAGATTGTCTGGAAAGGGTTATCACCCAGAGAGGCTACATGGGAAACAGAAGAAAATGTAAAGAAACGTTACCCGGAATTTATGGCTGATCAGGTGTAGCAAATTTCGGGGACGAAATTTATTTAAGTGGGGGAGAACTGTAACACCCCAAATTTTATATTCACCAAATATATTGTAATTATTTGGAAAATTCAATAAAATGGTGAATATTCATGAATTTGGAATTTATGAATTTATAAATGTTCAATTTCATGGGAAATTGGGCAAAAATAATTATGGAATTAATTTGGGTAATTTAAAAAGCCCAATATTAAGGTCCAAAAATGAAGGAATATTAGAGAAAATATTTGGTCCAAAAATAGATGAAAATTGGTGAAAGAAAAATAAAAGAAGAAATTGGATTAGAAAGGTAATGGCAAAATCGTAATTTTGCCAAAATAGCACAAAATAAATTATTTTCCAATTAATTGAAGTTAATTTCAATTAATTAAGGAAAATAAAGGTTAAAAATATATTTATAATATTTTGGTCAATTTAATATGAATTTATGGAAAATTTGAGCAAAAAGTGCAATTTTGACCAAAATTGCGACTTTACGTGTATACGTAACCTGGACAAGTTGTGAAGCCAATTGAGACCATAGGGAGGGACCCCTAGGTGTCTCCTACATGTGGCATAAATAAGGAAATATTGATTGGGCTTAATGAGCATGGTTATATGTACATAAGGATTTATGTACATAAGTTCATTTTTGAAATTTTGGAAAATAAAACAAATAAATAAAATATTGTAAAACATATGATAAATAAATATAAACATCATCTTCCTCAGCTCATTTCGTGCCCAACCAGACCTGAGCATAGTGTGAGAAAGTTGAGAGAGTTTAGAGAGAGAAAGAGAAGAAAAATCACAAGGTAAGCCGATTTCTCCGACGATTTCGCTCCTAACGCGTATAACTCCGACTCTAAACTACTCCTCTTTGTTCTTTAAGGTTTGGAAAGCTCAAATTTGGTGTTTTGGAAGTTAGGGTTTTCTGCCATTTTTGGGAAAAGCTTGTTGGAGCTTGAGGTAACTTCCAAACCTTCGTATATTAACTATTCTGGCTGCTGTGGGCAATTTAATCGGTGAAATTTCGCCGGATTGCCATTGGTTTTTAATTTTGGAAAAGTGTATATCTAAGGGTTATGCTGCCCAATTTTAGTTCAAATGGTTGTTATAACTCAATTAGATTGTTAATAAAGTGGGTAGGAGTATAAAGGAACGTGTTTACGGAGCCGAAATCGTAAAACCCCGATTTTTCCCGGAGAACCCAATTATTTCGGCCAGGGATGTTTGAGGGCCTTAGAGTTGGATTTTCAATGATTTGATGATTCCATTGGATTCAGTGGGCAAAAATAGGTGGGGTTACAGTTGGGCACTTTTTCAGAAAAGGCTGAGAAAGTATAATTACGGAAACGCCCCTAAAACCCTAAAAGTAGGGCTGCTAAGGGCAATTTCGTAATTTGACATTGAATTTGGTAATTTTGAGTCCGGAAATGGATTCCTTGGATGAAAATACGTCAGGATAGCCCTAGTCAAAAATTTGGAAAAACGTGCCATCGGGCCGGGTACGGCGGGGCCGGGGTCCCGGGGGCATTTTGGTAAATTTTCACCATAGGCTAATATAACCACAAGAAACACTATGGAAGTGTCTAAAATGATACTTGGATAGGTTATGACCTATTTCTTGTATGTTTGACGTTTTAGGACCGAGTTGGACGCCTATAGTTGACACGTTTTACGAGGCAAACCCTTTGAGACAGGAAAGAGGTTAAGGTAGGGACTACTATCTCTCATATACTATGTGACTATTTGTATGATGCGTGTTACTGTATTTTGTGATCTGAACACGTGCTGGAGGCACATTACCTAGCTGTGGTCTAGGACCTAGCTGAGGTACACTGGTCTTACCTAGCTGTAGTCAAGGACTCGGCTGAGGTACATGCAGGGGTTTCAACGGGTTAGTTGGCCCTGAATTTTGTGTACACACACGAATGATATGAATTTTCATTTTACTTGATACGGTGCATTGCATATTTAATTTTCGCATTTTATATATTGATCGTATGTTTCTACTGAGATTCCTTGGAATCTCACCCCTTTTTCTAATCAAAATGTCTCAGCGGGTGCCAGTGGCTCGAAAGCCAAGGATGCAGAGAAGGGAAACTGACGGACACGTTTCCCAAGATGAATACAGTGGTTGTATGTCTATATGTGAAATAATTTTGGGAACATACTGTACATATTTGTCGTTATTATCGACTTCTGCTCTGTTAATGACTGTCTGTAAACAAATACTTATTATCAGTATAACTGTACTTTTCTGTTTGCCTATGGAACTTGTTCATTATTGCCCTGCGCATATCAAAATGGAAACGGGTGTTGACAACTGTACTTTTCTCAAAATTTTGACTATGGCTATTCTGACATATTTTAGCCCAAGGACTCCATTTCCAGGCTCAAAATTTCCAAATTCAATGTCAAATTACTAAATTGCCCTTGACAGCCCCACTTTAAGGGTTTTAGGGGAGTTTTTTTGTAATTATGTTTTTTCGAGCTTTTACGAAAAAGTAACAAACTATAACCCCACCTAATTTTCCCTCCTAAATCCAATGGAATCATCAATTTCATGAAAATCCAACGTCTTCCCCTAGATTTGGACTTGGCCAAAACTAAACCAAGAAAATGGGAAAATTTAGAGTTTTGTGTTTTAACCCTTAAAGCTTATGCCTTTTCACTTCTAATCCTTTATTAAGCCAATTAAACACATACTAACCATGATTTAAAAAAATTTGGGCAGTATAAGCCCTTAGGGTTAGAACCTTCCAAATTTACAAATTCAACAAAAATCATCAAATCCAACCATACACTTCAACAATAACAACATACTAGTATGAATTTGAGATTTGTGAAGTTACCTCTTGAGTTCTTGAGCTTTTTCTCTCTAGGCGTCCTCCTCTCTCTCTCCTTGAGCTCAAAATGTGCTTTCTAAACCATTGATTCCATAGAGGAGAAGAGTTTAGAGAAGATCTTATGCAATATTACAAGAAACTCTTAAGAAATCAACACTTACATTTAGCTTTCTCTTCTTCTTTCTCTATAGAACTTGAGATCTCCAAAGCGCTCTCTCTCTCTCTCTCTCTCTCTTCTTTTCTCTAGTCTTGGCCGAAAATGACAAGGGAAAGAGGAAGGAAGAGTTGTATAAAATATCTCTCATTTCCCTGAATTACTTTATTCCCAAAAATCCATCTATGATGACACTTGTACTTAGGCTTATATCTTCCGAATTATTGTCATAAAGCTCCATTAGACTTGAACTAATTTTCCTCCCCTTTTGATTAGCCCAAAACCGTCCAACCTTAAGCCCTCACCAACCAAATGGATTTCTTCCAACTAATCCAACTATATACTCAAGTGTTGTACCATAATCATAACTACCATGTATAAAAAATATTATTTTAACACAATTAGACATGTGTTTAACTTTAACAATTATAAACTAATCCCTTTACCATAGGATAATGACACTTGGCATGTTTATAAGCCAAATAATTATTTCCCTTTCTATTTTCTTTATTCCACAATTTACACAATTGCCAACACATTTTATTTTCAAATTTTCAGAATAGTGCCAATTCTGGCAGATTTTCTACCCAAATTTTGAAAAATCATAACTAAATTTGTAGACATCGTTTTGGGTTGATTCCAAAGACTATGGAACCTTTATTGAGTCTAGTTTCAAGGAAAAATATATACTTTAGCCAGTTGGAAGCACATCATTCCCACATTTCATTTCTTTAACCGCTGCTCCAGAGACTTTCCAGATTTTCTAGGCTAAATTCAAAAATTCATATCTTTTTGCATATAGCTTCAAATGATTCATATGACCTATCGAATTAAAGCTTGGGATGCCATAATTTTTTCTCATCATTTGGTTTTCTAAAAACACATGACAAGGACACTGTCTTGCAGGAGATTTCACTAAAAACACTGTTCACCTTTCAATTTTCAATATTTAATTCTTCTAACCTTAAATATTCACCATTTTATTGAATATATAAAATAATTACAATATATTCTTAGTGAATAAAATTTGGAGTGTCACACCCTCCCTTCTCACTCATCAAACACACACACAAAGTGAGTAACAATGACCTTCACTTTCCCTTTTCCCCCTTATGAACAGTGCCTCTTCTTCATCTTCCATGGCCACGCTAAGGGAGTGAGAGAGAGGGAGAAGGAGAGGAAGAAAGGAAGCTTGCTTGGTTTCTTTAGGTATTTGGGTAAGTTATCTACCTTATACTTCTAACCTTTTTTATTTTCAGTTTTTGATGGATAGAAATTTAGGGTTGGATTTTGAATTTCTAGGTGTGTTAGTCGAGGATTTGGTTTTTAACAGAGATAATGAGGTTAAAATAAGAGTCATACGATTTGGATTTGTGTTTGAATGAATGATTTGAGGAAAATAAAGTTAGGATTTTGTTAGGAAATTTAGGATTTATGATATGAGGTACACTAAATTATTTAATTATTTATTTTAGCTTTTTAGGGGTTATATCGGTTTGAATAGATTGGCTTTGAGTTTTATGATAATATATGAATATTGAAATTTTTGGGTGAAACTTTGAACGTTGGAGATTGGGTGTTTTTGAAGAAATTGAGGAGACAATTATAATTTAATGATTCTAATAGGTAAAAAAGAATTAGTGGAAGGGGGGGAAATGAAATTTGAAATGATGATTTTGAAAATTAGTTGTTCATATGATTTTTCTTAAGAATTTAAAGTGGGTAAATTTTTAAGGATTTAATAATGAATGAAGGAAATTATTTTTGTCAATAATTTTGATGAGTGAAATAGAGGTGTTAAAGATACTTGAAATAGAGTTGTTAAAGATAATTGAAATAGAGAAATTGAGTTATAGTAGTAAAATAAGAATTTTAGGGATTTGTATTAAAGTGAATAATTTGGAGGTTATATGAAGATTTGGAATAATTTGATTTGTGAGCTAGATTTTGAGTTGGTATTGATAATGTGATTAAGGGAAATAAGGTTTGGTAATTGGGCTGATTGAGAATGGTCAAAGATAATAGTTGGGATTTCTAGAGAGACTTTAAGTCTCTAAATTGTTTTGTTAACCACTCAATTAGTTTGAATACTAAATTACGGTTCCAATTGATTGTTATAGATTGATTTGTGAATTGTGATTGAGCTTGGAGCTTGAATTTTTGTAGTAAACTAAACCTTAGTGAGGGGTAATAACTTTCTACTTGTTATGTGTGTTGATATGTTGTTTGTGAGTATCTTGTGAAATGATTATGAGAATGAAAATGATATATTAGTATTGATTATATATTTTAATGAGTACTTTGAAATGTTTATTGAGATTGAGGAAGTTATCATGGTGTTGATGTGGATGAGTATTTTGATAGAAATGGCTTTATGGAATCTTATGATTTGAATTGTGAAGTGTGTGTGTGTGTGTAAGTTGAAAATTGAGATATTATGACATGTATATGAAAATAATTTGAATTGCATGATATGAAGGTGAACATCTTGAGAAATTCCTGTTGAGTTATTTATTGATAATTATTGTGATAATTGGATTAGGATGAGATGGAGTACTTTGGGCAAAAAAACATAGAGAGAGAGAGAGAGAGAGATGGAATAGTTTGTTCCACCACGTGGTATAGCTTCCATTGTGCACGATGGTTGGCTTTTTATTGTCCCACTGGTTCAATGAGGGATTGTCCTACCGGTTCAATGAGGAGCTGCTCCATTGCTTCAACGAAGGGCTGTAACACCCTATTAGTTCAAAGAGGGGAAAAGACACATGGTTTAGGCATGTGCTCTATGAATTTTGACCAGTTTTCATCATATGACCAATGGGCTTTTGAGTGGCCAGTGACATATATAGTAACTTAGCCCATGAGTCTAGTTGGCGGAAATAAGGTGGATCGGTTGGATTGATGGGAGGAAACTTAGAAATTGTGATGCGAAATTTGTGATATGGAATTTGTGATATAGAATTCATGATATGAAATTGTGATAAAGAATTCCTGATATGGAATTTGTTATATGAAATTGTGATGGACATTGTGATACAAAATTCTTGATATGGAATTTGTGATTTGGAAGTTTGTGAATTATATTTCTAATACTTTGTCATATAAACCATTCCACTTGACATTTTTTGAGTATATATTAGCATTTGTAATGAGTTGAATAGCTGATTACAAAGACCTGTCGCACCCTGTTGATTTAACATTTTTCAGGTAATAATTTTTTTGCTAGTCAGTTAGGTAAGGCTCTAGAGGCTTAATTATTATGATAATTTTTGTAAAGCCTCCTCTTTTTTATTTATGTGGTGAATTATTGTGTATTGCCACTGTAGGGCTTATGCTGCATATTGTGATATGATATTATGATTTGAATTATACTGTTTTCTATTATGGATAAGTAACTCAAATGGATATCTGAGAAAATTGTTGTTTAAATATTTTGATAATTGAGTTTGATATTGGGCTTCTGGTCAAATGATTATGTTCTAGATTTAGAGAAGTCCAAGGCCTAAGGGTTTTGATTAACTATGGTTTGATTTGCGAAGCAATGAGAAGAGTTTTATTATCTATGATAAATTTTAAATAACTAATCTATTCTTTTTCATTATGGATAGATATTTGCAGTAATTTAAATCCTTTATTATCATGGTAGTGTTTTTAAATTGTTAATTGAACTCTTTTTCTACCATGATTAACTTTTGAAAGATAAGCTGTAATCTTTTTTACTATGGTAGGCCTTCGGGTTTAAGTTTTTTCTTTTGTGTCATAGTATTGTTCATTATCAAAGGATTTTACTAAATGTATGGCGAATGGAATTTTATGGAAAGGATTTTACACTTATATTTTGTCCTTATTTTGATTTTGGTCCCTCCAATTTTTTTGATAAAGATGCACTCAGCACCTCTAAAATATTTTTAATATGTTTGGATTAGTTTTTGGAGAATAGCTTTTACAACTTACAAGGTAAGTATGTGAAGGGGATTTTATCTCGGCTTGTGAAAAAGGGTTTCTAAAACCATGGTTTCGTGACTTCCCAAACTGCACTTAAGTGCCTAATTTTTTTCTATCTAAATTTAGTACCATATTTTAATAAGAACTTTGATCATTCTATCTTTTAAGAGATCAAAACCTATAGTTTAATACAATAGAGATTAAAATCCAAATGAGAATAAATTATAAGGACCAAATATTATATTAATCCCGAACTAAAAGAAAACATTCTCTTTAATTACATATTTTTAAGAAAACGGGCTTATGGAGTCCCCCACGAGCCTTTATTTTGAGATCACCAAGAGTAGAGTCGGTAATAACCCGCCAGCCCGCCCAAAAAAACCTTAAACGGGCTGCCATTTTGGCAGCGCGTTTAAATGTGGGCTAAACGTGCTCAGCCCGTTTAGCTCGCGGGCTGGCGGGTTGGCCGGCTTTTTTTTTTTGGTATTTTTAAATAAAATAAATTCAAATACCCTTATTATTACCTTTCATTTGATGCCGTGTTTAATCAATTCCTCATACTTTTTATTTGACATTCTTATTTTCATATTATATTTATTTATTCTATTATTATTAAATTTAAAAGAGATGTGTTTATATGTTTTTGTTATGTGAGTAGATAAAAAAAAAAGGAAAGTAAGAATAAAATTGGCTTCATAACACAAATGTATAAAAAATAAGAAGTGTAATATGAACGGGTGAAAGAGAAATAGAGTAAATCTTTTTTAAAAAAAATAAAATTTTAAAAAAAAAAAAAAGGATGACGGGCTGGCGGGCCAACCTGTCAACCCGCCTAAACGGGCTCGGGCTGACAAAAGCCAACCCACAAAGGAGGCGGGCTAGTGCCTAAGGTTCTAACCGGTACGGGCTGACCCGCATACCCAATTCTAAATGTTTGAGAGAGGGTCAAAAGCCCCTTTTTACACTTAAATCTCCCCAAGAGAAGTTTATTTGAAAAGACAAAAGGCAAGTTGATTCGACTCTACCAAATTATGCTTATGACTTATCCCCCAATATGCTCAACGAGTGGAAGTGGAACAACGACGAGGAGGTTGATATCAAACAATTACCACTTCGTTTGCTATGTTTTTGCTCCTCAAAGGCTCAAATATTTAGAAGATGATAATTTGATATCTTATTTCAATATGCATGTATTCTCTTCTGCCTTCTGATTCGGTTCATGAGTGGAGCAGAAACAATGGCTTCAATCTCCAGCACCACCCTTCCATTTCCAACTGCCATTAGCCGGCGACGACCCGCTAATAAATCGGGATGCGTGCGGGCACAGTCTGAAACCGACCCGAATTCCCCTTCGCCTTCATCTCCTTCCTCTAATGACGCTGTAGAGAAGTCGTCGGGTACAATGATTGTCACTGATGGTCGCGCAAGGAGAATGGCCATGGAAGTTCAGAAGCTGAAGGAGAAGGAAGCGAAGCAGAGAAAAGAAGAGGTGAACAGGAAGATAGCATCGAAGAAAGCCATATCGGTGATACTCCGAAGGGAGGCCACCAAGGCCATTATTGAGAAGAAGAGGGGTCCTACCAACTCTAAGAAGCTGCTTCCGAGGACCGTTCTAGAAGCACTTCATGAAAGAATCACGGCCTTGCGGTGGGAGTCTGCTCTCAAGGTCACCTCTTGGTTTTAGAGCTTAATCCAGTTCTTTATTTGAAATTGATATGAAAATTATCTACTTAAGCTTCAATTGTATCCCATCCGATTGTCTGAAAATGCTGTTAAAATTGGTTTATCTAAAGGTATTGTTGCATGAATGGCGGGCATCATGGATTATTGATTTTTACACCAGTTAACTTGCTTGTAAATCAGATTGCAAGTTACATGGACTCTGTTGTATGTTGATGTGAAAAATCGGTTTTTAATGTTTTATACTTGAGCCTGTGCTTAAACAGTAATATTTTTTCCTTGACTAATTGGAATGGGGAGTTGGGGGGGCAAGAAGATTATGTTCTACTAGAGGAGCAACACCAGCCATGCCTGTTACAGAATTTAGAATATTACTACCAAGAGTAGGGCTTCTTTGAAGGTACTGACTGAGGTTATCAACTTGTAGCTCATTGGCACACTCATGGACCACTAATTGCTTCTTTAGGATCTCGTTGAGTGCTTATTTGACAATAATTTCTGTTGATTGTATAAGGTCTTGCCATCCGTTATTTTCTTTGAGGCATCTTTTCTGTTCTTGCGTAGTATAATTCTAGATGTTCTTGTGGAGGGAGTATGTTAGTTTGTATTTTAGTGTTTATTCATTGGTTTTGCATATAAATCATTGCAACTGAAGTTCCCATGGCAACTTGGGAAGTCATAAGGAACAGAGAAAATGAGACCTGAGAATTGTGTATTCATGACTTTTGGTACCATTCACTGGCAAGGGAGTTGTGTTGTCGTCTGCCTCAAAATGCTACCCAAGAAATAGAAACCAGTTGAGGTATTACTCATAGGAAAAAGGTCCAAGGATTTCCAGCATTCATGAAGTTTTTAAAACATATAAGTTTGGTCCTTACATTTTTCTCTCTAACAATCTAACTTTCACTCTCAAATTTGTGAGATCTCCTTATTTGTTTCCCTTTATTTCTTAAAGGGAGAACGCGGGAAAGTTTTTGTACTTGTATGTATTCTGTTCGACAAAATTTGTTTTAGATAGTGTACAATGATGCCCTATGACCATGTAGTCGACCCCACTAAGAGGGATAAGGCTTTCGTTGTTGTTGTATTTATGTGTGTATTCTGTTCACATAATGTGAAACTTAGGAAACATATGTCAAGATTGGATAATGAATCCTGAAACAAATACTAGACTGTAGGAGTGTAATGTTTTGCTTGTGTTTATCTGAATTCTATCTTCTCCCCTTTTAATGATAAATTAAAAATTCTCTTATAAGCAGGAAGTTTTGAATATCTGTATGGAAATTCAGGATATTTTACTAAGACAAAAGAAAAGATTTTATATTGAACATCTAGAAAGGAAAAAAATGAAAAAGAAACATAATATGAATTGTTAATACCTAAAATAATTGCTGAAATGTAGTGGTGAATGTTCTCCATGTGCATATGTTAAACTTCTTTCTCAGGTTGCTCCTATTAAGTGAAAAAATTTCAATACTTTGTTTCCCTCCATGTTGTAAAAACACATGGAGAAAAAGAAATATGAAAATCTTATTTTCTTCCCTAAGAGATAGGTGACGTTTTCACTTAATCTCATGATCCCTCATTTGCTTTCAGGGTCACTCTCATCCCATCTCCTTCCACATATGAACGAAGCTAACAGATTATTGAGTTCTATGTGCTCTGAGCTTGTGACACATGTTGATTCACTCCCAACTCCCTGTTATATAATTGTAAAATCATTTTAAATATTAGTTATGTTGGTTAGGGTTAGTGAGCGGTATTAGCCGTAGGACATTAGTTGTTTTAGAGCGACATTAGTTGTTTTAGAGCAACATTAGTTAGACCGGCATTAACCGTACTAATACCCAACTAACTTAACTAATTACTAATTAGCATAGGTCTTTAGGGGCTAGGCGCCAACCACTGCCCTGCCTCCTATATAAGGCAACCCCCTCACTTGTAACCAGTGTTGTTGACGTAATGAATGAATGAGAATATTCAATTGCATCTCTGTCTCTGTCTTTCCTCTCTTCTCTCCTTCTCGGTTTCCCTTCTTTCTTCAACCATCTCTACTCTTTTTTCTCCCTAAACCTTCTTCTTCTTCTTCTTCCTATTTCTTCTATACTATTCTGCCTAATGACAGAATTGTAACACTCCCTCAGTCTACTGTAGGTAACGCAGTCCATGAGATTAGGTTGGATGAATGAACTTCAGAGATGTAGCGCTTCTGAATTTTATAAAGTTAGAGTTCTTAATTGGGGTTTCTTATTTGATGTGGACTTAGTGATCAAGCAAGTTAATTGGCGCCAGTCAGCATTCCGTTGGGTTCCATGTTAATTCATATAGATGGAGGTAGGATGTAATGTCATCCTTAGAGCAGTTTAATGAATACGGGATTAAATTGAAGGAAAACATCTTTGGAGGATGAATTGAAAATGCACCTATCTGTCATGAAAATAGTTTTTTCCCCTAAAAAGAAATGTTAATTGGGGAATAAATCCAAATACAATTGCTTAAACATAAGTTTGTAATGGTTTGTGCATCTGTATGTGTCACCTTTTGCTTTCCCTTGAATCTCTCTCTTATTAAAGTGAAACTTTTTCAATATCAATGAATTCTCTCATGGATGCAGGTTTTTGAATTACTGCGGGAACAGCTCTGGTACAAACCCAACTCTGGCATTTATATCAAGTTAATAGTCATGCTTGGAAAATGCAAGCAACCTGAAAAAGCACATGAGCTCTTTCAAGCTATGGTTGATGAGGGCTGTTATGTGTCCTGTGAAGCATACACTGCCTTGTTATCTGCCTACAGCAGGAGTGGTCTCTTGGACACAGCATTCTCTATTCTTGAGGAGATGAAGAGTACTCCTGATTGTCAGCCAGATGTCCAGACTTATTCAATTCTCATTAAATCATGTTTGCACATTTTTGCCTTTGACAAAGTTCACTATCTTCTATCTGATATGGCCATTCAGGGAATCAAACCCAACACAGTTACTTACAACACCCTCATCGATGCTTATGGGAAGGCAAAAAAGTAAACTATCTGTCTACCCGTGTATTGCTTCTCATAAAAAGATTGCATGCTGAGTCTGGTTGCTGAAAAATTTTGAAAAGTGAGTTTATTGACTACTGCTATTCCTTCATGCTCTGGACATTAATAGCAAGGAAGAGGGAGTGCCTAGGAAATCTTTGTAGATTTCTCTGTGAGAATGTCAATATCTCTTTTAAAGGCTGGGTATAGGTAAACAGACAAATTGCAGCCATACTTAATATGGTGAAATTAATGAGCACTGATGCAAAATGCTTTGTTGTTGCTTTGGTTGGGCACTTTTATTGTTACCCATCCATACATGCGATCACCTTTTCTCATCTCTCCGCTAAAACTTAGTTAAGAAGCCGTTCTCTTTTGGTTGGTTAATTGTTTTTTTAGCAACCAGCTGCAGCATGATATAATTGTACTTTCCCACTCATTTATCTTGTTTTCTTTACTTAAAAGGTTTGCGGAGATGGAATCCATACTTGTGGAAATGCTTGTTGACTCGGATTGCGAACCTGATGTATGGACCATGAATTCGACATTAAGAGCCTTCGGCAATATAGGCCAAATAGAAACAATGGAGAGATGTTATGAGAAATTTCAGAATGCTGGATTGCAGCCTACCGTTCAGACTTTCAATATCCTCCTGGACTCCTATGGCAAGGCCCAGGATTACGAGAAAATGAGTGCTGTGATGGAGTACATGCAGAAATACCATTACTCTTGGACAATTGTGACCTACAATATTGTGATTGATGCTTTTGGCAGGGCTGGGGATCTGAAGCAGATGGAGTATTTATTTAGACTAATGCGATCGGAGAGGATAAAGCCGAGCTGCGTCACGTTTTGCTCACTCGTGAAGGCTTATGCACAAGCAGGTAAGCCTGAAAAAATCAGTGGTGTCCTGCGTTTTATAGAGAATTCAGATGTAACACTTGACATTATATTCTTCAATTGTTTGGTGGATGCTCATGGGAGGTTAGGGTGTTTTGCTGAGATGAAAGGGGTGCTTGATATGATGGAACAGAAAAGTATCAAACCTGATTTAATTACATATAGAACCATGATTAAAGCTTATTCAGCTAAGGGCATGAACAGTCATGTGAAGGAGCTCAGAGAGCTCATTAGGACAGCACAGAGGCCTCCTGTAAAAAGGGACAAGCCTGACTTTTAATGAGATGGTTTTCTGATCTTGTTTCTCCCATTTTATGTGCAGTTCTTTTCCCTTTGTATCATGTCTTTATATGTTTTTTTATTACTACCTTCAGTCTTAAATATAAAACCCAATTAACTTTTTTGAAAAGATTAAGGAAGTTAATTAAATTACTTTCAAGTATTTTTATTTATTTATTTTTTCAAACTAATTTATTTGACTTATAAATTGATATATTATGTAATAATATAGAAAATATGATATGAATCGATTAAGTAACTTATTTAACTTTTTAAATCTTAAAAAAAATAAAAGTCAACTGGGTCTTATATTTATTATCAGAATGAGTTTTTTTTTTTTCCTGTTTGTTATTGCTAATAGGCACCGCAGTAGCAGCCTTGGACTACTTCATATGGTTTCTTTCTTTGTTTTTTCTAACACTGCTCTACGTAAAGCTAGTGGACACTATTTGCACTTCTTGAGAGGACTCCCACAGGACATGTTGCCGATCTAATTAACCATTTTGGGTTATAAATTTCTTTTGCTTTTTCAATGCAAATTTGAGTTGAATTTCAGGAAATTTCTTTATAGTTGATTGTATGTTTGTCATGGCAATTCATGTGATTTAATGTTGATTTTATTTTAAAGAAATCAAACCCTTAGATTATCGAGTATTAATATGTATATTGTTCCAAACTAAACTTGGTAACGAAAGTATATTGAAATATTTCCTCTCCAAAGCCCTCGGCGCTACCAAGTAAGTCATTATGTGTGCTAGAAATAGAAATATTTTTTTGTTGCATAAAAAATAGGGTGAAAGTGCAAATTTAGCCTTCTACAATTTCGTTATGAGCATCTATAAGACTTATTTATTTTTGGGTGTAAAAGTAACCATAAACTATTTATTTGAGAGCAGATTTAACTACGCCGTTAGTTTTTGAAATGTGGGTCCCACCAGTTTTCCCTCTCTGTATTATTTTAATATTTTTTTTAATGGGAAAATATCACTTAGGTGATGTGGAAAAAAATTCATTTCAGTTAATGCTCAAAAGATTCTGAAATCCCACTGCAAAATTTAATTTATTTTTACTAACAGAGCTTAATTTTATTTTAATCTAGGGGTTGCAGTGATATTTCAGAATCTTTTAAGAGTTATCTGAAATGAATTTTTTCCACGTGGCCTAAGTGATATTTTTCCATTAAAAAAATATTAAAATAATACAGAGAGGGAAGACTGGTGGAACTCACATTTCAAAAACTAACGGCAGTTAAGTGCTTTTTAATAGCATGGCTAAATCTGCTCCCAAATAAATAGTTTATGGTTACTTTTACACCCAAAAATAAATAAGTCTTATGAATGCTCCTAACGAAATTATTGAAGGCTAAATTTGCATCTTAACCTTAAAAAATACATATGTAATATTTAGTATATCCTTGTCATTGTTGCTTAACAACATTCCTTTCATTCTAATTTTCTTTTCATTTCAGCACATTTTGCACATCGAACGGCCTTAAATTAAAATATAAGATAAATATTCTTGACAATTCATCACAATATTATCGACTATGTCTTGGTTTTTAATTATTAAAGAATCTAAATATGAGTATTCAACAGTTACACTTTAATATTTCCTTTATTATATTGGTATGCCAAGAAGTTATTTCAAATATTCTATAAAAAAAAAAAAAAGAAGTTATTTGAAATTAAAAAAAAAACACACAAAAATAGTGAAAAGCCGATTATGAATATAGAATTACGAGTAATTCGCATGAATTTTAAATTGGGAAAATTGCATTTAGGCCCAGGATTAGAGAAAATACGACAAAATGGTTCATTGAAATCTCAAAATTACATTTAAATCTTATGGAACTTTTTTTGCAATAAATTTCAATTGTGAAATGCCAATAGATTTGTCAATAGATGTCTATGGATTTGTCAGTGTAAGCGTCCATGGATTTGTCAGTGGACGCTCCTAGACTTGTTAGTGGAATTGAAATTTATTGCAAAAAAAATCCTACGGAACTTAAATGTAATTTTGAGATTTTAAAGGATCATTTTGTCATATTTTCTTTTGTTTTAGGCCTAAATGCAATTTTCTCTTTTAAATTTACTGAATTTTAGCTTCAGCATGCCTAGTATTGAGATACTTTTGCCTTTTGTTCATATGCAGTATCATGCTTTCACCTATCTTGGATTCTATTCCTCACATACTTTTTGGTAAAAGAAAAAACTCATTTCTCATTGCCCTTTCGAAGCTTTTAAGAATTTAAAGGTAGCTGATCTAAGAATCAGTAACGGATGGGACCTGTCTCTTATTAAAAGCTACCTGCAAAAATTTTGAGAAAAAGACAATTCTTACTACTATGATAGCTACATCAAAATGGACAGATGGGAAAAGGAGCTCTTACATTTTGAAAGAAGGATACAGAGTTGCCAAATCTCTCCTATCTACTCTAGCAGCGGACAAACCTGAATCATCAAACTCCAATTTCAATAAAAGGTTAAATTGTAATTTTGCTTAAGAGGTTTTCACATAGAAGTTATAGGTGTAAAAAAGTTTTGTTAGACTTAATGTTACCTTGGAAGTATTAAAACACTACGAACGTCACCTTATTCTAATGGCAGCCAACTGAATGTTTGCCATATCAGACCTTAATTCCATTTAGGCATAACCGTGCTTTCTTCTTTTATTATTTTTGCCTCAAAGGTTTTCGTAAAAGAGCAATATCATCATGAAAGTGTTAAAAAAAGGAGCAATGCCATCTAAATTTAACATCAATATTACCTCTACATGCTCCATTGTAGCGATTCCAGTGGGTTGAATTAAACTAGTAAGGCCCGATTCCTCTTTTATGCCTGAATGCATGGCTTTGCTTGATGCATTTGAATATGCTTTCTTTAATTAGCTTGATGAAGTAACTTTTCAATCTTGCCCTATCAAATGCTTAATGGAAAGTTGCATCTCTCGAATGATAATATGGCATTCTATTGAAAAATATCCTTGTTTTGATGAACTTAATCATAAATTACATGTGCCAGTAGATTTTTAGGAAAGCAAATTTGGTGGTCGACCTAGTCGCTAAAATTTTTATTGAAGGGTTCACATTCTATGGACCGAGTTCTTAGACTTTCTTTGCAGTTGAAACAGCTGATTTTGAAGGGTTGTACTTGCATTTAGATGTTGGTTAACAGTTTTTTTTTATTTAGTTCACACGTTTTCAATTTTGTCAAGAACATTTTGTTTTTATGAAATTTTACATGTTCTCTATTTTTCCCGCATAATGGTTTATTTCTGGTTGGAAAAAAAAAAGTTTAAGTTAAAAACAAACTCAGAGAGAAAAGCATGGATTACTTTTTGTGATAGTTCGATCTCTATACTAATGTGAAGTATTTTACTCATTAGAAATTTTTCTCTTTTCAAAATGAAATCTTTTTATGATAATTCATCAAAGTTAGGGGTGAGCAAAACCAAACCGAAGACCGAATCGAATCGAATCGAATCAATTTCGGTCTTTTCGGTTCGGTTTTTTCTGTGTTCGGTGCATGTTCGATTTTTTTGTTCAGTTTTCTTCGGTTTTTCGGTTCGGTTTGGTTTTTTTAAAAAAATTTCAGTTTAAACCGAAAATATTAAAAGAGTATACCACCACCGAAAAACCGGATGCAAGACAAAGAATTATATATCATTGGATATTCATCTTTTTGAACTTTTGTTATGCTTTCTTTGGATTAAGTAATGTTGAATACAATTATTCTGCATCTCTAAAAAACCTTCCTATTTTTGGTTTCATTATTGAAATATTGGGTACTTCAAACTACATTGATCATATATGTAATATGTTGTTTATACTTTGTTTTATATTATCTTTCTTTGGATCTTGATGAGGTTATTCAATTTTATAATTTGTATTAATTTTTGCTAGTTGAAAATTCAGATATTTGAAGTAAAAAATGAAGGCTAAAAAAATTTCGATTTTTTCTTACAAAACCGAAACCGAACCGAATAATTTCGGTTATTTCGATTGTTCGGTTTCGATTCAGTTTCAGGATTTCCTTTATTTCGGTAGTTCGGTTTTTTTTTTATTTTTACCGAAAAACCGATGCTCACCCCTAATCAAAGCACTTAAAAAATGTTTTTTTTCTATAGTTTGAATAAACTTTTTCTTTCATAAAAAAATTCTTTCAATGAAAAGTAAATTGAAGTGCAAAAATGCTTATTTTGTTCTCTCCCATGAAATAACCTCACTATGTTTTTCTCCTCTATCATTTAATGAATACTTCTTAGATATTATTCTTGTAAATTAAGATGATCCTATATATGCTCACATGTTCTCCTTTTAACTTATTTTTTTAGCAAAAATCATATTTATTTTATTATTTCTTATGGAAATGAAAATAAAACTACAATACTAATCAAACTTTCAAGTTTAAAGGCATAATATCAGTTTCATGCTTAAACAATAATTAAAAACCATCCTTGTATCTATATTTTTTCCTTTTTTCGTATAGGGATAATTAGTTTCAAGTTTAAACAATAATTAAAAACTATTCTGGTATCAATATTTTTTCTCTTGCTTTTCTTTTACATAGGGAATGAAAGTTAAGAGAGGGGAAAAAACCAGACAGGATTTCCAATGGCTCTCATCAAATTTAATACACAATCTTATCCATAAAAAAAGAGCTCCTACCCCACCACTTTTTATAAATACAATCCATCAAATCTATAATCACAATAAAATTTTATATTAATTCATCCAAATAAAAGATGAGATGCAAAAACATACTCAAGAAAATCACCTAATGTTATCAGGGATAGGAAATGTTTACACATATGGTTCACATTGTTACCTCTTTTTTCAGACTTAAGTTTATAAATTTACAATTTGACCCTTTAGGCCTTTTAATAAATTATGAAGGGTTAAAATATATTTTTGCCTATCAACATTAAGTATGTATGTTGGCCTGAAAAATGGTGCAATGTTGTCCTCTATAAATGTATGTTATTTTGACTCGGGCAAAAAAAGTTATTTTGATTATCGCTTAACTGAAAAAATGATGATAAATTTTTGAAAAATTACAAATAAGTACCCTATAAAAAAAATTAACACTAATGAAGTTCCAAAAATTACAAAATGTAACGTGACTAATGTTATTTTTTACCTATGTAAAAAAATAAAATACCATTTTTAACCAGATATTTTGACTGGCTATGGAGTGACCAACTGCTTTTTTGGCGATAGCATCAGTAAGAAATTTAAAAAATATAGTTTTATGATAATAATGTCTTATTTTTTGACCATGATATCTTATTAAAAGATCAATACCTTAATATTTAATAACTTAAATATTAATATTAGTTATAAATCTTCACACATATTCTAATAGGAAAATCCCTTAAAAAGAACTTTTAAATTATGAAAAGATAAAAAAGGTGTTTCGAATATTCATAATTCTAGAGAGGTGTTAGGCTCAATTTGTTTTTTTCTTACAATTTTTTTTATTTAAAAAAATTACCCCCACCATTGGAGCTATAGCTGGTAAAACGGCTGGCCCAACTTTTTGGCTGGCTTTGGCTAGCTAAATGCCAGCCCGCCAGTCGGGAATGCCAGCCCACCCTGCTCAACTCTCAGGCTACAGCAAGTTGGTGGGCTGGCCTGCTTTTTTTTTTAGTTTTTTTATAAAATAAATCTAGATACTCTTATCACCTTTTTTTTGATATTGTGTTTAATTAATTCCTCATACTTTTTATTTGACATTTTTATTTTAATATTATATTTATTTATTCTACTATTATTAAATTTAAAAGAGATGTGTTTATATATTTTTGTTAGGTGAGTAGAGGGAAAAAAAGGAAAGTAAGAATGAAATTGGCTTCCTAACACAAATATATAAAAGAAAAGAAGTGTGATGTAAGTGGGTGAAAGAGAAAAAAAGTGAGAATTATTTATTTTACTTGGCGGGCTTGGGCTGGCATTTTGCTAGCTCGTGAAGGGGTAGGTTGCACCAGCCCGGCTCATCGGCCCATAGCTCACGGCGGGCTAGCCCGCAACCTACGGGTTGGCCCAAATTTCCAGTGCTAGTAGGGGCAGCCGGCGTCCGCCCAGCTGGCAGCTGTCGACTAGCCCTCGAAGCCCCAGTGGAAATATTCAAGCAGAATATTCCCTTAGGGATTTCTCAGAGTGGTGGGGTGGGGTTCAAACCCTCACTACTTGTTTGCACAAAATATTGGGTCACTTATGCCATTCAATATAACTAATGCAAATAGAAAAAAATATATTAACCTTTGATATTTGACCCAAACCTATTAACAAGTTCAAATAATGAATTGACAAGTTTAGATGAAGAATTTGCAACTTTCATTTTTTAAGTAAAAAATTCACTTACTCTCTCAAGCTATCTACAAGTTTAGAGAAGGAATTCACAAATTTAGATAAGAAATACAAGTTTGATGCCCCCGTTCCGACTTGATTTCTGACGCCAGCTGTCATCCACAACTTTCCCCACATACTAAGCCATCCCAATTCCCAAATATAAACAATATAATCACTATATTTTTCTATATAAAAAAGCCTTCAAACGGGTATTCACTATATACTTGTTTAAAGTAAAAGCCTATCATTGATCCACTTGTTTCCTTTAGCGCACAAATAAATAGTCGGATTCCTTGTATTTGTTGTCTCCACATATCAAATGAATTTTGGAAAAGACATACAAGAAAATTCTAGAAAAAATATACACACAAAATTAGAATGAAGAGCGCTGGGGTGAGCATGGTGTCTAGGAGCCCGGTATGCCCACCCGAGCTCAGTCAAAAATTGTCCGGCTCGGGCCAAAAAAAGTGGCTTGAAAAAAATTTGGGCATCTTTGGGTAGGGCAAACTATCGGGTAGGGCCGGACATCGGGCAGGGGGTATCGCCTTACCCATTTGGCCTTGCCTGAAAAATTATAAACGATTTATTTAAAATATATATTATTTTATATAAAATAAATAATATTCTATACATATTATTTTATTTAATATATATATTATTTCATTTTTATGAAACATTTTATATTATTATTTAATGTTTATCCACGTAGTTTACATATAACTTATTGCTTTTTGGATGGATGTGGTTTTTTTCAGAGTAATGAAACCCGGACCGGACCGGCCCGGAAACTGGCGAACCGGCCGGTAAACTGGTTCGGTTCCCGGTCCGGTCCGGGTTACCTATTTTTAATTTTTTTTAAATTTTTCCTTTAGAATTTCATACTATAAGTCTAAAATTTTCAATTTTTCACCAGTTTGGTCCCGGTTTAGCTCCGGTTTGGCCTCGGTCTGACCCACTGACCCTTAACCCAGTACCCCGACCGGTTCAATACCTGGTCCGGGTTTTAATACCTTGGTTTTTTTATTTGAATGGATGACACAAAGCATTAAAAAGCTGAGATCAAAGACAAAAATGTTAGCTCCTTTGGATTCTTTATCGCGATTGCACCTATTCATATCAATCAATATTTATACATAAACACATGTTATTTCATAATTTGTCACATAATTATTAAGACATATGTAGTTTTTTTTTTTAATTTCAAGACTCAAGTTATAGATTTATCTTGAGATATCTCAAGATGTGAAATTATAGAATGTATTTGAAGTTTTTAATAGTATTTATTAGGTATAATTTGAGTTTTTATATATATAGTATTGGTTAGGGAGTTACTACTTGGGCAAGGAAGCCCGCCCCACCCAGCCCACCATTTTCCTGCCCGAAATGGTTAGGGCTTTTACTGGGCAGGGCCTGGCATCGGGCTGCAAAATTTAGCCCGTTCATCCTTTGGGTTGGGTATAGGGTAGGGGTCTCATTCTGCCCATACCCAGCCCTTACCCAGCCCTGCCTGTGGTTTAGTTTACATAATTTGTGCCCTTTTTTGGGGAAAAAATCACCTCATTTTTCTTTCAAATTAAATGCTCTGATAATTTTTTTTTATATTTTAGAGAATCAAAATAATATCAGAATTTTGCCTTATATTTATTCGTTGACATACCCTTGCTTTTAGGGTTTAAGATTTTTTTTTTTTAAAATTGTGAATTTCTTATCTGAACTTGAGAATTCCTTATCTAAACTTGAGAATGACCTTAAAGAATAAGTGAATATTTTACTTAAAAAATAAAAGTTGCGAATTTCTTATCTAAACTTATCAATTCTTTATCTAAATTTATTAATAGACTTGGGTATATATATTTTTAGTTGCATTAGTTATATTGAATGACATTGGTTGCCCAATGACAACCAATATTTTTTGCAAAACCCACGTCACTTTGAGAATATTGATTCCTAAGGGAATATTCCTACCAGAGCTCCGACAGCAAGTGGTTAAGGTATTTGTTTTAAGTAAAAAGAAAAGTAAGGGTAAATGTGTCTTTTCTTTTAATTTGAAAAAAAGACAAATTGAGCCAAACACCTTTTTGAGATTATGAATATTCGAAATACCTTTTTATCTTTTCATAATTAAATTTTTTTTAAGGGATTTCCCCTATTCTAATTTTTAAGTCAACTTTTGAGGTTTACTAATGCTCCAGAAATTTAATTTACAACTTAACCAGTGTATCTATTATTTATGAGTATTATAAATCTTCTTTTTTTATTCTTTGCCAGAAATGAGTATTATAAATCTTCAAACATAATTTATAATCAACTTTTGAGATTTACATATGCTCCAGAAATTTAATTTACAACTTAACTAGCGTACCTAATATTTATGAGTATGTTGATATCAATATTATCTATAAATAAATTAATTTTTTTTCCAACTATATATAAATTAAATTAGAACTTGACTGGTACAGGGCAATATTGCAACTTATAACCTGGTATCAATATTGGATAATATTATTTATAACTTATATTCTAATAACTTAAGTTCATGTTTTTTCTTATATTATTACACATCGGAAAGGGCTTCATGAATTTATTACACACGCACAAGTTCATATTATTACGCATCACTGTCCAGTGTCAATTAAGCTCAACTATGCAATCTTACCAACCCCAATAATGCCAAATAGGAAAATAAAATACCCTTTTGAAAAAAAAAATTCATCCTCTCATTACCAAAAGCTAACAATAACAACAACAATAGTAATAGTAAATATTATTAGAGTGACATGAGTGCTGGGAGAATTGCAAATAAATATTTTTTTTATTAATTAAATTACCGAATGCTACCATAGATCTGTTGTATATAATGGAAGATATTTTGCACACAACGAAAGATTATTTACACATTTATATGAAAGATTTTTGCACACATGGAAGATTGTTTACATAAAACGGAAGATGACCTGCACATATAGAAGATTGTTTGCACGCTTGGTAGCAATTAACAATTAATTTACCCCAAAAATATTTTTAGGCAATTCTCCCCAAATTTTTTGGGTCTAAACAGTTACATAATTAACTTCAATTATTTTACATTCTTTGAAAAAAGAAATTGCCATAACTTGTCCTGTTCCATTCGAACCTTCACTTGATCCTCATGAAACAATGATAATAATAATAAAACATTAAAACAACTGTAACTGATTTTAATAATAACTCACTTTAATGGGTTAAACGTTTACTATTTATAAATTCTGAGCTATTAATTTGAACTCATCAAATAAAAGAAATATAATAATTATTATTTAAAAAAAAAGCCCAAAATGAACGTCCCATACTCCTATTTCTCAAAGGCCTCCTCTTCGTCGTCGTCTTCATGCCCAGCCCACTAGTACTCGCAGGGGTCGCATAGTCCCTCTCCTCACGCACGAAGAAGAAGCAACTTGCAGATATAGAGAGAAAAACAAAAGCAAGAGAATCAAATTGGCGTTGTTAGATTCTACGCGGACACTGAGATATGCTTTCATGGTTGACATTTGCTGTTGAATGTTAGGTTTTTAGGGCTAATTCGTTCTTGTTCCCTTGAACAAAAAGGTCCCTCTTCCAAAACCCTAGGAGCAGGAAGTTCAACGTGGCGAGGCCTCAAGGTGTTTCAAGTTGTGCCCTAGCTCGCAAATTCGTGATTCTCGTGTGCAATAAGGTGTTCTTCCCCTCTTAATTGTCATTGTTTGGGCATTGGTCTGTGTAGCTGAAAACCCTAGAATCATGCAAGCTGGGAAATTTGTGGAAATGGGCGTCCTTGGGGATTTTAATTTGAAGGGTAAATTTTGCTGAATTGTTTTTCGTTGGGGCTGTGTTATGCATTGTCATGAAATGTCGTCAGGTTTATGCCTGAGCTTGTGTTTGTTATGGGGTGTGAAAGCGATGTCTTATTTATGACCGGGGATTTGCCTGCCCATATTGGGCAACAAAGGAGAATGCATTTCTTAAAGCGGTAAGCAACTAATGTGAATAATAAATTTACCGTTTGTGACGCCATTTCAAAATTTTGAAGGCAATCATTGGCGCCAACCTCCATGTATGCAATAGTTGAGACACCATACGTAAGAATAAGTAATAGTGACGAGTGTTTTAGGTGCTAATTACGTGGTATTTTATCTTTGCTGTTTATTCTCATCTTTCGATGCTGTTATGTGTCTTTAAGTTTGTAACCTCTATGGTTATGCATTTTCGTGCATATGCAAATACTTCAAACCACGTTGTTTCCTGTCTTCAAAGTCGAACATTATTTTTACATTTCTTCTAATCTTTAGGACTGCATGCGATGATACCTGCTAGATTATTATGGGAGTGTATGTGCCTTTATTTCGTCCATTTCAAGAAATTTACTAGTTTGTATTTTATAGGCTCTTACTGTTTTGATGGAAAGATTATAACCCTTTGCTTCTGAATTTTGAATGGTTGACATTGTTTTTTATTTTCTACATGTGTCAGAGTGTTACAGCCTGTAGAAAGATAATATCTACCCGGTTTTTTATTTGTGGCGTATTTCTCAACCATTCATCATGTGAAAGAAAATATTGTCTTCAATTGCTGAAAGAACGCCTGTTTGATTACTAATTTGTGCATGGCTTATGTAGAAACGAAGTTATGTAGAAGCAGTTAGTCGTTAGTTTGAGGCCTAAGTACCATCGTTATAAGTGAGCTGAAACCTCAGTGTTATCAGCTTAGTTCTTGGTGATGCCTCTATTTAATTTGTTGCCCCTAACCATTAGCTAAAATTTTTGAATTACTTATGTAATCAAATCGTGCTCACTTCAATACCTAAGGAACAAAGGCAAGATGCTAGGAGGCCACATTGCCTCTTGCTGGCTGAGGGCTGAGACAGGGGCCTTTCATCCTGGCGCTTGGCAGTGTCTTAGCATCTTTATGGTGGATGCTACCGCTTGCATCAGGTGCAAGTTATAAAAGCCAACCTGATAACTCAAAACCATCACATCGCATTAAGCATCTCAAGTCTCAAAATAAGATAATTCAAACATAAGGAAAACCATAAAACATCCCAGTAACTCAATTGGGCCCCAGCGTGCTTCTAAGCTATTTTCTTTTACTTTGTCACTTAGTTATGCTTTCAGAATTCAGCCAAACCATTTCTCTTTTAAAATTCACAGGCATATAAACTTCTTTAATTTCTTATTATGCTTATCTGTCTGGTGCTATCTCAACAGTTCATATTTATTCCCTATTTTTATTGCCCCCCCCCCCCCCCGGCCAAAAAAAAAATTTACTGTTTTGCTTCTCCTGGGTAAACACTCACCTCTTGCCTCAAGGAATTAGGAGAATCTCATCTCTTAAGGTGTCTCTAATATTTGCATTGCTGATCTTCAGAAGTTCATTCTTCATGCCCTACTGCACATTTTTACAGCATGATTTAATAATAAGATGACGAAAAGAAAGAGTTCATGTTAGAGGCCACTTTTGTGTTGAAGTTTGTAATTTGTTATCTGTGCCAGTGGTGCAACTTCTTCCTCCTGAATGATATCTGCCTGACCCATATTTTCTTCACTCTTGCCTCTCCTATTATTTAGCTCATGACTACATAGGGAACATTGCAACCTTTCTTTCCTGCTGAACAGTACTTCATTTAACACACTTTAATACATAGGACCTGTAAAGAGTCCTTTTATTTGTGTGTGTGAGGGGGAGAGATGGCTGGGAGATTGATTTAAGTCTTGTGGAAAAATGGCGTCTCCTGTTTAGAAGGACATTTCTGATTTATTTCTTCTTAACACCGCTAAGACTTTAGTTGTCAATAGTGTTCACATTCTTTGTCTGGCTTAGGTCCTTTTTTTTTGTTTTTAATATTACATTATATTTTGTATATAAATTAGGTGCTTCTATGTAGTTTCCCCCCTCTCTGACTTACCCGCTTTCTTTAATTAGTTTGACAGATGTTTTAATAGATGGGAGGTGAAACTTAGACATTAGGGGTGGGAATGCATGGATGTAATTCTGGATCGGCCCTCCTTGTAAATGCTGAGGTTGATTCCATGGGAGGAGTTATTGACGGCGGAGTTGGCATAGGGTTGAAAACCTCTCCCCGCCAAGCAGCCATTGAGAAGGCTCAGGCAGAACTCAGGTGAGGAGAGCATAATTAATGTGCTTCCGTTCTGTTTTTGTGTTTTGTTTTCTTGAGTAGCAATATGATATTTTATGCTATTCACCAACTATAACCCTATAACCTATTGGATGTTGATAACAGACAGGAATATGATGTTCGTGAGGAAAGAAAAAGAGAGCTAGAATTTCTTGAAAAAGTAGGTGGCTTTGATCATTTGCACACTGTATTTTCTGATAGTTGTGTGCAAATGGTGATTACCTTTTATGCTTTGTAAGTGTAGGGTGGGAATCCTCTGGATTTCAAGTTTGGGAATGCTGCTTCAGCCAGTGTCCAGTCTACTTCTCTCACTGATCAACACCATGAGCAGTTTGTGACCAGGTTGGCTGTTATTTTTCTTGTTTTTCTTAGATCCTTTTTGCTCTTGCCAGTATCTTGTGCTTGTTGTTAATGATTATCTTTTGCATTCAATTTTCTTAATTTGTAATGATGTTTCATTGAATCTTCCTCTTGACATTTCTATTTTACTGTGATCTCAGTGAAGCAAAAGGTAGTTTTGCCTTGACGGCCTCCCCTCACGGTGATTCTGTTGACAGTAGTGCTAGACCAGGTGCTCGTTCAGTTAGTGAACCTAATACTGCTGATAATATCTTAGTTTTGGGTATTGATAACGAGTTATCTAAAGGTGAAAGGAGGTCTGTACATCAAAGTAGAAGGAACAATGTTGCTTCATCGGAGCAGTCTTCCAAAATTGATGGGAGTCAAAATGCCAAAGATTCTGAAGATTCTGCCATTTTCCGCCCATATGCTCGAAGAAATAGGTCCAGAACAAATCATGGTCCTCGGGGCAGTTCAAGGGATGGAAAAGGGTTGGTATCTGAAACAAGCAACTTGAAGGACCATAATTTGCCTTCTGTTTCTAAGCCGAAGCCTCCAAATATAAATGGAGAGGTAGTTGCTAAAGATAACATTTCTATCAACCCTTTGGTTAGCAAATCAGATGGTGTTCGAGCTTATCAAACAGCTAGTAGCAATAGTGTTCCTGAAGTTAAATTGGATGTCACTACCAAAAGAAACTGTAAGGAAGATCAGGGTACTCTACCTTCTCGAGATGATAATGTACAAAACCCAGTTGTCAAGGCTTCTAGGGCGGCTGATGTAGTTGAAGAAAGGGAACCTGTAGCTTCTGCTGATCTGGAGCCTCTGCCTAAAGCTACAAAACCAGAAAATGAAACCTGTTCTGGCCAGCCGAATGGAACTGCAAACATAAAAGCAGATAAAAAGGGCATAGTAAATGAAGAACAGAATGGTGATGCTGCATTAGGTGCGATGATTTTAAATTCAGGGTCCTCTTGCACCCAAACTAGTGTAGGTAGAGATGTTAATAATGATAGCGATATGTGTAATAATGCAAAAAACGTTGATGGCAATGGAAGTGCTGTGGAAAAGATGCCAGAATTTGATGAGAAACTAAATTTAACTGGCTGTGAAGTAAAAGAAAGGATTAAGATTAGTGCCAGTGAAGGTGGGGCTACTGTTAACAATGGGAATGATGCTGGTTGCCTAAACCACTCGCTTGGTTGTAATATAGTCAAAGCCGAAGAAGATGTTTGTGTTAACAGTTCTTCCATGCAAAGCAAGGTGGGTGATTTTTCCAATATCAAGGGACAAAATGACAGTACTGCATCAAAAACTAATAAAGAGTTAAGTGATGTCTTGGTGGATCATTCCAACTCTGTAAAGGGCAATAGCTCTGGAAGACCCCAACAGGAGCCAATGGATGTGTCCAATTGTGAACATCCTCCGGCTGTTCTGTCAGAAAAGGTTCCTACTGCTGCCTCTGACCTTCAGCCATGTTCCAATCACCATTTATTGGTGGACAAGGCACGCGAAGATTCGATTTTAGAAGAGGCACGGATTATAGAGGTCCTCATTTTTTATAGTCCATTTTTAGTGACTTGTACCCATTTTTGTCAACTTCTGAAACTATTTCCTTTATCATCTGATCAACGAACTATATAAATGATTGACTTGTATTAAACAGGCCAAGCGGAAGAGGATCACTGAATTGTCATCAACTCGCATGTTACCCACACAGAACCACCGGAAATCTCACTGGGGTTTTGTCCTTGAGGAAATGGCATGGCTGGCAAATGATTTTGCGCAGGTTTTAATTTCTACACCTACTAATGATTCTCTGCTTTCCCACTCCTCCTGTTGCAGTCTCAACCCTTTATGGACTGGCAAAAATGCACAAGGCTTATCTTACTATAATTCTGTGATATTTTTTAAAGAAAGGTTCTTTCTTGGTATTACTTGCAGGAGAGACTTTGGAAGATAACTGCCGCTGCACAATTGTGTCATCGAGCTGCTTTTACCTCTCGGTTAAGATTTGATGAGAAAAATAAACATAGGGGAATTAAAGTTTTGGCACACAACATAGCTAAGGCTGTCATGCAGTTCTGGCATTCAGTTGAGCTTCTAGAAAACAGTGATGCTAATATTTACTACTCTGGTGCTATCTCAGAATCTGAGAAAGTTGGAGTGGTAGAAGCTTCTAGGAACAAGGGAAGAAATTCAGATGTGGTACTGATTATCTCTTGGTCTTTTGCTCTATGCGTATAAACAACTTGGTCTTGAACCTTCATTGTTGATCACTACTTTGGTCTGTTGTAGGATAGGACATCACTGTTTATTTCCCTCTCAATTTGTTTAATTCAAAGAGATATTACAAATGATATTGCTTCTATAGTTCTATGTATGAACTCTATAAAGAAGTAAAAATGAATGAGATTGTTATTATCATGTTATATATGTAAAGCCAAAGATTTAGGAAGTTAATTTTTTCCTATCATTTACATCTGAATTTGAAGAGGGTGAGTCTTGACGCAACGGTAAGTTTGTTGCCATGTGCCGTAGAGGTTACGGGTTTAAATCATGAAAACATTCTCTCCACATGTAGGGGTAAGGTTGCGTATATCTATCCCTCCCCAAGCCCCACTTGGTGAGATTCTTGTGCACTGGGCTGCTCTTTTTTTTTTTTCTTTTTTTTTTTTACAGCTGAATTTGAATATTTGATCTATGGACCTTACATGGAATTGTAATTTCAGAGTTATCCACTGATATCAGATATGTATAGCTTTTAATTCTTATATATTTTCTGTCTTGCTAGTTTTGCTATGTTATGGTCATATTTTCATTTGTGCAGAAGTTGCCCCATTTCCCCTTTTCTCCATGGTAGTTAGATATATCGCAGGTTGAAAAACTATTGCATACTGAGTGTTTGATGTTTGTTATAGCTGTCTTCTGGGAGAATTGGGACATATTAGTTATCCCCCAATCTTCTGTCTTTCTTAAGTATTTGTTGTCATCATGAGCTACTTGTTACTGATTCCATAGTGCTGGTTGTTTTGTTCAGGAGACAAATGAATATTTGGAGGAGCAACGTCCTAGAAAAAACGTGGCTAAGAAAGTGCAAGCTTATGCTTTGAGATTTTTGAAGCACAGTAAGCCTCATGAAACTTCTTCTCAAGCTGAAGCACCTACAACACCTGATAGGATATCTGATTCAGGCACTCTGGGCATGCCATGGGATGAACATGTTACAGAAGTATGGACCAAATTTCCTTATCTATATTTGGTTTGCTTGTCAATGTTGACATTAGTGATTTGTCTTCCTTTATCTCTCTTCTGTTGCATTTTTGGCATGTTCCATTGGATGGGGGATGCTTCATCTATTTGGTTATTCAATGGATTGTTTGTGTGGATAATTTTTGTGGTTTATTCATTGTAATGGACGTAGGCAAAATGCACCTTCACATTTCATAAATTTTATTGGCAGGAAAGTCTCTTCTATACAGTTCCTTCTACAGCAATGGAAGCATACCGGAAATCTGTTGAATCTCATTTCCTCCATGTTGAGGTAAATTTATGACCAAAGATCTTGTACTTGCTACCCTTCCGTAGATATTTCAGGAATATCTTTTTAGTCTAATCTGCTAAAGATGTCTTAAGATATATTATGGGGCCATCTGATTCTTTGACCCCACTTTCATATCATTGTGTCAAATAATCATTTGACTTCTTTATGGCCATTAGTGCTAATAAATATTACTTTTTCAGAAAACTGGGAGTAGCATGCAAGAGGAAGTTGAGACATCTCTTTATGATACTGCACCAGGTAATGTTGGATTAGTTTGCATTCTGATTTGCAAGTGAATAATGATCAATCTGGAACTTATTACACTCGTTAAATTGAATTGTAGAGTTTGGGTCGGAAGAGAATGCATATGATGAGGATGATGGAGAAACAAGCACTTACTACTTGCCTGGTGCCTATGAGGGTAGCAGATCATCAAAATCAGCATATAAGAAGCATAGAAACATGATGAAATCTTACCCTCCAAGGTCCTGTGAGTTTGGGGCTGATTTGCCCTATGGAAATTATGCAACTGGATCTCAACCGTCCATGCTAAATGGAAAAAGGCCTGCTAGCTTAAACGTTGGGCCTATAACAAAACGCGTGCGCACTGCTACCAGACAAAGAGTTGTAAGTCCTTACACAGCTGGGGTCACAGTGACAGGGCAGCCTCAAGTTAAGACAGATGCTTCGAGTGGAGATACCAATTCCTTTCAAGATGAGCAAAGTACTTTACATTGTGGGTCTCAGATTCAGAAAAGTGTGGAAGTGGAGTCAATTGGAGAGTTTGAAAGGCAGTTACCTTATGACTGTGCTGAAACGTCTGTTAAAACAAAGAAGAAGAAGAAGGCAAAGTTTCTGGTAATATTAATATGTATATTTATGTAACTTGAAGGGGTAGTTTATTTATTTATGTAGATATGTGTTCATTCATGTTGTATGTATTCCTCAGCTTTAGTGGCATAACTATCATTTCTGCAGGCTCCTACATATGATCAGGGGTGGCAGGTGGATTCAGTTCTAAACGAACAGGTGATTCTTCTTCTATTATTATATAATAAGCACTACGAACATCATTCTTTCTTGTCAGAATTGGTGTAAGTTGAAATGGCTCTCTTTAAATCTGGCAAAAGTACGCTCTATTAAAAAGTTTGATGTTGCATCAATATGAGGGAGAAAATTGCTTAATGCAGTATCTTGTACTTGTTACATTTTTGGTCCATTATGTGAAGCTAATGTTTCAAGATTTTGAAGGGAAAGATCTTTTGGGGAAAGGGAAGAGGAATTAGAATGGGCATGGAATTCTGCGGTCCAAAATCACAATTGATTTGACAAGACAAGAAGTGGGAACACTATTTCAATTGTATGTTTGGTAGAGTAGAAATACTGCTCAAATGGAAAGGAAAGCTGAGAAAATGACAAGTACTGATGAGCTGAAAGAAGATATTAAAATATTATTTTTTGTTAAGACAAAAAAGTAAACGAAAATGTAATTGGGATTAAAGATCAATAAAACATTATTGCGTCTAAGCCCGGAATGTGAAATTGGTTCTTTCCTCCTTTCTTCTCTTCATTCATTAGCAGAAGCTTGAGATGTGGTGGTTTTTGCTAAGCTGTGTTAGGGGTAGCTGAAGGACAATTAACCTGAAAACTTTATTGTTTTTGTTAAACCTTAAGCACAAAATAGTATTTTGTGCTTCACATTCCTTTTAAATCAGTGAATTCCCATCCAATGATTGATGGAAAGAGCATTTCAATATTTGGAGGGAGTGAGCTTCCCTAATAAAAGGAATTCTCTTGTATGGAAGCTTTTTTCCCTATTACTTTCTCCTTTACCATCCTCTACCTTGTATCATACAGGGCGTTCATTGTGATTCTTGCTGGGCTCGATTTAATTGTGCTCTGGCACAATTTCCTTCGGATTGGTTCCCCCCCCCCCCCCCCCCCCCAAGTTTTGTTTTGTCCTTTTTTGGGTTCAGGGTTAAGCTCTTGTAAAATAGCCAAGCCTGACGGGATTGAGTCTGGACTTGACTGTAGGCAAGTTATGTCTTTTGATGTAGCGTTGGGGAGCATAGAGGAAGACTAAGCATTATCAATGATTATATTTTAATCGTATGTAGCAGGTGCCTGAGTATAGCTGAAAATAAGATAACTGGATTCCCTGTGGCTTTCTTATTGTTGCTTTAATAGTTGACTTTTTAACTCTTTCTCAACTTGTTAAATTGAATTTTTTCTGAGTTTTACTGTGGTGACTATTCAATGCAGAGGGATCATTCCAAGAGGAGATTAGATAGTCATCATTTTGATACCAATGGAAGCAGTGGTAAGATTAATCTGCCATCCTGTTAATGTTAGAATTTGTTAAATTGTTTAATATTATCGAGTATTCTGTTTTCTTTGAGTTTTTACACGTTCAAATGTCTTATTCTGAAGGTCTGTATGGCCAACATATTGCAAAGAAGCCAAAGACAATGAAGCTGACACTTGACAATACATATGACAACATTCCTACAATGAACGGGTCTATTCCTTCTCCAGCTGCTTCTCAAATGAGTAACATGTCCAATCAAAGTAAACTCATTAAAATTATTAGTGGCCGAGATAGAGGCCGCAAAGCTAAATCACTGAAGGTAATTCTGGTGTGAACTTCGATTGCATGTGCTTGCAAATTTTCTTCCTATGACTTGGTTGAAGCATTTGTAATGTATCCATTATTTTTATGTATAGATACCTGCTGGCCAGCCTGGCTCTGGAAGTCCTTGGTCACTTTTCGAAGACCAGGTCTTTTATGGTTCCTTAGCCATCTTATATCCCCCGTTTTATTTACATTTGGAAAAACCTTTTTAAAAAAAAACAAAATTTCAATCACTTGTGTTTTTAAAGGCTTGCTTTTATCTTTTCCCTGTTACAGGCCCTTGTTGTCCTGGTACATGATATGGGTCCAAACTGGGAGCTTGTTAGCGATGCTATTAATAGCACTCTTCAATTTAAGGTAATAGTCTGTTTTTATTCATGTGTATGAATAGAGATACCAAGATTGTGGACTCTATATTATTTAAGGAAATATCGAAATGAATGTCCAAGATTTCTTTAGTTTTTTAATAGTTTGTTGCACTAGATCATCCAAGTAAATTTTATATATATTTTTTTGGGGGGTGGTCGTTTAAAATAAACAAACACAAGTTACCTTTTGATGTAACACTCCTGCTTCATAGGATGTCTGTCTGCATAACCTTTAGTGACGATATTTTGTTAACTTCAGCACTGATTTTGATATTTTCCATCACATTAAAACAAGATGCTTTGTTCATTGTGAAATTTCAACTGCTTAGTTTATTTCATTTATAAACATAGCTGCTTTTATGGTTGGGTTCCATGAAATTTGGCAACCTTTTCAGTGTATCTTCCGGAAGCCAAAAGAATGCAAGGAACGTCATAAGATCTTGATGGATAGGAGTGCTGGGGATGGTGCTGATAGTGCTGAAGATTCTGGGTCTTCTCAGTCTTATCCATCTACACTACCTGGAATTCCAAAGGCAGGGATTTTATGTCAAGTTTTATTTTGTACGTTTTCAATTGGTGAAGAAGTGCGTGTGGTTGACACAAATTTTGTGGGTTTTGTGACTTGTGTTTTTTTGCAGGGGAGTGCTAGGCAGTTATTTCAAAGATTGCAGGGACCCATGGAGGAGGATACCCTCAAGTCTCATTTTGAGAATATTATAAAGATTGGGCAGAAGCAGTACTGCCGTAGGAATCAGGTCTGGATCTATAGATACTGGGAGAAATCTCTTGTTGCTCTGACCTTGGAGTTACCTTATAAATGCTACAAATTTTAATCCTTTTCCTATTTCTCTTTACTTTTCAGTAATAAGGTTTGACAGAGGCCTATAATTAGGTTTGTAACTCGGCAGATATAATTTATTAAGAAGAATATATTTTAATTGAGTATAGGATGTCCTCCTATTGAAACCGCAAAATGAGTACAAAAGATCATAAACCATGTCAATCAAACTTGCGATAAAGCAACCTGTTTACTGTATATTTGATATGGCAAACCCTCTTTTATTGGAACCTTGAACAGAAGAGCAAATGGAAGACATGCAAACTATTTTGTCTTATAGTATCTTAAGCTACAAAGATATATAGTATCTCTATCAACGAAGAGGCACCCTAAAAATGTTAGCTATCGTCTTGTATTAAATGCACCTTAACATGTCAAAAGCTAGCTACTGACACAAGGTTTAGGCCTCTTCTCTGACCAAAACCATTTGAACCTTATCAGAGGAACCCCTCCTATGCCCGAGAGTATACCCTTTACTTGCCTAAGACTCCAAAAATTTTATTCAGAGCCACAGAGATAGAACTGTTGCAGCTAACTCTTGAGCTGATGATACATGTAATGCGAGTTTCAGGAGTTAGATATCCTCAGCTGCAAGATTTTCTCAACATTAACCTTACTGAATGCGGCAGACTAGATGAATGACTTGATGCTATTTGGGTTGGGTTGCCTGGATGCGTTATATATATATATATATGAACTATGTGAAAGAAGTCATACTTTAACCATTAGCTAAATAAGTAATGCAGTATCTTACATTTAGATTCACAGACAGTCCCATGTCTTTAGGAAATTTAATACTGGTAGATATTGGCATTTTGTGTTGGCTCTGCCTCATTTATGGCTGCGCTTAGGGTGCAAACGAAACTATGTTATTTTGTGTTGTGTACATGTTTATATTCTGACTCTTGGATTTGTCATGTTTTCACATTCTGATAGGAAACATGACTAGGATTATTTTATTATCATCTTAAGATAATTAGGATTTTTGTATGACTTAAATTGGACTATTTAACTCGAATTAAGATATCTAGATTATCTTTTAGATTTAATTTAGTTTTGAATTAGGAATATTTTTATATTTGAATACGGATTACTTTAACTCTATCTTTTAGAACTCGAGCATAGAGTAATTAGGATTAGGACTAGCGATCTATTAATAACTCTAGAGTTATTGACTTGTAGTTCTTTTTGGCCTGTTGAATAAAGTTTGTGTTGTCCTTCGATTTTTATCTGCTTCTCCCTCCTCTTTCCTCCTCCTCTTCACTGTGTTACATCACCTTTCTTGCTTTATGCTTACGTAATTTGGTGCTTATGCTTTATTTTTTCTGCTTTGTTGTCTTTTGAATTTGAGTTTGGCTCATCATCCATTGTGGCAGATGATTTAATATAGTTGATGAGTTGACAAAAATTTAGTCCACTCTCGAGTTTGTCACACATGGGCTAAGTCCGCTCATTTTTGTAATAATGATTAGAGGAAAATTAAATGGCCACTGGAAAAATAGTTCAATAGAATAGCGTGATTGTGCTTGCGGTTATGTTCACTATGGTGCATGACTCTTGTTTTCAAATTTCATTGAAGTTATTCTGAACTGAAATTCTTGGTTTATTGCAGAATGATATTCAGGATTTGAAACAAATACCTGTCCATAATTCACATGGACTTGCTCTACAAGTCTGTCCAAACAAACTCAATGGAGTTCTTCTAACGTAAGTTCTTAATTTAATTTGGTTTTTTGGGTGATAAAGTCCTTTTGATGCTCGCCCACTTGGATTTAGGCTCACCTTGTTATTGTTACACTTTTGGCTTGCATCTTTATTCCGTTAATGCAAATATTTTGATTGTGTTTGTTTCTGGATGAAGGCCCCTTGATCTTTGTGATACAAATGCACCAACGCCAGATGCCCTTCCCCATGGGTTCCAAGGCTCATCTGCTGGTGGTTTGGCATTATCAAGTCAAGGTTCTTTGCCTACGATGCACCCTGCATCAGGTGCAAATTCCTCACTTCCAGGTTCTTCTGGCATGGTACTTGGCAATAACTTGGCATCACCATCTGGTCCGATTCCTGCGTCTGTCAGGTATATGCATAAATATGGATGGTAGTTCTCTCTGCACAACTGTGCAATTACACACGCATTTTATAACTTAGTGATGGGTATATCCAGGGATATTAGATATGGGGTTCCGAGAACTTCACCTTTATCAGTAGATGAGCAGCAGAGAATGCAACAATATAATCAAATGATGTCTGGCAGAAATATGCAGCAGGCTACCATGTCCGTTCCTGGATCCCTTTCTGGAAGTGATCATGGTGTTCGCATGCTGCATGGTGGAAATGGTATGGGCATGATGTGTGGCATGAATAGAAGCATGTCCATGCCGAGGCCTGGACTTCAAGGTATGGCACCATCATCTATGCTGAATTCTGGTAACGTGCATTCCTCTAGCATGGTGGGGATGCCAAACCCTGTAAATATGCACTCAGGAGTTGGTACAGGACAAGGCAACTCAATGCTGAGACCTCGTGAGGCTCTACATATGATGAGGGTGAGGAGTTCTCTTATTCTGTCATCCTATGTTTAATTAAATAGCCTCTTTTGAGTTTCTTAAGCAAGTTGTTCCTTGACCAATAAGTATGATATCTGATTAGTTGTTAACTATCAGTTTTATTTTGGGAAGCATATATTTGGATTTCATTTCATTTCTGCTGATAAATATTTCCCCATTGTCATTAGCCGGGCCATAATCCAGAACATCAAAGGCAAGTGATGGTTCCAGAGCTTCCAATTCAAGTTTCCCAAGGGACCAGTCAGGGTATCCCGGCCTTTAATGGATTGAGTTCTGCCTTTAGTAATCAGACATCTCCACCACCTGTCCAGCCGTACCCAGGACATGCTCAGCAGCCACATCAGATGACTCAGCAACAGTCTCATCTCAGCAGTTCTCATTCCCATCTTCAAGGTACAAATCATGCTGCTACTCCCCAGCAGCGAGCCTTGGCACTGCGTTTGGCAAAGGAAAGGCAGCTGCAGCAACGATATCTGCAGCCGCAGCAGCAGCAGCAACAGTTTGCTTCATCTAATATGCTGATGCCACATGTTCAGGCACAGTCCAAAGTTCCCATGTCATCAGCTCCACAGAACAGTTCTCAGATTCAATCTCAAAATTCATCTCAGCTAGGAGTACCTGTCTCCCCTGTAGCATCTCAGCACCAGCAGCAGAAACATCACCTGCCGCAACATGGTTTCAGCAGGAATCCTGGTGCTAGTGGATTGACCAACCAAGCAGTTAAACAACGGCAACGGCAACCACAGCAGCAGCAATATCAGCAGCCTGGTAGGCAGCATCCTAATCCACGGCAGCATGCACAGTCTCAACAACAGGCTAAGCTTCTGAAGGGAATGGGAAGAGGAAATATGTTGGCTCATCAGAGCATCCCTTTGGATGCTTCTCATTTAAATGGCCTCTCTATACCTCCAGGAAGTCAAAATACTGAGAAAGGGGACCCAGTGATGCATGTAATGCAAGGACAAAACTCATATCCTGAATCTGGTTTGAGTTCAAATCAACAGTCAAAGTCATTACCTTCTGTTCATTCCACAAACCATTCTCAGTTGCAGCAGAAGCTGCATCCTGCAGCAACAGCCACTTCATCGAAGCAACCTCAATCAATAGTATCTGCTGATAGTAGTGCTCAAGGACCATCAGGACATATTTTGTCATCTCCACAACAAGCTGTTGTTACTTCTAATCATCACCAGATGCAGCTACAATCTCATCCTCAGTCTAAGCAAATCAATCAAACTCAATTAAATATGCAGAGAATAATACAGCAAAGTCGTGCTGTACATTCTGAGTCACCAAGCAAATCTCAGTCTGATTCCACTCAAGTTGATCAGCAGCCTGCTAACAGTACTCCTGAGGTTGGTATGAGCTCTGTTATGAATCAGGGTTGCATTGATTCAGCTAATGCGGTATCTGCTGTTCCTTCTGCATCTTCTCAGTGGAAAACATCAGAACCCCCATCTGATTCCAATATGCCCAATCCGGCCATGCAAACGGGCTCCTTGGGGAGTGCAACTGTGGGAAATTCTGCTGTAAAAGAGCCATTGCCACAAATCAGTCAAGGAATAGGCCCAAGACAGTTATCAGTTAATTTGCCTTCTCATTCACAGAATTCTGGGGCACATTGGCCGCAGCAGCCAGTGCCGCTGCAACAGTCTTCATCACAGCCTGTTCTATCCCAGCAGCCATTTAAGCCTCAAGAACAGCAACTGCAAAAGCAGCAGGATCAAGAGAAAAATTCACCCAAACATGTGGCTTTACAACATCAGTCTCAGCAGCAAGGGCAACCAGGACAAAGCAGTATGTTCATCCACCCACCGAAGTCTAGAGTGGAGTGACGCATTCTATGGCTGGAGCTGCTCAGAGTGGCCAGTTGTGTCAGGAATGGAATCTGTATGCCCTTTTGACAGCAATGTACAGGTATTTGAATCACCATCTGTGCTAACTTACACAATTATATCAAGCCTTGAACTACAGGAAATTGTTCTTGGGGGGATGGGCAGAGTATCATTTTCTGGAAGCACATGAAACATATATTGCTGAACAAGTATCAGATGGGAATTCTGAACTTGTGTTAATTTGGATAACAAGATTTTCCATTGGTCATTCCAGTAGTTAAATCAGTCTGACGTTGTCTATGATGGCTGTGGCAGCAGCTACTATTTTAATTTAATTTTTTTATGGGCTACAATGTATGATTTTCAAGGTTACCAAATCGGTATACGAATCGTGAATTGGAAAACCTATTTCCAGAATCGTGAATCGGAAGATTCATGATCAATTGTATGGATGGTATTAATATAACTTTCACATAAGAAAACATCAAAGGTTTGTACATATTAGCATAGGGAAATAACACTTCAGGAAAGAAAGAAATAAAAAATAGGGTTGACTCAGATCCATGTCTTGCTTGAAATGAGACTGTAAAATCGATGTATGAGTTAATGCTTTCTAGTGTCTATTATAAAATGTTTGTTGAGGTGTAGGTTGTTCAATCCTATATTTTAGCTGCTACCATTGAATATCAGTTGAGTTGATAATTTGATTGATTAATGATGCATGTTTCCATGCATAGCAACGGATGGTGGGCTTTGTATAAATTAAAATTCTCAATACAATGATGGACAGAGATTATCATTGTAAATAATTGGCAGTGCCATGTCTGGAGGAAAGAGTTGATATTGATTAGTTTTATGCAAAGAAGATCGAGTGATGAAATTTAGTCTTGTTCGGTATTGCGTTAGTAGTAGTGTTATTGATTGTGCATGAATGTTCCTTGTTAAATGATTGTCTATTCGTGTTAAATCATTGACCTTGTTTATGTTATGGGGTTTTTTGGGCAGATGAAGCTGGTTACCCCATCAGGACAACAGATATCCATTGTTTTCTGCAGGTCCTGTTTAAAAATTCACGAAACTTACATTGGCAGGCATTCCTTTAGTTTATTCTTTTTCTGCAAATCTTGTATATTACCACTGTATTTAGAGGGTTATTCCCCAAGCCCCACTTTTTTTGGTTTCTGGGGGAAGAGACGAATATAGAGGTATGTGTACAGGATCGTCTCTTCTTTGCCTTGTAGTTGTAACCCCACTTTTTCTCTTTTCCCTTGCTCATATGCAGAAGAACGTAACCCTCTTTCTTTTTTTGCCCGAATAGATTAGTGGATGTATGATTACCCTCTCAGATAAATGGGATAGCAATCATTTTTCTGGGCAAAAAGCCAATTGAAAGTAATGTGAATATAAATTTCTGGTGTATGAATCAGCCAAAGCTGTCTTTTATTATCTTGCACAAAGTACATCCACCTGTGCGTGGGGAATTACCAAGTCTTGTAAACTGTTTTCGGTTTCTGAAATGTAACGTATCATCAGAGCTGATCCCTGTATCATCATAATGGATATAAAGTGCCATTTTCTTGAAGTTTCAGTTTGAAATGGTTGTTATGAGCAGGTTTTGAAGTGCGAACCTTGTTATGGCTGGAGGGTGATTGAACTTGGTATGGATTTTCCACTTGGTCCTTTCTGAAGGCAATAATAAAATTTTAACTTTGCAAATTGTTATTCTTCCTAGGTAAAGTATGCATTCTTGTGATTAAGTTCTGATGTCTGCAGTAGAAACTTGTGCCTCTGTGGTGACAACCTAAATGGTTGCTCAGTTTACATGATCTATTTAACTATTTTTGCAAAAGAAAGCGTAAGGAAAGAGGAAAATGGGTAGAAGTGAACTTGATGATATATGAAATTTTTTCTGTTGGATTTGAATCAGTGGTTCTATTCTATCATATTTGAGATATCCAAGTATTTGTATCCAAATGTTATAATAGCATTATCTGTTGATGCTTGAAAATCCTTGTCCAATTTAGAATTTTGGCATGTCATGGTTCAAGTGCCACAGCACTTAAACTGGATTTTGTAATTGAATGATCTGTTATTAGAGAGTATTTTATGTTAAACACTCACCAATTACCTTTATTCATTCATGTTCCAGCATAAGGCATTGGCATAATTATCTATTCATCTTGCTGTCCGTAATTATATACTGTTATATTTGGAAACTATAGGTGCTTGAAGCCAATTCAGAATGTGTAAATAGGAGATTATGATCTGTCCCAGGTGGGTTCCTATCAATCTTTTTATCTTGATGCTCGAGAGTTCCAGGATTTCACAGTTTATGTGATCATGCAAATCCAGCTAAATCAACATTTGGATTTATGCAAATTTGGTTGGCATTATTGTCGTTAAAATTAAAAGCATCTAGTCCAAATAGAGATCATTATGCAAAATACAAATTGTATGCCTTAGATTTAGAGTTGGACAATGTAAGCTCTGCTTTTGATTGAAAGTATAAAATGCAAGTCGTGTTCGTAAAAATATAAAATGTGCATGTAACTTAAGAGTTATTGAATTGCAACAGTTGAAAAATGTCGTACTCATCTCAGGACAGACTTCTTGAGATGCTTGAAGTTCCAAGCCTTTGGGTAAATATTAGAGATGTGTTGGTCAGAATATGGACTATGGAGCTTATCTTACGCTAATACACCCTTAGATACTGGTGAAAGTTGAGCTTATCTTGTGCATTCAAGCATTTTGAAAGGATAAATGAGCTTAGCCTGTTTTTTTTTGGTTGGTCGAGAGAACTCTATTTGCACATCACATTTTGATTATAACTTTATCCAGTATATCGGAAGTATTTTAAATCGGTCAGATATATCACCATTTTAATTTGTTTGACCCATAAATAATTGTTTATCATGCATTTTCCATGACACAATTAAATAATACTCCCTCTGGTCTTAAATATAAGATAGTTGATTTTTTTGGAAATATTTAAAAAGATAATTAAATTATTTTAAAATATTTATATTTTTCATTTTTTCTTTAAACTGTTTTGTCCAACTTATAAAATGATACATAATTTAAGGAGACACGACACATGATATGATTAAATAACTTATTTAATTTTTTTAATCTCTAAAAAAAATATTTTATATTTAAGATCGAAGGGAATACATTTATAGAATTATGGCATAGCATATGCTTTGCTAAATATGATGCATTGTTGATTATAAGATTTGAACCCATAGCTTCTAAGTGTGTGTTCGGATTAGCTTTTGGAGAATAGCTTTTACAGTTTACGAGGTAGGTATGTGAGAGGAGTTTTGTCTCGATTTACGGAAAAGTGCTTCTGAAACTTAGGTTTTGAAGGTAGGTATGTGAGAGGAGTTTAAATCACATGGCTATAAGTACTTTGTGGTTTTGAAACTCACTCTCCTTTAAGAAAAAGAAAGAAAAGAAAAGAAGAAAAAGAAGCATAAAAACGTTTTTCAAATGCGATTATAGTAATAAGAAGTGTTTCTTTGTCCTATTGAACAATCCGGACCAGTTTAAACAGTGAAATAGAGTGCACCAATGTATTGCACATTTATGATGTGAATGGAATTGTCAATACCAATTTAGAAAATGCCAGCATAGGAGGGGATCATTTAAAACTCAAATATAAAATTTTTAATAAAATATAATTATAAAAAATATTTAACAAGTAAAATTACAGTTTTTATAATTATAAAAATTGAATAAATATAATTACAGCAGGTAATTAATCTTTTTTTCTTCTCTTCGAGTTTTATGTTCTTGCATCCTCTAAACTTTCTCAATCTCAGCCTCAAATGATAGTCTATTTGGATCATAAAAATTTGTTTGCTTAGATACCTCTTTCTTCTTCTTGATCATCCCAATAGAAAGACTTGTAGAACAAAAAAAAAAACTGATCACATTCATAGCCATGAAAGGAGGAAGAGTGAGGGGATATCAGAAAAATGTGAATTCTTATTTAATCAAAAGAAATCTGAATACAAAATAGAGCCTTGAAATAATAAAAATAATAATTTAAATTCAAATATAAATCAAAATCTAGAATAATGAAGATAATTATAGTTTAACCTTAGCTATCTAAATTAAACACTAATTAACCATTTTGCCATATTCCATCCAAATCAGAAGCTGAAAGACATGACCCCCTCAACATTCAAAGCAGTTAAGCCTTCATGGCGCTGATAACGAATTCGACACTCACTATTATGGTATCGGTATTGAAACAAAGTATGGGTCTAAAATATTGCCCCTCCCCTCCAAAATTTCTAAAAATTTTCAGCCGTCAAACTAGGGCAGAAAAGCAAAATCCCTCGTTTCCCCTCTAATCAAAAAGACCTTTAGAGAAAGCAATCAGTGAACTGACTTTTTTGACAAAACTCAAATCTAAAAACTCATATTATTCCATATGTAACCGCCCTTATACTCCACCTATGGAACAACTGAAGAATGATACTAAGACAACTTTCCATTATTATAGAAGGAAATTTTAATTTTATCGGGTGGCATCTTGTATTATTTTCATTCTTGACAATAAATACTATTTTCATTTGTATAACAAACGTGTATCATGCAAAAACAATCCCTTAGGGAGATAAACTTACATGACTGTATGCATGTATGTTGTGGGTTAAAACTTACACACAGCAATGCAAGACACTTCTTTGATTTGCGTCCATGAAAATGTCTGCCAGACTGCTTTTGTTATTCGGGAAGTGAAACAAATACTAAGCAATGAACTGAGAGATCAGAGTTACTCAGGTGACCTGAAAATGCAATGAACTGCCGATCTTCTTGCGAAGAAGGGTATTCAGGCAACGGGAGGTTTTCATTTTGTATTGCAGATTTGTAATGTTCTTGGGGAACTGTAACAGTTGGATTGTAATTGGGGTAATGAACCCATATGCATCTGCTGAGGCATCCAACTTTGATATTTTTTTTTTAAAAAAAAAAAACTTTACACACAGTGCTTCTGACGAAAGGAAAAAAATTATTTTGATTCAATTTATATATAGGTTAGTAAGTTAAACGGTTATTTTTCATTATGGTCTCAAATCATTTTTTTTACACGCTTCAAATAATTTGTGTTAACCAATAAAACAATTAAAATTAGTTAAAAATAATAAATATGTATTTTTTTTTTCAACTATGCCCTTATTTTTAAAGATAATAAATGAGAGATAATAAATACAATAAATACAGTTAAGGGGTAAATTTGAAAAAAAAAATGTAATAAATTTTTAAGAGAGACCGAAAATGAACCTTATGTTTTAAGATACACCTATTCACAAATTTAAAGCTTCTGATAAGAGATCGAGGGAGTATTTCCTAATAAAAAAAAGTCAATTGGTCCCAAAAATTTAATTTAGTTTACTAATGAAAATAAATAAAGCCTAATATCTCGAAGATTTAAAAAATCCCAAGTTGTGTGAAATTTGGCGGCGTCTAATATTCTATTTTAACAAATCAAATTACTTAGATATTCCACGTTATTTTTTTTTAAAAAAAATTACCGATACGTGCATGTGTAATTAATATGAACAAGAAAAAAAAAAAAGACTACATATAATTATCATTTGATACATTTTTTTCAAAGCAAACAATACAACTCACGGTAAACTTTGACAAATTAGTATTGACCCTAGTTGGATTCCAAATAAAGAGCAATTCTCTTGTATTAATTATCATCTTTTGCATTTACATAAACTTGATTCACCGGGTTAATTTAAATTGTTCACAACAAATCATCAAATAATACAATTTACGTCAAGTTTTCCAAAAATACACAAACCCCACCCTAAGCCCTTTAAAATTGCATATCCGATTTAATAAAAATTCCTTCATTGAACCAGCATAGAGTTGGTCTAGTGGTATAAGTTCACGCTAGATCCCTTTGGGTCTCAAGTTCGAGTCTAAGAGAAGACACTTGAGTTAGAAGGGGCAATCACGAACCTCAAATCAAACACCGGATTGTACCATAAAAAAAAATTCCTTCATTGTGTAGTCTAACCAAAGCAAGGTCAAGAAGCTGCACAGTACACGCGCGCTCACACAAACTATATAGCCTTCAGTGGTCAGGACAAATCAAGGGGCATCTTATATATGCTCCCTACTGCTGGTAAAGGAAACTAGACCTTTTAAAAAAACGACTGCTACAAAGAGAAATGGTTCTTTATAGAATATGCAAAGTAATAATACCAACTAGCATGATGCCGGGTAGGCTTTCAAGCTCAAAGCCTTTTATACAGCAAACAACATCTGTCCCAACAGAAGTTAGCAGCTTTGAAAGTGGACTTTCCAAAAGCTTTGGATAGACTTTCATGGAACTTTATTGCTGCTGTTACGGTTAAAATGGGTTTCCCTTCTAAGTGGATCAATTTAATTTACCAGTGCATATCCACATTAGCTATCAATTACTGTTCAATGTCAACTAGCAGCAAACATATGTCCCAACAGAGAGATTCATCAGGGAGATCCTCTATCTCCTTATTTGTTTATAATAGCAGCAAATGTTCTTTCATGCCTCAATTATCAATCAGAAAGTAGAAATGCATGGAACGGAATTAAAATTTGCAGAGCTGCGAAGTATCTCGCACCTATTATATGCAGATGACTCAATCTTGTTTTTTGAATGCTCTGATGCTGGCTTTCAGGAAGTCCAATGTATTATGGATATCTTCTGTAGATGGTCAGGACAACAAATAAACAAAGCTAAATCTACCCTCATCTTTAGTCCAAATGCATCCTATGTGGATAAGATAGGTTTGCTCGAGAGGTTGGTACACATTTCTCTTCTAGATTGGGAAATATCTAGGTACATGGGCAGATCCAGGGTGGGATAAATTACTCATATCAACAAGTTTTATCTGCAGTTGATTCAGGGATTTCAGCATGGAAATCAAAACTTCTGTCACAAGCAAGAAGATTATCTTTGATCAAATCAGTCTTGTCTGCGGTGAATATCCACATTTTATCTTGCTACAAACTGCCCGAAAACATCTGTAACAAGATTGACAGCAAATGCATCAATTTCTTCTGGGGAGCTTTCGGGGATGAAAAGAAAATACATCTTCTGGGAAAGAATTCTGTCTTTCTGCCAATTAATCAGGGAGGTCTTGGTCTTTAGACCAATCAGCTTAATTAATCAAGCCATCCTATCGAAGCAGGTATGGAGAATAGTTACTTCATCTGAACCCTGTTTTTCAGCTACAACTCTGAAAAGAAAACATATCAACTGGAATTGTGAAGCCTTGCTAAAGAAACCATATAACTCATCTTGGCTATGGTAAAACATTGAATTATGTGGATCACTTATTAACAATAAGCCTTGTTCGAGAATTGGTAATGGCACTTTGATTCCTCTCAACCACCCCTTGTGGTGGCCCATGCAATCAGGTCATACTGCTTAATTTGGAGACAAATATGTGTATGACCTCTTAATGCATGTTCCTTCAACCTGGAATCCCATTCAATGGAATTCCTCGCTAGTCAGGATGTTATATTCTCCAGAGGTTGCAGAATAGATTATAAATACCTCTGTTTCTTTGAGTAGGGAAGCTGATCAAATCTTCTGGTCTGAACATAGCTCAGGTATGTACACAGTCAAAGCTGGATTCAAAAGCTTAATGTTCTCAAGTGGCCACTCGCAGGGAATTGCTGATCCCTTGTGGAAATTTATATGGTCAATCTCTCTTCTGGTCAAACAGCTACTCCTTATATGGAAGTTACTTCATAAGGCCATCCCTTTAATTGACATTCTCCAATATCATCATTTAAATGTTGATGATCAATGTCAATTTGGATTCTTGAACAGGGAATCTCTTGGTCATATTTTTTTCAATTGTTCTTACACTAAGGCTATCTGGTTTGGATGTTTTTCAATCTCTCCACCTAATGCCCGAATTCCAGAATTGCTTTTCATGGTTAAAAGGTCTATTCATGCTACTGATGAATAATGGCCAGGACGATTTAATCAAAGAAATCATTATCCTCCTAAATATCATCTGGAGAAAGAGGAATTTAGCTCTACGTCACGGAAAGACTAAGGCCCTGTTTGGTACGAGGCACTGATTTTGATGGATTGGGATTGGGATTAGTATTGGGATAGGAACAGGTATTGGGACTGGGGCTGAAGGTTTAAAATTATGTTTGGTATGCGGTAATATTTAGATAGAATACTTGAATTGATTTTATTTTATAATCCTTTATAAATTATGAAAAAACTAAAATATCCTTATTATTAAAATTGATAGTGGGCATTTTTGTCCGAAAAGTATTATAAACAGGGATATTTTTGTCGCTAACATTTGCAATCCCGGGATTGAAAACGCAATACCAAGGGGGAGGTGGTTTTGCAACAATCCCACTTTCGTGGTACTCCTAATCCCGGGTTATCTTCAGTCCCTCATACCAAACAATATAACTTGACTCAATCCCTGACCCAATCCCAATCCTTACCCCTCAATGCCGCGTACCAAACAGGGCCTAAAAGTCCTCAACAGGTAATCAATGAGGTATTTTCATCAATGAGCTTCTCATCTCTTGCTTTCCTTCAGGACCTAAGGGTAACCAACGATAAGAGGCTAAAAGTTTATCCTCAAAGTAGAGATTCCATCCAATGGAATTTGGTTATCTGTAAAGAGAAGATTTCGGGATCATGGTCAACCACTGCTTTCATATGCTTGTATGATTTGCCTCTTCAAAAGTTTCATTGGAAAAAAAGGATCAGCTGTGGACAAGGTTTTATGATCAAGTGTTTTAGAGCTTTGCTAAATTGGATAATCTCCTCACGTCTGCTCGCGCACGGGAGTGGCAATCTCCAAATCTCTAGTGTTGGGAGGTTAATGATAGATCTTCAACTTTTTAGGAAGACTAGGAAGGATGTAGTTGCAAATGATATCATGTCTTTCTTCCTTCACTTTCAGTCAATTAGATCGGTAGTGGTAGACAAATCTTACTTTTCTAAGTTTAGGTCTTATTTTCCTTTTCCAGAACCTGTTTATTTTATGTAGCTGTAACTTTTATTCCTAATTAATATCATTTTGTCTTCTTATCAAACCAAAAAAAAAAAAAAAATACAGCAATCAACATCTTGGCTCATGTTTTGAAAGCCAAGTTTACCAGAAAATAGGTCTTTTAGCTTCAGGCTCTTAGCTTTCCCTACTCTAATTGTACCCTTTTTAACCCAGAAAACAGAAATGGGGTTAAACAGAATTTCCTCATTCAAAAACAGGATAATCCTTACAGAACCCGAAGCCATCCAAGTTGCAGGCATGTTTGCTTCATGAGGGACAAAGTTGAACATTAAAGACTAATTGCTCCCCAGCTGCGAGCCAATTGCAAAGTAGAAGGAAGTCTGATGAGAGACACGCTTGAGTAACACTTCTGAAGAAGATCATTCTTTGAATGGGATCTGTAGTAACACAGACAGACACAAGCACAGATACAAACACGCACACATGGAAGAAAAAATTGGAAAAAAAAAAAAAGTAAATATAAGAAAATAAGAAAGACACAAATCATATTCATTTTTTAGGGTACTTTTCATGACCAAAGTGCCACGGGTGAAGGGAAGGCAATATCGAAGAATGGGATCTAAATAATTTATGCAAGGTCTATAAGCCTTTTATTATCATTCCTCCCTAATATCTATCCCCTTTAATATCTTTTTTATGCAAGGGTATGAGGGTTGTTTCCAATCACAAGTAATCTCATCTCACTAGGTGGAGCTGGCTATTGGATTGCATGATGTTGTTGTACTCTATTAACAACCAATCATTCCCATAGCATCGAAAATGAAAATCCAGTTTTTTCCAGCAAACACACACACACACACATGACAACAGAATTTTAAAACAATGAATAAATCTTTTTCAATAAAATGAAATTCGTAAATCTTAATTAGAACACAAGGGCTGCATTTATGCCCCAACAAATTGAAAACTCCATCATAACAAAATTGAAAACTCCATCATAACAGCAGCGTTCAACCTAAAGAGTGCTAGCTGCCTCATCACACAATTGAAGCTAGAAAGCTATTTCATTAGATAATCGTAGAACAACATAAAATAACTAGTTATGTTGGCATGACACAAGATCACAGCCAGCTTAGTAAGATTCCAGAATATGAACTACAAGAATGAGCATGAAGCAATTGGGACATAGACAAAATATGAACAAGGAATCTTTAATCACTCATCACTAAATGGCTGAGCTATAATGAAGATAGACCCAAAAACTAGTTTTGCGCTTTTGTCCTAGCTGACAGCCAAAAAATAGATCAAATCAAACTAACAGCTAGCATCCAATGCACAATACATGAGGATCAACAACGAATTCACATAGCAATTATTGAAGTAGTGAACAAGATTAAATGAATCATAAGGGATTTTTAGATCAAGTACAAACAACATTCCATAGAAGGCATATTAATCTCAAAAGTCTGACTCCTCTAAATATTTCTAAATCTACTGGACTATTTTATATTCATTTAAAAGTGCAATAACAAAAAGGAAGATAAAGTATTGGCATATACACAAACCGGATCTCCTCAGACATGTTGGTTCATTGGCATCTTAATTCCACCCCTTGATAAAATCAAGGGATTTAGATGTGCATACATGTCAAATTTGAATATCAGCTTTTACTGAAAAGGCAAAAAAAAAAAAAAAAAAAAAAAAAAAATCTGCTTTTGCAGCCGGACAATTGTTACACTAGAATTCTGAAGGAGAACAACAAATTCCCATTAGGCAGGAAACAAATAATTCTGAACAAAAATAAACATCTATAAAATATTCTGTAAAAGCTGCCAAAGTTCCAGCACAGTTGTTAGTAAGATGTTCCAGCACAATTGTGTACTGATCATGGGCCATGAATAAAGCAGCTCATTTCACTTAGACTCTGTGCTCAAAACATTCATCTACTTATAACATAAACAATTAATCAAGAAATGAGAGCATGTTCTTTTATTAAAAAAATAGAAATAACCCCTGTAAAATGGTGATAACCCCTATAAAATGATGGTAGCTGGTAATAGCAAGAACGAAATTTTACAGCTGAAGAAAAATAATAGAAAGAAGCTTTAAAAATTTAGATTTCAGGACTTATCTTCATCTTCTTAGGGAACCCGAAAGCCTTCCCAATTGAATCAACTATTCTCTGCTGCGATTTTACAATCATCTCAATCCGCTTATTCTCCATCTCCAACCTACACCTCTCAGTTTCCTTCATCATTTCCATCTTCAAATTCTCCATCCCAATGAACCTTTCCGCAAATGCCTTCATCTCTGCAGCTAACCCAGAAACCAACCCAATCCCTTCCACTACCCTCTCACCATTTACGTCCTCAACATTCTCTTCCTCCTCCTCCTCAGAGACCCTCCGTAGCCTCTTAGCTACTTTCTCCCGAGAAAATTCAGAAACTCCTCTATATCTACTTTCAGGTCGCTGGCTGCTGAGAAAATAATCAGTACTCCTTGACTCGCTATATTGCCGTCTTTCATCAATCTCATTATATTTATGATAATCATCACTATCATCACCGTCATTTTGCTCTTCGTTATCATCATAATCAAAGGGCAAGAAAGCCACAAGGGGTTGAGCAGAAATAGGCATAGGGCCTTTCTCTAATTGGTCCATGAGATCAAAGTATTGCCAAACGCGACTGCCGCAGAAGGAGGAAGAAGCTGCGAGACGGTGGTTCTCGGCACGATAACGTTGACGAAGCTTTTCCATCTTGTGGCGACACTGGACGGCGGTCTTGGAAGGCTCACTGTAGTCATAGCCGCACCGGACGGCGACAGTGACGGCGACCTCTTCCCATTGGTTGGCCTTGAGAGGACCTCGCTCGAGAGAATACCATTTATCTTGGTAGGCTTGGATGAGATTGATTGTTTCTTGATGAGTCCACGGAATTGATTGGGGCTTCCTGATTGGTGAGGCGGTGGTCGCGACTGGGTAGAAGGGTCTAGGTGAGGGAGGCGAGGCCATTGATGGGCTCTACGTTCGCTCTTTTTGGTTGCCCTGGGATTTATTTATGTTATAGTGGTTTAATCTAATTGAAGAGGAAGGGCTGGGGTTTGGTCGACATTCGGTGGTGGTGGTTTCGGCGGCGGCTATGGCAATGACGGTGGTTGTTGATGCGGCGGTGAGGGCGGAATCGGGTTAAGACTTAAGAAGAATGGATTGGATGGGAACAGTGAGAGGATGGGCAAGTCGCAAACCGCGAGGGCACCATCCTGTTCAGAAGTGTTGAGACGATGACAATCCCTGGACCTCAAATTGGGGTATTTTGGGGAGGAAAGTAATTTTAGGGATACGTATAGTTATTTTGATTTTTATTTTTCTGGGAGAATAACATAGGGAGAATTGTTAAAAAGGACCTCATTAGCAACTTATTTTTTAAATGGGACCTGGAAAGATTATTTGCATACGAAGGAAAGATATCTGCACACAGAGGAAAGATATCTGCACACGCAGGGAAGATTTCTGCACACGTATAGGGAAGAAGTTTGCACACAGGGAAGATCATCTACACAACAGAGAAGATATTCTGCACATGTGGAAGATGATCTGCACGCGAAGGTCCATTTGACAAATAAGTTGCTGGTGAGGTCTTTTTTCACAATTTTCCCAATAACATATAAATATAGTATAAATTCATAAAATTTAGAAAAATCTATTAACCCTTATAAAATGACAGAAAAGAAGGCAGGGTCAGGGTTTTAAATGTTTGAGCTAAAAGACCAAATTGCCCTCTCTCATTACCTTTTTGTTTTCTCTATCTGTAGGTCTTCTCTCTCATTCTCCTTCCATTGTTGCGTGTTCGCGAGATTCTGTGATCGCGATATTTTCTCCCTAACTGCCGTGATCCACTAAATCAACTATCTAAAATTTATTTACAATATATTTATAAAGTATATCAACAGCATATCTCAACCGCCTATCCCAATTGTGTGTTAGCTTCTACAGCCTCTCCCTCTTAGACAGCGAACTCTCCTCCCCATCTCCGACGCCGGCCTCCTTTCCTTCTTTTGACATGTAATTTCTATGCAATGTTACTCTCCCCCTTCCTCCTCTCTTCTCCCAGATTCTTGTGGTGATTTTCTTAATTTTGAATTTTCTCTTGGTTTACTGTGTACCACATGAGACTTGTACGATTTTTTTTTTTTTGATAATGGGCTTCTGCTGAATTTTAATAATTTTAATGGGAAAATTCTAAAAAACTACATTGAAAATATCGAAAGGACAATTCAGTACATTGAAAATGGAAAATGACAGATCAAGCGGTGTCAGACTGGCAGAGGAATCTGGGATTTTGAAATCTCGGCCAAATGACGAAAATGTCCTTCAGCCCTCCATCCCTCACTTCAGAATAACAACATGATCATCGTAATTAACAACTTCGGATTCATCATTAACAACTTCAATTCTTCTTTTACAATTCACAAGTTTCAGGGCCAATAACACCATCGATCTCGCCATTAACAACTCCGGATTCGATATTAACAACTCAATTTTCTTCTTTCACACTTAACAAGTTTCAAGGCCAATAACAACTCCCATCTTTTAATTAACAACTCTGGATTCGAAATTAACAACTCAAATTTCTTCTTTCACAAATAACAAGTTTTAGGGCCAATAACACCATCGATATCGCTATTAACAACTCCGGATTCGCCATTAACAACTCTTATGTTGTTATTCCGACTGAGGGCTGAAGGGCATTTTCGTCATTTGGCCGAGATTTCAAAATCCCAAATTCATCTGCTCGCTTGACACCGCCTGATCTGTCCTTTTTCATTTTCAATGTACTGAAATGTCCTTTTGATATTTCTAATGTAGTTTTTTGAAATTTTCCCAATTTTAATTGCTTGATTGAAACTTGAAAAGCATGTAGTTCTGTTTCTTCTTTGCAATTTTTCCACTTCTAATTTGATAGGTGGAACAATACCACCATTTAATAGCTGGGTGAGCTCACAAGTTTATTTATATTTGAAGTTGAACAAAGATGAACACCGGATCTTTACCTACTGAAGTTAAATTTTCTTATACTCTTGAAATGATCATTTAAGGCTAGTGTGAGTAAATACTAGAAAAATCTATATTGTTAAATTGACTACACTTTTTAAAAAGGTTGACAACTCTTATAATAATTTTAATAAATTCTGTAATGTCATTGACTACAATTTTTGATAAGTGAAACATTTTGGAAAGATTTAATCAAATGGGTGAGTTTTGTGAAATTGACTATACTTTTAAATGGACTGGCATCTGGCATATTTTAACAAGTTTTGTAACAACATTGACTATATCTTTTAACATATGAATGAAACACTTGGAGAAATTAATTACAGTTTTAAAAGTATAGACAATTCGTATAATAATTTTAACAAGTTTTGTATTGCCTTTGACTACAATTTTTGACAAGTGAAACACATGGAAAGTTTTAACCAAATGGGTCATATTTTGTGAAATTGACTATACTTATAAACGAACTGACATATCACGTAATGATTTTAATGATTTGATCAAGTTTCATAATGAAATTGACTATAACTTTTGACATATGAAATATTTGGAGAAATTGACGATACTTTTAAGGAGACTGACAATATTTGTAATGATTTTAACAAGTTTAGTAACTCCTTTGATTACAACTTTTGATTTGAGGAAATTTAACCAATTGAGTCGGGTTTTGTGAAATTGACTACAATTTTATAAGTATTGACATTAAGAAATTTATTAAAATCGTAACATTTTGTTTAACTTGCTGGAACGCATGTGGAGGGTTTTGAAAACAGAACTTGTCATTACCATTAGTAAACTTGTCATTCCCATATCAACCTCGTCAAACCCAATAAAAAATTTTGTTATTCTCATTAGTGAACTTGTCAGCGGCCAGTCCTTTTGGGCCAACACTTTCACACATTTGGTGATTTTAAGTTGTCATTCCCATTAGAAAAGTTGTTAAAACCATTAAAAACTTTGTCATTCCCATTAGAAATTTTATAAGCAACTGTCCCTTTTGGGCCAACACTTTCACACATTTTGTGAGAACGAGTTGTCATTCCCATTATAAAAGTTGTCAAAATCATTAAAAACTTTGTCAATCCCATTAGAAATGTTGTTAGCGGCTTGCCCTTTTGGGCCAACACTTTCACACATTAGGTGAGAATAAGTTGTTATTCCCATCAGAAAAGTTGCCATTCCCATTAGAAATGTTGTCAACGGCCAGGCCTTTTGGGTCAACGCTTTCACACTTTTGGTGAGAATCAATTGTCATTCCCATTAGAAAAGTTGTCAAGCCCATTAGAAACTTTGTCATTCCCATTAGAAATCTTGTCATGGCTAGCACTTTCACACATAATATTTATTGATTTACTTACTTCCTTTACAGAAAAAGTGCACAATAGCATACTGTTGGAATAAAGGGACAAAAGCGTTTGTCAAATTACATACACTAATAGTACATCATAAAAGGCCACAGCTATGCATCCGTATACATTCCACATCAAGTAGATCTCGAAATCCTAACCTTTATACTTTAGCTTTTAAATCTAGATTACAATTTATATAAGCAACTAGTTTGATGAATTGATTCCGAGAGCAATGAGAGTGAAAAGCAACTGGGTAGTTCCTCTTTTGCTTCTCCGGCCTTCCTTGCTTCGCCCTATCATTATATTTTTTCCTCTCCTTCTCACTCAAATTCCTCCATGCCTTTGTTGACTCCCTAAGCTTCTTAGTAAAATTTACCCGCTCCTTCCCCTTTTCAAACTCCCTTCAAAACAAAATGTAACCATTCCTTACATCTTTTCTTTGCATATCCACTTTATCATGGCCGTCAACCTCTTTACTCGTCATGAAGCTGTGCTGTGATGATGCAAAAAATATCTGCAGTTGTTCACTGAGATGCTTGTTATTTTATATCCCTAAGACAATAATCAAACAATATAACAGGAGGAAAAGTAGCATCTTTACAAAGTTCTAATATATGGCAAAAGATTATTTTCATAAAATTAGTCAAAGTTGCAAAATTCCCTTCAAACTACGAACATATATGTTGTGCACAACTTTAGAAGCGTACAAGAAATTTACAGAGGATGCACTAAAATTCATCCAAGTGTAGTTTCAATAGCTAAATCAGTTAATGCATAAGATTTTACCTGATTCTAACATGCACAATTAGAAACCATTCTTGTTTTAGCAAACATGTTAGCTAATTCCGACTTGCAGCAAAAGAGATAACTAAAAAGTCATTAGTTCGCATAATAGTGTTCACTAGTCCGAATACCCAAAGGGAAATAGCCAAAATTCAATGTGTAGCAATGCACACAAAAGTACAACTTTAAATTCTATCACTTTGAATCAAAATCCAGAAGTCCAGTCTTGTTAAAATTTTCTGGTGTAGTGCAGCAAATTCTGAATTTTGATTCTCAAACAAATTTTAAAGCAACAAATAATGTAGTAAGGATGTAAAAATCAAAAGTGCATCTTTTAAAGTTTACTTAATCTGTTTTACATAACTCATCTTTTAGTATATTAAGGAACAAGGTTTGACTTAATCATTTGATAATTGACCTCACGCTTACTGTTTGTGGAGCAAACCTGGGTTCCATTTATGAGTCATTATACTTTTTTGCTAAGAACTTGCTTCACCTCCGTAGTGTATTTTTATTCATTATCATACTACCAAGGTAATTTACTTTTCTGCTAAGAACTTGCTTCACCTCCGTAGTGTATTTTTATTCATTATCATACTACCAAGATAATTTACAATTTAACAACCCCACTAGTGTGAAATAAAGACGGATTTAACAAAATTTATTATCAAGTTAGTCCTTGTTTTATTAGCAATACTTGCATTGAATACTTGTTAGTTGTTATAGTTATGAATTAGTTGATTTGCACTCACTAATATGTTAATTTTATATGGTAAAGCAGAAAGTGCTGATGCAATATCATTGTCGGAATTGGCATGAGTTGTATATTTCAATTTGACAGATTGGCTCCCATCCAGAGCATTTAGCGCAAGAAATACAATACTTCCAATGTGAGTATGAGATGAAACACTTATTGTTCAATTAACTCTTGGTTAATACTTGTTTTGTGAGCAAAAACTCAATAATTATTGTGATGCTCATAAATTTTTTAGATTTGATCTCTGAATACTATGCACTTTCTTATCATTCCAATATGGTCTAAAAGAAATCTATAGCCACAGTAAACCTTTCAATTTTCAATATGACAGCACCAGGTCAAAATAATATATTATCATTGCATTATTCAAAGTCAGTTACTAAACATATTTTGGTAGGGATACTAAAAGATGATTAAGTAAAACAGATTTTAAGAATTCTGAATTTTGATTGTCAAACATATTTTAAAGTGCATCTTTTTTTTTCACTTGCAATCAAGTTTAGCAATGACGCAAATGCAGCAGGTAGGAGAATTCACATTCAGCAAAGAGAAAATGAACTATCTGGTGAAGAGATATTTTTTTTATAGAATTAAGCAACGGTGTTACATTCTCAATGATGCCACTTCCCAAAAAATTCATTTTTGTTTGCTAGAAACTAAATTTTGAATTTTCAATTAACTCTCAGACACACAGTCAATTAATTACAACAAGTCAATTTCTAATGAAGAAACTATTTAATCCACCTAAATTTTGGCGGATTCACAAAAATAGTGGTCACAAACACAAGAGTATACAACCTCATGGCTAAACATGCAAAAAAAAAAAAATTTAAGAAATTGCAAAAGCAAGTAAATCCCTAGCAAGAAATTTGAAGATAACTTGAAAGAGTATACATTTCATACTTAAAACACTACGACTTAAACAAAATGAAGTTTAGTACATCACATCATATCATAGCAAAGTTGAACAAATTGCATACGATCCCACTTCCTTAGTCCACTCAAATCTCTTTTTTCTAACATCAACCATATATAAACAAACATGCAATTCTAACAAAAATTGTAAGTGTAAAGACCAACTAAATTGCAACATCTAAAAATTCTATTTTCGATGAACTCAATAGAGTTTAATCACAATACAAACATCTTATCAAAGGTAAGGGGAAGTTAGGTCAAAGCTTTATTAGTCACAAATGTTGCAAATGTTTTTTTTCCCACTACTAGCACACACTACTAGCCAATAAAAGAATATCTACTGAGAACATAACATTACTCTAGAATACCATATCATCAATGCGACACACACACACACACACACACACATTTTGTTTTAAATATATACCAACCTCTTTTTTCTCTCTCTCTTCTTTGAGTATATGCTCTACCAAAAAGATGTTTTGTTCCTAGCCTATTAGCTTAACAATTAAAATCTTCAATACGTCTTTGGCGCACTAACCAAGACAAGGAAAGGAGCAGTAGCATCAAATAAGGAGGAGAAGGAAGCTCAGAGAAACCAAATACAAAGGTGAAAAGGACAAAGCAACTAATGAAGATTAACTTACCCACATCCACGTCGGCGGCAAGAAAACAAAATGGCAACCACTCTGATTAAGGAAGAAGATCAAACGAGCTCGACTTAAACAACAACACTCTTGATTAAAGGGATTCAAACCCTAAAAACGACAACAGTGAATTAGTTAATCCTATTTTAACAATGGCCTGCCGCGTCTAGCCTGTGTGGTAGAAGGCGAGTCGTTACATAAAAAAGCGCCTTTTTATGTAACAGCTCGGGACTACATATAGCACCAACGGTTGGCCAAGACTACACACAGCACCCAGCAAGACTTGTTTCCCCCTCCCCCCGACAGCTTAGGGATTTCCTCTTAGGTACTCCCAATTTCCCCAAAAGTCGTCTCCCCAAGGACTCAAGCATGCCACCTGAGGGTCAAGGAGCGCCTTAAGAGTTACTTGGGTAGCTAAGTGTGTTATTGGGAGTATCCAAGAGGAAAATCCCTAAGCCGTTTGGCGGAGGGGGGACAAATTCTGCTAGGTGTTGTATGTAGTCTCGGCCAGCCGCGGGTGCTGTGTGTGGTTTCAGGTTGTTACAATAGCCATGTGCATAACACAAACACACACACACACACACACACACACACAATATTAATCAAGCAAAAATATTTGGTAAAAATGAAACAAACAACCATCTTAGAAACAAAATATAGTAATTTATAAGTTCTGAAACTTATGACAAATATTTTTTGGATTAAAATTAAAGAATATAATTTCACTTATTTATTCTCAAAAATCTCCTTTAAGTAAGGTCTATTGCGTTAATCAAGTTTTAGAAATTGAAAGGCTTGTTTATAATGAGAAATTTTTGTTTGAACCTGGTTTGCCAGATTGTTTGTGGTATGACTAATTAAAATACAATAACTCAGCTAATATTAATCCTAGTTAACTACTCGTATATTTCATATATTTATTTTTTTAAAAAATGAATCCCTTAATTAAGATTTCACAAGTAATGAAAAAGTGAATATTGTAAAATCTTTTAATTTTATTAATATGCCAACTAATACTTATGATGTGCCAAATCAGCTTTTGAGTTATTGTATTTTAATTGGTTAGACCATAAATAAAGTGACAACACAGGTTCATGTCAGAATTTCTCGTTTATAAGATGGATAAATTAAATGTCTACTTGTTCAAGCTTTTTTCGTGAAAAAATTACTTATTTATTTTTTTACAAATATTTAAAAGAAAATTTATGATATTTTTTAAAATATTCAAATTAACAAAATATAAAAAGAAAAAGTAAAATTTTTTGTTATTTTGAGAAGCAATTTTAAGTTGTTTTTGGAAATAATCAATAAAAGCGAGAAAATATACATAAAATTATAGATATATACAAAGATATTAAGATTTTATGGTACCAACACATTTTGGAAAAAAAAAGGGGAAATTAATTATTTAATTTTTATAGTTACCAACTTTACAATTCCATCCTTATAGGGTGTGTTTGGATTGATGATAGGATAAGTGCCTTATTTTTACTTTGACTTACGGAATCTTAAGATTGGAAAAAAGTAAGATTGGGTAAAATGATAAATATTTAGATTGGCGATTGGATAAGTGACTTATGTAAAAGTGAAAGATGTTTGCTTTGGCTTTTGTATAAGTGGCTTTTGTGTTATTTAAGAGAAAAAATTGTAAAAATTATGAAAAATGAAAAAATGAAGAGATAATTGTGAAAAAAGACCTCATTAGCAACTTAATTGCCAAATGAGACTTGGGAAGATATCTGCACGCGGAGGGATTTTTTCATAATTTTCCCAAAAATTAACTTTGAAAATTTGGCAATAGTTAAATTTCAAATAAAATGCTTATGAGTTATAACCATTATGACAAGCAATGCAAAAGGCACATATGAAGACAGCCGTTTTCACCTCCTTCTTATTTGTTAAAGTGGCGTTCTTGGTGATAAATTGATTCAAACCATCCAATAGCGACAGTGTTACTATAAGGCACATTCTCAACTTTGATTTGAAATTTCTTAATCTCACATTCCTTCACCTTACTGACACCGAACTAACTTAAGATTTTGAAATTTCACAACTCTGATTTATCCTTTCTTATATTCCAGCATATTTTTTTTTTAGAATTTTCACTTATTGTTATTATATATGTTATCAAAAAGAAAAACACACATAAAGAAAAGAAAAAAAACCGTAGGGGAATTCAAATTATATATATAATATAAAAAGGCCAAGGGCCAACGGTCCTATCCATCACAGACCATTGATTTATTACCCCCTCTATCTCTTTCAGCATGTTATTTCAATTGTAGAAGAGAGAGCATCACTGTTCCTGCTTCGTCAGCGCAAGAACAGTAACAGATATTTACTCGGAAGTTTGAAGTTGCAATTAAGCTCCAATTTTGAGCTTATGTCCATCGGAGTTTTTCGTTCCTTTTTTCTGAGAACCTATCGTCCAACTAAACACCCACTTTTGAAAAAATTACTGTGTAAGCCCGATTGGCCCACTCAGTCATTCGATTGGGCTCTCAATCAGTAAAACAAACATACACATAATTTGATTCGTCATGACTCCGACCTTAAAGTTTTCTAATTTTTACAAAAAAAATTTCAGTGTCTCATATCTCTTCCCATGCGGCACTAACTATGTAAAAATGTGCTTATTTGGTAACCTCATCAAGGGACATCACCAAAAATGTCAACTTCTCCCTTTCTCCTCTTCCATGGCTGTACTCTACATCATCTACTAGCTTTACCTCCCTACTTTCTTTTGTTCTCAACAAAACTCTTCCAACATTTATAAGGATTAAATAATTATTTTTTTTTAAAAAAAAGTATGAATATGTTATAAAATTTGAAAACCGTTAAATTATAAATCATATTTTTAGGTTTTCATACAACTGAAATTTTGGGCATACATGAATCAAATCCGCCACATTTATAATAACTTTCTTAAAAATGTAAACTTTTCTAACATTATTAATTTTTTATAAATAAGTTCTATCCTCAGTGCAGATGAAATTTTTGGATGTATAGCAGAATTTAAAATTTAATAATTTACGCCAAACTAGTCAATAGAATTAATTGTTAATATAAACACCATATTCTTATAGTATTTTTTTTTTTAAAGTAAAACAAGCTCAAGAGTCAACACCAATTTTACGTAAGATTCTAGCTAGTTACAATATCACAAACAGACGGTAACTCCAAAAGTAAACCAAGCTCGTGGAACTTCTGAGTTCTAACTTCTAAATGCCCCATTTTTAATAATATTTAAATTATTAACTAATATTTCATTGCAAAACCACGTGTACATTTATAAAAAAATAGGACATGTGCCTGTTTGCAAACAAGAAGTTGAGATGAATTTTTTTTTTTTTGAATATAAACTGGATAGCAATCAATTACAACATTCATATAGAAGAGTCTGCTACCAACTGCCCTCTTTCATCATTTTCCACCTCTTGATAAACAGGTGGAGGATGATCAAAGATACAAAAATTCCCTGAAATATTGTGAGTAAGTTTTGCCAAATGATCAGCAAGGAAAATGTCCTCTCTCGGAACATTAACAAATCTCACCTGCCATTGAAACATGGATATATTTGTAAACACCCTGAACTAACTGGCACAGTAACTACACCACATAAACTTGTTGTAGTGATGTGTTTGGTCTAACACTTTGTTTAATAGAGAAAGCTAATCAGATCTAAATTGTCCAGATCTCATTTGAGGGTCCATATTTGTTTTTTTAAAGTTTATATTTTCTTAAAAAATTGTTTTAATGAGTATATAATCTAAAACAAAAATAATCTCTTAACTATTAATTTTTTAAAACAAATATTTAAAAAATAATCATTTAAAAAAATTTAAATCTAAACCATCTAAAATCAGATCTAAACAGTTCAAATCACAGGTTCTCCAACGACGGAGGTGGAACCGAAGTCACTCCTTCCCTTCTCAGCCTTCTTAAAAGGAAGGATGTCATTCTTTTTTTAATATTTAAATTATTAACTAATAATTTAAAATATTCAAATTATTTTTTAATATAATTTACTCCAACATCTCATTAAGAATTTATTTTTAAATGAAACAATGCTCTTTTCTTTGGATAAGTGAATAGTAATTAGTTCATACCAAATTTTATACTGAATCATCACACAACGTTAATGAAACAAATATCACCAGAAATACATGAGTCCACTGAATATAAATACAATACAAATCAAAATTAAAAATAATGAGTTTTGCATAAAAACATAGATAATGGGTATTAATAGAACAATTGTAACAATATAATCAGTTGAAATGATAAAGAAAGGAACCTTTTATCTTATGTATGCATGTGTAACATAAGGCGTTGTTCTTCAGAACAAATACGGGTTGGGTTTCTCTTATTGTCTCATTTATCATTTTCTTTCCATAATCTTATATCCACCGTTAAATTAAAATAATATATGGTTCAGATTTAATCTTTTATAAAATTATTTCTATAAACATAAATAAGTAAATTTAAACTCTTAAAATCTAATATATACCATTCATAATTGCAATCCATAAAAAATAAATAAATTTTAATTTATAAAATGTAATAATAATAATTTTAAAAAATATTAAATTTAACCCATCTATTTCATGATCTAAGGGTGGAGATGAGATTATGAGAAGATAATGAAAAAGAGAACAATGAGAGTATCCTCTTCCAACAAATACCTAGGGGTTGTTTGATTTTGTTTCTAAAAATTGTTCTTTTTTTATTTTTAAGAACAATAAAACATGTTTAGTTAACTGTTTTCAAAAAATTGTTTTTAAAAATAAAAACCAAAAAGTTGTTTTTAAAAACTAAAAAACAAAAACAGTTTTAGTTATTTTCTTGTTATTATTTTTCTATTTTTTATTTTTTGAGGTCGTCACTTATCCACTATCGACACTGTACTACCGGTGACAACAACTGTCATGTCATCACCAGCGACCACACTGCGACATCACTTCAAAAACAGATTTTTCAAAACAACTATCTTAACAATTTTTTTTTTTGTTTCTTATTTTTAAAACTTGTTTCCAAAAACTGTTTTATAAAACTATTTCTGAGAATAAAAATAGAGAATAGAATCAAACAAACAAATAAAAGTCTTATAATCCATGAGACTTATATCCAACACTATAATTTATATCCATTACTTTCAAATGTAATTATGTATCCCTCCCTAGATGCATAATATATATTTATTTTCTAATTGTAAGATATTCCGTGCAAGATAAAATGCACCGTCAATTGCCAAAAATCTGATTGCCACGGTGAACTCTGAGAAAGGGTGGGAATAAGCCTATATGCTATCAGGTAACTTGCGGCTTGGCATGTTTAATTAGTAGGTTCAACCGTTCAAATTTATAGAAAGTCTCATTTATTAAAACTGAACCTATTTTTTTTAAGGAAGAAGATGAGATGTTCGGAAATTTTATTAGCCACAAAAACCTCATCTATTTTTTATACACAGAAAGTATCAATCATTTATAAGATTTTTTTTTCCTAGCCTCTACAAGATTTTATATATACTAAGTATTGATATTTGAATTCAAATTTCGTTTACGAATAAAATTTTTAAATATAGACTTTTCACTTTTTTTTTTTTTTTTAAATACACAGGTAAAGCCCAAAACTACTTCCTAACTAATCTCCGAAGACTTATTCTATTAGCTGATAGTATTTCTTAACTCTCTTTTGATGGCTGCAAATCTTCATCGAAGCTGAAGCTGAAACTGTTTGTTAAGGTATGTTTGTTTTAGCGATCAGATTGTTTATAAGCTGCTTTTCACATAAATTGAGACACAACTCCTCTCACATACTTATCTCATATACTGTAAATCATGATTGAAAAACTATTTTTAAGCATTCCAATCACTAATCCAAACGAGCTATTATTCCATTTTTTCCGTGTGTGTTTGTAGTTGCCTGTTTCCCTTGTTATTTTGTGTTGTCATCTTAGGTTGCTTGGTTTGCTTCTGCCTATCGTGTAATGCAGTCTAAGTTTAATGTAATCATTTTATCGTGTTTAATGTATTTTGATCTTTCATAAAAAAAAAAAAAAAAAATCTTCCAAAGAGATCCTCGACCAGCAAAATCATCCTCGGCAGGGGCTTGGAGAGGTAAAAAAATGGCTTAGTTGGGGTGGGAATTTTTTTTTTTGTTTTTTTAGCGACTCTCTTCTACTCTCTCAACCTTCTAAATTTTGTTTTTTCTTTCCTTTTTTTAGAAATTTTGTGTCTCACCCTCGTCAAATTGCCCTGCTAATTTTTCAATATTCTATGGTTACCCTCTACCTTTTTCCTCTTCGCCTTGTTCTTTTCTCAGTTCAGCTGTTCTCTCCTCTGTCTGTCTCACTGCTTCGCTCCTCCTCCTCCTCCTCCAGCCGCCGCCTGATCCTCGTCCTCCATTAAGAAGTTAGTGCGGGGTAATCTGGCTTTGAAGGTGCATACCTACTCCATAAATCTTTTAATTCATTAGATGATAAATTACTTGCTTCTCTGTGCGATAGTTGTTTATCAATTTTGCTTTCCACATCAATAAAAGAAAGATATTTTAAAGTAGTTGTTTAGTTATTACCTAAAAGTTTACGAGATTGTGAATATTCATTGTTTCAATTTGCTGTGATCATACGCGCATCAAACGCTATTTGGACGTTTTGAATCTGATGCTGGTTTCCTATACGGTTTTTGTTGATCGGGGAATTTTACTGGTATCCTTTTTGGTTCCCCTCTGTAAATTTCACATTTTTAAGGCCTTGTTGATCCTGAAAATTGGGGTGGGGAGTGTGGGCTGCCCTACAGTTTAAGGTTCAACATGCCTGAAAACTTTTCAGAACCCACAGGATCCGAAACGCCAGCTACACAAAATTTTAACTACTAATCAGGTTGTGAAATCTAGTTCGTCTCAGTTTGTGGAGGGAGCAAGTGTGTTGCTAATTGGGGCTATCACAGTCTACACCATTGGTTTCATTACTCATGGAAGAAATTAGTATGGGACCAAATATGATTGGACTCTTGTGAAGACTGAGCAAAGGTGAAGATTGCCCCCACCATTTTGTGCAGTTTGTTTCCCCAAATAAGGCATACATGTTCAAAGCTCAGACTCTGAGACTGTGTTCAAATAGTCCGTTTTTCTTATCGTTGTCTAACTGAGTTTTCAATGCATATATGAGATGAGTCATGATAAAACAGACGAAGTGTGTTAAAAATGATTAGTCTCTCTCTCTCTGTGTTAAATCCGCAAATGTAGGTGAAAGTTGTTGCAGAGTGTTGCCTCCCAAAAGTTAATTATTCTTAGTATTAGATCTAGAGAGGTTCCTGTTGTGGTGTAATTGATATGATAAAGTTGTGGTTGGATGAAAATTAATTACATCTTTGAAAACCCATTTGAAGGACATTCCAAATCTTACAAATTCTCAAGTTATTTTGGGACTACTTTATTTTATTCATTAAATTTCTTATTAAATATTTGATTACACCCATTGAAAAGACCTTTTCTCTTAAACCAAACAATAAGACATATAGCTTAGAAAAATTCAAAAAATATTATATATACATGTAATTTTTTATATTATTATTTAATAATTTTCTTATATTTTCATTCAAAGTATGCATTTAGCTTAGAAAAAATTGATGAAAAATTCTGATTTGAAATTTTATTCGCCAGAGTACTTAATTTTATTTGCCTCTTCTGGTCATTTAATACATTCTCCAATCTCCAGAAAGAAAAGCTTTTGCTCTGAAGTTTTAACCTTGGCTCATCAGCACCTACAGTATTATACTACTGAGCCCAGGGAAGGCAGGAGGAAGGGGCTTCGGCGAAGAAGAAATTCAGCAACAACAGGTAATCCCTTGCTCTTTTCTGGTTGAGTTGCTTGCGATGTCCCACTCTCTTAAAAAGCTTTCAGAAATAAATATACATGCTATATTTCATTCCTTCTTTTCCTTTTCCTAGTTAGCTTAGAGCTGGAATCTTGTGTACTTGAATAATTTCCCTTTATGATTTATGGTTACAATTTCTTTCTTTTTTAAAATATTACTTGGCAGGCACATATTTTGAGCTAGGCACTGTACAAAACATCAGGTGCTATCTTAATGCTTCAGAATCAAAGGCAACACTATTCTTTTCCAGTTGATTCATTACACAGAACTAGATTGTGCTTTCTGGAAACCCGTTGCTGTGTATGAATAATTTTACTAAATTGACAGCAGAACGACTTGTTAAACTGAACGGTTTGCTTGCAGAGCTCACTCGCTCAGGCCATTTCTCAGACTGCTTCAAGCTTTTTGACCAAATTCACTCATCCTTCTCCCTGAGACCTGATCAGTACACCCTTTCCACAGCCCTCACAGCCTGTGCTAACAATTGCAATGTGTTTTTTGGTAACCAGCTACATGCGTATGCCATTCAAACTGGCCTCAAAGCCTACTCTTTTGTTGCAAATTCTTTACTTTCATTGCATGCAAAGGCTAAAGATCTCAATTCTGTTATATGGGTCTTTAAAGATATTGAATACCCAGATGTATATTCTTGGACAACATTGCTTGCTGCTTGTACTAGGTTGGGGCACATTGGTTATGCCTTCCAACTCTTTGCTGAAATGCCAAAGAGTAATGTGGCAATTTGGAATGCCATAATTACTGGATGTACAGATAATGGCCATGAAAAGGTTGCTATGTATCTATTTAGAGAGATGCATAGAATGGATGTTAAACCTGACAATTACACATTAGCCAGCATATTGAGCTTGTGCTCTACGAAGACTTTGGATTATGGGCGACATGTTCATTCAGTAGTAATCAAAACAGGCTATCTAGCAAGGGCTTCTGTGATTAATTCTTTGATAACTATGTATTTTAGTCGTGAATGTGTTGCAGATGCTTTTTTGGTATTTGAGGAAGTAGAAGCAACTGTTTGTGATTGTATTACATATAATGCAATGATAGATGGTCTTGTTGGCATGGAAAGAAACGAAGATGCATTTTTGATGTTTAAAAAGATGCAAGAGGCTTGTCTCAGTCCAACAGAACTGACTTTTGTGAGTGTCATGAGCTCTTGTTTATCTTTAGAAACTGGCTGTCAGGTACAAGCCCAGGCTATTAAGATGGGTTATGTTGATTGTATTGCTGTGAATAATGCAACAATGACCATGTATTCCAACCTTAGGGAGTTGCTTGAGGTTCGAAATATTTTCGAGATGATAGAACAAAAAGATCTTGTCTCATGGAACATAATGATTTCAACTTATTCTCAGGAGAATCTTGGGGCATCGGCAATTTTGATCTTCGAGGAAATGAGGAGGCAGGAATTTGAGCCAGATGAATTTACTTACGGGAGTCTGCTAGTTGCCTCTGACTCTTCACAAATTGTAGAAATGATTCAGTCCCTCTTGTCCAAAAAGGGGCGTATGAAAGTTGAAGCTTCTAATGCTTTAGTTTCGGCATATTGCAGGCATGGAAAGATGAACCAAGCCTTTCAGGTATTCTCTGATCTCCCTCATAAAAATTTGACATCTTGGAATTGTCTTATCTCTGGGTTCTTAGTAAATGGATATCCCCTGCAAGGATTAGAGGAATTCTCAGAGTTTCTTAATACCAAGCTCAAACCAAATGTCTTCACCCTGACTGTCATTTTGAGCATTTGTTCTAGTATTTCAGCCTCAAGTCTTGGGCAACAGATTCACGGTTACATAATCCGACATGAGTTTTCTTCAGATATTTCTTTGGGTAACGCCTTGATCACAATGTATGCCAAATCCGGGTCCTTAGACATGTCTCTGAGAGTATTCAATGCAATGACGAAAAAAGACACGATCTCTTGGAATGCTATAATATCTGCTTACGCGCAGCACGGGCAAGGCAAAGAAGCCGTGCGCTATTTTGAGGAAATGCAAAATTCACCTGAGATCAAACCAGATCAGGCTACCTTCACTGCAGTTCTATGTGCTTGCAGCCGTGCAGGTTTAGTTGATGAGGGTACTCAAATTTTCTATTCAATGGTGAAAAATTACGAATGCATGCCCAATGTAGATCATTTTTCTTGCATAGTGGACCTTCTAGCTCGTAGTGGACATCTTGAAGAGGCAGAAAGAGTAATAAATGGAGGGCAATTTGGGGCACATTCTAACATATGTTGGTCTTTGTTTAGTGCTTGTGCAGCTCACGGTAATTTAAGACTTGGAAGGACGATCGCTAAACTTCTGCTGGAAAGAGAAGGTGACAATCCATCAGTGTATGTGCTTTTGTCAAATATATACGCTGGGGCTGGCCATTGGGAAGAAGCAGCTAATCTCAGACATTTAATGAGAATGAGTGGGACAACCAAGCAGCCTGGCTACAGTTGGATTGGAGTTTAGGACTCTATAAAGTTTCATGTTTTCGTTAGTGTTTTGTAGGTAAGTATGTTGCAAATTAGTGAAGTCGAGGTATGGTCCCAAGGAAAATAAAAAATAAAAAAAATCTCAGTATATGATTCACTATTTAAAAACTCATAAGGGATCTCAGTGGTATAGATTCGAATCATGAAATTTCTTATTTGCTCTCATTGTCAATATGGCACGTAAACTTGTCAAATGTGACACTATGACTTGTCGATATGGCGCGCGCACTTGTCAATGGTAATATTATGATTTGTTAATATGGCATAGTCAATAAGGGTAAATAGTTAATTTCACAAGTTGAATCTATATTACTGAGGTCCCTTGGGAGTTTTTAGATAGTGAATCATATATTAGGATCTTTTTGATATTTTTTCTGTTTTTTGGGACCATGTACGATTTTCCCAAGAAAAAAAGTGCCTTGCTAGGGGTCTAGTAGTATGTTGTGAGGTGTTGAGGCTCAAAATGACACATGCATCTATCGAACATCAGAAACTGAATTGATTTCGGTTCGGTTTAGTTTTCGTTTTTGGTGTTTTTTTGCACAACCCCTGGCCAATCTTTGCCACTAGAAGATTGCACATTATATCACTAATGGGTGCATTAACTGTGGATTTGAGTGTGTTACCTCCCCAACAAGAAAAAGTTGTGGTTTTAATTTGTCTGTTCTAGGGAAAAATCGCTAACACCTCATTCTCAATATTGAAAAGATTAAAAAAAGGATTTTAAATAATTATTGAGGGTTTAGATTTGTTCAGATTTTTTTTTTGGGTGGGGGGGGTTGTTGAAATTGGTTGTAACATCTTTCAATATAGACAAGTGGGAGATTGGTTTATTTTATAATTATTAATAAATTTAAGACAATTTATAATATAAATTTAAATAATGGGATTAACTTGTCAATTTTAGCAATTGTAATTTTATTTCAAACAACATATATTATTATAATCAAGGCATATTAAATAAATTTAGTTGAATGATACTTGGTCAAAACTTTGAACATAATATTTGGTTTTTTAATCACTGTACTGTAATGTATTATAGTTTAATTTATGTGTTTATTTTGAGTGGTTTCCTTTTGTTTATTTCTGATTTTTATTTAACCATATATTACAAATGATAGAACTACAAATACAGTCCAGGAAATGGCGGCCTTGCTGTTGCAGGAAGTGATGCCATTGGTGGTGGGAAGGATGGAATATTTTTTACTTTTTAAAGAAATAACACCATCTTAAAAGTTTGTTGAGAACTCTATTTAAATTACGATATAAAATATATAAGGATTTTACATTTAAATAAATTTATTATTTACTTTTGCCATTCTATCTCTTTCATTTTTTTTTAATTTTTCTTATTTTCTTCTCAAACTCTTATATCCACCCTTGTATTTTAACAGAATTTGTAGATTTAATGTTTTATAAAATTATTATTTTAAAAATTAATGAATAATTTTAAACGGTTAAAATCTTATCTGCATAATCATTATAAAAAAAAAAAATCTTATCTACACAATTCATACAAAATTTTAAAAAATAGCTTGTAAAATACTATAATAATAGTTTTATAACATATTAAATTTGAATCATTTTTTTTTTAAATCTAGGAGATAAGATTTAGATAAGAAACGGTCACAAAAAAGATTCCGAAAAGATCAACTTCCTTTTTCTTACCAATAGTCTTCTTCTCCTGCCCTTGTTTTTTCAATATAAATTTGCAAGCACGCCATTCGTTTCAACCTCTCAGTTCATTTAGAAAATTTGGAAACTGCTTTTCAGATAAAAAACTTTGAAGTAGAGAATCAATTTAACATGGGGAGAAAAAATTTAGGCCAAGGTCTCAAAGTTAGACCGACAATAGAAAAGAAGAGAAAGAGAGGCAGAACAAAAAGTTTACGGAATATTTTCCAATCGCTACAGCAAGTAAGTAATAACATCGTCAAAACTTCTTATGTGGTTTTATAACAATGTTTATTAAAAAAAATCAAACGCGTAGAATTATAACTGCAGTTTATTATTAGAATTTTATGAGCCCACTGACTTAACTTTTTAGTTGAAATTTTGTTAGGACAATTTGATAAAAGTTCCTGCTAAAAATTTTATTGATGAGGCGGGATAAAAATATATTCCCATTTTTGTTGAGAGTGAAATAAAAAACGTCTTATAAAAGTTTGATACCTCCCCTCTATTCCTATTTCGATTGGGGAGGAAAATAAAAGACGTCTAGTAAATGTTTGAATATTTTCCCTCTTAGCCCGGTTTAAAACCCGTTAGGGGTGATGGGTCCAAATCCAATACAAATGTATTTTGAAGTCCCACATGGATACCAACATTGATCGGTTTCCAAAACAAATGGTATTAGAGTTATGTTTAGGTCAATATGCCAACGAAGACGTTGGGCCTTTGAATATTTTCCCTCTCAGCCTGGTTTAAAACCGTTAGGGGTGATGGGTCCAAATCCAATACAAATGTATTTTGAAGTCCCACATGGATACCAATATTGATCGGTTTTCAAAACAAATGGTATTAGAGTTATGTTTAGGTCAATATGCCAACGAAGACGTTGGGCCTTTGAATATTTTCCCTCTCAGCCTGGTTTAAAACTGTTAGGGGTGATGGGTCCAAATCCAATACAAATGTATTGTGAAGTCCCACATGGATACCTACATTGATCGGTTTCCAAAACAAATGGTATTAGAGACATGTTTAGGTCAATATGCCAACGAAGACGTTGGGCTCAAAAGATACCTCCTCTCGACACATTTTAAAACCGTGAGGGGTTTATGGTTTGGGGTTTAGATACCTCCCCTCTATTCCCATTTTGGTTGGGGAAGAAACAAAAGACGTCTTATAAAAATTTGAATACCTCCTTCATTTTAAAACTATGAGGGGTGATAGGTCTAAAGCCAATACAAATGTATTGTGAAGGCCACATGCCCTCGACTTAATGACCGGTTTCCATTACAAATAGTATTAGAGTCAGATTTAGCTCAATATGTCAACGAGGACGTTGGCCCCAAAAGATACCTCTTCTCGACACGTTTTAAAATGATATACTAATGAGGACGTTGGTCCCAAAGGATACCTCCTCTCGACGTATTTTAAAACCATAAGGGGTGACGAGCCCAAAACAAATAATATCGAGAACGAGGTGTTGGGATTTTACCTTTTTATATCAAATATTAGTTTGGTCTTTTAAGTTTATAGTTTAATAGGGAAAGTGCACTTGCTGACATATTAATCATCAATATCTTCTCTACACACCGTTAAATTCCGTTTTCTTTTTAAATAACACAGTTAATTAATGTCATTTGTATATTCCTATTATCATAATTCAAACGGCACCAATATTTGTTTTTAATTTAAAATATGTAAACTAATAGTTGTTCACTTATTTACTTTTTCTATTGCTTAACTCAAAGCAATTACCATTTTTCATAAATCAAGCAGTTATCATAATTCAAAATTTAAAGGTTTATTTTACTGAAAAACATACGTGTAATTTGAAAAATACTTTTTGTTTTTTTAAGAAAAACCAAGGGCCCGTCAATGTTTGCCACAGCAGCGTACTCTCCAGGGTTTTGCAGCCATCTCCATTTTCCACTCCTTATACAGTTGAGGTAATTCAGAGCTATCATTCAGTATTTGTTCACTTATTTGCTTTTTCTATTGCTTAGTTCTAAGAATATTATGAGTCAAAATGATATTTTTGTGTATCTCCATATTTCTACAAATATTTTCTCTCTTTTACTAATTATTTTTGAAAGCCCCCCAATGTAGTTTCTCAAAATAATAATAATAAAAAAAAACTCTTTGATTTTAATTAACAAAAATATTTGTTATTTGTTTCAAAAATTCATAAAATATGATATTTTATGCAGAGGGCTTTAGTCTCAAATCCTACCACAGCAAGTAGAGGGCTTTCCCATGCTATTGAACAATCCAAAATGATTCAAATGGCTAAATGCCAAGCGCCAATATGTGACACATTTAATATTAACACGGAAGCAGGTAGAGGGCTTTCCTTTGCTACTGAACAATCCAAACAAGTTAAAATGGTTAGATGGGAAGCACCGCCATGTGGCACATTCAAGATTAACGTGGATGGAAGTTTCATCATTAAATCAAAGGAGGGTGGTATAGGAGGGCTCATTAGAAACTCAAATGGGCAATGGGTCATTGGTTTCTCAGAGCCAGTTAAAGTTGAAATGATTTTACATGCAGAACTCTTAGCTATCAAGAAGGGACTCGAGCTTGCATGGAATATAGGATGCCGCAACGTTATCTGTGAGACAGACTCGACGTGCTCTCTCCAACTAATTAAATGGGCTAGCACTAATGTCCATATGTTTAGACAAGTTATAGGAGAAATCAGAAAGATCTGTAGAAGGAAATGGGAAAGAGTACAGTTAGTTCATGTACTCAGAGAGGGAAACCAGTGTGCAGACTATCTCGCAAAATTTGGATCTAGACACCCATATTACTGTTTATGGATGTTCCCTCTATATACAATGTCGAAGCAATTGGAGGATGATGCTAGGGGAACTTTCTATTTTAGAAGAAAATTATAAACTCCCATATTTTTATCTTTTTTTTTTTTATAAAAAAGAATATACATACATAAAAAGATACAACAAAATAGCTCCCCGTTTGAGTGAAGGAGAGTCCAAGTTCCAAAATAAACAAGTGTCTGGAATATATACATGAAAACCAGAAAAGAAGTTAGTCAAGGAAATAATGTCTGCTGCAATAACACTGGGAATTTCCCTTGGCAAGTTCCATGAAGAGGCAGAAAGTTGGGCTAAATTCTCTACTCAAACATGATTAGGAATCAACTTCCCATAATGTCTAAGATTGACGAGGAAGGAAGAAGTTTTTCTTCGCTTAATCTTCCTGATCCAAATAGTTCATCCTTGCAAAAACTCATTAGAGGGGTAGCTAATATTGATCAAAGCAAAGGAGAAGCTACACTACAAGGAATCAGATCTTACCACTTCCAGGCGGAGCTCAGATGGTGAAAAGGGCATATGGAACAGTTTTATATTTTGTGTTTGTTTCTTGTAACATTACAAGCTGGATTTTATATTAAAGACTTCAAAGTAGTATTTTGTATTGAACAGTTTTATGTACCAATGTCAATTGTATGTGATATATCATGTACAAAATAATATATTAAATTCATATCTTCTTTGATAGTTGAAAATTAAAGTTCACAACTGAATTCTAAATACGGGAATTAAGACAATAGGATACCAAACTCCTCATACGTATTATAAATTTCACAAAGATGTAAATCTTTTAACAATATGTGCTTAAGATAGAATTTCGAGAGCAAACATAATATGCAGTAAAATTCAAAATTTACTGCTTAGCGCTGACAATCTGTAACAATATATCAAAGAAAATGTTCTATATGCTGCTTGCTATAAATACATGTTAAGTTCAGCATATTTTTGTACATTTTTTACAAAAAAATAAATTAAAAGAAAAAAAAAACTGTGGTTCCCTCGCACAATTGGTATATCAAGTGAAAAGAAACTACTTTAATGTTAAGACATATCAAAACAACTCCCTGCTTCCTTGCCTTCCTCTGCTTGAGGGTTTCTACTCCACTCAGCCTATTTCTCAAGCCTGAAAGAAGATGCGTGTAAAAAAAACACAAGATATGTTACGTTTCTTTATGAATAAAAGCCACAAAAAACTTCCTTAAATGTTTGCTATGAATTTTATGTAAACATCTTGTATAAATCAGCATCAAACTGTTGATTCATAAAACAAAATTCCCGCCATATTTCACACTTTAAAGGAAAAATCTCAAAGCAAACACTTAAGAATTGTATGTATAAGAATAGCCTCATTTTTGAATGGAGTGAGAGAACTGTTGTGTGTGTGGGAGAGGGAAAAGAGAGAGGAGATAATCCCTTGACATAAAAGGAAAAGTCACCTACAATTATAATCCCATTAACGAGCCAAAAGAAGTACGGGTCTGGTAGCAATTCAGCTTTAGAGAATCAACAAGCACAATGAACTAGATATCTTAGCAAACTGAGGCTCAAAGAATGGAACTCATCTTCCGGGGGCACAAGATTTAGCATTTTTAGGCCAACATGAGTTTGTCCCCTGTTTATTAAGAAAAGTTCATAACTATTAGTGTATACAACTGATCAATTTTGAGGTCTCACACAAGAACTCACAAAACACTATTCTTTGTTCTCGACTATCTTTCAGAAATTAATGAGGTGTTCGATGATACCCAGGTAGCTATACCATACAAGATAATAGCTAGAAACCATTTCAATGAATCAGAAGTAACACACTTGAAATGTAATATGCTTTGTAGGCTTTAGGTCTGCAAACACATACGATGCTTAATTCATGCATTTTGTTTCTTGATTTAATGAGTGGCAATGGCAACTTACATTAATTTTACCCTCCTTTAAGCTTTCCAAACACTCAGCAAGCTCAACTTGTTTCGAAGCAGTTGCAACAAGTGCCTACAGAAACAGTAGCAAGCAAAATCAACACAACAATGCTAAACAATGTCCTTCAGATGATCTGTCATATGATGGGAGACCGGTTCTACCTTTTTTGTCTTTTGCAAATCATATTCTATACATTTTATACGATTCAATGACTCATGAAGGATATCCTCTTTCTCAGGCGGAATTGTTGTTGGTTTGTTGACCATCTCAGTCACAGCTGCTTCTAAATTCTGCAGCCTCTGCCAAAGTGGATCTCTTGTTTCCTGAGGGATCAAGAGTTCCTCGGACTTTGATGCAGTTGTCTGGGTTTTGTCAAGGCTTCTTGATTGACTGTCTGTGAACTGAACGACCAAAAATTTCCCAAGGCCTACAAGTGCTACATATATACAAGCTAAAACGCTGAGTATGATTTGAATTACTGAACTTGTAACATAAGGAATCAGCTTCTTCGGTGATCTTCTGGAATTAATGTTGTTTGAATCACCTGTCAGATTTAATTTGTCAGGAACAAGTAAAATTACAATTATAGAATTAATACATTATAAATATGTTTGGAATGAAAAAACTTCTGAGAGCAAAAAATCAATAAATATCCCTCCTGCTCAAAAATTACAGATGGCCTTGTATGCTTTCACTGGTTCTAGACAAGTATGAGCAAACGAAGAGATCAAGTCCAGACCAAGTGACAATTTTCCAAGCAAGTTTTAATTATATCTGTTGTTGCGCTTTTTTTCCCTTTTTAACTTTGTTCCCCCTTTTATGCTTTCTCCTGGATCAGTTTCATGTCTGTACACCAAGATTGATCCCATTTTAAGTTGCAAACTCTTATCACCATTGTACATGCCGCATCATGATCATACTAGATGAATTATCTCATAAAGTAACTGAACTGAAAACCCTAATTTGAAAAAGTGGTGCTGAGGAATAGCTTACTAGTTGAACCAGGATCTTCAATTTCTCTGGCAGTACTGGCTGGCTCAACTTGTTTGTACATAGATGCATGGTCTCTCATGCTTTTCTGAAATAAAGTTTAAATTTTATACAAGATTAGATAATCAGTGAATTCAAGATTAAGTTAACTGTACAACTCACAAAGATGAAGGCATTCTCCTTGAATATATCATAAGTTATTAAGTATAAAGATATATGGAACACAATAGGCCTCCAATTTCATCACTACTCTTTTCTTTCTTCGATTAAATTTCATCCTTTGAATTAAGAATCTGGTATTTGATAGTATGATATCACTACCCATACATTGAACATTAACTCACTTGACTAACTTTGCTGATGCAGAGTGTAAGAGGGTATTTTGTTAAACAAGAACTTGATTAGGAGAATTTAAGATATATACAAGTGGAAAAACAGAAAAAAGAAAGGTCATGCTTGCTTAATTAATTTGACTTTCAAAGGTTAATTTACGAGAAGAAACAAAATAAATCTATTTTACTTGAATCTACTAACTACTTTACCTTTTAAATTAACCCAAATGTGCCATTTAGCTTTGTACTTTGAAACCAGAACAACATAATATTTTCACATAATAAAAAATCATTAGTTAAGAATTTTTTAAGTATTGTCCACAACTAGCATAATTTTGGGGTGCAACATGAATTAATTATGACTGCAATGAAACTATTTGTGAAAACTTGAGTAGAGATGAATTGAACAGGTTGATACATCTATGAATACATTAAATTAGTACTCCCATAATAAGTTCAACCTTCACAGTTTAACTGTAATATGTTAAGCATTACCACTAATTCCTTAGTTCTTGTTTCTTGTAATGAGGTACTCCCTTTGGTCCTTATTATAAGGCACCAACTAAAAAGTGTTCCTGATTCTTTTTATAAGGCACTTGCTTGTTTCCAAAGAGCATTAAATATTTTTTTCCATGTATGCCCACATTTAATAAGGGTTGTGGGAGAGAGTAATAACTAACATGATATTAGAATTTAGTGTAATTATTAGAGGTAATATTGAAAATTACTTAAATTTAATGACTTTAACTGTTGTTGGTTTGTGAGAATTGTTAGTTGGTGTCTTATAATAAGGACCAAAGTGAGTAAGATGACTGGTGGCAGAATAAACTGTGTCAGAGAATAGCAGGTTTCCTTTTGGCCTACATATAAAAGAACAGTATGTGGCATTTTCTAACTGTTAATGCATGACCAGAAGTATTAGATGAATGAAATATCTCATTCGACATGTAAATGCATAAAATCGGAAACTCTAAAATCTAAAAGGATATATCACTAGCTAAATAAACGGATAAGTAGAGCTCACATCTTCAAGAGGAGGAATTGACTGCATGGAGACTGAAGGACTTGCCCTTGCACCTGATGCAGATCCAGTTTGCAACATTGTAGTGCTTTTAACCTGTGACACAGCTTAATTAATTTATAAACATGAGTAAAATCCTTTTGTGCTAATTGAAAGAGTGGACAATAAGACTTGAGGACTATATACAGTAAAAGAAAGCACTGACACTCAACTAATTTATGAGTGACCTTGTTGGCATTTGACTTGATATCTAACTCTCGGTCAATTGAAGAACTTCTGATTTTTGTCAGCTTTAATGGTTCTCCACCATGTACCAGCTGTAAACAGTACATGAAAGCATAGGTTAAAGTATGAGAAATAAATGCTCCAACGTCAGTGTAAACAAAAATAGGAGCCATTATTTTAACAATATCATACTTGCATAATGTCAGGATCATTCCATGGTCCCTTGCCAGATCTCATACACCCCCCTTCGTTTGGGCATAAACAACTTCCACCAAGGAAATCTGGTAACTGGCTGTTAGAAATAAAAGATCCTCATTATTTTTCTTATTACACAAATAGAAGCACTTAATTAACTGAGATGGTAAAAGCACAACTCACACCTTGAGTCTATAACCTCAAGCAATTTGCTCTGGAATTTAGTCCCTAAGACCTGTAAAATCGTCATATAACATTTTCATCATGGTAAATCCTTTCAAGATTCAAATAAGATGAACAAAAATATACTTATATACATGTATTTTTGCTGTGGTCCTTGGATCAAGAAAGCCTTTTGCTGTATTCCATAGTAGCTTGAACCCACTACCAGCATTAACAATGTACATCTGGTGTAACGTCTGAAAACAACAGCCACTTAAAGAATGAAGACTGTATATCCTAGTAACCAAGATCATGGCAACTATTGGTTCATGGCCAGGGCAAAAAGATAGTAAACTACTGTAATTAAAAGACAGTATGTTTGGGATGAGTAAAGTGGATTCAATGACCAAAATTTCACTGAGCATCCACTAGCTTAGGTTCCTTCCCTCTTCCTTGCATGTATTTTTGACAATAATGTGCATACCATCAATTATGGGAAAACCAAACCAGAAAAACTCTACCCATTTGTATGGAGCTCTATCATAAAATGCACAATAGTTCCAGACAACTGTAACTTCTTTCCCTTTCAAAAGATCTGAAAATAAAATTCTTAAGTTGAGGCTCATACTTTAAAATTCAATGTAGTGAAATTCAAAGAATAAATCTCACTTTCAAAGAATCAATACTGATATAAGAGTGTTTTATAAAGTGTTATCTCACTTTCGAAAAACCAGGCTGTTTAATTTTGTGCAGGTCATAGAAAAAGATAACTAATTATCTACAACATCAACCCATCCCAAAAAAAAAAAAAACAATTACAAACCAACAAATAATTATCCATGACGCGCATGCTTCAGTACATTTATGATTCAAACCATTAATCAGAAAAAATCATTTTTATTAAATTTTTAGCAAAATGTCATTTGTTATGTACTAATTCATCACATTCTAATTGCTATAGTAGGTAATACCTCAGGGTAGTTATCACCATCGATTTTCTGCATGCGCATAACAAGATCATGTGCAACTTTGCCGAAGGTCACCCAGTTCTGTAATATGAAAAAGAAATCTTGTTCAACTAAAGTGCTAAACAACATGTACTGATATGAATATTGCCTAAGCTAAAAAAGTTACCACGCCTTGCACATCCAGTATTGTTGTTGTTGTAACTATGTGCTTTTTTGCTGCAATAGAACAAGCTGGAAATTTTTCTTTGAACATTCTCTCAAATCCCTGAACATGATATTTTAAAAATCGATCTATTGTGGTGACATTCATCAACTTGCTTGGTTCAACTTTGCCAATTCTTTCAATATAAACTGGTCGGCCCCCTTTATCTACACCATGATAACCATGAGGATAATAACGCTGAACCTCTTCATACTCATCGTATGTGAAATCCTATAAATCATAAAATGCAACATTACCTTGTTAGAGATTGAACGATTTAACATTTTCCTGAAATACAACAGAATATTGGGAAACCTTCAAATTTCCAAATGAAGTACTAGAGGATTTCTCCTCACTAGAACTCTATGCTTTGGGTAGCAGGTTGAGTCCTGAAATATGCTAAGAACCTAAAACCTTTCAGTTCTTGGACATCAGATTTTCATAGTAGCTTTCCTAGAAAAGGATGAAAGCATCATACTACACAAAATACCTGAAGAATAGAATCTACTCCATACACCTTTCTCCAATTAAGCATATCTCCCCACATATGGACTGTTTTATCTATGTCGAATTTTCTGGCCTTCAGAAATCTGCAACAAAAATAAGCATTCTATAATATATTTTGCCTAAAGAAATAAGTAAATACAAGAGGATTTCTTTTATTACCATCAGAAATGCTTGGAGAAATTGTTACTTCAAAGGTTAAGAATGGCAATCCAGATAAAGCATTCTCATCTGATTAAATCAACAGAATTGCGTGACTCAATTACCACAAAGAAACAGTATAAACAATATCCCCTCATGTCAGTAAGCACTCCTCAATTGATAAAACTAAACCAAATGAACCTCCCAAACAGTAGTTACAAAATCCCTTTTGAGATGAAGGACCTCAATGTTACTCGGGCAAAGAATATGTACAATAAATAACTTAGTTACAGAAACCAAACATTGGACCTATGGCAAACGAATCAACCAGAAATAAAGAACATGAATAATAATTCCACCTCTATCAATTTCAAATTCGAAATGGGCTTGTATTGTACAGTAATAAAATTGAGCTATCAGGGAAAATGCATACTCAATAGAGAAGTAGCAACTGTGGCAGAGTCATTCATTTACCTCAGCATTGTATGGTAATCGTCGTGGGAAGCTGGAAGCAGATCTTTTTCAAGTAGTACCTGACGAAAAGAATTTACAGCTTTTTCCTCATTAGCATCGCGAACATCCTCTATCAAAATTGATGGGTTTCGACAATCAGCTACACGGTTATTACGTTTCCGGAGACTATGAGTGAGTCTCGTCGAGGCAGTCATTGCTCTTCTCCGAAGAGATCTGGACTTAGACTTTCGCCACTCGTCCTCAGAGGTCTCAGGCTCCAAAATCGCACCCCTCTCATCGTCTAGAATTAGTTCCTCCTTCCCTGAACCCAAAATCATCAGTTCTCAAATTTTCAATCCCAATAAGTAAATTGAATCAATAATACACGTGGAACAATATCAAGATCTCAATGCCGGGCAGGACTTAGAATTTGTACCTGACATTCTATTCGAGACGCAGACGATTCCGACTTAGAAAATTTCTGCACAAAGAAAAAACGAGAACTAGATTGAAGAAAAAGAAATGCAAACTCCCGGTGATCTAGAACATTCTCAGTTGAACCTTGTACTATAAGAAAAATACAAAATCTACCAAGAATTCATTTAAAAACAAAAGCAGATACCACAGTTCAGCTGCATTAAACTTGCAAAGTAATATAAACCGATGAAAAATTCCAAATGCAAAACCTCAGATCACTCAACATGCTCATCGATCGACACCACAAGACGAACATTGCATATCCACAACCCATCCGAACGAAAAAAATCCATCACACTCAGCGTTCGACATAGTACCTGAAGACGGTGGCCTAGATACCAAATAGGCTTCGCTTTCTGATTCCGAAGTCGCTCTTTCGTGCTCTTAATCTGCGGCGTAACAGAAACTGTACGGAGACGAGACAGAGAGGGAGAGAGAAAAGAGAGCTGAGAACGTAGCAGACAGGTGTGGGGGGCAGAGAGAGAGAGAGGCACGTCACTGTCAAAAGCGTTAGTAGGAGAAGACGTAGCGTGCAACGGCCGCTTCGGCTCAACTTTAACGCCGGCTGTTTGGAAGCTTTCAGCTGCAGGTACGACCAACGCCGTTTGACGCCGTCGGCGCTGTTTGTTAACGGAAGAGGGAGGTGGGTGGTGAAATGGGAGCGGGAATCAGGTACATTGCCGTTATGCTTTACGGCGCCCGAGACTGGGAACTAATAAAGGAAAAGCATCGTTGTATTTGGGAATAAAATCACCGACCACTCAAAATGGGCCACGTGGAATGCATGACGGTGATGATTGCAACAAGGAAGGTGGTGTTTTCCTCTGAGGGAAGGGGTTTCAAAGGGGAGGCTCCGTCCACGTGGACATTACCGTACCCCCTCCTTTGTTGTGGGCCCCAATTTGGCCAAATTACGTCACCACCTTCCCGAACTTTTGCAGGGAAATAGTACAAAAGAATACTAGTTTAAATTAATATTTATATTATAATAACATTTATATTTTTTTTAGAAAATATGTTTTTTCGTCACATAGTTGGAAAATTCAAAATAGAATACTCTAGAAATACCAGAATTCTAAGTCACCCTTGTTTACCACGTTTCATTAGCTATTTAGTATTTATTACTTTTAAAAACTCAAAATCTGAATTGTCTTGATTCTTCTATAATAGCTTTCAAGAGTTATATGGATATTTAATGATTTTTTTATTAATAACATATATATATATATATTATATTAATTAAAAGGTTAGTGATACTTATATAATTTACTCTATTTCTTTCTCTTATTTATCCCCTCTTAAATAAGGACATACTTTAAAAAAAAAATTATTTAAGTCATATTTATTATAATAACTTTAACCACTTTCTTAAATCATATAATCTGATTATTGAGCTATAAATAAGACTGGATCTGATAAGCATATGAAAAAAAGAAAACACATTCCATTATGAATCACACGTATTTGACAGTTTCAAATTCCTTTTTTTTTTTTCTTTCCTTCAAGAGATTTTTTTTTTCTATCATCAAATACCTCTCACATTATTTATAAAACAACCTTTGTAATAGTTTAATGTTTTAGAAAATAACATGTTTTGAAAAAAATTATGATTCACTAATAAGTTTATTTTTAAAAAATTATTAATTGAATGTAATTTAATAATATTAATTTTAAATTGGCAACATTTTTAAAAATTTATAATTTAAAAAATGTAAGGTTTTGAATTTATATTACATGAGGTTTATTAGTCTTTATAATTTTCTCCAAAATGTTTTATAAATAGTAAACGAGGGCGTCCTACTATAGAATTATTGTTATGCTGGTAATTATTACAATAACATAATTTATTTGGTTAGTTCATACTCACGGCATGCCTTTAATAAGTCAATTCCCAAGGAAAAATAACAAAGACAAATTAGGGAATTAAATTGACTTTTTCCTTGTTTTTGACTTCCAACTTGGGAATTTCCGCCCAATGATAACAGCCGATGAATTCCGGAATACCAATTTTTAATTATTATTATTATTATTATCCGCCAGTCATGAATTGGGAATCCAATTTTACATGGAATATCCTCAATGCCTTTATTTCAGGAGAAAATAATAATATTTTTAAATTTCAAAAAACATATTTATTGGAAGAGATGAAAACTCACATTTCTTATGTTAAAAGTATATAAGATAAATTACACAAAAATTTTCAAAACTTTATATCATACCTAAATAACATTCCTAACTTTAAAACCTTACCTTAACCATTCCTAAACTCTTATATTCATATAAATAACTTCTATATTATTAGTTTTGTTTATTACATTCACATAAATGACTTAAAGTTTAAGAAATTTTACCTATGTATAACTCAAAATTTGATGGGGTTGTATGCATATAAAAATAAAATTTAAGTATATAAAGTTGATAAATTGAGATTATCTGCGTATATTTAAAAGTTTAGGGCGGTTTATTGTAAAGTTTAAGTTTTAAAGGATAGGGGATTATTCACATATGATATAAAATGACACCCTGTATTTATATTAGAATCTAGTTTCAATAATTCAAAGAGATAAAAAAATTTGGAAAGTTTTTTATTGAAAAGGGACTCAGGAATTAATGACTAAATTGATAGGCAAGTCATATTTTCAATATTAAATTAAGAGATTTCATTTTAGAAACTAATAAAAGGAAAAATATTTGTTTTCAAACAATAAATTATTGACATACTCTATAAAAAATGACGATTTCAGGAAAAGATTTTCCACAAAAAATATTATCCATTCTAATAGTAGTTTCATCACCCGTTTGATTATATAGATTTTTTTTTTCTTTTGTGGTATGAATATGTATATATGTATATATAATTTATTGATAATTTTTGGAATGAGGTCAATTTGTTATTATCCTATAGCTGAGTTTGATATTACAACACTTAAGCATTGTATTCATTTTTAAAGATAATGAAATATTTCACTTTGGGCCATGACCACGTGCTATAGGGAGATTTTTTCCATGTTAAATTGCTGCATTTGATTCATATTATCCTTGTCATATAGGTAGGTATTGATTTATTACTTTACCTAAAAGATATTTATATTAATGTGATTAAATCATGATACACTCGGTTATATCCACAAAAGTGAAAAAAACTTACAATATACTTAATTTATGTTAGCTAAAAATCTAGGATAAACCAGTAATTTAGGTATTATGTTAGGTTATCATTTTTTTTTTGACTTTTTTTTTTTCTTTTGCCACCTACCAATCATTTCCTTGACCCGAATCTTAGGTTATCAATTTGAACATTTTGGCAAAAGAAAAAATCGTTTTCGTTTATAGTGTTATTATTTCATCTCTCGCCAAATATTTTATCTATTTCTTTAAAGAAAAATATCACTCATACACAGAATTGGCAAATCTGCGTTAATTTGTATTGTTAATAGGGAAAATCCTTGAAAAAAAAAACTCTAAAATAGTGAAAAGACATAAATGTGTTTTGAATTTGTATAATCCCACAGAGGTGCTAGAGTCTGAACTGAAATTTACAATTTGGAGAGGAAATTACACATTTGTCCATCAATCTTAAGAGAAAAGAAGTGAGCAAGAAAGGAACTTGGTGGCTTGAAAGATAGGCATCATGAAAGTGAAGGAAAGAGCTAGTGCCATCCAAACGAACTGAGGTACTTAATTTTTATGTTGACAATGATCTTCTCTTGCTTAGTCGATCCTCAATCATAATTTTTTTCATCTTCATTTGGGGTGGGAAATGATGAATTTGAAGGTGGGTATTTGGGTTGGAGGGACGTGAAAGTTGATATTAGTGCAAGGGAAGAAATTGTTGATGATGATTGAATCTAGTAGGAGGTTGCGATGGTATATGTGGTGAGTTAGAGGTATGAGGATGAAGAGAAAAAATAGGGTGTATTTTGTGGGAAATGAGTAAGATGAAGTTGAGAAACCCTAATATAGATCTGTAAAACACTAAAGTGGGCATTTGGTTTTCTTTTTTTGAACTAATAGTGTGCTGATTTATTTGTTGTAGGGCACTTAACAAAATGGATGAAAATATTAGATTAATTTGTGGAAATGAGTTGTTTTGTTATTTTCATATAGGGGAAAATTTGAAAGTAATGATGAAGGTGAAGCTAAATACATCGAAGTTGGACACACACAAAGGACTTGCAAAAATCTGAATCCATGTTGAAATTCAATATTCATCTATGAGGCATAATTTTTTGGTGTATATATATTTTGGTCTGACCCTTTTTTGTTTTTTTTTTTTGGATGAAGGGATGGGGTAGATGGAGAATCATATGATGTAAGTAATATATATATATATATATATATATGGTGATGTCAATGATAAAGGAACATCAAGAGGAACCACTATCTCAATGTTCTGTTGTCATTGAAAATGTTGGGACAATGTTAGTTGTTGCTGGTTTTTGGGTACTGTCATAGCCTTAGCTTTTGTACGCCATTTGATACCCCTTTGTTGTTTATGAAATGTCATACCCCATTATGATGCCTAGATCTTAGTATGTCAAGGTGTTTTGGTACAGGTTGTTTACTCCATTATTTTGTAACAAATGTATAGGGTGGAAGAAGAAGGATATTATCCTCTTTTGATAGAAAATGATAAGACAATTGCATTTTCATGGCGTATTGATGTTTACAAAAGAAAGCTGTGAAAGTAGTGAAGCACCATGTGAAATGCTTATCTAAACATGGGAAAACATCATTGTTTCTTGACGACCACTTAACCGAAATTGTGAAAAAGTGCAAGTGTTAGGGATTTTGTAGTGCAAGTTGATAAAAAGTATGTGAAACTGCGAAAATGTACATCTAAACATGCAAAATACTTAAAACAAATTGACAATTGGTAATATGAAATTGGGAAAAGCATGCAAGGGTCGGGGGATATTGTTGTGCTAGTGGATAAAATAGTGAGGGAACCTGTGAAAATGTTTATATGAAATTGTGAAAGCCCTATATAAAAATGACAAACTCTTATTGTTAGTTGGGAAACATATGCAAGTGTTAAGGGATTTTGTTGTGCTAGTGGTGAAAAAAGTGAGGGAACCTGCGGAAATTTTTATTGAAACTTGTGAAAATTGTATAAAAACTTGATATAAACTTATTTGAAATGGGGAAAACTTTTAGATTTTCAAAGGATTTTTTTTACAAATTCAGGGAACCTGCGGAAATGCTAATTGGAACTTGCGAAACCCTTATAAAAAATTGATATATGCTTATTTGAAACGGGGAAAACCTTCATATTTTCAAGAGGTTTTGTTTTGTAAGTTTAGAAACATGTCAGGGAACCTGTGGAAATACTAATTGGAACATGCGAAACCCTTATAAAAAATTGATATATGCTTATCCGAAATGGGGAAAACCTTCAGATTTTCGGGGAATTTGGTCTTGTAAGTTCAAAAACATGTCAGGGGACTTGCGGAATTGCTAGTCGGAACTTGCGAAGCCCTTATAAAAAATTGATATATGCTTATTTGAAATGGAGAAATCATTTACAGGGTCAGCATTTTGTTGTCCACGTTCAAGAACACGCCAGAGAACATGCGGAAACTCTTATATGAACTGGCAAAAGCCTTATAGAAATAGGACAATAGGTTACCTGAGATTGGGAAGGCCATGCCACTTTCAGGGTATTGTGTAAGGTGAAGAAAATGTTACACACCTTGCGGAGAGTATTATCTGAACTTACGAAAACGTTAAGTAAATTTGTTAAACTGTCATCTAAATTCGGGAAACCAGTTATCTGTCATAAGTTCATAAACGCATTTAACAAGATAACATAGAATAAGTGTTGTGAACCAAATGGATTCATTCATCTAACAGGGGGGAAATTGTCACCTCCAACATGAAGACACACATAAACATAACAACTGAGTACATAGTAAGCAGTCAAACATATTAACCACATCTTTTTGTCGCCTTCTAAGTAGTGTTGCGATGTGAATTCAGCTAATGATTGACTAACCACCACATTATGTCGCTCCTTAATTGTTTAATCTCGTCCTGCAAATAAGTCAAACGTCAATTAGTACTTATATGTGAAGTAAAAATGTGGGGGTCAAAATTTCAACACACTATCAGTTCAGAAAAAGAAAACCAAATGCCCATTTCAGTGTTTCAAAGATCTATATTAGAGTTTCTCAACTTCATCTTACTCATTTCCTACAAAATCCACCTTAATTTTTCTCTTCACCCTCATATCTCTAACTCAACTCATATACCATCGCAGCCTCCTACCAGATTCAGCCATCATCAACAATTTCTTCCCTTGCACTAACATCAACCTTCACGTCACTCCATCCCAAAAACCCACCTTCGAGTTCATCGCTTCCCACCCAAATGAAGATGAAAAAAATTATGATTGAGGAACGACTAAGCAAGGGAAGATCATTGTCGATGCAAAAATTAAGTAGTTTAGTTCAGTTGGATGGAGCTAGCTCTTTCCTTCCCTTTCGTTTTGCCCGTCTTTCAAGCCACCAAGTTCCTTTTTCTCTCACTTATTTTCTCTTAAAATTAGATGTATAAATGTGTCATTTCCTTTTCAAATCATATATTCCAGTTCAAGTACTAGCATCTCTGCAGGATTATACAAATTTAGAACACCTTTCTATCTTCTCACTATTTTAGAGTTCTTTTTTCAGGGATTTTCCCTTGTTAATATATATCAATTATTATTACTTATTATAGATATTCTATTAACATGTGGTTTTTCCCCCTGCTTTGATATTCTATCGAGACATCGCATCATTAATCATTAACTTTTATTAATGTTATTATTGTTGTTGTGTTTTGATTTGCAATTATTTCTATTTTACAATATATTCGTTTGGTTTGGTTGAATTAAGTTAAAATATGTTGTTAGATTTGACTGAAGTGTATATTTTCTTTTTAATTATAATTAAAATTAAATATAATAAGCTTTTTAAAAACTACTATTATTTCTGTTAACTTATTTTTTATTAGTTATGATGTGTATGTTTTAAAAATAAATTTTACATTATTTTATTATTAAAATTATTAATAACATTTTGGTTCACCTTAAATTTTATTATCAACTTGACTATTAACATATTATCAATCAATATATAATAATATAAAATTTAAAAGAAGACGAACTATTCATAAATCATGAATACTATAATTCATTTTTAAAATGAAAATGTTTACATTTGTCTCTATTTCAGAAATAGGTACAATAAAACTAAAATAATAAGTATAAACCTGAGCAGGTTTGAAGTCAATTGTGTTTTTAGATTATTTTATCTACCATTGTTGCTTTGCCTGCCTTCCAAGTTGACAATCTGGATTTGGTTTTTAAATCATATATCAAGGAAGAAAAATAATTAAAAAAGAGAAGAAATTGACATGTAACAATTAAAATAGAAAAGTGTATAATTCTTATTTGGACATTGATAAGACAAAAATATGAACCTTCTAGCTCCATATATATTTGGGAAAAGGTTTGGATGCTGTCAGGTGTCAACTAATTTAATTAAAAAAATAGTTTAATTAAAAAATATTTAGTTAAAAAAATAATTTGAAAAATATTACCTTCGTTTGGCCAAATCCACTTTTTGACAAGTATTGCTTGACGTACTTCATTACATGATAATTATGTTTTGATTATAATTACTAATAAAGTAATAAGACATATTATTGAGAATATGAATATGAAAGATAAAAATATTTTATTATTTAAAAAATTAATTTTTCAAAACAAGTAATATTGTGCGATGAATTAATATATTTATTCTTTTTACCTGATTAATTATTTAATCATTAATAAATGACGGTGACTTTTTCATTTTCAGTTGTTTTCAAGAAGGAATATTAAAAAAAAAAATCATGCTAGTCAATTTGAAAGCAAATGAATGTTCTTTTCGGTTATGCCATGATTTTTTTAAATTTTACATATCAAATTTATTTTATGGTTTCGTTTTTGAACATTTGAATTGAGATATATATATATATATATATATATATATATATATATATATATATATATATATATATATATATATATATATATATATATATATATATATATATATATATATATATATATATATATATATATATATATATATATATATATTTGCCAACCACATTTGAATTGATATTGAAACATGAAAGCTACTGAATTTATAACATCTATTTTTGTTAACATCTAATATCCAATACCATATGAGTAATTGTTAAACTAAACTCAATTTTTTTTTTTTGTTTTAAAAAAGTCAAATTTTGTGGACCAAAACTAAAATCAATACTATTTGAATTTTATGGTTTATTTTATTTTAATTGCATCAAATTAAATTTGTATATATACACCACTCATATAATTTTGTGAAAGATAGATAGATTTTAATTTTTTATATGTACATTTCATTTTAAATATTTTTTTTATACTGAAATGTCTGAGTTGTTGAAATTATTCATTTTCATAAATAGACTTTTCAAATAATTTAGACCAGGTATTGGTTTTTTTTAATCAAAATTTCAAATAAAAAGTAAATTCATTATGTTTCTTTCTTTTTGTGGCTTTTTTTTGGGCCAAATGAAGAAGCTTTTTTTCAAAAAAAAAAAAAAACAAGAAGAAGAAGAAGCTTTTTTTACATTTCTTTAAAGTGCGCTCAATACCAAATATTTTTTTGAAGGGCAAAGTAATTTTGAACTTTTAAAATATATATAAAAATACACATTGACCATTTGTTTAAATTTTTTAAGTATTAAGGTGTAAAAATATACATAAGATTTTTCTAAAAGTGCGTTTTATACAAATGTTTTTTTAGGGCAAAGTAGCTATAAACTTCCAAAATAGGTTGAGAAATACATATTGAGCATTAGTTCAGATGATATAGTGCTTTTGGAGTATATAAGTATTTTTCCAACTTGAAAGAATAATTTGCTGACTAAGTAAGTGAAACTAATTTTCCCCTAACCTTTTATCTTCACATCATCACTTCTTTGGAAAGAGAGAGTGAGAGGAGAGCAAGGGTTAAATGAACATAAAGAGTTAGGTTAAAATTAATTTCTCTTACCCAGTTAGCTAATTACCATTTTAAATTGTTTCTTAATCATCACGTCATTATACATGTTACAATTTTTAGTTAAAAAATTCAAATAAATGGTCAATTAACAGCCAATATGTATTTTTGTGTCTATTTTGGAAGTTCATAGTTACTTTTATCGATAAAAAAAACATTTGTGTCGAGTGCACTTTTAAGAAAATTTCATGTATAGTTTTGCAACTTAACCCTTAAAACTATTCAACAAACGATCAACTAATAGTCAATGTGTGTTTTTGCACCTATTTTAAAAGTTCATAATTACTTTTGCCCCTTAAAAAAATATTTGATACTGTGCACATTATTGAAAAAATTTCATGTGTATTTTTGCATCTTTACCCTTTATTTTATCAAATTTTTTCAGGTGACATAAGACTATAACAGCATAAATTTTTACTTTTAATGCGATAATATGATAATGTAATTCTTAATCCATTTAACCTTTTCTTTGCGAGAAACATATATATTTTATGAAAATTAGGTTATAAAGAAGTTATCAAAGAAATGACGCAGTAATAAGTAATATTCCAATTAATTTATAAAGGAGTTAGAATAATTTACTTTCAATAAAATAAACAACTTCTTTCTCAGGAAAGTCTTAAGTTTTGTAATAATTTTTTTTTTAAAAGTACATCGCCAAAAAAATGAAGAGGAAAAACAAGGTGATCGATAACAAGAATTAGAAAGACTTTAGTACAAAAGTAAAGCAATGCACGTGAGAATCCAATGAAAAGAGGAAAAGGGTCTCTTCTAAAAAGGTTAATGGCGCAACATAAACAAAAAAATTGGGTCCCCCTAAAATACCGTCCAAACTCAATAATTGTTTTGAAAGTGATTATTATAATTTTTTACCATTTTTTATTCTTTATATTATTACAATGTCTCCCATCGGAAAAATTTACATTTTTACAATGTCGGATGCAAATGTCAGGAAATTTCCCTAATGCTGCGGTTGATATAACGGGAGAAAATAAAGAGTGTGTGTGTGTGTGTTTACACTTTAGATTTTATACTGGAAAATTAATTCACTAATCTTTATAATTGTCCTTGATTCTTGTTTAGATTATTGTAATTTTTTTAAATTAGATTCTTACGGTTTTCTCGATTATAAGCATTAGTGACTACATTCATAATATACTAACTTGGATCAATGTGGATGTTGACTAAGTGAAAGATGTAAACACCCGTTTTCATTTTGATATTCGAAGAGTAATAATAACCCATGTTCATTAACCCGGACCGGACCGGCCGGTCCAGCCTGGGAACCGGCGAACCGGCCGGTAAACCGGTCCAGTTCCCGGTCCGGTCCGGGTTGCTAATTTAAAAAAAAAAAATTGATTTTTCTTTTAGAATTTTATATTATAAGTCTAAAATTTTCAATTTCTCACCGGTTTGGTCCCGGTTTAGCTCCGGTTTGGTCCCGGTCTGACCTACTGACCCTTAACCCAGTACCCCGACCGGTTCAATACCCGGTTCAGGTTTTAATACCTTGATAATAACATAATTTCATAGGCATACAAAAAAATACAATTATACTGATAAAAATATTCGTTTACAATCCTGATATCGTTTGTAGACGAAATACAGAAAATACAGCGGGAGTTTTAATATTTACAAATTTCACTAAAATATTACAAAATAGACTAATTATGACCACGATCTTATCCTCATCTCGAGACACGTGCCGTTCACTTTCTGGCATCTACGTCTTTTCCCTTTACCCCCACTAGTACCCGCTGAGGTATTTATTTAAAAATAGGGTGAGATTCTGAAGAATCCCCGTAGAGACATAATATCGTTCATAAAGAATGTGAAAAGTAAATATGACATGTGTCAAGGTATGCACAAATTAATGAATAATATAAACACATCATCGTCATGTATACATGAGTAGGGTCCAGCCCCACAATCTACACTGGTTGGACTGCTGCCAACTTTCAGTGTAAGTGCACCTCTGGCACTAATTGCCCCTCTCAAGGCAAATCATGTTGATTAATAAAGTGCATTTACAAAACAATGGCATCCACACAATCACATAACTTATGGCATAGTGTATGAAGGATAATGTCCCTACCTCAAAGCTTTATAATCCCTTTTTCCAGCGTGTCTCATAACGCGTGCCGTTTCGGCTTTCAAATCGGTCCTAAAATATTAAATGTACCAGAAATAGGTCATAACCTATCTAAGTATCAATTTAGACTCTTCCATAGTATTTTTTTGTGGTTATATTAGTCTATGGTGAAAATTTACCACAATGCTCCTGAGACCCCGGCCTGGCCCCGCCGTACCCGGCCTGATGGCACGTTTTACCAAAATTTTGATCAAAGCTCTTCTAACTTATTTTCACCCAAGGAATCCATTTCCGGGCTTGAAATCACCAAATTCAGTGTTAAATTACGAAAATACCCTTGACAGCCTCTATTTAGGGATTTCAATGGCGTTTTCGTAATTACGCTTTTTCAGCCTCTACCGAAAAAGCGCCCAACTATAACCCCACCTATTTTTTTCCACTGAGTCCAATGGAACCATTTATTTCATGAAAATCCAACTCCTAGTACCAGTTCTGGTCCTGGCCAAAAATATGAAGAAAAATAGAAAAAATGGAGCTTTGTGTTTTAGCTTCCAAAACTTGTACTTTTCCACTTTTAATCCTTGGTTAACTCATTTAAACACTTCATAATCATGATTTAAAGGATTTTGGGCAGCATAACCCTTAGGGTTATAGCTTTTATAATTTTACAACTCAACCCAAAAATCATAAAAACCAAACAACAATTATCAACAACAACTCAAGAAGGCAAGTTCATGAAGTTACCCTCTTTGGCTTCTTGGTTTCCTCTTACTCTAGGCTCCTCCTCCTCTTTCCCCTTGAGCTAAGAATGTGCCTTCTAACACATGGATTCCATTGAAGAAGGAGAGTTCAGAGATATTTTCATGGAAGATCACAAGGAAAATACTTAAAAGACAACACTTACCTTAGTCTTATTGCTCCTTCTTCCCTCTAGCTCCCAATAACTTCACAAACTCACTCTCTTTCTCTTGTCTTTGTGTTTAGACGAAATGTGTGTATAAAGGGGAAGGGAAGATGTTTTATTTTACTTATTCATCTTTCTTCCTAGCCATTGATTTCATCAAGAGCTTCCAATGTGACACTTGTCACACTCCCTTCTTCCTCATAATTTCTCCACCTAATTTCTATTATATTGAATCAATGATCTCCCTTTTGCTTGCCCCTAAAAACCATCGCTACCCCCTCTCCTCTTACAAGACAAGCAATCTCCTTACATGTAATCAAGTTTGTCTCTTCCTTCACTCAAGCTATTCTCATCATGCACTTCACCATACTTCCCTCCATAATTGCTCCCTTTGACTCTCCTTAACATTGAACTAGTCTTCTCCCTTGGTTAGCTTTTAAAAAAAAACGTGCTCCCCCTTCTCATGCTCCAATTAAACCATTACTCTTCCAACTAGACCAATTCTTACACTCAAGGTAGCATACCATTTCATCATTATTTGTCCATGTAGCATTTTTTTAATGCAATTTGACATGTGCTCATACAAATCCATTATAATTTAATCCCCTCCTCATATGATCATGACACTTGGCATTTTAATTCCATTAATCAATTTCTAACACCTTTTATTGTCAATTTTCGGAATAATGCCAATTCTGGCAGATTTTCTGCCTTAACTTTGAAAAATCATAACTAATTCTATAGACATTGTTTCAAAGCGATTCCAAAGCCTATGGAACCCTTATTGAGTCTAGTTTCAAGAAAAAATATGAAATTTTACTAGATGAAATCATATCATTCCCATATTTTCAATCTTTGACCATTGCTCCAGAAATTAGTCAATTTTGATGGGCAAACTTCAAAAATTCATAACTCTCAATCCACAAGTCAAAATGGCTTATAATATCTATCAAATTAAAGCTTAGGATGTCTAATTTCACCCTGTAAAACTTCATAATTTTTTATCATCATTTGGTTTTCCAAAACTATATGACAATCTCACTACCTCGCAGGTGATTTCACTGAAACCACTATTCCACTTTCAATTTTCAATATTTAATTCCTTAGGCCTTAAATATTGACCATTTTATTGAATATATAAAATAATTACAATATATTCCTGGTGAATAAAATTTGGGATGTTACAAAAGACAAGTTGCTACAAAATACAAAATAAAAAGAGGTCTTATAAAAATAAAATGATGGAATAAATATATTTATTATCAACATAAAAATAAAAAATCTGTATACCAATAGATGTGTAATAGAATTGATTTTGATTTTATTTATATTAATGTGGCAAAATTAATTCAGATGTACACTTAATGAGAGTCACGTTGCCAGCTATTAACATCTTACAAATAAAGAAATCATAGTAGCCATTACTTATAATTGATAAATCTATAATGAACTAATAAAAAAAACTGCAAGAATCTATTTAAAAAATATGTGAATTTAAACGAACCTTCATGTTAATTTTCCTTTTTATATTCATTATAATAAATGTGCGTAACACATTCAAATAAAAAATACATAGAATTAGCAATCACTTTTTTATGTGAATTGATAATACTTAACTAATTTAAGTATATTAAAAAAATGAAATAAATTAGTTGACAATAACAAGTATAATTTGATCTCCCTAAAACATAATAAGTAACATTAGATCTTATAACCTAAATAAAATTAGCTTAGATAAAAATGATAAATACGAGAAATAAAATAGTGTAAAATCTTATATTTAAAACCAAATCTATCTCTCATAATCAGCTCTTCTTTTTGAATAAGTGATACAATGATGGTGAGGTCTCCAAGATAACAGCTTGGGTAAGAATTCCTAAATTTCTAGTTTATTTCTATGATAAGGGTATTTTATATGTGGTGGGTAACTGAATTGGACGGATTTTGAAAGTGGATACAAACACTTTTAGACAAACTAAAGGACGTTTTGCATGTATATGTGTTGAAGTTGATTTGAGTGCACCTTTGCTCTCATCCTTAATGATTAATGGGAAAGAGAAGAAAATTGTCTATGGGGGTTTACATTTAATTTGTTTATCATGTAGGAGGTATGGTCATGACACTGAACATTGTCCTAATAATCAAGTAATAAACATGCCTAAGTTGTCATGCGTGGCAAAAACGTCGATTTCTACAGCTACAACACCGTCGCCTATATCATTCGAGACAACCACTAGAAAGTATGGGGAGTGGATGGTAGTGCAGTGTCAGGGAAGGAGGCAATGGGTTCCCAAATGCAGGAAATGGTAATTATGGGCGTGAGTCTAGGCGTGATTTGCGTTCTAGGAATATGGGAGGAGGATCACACTTTGAGGCTCTTAATGCTGAAGAGATGGGAACTAATGATGGAGGTTATAGTGATAGCGCAAATCAGGGGAAGATTCTTGTTAGTTCAAAGCCAGGAGAGAGATCATGTGAATCAAGGGGAAAGTCTGGTCACATACCTGATTTAAATAAAGGGAGCAAGGGGAAGAATGGATTGGATATTTTAAATGTAGGGAAAAAGGAGAGAAATTGTGATCCGGTGAAGAGTGTTGGGCTTTTAAATAAGTTGAATAAACCACGTGGGATCCAAGCAGTTAAGAAAAAGGAGATCGAGGAGGAAGCTTCCATAATACAGAAAACAAAGACACAAGTGGAACATTATATGTCGAATTCTCATCTAGTAATTCAAGAAGCTGGATCGTCATGTAACAAGTGGGGATGTGGGGTCAAAAATGAAAAAGAATGATATTAGAATAGATTCCAGGTCCTCGACTATCCGCCTAGAAGCCTCTAATCCTCTTGATCCAGGTGCAGAAGGAAGGGAAACTTTTGAAACTCGAAATAATACAATTGGAGTTGTTAATGACGTGGTGATGCATGATGTTGAGGAAGAGTAGGAGGGACATACGTCTCAATAATGCCTGGTTTATTTGTGCTCTTCTTCTTTGTTATTAATTTTTTTAATGATTATTATGACTTGGAATACTAGAGGTGCCGGTGGTGTCGTTTTTCATAGATTACTTAGTGATGTCATTGCCAGGCACGGTGTTAACTTACTTGCTCTGTTAGAACCTAGACAAGTAGGGATGAAAGTGAAGCTCATTGCAAGAAATCTGGGATGGACGAATATGCATGTGGTTAAAGCATAAGGATTTAGTGGAGGTATATGGTTGTTCTGGGATTCTATGCTATAGTTCTCTGTGACTTTTCAAATGATCACTTTATTCATGGAATGGTAAATCAAAGCACAAGTGATGAGTGGTCACTTACTGTGATGTATGGGCATCCAAATATTGTTATTAGACGCCAACTGTGGCAAAATCTTGAGGATATTCAAAAATCAGTTCTTGGAGGCTGGGTAGTGATTAGAGATTTCAATGTTGTTTTGTGTCCCATAGATCACTGGAGTAAGAATCACAGGGAAAATACTGGTATTGATAAGTCCTTATGGAATTGGATTTTAGGTAGCGAATTACTTGATATTGGTTTTGATGGACCTTAATTTACATGAGGTAATTTGACTAGCTAGAGCAGGATTAATAGAGCTTTGGTGAATAACTGCTGGTTTATTAATAATCCTAATGCTACGGTGACACACTTGCCAAAATATAAGTCCGATCATTGTCTGATTTTGGTTGATACTAATACCATGTACTTACGGCAAAAGAATTGAAGGCCTTTTAGATTTTTTTTCCCTGGGTTCTGCACGATTAATTCAAGAATTTTTTATAGTCACATTGGGGTATGGAAGATGACTGGTGCGTTTTTGTAAAACAATTTACTAAGGATTTGAGGTTATAGAATAAGGAGGTTTTCGGTAACATCTCCTATATGAAAGACATCTTATATCGACAATTAGATGGGATTAATGCAAATCTGGCTTTGGTAGGTGTATCGGAGGACCTTGAAAAGTTATGAGGGGAGCTATGGGGCGAGCTGGAGAAGCTTTTGGCATGAGAAGAAGTCATGTGGTTACAATACTCTCGGGCTACCTTGTATGTGGGTGGGGATCAAAACACCAAATACTTCCATTCAGTGGCTAATGGGAGATGGAGAAGAAATAAAATAGAGGCCTTGAAGCTTGAATAAGGGGAGTGGACATATGATGCAGCAGAAATTATGAGAATGGGAAGCCAATTCTTTGAAAATTCGTATACAGAGACCCATATATATAATGGATCCTTGGCATTCAGATGTACTTATCCTGAAATTCATGATGTCAATCTATGAATTCTAGGGAGATCGATTGAAGATTATGAGATTAAATGAGCTTTATTTGATATGGGGCCATTAAAAGTGCTAGGCCCAGACGGTTTTAATCCGCTATTTTACCAGAGCCAATGGGAGACAGTGGGGACCATCAGTGCTTGACTTAGTTAAAAGAGTTTTTAATGATCCAATGAGGATAAGGCAGATCAATGGCACTCAATTAGTACTCATACCGAAAGTGGACCATCTGGAGATGATTCAAGATTTCACCTCTACAAGTCTTTGCAATGTTGTGTACAAGATAATTACAAAGGTTATATCAAATAGACTAAAGGTCATCATGCCTTTAGTGATAGCTCCGAATCAATGCAGTTTTGTGAGAGGGCGTCAGAGCTCAGACAATATTATCCTGGTTCAAGGGATCATTCACTCTATAAAGTCCTTAAGGAAGAAAAAGGGTTTCATGGCCATAAAAATAGATTTGGAGAAGGCTTATGACATTATTAAATGGAGTTTTATAACAAAATGTTTAATAAAACTCAAGATCCCTGATTATCTTCTGAAGGTTATTCAAGCTTGTATGTTGACGTCTCAGATGCAACTCCTTTGGAAATGATAGACTTCTAATATGTTTTGTCCATCCCGTGGGGTTCGACAGGGTGACTCAATAGCATCGTATCTTTTTTGTTATCGTGATTGAAAGGTTGGGCCATCTCATCCAAACGAAAGTAGAAGAGGGTGACTGGTAACCATTTGGCTCTCCAAAAGAGGTACTCCTGTCTCTCATATCCTTTTTGCTGATGATTTCATTTTGTTTGCAGAAGCATATCTAGATCACACAGGGGTTGTGAAGGTCATTTTGGATGATTTCTGCAATATTTCAGGCCAGGAAGTGAACACTGGAAAGTCAAGAATTTACTTATCAAAGAACGTGAATCACATAAGATGCAAAGAAATCGGTGATTTCTTGAATTTTACTCCGACATTGAATCTAGAGAAATATCTGGGAATACCTATATTTCATGAATAGAGCTCAAAGGAAACATATAGTTTCCTCCTGAATAAGATGGATGCTAGCCTTGCTAATTGAAAGTCCAATATGTTATTGATGGCGGCTAGGCATACTCTAATGTCTTCTATAATGTCAGCCATGCCATCTTATACTATGCAGATAGTGCCTCTTCCCTAGGGGACATGTGATGAAATTGACAACGATGTCGTAACTTCCTCTGGGGTAGTACCTCAGTTAGTAGAAAACCTCATCTTTTATCTTGGGATGTGGTGTGTTCATGTAAGGAGGATATGGGCTTGGCTCTTAAAAAAGCTCATTACCAGAATGAGGCATTCATGTTGAAACTTGGATGGAGTATGATTAATAGATGAGACTCGATCTGAGTCAGGTTTTTGTGAGAAAAGTACAAAGCTGGCGATGATATTATTCCAAGAGTTGAGAAGCATCGATCGGAGTCTAGTACATGGAGGGGTATCTGTAACAATTGGGACAAGGTAACAGATAGTATAACTTAGAGAGTTACCAATGGCTAGAATGTTTCATTCTGGAATGACGTATGGGTGCCACATTTGGATAATCTTCAAAGTTTGGCAACATGACATTTGCCCAGGGATGTTACTGAATGGGAAGTAACTAACTGCATCACTCCTTCTGGTCAGTGGGATATACGCAAATTTAATAAACTACTTCTACTATATGTATGTACTGCTATCAATCATATCAACATCCGTAAGCTATATGGGGAGGATTTCCCAGCATGGAGATGGTCTTTTGATGGAATTTTCTCCTTGAGCTCGGCTTACAAATACCTGGTGGGTATGCTACGGCCTCATGCTAAATACTGGTGGAGATGTGTTTGGAAAATGAAGGTCCCTCAAAGGTATCACACTTTCTTATGGCTGTGTTTTCATGGTCGCTCATAGAGCCGGGAATTCGGGCCGAGCCCGAGGCTTGAGCCCTTCAAGGGTCGGGCTTATGATTTAGAGGCTAAAAAAAGAAGCGGGCCTAAAAGGGCCGCCCTGTAGGGCCGCAAGCCCTGTAGGGCCGGCCCTTTTAGGCCCGTTTAATATTTTTTTAAAATAAATTAATAAATATAATATCATTATATCAAATTATCAATATGAGAGACACCTAAGTACCTAATAGAGTATTAATAACAGGTAAACATTTATTAATTTGTTTGATTTATTTTATTTTCTACAATGATTTATTAATTTAAACTTTAAAAAATAGACTAATTTGGACATTAGATGATTATTTTAACTAAAAATTTATGAGTTTTAAAAATAATGTATCTCAATTTAAAGCAAAATAATAAATAAATTGTAAAACTTAAAAAATAAATTTTTTTGAATTAACATGAGTTTAAGCCCGTTTAGGCCCGAGCCCGTGAAGGGCCAGCCCTGTAGGGCTGAGGGCCTAAAAATATTGTACTTTTTAGCAAATGGGCCTAAACGGGCCGGCCCATTTAGGCCCGAGCCCGTGAAGGGCCGGCCCTACGGCCCGTATTCCCGGCTCTAGTCGCTCAATGACAAACATGATGCCGTTCCATCGTGGTAGTCACCCCACGAGTAGTTGTGAAATATGCCATACTTCACGAGAGTCAATGCTGCACGTTTTATGGGATTGCCTAGACACTTCTAAGCTTTGGAATGATTTCTTACCATCAGGTTGCCGGGATATGTTCTTTGGTATATGAGATAGGAGTGATTGGCTTACATGGTGTATGGGAAGAAAGGACATAGTACAGGGATTCGAGTTTCATCTTTGGTTTACAATCTTATACCGGTTTATCTTGTTAGCTCGTAATGGTCACTGCTTTAACAATAATACTTGGAGTAGACAAGCCATTTTAAATCGTGCTTGTGCCTACCTAGCATGGGGTAACACAAGTATGTTTTAAGACCATAACGAGGAAGGGAGTTGCCCATGTTGGAAGACACCATTGCCAGGGTGGTTGAAGATTAATACTGATGGATCTAGGATTGACAACTTAGGGATATGCACTTGTGTATCGAATTGGGAAAGGGATGGTGGTCTCTGCTGAAGCTTGGAGTGTATTGTAGGGACTTAAACTTGCATGGGATAGAGGATACAGAAAAATCTTGATTGAGTGAGATTGTAGTGATGTCATGGAACTGATTCAGGGCACGGTGTCTCAGGAACACCCAGATCTTCACCTTATCGTGGAGATTCACACATTAATGGACCGAGATTGGGAAGTTGAAATGTTACATTGTACTCGTGATATTAATTCAGTTGCAGACGTCATGGCAAAGGAAGTTTGGCAGATGGCAATAGATCTTCATATTACTGATTCACCTCTTGAAGCTATTAAGAATTTATTATGTACGGATGAAAATAGGTTGAGAATGCATGTAGACTCAGGGGGTTAGCTTCTGAGGAGATTGTAGTATATCATGTACTATAAAAAAACAAAAAAGACCAATATTTTATTGTTTAAACGATGAGGCATGACCTGAACTATGATCTAAGCCACCAAAACCTGACAAGCTCAAGTTGAATGAATTTAAAATTTTATCTTTAATTTATTATTGTATAAATTTAATATTCTTGCATTAGAATATATATTAAATAAAGATAAAACTGTCAAATTATTAATTTTTAAGACAGAATTAATAAATTTTAATATTGTTTTATTCTAGCAAAACATTTTAGAAGTGAATTATAAATAAGATCAGTACAGTATGTAACACTATGAATAATTTCCAATATAGAATAAATTCTTGAGGCCTACTCGAGTTCGGTGACTAAGACATTTAATTTTATTTGTTACGATTAAAAAAAATTGATTCTAGAAGACTAATCCATTTTGACATCACAACGTGCCACGCACATCTCCAATAGGCTTGATTTGCGCATACAAAGAAAATTAATGGTGCGTAGCTTTTATGGCGGGCTATTAACAAGTCATATTATGGAAGGATTTGTCCACCACAAAAGGCAAGACCTTTAGAATTCAGGTTCAACTAAAAAAAGGTTGAAATATTACGGAAAGATATTACTTTTAGTTATAGGGATTTCGATGGCTTAGATGCAAAGTTTTGAGTTCGAATATATATGAATGCAAAAAAAAAAAAAAAAAGAAAAAGAAAGAAAGAAAGAAAGAAAGCTTTTGGAAATATTACCCTAAGTTGAGTTTAATAATTTTCGAATTTGATCCAGTCGACCAACAAAACTTTTGGTTGATATAGAAAACGGTCTCACCTAGAAGTAGGATAATATAAGTTTGAATTATGATAAAGTGTCTGTTTGGATTAGCAGCGGAGAAGGAGCTTTTTTTGCAGATGGGCTTTTGAAAAAGTCATATAGAAAAAAAGGAGATTTGTAGATGTGATTTGTGTTTGGATTGACGGTGTCAGAAGTGACTTTTTTTTCATAAAAGTTGAGAGAAGTAACTTGAATGAGTTTCTCATAAAAACTCCATTTGCTTCATAAGCCCAGTCATCCCAAAAGCTTTTCCAAACACATCAAATGAGCTTTTAGGCCCCAGATGAGTTTTTTTTGGACCCAAACGGATTCCCAAACAGAACCAAACACATTTGTCAGGAGAAGTAAAAAACCTTTACATTTTAAATCTCAAGAAGGAAAACTCTGGGTCAAATCAACATTTTGAATAGTCACATAGACAAAGAAGTTAGAATATTTTAAAAAAAATAACTTTATTGAGTTGCACAATTTGAAACTCAAAAAGATGATGTTAACATATTGGAAATTAACTTTATTTTAGGATTTTAATATTAGTTGGAACAAAATTTAATATATTTTTTTTATAAGGCTGATACATCAAATTATATGAATTAAATATTCGTGTTGTAACAGTGACTTCTAATATGGATCCATTTATTTATCCTTTACAAAAACCACTTTTTAAGACATTTTACAATACTTATATAAATGATTAAATATAATCCGAATATAAAAGTAATTAGATTCAAATATGCAATAGAAGATAGGGAATATTTACAAAAAATTATGAGCATACATGAAGATAACATCAAATTTTAAAAGTGGTAAATAATAAATATTTGTATGAAACAGAGAGATATATATAAAAATACCATAAATTAAATAAAAAATCATTTGTTTTGATAGTGACCAATTTAAAATACTTTTATTTATAGAATCTCTATACAATATATAAATTTTTATAAAATATTTAAACTGCGTAAAAAATATTTATTTTTTGTGATAGAACAGATGGTTATAGAACTTGACAATACTTTAACTCAATGGAATTCCCACAGTGGCTGAAATGGAATCTCACGATGAATGATTGTAGAGGAGATGAAGAATGGAGAGCGACATTTGCTATAACATGCTGGTGGATTTGGCGAAGAAGGAATTTGTTCGTATTTGAAAGTAAGACCATCTTGAATAGTATGATTATGTTTAGTGTGCAAGCTATGATTCGCAGTATCCGAGAAGCACATGATAAGCTTGTGGAAGGTGGAATGACCAATGTACCAAGTGGAGGAACTAGGTTTTCATGGGTCCCGCCAGAGCCGGGCTGGGTCAAACTAAATGTAGACGGAGCTTTCTCTCAGTACAACCATGTCGTAGCAGTGGGTGGTCTCATCCGTGATGAGTATGGCAACTTCATTCGAGGATTCATATTTAGTTGTGCTGAGGGTGATGCACTCTCTGCCGAGTTATGGGGATGCATTCATGGGTTGAGAATTGCATGGGACATGGGTTTTCGCAAGATCATCCTTGAATCTGACTCGACTGAAGCAATCTCTCTCATTCTAAATGAAAGAGAGGTGGAGATACATGCAGATTCTCTGCTGATTCAAGAAGCCATTGGACTACTTCAGCGACAATGGGAAGTAAGTGTTAATTATGTTAGCCGATGGATTAATGTTGCTGCGGATCTTCTTGCCAAAGAGGGGCTATCGTCAATGCCTGGAGTTCATTTCGTTACTGAGGCGCCTGAAGCGCTTGCACGGATTATTGTGAAGGAGAAGGGTTAGATAATGTTGGGTTTCCTTTTATTATTATCAAAAAAAAAAGAACTTGACAATACTATTTTCGCCAGCATAAAACTTGACAGTGCTAAACATTAAAATATTTTCTTGAAAGTATCTTGCTTTCATCCAAAAAAGACAGCGAACCAACATAATACTGCTTTTTTTTGGATACAAACTAAATAAATTTAAAAGGTGATATTTTCTCCAAAGGAAAAAAATTAAAGGTAATAATTGATAAAAAGTTGTGGTTCCAGCCTGTGAAGTAAAAAACACATAAAGGAGACTTTTTCTTTGTTTTGGGAATTTTATTTATTGGTGGGAAGAAAAAGAAGTCACGGCACAGACAAAGAAAAAAGTCAACATGTGACTCCATAATTGTTTTAATAATTAAATAGAAATTCATAATTACTCATCATTACTTATGCACGTTTGGTGAAGAAACCCTATTAAGAGATAGGATGCTGCAAACACAAAATTTGAATTTTGACTGCTGGAATTGCAAAGTTGACATATTAGGATCACAATGATTTGACCAAACAACACATCCAAGGTAAAAAATTACAAGATTTTTAGATGTAGTTCTATAATTGGATCGAGTATGAGGGTAGTTTTATGTTTATTTTTACAATTCTAACACAACCGTCTTCTTTTATTCTTATAATTTATCTGATCAATCTTGCTTAGTCGACTTTTATTATTATTGTTGTTAATGATGATTATGGTAAATTATTATATATGATCTCCTATGCCTTCTATAAATCTTGATAAATGAGTCTCCACTTACATGACTTATGAATAATAGTAACATTTTTTTTTGTAAATTGTATATGGAATATTAATTAGAATTTTCATATATCATCCAACAGTCACTTAGTATTAAAAGATATGTTTTTTTTTTCACTAAGAAGACATTAATATCAAAAAATGGTAAAATTTACTATAGCACATATTATTTATAAATTATGAATCATACAACTTACTTAAATTCTATAATAACACTTCTTCAATGAATAAGGCAAAAGCATAAGTTTTTTCTGTTCTATTTAAAAGTCACATTATTAAATTTTTCATGTGATCGTACAACTTTATTAATTATTTATTATTATGTAAACATTATACTCTTAGGATACAATGTATATTAAATAAGAGTAAAATTGAAAAGTTGTTAAATTTTAAGACAGAGTCAACGAGATTTAAAGTTTTCATTATTTCCGGTGAAATATGTTGAAAATAACTTTTAAATATGATCAAATGAGTATATATAGATAGATGTTTTAATTTAATTGGCAAGAAAATGAAGTCATGAGACATACAAGGGAAAAAGTCAATATGTAAACGCTCATTAAGGGTTGAACATTTATATCATTCAAATAAAAGAAAAACTTCCCAGTTGGGTGAAGAAACACTACCGGTAAATAGAGATAAACATGTTACATTATGAGAGAGAGAGAGAGAGAGAGAGAGAGAGAGAGAGAGAGAGAGAGAGAGAGAGACACACACACACACACACACACACACACACACACACGTGTGCTGGACCCAGACATCAACCTAAATTGGGCCTGGCGCAAAAACCACCAAGCGAGTTTTAGGCCTCTGGCCCATCTCAAGACTGAAAAAAAAAAAACCAGAAAAGAAAAGAGATTGAGATAACCCTCTAAATTAACTTGCCACCTTGTGATAGATTAGGGCTACCTAATAAATCTCTAAACATTTTCTGCAAAAAGCCAGACAGAAACCTGTGTGCTGTTCCAAGTTCATTGAGAGCAATTAGTTGGGTTTGTACTTCCATTCTAAGTAATGACTTTTCCATAATTACCAACAGCATCATCAAACCCTAATTTTAAATTTGAATAATTCAAAGAGTAGGCCATTCTTGCAAAAGCAAAGACATGCACACTCATACAAATAATTACGACAGCACCAATAAAACTCAGAACAATAATTAGATCCATCCTTTGTCCTATAAAAGATATGATAATACCTCAGATTGTAGGTAAAAGCAAAAGGTTCAAATGGATGGTCACAGAACTCTCATAAAATAATACAGTAACAAAAAAAAAAAAAAAATGATGGTCACAGCTCATGTTCCATCATTTCTGCCATACTTCATCAAGCCAAATACATCTTATATGAATCATATGAACTTTATCTTCTCTTTATCTCTTCCTCAATAGTTCTTCCCTTCGATCCTTAATATAAAATTTAATTGACTTTTTTAAAGAGATTTAAAAAGTTAAATAAATTACTTAATCATAGCATATGTTACATATCATTAGATTATATATCAGTTTATAAGTTGGACAAATGAATTTAGAGAAAAAAGATAAATATATATATTCTAAAGTAATTTATTTAGTTTTCTTAATCTCTTTCAAAAAAAGTCAATCGGGTCTTATATTAAGAATCGGAGGAAGTACATTGTATGCGGCCACTTATATATGATTACACAGGATCCATGCTGCCCCACTAAGGCACTAAAGCATAAGCATAATAGGCTTCACAATTAAAAAAAAAAAAAAAAAAAACCTAGGCAAAGCTTCCAATCCAAGGCATTTGCCATCTGGTTTCTTAACAGAAACGTAAAATGAACAACTTTTTAGAAGACCTAATCATATGTTGCTAAACTGTTGCAAAATATATTATCTGCATGGATCATATTTTTATTAGGAATATAATAGCAAAAATAACAAAACTGTACCTAAATTTTGTCCAATCCAAAACTGTTTTGACAAAATACTGAGCTCAGCGAACTATTATGGATATTTACATTCTAAAACGAACAAGAAGCAAAAAGAAGTACCGGTAAATTATATGTAAGCTAAACATGGTTTTCATGCACTTATCATACACTTTATATCGTACAAGATTTAGGAGCTTTCGCAGGTCTTCCAAGTAGCACTTTGGCAGCGTCTTTTCTTCAAACTCACCTGCAAAATAAGGGTTATGATTAGCAATAGTTACAAGATGACTCAATATATGCAAATATAGAAGTTGAATCTAAAAGGACCCAACTTATAGTTCCAAACAAGTTTGATATGAGGCTGCCTTTAAAAACAGGACAATGGTGGAATTTTTTTTTCTGGAAAACCCAACCATGTCTTGTTGAATTGGTAGCCAATGCTTAAAAACTGTATCCCAAATTGTTAATTAAGTTGGAATCAACTACTATATCCCATTGATGAGAAAGGAAGACTGATCATCCACCAAAATAAAAAAAGAAATCTTATCCATGCAAAATCTGTCATTGATGAACAAGCTTTTGACATTTGCATTCTTTTAAAAGAACTACCATATATATGATCAACCCGCAAACTTCAGTGGAGGTAAGCTCAAAGACAATGAAGAAAACCATTAAAACAGTTCAAATTTCAGGCATTCCTAAATGATCAAACTGAAATTATTAACTAAATTCTTTTGGCAATTCATGAACTCCACAGATCAATACTTTGACTTGTTTGTCAAATTTGCTTGAATTTAGGCAATACAATACAAACGGCAAGATACAGAAAGTAAAAATCATGTCCTTTCACCTAAGAAAATTATAAGAGCTTCAAGGGTCTAAATGAAATCCACTTGCCAAGCAGACGCAAGTTTTTATTAGTATCATATATGACACAAGAACATACACATTAGAAACTTGAAGGGCATAATCATCATACTTGGTTCAGTGAATAACGTCCTAAGCATATGACTTGAGAGTTATTGTACAAGCATGCCTTCAAAGACTAGCTTCTCCTTTATTAAAATCAACGTTATTGTAAATAACAAGTCTTACACCATACCTTAGCAGATGAAGGGGGCAAGGAAGACCCACGAACAGGGGTTCTCAGGTGTTTAATCTCTTGAAGATGGTTTGCTATCTCCTCCAGAAGCTTCAGCTGAACCTTTTTACTTTCTTCATTCTCTGACAAGAAAGTCAATTTCTCTTTTTCATGCTTTAGAATCTTCAGCCTTTCTCCAAGCATCTCAATCTCAGTGCCAATCTTTAACTTTTCATTAATGTTGGCAGCAACACCATCATCACTTTCTTCCTTACTTGCCCAAGGAAAATTACTCACTGCTATACTGTTAAGAACTTCAAGACTTCCTGAAGTGAGATCATCATCTCTAGGTTCATCTGAAGCAGTATTGAATGAAAAGCCATTTGTCTTTTCAACTTCCTCCTTCCTAAGTTCTATGTTGTCATCTATGACATGTACATCAAGAACATCTGGTTCAGTATCAAGGAGAGAGCTGAGCAGATTGCCATGATACTGATCCTTCAGATGCCTGTTTTTCTTTAGCTCTTCTCCATCATTTATTCTGATACAAGTTTGATCCATTGTATGATTTGATTGAAGATGTGCAATCTGGGCCATTGAAATGGAACTGTCAGCCTGCAGGTGAGATTCAGTTGTTTCAACTGAAAATAATGACCTTTGTCCCAAATCATCTAGCTGGAAATTTGATTTTCCATTTGGTTGCTCACTTACTCTTAAATTCATCTGTCTATAAGCTTCAAGTTCCTTTTCAAGAAAGTGATTCTCCCTTTCCTTTCTTATAAGAATTTCTTGCAGAATATCCATCTCTTCTTCCTCATAAGCAACTCTTTCTTCTATCATCCTCTGGTATTGCCTAGTTTCGATTTCTATGAAGGCCTTCTCTTCCTGCAGACGAGATATCATCGCCATCGCTTCATCAGCAGCAGTTGCAGCAGCAGACCTCTCTTTCTCTAGCTCTAAGCAAAGAGCAGCATAGGCAGCTTTCACTTCTTCAAGCGCCGCCTCCAACATCTTGATATGGCTCTCTCCACTTTCAACAACCTGCATACTGTCTTGCCCATTACTCACGTAGATTTCAGTTGAAGATGAGGATTTGTCCTGTGGTGGGGTATCAACCAGTGGTCCACCAAATTCATAGCTGTGGAAGGCTCTTTCTTCCATATCTTGGTCCATATGAGCATCTTTTATATCTGAATGGAAGAATAATGAAAACAGAAAGTTTAAAACCAACATCCAGCATCTACAACTAAATAAAATATAGTGATTAGTTTTAAATAAAATTCAACCACAGATAACTGCTACTCATACTCAATCTTTCATCCTCTTGCCAATTCGAAAGTTGTTTGAAATCAAAACAGCTACCATATATCAATATAACCACAAGAAGTTGAAACCTTTTTATCATTTCAATCAGGATTGAATGAATGATAAAGCCATCAACATGTGGTAGCTCCATGCAGTAGAATAATCCATATTCACATTAAGAATATGCCACTTGAACAGAAATCACAGACAGAGCAATAATATAAGCAAAGATCATTTCTCCCACTTACCCAGTAAGCAAACTTCTCTCCCTGAAGCAGGATTCATTCCAGTTGTTTTACTTCCAACTATATCACCCTCAGAAGGCAAGGAGGAAACCAGGGTAACATCAGACTGAGGATTTTCAGAAGGAAAAACTGAGGAGAACTTCCCACATTCGTAATTACCCTTCCTCCTCCGCCGAATTCCGGACCTTCTTCTCAAATTTACAATTCTCTTCCCCTTAGTATCATATCCATTTTCTCTATCAATTGAGGCAAGCAAATGTGGGCTTGACCATGAACTGCTGCAAGTTGCCTCATCTTCCAAATCGGGAACCTCATCCGCAGATTTCTTCTGTACAGTCATTTTCTCATTCGAAGTGTATGCATGATCCTTAACCCTCACCAGATCATAAGGAAACCTCTTCACAGCCATCACTTGAATAGAGCATATCTTTCGTAACGGCCAGTCATAAAGCACTTTGTGCAGACAGAAATCACCATTCTTATACCCCAAAACTCCCTTACAAGGACATGGCAAATACAGTCCGAAAAGCATCAAGAATTTTGAGGCAAAGAAAGCAAAAGCCAATCCACATAGCAATAAATAGGCTAGAACTAGGTCAATAAAGGCTCCAACAAGACCGCCCAACGTCCAAGAATGAATTTCACGAGAAGCCATCCTTCTCTAAGAAGCTCAAAAACCCACAAAATTTCACGCAAAATCTCAAGAAGCAAATAACTATTTACAAGAGCTAAAAGAACAGTACATGCAGGAATACGAGTAACAAAACCCTCGAAGCAAATTACAAAGATTTCTTGGACCCGGATAGCAAAATCTCCGATCAAAAGAACCCACAAAGTACAATTCAGATCATTACCGAAGAACTGTAGAACCCAAGCTCATACAAGAAAGTTTACAGCAACTCAAAGCTTTAGCTCAAAGGAAGAAACTGAAGAAAACAAAACCGAAAAAGAAAAGAACCTCTATATATCTTCAAATCATAACCCCAACAAGAACCAACGAGATGGATAATGATAATTATGCCAGAACTTGAAAGATTCCCATAAGAGCTTAAAATAAGCGAAATTGATTATTGTAACCTCCATTGCTCCAACAGTCCCTACCAACTTTTTTTGCGTCGGAAAGAGACTGGAGGACTTTCCAGGGCGGATCTTTAACCAAAGGGGGGAAAGTGAAACAGGAAGGCGATGATTGAAACGACGTCGTTAGGCAATCATGTTGGAGAAATGAAAACAATGAAAATACACGGGGCTGATGGAGAAGACGAGAGATAAGTTGGCTTCTTCTTTAAGGAATGGAATAGATAAGCCGAAATGATGCCAAAACCACGCCACAAACGCCAATTTCTTCATGTTCAGTCTCAATGAATTATCTAGGTTCAACTCTGTCATATCAAAAATTTTCCACTTTTCTAATTTTAAATCAATGATAAAGTTAAATCAACTTCATGGGCATCTTCACTAACAGCCAAAAAGAAACGAACAGGGCTTGCCGCTGCCATCAGCCAGCCAACTTTAGCTAAATTGAGAGGTTCGGTCAAAATTATTTAAAAAAACTTTATAATTATCTTTAATAAAATTTGGATCAAATTACTGCAATTTGTCAAGAAAGGGATTTACTAAAATTTAATAACAATTGAAGTGCATGCAATAACAAGATATAGTCTATGAAATAACTGTGGGTTTATACTACTCAATTGACATTGAGACTTTTTGATAATTAAATCTTTTTATTAGAACCGTATAGTTATTCTCTTAATGAGTATAATTAACTCAAACTTTTATCGTACTTATTTAAATGATGAAAGTTTCTGTCACTTATGTCAACCCAAAAAGATATTACATCGGGCATAAGATCCAAAATTTTCAATTAGTCCAATTAATTGTTTACTAGGCACAAGTATTCTTTTATTGAAAATAATTTTGTTTCAGACATTATAATACACTAAGGGCCTGTTTGGTTCAAGGGGAGGGGGTGGAAGGGGAGCAGTTCATTTTTCATCTCCTCCAAAACCCCTATTTGGAGGGAACAAAAATGAGGAGATGAGAGGGATTTGAAACCCCTTTTTTGATAGCTTCCCTCCAATTTTTTATACCAAACAAGAGTAGGGGTTCATTTTTCATCCCCTCTCATTCCCTCCCCTCCAACCAAACAGACCCTAAGTGTGGACATATCTATCTCCCTACGAGGTTTAATTATTTTTTTATAAGTTCCAATTTATGGTTGTCTAAATATTAAAAGCATTTTTACTTTTAAATTCTAATCACTACACACACTCTCTCTCATTATCTTTTTCCCCCACACGTTTGCTTTCTTCTATTTTTATCATTATTTTTCTCACTCGTTTGCCCTCTTATAAATAAAGATAAAGATATATTTAAAAAAAGAAGTACATTTCTTACATAAGCCACTTCTTTTCGTTGGCTTCAGACTGCTATAACTGTTCATAAGCCGTTTTGTTCTTCCTCGGGCTGCTCACATTTGTTGCTTCTCGATCTTATGGAGGGAGGAATGAATTTGAATTTTGAACTTCAAAAGAAATTTTCAAAAAAATCCCGCCAATGACAACCTAACAACCTTCAACCACCATATATATCCTGCCTGCCCAGAATCGTGTGGAGTGTGTGGTCATCTGCAGAATCACTGCCTTTTACATCATTCATTTCCTCCTCTGTTTTTCACTCCCGTTTTAAGCAATCATCCTTCTCTGTATATTCAGTCGCTTGGCTGCTGTTTCTCTCCTCCACATATCAAGCAAACATCGTCCAGATACGTCTCCTCTTTAGGTATGTGCCAACTGATGTTGTTTTAAATCATTCATTCCCTACTCTGTTTTTCACTCCCATTTTATGCAGTGTTACATCCTCTGTTTTTCAGAATAGGTTTATGTATACCGTTAGCCTTCATGTCTTTCACGTCCGTTTGTTCTCACTTTACATTTTCCTTTTTCTGTGCATGGTAAACTGAACATAAGAGACAGCTGTGCGTCGTGCATCAAGGGAAGAAATGTAGTTTTACCATGTTTGTCACTCGACGGAAGTGTCCTGCACTGCTACATGAAGTCTGGACAGTGGTGTACTCCAAAGACCGAAGTCAAGCAATGTAAAATAATGTAAAATAATATCTTGTGTACAAGCAAGTAGTTTCATACGTACGGTTTGGAGAATCAACTCCCTTTACTGTTTCAGCACATTGTTTCTTTCCTCGACAGACCAAGTGAAGTCTGACCCTCCTCCCTCTCCTCTTCAGGTGAGATTCAAGCAACGGCCATTTAGCATTTTTTATGTTTTCTTCCTCCAACCGTATGAAACTGAGCCTTCCACTATTTCACTTCCATTTTCTCTCACTTTCATAACGTGGTCATTTTCCGACGAAGATCTTGAATGTTGTCCAACGGGTTAGAATTTCTTCCACTCAGGACCCACGCTGATTTACGGCAACACATTTCTTCCCGAAAGAAGGAATAGAAGGGGATAATGACGAAGATGAAGGAAAATGAAGAACAAAAACAAATAAGGCCTACCGATCACGTTATTTTTCCCTTCTTCCATCCATGGTGGATCATGAAATGTAGCAACTTGAGACCGTGGTGGATGAAAAAGTAGAGCGTTGAGTTTTGTGGTGCCGGTAAGAACTGAGAAGAAAAAAGGAGTGGGAGCTGTGATGCGATACTCAAGTCAAGCTTCTGGATCTGATCACCGCTGGCGAGAGGAGAGGAAGAAGAAGAAGCTTTTGGGACCCTTTCTGTAATTTTCCCACATCTCAGAATTAATTCTAACCCATTGTGCACCACCTTTAATCCAATGCAAGAAAGTGTCTGACATGCGATGATATGTTGCTTTTTTTTTTTTTCAGTCAAGTATTTTAACTTTAACACTTTTTTATTATCTTAAGTATTCTTTTCAAGATTTTTGCAGCTCCCTTCCCAATGTATGTTTTTTTTTTGGCTCAACCCAATCCATGCTTTTCAGAAGACAAGTAGAAGACAGCTAAGAAAGGAAATAAAGCAGAGCAATTACCGTATCAATCTATGTGTGTTTGTTACTTAAAATAAAAAGTAAAAAAATTAATGGCAAATATATCAATTCTAATATACAATTTTACAATAAAATTGGGATAATTTAATATTTTTAGCTGACTTAATTTTTGGGATATTTGATGTGGCTCATGTAGTATATTTACATCATAGATAGAATTCTTTCTATGTATCATTAATATTTTTTAACACGTGGGTAACCAAAATTTTGTGATGCACAATTAAATAATCTTACAATTTTTTATAATGATTTGGGTTGATGGGCAACAACAAACTAATTCAAATCTTTTACCTCCACGAAGATAATTACACACACACCCAGCTGGTCAAAAAAAAAAAATTACACATACACCTATAGATTATTGGGAGAACTATAACCAGGTCTGTAACAAAAATTTCTGAAACTATCGATTGAAACGGAGTTGGACGTGTTCGTCTGAGTTAGCTTATTTTTAGACAATAAGTACTTATAAATCATAATTTACGGTATATGAGGTAAGTATGTGAGAAGAGTTTTATTTCGACGTACTTAATAAGTGTTCATTCTTAAAAAAATAAGCTAATCCAGACATGCTTTACAAATTATATTTAGAATATAAATAACTTATGTATAATTTAGACTCCCAAATTTGTAAGTTTAAATTTTTATTCGTAATTAATTTTATACTCTCTCTATCCATAAATTGATGTCTTATACATAATTTACATAAATAACTTATCCATAATTTTATACTCTCTCTATCCAAATTTGTCTACAACTCATTACGTTCAAACAAATTGCTTTTAATGATGCTACACTTACTTTGGTTCAACCAAGTTGCTTTGACATGGTAATGACTTTGTAAAGCAAAACACAAATTACAAGTGAGTAGACCGAAACACAAAATAGTAGAGATAGCGAACCACAATATATCGAATATCCTACTTTCATTTTTGTAGGGTCAAAGTAGTCTTACGATATATTCAAGCAATGGGAAATTTTTGTGTTTACTGCCAAGTGATCTTTAATTCAAGTAAGACACTAATTGATGGCCACTCTCCTATTATTTTCATTCTTTTCATGCGTCCTCTTCCTTTTACATAGTCAAAGTAGTCAATCAGGATATATTTAAGCCTTTTCTTAATTTTGTCACTGCTGTGATTAAAGTGTCCATAAAGATGTTGTTTAGTGATTAACCTTTCTTAAAAGCACCTACCTTCAACACGTCTGGTGCTATTCGCCTATTATTTTCATTCTTTTGTTAAGTTCTTTTCTTTTTACATAGTCATTGTAGTTATTCAGGAAATATTTAAGACTTTTTCATAGTTTAGTGGTTGCTGTGGTTAAAGTGACCATAAAGTAGTTGTGCTGTTATTAACTTTTTTGCTATATCCTACCTTCCACACGTCTGGTGCTATTCTCCTATTATTTTTATTCTTTTGATGCGTTCTCTTCCTTTTACATAGTCAAAGTAGTCATTCAGACTCAAGAAATCATAGCAATGCTTTAACACAAGCCATAAGAAACTGTGAAACACATCCTCATGATTAATTATTATTCTGTTTCAAGTTAAAATAGCAGTATGCATGTGCAACCATCAAGAAAAGAATCTTTTTTTTTTTTTTTTGCGTTTAATAAATCATGCTCATAGGACCATTTTCAATCTTAGTCATACAAACATTATCATGCAATAGCGTTTTGTTTTGTTCTGTTCTGTTTTCTTCTTCTTTGTTTTTTTAATAGACTTTAGTTTCAAGGAACCAAATCATGGTTGTACAACACTGACAGGAATCTATACTCCTTAAGCCTAATAGAACATCTTTATCATATAAACAAACTAAAATCCCTTATATCCGTCATGCCTTTTCATAAACTAAAACCCATTTTTGCAATCACTCCTAAATTTTCAGGGAGTGACAAAACTATTCCGTATAATTTTAATATATGAATACTTTCCTAGCTAACACACATATGGTGGATAAACGTTACCGACAACATCGATGGTGATAGTGAATTCTTTCAGGTAGGAAATCATAATCCAAATGAAAGTGAACTAAAATATTTTACAATTAATTATGGCCCAAAAAGGAAAACACTCACTTGGGGAGGGGTAGAGTTTTTTATTCTGGAGTCTCAAACACCAACACTTAGCTAATTAATATAGTATTTTAAATTCATGTGAAAATAGGCTTTTGTAACTTTTGAAATAAAGTTTATATATTATAATCCAAATGGATATGAAGACACAAACCAAATGAGTTAGAATCAATTAAAACCCAAGTTAATTTATGTGTATATAACTCAAAAAGTAACCAAAAAAGAGAATTTTGCTTTTTGCGGGGCACAGTGGGCAAAAAGCCTAAGTGCACAAACGTCTGGTGCTATTCTCCTATTATTTTCATTCTTCTTGGAGGTTCTTTTCCTTTTACATAGTTAAAGTTGTCATTCAAGATATATTATTGGTTAGCTTCCCATTGGTTAGCTGTTCAATGCCATTACAAACATGAAATGTTGTTTCCCTTTATCTTATTGTTTCTCCATCATAGTTTAACTTTTCCGTAACCAGTTTACTTTTAATTACATCCAACGAATGCATACTACCATATGCTGTCACTCTTGGGTCTCATTTTCCTGCATTCCAACTAGATACACTAATCATTTATAATTGCATATAACCATCACATTTACCTAAATAAATAATTTGATCCTCATTCCGTGTTAACGTATATTTTCAGAGTTCCTATCATCTGCATGTTGGATTCATTATATAGCTATATGGGTAATTGCTGAATATGTTAAATAATTACTTAAAGTAAATTGTGTGCCATGTTTTTTTTCGTGCATTAGCTGCTCAACAACAACAATATTATCAGAACATTGAGTTCAATTTTGAGTTGGAACACTGTGAAGCAAGCAACTCTGAGGACGACGAATCTGAACTTTGTCCATTCAATGTACCGTTTTTCGTTTAACAAAAAACATGAGGCTCAATGCTTCAACTGATAGTAGTGTTAACGAAAAAATGAAATGGTTTTCAAGATGGTTACTAGATGTTGGTGATGGTAATCTAGGTGACTCTGTTGACGGTGTTGCTGATATAGAAATCCCAAAGGAAGTGATTGTACAAGATAGCCATGATCCACTAAATGCAATTGTCCATTCAACATATGAAGACCTTCTGGATAATCTTACAGTCAATGAGTACTTCAATGATAGAGCAATCCTAGCACCAACCATTGAAATGGTTGCTAAGGTCAATGAGCACATGTGCTCTATGCTACCAGGAGATCAATTTGAGTTTCTTAGCTGTGATTCAGTTTGCAAATCAACTAAAGATTCGGACAGTTTTGACAACCTCTACACAACAGAATTCTTGAACACTATCACTTCTTCAGGTTTGCCACCTCACAAGCTTGTACTAAAAGTTGGAGCACCAATCATGTTACTGAGGAACATTGATCAAGCGGCAGGATTATGTAATGGAACACGGCTACGTGTGTCTATGATAGGGAACAAGGTTATTGAAGCGGTCTCCCTAAATGGTTCTAGGCCAAATGAAAAGGTGTTGATACATAGGATGGACATGAATCCTTCTGAATCTAGATGGCCATTTCGCATGCAAAGGAGACAATTCCCAATCACACTTTCATTTGCAATGACAATTAACAAAAGTCAGGGCCAATCTTTGAGACATGTTGGATTGTATTTATCAAAACCAATATTCACACATGGCCAATTATATGTTGCATTATCAAGGGTACGAAGCATGGATGGTCTGAAGATTGTCGTGGGAGAAGATGCAAACAGGCCAATTAATACAACTAAGAATGTTGTATACAAGGAAGTGTTTAGAAATGTGTTTTGATCTGGTATAACCAGTAATGACAATTGTTACTATTCATTATCATCATTTTCCTCCCAATTTCATGTATATACATGTTTGTTTTCATTGACTGAACATTGGTACGATCGATCCGCTCTATTGCGCTATAATTATTCGCTTTATCAATTATTTTCATTGTTGTCGTTCAATATTGACGAAATTAAGATCGTCTTAATAATGACTTAACAGCTGGAATTCAAAACACCCCGTGCAACGCACGGGAAGGGACAGCTCGTTTATTATAAAAAACATGCGTTTTTAGTTGGTTGGAGCAAAACTCATAGCCAATGATGGCAGGAGCATCAGCATTCACACGAGGTTAAAAAATGATGCAATCGTTGCATTATTTATTGGGAAAATTGTCCAACAATATTTCATTAAAAATTTATTTATTAAATGAGATCTTTAAGTGTAAATAATCTTTCTGATATGTAAAAGATTTTCTTTTATATTCAAACAATCTTCCCCTATGTGTAATATTTCTTTCCTAAATGACCTTTACTTGTATTCGAATAATCTTACTTTATGTACAAAATTTTTTTCCTCACATTCCATTTAATAAATAAGTTTCTAATAAAATCTTTACGGGCAATTCTCCTTTATTTATTTATCATTAAACAAAATATCGATGATTGCTACGGAACCACACAAATGTGAAGGACAAGGACCACATTTTGCTCCTTCATGGGCTTCATAACTAATAAAGATTTTCAATGTACTCCTATCGTATACTTTTTTTAAAATAAATATGGAAATCCTATCTTATACTTTTCTCGTATATTAATATTTTGCATGTGGCCTTTGGGCACCTCTTTTTCTTTTTCACACACATGATTAACAATAGCTATTAGATTAAACAACACATTTAACACTGTTTAAATAAGTCACTCTATTTATAAATCTGGCATAGCTTATCTCATCTTTCAGGCCAAATATAAGCATCTTGCATCATGTCCTCATTTTAATTTAAAGTATTGTTTTTGTTGATATCGATAAAATTAATTAATATGCCCTCTGATCCTTTTATAAGAGCTTGAAATTTGGATTACCTTGATTCTTATATTCTCTCTCGTAATCTCTTTTTTTCACACAACATTTTATTTCATACTTTTTCTTATTACCACTACCTTATTTCTTTCTCTTACTTACTCTCTTATAAATAAAAGCATGCTTAAAAAATTAATTTATTTCTTACATATTTATTACTTGTAACTGTTTTGTTAAATCGCATAATAGGGGGTAATGGAGCAATGTTTAACTAACAAAGTCTAAAAATATGAGATGAGTTCGTGTGCGTAAATGCCATCCCAAAAGCAGCTTATTTGGATTTTAAGCACTATTGGTCAATTTTGGTTTGTTTGGCATAGAGACATCACTACTAGAAAAAAGGCCTATAAGATCATTACATCTAAACCTCTATAGGCAGAGATGGTTTAAACAGTATAACCAATGACATTTTTGTAAATATTGATACAACTTACCACCAGTTGCGCTTTCGGGTGGTTTACATAATATTTTCTAGATCAGTTATAATATAATGCGATGTCGATAAGTGTTAGATATTAAGAAAATTTAAAAATTTAAATTCTTTTTACACCAAATGTTTATACATCCGGTGTAAAGATCCTTTTAGATATCGCCATTTCTTTATAACCGATCTTAAATGTTTTAGAATATTCATCTTCCAAGGTAAACTTCTCATCGACATGTTTCTTTAAAATCTGAGGCCATTTTAATAAATGTAATCTTCATCCGTCTTGTCTATTTAAACTCCCCATTGCTTTCGTTTCTTTAGATTCAGCTCATCTTTCTCTCATCTCTAGAATATCAATATGGTATGTGTGGGGGCTAATTCTTTTCGTTATCCTTTTCCTCCTCCTCTTCTACAACCAACTCCGCCACCTCCAGCTAAGCAGCTTCTTTAGCAATTCTATGCGAGGGTGGATCATATAGACATACACCTCAGAAGACTCGTTGCATTGCTCCACACTGTCAACAGCAAGCTCAACCTTGTATTCGATACCAATGACATTGAGTACAATCTTTTCATATAACTTTGCCTCTTTCTCTTCCCGTTCTTCCTCTTCTATATATGACGATGAGGAGGAAGATTAAGGGCTTTTTATCATGTAAAATATTTTTTAATCTATGTATTGATGCTGCCTTTGATCAAACAGGATAAAAAATATATTATTAATGAAAAAATATTTTTATGTCTAATCTTCATCTTGTTTAATATTGATCTTGATCTTGATCACGTCTCTTGTATCTTTGTTCCGTTTTTTTTTTGTCTCTAGCATGATAAGTTAATTTTCTGATAGAATATACATACTTTTTCAGTAAATTATATTATCTGGGATATTGTTCATGTTAAATATATAATTTAATTCTATTTAAATCGGTCATAGTGGCACAAGGTATAAATATGTTAATATGAACTGTCGTTTAACTCTTGGCCAGTGTAAATATTGTTTATTTTTCTAACATTCACTTTTGATTTAAACCCAATAAGATGTGCATCCGATCTAGTAATTATTATTTAGACCGCATTTCAAATATGATCAGTGTAAATAAGTAACATTTCAACTTCTAACACCTATCATCATGTCTTATCAGTATCATTTGAACTATTCAGCCATCAGTTCTGTTTATAAATACCAAGGTGCCTTTAGTTCCTAAGTTCAAATTCAAAAGTTCCTTTCCACTTCTCTCTTTCTTGTTTGAGCGACAATACTTCTACTGATGGCAAGATCAAAGAGGCAGCGTTCCCCTTCTCTTCCTCTGGCGGCAGCTACTAGCGGTTCCTTTTCACAGCCCCCTCCACCTTCAACATTAGAGGAAATCACTGAGGTCATCTTTTGCCTCCAAGACATCATTTTAGAGGTAATGGTGAGGCAAAATCACTTCGCAGAACAATTGGAGGAGCTGGTGGCAATGTTGAACAACATCATCAACTATTTGGACTAGGCACAACAAGTGTCCTGAAATGATGATGAACTTTTGAAGGCCTGGGTTTTAAGAACCCACATTATTGTTATCATATTTTGATGTAATTGTTATTTTGTGGCTGATCATTTATAATATTTTGTTGCAATTTTGATTTCATGCATGTATATTACCACATTTAGGCGATGATTAATGAAAAAGTTTATGTCTTTTATGTCTTTTGATAGTTCTTGTTGATGATAATCATTTATCTTGTGGTATTCATATGTTGATGATGAAAAAGTTTCAACCTTTAGGCGAAAGTTCTTGTTTCTAAAATTGTAGTTGTTTTAAAAATTACATTTTAGACTGGATGATTTAAAAGACGGTGTTGTTATGAAATAAAAATATTTTTAACATATGGACACCGATCTTTAATGAGAATCGGTTTAGAAAAGATTGTATTGACACCAGTATTTAATGAGAACCGGTCTAGAAAAGATTGCCTTAAATATATATACTCACTTTCATGCTTAGTCTTCATATCTAGCCTCTCTTAGTCCCAAACGTGCGCTCTTTTTCTCTTCTTCGCCTCTAGCAGCCATGATGTCTCTTTTCCACTGTCAAGATAGCTTGATATTCCTTTTTGTTGGGCTCTCACTCTATGTCATCACCATTTTTCTCTTGCATTCGGTAAAAATCATTGCTTTTCATAAACCCTCGATAGATGTTTTGCTGTCGTGTTTGGTTAGTGTTCTCTTTCGTTGTCTTTGCTTGCATAGAAGTTTTAATTGTTGTCTTTCATTGTCTTTCACAAACCCTCGATACTCATTTTCCTTCTTTGTTGAAACCGTAATTGAAAGTTTAGTTTTTTCCTTACATCCACATAAATGAAAGTTCTCTGCTTGATCAATATTTTCTTTGTTTGGTTTTGAAAAATATTTGCAATTTTACATGAAAGTTTACATATTTTTTTGCTGGTGTATATTCTTTGTGGTTGTTGTAGTTATAGAAACACTTATGCCTTTTTAGAAACAATGATGCTCACGTCTTTTCATTCTCACTCCTTTTATCTTCTTAACAATGTACACGCACCTTGTGTCCTTCAACAACTACATATATCATAAGGTTGAACCTGCAATGGAAATGAACATATAGGTGTGCATATATTGCAAAGAAGCTAAATGGATTTACAAGGTGTGCTTGATCGATACTCTCTGGATGGTTGGAAATTGTTTTTGCAATTTTGCATTATAGGTGACCTTATGATATATGTGGTTGTGTTGATTAGGACATACATCCGAATCACTTGGTTATGATTAATTCAGGCCTACCAACACCACCACATGTCCACTTATGTTACAAGGTTCAACCTGTGATGTAAATCTACTCAAGACATGCATACATAGCATAGAGGCTGGATGAGTGCCCAACAAACCATATGTTCATGAGTTGAGAAGTATTCAATATGTGTTATATGTGGTGGTGTGGGTTGGCTAGTATATTCATGCTTGTCTCAAGTTCAATGTAGCTCATGATCATGTGGTCTGTACATAATACATTGAATTTGAAGCAAGTAGTGATAATTTTGGCCAATCAACATAGTCGAAAAGAGGCCACGGTAGCTGAGTGCTAAAATAAGTTAGTAATAACAACTGACATTAATTCCAGTAATATGAAAAGGGCTAAGTTGAGTGGTTTTTTTTGTAGCTTTCACTTATATTTTTTGTAGACATGTTTATTTGTTTACAATGGATTTGTATTTAATATGCCCATTACTAATTTTTTTCTTTTTAATTGCAAAAAGGAGTACGAAGGGTATTAAAAAGACATGTGAGGAGCCTTAAGTTGAGCAGTTTTTTTGTAGTTATCGCTTATGTTATTATACACATGTAAAGTGCATTAAATAATTTGATTTGATATGTAACTCCGTATAATTGAAATCAGGGGATCTGATGAACAGAGTTGAAGGTTGCAAATACATGCAAGCCCTTCCTTCTACATGTATAAATATGATATTCCTTTTGTACTTATTGCTTTCTTATATGCTCTTTGTGTGATATATGAAAGTTTACATTTTTTTGCTAGATGTACATGTATATTAATTGAATCTTGTTTGCCATGCCTTTTTTCTTTTTAAGTTCTTTTTTCTTTTTGTTTGGATGCCCCCTCCTTGAAAGGGCTTAGATGATTATTGAGAGTTGGGTGGGAGTGTAACTTGTAATTTTAATCCTGACGTGTGGGAATTGTAGATGTGTGATTTGTATCGCGAGTCATCCTTAGAGTCGATTGTGGAACCATTGGATTGGATGCTAAGTTTATTAATCTTAGACATTTTGGTTCTTTTGAGATTTCAGATAGAATAGAACTCTGGCTACCTCAATTTTAAGTGATAAAGGTGGGGTATGTTATTTAATGAAGCTGAGTCTAACATGGTTGTTATACAAACTTGAGAATTCTATTTTGTATGGTTGAATTTGATAGTGTGATAAGGTCTTGCTTGAGATGAAAATCAAAGTGAAGATCAATATTAAGGAGCTACTCTACTAGGTAGAGTTATTAGTGACAAGTTGATGATTAAGATATCTAAATTAGATGATGAACAAGGTAGGGCCAGTAATCTAGTCTTGGAAGAAAAAATTCATTGAGTTAGATGACCTAGTGATGATTGAGCAAATCAACTTTTAAATGAGTAAATGTTACAATCAATGTCAAGTTATTTAGGCTAACAAATTTGTCCTTCCAAGTCTAGGTCACTAGCCTTATGTTTTTATCCTCTAATCTGGAGTTATTAATCCTTACCCTATTATTAGTATTTCCACTTAGTGGGTTATTACTTCCTTATTATTACCCTTCAGTTTGGTTCCCTTCTCAACTATGACCTCCCCATGAGATCATATTCCCATCTATAAAATCTGGTTCTCATACTTGTATATTAACTCTATTACACTCAGGTTCAATGAAAAAAAAAATATTTTCCTTTATCACTTGAGACTGAGGTAGGGTAGAGCCATTTCATATTTGAGGTCCAGAAGGATCAAAATGCATAAATATATGGTAACTTAGCAATTAATACACAGGTAGCTATATTCAACTATAGATATGCTCACAATATAAATCATGCTTCAACAACATACAAATGTTGGGCCTATAATTACATCCACTAAATCCAACACTCAAAAATCATCTAACTCCTTTGGAGTTGAGGAAAATACAAGCAAAAAAAGTAAACATTGAAAAAACAAATGCCAGAATTAAGATTTACTAATTATTTAATAATATAAGGCTTTAGATTCATATTTATTAGTTATATTCATTTTTTTTATGTCGATTACATTTTTGGTTTTAGGGTTGTCTCTGTTTGTAGAATTGATATTGTATGATATAGCTTTTACATGTAATAATAATATCTAACAAGGTGTTTGTGAAACAAAATAAATCGTTCATTTAAAAAAAAAAAAAGCCCAATTTTTAGATGATCGGTTACCTGGTATAAAAATCATGCTTTTTTTAATTATAAACTAAAACTTTTTAACATCAGTCATCTAATCAACCAATATGAAAGGGTAACTTTTAAGGCTAGTCTTAAGTTCGGTCTTAATAATAATAGACTTTTTAAACCGGTCGATACAAGACTGAATTTAAACCCAGTCTAAAAAACCAATTTCAATCGATCTTAAAAGCTTTTTCTAGTAGTGTAGGCATATCTGACTTTTAAACAACACCTTACCCTTGCCCTTTTAAACACCACACAAAAAAAAGGCCCCCTCTTCTTTCTCTGCAAGTGTGGATTATTTTGTATTAAATGGGAATGTGATATTTAAGTTAATTTTTTGGCCCCCAAGCCCTTTAATAATTCTTTCAACCACATCTTTTGTTAATTCTTATTTACTTTTCACTGCACAAATTTATTTATTTTATAATTTAACGTTTATTTTGAGCGAAAGATTGAAAAATTATTTATGTTGAATTCCTATATATAATTAAGTGTATTTAAGTATTTAAAGTTTTATGTTGAATTCCCATTTAATATATATAATACAATAACACACCCGAATTAACTTTGATAAAATGAGATTAATTATTTAGTTTTTGTTGGCAAAAAAGAGCATTATTTATTTTTCAGTAAGAATTTTTGAAATGGCATTATATATCCTTCGCTCCCTTTCCTCCCTCGATTTGACTCTATCAGTGACACTCTTTCCACTGGCTGCAATCGGTCCCCTCCCAGCTCGTCTTAAGCAGTCGTTCGCTGTCGCCATCGTCAAGCCATTGGTCTACGTCAGCTGGGGCTCATCACATGGTCATGTTGGTTCTTCTTTATCTTATTTATTTTCTCTTTTCCGTTTTTTTATTCTCCCGTAATGTGGCATCTTCATGAAATAATCTGTTATCGACGATCAGATCTTTTCATGAACAGGGTTCATATCACTGTTTGTTATGGGGAAGTTCGATTGCCCTGATGACAAATGTGGGTTTTCATTGAACCGGGTTTTATGGGATATCGATCGATTTGGGTACGTTGCATTGAATATCAAAACCATGAATTGACAGTTCCTTCTCTGTACTTTGTGTGGGATTTTATATTTAAATATTGATTTCATGTGGCGAGGACCTCATTTTCAGTTCTCGATTGTATGTCAACATGTTAGGTAGTTTCAGTTACTTCCTGTTTGAACATTTATTTCATTCCAGTGGCATGCTAATTTAGAGCGATTATATTAGCCTGTTTTTCTGCTCTATGGATGTGAGGAGCAAATTTAGAATTAGTAGTGCTTAAGCTTAGCAGTTCTTCTGTTTTCAGTGACTTTCAATCTTACCTTTCAGAACTCCCCTATAGTTCTGAAGCAATTTTCTTACTGTCTGGTGTTTCTAGCATTCTACCTTACACACACGCACACGCACGGGCGCGCGCGCGCACACACAGAGTTTCCCTTTTTTTGTAATGCTTTGAGATGCGAGAGCTGCGAATCCAATGGCTCCCTGATCTCTCTCATGTCCTACATTGTAAAGGTTTTTTCTTGTAACTTAGTCTGACTTTGAGAGGCCATATCAGTGTTGAACGTTTGGTCAAATTTGACTCAAACCAGGTCACTTGATTCTTGCTCAAGCGATAAGGTGAGTTGGGGGCATTGTGGGGTTTGGTAAAACGTTCACCTCGAGATGTAAATTTGACCTGAACCTGGTGCAAAGTGATTACAAGTCAAACACTAGGAGGGTAAATTGTAATTTATCTAGGGTTTTCTTATGAAAGAAATATACAAAAATCCATTACACTATGGTTATGATTAAGAAAAATTATATGAAGAACTAACTTTCTGTATATGTATGGGCGTAAATTTTCTTGTACTTTCTCCCCTCCAAATCATTCAAGTATAGCTCTCAGTGTGTGCTTTTCTAAATTTTTTACTATTAACCAATTAGAATTGTTATTCTTGAATAATACTCCCACCGGTCCTATTTATAAGCAACTTTCTTTCTTATGGGATTGGTCTTTTTTATAAGCAACTTTCATTTTGTGTCTTAAAATGTTAACTTCTTTTTCCTATTTTACCGTTATTAAATACATAATCTATAATTAATTATCACACACACCAAGAGTTATATTCATGAGAGAGAGACCAAGTGAATGAAGTCAGCAAAGTATTGGGAAAATGTATATTTTACTATCTCTCATACTTTTTATACATTATCTCTCCTGTACTCTTTTCATAAATATGGGCATATATGGAATAAACATGACATTTTTGACACACTTATTACTTTTAACTATCAGTTCGTTTTGGGTAATCAAGGATAAAGTTGCTTATAAATAGGATTGAAGGGAGTAGTAAGCTAGTAGGCTACTTGGTATTAATTGAATGGAGGAAGCAAGCATTTGGTGCTAGCTGGGAGCCTATTTGGGGAGGGGGAGTGGGAATTCAAAAATCAAACCTCATTAAGAAGCCTTCCTTTGAAATAGGCACCTATTATGTCAAAGGAATTGCAACTTGAACCAAGACTCTCGGGAAGACTAAGTTCTTTTGATTTCTTTAAAAGTTGACGTTAATGGTCATTTCTCTTATTTGTTTCGAGGATGTGAAATTAAAATGTCAAAGTCCTCTGGTTTAGGTTTTATGGGTAGCCTGTTTCCTTCTTTTGGTGATCATTTTGGCTAGGTGTTTTTTTTTATATGGCGTTCAAATGAAACATTGTAAATATATTCTTTTAGAGCTTTCAGCTGAATCAACAGTCAATGAAGCTTTGATTATGACACCTCCAAAGTGGACTTCTTTTCCCAGGAGATTCCAAGAGAAAAACAAAAAAGAGAAGAAAATCTAGCAGTTGATGATTTATCACCATGAATAAGTTGGTAGAATTTGGGAGGAAAGCCTTATTTTATGTGCGGGGCCTTTCTGGATATGAACAATGGAGCATAAAATCTTGCAGGCTGCAGCTTCAAAGACGTCTCCAGCAGGTCTGGCACCCTCTCTTATCTTAGAAGTTATATTATCAATCGGTAGCCTCTCTCTTTCAGAATCACATCGGAACATTAGACATGAAAGTTATGAGCTGGGATTGGGTTTTCAATTTTGAGCTGGTGCTCTAAGCAAGGCCCAAGAAATGAGCACTGCATTCTAAAATGTATCTATTAAGAAAATGGAAGAGTGTTCTGAGTTCTTAAAAAAACAGCTGGCGATCAAAATCCGGGCATTTTCCAACTTATAATGGAGGAATGGTGTATTTACTGAGTGAAAATTAGTGTAACATAGTTTATGTAGAATACCATGGGTGATTAATTCTGTTAAGTGTTATAGATATACCATTCTGGGATATTAAAAAGCACTACCTCGTCATGTGCCATATAAGTCATGTTCTTGTTCAAGAAACATTGGCTATTATACCTTGCTAAATGATGATGTTACATTTGTGGATCTTAATAATTTGTCTTATTTCTTGTCATCAAACTCCTTATCACAAGGGTGTAAATTCAGCTTAACCTAGTTCTGTTCCAAGTGTGAAGGCAAATAGGGATTTTTCACTTATATGCACTACCCGATTGCTTGGCCTTTTGGTCTTTTGAATGTGTAATATCTTCCTATACTTCCTCTCTGATGCGTATGAAATTTCCTTGCAAAAGGCTCAAGAAAGGAATGAAGCTGTTAGAAAAATACCTGAGCAGATTATTTTATCTGAGGTTTGTCGAATGGTAGAAGAGATGCAAGCTTTAAACAAGAAGCTTGAAGAAACAGTAAGTTGCATCTTCACTAGAATTTTAAAATTTGAGAACCTCAGATTCAAATAAATACCTGGGGTTTTTTAATTTTATTTTAGATCAAATTATGATACAAAACACCGTTCAACTTTAAAGTTTGAACCATGTACAAATACCTCCTTGACCTTGAAAACTTGACAAGAAATTCCACCAAACTTCTTTTTTTTTTTTGGACAAATAAACTTCTTGTTGTCAATTATTTGGTTATTTTGCAAATGCAGCATAATATGTTATTGTGCCCCTTAACCATGGTGCAAATAGATAACTTTCCTCAAACTTTGAGTTATAACCCTATAAACTTTAGGTAATATGCCGATAAATTTCTTATCATATATTCATTTAGTTAGATGACCCCATCTAGTGGTATATATAAAGCTTGTGGTTATTGTGGTTATTATTGTATTATATTCTTTTTGTGAAACAATGGAATAAACTAATGGCATGGGAATTATTTACATACATTTAAAAGTTTAGGTAGTGTCATTGTTGAATTATAAGGGTCAAGGTGATTTACTCGCAATCGCATGTAACCCAAAATTCAGTGAGTGGTGTATAATTTAGTTTGCATTTTCTCTAAGCATATTTCCAAGGTGTGACTAAAGACTAATTTAAACTGTTACTTTTTATTGTGGGGCCCACGCTTTTTTCGCATGTACATTTGTAATGGTGTTAAGTTATATTTAACGGTCTTAGCATTTGCTCCTATCTTGAATGTTCATGGGTATTTTTGTATCTCCAAAAAGAATTTTTGGTAAAAGTTTATGGGTATTTTTATACCTTAATCTTTTTATTAAAGCACATTTCCAAGGTGTGACAAAAGACTCATTTTTATGCAGGAGGCAACCATTCAAGAGTACTTCAGACCAACTGAGAAGGAAGCTGAGATGATAATGAGAATGCGGCTAGAAGAGGAAGAGAAAACCATGATGCAGATGATGAAGACAATGCAGCAACAAGCAGATCAGGAGTCTCAGACCGACCAGAAGAACCCAATAGCATCCACCACAACCACTTCCACAACAAAAGGAAGCTGAGATGAGATGAGTTTGAGGCCAATGATGGTGGCTCAGACTGTATAAGCACATTTCTTGGTGAAATTTTGTTGAGATTTAGTTTGATGATATAATCATTCTTGGTGAATTCAAATAAGAACCGAGACAGCTTTAGTGAACCTTCATTGTTCATAGTTATAGTGCATCAGTATTATTTATTTCTTGTAATAATCATGATACATTCTGCTAGTGATATTATCATAGAACTCAAAATGCTGTCTTATATGAATGGTTCAGGGTCAGATGATTATAGATATTTGAAACACAAAGAATGGAAGAGTGCATATGGATGGCAGTGAGAAGTGGTGCATCAATGGACAATGGGCATATTAGCATCTTGGCAACCGCCCCCCTCCCCCAAAAAAATAAAAAACTAAATTCAAATGCGCACGATTTATTTATGAGTGTGTACAAATATTTCAAAATACCAACGGGACTAGATCTAATAGAAGGGGTTAGTTCCTCACAACTTGACGAACTAAAGTTCGAATCCTCGCTAGCGATGCTATCACAGAATTCTAAACGTTGTCTTAAATGAATGGTTCAGGTTCATATTATTACATTATAATATTGGAAAAACAAAGAATGGAAGAGCGCATATGGATGGCAAGGTGCATCAATGGGCATAGCCTCAGCGTACTTAGCCTTCATAGAACTAATTTTATTTTAGTCAAACTCAAAAGATTCTAAAATTTGAAATTTCACTGCACTTCTGTAGGTCAAAATGAAAATTTTTATGGGTGAAAAGATAATGATGCCCTTGCTTTATTTTTTAAATTATCTTATTTGTCTCATGAATACCCTTGTTTGTCTTGTGAATTTCCACTTTTGTTTTGTGAATAGCCAAAATGTATTTAATTCTCTAGGTTCTTTTGAATCTTTTTATTTGTTTTGTAAATAATGCACTTATTTATCTTGTAAATTTCCTTCCTTATTTATCTTATGAATAGCTAAAATTTTCTTGTTAACTCCCTAATTTTTTTAAAATTTGTTTATTTGTCTTGTAAATGTCATTATTTATCTTATAAATACTCTTCTGAAAAAATAAAGTAAGGGCATCATTGTCTTTTTATCAGCAAAACTTAATTTCATTTTGGTTCAAGGGATGCAATGAATTTTTGAATCTTTTAGGGTTGATTGAAATAAGATTACTTCCATGGGGTGATTGAAATTTTCCCCCCAAAAAAAAACCAAAATCCAAATGTATAATATTTTTTTAAAAATAACGAATAAATTTTGTCTCTAAATTTTAAGAAGCATCTTTAATAATTATAAATTTATACTCCCTTTGATGCTTAATATAGACCCAATTAACTTCTTTTATAGAGATTAAAGAAGACAAATAAGTTAATTAATCATATAATAATCGTGTATCATTAGATTATATATTAGTTTATAAGTCATATAAAATAATTTGAAAAAAAAATAAAAATATAAACACTTTAAAGTAATTTAATTGGCTTCCTTTCATAGCAAAAAAATTAGCTTCTTTAATCTCAAAAAAATTTAATTAGGTTTTATATTTAGGGAAAATGACCCAAAAAGAACTTTGAATATACTAAAAGACCAAAATGTGTTAGAAGATTTGGAAATCCCTCAGAGGTGCTAGCACTTGTTAGGGATTTACAATTTCAGGGGGAAATTACCATTTTACCCTTACCTATCTATATTTTTATCAAAATAATAAAAAATCTTCCACCGGCCGGCCTCGGCAGCAGGCGGGCTCCGCCGGTAGGGGCCCTGACAAGTGCTAGTACCTCTGAAGGATTTCTAAATCTTCTAACACCTTTTGGTCTTTTAGTATATTCAAAGTTCTTTTTGGGTCATTTTCCCTTATATTTAACAAGGGAGGTTGTAATACATTTTGGAATATTCAGGTGTACTTTAGTGATTTATGAGTGTGTTTCGCATTATGGTGGACGCATGCAAATTGCAAGTGTATTTATCACAAAATAATTTTTTCCCAATATTATTTAAATTTAGGAATAAAAATCGGATGTTACATGAGGATTCTGATCGCAGCGAGGTCTAATCCAGAGGATAAAGTAAATTATGGCACCTATATAATCTTGTGCAATTTATAGAATAATGCTTCTCTCTTAGTTCTAAAGGTAGAAGCAAGCCAATGAATTTATTTTGTCTTTAAGTACAAAATATCAATTACAAGAATGATATGTGCGGTTTGTTACATGTGGTATAAAAGTTTAGTATCAGATCAGGATGTAGAACCCAAAGCAAATAATTTTAAGAGTGATGTACCAAGATGTTAAAGGTGGCATCAGAGCCTAGTATTAGATATTGTGATGTTACAAATGATATTTAAATGTTACAAGTGGTATCAAAGTTTGATATCAGAGTTTGGTATCAAAGTTTGATATTAGAAAGGTGTGTCAACACGACATTAAAGTTTAATACAAAATAAAAGTTCTCACTAAGAGGAAGAGTTGAATGGTAAGAATCAACTCCGTGAGACTGTATGATAACGGTCCATAATTGTGTCATTGCTCTTACATGGGTTTACTAGCAAATTTTTTTTTGCGTTATTGATTTTTCATACATTATCATATTCAAATGTCAAGTCAAGGAAATTATATTTTGAAAAAAAAATGAAAACAATGATTTCATACCCATCATCAACATTTATCTGCTGCATAAAATCAAGTAATACCTGCAACTCAAATAAAAAATAAAACAACAAACAACAAAGAGAATCATTACATAAATTAATAAGGGAAATATTGAAGACAAAAAGAAAATTACAAATATTGTTAAAATGCATTCAAAGCGTACTTGAGGAACTCCAATTAGATATTCATGAGTGCTTTATAAACAACGGTTATTCAGATATGAATTCAAGAAAATTATATTAAAAAATGAAAACAATGATCTCATACCCATTATCAATAGTTATCTGCTGCATAAAGTCAAGTAATACCTGCAACTCAAATAAAAATAAAACAAAAAACAAAAAAGTGAATCATTACATAAATTAATAAGGGAAATATTGAAGACAAAAAGAAAATTACAAACGTTGTTAAAATGCATTCAAGGCGTACTTGAGGAGCTCCAATTAGATATTCATGAGTGCTTTATAAACAGCTGTTGCATAACCAAGCTAAGCTAACTGACTTCAAGAGGGTAGACAAAAGATATGAATCTAACATGTTCATTTGTTTAAGTTTCACTACTTAAGGATGGTTTGGAAATCTAATACAGTGCAGAAAACAAAAATCTTAAAGTCATTTAGCATATATGATGCGTTTGCATTCTTTAAACATCAACTTTTGTCCTTACTTAAATTATTCCATGATAATAGTTTTTTTATAAAATATTACCAGCCATTTTATGAAATGCTAAAAATTCTATTGGATTCTCTAGTATGAAAAAACAATAACAAAAATCAATATAAGGAAATTTTATGGCCCAAGAAAGAGAACTCAAATGTCATCAACCAGATCTTGGTATCAGAGTCATGTACATGTCTAAGTGGAAGTACGGTTTAATACCGAATAAAAGTTCTTACTGTTATTTAATATCCCAATCTCTCCTGTGATGTTAGTAGGGTTCTTTTTGGCAATTTAGTGGGCAACTTTAAGAGCCCCAAGCGGATAATTTTGAAGTGATGTGTCAAGATGTTAAAGATGGTATCAAAGCTTGTTATAAAATGTTGGGATGTTACAAGTAGTATTAGAGCCTAGTATTAGAGCTAGGTATATGTCCAAGTGTTAGTACAATTTGATACAAAATAATTTTCTGTTTAATTCCCTTTTCACCTCAAATTAAATTCTTTTACAGTTAGGAAATTACGCTTAGAGTGATTCAAAACGAGAATATTCACCTTTGTCCCTAAATATATTATACTTTTACTTTGTATTTACAGAAGATCAAAATCCTTCTTCATCCACTAAGGTTTTTTTTATGGGTTTTATATTTACATGGATTGTATGTGCTAAAGTATAATGTGGATTGTGTACCTCAAATTCTAATTTAGCATGTTACACTTCATTTAAGGATCAATAATAATTCAAAGGCTCTTACTTTCTCTCTTCTTCAATATAATTCTTCAAATTCTAACATGGTATCGATATCAGAGGCTGGTATCAAAGCCCTAGCAATTTGTTTCATCCACATTTGGTTCTGTCTAAATCCACTCTACGCCTGTTTCCATCCAGATCTGCTCCACATCATTTCTATTCCGTCCAAACCGACACATTGCTTTAGGTTGTTTTTATCGCCAAGCACCTCCCATCTTATACTGTATGTTGCTTTTTTCCATCACACATCTCTCGTCTGATACCACTTTGCTACTTATGCCTTTGCTTGTAGCTAACAAATTAAGTGTTTATCTTCAATTTTTTAATTGTTTTTACTTATTCATTTGGCTGAGGATACTCTGTTCATTTTAAACTTCTTCTATATATCATTGGAGAGGTTTGAGATTAATAATTTGTGAGATAGTTGACATCCTTGCAATTATGAATTCCATTAATTTCATGAACACTATTATTTTTATTTGAGATTCTTATTATTATGGCGTGCTTGTTTCAGAATTAGAAACATTTAGGAACTGATTGATCTCATAAAACTAGCCTTTTCATTGGCCAAATATATCATAGAACTTCCCTTTGATTAAGGTAAAGCTCACTACAATGTTTATCTTTGAGATCAAATCTTGTGGAGATTTAATTTTGAGCACTATATTAACTATTCTATTATTCAATCTTTATCGGAACTTGATAGGGAAGTGGGACAAATTGCTATCCTGAACCACGCTATTGATTGTTACATAGAGAATTTTAAAAAGTTTGCTGACACTCTCTGGTAATATCAAACTTTCCTTTAATATTCATTTTTTAGTTAATTATGATGTGTAAGGTGTGAATATTAAAAAATTAGTGTAATTAGGTAGTAACTAGAATAGAGGGATTGCTACTGTTTAGTAATATATATATGCAACGCATATTAAGCCCCTGAGGCCATATACAGGGTAGTTAAGGATTGGTATCAGTATCAGAAGCTGATATTAGAGCCTTGGGAATTTATTTCATCCGCATATTAAATTCCAACATGGTATTAGTATCAGAGGTTGGTATCAGAGTCTTGGCAATTTCTTTCATCCACGTTTGGTTTTATCCAAATTCACTCTAGGCCTGTTTCCATTCAGATATGCTCCACATCATTTTTATTTTGTCCAAACTGACACGTTGCTCCAAGGTTTTTTTATGGCCACGTACCTCCTATCTGATACCGTTTATTGCTTTTTGCCGTCACACATCTTTTGTCTGATACCAATCTACTACTAATGCCTTTGCTTGTAGCTAACAAATTAAGCATTTATTTTCAAATTTTTAAAATGATTAGCCTATTTGAAAATGTTTTATGTTACCTATACTCATTAATTTTTTGGTTCATTATGTATCAACTAACATTTTATTTTGGTCAAGGTAATATTTGCCTCCTCGTCTTTGTTTATTCTAGTGCATTAAAAGGTTAATTTTGGAATATTATATTATTGTTGTTGAAATAAAAATTTTGAGCTATCATTTCTTATGTTAACTTTGCCAAATGATGAGTACAAGGAGATATGTATTTCTGCTAAAAAAAAAGTCAAAAGGTATGTATATATTTATTACAAAAAAAATATCAATAAATTTCTTTTTAATTGAGGGTAACACACAAAGACACACACATATATTTGTGCATTATTAAAAACTGGAAGTATCTTACTCATGATTATCCTGCAAATGGTATTACAAATGGATGTTATCAATAGTATCAAAGTCATACAAATGGTATCAGAGCTAGGCTTGGGTGATGTTATGTTATAAATGGTATTAGAGTCATATAAATGGTATCAAAGGAAGACTACAGTAATAGTATGTTATAAATAATCTTAAATATACTATATCAAAACTACCTTAGAATTAGATTTAATCTAATGCCGATGCTTTGGAACGGTTAGATAAGAAGTTGGTTCGAGCTAAGACTTCCTCGCCTTGATAGCCTGTTGGGCTACTAAAGTGAGACCAGGCTAATGGTGGGTTAGACCCAACTCTATCCTTGGACTAGAGGGAATGGTACCTAAGGCACAGCAAAACAAAATCAGAAAAAAGGTACTTTAGCTTTGTGTGCCACTAGTGAAAAGGAGGTAAATGAAGAGCATGCAGTCGATGGTGCGAGTGGCAGTAAGAAGTACTAGATTTAGGAAACTTTCTAGCTCTCTTCTTCGACAACCGAAGGGAAGCACTAAGAGATAATGCTTCCAATGCAACAAGTGATGTGTATCAACACACACTTATTATAATGTGTCGTCTTTGCTTTTCGTACCCAATCTGGGGATTTGTGTGGCGTAAGGGCTTTCTTTCTAATCCCAAGCCGAAGTTGAGCCCGGAAGCTTTAGTCGAACCCAAAGTCTTGGTAGGATCCCTTATTTCTCTCTTGCTCCATGACCTACTAATTGAGGAAGAAACGGGGAGTAGGCATATTTAACGGAATAGAAAGAAGTCCTGCCTTGCTCTACACCCCTTAAAGAGTAAGTTTTTTGGAAACTATTCGCAGTCTTATATCTTTTCTTTTCCTTAGGTTGCATTCATAGAGTCGTTTTCTTCTTTCCACTGCCTAATTGTTTTCTTTCTTTTACTTAGGACAGTGACTTGCTATTTCTATTGGCATGATTTGATTTTTTTGAGGTTGTATTTGAAATTGAAGCAGGGCCTTCACTAAAAGGCTCTGACTTGACTGAAATTGCTACTTCTCATCCTTCATCGTCGTTTGTCCTTCTTTCACTAATGATCTCACCATTTTCAGACAAATATGTCCCTCACAAAACAAAGACTGAAAGAATTATTCTTATGGCGAAGAGGGGAGGGTGGATGCCTTCACTTTGACTTCCATGATTTCACTTGTTGAGGATTTTGATCGAATGTACCAATTTGTTAAGGGATTACTTGGGAGCCAACTTGGAAGTTGGAAAACTTCCTTCATGTTCTTAATTAACAAAGAAATTATTGAAGGATGGTCTAAGTCTGTCTCTGGGGAAAGCAAAATCTTACTTCAATGTTTTCCCATATGAGCTCTCTGCATTTGTTCATCTTATGTAGTTTGTTCATACTTGGGGTGAACAATGGTTGCAAGGTGCTCTCTGGCCACATTATTTGTGTTATGCTGGGGATGATTTAATAAGATCATCTCTGGCTGGTCACTTGATTGGTTTGAGAGGTGTGTTGGTCCAATGTTACCTGCTAATATGGGCTATCAGCGGATCATCTCAGGCAGACTACTGGGTTGCTCATTAGAGGGTACGGGGAGAAGGCGTATGTTTGTTATAGGCAACTACGTGAACTAGCGCGCCGGTTCATGAGTGGTTGTGTGTCATTTTTAAAAGGTTGCCTTAGGATGCTTTTGGCAGACGGCAACGCTTGATCGTCTCAAACGTAAGCAGACATGTTGCTCCTTTTTTCTGAAGTCAGCCACAGATAGGTGGCCTTTGTACTTCTTATTTAGGATCATGTGCTTCTTATTTGACAGATCTTTTGTGTCTAGTGTTGTTAATTCGGCACTAGCCACTAATATGTTAGAAGTTTTGTTTATTAAGCGACACTCCACTATTTCCTTTATTGTCGATCAACTGCTTGGTTATTACTATGCGTCTTAGCCTCTCTTTCCTCTCTCCCATCATATATTAGTATTAATGTGGTGGTGTGTAGAGCTAGTATATCCAAGATGTCATTTTTGGGATTATGCGATCCTTAGAGATGGTGTTGTCATTGTTGATGAGAGTGTAGCGAAAGTCTATAACGCCGCTTTGGGGGATTTAGGAGTAACTATATCCTATTCAAAATCCCTAATCTCTCACAGTGGTTCTGCAAAGTTTGCGAAGCATTTTAGGTTTCGGCCTGCCACTCACACTCAATCCTTATGTCAAGGGTGTTATTGCTCATGACTACGGTGTTGAGACCGAAGGAGTTGACACCCGCCCCATCTGAAGTTCAATTGGGCCAAGGCGCAGTTGATTTTCTTGACTACGGTGGCTTCTTTCCTTGGTAGATTTGTTAGAGAAAGACTTATTTTAGAAAATGTTAATAATAGGGCAACTCTATTCAATAGGGAGGGAGGCATTGTAATATCAGAATCTTTGAATTTACTAACTGGGTATATTTTTGGAGCCATTGTAATATCAGAATCTCTGAATTTGGTTTTGGTTTTGGTTTTATTAGTGACGTAACATTTAATGTTAAATAAGTGTGAAATTGTAGGTCTGTTAGTGTTATTCCCCGAACACTGATCAAGGATAATTTATTCTAGCTTTAATTGGAGTTTCCCATTTTTCTTTCTTGGGCTGGCTTTTTCCGTATTATTTGGATCTCTAGATCGTCTCTTGATTTTATTTGATGGTTCCTTAGAGACCACTGTTGGATTGCAATCTTAAAAAGGGGCTTGAAACCCAATCTGCGACCGTTTTCATTTTTGTCCATTTGCTGGAGCTGGATAGCTTTGAAGTAATTTGCTTTGTGACTGTTGTTGCCATAAACAAATGCTGCTTTGATCGGAGAGATGCACTTATTTTATAAATCAATAACTAAGATTCTTGAAAATCAATACCTCCACTGGTTTAACAAGTTATCACTTTTGGCACCGCAGATTTTTGTTTTTGAAATTTGGTGACATATGCTGTTGGTTGATTTGAGAAGGATTCTATTTGGATGAAAGTGATATGTAATTGTAATCAATTGTTTTAAATGCTAGTTATGTTAGTTGATTAGACAAGCGGTATTAACTATTAGTGGCACTAGTTGTTAATGAGACCGGCTCAAGCCCAACATGGCCTTAGCTGTGTCTAATTAGGTAGTGATTAGGAGCCCCGGTTTTCCCTAATTCCCTTATGTTAAACACACCCTGCCCTACCTCCTTATAAGGCAACCCCCCTCACCTGTAATCAGAGCTGTCACCTAATGAATGAATGCATGATTCAGATTGAATCCCCGTCTCACTTTCTCTCTTCTCTTCTTCTATCCCTCTCCACTGTTTTCCTTAGCACAAATCTGTCAAGATTACAGAATTGTAACAGGAAGATACTTTAACCCTTTTGTAGTTTGAATAGTTATTTGGTTCACCAAACGATGGCCCACTAGACAAGTTACATGAGATTGAGAAAATTGAGTTAAATTCAAGTGTAATGATTGATTTAGTTTAGAGGAAGGACATAGTAGATATCGTTTTGTGATCAACAGATATTTTAGTCTCAGAATCTAGAAGGTATGAGTATTTGTTAATATCAATTTATATTATAGAAGCAAATACCACACCTTCCATGCAGTCTGTTTCCATTTATCCTTAATAAATATATGTGTAGTTTTGATTGCTTAGCAGCATCAATTTATTTGTGTTGTTCTAGTAGTGAGTTTGAAACCAGTCATCATGTAGGACTCTGATTCATGCGTCTTTAATATCTTGTTCCTTTTTTATTTAGTACAGAGGTTTACTCCATGGGTTGCTTTCCCTCTTTTCTCTATAAATTTGTTGTCTTCCAATTTTGTGAGGAAAATAACTTATGGCAGAAAGTAACTCTACTTTAATTTTTGTAAAGGTAGTTTGACCTTAGGTGGATAGATAAACTTTTGCAGGAGCAAACAGTGGACTGAGACACCAGGGTCTTCGAGCACAAAGTATGAGTACTGCTACTAAGGGAAAGTCTCTAGACAGAAGCATAGGGAATTCAAAGAATGACCCTGATCATCTTCTTGTTCTTGTTCATGGTATCTTGGCAAAGTATATTTGATGAGGGATTACCCCTGCTTAAAAAGTGGTCACAAGTTAATTTTCATTCTCTAATTTCTCCCATGCTTATTTCATTCTGGATCATCTGCTTGGGTTGTGATTATATTCAACTTTTAAAGTTTTGGTTTACTATGGTAAATAAACTGTTTTTCTTGTGTCAGGGAATTGTCTTTAGAATTTTGAATAAGTTCATGTCACCTGATCTATTTCTTTTATTCTGCATTGCCTTTTTCTCCTAGTTCTACTGTAGCTTTGTAAGAATTATAGTTCTACTGTAGCTTTGTAAGAATTATCTTTTGTTATCGTGCCTAAACAAGTTAGATCAACCATATATATAACCAAGATCTCGGGTTCGAGCCTTGAGTATGCAGCAGTGTTAAAACTCGAATGGAGGGGTTGCCACTCGAAAGGGTCCCACCATCCGCGAACTGGATTAGTCAGTTGCCGAAGGCACTGGATACCAAGGAGTCAACACTCAAAAAAAAAAAAAAAAAAAAGCATATGTATGATAAAAGAGTAATAAAAACTAATTAAAAACTTTTAACTCTTTTCCTCCAATTTTTTTAAATCCAACTTAAAAGAAAATCCCTCTCCTCTCACTTTTCCTCCCTTCCCCCTCATATCTTAAGGTCAAAACTGTAGCTTTAGGCCCTTTAAACATGTTTGATATAGTGTTTTCAATAACTCACTTCTAGTCCCCAACTTACTTAAAAAGTGAATCAACGTTTTGTTGCTTGCATGTTTGTGTTAATAAAACCGTCAGACTACGTTAAATACATTTTAAAATTTTCACCTACTTTACCTTACTAAGATCACAAAACTCTTTTAAGTTTTAAGAAGTTTTCAAGATAGCATAGTCAGCAAGTAAAGTGCTACCCTTTCTTTGTACTACTTGTTAATTTCTCTCCATGAGTTGCGTCGTGGATGAAGAAGAGTTCTGACCATAAAAATAAAAAAAATAAAAAAAAAATTCTTGCTAAAGGCAAATACAAAACATGTTAATGTCTTCCAAGTTTCACAGTCTTTTTCCATAAATGGAAATCATTGTTTGATGAATAAAAAAAAATACAAAAAGAGGAAATCAGAGGAAAAAAATTAGAAAAAATATATTTTTTGGTATGCTTATGACTGTTATTTGAAATCATAAAGTAAATAGTAAAGTCATAAGCAATTATTCCAAGTTCACATTTAGGCTTTGTTTGCTTTAACGAAGGTGAAGTTAAGTGAGGTTCATTAAAGTTAGGTGGTTAGATGGGGTTATAGCTTTGTTTGGTTCAAGAAAAGGAGAGTGGAGGTTTGGTTTCTTATTTAATTCAGAAGGGTAGGTGAGGGGAGCTAATTATAAGCTAGCAATTATATCCTTTCCTCTGTATCTATATATTTTTCTTCTTATTTTATAATTTTTTTATTAAAATTATTATTTCTTAAATTATTAATAGAATTCTAATTCAACCAACATGAAAAGAAGAAGTGGAACAAATTTAATAGACCAACTTAAAATGGAAATCATAGTCATGACCAAATTTGATGGGATATAAAATTCTGATTATGGGAAAACGGGGCTTTTAGTTCAAAGGGTAGCTATGAAATATCAAAAAATTGTCATGGGCATTTTAGTCAGGATGAGATATAAAATTTCTCTCAACTACTAAAAACCTCAAATTTGGAGGGTTGAGAAAAGAGGGGAGGTGAACACAAAAGGACAAAATTTTTTCTCACCCCTCACCTCCTCTCCTTCCAATCAAAAAATTTTTCTGACATAACACAAAAGGACTGAAACAGAAAATAAAATTATGCATGTGGCTACAAGGGAATTCTCACAGAAAGAAGGATATTTTCCTGTAATATTAATCGTCACTTTCATGAGGGAAAATATCATAAAATATTAGAAAACAGTACCCCTAAGTTTTAAAATACCAGTTGGGTCCAAAAGTCCGAAAATCTCCGCTAGAACTGATTCATTTGCATGGGAAAAGATCAGAGAAAATTACAGAAATACCCTGAATCTCCAAAATTCGAGTTTGGTCCAAAAATACGAAAATCATCCTCTTCCTTTACTGAAACTGATTTTCTGGCTGCTAAATCGCTGATATAAAATGAGGGAAAATCTAAATATAATCTTGGTAGATTTTGATGCTACTTGTAAGGGATTTGACGGAGATTTCAAATCAAAAACAAATAAAAGGGTACGAAAGTTTTCTTGTGAGAATCCATTAGCACCTACACGCAGCCACGGACAATTTCAAAGCTTGTGACTTTCGGGCAAAATCAGAGAGAAGAAAGACCAAACTTCACTAATGCCTCCATCTTCTTTTCCTTCCATTATCTCAGTTTCATGGATTCTTGTTGTTTTCAAAGAATGGTGGCTGTGATAGAATCTATGAGAGACTAAATTCTTTTTTGTTTCTTGGAGATGGAAGATTGGTTTGAGCTTCAGAGATACATTCAGGAAAGTTATTTGTTTTAATCTTTTTATTTAATTATGTAACGGATTTCCTGAGTTAGGATTTTATGTTATATGATTAATTTACTGAGATTGTAAGTTGTTTATCTTAGTTTGGATTGAACAATTGTGATTTGGATTGAATTGTGTGATTTGAGATTTAAATTTATATATTCCCTTTTTGGTTTAATGTGGTTGTGCTATTCTTTCATAGTTTGAATGAGTATTATGACTGCTTTGATATTGTTTGAATATCTCAGTTGAGTGTTCATTATCTAGAGGAATAAGTTGCATAAATCCAATCCTAAATTACACATTAAGTGGTATTTAATAGTGTATTAAGAAGTATTGACAAAAAAAATAGTGTATTAAGAAGTAATTATCTAGCTAGAGTTCTAGAGTTAATCACTAATTAATATCACTAGACTTAATGGGTTGCTAAAGTTTAATTTTTGACTTAGTGAGTAGTTTAACTCCTAAATCATTTTGAGCAAAGATAACCTATATTCCATTTTTCCAAGAAGCATTCATCATCAATTTGTTTAAATCATAATTTCATTAATTATCTCAACAATTTCTCAAAAACCAAAAAAAAAATAGTAGTCTAGGTTATTTTTCATTATTAAAAAGAAAAAAAAATCTATTTAAAACTCATTTTAATGTTTTTGTCACTTAGTTTTACTTAGGAATTAAACAAAAAACTCCTCAAGAGAATACAACTCAAGTTGTGTCATTCATTGCATAATTTGGTTTATTTTGATTTAACTTGAGGCGACTAAAGGTTTTAAATCAATGATTTATTAAAATTGGCTCTTTAAACAAATAACTATGTTATTTTTTCAATCAAACTTGAGGCTGTTTAGGTTATAATATACAAAATCTCCAACGTTTTAAATCAGAATGATTTTTTTTTTAATTTTTTAAAAATCAAAATATTAGTATATGATATGTAGCTATTGTGAAAATTTCGAAGAATTATCTAATAAAAAAATTTCATTGATATGTAATTGATATTAGGGAAAAAGATAAAAAAATATTGTCAAACTTGGTAAAAGACAAATAAGTATGTTAAATTTCAATAATTCTAAAGAAACTTATTTGAATTTTTGAAATGTTACAAAATTTGAAAAATTACCTAACTACCCTTAATTTTTTTAATAAAAATATTTTCAACCCTCCTTGCCAGCCGCCAAAGCTCCTATGTCGGTGACTGACGGCCGTTACCAGAGCTCTAGTGCCCTTGCTTGCTCCAGTGCCTGGTCACAAGAGCTCTGAAGGTATCATATTTATTTGAATTTTTTGAGTAAAAGTCGTCAATATGAACATTTGAGTTGTTAATATAGATACTAAAGTCATAAATAGGTTGACCGAAACTCTGACGGTCTCATATTTTTTTGAATTTCTCAAGTAAAAGTCGTCAATATGGATATTTGAGTTGTTAATATAGATACCGAAGTCGTAAATAGGGTTGACTAGAGCTCCGACAGTCCCATATTTTTTTTTTTGAATTTATCAGGCAAAAGTCGTCAATATGAATACTTGAGTTGTTAATAGAGACACTAAATTCATAAATAGGGTCGATTGGAGCTCCAGCGGTCTTATATATTTTTTTTGAATTTCTCAAGTAACAGTCATCATACTTGAGTTGTTAATATAGATACTAAAGCCATAAATATGGTCGATTGGAACTCTAGCAATCTCATTTTTTTGAATTTCTCAAGTAAAAGTCGTCAATGTGTATACTTGAGTTGTTAATATAGATACTAAAATTATAAATAGGGTCAACTAGAGCTCCAACAGTCCCATTTATATATATTTTTTAATTTTCCAAGCAAAAGTCATCAATATGGATACTTGAGTTGTTAATATAAATACTAAAGACATAAATAGGGTCGATCAGAGCTCTAGTAACCATATATATATATATATATATATTGAATTTCTCAAGCAAAAGTCGTTAATATGAATGCTTGAGTTGCTAATATAGATACTAAAATCGTAAATAAGGTCGCCTAAGCTTCGATGATTGGTCGACCCTATTTACGACTTTAGTATCCATACTAACAACTCAAGTATCCATGTTGATGACTTTTTCTTGAGAAATTCAAAAAAATATATGAGGCTTCCAGAGCTTTGGTTGCCGACAAGGTCATTAGGGCTTTGGGACAGCTATCGGCACCTGGCAAGGATAGAGTAGTTTTGATTAAAAAAAATCAAGGGATGTTTGGTACATTTCCAAATTTTGAAACATTTCAAAATTTCAAATCAATTTTTTGGAATTATTGAAATTCAACTTATTTATTTATCTTTTACCAATTTTGACAATATTTTTCTTTCTTCTTCCCTTTAAACTATTTTCTTCATACATAGCAATTGCTTTTTAAATTATGTTGTTGCTCATATTACTTTTTAATTCTGAAAAGGTCCACAAATACATTTAAAATCACTTGAAAATTTCGTTGCTTTGTAGTTTATACTTGGAATTTTTGTTGATAATTAAAATGGGTTATAAATTACACTTAAATGGCACCACTATCTAGTGTCCATAATTATGTTGCGAACATAATGGACCCTTCATATTGCCTTCTTCACTTATAGTATGATGATGACATTTACTTCATCCACTCATCGGCTTCAATTTTCTCCTCATACCAATATCCGTGTTTATAATTTTTATATTCATTATTTTGCTCATAAGAATTTCTAGGCATATGTGGCTTCCATAGAAGTCCTGGGCTTGTATTAGTCGTTGAAAAGTATAATATCCGTGTTTATAATTTTTATATTCATTATTTTGCTTCTCTCTCCTCTTTAATTATTATTAATAGAGTATCAATAGGGGAATTTAAAAAAGATTGACAAATATAAAAGTACAAAATCTCAATTATGAGAATGATATATTTCTCTCTTAGTTCTAAGGTAGGAGCTAGCCAAAGAATTTTTTTTGTCTTTAAGTACAAAATCTGAATTTCGAGGATGATATGTGCGGTTTGTTACATGTGGTATAAAAGTTTGGTATTAGATTTGGGATGTAGAACTCAAAGCGAATAATTTTAAGAGTGATATACCAGGATGTTAAAGGTGGCATTAAAGCCTATTATTAGATGTTGGGGTGTTACAAATGATATTTAGATGTTACAAGTGGAACCAAAGTTTGATATCAGAATCTAGTATCAAAGCCAGGTATATATCTACGTGGTATTACAGTTTAATACAAAATAAAAGTTCTAACTAAGAGGAAGAGTTGAATGGTAAGAATCAACTCCGTGAGAGTGTATAATGATAGTCCATAACGGTGTCATTGCTCTTACAAGGGTTTACCAGCAAAAATAGTTTTTCGTATTATTGTTTTTTCATACATTATCATATTCAGATATCAAGTCAAGGAAATTATATTAAAAAAATGAAAACAATGATTTCATACTCATCATCAACATTTATTTGCCAAACAAAATCAAGTAATACATGCAACTTAAATAAAAAATAAAAACAAAAAAGCCAATCATTACATGAATTAATAAGGAAAATATTGAAGACAAAAAGAAAATTACAAATGTAGTCAAAAAATATTCAAAGTGATGTGTCAAGATGTTAAAGATGGTATCAAATGTTGGGATGTCATAGGTGGTATTGGGATGTTACAGGTGGTATCAAAGTCTAGTATCAGAGCCAAGCATATGTCCAAGTGTTAGTACTAGGGGTGGGCAGGGGTGGGCAGGGTGAGACCCTTGCCCGAAGGATGAACGAGATGCATTTTGCAACCCGATGCCCGACCTTGCCTACTAAAAGCCCTAACCATTTTGGGCATGGCAAGAGGGGCTGGGCAGGGTGGGCTTCCCTGCCCAAGTGATAACATCTTGTCTTATCCACGTATGAAAAAAATAATTCCGTGTAAATTTCATAAACATTCATGTAGTTATAAATACCATATGTCTTAACTTCGCCCTAAGTAATATAAACTTCAAACATATTCGATGATTCTACATCTTGGGATATTTCAAAATAAGTCTACAACTTGAGTCTTGAAATTTAAAAAATACCATATGTCTTAACAAATATCCATCCTTTAGAAATTAAACAACATCCATAATCCATTATAAATAAGGAAACAAAATGATTGTAATTAAAGCCGTGAAGTCAAAGTAGTTTGCATCAATTCAATGTCCTAAAAGTTGATCAAATGATGAAGCATATGGAAATAAAATAAAAAGCAACTATAATTTAACATATCACAAAGTAAAGAAGAAAGGAAGAAATCAACTTGTAAATAGTGTTTAGTGGCTAGGGCAAAAAAGAGAGGACCAAAAGAGTATTATACAATAGACAATATATATTTTAAATAAAATATAAATATGAAATAATATTTAATTGATATGAAATTTTATATTTTAAATAAATAAAAATAATTTTCAGGGCAAGGCCAAATGGGTAGGGCAGTACCCCTTGCCCGATGCCCGGTTATTAGCCCGCTCAAAGCTACCCAAAATTTTTTTAGGCCACTTTTTTAGGGCTAGGATGGGCAATTTTTTTCAGAGCCAGGGTGGGCACACCGAACCACTAGGCACCATGCTCACCCCTAGTTAGTACAATTTGATACAAAAACAAAAGTTCTCATTGCTATTCAATATTCTAAATTTGGTAGTTTGTGAAGTTTTATTCTATGATGATGTTCTTTTATTAGGTTTTACTCACAATGGACTTGGTAAAATCGTATATTGCTTGAGACTTTTCATTAGTACAAGGCAAGATAAACTTAGTATTTCTGCTAAACCTTTTATTGAAAAGACCAATATATATTTTTCACTGAATTATGACATTGACCGTATTTTTTATCAAAATATTGGATTCAAATTGCTATGCCCTGCAGAAATTATTATTTTGCATCTTATTATTTTTATTTGTTGGTGTTTTTTTTATATTCATGCTGGTTGATTGAAATAAGGTTTCTTGAAATTTTTATCATGCTGGTTGATATTTGTTTTTTGAAATAAGGTTTCTTGATGTGTATTGTATTTATATGGATTGTGTGTGCTAAAGTATAATGTGGATTGTGTACCTCAAATTCTAATTTAGCATATTAGACTTCATTTAAGGATTAATAATATTTCAAAGGCTCTTATTTTCTCTCTTCTTCAATATGATCCTTTAAATTCTAACATAGTATCAGTATCAGAAGCTGGTATCAGAGCCTTAGCAATTTGTTTCATCCACGTTTGGTTCCGTCCAAATCCACTCTAGGCCTATTTCCATCTAGATTTTCTCCATATTGTTTCTATTCCGTCCAAACCGACACTTTGCTCCAAGTTGTTTTTATCGCTACGAACCTCCCATCTGATACCGTATATTGCTTTCTGCAGTCACACATTCGATGGCTTCGAGTTCTACGGGGCTATTCTAGTTGAGCCTATAACCAGGAGTTCACTTGCGACCCACTTTGGCTATCTCCCTTTTAAATTGTTTGATGATGTGTCTCATATTACCTTGCAACTTCGTTCTATGGCCGACGAGTTGCTCCATGGTCTTCCTCTTTCTGAAGGTTTCGTCTCGATCACGCTATCTGTTTATGTTTCTTGTAAATCTTTAAAAGTTGCGTAACATTGGGGAGTTGTAATTTGGGCAGGAGAAAAACGTTTATTCCAAGAAGCTGACAGTCACTTTCGTCATAAAATTGACCAGACTTTGTGGAAGAATGCCGAGCATTTGGAGGAGACAGTCCTTTTACTAGGACGTACTGCAATGCTTGAGGAGCTTGAACAAAAAGTTCAAAAAATATTAACAGGATTGTAGCAATTCCAAGGTAACATCGTTGACCATGTTTTCTGCACAGACACCTCTTTACTAGATGCCAACAAGTTCATTTACGCTTGCTTATACACTAGCTTTTGTCATTTTTATGCTATTGGAAAGAGATTTTGTTCTTCTATTGGTTTTTTCCCCCTATCCACTCTAACATTTGCAATGTTAACTTTGTCAAATGACAAGTACAAGGAGATACATATTCCTGTTAGAAAAAATTACAAGGTATGTATATAGTTATTACAAAAAACAGTATGAATGGATTTCTTTTTAATTGAGGGTAAGTGCTCGTTTGGAATAGCTTATTTTTGGGCAATAAGTGCTTATAAATCGTGATTCACAGTATACGAGGTAAGTATGTGAGATGAGTTTTATCTCGACTTGCGTAATAAGGACTTAGTGTATGTTTGGGATAGCGGTAGGAAAAATGACTTATTGTGATTCTGACTTATTAAAAATGACTTAAAAAAAAGTCAATTTTTGATTCGTGATTTATGTTTGGATGAGCGATTGAATAAGTGATTTTTCATAAGTCAAAACATGTTTGGATGAGCGGTTGAATAAGTGATTTTTCATAAGTCAAAACGTGTTTGGATTAGCGATTGTATAAGTGCGTTTTTAAAAATAAAAATTTGAAGGGTATTTGTATATTCCTCAAATTTTAGATAGATCATATATGCGATATTCAATATGTGTGTATATAATATATATAAATATATATATATATATATATATTATATTATTATATTGGCAGAGAGATGGAAATCGTTGATAAGAGTTGATGTGAAATTCAAATGCAGAAGAAAATTCGTGGGTCCCACTTATCTCTTTATATATTATATTATTATATGCAAAATTCAAATGCAAAAGAAAATTCGTGGGTCCCACTTGGCAGAAGAAAAACGCACAGCAAAAAGCTACACATTCGAGCTTATTAAAATGGGGCTTCATTCGGGCTTTTTTTTTTTTTTTTTCAAAAACGCTGAACCAAACATGATGAAAACGTGTTACATTTAGATTTGGGCTTTTTGTTAATAAAACGGGCTTATTTGCTCAAAAAAGTGGTCCCAAACACTCTCTTATTTGCCCCCAAAACGTGTTTCCAAACACAGCATATCACACACACACACATATATATATATATATATTCATGCATTATTAAGAACTTGAAGTATCTTACTCATGATTATGCTACAAATGGTATTAGAGATAGATTTATCAATAGTATTAGAGTCATACAAATGGTATCAGAGCTAAACTTGGGTGATGTTATGTTATAAATGGTATTAAAGTTATATAAATGGTATCAAAGACAGGCTCCAATGATAGTACGTTACAAATAATTTCAAATATATTATACTTTTACTTTATAACTACAGACTATTGGAATACTTCTTCCTTCATTAGGATTTTTTGATGTGTTATGTTTACATGGATTGTAGGATTTTATCTGATGGTTCCTTAGGGACCACGGTTGGATTGCAATCTTAAAAAGGGGCTTGTGAACATAATGGACCCTTCATATTACCTTCCTTTTTTTTTTTTTAACAAACTTCATATTACCTTCTTAACTTATAGTATGATGATGGCATTTACTTCATCCACTCATCGGCTTCAATTTTCACCTGATACCAATACCCGTGTTTATAATTTTCATATTTATTATTTTGCTCATAAGAATTTCTAGGCATATATGCCTTCCATAGAAGTCCTAGGCTTGGTGTGAGTAGTTGAAAAGTACAATACTATGTAATATTTAACTTTGAAGCCCTTAAAACACACATGGGCTTCTTGTGTGTCGTTGAAAAGTACAATACTATGTAATATTTAACTTTGAAGCCCTTAAAACACACACGCACATTCACACAAAATTCATTAGAACAAACTTTTTTAAACTACACTCAAATTAGTTAATTTTCTTATCAAATCCGAAACGGAAAGGAGCCAACAATAGCCCAGTAAGCTACTCCATGATTGTATGAAAGAAATTTTGTCACTATATTCATCTTTCATAATCCCTTGCTTCTCTCTTCTCCTTAATTATTATTGATAGAGCATTAATTACGGAATTAGGAAAATATTGACAAATATAAAAAATATATTTTATATTTAAAACTAAGATAAACTCTTCAAACGTCAAATGTCTAATTTTAATTTTTTTGGTTACAATCATAAATCTGATTTTTAAGAGTGCGAGGTTTAGTAGAAGGTACTGTGCAGCTGTAATTAACGGCAGAGGAAATTAAATTGAGAGCAAAACTCAATATTTAAGCTGCGCGGCTCTAATATAAAATGCAAATCAGTGATAAATAATGTCTTCATAGTAGCAACATTAGTAAGGCATGATGAGGGATCTAAAAGAAAAACAACCAAACAAACAGGCTTATAGAATTGGGGGAAATAAAATAAATAAGAGCCATGAACAGAGATGGACATGAATCAGGTTAATCGAAATTTCATCTCAAGCTCACTGAAAAATGAAAATACATCAGGCACCCAAAAAGAAAAAATCAGACATGCATGAACAAACCCCTACCTCAAAAATTAATTATTAGGAAAATGACATTAAGGTTTCAATTAAGAAAAATAATATCAGAAAAGTCTCAAAACTTGTCAATAATACCTCTTTCACAGCTATAAGATTTTGCTGATATTATTTTCCTTATTTTGGACCTTAGTGTCATTTTTCCAAAATTATTTTCCTGTTTTCCCTATATGGAAGAAGGGAGATCAGTTGTTCCAACAATTATGATGCTCGAGGGCTTATAAGTAGGAAGTAAACAAATACAGGATCAAAGAATTACCAAGGAATAAGAATCATGGAGTGTAAAAATACATGAACTGGCAATCGGCTGATCTATTTTTGAGTTTAAAAAGATTGACCCTCCAGGACAAGCTGCAATTTTCACTGTCAAAAATACAAACAGTAAGCTCTGACAATATCTACCTGCAGGAAAATTCTCAAAACAACATCAAATTGTAATTTATTGGCCCCAACCTACAGAATATAGTTCTCTTTGCCTCAACGATCCTTTTAATCCATAACTGCTACTCCTCCTGCAGCTTTAATTTTTTCTATCATCTCATTCGCCTCTTTAGTGACCCCGTTTGAGCACAACCGGCACCTTTCAACTAGATCTTTGGCCTCTTTCAAACCCAGGTTGGTAAATGTTCTGACCTCCTTAATCACCTTGATCTTTGCAGCAGCATCAAACTTTTCCAACTTGACGTCAAACGCAGTTTTTTCTGCTTTTTTCTCCTCAGCCTTCATTCCAGCCTCGCCACCTTCTGGAGCCAAGTCCATGCCTTCAGTTGAAATTGGCTGCAACTTCGGAAGCCTTAGCCTTTCTGCCAAAGTAGGCATAATTTGGTGACGTTCTTCATCAGGCAGTGCTGCAATTCGCCCTGCAAGCAGAAGGACTTTCTGTTGGGGAGGAGGTCTGGGGCCATATGGATCATAAAACTGAGGAATTTTGTACTTTCCCGGTTTGGCCTTTGGATCTCTGGGTATAAAATCAGGTTGGAATGCTGGAGAATTCCCAAGATCACATGGACTAGGTAGTGTGTGTTGATGAGGAAGTAATCAGGAAATTACAATAAACCTCATGTCTTCGATCAATCAAGATTGTGACTCGGAATCAAAATGCAGGAGAAAGTTGCTCTTCCAACATTATATTTGCTTCAGCCCCTGTCAAAAGTTTAAAAACACTTTCTTCAACAAATCCATAAATCCATGAGCAGCCATGCGATCATGTTGTTAACCATAAGTCATGAGATGCATGATAATCCATACAAGTGCAGATGCTCATATCATATCAACATTCCACCCAAATATTTTCATAGACAAGAGGAGAGTATCATAACGGAGCATCAGAAAATAGCTGCAAATTACAACCCATATAATATCACGGCCCTTAATTATAATCTACTTAATCTAAAATGTTAAAATCACGAGCATAGTAGTCTGTACAACGTCCCCAGATGATAAAATTGTCAATAAATAACACGGAACACTGATATTCCCACAAAGAAGAGGTGGGGGAAGTAAAAGTCCCACTTTAAGACATGTCTTGTCCAACCCATTTGGAAGCATGGTGAATATTTTTGACGACGATCAATCATTCTTCATTTAAACCAACCAGTGTTCAGAGGCCTTTAGATGAGGACCAATGAAATCTATTTAACCCTGTAATTCGAATTAAAGCCTGTTTCTTTCAGTGGTTGAAAGATACCACTGCTACAAAAAATCTTCAATATATATCAATAAGCATGCATTCATTCAGCACCAAGAACCAAAAATGTGATTGAAATAAAAAACCTTACTTGAATTCTTTTCACCAAAAGGAATCAGTGCATCGGCAAGTATGGATCAAAGTTCAAGAAATGGAATTAAAGGGCCATGAAAAAGAGTTAAAAAAGGCCAGATTAAAAAAAGAAGAAGTTAGCATTGTTATCACAGAAACCACAAGCGGGATAAATTTGTGACTGCATTGGAAGGTCATAACAGGCCGTTCAAAAGGAACCTCTGTTGTTCCATAAAAAAAATGCTATTCGATAATGTCTGGCAAGCAAAATCCCTGCAAATCAAAATATAAGCTTCGTTCAGAAGCATATAGAATCTAAAACAGATCATACCAAGGAGCTGACGAGAGAGCGACGCCGGCGATGTCAGATCAGAAGGGATGAGTCGATTGAGTGCCTCTTCCCGAATGAAAGCGCGACGGAAGGTGAGACTGAAGGCGGAAGCTAGGCTAGTTTTCAACCATTCCAAAACGCACCGCATCTGGATTTTTATCAGGTATTTCGGTCTCTCTTTTTTTTAAAAGAAAGAAAGAAACATAGGAACCAAATATTAAAAAATAATTTGTAAATTCGATTTGGTTCAATTGCTTCTTTGATTTCATTTTACACACTCTTATTTCCAATAATAACATTGATTGTCACTTTATAAAAAAAAATGGAAATCTCATAAAAAGAATTTTGAAAATACTAAAAGATAAAGTAGTGCTTGTGAGTACCTAATTTGTCCTTTTTAAAATTAAAAGAAAATGACATAAATACCCCCTTACATATATGTTTTTCCATAAAAAATTAACCCCACCCTACTCTAAATGTTCCTTTCTTGCTCAATTGTCTGTTCAATACCTTTGATTTGGCTGGAGCTACTGACAAGTCCTAAAATTCTAAATTAACAATAAATGAGTTATTACTCATTCATGTTTTCATTGTAAATGGTTGGTTATCCTTACCCTTGGAGTTCAAAGCAATTACATTTTTTCATTACCTTTTTAATTTTGCCCATTGAATAAAAGTTGCCAGAATTTTTATGAAGATTTGAAAATTCATATCTTTTTGTATAGATATCCAAATGAAAAAAATATTGTCCTTAGACAACTAGAGACACAACATTCCATAATTACCATTTATTGGACACTATCACAGAAATTTGCCAGTTCTACTTTGCTAAATTAAAAAATGTATGACTCTTAGTGTACGAGCCCAAATGACTAATATAACCAATCAAATTAAAGCTTGATAAGTCGACTTTCATTCTAAAAACTTTCACATTCATTGGACATCATTTACCTATTCAAAAACATCACACAGCTAGACTGCCAAGCAGAAAATCACACTGGCAGCACAGTTTACATTCCAAACTTCAGTGTTTAATTCCAGTGATCCAAAATTTATAGCCTGAGGCTATTCCTACACAATTTTTCCTGTAGAGCACAATGAAATCATCAAATTGATCAAATTCTTATTCCTTGTTCATGTCCTATTCTATCATGAAATTAGGGTTCAAGTCAACAATTCATCAAACTTCCAATTTAAGCCTTAAGCTAGTTTCATATGTTCATTAAACACCAAAAGACACCATTTATATAATCAGACACCATGAACTTGAAAACCCTAATTCAACCAAAAATAGGGCAAAAATTTACATGCCAAAATCCTCAACCAATTAACACAAGCCATAGCTCAAAATAAAGCTAAAGCTCACCTCTTTGCCTTTCCTAAGCTCTTTCTCTGGTTCTTGAACTTTGACTCTTGCTAGATGACTCAAAACACCTTCCCTTGAAATTCTAAAACCATAGAAATGAAGCTCTTATCAAGGGGAACAATATTTATGAAGAGATTTTGAGCTCAAAAGGTGGATTTCAATGTGAAAATCAAGGTTGAAACTCAACTTTTGTTCTTGTCTTCTTTCTCTTTCCTCTTGCTCCACCTTGGCCCACTTTTTATGCTTGAGAGAGAGTGAAATATGTGCTATCAAGCATTTCATAAAAGCCCCTAGACATGCCATATATTTTGTTTAATTACTTAGAGCACTTGTATATGATTTAGGCACATGATTAAGCATTAAAACAGTGAACTTGTCTTAAACTTTGAGCTTCAAAAATAAAATTCAAGCTCCTTCTCATTGATACTTTAATCATGCTATTTCATTAACACATGAATATTCCAACCTCTTCAAAATTCTTTGACAGCACATCTTTCTAATATAGAAATTTCCAGACTTGACAAATTCCACCTCTATTTCCCAAGGAACTTTGAAAAAACATAACATAAGCTTGGGAACTCCAAATAAGGTGGTTCAAGTTTCTATGTAAAGCTCTTTCAATCCTCTGTAAAAGAAAAATAATATCCTATATTAAATCATAAATCTAAGTTCCCAAATTCACAAACTGACTGTCGATATTAAGAGTCAGAATTTTTTAGATTTTCTACACAAAATTTAACAATTCATAACATATAATTTACACATCCAATTTATGTGTTCTAATTCTTTATGTAAAGCTCTATACATCTAATTTAAGGGAAAAATAATCTCACCGGAAAATCACTAAATTAACCTTGTATAATTTGCCTATTTACCCACTATCAGAAATCTGGCACAGAGTGTTCCCAATTTTTTGACCAAATTCCAAAAATCATAGCCTTTGTTCTTGATATCCAATTAACACATTCTAGGACTAATTTTAAAGTTTAGGATGTGTACTATTTCCTTGCCAAATTTTATAGGTATTGAACATGATATGCCTGATCAAAACTCTGCCCAAACCATTTGCCTCACAGACTTCGCAGAAACGACACTCTGTCACAAACTCTAAAAAATTCTGCCTTTCTCTTCCTAAGCTAAGCTCTCATTGATTCTTACTTTAAGACACATATTAAGCTCTCAAACCCTCAAAAAAAAATGAAGGGAGGGAGGAATCTATACTGATCAAACCCTTAAATTTGGACTCTATACTCCAGAAATTTTGGCGCTATAAACTCCTAAACTCAAGCTCCATTTTGGTAACCTCTTTACAGAACCAAAGAACCCAAAAACTTACCCCAAAACTGACATGCAATGACCTTTATCAAGCTCTCAAGATGACAGAAACCTTTTCTAGCAACCACACTCAACTTTCACAAACAATCAACCCCAAGAACAGCTTCAAACTGACATAAAAAGCTAGAAATGGGTGTAGGAGACTCACCTACACATGATTCCGGTGCTGCATGTGGCTTTTCTCCCTTTTCCGGCGACCCACTCACCTTTGCTCTCTCGGCTCTCTTCCTTTCTTTCTCAAGCTCTCTCTCCTCCTCTCTCTTTCTCTTTCTCTTTCTCTCTGTGTTTTCTGTCCGAATGTTGAATGAGAGAGAGCTGGGTATTGTGTTTTAATCTAGATGTATATATGTGTGTAGGTGGCGGGTATTAGAGAGTGTAACCGTGAGAGAGAGAGAGTTGATGGAGTGGTTGCATGTGAGTGTGCCATGTGAGAGTGTTTTTGTTTAAGTTGTTTTTATCCTATTATCTCACGCAGAAGGTTTTATTCTTCCTAACTTAACCAATTTAAAATCTCTTAAATCCCTCAGGTTCTATAATTTAGTTTAACTTTAGTCCAATTTTGATTTTTTGGGTCTGTAAAATAGAGCAACTCATCAAAACTTGGTAGAGGAGTAAAGACGAATTTGTGAGACGTTTATATATGCTTCGTCAACAAACCTCAATTTTAACTACGACAAATCATGTAGCTGACAAAATTTTTTAGTTTTGCAGCATTACAGACAATAATTGATATATAAAATGTATAGCAAATATTCCGCAAATTAAGGTACAAGATACAGCAAATCATATATTGAGCTTAGCGCCACCTTTGTAAATCCCATAGCAACTCAATTTGCTCGCAAAGAACGTGTTCAAATGCTCTCTCTCAGATTCATCAAAGCCTTGAAAGTCAATCTCCACTTCATAATGTCTCCAGCATTTTATGGGAACTTTATAGCAGCAATCTCCCACCTTCAAAATCGTCCTCCCCAATTTTTTACCATAATTAAACTGCAGTATTTTCAAATATCTACTTCAATTTTCTGCCATTAAATTTAATATATAAAGCTCTTACTTACAGAACAACCGAAGAATTCTCTCCACGAATAAGAGTAATGATGTGTGTGTGTGTGTGTATCACACATTAAACCGGTGGGCATGGAGAGAAAGGTGAGGAGAAAATTGAGGAGGTAATACTAAGAAGAAAAGCTTCCAAAAATAGTAAACAAATTTTGGGGGAATTACTTTGAGGTCTTAGGGAGGGGATTTTGGGTTTGGGTACTCTCAGAATCTCTTTTCTCATTTTCTTCTCAGAATATTATCTCCACTGTCATATTGGAAACAAAAATATGGTCCAGATTAATTAATATTTTATAAAGCTACTATGTTAAGCTAAATAAATAAATTTAAACCATTAAAACCTTATCTAAACCATTTATAACGGCAACAAAAACAAATTAATAAAAAAATTAATTGATAAAATACTATAATAATAGTTTTAGAAAATATTAAATCTGAATCATCTACCTTTAGATCCAAAGGTGAAAATGAGATTCTGAGAAGAAAATGAGAGAAGAGATTCTGAGAAAATTTGCTCTTGGACTTAACTATCAAGAAGTTTCAATGACAACTAAGAAGCATACAATAACAAGTTATATTGTAAGAAATAACAATACCTTACTTGTAACTAGGACTTTTTGGTAATTAAGTCCTTTCCTTGGGAGGTTATAGTAATTCTCCAAAAATATACTATTTTTTTTTAGAGTTTTTTTCCCTAGTTTTCTCTTCAATCAAGCATAGGGTAAAAAAAATAGAGAACCAACATAGAGTTGGTCTAGTGATATAAGGCCCCTCGAGATCCTTCTAGTCTCGAGTTCGAGTCCCAAAAAAGATACTTGTGTTCAGAGAGGCAGCCACGAACCCCAAACTAGACCCCAGACAATAATATTTATAAAATGAAGTAGAGGAAATATAAATGAAAGATATATTGAACCAATTGAGTACGTAGAAGATAAAGAATCATACTCTCAAGGTGTTCGTTGTCTTTGTGGGTTCGGAGTATAATGTTATAGTCCAGGGTTTCGGCACTAAATTAAGCAAACCTTTCAACAATTTGATCAAATTTGGACCACTTGGCAATGCGTCACCCCTCGCGTCTACTTTTAGATGCCTCAACTCATACAGTGAAGATACGTTAACCGGCTGAAAAGGCAGTTCTGTAAAGATCATATGCTGCAAAATAAACCAAATCAAATAATAATGAATGTCAGACATCAAATAACTAAGAAGAAGGGAACTATACGCACATTTTGGTGTGCTCTAATTTAGGTTTGTGAAAATAATTAAGTACCGCAATTTCGCGACAAGATATAGAGAGGTCTTTGAAGTGATTAAAGCAACAAAGGAAGTCCCTCAGATTTGATGTAACAAATGGTGGAACTAATAATGATATGCTTGCACTGCATTTGGCTGATGTAATTAAGTTCGGGAACCCTTTAAGTCCGTGGAAGTAGTAGAACTCAAGTAAGTTCGGAGCATCAATAACTATCTCATCCAATTTCATAGTTGAACAAATCACATACAATGCCAACTTCTTAAGGCTGCAATTGAAATCGTCCGTTATGTTCGTTGCATCGATCAATTTCAAAATCTCAAGATCCTCACAGAGTCTGATATTCAATGTAAGTTGTCGGAGTTCATCAGGTCCGTGACCCTCAGACTCGAAACTGTTCAAACTTTTTCCGTCCAATAATATCTGAATTGCTTTCAGCCTATCGCAATTTATTTCAGCTTTCTTCAAAGATGATGAGGATGAAACATTTATGGTTTGAAATCCTTCACAAAACTTGAGTACCAGTTCTTCCAATTTTGGGCATGCTATAAAAGCATCAACGGATGATGGAACTTTCACCCCAGTAAGCTTGAGTACAGTCAAGAATTGAGAGGAGAATAGAAGACGGAGTGAGTCATAATTCCAATTCACAATAAAGTAATTATTCATAGAGTCTTCGACATTGATTCCTCTGATTAGTAAGGCAAAGTTGAGCTCTTTGACATTATTTTCGATGGCGAAGTTTAGTAACACGTCAAGCACCTTTGGAGAATGATGGGAACTGGTTATGTCCAGTTCTGTGTAAGATAAGGTTAGGTTGTGCAAAGAACCTTTTATATAAGGGCCACGAAGTTGGAGGGATTTCTGGATAATGTTGAAGAAGTTCTGATATGAAACATCAGAGAAAATGGAGTAGAAACTGAAGCGTAGGGTTGGGAATGAAAGCCAAGAAGAATATAAGGATTTGGATAAGATTCTAAACTTGACTACTTCCCTATAAGGAAGGAGATGCATGATTTGGTGGATGACATGATCAGGCAGATTTTCCAGCTTCATATTATTGTTTATAGAGTTATCAACTTGGCGTATTTTTCTTGCTTCCATCTCCTCAATTTCCTCACATTATATAGTTTTCATCCTAGCATTCATACCAAATATGAAATATCAGGAACATATATATACATATCCGTATTCATGTCGAACAAAATAATAATAAAAAAAACATATACAGAAAATTCTTCAAACGTAAGGTGTTGATAATGAAGAAAGTAGTAATAATAATTTTATGAACGGGATTACTCTTCATCTGGGGGCTCAAAATTATGAACTAATTAATTGTATTCATCCTGTCATACAACAAAGAAAGTGGATTAAGCCTTCTTTGGAAGTGGATCGAACCACCAAATATTGCCAGATAACTCAATGACTGAGGCTAGCAATAACAAATGGGGAGACACATCTTTTTATCGGTTGACCGCTATAAAGGAATTAAATGCGGATTTAATATCCTAATTAATGAGGATGCCCATTCAAATAGTCTATTCTATCAACGATGGACTACCTTTGATAAGTGAAGAAGATTGATATATTTAATTATTTACACGAGAATCATTCTTTTTCTCCCTAGATACATACATGAGGAATTCCTAGCATTGCAAACAACCGGCAATGTCTACATATTTCGCGTACGTACAGATATATCATCTCAACGATTATGTTTTAGACTAAATAAAAAAAAAATCAAAACGATGAATTACAGGTGTCTAGATATAAACTTTTACTTTTCCCCGTTTGTTTGGGACCTAGTCCGACTTGAATTTAGATTAATCAGGGTGTAATAAGGCGACCTCATATAATTAGATGGGTTTTTCTAAAAAAAAAAAATTAATTATTTAGAAGGACCAAATATCAAAATATAAATTTTAAAATATAAGATTACCCCTAACTAAATCCCTAAATTTCCTCTAATCACATCTCCTTTGAATACAATTTTTTTTTAATAATCTCATTAATTTATACTAAAAGTCTTTAGAATATTTTTCTCATCAATATTTACAACAAAATTTATTAAAATCAAATCAAAATCATTTATTATTAATCCAAGATATCTTATATGTGTAAGCACGCAATGAAATGAAACTACGTACAGTTATTTTATTTTGTTCAATAATTATTAATTTGTTCATTCAATTAATTATTGAATATTAAATAATCCATTATGATTTAATTCATTAATTAATCATATAAACATGTTGATTTGTTTTTATTTTTTATTCCTTATTTTTTTCATGTTTAGAATTTTGTAAAAAAGCAAAACAAAAGGTAAAAAAAAATACAAGGAGGCAGGAAAGAGAGAATGCTGTTATATTACCGATGGCTTCCTCCAACAGTGACACCCCGTAAGCCAAAAGCAATAAAAAGTATCTTTTCTTCAATAATCCTGACTTTTGATTATTGTTTTTAGAATAAGCACTTAATTTTATAAGTCATCCCAAATATAAGAAATGAACCAATCTAGCTTTTGGAACAAAAAGCCACTTATGAGCCAACCCAAAACAGACTATTGGTAGCAATGGTTAATTTTCATCTTTGACTCTCAACGGTTTCCAACTGAAATTACCTCTTTTTTTTTTTTTTTTGAGAAACAAAATCTCTCTTTCTTTAATTTTTGTTTTATAAATTTTTTAACTATTTATATTTTATAAATATATTTAAATTTAAATAAACATATTTCAGTTGATTTAAGTATATAGAATTAAAACCTCAAACATTTTCATTAAGATTTTTATTAATTTATATTTTTAAAATAATAAATAAAATTAGTTTCAGATTTATTTTTTAACATAAAATTTTCCATGCTCTTAATTTAATAATTTTCTTATTATTCTTTACTTTGAAACACATATCAGAAATATACATACATACATGTTCATGCAAAGCAAAGAAAAGTTTACATACACATACAGAAAATGCTTCAAATGAAAGTCATTGGTAAAGGAATGTCCTACAGCAATCGCCAATAATAAACCGCCGATAATAAACTAAATAAAGTAGTACTGATTTTGAGGCCCCAGATGTTGTTGAGTGTCGAGAATGAGATTTTATATAGATTTAGACACTTCTTCATCATTTGTGAACCAATTGATTAATTCTATTAGTTCGGTCAGAAAATAAAGAAAGGAGAAAAAGCCTACCGAGTTGGATCTATGTTCATATGTCACACCTCCACTGCTCTGAGAGTCGAAACCACTGAAACTCGTGCAAATTTAGGGTACAAAAGCCAGATTACCCAATGAGGAAATAACTGAGGGAGACATCCTATTTATGGTGACCACTATCAAGGAATTAAATGCTGATTTGATTTCCTGATTAATGAGAAAGGTTAATCAGTTTGATTTCCTAATTAATGAGAAAGTTTAATCAGTCTGACCCATCAAGGATGGATTTGAACCAAAATTCAAATATATAGAGTTGTTGTCAATCAATCTAATCTCTCACAGTGTGGCGAACCAATGTTTGGATCCCCGCTGACAGAAGTGTCCACATTTAATGCTCAACAGTGTCTTGAATAAGATTGCTTCTAATATGAAGATACTTATGCTTAGCCAAAAAAAAAAAGGAAAAAGAAAAAAATTCAAGCAACTAACTGGGTTTAAAGAGATGAAGATTGATATTTATCATTTATACTATAATCATTCTCTTTCTCCTTATATACGTATCAGATAAATTCCTAGCAGTGCAAAATCATCGGGCATGTCTATGTCTTTATTTTGCTTACGTACACAAGGATATATATGAATATATATATCAACGACTTTACTTTAAAACTAAATCAAAACCATGATACTATACGAAACACATAGAATGATGAATTGAGAAATGAATAAGTGATGACTGTGTAAATATATATACATACCTGCTGTAAGGATATCATCTCAACTTAATTTGTTGTTGCCCCCCCCCCCCCCCCCCCAAACAATCCGTTGACACAACGGGTGCAAAAGTGCCCTGTATAGCGTCCTTAAAACTTTGCATTATAAAAATTTTATTCTTCCGTGAAGTATTAATTTTGTATATTAAATCACGGTTGTTATTTTTATCGTTACTAACGTAAATTATTATGTCCGATTGCAAAGAATGACGTACCATTGATTTGGATCAAAAAGTTTAATCTATATTGCACAGAACACCCTAATCTTTAGGCTACTTATATCTATAACCCCTCACATAGTAAAGTTTAAATTTAAACTTTACTATGTTTTAGAGTTTTTAATCCTCACTAGTACAGCAAAGGGTTTTTAGACCGGAACATTTAGACCGGTTATATCGGATAAGGTCTTAAAAATATGACTGGTGGCATTTTTATAATTATGATGAAATATTAAGACCGGTTATTAATATAACCGGTCTTAAAAATACTTTTAAGACCGGTTACAAAACAACCGGTCTTAAAATATATATAATAAAAAAATAAAAATATGTAATATATTTTCTAGACCGGTTTTAAAAATAACCGGTCTAGAAAATATTATCTGAATTAAAGACAATCATAATAATAAAATTTTTATTATTTTTAAAACCGGTTGTAAATAAGAACCGGTCTTAAAAATTCAAAATTTTAGATCGGTTATTAATTAATAACCGGTCTTAAAAAGTTTCAATTTTTAAGACCGGTTATTTATTAATAACCGGTCTTAAATATATATTTTAAGACCGGTTTTAAAATAGAACCGGTCTTAAATATTACTTTTAAGACCGGTTGTAATTGACAACCGGTCTTAAAACTGACCTGGATTTCAAACCCCGCCTAAATTTAGTTCTAAAATTTCATTTCATGACTTAAGCACATCAGCGAAACCCCTGCGTCTGTTCGCGGCAGCTCCTCCTTTCCCCTTCTCTTCTCTATCCTTAGCTTTGCAGCCGTCAACGGAGATTTACTGTTGAATTCATTGTTGGAAGGCTATCGTCGTTTGTTTCCTCCGATTGGTTTCGTTCTCAACCTCATTTTTATTGTCAGGTTTGTGTTTCCATTATAAAAATTTTATTCTTCCGTGAAGTATTAATTTTGTATATTAAATCACGGCTGTTACTTTTATCGTTACTAACGTAAATTATTATGTCCGATTGCAAAGAATGACGTACCATTGATTTGGATCAAAAAGTTTAATCTATATTGCACAAAACACCCTAATCTTTAGGCTACTTATATCTATAACCCCTCACATAGTAAAGTTTAAATTTAAACTTTTTAATGTTTTAGAGTTTTTAATCCTCACTAATACAGAAAAGGGTTTTTAGACCTTACATTTAGACCGGTTATATCAGATAAGGTCTTAAAAATATAACTGGTGGCATTTTTATAATTATGATGAAATATTAAGACCGGTTATTAATATAACCGGTCTTAAAAATACTTTTAAGACCGGTTACAAAACAACCGGTCTTAAAATATATATAATAAAAAATAAAAATATGTAATATATTTTCTAGACCGGTTTTAAAAATAACCGGTCTAGAAAATATTATCTGAATTAAAGACAATCATAAAAATAAAAGTTTTATTATTTTTAAGACCGGTTGTAAATAAGAACCGGTCTTAAAAATTCAAAATTTTAGACCAGTTATTAATAACCGGTCTTAAAAATTGAAACTTTTTGAGACCGGTTATTTATTAATAAACAGTCTTAAATATATATTTTAAGACCAATTTTAAAATAAAACCGGTCTTAAATATTACTTTTAAGACCGGTTGTAATTGACAATCGGTCTTAAAACTGACATGGATTTCAAAACCCGCCTAAATTTAGTTCTGAAACTTAGTATTTCTGCTAAACCTTTTATTGAAAAGACCAATATATATTTTTCACTGAATTATGACATTGACCGTAATTTTTATCAAAATATTGGATTCAGATTGCTCTATGCCCTGCAGAAATTATTATTTTGCATCTTATTATTTTTATTTGTTGGTATTTTTTTTATATTCATGCTGGTTGATTGAAATAAGGTTTCTTGAAATTATTATCATGCTGGTTGATATTTGTTTTTTGAAATAAGGTTTCTTGATGTGTATTGTATTTACATGGATTGTGTGTGCTAAAGTATCATGTGGATTGTGTACCTCAAATTCTAATTTAGCATATTAGACTTCGTTTAAGGATTAATAATATTTCAAAGGCTCTTATTTTCTCTCTTCTTCAATATGATCCTTTAAATTCTAACATAGTATCGGTATCAGAAGCTGGTATCAGAGCCTTAGCAATTTGTTTCATCCACGTTTGGTTCCGTCCAAATCCACTCTAGGCTTATTTCCATCTAGATTTGCTCCATATTGTTTCTATTCCGTCCAAACCGACACTTTGCTCCAAGTTGTTTTTATCGCTACGAACCTCCAATCTGATACCGTATATTGCTTTCTGCAGTCACACATTCGATGGCTTCGAGTTCTACGGGCTATTCTAGTTGAGCCTATAACCAGGAGTTCACTTGCGACCCACTTTGGCTATCTCCCTTTTAAATTGTTCGATGATGTGTCTCATATTACCTTGCAACTTCGTTCTATGGCCGACGAGTTGCTCTATGGTCTTCCTCTTTCTGAAGGTTTTGTCTCGATCACGCTATCTGTTTATGTTTCTTGTAAATCTTTAAAAGTTGCTTAACATTGGGGAGTTGTAATTTGGGCAGGAGAAAGACGTTTATTCCAAGAAGCTGACAGTCACTTTCGTCATAAAATTGACCAGACTTTGTGGAAGAATGCCGAGCATTTGGAGGAGACAGTCCTTTTACTAGGACGTACTGCAATGCTTGAGGAGCTTGAACAAAAAGTTCAAAAAATATTAACAGGATTGTAGCAATTCCAAGGTAACATCGTTGACCATGTTTTCCGCACAGACACCTCTTTACTAGATGCCAACAAGTTCATTTACGCTTGCTTATACACTAGCTTTTGTCATTTTTATGCTATTGGAAAGAGATTTTGTTCTTCTATTGGTTTTTTCCCCTATCCACTCTAATAACATTTGCAATGTTAACTTTGCCAAATGACAAGTACAAGGAGATACATATTGCTGTTGGAAAAAATTACAAGGTATGTGTATAGTTATTACAAAAAATAGTATGAATGGATTTCTTTTTAATTGAGGGTAAGTGCTCGTTTGGAATAGCTTATTTTTGGGCAATAAGTGCTTATAAATCGTGATTCACAGTATACGAGGTAAGTATGTGAGAGGAGTTTTATCTCGACTTGCGTAATAAAGACTTAGTGTGTGTTTGGGATAGCAGTAGGAAAAATGACTTATTGTGATTCTGACTTATTAAAAATGACTTAAAAAAAAGTCAATTTTTGATTCGTGATTTATGTTTGGATGAGCGATTGAATAAGTGATTTTTCATAAGTCAAAACATGTTTGGATGAGCGGTTGAATAAGTGATTTTTCATAAGTCAAAACGTGTTTGGATTAGCGATTGTATAAGTGCGTTTTTAAAAATAAAAATTTGAAGGGTATTTGTATATTCTTCAAATTTTAGATAGATCATATATGCGATATTCAATATGTGTGTATATAATATATAAATATATATATATATATATATATTATATTATTATATTGGCAGAGAGATGGAAATCGTTGATAAGAGCTGATGCGAAATTCAAATGCAGAAGAAAATTCGTGGGTCCCACTTATCTCTTTATATATTATATTATTATATGCAAAATTCAAATGCAAAAGAAAATTCGTGGGTCCCACTTGGCAGAAGAAAAACGCACAGCAAAAAGCTACACATTCGAGCTTATTAAAATGGGGCTTCATTCGGGCTTTTTTTTTTTTTTTCAAAAACGCTGAACCAAACATGATGAAAACGTGTTACATTTAGATTTGGGCTTTTTGTTAATAAAACGGGCTTATTTGCTCAAAAAAAGTGGTCCCAAACACTCTCTTATTTGCCCCCAAAACGTGTTTCCAAACACAGCATATCACACACACATATATTCATGCATTATTAAGAACTTGAAGTATCTTACTCATGATTATGCTACAAATGGTATTAGAGATAGATTTATCAATAGTATTAGAGTCATACAAATGGTATCAGAGCTAAACTTGGGTGATGTTATGTTATAAATGGTATTAAAGTTATATAAATGGTATCAAAGACAGGCTCCAATGATAGTACGTTACAAATAATTTCAAATATATTATACTTTTACTTTATAACTACAGACTATCGGAATCCTTCTTCCTATTTTTTGATGTGTTATGTTTACATGGATTGTAGGATTTTATCTGATGATTCCTTAGGGACCACGGTTGGATTGCAATCTTAAAAAGGGGCTTGTGAACATAATGGACCCTTCATATTACCTTCCTTTTTTTTTTAACAAACTTCATATTACCTTCTTAACTTATAGTATGATGATGGCATTTACTTCATCCACTCATCGGCTTCAATTTTCACCTGATACCAATACCCGTGTTTATAATTTTCATATTTATTATTTTGCTCATAAGAATTTCTAGGCATATGTGCCTTCCATAGAAGTCCTGGGCTTGGTGTGAGTAGTTGAAAAGTACAATACTATGTAATATTTAACTTTGAAGCCCTTAAAACACACATGGGCTTCTTGTGTGTCGTTGAAAAGTATAATACTATGTAATATTTAACTTTGAAGCCTTTAAAACACACACGCACATGCACACAAAATTCATTAGAACAAACTTTTTTAAACTACACTCAAATTAGTTAATTTTCTTATCAAATTCGAAACGGAAAGGAGCCAATAATAGCCCAGTAAGCTACTCCATGATTGTATGAAAGAAATTTTGTCACTATATTCATCTTTCATAACCGCTTGCTTCTCTCTTCTCCTTAATTATTATTGATAGAGCATTAATTACGGAATTAGGAAAATATTGATAAATATAAAAAATATATTTTATATTTAAAACTAAGATCAACTCTTCAAACGTCAAACGTGTCTAATTTTATTTTTTTTGGTTACAATCATAAATCTGATTTTTAAGAGTGCGAGGTTTAGTAGAAGGTACTGTGCAGCTGTAATTAACGGCTGATCTATTTTTGAGTTTAAAAAGATTGACCCTCCAGGACAAGCTGCAATTTTCACTGTCAAAAATACAAACAGTAAGCTCTAACAATATCTACCTGCAGGAAAATTCTCAAAACAACATCAAATTGTAATTTATTGGCCCCAACCTACAGAATATAGTTCTCTTTGCCTCAACGATCCTTTTAATCCATAACTGCTACTCCTCCTGCAGCTTTAATATTTTCTATCATCTCATTCGCCTCTTTAGTAACCCCGTTTGAGCACAACCGGCACCTTTCAACTAGATCTTTGGCCTCTTTCAAACCCAGGTTGGTAAATGTTCTGACCTCCTTAATCACCTTGATCTTTGCAGCAGCATCAAACTTTTCCAACTTGACGTCAAATGCAGTTTTTTCTGCTTTTTTCTCCTCAGCCTTCATTCCAAACTCGCCACCTTCTGGAGCCAAGTCCATGCCTTCAGTTGAAATTGGCTGCAACTTCGGAAGCCTTAGCCTTTCTGCCAAAGTAGGCATAATTTGGTGACGTTCTTCATCAGGCAGTGCTGCAATTCGCCCTGCAAGCAGAAGGACTTTCTGTTGGGGAGGAGGTCTGGGGCCATATGGATCATAAAACTGAGGAATTTTGTACTTTCCGGGTTTGGCCTTTGGATCTCTGGGTATAAAATCAGGTTGGAATGCTGGAGAATTCCCAAGATCACATGGACTAGGTAGTGTGTGTTGATGAGGAAGTAATCAGGAAATTACAATAAACCTCATGTCTTCGATCAATCAAGATTGTGACTCGGAATCAAAATGCAGGAGAAAGTTGCTCTTCCAACATTATATTTGCTTCAGCCCCTGTCAAAAGTTTAAAAACACTTTCTTCAACAAATCCATAAATCCATGAGCAGCCATGCGATCATGTTGTAAACCATAAGTCATGAGATGCATGATAATCCATAAAAGTGCAGATGCTCATATCATATCAACATTCCACCCAAATATTTTCATAGACAAGAGGAGAGTATCATAACGGAGCATCAGAAAATAACTGCAAATTACAACCCATATAATATCACGGCCCTTAATTATAATCTACTTAATCTAAAATGTTAAAATCACGAGCATAGTAGTCTGTACAACGTCCCCAGATGATAAAATTGTCAATAAATAACACGGAACACTGATATTCCCACAAAGAAGAAGTGGGGGAAGTAAAAGTCCCACTTTAAGACATGTCTTGTCCAACCCATTTGGAAGCATGGTGAATATTTTTGACGACGATCAATCATTCTTCATTTAAACCAACCAGTGTTCAGAGGCCTTTAGATGAGGACCAATGAAATCTATTTAACCCTGTAATTCGAATTAAAGCCTGTTTCTTTCAGTGGTTGAAAAATACCACTGCTACAAAAAATCTTCAATATATATCAATAAGCATGCATTCATTCAGCATCAAGAACCAAAAATGTGATTGAAATAAAAAACCTTACTTGAATTCTTTTCACCAAAAGGAATCAGTGCATCGGCAAGTATGGATCAAAGTTCAAGAAATGGAATTAAAGGGCCATGAAAAAGAGTTAAAAAAGGCCAGATTAAAAAAAAAAGAAGTTAGCATTGTTATCACAGAAACCACAAGCGGGATAAATTTGTGACTGCATTGGAAGGTCATAACAGGCCGTTCAAAAGGAACCTCTGTTGTTCCATAAAAAAAATGCTATTCGATAATGTCTGGCAAGCAAAATCCCTGCAAATCAAAATATAAGCTTCGTGCAGAAGCATATAGAATCTAAAACAGATCATACCAAGGAGCTGACGAGAGAGCGACGCCGGCGATGTCAGATCAGAAGGGATGAGTCGATTGAGTGCCTCTTCCCGAATGAAAGCGCGACGGAAGGTGAGACTGAAGGCGGAAGCTAGGCTAGTTTTCAACCATTCCAAAACGCACCGCATCTGGATTTTTATCAAGAATTTCGGTCTCTCTGTTTTTTTTTTTTTTAAAAGAAAGAAAGAAAGAAACATAGGAACCAAATATTAAAAAATAATTTGTAAATTCGATTTGGTTCAATGGTTTCTTTGATTTCAGTTTATACACTCTTATTTCCAATAATAACATTGATTGTCATTTTATAAAAAAAAAAAAAAAAAACTGGAAATCTCATAAGAAGAACTTTGAAAATACTAAAAAGATAAAATAGTGCTTGTGAGTACCTAATTTGTCATTTTTAAAATTAAAAGAAAATGACATAAATACCCCCCATACATATATTTTTTTCCATAAAAAATTAACCCCACCCTACTGGTGTTTGGCATCGGGACAGGATTGGGAAATGCCATTCCCGATCATGATCTCAAGAAGGGTTCGGGAATGGTTTTCATTCCTAATCCGGAAAATCAGGAAATTTCGGGATCGGAAATTTCCCGATCCCGGATTTGTTTTTTTTAAAAAAAAATCTCTATATTAAATTTTTTGTTGTGTTTCCTTTAGTCTAATATAAATATATAATTTGTCTAATATCATATTGTACTAAATAAGTCTAATATAAATATATAATTAGTCCAATACATGCTTAAAGTTGTCGATTCAGCTGCAAAAAGAATAAAGACAAGAACAAAAAATTAGAATTATTTAATAAATAATAAATGAAACTAACTAAATAAATTAAAAGAATAGATATTACCTTAAGGGTGTTAGGGATTTTCACATTTTATTTTACATTTGGTCTTATTTTTTTAAATATTTTTAAAAAATATACATGTGTATATATATATATTTTCGGGATCGGGAAGTCCCATTTCCGATCCCGAAATTTTTAGGACGGGATTTTTCTGTCCCAATTTGCTCAGGATCGGGATGGGAAGGTCGAGATGGGAAATTGATGAATACCCCTACCCAAGAGGCACAAGACACGCTAGCTCCTTAATTTGGAAAAAAATAGTCTCTCTTTTTTTCCCCCTTTTTTGATGATGGGAGAGTGAGCATAGAAAATCTGAGCTCCTTGCTTGATTGCCCTCAGAAGAAGAGTGAGAGATGACTTCGAGTTCGATTGCCTTCGGAAGACAAGCGAGATATGGCTTCAAGTTCTATGTGGTGTATTCCATTTACGCCTTTAACCAAGAGTTCACTTACGACTTACTTTGACTATACCCGTTATAGCATAATACTTCTCTCTTAGTTCTAAAGGTAGAAACTAGCCAATGAATTCATTTTGTCTTTAAGTACAAAATCTCAATTTTGAGAATGATATGTGTCGTTTGTTACATGTGGTATAAAAGCTTGGTATCAGATTCAAGATGTAGAACCCAAAGTGAACAATTTTAAGAGTGATGTACCAAAATGTTAAAGGTGGCATCAGAGTCTAGTATTAGATGTTGGGATATTACAAATGATATTTAAGGCTATGTTTGGTACGATGGAATTAGGGGTGATGGAAATGGGTTTAGATTGCTCTACGCCTTGCATAGAACTCATTGATACAAAATAAAAGGACTCACTGCTATTAAATATTCTAAATTTGGTAGTTTGTGAAGTATTATTCTATGATGATGTTTTTTTATTAGGTTTTACTCACAGTGAACTTGCTAAACTTGTATATTACTTTAGATTTTTCATTAGTACAAGGCAAGATAAACTTCGTATTTCTTCTAAACCTTTTGTTCAAGAGACCAATATATATTTTTCACTGAATTATGACATTGAATTTATTTTTTATCAAAATATTGCATTTAGATTTCTCTATGCCATGCAGAAATTACTATTTTGCATCTTATTATTTTTATTTGTTAGTGTTTATTTTTGATATTCATGCTGGTTGATTGGATATGATGTAGCTGATGTCACCTTTGCGGCTTTACGTCCTTAACAAAGTGAGTTTGGCAAGCTTACTATAGATTTTATTTCATCAAGCATTTGAAGAGTTTCTTATCTTTGTAATTATGCAAAAAAAAAAAAAAAAAAAATCAGGGTAACTTTGAGCTTTAATTGTTGGAAGCTATAATCTAGTTAAAAACAACACATACTCCATTTTTTTAGAAAGGTAAATAATTAGTAACATTAATAAAACACTACAATCTCCTATACAAAATCCTTGTCTTATCAGACCCTTTGTTCTCTAGGCTAATTTTTTGTTTAATTCCCCTTTTCACCAAAAATTAAATTCTTTTACAGTTAGTAAGTTACACTTAGAGTGATGCAAAAAGAGAATATTCACCTTTGTCCCTAAAAAAATTATATTTTTACTCTGTATTTACAAAATATCAAAATCCTTCTTCATCCACTAAGGTTTTTTTATGGGTATTATATTTACATGGATTGTATGTGCTAAAGTATAATGTGGATTGTGTATCTCAAATTCTAATTTAGCATGTTACACTTCATTTAAGGATCAATAATATTTCAAAGGCTCTTATTTTCTCTCTTTAATATAATTCTTCAAATTCTAACATGGTATCAATATCAGAGGCTGGTATCAGAGCCCTGGCAATTTGTTTCATCCACGTTTGGTTCCGTCCAAATCCACTCTAGGCTTGGTTCCGTCCAGATTTGATCTACATCGTTTCTATTTCGTCCAAACTGACACATTGCTCCAAGTTGTTTTTATCACCACGCACCTCCCATTTGACAGTTGTCTACCTTACCCAGAATTTTAGATACTGGTTCTGGATAGTTTATTGACATATATTGTTCAGTTGAAATCCAATTTCTATGAACTTTCCTATTATTTTGATGCACTCGAACAGAAGTTCATATCTTGCTATATATCATATGTATAAAGTTTTATCATGCTTTTTTATTAGGTTTTAGTAACAATGGATTCAGTCAACTCGTCCATTGCTTGGAATTATTTCCTAGTTGGGGGGGGGGGGGACACCATGGTATTTCTGTAAAACGTTTTCTTGAAGAAATCAATACAAATTTTTCACTGAATTACAATTTTGACCTTTTTTTTTCTTCAGGATATTGAGTTCAGTTTGGAGTTCCTTAGTCCCTCGGGCGAAAATATTTTAAGTTACATTAGCTTCTCTGTCCTATTTTGACATTCAATTCACTGCATTAAAATATCAAAAAAAAGTAATAAAAAACAAACATTGAAAAGTTTAAAAAGAAAAGAAGCTAAGAGAGAGAAAGAAAGGATATAAGCATGGAGAAGTCCCCCAGAAAAAAAGAGACCCTCTGGTACCCTTGTCATGTTGCTGCGATTCACTGTTCACTCATATCTGGCTCTTTGACATTACCTCTAGTGTTCTGTTCTAACCCCATTATCATTCATTACTTTTATTTCCCTTCTTGCCCAATATCATCTAAAGCTTATTATTCATTACTTTTATTATTTTTATCAGACCCTTTACTCTCTAGGCTAATTTTTTTGTTTAATTCCCCTTTTTACCTCAAATTAAATTCTTTTACAGTTAGTAAGTTACACTTAGAGTGATGCAAAAAGAGAATATTCACCTTCGTCCCTAAATATATTATATTTTTACTTTGTATTTCAAAATATCAAAATCCTTCTTCATCCACTAAGGTTTTTTATGGGTATTATATTTACATGGATTGTATGTGCTAAAGTATAATGAGCATTGTGTATCTCAAATTCTAATTTAGCATGTTACACTTCATTTAAGGATCAATAATATTTGAAAGGCTCTTATTTTCTCTCTTTAATATAATTCTTCAAATTCTAACATGGTATCAATATCAGAGGCTGGTATCAGAGCCCTGGCAATTTGTTTCATCCACGTTTGGTTCCGTCCAAATCCACTCTAGGCTTGTTTCCGTCCAGATTTGATCCACATCGTTTCTATTTCGTCCAAACTGACACATTGCTCCAAGTTGTTTTTTTCGCCACGCACCTCCCATTTGATACCGTATGTTGCTTTCTGTCGTCACATATCTCTCATCTGATACCACTTATCTACTTATGCCTTTGCTTGTAGTTAATAAATCAAGCATTTATGGGCGGTGTAAACTCACTCACCCTCCTATAAGACAACGGAGGTTCCCGTTTCTACATGCGGTTAATGAGATTAGCTGCAATAAGTACGGTAATTTTGGAATTTCCATTGTTGTAATTGAAATAAAAATCTTGATTTAGCGTTTCTAATGTTATTTTGTCAAATTGTAGGAAAAAGGACAAGTACGAAGAGATACATATTCAGTGTAGAAGCAATCACGAGGTATGAATATTAACCCAACAGTTGAAAACAATAATGAACATTAAATCAACAGAGCTTTTGTTAGAGATCCTGGTACTAATGCATGGCCACTTCTGGTGTATTCAAGAAGGAACCGAGTGTTACAACAAGGATAAGATTAGTCAAAAACTGTTTAGTTAGTTATTGTGTCCTAGAAAGTCTTAGATTCGATTATGTTATATGGGCGGTTAGTTTAGGAACAATAGGATAAGGCAGTTGTTGAATGTTTTTGTCAGTTAGTTAGTATGTTGGCTATAAAAGCCTGTGTGTAAGACATATTGGGTATGCAATCATATTATCATTTGACAGTTGTCTACCTTACCTAGAATTTTAGATACTGGTTCTGGATAGTTTATTGACATATATTGTTCAGTTGAAATCCAATTTCTATGAACTTTCCTATTATTTTGATGCACTCGAACAGAAGTTCATATCTTGCTATATATCATATGTATAAAGTTTTATCATGCTTTTTTATTAGGTTTTAGTAACTATGGATTCAGTCAACTCGTCCATTGCTTGGAATTATTTCCTAGTTTGGGGGGGGGGACACCATGGTATTTCTGTAAAACGTTTTCTTGAAGAAATCAATACAAATTTTTCACTGAATTACAATTTTGACCTTTTTTTTTCTTCAGGATATTGAGTTCAGTTTGGAGTTCCTTAGTCCCTCGGGCGAAAATATTTTAAGTTACATTAGCTTCTCTGTCCTATTTTGACATTCAATTCACTGCATTAAAATATCAAAAAAAGTAATAAAAAACAAACATTGAAAAGTTTAAAAAGAAAAGAAGCTAAGAGTGAGAAAGAAAGGGTATAAGCATGGAGAAGTCCCCCCGAAAAAAAGAGACCCTCTGGGACCCTTGTCATGTTGCTGGGATTCACTGTTCACTCATATCTGGCTCTTTGACATTACCTCTAGTGTTCTGTTCTAACCCCATTATCATTCATTACTTTTATTTCCCTTCTTGCCCAATATCATCAAAAGCTTATTATTCATTACTTTTATTACTTTTTTCAGACCCTTTGTTCTCTAGGCTAATTTTTTTGTTTAATTCCCCTTTTTACCTAAAATTAAATTCATTTACAGTTAGTAAGTTACACTTAGAGTGATGCAAAAAGAGAATATTCACCTTTGTCTCTAAATATATTATATTTTTACTTTGTATTTACAAAATATCAAAATCCTTCTTCATCCACTAAGGTTTTTTTATGGGTATTATATTTTCATGGATTGTATGTGCTAAAGTATATTGAGGATTGTGTATCTCAAATTCTAATTTAGCATGTTACACTTCATTTAAGGATCAATAATATTTCAAAGGCTCTTATTTTCTCTCTTTAATATAATTCTTCAAATTCTAACATGGTATCAATATCAGAGGCTGGTATCAGAGCCCTGGCAATTTGTTTCATCCACGTTTGGTTCCGTCCAAATTCACTCTAGGCTTGTTTCCGTCCAGATTTGATCCACATCATTTCTATTTCGTCCAAACTGACACATTGCTCCAAGTTGTTTTTTTCGCCACGCACCTCCCATTTGATACCGTATGTTGCTTTCTGTCGTCACACATCTCTCATCTGATACCGCTTATCTACTTATACCTTTGCTTGTAGTTAATAAATCAAGCATTTATGGGTGGTGTAAACTCACTCACCCTCCTATAAGACAACGGAGGTTCCCGTTTTTACATGCGGTTAATGAGATTAGCTGCAGTAAGTACGGTAATTTTGGAATTTCCATTGTTGTAATTGAAATAAAAATCTTGATTTAGCATTTCTAATGTTATTTTGTCAAATTGTAGGAAAAAGGACAAGTACGAAGAGATACATATTCAGTGTAGAAGCAATCACGAGGTATGAATATTAACCCAACAGTTGAAAACAATAATGAACATTAAATCAACAAAGCTTTTGTTAGAGATCCTGGTACTAATGCATGGCCACTTCTGGTGTATTCAAGAAGGAACCGAGTGTTACAACAAGGATAAGATTAGTCAAAAACTGTTTAGTTAGTTATTGTGTCCTAGAAAGTCTTAGATTCGATTATGTTATATGGGTGGTTAGTTTAGGAACAATAGGATAAGGCAGTTGTTGAATGTTTTTGTCAGTTAGTTAGTATGTTGGCCATAAAAGACTATGTGTAAGACATACTGGGTAAGCAATCTTATTATCATTTGAAAGTTGTCAACCTTGTCTAGAATTTCACATACTGGTTCTGGATAGTTTATTGAGATATATTGTTATGTTGAAATCCGAGTTCTAATAACTTGGTATCAGAGCAATAATCTTACGCAGACTGAGATGGTTGAAGAATATAGGAAGGAATCTGTTAGATGGTTCTCAGGCATGTAATTTCTAAGAAGGGGGATATAGTTGATTCTAATAAAATTAGGGCAATTGTGAACTAGCCCTTGCCTAAGAACATTTCTAAACTTAGAGGCTTTTTGGGGCTCACAGGATATTACTGGCACTTTGTGAGGAATTATGGCCAGATTGCAAAACCATTGATTGATATGACTAGAAAAGATGGTTTAAATGGGACAGTCAATCATTACAAGCCTTTCAAGACCTTCGACATGCCCTTACTTGTGTTCCCATTTTATAATTACCAGATTTCACCAAGCCATTCGTTGTCAAATGTGATGCTTCTTCTACTGGTATTGGGGTTGTGTTGCAATAGGAGGAACACCCCATTGTTTTTTACAGCAAAGGTCTCTCACCATCAAAGAGACAAACTCCAGTTTACAATAGGGAGTTACCTGCTTTGGTTTCATCTTTGGAGAAATGGCGCCATTATCTTTTGGGACAAAAATTTGAGGTATACACTGACCATTATAATCTCAAGTACCTTTTTGAGCAAATGATTACTACTCTAGAGCAACATAGGTTAATTTTAAAGCTGATTCCCTTTAACTTCATGATTATGTACAAGTTTGGTTCCATTAATCAAGCAGCTGATGCTTTATCTAGAGTCCCTCATTCAAGTGACTTTTTCTCTATGGTGTTTCCACATTCCTCTCTTTTTGATGACCTCCCTCTCAACTACAAAGTGACCTCTATATAACTAATATAATTTCCTCTTTACAATTGGATCCTTGGTTGTCCCATACTATGCTTTCAATTTAGGATAGTTATACTTTAAGGGGTGCTTGGTTCTGCCTGTTGGCACACAGCTTACTAAAACCCTTCTTGCAAAGGCACATTCAACTCCAATTGGCATCCATGGAGGAGTCCTTAAAACTCTCAAACACCTCCAACAACATTACTATTGGAGGGATATGAAATCTGATGTTAAGTCCTTTGTGCATAATTGCTTGGCCTGTCAAAGAAGTATGTACCTTAAGCACCTGCGGGTTTATTGCAGCCTATTTCTATTCCAGGTTATGTTTGGGAGGATATCTCTTTAGATTTTATTATTGGCTTGCCTAAATCAAATGGGAATGAAATCATTCTGGCTATGGTGGATAGATTTAGCAATTATGGACATTTTGTGGGACTTTCTCGGCCTTTTTCTGCTAAAACTATTGCTGCCATATTCAGTAAAGAGGTTGTGTGCCTACATGGAATCCCTAAACCTATTATTTCTGACAGGGATCCTATTTTTCTTAGCTCATTTTGGCAAGAGCTCTTTAAGTTGAGTGGCACTAAACTCAACATTAGCCCTGCATATCACCTTCAAAGTAATAGACAAACTAAGGTGGTCAATTGTTGTTTGGAAACATACATATGGTGCTTTTGCCAAGATCATCCTCGGACTTGGTATGGTTGTCTTCACTGGTCTAAACTATCATAAAACATAGGGTTTCACACTGCCTCTGGTGTAATCACCTTCATATCAAGGCCGAGATTTACATTCAAAATACGTAATTTCGTTGAATTAGAGACCACGGAATAAATTGAGACTTATAATTTTTTTTCATTTCCCGAAATAGGTTTTACAAAAAACTTTCAAAAACCTGTTCAACGCGGTCTCTTATTCACATTTCAAATACACAAATAGCCTGCTTAGTTCGATTCCATTCATAAATATCATAGTGCAATAAAATTTCCCGACACACTCGGGTTCCATTTATCATCTAAATGGTTTACAGGGCAAAAACGCCCATAATTAGTTTCCCATTCTAGGGGATTACACAAATACTATTCAATATCTCCTACATATACATAATTCCCAACAAAATGTCTAAAAGTCAAAAGTATGATAACCAATTATCCCAAAATAAAACTCTCAGCTTGGAGCTTTATCCGCCTTTCGTCACTTGCTACCATTGGCCCTGTCTGAAAATTGTTTTATGATAGAGTGAGATTCTAAATAATCCTCGTAGTAACAATTCACTTATAGTATGCACAACTATAAAGCATGTAAGCAAATCACACCACAACACACAACAATTACAACGGCAGTTACAGCGGTAGGGGTAGGAGTGACGTGCATCACCCTTACGTTTGCTCACACTGAAGTGCTCACCCTGTAATGCACAGCATGTTCCACATCCACATATTTCACTACAACTGGGTTCCATATAAAACATTTCACAACACATAGCCACACTGGCATGTTTCTCAAAGTGGGAATTCACAATTCCACAACATAACCATGACAACTACAATGGTAGTTACAACGACAGGGGTAGGTGTGATAAGCATCACCCCTTTACAACTGCTCACGCTGAAGTGCTCACGTTGTAATGCACTATGGCACATTTCACATCCAAATTTTCACAATGGCATCACGCCTACAATTTTCACAACATCAAGGTTTCATGTGATACATTTCACAACAACATAATGATAAGTCATGCATGCCAAGCATCATACACAACATAAGAGAAAAGTCACTACCTTGATCTTTCCGTGCTTGCTTTGGTATTGGTCTCTCACGAGTAGGGCAAATATCGAATCCTATAATTCATAATTAGGGACGAAGTGTTATTCTTTATCCTAATACTTAAATGAATTCACAATACTTAGATTTAGTTATCATTAATGTCCCATAGGTAGCTACAAATGTCTCTAACAAAAGCCCTAAAGGGTTGAACAACACTGGATTGAATACCTCTTTTCAAAGCTATAAGTGATGATTTTCAACTGATGCACTCAAGTGAACGAGGCCTCACTCGAGTGATGATGAGATTTGCACTCGAGCATGAAAGCACACTCGTGCAAGTGCTTGATAGAAAGTAAAGATAGAGACAAGAAATGCTCCCTGCACTTAAGCATGAAAATCAACACTCGAGTGATAGCCTCATACTCACCCGAGTTCTACAAAGTGAGGTACAAGAAGTGTCTACCCGAGGGCAAAGGAAACTTTCAATTGAGAAGTGCACTCGAGTAAGGGCTTTGACACTCGAGTGATGGCTTAACAATCACGAGTGCTAAGACACACTCTTGAAAAATTGGTTGTGAGTGCTATCCCGAGACGCGAGTTCATAGTGAAAAATACAATACTGCACTCGAGTGAGACCCAATAGCACTTGAGTGAGGCTTTATTAGAAGCCAAAACGAAGCAGAGTTTTCTTTGACAGAATTTTCCAATTTCAATCATGTGTTTCCAATGATCCCAAAATTCTAATCCAAGACTACTCCTACGTAATTTTACACAAAGAATTCAATGGAAACATCAAAACAACTAAATTCTCACTCCATTATCATGCTTTGTTTTAGGCAACATTCAACATAAAATCCCAAAATTGCCCAAACTTGACATTTTAACCTCAAACCAATTCTATCCATTCAAAACATATTCCAAGACACCAATTCCATGACAACAACATGCCATACACACAATGACCCTAATTTTCGAGAATAGGGCAAAAATCCTAGAGATTATAGCCTCAAGCAAATGCCACAAAACATAGATAGAAATGAGCATCCTACTCACCTCTACAACTTTCTCAAAAGGGTTCCTTGCTTCTCCAACCACTAGATTTCCTTGTGTGCTCAAAACACCACCAATGGAAAATCTATAACCATAAAATCAAAGCTCTCAATCCAAGGAACAAGATTAAAGAAGAGAGATTTTGCATTTGGAGGATCAAAATGCTTACCTTAATCAAGCTTTCTTCCTTTTTCCTTTTCAACAATGGCATCCGAAATGGAGAGAGAGAGAAATGAGAGAAGATGAAGAAATCATCACACTTCCATGCCCATGCCATCTTCAGCCGAAAAGGACGAGGAGGAGGAGAGAGAGAGAGAATGATTAAACAATGCCTATTTGAGTTTTCTCTACACTCTCTCTTCATCCCAACTTGTCAAGTGTCTCAATCTCATTGGTTCTCATAAAGTAAGTAACTAGTTATTTACTCTAACCACTCCATTAGTCATTTAATCACATATCTCATTTCTTCTTAGTTTGTAATTAATTTCTCCATTAATTACTGACTGATTGACCGTTAAATTTCCATTCTTCCAATTTTTCACTGATTATGGCATATTAACTTAAATTGCCAAAGAACACATAATTAAATTCTCTTTTCTTCTTCTATGCGCCATTTCCCTCATATTTAGCTCAAATAATTATTTTGTCACATAATTATGCTAAAATACAGGGTGTTGGACATTTCCAATAATTATTTCGAGTCTCAATTCAACCTAAATTCACAAAACATTCTCAATAATCATCATTAGCCCTTAATCAAAATTTAGGGCATTACTTCTGGCCATGCTCCATTTAAAATTGCCTATGGCAAGGATCCTCCTACTTTCTTACCTTTTATCAAGGGTGACACTAGTCTTACAGAATTGGAAGATTTTTTTCCTAAAACGAGAAGCTCTTTTAGATCTGATTAAGTAGAATCTTCAATTAGCAGAGGATGAAGGTTCAAGCTAATAGCCATAGGAGGGACTTGGAATTTCAAGTTGGGGATATGGTTTTCCTCAAGGTGCAGCCTTATCACTAGAAATCCTTGTTTAAGCACAAATTCCAGAAGTTGTCTTCCTATTTTTATAGTCCTTATCCTATTGTAAGGAAGATTGGAGCTGCAACTAATGAGTTACAATTGCCACAAGATTCACAGGTTCATCCAATATTCCATGTTTTCTTGTTGAAATCTGCATATGGTTGTGATCCTCGATTACCACTTCCTCCTTTGACTGTCCCAAATGATTGGGAATTGCCCTTGGAACCTCCCCGGGTACTTGACTCTCGTTTAGTTGACAATCATGGTTGTCAAGATATTGAGCTGCTCATAGAATGGAAGGATTAACCTCATTAATATTTAAGCCGGGAGCCTAATGATCATCTTGCAGCTCAATTTCCTTCTTGCGGCCTTAAGGACAAGGGCTCTTTCCTAGGGGGAGTATTGTTAGAGACCCTGGTACTAGGGCACGGCCACTTCTGGAGTATTCAAGAAGGAACCGTGTGTTGCGATAAGGATAAGATTAGTGAGAAACTGTTTAGCTAGTTATAGTGTCTTAGAATGTCTTAAAGTCAGTTATTTTAAATTGGCGGTTAGTTTAGGAACAACAGGATAAGGCAGTTGTTGAATGTTTTTGTCAATTAGTTATTATGTTGGCTATAAAAGCCTGTGTGTAAGACATATTAGGTATGCAATCATATTATCATTTGACAGTTGTCTACCTTATCTAGAATTTTAGATACTGGTTTTAGATAGTTTATTGAGATATATTGTTCTGTTGAAATCCAATTTCTAACAACTTTCCTATTATTTTGATGCACTCAAACAGAAGTTCATATCTTGCTATATATCATATGTATAAAGTTTTATCATGCTTTTTTTATTAGGTTTTAGTAACAGTGGATTCAGTCAACTCGTCCATTACTTGGAATTATTTCCTAGTTGGGGGACCTATGGTATTTCTGCAAAATGTTTTCTTGAAGAAATCAATACATATTTTTCACTGAATTACAATTTTGACCTTTATGTTTTTTTTTTTTCAGGATATTGAGTTCAATTTGGAGTTCCTTAGTCCTTTGGGCGAAAATATTTTAAGTTACATTAGCTTCTCTGTCCTATTTTGACATTCAATTCACTGCATTAAAATATCAAAAAAAAGTAATAAAAAACAAACATTGAAAAGTTTAAAAAGAAAAGAAGCTAAGAGTGAGAAAGAAAGGGTATAAGCATGGAGAAGTTCCCCCCAAAAAAAGAGACCCTCTGGGACCCTTGTCATGTTGCTGGGATTCACTGTTCACTCATATATGACTCTTTGACATTACCTCTAGTGTTCTGTTCTAACCCTATTATCATTCATTACTTTTATTTCCCTTCTTGCCCAATATCATCCAAAGCTTGTCATTTTAAATTTAGTATTATTACAATACATTTTTATTGCATACTCTAGTCGAAAACTTATCTCAGATTTTGTTTCCGTGGTGGTGTGTGGTTGGCAAGCCAAAAAGATTTATCTAAAGCTGCATTTCCTTCCATTTGTTTCAGAGCATCTTCTCTCACTCATTCTTATGGGATAAAGAAACAATGCATTACTTTACTTGTCTTCCACACAATGATACATGCAGGAACAGTTCATCTAGGTTAAAAAAAAGAACAGAAGTACTTTTTAGATTACCAGTTCTGTTAGTCTCAGTTTCTCTCAACAATCCTTTAGGCTCTATTCCCTACAAAAATTATTACTTTGCATCTTATTCTCTTTCTTTGTGTGTGTTTATTTCTGATATTCATTCCGTTTGATTCAATATGATGCAGCTGCTGTTGACCCCGGAGCGTCACTCGCGTCCTCACAGGGTGAGTTTGACAGCTTACCACATATGCTATGTTTTTATCAAAGCACTTGAACATTTTTTTATCTTTGTCTTTATGTAAAAAAATTTCAGGGTAGCTTCTGTGCTCCGAAGGCTGGAAGCTATAGGCTGGTTTGGAGCAACAGATACCCTCGGTTTTTGAAGAAGGTAAATAATTGTAAACTAAGACACTGCAATCTGTTTAAGGTGCTAAAGTATTATATTTGCCTGAATTGTAGGTACTCTGATATATGGTGGACTGTGTACCTCCATTGTGGGAACCAGAGCCAATGCTGCAGGAATGAGGGTTATCCCACTGAGAAGGGTTTTTTTTTTTTTAAAAGATGGCAAGCATTACACTTGAAGTCTACATCTTAACAAAAAAACAGAGCCCTGGCGGGACGGAACTGAGAAGGGTTTTATTTCCTTACGTTTTGCAATTTTTTTTCCCAATTCTACGCTTTTAAAAGCAACAAATAAAGCAAGCTGTTCCAAATAAGCGCAGCTTAAGAATAAGATCTAAGGCAACAAGCATAAAAGATTCCTCCCAACACTTTCCCTGTTTCTAGAAATAATTAATTAGTAAGTATAATTTCGTCAGGCAATTTTAAAGCAAGCTGCAAATCCGTATGGGATAAAGAAAATTATTTCAAGACAGTCAATAGAAGTTAGCCCAGCAATAACAGACCCTTCAGAGATTACACAAAGGAGGCAATAAAGACTTTGGATTGAGTAAAAGTACAATTCCTCTGTAATTGGTACGACTGCTAGCAAAAATGGCAGGAAAAAGCAAATTTTGAGTGGCTAAGGGCAAAACAAACCTTGCCTTACGCAAGAAAGGTTTAGATTAGGAAAATCTCAGATGTAAGAATCAGAAATAGCTTCTCAAAACTCCAACGTATTCTACACCTCAAATTTCTACATCGATCTCTTCGTCTCCACCGTCTTTGCCTTCCTCCTCCTTATCAGTCGCCGCCGCCGCCATCTCCTCCCCAAAACCGTCGTCACCTTCGCCGCAATCACAATCCTCACCTTTGCTTGATCAGTCTTCACCACCTCCACGGCCACGCTTCCATCCCAACCTTCGTCTCTCTTATCTTCTTCCAGTTTGTTTCCTTATCCCTGTTTTTTTTTCTTCCAATACTTTGTTTCCTGGTAAACAAATTGCATTCTTGTACTAAGCTTATTATTATCATGATATGACAACTAGTTGAATTAAGAGATTGAAGGAAGTAAAATAAATTTTTTAATTATAACATATTTAGTTGAATTTTTTTTTTTGTAAAAGAAATAAATTATTTAAGGTTAAAGTATAATTTTGATCCTTTATGTTTATCTCAAGTGTTATTTTAGTCTTTTAAGTTTATAAAACATACTTTTAGTTTTTCAATATTAACACCGTCAGTTTCATCTAACGGAAAATATTGACTCATTACAGTCACATTATTATAATCCTAACTGATTGTCCCATCAACATAAATTTTTAAGAAATCCATATTTTAATTAAAATAATAATAATACTAACAAAAAATTCTAAGTTTTTAATCAACTTAAAATTCTAGGTCTTTATCAATTTTTTTTTTTTGATCTCCTTCCCTTCATTGGACATGAACTCCCTTCTTCCTCCATTAACCTTCCAACAAACTCTAAACGTATACTTCCACTTCTTATGCCAACACTTCTCACAGGCTACGTAAACCTGGGCAAGTTCACTTTCCTTTCATATTCTACACGCCTACGGAGTAGAAGTTAAATTTAGATGGCCTTCCCTCGTTAAACCCAACTTTGTTGATAGTATTTTTTAGTTGTAATGGAATTGGTATTGCTTAAACTAAAGTTGGAATTGGAAGATTTGTTGAGTTCGGGAGAAAATTGTTTGTTTTTATATGCTATCTATTACGGAAACGTCGAAACCAAAATATATTTGATCGAGTCAATTCCAAAGCACTTGATCTAGTTAGGAAAGCTAATGATATTCTATCTCTCCCTAGCCTACCTAGGTTTCCACAGTCAAAGAAAAAACACGTTAGAGATAGAAGCATTCATGGAGAAAGAAGAGAGTTGGCGGCAGAATGACGGTTTCTATGTGGAAGGGGAGGAGGAAAAAATTGATTAAAGATTGAGAAATATTTCTGTAATTATTATTATTTTTGATACATTTTCTTGTTATTATTATTTTCATTATTTTAATCAAAATATGAATTTGTTAAAAAATTTGACTTGTTGTGGCAGCGAGTTAGGATTAAAATAATGTGACTTTGATAAGTCAATAATTTCCGTTAGAGGAGACTGACGGTGTTAATATTGAAGGACTAAAAGTATACTTTATAAACTTGAAGGACTAAAATGACACTTGATGCAAACATATAGGACCAAACGTATACTTTTAGTCATTACTTAATAATATCATATGTTATGTATCATTAGATTATATATTAGTTTATAATTGAAAAAACTATAAATAAAAATATTTTAGTGTAATTTATTTAACTTCCTTAATATCTATAAAATAAATCCATTAGCTCTTATATTAAAAATCAGAGATATAGTATATCTTTTATTTGACCGATGCTTGCTTCTTTTGATGGCATGGGTAATATTGCGACGTTTTTATAACTTTAACGTTGACATTCCACCATTAAAAAAGGCGTTTAGGATATCATATGCTGTTGAGTCTTGTGTAAATTTGTAGGACTCAACTAACTCAAATTTTATTTGGCCAAAAAAAACTAACTCAAATTTTATGACTATATAACCAAAAAAAAAAAACAATTGAGGGACAAAAATGCCTTTTAACTTTTTGACATTAATACTATTTGGAAAAAAAACAATACAAAATTTGGGTCCATTTGTTTATATTATAATTAGTCTTAGTAACTTATGTTTTTCCATGAAATATAACTATGCATTTATAATAAAAACGTATATGTTACAAAGTGCCGTGGTAATATACAAATATCCTGTAAAAGATAGGACAATTTGAGTCTCAGTAAGAATTTGTATATTGAGATGTCCTAAGAAGTTTACAGTGGATGGGAAAAGTAGTCGGATGAGGTAGTTGAGATTGGTTAAGTATGAAGGCCATGACATTCTGTAGAGATTGTAGTTGTAAGTGCAAAATGCCAAGTCGAATTGATGGAGTAATTGTCCATTCATGAAAGGTGCGGTAATCAAAATACATCCTGATGATGACACTACGAGGACCTGTCTTTGGATTGTTGATGCTAAAGATAACATCCTACTGAACAGCGAAGTAGCAGTTTCTCATAACATGATGGTCATTGTCAGTCAAGGGCACTTGTTTTTCCTCTCTGTGATTATTCTAATGTTGTTGATGCATGGACAAGGATGTGACAGCGTTTGCTATAGTTTGCGCCTCCTGAATCACTTGGTGAGGAAGAATTCTTGTTCCTACATGACTGATTTTATTTCCATAGGGATTCTAGTAGTTGAAAAGGTAAAAATGTCATAAAATTATTGGGATCTCTGTGATTGATCAACTATGTCATTATTCACAGTGGAAGCTCCATATTAGGAGTATCATCAATTCTAAAACCTGTAACACTTTCAAACCAACAAAGCTCTAGAAAAGGACAATATAAAAATACATGCTCTAAAGACTCATTGTCACGCCCATAAAAATAAAAAAACCTTTGTAGAGACTAAATTATGAGTGTTGAGAAACTGAGTTGTTGGTAAAATACTTCTAACAATTTTTCACAGCAGCGACTTAATTCGTAGAGGTAGAAGAGATTTCCAAATATATTCACATACCTCACCTTGCTCTTGACTAGAAATCCCAATAGTGGACTGAGCAATATATATCCAATTATGACAGTATAATTACTTGTATTATTATATCAGGGGCTTCATATATTGAAACTGGATATCTTGCAAACTGGTGCACCACTTGTCTAGGGTAATGTGAGAATAAAAGAGGAAATTTCCATTTTATAGAAGAGCGCAATATAAGGTCTGACACTCTAAGATCAAGGAATGCTAGACAAAACTACTGCAAAGGCCACCAAAGCCAACTATTTAAAGAAATAGAAGATCCCTCACCTACCTACCAGGTCATATGGTTAGTGATTATGTTACCGGTTTTAAGAATTGGCAACCACAAATATGAACTATTATAAGCAGGTTTAAAAATATAATGTTGAGTAGGATCCAAATACTTCATTAGCATTATTTGACTGAGTAGCGTCAATTGATTAGAGATAACTCACCATAAGTGTTTAGCTAACAAAACATCATTGAAGGCCTCTAATTGAATAAGTTGCAGACCACCATTAGCACGAGGCAAACATAGCTCATCCCAGTAGAGATGATGAGCTCTTTGTGAATTATCAGTGTAACCCCAAAAGAAATTTGTCATCTTCAATTCTATGACATGACATAAATGTCTAGAAAGTTTGGAATATGAGAAAGCATACACCAACAAAGATGACAATGAATGATTAATTAACACCAGTCGGTTAACTTGAGAGAGGAGATTGTATTTCCATCTAGCAAGTCATTTGTCGAGCTTCTCAATAACTTCAAGATACTTTAATTTTCTCATATCTTGGATCATCAATGTGTGTATCAAGATACTTTTCCCAAGTGAGCGTGAAATCTGATTTCAAGCAATTTGGACAAGGCTCGTTTCATCTGATGACAGATAGAAGAGCTACAAACTAATGTTGATTTCTAATAATTAATATATTGCACGGATATTAAAGAATATCATTTTAGCAACGCTTTAACTATGCGACAGGCTTCCTTCATTACACAACAAAAAAGAAGAGTATCATTTGCATACATTAAATGTGTCAATGGCATGACTTCATGAGAGAGACAAATACCCGTCCACTAATTAGATTTTTCTGCTTGGTGAACATACAAGACAAAACATTAGCACTAAGTAAAAAGAGATAAAGAGATAATGGATCCCCTTGTCAAAGGCCTTGTGAGGGGTTAAAAGGGTATCTAGATGATACATTAAGGGTCTATTTGGCATAGTGTTTGAGAGCGTTGATAGCCACTGCACTTTAATAAAAAAATGCCATGTTTTGTAGAAGCCTATTTTTGTAGCTTCTGATCTGTCTCTTCATCACGGTAGATCATTAAATACTTAGCAGAGGACCGTTGCAGGGCATTTAACTTGCTTACCAAACGTATGAGAGAATACCATTAGTAGGGCATGCAAGTCAACCTCTGATCCGTGGTTGTCATTCGACTCCTGGCTTTCGTTGGTGTATGTCCGAGCTCTTTATGTCAGAAACATCACTGACTTAGGTGGTTAACCGGTGGGTGGTGGTTGTCCCAGCTCTTCTGCTGTTACTTGTATGTAGTGGCAATCTATCATTTTTTTAGATAATTGGTAGCAAGCATAAGGTATTAAGGTACATTTCTCTCCTGATTTGAGGTTGCGTTTCGTCGGTGTCTGACGGTGGTCGGCCTAGGTACTTGGTTTTCGTCATCTTGGTTGCTCAACTTTGCTTATTCTGTGGCGATCTGTACGAGTAGGACACAGTAGGCCTAGATCTATGACTTGGGATTGAAAGTTGAGGTCATTAGAGCTTCTGCTGTCACTGGAATAGTGTCAAGTGGCCGGTTCTTGGTTCTTTATCTCCTTACCGTGTCTCTGTTATATCTTCCTCCATAACCAGCCAGCCAGCATCGGGTAAGTAGTCTGACCATATGTTTTGCAGTTGCCACCTAGTTTGTCTTTGCACATTACTTCTTGTTTTGTTATTGTTTATAAATAATTCTTTGCAATCTTCTTCATTGACCCTGTTGGAAAGATATGTAAACAATCTTGGAGGCACGCCAAGATGGGCATGTGTTCAAGTGAAAGGTTTCATTGTTGTAGTTTTAGGTCAGATATAAGAATTTCTTTCTTGTGGGGTTGTTTCTTTTGGATTGCTTTTTCTTCTTTGGTCATGAAAGGAATAACTTAAGCTAAATTTTGGACTTCAGAACAATCAATTGCGGTTGAAAGTGTTATGTGCCATGATAGATAATACCTTTTCTTTTGGACTAGCATGGTTGAAAGTGTTATGTGCCATAATAGATAATACTTTTTCTTTTGGACTACTTCTTCTTTTGGACTAGTTCATTCGTTTTGTCTTTTTTGGTTTCAAGTATCTATTTTTTTATCGAAAGTTTCAAGTAGCTATTATTACCATCGCTTATAATACATTCAAAAAGGAGGCATAGTGGCCTAGTCAAACATAGTAAATTTTGATGTTAGAATAGACTGATGAAGCAGGTGGTATAGATTTTAATGCTATGAAATAAGATTCAAGAAAAGCCAGGACCAGCCAACTCGCAACCAATAAGAAAAGGGGCCAGATAGAATTGACCATTGCCTATGTCATTTAGAATTTGAAAGAGATGTTTCAATCTTTTCTTTTTGGCATTTTGTTGAATAAAAGGCTATATGATTTCTTATCTAACTAATTAAGGAAAAAAACTATGACATAAGAGAATTGATATTTTTATTTGAAAGATGAATATCATACTAACATATACATAACGCAAAAGTAATAACTTGTCCAGAAAGTGGCTAGGTTCTTACGATGTGCCTAATTCAGTGACATTGGAAGAAGGAAAAACTTTACTTAACACCCTCTTCAAAGAAAAACCCAACAATGAGGATGAATGGGAAAATGTTTGTGTGGTTGTTTTAGAAGTGCAAGTGCTGAAGGGGAAATGAAATAGAAACAAAACATAGGAACAGAACATGAAGGAAAGCTCGTATTTACACTTTGAATGTTGTTTTTAGCCTCTTGGTTGTTTGGAGTATTTCCTATAAACAAATGGTTATTTGATTTTTGAATTGTGGAAATGCTTGGTGCTCTCCGTCTAGCAAAGCTTGATTGGGAAGGTGGTTGTCTTGATGACCTGAATGTTGTAATTGCTTGCCTGTTTTTGATTCTCTGGTGGCTGCCTTTTTATTTCACATTAATATGTGTACTAGTTCAGCTAAGAAGTAAATTGATAATTAAGCTCAGTTGTATTAAAAAAATCGTTAATAAATGATTATATACTCCCTCTTTAAATTCATAAAGCACGACCTATATTTATAAGCACCAACATTCAATACTAAAAGTGGCATATTAGTAGGTCCAAGCCACCATTTCAACTCTCATTTTCCAAAATTATGATCATAATGATAGAAAAGCATATAGGTATGCTATAGAAAAACAAATGCCATATTATTAGGTTTTATTCAACAAAAATGTTTTTCTTTATAAGTTCTCTTAAAAATTAAGGCTATTTCATTGTTCTCTTATATATATATATATATGTGTGTGTGTGTGTGTGTGTTTTGGGTTAAATATATTGTGCCACTACGTGTGCTTGAACTGTAATAAAATGGTTTAATATATGTTTATCTAAACTTGTTCATAGTTGACATAGAAGTATGAACAACAATCAACCTAAAGCTTCGTGGGATGTAAGAACCACGGGGATTTTCATACATGAATGCCTTGATCAAATTTATAAGAAAGAATGTCAAGGATTTTCATTCACGAAGGATGGGTGGAAGGACATTGTGCGTGAATTTAATGAAAAATCATCACTCAAATATGACGGAAGAAACTGAAAAATAGGTTTGATAGCTTGAGGAAGGAATGGAAGGTGTGGGATAAGTTATTTTCGAAAGAGACGGGCATATCTTTTGACCCTACAAGGAATATGGTCATTGTTGATGATGAATAGTGGGAGAGGAAAATACAGGTGCACAAATGTTATTATTATTATTAATGTTATTATGATTCTATTTATTATTATTACTATTATTATTATGAGCAGCATGATGATTACTATTTGTATCATCAATATATATAAATACTGTTCCACTAAGTTACTGTTCATAAGAAATTTACGGCTCTGATTTCTCCAGACCTCCTCACATCAATGCCTCGAGATCCTGAATAATAGGTCACCGTCTCTTTTTATTTCCTTCCTCTCTCTCTCTCCATTTATATTGTCTCGAGCTTTTTTCCTTCTCTGCATCGAGCATTCTTCTCGAGCTTTCTTCCTTCTCGAGCATTTTGTATCAGTCTTGCTCTCTCCGCCTAGCCTTCGCCCCCTTTTCTTCATTCCCTCACTTTGCCCTAAAATGGCCTTTCGATCGGCAGATCTGGTGATGACACTGGCGGAGAAGCAACCGGTGGAGAAGCAAAGACGAGGCTGCGAAGTTGATGATAGGGAGTTTGTGACGGATTTAAGGTAATCTTTTTAGTTGTAAACCCATTCAAGAACCTTATTTAGATTTCCCTTTTCCTCTTTTTGAGTCACCTAGGTTGTATGAGGTCTTTGTCTTCTTTGTATGTGGGGCAAAGAGAGAGGGATAGAGAGGAATCCGGCTGAATGACTTTGTGGGCTCTGTTTTCATTGAATGTATGAGGTCGCTGTTTTCTCAGGGCCCTTTGTTTTCATTACAAACTCCAGTATTGCAGGGTTCCGATTCTGTCCTTTTCGCTGAGCCTGCACTGCCCTCTACGGTTTAAAGAGGTTTGAGACTTTTTTGTTTCTGTTTTTCCCTCTCCTTCTTTAATTCGGTTAGATTTGCATATTCTTATTTTCTTTCCTGATCTGTACGTGTCTCATTTCTTATTTTTTCCCATAAATATTGGTTCTTTCTACCTCTAGATCTGTTATAGTTTGATTTGGTTTGGTCCAATCTTCTTTAGCATACACGAACAACGAAGACGATCCTATCTTATTTATCTTCTTCTACTTCTGTATACAACTGCATGCCTATCATTATTGTTTATAGATTTTCAAGCATAAGGTCTATTGTTTGAAGGTCAATCTGCCATATATAGTTTGCAATCCCTTCGGTTTGAATTTTGTTAGTATCTCTTTTTATTAATTTAGTGGCCTGTTCTATTAGTGCTCGACATAGGCCTTGCGCCTTCCCTATTGTAAATCCCATGTTTTGTCCCTTATTGCCTTGACTTATTCAAAGGGCTGAAAAAACGTCACTTGGTAATTTTGTTATTATGCATGCAAATCCTCACTAATTTTTTCTGTTTAATTCAGTTAATCCACCTATATGTCTTCCTCATGTTTAATTCAGTTGACTGCTTATTAATTTTTCCTTTCAGTTCGGTTGTTTTCCGCGATATTACAAATACCAATTTGTATCAGTTAATTTCTAGCCTAGAACCAGGCCTACTTATTCAAATTAAAAGAAATATGTTGTTGCATCTTCCCACAATTGGAGGTAATGCATATTCCCACAAAAGACCACACAAGCCTTGAAGTCTCTTTATTGGAGATGTAAGGGCATACAAATGGAGGTAATGCATAAAGAATATTTTGTCTTTTGTATATTTTGAACTACTAAAACGTGTAGCACCAGGCTACCCACAATTTTGGCAACTCATTTCCTGCTGTTGCATGTTATTAGCTCCCTTGTCACCTTTTCGCAGTTAAACCATTCATGAAGAACTTGAGCCTAAACATCTTCTTCATATCCAAGAGTTATAGGAGTGTTCACATTTTTGTACATTGCAGCTATGTCTTTCTCTTTATCAGATCCTTTTTACTTCAATTTTAGTTACTCCCTACTCATGTGCCTTATTAATTCTCTGTTCTCACTTTTCTGGTGTGTTGTTGTTGACGTGAAGGCTGATTTTATCAATTGTGGATTTGTTACATTGATCTTTTTTCCTTCCCATATAGGAAATTGAATTTTGTTGAACATAATATTTTTTTATCCCAAATATTCTATGATTTTTTCAATTCTTACTTATCATCATTATGTAATTAAGTACTTGTATTTCTTAATGAGTACTTGTATTTCTTAATGGGGTTTGATGATGTTCTTTTATCCAAATTTCCATAAAGTTACCGGAGAAAGGAGGGAATATGTAGTTGACTGCCATGTTGTCGTTTTTCAAGTTTTTGTAGGTTTTCTTTTCAACTTGTATGGACCTTGTACTTAAATCTGGTTTGCTTCAGGTTATGCCATGATTCATACCTGATCATAATGTGTATTTTCTTCATTGTTTCACTGCTTTTAGTACCATCTAATCAAACATCTCCATGTTTCCCTGCTAGCTGCAATGTAAAAAGAACATCTTGTCCTTAAATACCAGGCCTGATGAAAATAATATGACCACAAACAATTCCAAGCCCTCTGAAAAAAATAACATAAGTTAATTTAGAAAGATCTTTCATCTTGGGGTCCTTTTAAATATAGCATTAACAACATACTAAAATACAATAGGAAAATGTGTTATATATTGGCATCAGAGGCCAATATTTAATCAGCGTACAATAGAACCAATAAAACTTAAGTTAATTTAGTTTCTTCAATGACAAAGTAGAGGAATTACATAGAATATGAAGTAATATAGTTAGAGGTGGACATGCAAGATAATATTATGTTGGACTAAAATTTAAACATTTGTAGACAATCAGTAAACTTAAACTATTTGTAGGTTGGACTAATTAAAGGCTAGCTGGGATCTTCTTCATCATCACTCACAAACCCCAACTGCCTTCCCAGTGCATAAGAAGTAAGCATAGTCAAGCTGTCTTCTAATTCATGACCTTCAATCATTGAGTGAGGCTGATATATAGTTACTGCATTGTGTTATGAGTTTTGTATGTTGCATTGGGCATCATGAATAACAACTTTTATGTTCTGTGGGTTATGCTTTTATCTGTTGGTTAATATCCTTCTTTTAAATGTGGTCCAAGAATGTTGTCCTTTATTTGATATCAAGAAGGAACTTCAGGAGGATTCAACGCTGAGGCATAATATTTTGTCCCCTTATGAAAAGCAATTGGATTTTGACAAGTCACTTTTCATATTCACTCATACTTTTCTTGTCCTTTTTGAAAGGTGGGTATGATAGCTTAAACAAAAGCCTTATACCATATGTTGTGACTAGGATTACCTGGCAGGTATGATTTACTGTAAAAGAAGTAGGCTAAGACATCTATTTGAACATTAAAAGGTGGTATTCCTTGTGTTGTCACTTTTGTCCAATTGAAGTCAATATGATATGTACAAAATATTTTGTCTTTTCTCGTCATGAATAGAAAAGATTTTTTTTTTGTATATAACTTTTTGGTTTGCACTTACACTCTTCTTTTTAAGGGATTGCAGATGTTGGTTCTGATAAAATGAAATATAAATCCTGCAGCTTTTATTATTCTGATTTCATCCTTTTGTCCTTTCATTATGAAAGCTGTTAAGGTGTTTTGTAATCTTCTTGCCTGCTGTTACACTTTTTTGTTTCAGGCGTTCGAGTTCATTGACTGGAATTTTTTACTCATGGGGCTCCGTGTAAATTTGAGTTTGAATTTCAGGTTTGGCAACAGTATCTGCTAGCTTCAATTTGAATCCCAGTTAATTGACTCTTAGATTTTAAGGCCATTGTTAACTAACTTTGTGGCTGCAAAGCCACTTTCCCTTCCATTGGTGCACTTAATTTACAAAGTTCTAATTGCTGTTTTTTACATGTGATTATACTATTGTTTTTTTTTGTAATATCTTGACAGATGGTTGAGATTTTCCTTGAATTAATTAACGTCAAGTTGGAAGTGACTCCATGTAACTGGATGATTTATTTACCCATTAGCTATGATTTATTTCTTTATGCAGCCATTTTTTTGGAGAAACTAAAATTTGAGTTACATGGACCTACTTCAATAACAAATCATTTGAGTTACAATTCTAATGATCATTTGTTAATTATTTAAGGATTGGGAGTAAACTAATTTTTTTCTTACACGATGGATAATAGATGTTAGATAACTTTCACCATTATGGCACCAAAAAAAGGACTCAACATCAGAAATCAACAACTATCATAACTGGTATAACTTCTTGATCATACAATTAAAGTTAACATAGATAAAGCCAGACAAATAAGCTGCTTTATAAGAGGGAGTAATAGGCTTACCATAAACATGCTGTAAGAATTTATTGTAAGGAGACAAAACAATGTAAAGAGACAAATGTAGTAGACAAAAAAGAGGTGGGGCCAGCCTTTCCTATGTACAGTCGAACAGGAACCCCAAAGATGAAACACATTATCTTTGGTTGCATTGGCAGATAACCAATGGAAGAAGATAAAATAAAGCAATGATGTAGAAAGTAGCTTGGGAGAAACAAATAAACATCAGAAGGCCCCAGAGTTGTACGAAAATGGTCATGACAGTAGCCATATTTTGGAAGTGGACGCTGCAAGTTAGCATGTTTATGGTATTGAATAAAACAATGGATATGCCCCTTTGTGAGAATATTAAAAAAATAAAATGAGGTATGAAGTAGACTGACCACATTAGACAGCTGCATGAAAATAGTCAACATAGATAAGTTAATATTACTGAAATACTACTATAAAGTTAACATAGACAATTTAGATACTGGTTTATGTTCTTACCCTTTGGTTATTGGTTGTTGGTTAATATCTGTTGTTGAAATCTGTCCATTTCAGCTTTACTATTTTATCCGATACTGAGAAGTGTCATCAAGGATGCTCAATGCAACCAATAACCAGTTGAAGGTAACATCTTCATTTGATTTTTTTTCTTTGTATTCTAAGAATGATATTTTATTTTTTCTTGGATGCTGATCATATCAAGACTTGGATACACTTGCAGGGTGGCTGTGCTGACTAACTTTGTCACTGCTATAAGGGTTGTTGGGGGTCGAAAATATGAGGGCAGCATTATGGCTTCACCCTACCTATACATTAATTTTAAAGTTGACGTTTTTGTACTTCCCATTTTTTCGTTAATTGTATTTTATTGGCCTTTGAGGTGTGTATCATTATTTGTTTGTTTGCTATTTCAATGCCAGTCTTATGATGTTCAACAAGTATGATTAAATATTTACTGCATAAGTAAACTTATTTTTAACAGAAATTAAATGTGGGAGAGGAACCTGATGATTTAGCCAGAAAGTTCAGTGTAATTTAGCCAAGATTCTATTACCTTGAACATTACTATGTCCATGTGGACTTCCAAATGTGAAAGCTACTCATTAGCTCAGATAAAAAATTGCAATGGACATTTGAAAGCTCTATATCTAGCTACAGTAGGCTCACTCAAGTATAGACCATATCATTTGGAAGTGTGCACCATGGAAGACCACATCTTAAATGTATGTTCCAGATGTTGGTAAATTTGTGAGGTTTTATAGTTTGATCATGGTATAGTATCCATGATGTCAAAAATATCAACGAATGTTAAACATGTGGAAAATTAAATTCTTTAATTATAGATAATGTATGTTGGAAATAATGCTCCCCACGCAATGCGTGGGGGAGGAAATGCTCGTTTTATATAAGGCATTGCTTTTGGTACTTTGTATGCATGTAGGAGAATGGGGAGTATGCCAAGTATAGGTATTAAGGCATCATGTATGCGAAAGAATTAGATATACTATTCAAGGATGTTATGGCATTGTGCTCTAATATGTTCACTCCGTTTTCTACCCAGTGAATGTTAGTGGGTGATGATGAAGATGACATCTGCTGACCCACAATGGACCTAGAAGAACGGTCAGGAGATAGTGAGGAAGATCTTGTAGGGCCTAGTACTGGACGTAGTGTGGGAGTTATAACTGATTTGGAAGGAATCACCTTAACAATAAACACTCTACCTACTACACCTAGTGGTTTGGGAAGCACTGGGAAGCGAAAAGAGGTTTGAAGGGTCAGAGAAAGCAAAAAAGAAAAAAACCGGCAACCTCCAGGGTATTAGCAGATGCGATTAGTAAGATAGCTGAGACATCTCAGAATAGAGTAGATGCCATAAAAAAGATCTCTATGAATAATGCACAAGTGAGTGATGTTGTCGCTGAATTACTGACCATTCCTGAGGTTGTTGAGCACAGTGACTTTTCGTTCTGATGTAGTAACATGATGATGCATCAAATTGGTCGCACATGTTTCTTGGTTTGAAAGGGGATAAACCTACCTTGCTCACATAGCTGCGGCACTATGCTTACAACAGCCCACATCTTCAGCTTGCCCTGAATTAACAAACTCTTTTTTATTTCACATTTGAAAACTTGGTTATGTGTAATTATAATGATATGCCTGACCGTATGCATGTTATGGTTGTACTGACTTTTAGTTAGATGACACAATTATGTTTTATGTTAGTTGTGAATGCTACCAACTTATGCTATGTGATGTGAATTTACTTGCATATTTTATATTTGTATTTCATTTCATACAATCTTGCCAGCACAAGTTACATTATCCATGGCAAGATCGCGTGGTGAGGATATTTCGAGGGGAATAGAGGAAGGAGGATCGTCTCATGCAGATAGATGGTACCAACTCATATCGTTTTTAGATGAAGAGATAACAAAGTATGAATAGGTGGCCATCTTGATGGCTTAATATCTCTGCCTTATGTTTGCAAAGAGCCATGCAAAACTAGTAAGCAAACAAGGGCAAAATGGGTACAAGAGGTATTGGAAGGTCTTGATAGAGTGTGTCTTGAAAATTTTTGAGTGGAAAAACATGTTTTCTTTATCTTATGCTCTAAATTGGTAGAACATGGGTTATGGAAGAGTAAGAACATGAGTGTTGAAGAAATGGTTGTCATGTTCTTATATGCAGTTGGACATGTATAAGGAAATAGAATCATACAGGAATGATTTCAATATTCAGGAGAAACTATCAGTAGGATCTTCCATATGGTTTTACATGCTTGTGTGAATCTAGCGACAAAAATTATCAAACTGCTTGATCCTAAGTTCAGTGATTGTCACCCTAAAATCTCCATTGATCGGCGACATTACCCATATTTCAAGGATGCAATAGGATCAAATGATAGAACTCACATAATTTGTGTGATCAGTTAGTCAAAGCAAGAGAAATATATTGGGAGAAAGGGATATCCAATATAGAATATCATGGTTAAATGTGATTAGGATATGTGCTTCACTTTTGTGTTGGCAGGTTGGGAGGGAACTGTACATGATGCTCGTGTGTTTTAAACTACTATCTCAACTCTATTTATGAATTTCCCCCATCCACCTCAAGGTATCTATTCATCACCTGCACCTACATGCATGGATTGTGTCTTTGTTTTCCCCCCACATTTCATATAATTTCAAAGAGAGAACCATTTTCGTGTATGTGTCAGGGAAGTATTAATTGGTCGCACTACTACAAAAAGGGGTTTTAACCTCCCAAATTTGGCACTTTTAACGTTCCAAAACGGGGGGACGTATATGCTGGGGGCGTAGTAAGTTGAAACAAAAGACGTCCCAAATGATAGGGACGCCCAAAGTCTGACTTTAGGCGTCCCAAATTGTAATTTGGGACGCCTAAAGTCCCGCTCGGGGGGACTTTAGGCGTCCCAAATTACAATTTGGGATGCCTAAAGCCCCACCCTGGGGGACTTTAGACCTCCCAATTCTTAATTTGGGACGTCTAAAAGTTAGGTTTTTTTTATACCATAATTTACATTCTGTATTACCCAACGAATTGAAACTGCAGAAACAGAATAGAAGATGGATTCATAAACCACACTGTCCGTTACAAACTGGTAAGGACATCCAGCACTACAATCTTTACTATATATACATACAATAACCTTTCATGCAACCTACTACTATATATATCAACAAAAAACAACCAGAAAGTGTCAAAACGTTGTCATCACACAAGTACAAACTGATATAAAATAACAAGTTTACTGCTCTATATGTTGAAGAAGATGTCCAGCCAAAAGATCTCTGATCAAATCAAGGTCTTCACGTAGGTTGGCATCTTCATTATCAAAAATCTGAAAATTAGAAAGTAATAAGCTTTGATGAAATGAATCTCAAGTAAATGAATTAATTAGCATTTCGATTAGAACACCAAAAATATTATCATTTGAGAATGAAGAAGCGATTACCTTTTCAAAATCACTAGTAATTCCACTTTGAGTTATGTTATACATATAAAGTATAACATAATATCCGCATTCAGTGTTGCCAGGTTGCCGAGGGCACTTTTAATCAAAGGGATGCAATTGGTTGTTAAAATCAATAAAGGTATGTCTAAAAGGACTGTCAATGAAACAATTAGGTAGGATCGAATGTACTTACTATGGGATAAAACCACTTTGGCTTTTTAACAACTGCACCCTCGCGTGACCCACCTAGGATTCTATATGTTTGACAAGCACTATCATGAAAAGCAAAATGAACAGAAATTAGAACCATTCATTTATTTTTGTTGTCAATGAAATACAAACAGAATAACTTACGTGTCGAAGACGGATTTTGTATCTCTGTCTGGCTTTTTACTCAAGGGATCAAACTAATAGACTACGTTGCGGCGGGGACATATAACACACAAAGTCCAGTGGAAACTTTAACAACATGTACACATTAAAATGAAGTTAGATGAGTGAGAAGACAATTATTTATTAAACTTCTTAAATTGACAAAATGTAAATACGAACCATTGGACAATGGGTGCTAGATAACAACGAAGTTTGGTATTTGCCATTTGGTAGCCGACATAGTGAGTCCTATGCGCCACAGTACAAGTATCCCCTGTCGTATTCGCAGGACATAAGAATCCATACCAATTACTTCTTTCCATGTTTGTGCAGAGATCGTGGAAGGTGCTATAATAGAATTAAAATAAGGAATCAATTCTTGAATGTATGAAAACAAAAAACCACTAAATGAATTCTATGGGAAAATTGAAAAAAAAAAAACTTACCGGACTGCAAATTTGACCCAGCCTGCATCTATCTCCTCCAACCTGATAAACTGCTTGAGATCTTTATTGTCAATCGTGTAGGGATACTCCTCTTGGCCCACAATCCTTGGAGGCATCTTCAAGTCAATCTGTTTAATGCGCTTGTAGATCTGTTGCAGCCGTGCTAAGAAGGGCCATTTGCTCGCAGTTTCGTCATCCTTTTAGAACATCAAAAAACAAATTGTTATTAGGATGCCAACAGATTTTCAGTAACAATAAGGTAATTCCTACCATTGGAGGTGTTGCGTCTGAACCAATAAGATTGCGAGGCCAAAGGATGAAAGATCCTATTGCTTGACCTAACGTGCCAACCTCTGGATCAAGAACAGGGATGGCTGTACCTTCTTCCCCCTTTCTAACACTCGTCACATTCACCCTACGAAAATCCTCCAGAATTTGCTGATTATGGTGGGTGGTAGCATATGTGTGAACGAGAGCATCAGCAACAACACGCAACAGTGGATCATCCAAATAGAGGGTGCAAGGGTCTCCCGACACTGGAGTGGGAGAAGGGTCGCCAAGTGGTCCCGACACTGGAGTGGGAGAAGGGGCGCCAAGTGGTTGCTCCAGAGGGTTGTAACTTCCTCTGGTGCTATTGAAGGCCGGGGATTCCTGAGTTCTATGCTCGTCCCTTACCCTTTGTGCTTCAAACATCTTTGCCATTTCAAGTTGAAGCTCTGGCAACAACTCTTGTCAGAGCTTATCGCGAAGGTTGGCCTCGATCTCTCGTTCGAGCTCCTCTCGAATCTTGGCCACAACGTCCTTACTAGGTCCAGCTTGTGACGAATAACGTGGCTCTCGTCCAAAATACCTCGCGGCACTAACTCCCCGCGTCTCTCCTCGAACACGACCAAGGTCATCTGCCTTCCCAATAGCCGTTGACAAGATGTCCATCCGTCTACTTGGATTGAATGAACCTTGGCTACTCTGCTCGTCCAGGTCATCCTGTAGCATGCAGTTTATCGTAAATGTATCGAAACCACTCGCAACATGTAAAAAATTAGGTACTTATGGTATAACTACTTACAATCCTCGCAGCAACCTCAGCAACAGTCGGATTTATGTACTTCCCAGCCTTAATCCTCCCTGCTTTCCATTTTTTGTGACGTGGAGGAGGTACCGGTGGCTGGATAACAACGCTAGGATCAGATTCCGCTGCTTCCTTCATTTTCTGTAACTCTTCTGCCATCATTTGCCGCTCAATCTTCCGATATCCACCGCGAGACATGAAATGTTGATATTTATTTTCTGCTTGCCTCTGGGCATTTGCTGCACTTAATTTCTATGAATGAAAAACAACAAAAAATGAATCAACGATATAAAGTATATGAAAATTACAAGTTCTATATCATGATGACAGAAATCTTACCAAAAACTCAGGATCTGCTCGTGATGCCACAAACAACCTCCAGTCCTCTGGAGACAAATATGTATACGTTGCACATGGATCCTTACCCCTAAGGGCCCCTTGAATGTAATGCTCTGTTAGCTAGTTCTTGAAACCTTTCCAACGTACACGAACCTCATCCATCCAGTGCCTATGCATCTCCGTGGTGTCTGGGACATCGTATGTTTGCTGCAAGGTAAAACATAAGATTATTATATTTCAAACAATAAGAACAAAGCTACAATGCATCAAAACTTAGCTTACATACCAAAAGTTGCTGCCAAATCATGTTTTTCGTTTTTGGGGGAACCAATCTCCAATTATCGTAGGTAATGCGCACTTTGCTTCGAGCCAAAAGTCCTATGTAGCTAATGAAGTGGTCTTCCTCAGGACCAACTGGATTCAGATTGTCATCAAAGTCTATATGCAGCCTCTCCTGTTGATGTTCATGACGTGCAACCAATGCTCCCATCTTTGTACAGCCTCTAACCCTCCTTCTTGCAGGGGGTTCAACTCTAGGCCTTTCGTCATTGCTAGAGCTTTCGTCATCTCTACGCCTCTCGTCATCACTAGAGTTGTCCATATTCCTGTTAACACACAAAAAGCGACATCAGAAACGTAAATAAATTGCAATGAAAATGAAATATACTAAGCGGGAAGTAAAACAGAAAAAACACAGTTCTCGTTTATAAATTAAGGTCTTACTCTATATTGTTTCCCATAGTCCTTCACCATGGTCATTTCTTACAGCATACTCGTCATCATCTACCAATTCTACTTCATTTGTTCGAGGTGTAGTTGTTGTGAAAGGTGGTGTGTCATCAAGGTTGAAGGTCGGATCACCATACTTCTGTTTTTTACTTTTAAGGACAATGGACATGTTTTTGCTGGCAGGATCGGTGACATAAAACACTTGTTTCGCCTGGCTTGCTAAAATGAAGGGCTCGTCTCTATAGCCAACTCTTCGAAGATCGACTGAGACAAATCCAAATTGTTTATCTATTACCATGGCATTGTTGCTAACCCACTTACATTTAAATAAAGCAACTTTGAACTTGTTGTACATCATCTCCCATATTTCTTCTATAACTCCATAATAGGCCCTAGACGCTAATATGGGGTTTTTGTCTCTCGAACTGGAAAAGTGCATAGATTCAGCTTCTACCATGACCCCACTATTTTGCATGGTACTTTTGTCATCTTGCTCTTTGGTATAGAAAGAATAGCCATTTATATCATAACCGGTCCAAGTAATGACCTGAAACGAAGGCCCCCAAGCTAGCCACTCGATTGTCTCAGACACACCGATCTCGTGCAAAACCTTTTCCTCGAACCACTGCATGAATGTCTTGTTTTGCTCAATAGCAATCTGCATGTCATTCTTCCTTGGATTCTTGTTCTTCAAAGTGTTTCTGTGTTCATTTATGTAAGGTTGAACTTCTTCCGTATTATTCAGGATATACAAGTGGGCTTGCAACACCTCTTCACGAGGAACATTCTTCACTTTCAGTCCTCGTGTTCCCTTGCTTCTCCCTTCTTCATGCCGAGATTGTTCCTTCTTCCCTGACATATAATCTTTGCAAAACTCCATAGCCTCCTCAACTACATATCTTTCTACTATTGAGGCTTCTGGTCGATAAGGATTTTTAGAATACCCTTTTAAGATCTTCATGTATCGCTCGAAAGGGTACATCCACCTCAGGTAAACTGGACCACATAGCCTTACCTCCCTCACCAAATGAACTACCAAATGCACCATTATATCAAAAAATGAAGGCGGAAAGTGCATCTCTAGTTGTGACAAAATAATGTAACCCTCATTTTCTAGTTCATCCAACTTTTTAGTGTCAATGACTTTGTTACAGATAGCATTGAAGAAAACGCACAATCTTGTTACTGTGTTTCGTACTTCTTCTTTCATTATGCCTCTAATAGCTACTGGTAATAGTTGTTGCATCAACACATGATAATCATGGGACTTCATTCCCACTAACTTCAAATCGTCCATTGAGACACATCTTCTCACATTCGAGGAATACCCTTGCGGCACCTTCATTTCATGCAAACACCTACACAAACTTCTTTTCTCTGCTTTTGATAGTGTATGCGCTGCTGGCTCCATGTATGCCCTCCTACCATCATCTCTTAGTTGTGGATGTAACCGTTCTCTTATTCCCATATCGACAAGGTCTAATCTCGCATTAATCCCATCCTTAGTCTTCCCTGGTATGTGTAAAAGCGTACTGATAAGGCTATCACAAACATTCTTCTCTACATGCATCACATCAATACTGTGTCTCACGTCAAGCGAACGCCAATATGGAAGATCAAAGAAAATGGATCTCTTCTTCCATATGTTCTTCTCACCCGCAACCCTCTGATTCTTACCAAAAGTGACATGGATACGTTCCACTCGACTGTAGACTTCCTCTCTAGTTAGTGACTTTGGAGCCATTCCATGCTCCGGTAAGCCGTTAAACCGCTTTCTTAGCCTACGATACGGGTGGAACCGATGAAGAAACCTCCTGTGGCCAAGGTAGACAGTTTTTCTTCCATGCTTTAGTTGTTGGAAGTGTGTGTCTGCTTCACATATTGGGCATGCTTTGTGACCCTTCACGCTGTACCCTGACAAGTTTCCGTACGCAGGGAAGTCATTTATCGTTGTGAAAATCATTGTACGTAGCTTGAAAGACTCCTTCTTATAAGCATCAAACACATCTACGCCTTCCTCCCACAACTTCTTCAAGTCCTTAATCAAAGGCGCCAAATAGACATCAATATCGTTCCCTAGCTGTTTTGGTCCAGAAATCATCATAGATAGCATCATATACTTACGTTTCATACATAGCTAGGGAGACAAGTTGTATATTATAAGGAGAACCAGCCACGCACTATGTGTGCTAGTAAGAGTTCTATACGGATTGATGCCGTCTGTACAAAGCCCAAGCCGTAGGTTTCTCGGCTCGCTGCCAAATTGAGGGAACATTTCATCTATTTTTTGCCATTGTGGAGAGTCAGCTAGGTGCCGAAGATATTTCCCATCAGATATTCTCTCATCAGAGTGCCATCTCAACTTCTTCGCTTTTGTTGCACTCGCAAACAAACGTTTAAAACGTGGTATTATTGGAAGATACCACATAACCTTTAAAGGTTGCCTTTTACTTATCACATCACCACAACCACCTTCTTTTTTCACTTTGTATCGTGCAATTTTACACTTAGGACACTCACTAAGACCTCCGTACTCATTTCTGTACAGTACGCAGTCATTAGGGCAAGCATGTATCTTCTTATACTCCATACCCATTGTAGACAGGATTTTCTTGGCCTCATACATACGATTTGGAAGTACATTATCCTCCGGAAACATATCACACAATAGTTCAAGTAGCAATGTGAAACTACTATCGGTTCACCCACAAGTTGCCTTTAAGTTAACCAAATGTAATGTTCCTGTCAGCCGCGTGTACTTACTACCACTATACAATGGTGTCTCTGCATCACTCCGCAGGCTGTCATACTCCTGCGACTGTGCAAAGGATTCTGCCTCAACATCGTTAATCATTCTCTCCATTCTATCTTCATCTATGACATCCACAGCTTCCTTCTTGTGTGACGGACAATCAGTTACTTCCTCACCATGCCATATCCACCTTGTGTATCGCAGATTTATTCCATCACAAAGTAGGTGATCCTTTATGACATCAACATCCCGTCTACTCTCATTCAAACAATTGACACAAGGACAAAAATACTTCCCATTTCTTGCAGGAGCATTCTTTTTAGCGAATTCAATAAATTCGTCCACCCCTTTCTCATATTCTTCACTAATTCTCAAAGCATTCATCCAACTATGATCCATTTTGTTACCACCTAAGGCATTACCAATAACATTCACACGTTTAGTACAATTCTCAACGACATATGATGGGATTGCCTAATTAAGTTATCAACCCAATTTAGGATTTTAAAATATGAGCTTAATAACTTTATTGCCCCCTCCTAGCCTCATCTCTCCTCTTAAAAATGTTTCAGTGCTATGTAACTTATTTTTTTAATAAGTATATATATATAAAATTAATGTATAATAAAATAAATACAATAAGATTAAATTAAAGAATTTTTTTGAGCTTTGGAAGTGCTATGTAACTTATTTTTTTAATAAGTATATATATATATATATATAATTAATGTATAATAAAATAAATACAATAAGATTAAATTAAAGAATTTTTTTGAGGTTTGGAAGAATTAAAAACAAAACGAGTTCAATATTAACAAAACAATTTTAAGTTGAGTTCTTCCAAAAATAAAATTGTTTTATTGAAAATATTTAGATAAAAATCATTTAATGAATATTGGGGTTATGGTTTTCTTTTTAAGTTTTGGATTGAATTATTCTTCATAATTCGTTTGGAATTAATACAAGAATTTCTTTAATTTAAATAAATCATATTTTATTTTATTATATATACTAATTAATGGTGCAGGAACAAGACTAATGAAATGGGGTGGTGCCACTATATGTGTGTATGGATAAATCTCCATTGGCTTATAAAAGCTAGATTTCCCTAAAACTGAACAACAGGGATTTCTATTATACACAAGTAAATTTATATTTAAACAACAAAATAAACCATTCCCGAATAAATGCAATTTAAGCAATATAACCACACCAAACACATCAGGCTAATATCAACTATCTCAATATAAGCAATATATAATAAACCAACCATCTCAATATAAGCAATATATAATAAACCAACCAGCCTAATATCAATATATAAACAAAAAAAATGAAGAAAATAAACCAACCTTACCTGATCAGGGAGGGCGCCCACTAGCTAGTAGAGAAGACGTTGGAGATCCACGGTAGAGAAGACGTTGGAGATCCACGGTGGTGTGCACAACAATGGAAGGACGGAGGTGGAGGAGAGAGCAAAAATCTACCCACTGTGGAGGAGGTGAAGTTGCAGCAGTGACGGTTGCGTGCGTTGAAGAAACAAAGAGGAAGAAGAAGGGAGGAGACGGTGGGTGCGTGGGGAGAAGAAGTGCTTGAACAAGGAGGAGGGAGGAGTTGAAGAAAAAAAATAGAGGAGATGTGATAGAAGAAGACGCATGTCAGACACTTGTCTGACATGTGCAGGGGACGCCTATCCCAAATGGTATTTGGGACGCTTAAAGTCTTGCTTTAGGCGTCCCAAATCCATTTGGGACGCCTAAACCCAAATCCTGGCGCTAAAAAAAATTTATGAAATTTATATTTCACGCCAGGAAGCACTTTAGACGTCCCAAATTCAAATTTGGGACGCCTAAAGGTTCACCTACGTATATATAATTACGAAAATGCCACCGCCTCCCTTTTTAACCACCCAATTTTTAATTTAGGACGTCTTTGGGGGTGGTTATATCTCAATTATGTAGTAGTGTCGATGCTGGCTATCCAACCCCAGTTGGATATCTTGGTCCGTATAGACGTGAGCGCTATCACATTCCAGACTTCAGGTGTCACCAAGGATTTGCAAATACCAACGAGATTTCAGTTATTATCATTCAAGTATGAGGACCACTATAGAAAGGACGTTTGGAGTTTGGAAGAATAGGTTTCAACTCTTTGGGGAAATGAAGTCATATAGCTTTGAAACACAAGTCCACATAGTTTGTGCAACAATGGCTATACATAATCTTATCCGGAGAAATTTCCAAACATTGGATTTTCAAGAAACTGAACGAGGAAATATACGTGGTAAAGATAATAATGATCCAGTTGATGTAACATATATATCAACTATCCATACATTATCTTCAAGACAAATGAATTATGTTCATGACAGAATCAGAGACCAATTTATTAGGTGTAACCCTTTACCCTAAAGGCTAAAATTAAAGTTCATAAATACATAATTATCTTGAATTAGAGACTAAAAGATAATTTGAGACTTGTTAAGAATTCCATCCCTAAAACAGGGTTTTCAAAAAGTTTTTCCAAAACCTATTCAACACGGCCTCATATTCATAACTCAAGCACATATTTGGACTGCGTAGTTCGATTGCATTCATACACATTAGAGTGTAACAAAAATTCTTGACACTCGGGTTCCATTAATTCATCTAAGGATTTACAGGGCATAATTGCCCACTATCAGTTGTTTCCCATACAGGGGATCACACAAAACTATTCAATATATACATCATGTATGTAATGCCCTAAATTTTGATTAAGGGCTAAGGACGATTATTGAGAATGAATTTGTGAAACTCAAGTTGATTTGTGATTTGAATTAATTATTGAAAATGCTCAACACCCTATATTTTATCATAATTATGTGATAAGTAATTTTTAGAGCTAAAATAGGGGTAAATGATGCATGGAAGAAGGAAAATAATTTAATTATGTGTTATGTGACAATTTAAGTTAATATGTCATAATTAGTGGAAGAATTGAAAGAATGGAAAATTATTGGCCAATTAGTCGGTGATTAATGAATAAATTAATTACTAACTAAAAGAAATGAGATTTGTGACTAAATGGATAATGGGGTAGTTAGTGTAACCATGTAGTTACTTATTTGATGAAAAACAAGGAGATTTGGACACATGTGCAAGCTAATATGATGAGGAGTTGGTGGAAAAGTCAAATACTACATGTTAAATGATTTTCCTTCACTCTCTCCTCTTACACTTCAGCTGCGTGAGTACGTGGCAAAGAAGACCCATCATTTCTCCTTCTTCTTCACTCTTCATCCCTCTCATTCTCTCTCATTTCTCTCTCCCTCCATTTTCAGTGTTCATTTCTACAGAAGAAAGAGGAAGAGCCAAGGTAAGTTCTTGCCATTTTGACCCTCTTAATAACCTTTAATGGAAAAACTCCCTTTTTCAATCTTGTTCCTTGCATTGAGAGCTTTGATTCTATGATTATAGATTTACCATTAGTGGTGACTTGAACTCTCAAGGAGATATAGAGTTTGGAGAATCAAAGAACTCATTTGGAAAAAGTTGAAGATGTGAGTGAGTTGAGCATTTTGATATAATTTTTGTGGTCATTTGGTTAAGTTGGAATTTCTAGGAATTTAGCCCTATTTTTGAAAATTAGGGTCTTGTGGTGTTTGAGCTGTTGTTGTCATGGATATGATGTATTGAGATATATCTTGGATAAATAAAATTTGATTGAAGCTTAAATGCCAAGTTTGACAATTTTGGGATTTTTGTTTAATATATGCCAAAAATAGAACATATAAATGGAATGAGAATTTGGTTTTTTTATATTTCCATTGTGTTCCTTATGGAAAATTGTGTGGGAGTAGTGTTGGATGTGAACTTTAAACCATTGGAAACTTAGGTTGAAAAGTTGCAAGTATGGTCAGTGAAAAACTCTGTGCTGACAGTAGTCTTACATAGACGTTTTGAAATAGCAAATGGTGTTAGAAAATTCTGAAACTCTCTAGTCTTAAATTTCACATGCCAAGCTTCAAAATGGACATAAAATTTTGACTTGTGAGCTAGGGGTTATGACTGTCCAAAGTTTGATGTTAAATCTGGGATCAATTATGGAACAATGTGGACATTTCTTGAATTTTGTATTTTTGTGGTTACGAAAAGCCTTGATTCATATTTTTCCTATGCATAGGACTTAAATATCTTTCAATAGGCTTTGGGATCACCTCATTTCAATTTTCTAAAATTAGTTATAATTTTTGGAAGCTAAAACACAAAAGTCTAATTTTTTCAATTTTTGCCTAAACTTTTGGTCAGCACTGTTCGGAGGTGTAGGAGCTGGATTTTTATGAAATAGATGGTTCCATTGGATTCAGTGGGCAAAAATAGGTGGGGTTACAGTTGGTCACTTTTCCGGAAAAGGCCGAAAAAACATAATTACGAAAACACCCCTAAATGGCCTAAACCGGGGCTGTCAAGGGCAATTTCATAATTTGACATTGAATTTGATAATTTTGAGCTTGGAAATGTATTCCTTAGGTGAAAATACGTCAGGATAGCTTTAGTCAAAATTTTGAAAAAAACGTACATTGGGCGGGGTACGTCGGGGCTGGTAGGGTCCCGGGGGCATTGTTGTAAATTTTCACCATAAACTAATATAACCATAAGAAACACTATGAAAGAGTCTAAAATGATACTTGGAAGGTTATGACCTATTTCTTGTACATTTAATATTTTAGGACCAAGTCGGAAGCCGGAAGCGGCACGTTTTACGAGGCACACTAAAAAGGGTGATCTTTGAGATAGTACTTCCCAACCCTGTAGGCAGTTGTTTGAGCTTCTAGTAGCCACCTAAGAGACTTTAATGATAACCAAATATAAGTGTTTTGAAGTCATTTGACTATTGGGATAAGTGATAACTTGTCGTCCTTAATTATGACTTTAGGATTTGATATTTGCCCAGAACGTAGAAGGCCTGTGCCTGATCAAGAACGAAAAGACCAAGGTAGTGACACTTTATCCTATATCATGTATAATGCATTGCTTGTTTGTATTAATCATTGAATGATCGAGGGGACGTGGCGGTTAGTCCAACCTTGAGTATGGGACGTGGCGGTAAGCCCGACTTTGAATATTATTGAGGGGTCATGGCGATGTCCGCGGCCTTGAATACTGTTATACTATATTGTGATATATGCTTACTTGCTTTATTTAATTATGCATCATATACATAAACTGTTGCTACTGGGATTCTTTTGAATCCCACTCTTTCCAAATAACATATTTAGCTACGGTAAGTGGATCTCGAGACAAGCAAGTGAGCAAGGACGACTAGGATTACCGTTGGTAGTCTTAGTTTCTTTTTGATTTTTGGTTATCATTTGGACAACTATATGTATATATTGGATTGACCATAGTTATTGTGTAATCCCCGGCATGGGAAATTGAGATAAGCGATGATGCCCTATAAAACTCTTGGATTAATGATATTATCCCAGGTGAATGTCAAGAATTTTGTTAATACTATGATATTGTATATGTGACAAATCGAATAGGCCAATTGTTTTTATTTAAATATGAATGGAGATCATATCATACAAGTGTTGCAAAAAGTTTTTAATTATCCCGGATCTCTTATTCAATTATAAAACGTATTTAAACTCTAATCACGGCCTTGATGACGGCGAGGGTTACAATGTACAACAAATCCCCAACAAAATATCCAATTGTCAATGGCATGATAACTAACTATCCCAAAGTTAAGACCCTAGCTTAGATCTCAACCGGCCTTCATCACTTGTTTCTCTTTAGAACCACTTGCCCTGTCTGTAGATTAGTCAATGGAAAGAATGAGATTCAAAAGAATCCCAATAGTAACAATTCACTTATAATATGCACAATCATAAAAACATGTAAGCAAATCACAATACAGCAGCACAACGATGGCATTTACAGCGGTAGGGGTGGGTATGACTTGCATCATGTAACGCCCCAAATTTTTAATTAAGGGCTAATGATAGTATTGAGGATAATCATGGACTTAAAGTGGAATAATTATGTGTTATATGGCAATTTTAATTAATATGCCATAATTGTTGGGAAAATTGAAAGAATGGCTCTAAATTAGTGATTAATGGAAGAGATTAATTACTAATTAAGAGGGTATGAGATGTGAAATTAAAATGGCTAATAAAGGGATTAGAGTAACTAATTTGGTTACTTACTTTATGAGAGCCAATAGATTTGAGACACTTGGCAAGCTTATATGATGATGGGAGTTGTTGGAAAAGTTAAATGGCCATTGTTTATTATTTTCTCTCCCTCTCCCTCTCTTTTGTACGCATAGAATGGACTAGGGGGCAGAATTTTCTGTGCTTCATCATCATCACTCTTATCTCTCCTCTTCCTCTCTCATGTGTCCTCTATTGTTGGCCAAAGGAAGAAGTTTTGAGAAAAGGTAAGCTTTTGACCCTCTAAATGGCTTCTAATGGAAAAATACTCTTCTATAAAGTTGTTCCTCTTGTTAAGAGCTTTCATCCTATGGTTTTAGATTTTCCATTGGTGATATTTTGAGCACAAAAGGAAATCTAGAAGTTGGAGAACCGAAGAACTTCTTTGGGAAAGATGTTGAGGTAAGTGAAAGCTTCATCTTCATATAAGTTTTGTGGTCATTTGTTGGGCCTTGAATTTCTGGAAAATTTGCCCTAATTTTCGTGATTTAGGGTTATGGGGGAGTATGGTATGTTATTGTTATGGAAATGGTGCCTTGTTTAGTGTTTTGAAGTAATAGAATTGCATTGAAGCTTAAAGGTGAAGTTTGACACCTTTTGTGTTGGTTTTGTGCTTTGGTCAAAACAGGGCATGTTGATGGGTTGTAATTTTGGTCATTTTGAGGTTACCATTGTGTTACTTGTGGAAAATTGTATGGGAATAAGTTTGGTTAATGATTTTGAAGTCATTGGACACTTTGGTAGAAAATTGGAAAATCTGTCTTGTGTGAACTCTGTCTAGGCAGTCATTTTGCACGAACGTTTTGAATGACCAAATGGTGTTGGAAAATTCTGAAACTTTCCAGTCTTAAATTTCACATCACAAGCTTCAAAATAGACATATAATTCATGTCATTTCATTTTTTGAACTGAGATTTATGCTTTACCAAAGTTTGGGATCAAAATTGAACTCTGTTTGGGGCAGTGTGGAGTTTTGTGTAATTCTGGAATTTTGTGGTGATTCCCAGTAATGGTACATATTTTTCCTATAAATAGGACTTAATTACCTTTCATTTAGCTTTGGAATCACCTCATTTTGACTTTTCTAGAATTAGTTATGATTTTTGGAAGTTCAGCCAAGAAACCAGATTTTCTTGGCCGCAGCCAGAAGGACTCTGGGCCGTGGCCCAAATGTTTCTGGCCTATTGTTGGCCGCGGCCAATGGATTGGTGGGCCACGGCCCACCATCAAAAATGATATTTTGGACTTCCGAAGATGGTTTTTGGTCAAGTGTTTTCCTAAGCCTTTAGGTATGTGTTTAGGCTTTGATTAGCCACCTAAAGGTCATGAATGGTAACCAACTTTAAGTGTTATGAAAATGAGAATTTGGAAAAGAGAATGATCCTATGTCCTTGATTTGGTTATAGGGTTAGATATTCACCCTGATCATGGTTCGATATCCGCTCGGATCGTGAGTAGCCAATGCTGGAGCATACGTGGAAAGAATAAGTGTAGGGAACTTACCTCTCCTGCATGTATTGATATTTGTGTTTATGTATTGATGCATGTTATTGCTTTGCTTGATTATGTGAAAGATATATGAATGATTGAAGCTCTGTTTCTATTTATGCTATGGCCATGAGTATGTTGTTGAAACATAGAGCATGCGGATATATCATTATGTGAGCACAAGTTATTGTGATGCAAGCATGTCATGCATTAAACACTTATCTTGCATGCATATTGGTATATGTTTCCTACTGGGATTCTCTAGAATCTCACCCTCCCCTACCAACATTTTAGACAGGACAAGTGGCTCGAGGAAGGAGCAAGTGACTAGGGGCAGTGAGAATCCCTTATGGGCAATTGGATTTGGTAGTTGGTTATCATTGCTATTTGGGATAATGGTAGTTGATTTGGATGTATTTAGAGTTGTATATGTTAGGATGGATATATGGTTGTATATGTTGTGGAGGTGTATTTGGATTGAAATTTGTGTAATCCCCATTTGAGAAATTGTAAACGGCGTATGTGCCTACATATCTGTAGTGAAGATATGAACCTGGGATTGCCGGTATTATTATTGTGCACTTTGATATTTATATGAATGTAGTTTATCTTCACGAAGTAATTGTATTCGAAATATGAATGTGAGACCAGGTTAAAGTGTTTGTTAAAGAAATTTGTGAAAATCCTATCTTAAGGATGGGAATGTAAATGAATTTTGATTATTATTGGTCTCTATTTCATTTTAATCGTGTGTTTCGGATATAATTACGAAAGGGGGTTACACGTCATATCCACGACTGCTCACGCTGCAATACACAATGGCATGTTTTATACCAACATGTTTCACAACGGCAATGTTTCATACATCATATTTCACAACAGCATAACCACATTGGCATGTTTCTCAATGTTGGGCAAATCACCATACATAAGCACAACAACGGAATTTACAATGGCAGAGGTAGGTGTGACTTGCGTCATATCCACGACTGCTCATATTGTAATACACAACGGTATGTTTCACACGCATATTACACATGTTTCACATGCATATTACACAATGACATATTCACAACAGTATATCCACACTAGCATGCTTCTCAACGGTGGCTTCACAAGGCATGTTTCACACAACATTTCAATGATAAGTCATGCATACAGTGTATTATACACAACATAAGAGAAAGGTCACTACCTTGTTCTTTCCATACTTGCTCTGGTACTGGTCTATCGCGGGCAGGGTAAAGATCAAATTCTAGAACCATAATTAAGGACAAAGAGTTATTCTCTAATCCAATACTCAACTCCAAAACACTTAAAGTTGGTTATCATTTAAGACCTTTAGGTGGCTACTAGAAGCGCAAACAGATGCCTAAAGGGTTGGGAAAGACTTGACTAAAGACCCCTTTTTGAAAGTTCAAAAACAATTTTTCAAGGGGCTGGCCGTAGCTAAGCCATCCACTGGCCACGGCCAACGGATGGTCAGAAACTTTTGGGCTACAGCCAGGATTCATGGGATGGGCCAAAGACAGGTCAGAAAAATTTAGGCCGCGGCTAAAAACAGGTCAAAGAGTTTTGGGCTGTGGCCAAGAACTGGTCAGAAGGTTTTGGGTCTTGGCCAACATCTATGGGCCACAACCAACCTTTGGCTTGTTTCCTAGCTGATTTTCAAATGACCATATCCTTTCACAAAAATATCAGAATGACCAAAACTTTATATCAATAGAAAGCTTGCAATGTAGACTATAAAGTTGGAAATTTCATAACATTTCAATATCATTTACTATTTCAAATCACCATTCAAAGTTGGTCACTTGCACAACATTTTACACTTAACCAAGTTCCAGAATTTTCCAATTTTGCATCAAATGTTCACAAAGGTTCCAAAATGCACAACAAACACTACTTCCACACAATTTTCCACAAGGAATCTAATGGTAACTTCAAAATGGACCAATTTCCATTACATTGACATGTTTTACTTTAGTCACAAAACAACAACCAACCACAACTTTGTCAAACTTCACATTTAATAGTTTAAACTAATTCTATTATCCACAAGACACAACAATACACCATTTCCACTAAAAAACTACATACAATTCAAACAATCCAAAATCATGTGAAAATTTGGGCAAAATACCAAAAATTCATAACTAAACCAATGGTCACAACTTATATACCAAAAGATAGCTAACACTCATCTATTACACTTTCCCAAACTTGGTTTTTGTTTCACCAACCTCCAACTTTTCTCAAGTACAAAAACACCTCCTCTTGAAAATCTAAAACCATAAGATGAAAGCTCTAAACAAGGAGAATGAGATTATAGAAGAGAGTTTGACTATTTGACGTCAAAATCTTACCTTAATCTTAAGCTTTTCCTTCATCTTTCTTCCTCAACAATGGCAAAAATAGAGAGAAAGAGCAAGAGAGAGAGTGTGAGATGATGAAGATGAAGATGGAGTCAAATTTTTCCCTTTTTCCTATGCTTCTAGCTGATCAAGAGAGAGGGAAAGGGAAGACAAAGATTAAATAATGATTATTTGACTTTTCTTCAACCACTCTTTCTTGCTTTATCAATTAATTGTCACATGTCACCATCTCATATGATCTCACCACAAGTAATCTTCCACTAAGTTACATTAACCAATTTCATTAGCTATTAATTAAGTTCTTCCCAGTTGCTAACTAATTGGTTGGTACATTTTCCCATTCTTCCAATTTTGCTCCTGATTATAGAAATTCCTATTGAATTACCATACAACACATTCCCTCATTCCATTCTCTATTTCATGCACGCTCCCCCCTCATTCAAGTTCAATAAACACTTTATAATATAATTAAACTTAAATACAGGGTTTAGGAACTTTCTATTATGAATTTGGACATAACCTATTCTTTATTCCACAAAAGCATTCATCATACATTCTTTATAACCTCATTAGAAGTTATTAGCCCTTAATCAAAATTTGGGGCATTACAATTCTCCCCCCGTACAATAAATTTCATCCTCGAAATTTGTTACATACCTTGAGCCATAAACTCCGAATAGCGCTTCTGCATTCAGCTTCTGGTTCCCAAGTGGCTTCCCTTTGAGACATTCCCTTCCATATCACTTTCACAAATGGAATATTTCGGTGCCTGAGCTATATTTCCTCTCTATCAATGATTTTCTCTGGCTCAACCGCATAAGTGAAATTGTCTTACAATTCAACATCTCGTACTCAATAATATGGTTGGATCTGGTTGGTACTTCTTTAGCTGGGAAACATGAAATATATCACGGAGCCTGCTCAAAATTGGGGGTAGAGCTACTCGATATGCAATAGGCTCGATTCTCTCAAGAATCTCGAAAGTACCTATGTACTGTGGACTTAGTTTCTTCCGCTTGATGGCTCTTCTGATGCTTGTGATCGAAGACACCCTTAAGAACACATGATCACCAACATCAAACTCTAGAGGTCTTCTCCTCTTGTTAGCATAGCTTTTCTGTCTACTCTGGGCTGCAAGGAGCCTCTTTCTAATGATTCTAATATGCTCTAAGGTTTGATCAACAAGATCCAACCCATACAACTTCCTTCCAGACAACTCTGTCTAACACAATGGCAACTGACACTTCCTCCCATACAGTGCTTCATGCGGAGCTATCTGGATGTTTGCATAATAGCTGTTGTTGTAGGTAAACTCGGTAAGTGGAAGGAAGTTATCCCAATTTTCTTTAAAGTCGAGGACACATGCTCTCAGCATATCTTCTAGCGTTTCAATGGTCCTTTCTGACTATCATCTCTCTGAGGATGATAGGTTATGCTAAACTGTAATTTTGTACCCAGAGCGTCATGTAGAGCCTTCCAGAATCTCAAAGTAAAATGGGGATCTCTATCAGAAATAATACTCTTCGGTGTGCCATGAAGTCTCACAATCTCCTGTATATAAATCTTTGCCAGCTTGTCCATAGAGTAACTAGTATTGATTGGTATGAAGTATGCCGACTTCATGAACTGATCCACAATCACCCAGATTGAATCATAATTCCTGATCCTGGGCAATCCAACAACAAGGTCCATGGTCACATTCTCCCACTTATATTCTGGACTCTCAGGACTCTGTAATAATCCCAGTAGTCTCTAGTGTTCAATCTTCACTTTCTGGCAAGTAAGACACCGCGTCATATATTTAGTCACATCGCTCTTCAATCTCAGCCACTAATACATTGACTTCAAATCGTGATACATTTTGGTCATTCCGGGGTGAAGAGTATACCATCTCTTGTGTGCTTCTTCAAGGATTCTCTGCCTCAACTCTACCTTATATATATATTAAATAAAATGATAAGCATAGAATACTATTTATTTTATATAAAATATTATATATTATAAATAAATTGTATATAATTTTTCAGGTAGGGCCAAATGGGCAAGGTGGTACCCTTGCCCAATGTCGGCCCTACCTATAGTTCACTCGGCCTAAAGATGCCCAAATTGTTTTCAAGCCACTTTTTTTTGGGCTAGGTAAGGCAATTTTTTACGGGGCTCGGGTGGGCATACCTGACTCCTGGGCACCATACTCACCCCTATTTGCTAGTGTTAACGAGACGATAACTCCAAGGTAATTGGATAAATATATTATGTGGGTTAATTATAAGCTGGATATTTAATTAAAATAAAAAATAAAAATGGCTCCAACCAAGAAAACCATGCGTGCGACGGCATATGGAAACATGCAAGCCTGGAGGAAATAAAGGGAAAAGAGGAAAGGCTTATGCCGTTACGGCAACAGGAGCACAAACGCCGGCAAAGTTTATAGGAGGAGGAGCGATAGTCTTAGCAGCTGTGGCCATACGCATTTTGCCCCTATGCTTAAACACTACAAAATTCAACCAATAATTTATACCACTTGCAGATCTGCTTCCTCTAATATAGGGCGTGCTTTAGAATCAATATATCATATATTTCCTTTCCCTTTTGCAGAGAGCTGGGAGTACTATTCATAAGCCAATAAGCCGGTGAATAGTGTCGACTCCATTTTGGCTTGATGTTCAGCATTTGAATTCCAAATTTTTTATCTTTTCAAGATTCAAACCTTCGTCAATATCCTTCAATATTTCTTCTTCCTTTCTTTGTTAAAAATATAATATATATATATATATATATATATATATATATATATATATATATATATATATATATATATATATATATATATATATATATATATATATATATATATATATATATATATATTTCTTCTTCTTTTCTCCCTCCAGAGGTTTCAACCCATTTAATTTGAGTTTGCATTTTTCCCCTTTAGCCACTTTTTCATTTCTTGTGGCAGGCCTCTCCTCTTTTTTCTCATCATCCTTCCATTTCTCATCTCTCATGATGTCTTAACTCTGGAACCTTAGGGGTTTCAGAGATTTCTCCCCATCAAATTTCTTCTTCTTTGTCGACGCAATAGTTAGAGAGAGACATATGTGTTTTTTCACTGAAATTAGGACGCGTTCTCGTAGCTGCCGCCGTCGGTGCAGTTTTAGAGTCCATTTTCTTCTCAACTTCTCGATGCTAAAAAAGGTTTATACTCTTCTTCCATTCTTTCCTTTATTTCTATTATCTCCCCTTCTTCTTTTACCTTCTGTGATCTGTTTGTTACAGTTTTTGAATTATCATTTTTTAGTTCAGCTGTCTTTTGAGATTTTCTGGGTTAAACTGGACAGGACCAAAGCTAAATATGAATTTAAACTGGACAGGACTAAACCTTTGTTTCTCTCAAGGTTCTAACGACAAAGATCTCATCAACAGCCTAGATGTAATCTTTACTACAAGTATCAAGATGCCTTATGTCAAAATATTACCTCCATTCACATCTTGAATGTTTTTGGACAGGTACATATCCTTATAAATTTCATTTAGTTCCTGCCTAGTTGTGCATAAGGTAGATTTATGGGTAATAAAACTATAAAAGTGCTAACTTCTTGAGTGTGATTCCTCATTTGGCTAGAAGCTTATATTATAAATCCTTTACCAGTCCATATACATATAGTATTGTTTCTTCTGCTATTTTACAATTTTTCACCCACAGAACAGAAATCAGAGAATGGTTGAAGATCAGTCTGTAGTTGGTAGAAGGCGTCTCTACTATGATCAACATGGAAGTGAAGTGTTAATATGTAGTGATAGTGAGGAAGAGTTAACGGAACCTGAGGAAGATAAGCATGAATTTATAAATGCTGAAGATCAAATTTTATGGGAAGTTAAAATGGAGATGCAGTATTTGAATGAACAAATTTCTTTTAAGGAGTTGTTTTGAGTTCATATGGGTTTGCAAAATGCACCCTTTATTGATGCATCACAGTGATTTTATTCCTATAGTGACCACACAAGATATTCAATTCTGAATATAAGTCCAGAAGTGTTTGAAAAATATATAAATATTGAAAGGTTCTCCTTTTCATAATCGATGTCTAACTCTCTCATATACTAGGATGGTATTTGAGGAATATGGGTTAACTGAGGAGGTATTGGATATTGTAAGTGAGTCTGTTAGAGGTACCAGACAAAAAATTCAGGTGATTCTGAATAACTTATGGACATGAATTAGAGCTTGATGGTTGTTGCTTTTAATTGGTAATCGGAAAAAGTAGTGTGCCAAGTAGTTATATCAAGTATCCCTTCTTATTTAAGAAAAATGTTTTCGTCATAATATGTAATATAGGTACAAAAGTCTTAAGAAAAAGAACATGGGGAGGCAGGACTAGCAGTCTGAAGGTTATGGAGATTATAAATCTCTCGGATTGGCATAAGTTTGGAGGAAAGCCTGAGTACTGCTTTAGATTCTTTTGATAACCTTTTTTGTCTCCGATGCATGGTAGATGCTAAATCATTACTTTAACATTCTGAACATCATCATAGTGTATAAGGTGATCAATTAATATATTTTACTTCCTTTTTCTTCTGGGGCTTGTCTTCAATAAGTGTTTGATTGTTGCTTACATGGATGTTCTCAACCCCTAATATATCCTGTAAGTGAGAGTGCTATATGTTACAGTTAAATGATATTTTTTAATAAACTTTATTTGCCTTTGTACATGAATGATATCTTTGTTTAAAAGGGGTAAAAATTTCTAATTTGAGACAGTTCATTCATAATATCTTTGTTTTAAATTTTAGCAACAGCCCACAAGCAGTGCAAGGGATCTATTTAGAATGGATAACAATATCTTTATAGTTTTTGTTTCTACGGTTCTTCTGAATTTTACTCTGTCAATTTCTTTTTCACCATTAGAAACTATTTTCATGGCTAATTATAATGTAGTTAATTATACTATTCCTTTTGAATTTTACTCTGTCTTCTTTTTTCATGGTCATTTTAGCAACAATAGATTTTTTCCCAAACATGATCATAGAAGGATTCTGTATGTTTTCTTTTTATAGCTTTAATATAACACAGTGGTTTGCGTTTTAAACTATATACATGATCAATCACACGCACACACAAGCACACACACTAGTGCAAAATACTAATTTAGCTACATGATTTTACATCAGTTATTTAAAGAACCGAAGTGATAATTCATGTGACATAATTTCGCTTTTGTTTTATGTGTAACTGACGCCGTAATGTACAATATGACATCAGTTACTTGAAGAACAAAAGTGATAATTCATGTGACATACATTCGCTTCTGTTTTAAGTATAACTGACGCCGTAATATACAATATGACATCAGTTGTATAGTCAACTGATGTCGTAATTAAGATGCTATAATAATAATAATTATGGGATCAGTTTATTGAGCACCATAAGCCATAATTAATATAAAGTTTTGGAATTTGGTTGTGAAATAAATAAATTTAAAATATATAACATGTCATAATTGTAATTAAATACTATAAATATTTTTTTCCAAAATATAATTATATTCACTAGTACAAAATACTAATTTAACTACACGATTTTGTATTAGTTACTTAAAGAATAGAAGTGATAATTCATATAACATAATTTCGCTTCTGTTTTACATGTAACTGATGGATGCTATAAGGTACAATATGACATCAGTTACTTAAAGAACGGAAGTGATAATTCATGTGACATAAGTTTGCTTCTGTTTGAAGTGTAACTGACGCAGTAATGTATAATATGGCATCGATTGTATATTCAACTGATGCCGTAATTAAGATGCTATAACAATAATAATTATGGAATCAGTTTAGTAAGCACCAGAAGCCATAATTCATATAAAGTTTTGGAATTTAATTGAGAAATAGATAAATTTGAAATATAACATTTCATAACCATAATTAAATATTGTAAATAAATTTTAAAAAAATATTTTTTCCGAAAATATAATTATATTATAGTTATATTTTAAATAAATTTTTTTAAATGGGTTATTTATAGCTCAGGACCATCTGATAGAGATTAGTGAACTTCTTTTAACTACTTAACTATACCTAGTTAATGATTAAAACAATGGATGATCAATTTATGGGTGGAACTTGACCCATAATTTATAATTTATTTATCGAGTTTACTTATAGCATCGGGTCCTATAAGAAACCAATACCTTAATTATAACCCATATGGCTCTAAGGAAGTCTTAAAAATATATTAACTATTTTTTTCTAAAGAAAAGGAAATATTGCGTCGATTCCCACTCCACCTGATGCCCTAATGCTTTCAACAAAAACCTCCACTACTCTGCTAACTTCACAGCTTCTTTATGAATTTCGTTATAGCTCTGCTAACTTCGCAACTTCCCTTCATCACTATTGACGTAGCAACTTCTAGATAGAGCACTACAAAAAACACTCAATTTCCGACAGAATTTGATATGGAATTTTTTCCGTGGCAAATTCTGTGGAAAATCTGTCATAAATTCCATTGGAAATTTTTTCGACGGAATTTTTCTATAGCTAAATTTGTCACGAAATTAACCACAAAAAAGTTCTATGGCTAAATTAGCCACGAAATTACATTGCAAATTTTGCGAAAAGTTTTTTTGCCATGGTGCCATGGAACTTTTCCGTGGCACATTCCATTGCAAAATTTTAAAATTTATAAAATTTTATATTAAAAATAATATTATAAAATTAATTATTAAATAATTTTAATTAAAAATAAAATATTATTATTAATGAATATTTTATTATTATTTATTGATACTATATTTAAAATGTTTGACTAAAATAATATTTTTAATATTATTATATTAGTTATTATTTAATTTTATTTAAAAATAAATTATTAGTTATTAATATTATATTTATCATTTTATATTAAAAATAATATTTATAATATTAAATTATTTGTTATTAATTAATTTAAATTAAAAATATATTTAAATTTAGAAAATTGATTAAAATATAGTTATAAAAATATTTATTAAATATTTTAAATTTATTGAATTTGAAATTAATTAATCATAAATATATAAATATTTTTTTGGAATTTTTATTTATTTTAATTTATTTTTAATAATATTATATATATTATTAATTTAATCTTATGATAATATTATATATATAACATTATGTAATAAAATAACGCAAGTTCATCTTGGCGCAACTGGCAAAGGCTCGAGCGTGAAGGCACCAGGAGCATGAGGTCGTGGGTTCGAACAAGAAGGGAGGCATTTTCAAGATTTAAGAGGCATAGACACGTGACAGCTCTCGGAGGTGACAGTTGGTGCACTTTGAGGAGGGACACGTGGTGCACTGCAAGGAGGGTGGACATGTGGCAGCAGTAGGAGGTGACACGTGGTAGCGTGAGGAGGAGACACGTGGCTGAACCAACGATGAGGTGGCTCCTACGGACGTGACATGTGGTATTTGAAAATTTTAAAATAAAAAAATATCCATTAGATTTGAAAATTCATTTGTCACACATCTATTATGGCGTTGGTTTAGTTACAATGCGAAGCCGTAATATATTCATTTACGGCGATATATCTTAAGAAACTGACTCCATAGTATATTCATTTACGGCGACATATCTTAAGCAAGTGACGCCATAATATATATTTTTCGCTACGGCTAATTCCGCTACACCCTAAATACTGTGGTGAAAATGTAATTTTAAATGATGCCAAATTAACTTTTTGCACTAGTGACATCTTTCAACCAACAAGGCATGCTTGCTTTAGCATCTCACTAGTTGCATCAAATGCCTCAATCTATGTGATTTTGATATTTTTTTACATGTATCACTTGTATCTCACAGTTTTTTTGAATTCATCACATACTATCAAGACTATTATTTTGAATTTAACCCCGAGATGTGAAATAAAGATGCACTGAATACAATTTATTATCAAGTTGTTGGAATTAATACCCAAATCAATAGCCTAATAGTCATTGCATGCATTTGTTGGGATCGATACGCAAATGGGTTTTTGGTTTTTAAAGCATGAGCTCTATTCTATGATGAGTCCGAAAGTGATATGCAGTATACCTTATTAGTCTTTATTGCATTTAAAGTTTGTTTTATAATAGGAGGATTCGACATCATAAGTCACGCCATATAGCATACTTTCTTAGTGGTCAGGAAATGTATTCTCTATCTAGAAAATGAACATAATTGTGTTTGTTTGTTTAGGGTTTAAGTTTGTTCTCTGTTGTAGCATATAAAATAAGTTATCTTTTTATTATAGGAAGTTATTTTCATTTGTGTTTGAAGACTTCATTTATGTTTAAAAACTTTATATTACATGAAGTTATTCATCTTAACATGACCAATACCAATTAGCAAGGATAAAGTAGATTGAATGAAGGTCCATTATTTTTACTTATATTTTGGGGGAGTAAGTATTCTTTATGGTTTAACTAAGCATATCTTTAATGCCTGTCATTGTATGTGTATTGATCAAGATTTTTTCCTTGGTTTGTGTCCAATACAGCACAAGCTATAATATCTATCCTTTTGGTGTCCCTTCTCAGCATTATGGCTATGGAAGTAGGTCATGCAGTAGCTAATATCTATCATTTTGGTGTACCTTCTCAAATTATGGCTATAGAAGTAGGTGGTGCAGTAGATATATGTTGAAGTAGGTATGAACAGTTATAGTATATCTTTTTTAACATCAATAGTCATTTATTTTTTACCAATGAATGGTTTAGACTATTGTTACAATTTTTAAAATGCCTACTATTGGAAATTGTGCTTGAAGGGCCAATCATTGTACTTTGAACATTATTAATTTAATGAAATTTCTCTATTCTGTTATCATATTATTTGCATGTTAACTGTGATAATTGTATCCTTGGATAATTCATAAAGATTGTCCTAAAATGTCCCTGGTCGGTCATCTATGCGGGAGCAGAGATGAAACAAGATCAGTATGACTATGATAAGATATGGAGATACGAATCAAAGTCTTAGGCACTTGTAAGAGTACAAGGTGCTGGACCGACCCACTATGAGAAAGCTACTTGGATCAAGTCATAAGCTTTTCTCATGTATAACCACTTCACAATACCCTTTGACCTGAGGTCATAATGGATTCCTACATGAAAGTTGCTAAGCTTTAAACTAGTCAAAAGTCACCTTTGACCGGGTGATGATAAAGGCTACAATCGGGCTTGGTGGGTTTTCATGCAAAGGAATATGAATGATCAAGATGGAATTTGTCCCTCACATTAGTAGAGAGATATTACTGGGCTCTTCGATGAGTAAGTCTGAGAAATGTATGGCTATACTACAATGGAAATGAGTTTCCATTTCTATTGTCAGACTACTCAGGAATCGAGAAAGTAATAGTCAGGAATAAGATGATGACATTATACATGCCTCATCCTTGACCAATATATCGTGTGACAAAAGGGACGTGACATGGTTGTTTGACAGGTTGCATCGTGTTAACGATCCTCATATGAATTGGGTAGTTGTGATGTCTTGCTAGAGGCCGCTTGCGACTTGTTGGTTAGTACAGTTATTGGCCCACTGCCAACTTCGTATGGGCCTACAGGGTTGCACACAAGAATGGCCCAACACGAGATAATGTTTAATTAGGGCGGACGAATTATATATATATATATGTATATATGTAATATAAAAATTCGTTAATAATATTATATAGATATGTATTTTCAAAATACATATTATATATGTGTGTGTTATATGATATTATTATATTGTGTTAGTTTTAAATTTAATTTATTAAGATAAATTAAATCTAATAACTAACATGATAGAGATATGGTATCTCAGATTTAATTTATGAAGATAACTTAAATCTAATGGCTCTTTATTTGATTAAATAAATAGGTTAAATTAAAACTATTGGACATATTTAATTTAAACTGAATTTATTTAATTAGCTCATCAAGATAATTAATAGTTAATTAATTTTGAAATTAATGATGATTAATTTTGAAATTTAAAAATAGCCCTCATAGGTTATAAACTTGATAGAGAAGATATACTGACATACACATGAGAATTGAGAGCCGCAAGGGAAACCTTAGGAGATATTAGAGGTGCTAGCACGCAGTCTCGGTTGGAGAGCATTCGTGTGGATACCGATAGAGGGACTTGTTGGCTCCTAGAGATCGTGAAAACCCTGAATCATAAAAGGTATGAATCCTTACAACTTAGTTTAAACGCCGTTGATAGATCTTCGATTATGATCGGTGAAAATTTTTAAAATTCTTCCGCTGTGCCTGCCGATTCTAACAACTATAACCTCTCATACCTTGTAAACACTTTGCCACTCCAGTGTTTGGTTGCACATCATACATTCACCTCCATCACACCAACAAACTTGACCTTAAAGTCCTTCGGTGTATCTTCCTTGGCTATTCTCATTCTCAAAAAGGATACAAGTATTATGATCTAGTCTCCAAACATTTATTTGTCACGTGTGATATCACCTTCCTTGAAAATACACCATTTTATGCCTTGTCTGCAATTCAGGGGGAGAGAATTGGTGAATTTCAAACAAATGAAACACAAAAGGATGACCAGACAATCATATTTTATATACTTACTCACACAAAACCTACTCTTGATAACAACCTTAAGATTCCTGATAATTCGATAACCTTGATACCTTTGATAATGTGCCAATTCCAGGGGGAGACACAAATATGTGGGGTAATATCTACATATGACGACACAAAAGAGGTAAAGAAGCACATGCTATAAGCACTTATTAGGAGTCGGTACCAGAGGTAAGTATAAGAGAAACAAAAGGTTCTGAACTTAATCTTCCTATTGTGGTGTGAAAACAACCTAGACAACCCAAATCAAGCACTTGATATCCCATAGAGAAATTTGTCTCTTATAAGGCCCTTTCATTTAAATACGATGCATTTGTCTCTCATCTTGATAGAATCAGGATACTAGACACGAATGATGATGCTATGGCTATACCTAAGTGGAGACAAGTTGTCTTAAAAGAGAGGGAGGCTCTCAAGCGAAATAAAACATGTATTGTAGTAAATCTACCTCAAAGGAAAAAGGTCATTGGATGCAAATGGGTATTCACTTCTAAGTATAGAGCAGAATGAACACTCAAGAAATACAAAGATAGAATAGTTGCATAAGGTTTCACACAAAAATATGGGAAAGATTACACAGAAACGTTTGCTCCCGTGGTCAAGTTGAATACCATCAGAATTCTATTATTCATTACAGTGAATTTAGATTGGAATCTGCACCAACTCAATGTAAAAAATGCCTTCGTCAATAGAGAACTCAAGGAAGAGGTGTATATGAAGTTACCTCTAGGGTTCCCAGGAAAAAAAGGCTGACAAAGTCTGCAAATTAAAGAGGTCATTATATGGGTTAAAGCAATATCCGTGTGCTTGGTTTAACAGATTCAAATTTCTTAAGAGACATGGGTATACTCAAGGGCAGAGCAACCATACTTTGTTTGTCAAACATCATAAGGGTAAGATGCTATTCTGACTGTATATGTTGATGATATAATCCTTGTAGGAGATGACAGGGTGGAAATCAATCAAATCAATACAACCCTGGCACGAGAATTCCAGATCAAGGATCTTGAAGAAATGAAATACATTCTGGGGATGGAAGTTGCCGGATCCAAGAAAGGAATTTATATCTCCCAAATGAAGCATGTACTCGATCTTCTAAAGCAAACAGGGATGATAGGTTGCAGACCTAGTGACACACCTATACGGATTGATAAATAGATGAAGATGCAGATCTTGGTAAGACAGTGGACTTAGGGAACTATCAACGGATGGTGGGCAAACTAATATACCTATCTCATACTAGATCAGACATTGTATTTGTAGTAATTGTGGTCAACCAGCATTCTCATGATTCTAAACAAAAACATTTGAATGAAGTCTACAAGATCCTTCGTTTCTTGAAGGGATCTCCAGGACATGGCTTGTTATTTAGGAAAACTAACAAATAGATTGTAGAGTTATTTACAGATGTTGATTGGGCAGGTGATCGAGAAGATAGAAAATCCATATTTGGATATTGTACATGTGTGTGGGGTAACCTAGTCACATGGAGAAGTAAAAAAGCAAAGTGTAGTTGTGAGAAGCAGTGCTAAAGCTGATATAGGGCTGTAGCACTGGGAATCTGTGAGAGCATATGGATAAAATGTGTTCTTGAAGACTTGAGGAAGTCCATAAATCTACCAATCAAGGTCTATTGCAATAACAATGCTGCGATCAACATTGCTTATAATCCGATTCAACATGATAGAACCAAATATGTTGAGATAAATAAACATTTTATAAGGGAAAAAGTTGATGAGGCTATTATTGATCTAAGATACATACCTTCTAAAGAATAGATCTTAGGCATCCTCACAAAAGGACTACCCAAGGACAGATTTGAGTATTTGATTGGCAAGTTGAATTTGATTGATATCTATAGTTCAACTTGAGGGAGAGTGTAGAAGCACCGAAAGTGAGCACCAAAATCAAGATCCACAATTAAAGGTGAGAGTTTTTTTCTCTAATTGTATAGTGTTGGTCATATTTTTCCTTGATTGTATAATATTATGTCTGATTTACTTCTGTATAAATATATGTAACTCTTTCGTTTGATAATCATTCAGTTCAATCAGTCAATTCTCTTTAAGTTTCATACCTCAGATCCGGCTCTCAGAGATGCACTCTCATGAATGAACAACCACTTATGTTTATATTATCTTGATCCTAGTTTATTTACGTAATCATCAACTTTTATTATGCGATTGGGATATATTGTAAGTTTCTTAATTTGAAAGGAGGTATTTTGACTTTTTATTTTTTTTCCCCTTGTGATGCGAGTGAATATGCTTTTAGTATGAACATGACACGGGTGATATGAGGAAAAAGTTTCTCTAAGATCTGTCTACATAATAATTGCTCCGTTTTGTCCAATATAAGAAGTTGAGCTCGAGAGAGTAATTAATGATTGCATTTTACTTTTATCTCTTACTCACTCCTGTGCTTTTTATAAAAGCAAAAAAAATTAAATTACCTTGGTCTCTTTTATAAAAATCCGATAAGAACTGTTTGAATATTTAATAAGGTTTTTAATTTTATTTTTATCTCTCATTGATTATATATATTACATTAATTAAAAATTTGGTGACGCATATATTTATTTTATTTCTCTCTCTAACTTGCCTATCATGAATAAGAACATGCTTGAGATAAAAAAGTTTTATTTTAGACACGATTAATGTTTAAAACTAACTTTAACTCCTTTTTAAAACAACGTAATTCAATTATCAGACTCTTATAAATAGAATAAGAGGGAGTAAAAAAACTTGCTAAAAGCCAACAAAAACATGTTAATGTTTCTTCCAAGTTACACAGTCTTTTTTCATAAGTGAAAAACATTGCCTTGATGGATAGAAAATATAAAAAGAGGAAATCAGAAAAAATTAGAAAATATATTTTAACACCACAAAGTAAAGTACTTGTTTATAATAGTGATTGGAGCCTTCAAAAACAGCTTTTTAATCATAATTTACGATATACAAGGTAAATATATGAGAGAAATTTTATCTCAATTTACATAAATAAATACTTTTGAGGACTCTGAACGTGATCCCAAACAAGCATAAGTCATAAACAATATATTGTTCCAACTTCACATTTAATAGTAAAAAACAATCATATTGGACCTTTTAGTAATTAGAAGAAGAATAAAAGTAAAGTTGGTAAAACAGACCGGCTCTTCATGGATTCGGGCCGCCTCCCTTAAAAAGGCTAGATTTTGTGGCCCAGCCCTTGAGCTTATGGACTTGGGTCAACCTGCGGGCTTCGAGCCCAGTTAACAAAAATACTTACTTTTTTTTTACATTTTTTCAAACAAATTAGTTTTAAAAAAAATTCTTAATTTAAGACAAATGTTGACAAATAGTTACATGTTTTATGTTTTTTCGGTGAATATAATAAGTGGTTGTTTGCCTTGAAATAAAATTCTTCCTAAGATATAAATTCTACCTTTTCATTGTTCAATATATATGTGCGTTATTGGCTTCTCTTTTTAATAGTCTACATGTGATATTCGGACCTCCTCAAACACAATTGAAAAGTTGCTCTATTTGTTTATCTTACATCAATAAAGAATAATCTTGCCAATATTTGTATAAGGGAAGCAAAATTATTAAGAACCAGAATGAAAAATTCTTGAAAATCGAGTAAATTTGTTTAGAATCAATGAGAAGACTTAATAAAACGAATACATTTAGTAAATGTATCTTGAAAAGTGCAAGTAGTTAACAAAATAAATAATACTTGTGTTAATATATTTTAAAAGTGCAAGTTGCAAGATATGAAAAAATCACTAGAAAATGAGTAAAAAAAATTTGCAAAGATTAGGAAGAATATTTACTAAGTAAGAAATATCTTTTATAGATGTTTAAATTATAGGGTTCTGAATACAAAATGTTCCTATGTAATTCAATTCCAAAAAATAAAATAAAATAAAATAATAACTAAATATTTATAATATCATTAACAAAAAAATTAGCAAGTCATCAGTTACTCCAAGTTATAGAAATTAATTACAAGTTTTATGATAGTATGACATTAACCTTAATTGGAAAATTTTCCATATGCATTATTCTTGTATCTTGGAAGGCATTACTCTGCTTAGCCATTGAATTACTTTGTAGGTCAGCTTAAATATTATCATGTATATGCAATTAAGTGACACGCAAATGTTAATTGTAATTGTCCTTGAACATTTTCCTGCTTTAGGAGGGTCATTATTACTTAGGGAAAATCACTTAGATATTATGGAGCTCAGAGTGTTGAACCATTTTTTTCAGAAATAATCAAGTTGAAGATGGCAAACTACTTTATAATAATTTATCATATTTCTATTACATTGATATTTCTCATATTTTCTCATCTTTGAGAATCCAACTTCTCTCTGCACTCAACTGTAAGTGTTAATGTGAAGATCTATTTCTCTGCATAACAGACATAATTTAGTTTGATCTGTAGTATTTTGTAACTTCACGGTCATTTAGAGAGACTCAAGATATCTGAGCTGAATATCATAGGCTTCCTTAAGTTCTGCTAATACTTCTGCAATAGTTGGTCTCAGTGAAGCATCCCTTTCCACTGACTTTACAGCAATGTAACATGTTTTTCTCATGCTCTCTACATCAAAATTTCCTTTTATGCTGTCATCCACAATTTCAAACGCTTCTGCCTGCAAGTAAGGCTTTGCCTGCAGTTGTTTGTTAGGAGACAACGATGTAAATTCCTCGACAGTATAAATAGTCACATTTTTACTTTATTGGGTGATCAACAGCAAAAAAGTTTATCCTTATTCATGATTATTCCATAAAGGATAGTGTTATAGAATCATAATTCTGTGTGAGTGTGTGTGTGAGAGAGAGAGAGAGGGAAAGAGGGATAGAGAAGGAGGAACCCAGGGATTTGATAGAGAAGAAAGGCACAGAGGGAAAGAGACGGAGAGGAAACTGAATATACTTCACAAAGCAATGGTCTGATTACAATAGTATAGTGATCCTTATTTATAGAATAGGAGGACTTAGTCATCACGCTAAGCTAAAAGTAATTAACGGCTATATTCTAACCGACTGACTAACTGATGACCTTTTATTATATTTCCATCTCAGACAGTTAAGAGATAAAGTTTCATGGGCGTTTTCTTAATCTTTGTTTGGTTTTCTTTTAAAAGTGAATTCAAGCTTTCTTTGACATGTTATTCCAGTCTCATTGACTACGTGGTTAGAAGTTTGATCTTTCTTGCTCCTATTCTCTCAACTAAAATTATATTTCTTCATAAGGTGGAATAAGCCTGTTTCTTTTTCCATGATTTAAGCTTGAAGGGCTTTCATTTTATACTTTTAAATGGAGGTGGTCTTAGAAACTAGGTCAAGCTATTGCATTGTAGATAAACACACAAAAAAAAAAAAAAAAAAAAAGATTTGAGTTACCCATAACCCCAAATTGAAAGAATCAGGAGATCCAGAGTGATTCAAAGGCTCTCTCCCACAGATGAGTTCCAAAAGTACAACTCCGAAGCTATATACATCACTTTTCTCAGTGAGCTATTGTGTGGAATAATACCTGTATATAGAAATAAGTTTAAAATGAAAATATTATAGAGGATTTCAAGAAATCAGTATTTTCTTGATGTCAGGAACATACTCAGGATCTAGATAGCCAGCAGTGCCCTTTACAACAGTAGTGACATGAGTTGCATCTGCCTTGGTTACTTGCTTAGAGAGGCCAAAGTCACAGACCTTTCCATTCATCTCCACATCCAAGAGAATATTACTGCACTTGACATCGCGGCGTATAATTCGTGGTTCACTTCCATTATGTAAATAATCCAATCCTTCCAGAATAGAAAAAGGAAAGAGAGAGAGAGCCTTAGGCATATAAGTATAAACATACACAAACACACCCATTGGAGTGACAGAATCTAATGTTGTAGAAACTCATTAACTTGTCCTTAGGTATTGGAACAACAACAATGTTTACTGTTTCTTTATTGGCTCATGCACGCCAGATATGACTTTGTTGGCTTAAACATGGATCACTGTGGTACTAGATGGTACAGGCCACAGAGAGAGAGAGAACTGAGTATTTTATTCACACACTGTAACTACATGTGGTCCCCTACTTATAGGCTGGTACCACAGCAACTCATCTAACCAATCAACCACGGCATGGACAGAATTAGTTACATTGACAACTCAGCATATTCCCTCTAATCCCTAAATGACACGTATCTAGAAACCTCATAATGATGAGATTACAAAAATGTATTTGTTGTCGTTTTGTTTGTCAAAATTTGATGTCATTATGTTTGTTAAGGTACCAGTCATGTCTGTCTGATTTTTGTGTCACTACTTTCATAATACAAGTTTCTTTTAGAGATATGATGTCAGATGCTTGCAATAGCATTGGATGGGAGAATTTAAGATCGGTTACCTACCATAGTTTACCTATGGCACTAGCAAACATTCATTTATTGACCTTGACTAGTTATTATTTAAGAACCTATATTTTGTACCTTTTGCTGCATATCCACTGCAATTTTCAATCTTCGAACCCAGCTTAATGACCTTTTTTGGCTGTTTGTGCCCGGAAGAAAAGAAAATAAAGTGTAAGAACCCTTAACCTGACAGCTTTGGGAATGTTTGAAGCAAAAAGCATAAAAAAAATATAGGACATTAATTTTTGTTCAAGCAAGTAGAGTACCGTAGAGATGATCAGCTAGTGATCCACCAGCCAAGTACTCATACACTAGTATTTGATGCTTTGATTCATGACAAAATCCTTCCAGTGACACAAGATTTTGATGGCGGATTTTTGACAAAAGATGAACCTAAGCACAACAGAAGATATGAAAGTAAGAATTAGCTCACCAAAAGGGAAAGAAAAATGATAGAATCGAGGTTATCAGTAATAGATACAGCAGAGAGACAACGTAAATGGTTCAATATAACGTTAAGAGGTATCTGATTCTTCCCTTGGTAACAAAAATGAAGCCAATGCTTTTTTATGTAATTCAACGAGACTTTTATTTGATAAATTATGCTCATATTGAAGACTTCCTTTGAGCTCTCCCTAACTGGGAAACAATCCAAGGAAAATCATGCTCTTTTCAATTCCATGAACTCGCTCACATGCTCATGAAAGTTTCAGATGATTCAGTCTATTAGATACTGTACGTACAAATTTCAATTTCGTGTTTTTAGAGACCTTTCAATCCATTTTATTTTACCTTTGTGAAAATGGATCCATACAGCCGGAGTTATAAATGCATTTTAATTACAATATTGATGATAACTTTAATTTTGTGATATTTAACTGGTAAATATAGTGATAGTTGGAGGTGGATGGATATGTAGAATTGCTATCCTTGTGTTAGAAAAAAGGTTATGAATTTGTTTTAATGAAATTCAAAGAAAGTATCTAAGTTCTAAAGCATGAAATAAATATAAAAAATATTTCGTACAAAAATAAATAATGAATTTTTTATATATCTTTTTTTGAAACAATAATTTAGAAGATGCAGTACGATCTATGTAGCCGACTCACCTAATGGGATAAGGCTTTATTATTACTGCTGTTATGATAAGAATTCAGCTGGTGATAAGAAAACTTTTGACAATTAGCAAGTCATCAGTTACTCCAAGTTATAGAAATTAATTACAAGTTTTATGATAGTATGACATTAACCTTAATTGGAAAATTTTCCATGTGCGTTATTCTTGTATCTTGGAAGCCATTACTCTGCTTAGCCATTGAATTACTTTGTAGGTCAGCTTAGATATTATCATGTATATGCAATTAAGTGATATGCAAATGTTAATTGCAATTTGAACATTTTCCTGCTTTAGGAGGGTCATTATTACTTAGGGAAAATCACTTAGATATTATGGAGCTCAGAGTGTTGAACCATTTTTTCGAGAAATAATCAAGTTGAAAATGGAAAAATACTTATAATATTATAAAAGTATATGTGATAACAGAGAAGATTGATAGAATTTATAGAGAGAAGTTCGTTTGAAACAATCGATTACAAGCCTTTATATAGAGTCAGGAATCTAACCCTGGTTACATGACCATGGTTACTTTATATCTTCTTTATGTCATAGTCTTCTTTTGTTTTTGCTTTGTGTCCTTTTCTCCTTTTTCTTTATATCAAGTCTTCTTTTCTTTGAGTCAATAGACATCCACATAATTGATATTCATAACACTCTCCCATTGGATGTCTATTATAAATGTACCTTATTAAAAACTTTAATTAGGAAAAACCCAGTAGGATAAAAACATAGCCAAAGAAAAGAGTATATCATTCATTGATACACCGTTGATTGCTGCCTCATTAAAAACTTTTCTAGGAAAATCCAGTGGGACAAAACCTAGATAAGAGAAAAAGAGTACAACGTGTATCGATTCTCCCTCTTAACGACACCAGTTGATATCTCTAAGTCTCCGAAGGCCAATGTCATGGACAAGCTTTTCAAAGATTGTTTCTGGAAGTGACTTCGTGAATAAATCTGCTAGATTTTCACTTGAACAGATTTGTTGGATATCTATTTCACAGTGGTTCAAATTTCTACTAGAAGTGGGAAAAGACTGATAGGAACCAAAAAGGGGAAATCAGCCTGTATAACAAATATGCTGATAATCCATGTTATTGATGTGGTGGTAAGGGTTATTGGTCTCGTACCTGTCGTACGCCAAGACATCTAGTTGACCTTTACCAAGAATCAACTAAAAATAATGGTAAAGGATTAAATGTTGAAATTAATCATGTTGATCAAGCCGACAATTCTGAGTATGACGATATGGATAATACATATTTGGATGTTGCAGATTTCTTAACTAAATTTGAACTGTTATGTTTTATTGTATTTAAAGTTGCTTCTATCATATGTATTAATTTTAATTATGTTTTTATGTTTCTTTTAGGGCTTGTTTGGTATGAGGGGAGGGGAGGGAAAGTAGGCGAAGGAAAAAATTTTTTAAGATGGATTTAAAAAAATGAAAGAAATGGGGTATAAAATTTTTAATTAAATTTTCTTACTCTTTAATCTTATATATTATCTATATTAAAATTTTATAACCCCACTTCTTCAATTTTCTTAAATTTAGCTCATAAAAATTTTCTCTCCCCTCCTTTTCTCTCCAAATCCCTCATGCCAAATAGGCCCTTAATGAAGAATGAATCTTATTGGCATCAATCCTGAAGATTTATGTCTCGTTGATAGTACAACAACCCACATCGGCCATACTCAAACATGATAAATATTTTTCTTCCTTAGTAATACAAGAAGCTAATGTTTAGACTATATCTGGTAGTATAAATTTAATTGAAGGCTCTGAAAGAGCTAATATTTTGTGACTTGAAGGAACAAAATTATGCATTGATAATGCATTTTATTCTACCAAATCTAAAAGAAATTTATTGAGTTTCAAAGACATCCGCAGAAATGGATATTATTTAAAAACAACAACTGAAAATAATCAGGAATATCTTATTATCACAAATATTGTTGCTGGTAGAAAATGCATATTAGAAAACTTTCCTATTTCTTCTTCTAGCTTGTATTACACATGTATAAGCTCAATTGAAACATATGCTATTGAGAATCAGTAGTTCACCAATGCAGACCATAAGTCTGCCAATGCAAACCAGCAATTTGCTAATATAGACCAGAAGTTTACTAATAAATTTAATGTTTGGCATGACTAGTTAGGCCATCACAGTTCAATCATGATGCAACAAATAATTGGGAATTCATGTGGACATACCCTGAAATGTAAACAAATACCATAATCCCACGATTTCTCATATGCTTCATGTTCTAAGGGAAATTTAATTATTCACCCCTCACCAAGAAAAGTAAAAAGTGAGTCCCTCATAATTCTAGAACGGATACAGGGAGATATTTGTGGGCCAATACACCCACCATGAGGACCATTTAGGTAATATATGGTTTTAATTGATACATAAACTAAATGGTCACATGTTTGCTTATTATCTTCTCGCAACCTACCATTTGTGATATTACTTGCTCAATTGATTAGATTAAAAGCATATTACCCTGATTATCTTATCAAGAAAATACGTCTTGATAATGCCGGTAAATTTACTTCACAAGCTTTTAATGAATATTGTATGTTCCTATGAATTGATGTTGAACATCCTATAGCTCATGTTCATATGCAAAATGGACTTGCAGAATCATTGGTTAAAAGGTTGCAACTTATTGCAAGGCATTTACTTATGAGATCTAATCTCTCAATTTATGTTTGGGGCCATACCATTTTGCATGCAGCAATGTTGATTAGCATTAGGCCAACAAGTTACCTAAAAGTTTCTCTCTTATAAATAGTTTTGGGAAAGGAAACTAATATTTTCCATATAAGGATTTTTAGATGTGCGGTATATGTGCCAGTAGCACAACCACAACGCACCAAAATGGGTCCTCAAAGAAGGATGGGAACATATGTTAGGTATGAATCTACTTCGATCATAAAATATTTAGAACAATCTACAGGAGATTTATTTACAGTATGATTTGCTGATTATCATTTTGATGAATCACTTTTCCCGACATTAGGGGGAGAAAACAAACAACTGGGTAAAGAAAATAACTTGAATGAATTATCATTGGCTCATTTTGATCCTCGTATGAAACAGTGTAAACTAGAAGTTCAAAAGATAATTCATTTACAGAATTAAGCTAATCAAATGCTAGAAGCATTTACTGACCTAAAGAAAGTGACAAAGTCACATGTCCCAGCTGCTAATGCTCCTATTAAAATTGATGTCCCTAAAGGACAACCTACTATGAATAAATTTAAAGCACGCCTTAAGCATGGCAGGCCCATCAGTTCCAACGATAAAAATCCTCAAAAGAGAAAAGGAGCAAAGAATATAGATGGTCAAGTCGAGGATAATAAAAAAAAGTTAGTAACTCTAAAAGAGCTATCTCCTGGAGAGTTATTATCTCCAGTAGAGATATCTCCAGAAGAGAATGTTGCAGTCCCAGAAGAAACCCATGTACCTAACATATGTGAGAATAATGAGATCTCAATAAATTATGTTATGAATGGAATCCAATGGGATCGAAATGAAGTCAACATTGATGATATATTTGCTTATCATATAGCATATGATGTAATGAATAATAATGAGGATCATGAGCCAAAATCCATTAGTGAGTGCCAATAGAGAAAAGATTGGCCCCTATGGAAAGATGCAATTAATGAAAAACTAAAATCATTGGCAAAACGAAAAGTATTTGGACCTGTAGTCTTTACACCTGAAGATGTAAAACCAATTGGATGCAAATGAGTTTTTGTACGAAAGAGAAATGAAAAGGGTGAAATAACAAGATATAAAGCATGTCTTGTAGCCCAAGGCTTTACACAGAGACCTGACATTGATTTTGAAGAAACGTATTCACTAGTAATGAATGCGACTACTTTTCGTTATTTAATTAGTCTAGCAGTAAATACAGGAATTGATTTACATCTAATGGATGTTGTGACTGCATATTTATATGGTTCATTTGAATAGATTTGTTGGATATCTATTAGGTTCATTTGTTACTACGTCCACTTCAGGGAATGGAGTTGACCCTGTTGGAGGTGATTCATGATTTTTTAATAAAAGCTTATTATTCTGTTTAGTCACAAGGAGACAAGAAATCAATTCAGCATTTTTCTTGAAACCTTTTTCACAATATTGCTATTGCAGGAACAAATTGAATGCATGAAATGTGGAGAATGTCTTTTCTAACATATCTTCATCAGTAACATTTTCTCCATATAAATTTAATTTAGAAGTAATTCTGAACATGGCTAAATTATACCCGCTTACATATTTAAAATCTTACAAACGCAGATGTATCTAGTCATAAACAAGCTTTTGGTAGGATGACCATCTTATGGTAATCATACCTTTCTTTCAAATTTTTCCAAAGAATAAGTGGGTCCATTACTGTCAAACATTCAATTTTTAAATCCTCATGCAAATGGTGGCAAAGAAAAATCATTGATCTGGCTTTGTCTTGGTTGGATGCATGATTCCCTTCTTTGATCATGTCCTCCAGACCTTTAGCATTCAGGTGAATTTCCGCATCTAACACCCAATATAAATAATTTTTCCCGGTAATTTCAAGAGCAATAATTTCAAGTTTTGCTAGGTTTGTCATGGTTCAAACTAATTAAAGAAATAAATGAAAATAATTAAAATATGAAATGTAAAAATGCAATATAATATCTTAAACAAAAATAACCGTAAATTCGTAAAGACAATAAATAATTCATAAGGTAAGAAAAGAAAATTACAATTTGTATGGCTTCAAGCCATTTAATCTCATGGTTTCAGTTAGAAGGTAAAACCTTCCATGTAGGTGGCTTCCGGCCACTTAATTTCATAGTTTCACTTAGGATGTGAAACCTTCCATATGAGTGACAACCTATACCATCCATTAAGGAACACTACAACCTAAGCCTTTCATGAAGGAGGCCTTTATAAGAATGAAAAAGACAATATGACTTTTGGTCATATAATTTCAAGAATCAGACGTATATGCCTTCTGGCCATAAGATAATAATATAAAGGAACTTGTCTCCAATTTTAGCCATAGAACCCGATGTTTATAACAATCGGTAAAAGTATTACTCTAATTTCATAGAGTGGCTCAGATTATCCCAGATCTATCAAATAAAACAAGGTATATAAAATCATTAAAGAAAACCATAAGAAGATCATACATTCGTTAGAGCTTCATGCTGATAACGTGTTATAAAAGTATTTGTGATAAGAGAGAAGATTGATAGAATAATTTCAAGAGAGAATATTGATAGAATTTCTAGAGAGAAATTAGAGAGAAGTTTTCATTCAGTTCGTTTGAAATAATCGATTACAAGCTTTTATATAGAGTCAATAATCTAACCTTGGTTATATGACTATGGTTAGGAATCTAACCCTGGTTACATGACCATGGTTACTTTATATCTTTTTTATGTCTTTGTCTTCTTTTATTTTTGCTTTGTGTCTTTTTCTCCTTTTTCTTTATATCAAGTGTTCTTTTCTTTGAGTCAATAGACATTCGCATAATTGATATTCATAACGGATAATAATTTATCATATTTCTATTACATTGATATTTCTCATATTTTCTCATCTTTGGGAATCCAACATCTCTCTGCACTCAACTGCAAGTGTTAATGCGAAGATCTACTTCTCTGCATAACAGACATAATTTAGTTTGATCTGTAGTATTTTTTAACTTCACGGTCATTTAGAGAGACTCAAGATATCTGAGCTGAATATCATAGGCTTCCTGAAGTTCTGCTAATACTCCTGCAATAGTTGGTCTCAGTGATGCATCCCTTTCCACCGACTTTACAGCAATGTAAGCCGTTTTTCTCATGCTCTCTATATCAAAATTTCCTTTTATGCTGTCGTCCACGATCTCAAATGCTTCTGCCTGCAAGTAAGGCTTTGCCTGCAGTTGTTTGTTAGGAAACAAGAGTGTAAATTCTTCAACAGTATAGATCACCACACAAACAAGGAAGAATTATATGTAGGAACAACATGGTAACTATTTGTATACTTGAGAAACAAATGCTCAAGATTGCTTATTTCATGTAAATTCTAAACTAAATAGTCACATTTTTACTTTATTGGGTGATAAACAGTAAAAAAGTTTATCCTTATTCATGATTATTCCATAAAGGGCAGTTCAGGGATAAAAAAGTTTAAAAGTGGATTCAAGCTTTCTTTGACATGTTATTCTAGTCTCAATGACTAAGTGGTTAGAAGTTTGATGTTTCTTGCTCCTGTTATAAAAAAAAAAGGGGTAGTCTAGTGCATAAGACTCCCATTAGATGGGGTATGGGGAGGAATAGATGTACATAGCCTTACCCCCACAATTAAAGAGGCTATCTCAAACTAAAATTATATTTCTGCATAAGGTGGAATAAGCCCGTGTCTTTTTCCATAATTTAAGCTTGAAGGGCTTTCATGTTAAATTTTTGAATGGAGGTGGTCTTAGAAACTGTTAAGCTATTACATTGTAGAAAAACCAACAAGAAGAAGAAGAAGAAGAAGAAGATTTCAGTTACCCATAACACCAAATTGAAAGAATCAGGAGATCCAGAGTGATTCAATGGCTCTCTCCCACATATGAGTTCCAAAAGTACAACTCCAAAGCTATATACATCACTTTTCTCAGTGAGCTGTTGTGTGGAATAATACCTGTACATAAAAATAAAAATAAGTTTAAAAATAGTATACAGTTTTCAGGAAATCAGTATTTTCTTGATGTTGGGAACATACTCAGGGTCTAGATAGCCAGCAGTGCCCTTTACAACAGTAGTGACATGAGTTGCATCTGCCTTGGTTACTTGCTTAGAGAGGCCAAAGTCACAGACCTTTCCATTCATCTCCACGTCCAAGAGAATATTACTGCACTTGACATCGCGGTGTATGATTCGTGGTTCACTTCCATTATGTAAATAATCCAATCCTTCCAGAATAGAAAAAGGAAAGAAAGAGAGAGCCTTAGGCATATAAGTATAAACATACACAAACACACCCATTGGATTGACAGAATCTAACGTTGCAGCAACACATTAACATGTCCTTAGGTGTTGGAACAACAACCATGTTTACTGCTTCTTTATTGGCAAATGCATGCCAGACATGACTTTGTTGGCATAAAAATAGATCGTTGAGGTACTAGAAACCTCATATTGATGAGATTACAAAAATGTATTTGTTGTCGTTGTGTTTGTCAAAATTTGATGTCATTATGTTTGTTAAGGTCCCAGTCATGTCTGTCTGATTTGTGTCGCTACTTTCATATTACAGGTTTCTCTTAGAGATGTCAGGTGCTTGCAAAAGCATTGGATGGGAGAATTTAAGAACGGTTACCTACCATAGTTTACCTATGGCACTAACAAACATTCATTTCTTGACCTAGACTAGTTATCATTTAAGAACCTATATTTTGTACCTTTTGCTGCATCCACTGCAATTTTCAATCTTCGAACCCAGCTTAATGACCTTTTTTGGCTGTTTGTGCCTGGAAGAAAAGAAAATAAAGTGTTATAACCCTTAACCTGACAGCATTTTGGAATGTTTGAAGCAAAAAAAATAACAAAAGATAGGACATTAATTTTTGTTCAAGCAAGTAGAGTACCATAGAGATGATCAGCTAGTGATCCACCGGCCAAGTACTCATACACTAGTATCTGATGTTTTGATTCATGACAAAATCCTTCCAGTGACACAAGATTTCGATGGCGGATTTTTGACAAAAGATGAACCTAAGCACAACAGAATATATGAATGAAAGAATTAGCTCACCAAAAGGGAAATTAAAAAATGATAGAATCAGGGCTCTCGTAATCGATACAGCAGAGAGACAACATGAATGGTTCAAGATGATGTTTAAGAGGTATCTGTCTATCTGATTCTTCCCTTAGTAACAAAAATGAAGCGAATGTTTTTCATGTAATTCAATGAGACTTTTATTTGATAAATTTTGCTGATATTGAAGACTTCCTTTGAGCTTGCACTAAAGGGGAAAAATTCACGATCATTGTGTTCGAAAACTAAATGTATTGCTGTTACAGAATGCTTTGACCATGAGAGAGGCAATATGAATTCACGTGCAAGCTCACTTGAGAACAGTTCAGCAGAGCATGTAATCTGCTAACCTAAAGGGTCCTAGAATAGGTCTAGTGCATTACTTAATTAGAGATGACCTTTTGTCTCATTTACAAGCTACTCAGATATAATGCCATAAAAAACGATTTTTGCATGAAGTTTTGATTAGTGAACCTCAGTGATGAATGAATCAGCTCCTAGTTGGGTTTTGTCCAGCCGAACTTTGACAGCGACTGATTTACCATCTGGAAGCTTGCCATGGTAAACTGATCCAAAACTGCCTCTTCCTATTACTTCTTTAAAGTTTCCAGTAGCTGCTTTAATTTCTTTGTATGAGAACACTTTTGCTGCACCCCAGTTCCTTATATCAATTTCTTCTCCTGAAAGTTAGAGTAAAAATCTCTATAACACATGTAAGAAAAGCTAACGAAATAGGCATGAACAAAAAAAAAAAAATTGCATACTTGCTGTGTGAGAGACTTCATATCTCCTTTTAGCCATGTGTAGCATTACTGAAAGTAAGATCAAGAAAAGCACAAGTGTGGTTCCACCAACCAAACATAGTATGATTGCTAGATGTCTATGCGTTTTGTGCTTCCTTCTGGGAATTATTGTAACTTGTGGTGGCTCAATTGAAGGAGCGGATGATGCATCATCACATATGGCTGCGGAGAACGAAAGACACAAATTCCCAGATGTTCTGCAGAAAAACCAAGGTATCAACATGCGTAGTTTTTTCTTTTCAAGGAAACAGATCTACTACTTCCTCCATACCTGATCTCTATTGTTGGTTTGTTCAAGGACTCTGGTAGTGGACCTTGTAGCTTGTTGTTTTCTAGATTGCTGAAGAATGCAAAACAATGTATTGTACAAAGCACAGAATGTTACACAGAGAAACGAATAGAAAGAAAAATATTGTCATATGATTTTATGAGATGTCTTTTATTCTGATGCTAAACTTACAGATAGTGGAGGTTTTCTAACTCTCCCAAGCTATCAGGAACCAATCCTTGTAGACTATTGTTTTGCAAATCCCTAAACATACAATGAAAAAGAGAAAGAATGTAAGATTAATATATCATTTTGTATTTGCAATATCATTTTTGAGATAGAATATTTTGATAGAGGAGAAAATTCTACCCCTTCCGCTCTTTAATATAAGACCTAGTTGACTTTCTTTAGAGAAGTTAAAGAAGCTAAATAAGTTAGTTAATCATAACATATGTTGGGTATCATTTGATTATTTATCAGTTTATAATTTAGATAAATTTGTTTAATTAGTACAAAAAATATAAATATAAATACTTTAAAATAATTTATTTAACTTCTTTAATATCACCAAAAAAGTCAACCGGGACTTGTATTAAGGACTAAAGGTAGTAATTAAAAGTACTCCCTCTGGTCCTTAATATAAGATATATTTGGAATCTTGATCTTGGTCCTAAATATAATTAAGGAGGAGAGAGAAGGAGCGAATTAAGAAAGATGATTAGGGTGTTTTAGAAAATACATGTCATATTAACTAACTTAACTAACTTCCTTAATCTAATTAAATTAGGTAAATATGTTTTATATTAAGGACCGAAGTGAGTATAATATTCATAGGACTATTAATCGACTCTTATTGATTTTCTTAAACTTGATGAAATGGTCTTTTGACATGGTATTTGAACCTTCATAGCCAAGAAGTTCACTTAACAATTTAAGTTTATAATCATAACAGTATGATTGAAGAGTTCAAACTTCTGTGTTCTTAGCTAAAGCTCTGAAGTTTTATAAAACATTCAGAAATTTTTTACTCACAAGATTTGAAGGCTAACTAAGTTGTCCAGCTCAACTCCAAATGATTTTAGCTGATTGAAACTCAGGTTCCTGAAAGGTCTGAGCTGTCATTAAATATCCTCTGCATAAAATCAAAGATCAAGTTCTTACTTTTGGGAGACATTACAGTTTCTCAAGATGTTGCAAGCTACCCAAGTTCTGTATTTCACCAGCAAGCGATGTGTTGTGCAAATCTCTGATAAATAATTAACACCAAAACAGATAAATGAGAAGTAAAAGAATATGAGCACACATATAAACAATGCCAATGAAGTTTTTCTAGCTAAGGAAATTTACAATTTTTTCAGGTCCAACAAGTCACCAAATGTAGGAGTAATTGATCTGAAATTCACACCAGAGAGATCCCTGGAAGAAAAAACTTCCTACTATTAGATCAATGAATGAAATAACTAAAAAGAACCATTGTTTTGCAGAGGAAATAAAATGAGAAGGCACACACAGTGATGTGACAAGGCTTCCTTCACACCCAATATGATCCCATGTTGAAGGAGAGCATGGATCATCTTGCCATCCTAGATCCAAGCCAGCAGACTGCTGAATAACCTGTAGTGCTGAGACTGGAAAAATAACAAATTGAATAGATCATAATTTAATTAAATTAACTATTGTGAAATTAGAATTTTGTGTATTCTTGGAAAATATGGTTGAGTCACCTGTGGTTGAAGAAACTTCAGGTGGAATATCAACCATCTGATATACCTCAAATGCATTGATTTGAGGGTAAAAGCTGATACTCTTCAGTGTTATATTCAAGCTGCTGATTCCCTTGTGTGTTACATATAGAGCACTGATTTCTGAACTATTTATTTTGTAGTTCGATTTTATGATATCTCCATTTATGAACACATCAAAGGAGGGAAGAACAGGAAGTATGCCAGCAAAATAAAGGATGATATAATAGTCCCCTAATGCATCAAGAGGGAGGTTATATGTCAGCAGATTTCGCCGTGCCAGAACTCTCCCGGTTTGAAGAACAACAGCCGGTGGTTTTTCCATCAGACTGGTTTGATTGAAAGTAAGCGGAATCTTGAATCCAGTTGCAACATGAAAGGGTGTAAAACTTCTATCAGCTTCCCATATTCTATCATATGGATCCAAAGGGTACCTGTGTTTTTTAGACAGCTAAAGCTTGAAACTATAGTACCAAAAAGTTTGAGAAAATTGCAAATATTCTCCTTTAGCTTTGAGCCATTTTGCGAACATTTCCATCAATTTTGGAAAAAATGGAAATAACTCCTCCATCTTTTACCCATCAAAAGTTAAATCCTTTTATCCATTATAGAATGGAGATGTCATCTCAAACTCTCTCATTTGTTACACGACAGACTATCATTCGATTATAAATAACAAATGACAGAATTTGAAGTGGAATCTTCATTAGAGGAGTGAAAGGAAACTGGACAGAAAAGTTCAAGTCATGAAGAGTGATATTAAAGAGGATGTTTGTAAATGGCAAAAAGTTGAAGATATCTATTTTCATTTTCTCTTAAAAAATATATGTAAGAAAAGGACATGATGGTTCTTACCGGATAGACTCATTATTAGCGTAGCCACAATCAACTCGATAGCTTTTCCTCAGTAACTTATTTGGGAAATCTTCCATGCCATTTGTGTAGGCTCCTCGAGGAAGTGGTCGAATTTCGAGGGAAGAAATTACAGGAAATCCACCATTTGAGGTAGAAAGCAAACAGAAGGGAAGTGTGTCCTTATTGACTGTCCATAGAAACTCTTCAATCCATGGATCATCTTTAGTAAGATTTACAGTAGCAGCAATGGCTGTGTCAAGAGAGACGGAGAATGTAGGAGGATGTTCAAGTCCATCATAGTTGTTGTACACAAACTTGGCTCTAACAAGAACAAGACTTGTGGCATTGCTCAAAGGTAATTTATAGCATTTTCGACCTTGCGAATCCGGGAAGAATCGAAGAGAGACATTTGATGAGGAGTTATTCTCATTGTAACCGATGGCTGTAGTGCCTGTGCTTATGTATTCAGTGTCTGGGGTCCACAAGATGTTAGATGAATCATTGAAACTGGTTCTTCCGCCACAAGATAGACTTAAGAAACCTGTCCCATGAATGAGAAAGATAAGCTCATGTCTTTTCATACATACAAGGAATAAAGTTTCAGCTCATTTTCTAGTGAGCAGCGTGACAATGTCAATGTTCGGTGCAGGATATGACATGCCATGGCATATTTGACAATTCAAGATACTTTCTAGTGATTAAATTACTTGTATAAGACTGCACAGTAATTTTCCCATAGAAAAAAAATCAAAATCTTGCATTGACATGTATGACTAGCTTGACATTATTAATTCACATCAGATTACTGATTCTAAAGGGAAGGTTTCAAAGGTTTGAGCATGTATATTGCCAAATGTTAGGGCCTTTACGACATTCCATTGCATACTAGACTTAATGTTGAACATGTGATTAATTGTGGGGTTTTGAGATACTAATACATTTGGTTTGCGATGACTTAGAATTATACTCTTGGAAGAGGGTTTTAAAGTGGTTTTAAATGTATAGGTATTATGACTTTTAGTTCAAAGAAATTGGATTCCGAATGTGAAAGAAGTTAAAATCTGAAAATTTTCTGAATAAGAAAATGGCAGAGATAAATGATGTGTCATGAGAGAAGTGCTAAGCCTTACCATCTTGATCACAGAAAACGCCAACCCAGAAGCTAAACAAGAGAAAGAAGACAACCCGTGAACCCCAAAACTCCATGAATTCTCAGATTCCTTCTATATATGGAGAGCCAGTTGCTTTCCCTGTCTTCCTCAGAACCAAATATAACATCAAAAAGAAGACAAAGTCTGAGTCAAAGGAAAAATTGTATCAATGTTTGAAGAATGAATAGACCCATGAACATTGATGCCTTTATGGTGTCACTAAAAGAAGAAAGAATGAGTGAAGGATGCTTGAAAGGGACAGGGCAGAGCAAAGCTTGAAGGAAGGGAAAAGGGGAAAAGTTACACAAAGTTGGAAAAATATGTCTTGATTTGTTAGGTGACAGAATCATTGAAGGTAGAATAATGAAGAAAAGAGACTATAGAATGATGAAGAAACAGGAAATAACTATAAATCCAGAAGAGTTTGATTATTAAAGAAGTTTTGTTACGTTAAGTCATTGGCAGAAGGCAAATGATTTTTGGTTAGTTGTGTTGCCATACAATTATCACTATCTTTACTACAGTCATAGTTGATGGAAATTACACCCTCTGTTTCTTACCATAAGATCCTAGTAACCTAAATTGTTTGGTTCAAGAAAACTATTAAAATTAATTAAAAATAATAAATATGTAAGAAATGTACCCCTAATATGCCCTTATTTATATCTGGCAATATATATATATATATACCCTTATTTATAAGTGGGTATGTGAGAATGATAAAAAATGAGAGAGAATGTATGAGAAAAAGATAATGAGAGAGCGTAAACTAATTAAAAGTAAAATGGGTAAAAATACTTTTAATATTCAGACAAACCCCAAGCGGATCTTATAAAAGGTGATAGACCAATACAAATGTTAGGGTATTATAGTAAGGGAGTGAGGGAGTAATTTCTAATTTCTTAGATATAATCAAACTGATGGAGTTTGGTTCAACATCCAAAACTTGTAGTGGCATTAGCTAGAAAAATTAGCAAGTTGTAATATCAGGTATCAAAGCTTAGAATACAAGCTTTAATGTCAGTCAAAGTAATCATAATTGATATACTTCTTTATTTTATTTTATCGCCTTTCGACTTTGCTTTAAACTTCATACAAAGTTCAATCCACTATGTTAAAAGTTAAATAAATAAACTTGTCAACGAAGCCATAATCAATGACATTCTATTTCTACTTCAAGGTATTGAGAAAAGATTCACTCTATTGGCTCATGATTCTCTTGGATAAATGAAAATATAAAATAAAATTTAATCTTATTGTCACAATTATTTTTATAATTTTATATAAAAGTAATAAACATATTAATAAATAATAATATTAAATTAAGATATAGTAAACATTTTTTTTGCCTGCTAAGATATAGTAAACGTTGGATAAAAGTATATTTTTTATCCTTTAACTTTATACACAATTTCATTTTGATCCTTTAATTTTATAAAGGGTCGTTCTAGTTTTTTACTTCTAACATCTTTAATAAAAAAATAAAGACATTGAAATTTTAAATATTAACGAAACATTATCAAAATTTAAATTGTTAATATATTAAGTCTAATTTTTAAAATAATAATTATTGTTAAATAGTATCATCTGAGGCTATTTGTGTTAGGAGTTAAGATCTAAATGCTTTTTAAAATTAAGAAAACAGACTAAAACCTTATATAACCTTAGATAACCAAAAGTGCACTTTTTTCTTAAAATTCCCAAAAGAATCACTTATTAATTTCTTAAAAAATCATGGATTAATATTCTGATAAATTGTATAAATAGTTCTGCCCTGCATAACACCTTTATAATTATTCTAAACATAAATAGTTCTGCATAAATATATTTTTAATAGAAAAATCATTCAGATCAAAGAGATCTTATATATATATATATATATATATATATATTAAAAAAAGAGATTAATGTAGTCTAATCGAAGTTCTATATTATGATGACTTAGATTGTTGAAGCAAAATTGATTAATGTCGCTAGACTCGCTGATTAGGAATTGAGGATTGCATTTTACGTTAGTCTGAGTAATCAATACAAATTGTTTAGCAAAATAATTAAGTTCTCTTATTGATGATTACATCCACCTCGACTAACTTTTTTGAATGAAACGAAACAAGTTCACCTCAATGAATTATATATTATAAAGGACTTAAAACAGATATATACATACTTAAGAAAATAAAATTTGTTTTATAATCTATGTAAATCTAAATATAATTAATTTATTATTTAGATGATTTTTTAATATAAAATATAACTTATTCTAAAATATATTGTATATAATATATTTAAAACATCTTATATTTGTAAGGTAATTAAACCCGGACTGGTCACTAAACCGGTCAGAGTACTGGATCAAAAGTCAGTGGGTCAGACTAGAGTCAAAATGAAACTAACCCGGAACTAAACCGGTAAGAAACTGAAGATTTTAGGATTATTAATATAAAATTTTAAAGAAAAAATTTAAAAAAATCGACTTAAGGAAAAATTAAAAAATCAGACCGGACTGATCTACCGGTGGGTCCGGTCCATGTCTGATTACATTGTATATTTGTAAATATAAACCTAATATAAAAACTCTTCAAAAATTTTTTTAAGAAAATCAACTAATCTTTTTTAAGAAAATCAAATTGTTTGTAAAGCGAACTCAATGTGAGACATTAAGCAGCCACATCTAGGGGTGGAAATAGGCCAGGCCAGGCCAGGCTTTTGCCTTAACAGGCCTGACCTGTTAAGACACAAACTGGCCTAAGCCTGGCCTGTGGCCTGTTGGAGGCCAATTTTAAGGCCTGGGTCTGACCTGAAGCCTGTTAAAGAGGCCTAAATTTTTAAAATTTTTTAAGCAAACCGACAGGCCTACAGGCCACACTGCAAAACAGGCCAACAGGCCATAGGCAAAAAACAAGCCTCCTTAAACAGGCCGAAAACAGACTAAAACTTACCAGCTCAGGAGAAATTATCCTTTAACCCTTATCTGATTTTTTTTAATATTTTAACAGGTTCAGGCCGGCCTAACAAGCCTAACAAGCCTGTCAATAGGCCTTGGCCTGGCCTTTTAGCCTGATAGGTCAGGCTTGAATAAGCCAATCACAGGCTAGACTACAGACCACTGACAGACCACTTGACCTGTTTCCACCCCTAGCCACATCCCCTTCCATTATAAATAATGCAGGTTGGCGGACTTTTTTTAATACTTATACTTCAATTTCTTATCATTGTGCAATTGAAAATTAAATATAAATAAAAAATAAAAAACAATATATTTTATTTTGTAAATAAAAAAATAATAAAATAAATGAGCAAATTTTAAAACAAACAGAAAAAAAATAAGGTCACATTTTCAATATCTTAGTGCTTAATTCTATGCTTCTATTTTTCTCATCACGGGTGTTTAATTCTAACAATACCGCAAGAGGCCCATAGAGAGAAGGAAAACTTTTAACAAGGTAGGAGACACTATTGCCTTTTAACCGCATCGAATTTTTAATTTACACTATTGTCTCTTTTTCATAATTAAAAAAAAAAAAAAAAGATCATGCCTATAGGCTTCAATTTTCCCGAATAAGAGGGCGCGATCATCTTTTTAATCGCATTCTAAAACCTGCCTCTTAATTTGATTAGGAATTTATTACAAAGTATAGGTTTGAATTTAAATTTTGATATTTGAACAAAATTTAATTGGCATTTTCCTTAAAAAAATTTGAAATAATCTTTGTCCCTTAATTTTATCTTTTTAAATATGATCGCTAACCATATTTTTAAGGCTTTTTTATCATTTCTTAACAGTTTACTCTTTGATTTATTTTATTCTTGTCTCTTTTTTTTTTTTTTTGCCAACGTTATTCTTGTCTAATTTCACCTTATCTGATTATTTAATTCGTTTTATTATTATTATTATTATTATTTTGGAAATCTATGTTACCGCTCGTTTTCTTTTTCTTTTTCACTTATGTAACAATTCTTTGTTAGTTATTTTAATATAATCATCACGCAAGAGGAAAATTATTTTCATGTTCAAAATTAAATATTAATTGAAAAGCTTGAGAACGACTGCCCAACACTGTAAGTGCATAGTATATGGTTTTCTACTTTCGGTGGTGGGTCCCATTCATATATACTCCAACATGTTTTCAAAAATAACATATGCGCAGCTGCTCCTGCTTTAACACCCCTTATTGATAATTCTTCTATTTATTGTTCATGCGGTGTGTTAAAGCCCCAGTTCATTCTCAATAGACAACAAGTGTGGAACATTCTATTGCTAATACTCCTTCTGGTCCTAATTATAAGATAAAATTGATTTTTTTAAAGAAATTAATAAAGTTAATTAAATTACTTTAGAGTATTTTTATTTTTTTTTTCAAATTAATTAATTTGACTAATAAACTAATATATACTTTAAAGATACTAAAAATATAAACACTCTAGAGTAATTTAATTGACTTCCTTAATTTTTCTAAAAAATTTAATTTTATCTTATAATTAGAATGAAAGGAAATAAATTTTTTTCCGAGTAAAGTTATGTAAATTTGATTCATATAAGTACTGATTTCGTTTGGGAACGGGGAAATGTGATTATAATGTTTGTTCTGAGCTGTCCCACATTACATAGGCTTTTGTTGTACTTGATCCACTTCAAAAAGCTGTAAGAGCAGCGTTTGTTAATTTTTTTTTTTTTTTTTTTTGGGAAAATCACATTGACGTCCCAAAGACCATAAAATGTTACACAAAAGTTCCATAATAAATTTTCCTATAAAAAATGTTTTTACGGACTATATTGTGATTAATTCTAGATGTGAAGTTATCAGATTGCCTTTACTAATTGAAAATACACTGTCGGACATTGACAACTTCGTCAGCTTATTTTGACAATTACATCTGCCTACTTTGATAAGTTCATTTTCCCACTTGGATAAGTTCCAAAATGGCAAGTTAATGCATCTATTTTTACAAGCCTCTATGTCAATTTTGATAACTTTGTCCACCTATTTTGACAACTGAATCTGCCTACTCTGACAAGTTCATTTTCCCACTTGGACAAGTAAGGCCCCGCCTTACATTGCACTTATTTTCGATATTAACCAAAGTAGCAAGGTGCAATTCAATGGGCACACAGGAATAGCATAAATATACTGATATATTAATACAAGGTACTTGATTACATCACAAGTTTTCCCCTCAAGGTTTGATAATATATAAATAATTTTTTCCAAAAAATATGAAATAAAGTACTAATAACCAACGACTCTATTGTCTTGACCCAAACACCATAGTTGCTGGTATTTATCGTTTGGTCCCTCGAGCTGCTAGCTTTTGTTGGAGTATTTTGATTTTGAAAAAGGGTGAGATTCAAAAGAATCTCAGTAGTAACATATAATTGATCATATAAAATATGATAATTAAATATGCAATGCACCATATAATGTAAAATGAAAATCTATATTGTATCATGTGTGTGTACAATGCTTAGGGCCAAATGACTGTTTGGATCCCCTACTTATCCGTATACCTTAGCTGGGTCCCATATCACAACTAGGTAATGTGCCCTAGTTACCATGTTCATATCACAAAATATAACAACATACAACATATCAATGTTTACATGGTATATGCCCCTAGGGATCCGGTCTAAGCCTCCTTTTTACCCGGTTCAACTGTACTTTTTCAGAAATTTTGACCAGGGCTATTCCTACACAGTTTTTCCTATAGAATCCATTTTTTACCTCGATTTTCACAAAATTACCGCCAAATGACAATTTTGCCCTTGAAAGCCCCTACCTAGGGTTTTAAGGGTATTTTTCGTAATTTCACTTTCTAAGGTTTTTTTCACAAAGTGATCAACATCAACCCTACACAATTTTCGCTCCTGAACACCATGGAACCATCATATTAATGAAATTCCAGCCCTAACCCCTGTTTCTAGAGCTAGGCAAAACTTATGCATAAAATGGGAAAAATGTGATTTTTAAATTCAACACCTAAAGCTTGCTCCTTTTCACTCATAATCACTTCTTAAACCATTTAAACCCTCATTAGACATGATTTGAGAAAATTTGGGTTACATAACCCCTTAAGGTTTCCACTTTCCAAATTTACAAAATCAACAAACAATCCACAAACCAAGCCATAAACCACATCAACAACAACAACAATATACCAAAGTATTTGAAGTTCTTGAGGTTACCTTTGATTTCTTTACTTTCTCTCTCTAAAACCATCCTCCCTCCCTCTCCTCAACCTTGAGATTTTGCTTGACTACATATGATTTCCATGGTGATCAAGAAATTAGAGGAGAGATTACACAAGTTAGGAAGCTTAATCTCTTGGAAACACAAAGCTTACCTTTGATTTTGCTCCTCCTTTTCTCTAGTTTCTCTATGTCTCCAACCTTCTCTCTCTCTCTCTCTCTCTCTCTCTCTCTCTCTCTCTCTCTCTCTCTCTGAGTGTTTAGGCGTGAAAGTGGAGAGAAAAAGATGAAGTGTTTAATAAAATATCTCTACATAACCCTTAATTAATTTTATTGCTAAATTGGATTTATGACATAAGCATATGTACTTGACCTTATCTCTTGATAACCTTGTGTCATAATCTCTCATTGCAATTGAACCAAGTTTGCTTCATCTTCCCTTGGCCCAAAATACGTGTAACCCCTTACCTTATTTTCCGTAATTATAATTCAAAAATGCATAATTAAGATAGAGTAGAGACTAATGGTCAATTTAAACTTATTTATAATCCCATCCTTAAAATAGGGTTTTCAAAATTTCTTTCAAAACCTGTTTAGCTTAGTCTCATATTCACTTTTCGAATATAATTATCCTACGCAGTTCGGTTGCATTCATATATATCAAAGTGTAAACCTAAATTTTTTGCAACCCCCAAGTTTTCATATAATAACTAAAGGGCTTTCGGGGCATATTCGCCCCTTGCAACTTCTCATCCAGGGGATTATATATTCTTATCCAAAATAATATTTACAAAATGTACAGTAATCCCGAACAAACTATGACAACCAACCAACAAACTAAATAGAGAACTATCCGCCCTTAGTTGTCTGCTTCTCCTTCAAGCCACTTGATCTGGCTGTAGGTTAGTCAATGGAAAGAATGAGATTCAAGAGAATCCCCGTAGTAACAGATCACTCACACAACATATAATCACATAACATGTAAATAAATCACTAAGCAGCAGCAACATACACATGGCCTTCACGGCATACACATGATCATCATAGCATTCACATAGCCTTCACGGCTTACACATTTACAACAACAGAGGTAGGTGTGACCTGTGTCACATCCACGACTGTCACGCTGTAATACACATTGCCTTCATGGCTTACACAATGCTTTCGCAGCATACATATTGCCTTCACGGCATACACATAGCCATCACGGCTTACGCATAGCCTTCACGGCTTTCACATAGTTTTTACAGCAGCAAACTTCACAGCATTTGCAATACACAATTCAATGATATAACAAATATACAATGCATTACACATAGTATAAGAGAAAGTATCACTACCTTGTTCTTTCTGATTGTGCTCTAGCACAGGTGGATCACGAACAGAGCAAATATCGAATCCTATAAACCAAAATCAAGGACGACGAGTTATTACCTATTCCAATTCTCTAATAACTCATAATACTTGGGTTGGCTATCACTATGGTCATTTAATCAAGTCAATTAAGGAGCTAAAGTGGTCAATTAACCTAAAAGACCAATTTCTAAGCTCAGAGTTTAACAATATTACATTATACTACAACATCTTCAATTTTCGCATAAGTAACCAAATATGCCAAAATTTTTTTATCAACTTTGAAAAATCATAAAAAATTCTAAAAAAAATAAAAATAGGGTGATTCCAAAGGCTATGTGACCCTTATTTAGTCTACTTGCAAGGAAAAATATCACCCACAACCAGTTAGATACACAACATTCTCAGAATTTTCATTTATTGTACACTGTCAGAATTCAACCCAGTTTTCACGACCTAATTTCAAAAATTCATAACTCCCAATGTACAAATTGAATTGATGCAAATGACCTATCAAATTAAAGCTTGATATGTCTACTATTTAATTGGAAAATTTCATAATTTTTAAAGATCATTTGGTTATCCAAAAATAGCACAAAATCAGGGTAACTCGCTAGAATTATGTTTGACAGAAAATCCAGTTTTACATTTTGAGTTTCAATGACCCAAAATTCACAACCTAGGGCTATACCCACACAATTTTTTGTATAGAACACAATGGTAAGATCAAAATGAACAAATTCTCACTCATTCCCTACCTCCTGTTTTGGCAGAAAAATCAACAAAATTCCAGAAATTACCAAGCTCCCAATTTGAGCATCAAACTTATGTCATATGATTTCTAATCATCATAAAACACCAAATACATTATTAAAACACCATGACTTCTCTAAACCCTAACTTGGAAAAAATCAGGGCAGAATTATATATGTTAAAATACCCATTCAACCTACATAACCAATAGCTCAAATTGAAGCCAATACTCACCTCTTGCTTCTTCTTAGCTCCTTTCTTTGGTTTTTCAGCTTTTGTTCTTAGATGATGGCCCAAAATACCTCCTATTGAAATTCTAAAATCATGAAAATGAAGCTCTCATCAAGAGGAGTAATGTTTATGAAGAGCTTTTATGCCATAGAAGAGGTTAAGAAGGTGAAAATCCATGTAGAAGATCTTACCTAAACTTTGCTCTTCACTTTCTCTTGTTTTGCTGAACTTGGCCGACCTTGAGAGGATGTGAGAGAGTGAATTATGATAAGTTTTTCTCTTCCCTTATCCTCTTAACATCTGACCGACAATGTGACCCAAAGAGAAAGAAAAGTTGTGGTTGAAAATAATTCTTTTTACACAAGCTTATGCTATGTTGACTTTGGTCATTTGATTAAGTTTTCTCATGCCTCTTCTCTTCTTGCTTTTGGATGTGATATGGGCTGTCCAAATGGAGAAGTATTATTGACCAAAATGTTCTTCAAAAGGAGAAAGAAGGATTGACCAATTGCATAAACTTGCATAGCCATTAGTTACACAATTTTTCTAGTTGCAATTTTTTTTTTTTTTTTACTTTTCAAAGACAAAAGTGAAGAAGTGTATGAAGTAAATTCTCTTTCTTTCTTCTCTTCTCCTTTGGACAAAATTACTACCTATTTGGAGAGGAAATATTGGCCAAAAGGTCTCTTATTACTTCCTTTATGTCTTAGCCACAATTTTTGACCAAGTCTTCTTGTAAAGTATGTTGACTAATCCTCTTTTTCTCTTAGTATACCTTTTTGGACGCTTTTGTGATCTTAAGGGAGTGAGATGATTTGCTTTGCATTCCTATAATTGCTTCTTACTTTTGAAGAGCAAATCTTAGCCCTTCAATTTGTCTTCCAATTTTGACCTCAAGAGCAATGGGTAATTGTCTCTTTTTCCCTTGATTATAGCAAAATTAATTAGAATGCCACAAATCTTTTTATTTCACTGTCTATTAAATTTAGCCCTTAGATATATTTTGGGATATTATAATACGTCCCAAGCCCCTTTATAATCCCCCTTTAGACTTCATCCCATTAGTTCAACCACATGTACAAGTTCATGATATTTTAATCTAATTACACATGTGCTCAAACTTTAATAATTATAATTTAATCCCTTGGCTTTAGATTGGTGACATTTGACATTATTAATACCCAAGCAAATATCCACCATTAAGGGAAAATACGGGTTTTTACTTTATTCCACAATTTACACAATTGTCATTATACTTTTTCCCAAATTCACAATAGTTAGCAATTCTGACAGATTTTCTATCCAAACTTTGAAAAATCATAACTTTATTTGTAGAAGTCGAATTGGAGTGATTCCGAAGGCTATTAAACCCTTATTGAGTCTAGTTTCAAGAAAAAATATAGCCTTTAGCCAACTAAAAGCTCAACATTCCTAGAATTTAAATCTTTGGACGTTATCCCAGAAATTGGCTAGTTTCACTGGGTAAACTTCAAAAATATATAAATCTTTGTATATAGCTGTAAATAATTCATATGACCTGTCAAATTAAAGTTTTATATGTCTACTTTTACCTGTAAAATTTCACAATTTTTGGACATCATTTGCCTATTTAAAAACATCACACAACAAGACTGCTTCGTAGGGAAAATTCACTGGCAGCAAATACAATTGTTTACACTTTGTGTTTTAAACCTCCTCATATTGTGTGTGACTACCAGTTGGAGTATTTATCATTTTATATACATCACCATTCATCATTTTATCCCATTAAATACCTCATTACATAAAGGGAATATTGGTGATAAAAATTGGGGTATTACAGGACAACAGCATCTGCCTACTTTGACAAGTTCAAAGTAGGCAGATGCAGTTGTCAAAATAGGTTGAAAAACTTATCAAAAGTGGCACAAAGGCTTGTGAAAATAAACACATTAACTTGCCATTTTAGAACTTGCCCAAGTGAGAAAATGAACTTATCCAAGTAGGCAGATGCAGTTGTCAAAATAGGCAGACATAGTTGTCCAAATTGGCACAGAGGCTTGTGAAAATAGCCACATTAACCTGCCATATTAGAACTTGTCAAAGTAGGAAAATGAACTTGTCAAAGTAGGCAGATGCAGTTGTCAAAATAGATAGAAAAGTTGTCAATGTCGGACAGTGTGTTTTCAATTAGTAAGGGCAATTCGGTAACTTCCCAGCCATAATTAATCACAATGCAATCCCTAGGGACCTTTTTGATAGGAGAATTTGCTATGAGATTTTTTTTGTAATTTTTTTTTTTGTCCTTGGGACCTCATTGTGATTTTCCCCTCTTTTTTTTCTAGTGCAATGGATTATTTTTTATGACTCCTTTTCTTTCTGGCAAAAAATTACTTGATTGAGTTCAAAAGTGTAGGCATGCCCACTATTTTTGCTCTAATCCTTGATTTCCTTAAACTAGTTATTCCTTCTTCAAAAACTGCACTGGTTGGTTTACTTAGAACTCAGAAATCTGAAGGCAAATGGATTACTTTTGCCTTCATTGTGTTTCTAATATCTTAGATGGTCACGAGTTGAGGACACGGCAAGTTAAGTGGCTATTGAAAGTCATGAGGCTGTAGAATTATAAATATAAAGGGAAAGAGTGACAAATTCCAATTTGTTTAAGCACTTAAAACAAGCTATTATTGCAGCTGTAGACACTGATTTTATCTATTACTTGGTTATTATTGCATTTGGCAGCAAAATAACACATGACTATTTGTATATAGAGCAGTTAATTATGAAAGATTAACACTGATTTATGCATATTGATTGTCTCCTGAAAGAATGAACTGTAAAAAAGACTAAAAGTACAGGGGAAAAAATAAAAAACTTGAGGGATAAAAATATGATTTATGTGGGCAAAGTTAACACCTGACCTCGTACACCCATGTCATGGAATACCAGCAACAGTTCGTGCATATGCTTGAACAACTTAGTTTTGGCTTTTAGATTCTGGTTTTAAATATTGCTTATAACTCAATTATTCTAACTTGAATATTGTTGTCTGTTGTTTTAAACTCTGATCTTTGGATATAGTAACAAAGATTTACTATCTATGTTTATTACAGGAGGCTTGGTTGTGGGAGTAAGGCTTATTCAATTGATTATTCAGTTGCAGCAAGAGAATGATGGTCAAAAAGGCTCGTAATTAGGAATGTGTTATAAACGTGCGTAGTTTTTTAGTATAACAGATCTAATATACCTGATCTCTATGGTTGGTTAGTTCAAGTACTCTTTTCTTGATTCCTGAAGAATGCAGAAGAATGTAATGGACAAAGCAAAGAATGATACACAGAACAGAAAATAGAAAGAAAAATATTGTCATATGATTTTATAGTGCTATGTTTTCTATTTCCTGATGCTAAACTTAATTAGAGACAGTGGAGGTTTTCTAACTCTCCCAAGCTATCAGGAACCAATCCTTGGAGGCTATTGTTTTGGAAGTCTCTAAACATACAATGAAAAAGAAAAGGAATGTAAGATTAATATATCACTTTGTATCTCCAATATCATTTTTGAGATAGAATATTTTGATACAACTATTAATTGACTTTTACTGAGTTTCATAAACATACCAAGATGAAATGGTCTTTTGGAATGGTATTTGAACCTTCATAACCAAGAAGAAGTTCACTGAACTATTTAAGCTTATGATCTTAACCGTATGATTTGTGAAGAGTTCAAACTTCTGCTCCCCTGGTCTTTAATATAAATTATATTTAAGAAGTTGATCTTAATCCTAAATATAAGACATATTTTTTATATTTATCAATCTTTTTCTAATTTATCCATGTTGATGCTTCCTCAACAATAATTAAGGAGGAGAGAGGATGGGGAATTAAGGAAGATGATTAGTGTATTTTAGAAAATGCATGGCATGTTAGCTAATTTAAGTAACTTTCTTAATCTAATCAAATTCGGTAAATATGTCTTATATTAAGGACTTGAGGAGTATATTCTTTGGTAAGCTCTGAAGTTTTGTATACTCTATTCGGTTCTTAATATAACAAGGCACCTTGTCCTGTAGGATGCATGAAAGAGGTATAGTAATTGTAGAGCTAGTAATATGGGTTTTAATTGTGGATTGAACCAGTTTGGGTTTTGCAAAAGTAAGACTTTTTTAATACGGTTCTTTTTTGCCGAACCCATATAGACCTAACCTCCAACAGGTTGGATTGTTTTTATTTATTCATTTTTTAAAAAATCTGTGACTTCTTTGATGGCATTGTGTAACCTAACACTATTAATATGAATTAATTATTGATTGTATTGAATATTAATAATGACTTTTGGATTTATGTTTATTTTGAAATATATGGATTTGTGATGAATACTTAATTTATGATGTTTGAAATTTTAAATTTAATGTTTTATTATCACTTTATAATTTTGTAATGTATTTTTTATTTTTTTATGGTTTAGATTTGTAGGAAAAAATTTTCAGTATATTCACTATATTGTTTAAAAAAAAAAGTTTGAAAACATAGTATAAAAAAATTTAAAAAGAAAAATAATCTGAGTTAGGAGAGCTAACCCACCAACCTAGAAGTTTTGGGTTGAGTTGACTAAATATTAACCTATATTAATAGGGCTTTTTTTAACCTAAACCTATATAATCCTAATCTATAACTGGTTAATCCGAATCCGATTCCGATGATCCGACCCATGTTACCACCTTTGAAAAACCAACTCAACTCTATCAATAAGAACAGCGCTACTTCTAGTGGCTGAGTTGAAGATGATGAATATTAAAAGACGAGGAGAGACTGGCAACGTCGCATAGGCCCAAGCAATTAAACGGAACAAGGACGGACGGCAGAGGAAAGTGAGAGACACTCTGGCTAATCCACACATTTTCTGATAAGCATTTTCAACTTTCCCATTGTTTCTTTCTTTCTTTCTTTCTTTCTTTTTGACTCGAACCTTTCCAATGTTCAAACATTATTAGGCACTTCCTTGTGCTGTCAAGGCTGTGTTTGGTTAGGGGTTTTTTTAGGTTAAGTGAGGTTAGGGGAGTGTTAAAGATTAAAAAATTTTATTTAATTTGAAGTAAGGAAGATGAGGGGAGATGAAAATTTGTTATCTTCTAATGCTCCCTCCCCTCCTTTCTCAAACCTATAAGTTTAGGGTTTTTTCTATGTGAGAAAAAATTTATGATTCATTTTGACTATATTACCTATGATAATTTTTTATTATTTCACATCTATTCCCATAATATAAAAACTTTTGTTTCTCGCACATTTTTTTTCCAACTTTTTCTCACTCTGTTCTTCTCATCTTTTTAGCCTTCTCTTACTCATTGTCTTCTGTTCTCAGCTTATTTTAAATAATTCTTTCAGTTCCTTCCACTCTTTTTTTGTTGTTGTTGTTGGTGAACTTTCCTCTTTCCACTTTAGTTACAAGAAATAATTGCATATCATTAACGCATATGGTAAAACTTAAAATAATTGCTATGTAAAATTTTAAGGAATGTTATATAAGAAATTAAGAAATAATCACTTTATTAAAAAATAATCGTAAAAGAAGGAGGAAAATATATAGATAAAGAGAAGGATATATTTGCCAGCTTATAATTAATTCCCCTCACCTTACTTTATGAACCAAACAAGGAACCAAACCTTACCTCCCTTATCTTGAACCAAACAAAACTTATATCTCCCCTAGCTTAATTTTAAAAAACCTCACCTAACTTCACTTCTATTGAACCAAACACACCTTAAGAGTCCTTTTTCAAGCGACTGAGTTAAAAAATTACTTAATCATAATATACATTATATACATCATTATGTTATATATTAGTTTATAAATTAAATTAATTAATTTAAAAAAAGATAAATATAAATATTTTAATTCAATTTTATCAACCAATTTATTTTACATAATTTAAATAGTTATTACTTATAGAAAAAATACGAGGGAGTGTTTACAGCATACCATATATGTATATATATAATATTTAAATTGTTGATCCATTTTTGGCCTTCCCAGAAGTATGCAATATCTGAATGTGAGAAAAAAGTGACGGTTGTATGGAGAACTACGTGTTCAATTGTGAACCAAAATCTTGGGTCCTCACTCGCATGCCTTAAATGGTGCTGTGATGATGACTTCATTCCCAAGAGAGCCACACCCACAAAGAGGAAAAAAGAGACATGTCTGTTCAACTCAAGGATCCTCTATTCTCTGCTCCATCTCCTTCATGGAACCACAGGCTCAACAACAACAACCATACTTTCCCTCTTCACAAGTCCAGCAAAATCGGTAACTTACATCTTCTTCAAGTTTTCTTCTTTTTCTATTGAATCCCTGCTCCAAATATATATATATATATATATATATATCACTTGGTCCATGGGATTATGAATGAGAAAGATAGGAACGATATTAGTGTTCCAAAAGTAGGCTTCATTGTGACGTGAGAATAGTAGTGATGCAGAAGAAAGTGATGAAGATCTGTTCAGGGTGCCGGACATGGAAGCCGCGACGGCCGGCGGCGGAGGGGCCGTGGTTTCGAATGGTAATGCGAAGGCAGCGGAAAGCTTAAGCAATGTGACAGCGACAGCGACAGCGACAGATTGTCATTTTCAGAGTGGAAAACGAAGAAGAGGAAGAAACCCTGCAGATAAAGAGTGCAGACGCCTCAAGAGGTATATATTTATCTCAGATCTTGTATTCCCACATTTTAGATTCTTTCTTGCGTTAAAGTGTAATTTTGCCTTAGAGCACTCAGGAGTGTTTTGTTAGATATCCAGAAGTTTTCTGAGGAACAATTTTGTCCAATTTCTCCCTAACTGTTAAAAAGCCAACAATGACACGTTTTGTTTACTTTCATGGCAAAATTGCTCTTGATTAACTTTGGATACCCAACACTCCTGAAGTGAAATTTCACCTTAACCCTTCTTTCTTTATGTTTTCTCTAAGAATGGAAGAGTGTTATATATATATATATATATGAAAGAACAGGTTGCTAAGGAATAGGGTATCAGCGCAGCAAGCAAGAGAGAGGAAGAAGGTGTATGTGAATGAGTTGGAAGGAAGAGCTAAGGAGTTGCAAGACAAGAATTCCAAGTTGGAAGAGCGTATCTCTACTTTGATCAATGAGAACACCATGCTTCGTAAGGTATATTTCTGTAATTTTGTTGAAATTACATCATTAATATTATTTTTTTTTACTACTTATTATCACTTATAGCTTGTATTGAATTGAAATTAAAAATAGAAGAAAGGAAGTGTAATTTTTTTTTCATAAATTCACATGCTTCATGCTTGTGGTACTAGATTTTCCCCCTTTGATATGACTATCCAAAATGGCCCCTTAAAATGACTTCATTTTTTTTTGAAGTCTGTATGAATTATTTTAGAACTTTTTTTTTTTTTGGAATGATTTAATTGCCACCTTAGTTGTTATTTTGATTTGATTAGTTTAAGTTATTACTTGTTAAAACCTTTTTTTTTTTTTTACAATTATCTCATATATCGAATTAAGGGCAATCAAATAGTTTAATTACAAAATTTAATTTCAAACTGGTCTTTAGAGACTTGACAACGATTAGACTACTTGCTACTTGGAATCTTGAATATGAAAGAAATTTAGTACGAAAAAGTGGTTTCTATGATGATGAAAGTTCATAAGAGAATAAAAATGGTATGTATAGAATACAATAACAATGGTCTAATTAAAAGGGGAAAGGTACCAACCTAAAGACTAGATTATATGTTTTTGAAACTAATTAATGAATGTGTGCGTACAACTTTGATATAATTTTAGAGAAATCTATGCACATAATTTTTTTCCCTAAAAATTATGCCAATTTAACTTTCCATGGTTTGTAATCCATTGAATTTTATTGATGTGTGATTGGCAGGTTCTTATGAACACGAGGCCTAAAGTTGACGAAAGCTGTGCACCAAAGCAGGATCAATTAAGTAAAAGCTAACAACCTCAAGATAGGACGTGGCTCAGCTATTATTACATCAATGATTCCTTCATGCGATTAGAAATTCAAAATCCTTATCATGCCATTTTCTTCTCCGCGCATTCGTTATTAATGAATGATTCATTGAAGATTATATGATTAAACTAAGGTTAATGACAATTTCTTTTTAGGTAGATAAGTCTAAGCTTATGAAGACTTTCACTTGCCAATTATTTGTATTGAGGGATTATGAAACTAACTCTGCCTATGTTCATAGCCGGTCCCAATTCTCAGTAAAAGAGGAGGATTGTGTTAGACCCCAATGGCTATCATAAAACCCCATCTAATCTTTTATGAACATGGATAAAAAAAGAAATTGTGTTAATGTTATGTAATTTTTTTGTTGTTGTTGTTGATGGATTATGAAACTATATTTTCATCACTATAACAAAATTCAGCAAGAGACAACTCTGGATGCATCAACGGGCAAACTACATATGCTTGTGCTTAAGTTGTCGTAAAGAAACCTCAAAAACAATGAATCTTATCTCATCAGATGGGGTTAGCAACATGGTTTACACATGCCTCTGCGATTCATACAAAAATCTCAAACTAAAAGAATCTTGTGATTGTAAAATGAATCTATATATGCAGAAATGCAAAGAAAGGGGAAAAAAGATGTGGTCAAAAAATTGGAAGAACAAAATGTATACAAGTAACATAATGACTTCAGCAGCCCGACATGCTACTGCTCATCCATAACTTGATCAAAATAGTAAAGTGAGGCCCAACATGTAAAGATATCTGTAAGGACAAGACCAACCACATCGAAAACAAACTTCGGAGCAAATAAACCCCATACCTGCAATAACATAAAACATTTGACTAAACTGGATTAACAACACACAGCAGAAATATGTTGACCAAAACAGAAAATCCGACATGGTTTTTACCATCAAGTGCCGCCTCTGAATCGTGACGCATAATATCGCGAAAGTTGTTGTAATTGCTGTACTTAGCCCATACATTATATATGCCTAAATGTGACAGTGAATTTAATTGTGTCAGAAAACAATACATTCAATGGTTAAATAGGAGGAATCCTAACAATTAAAGGGAACTCACTTGAGATAATTGCGTGTAGATAAAATCTTTTGTTTGATTAGCTTGCTTCATGGTTGCTACGAGAAATGGGAGACCGAGTACTGGAAGGATGATCGAGAAACCAAAGGTATCGATCGTGAGTAGGATTGCTTGGCGAATGAGAACAAATTCTTCAAACCTGAAATGAATGTGTTAAGATCATTAAAATACTAAGCAAGCAGTAAGACATGTGAAAAACCCCCCATTAAGATCAATTATCGATTATTCCCAAGAGATGGAGAAGTTTGATGGTTGTAAATTGTGATGTTGGCCTTGAATTTGCAAGAGATCTTGTGATTCTACCAGTATCTGAAACATGGATAAATTTTTTTTGAAAAATGGCAAACATTAATGTACTTGGCTATATACCCCACAAATGCAGCGCCATAACGAAGACCATCAAAAGCACACCTGAAAATAAAAATGCAGAGGTTTAACATGTGAAACTTCAGGAGAAAGCATTAATAATTAATCTGTTTAATATGCTTAAGGCATACTGAAGGAAGATGCATCAACCACGGGAGAGTCCACCAGAGAAAATTGAAATCATACATGCTAACCTCAGACAGAAACAGCCAACATACCAGTGACCACTGCAGAAAAAGAGACACACAGCAAAAAGGCTCCATTGCATCACACGGAAGGGGTCGATAGCCAAACTTCTGCTTGGTCTTCCCTTAGCGCCCTCTTCTGTATTGCCCATCCTCAATATACAATAACCTGGAAGGCAGTTTAATAGCATGGGGGAAAATCTTCAGAAAAATGTATGTAGCTTCAAGCTCACAAACATGAAGGAAAATATGATACTAGTAACATAACACAGGACAGTAGTAAAGAGAACCTCCAATTATGGATGCAAAGGCAATCAAGGGACCCTGCTTTCCTGCTAGAAGAATGACGGTTGGGCTCCACGCAGATAACATGGCCATTGTTTTTATGATTAAATTTTCCTTGCAATCCAAATAGCTATCCTCAAATAGTGCACCAAATGACACTAATAACAGCTGCCCCAAAGAAATAGCATAGATGATCCTGGGAATGTAATTTCTCCCAATGCTTTCAGGAACCAGGACAAAACCAATCCTACTACAGTCTGGAATCCAATGCACAAGGATTAGCATGTAACTCAAGATGGTACTCCGAATAGTATACTTCGATGGCCACTTGAAAGAACTTCTATTGGTAGCCTTGTACAGTAAAAATGCCAACAGGATCAGAATTAGCATGGGTGTGACTTCAGCAACATACTCCCATACTGGAAAACCCGATGTGATGCTGAGGATCCAAGAAGTGTGTTCTTTCATGAAGGCAGATGTGGCAGCCTGTTTTGTCAGTCCAACTTCAATGGAAAATTGACAAAACATGCACAAGAGAAGGAATCCAAGACTCTACAGAAAAATAAAAATGATGTTTAGGGACTTCTTACTATGAAATCAATAGAAGTTCTATAAGAATTTATGCCTTAGCAAGTAAGAAAGTTCTCAAATAACAATAAACTTGCTAAACCTAGGTGAAATACACACTTCCACAAGTAGCTTCTCCTTCATGACTGCATATCGTAACATAACAATCCCAGATGTGGCCAAAAGGAAATTTGCCACTTTTCCTTCCTCCACTGACAACAAAATCCAAGCCAAAAAGAAAATGACCATGAATGTCTTGGAAAGCGAAGTTGTAATGTGCACCAATAGAAATATCCAAATGAGTCAAACTTACAGATATAACTGTTTGAAAGGAAACTGCATGCACGGATTGCCAGTAAAACATATGCCAAAGTTGAGATGGAGAAAATTCTCGAAGCTCCAGATAATGGCATAAATATACCAATCTGCTTGTTGCCTCTTAAAATGGCAAGAATTTGAAAAATGACTGATACAAACATGATTAAAATACCAGATATCATCAGTTTCAAATCAAACTCAGTCCATTTGAGGCGAGCTAACTCAGCGACGGTTGCTAGAAAATTAAAGTATGCATCAATTTGCCCCTTAAGTGTGGGCAAAATTGCATCACTGCCACTTTTGCTGTCCAACAGTAACTTTTTAGTCGAATGCAACCAATGGCTCTCTGCTTGAGCATAAGTGCTTGCTATTCGAGACAAATCATCAGAGGAAAATCCAACAGCCGATGAAGCTGAATAAACATCTATATATCTCTTCACCTGACAAAGAACATCCTCAAAATGATTAAAATGAGATAACGGAAAAGCATGGATATATTCACACATACAGAGAACATATGACCATTTTCCTGATACTTATTTCACTTTCAGAATTATCAAATAATCACCCAGAATGGGATGTTAAAGCAAAGTTTATATACTCAAATCACAAGGAAGCTGTTGGAAAGCATGGAAAACAAGGCTGTAACAATCTGAAACAAGATTTACTTGCATTAAAATTGCATTAAGTGTAAGTTTTATATGCGAATACTTCTGATATTTTAATAAAAGAGAGATTAAGTAAGGGTATGTTAGATTATGTACAAGAGTCAGCTCTATGGTACTTATGCAGCATTGCGCTGTCAAATCCCAGTAGTACATCCTTTTTCTTGAGAATAAGTACAAGTTTTATGACAATTTATTGAAGAAACTCCAAGAGAACTGATGGCACCTTTATATGTTTGTAGAGAGAAGAGACTAAGAAATAATGCAGTGGTCCAGAAATGGAAATATGGAAACTTTTGAAGCGCATTAGTGAGTACTCAAGATCCATTTCGTAATTACCTAGCCAAATCTATGATTGGTAAAATTGAAGAGAAGACAATATACAAATTCTGTAATCAGAAACCCAAAGTTCAAAGGTTTAAAAACCTGCCAAGAATTGACACATAGTACATTAGCATAATTCTGCATCCAGACATCTGATTCTGACAGCTCCTGGGAGGATCCCAAACCCCACCGCCCAGCTCCGAGAGCATACAGCTCAGGATTGATACGACCAATGCTGAGGAACAACATTAATACTGCCTCGTGAGTTCTTAAATTAGCTCTGAAGACATTTCTTTAACGGTGTGAGTGCATCATGATTATGTAAGAAAGCAAAATTAGACATCAAAACAGAAGATTCCAGATTCAAAGCATAAATTGACTTAAAATAGCAATGTAAGCTACAAAGAATAGAGCTAAATATCTTGCAAAGAGATTGAAAAAATGGGATAAAGATATAAAACAGGATTTGGTTCATTCTGACAGAAAACAGGGGAAAACCAGATGAATATTGCACGGATGGTCATGGTTTAGGGCTTTTTGAGCAAAAAATCTGAAGGATAATAAATATATGAGATTGAGTGTTTCCCCATCTGCAGATTAGCCAGACTTGATCACAAGAGTAGCTCATGGACAACATTACACTTTAAATTTATTACATTCATGTTGAAGTATTCTTAATTTTTGGGGGAAATAGGTCAAGAGAACCGCATGGCTCAAATATGGAAGACAAGTTGCAGATACCAGATATGAAGCCAAAAGAACTAAAGTTGGATGCCAATACCCCCAAGGCGGATAGTGAGAGGAAATTAGGACAGTTTAGCTGCTTAACAAATTGCATTGAATCACTCATCTCTACCAATATAAGATGAAAATATACAACAGTAACATTGACAGAATGCTTATACTGCACCTTCCATAAGGGAAAGGAATACCAATCAATGCTGAAATTGTTGCTGCAAAGTCAAGCTGCAAAAGTACAGTCAAAGATGAATAGTATGGGTCTGAGTAAATTTAAGTGCTTGAAGGGAGTGACACTAAACAAAAGAGCTTTTCAAACCTGTTGCATGGAGCTGATGCAGACATTATTCCCATCCTGTCATCAAAGACAATTTGTGATTTTAGAGGAAAAAATAAAGAGTAAAACACTTTTCACCTCGCTTGAAAGATGCTCAAATTACATCACACAAACATAAACTTTATATTGGGCAGAGTACTCATTCCTCCCCTAAGAGATGCTCAAATCATACAACCCTCTTTTCTATTATGAAAATAAGTAAAATTATCCCCTAAAACTCTAATACATTTCCAACTCTAGATAGGGATTTTGACATTTTTTCCATCAAGCTGAAAATTGTATAAGCTCTCAGCTTGTTGCACAGAACGAACATGACTATTATTAAGAATAGACCCTTTTATACATACTTATAATTTTATACTACTAAATTCACAAGATAAGGCTTCAACATAATAAAAGCTCCTGATGATCATACAATTACCTAAAGATATCTTCCAATAATTTTCTACTTAAAGAAGATTTAATCATAATGATTTTACAGCTTTTATCTTTCAGTTGGCTCACCACATCTATACATAATTTTCATTCTCAGTGGTTTAGTTTTCTGGCACAAATATGACCCTGAGTGAAGCCATTAATGAAAGATATACTAATACCATGTCAAGTCGACAAGTAGAACTATCAAATTCTGGTAGTATGGAAGACGGAGGCTTCCTAAAATTCATGGCAAAGACGGCAGTTTCCACCTGCAAGATGAGGCAGTAGATATCCCAAATAAAATTGAAAGAACGAAAGACAAAGGATATTCGTGTACCCAAATGTGTGGATAGACAGTGTATAACACACCTCTTCAGCACCTCCACCACCATGATCACCATTTAGGGTTTGTCCATGGTCTCCCATCACAATAAGCATAGTATTCTCATGTAAACCCCCAGGTCCTGATTGACTTTCCAGCTCTTCAATTACTCTCTGCAGCAAGATGTTTATCAAATTGATATGGGATGAAGCGAACACCAAGCCAGCTGAATTGGACTCAAGTAAGATAACACCATGCAATCAAACACAACTTAAAATAACGCGGAGGTCAAAAAAAAAAAAAAAACCAAGACCTTTGTGCTGTCCACATCTTAGTGTTAATATTTAATACTACCTCTGGTCCTTAATATAAGATATTGTTTGTAATGTAATTTACACTACAAATGAGATTTTATATTAAGGACCGAAAGTAGTATTGTGTAAGTTTTTAGACAGACCAAAAAGTATTAGTCTATAAAACACGTGGCAGAAATATTAGAAATTAACAGAAAACATATTTATCACAAGGGATCCTCATGCATGCCAACGCACTTATGATGATTTTTTTTTACAAATGACTAAATCGTACAAGAATATATAAGAACAAAAATGGAAACTTGATTATCCACTCAAGCTGCCCAATCCCTTAGCATATATAATGAAGTGACTCCACTGAAAAAACCACGAACAGAACCAATAAAAAAAGGCTACAAAATGTTCTACCCCACGATTCATCTAAAGATAAATAAGTAGCACTGAAGATATGAACCAACCAAATGTTACAAATTACAGAAAAGAGGGGGGAAAAACCGCACCATGAGACATTATTCCCCTCCTTTGTCCACAACCTCTGAAACAAATGAAGAGAAACTTCTCCAAATCCCCCAGACATGTCTCACCAAAGACCCCAGATAATCTAATTACATAATCACATAGCCACTTTAATGTAACAACAAATGAGGGCCAGATTCTGCATTTTACATGCACAGATGTACAACAAAGAGATGAGGGAGAGAAGAAGGGAAGAATGGAGAAGTAAATGACAAATAATCTCAATCTTATTCAACAGGAAAAGGGCTAACATAAAACTAACCCTAGAGCTGTTTATAGAGTCCAAAGTACAATTATTAAAATAATAGTAATAGTACTAGTAATAATTTAAACCAACTTAAACCTAGATAAGATAAGATGAATCCAGTAGCATTTTAATATGTCAAAGCAATTAAAAAAATGGAAAACCAACAAGAAATAAATTACAACAAAGACCACTCCTATATTTTTGGCAACTAACTCCAGAAAGCGTTGTAAGAACTAAGACAGCAAGATACTAGAAAATATAATCACCATACAACATAAAACCAAAATTATCTGTCACTATTTATTTACTATGCATTAATGTGACATCAGTATAAAATCAAATTATTTATTACCATTCATTAAAATGATACTTTTAGAAATACAAGGGCACTTGATATTTTTTTGGGTTATTATTTTTTAAAAAAATTGAATACCCGCATGCAATGCATGGGGAACATTTCTAGTTGAGCTAAAAGTGACGTCACTAAACCTGAAAAGTCTTATCATTTAACACTAAAAGTACCAGTCAGAAACTTGACATACCTCTAAAATATTATTGTATTGCTTCAACTTTTCTATCATCGGGTTGGAATCAACACCAAATATATGTCCAGCATGATCCTGGAATATGCAGAAAAAAGAGAGAGAGAGAGTGGTGGAAATTACTTACCCTCTGTATAATTATAATTCAGTGAAACAAGAAGCAGAAGACTAAAAACCATATATAAAATCTATCACATAATATTGAAACTACTTATCCTATGTTTTTTTATTGGTTATTAGCACATAATGAGATATAAAATCTGAAGAAATGATTCGTCAGATCACTATAAGCAATTACTTGTGCTTTCGGCAAATCTAACAACCCTCATTGACACTACACAGCATCCAGAATACTGTCATACTCCCCAGACCATTTTAAATACAACTTCTAAACCAAAACTCAAAGCAAAATTATTGCACACATACCTTTTGCTTGTTTTCAAACACAAGATTTTTTATTTGTTTACTTTTCATAGAGAAGAAATTTCATTAGAAAAAACAATTTACGGCTAGCTGAAGGTGAAGGTATCTTCAAACCAGAAATTACAAGAAAAGCCCAAAACAGGACAAAGTAAAAGAAAACATATAATGACTACAAAACTAATAGAGGTATCCAATCTCTTTGCATATTAGATAAAATCATTTCCCTAAAGAGACAATGTGCTGAGAAACAAAGGGAAGCCATGTGGACATAAATATCCTAAGAAAAATTAAAGAAGAAGTTCCTTTAAAGATGCATGCATACCATTCCAACCATAGAACCAACGAATCCCATAAATAGCATTACCAATGTGTCTCTTGATAAATTTGATACATCACAACTAGCACAGCTATACTCACATACTTATCAAGCAATAGCTTTTGAAAAGTTGATAAACTTCTCAAAATATTCTTTTCAAACTACCATATAATCCAGTATTCAAAATCAACATCAATATATTGGCAGTGTAATACAAACTAATTAGGTTGGAAGTTTAACCCCACAAACGAAAAAAAAAAAAAAAAAAGGCAGCCCAATACACAAGGTTCCCACCAAATGGGGTCTAGGGAAGGATAGATATATGCAACATTACCCCCGCAAGCGGAGAGGCTGTTTCCAGGATTTGAACCCGTGACCTCCAGGTCACATGGCAACAACCTTACCGCTGCACCAAGGCTCACCCTCTATAAGTTTAACCACACAAACAAACAAAAGAAAACATTGTAGAAAGACAAATATATTCTTCAATGAAAGATATCAACCATACCACTCCAAGAAAATGTGAAATAAGAACATCCCAATCTTCCTCATAAAGAGATGGAATAAGGTGGTCAATACATCCATTGTCAACCTGGAGGATAGCCAACATTATGTTAGGGTGACTAAAACTATAAATGAAATGAACAAATTTTATGCCTAATCATTGAATAAAAAGCAACAACACATTTCACTCAGAAGTTTAAGGATTAAAAGATCACCCCAAAGTAAAATCTAAATATTATATGGCATTCTTTCAAAATTAAAAATAATATCATGTCATACCGTATCAAGATCTTTGACGTTGAAAGAAGGGTATGGATATGATCTTTCAAAATGATGAGGAAACAATTGTGTCCATGTGTCATCCCCCATCATAAGAACTTTCTTCCCGTTCTGAACCAACTGTAAGTAATTTGAATTTAGAAATTTAGATAAGAACAACCTTCAGGCCTCTCAAAGTAAAATGAAATTACGTGAGTACAACAACTTAGTATTACAATAGAGGTAAGAGAAGAAAAATCCTACCTGATGTATTAGGTTATCTTCAACAATTGCCGGTGCACCAAAGCTATTCCCAACATCTACAAAAGTAGGTAGTCCCCCAGTTGTCAAGCCCTACCCAAAGGAAGGAGCCAAAAACAGAGCCATAAATTTTCTCACATTTTAACAGCAAAGGACTTTCATAAAAGTGGAAAGGAAAAATGAAACACCCAAGGATCAGGTATCATCTTTGACTGCAAACAATTAAAGCAGATAATATGATAACTACATAAGCTCCAAGAAGCATCCTAGTCCCTCTATGGTGGCTCAATGAGGCATGTGGTTGCACCTAATAGTGTTGTATTACTATTCTTTTGTAAATATTGTTCTGTATCATGTGAGTGATATTTTCATTCTGTTACCACTATGTAGCAGTGAATAACAGAATCCATGTGCCCTTCATACAATTGAATACTTTGCTTGAGAACCAACTCTCAAACTTTCCCTCATTCTTGACTCTTCTTTATACTCTCTTTCTCCCTGCATGTTAAATATAGAAAACTACAGGAAAAAAGGGTCTACGGCCCATAAAAAGATATGAAAATTATCATGTCCACAGGGCAGTGCAAAGGTAAGTACCTATTACAAAAATGCAAGCAATTCAATCCCCAAATGCACCACAAAAAAGGGCGACCTAGTGCACAAAACTCCCACTAGATGGGGTCTAGAGAGGGTAAAATGTATGCGGTCTTACCCCGCAAGTGGAGAGGTAGTGATGTATCATTGCAATTCAAAATTAAATGTTAGTTATTGTTAGTTAGAGGAATAGCCGTTAGTGAATTAGTAAAAGTTAGGCGCTTACCTGATTAGCGCCTAATGACCCCTGGCTTATTTTCCTAAGCCTATAAATAGGCTATCAGAATTGTAATATATAGATTATTGTAAGAAATCAACTCATGATTGTGATCCCATGATTCCAGAATGATTGTAATCCCATGATATTAGCCTTGTCATATCTCCTGATTACTGTCTAGCTAGTTTAGGAAATGATTTTATTTTGTAATCTCTCTCATTTAGGGCTCACCGATAATTGCTCTATTTGAGTCCTATATATAGTGTAGTTGATTTCTAATGAATACACAAGTGATTGAGAGTTATTCAGTGTCCTCTGAGACCAATATGGTATCAGAGCACTAGTTCGCCACTCACAGGTGCTGGTTCAGACATATCCCTCTTTGATTACCAAGAGAACTTTGCTGCAGTAGCCAAATTTAACACAATCCAAATACTGTTGTCAATTGCAGCTAACTTGGATTGGTCACTACACCAATTAGATGTAAAGAACGCATTTCTGAATGGTGACTTGGAGGAAGAAGTCTATATGAAGGTTCCAAATGGAGTCCTAGGTCCAAGTAGCTCAGTCTGTAAACTTAACAAGTCACTATATAGACTAAAGCAATCCCAAAGGGCATGGTTTGGTCGATTCAACAAAGCAATAAAGAAACTTGGGTACAGACAAGGGCAAGCAAATGATACACTGTTTATCAAACATGATGATGGAAAAATCACTATTGTGATAGTCTATGTTGATGATATAGTCATTAGAGGAAATGATGAGGTTTCAATTGCCCAACTAAAGAAGGATCTGTCCAATGAATTCTAGGTCAAGGATCTCAGCCAAATGAGATACTTCTTGGGCATGGAAGTGGCAAAAACAAAAAAGGGAATCAATGTATCCTATCGGAAGTATTTTCTAGATCTATTGCATGAGACAGGAATGTTAGGGGCACAACCTGAAGGAACACCGATGGAAAAAGGCTGTCACCTAGAGATCAAAGAGAATGGTATCCTAGTTGACTCTGAACAATACAGATGACTTGTAGGGAAGTTGATATACCTAACCCACACACGTCCGGATATCAGCTATGCAGTTGAAATAGTAAGTCAATTCATGCATCAACCACAAGAAGAGCACATGACTGATGTATATAGAATCTTGAGTTATCTGAAGCTTAACCCAAGAAGAGGAATCTTCTTCAAGAAGAACACGACCAAAAACTTAGAAATCTACACCGATGCAGACCATACAAGAGACAGGGAAACTAAAAGGTCAACTTCAGGGTACTGCACATATGTGTGAGGAAATTTGGTGACATGGAGAAGCAAGAAGCAAACTGTAGTTTCAAAGAGCAGTGCAGAAGCAGAACTGAGAGCTGTGAACGATGGAACTTGTGAAAGATCTAGGTTATCAGGCTACTGAAAGAATTGGGAATTCCAAACGAGGGCCCCATGCAGGTCTGGTATGACAACAAAGCCAGCATTGAGATGACGAGGAACCCTGTTTATCATGATCAAAAGAAGCATGTTAAGATAAACAGACGCTTTATTAAAGAGAAGTTCGAAGCAAGCATTATGAACCTATCCTACATACAATCTGCAGATCAAATTGCAGATGTAATGACCAAACCACTAGGCAAAGCTAAGTTTGAAGGATTTCAGTGTAAGCTAGGAATGATTGACATATGTTCTCTAGCTTGAGGGGGAGTGTAGGAAATCAACTCATGATTGTGATCCCATGATTCTAGCATGATTGATATCCCATGATATTAGCCTTGTCATACACAAGTGATTGAGAGTTATTCAGTGTCCTCTGAGTCCAATAATTATGAATGATATTGAGTGTTACACAGAAATTCTCTTTTACCTCTTTGTTTCTCTATCTCTTGACTCCTCTCTTGTCTTCTAACCCTCTTAATTCACCTTCTTCCCTAATCGCTATTCTTCTTCTACCTATATTCTTTCTACACTTCTATCAATAATTACATAAGTACATCAGGCTATTTCCAGGATTTGAACCCGTGACCTCTAGATCACAGCAATTGCTCTAAGGCTCACCTTCTCCAAATGCACCGCAAAAACGAACAGGAAAAAAAAAACAAACTCAGCTCCACAATGCTTTACACTCCCTTTTCTCTTCCAAGGCCAAAAAAGTCAAGAGCTAATCCAATGTTCACCTAGAAGCCTAATCCACAATTGTTGAGCTACTACACTTGAAAGTAAAGATGTTTATCAAATTCCAAAACCTTGTATCACATAGCCATAATTACTAGTTGTGCGCGGCACAATATTTCAAAAAGGGCCCTTAGAGGCATGGTATAGTGCACATAAATATTATATGATAAACAACTCAATAATCTGCCACCCAATAGATATCTAAACAAAATCTACTCTAGCATGAAATATTCCTAGACTTGAGAACCTTAATTGATAACCCTAAATTACTGATAAGTTTTAAATTACCCCAAATTCCTGGTTGCGGATTTGTTTCTTCTTGATGTATGCATTAGAATATTACCCCATGATGCACCAAAGGACAATGCAAAATCTAAGACCACACTGAAAAAGCCAAAGTAGTAACATCTAATTAAATTTACTTAAAGATTGAAAGCCAAAAAGAAACAAATAAGTCTGAAAACTTAGACTGCCACTAAGATTATATGATAGGAATGGAAATAAGGACAGGTTTCCCATCGTGGGAAATACCTTAGATATAACAAAAGATTTGCATGTTCCTTCAAACATATGTAAGATAGTAGATAATTCATCATGTAAACACAGTAAATAAGCATAAGCATAAGGCAAAATAAGGCCAAAAATGTAAAGTGTTAACATCTAGAGTCTGTAAAAAGATGCACAGATCCATAAGAATCCAAAGAAGAAAAAAAGACTAGTTTATAGGGCCATAGCACATAGTTACCACTTCATGGGAGAACTCACATTTTATTCATGATTATCAGAAGATATTTATTATTACACTGCTATAAAAAGAAAGCAACTAATTTCACCTTCAATCGCTGCAAACTTGTTGTTGGTGGATCAGCAAAGGCTTTAAATATTCTAGCGGATGATCCATTTCTAGAAGACACCATCTTCAATACTTGTAGTTTATCCATCCATGGCTTAGCTTCTGAAGCATGTAATGAAACTATAGTAAAGCTGCAATTCATGGTCAATCTAAAAATTTGTAATAAGGTAACAAAGCACCTATTCCATAGGCAAATAATACTGGTTTATTCAAGCCTTCATTACCCCTTTTTCATAAGCCCGCCCCACAGTTGTATCAACTTCAAGGAAAAAATGAGGACTATGATATATACAACTACCCGCACACAAGCAGAGAAACCCACAGATGATATGAATTCACGCCAACAAATTGCAGGAAAAGAGAAGAAGAGTGAAATGAGAAGGTAGCATTAGATAACTGACCAGGAAAGAATGAACTGGGAGCGACAAAATCAAACCTGAAAAGGGATAGACAAAGTCAAACGCATCCAAACCATAATCGTGACAATGAAGTACATAGAAAGAGGAACCTGGACAACTCCCAAAAAATAATCAGGTGACATGGAAGATTCATAGAAGAATGAAAGAACAACATACCTGAGAGCATCAAGAACAATAATAACCAGACGGTTTATAGCGGGTTTAGTCCAACAAGACCCAACTGAAGAATTAGTGGTGCGGTTCAAGTGATCCGAAGAAGAAAAGCAAGGGGACTGGGAAATGTCAGAGCAATTGCTGTAGTAAGGAAGCTCGGTTCTAGTAAGCAGAAAGCCTCTAGTGAATAGGAAAATGGCGAGGACATGAAGCAACAGCGTCAACCACATTGGCCATATGTATTGCCACTTTCCACTCCGGCTCTTCTGTCGCGGCTCCATCTTTCTCGCCATTTCTGAAGTTCCAAGTCCCAAAGTTTGATCTCAAGAGCTTCTCAAAGGCGAGTGTTTTTCTTCATTTTCTTTTCGGCCTCGTTGAATCCGAAGTTCGAAGTCCCAAACTTTGATCTCCAGAGCTTTCTCAAAAGCGAGTGTTATTCTTCACTCTCTCTCCCGCCTTGTTGAATCCGGAAGTTCCAAGTCCCAAACTTACATCACTTTCCTTCTTGTTGAATTTTTGGGAAATTACTTAGGAAAAAAAACAGAAAATAAAAAACTTTAAATTTTCAAAATTTCAAATCAGTATTTTTTAAAAAATGAGTTGTAAATTACTTATCAATTTTTATCATTTTTTAATCAATTCTTAGCAACAAATCTGATTTAGAAATTTACAATTTCAAAATTCTTTTAATATTTTTTTTCCAATAATTTAATATTGTAAAATTCTTTGAAAACCTTATTGAGTTAACTTTATAAATCACCTCTAATCACCTCATTAGAACTAAAGAGAGGTAGATAATTTATTAACTTTATTTGAAAATAAGACTTTTTTTCAACTTTACTCATATTTAAAAGTACAGAGAAACACTACATTATACTTCAAGTTTTCTCCTGCTAAGTTGTTAATAGGAGTAATATATGGAAAAGTTTCATTAATGACCCATCAAATAACTTATACGACAACAATAAAGCATTATCTCACTAAGTAAAGTCAGCTACATGGATAATAGGTGTCATTGTGCTCGATCAAAATTAGATCCTTAGATATTATTAACAAAAAGATCTCGCTCTATAACCTTATTGAGCATTCGTTTTAGTCTTCCTTTACCTTCACCTCTTTTTAGTTTTAGAGGATTCCATACTACTTAATTAACCCACTTCACCTGCTCATCCAATGGCCTTCGTGTTCAAATCACCTCAAACAATTTTCTACCAAATTTTCCTCAATAGATATCACTCCAACTCATTTAGTACATGATAAACGAGTTATATTATAGACCAAGAATTTTTCTAGCTGAGAGGAGTAGCTTGGTGCTCTTGATCCATGATGTAAAAATCCATGAATTAGAGCTAAATGTGACAGTGTCAGGAGATATTTCTGGGTCAACCATTTCATAATACAAATCTCCTGTCTCAGTTACAAGTTCATCTTTTTTAAGAGGGCAAATTGTGTTGTACTTGACTACATTAGGCTGAGTTCCTAATATCTCTCTATCTTCCATGGCAATAATTTTCACAACCCATCATTCAAGACTCCATAGCTGACTGCAACAAACCAGTATATTATCTCCATCATTCTTATATCAGGTTGCCTACCCATCGAAAATTCTTTTCCAACATAGAGAAAGCAAAGTCCATCTTACCCACATGGCAGTAACAAGTTGCACTAGCCAACTCTGTTTCTAGCAAAGGAGAAAAAGAAAACAAACCTCAATGAGGAGAAAAAATTGAGCAACTGGCACAATTAGGGATCACAATAAGCACATAAGACCATCATATACATAGCAATAACATATAAACTGGATGTAAGATTATGTAGTTCCTTCTTAGGCAATATTTCAGACTTATTAAAATAATCACAGTCACTGGTTCAAGAACTGAGAGCTCAAAGTAGTCATACGTATAACAACTTCTCCACACAAAAATATATGGGCATGTGCTAACCGTTCATGCTTGTTCAACATCAACATGTGTTTTTAAGAAGCCTAGATCAATCATTTCAGGAAGAAGTTTTTCCACCTAGTCGTTGTCTTTTTCTTCCACGACACCGTGGACTTGAATCACTGTTTCATAAATTATAGAATCAGCTTATAATCCTTACCATGTACACAATATTCAACAAAAAAGGACAATAAGATCGCCATGTGTTTTGAAATTTTTGATACCTTCAATCCACACCAACAAACTTGGAAAGTTGTGAGATGCCATAACTGATAGAGGACTTAACTAGAAAATAAAACCAAATGTAGACAATACGTATCAAACGGATATGCTCTCATTCTTCACCATACAAATTAGTCAAGAGTATCACCATGTGTTTTGACATTCATGCACAAAAGGCCAATATCTCTTGCATATAAAACCTGCCTGGTTTGCATCATTGTTCATATATCTCTCTACTCTCTAATTTTGAGCTCAAGTTTTGCATATGGGACTGTCTTGGTTCCTTAATATATCAATGTTTAATCTTCCTCTTTATTTTCTATACACATTTACATTCATTAACTGGTTTGTTTTTGTGCAGCCTTCACCATGTTATGAAGCTGAAAGTTCTGCCTTACTGCAACTTAAACAAAGCTTTGTCATCACTAAGTTTGCTTCTCAAAGTTCTCTCAGTTATCCAACAACAAATTCTTGGATTCCTAACTCAGATTGCTGCTCATGGCTTGGTGTGAAATGTGATGAGCAAACAGGTCATGTGATTGGCCTTGACATTAGCAGCAGTCAGATTTATGGTTCCATTGGGTCTAACAGTACTCTCTTTCACCTTTCACAACTTCAAAGGCTTAACCTTTCTGATAATCACTTCAATTTTTCTCATATCCCATCAAGCTTAGCCCATCTTTCAAGGCTTACCCATTTGGACCTTTCCTGGTCCAAATTTTCTGGACAAATCCCTGAAGAGATTTCACAACTATCCAACTTGTTGGTTCTTGAATTGTGCTGTAACTATGTCACATCATCTCCTCCAATATATCTTCTGCATTTCAAGAAGCAAAACCTGAGAAGCATTGTTCAAAACTTAACTAATTTGAAAGTACTTTCTCTTGACTATATTAACATCTCATCTCCAATACCTAGTACACTCCCCAATCTGTCTTCTTTGGAATATCTTTGTCTGCTCAGTACTGGAGTGTATGGTGAATTTCCCATAGGAATATTTCATCTTCCAAATTTGGAGTATCTCGATGTGGGAGCAAATCAGGGTATCACTGGGTATTTGCCTGAGTTTCACTCAAGTGGACCCTTGAAGTTTTTAAGACTCCAAGGTGCAGGCTTCCAAGGGAATCAGCCAGATTCAATTGGAAACCTCACTAAGCTCATTTATTTGGATCTTGCATATAACCATTTTAAGGGAAATCTACCTTCTTCCTTGTCAAATATCACCCAATTAGTTCTTCTGAATGTTTCATACAACAAGCTTCACGGGAAAATACCACTCTCAATTTTCTCTCTGGAGAATCTCAGCTATATGGATATGAGAAGAAATCACTTGTTTGGGCAATTAGAACTTAACATGTTTTTCAGGAGCTTCAAGATGCTATACATTCTCTGTTTGTCAGATAACAATCTATCATTGCTTAGCAAGCCAAGTACATTCAATGTAAGTCTTACCATGAATGTTAGAATATTAATTTTGGGTTCCTGCAGGATGAATGAGTTCCCAGAAATTCTGAAAGACATGGACCAGCTGGAAGAACTTGACCTGTCAAACAATAAAATTCAAGGTACCCTCCCAAGTTGGATATATGGAAAGGAAAATCTTTGGTTATTATTACTTTTCAATAGTTCTTTTATTGGAGAAATTTCACCACTGATCTGCAATATGAAATCACTTGAGTTCCTTGAATTATCCTATAACAATTTCAGTGGCAACATTCCACCATGTTTAGGAACTTTCAGCAAAAAGTTGCAGACACTCAATCTGGGAAACAACAAGTTGTCTGGTTTCTTTCCTCATACATTCATGAAAGGAAGTTCCCTCAAGATGATTGATCTTGGCCAAAACAATTTACAGGGTCAGGTTCCTGAAACATTGAGCAATTGTAGAATGTTAGAGTATCTTGATGTCAGCAACAACCAAATCAATGGTTCTTTTCCTTTCTGGTTGGGAAATCTTCCTGAGTTGAAAGTCCTCTTGCTACGTTCTAATAAGTTTTCTGGAGTTATAAGTGCCCCGAGAACTTGCACATTTCCCAAGCTGCACATCATTGACCTTTCTCAAAATAATTTATCAGGAAATTTACCTTCAGAGTTAATTCAGAACTGGGCATCCATGGGGGCTTTCAACTCAAGTCAGCTCAAGTATGAGCCCTGGTCTCACTATTCCAAGAACCAGAGAAGCTACTGGACCATAAATTATCGTTATTCATTCACAATTTTCAACAAAGGCAAGCTCATGGTCTATGAGAAGCTCCAACAACTTTACTTCTTTATAGTCATCGATCTCTCAAGCAACAAGCTCAGTGGAGAAATCCCAGAGAGCATTGGAGACTTGAAAGGGCTTGTTTTGCTCAATCTGTCCAATAACTTGTTCACTGGTAGCATTCCATCTTCTTTGGGAAAGTTATCTCAGCTCGAGGCATTAGACCTCTCCCACAACAGTTTATCAGGGAAGATTCCTCAAGAGTTTACAAAACTCAGCTTCCTTGAATTTCTCAACATGTCTTTCAACCATCTCTCTGGCCCAATACCTCAAAACCCTCAGTTTGACACATTTGAAAGCAAGTCCTTCGAGGGAAATCAAGGATTATGTGGCATGCAATTGTTGAAGAAATGAGAAGATCATCATGGAGAGCATGTGATTGCTCCCCCTTCAGCTTCTGATGATAAAGATGATGAGTCCTTGTTTGAATTTGACTGGAAGGTAATTGTGATTGGATATGGAGGTGGACTTGCTTTTGGAACGGCTATGGGGAGCACTTTTATTTCAGAGAAGTATGCATTTCTTCTTCTTAAAAGGCTCCATATAAGAAGAGTTTAGAGAAGATACTGCCAAACAAAAACTATGCAGTTTGCTTATTGCTGCACTCAGTAGTGTTTGCAAGAGTTTCTTTGTTATTTTGTCAGCTTAATCTTTCATGTTTGCCTATGTTGCATGCTGTATAATACAAAAAATGAAATGGACTATATTGTATAATATGTATTGCCATAGGCCGATCCATATTTCACTCTATTCACGGGATTAACTAATGAAATCATTAAAGTAAAGTGCAGCAGCGGTAGAATCTATGAATTCCTTATTTATAACTATAATGTAATGTAAATTAGATTATTCTCATTCATGTATACAATAGGGTATTTATATACAAGATATGAGCCTTAGAATTAATGGCTCATTATGGTGATTGATATTAATCATAATCCTCAATTATGTGGGATACTAACTATTCCTAATTATGTGGGATACTAATTACTTCTAAGATATTTACATTATTTCCTAACACTCCCCCTCAAGTTGGAGCATAGATGTTAATCAAGCCCAACTTGTCACAAAGATGGTCAACCCGAGTGTCATTCAAGGCCTTAGTCAAAAAATCACGGCACATGTCCTGTAGAGATAAAGTTCTCCTTGATCTTATCACATACAAAGTGACAATCAATCTCAATGTGTTTCGTACGTTCATGGAACACGGAGTTGGGGGCTATATGTAAGGCAGCTTTATTATCACACCACAGTTTCGCAGGCAATGACGTGGCAAGACCGACCTCCTTCATTAACTGGTGAATCCACACAATCTCCTGTACGGACTGAAAGTTCTGCCTTGCTGCAACTTAAGCAAAGATTTTTCATCACTAAGTTTGATTATCAAAGTTCTCCAAGTTACCCTAAAACAAATTCTTGGATTCCTAGCTCAGATTGCTGCTTATGGCTTGGTGTGATATTTGATGAGCAAACAGGTCATGTGATTGGCCTTGACATTAGCAGCAGTCAGATTTATGGTTCCATTGCGTCTAATAGTACTCTCTTTCACCTTCAAAAACTTCAAAGGCTTAACCTTTCTGATAATCACTTCAATTACTCTCATATCCCATCAAGCTTTGCCCATCTTTCAAGGCTTACCCATTTGGACCTTTCTGGGTCCAGATTTTCTGGACAAATCCCTCAAGAGATTTCACAACTATCCAACTTGTTGGTTCTTGAATTGTGCTGTAACTATGTTGCATCATCTCCTCCTATCAATCTGCTGCATTTTAAGCAGCAAAACCTGAGAGGCATAGTTCAAAACTTAACTAACCTTCAAGTACTTTCTCTTGGCCTTGTTAATATATCATCTCCAATACCTAGCACATTTGCAAATTTGTCTTCTTTGCAATATCTTTCTCTGCTCAGTTGTGGCGTGTATGGTGAATTTCCCATAGAAATATTTCATCTTCCAAATTTGGAATATCTTGATGTAGCAGCAAATCAGGGTCTCACTGGGTATATGCCTGAGTTTCATTCAAGTGGACCCTTACAGTTTTTAAGAATCCAAAGTGCAGGTTTCCAAGGGAATCTACCAGTTTCAATTAGAAACCTCACTAAGCTCAATTATTTGGATCTTGGATATAACCATTTCAAGGGCAATCTACCTTCTTCCTTGTCAAACCTCACTCAATTAGTTCATTTGGATCTTTCAAGCAACAAGTTTCATGGGAGAATTCCAATCTCGATTTTCTCACTAGATTATTTGCTCTTCCTTTCTCTGAGAGGAAATCGCTTATTTGGACATTTAGAACTTAACTCGTTTTTTGGGAGCTTCAAGATGTTAACTGATCTCCATTTGTCAGATAACAATTTCTCATTGCTTAGCAAATCAAATCCTTTCAATGCAAGTCTTCCAAGGAATATAAGAACATTACTTTTGGCTTCTTGCAGCATGAATGAATTTCCAGAAATCCTGAAACGCCAAGACCAGCTGGAAGTACTTGATTTGTCAAGCAATGAAATACATGGTACCCTCCCAAGTTGGATATTTAAGAAGGAAAGTCTTTGGATATTATTACTTTCCAACAATGTTTTGGTTGGAGAAATTCCACCATTGATCTGCAATCTGAAATCAATTGAGTTCCTTGAATTATCCTATAACAATTTAAGTGGCAACATTCCACCATGTTTAGGAGCTTCTAGCAAAAAGTTGCTGACACTTAAGCTGGGAAACAATAAGTTATCTGGCTTCATTCCTCATACATTCATGAAAGGAAGTGCCCTCAAGTTGATTGTGTAGAAGCAACAAAGTCAAGATCCACAAATCAATCCACAAATCAAGGCGACAATGTGTTTCTCTGATTGTACAGTGTTATTCGTATTTTTTTCCTTGATTGAACAGTATTATGTCTGATTTACTTCTGTATAAATATATGTAACCCATTCATCTGATAATCAATAAATTCAGTCTTCCTATTTCTCTTCATGGTATCAGAGCGCTCTGAAGAAAATAATCAAGACTGAATCAAACATACCGTTGGTTCTCCGTTCCTGTCAGAACCAGTATCGGTGCCTCTGTCTCAGACATTGTCGACGCATATTAGCGTCTCCGTCTCTGTCGACATTCCCTCTGCCGGCGATTGAATCCTCGTCGGAGGAGCCAGAAATTCTTCTCAGAAATTTCTGACGTTCTCGGTGACTCTCAGTATTGATCGGACAAACACAGAAGGGAGGAGACTCGAACTACCTCACCATCGAACACCACCATCTCCGATCTACATGCGGATGTGATTGAGCACATCCTCTCTCACCGTCGAACACCACCATCTCCGATCTTCATGCGGATGTGATTGAGCACATTCTTTCTCAGTCGGCCATCCTCTCTCGCTCACTCCGACGAATCGGTGCTCTTCCTTCGGAGCCTCCACCGATTGTCCTCCGGAACTTTCACCGCCTCAAACCTCAGTGAACCACAACCACGTCCACGAGTCCTCACTCCTCTGGGTCTCGCATCTCGGCCTCTGCCCTCTCCGCTACCAGTCCCTCTCGCTCGGCGTCGGCTCCCAGGCTCTCGGCGTCGCCTCTCAAGTCTCAGGACTCAGATTAGACACTGAGATTTTGCCCCCCGCACTCTCGACTCTATCTCTCTCCACTGCTCCAGATCAGAACCGACGACGATCGAGAAAGTGCTCACGTATTTAGTTGATTAAAAGACCATTCTGTCATTTTGGAAATTCAGAGGACCAATCCGTCATTTTTTTTGGAAGACCATTCTGTCATTTTGGAAATTCAGAGGACCAATCAGTCATTTCCAATATTCGAAGGACTAAATTGGTATTTCTGAAATTTTAAGAACCACTCTGTCATTATTTTTCCAGTCACTATGTCTACAGTTTCAGATGCCTCTTCCACTGTGCCTCGATCTAGTTCTAATGACCTCTCAACGGTCCTCCTTGTCTCTGAGAAACTTACTAGCGATAACTATCGGGAGTGGTCTCAATCCATGACTCTTGCCCTCGATGGACGTGACAAACTCGAATATATAACTGGTGAAGTAAAAAGGCCACCAACATCAGAAACCAAGGAGTTCCGTAAATGGAAGTCTGAAAATGCATTGGTATCCTCTTGGTTAATTAATGCAATGTCATCCTCAATTAAGAAGAGTTTTATGTATCTTCCCTCAGCTCAAGAAATTTGGGAAGCTCTTCGTGAAACATACAGTCCTGTAGGAAATAGGTCCCGCATATTTGATGTCAAGCAAAAGATATGGCAGCTAAAACAGGACCATATGCCACTTGATGATTATTATCTAGAAAAATCCTCACTTTGGCAAGAACTTGATGCCTTGCAAAATCAAACTTATCATTGTGGGGCAGATGCTCAAGAGGATCGCAAAGCAAAAGAAGCAGAGAGAGTTTATGAGTTACTTTCTGGTCTTAATGTGGTTTATGATGATGTTCGGGCTAGAATTCTTAGCCAAGAACCCTTACCGTCTGTGCGTGAAGTCTATACTTTCTTACGAAATGAAGAGGATAGACGTAAATCAATGCTTAAAAATTCAAATAATTCCGCTGCTACTTCTGAGGCCTCAGCACTTGCTGTTCGATCCACGGAACAAAAAGGTTCTAAAGGTCGCCCATTCTGTGATCATTGTAAGAAACAGGGGCACACTAAAGACACTTGCTGGAACCTCCATGGTAAACCTGCTGATTGGAAGCCAAAGAAAGGGAAAGGACGAGGTTACGTGGCTGAAACTTCTCAAAGTGATCAGCTGCATAAAATCATGGAAATGCTAGCCACAATGCAGACTACAACAATGCCTACTGCCACAGTGGTAAAGAGAGGTAATTTCTTTCAAGCATTGGCTGTAATAAAAGAACTATGTACAGGAAATTGTTGGATTGTTGACTCAGGTGCCTCAGATCATATGACTGACAATAAGACTCTCTTCTATTCATATACTCCTATCACTAAGGGAGTCACAGTGCGAATCGCTGATGACTCTGAATCTGTTGTCATTGGAATTGGTTCCATCAGAATCTCCGCTGCACTTACTCTTCACTCTGTGTTGCATGTTCCAAAGTTGAAGTGTAATTTACTATCTGTGAGCAAATTAGCAAATGATGAACGTTGTCAAGCTAATTTCTTTGCTACCTACTGTATTTTTCAGGATCTGCTGACGGGAACGACGATTGGGAGTGCTAAAGAGCTTGATGGTCTCTATTACCTTGATGAAAGTGATAATCCTCGGATTAAATCTTGTAATAAAGTGTCTCTCCATAGCGCTAGTAATTTGGAATTATGGCACAAACGTTTAGGTCATCCAAATTTAAATTACATGTCTCAGCTGTTTCCATCCCTTGTTTCTAATAAAATTCCCTCTGATTTTCATTGTGATTCATGTGAAAAGGCTAAGCATCATCATACTTCATTTCCAAAAATCCCATACCAAGCCTCAAAACCTTTTTCCACAATTCACAGTGACTTATGGGGACCTTCTCGCACACCAAACCGATCAAAAACAAAATGGTTTATCACATTCATCGATGACCATACACGTGTCAGTTGGGTTTACTTATTGAAGGATAAAACAGAGGTGTATCAAACATTCCTTAACTTTCACAATATGATCCAAACCCAATTCCAAACCCCAATCCAGATTCTGCACACAGATAATGGGACTGAATACTTCAATCAGACCCTATCCACCTTTTTAACCGAAAATGGCATTGTCCACAAAAGTACTTGTCCCAATACACCTCAACAAAATGGTATTGCAGAACGAAAGAATCGCCATATTCTTGAGACTGCAAGAGCCCTTATGTTTAGTGGTAATGTTCCTAAATATCATTGGGATGATGCTGTCCTTACTGCCACCTTCCTCATTAACAGAATGCCAAGCCGACCACTGTCTTATAAAACACCCCTTCAACTTCTCCACCACTACTATAACCTCCCGTACCTTGTAAACACTCTGCCTCTACGGGTGTTTGGCTGCACATCCTACGTTCATCTCCATCACACCAACAAACTTGACCCTAAAGCCCTTCGGTGTATCTTCCTTGGCTATTCAAATTCTCAAAAAGGATACAAGTGTTATGATCCGGTCTCTAAACGTTTATTTGTCACATGTGATGTCACCTTTCTTGAACATACACCTTTTTATGCCTTGTCTGCAATTCAGGGGGAGAGAACTGGTGAATTTCAGCCAAATGAAACACAAAAAGACGATCAGACAGTTACAATTTATGTACCTACCCACACAGATCCTACTCTCGATACCTCTGATACTTCTGATAACAACCTTGAGATTCCTGATCATCCTGATATCCTTGATATCCCTGATAATGTGCCAATTACAAGGGGAGACACAAATATGTGGGGTAATACCTACATGCGACGACACAAAAGAGGTAATGAACCACAGGCTATTAGCACTCACCAAGAGTCAGTACCAGAGGCAGATCCAAGAGAAATAGAAGATTCTGATCTTAATCTTCCCATTGCGGTGCGAAAACAACCAAGACAACCCAGATCAAACACTAGATATCCTATGGAGAAATTTGTCTCTTATAAGGCTCTTTCATCTAAATACAATGCATTTGTCTCTCATCTTGATAAAATCAGGATACCAGACACGATTGATGAGGCTATGGCTATACCTGAGTGGAGACAAGCTGTCTTAGAGGAGATGGAAGCTCTCAAGCAAAATAAGACATGGGATGTAGTAAATCTACCTGAAAGGAAAAAGGCCGTTGGATGCAAATGGGTATTCACTCCTAAATATAGAGCAGATGGAACACTCGAGAAATACAAAGCTAGATTGGTTGCACAAGGTTTCACACAAAAATATGGGGAAGATTACACAGAAACATTTGCTCCGGTAGCCAAGTTGAATACCATCAGAATACTATTATCTATTGCAGTGAATTTAGATTGGAATCTGCACCAACTCGATGTAAAAAATGCCTTCCTCAATGGAGAACTCAAGGAAGAGGTGTATATGAAGTTACCTCCAGGGTTCCCAGGAAAAAAGGATGACCAAGTCTGCAAGTTAAAGAGGTCATTATATGGGTTAAAGCAATCTCCACGTGCTTGGTTTGACAGATTCACCAGGGTTTTGAAGAGACATGGATATACTCAAGGGCAGAGCGACCATACTTTGTTTGTCAAACATCATAAGGGTAAGATGGCTGTTCTGGCTGTATATGTTGATGATATAATCCTTACAGGAGATGACAGTGTGGAAATCAATCAAATTAAGAAAGCCCTAGCACGAGAATTTCAGATCAAAGATCTTGGAGAAATGAAGTATTTTCTTGGAATGGAAGTTGCCCGATCCAAGAAAGGAATTTATATTTCCTAAAGGAAGTATATTCTCGATCTTCTGAAAGAAACAGGGATGACAGGTTGCAGACCCAGTGACACACCTATACGGGTAGATAAAATAGATGAAGATGCAGATCTCGGTAAGGCAGTGGACTTAGGGAACTATCAACGGATGGTAGGTAAACTCATATACCTATCTCATACTAGACCAGACATTGCATTTGCAGTAAGTGTGGTTAGCCAGCATTCTCATGATCCTAAACAGAAACATTTGAATGAAGTTTACAGGATCCTTCGTTACTTAAAGGGATCTCCAGGACGTGGCTTGCTGTTTAAGAAAACTGACAAACGAATTGTAGAGTTATTTACAGATGCTGATTGGGCAGGTGACCGAGAAGATAGGAAATCCACATCTGGATATTGCACATATGTATGGGGTAACCTAGTCACATGGAGAAGCAAAAAGCAAAGTGTAGTTGCGAGAAGCAGTGCTGAAGCTGAATACAGGGCTGTAGCATTGGGAATTTGTGAGGGAATATGGATAAAACGTGTTCTTGAAGACTTGAGGAAGTCCATAAATCTACCAATCAAGGTCTATTGCGACAACATGGCTGCAATCAACATTGCTCATAATCCAGTTCAACATGATAGAACTAAACATGTTGAGATAGATAGACATTTTATAAGGGAAAAAGTTGATGAAGGTATCGTTGATCTAAGATATATTCCTTCTAAAGAACAGACTGCAGACATCCTCACCAAAGGGCTGCCCAAGGACAGATTGGAATATCTGATTGGCAAGTTAAACTTGATTGATATCTATAGTTCAACTTGAGGGGGAGTGTAGAAGCAACAAAGTCAAGATCCACAAATCAATCCACAAATCAAGGCGACAATGTGTTTCTCTGATTGTACAGTGTTATTCGTATTTTTTTCCTTGATTGAACAATATTATGTCTGATTTACTTCTGTATAAATATATGTAACCCATTCATCTGATAATCAATAAATTCAGTCTTCCTATTTCTCTTCAGATTGATCTGGGCCAAAACAATTTACAGGGTCATGTTCCTGAAACATTGAGCAAATGTAGAGTGTTAGAGTATCTTGATGTCAGCAACAATCAACTCAATGGTTCTTTTCCTTTCTGGTTGGGAAATCTACCTGAGTTGAAAGTTCTTGTGCTGCGTTCTAACAAGTTTTCTGGAGTTATAAGAGCCGCAAGAACTTGCATATTTCCCAAGCTGCACCTCATTGACCTTTCTCATAATGATTTCTTAGGAAATTTGTCTTCAGAGTTAGTTCAGAACTGGGCATCCATGAGGGCTTCGAACACGAATCAGCTCAAGTATGAGCTATGGTATCACTATTACAAGCAAATAGGAAGCTACTGGAGGTTCACTTACCCTTATTCGTTCAAAATTTTCAACAAAGGCAAGCTCATGGTATACGAGAAGCTCCAACAGCTTTACTTCTTCATTGCCGTTGATTTCTCAAGCAACAAACTTGGTGGGAAAATCCCAGATTGCATTGGAGACTTGGAGCGGCTTGTTTTGCTCAATCTGTCTAATAACTTGTTCACTGGTGGCATTCCATCTTCTTTGGGAAAGTTATCCCAACTTGAGACATTAGACCCTTCCCATAACAGCTTATCCGGGAAGATTCCTCAAGAACTTACAGAACTGAACTTCCTTGAATTCCTCAATGTGTCCTTCAACCATCTCTCTGGTCCAATACCTCAAAACCCTCAGTTTGACACATTTGAAAGCAATTCATTCGAGGGATATCAAGAATTATGTGGTATGCAATTGTTGAAGAAATGTGATGAAGATCATCATGGAGAGCATGTGATAACTCCCCCTTCAGATACTGATGAAGATAATGAGTACTTGTTTGAATTTGACTGGAAGGTAGTTGTGATTGGATATGGAGGTGGACTTGCTTTTGGAATAGCCATGGGAAGCACTTTTATTTCAGAGAAGTATGCATTGCTTTTGCTTAAAAGGCTCCATATAAGAACAGTTTAGAGAAGATACTGACAAGCAAAAACTATGCAGTTTGCTTATTGCTGCACTGAGTATAGTGTTTGTAAAAGTTTCTTTATGGGTATATTGTGTCATCTTGATCTTTCATTTTTGCCAATGTTTCTTGCTGCATAGGTAATATAAAAAAATGAGACGAGCTATATTGTATAATATCTATGATTTTCTTGTTTATAACAATAATTGTTACTGGAAGCTTGTAAGCATTACATTCATAATCTTGGTTCACTGTGTAATATGTGATTGTAATAACTTGTTCCAACTGTTAAGAGACAGATTTGTGGACTCAACAGTTTAGCTTTCGTGTTTCAAATATTTGTTTAGTTAATCAAAGCCTATAGTCAAATTCTAAGGTTGTTAGTCATGCCCTTTCTTTCTGTTAAGGGGATAGCTTCTGATATATATATATATATATATATATATTTTTTTTTTTTTTTTCAAGCTTCCATATGATGATGTGTTGAGTATTCTTTCTGTGTCTAGTTTTACATAGGATGACCAAGTGGTGATATATTAAACAGACGCTCTGGCTTGTCATGTATTCTTATTTCTTATTGCCTCATTCACTTGGTCTCTCTTAGAATTGTTGTTCTTAAATTCACGTTTTCCATTTCTTGCTGATCTTACTGTTGGAATTAAATGACTAATGATCTGTTGTTACCAATTTTGTAAGTTGATTTTATGTAATTAATGATCTCTCTTGTCTTCTCCTGTCTTCTTCTTAGCAAGTTGAATGGCTTCCTTTTGATTATTTAGAATTTAAGATGATAAAGTGTAACTTAAACATATTGTCAACAAAGGTTGATCCAATTGGTAATGATTTAGCTTATAATCCATAAAGTCGTGAGTTAAAAAAAAAAATGTAATGTCATGGTTAGCATCTATAACTCATAAACTTTTCCCAGTTATAATCTTTCATTTTCCTGTATTTCTGGTGAAGCTCTTCAGACTTGTTTAATTTGAGGCTAAATAAAAAAAGGAGCAAAATCAGTATCAATACTGTCTAAATAAGTAAAGAACTAATATCCTAACCAAATTAAGTTGATGTCACTAGTGGGAGCTTGGGTTTTCATTCCTTATTTAATTTCTCAGCTTTTTTTTTTTTTTATTTGATCAAAGGTTTTCCTTTTGAGGCTTAGAGTATAAATGGTTTTCGTCTCTTCCAACAAGTTTGCTTCCCAAGATTCAAACTTGTGTTATTCTCTTTATGGGGTAAGGCATCATATCATATCAACCTACAGCTCCTTGGTAATGATTCTCAGCTTTTAGGTATGAAACAAATCTAATTAGAATTAATCAACTCTTAACTACTGTGCTTGAAAAATATTAGCCTCACTATCAGCCAACAAACTTCAAAATTAATATTAATTTAGTTGGATTTGAATATGAAGTTATGAAATTTATTAGTATTTTTTAGTATCATATATAATAAAATTTGATTACAATAAAATTTGAAACAACATTTCTAGTCATTTAATGAGATTTTAAAAATAAAAAAATAAAATGGTTAAAGTGCAAATTTGTCCCGGAAATTTTCGCTGAGGCCTGAGGGGAAAAGTTGTCCCGGATGTATTTGTCCCGCAAATTTGCAAATTTGCAAATTTGTTGGTTTTGATCCCTATAGTTTCACAATGATTTAATTTGAGTTTAAGCACAGACATCAAAACAAAAACTCATTCAAAGTATAGGGATCAATCGTTAAAAGGCCTGTAGGAATCAAAACCAATGATTTAAAACTATAGTGACTAAAACAAAAAGTGAATTAAATTATTATTACTAACAATGTAATCAACCATTTAGATATTTTTATTTGTTTAATTGATTAAGTGAAAAGAAATATAAAGACATAAGCGCTTTAATCAACTGGGTTGTTCCAACTTAACCAGTGGTCTCGTATTCAAATCCAGGTATGCAACTGTGATAATTATTTGGAGATAGTGAGATTCCCTCACTGAGGGCCTACATTTCTGTAAACTGAACTAATCAGTTATAGTAGGGCCGGATGCCATGGCTTGATTATTTTGCTCAGTAAAATGATTGTGATGAGAGATGAGCTTTGCTTCTTCAACAAGTGATCAGAATTTTCAAACAGGGGCAAGGGGAAAAAATATATCACTTGTTGATGAAGAATTATTGATGTTCGTATAAGAAGCTAACTAATGCACATGTGCATGGCTTTGTAGGGTTCCTGCCAACCCAACATGGTCACGCGCCAATTGATAAGTCTCTCAATCAAAAAGGACTTTTTGACTTGTACCCTCCAAAACCCTTTTTTTGTTTTCATCTTCATGAGAAGGAATGGTAGAAGATAGCTACATTCGTTAGTGGAAGATATCATATCGTATCTGTGTAATTATCATCATATGGGTCCCCATTTAGATACCCCACTTCATTAAGTCTCTAGCCCAAGTTCTTTTCTTGTTCTTCCTACTTTTTGACGTTTTCTTGCTTTCCAGTATCTATCTATCTATCTCTGTTTTCTTTCACGTGAAAAGGTATATATAAATAACAGTCGCAAAAGGAATATTACCCTTTTTTTCCTTCCATTCCATTTTAATTCACAGTTCCATTTCTGACATGTTATGTTGAATTTGAAGCAATAAACTTTAATTTCCCATTTTTGACTACGTTAGGTAACTTCAGTTGTTCCTGCTATATTTTTTTGTCTTATTTCTCAGTAAACTCATAGTTAGACTTGTAGGCCTTACCCCACCACCCGGTATCTGACCCCTTTGTGATACCCTGGCCTTCTCAACTGGGCCAAGTAACCGAGCAACCTCAAGAAGTGAGAGTGCATGTCGTTTAACAGATTATCTCCTCTTCTAACAAATGTGTTTCTTAGGATTCTAACTTGTATTTTCATTCTTATGAGCCAATACCACTTACCATCTCGATCGATGACTTATTGGTTGTAGTTTAAGATATTATGAAGTCTGAATTATATACAGATTGAAATGGTGATTATTGAAACAGCAAAGTATGGCCCACACACAAGTGAGGACCCGTGGCTCTGGACAACCACAATCTATATGGTTTGAACACCAGCTGTTTGATAAAAATGGCCAAAGAACTTCACCAATATCAACATCTCCATTTGGGGTCTCTGTCTCTCTCCACTTCACTACCTTAAACCCATTACACTCCTATATATATATATATATATATTTTAAATCTTCCTCTGACATCTCATTTAAATATTATTTTACTGGCTTTTCTCATTCTTAATGGATCGTACTGATAAGCAGCAGCAGCAGCTGTCCTTGGGAAGGAGTACAAGGCATCGATCCAATGAATGGTTTGTGCTTTGTTCCTTGATTTCTAAGTGCTTTTTGTTGCTTAATTTGCTCATTCCATCTAGTTTTTTCTTTTTGTGAATAATATTGTTTTTGGTAATTTTGGCTATGATTGAAAACTGAACTTAGATCCTTTAATTCTTGCTGACAAGTTTGATACCATGGAACCAAAAGTTATAGATTTTTGGGTTGAATTTTATTCATTGAAGTTTCAGGGTTTTATTTCTTCTTTTGTTTCCCTTAAAACATTTCTGTTGAGGGGTGAGTTTCATTAGTCTCTGTTTCCAGTTTTCTCAAGGGTGATCAAGTGGTGTTAGTTGGATACTTCATTTGATTAGATTATACTGTTATTGGAATTTAGAACTCCAATTTTTAATGACTAAAAATCCTTCTTCTTCTTTGGGTTGGTTGTGTGATCCGTAATGTCCATACCGACCAAAATGGGGAGACTGATCATTTGTCTTCATATATATGTTTACAATCTGAATTCTGTTTCTTTCTTCTCACACACTGTTTAAATCCTTCTTTTCTGTATATTTTCACGTATTTTATGAATTCCCCTGTTTTTCCTACCTGTCATTGTTAGAAAAATTGAGGTGCTACTACTTACGTCTCAAAATATAGGACTTGTTTAGTGAAAGAATAACCCTTGTGCATACTATTAGAACGCACATGAATTCTGTTGTAATTGATGCTAGAAAGTACTTAGTCAGATCAAGATCTATTTTTTTCTTCAAGTCAAGAAACTTTAGCTTATCAATGAATTCTTAAATTCTTAAGTTAATCTTTATCTTCGCAAGTTTATTCCTGCAACAAATTATTTCTTCTGAAATATTGGCCATTAACCAATTTGTAGGATTTTCCGGGATGTACCAAGTGATATAACTATAGATGTAAGTGGAGTAACATTTTCTTTGCACAAGGCAAGTATCCATCTTGTTAATTTGAACTCACTTCTATTCTGATGAACAGCACAACGATTCTGATTGTTCTTCCCTTTATATGAAGTTTCCTCTTGTTTCTAGAAGTGGGCAAATCCGAAGCTTAGTTGCAGAACATAGGGATTCTGATATCTCAAGAATTCAGCTTCTTAATCTACCAGGAGGTACTGACTCCTTTGAGCTGGCTGCAAAATTCTGCTACAACATAAACTTCGAAATAACATCCAAAAATGTTGCTCAGCTCTGTTGTGTTTCTGATTACCTTGAAATGACCAAAGAATTCTCAAAAGACAACCTCGGCTCCAGGGCTGAGGAATATCTAGACAGCATTGTCTGCAAGAACCTTGAAATGTGCATTGAAGTCTTACAGCAATGTGAAAACCTTCTCCCTCTAGCTGATGAGCTAAAAATCGTTAACCGTTGCATTGAAGCGATAGCTTCAAAAACTTGTGCAGAACAAATAGCTTCTAGTTTCTCAAGGTTAGAGTATAGCAGCTCAGGGAGGCTGCACATGAGCAGGCAACCAAATTGTGATGCTGACTGGTGGATAGAAGATCTTTCTGTTCTTCGCATTGACATGTATCAACGTGTCATAACCGCGATGAAATGTCGCGGGGTTCGGCCTGAGAGCATTGGTGCTTCCCTTGTAAGTTATGCTCAGAAGGAATTAACAAAAAAATCTAGTTTGTGGAATCCGTCAAGCCAGACTAAAGCTGATTCTGATTTATTTGATCATGAAAAGCTTGTGGTTGAGACTATAGTCAGCCTTTTACCAGTTGAGAAGCTAGTTGTTCCAATCACTTTCCTTTTCGGGCTGCTTCGAAGCTCGGTGATGTTTGATTGTGCTATTGCTTCTAGACTTGATTTAGAAAGAAGGATTGGATCACATCTTGATGTTGCCACTATTGATGATCTTCTGATTCCATCATTCAAGCATGAAGGTGATACCTTATTTGATGTGGACACAGTTCATAGGATTTTGTTGAACTTTTGTCAGCAGGATGATAGTGAGGATGATCTTGATGATGTTTTGGTTTTCGAATCCGATAGCCCTCGTTCTCCTTCACAAACATCATTAGTCAAAGTGGCAAAATTAGTGGACAATTACCTTGCTGAAATTGCACCTGATGCAAACCTCAAGCTTTCAAAGTTTATGGTCATTGCAGAAACCTTGCCAGCACATGCACGAACCGTTCATGATGGACTGTATCGAGCCATTGACATTTATTTGAAAGTATGTTTTTTGTTAATGCAAAGGAAAAGTTTATTCATTTCAGAAATGCTTTTTGATCAATTTCAGTGAGACTACTTGCCTAACCATTCTCTTCCTAAAATAGTTTATAAAGTTTTATCGATACAATAGTTAATTCTTGCATGAGAAATGACATTAACTTTTCTTACTTATGTGACATGCTATCTCTTGAATCACATATAATTTAAATCTAGCATGAAGGCCAAGAAATATTTTGATTTCTTTCACAAAAAAATCAACCTGCAGTAATTGATATCCTTATAGAGACATGCCCCAGGGATATTCATTAGGCCTTTATATACTAGACTTTTGACAAAACACATGAGTTTGACTTTGATACCATTTCCTGACTCAAAATGTTAAGGTAAAATTGAGTAACCAAGCACCTCCAAATTTAGTCATCACAGCACACAATCAATCTCACAGAAGTTACAAAGATGAGTTTCTCTCTATACATCACTTTAGAGTTTATAGTATTAGGTCTATGTTCTGTTCAAATTATAAGTATCAGGTCTATGAACAGATTCTATACATACATAGTTCCTATAGTTCAATTCTAGTTAACATAAAAGACTTTTTCTCACTCTTTACTCTCATCGGGCCCCTAAAATCTCTGTAACCACATCTGTTTTAATTCTTCTGTCAATGCTTTTTCTCAGGCTCATCCAGGCTTATCAGATTTGGACAAGAAGAAGCTATGCAAATTGCTTGATTTCCAGAAGCTTTCACAAGAAGCCGGGGCTCACGCTGCCCAAAATGAGCGCCTACCTCTCCAGTCAATAGTACAAGTTCTTTACTTTGAGCAATTACGGTTGAGAAATGCCTTGTGCTGCTCCTCTATGGAAGATGACCCCAGGCCAATGCACCAGTCATGGCGCATGAGTAGTGGGGCACTAAGCGCGGCTATGTCTCCCCGAGACAACTACGCATCATTGAGACGAGAAAATCGTGAGTTAAAACTAGAGCTAGCTCGGTTAAGAATGAGATTAAATGATCTGGAGAAGGACCATGTGTTCTTGAAAAGGGATATGGCAAAGTCTGGTTCAAGAAAATTTATGAGTTCTTTCTCAAGAAGGATCAGTAAGCTTAGTTTCTTTGGACTTGGTTCTTCTAGAGGATCTAGTTCTCCTACGTCTAGGAATTCTCACAGAATAGATTCAAAGGTTATTGAGAGAACCTGTGCTAGCACTGAGTAGGTAAAGTTTGTAACTATTGGTTCTCTACAACAATGCATTTGGAGAATCACACACACAAAAGAATATGTAAATGTATATCAGACACTCACTTTTCACACAAATCCTATGTTTTTTTTTTATATCTCTCTCTGAATATAAACATTCTGATTGGTAACTTGATTGCTTTCTTTGTTTTCTTGTTATGTTTTTCACCAGATATACTTGTTGTGAAAAAATACTACTAGTCATGCTTGTGAAGGCAAGTTTTCAGTTCATTTTGTTCATCTTTATTTCTCTCTGTCTAGGCCACTTTGTATGTTAGAAGTGACATTTGTTAGTATAAGGAGGTTCATTTTGTTTATCTTTATTTCTTTCTGTCTACGCCACTTTGTATATTAGGAGTTACATTTGTTTCCTATGAGGAAGTGCTTTCTTGGATTTCAACCTCACATCTTGTGATTATATGCATATCATAGAACTTGATGTTCAATCTCTTCCCTGCTCAACACTACTGTATTGGGGACGGGAGATATTGATATGTTACAGAACTTTATGAGTGTTTTTTATCATCTTTTTCTTTTCGATTTTTTTAATTGAAAAGTTTACATGAGTTGGATTTTATGAGTTCACTTGCATTTCATTTAGTGAGGCAGTTTGAGGGGGAAGAGAGAAGGGGCAAATCATGGTTGGTAAAAATTTAAAAGTAGCATTAAATACCCTAATAATAAATTAGCTACCAGACCTGCTCACTGTGTCTCAGAAGTACCTTTATTTTAGCTTAATATTTAAATAGCTATTGGCGCATAAGTCAAATGGGTCAAAAATTGATCCAAACATCTCTAAATCTACCATTATACGATTCCAAGTTTTCATCCCACCATGCCTTGCCTTCAAAACATGGATCCAAACATACTCTAAAATTTTATAAAAGATAAACATAGATGTCCTTTTGTGATAATATACTAATTAGAATAGAAATAACTTGTCATCTCAAGTTTAAATTAAAATTGCACAAGTTTTTTAAACTTTTAAAGCATATATTTTAGCTTCATTTTAAATGTATAAATGTATAGGCTAAAATACTCTCTTTTTTTAATCAGGATAAGTTAAAATATTCTTAATTAACCTGAATATATGTACAATACAAACCCCAAAAAAACTCAATATATAATTATTACTATTAAAAGAATTTTTTTACTAAAAAATATTTATTTGAACCAAATTTTTATTTTATGTGAAAAAATGAGAATTTACATTTAAATACAAAATAGGAAAAATATAAATAAAACCAAGGTATTAAAATCCGGACTGGGTATTGAACCGGTCGGAGTATTGGGTTAAGGGTCAGTGGGTCAAACTAGGGCCAAACCGAAGCTAAACCGGGACCAAACCAGTGAGTAATTGAAGATTTTAGACTTATAGTATGAAATTATAAAGGAAAAATTTTTAAAAAAAAATTTGAAAAATTGGGACCCGGACCGGACCGTCTACTGACCGGTGCGGCGGGTTTCAGGCCGGACCGGCCGGTCCGGTCCAGGTTTGAAAACCCTGAATAAAACTAACAATAAAATAAAGAGAAACACAAAGCTATATTAATATTATTATGCCTCATATAATGAGAGAGAGAGAGAGAGAGAGAGAGAGCTGTATGCCAATTGTTACGTTCACATGGCTTATAAGGGAGCCATCACATTATTTATTACTTATTACTTCTCCAGTCATTAATCATCATTAATATAAGATATATTTGGAAAGATTATATTAGTTCTAAATATAATATATAGCTTTTATATTTGTCAATCTTTTCCTAATTTACTTCTATTGATGCTCCATCAATAATAATCAAGGAGGAGAGAGAGAATAAGGGAATCAAGAAAGATGACTAGGGTGTTTTAGAAAATACATGTTATAATAACTAACTTCCTTAATCTAATCAAATTAGGTGAACATGTCGGAGGGAGTAATATAAATTATTTGAATTTTTATAATTATACAAATATAAGTACAAATTAATTCTTAAGTTGCCTTAAATTAATTTAGTCTTCCTTATCACAATATACATCCCTATGGGTTACTAGATTGAGGAGGTGGTTTCAACCTTATATTGTTGGTCGAATTATGTGTGCACATCTACTCCGTAAAGATAGATAAAAGAATAAATATCTTTAGAAGTCATCAACAGATTGTCGGTATTCTATTAAATCTACATATCATTCCCTTTTTACAGGTATCCATCATGCTCGTGAAACCTTTTGGAAAGCACTTTGGAAGTGGTCAATACCGGAGAATATCAAGTTTTTTATGTGACTATTTGCACATAGTTGAGTACACACGGCGTAGCTGAGAGTTCACAGGGGCATTGTTGAGTCCACTAGATGTCCTTTTGGGTGTAACCAAGATGAGGATTCCATGCATTTACTGCGAGCCTATATTAGTGCCAAGGAAAGATGGATTTCTGTTGTCACACCCTCCTTGTGCGAGCATTTCACATCTCTACAAGATTTAGAGTGGTTACAATGTAACCTCAAACATGAAGTAGGAAACTCTTCCAGATGCAAGAAACTCTTTGGAGAGGATAGTGACCTTGACTATAGGAATGCTAATGATAGTTTATTGCGAGCTTCTTGGGACCAAGGTTTGTCATCACACTATCATTTATATACTAAACAACCTTTAGCAAGACGGGATGATCTTAATGCACAGCCAGAGTTCATCAAACTTGAGATTGATGGTTCAGTTCTAAGTTCGAGTAGCAGCGGTTGTGGAGGGGTCATTGGCGGAACAGAGGATAAATGGATAGGTGGTTTTATTTGCAAACTAATGAATGTTCTGCTAGCTATTGACGAACTCACTGTAGTTGTCCAAGGGTTACAAATAAGCTGGAATAGAAAATACACAAAAGTTGAGGTGGTTACTAATTGTATCGAGGTTGTTAATTTGCTAACAAGAGTTTATGACTGAGATCAACCCTCCAGGATATCATAGAAGATGCTAGACTTTTGGTAAATAGGAACTGGCAAATTTTGTTTAGCTATGTTTCTAGAGAGATGAACATGATGGCGAACCATCTTGCCAAGATGGCTCATAGTATTGTAAAGAATTTTTGTTTTCTTAATCAACTACCACCTTCTTTTTAGGAGGAGATGGGTGATGATAGTATGTAGTTTTGATGTCGACTAGACTGGCCTATAATGCTCTTGAGTTAAGAAATTTCAATATTTATTAAAAGAATTTGAAAAGGGTATACGGTATCTTTGTTTAAGAAAGGGCTAATGGAGCCAACAAATATTTATTTAATTTACGAGAATTTGACTCATAACTTGCAATGCCATAAATTCCTTTTCTTTTTGGGAAATCTCACTTAGTTTCCAGGAACCCGAAAAATATCAAAAAAGTTTTAATACAGATTCTTCGATCAAAAAAGTCTCAGTGTAGAATATTCTATTAAAAAAGTCCTTAGAGACCTTAGTGATATAGATGAGCTTGTCAGTAGCCACTCTATGACTTGTTAATATAACCCCATACATTTGTTAACGGAAGCTACTTAGTTAATATAGATGAACTTGTCAATAACTATTTTATGACTTATCAATATAGTGACATACACTTGTCAACGGGAGCTAACTTAATTAACATAGATAGGCTTGTCAATTGCCACTCTATGACTTGTCAGTATAATCATATACTCTTGTCAATAGGAGCTGCTTTAATTAACATATATGAGTTTATCAATGGTTACTTTATGACTTATTAATATAATCACATACATTTATCAATAAGATAAGTTCACATTTGGAATCTATCTCACTGATGTCCCTAGGGACTTTTTTGATAAAAGATTCTACAATGGGACTTTCTTGATAGAGGAATCTACACTAGAACTTTTTTAATATTTTTTCTAATCCTTAAAGCCTGAGCGATATTTTCCCAAATTCCTAGATTCATGGAGATATAGAACAACATATAAGTTATCATGCTTGCATATCCACCATTTGATTCTTCAACAATTATTCCAATAATTACATATCCGATTTGACCTATAGACAAATACGCAAGCATACATTTCATGCTCGTTTGGGTAATAGCAATGAGATTCCCCAATAGCATGCTAAGAATAGCTAGGACTTCAAGAATAAGACGCCATTCGCTAGAAATAAAAAGGAATATCGAAAATTCGAGTGGCTAGAGCTAAAACAGCTACTTTCAAAGTAATAGAAAGCAAAGCAACAATTGGAGTGGGAGAATCAGAGTCGGAAAAAGGTTTCCTCACTTCTTTCTCTCATGCTGAACCATGCATGAGACTTTCAACTCACACGGCTCCCAAGTGATAAAAGAAAGAAGATGAGTTCTTCTTTCTTTTTTGATTACCTTCCTTGCATATGTACAAGACCGAATCCATTCAATTTTTCATTTTAAAAAGGATTACTAATCCTTAACTTTTCAAGTAATCATTCATCAATGGTTGCCAATGACCCATTTTTCTCAATCTTTTGACTTGCTCCTAAGGAACCGAGGTCAAAAAGATTGATAAATAGAACCATCGGATTTGATTCGTTCTCAATAGCCAAGAGATGATCATCTTAGGATGATTCTTTTGTCAATGGATGCTCCTGTTACACTTATAGTCTTTGAAGGATAAGAACCAACTATGTAACATCTACATTGAAAATTCAAGTACTGTATATGTCATTAGTCCAATCCTTTGTAGCAACTACCCATAATAACGAACTTGCAAAATGAATATGTTTTTCATAAAAGGATTCGTTGTTCCTAACTCTATTTCACTTTAGTTGTTATTTGAACAAGTAAAGTTATGTCTTGGTCCAAGTGGGTATAGCGTTTCTCTTCTACATGTCCATGAAGTTTTGAAAAATCCAAACATCTCAATAATAGATAGAGAAGTAGGAATTTATCGAACAAACCACAGTCCTTCGTATACATCAAGATTCCATTGGTGAGAAGGGGCTGGGGAAAGCTTGAACCCAATTCCTATTATGGTGAATAAGGCGCAATTGAAATTCATTGAGAGTCCCTTTGGTTTACCTATCTCAATAAAGTTTATAATTGGTTTGAAAAACGTCTTGAGATTCAGACAATTGTAAATAATATAACTAATAAATATGTTCCTCCTCATGTTAACATATTTTTTTTAATAATCACTGTTATTTAATCTCATGATAATTTGTTTTTGTAACAATTGTGATTATTTTTAAAATTAAACCTAATATTTTATATTAACAATTAAGAATGTTTTTGTTAACATTTAAAACTTTAATATATTTGTGTCATTAAGGTTAAAGTCCCTGAAAATGTAATGTATAAAATTAAAAGATTAAAGCTGTCCAATTATTAATTAAGGTTAGTTCTTGGGATATTTTCTGGGCGTGCATCATCAGGTTTCTTTTTACTTCGGCTCTTCATGGACGAGGCTTTCAGGTTTGTTTGTGTTGTCGTTATGTTCTTTACTGTTTATTTAGTGATGAAAAATGAAAGTTTAGTTCTTTGTTGGCCAAAAAAATTCAACAATAAAATTTAAAAGTTCAGATTAGCCCAAGCGGAAGCACGGAACGCAGCATAGGTCTCTCTCCTCCACGTCCTTTCCTTCATTGTTCAAGCTTAAATCGGCGGCGGCGTTTGGCGTTCAGCGTCTGGCGTCTTCTCGCTGTCTTTCTCTCGCTCTGTCTATCGCAGGACTTATTGTGAAAATCCCTCCTGCTTCTGCATTTCGGAAGTACGAATTCTGCTGAAACTAGTTTGTTGCCACTCCTTTGGAATTTGTTATATGCCTGTTCGTTTCATTGGTAAAATATTATAATGGGAGATTGAAGTCCTACCCGAGATCATTTTCTTCTTCTTTTTGTGTAATTTCCCGGTGAAGAACTCATGATTTCATTTCAAAACTTTTTTCACGTGAGTTTTGCTTGTTGGTTGTTTTTCCTGTATAGGTTTGCTAGAAATCTACTTTTGATAGTTTGGTATGTGTTGGTGGACATTGTTTTCAATTTCCTTACTTAGACAGGTACAATAATAAAGCTGAATGCATAACTATGTCTCAGCCGTTATGTTTTCAAATCAATGTTTGTTGCCTGAGCTTGGGAAGCTTGAAATATACTTATTATTTGAGTTGGTGTGCGTGTTTCCGTTAAATTAACATAACCAGAATTCCTTAATGCATTTGGAATTTGAGATGAGCCATACTATAGTGTGGCTTTCTACAATTTATAGTTAATTATGTATTATGGAAGATTTTTCTTAATCTTCCTCCTTCAATAATTATCTAACATCTCCCTATCCTCGTTGCTGTCTCGCTTACTTTTACTTTCTCCAGAGTTTAAGGAGCAGCTGACCCTACTCAGCAAAGATTGCTGCTTTCATGCCAGTAGTGACTTCTGGTACGATTACTTTCATAAGTAATTCATATCGGATTTGCAGAAATGGCAGTGTGCTTGTGAATTTTTCTTCACTTAGTGCTCTCAAGACAATGGATTTGACTGATGCTAGTGAAGCCCATGATTGTAATTACATAGAATTGCAGCATACAATGAAGAATCATGCTATCTCGGGCCACTTTGAAAAAGCCATGGAGACACTGTGTTGCATGAGAAATATAGCCGGGAAGCCTACTGTTTATGACTATAATGGTTTGATTTATTGCTATTTGAGATCCCATAATGCATCAACAGACAAGCCAGAGCAGTTGTATCGGGGAATGAGACAGTTTGGTCCTGTTCCAAATGCATTAACATTCAACATACTTCTTAATGGGCTGTTGACTCTCAATAATTTAAAAACTGCCTTTTTGATTGCAAAAGAGATGCATAGTAGTGGGTTCGTCCCCTCATTCAGCTTGTTGTCTGGAATGTTGAAAAAAATGATATACTCTGGGCATCTTATTGATTCCCTCAATGTTTTTGACTTCATGGTGCAGTTAAAGTATTATCCTACTCAGCACACTGTAGATTCTTTGATTTCTCTGCTTGGCAAGGCTGGGATGATCCGACAAGCATATTTTGTATTATCTACCCTTCTGGAAGAGGGTCACTTCTGTGGCACGCATAATTATAATAAGATTCTATGGTCTATGTGCAAGTCTGGCCAGAGTTATGCTGCTCTGCAACTAATTCATTTAATGAAAAAGAAAGGTATAGCCCCCAACGTCTGCTCTTATACTGCTTTAGTATATGGATTTTGTAAAGAAGATTGGCATAAAGAAGATCTTCTACACTGTCTAGATGACATGGAAAGTGATGGTTGTAAGCCAAATGTCAACACATTCACTATAATTATCAAGTTTCTGTGTGATAATGGGAAAATTGAACAGGCACTAGAATACCTAGCCAAGATGCAAAGTAGAGGATGTGAACCAGACTTGATCACCTATAATGTAATTCTCCGTGAACTATGTCATCAAGATAGAGAGAATGATGTTTTGGAACTCCTTCAGGTGATAAATCAGAAAGGATATCTTCCTAGTCCACATACATGTGCTGCTTTGTCAGGAGGCCTGTTGAAAATAGGCAAATCAGGGGTTGCTTTGGAGATATTACTTGATGTAATTTCAAAAGGCTATGCTCTGGATACTGCAGTTTTTAACATATTATTTCACTGTCTATGTCTTGAGGGAAGATTGCAAGAAATGATATCCTTGTTGAAAACAATGAAGGAAAATGGATTTTCTCCAAATAATATCTCGTATAACACGATTTTGAAGGGATTTGCAGAAGAGAATCTTGAGGAAGCTTTTAAGCTCCTAGATTGTTTTGAGTGGGGTACAAATAAGCCAGACTCAGTATCCTTCAATACAATTTTGTGTGCTGCATGTAAACAAGAAAACTCATCAATTATTGAGAGAGTCTTGTCTCGCATGGAGTGTGAAGGCATTAAGCCAGACGCAATTGGTATAACTTGTTTAATTCAGTATTTCTGCAAAGTGGAGAAATTCTCTGCATGTCTGGAGCTTCTAGAATTGATGTTTCATGATAGTTGTTATCCAACAATTACTTTTAATGTGGTTCTGGACCAACTTTGCAAAAATGGGTTACTTAAGACTGCATGCGACTTTTTTAGATATCTTCACAGCACTTGTTTTCCACCTGATATTATTTCATATAACATTCTCATACATGCTTCAATTAGAAAACAAAATAAGTTGCTTTTAAGCCAGTTATTCAAAGATATGTATAGGCAGAAACTGATACCAGACCATTTTACTTATGGATCCCTGATAAGTGGTTTCTGTAGGGAAGGAAAAATATCAGATGCTCTGAATATAAGAAAGCTAATGCTTGAGAATGGTATCATTCCAGGCATTGCAATATACAATGCCATACTAAAAGCAATGTTCCAAAGAGGCAAGTTTTGGGATATTATTGGATTATTAAAAGTTATGGCCATGGAAGGATGCCAGCCTGATAAGATTACTTCTGAGATTCTCGAACGAGCTACATCAAAAGGCTGGTTGAAGAAATATCCTGAGCCTGCAAGAATTCTGGACTTCATGATACGTGGTAAATAAAAAATAAAATCAGCAATGGTTGACATTGTTGTATTGCCACATGCTGGCAATTTCTCTTGATAGGCTCAATTTGGAGACCGTCTGATCTTGATGACCATAATTTTGTGTGGCCTTCAGAGCTTTCAGAGTTTTAGTCAGGTAAAAAGTTTTGACACAGATTTTCTCTGCTAGTTTCATATTTTAACTCTTGGTTGTGTGCCCCACCAAGAAGATTTAGGTCCTCATTGTCAATAGTTATGGGGGATTGTGTATGTGCCACCCTACATGAAGAAGTTACGTTGTTTGGGTTAGGTTGTATATAGTATGTATCCCGTCTGTTGTTTCTAGGCTGGAATAATGCCTTCTTTTTATAGGAGTTTTTTTTTTCCCCTACCAAGTGCCAACTTTGGTCTGTGGTTGGGAATTTTTTTCCTCCTCCTTAAGTCAATTTTTAATAATGATTTTATTTAAATTTGCAGTTGTCATTGCATATATGGATGTCGCAATGCATGAGACCCCTGCCCTATCCATCATTTGAAAAACAACTATCTTTTCCACTAGGAATGTTCTGGTCATTCATGCAGGAGATGATGTTATGTATCTGTTTACCCCTCGTGGTGCAAACACGTGATTCTCTTTCATGGTACTATCAATTCTCAAATTCTATAGAAAAATATTGTACATTTATTGTATAGAATTTCTTTGGTATTTTCTTATCATGCCTTCTAAGGTTAAGTTGTTAATCAGCAAAATGAAGAAGGCGCCGTCCTCTCCAGATCTTAGATTTAAATTAAAGGGTGAAGGTGCAAATTTAGCAATACACAATTTCACGATGAGCATCCATAAGACTTGTCTATTTTCGGGTATAAAAATAGACATAAACTATTTATTTCGCAGCAAATATAGCAACGCCGTTAAAAAAACTGAACTTCCGTTACTTTTTGAACTGTGGGTCCCACTAGTCTTTTCTGTCCGCATTTTTCTAATAAAAAATATCACTTAGACCCCTTAAAAACAATTTCATTTCATATAACCCCCAAAAGATTTTGAAATTTTACTGTATTTCTTAGATCAAAATGAAATTAAGTTTTTTTCAGTGAAAAGAAATTGTTTTTATGGGGTCCAAGTGATATTTTCCCGATTAAAAAAATACAGAAAGAGAAGACTGGTGGTACCCACAGTGCAAAAGGTAACGAAAGTTAACTGTTTTTAACAGCATTGCTATATTTGCTCCGAAATAAATAGTTTTTGTTTACTTTTGCTTCGAAATAATAGTTTATGTCTACTTTTGCATTCGAAAATAGACAAGTCTTATAGATGCTCATCGCGAAATTGTTCATTGTTAAATTTGCACCCTCGCTATAAATTAAATAAGGAGGCCACAGACTCATGATCTCATTTGGGCCACAATTCTCCCATACATAAACCCCACCAATCCATTTGCCCCTGGTGGAGTCATTAGTGTGTAAAGTTTTCCATGAGAAGCCACCTAGTTCACTTTTAGGTGCAACCCAATTTTTTGCCCCTTTTAGTTGCCATGGAAAGCCATTAGTTTCATCAAGAAAATTCATTTTTTCCTGATTTTCTTACTATTTAAATTGTGTAAGTGATGCACTGTATGTGATTGGATTGTGTTTATGCCACCAGGTTCTCTCCATTCAGAGGACCCCAGTCCCTTACGCGGGATGCCGTTGGTTCTTGCTTCCATCTCTGTGCAGAGTAACTTATTTGAAGAAATGAAGTGCAGGAGCTGGGCCTGAGTAGCACCAAAATTGTGAGTATTGCTTCGGAATTAGCTGTACATAATATAAGTAAGTATTGGGTTGAGTTGTTTTCATGGTTCTGATTGAGAGTAATCCATCTCAATGATACACTGATTTTGCTGATTTTATTTTTTTGACAATATCCCTTTCTGTTGTGTTAGAGGGTGAGTTTTGGCACAACGGTAAAGTTGCTACTATTTGACTTGGAGGTCACGGGTTCAAATCCTAAAAATAGTCTCTCCAATTGTGGAGATAAGGTTGCGTACATCTATATCTCCCTAGACCCCACCTGGTAGGAGCCTTATGCATTGGGCTGCCGCCCTTTCTGTTGTGTTAACTTTTATAATCAAGTATCATTAGAATTAGATGCTTCTTCAAATAGATTGGGGTTGTGAAATGAAATTCAAACGTCCACTGTCTCAGATTATTTTCAATCTTCGTTCCAATGGCAGTTTGATGCTCTTTGTATATTTCCCTCAAATTTTGCTAGAATAGAGATAATTCTCAACACTAAGATATTTCTCAACATGTGAAGTTTACGATGCATATGTTTTGTATATTTATTTTCCCAGGAAAAGGAATGAAGTGGCTTTGATTGACTTGGGGTTTCAATGTTTATATGCATAAATCTTCTTGTCCAACAATGCTTCTTACACCACAAGATTGATTTTTGTCACCTGAAGGTTGAAGAGTTTTTGTCAGTCACTATGTTCATTCTATTCAATTACTGATTGATACATTTCATATCATTTTTGGACTAAGACATGATTTAGAATATATTTATTGTGGGATGCAGAGATGCATTTCTGGATAAAGTTGCAAGAGGGATGAGGCGTCTTGCATTCTAGCTGAAGATTGTAGCTGTCACAAATCATGATTAATGACTCAGCAGAAGTTGTTAATGTGATCAACCGAGTAAACTCTGAAACACATGGATGCAAACTTGATGGAAGATATCACGTTTTCTTCTTTGTATATATACCCCATCTAAAATCCTTAAATTTTTAATGGTTGATATGTTCTGAAAACCAAGTCGGATTGACTGATTTGATTGGTTGAACAAAAAATGGGTCCAGTGTTTGGTTCGGAGACGGTAGCAAAGTAAAAGGCCTGAGAACCAGCCTAACTGCCGGTTGAACGGTCATTTTTTTTAATTTTTAAAATTTCAATCCATATTTTTGAGCTATAACTGACACATAAATTATACTTAAAAAATAAGACCTGGTTGCACATGATTTAATATTTAAAGAATAACGGGAGGGCCGTTTTAAAAAGTTTAAAAACTACAGTGCATTCAAGTTGTAAAATCATATGCAAATGATTTCTGTAATCTAATCTAAATTAACAAGTAAATTGAGCAAAAATAGCAGGCTGGCTTTTATATTTGCAGGGAGTTGTCATTAAACAAGAAAATTAATCTTCAAATAGAAGTTTCTCATCTTGCTTTCGAATAACCAGAGTGGGTAGTCCAAAAGCATATAATCTGTGGATCAATCCACGAAGAATGGCACTGTTTTCTGCAATGTCCCAGCGATTTTTGCAATCATTGAAGAAGATACTTGGAGATTTTTGTACCCATAAATTTCATACAAATGATTAACGCAATTCTCAGTTCAGTTCTCCTTCCCCCACAGTACCAAATGAATCGAATCATCTTGTATCAATCTCGAGGTGAGGAAAACCAGAGGTTACCATCAACCTCAAAGGCAGAGTTAAATAAGAAATGGAAAGTGGAATTGAATCAGATTATAATCCATTAGCTACTAATAATATCTCTCATTCAGACTGCACTGGCTCTGCTACTGGAGGTATACAATCCACCTTATACTTAACCACCTACAATCCATATAAATATAATACACATTAGAAGTGAAAGAATAATACTCCTTCTGGTCCTAATTATAAGATAAAATTGTCTTTTTTGGAGAAATTAAATAAACTAATTAAATTACTTTAGAATATTTTTATTTGTATTTTTTTCTTCAAACTAATTAGTTTGACTAATAAATTAATATATAATCTAAGGATACATAACATATGATATGATTAAGTAACTTATTCAACTTCCTAAATTAATCTCTCCAAAAAAAAGTCAACTCTGTCTTATATTTAAGACCGGAGGTAGTATATTTGAGGATAAAGATGAATCTAAAGTGAGCTTTATATATACTCCCTCCATTCCTTTTTATAGGAAACATTCTTTCTCATAGGGTGATCCTTAACATAAGGAAGGAATTCTATTTGTATGAAATTTTAAACTAGTTTTTTTTTTTTTTCATTTTTACCCTCATTAAACATGTCACTCCTTATCTCTCAAGGATAAATTTCTACTTATTATCTCTCATGCATACTCTTTCTAAATAATGGTATAATCAGAAAAAAAGGAACATAATTTACACATTTATGCTTCAAACTAACATTTTGAACCCCATAATTTTAGTAGTTGTTCCTTATAAAAAGGATCAGAAGGAATAGTCATACTCTTTATGCAACTGACTTTCTGTAAAAGATTTAATTTCAGATGAAAAGGGAAAGTAAATGAAAAATTAGCCTGGAGGACAAAGAGTCTAATAAGACAAGGACTTTGCAAAGGAGATTGCAGTGTCTAGTCATAGTTTCGATGCACCTGTCACATAAAATTCCGTTGGTGGTATGCAACGGTATGATTCCAAGGGGAATAATAATATGGTTTCCATTCAACTGACATGGTTAACAATTATCTACCTTCTTGAAAAATGTGGAGTATGTGTTGTCCCAAATCAGCTTATAGCTTCCAGCCTTTAATGTGCAGAAGTTGCCCTGAAATTTATTTTTCATAAAGACAGTTAAGAAACTCTTCAAGTACTTGATGAAACATAAAATCTGCAATAAGCTTGCCAAACTCACTTGGTCAGAGTCGTAACGCCGGTAAGGTAACATCAGCTGCATCATATCCAATCAACCAGCATGAATATCAGAAATACACGCACAAATAAAAAGAATGACATGCAAAATAGTACTTTATGTAACACCTCTTTAATCTGCCAAAAAATGCTTGCAGAGAAACTAAACAAAATAGGACAGAGATATTAATGCATTACAGCATTGCAACTTACAGTTTTTTCACCAGCAGGACTAATAAACTCCAAACTAAACCCAATATCCTGACAAAAAACAACATAGAGGTCAATATCATAATTCAGTAAAAAGTATATATATTGATCTCTTTAAGGAAAGGTTTAGCAGAAATACCAAGTTTATCTTGCCTTGTACTAATGAAAAGTCCCAAGCAATGTATGAGTTAATTGAGTCCACTGTAAGTAAAACCTAACAAAAGAACATCATCATAGAACTTTAGATATAATATATAGCAAGACGTAAACTTCTGTTTGAGTGCATCAAAATAATTTGAAAACTCTGTTGACTTAATGTTCATTATTGTTTTTTATTGTTCTCCTGCTTAAGAACCACCTGTCCTCCCACAATGTATTAGTTTTCCTTCCCATCAACAAATTCTCTGTCAGATAAAAAAAGTGTCACTTATTCACAATGGTCTATGATCATTTCAGAACAATACACTCTTGCTCACCGCTAATCATAACATGCCAACACAGTTTATGCTTAAAAATGTCATAGAGCATTACACAGATACAGAAAAGAAAATAAAAAATAGGTTACCCTCGATCAAAAAGAAATTCGTTCATACTTCTTGCAAGAAGGATACGCATACCTCATAACTTTTTCCAGCCGGAACACTTATCTCCTTATACTCGTCATTGTTCCTAAAATTTGACAAAGTAAATTAAGAAATGCTAAATCAAAACTTTTATTTCAACGACAACAATAGAATATTCCAAAATTACCCTTCTAATGCCCCAGCAGCTTCTGCAGAAATGAAGAAAGGCGAGTTGGCAAAGACTTCCCTGACCAAAATGACATGTTGGTTGATACATAATTAACTAAAAAATTAATGAGTAAGGGTAACAGAAAACATGTTCAAAGAGGCTAATTAATTTGTAAAATTGAAGCTAAAAGTTTCATTTGTAAGTACAAGCAAAGGCATAAGTAACAGAGCTGTCTGAAAGAAAAACTAAGTAACACTTCTATTTCTATAATTCCAGAGTCAAAAAATAATATTTGGGTGGTTGAATCTGGAACTACAAATTACATGACGGGTAATTATTTTGAGTGCTAACAGTAATGGTTGAAAAAAGAAACCAAGACTAAGTCTGGGGTTGTACTGAGGTTTGTAAGTACCCAATCTGAAACTTACAAGAGTATAGTGAAAAATCTCAAAAGGTTTCTAAGAACTGGACGTAGATCAAGTGGATTGGTATTCTCTTTATCTTATTTCAAAGCTCAATTTTGCTATTGCTCTGTTTTCCTACTGTTTCATCGTTTCATTGCTTTTAGGTTGGAAAAAAACAATTTCAAAAATTTCAGAAGACACCCAATTTACCCCTCTTGGATGTCAGCCTTATCCAACAAGCATATCACTCCACAGACTTAACCAGTTACAATATGGAAACTCACTACCCCAATATACTAATGGATGCATAATAAGCAGCAAATAATTTTCATAAATTCTTCCTGCATATGATGCAGGTGTAATAATCATTATGCTTATTATTAATTTCTCGCAATCGCTACCATAACATGAACAATACAAGTACCAAAGCATGACGGTACCTGAGAAATCTGATGAACCTTTCAAATTCCACTGTGTAAACATTAACAGCTTGTTCCAGGACAGTAATTTGTTCCTTTTTCCTATCAGGTTACCAAGAAAGATTGAATAATAGAAGAGTTAATATTGTCCTCCAAATTACATCCACATTAAGGCCAAAAACAAACATCCGGACAAAAGAACATGACACAACTCCTAGCAGCCATTATAAAAGCTTAAACACCAAATATATGTGCATCAATAATCTTCCTAGATAAGTTTTACCTCATGATAATTAAACAATATTGAGAATTCTTTGACAAGTTTACATAGATAGGCTTCTACAATACAATATTTTAAATAAGCTAGCCTATAGAACATGTAACACAAGCAATGTGAGACAGAAGAATATGAAGGTAGCCAAACATTTACTCCTAATTCTAATACACCTTTTTTCATAGAAAATGAATTTATTATGAGAAAAGATTTAAAACAATAAAGAGCAATCCTTAAAATAAATGAAGCAAACAATTACAATGACACTAATGACCCGTCGTAATAGAATCAGGCAAAAAATAGAATCACCACTGCAGCCTATGAGCTGAAACCAAAGAGAATAAGAATCAAGATGTAAAATATCATCATTCAATAAAAATGGTCTCAATTGACTTTTAAAAATCCAGGAATAGATTTTTCCCCCCTTTTGCCATTCACTTATGGAATGTTCAGAGTACAGAATCTTTAAGATGGAAAAAGAAAAAAACTGAGAATGTGATTTGAAATGAAATGACCCTCACGTCCCTACATAAAAGGTACTCCCTAATAAAAAGGAACAGAACCTGTTGAGTAATTCTGATAAAGTTATAATAGACATAACAAAAGAAACTAATGCCTCATTGTCCAAAGCACACAAGCTTTCCCCCTCAGCCATGCATTACCAAACATGCTTAAGTACACCAAAAAAATAGAAAACAAGACACATCTCCACAAGATTTGACCCTCCATCTCAAAGATGAACATTTTAGTGAGCATTACTTTAATCAAGGAAGTTCTATGATATATTTGGCCAATAAAAAGGGTCGTTTTACTTTTATGAAATCAATCAATTCTCAAATGCCTCTAATTCTAAACCTAACACGCCCTAATAGAAAGAATCTAAAATAAAAATAATGGTGTCCATGAAATTGATAGAATTCATAATAAAAAGGTTAAGATTCAGTAAACTGACCAGGTCCACTTAGCCCTCTTGGGCCAGGTCAACTAACTGGGCTGGCCCCATGACTATACATGGCTCAGTAACTTTTTTATTTGTTTAAAAAATAAAGGGAAAACCAGGACAATACAAATATTTTAAGTTTTTCAAGAGATAATTGTAATTTTACAGAAATTTATATGAGATTTCACAAATCTGATGGAACCTGATTCCAGAATTGAAATTCAAGTATAAAAAAATTAACCACAAAGAACAAGTCTAAAGGGATTCAGATACAAGTAGTGATGAAAATGTGAAAAATACACAAGAACACTATATACTCCAGTTGTTCAAGAAGATAGAATCTATCATACAGCACTCATTAAGAGCTTACATTCTCAAAGCCCCACCACCCATAATTTATGTCTCCTTCCCTCCCTCCCTCCCTCTCTCAAACCTTACGAAGCTTACAAAGTCTCCTAACCCATTATTTATGGGTCCAAAACAATTATTATATAATTTCTGCTAAAAAAAATTGGGGGAGAAGCTAAGCCAGCCCAATACTATTCTGAGTTGATTCCTGATTAACTCATCAAATATGGAAAGAATGCTTTTAACCGGGTTGGTTACTGATTAGCATAACAGGCCACTCTATTAATTGGACCAAGACTCAATTCCAAGACACTTTCTTTTCTCAGAAAATTTAATTGGACTGGCTGTAGGCTAGGAGACTTGCAAGCTTCACAAAAATAACAGTAACTTAATGAAATTAAGCTTAAACTTTGATTTTTGGCTACAGAAATCAAGAATAAGACTTCACAAACTACCGAAGATGTAAGTAGTCTCACAATTTACTAGTCCCATGCCGCTCCCATAATATTGAGAGAAAGAGTCGAATAGTAATAAGCATCTTTGTGAGGCTGTATAATGGTGGTCCATAGCGATGCCGTTGCTCTTCCATGGGTCTACCAGTAAAAAACAGTTCTTGCATTATTGTTTTTTCCATGCATTAAAAATTATATTAAACAATGAAAACAGTGACTTCATACCCATCATCATCATTTATTTGCCGAATAAAATCAAGCAATACCTACAACTCGAATAAAAAATAAAAATACGAAGTAAAAAAGGTGAATCATTAAATAAATTAATGGGGGGAATTGAAGACAAAAATCCAACAAGTTACAAATGTAGTCCAAATGCATCTAAAGGCATACTTGTGGAACTCCAACCAGATACTTCACGAGTGTTTTATATACGCCTGTTGCAGAACCAAGCTGAGCTAACTGTTTTCTCCTACAAACCATCAATAGTTAAACATGTTATTATGTTAAGATATACGCAACAGGGCAGACAAAAGAACTGAACCTAACCTGTCCATTTGTTGTCTCCACAGCAACGCATATCGATCTCTTATGCTTCCTCCAGCATTTACCAGAGCATCAACCTCTGCTTGCCTATTCCTTTCAGACCGTTCACGTTGCTGTCTGAGGATAGTTCCCCGAAAATCTTGAGGCAAATACGTCATAACTGCAAATAATTTTTAGTTTCTTAAACTCAGACTTAAGAAGTTGACAGGGAAATTATCAAAGACAAAAGCTTCAAGTCCTTTCACTTAGAGACTCTTTGAAAATCCAATACATTGCAGAAAATGAAAATCTTAAAAGGCATTCAGCATATGCTTTCTTTAAGCAGCAACCTTGTCCTTGCTTATAGTATTCCATGACAATAGTTTCCTATAGAATATTATCATCCATTCTAAGGAATGCCAAAAGTTAGTTGTTGCTACAGATAGAAGAATCAGGGTGCTTGACTCTCTTGTTGCTTATTCTTGTGAATCTTTCTTTAATTTCTATCTCATCCAATTATAGAAAGGTTAGTTCTAGATAAACCCATTTGGAGTTCTTTTTTCTTACCCTGATAAAGCCCATCTGGTTAGTTTATGTCCTCAAATATCGGAAGGTTGTAGATTAATAGGGTGTAAAGAGTTTGGAAGTGAAAAAGAAGCTAAAGTATTGTGCCATTGTGCCCTACATGCAGTCATAAGGTGTATATATAAGGGACTAAAGCATAGATTTTTTAGCATTTTTTTTAGGATTTTTTAGGGAAAGGATTATTCATGTCCTCAATGTGGTGTTCTGCTCATGGTTATTTAAAAGGTACAATAGTTGATTCGCCAAGAGATTATTCAGCGTTATTGCACTTTTGACTAAGTTCTTTTCTATATCAGCATAAAAACGACAAAAGCTAATATATAAGCAAGCATAACTAACTTGTTCGCATCCAATAATAATCAAAACATGAGCACTTATAAGTCCATTGTGTATTGAAAGCAGCTAGCTCAAGACAAAGGCAAGAGGGTACCTGTGTTGAAAACATGGTCTGAATTTTTAGCTTGGAAAGACTCCAATAGCTTTAAAATATTATGAACTTTATCTTTAACCCGGTCAAGTACTGCTGTACATTCTACATCATCAGGTGTTGACTGCTGCTTAAGCTGAATTCACAGTATGACAGCTATCTAAGAATGGGTACCATTTTCTCAGTTCCAGACAAACGTTTGAGGGGGGGAAATTATACCAAGTAGAATGTCAAAATGGTTGTTTTGTTGAAGGAAAACTCAAAAAATGCATTCACTTTGTTTTCACAAGTTAAAAAATTCACCTTCAAAAAATAAGCTGAACGGGAGGGAAAAAAATATAAGAGATTACCCCTTCTGGCCAATTGGACCTTTCTAATAAAAAGACGATCTCTTCCATATACTCTCGATTCTTCCACATATTCTCGTCAATTTTATGTGGAGGTTGACGGTCAGCTTCATCTATTAAAATTTTTTCTCCTGAAATAACTCCCAAAATTATTCATTTAAAAAAAAACACATAAGGGCACAAAAAAATTGAGATTGTTTGGTATGATAAGATATTCAAGATTCATATGTGCTTGGATAGATAAAGTAATCTTACATGTTCAAGAGCAAATCTATTAGCTATGATACATTTAGATGCACATGCTTGAATTTCAATGTATGCCCAAGAATGAGGAGATCTTGAATTCTCACACTCTATGTGGCAACAGCGAAACCCAATGCTCAGGAAAAAGGGAAAAAATTAAAACTGTCGAACACAAATTCAAACCTATGAGCCATGAGGGAAACTCCAACCGCTACTTCAGCAGCTTGACAAGCGAGTGCAGAGAGAATTAAAAAAAAAAATAAAATTACAAGAAAGGTAAAAAGATTGCGTGAGAGAGATGAAACCTTTAGTGGGAGGATAATCATTGAGCAAATCATTGGTCAAAGAACGAATTTGTGAAGTAAGACGAGAGACGTCGTCGGAGAGAGGCTCAAAAGGGTATTTGTCGTAGTAAGAGGCGAGGAAACTCCGAGTTATAGGCACAAGACCCTCCGTAGAAGCCATCGGACGGTATGATCAAAATCAAACCCTCCCTCAGACTCGGTCCCCTCTCTCTCTCTTTCTCGTCTTCCTTGGGTCTGAAAACTTCACAAACAGAGAGTCCAAGAGCTTTATTCTATTGGCATATTCTTTCCCAGTAGCGTATAAACAGTGGAAGTGGAAGGTTAGATGAGTCACCAAAGGACCACTCGCCCACCGACTTCACGGTTACGTTTATTTACAAATAGCGATGGGAACAGCGATGATGGAGGATTCTTTAAAATCATTTTTTTAATCATAATTTACATAGTATATATATAAGATAAATATATAAAAAAAAATTATTTCGATTTATATAAAAAAACACTTATAAACTTCTTATAAGTCATCTCAAACAAGTTTACAATCTTTCACCTTTAAGTACTGTTTGTGGTAGATCGCATGCTTAATTTAAAAATTAATTTAATTAAATTAAAAAAGTTAGTTAACATGATTAATGTTATATTATATTTCGTTTTAAATATAAGATATAAGATATAGTTGAATTTTTCTTTTTAGATAAATTAAAGAATCTAAATTATATATCAAATTATAAGTCGGATAAATTAGTTTGTAAGAAAAATTATAAATATAAATACTTTAAAATGATTTAATTACATTTCTTAATCTCTTAAGTCAATTGAATTTTATATTAAAGATTGGAGTTGTAACGTCCCAAATTTGGATTAAGGGCTAATGATAATTATTGAGAATATTTTGTGATATAATGGTGAATATTCATGAATTTAGATCTTGTGAATTTTGAAATATTCATATTCATAAAGAAATGGACAAATTAATTCAAAATTGAATTAAATTACAAAGGGGATAGCAAAATCATAATTTTGCCAATTTAGCCCAAGATTAATTATTTTCCAATTAATTGGAGTTAATTTCAATTAATCAAGAAAAATAAAGGAAAATGCATAATTGGATTATTATTGGTGGATATGTGCTTGTGACAAGTGCCACATTATGGTCCCTTGATGAGATCAAGAGCTAAGAGGCAAGAAGACATAAATGATGTGAAGGCATGGCATAAAGTTGGAAGAGTATGGCCTAAAGCAAAAAAGTATGGTGGGAGGTATGGTTGGAGGGATGGTATACATGAAAGGTAGAGAGATCTCAACCTTTGATTAGATCTATGGCTAAGAAGAAAGATGACCAAAATTAATAAAAACATTCTCCTTCCTCTTTCAAACCATATTTCATACAACACCAAAGAAAAATAGAGAGAGAGAGAGAGAGAGAGAGAGAGAGTGAGTGAGTTTGTGAAGCTCTTGAGGTTAGAGAAAAAAGAGGAAGAGCAAAGGTAAGTTCTTGCCATTTTGACCCTCCAAGTGATCTCTAATGCAAAAACTCTCTTTTTCAATCTTGTTCCTTGTGTTGAGAGCTTCAATTTTATGGTTTTAGATTTGTCATTAGTGGTACTGGCAAAAAAAAAAAAAAAAAGATTTGCCATTGATGGTGATTTGAGCTCTCAAGGAAATATAGAGTTTGGTGAACCAAGGAACTCCTTTGGGAAAGTTAAAGAGGTGAGTAAGTTGAGCATTTTGATATAAGTTTTGTGTTCATTTTGTTAAGTTGGAATTTTTGGGAATTTAACCCTATTTTCGAAAATTAGGGTTTTGTGGTGTTTGAGTTGTTGTCGTCATGGATACGGTGTTTTGAGATGTATCTTGGATAGATAGAATTTGATTGGAAACTTGGATTGAAAAGTTGCAAGTTTAGTCAGTGAAAAACTCTGTGCTGGAAGTGATCTTGCATGGACGTTTTAAAATAGCAAATGGTGTTAGAAAATTATGAAACTTTCCAGTCTTAAAGTTCACATGCCAAACTTCAAAATGAACATATAATTTATATAATTTAGACTTTTGAGCTAGGAGTTATAACTGTCCAAAGTTTGATGTTAAATCTGGGAATAATTCTGGAGCAGTGTGAACATTTCTTAAATTCTGGATTTTTGTGGTAATTTCTGGTAATGGTCCATATTTTTCTAGTAAATAGGACTTAAATAGATTTCAATGGGCTTTAGGATCACCCCATTTTGATTTTTCTAGAATTAGTTATAATTTTTGGAAGCTAAGACACAAAAGTCTAATTTTTCCAATTTTTGCCTAAACTTTCGGTCAGCACTGTTCTGAGGGGTAGGATCTGGTTTTACATGAAATGGATGGTTCCATTGGATTCAGTGGGCAAAAATATGTGGGGTTACAGTTGGGCACTTTCTCGGTAGAGGCCGAAAAAGCATAATTACGAAAACGTCATTGAAATCCCTAAATAAGGGCTGTCAAGGGTATTTTCGTAATTTGACAATGATTTTGGTGATTTCAAGCCTGGAAATGGATTCCTTTGGCAAAAATACGTCATAATAGCCTTGATTAAAATTTTGAGAAAACGTGCCATTAGGCCAGGTACGGCGGCGCCGTGTCGGGGTCCCAGGGGCATTTTGCTAAATTTTCACCATAGGTTAATATAACCACAAGAAACACTATGGAAGAGTCTAAAATGATACTTGGATAGGTTATGACCTATTTCTTGTACATTTAATATTTTAGGACCGAGTCGGAAGCCGAAAGCGGCACGTTTTAAGAGGCACACTAAAAAGGGTGGTATTTGAGATAGTACTTCCCAATCCTTTTAGGCGATTATTAGAGACTTTCATAGCTACTTAAGGGACTTTAATGATAACCAAAACTAAGTGTTTTGAAGTCATTTGAGTATTGGAATAAGTGATAACGCGTCGTCCTTAATTATGACTATAGGATTCGATATTTGCCCGGATCGTAGAAAGCCTATGCCTGATCAAGGATTGAAAGAACAAGGTAGTGACACTTTATCTTATATCATGTATATTACATTGCTTGTTTGCATTAGTCATTGAATACAGTTACAGTGAAAGGATGTGGTGAAAGCCCGACCTTGATTACAGATACAGTGAGGGGACGTGGCGAAGGCCCAGACTCGAATACAGATAAAGTGAAGGGGTGTGGCGTAAGCCGACCTCGTATATAGTGAAGGGAACGTGGCGAAAGCCCGGTCTTGAATATTGATTGCTGTATTGTGATATATGTTTACTTGCTTTGTATATATGCATCATATACGTAAACTGTTGCTACTGGGATTCTCTAGAATCTCATTCTTTCCAAATAATATTTCTAGACAGGGCAAGTGGATCGAAGAGCAAGCAAGTGGCAATAGACGATTAGGACTGCCGGCGGTAGTCTTAGTTAGATATTTTGGTTTTATACTGAACTGGTTATCATTTTGGACAAATGTATATATTGAATAGATTTATAGTATTATAATTTTGTGTAATCCCCAGTATGGATATTGAGATGGGCAATGATGCCTTGTATAAACTGTTAGATTAATGTTATTATCCCGGATGAACGTCGGGAATTGTGATGATACTCTGATATTATATATATGACAAACCGAATAGGCCTATTGATTTTATAAATGAATGAACGGAGATCTATTTGTACAAGTGTTTTAAAAAGTTTTTATTTACTTCGGATCTCTGATTCAATTATTAAACGCGTTCAAACGTTAATCTCAACCTAATTATCGAAAGGGGGTTACCGGGGTAGTATGTATTTTTTTCAAAAAAAAAAAACACTCTAATCATTTGCATTGAATTCCTTCATCTCTCTTTCTTTTTAAAACCTTTACGGTCAAGTTTTATATTAAAGATTGGATAGAGTATATTTCTAAAAGTTTCAAATACTTCATATTGTAATATTCAACATCAATAATAAAACATATAAACAATTACGTTACACCTCCTCTTATTCTAAACACTCCTATATAAACTAGATAACGAATTTACGTATATTAAAAAAGTAGTTGAAGTTTCAAACACTTCCGGTTGGATCTTGACTAAAGTATGTAAATATTAGTAAAACTGGATATCTATATATCAACAATAAACATATAAAAAACTACTTTATACCTCATCAAGTCCTAAATATATAAATTAGGTAACCAATATGTATATATTACAAAAAAGTTACTTAAGTTAATTATTTATATATAAAAAATATGTACCCTTCTTATTATTTTCATTTGAAGCTACTCTTCGGATGGAAAACCCCCTCATATCTATAATGCATAGAGATAGTTAACAAAGAAAGCTATAAATTTGTGGGACAAAGTAAATTAAAATCTTATATATATAATTAAAGTAAGCTTTTCTACTAGCTGTTATATTCTAAATAAGTATTATTTATAAATCATAAATCTACACTTCAATTTGTAGCATCTATAAATCATGAGTAAAATCCTTCAAATTTTTAATAACACAAGCAATGAAACACTTTTAGTGGTTTGATTGAACGAGTATGTTGAGTCAAGGAAAAGTGTGTAGATATATCCATAACAAGTCAATATAATATTGACTAAATTTACTTCCAGTCCAATTTAAGTCTCATAGGTGTGTGTTTGGATTTAAAGTATGCTATACCTTGAATGTATCTCATGAAAAAGAAATATAATAACAATAACAATAATAATAATGGTAACAATAATAATAGTACAAATGTAACTTGATTAATCACTTAATAAGAAATAAAAACAAGAGTGAAAAGTCTTGCGTTTTAGATAAAATTTACTCCCTCCAATGTTGAATATATAAGTTAAATAATTACTCCCTCCGGTCCTAATTATAGGACAACATTTGCAAGTTGATTTTGGTCCTAATTATAGGACAAAGTTCTAATTTTTGTTAATTTCTTCCCAAAATACCCCATATTGATACTTTTTCAATAATAATTAAACACAATAATAATTTAAGAATATACCTATGGATTTTATAAAGTGAGTAATGCCCACAACTCATTAATACCACATACACCTCAATTCTACTGTTTTTTTAAATTTTAAATTTTAAATAAAGACATTTTAGAAAAATAAATATGATTAACTAATTTAACCACTATCCTTAATTTCTCTAAAATTAGGTAAATATGTCCTATAATTAAGATCGGAAGGAGTAATTTTTAGAGAGTAAAAAATTTGTCAAGTTGATTATTTATGGTAGACTATGAGTTTTTTCCTGAGATGCTCATTTATTTGAGATGAAAACAGACTTCTTGTTAAAGAGCTGTTTGGCAAGGGGTGGGAAATGAAGAGGAGTGAAAAAAAAATTTTGAGTTGTATTTTAAAAAAAAAATGGTGAGGGATTAAAGGTTTCTAATTATTTTTTTTATTCTTTTATCTTACATATCTTCTTTATTAATGTTTAATAATCTTACTTCTTCAATTATTTTAAATCCAATAAAACCATCCTCACCCTTTTAAAAGTGAAAAGATATGTGTCTCTTCTGACAAAATAAAAGTTACGAGACTCAAACTCCTTTTACAAACTTTAGTGCTCTTGAATAAGATTAAGGGCCTATTTGGTTGAAGTGGAGGGGGGAGATGAAAAATGAGCCTCTCCCCTTTTTGGTATGAAAAATTGGAGTGGAGGGACCCTAAAGAAAGGGCTCCAAACCCCTCTCATCCTCTCGTTTTTATTCCCTCCAAATTGGGAGGCTTTTGAGAGAATGAAAAATGAACCCCTCCCCTTTTATCCCCTTCATTTAAACCAAACAGGCCCTAAAGGAACTTACTTTCTGGACGAATAAAAGAGAGTCCACCAACACATTTAAGAAAAAGGTACAAAAAAATAATAAGGCCCGTGTAGCAAGTGGAAAAGACAATAAGAGCCCAACTGAGCATAGGAAATTAGAGTGTAATTAGCTGTGGTGCAAAGAAACTATGAGTGTGTTTGGAACAATGATTAGAAAAATGAAGTTTTTTAATTTAGCTTTTGGTAATTTTATTTGTAGTAAAAGTCCGATTGTGTATTGTGATTTATGTTTGGAACAGCGATTGTATAAATGACTTTTGCAAAAGTAAAACTTGTTTGGATTGACTTAAGCACAAGTGACTTTTGTGATAATAGTAAGAGAGAGTGGGTGAAAAAATATTTTAAAGGGTTAAAAATACCAAAAAATAGTTTAAAATAATTTTTGAAACTGAAAAAGTACATTAAAGATAAAATTGCAATCAGTCTGATAACACACTGGGTATAGTTGAAAAAATATTTTAAGGGTTAAAAGCACCAAATAATAGTTGAAATTAATTTTTGTAGCAAAAAAAAGTACATTAAGGGTAAAATTGCAATAAGTCTGATAGTACACTGGACACAACTGAAAAAATATTTTAACCATTCTTACTCTCCCCAAAAGCTAAATCAGTAAAAACTGAGAAATGGAGCTTATGGCAGAAGCTATTAGGATAGAATTAAGCTCAATTGCTCACTTTAAAAAACAAACACTCGATTTTTTTTTTCCAAATTACCTATTAAACTTATAATCTCAATTGAGCGTTTGGGGTTCCAAAAACAAAACCACCCCCCCCCCCCCCCCCCACACTATAACTTGATTATTGGCTTTCATGTTGTACAGATCTTGAGGCTAGCACAGAAGCCCGAAGACTTTCTTTTTATTGGGATTCACAATGATCAAACTGTCGGGTTATTTATATTTTATACTCTATTTTTCCCCACGGCTTATTATTTATATTGTGCTTCTTGGGTTATTGTTTTTTTCCCCTCTTTTAGGCACTTTACATATACTAAATTACTATCCTTGTAATCATGGTAAGATACTTGAAGTGACGCATAGGTAGAGTTAAAAAAAAAATAAAGAATTGAATCAGATTATAATCTATCATTGCTAATAAGATCTCTCATTCCTGCTTTAGTTGGACTGCACTGGTTTTGCAATTGGAAGTACACAATCTACTTTATACTTTTAGCACCTACAATCCATGTACATATAATACGCATAAAAAATATGCTAGTGGATGAAGAAGGATTCCAATCTTCCATAGTTATAAAGTACCAGTATAATATATTTGAGATTATTTGTAATATATTATCAGTGGAGCAAATCTTTGATACCATTTACATGACTCAAATACTATTTGTAGCATAACATCACCCAAGCCCAACTCTGATATTATTGATAACATCAGTCTCTAATACTATTTGTAGCATAATCATGAGTATGATACTTCAATTTTGTAATAATGCATGAATGTGTGTGTGTGTGTGTGTGTGTGTATATAAATATATGTTACCCTCAATTAAAAGGAAATTCATTCATACATTTTTTATATAACTATATACATTCCTCGTGACTTTTTCTAGCAGGAATATGTATCTCCTTGTACTCGTTATTTGGCAAAGTTAACACAAGAAATGGTAACTCAAAATTTTTATTTCAACAACAATAATATAATATTCCAAAATTACCCTTCTAATACCCTAGCAGCATTTGCAAAAATGAACAAAGGTGAGATGGCAAAGACTGTCTTGACCAAAATGACATGCTAGTTGATACATAATGAAGCAAAAAAATAATAAGTAAAGGTAACATAAAAAATTTTCAAAGGGGCTAATCAATTTGGAAAATTGAAGATAAACGCTTAATTTGTTAGCTACAAGCAAATGCATAAGTAGCAGAGTGGTATCAGATGGGAGATGTGTGATGGCAAAAAGCAATATACGGTATTAAATTGGAGGGCGCAACAATAAAACCAACTTGGAGGAACGTGTCAGTTTGGACAGAATAGAAATGATGTCGAGTAAATCTAGAACAAAATAAGCCTAAAGTGGATCTGGACGGAACCAAACATGGATGAAACAAATTGTTAGGGCTCTAATACCGGCCTCTGATGCCGATACTATGTTAGAATTTGAAGGATTATATTGTAGAAGAGAGAAAATAAGAACCTTTGAAATATTATTGATCCTTAAATGAAGTCTAACATGCTAGATTATAATTTGAGGTACACAATCCACATTATACTTTAGCACATGCAATCTAAATGTAATACATATAAAGAAATAGTGGATAAAGAAGGATTCAAATCTTCTGTAATTACAAAGTAAAAGCATAATATATTTGGGACAAAGGTGAATATTCTCTTTTTGCATCACTCTAAGTGTAACTGACTAACTGTAAAAGAATTTAATGTGAGGTAAAAAGGGAAATTAAACAAACAATTGGCCTAGAGGACAAACGGTATGATGAGACAAGGATTTTGTATAAGAAATTGCAGTGTTTTTATTAAGGTTAATAATTATTTACCTTTATGGAAAAAAATGATGTGTTGTTTCCAACTAGCTTATAGCTTCCAACCTTTAATGCGTAGAAGTTACCCTGATTTTTTTTTTTTTTTTGCATAAATACAAAGATAAGAAACTCTTCAAATGCTTGATGAAATATAAATCTATAATAACCTTGCCAAACTCACTTTGCCAAGGATGTAACGCCATAAAGGTAACATCAGCTACATCATATTCAATCAACTAGCATGAATGTCAAAAATAAATACTAACAAATAAAAATAATAAGATGCAAAATAGTAATTTCTGCAAGGCATAAAGCAATCTGAACCCAATATTTTGATAAAAAAATAAGGTCAATGTCATAATTCAGTGGAAAATATATATTGGTCTCTTCAAGAAAATGTTTAGCAAAAATATCAAGTTTATCTTGCCTTGCACTAGTGAAAATTCTCAAGCAATATACAAGTTTATCAAGTCTATGAGTAAAATCTAATAAAAGCACATCATCATAGAATAATACTTCACAAACTACCAAATTTAGAATATTGAATAGCAATGAAAACTTTTATTTTGTATCAAATTGTACTAATACTTGAATATATACCTAGCTCTGATACCGCACTCTAATGCCAGGCTCTAATACCACGTATAACATCCCAATACTACCTATAACATCCCAACATTTGATACCATCTTTAACATCTTGACACATCACTTTGAAAATTATCCGCTTTTGGCTCTACATCCCAACATATAATATCACTTATAACATCCTAACACAACACTTTCAAAATTATCCACTTGGGGCTTTCAAAGTTTTCTACTAAGTTGCCAAACACAACCGCTACTAACATCACATGAGAGATTGAGATATTAAACATGAGTGGTAAACTATAGCTTTAGTCCTGTAGGGTGTGTTTGGTTTGAGGGGAGAGGAGAGGTGGCAAATTACAATTTTGGATGGGAGAAACCCAAAACTTACCCTCTCATTCTTTTAAAATTTGGATTTCCGCCCAAATTTTACCCTCTCATTCCTTTTAAATTTTGGGTTCTCACCCAAAATTTAAATACCTTCAACCCAAAAAGGTAATTTAACCCCCCTCTCCTTCCCCCCTCAAACCAAACACACCCTTAATGTTAACAGCGTTAACTCTTGTTAACAGAAAAATGTTTACTCAGCTAATTCAATGCTAACTCAGCAATTAAATGCTAACATATTTAATTTTTTTTAATTTAAAATATGTAAATTGAAAATTATTTTTAATTAAACCCTAACCCCTCTCATTAATGGCTAAGAAACGGTGCTCTGTCAAAGAAATTTGAATATTTGATCAAGAGTTTCCTAACTGGTAAAAATATGTACTTTGCCATAGGTTAATTATGGTTAATGCTGTAAAATGGGTTGATGAAGTTATCACTGATGCACCTTATGCTATAACAAAAGAATTCATGAAAAAGCTTTTTGATGAATACAAGATAGATTACATTATCCATTGAGATGATCCCTGTGTTCTGCCCGATGAAACCGATGCCTACATTCTTACAAAAAAGGCTGGTCGATATAAACAAATAAAGCATACGGAAGGAGTCTCAAGCATAGATATTGTTGGTAAGAATTATGGTTATTTGTGGCCTTTGTTGATTTGATATCATTGAAAAAACCATTATATAATTTGGAGGATATGCTTTTGTTACGTGGTTGTAATTTGAGGGTCATTCTTTAATCTATGTACCGACACTGAAATTTTGATCGGAGAGAATCAACTCCATCTTCATTAAATTGAAGCCTGTGGCACATCTCATTATTTCATGCTGGTTTTGCACATAGTTTGGTTCACTATAGGCTAGTTGTGATCAAATCTCTTTGCATATCATCAAGTTTTTGTTTCTTTATGTTTTCGTTTTGAGTATCTTACTTTTCTCTGGACAAAATTTTGTTTGGTTATTGTTCACAATATTCACATTAATGCTTATTTAGTAGTAATTCAATAACTTTACGTCTAGGTCGAATGCTTCTCTTCAAGAAAATGTTTAGCAGATATACCAAGTTTATCTTGGCTTGTACTAGTGAAAAGTCTCAATCAATATATAAGTTTATCAAGCCCACTGTGAGTAAAACCTAATAAAAGAATATCATTATTACGAGTACAGATGATCAATTAAATAGTACAAGTGTACACTGTCGTAATCAAGTAATATAGAAGTGAGTAGAGTATCGTTCCCATGAGGATTGATCATTAAGTACTAAAATGGGTAATTTTAATTCTATTTAATCGATCGATTAGTTAGTAATTAAGAGTACAAAATAAAAATAATAATTAAATATGAGTGCAGATAATATAAAAGCAAATATGAGAAAAAGCCCTAGTGATTAGATTTCACTTAACAAATTCCAGATTGAATCACTTATCTATTCTAGCCCAATTTATTTCACATGATTGATAGTCGAGTTTTCCTAATTTAATTACTAGCCTTTTCCAAGGTCAAACAATTCTATAATTAATTGCTAATCCAATATATTCCTATATGAATTTAAGCAATTAATTATGCATTAAGATTTATGGAACTCAGTAAGACTACACAACTCATATGAATATATTCCTATTTCATATGCAAGTCATGGTTTTAATTATAGGATCTATACACATGCATCTCCTTTCGGTCTCAACATGCATATTGAAATCATTCAAAAGATGGCCAATCAAATGAAAGCATTAAGAACAATAATTAAAACCCAATCATGAAGGAGAAATTAAAACTAGATTTAATAAGTTAAGATTCAATCCGTCATTAGTAAGCTACGTTATCACCCTAGGAAAATGGAAATTTAGCTCATGATGAAATTAACAACAAAATAAAAATAAATTAACATTATATAAAACTAGAATGAAATCCTCATAAATACTGCATAAATTTAAATATTAAATTCTCAAACATAAATACACAACAAAAAGATGCATAAAAAATGGAAAAATCTAGCTGTTCCTTTAGAAAGTAAAACCTTCCATGTAGGTGGCATGCAAAAAGTAATACAATCCTAAACCTTTCATGTAGGAGGCATGAAAAAAGTAATACAATGCATAAAATTAAATATAAATAATAACACAATTTATTCAGAATTGTCAGAGAAAATATCTCTCCCTGTCAAAGAAATATCTACATGCCTTCCAGTCTCTGTGCCTGATGCTCGTATTTATAGGCATTGAGCGAACAGTTGCATGTCATTTTTTCCACGATGTTATAGTACCATGTCATTTTCTCCACGATGCTACAGTAGTGAACAGTATCCTATCGGAAGATTTACGTGTTTTTCGATGACTACTACAGTGTTTTGTTGCCTGCTATAGTGATTCCATCCGCTACAATCACCTCCGTCTACTATAGTAACGGTCTGCTACAGTGATTCCATCAAAATCGTGAACATTGAATAGTGACAATCGTATCATTTTTTTCCAGTTGCGCCTCTGTCTTTTTTCAATCTTGTGGGTTTGTTTTTAGGTCTCTTTTTTTTTCTCTTTTCTCCTTAATATGGTGCACATGGCTATCAAAAGAAAAGCAAGGAAATATTTATCAATTACACCCAAATTAATTACATTAAACTCAAATATTATCCACAAAATTATCATATAAGGGAAAATAAATATGCAAATATTTTCCATACCAAATTCCCTCACACTTAGCTCTTGGACTTCCTCGGACAAGGAGTGGCTAATAAGTGCTTACAACAAAATGAAAAGTGTCAAGTCATAAGTAAAAGCGCAATTAAAAAATAAAAAAATCATAGTATTCATGAATCAACGAAAATATAAATTGGTAACTTTGTTTGAAAATGAATAAACCGAGTTCGTAATTGTAACTCATTCTCCCAATCTCTTAAATGTTTAAGGATATGTGTTTTGCTCAAATTCAACCGAAAAAATTGCACTACCATAGGCTTGTTAAAAATCTCAATCTCCACTACCTAATTCACATGCATAATTCAAATCAAAAGGACTTATTAAGGGTTTGTAATGAGGTTAAGGTAAAATGAATGTAAAACATGATATGAAAGGCTAAAGAAATAGAGCAATTGAAAACTGGGCTATTTATAAATAAATTTATCTCATCACAACAACCCACAATTCAAATACTTAATATCTTTTTTTTCTTTTCTCTTTTTTTTTCTTTTTTTGAATTGCAATTATAAAATTGATGATATATCACCCCACACTTTGTCAAAAGCCCATTTTACAAGAATTTCAAATGCTCCACTAATCTTCTGAATAAAGTAAAAATACTTGATATATCATTAAAGCACATGTTAATAGGTTGAGAACAAAGAAATAGTCAATTAGGCTCAAATGGGCTTATCAACAATATAATTGTAAGGTTGGCTATTTGACTTTCGCTAAAGAAAATGAATGCCTTTATCATTTTTAAAGGTGCATGCGAGATGTAATTTCAATCAAATTTAAAGCGAAGTTCTAAAGTGACAACTAAATAGGGGAATATTACACACAAGAGAAATAATCATTATAGGCTCTAAAGCTCACAGTTAGGGGTTTTTAAACTCAGTTCATTCGATCTCAAAATTCATCACCAATTGCAACAATCAGTTGTTCATTCATGTTAGAAAATCTCTAAATTCAATTGATCCATATTTAAAATTTATATACTTCTTAAGATCATTACAAAGGACTTAAATAGGATGATTTTGTTTTTTTAAGAAGGAATAAAAACACGCAACTAATAAAATGCGTCTCAGGAGTTAAGAATAACTCCTTACTCTGCCATTTTTTTCCACACCCCATGCATCTAATGGTTTTACTAACTAACTAAAAAAAATTTCTCCTCCCCCAACCTAAATTAGACATTGTCCCCAATGTCTTCTAGAGCTCAAAGGAAGTGTTTTTTTAACATAAACACACAATAAAGTAAAACCAAGAGATTAAGGAAAGTTACAGCCGGAGAATGGTATCTGGGTTCTGTTTCTTACTACTATATGAAGATTGCCAACCTATTTGCTTGACAAGTAGATATGGTTTAGGTTCATAGGTTTATAGTTGATCGAGCAGCTGATCAGTAGTTGGTGCAGCAATTATGGAGTGGCGAGTCGCTTGGGGTATGAATCCTGTTTCCACAGCGTGATAAAAAAAATAACAAATCATCATAAAAACCATTAACATTTAACAATCCTAATGGCTTTTTGTGATAGTTCAACTTAGGCCAATATGCAATGCTAGAGATCTTATCAAACGTCTTCAAACCACCAGGTAGAGCGACAAAAGCTTAAGATTGTAAAACATTTTTCCCATACATTCAGGCAAGCTTGAAACATGTAACTCTTGTCTGAAGGAAAAGATGTGGTCTTCCAACTCCTTCACCCTTACACAAAAACCCTTGCTTCCATTCATGGATGCAGAAATAGTTACACTTCCCCTTAGGCCCTGGATGCCTCCCCCATATACAAAATTGATCTTTCTAGCGGCTAATACACTTCCAAGTTCACTTTCTGCTATTATAAACTCTCCATCCTTACCCATATCAGTTTCACAAAAAATGCAGATAGATATAAATCCACATCTTTGTATGATACCCTTTTTCTTTTCTTTTCTCTCGAACCATTTGTGCTTACAATTGGAAGACTGTATATTTACAAATGGAAGTGTGCATATTTACAAATGAAAGAGTACATATGTATAATACTAAAACAACGACAACCAGAACATGCAAATCACGCATTTTTCAAAAAAAATTTGAAAAACTTCTGACACGAATGTCTGGCATAATTTACGTGAAGAAAAAGGGGAAAGAAAGTCAAAAGTTACTGAAAAGATAAGACATATTAGACAAAAGCTACTGAAAAGATAAGATCAATTAGACAAAAGCATGATTATGTACAGTAGTTATGATTTTGGCTCACATTTTCCTCTGGTTTTACATCCAATAACAGCTTAAACGCTTTCTATGAATCGAGGATTTGCTTCCCATCCAGTTTTCTTATAAACTGGCAAACATGGTCTTTTAATGTCAGATTCCCAAGACAATGGCCCTCTTTTTCTCTGTTGAATATGTCCGCTAAATCAAGAAGACTACGATGAACATCACCACTCGGATGCATCTCAAGAGTTTGAATGATATCATCCAGTGACTCCTTACTCAGTCCATCCTTTATAAATTTAATTTTATCTTCTCGATTCATAGAAACCATACCTTTACTCCTACAACATTGATCACAATTCCACCTTGCACATTTATGGCAGACGTTCATCCTTTTAGCTCTTCTCTTTTTGGAGTAAGAACTTCTTCTCATTCCTGACAAAGGTTTAACAAATGATTTATGAATCTCACATGCTAAACGTACCTTAGCTTCAATGATTCAGTGTATGTCCACAGGAAGGCCTAAATGCTTGAATATCTTCATCCTTTCAAGTCGATTGTTATAGATCTTCCTGAGCACATCTTTGGGAAGAATGGGGAACCTGTTCTTAAACTTTACAAGAGATTCCTCCATGGTAACTTATAATGAAATTGCTAAAAAATTCACAAAGCAATGCAGTGTGTTTCGGTGAGTTAAGAAAGCAAAATGAGAAAGTAGGAAAGAAAAATGAGAGAGTAGAAAAGAAGTTTTGGGTTGCCATCTAAATAGCCGCCCTTCTTTAACTTCTTTAGCTAGACAAAGATTAAACAAAAAAAAATTCTTTTTTTTTAAATTTTTTTTTAAAAATTACTCGAATGAGGACTTACCTGTTGGTTCTTCAAACGTGATGACAGATTTCAAAGTATTGAGTGCACCTTCATTGTATTCTTTGAGTCTTTGCCCATTCACTTTGAATTTTTGATTACCATCTTGAATCTCCACAGTTCCATATGGCCATACTTGAATCACAATAAAATGACCTGACCACCTTAATCTCAGCTTTCCTGGAAAGAGCTTTAACCTTGAGTTGTATAAAAGCACTTTTTGTCCCAGTGTAAACTCTCTCCTCAAAATTCTTCTGTCATGCCATATTTTTGTCTTCTCCTTGTATAACTTTGCATTTTCATAAGCTTGTTGTCTGAATTCTTCAAGCTCATTCAGTTGGAGAAGCCTTTTCTCACCAGCGCCTTTAAGTCAAAATTTAATCTTTTACTACCCAATATGCTTTATGCTCCATTTCTACTGGAAGATGGCATGCTTTTCTGTAGGCCAATTGATATGAGGATGTACCAATTGGTGTCTTGAAGGCAGTTCTATAAGCCCAAAGTGCACCATCTAACTTTTGAGCCCAGTCCTTTCGGTTGGAATTCACTGTCTTATCTAAAATCCACTTTAGTTCTCTATTTGAGATTTCCACCTACACGCTAGTTTGTGGATGATATGGAGTTGCAACCTTATGAGTTACTCCATATTTAGCTAACACAGACTAAAGCTGCTAATTACAAAAATGCCTTTCTCCATCACTGATAATAGCTCTAGGCACTCCAAATCTTGTAAAAATATTTTCCTTCAAAAACTTCACAACTACCCGAAAATCATTTGTAGGAAAAGCAGCTGCTTCAACCCACTTGGAGACATAATCAACAGCTACTAAAATAAACTGATTGCTAAATAATGATGGAAAAGGCCCCATAAAATCGATCTCCTATACATCAAAAAGTTCAACTTCTATGATATTGGTTACAGGGGCTTCATGTCTTCTTGAGATATTTCCTGTTCTTTGACATCTGTCACAGGTTGCCACAATTTTGTGAGCGTCCTTAAAGAGTGTAGGCTATTAAAATCCTGATTGAAGGACTTTAGTAGCTGTTCTATTTGCTCCAAAATGACCCCCATATGGGGATGAATGGAGTGATTTAAGATGCTGTCCATTTCTTCTTTAGGAACACATCGCCTAATAACTCGATCTGGGCATTGTTTGTATAAGAACGGATCCTCCCAAAAGTAATACCTTACATCAACCAGAACTTCTTCTTTTGTACTTTAGAAAGTTTATAAGGCATTACTCCGCTTGCCAAATAATTCACAAAATCAGCATACCAAGGAGTAGGTTGTGACTGCATGATAAAAAGTTGCTCACTTGGGAAATTCTCCTAGATTGGTGATTTTCTCTTTCGTTCTGGTGGTTATAACCGAGAAAGATGATCTGCAATGAGATTCTTGGTCCCTTTTTTGTCTTTGATCTCTAAGTCAAATTCTTGTGGTAGAAGCACCCATCTGATCAGTTTGGGCTTATTATCTTTCTTCTTAATCAAGTATTTGATTGCTTAGTGGTCTGTCCAGACAATGACCTTTAACTCGATCAAGTATGCTCTGAATTTGTCGAATGCAAACACTACTGCTAGGAGCTCTTTTTCTGTTGTTGCATAATTCAGCTATGCTTATAAGAGTGTTCTGCTAGCATAATAGATAGCATGAAAAATCTTGTCTCTTTTTTGGCCTAAAATAGCTCCAACTGCATAATAACTTGCATCGCACATTGTAACCCCCTTCGTAATTATGATTCGAAATATGTAATTAAGATGAAATAGAGACCAATAATCATCAGAAGTCATTTATAATCCCTTCCTTACGGGAGGGTTTTCACAAATATTTTCAAAACTTTTCCTTATCCTGGTCTCAAATTCCATAATCCGAATATAATTACCCTGTGCAGTTAAATTACATTTATACATCAGAGTGGACAACAAAAATCCCGGCAACCCCCGGGTTTTATATACAAACTAAGGGTTTACAATTTCCCAATCAAGGGATTACTCAAATGTACTCAAAATAATATTTACAAAAATATACAGTGATCCCTAATCAAAATATGATAACCAACAACCCAAAAATAAATCTCCTTGAGGAGTCCTATCTGCCCTTGGTCATCTCCTTCTCATTGGAACCACTTGCCCTGTATAAAGGTTAGTCAAAGGAAAGAATGAGATTCAAAAGAATCTCAGTAGTAATAAATCACTCATACAACAAATAATCACATAGCATATAAGTAAATCATCAAGCAGCATCACAACATAAAACACAGCATGCAGGCTGCCACATATGCAAACAATCACATAGTCTCATCCCCCGGATTCCACCACCCTCAAGGTACGATCCTCCCATCGTCACCACCGATGGGCCGCAGGTGATAGACTCACAAATAGCCTTTCGGCTTCTACATATAGCCTTTCGGCTTCCACATAGTCTTATCCCCCGAATTCCACCACATGTAAGTGTACACTATTATAATCGAGTAATATAGAAGTGAGTAGAGTATTGTTCCCATGAGGATTGATCACTAAGTACCAAAATGGGTAATTTTAATTCTATTTAGTCGATCGATTAGTTGGTGATTGACAGTACAAAATAAAAGAAAAACAATTAAATATAAGTGCAGATAATATGAAAGCAAATATGAGAAAAAGACCTAAGGATTAGATTTCACTTAACAAATTCCAGATTGAATCACTTATCTATTCTAGCCCAATTTATTTCACATAATTGATAGTTGAGTTTCCCTAATTTAATTACTAGCCTCTTCCAAGGTCAAGCAATTCTATAATTAATTGCTAATCCAATATATTCCTATATGAATTTAAGCAATTAATTATGCATTAAGATTTATGGAACTCAGTAAAACCACACAACTCATATGAATATATTCCTATTTCATTTGCAAGTCATGGTTTTAATTATATGATCTACACACATGCATCTCCTTCCGGTCTCAACATGCATATTGAAATCATTCAAAAGATGGCTAATCAAATGAAGGCATTAAGAACAATAATTAAAACTCAATCATGAAGGAGAAATTAAAACTAGATTTAATAAGTTAAAATTTAATTCGTCATTAATAAGCTACGTCATCATCCTAGAAAAATGGAAATTTAGCTCATGATGAAATTAACAACAAAATAAAAACAAATTAACATTATATAAAACTAGAATGAAATCCTCATAAATACTGCATAAATTTGAATATTAAATTCTCAAACATAAATACACAACAAAAAAGATGCATGAAAAATGGAAAAATCTAGCCGTCCCTTTAGAAGATAAAACCTTCCATGTAGGTGGCATGCAAAAAGTAATACAATCCTAAACCTTCCATGTAGGAGGCACGCAAAAAGTAATATAATGCTTAAAATTAAATCTAGATAATAACACAATTTATTCAGAATTGTCAGAGAAAATATCTTTCCCTTTCAGAGAAATATCTCCATGCCTTCCAGTCTCTACACCTGATGCTCGTATTTATAGGCAGCGAGCGAACAGTTGCATGTCATTTTTTCCACGATGCTACAGTGCCATGTCATTTTTTCCATGATGCTACAGTAGTGAAAAGTATCCTGTCAGCAGGTTTACGCATTTTTTGTTGACTGCTACAGTATTTTGTCGCCTGCTACAGTGATTCCATCCGCTACAATCACCTCCGTCTGCTACAGTATGGTCTGCTAAAGTGATTCCGTCATGAATAGTGAACATTGAATAGTGACGACCGTATCATTTTTTTCCAGCTGCGCCTCTGTCTTGTTTCAATCTTGTGGGTTGTTTTTAGGTCTCTTTTTTTCTCTTTTCTCCTTAATATGGTGTACATGGCTATCAAAAGAAAAGCAAGAAAATATTTATCAATTATACCCAAATTAATTACATTAAGCTCAAATATTGTTCATAAAATTATAATATAAGGGAAAATAAATATGCAAATATTTTTCATATCAATCATCATAGAATAACACTTCACAAACTACTAAATTTGGAATATTGAATAGCAATGAGAACTTTTATTTTGTATCAAATTATACTAACACTTGAACGTATACCTAGCTCTGATACCGCACTCTAATACCAGGCTTTGATACCACTAGCAACATCCCAATACTACCTATAACATCCCAACATTTGATACCAAGCTTTGATACCACATTTAACATCTTAACATATCACTTTAAAAATTATCCGCTTTGGGCTCTACATCCCAACATCTAATACCGCTTATAACATCCTAGTACAACACTCTCAAAATTATCCACTTGGCGCTCTCAAAGTTTTCTACTAAGTTGCCAGAAACAACCCTTACTAACATCATATGAGAGATTAGGATATTAAATAACAGTAAGAACTTCTATTTGGTATTAAACCGTACTACCACTTAGACATATACATAGCTCTGATACCAAGATCTGGCTGATGACATTTGAGTTTTCTTTCTTGGGGCTTAAAATTTCCTTATATTGGTCCTTGTTATTGTTTCTTCATACTAGAGAATCCAACAGAACTTTTGGCATTTCATAAAATGGCTAGTAATATTCTATAGAAACTATTATCATGGAATAATTTATGTAGGTACAAAGACTGACGCATCTTGTATGCTGAATGCCTTTAAGATTTTCATTTTCTGCACTGTATTGGATTTTCAAACAATCCTGAAGTAGTGAAACTTAAACAAATGAACATGTTAAATTCGCATCTTTTGTTTGCAATATTGAAGTCAGTTAGCTCAGCTTGGTTCTAGGACAACTGTTTATAAAGCACTCATCTAATTGGAGTTCTTCAAGTATGCCTTGAATGCATTTTGACTACATTTGCAATTTTCTTTTTGTCTTCAATATTTCCCTTATTAATTTATGTAATGATTCGCTCTTTTGTTTTTTGTTTTTATTTTTTATTTGAGTTGCTAGTATTACTTGATTTTATTCGTCAAATAAATGTTGATGATGGGTATGAAATCATTTGTTTCATTTTTTTTAATATTATTTCCTTGGCTTGATATCTGAACACGATAATATATGAAAAAACAATAACGCAAAAACTTTTTTTTTGTTGGTAGACCCATGTAATGATTCACTTTTTTGTTTTTTGTTTTTTTTATTTGAGTTGTAGGTATTACTTGATTTTATTCATCAAATAAATGTTGATGATGAGTATGAAATCATTGTTTTCATTTTTTTTAATATAATTTCTTTGACTTGATATCTGAATATGATAATGTATGAAAAAATAATAATGCAAAAAAAAAAATTTTGCTGGTAGACCCATGTAAGAGCAATGACACCGTTATAGACCATCATTATACAGTCTCATGGAGTTGATTTTTACCATTCAACTCTTCCTCTTAGTGAGAACTTTTATTTTGTATTAAATTGTTGTAACCCCCTACTTTGATAGTCGTTAATATGGTTTGAAAACGAGTCATTAATTAAAACTAGAGACCAGTGGAAAATTTGAAACTTATAAAAGGTTCCAACTTTAAGACAAGATTCAGTCCTATGATAAAGTGGGTTTTCAAAAACCTTTTCCAAAACTAGGTCAATACGGTCTCACATTCAACCTTCGAATATATTTGGCCTGTGCAGTTTGGTTCCATTCAAAAATGTCAAAGTGTATAGCAAAATTCCCTATGACTCTCGGGTTTCATCTATTTACCACAAGGGTTCACAAGGCATATTCACCCGTTCAGTTTCCCATATCGAGGATTACATTACCTTATCTAAATTTACACATTAAATATGTATAATAATCCGAAAAATATGATCACCAACTAGCAAAACTAAAACTCCTAGTTGGGAGCACTAGCCGCCCTTAGTCGCTTGTTTCTCTTTCGACCCGCTTGCCCTAGCTATAGGTTAGTCATTGGAAAGAGTGAGATTCATATGAATCTTAGTAGCAATGTTTTCTCTCATATGATATATAATAAACAAGCATGCAAGCAATTATCACAAAACAGCAAACACAATGGCATCCACAGCAACAATCACACATTGCGTGACTTTCGTCACATAAACTACAGCTTTCGCTGTATTCACATATACCTCAGCTTTCGCTATTTTCACAAATACCTCAGCTTTCACTGTGCACATTACCTCAACTTTCACATTCATCACAACTCAATGATAAGCACAAACATGCAAACATTATACATGATAAAAGTGAAAGAGTCACTACCTTGTCCTTTTCATTCGTGCTCGGGCACAAATTTTACTCACCCTAAGCGGATGTCAAGTTCTGTAAATCATAATCAAGGACGATGAGTTATTCACTAATCCCACTTTTCAAAAAACTACAAACACTTAGGGTTGGTTATCATTTGGGTCCTTTAGGTGGCTATAAGAAATTTAGATAAAAGCCTAAAGGGTTGGGGAGAACTAGATCAAAAACCACATTTCAAAAGTCCAAAATGTTGAAATTGTAGGTTGGCCGCAACCAAAAATCCCCTAGCAGCGGCCAAGAAATGGTCAAAAACATTTTGGCTGCAGTCAATAACCTTTGGTCGTGGCCAAAAATAGGTCAGAAACGTTTGGGCCGCGGCCAAGAAAAATCCTGTTTCTTTGTTGAATTTCCAAAAATCATAACTAATTCTTAAAAAAATTGAAATAAGGTGATTCCAAGTTCTATGGAAATATATTTAAGTCTTCTATACAGGAAAAATATGAACCACTATCAACCACCACCACAAAAATACAAATTTACACGAAATTCCATACTGCTCCAGTATAACTTTCAATTTCAATCTCAAAGTTGGGAAATACATACGTTCTAGCACAAACATCAAAATGACAGCCATAATCTATCAAATTAAAGCTTGGTATGTTTACTATTAGATTGAAACGTTTCAGAATTTTTAGACACCATTTACTCATTCAAAATTGCCATGTAAACTAGCTGCCCAGCATAGAGTTTTCACTGACAAAACTTCCAATTTTTCAACATATGTTTCCAAAAGTCAAAATTCACCACCGGGGCTACTCCCTACACAATTTTCCACATAGAATCCAATGGAATCATCAAAATAATCAAATTCCCCTTCCTTTGAAATGTCCTGATTTGGTCAGCCATGAACACAAAAATCCAAAATTTTCTAAACTTTCCAATCAAGCCTCAAACTAATTCCATTTATCCAATAGACATCACATGACACCATGACCATCAACAAAACACCATGAACTCACTAAAACCCTATATACACAAAAATAGGGTAAAAATCCACAAGTTCAAATACTCAACCAATGACCACAATATATATGTCAAAAGATTGCTTTTGCTCACCTCTATCTCTTCCACTAACTTGTTCTTTGGTTCTCCAACCACTAGCTTTTCTTGGATTCACAAAACACCTCCTCTTGAAAATCTAAAACCATACAAATGAAGCTCTCATTAAGAGGAACAGGGTTAAAGAAGAGGTCTTGAGCATTAGATGTCCTCCACAAGGTCAAATCTCAAGAAGAAGTCTTACCTTCACCTTGACTCTCCTTTCTCTTTCCTCTTCTATGGCTTGGATGTTTTTTAGCATGACAAGAGAGAGAAAAGATGATGAGATACCAGATTTTAGTCCCTCCTAACCCATATAACTGACTTTGAGAAAGGAGAGGGAAGAGAAAATGAGTTTGACACTTTGACTTAATCTAATGGTGCTAAGTGATGCCAAGTGTCATGATCATAAAGCCTCTTCAAAAAGCATGTAACTATATAGTTTCACCAACTAGTTCCATTAACCATTTAGTCACACCTCTTACTCATTTAGTTGATAGCCAATTTCCTCTTCGGTTACTGACTATTTGACCGATAAATTTTCTTTCTTCCCGTTTTGATACCACATGTAACATCTAAATATCATTTGTAACATCCTAACATCTAATACTAGGCTTTGATGCCACCTTTAACATCCTGGTACATTACTCTTAAGGGTTCTACATCCCGAATATGATACCAGGCTTTTATACCACATGTAACAAATCGCACATGTCATTCTTGAAATTGAGATTTTGTACTTAAAGACAAAATAAACTCATTGGCTAGCTCCTACCTTTAGAACTAAGAGAGAAGTATTATTCTATAATTTGTAAAATCTATAAATCTTAAGTAAGATACTCTAAGTTTTTTCTTAGCAAAAAAAAAAAAAGATACTCAAGTTTTTAATACATACATACATACAATAAGGAAACACTTTTTGATTGGAATTAATAAGTTGAGGCAAGGAAAAGTGTGTAGATATGCCTATAATACATGAATATATGCATGTATGCATGCAATGAAACATTTTTAGTAGGTTGGTTGGAGTGAATAGGCTGAGTCAACCTAGATACATATATTTTGATACAAGGGTGTTCACGTGATCCAAGAACTCCCAAAAGTCCCTACTCGGACCCCTCTCTACAATATTATTCTTCTGTTTGTTCCAGTACGTTGTATCTGGAAAGAAGCCCATAGTAGTATATGCCCAAACCTTATTCGTGAACCTCACTCCCATATCCTCCTGAAGCCTATACATCGTTCCCACACCTATCAAGAATGTAAGATACTGATTGCGGGGAGTGTCATGTTCCTATACCGCTCGGATATATCGGCCCTGCAGATAGTGCCACAACTCAAGGTTTGGCTGCAGGTTATACGGCACCTGCTCTGGCTCTGCCCGAGACTCACGATCGCTCGAATCGTCCTCGAGGATCTCCTCTGGATCATCATCAGGATCCCACACTGGATCTTCCTCTGGATCCTCCTCAAAGTCCTCTTCGGGATACTCATCAGTCTCTCCTACCCGAGACTGCCCTGGAAAAGCCGGCCAGGGTTCTGGTCCAAATACGGGTAGTTGTGGAACACTCTTTCATGCTATCCACCTCATACGAATGCCCCCAGGTCCAAAGTACTCGATGAAAAGCCGCCCGTCTGGTATCCGCTGCTCTGGAGGGCTCTGGTTGACAGACACCTCTGACCCCTCAAATGGTACACTCGAATTGGTTATGGGCTCACTCGAACTGCTCATGATGTCCTGTCGCCATCCAAACAAAACTATATCAGTATACCATTATGATAATGTCAAAACCGCTTATTAGCTCTAATACCAAAAATGTCAACACCTGTTTCCATTTTTATATGCGTAGGGCAATAATGAAAAAGTTCCATAAGCAAACAGAAAAGTACAGTTATACTGATAATAAGTATTTGTTTACAGACAGTCATTAACAGAGCAGACATCGATAATAATGACAAATATGTACAGAATGTTCCAAAACTATTTCACATACAGACTATATACAACCACTGTATTCATCTTAGGAAACATGCCCGTCAGTTTCCCTTCTCTACATCTCGGCTTTCAAGCCATTGGCACCTACTGGGATATTTGGATTAGAAAAAAGGGTGAGATTCCAAGGAATCTCAGTAGAAAAATACGATCAACACATAAAATGTGAAAATTAAATATGCAATGCACCGTATCAAGTAAAATGAAAACTCATATCATCCGTGTGTGTACTCAAAATTTAGGGCCAACTAACCCGTTGAAACCCCTTCATATACCTTAGTTGAGTCCTTGACTACAGCTAGGTAAGACTAGTGTACCTCAGCTTGGTCCTAGACCACAGCTAGGTAATGTGCCTCCAGCATGTGTTCATATCACAAAATACAGTAACACTCATCATACAAATAGTCACATAGTATATGAGAGATAGTAGTCCCTACCTTAACCTCTTTCTTATCTTAAAGGGTTCGCTTTGTAAAACGTGTCAACTATAGACGTCCAACTCGGTCCTAAAACATCAAATGTAAGAGAAAATGGTTATAACCTATCCAAGTATCATTTTAGACACTTCCATAGTGTTTCTTGTGGTTATATTAGCCTATGGTGAAAATTTACCAAAATGCCCCCGGGACCCCGGCCCGGCCCGATGGCACGTTTTCCCAAAAATTTTGACTAGGGCTATTTTAACGTATTTTTCGTCCAAGGAATCCATTTTTGAACTCAAAATTACCAAATTCAATGTCAAATTATGAAATTGCCTTTGGCAGCCCTACTTTTAGGGTTTTAAGGGCGTTTCCGTAATTATGCTTTCTCGGCCTTTTCTGAAAAAGTGCCCAACTGTAACCCCACCTATTTTTACCCATTGAATCTAATGGAATCATCAAATCATTGAAAATCCAACTCTAAGGCCCTCAAACATCCCTAGCCAAAATTATAGTGTTTTCAGAGAAAAATCGGGGTTTTACGATTTCGGCTCCGTAAACGCGTTCCTTTCTACTCCTAACCACTTTATTAACCATCTAATTGAGTTATAACAACCATTTGAACTAAAATTGGGCAGCATAACCCTTAGGCACACACTTTTCCAAAATTTTAAACCAATGGTAATCCGGCGAAATTTCACCGATTAAATTGCCCACAACAGCCATAATAGTTAATATATAAAGGTTTGGAAGTTACCTCAAAGCTCCCACAAGCTTTTCCCAAAAATGGCTGAAACCCTAACCTTTAGAGAACAGATTTTTGAGCCTCCAAACCCTAAAGAACAAAGAGTAGTAGCTTAAAGTCGGAGTTATACGCATTAGGAGCTAAATCGTCGGAGAAATCGGTTTACCTTGTGATTTTTCTTCTCTTTCTCTCTCTAAACTCTCTAAACTTTCTCTCTCTTAGTTCAGGTATGTTGCAGCACGAAAATGGGCTGAAGAGGATGATGATATATTTATTTATCATATATTTTGCAATATTTTATTTATTTGTTTTATTTTCCAAAATTTCAAAAATGAACTTATGTACATAAATCCTTATGTACATATAACCATGCTCATTAAGCCCAATCAATATTTCCTTATTTATGCCACATGTAGGAGACACCTAGGGGTCCCTCCCTTTGGTCTCAATTGGCTTCACAACTTGTCCAGGTTACGTATACACGTAAAGTCTCAATTTTGGTCAAAATTGCACTTTTTGCTCAAATTTTCCATAAATTCAAATTAAATTGACCAAAATATTCTAAATATATTTTTAACCTTTATTTTCCTTAATTAATTGAAATTAACTTCAATTAATTAGAAAATAATTTATTTTGTCCTATTTTGGCAAAATTATGATTTTGCCATTACCTTTCTAATCCAATTTCTTTTCTTATTTTTCTCTGGCTAATTTCCATCTATTTTTGGACCAAATATTTTCTCTAATATTCCTTCATTTTTGGACCTTAATATTGTGCTTTTTAAATTACCCAAGTTAATTCCTTAATTATTTTTGCCCAATTTCTCATGAAATTGAACATTTATAAATTCATAAATTCTAAATTCATGAATATTCACCATTTTATTGAATTTCTCAAATATTTACAATACTTTTGGTGAATATAAATTTTGGGGTGTTGCAACTAGAAGATGATTAATAGGTCGTCGATATGGTATGAGGGGTTTGATGGTGGTTAATCTGGGTTAAGGGGTTTGATCTTGAAGGTTAAGGAAGTTGGGAGACGACAGAGATTAAGGACAAAGGGATGAGAGTAGACAAAGAGAACGATGAGGAGGAAGTTGAGAATGGAGGAGGGCTGGCGAGAGAGGACGGCAAGGAGGAGGAGTACTGGGGACCTCCATTGACTCTGTTCTCCATTCCACTGCAAGGACTCGAGAGAACTTTTTTTTTGGTCAAGTGAAAAAAGTCAATGCATTAGAAATTAAAATTTAAAAATGTTTTGTCAGCATTTTATGCCTAGTCAACATTTTCCATTAGTGAGAATTAACAGTGTTAACATTAAAGGACTAAAAGTATACTTTATAAACTTAAGAGACTAGACTAAAGCATGATGTAAACTTAAAAGAACAAAAGTATACTTTATCCGTTTGACATTTAACCCCATATCGTTAAAATGACCATTAAATCAAATGAAATGGATGCCACATTAGATTATTCAAAATTATTTTATAAATGACATGTAATATTTATCATTCCATTAATTTATCTTAGCTTAAAACTCATAATCACACTAAAGGGTTTCTTTTGAGAAAAAATGTATACCTATGTATTAGCTCAGGCTGATCCAATCCTAAATCGGACTAAATAGGCCAAAGATTCTGGCCAATTGAAAAAATTGGTTTTGGATAAAAAAAAGCACTACCTCCAATGTTTAGTGGGAGAATCCTAATAAAATCCAATTAAAATACCTAGTTAAATCCATATTTAGGCTTGTACTTTTAACAAATCTTTAATTAGGCCAAGAGGCATGATTAAGGATTTCTGAATCTTATTCAAAGACTATAATGCCCCTTTAATTAAAGAGAAATACTTAGGTATACTCTCATCCCCTCTCTCTTCCTTCTCTCTCTCCAACCCCTCTCTTCCTTTGGAGACCAAGGAAGACTACCACCTTTTTTCTTTATATAACTTCAATTGGATTTTGATGGTGCTTCCTTCTCCAACCATGATCGTTAGTAATCTTGGAACAAAATGGGGAGAGATTGAGGATGTGCTTCAATGGTAGTTCTTGAAGAAATTTTGTCAACGAATGGAGAAAGTGAGTAAATCTGTCATGGAACAAAGATAGAAGGGAGAGAGTATGAGAAAGAGGGAATAAAGGGGCCGCTTGAGATTGAGGTAGTGTTTATTAAAAAATAAGAGAGATGAGGAGGTGAGGGGGAGCAAAGGAGAGAGTGTGTGTGTGTGGCATTGTGGGTGAAGAGAAACAAGAGGTAGGTATGTGACAGTAATTGAGAGAGGAAGAAAGAGTGAGAGTCTGCAGGAGAAAAAGAAGCACACTATTTCAAATAAAAAATTAAACTAACAAAGATATGAGCATTAACAGTAGAGCCGGTAAAACGGGCTAGCCCGCTGTTATGGGCTGGCCCACACTATCCCTTTGTTGTGGGCTGGCCCACACTAGCCCGCGGGCTATGCGGTGCGGTATAGTTTGGCCCATACTTCTACAGGTTGGGAAATCACCAACCCTAACCCGCACATGTGGGTTCGGGGCCAGCCCGCACTTTTTTTTTTAAGGTTTTGCCATACATAAGTTATTAAACATGGACCCATAATTACAAAAAGAAAGAAAGTCCTCAAACATAGTGAGCCAAAAAACAACCCAACAGAATGTGAGTGAGTGAGTAACATTGTTAACCAAAAAAACAAAAAATTCCAAGCCCAACTGGCCAATTGTCCAAGCCCAACAACAAGTAAAAGTCCAAATGTCATATATATATACATATATATAAAAGCCTGCCTGCCTGCCTGCGGGTTGAGCGGTGTGGGTTTGTGTGGCCCACATTTTTTTGAGCCACAAAAAGCTTAACCCTAATCCTGTCAAAACCCGTAGGCTGCAGGTTGAACTCGCGGGTTGGATCCGTTTTACCGGCTCAAATTGAAAGCTAAGCTACCACATATGCTAAAAAATTTTGACCTATCATGATTTTAATGGTCAGTGCATAAATTATAAGGTACACTGGATCCACACAAGAATTTCAACTTTGATAGTACCTAAATATTTCTCTTTAATTAGAGTGGTATTATAACCTTTGAATAAGATTCATAAATCCTTAATTAGACTTTTTGACCTAATTAAAGATTTGTTAAAAGTACAAGCTTGAATTTAGATTTAGGTATTTTAATTAAATTTTATTAGTATTCTCCCATGTTTAATAGATAAGTTAAATAATTAATGTGTACATATTAAAATAAATTTGTTAAGGAAATTATTTATAATAGACTATGTAGTAGTTTTCCCAAATATTCCGTTTGCATTAAAGTTATCCCATTGATAAAAAAAAAGTCTTCTTTAAGATGCGTAATTGATTAGAATAATTTAAAAAATAATTATAAATTTATAAGATAAAGTAGATTAAATTTTATATTTGAGGTGAATACAAACTCCTTATTAACCCTTACGTTTAGAGGGTTAATGCAAATTAAAAAATAGACTAAAATATACTTTTAATCATTTAAATTTATATGGGCTTTCATTTTGATCCTTAAACTTTATAAAGTATATTTTTAGTCTTATAATTTTAACATCATTAATATTAGTGACATAATATGCTGACTCAACAAACTTAAGTATGACTGTTTGTGCTCTGGCCAATCAAATAACAAATCCCTATTTTAATCCTTAAAAATCACGTTAACTCAATTTTTCTTTAAAAAAAATCAGATTTTAATTAAAAATAATAATCATAGAAAAACTCTCAAATTTTAATTGATTTTTCACTCCCTCTCCCTTGCCGTTAAAAACCTTTTCTCTACGCCAATGCGTTCATGGTCCATGAAACACCCAACGCACTGGCCATCTTTAGAAACCAAGCTCTAGGCCTGCTTAATTATTGAGCATTCAGGGAAAAAAAGGCATATGATTCCATTCTTTTTTTGTCATGGCAAATGATTCCATTCAATTTGTCTCTTCTACATAGTCGAGCTTTTTGGACCCGTTTGGTATGATGGAAATTGTTACACCTTTATTTTAATTTTACCTTTACCAGAGTATAACCGGAAAACGATATGTTTATGTCATAATTTCCATTTTCGAATTTTCTGCCCAAACTTTAAAAAATTATAACTAATTTTGTATACCTTGAATTGGAGTTTTCAAAGGCTATAGAACCCTTATTGAGTTTAATTTCAAGGAAAAATATAGAATTTTGCCAATTGGAAGCACAAAATTCCCATAATTTATTTCTTTGAATACTATTCCAGGAACTTTCCAGTTGTTCTGGGCTAACTTAAAAAATTTATAACTTTTTATATATAGCTCTAATTGAGTCATATGACTTATCAAATTAAAGTTTAAGATGTCTACTTTCATCCTGTAAAATCTCATAATTATTGCTCATCATTGGTCAATGAAATGCATTGCACAACAGCACTGTCTCACTGAAAGCAATGAAACGAAATGCACTTGCAACTCCAACAAATTTCATTTTTGTATACAAATTTATCATACTCTTTAATTTACCATTTTATTCCCTTAATACCTTAAAGATATAAGAAATATTAGGGAATAGGTTTGAGACACCTGCTAAACCAGGGCTTAGCAGTCTACTTAATTTAAGCTTATTCTCAAGCATCCAATTCCAAAATTCGGGATATTACAGAAATGGGGGGTATGGAAATGGATTGGTGAATGTATTCCATGTATAAGTTTATTTGGTATGATGGAATTTGAATTTTTATCAATTTCATATCCACCAAAATGGCTAGAATTGATTTCCATCCTCACCCCTTAAGATTTGCAATTCCATGTTGTAGATTTCATATTTTCCCCTCACCAAAATCGGAAAGGTTCTCGCCCTCACTGGTGAATATAATGACCTCCTCTCACTCACCGAAGATGACGGTGACCTCTTAACTCCACCCATATTCACTGTTTGCTCATTCACCGGTGATTATGGAATGGCAAGGATGAAAAAGGAGCCTTCACAAATCAAATTCTATAGAAAATCCCAAGCTTCGTCGCCACCTTCGAGGGTGCAAGTGTTGGTGTCGACGAGGAAGACAGTGATTACTAGTTAGGAAGATGACCTTCGCAGTACTTCTTCTTGCTCACTCATCGGCAATTATTAGCAAGGAAGACTGTGAGGGTGCGAGCGTCGGCGTCAGCGAATCATCTTCACCTTCTCTATTGAACAAGCTTCAAATATGAAAAAAAGAAATATGTGTTCTTGGGTTTGGGTTTGGATCCAATGTATTGTCCAGAGAGTTGAGAAAGCTGAGATAGAAAATCTGAGCCATGTAACACTCTAAATTTTATATTCACCAAATATATTATAATTATTTGAGAAAATTCAATAAAATGGTGAATATTCATAAATTTGGAATTTATGAATTTTATGAATATTCATATCCATGAGAAAATGAGCAAAATAATTATGGAATTAATTTGGATAATTATTATTTCCCTTTTCTCCTAATATTTTCGCCATACATGAAAAAAAGGGGAAAATAAGCGTTGGTCAAGAAATTATGCCAAGTGGCACCATTTCAAGCCAAGAGAAATATATAATAATTGTTGAACTTGAGCACACGTGTTATTATCATAAAATAATAATATTCGGTACATTTAAGGCAAATGGAGAAAAACCCAATTGGGCTTAAGAAGGACCCTAAAGGCTTGTTGGACTAGCAAGGGGGGAGAAAAATTAGTTCAATTCCAAATGGAGCTTATGACACAATTGTATGGAGATAAACTCAAGTACAAGGCTTTTGCCATAATTCCTTTTTACTAGCATTTATTAATTAAGAGGAAAGGTGGGATATTTTTATGAAGCCATGCTTCATCTTTCCTCTAGCCATTTCACGCCAAGCAAGAGGAAAATAGAGAGAGAGTGAAAGCTTAAGAAAGTTTAAGGTCTAGAGAGGAGGAGGAAGAAATCCAAAGGTAAGTTAGTGATCTTAAGTATTTTGCTCCTCTAACTTGTGAAATAGCTCTTCTAACCTTTCATTCTCCATACAAATCATGTGTAATAGATAAATATTCAAGGTTGAAGAGAGTGAACATTAACTTCTAGAGAGAGAAAGTGAACAATCAAAATGTAACCTCTAAAACTTGGATTCTCTTGAGTTATATGGTGTTGTTGTTGAGTTTGGTTGATTTGACTTGTTTTGTGGTTTTGGATGATAAACCCTAGAAAGGTTATGCTGCCAAATTTTGCTTAAATCATGCTCATTTAGTATTTAGGTAGCTAATCATGTGATTAGAAGTGGAAAGGAAGTGAGTAAACAACAGAAATCAAGGAAACACATTTTTCTCTTCTAAACCCTAATTTCATCCAGCTACTGTTCACTCAAGATAGAGTTGGAATTTTGAAATTTTGATGGTTTCATTGGATTTAGAAGGAAAATTGTGTGGGAATATAGGTGTTTATGATTTTTGGAAATTTGTTCACATATATGGAAACTATTGAAGTGCAAATGCATGCTGTTTGGTTATTTCCTGTGAGGAAGTGTTACTGTGCCATACATTTCATTAGCCAAACCACTTTCAAATGTTATGAAACTTTCCAAGATTAAAGTAGACATCTTGGCCTTTAATTTGATAGGTATTATAAGCAATTTTGAAGTGTGGATTGAAAGTTATGAATTTTCAAAGTGGTGCCCTGTTTCTAGACTTAATTCTGGAACATCAAGGGAATTTGTGAAATTCTAGAATTTTGTGGTTATAGATGGTGGTGGTTCATATTTTTCCTATGTAGAAAACTTAAAGAGCTTACCATAGATCTTGGAATCACCCCATTTTGATTTTTTTAAAATTAGTTATGATTTTTGGAAGTTCATCCAAGAAACAGGATAGCTTCTTGGCCGCAGCCAAAAGATTTTAGCTACAGCCAAAAACCTTCTGAGCTACTTTTGGCCGTAGCCAAGACCACTGTTTCAACATTTTCACCTTTTTGATTTGTTTAATTTTGCCAATCCCATGGGTACTTATTTGAGCTTCCAATGGAATAGAGCAAATGCGATGAGTTTAAAATACTACATGAATGGGTATTAACCTAATTCTTAGACATTTGACATTTTAGGACTAAGTTGAGAACCCGAATTGTTGGAACCCAAATCAAGGCACGTGTTTCAAGGAGAAAAGGTTTAAGATAGAAACATTATCCTTTATACATCATGCTATAATTCATATGATTGTTGGATGCCATTGTCTGTGCTTTTAATCAACATGGTTTGCCTAGATGAGGTAGTCAATGCCGGAGGTGCACTTACACTGGGAGTTAGTTAAGAATCGAACTAGTGTGCGAATAGTAGGGCAAGAGCCCTACTCATGTTATATAACGATGATGTGTTAAATTGTTCATTAACTGGTGCATATATGGTGCATTCATATTTACTTTTTGCATGTTATGTGAATGATAATATGTTTCTACTCGGATTCCTTAGAATCTCACCCTTTTTTTTAAATAAAACATCTCAGCGGGTGCCAGTAGCTCAAAAGGAAGGGACGTAGGTATGGGGAATTGACAGGCACATGTCCCGAGATGAAGACGAAGTTCGCAGTTATATATCATCAATGTTTGGACTCCTTTTGGTTATTTTGTAATATTTGTAAATATTATCGAACTTTGTACGATTGATTTCGGTCTGTAAACAATTAAATTTTATCAGTATATATGTACTTTTTTGTTTGCCTATAAAACTTGGTCTCTATTACGCTGTGTATATCGAAATGAAAACGGTGTTGACAAGCTACCGTCAAAAATTTCACCAATTGAAATTTGTGTTCTTAGATATGGGTTTAGATCTCTGCATTTTGAAAAAAATGTTTGTTCTTAGATCTGAAAAAAAAAAATCTATGTTCAAAGATTGGTGGTAAGGGATATGAGTTTTTTCCCGTTGAAAAAACAGTCCAGTTTTTTATTTTTTATTTAGAAGGATATTTTAGTCTTTTTATATAAAAATTATGAATAATTTTCATGACATATTAAACATACTTTTAAACCTCATCTCCATATCTATATCCATATTTATCTCCATATCCATTTTCATTTCCATCAAAATCAATTCTGCGTATCAAACGGGCTCTTAAGAACATCACACCAATGGAGTGGAAAGGGGGTATAATCCTTATTCTCATTTTCTCCTCATAATCACATCTCCCCTTTAGATAAGAAAATGAATAGTTTAAATTTAATATTTTCTAAAACTATTATTTTAAACATAAATAAATTTAAATCGTTAAAAATTGATATACACAATTCATAACTGCAGTATAAACAAAATTAAAAAAATTAATTTATAAAATGCTATAATAATAGTTTTATAAAGACTAAATTATATATAAAATCTTCTTGAACTTTGGGTCAGTTACATATAACCTTCTTAACATTTCAAAGTTTAAATTTAACTCCCTACCTTTCATTTTTTTAATGATTAACCCCCTGTCGTTAAGTGATCGTTATCTTCTTAACAGAAATTGCCACGTCAAATTATGAAATGACATGTGGCATCTTACATAGCATATTGTGTAAATTACTAATTTCATAAAACCTTCTTAATTTTAAACAGTTGTAGATAACCCCCTTAAACTTTAATCAATTACAAATAACTCCCTTGACATTTCAAAATTTAAATTTAACTCTTTTAAAATTTTGATTTATAATATTTAACCTCATATTGTTACTTTTATCATTTTAATAAATTTATTAAGTTTTTTACTATCATTTATTAATTAAAATAGTTTTCTTGTATTGCAAAATCTAGAAGAATAATATTTAAAAATAAAAAAAAATAAAAATGTCATCATTTTTATAACATTTACTTATTTTCTTCGGATAATTGAATATTGATAGTATAAAAATGTCATCATTTATGGTAAACATATTATTGGGATGGTTGAGTATTGATAGTTTAAATATTATATTTGTGTTAGAAGATAGCTTATGTCCTTATTAATTTTCATTGATAATGCATATTTTTTTCTTAAGTCAAAAGTTCAACGTTTATTTTTATATTTTTCTTGATATTATTCTTCTAGGTTTTTCCTAACAAAAGAACTATTAGTATTTTAATTGACAAATGATAGTAAAAATCTTAATAAAGCATGTGGTTTAATATTATAAATCAAAATTTTAAGGGAGTTAAATTTAAATTTTGAAATGTCATGGGGTTATGTGTAACTGATCAAAGTACAGGCCATTCTCTGTAATTGTTCAAAGTTCATGAAGGTTCTCTACAACTGTTCAAAGTTCAAGGAAGTTTTATAAAATTAATAATTTACACAAGATGCCACGTATGATGCCATATATCATCTTATAATTTAACGTGACATTTTTTGTTAAAAAGATAACGGTAACTTAACAGTAGGGGTTAATAGTTAAAAAAAATGAAAGTTGGGGGGTTAAATTTAAACTTTGAAAGTCAGGGGGTTATATGCAAATAAATCAAATTTTAGGAAATTTTTGTATAATTTAGTCTTTTATAAACACGACAATTCTTATATTAAAAAAAGAAGACAATTATCGCCTTCACAAGTGTTATTTCCTTTTCTTGTGATTAATATTGTTAGTTATGTCACAGTCCTCACACTGAACACCAAAAGTTCATTCGGAAAATATTCTCCACTTTAATCACTCATAGTCATAAATAAATCTAATGCCACTTTTAAATTATTTCATTCTCCATTTCATATTTGTAGGAGCAAAATATTAAAAAGTTTGATCATTTCTCTTCATTTTTTTATACTATCATCCAGTATATGGTTTAGGGTTTGTGGTTGCCTCTCAACATAAATGTGTCCTCTGAGAGACGAACTCGAGACCTAGAGAAATCTAATGGGGTTTTACATCGTTAGACCAACTGTTGGTTCCCTTTAAATTCACTTTATTATTATTTTTTATTTAACAAAGGGTTTCTCTTTCGATGCTTAGAACGCAAAGTGTTTTCATCTCTTCTAATATGCTATCTCAACCAACAATTCGTTGGTTTTAAATTAACCTTATTGAAAAAAAGAAAAAAGCAAAACTATGTATAAAATCAATGAACATTTCTTTATAAGAGGGATTCTTTTTGGTCATTTTTTTGCGAGAACAAATTCTATATTTTTTGTGATTACGAGTTTTACTCTTTTTCGACAAAAAGGAGCTCAGACAAGTTAAATTAGTGACTTGAAAAGACTTATAACCCTAGTGATAATGAGTCAATTTATATTTTATATATTTTAGAAATAATATAAAAATTTAAGGGAAAAAGATAAATAAATATCACTTGAACTTCAAAATCCAAAAGCATTGATTTCCCAAAAATCTGAGTTTTCGATTGCTACACTCTTTTTATGAATTCCATTACTCTTATTGTCAACAAAATCAATTTAGGATTTTAAAGTTCAAGTGATATTTTTTTTATCTTTTTCCCAAAATTTAACACCAATCTTGCTCTTTGTTGCTAAGAGTAATTTTAATATAAATAAATGGACCCAAATTTTGTCATTTTTTCCAAATAGTACTAATGTCAAAATGTTAAAGGGTATTTTTGTCCCTCAATTATTTATATAAGAGCACATGATGATATCCTAAACTTTTTTTTTTTTTTTTTTCTAACGGTGGAATGTTACCTTTAAAATTATAACAACGTCACAATATCACCCATGCCATTAGAAGAAGCAAACATATGTCAAACAAGAAATATAACTCGCAATAGAAATGAATATTTGTCAATAAATTTATAGAGAATGAAATTTGTTGACAACAAAACAAAGTCGAGGATAAGGGAGATGAAGACGGAGTTGGAGGTGGTGAAGATTGACCAAGCAAAAGTGAGGATTGTTATTGTGGCGGAGGCGATGATGATTTTTGGGGAGGAGAAGGAGAGTGGTGACTATTTTGTGGGAGGAGGAGGAGGATGTGGTAGGATATGTTTGAATTGATGTTTAAAAAGTATGTTTACGTAAGTTAAAATAAAATTTTTATGCCATACTTATTTCATAAATTGTAAATCATGTTAAAAAAACAATTTCTATTGTTAATTTAAACATATATGGAATTGTTTAGGGGAGGAAGACAAAGAAAACCTTGATGTGATTGCTGTGGAAATTTGACATGTAAAATTCATATTAGGATTAGAAATCTGAGTCGTAAAATACGTTGGAGTTTGGAGTTTCGAGAAGCTATTTTTAATTCTAGCATCAAAAATTTTCTAGCATGATTTAGATTGACAGCAAATCTAAACCTTTCTTGATTCATTTAGTTGACCAAATCTCATGAAGGGTGTTCAATTCTTATCAAGATATCTTCAAAAAGTTAATGTCATAAAATAATTTTGTTTTGTCATTATCAAAATTCATTCTTTCACTAGTTTTTCCGACAAGTTTTTCATTGGTGTCGACAGTCATGTTTTTTTTTTTTTTTTTTTTATAAATAGAATAGGAAGCATTAAAAAGTAAAAGTAAAGATAAAATAAAATAAATACAATAAAAAGAAACTAAATAAGAAATTTGGTAGATTTCTACGGTAGGATTTGCAATCCAAATCCAATGTTTAAAGCCTTTCTCACTAGACTTTAGGCTGTTTTTGCCACCGCACTCGGGCAACAGTCATGCTTTTGCCTAACAAATATTTGCTTCTTTTTACATTATGGGTAAAATTCCAACCTTTTTATTGTTATAAAGAGAACATTGCATAAAAAAAAAAAAAAATCATGCGTTCATGCATGAATAGTTAAGGGACAAAATTATGCTTTTAAACCCAATCTTGAATTAAGATTAATCCATTTTTACCTATATTTTAATGATGTCACACCTTCATATTATTTTCACATATTTCAGAGTATTTGCGGAAAAACGATACGCAGTTCAGTGAGTAACACATGAATAGCATAAACATACTGATATTATGTGCATGATTACGAAAATTCCCCATAGGAGTTCGTACTTGATAATTACAATGTAGCCTCCAGCGCTACGTGGGTGTCTACACCCGACCTAGTGAAATGGAGACATCTTCCAGTTTTCATTCCATTACTGCAATCCCCTCGTACGGTTGTCTTCTTTGTTCTTAGCATACGTTCTGTCTTCTCCTGTCTAAATTGTTGGTAGGGGAGGGTGAGATTCTGGGGAATCTCAGTAGGAAAGCAATACTAATATGCATGCAAGATAAGTGCTTAATGCATGACGTGCTTGCATTACATAACTCATGCTCACACAATAACATATCTACGTGCTTAATGTTTCAAACAATATACGTATGACCATACATAAACAGAAACAGAGCTTCAATTATTCATATATGTTTCACAAAATTAAACAAAGCAATAACATGTATCAATACACCAGCACAAATATCAAATACATGCAGGAGAGGTAAGTTCCCTATCTTAATCGCCCTTCCCTGATTTTCGAGTACGTGCCTCGATTTGCGTGCCAACCCTTGGGCTCTCTACTCGGTCCTAGAACATCAAATGTACAGTTTAGACACTTTCATAGTGTTTCTGGTGGTTATATTAGTCTATAGTGAAATTTTACCAAAATGCCCCCGAGACCTCGGCTTGGCCTCGTCGTACCCGACCCGATGGCACGTTTTCCTAAAATTTTGACTAAGGCTATTCTGACATATTTTCCCCCAAGGAATCCATTTCCGGGCTCGAAATCACCAAATTCAGTATCAAATTACAAAAATACCCTTGACAGCCCCGATTTAGGGATTTCAGGGGTGTTTTCGTAATTATTCTTTTTCGGCTTCTACCGAAAAAGTACCCAACTGTAGCCCCACCTATTTTTACCCACTGAATCCAATGGAACCATTTATTTTATGAAAATCCAACTGCTTCCCTTAGATTTGTGCTGGCCGAAATATTGGTCAAAAATTGGAAAAATGGAATTGTGTTTTAGCTTCTAAAACTTGTACTTTCCCACTTCTAATACCTTATTAACTTATTTAATCATATTCTAATCATGATTCAAAGAAATTTGGGCAGCATAACCCCTTAAGATTAGGACTTTCCAAATTTACAAACTTGACAAAAAAACCAAAACCAAACACAAATCTCAACAACACCATACTAGTTTAGATTTAAGGTTTGTGAGGTTACCTCTTGAGATCTTGAATCCTCTCTCTCTAGACATCTCTCTCTCTTCTTGAGCTAAGAATGGTGTCTTCAAGATCATGGATGCATGAAGAATCAAGTTTAGAGAAGGATCTAGTACAAAATCACAAGAAACCTTAAGAAATCATTATTACCTTAAACTTTTTCCTTCTCTCTAGAACTTGAGAGCTCTTTCTCTCTTCTCTTCTTGTGTTGGATGAAAATGAGGAAGGGAAGGGAAGAGAAAAACTTCATAAAAATGCTCCTTTGATCCAATACCATTGATCTCATTTAGGGTTGAGATTTCAACACTTGTCAAAGACATCATCCCTCTTCCCATACCTCAAATCATGCCTTCTACTTTATGCCATACCCTCTCATCATTTTGGGTCTTCTTGCCTCTTAGCCCTTGATCTCATCAAGGGACCATAATGTGACACTTGTCACAAGCATACATCCACCAAGAATATTCCAATTATGCATTTTCTTTTATTTTCCTTGATTAATTGAAATTAACTCCAATTAATTAGAAAATAATTAATCTTGGGCTAAATTGACAAAATTATGATTTTGCTATCACATTTGTAATTTAATTCAATTCTTGAATTAATTTGCCTATTTCCTTATGAATATGAATATTTCAAAATTTATAAGTTTCAAATTTTATGAATATTCACCGTTTTATTGAATTTCTCAATTAATTATAATATATTTTTGGGGAATAAAATTTAGGATGTTACAAACGACTTAAGTAGTGACTTATTGTTATATAGAATAAAATATACTAATCTCTTTCTATTTATTCTAAATTACAAAAACCTTTTTTCTATTTTGAAAATTCATATAAACCTCCCTTAAAATCAAAATATATGTTTTAGAAACCTCCCTTCTAGTTTTGAGATTCAACTTTCATCCACCTAATTGTTAGTTGACCATTAAATCATAACATTGACCTGTTAGTTTGACCAAAATGGCCCTCATAAATATAAATATTACTTAATAATTATTTAATCATATATCTTTATCCAAAATTAAAAAATAATTTAAATACATATTTTCAAATTTTATGCTAATTTGATCGCCATATTACAAAGTTAATTAATTTTATAATTATAAATTTTTATTCTTGAATAAATTTAAGTATTTAATCTCATTTATTTATTAAATTTACGTATGATGTTATAAATATTTTAAACACATATATTGGCTGAGATATATTTCATTAAACATACTTTTATTAAAAACATTACTCAAATTTTTGATAAGCTGATAATATTTTTAATACAAAAATTACTTAAAACCTTCCCCTAAATTTAGTAAATAGATCATTAATAAATATTTATGTTGAAAGATAAATTAGGGATTTGGTAAAGCAGGAGGTAAATTAGTAAACAAGATTTATTCTACTATTGTTTTCAATTATAAATATACTCGAAGAATCTTCTCAAAATATTTTTCAACAATGTTAATGATTTTGACTAAAATGTATATTTGCATAATAGAAGAGTGGTATGTGTAATTAAGGTAAAATAGAAGGATAGAGGGAGTATTTTACTCTATTATTTAATATTTAATATAATTTTGCTGGCAAAAAAGTAATGTATGCTGTGATTTTTTTAAAAAAGTTTAAAATGACCTGTTTTCCATGAAAAAAGGGGAAAAAAAGAAGAATGAACCAAAGGAATCCCAACCCTAGCTACTAGCTAGGCGGAAATGGAAGAGGATGATTATTCTTCGCACCGGAATGGAATTTTTGAAATCGAATTTATCGAATCTTAATCTGTAAGGTATCGCTTTCGGTGATTTTCTGGAGCTAACTTTATTCTTTGATAGGATATAGAAATACTTTAACTTCGTTGGTGCCGCTGCGAAAAAGTGACCGACGATGAGTTTTGAAACGGAAGAGAAGCGCTTGGCCGCGAAGCTCTTGGCGTCGTGCCTGATCGGAGGCGTATTGGTGGGAGTGTCGCTGTATGGGTTGTACTCAGGCGGAGTATTGCCGCCGCGGAATCTTTTGCCTCTCGGAGTTTGGAAGAGGAGGAGGAAAAGGCCTATTCGTGTATACATGGATGGCTGTTTTGATATGATGCATTATGGCCATTGTAACGCCTTGCGTCAAGCTCGTGCCCTCGGCGACCAGCTGGTCGTTGGTGTTGTCAGCGACGCCGAAATTATCGCCAACAAAGGTCCCCCTGTGACTCCCCTGGAAGAGAGGTTTGTTGCCCTTGCCGCTCAAAATTTGCTTAATCCTGCCATCTTTGGTAGTAGTTGTGCCAATTTCAGAAGAATTGTACTTTTATTCAATCGAAAGTCTTTATTGCCTAATTTGACTGCTATATGTAATCTTTGAAGGATCTGTTAGCGGGATCTATATAACTTATTACGGGGCTAACAATTTATCTAACTTCTATTGATTGTCATGAAATTATTTCTTCATCCGATATGTTTTGTAACTGGATTTGTAGCTGGCTTTAAAATTGTCTGCAAAATTATATTAATTATTTCTAGAAACTTGCTTAAACTGCTGTGCTTGCCCGAGGGGGGATATCCGGCATTTCTTGGAAGGAATCTTTTATGTTTGATGCCTTAGATCGTATTCTTAATATGCACTTATTTGGAACAAATTACTACATTTGTTGTTGGAAATTTGAATATTTGATCAACAGTTTCCTAACTGGTAAAAATATGTACTTTGTCATAGGTTAATTATGGTTAATGCTGTCAAATGGGTTGATGAAGTTATCACTGATGCACCTTATGCTATAACTGAAGAATTCATGAAAAAGCTTTTTGATGAATACAAGATAGATTACATTATCCATGGAGATGATCCCTGTGTTCTACCCGATGGAACTGATGCCTACATCCTTGCAAAAAAGGCTGGTCGATATAAACAAATAAAGCGCACGGAAGGAGTCTCAAGCACAGATATTGTTGGTAAGAGTTATGGTTATTTGTGGCCTTTGTTGATTTGGTATCATTCAAAGGACCATTATATAATGTGGAGGCTATGCAATTGTTATGTGGTTGTAATTTGAGGGTCATTCTTTAATCTACTTACTGACACTGAAATTTTGCTTGGAGAGAATCAACTCCATCTTCATTAAACTGAAGCCTGTGGTACATCTCATTATTTCTTGCTGGTTTTGCCCATAGTTTGGTTCACTGTTGGCTAGTTGTGATCAAATCTCTTTGCATATCATCAAGTTTTTGTTTCTTTATGTTTTCGTTTTGAGTATCTGACTTTTCTCCAGTCAAAATTTTGTTTGGTTATTCTTCACAATACTCACATTGATGCTTATTTAGTAGTAATTCAACAATTTTATGTCCAGGTCGAATGCTTCTCTGCGTAAGAGAAAGGTCTGTTAGTGATAGTCATAATCATTCTTCTTTACAAAGACAGTTCAGCCATGGTAATAGCCACAGCGTAGAAGATGGTGCATCTGCAAGTTCAACTCGTATATCTCATTTTCTTCCCACATCTCGCAGAATTGTCCAGTTTTCAAATGGAAGGGTATGTCTATGTGTATGCTCTAAATTAGAAGTTTTTCATCAACTTCCTTATTTCCTTAGTGTCTGGCCGTTTTCAAATAATGCTCTGTTCCTCCCTCCCGTCCTTTCATTCTAAATTTTTACATAATATTATTTTATGAGGAAAAACAGCATGCGGTAAGTTACTTTGTCTGATTAAACATCAAGGATGTCAGATGAATGGCATATTTATTTCACCCGACTTATTGTACAATAGTGTAAAAATGTGCATGGCATATCTCTTACCCCCAACTTATTTTACACCCGTGCTTCTTGTTCCAGGGTCCAGGTCCTAATGCTCGCATAGTTTATATAGATGGTGCTTTTGATCTCTTCCACGCTGGACATGTCGAGGTATTGTACCATGCAAGCAGCCTTGCACTATTTTCATACTCAAGTGCCTTCTTTACTTTCTTGACTATAGTTACTTGCATTGTTGTTGGACTTCATAGTGATGAGAATATTACATTACGTTGGCAGTGCTAATTTCTTAGCACCTTGAATTTCAACATATTAAATTTTATAATAAGGCATTGTAGTTTGTGAAAAAAATGACAAGGTGGGTATGGTAACTGGTGCAAGATCAGTAACCCCAAATCACTTTGAGTTTGATTGAAGATGTGGGTTACTGGCTGAAGGAAACTTTCAAAAATAGCAAGACAGTCTGTGCTTCTACTGGCAAATTTCTTACGTTTGGATATTTTCATTGTTGATAGAGCATAATGGTACAATGTGAACATGTAGCCAACCCCACCTAATGGGATAAGGCTGCTTGTTGGAACATTTTTATTGTGGAAAGGATTTGTATCGGAATTTTTTCAACTTGAGATTTAGCTTTTATCTATGCCTTTTACTTATATCCCTTGTTAGAGCGGATTTCTTTGACAATTCTCCCCCTTGATAGTATTACTACTTTTATATGTGCGGACATGAAATTTTGATATAGCGGTGGTGCAAAGAAATTATACCTTTCAACAGAGCATAATGGCGTCGTGCGATTCATGTAGCTGACCCCACTTAGTGGGATAAAGGCTTTATTGTTGTTGATTATTGGTTTCATGTTGTACAGATCTTGAGGCTTGCACGGAAGCTTGGAGACTTTCTCTTTGTTGGAATTCACACTGATCAGACTGTCGGGTTGTTTATACTCTCCTTTTCCCCTCTGCTTATTATTTAATATTGTGCTTCTTATATGATTATTTTTAACTCATTTAGGTAGTTTACATCATTGTATTGCTGCCCTTTTTATGCGACTAATCATATTGTCTAGAAATTTTTACACAACTGGTACAGTCAGCCAAGGCATTAAGTCTAGCCTTTTTCACATATGCACAGTTGATTGAGATTGTAAATTCTGATACCTAAAGTCCTGATACAAATTCACGTTTGGTATAAAAAAGTACCAAGATAATGTAGTCTTTTGGATTGTGCATGGCAATCAGTCAATGGTTTTCAAAATGGTATCTCCATGCTGTGGGATTGGCAAACTTTGCCTTTTATTTTCTTTTTTCTTTTTTAATCAATGAGGGTGAGCCTGGGAGCAACGGTAATGGTTGCTGCCATGTGACTAAGAGATCATAGGTTCAAATCATGGAAATAGTCTATCCACTTGTGGGATAAGGCTGCGTACATCTAACTCTCCCTGGACCCCACCTGGTGGGAGCCTGCCCTTTTTTTTTCCTTTTTCAATTAATTCATCTTTTCCTTTGCTTGGTTTTTTTCTTTGCTCATTTACTCCAACGGGATGTTTTGTCCTGTGTCCCTGTTTCTATATTCTTTTTTTAGTTGTCTTATTATCTCCTAAAATAAGGGAGGAAAAACTCTATAGATTTCTAAGTATATTGTCCTTGGGTAAACATTAAGGATGTCAGATGAAAGGCATGTATCTTTCTGGTCCTTTTCGGTATGCATCATGTCACCGTGTGCACTTTCTCCTCATTCTGACAAATAAACAGTTAAGACATTCATGTGCACCGTGGCTGGATGATGTCCAGGTTGTTGGAAGGGATCTTGGCCTCTTATTGAGAATTTTCTTGTTAGTTCAGAGGTGTTACTTTCTCATGCACAATTTGTGGATGATGATCCTCTTTTATTGGATGATGAAACATCATAAACAATACAGTAATGCTGTTCTTCCTTGTTCTTCAAGACTAATTTATTCACAACTGTCTTAGCAGGCTTTGATTTGGATAGACATTCTCCAGTATTCCCTGTTTCCATTCTCCGATATTCTCTGTTTCCTTAGCTAACTGCAAGACTCTTCAGCAGCCTTTATAATTTAGGGGTTCTTTTAGGAACTAACCAAGGGATATTTCTTTTTTGAGGCCCTCTTGTTTAAAAGATTTCTAAGAGGTTACGTGCTTGAACAAGGAAGCCTTTTTTGTTTGGAAAGGCTGTATTCCTGCTACATGTGTCCAGTATTGTCGTTATTATCTCTTTCAAATCACAGTGTGTCCATATGCTGAAGAAGATAATGGAGGATTTCCATGTTCAGAAACACCTTCAATGGAGACTACTTTATGGCATTAGGTCATCCATATTTTTTCCCTTGGATAAGTGGCAATCTGGCATACAAAAACAACGCCAGTCCGTTTCCTCCTTTGTGACTTATCCTAGGACTTCGCTTCTTTAAAGCAATTTCTCCTGTCTCAAAAGATCTATATAGTAATTACTAGAATTATTACAAGTAAAGCTGCTATTAATGTACATGTTTCCATTATGCTTAAGGTTGTTAGTATTGGACAATTTTGACATATTTTGCTAATGGCTTACAGTGCAACTAGAGGAGCACATCGTCCTATTATGAATCTTCATGAGAGAAGTCTAAGCGTTTTAGCATGCCGCTATGTTGATGAGGTTATAATTGGAGCACCATGGGAAGTGTCAAGGGATATGGTTGGTTCATAAACTCAGTAGTTAAATTGTTTTGGAATGTTTCTTTGTTCATGCGGTTAATATTACTTAGATCAATGATCATTTAATGGAGGAAATAATTGAATTGATATCTATGTATTATGAATGTATTTAGAAATATTAAACTTCAAACTGAATGAAAATTAGTACATGACATTGTTTTTCCATGTTTTGAATTTTGAGCCTGTGTTTAGGTTAGTTTAATTGCTAGCGAAATGAAGTATGGGAGTAGGGCCTGAGGGAACTAGAATCCTTCCATTCTTTCATAACCTATCTTTTTTCTTCAGATGAAACTAACATGTAGATTAGCTTTTTCTATGCATGTTTTATAGTAGCCATGTTTCGATTGTTGTCTGCAAAGCAGCAAAACGTGTCTTCTGAATGCTGAGTAGAGTTGGTTAAGATGTCTTGCTAGGTTCAGTAGCAAAGATGTAGCTGCTATTTAGCTTAATATGTTTGAAGAGATCTCTAATTTAATATAAAGTGTTAATGCTTTCCTGTTTATAATATTTTCAAAAGTAGTAGTTAAGTAACTACCCATACATTCATTATTGTGATGTACTTATGGTTGAATTTCTGTTGAGTGCAGCTCACAACATTTAACATCTCATTAGTTGTCCATGGTACCATAGCAGAAAATAATGATTTTCAGAAGGCAAGTTTGCATATTTTATACCAAATTCTGATTTATGTACTGTTATTACTGCTTATTCCTGATGAAGGTAAAGTTTCATGGAAGAATACTCTTATTTTATTGTGAACAATCTGAATTACAGTGTGCAAGAACCAAAAAATAAATAGTTACCAGAGCAAGAAGATAGCACGCAGGCCATGCTCCAGATAAGGGAAGAAAGAAGAAAATAAAACACAATAATTTGGGTAATAAACGCCTAACTATAAACTAAAGAAGGTAAGAAAGGGTAACAGAGGAGGTAAAGAAAAAGTATCTGTTGCAAGAAATCTGGGGATTAAAAGAAGATTTGGGTCAGTAATTTGTCATGCCAGATCTGGAATGTTTTCCGGATTCGGTCACCCTTAATTATTTAACCAAATCAGTCTCCAATCCTTATAGATTTCAAACCCAGGTGCCAATAGAAGGCAATAACTTGCTTTTGTTATGTATAAAATTACACTATTTAGGTGGCTACTGACACTGGTTTTTCATACAGGAAGATAGTAATCCATATGCTGTTCCCATCAGCATGGGCATCTTCCAAATCTTAGAAAGCCCTCGAGATATCACAACAACTACAATAATTAGAAGGATTGTAGCAAATCATGAGGCGTACCAGGTAATTATCTTTTTCCATACGTTCTGTTAGGTTCTGCTCATGGTACTCGTCTCTCTGCATTTGTGATGCCATTGGTGCCTTTTATGTGTGTGCTTCTTTTTCTTGAATTGAATTGTTGCCAAGATGGGATTTGAACCTTAGATCTCAGGAAGTTATGAGCTTTGCAAGCTACCAAGCTGCTTTAGTGCATCCTTCCATCATACATGTACTGATAGGAGCCGATTTATGCAAAATGATCACAGAATGCCTCTTGCAATTGATTATCCTAGAAGAATAGAAAAATGGAGAGACATTTTCATTCTTACTAACTTGATTTTGGTGCTTCGTGAAACAAACATGCATAAACTATTTCATGGAGCGTGTGTCTGGATTACCCGAGATCTCATTTATTTGCTCTTAATCTTGGGTTTGAAAGCGTAAATGAAGATGTTTGAAGCACTTTTATAGTGATGGTTGTAACTTTCCATGAATTTCCAATCTATCTTGGGCATTTCGCATTTTTTTTTGAACTGACGAATCTAGTAATATTTTTATTTTAATTTTGTTGGAATCTGATTTTCAGTTCGTTCATTTTCTAATTGTCGCTTGTTTACCTCACAGGATCTTAACATCGTTGTTATTTACTCTCATTACATCATGTCTTCAACTTGTATTATTTCCTCATGTCATGTGCTTACAAGTTTCGTCCTAGTTTTGCTGATGATTACCATTGTCATAATTGTTTTCCATTATGCATGCAGAAACGCAATGAAAAGAAGGGAGAGAGTGAGAAAAGATACTACGAGGGTAAGTCATACGTGTCTGGTGACTGATTTTATGGATCGTTCCTTATCTGCTGTGAAGGATATATGTTTCTGGTTTTTTTCATCTTTCTTTCTTTTCCCTCTTAACCATATATTTAGGATTTCTTGCGGTTAGATTACATTTGCCTCGCGCAAATGATTATGTTATCTTTGCACGTCAGAACCTTGAGATTACTGTATTACTTTTTTCTTTTTTTGGGGGTGGGGTATTTATTGTATTACCTTTGTTTTGGCTACTGTGCGATTGCCTTATTGCTTGTTTTAGGCTATAATGTGATTGTTGTATTACTGTGATGGGAGAACATAATTAGGAAATTTTGATAAGATACTCGTACTGTTTTTATTTTCCTGTTTCCTTTTTTTGGGAGAATCCTAATTGGTCCTTTTGGGCTAATAAGGTTGGTGCTTGTGAAAATGCTCAGAATATGAATCCATTCCAACGCAACATAGAAGGTTTTAGCATGTAAATTATGGTTGGTTGTGTTTCAATATATTCACATATTTTTGAATCGCATAATATAGTTTCGGGATTACCTTGTGTATTTTCAATGCGTCGCATGGGATATTTCAGAAAATGTTTTAATAATATATTATAAGATGTATTCACTTGTTAAAAATTTGAATGGCTATCCTCAGAATTTATTTGGGTTGAGTATGGTATTAAAACCAAGGTTTTCGGATTTCACCTTTAGGCTGTTTTAGGAGTTAGACTGTTTTGGGATGTTATTTACTCGTCATTAAGGTGGAAGTCGCTATTGAGCTAGGATATGGAACGGTTTTATATAAATAAATTGGATGGGTCAACATAAAAGGAACAGAAAATAAAAAAAAAGCATAAAAAAAGATGTATGAAATATTTTAGCTGTGATTTTTTGTTTAATTTTCACCCTTGTAATTTTATTATAAATAAGTTAATCTCTTGTCACATGTTTTGAAATGCACAATATTTTGGCAATACTTTTTTTTAAATATTTTTTTGCAACGCTCATTTTTATATTATATATGTTATAATATAATTATAATTTTGACAATTTTAATTTTGTTTAATTTTAATAGTGTCAACTAATATAATTCAAAATGTGTTTTTGATATTTAAATTTTATTTATAATAAGTGATATGTAATTAAAATATATTTTTTATTTTATCTTGTTAGATATATGTGGTGAATTTGTCAATTTTTGTTTATTAAATTGGATTAAGGCCCCCATCTACTTAATGATAAGGTTAATTTTTCTCTCTGTTATGTTATAACTAGTACTTTGTAATATTTCTATTTTATTATTAATATCTTTTTTCATTATAATTAAAAAATATTAAAATGGATTTAAGGATTAATTATATTTTAATCATTATATATTTGTATGATATTATTTTAAATTAATTAGTGTGTCACTTGCTCGATTAGACGGTTCAATCGATCTGACCATTTGAACTATGACCTGTTATCTTTCTAGCTCGAGATATGGTCCGACTTTTAAAACATCAATAGATTGGTGAACCAATCCCTTGGCTAGTTTGGGCAAGTAAGGTAAGGGCAAGGTTATTAAACTAGAACTGATCACTAAACTGGCCAGAGTATTGGGTCAAGGGTTAGTAGATCAGACTAGAGTCAAACCGGAGCTAACCTGGGACTAAACCGATGCGAAAGTGAAGATTTCAGGCTTATTAATATGAAATTATGAAGAAATAAATTGTTTTTTTAAAAAAAAAGGGTGAACTGGTTTGCTTTTCGAACCATATCGGTTTACTGACCGGTTTTCTGTTTTTTGAACCGAACTGACCGGTCCGGGTTTAATAACAATGGGTAAGGGGCTCAGACAATGCTGGGTTAGATTTTATCTTCTTTTCCTGTATTAAGCCTAAACTGATGTCATTTTAAGTCAGAAAAACTGTACAGCTAGTAAGGCTTTTTAATAGCTCTGTTTTAATAAAACTTGTGATCGTCTATTTATTTAGATATTACTATTTTTAGGATTATAATGAAATTTTTTGTAAATTTTGTTTAAATGATATTATTTTAATTTTGTCCAATCCAACATTGAATAATTTTACTCACCAACCTTTAAACTACTATCTAACCAGTTTTTTGATTGGTCTCATTTTTAATACCTTGATGCATTTTTGTTGAGCTTGCGATTTGACTCTCTGAATTTATTGTTATGATGTTTCTAGCTTATAGAATCGTATTAAGTCACTTTTTCCATATGTTTGAATAGAGAGAAAATTAGGGGAGAAAAAAAATACTACGAGGGAAAACTCCCAACAATAGTAATTTTTTTTAACTCTTTTAAGAAGTTTTCATTCCTAATATTCCTTTCCACTATTTCCCCCCTACTTTTCTCTCTATCCAAACATAGGGTTAAGCTCGCATTAACTACAAACTTGGTTGAATTCGTCAGTGCACACATAAATTTTATTGTTTTTGCATTTCCAACTTATAAAAATGTGTTGACTCACTTTTAAACTTGTGTTAGCTTTTTAAGTTTAATCATGTTCAATGCTTTCATAGCTTCATAAAAATTTCTTGTTGAATAAGATAATCTATGAATATTGATAGATTTAATTTCAATTATTTAGATTAGAAATATATTTAAATCAATTTGTTATCATTTTCTATATTTTAATTATTTAATCATTATATTTTTAATAGGGAGAATTGCTTAAAAAGACCTCATTGACAACTTATTTGCTAAATGGGACATGGGAAGATATCTTGCACATGGAGGGAAGATTTCTACACACGCAGGGAAGATTTCTGCGCACGCATAGGGAAGAATTTTGCACACAGGAAAGATCATCTGCACACCAGGGAAGATATTCTGCACACGTGGAAGATAATCTGCACGCGGAGGTCCCATTTGATAAATATGTTGCTAATGAGGGAATTTTTCATAATCTTCCCTTTTTAATATCTATTTATTAATAACAGTTAAAGTCTTAAAAGTTTAAGATTTATACCTGTCACGAGTTTGCTTATGAGTTAGACGACCTCGCCTTGGGGTTATGAGAATAAAAAAGAGAAGGTAGTTTGTATTTAATATAATGTCCTAATAAAACATCCTTAACTTTCTACATAAATCAGATATCTGTTTTTTTAATTTTCAAGTGGGCGACGAGATTGCGTAAAAGGTGCTGTGCAGCTGTTGGAAAAAGGAAAAAAGGTCCTGTGCAGCTAATTAATAAGAATTAATGGCATTGAAAATTAAATTGAGGGCAAAACTCAATATTTAAGCTATGTTTGGTTTAAAGGTGTGCTTTAAAGCCCTGTTTGGTACGTGGGAACCAGGGGTAGGTATTGGAATTGTGGTAGGGATTAATGCATTTTGCTTTGTTTGGTGCGGGTGATTGAGAGTGACTTGGGATTGGCAATCCCAACAATGTGGGATTAGAGCAATATCACCTCTCCTTGGTTTTGGTAGAGCAACCGTAGGGTTGAAAAATTTCGGGACAAAATTATCCCTGTTTGCATCCTATAATTCCCTTCACCGTACCACCTCCATCTTCTCTGAAGCCAACACTCACCATCTCCATCGGCACCTCTAATTCACAGAGCCACCATCTCCAACACCAACACCCACCACCTCCTCCATTGTTCACCCGTTTTCCCTATCTTCCTTCTGTTGCCCCATTCATAACGCACATGGGTTCCAGTCTCTAACGACAATCTAGTCTCCCACGTCCGCGACCTCCGACATCGTTTCATTCCTCTCTTTCAAGTTCAAAGTCAAGCTTCCCTAGATTATATGAGAATTCATAAAGGAACAAATCATACTAACAATTCGAACCAAGAAATCAATATATCAATATATTAAATCTATAATCCACCAATCAAGCTATAGGAAAATGATAGCACATCTATCCTCCTTGATTGTGAATCCAAAAATCATGAGCCAGAAGAGAGGGAGTGACTGGTTTCGTCAAATCTTTAAACCCATATTTGTTGAACGGGCACAAACAGATCAATATCGCAACAATGTGAGACGTTCTTGAATCCTTATGAAAATACGAGTGGTTATGTGGGTTATCAAATAAATATGAGACGAGACGTTTAAGAAACTTTCATTCTTTTGATCTCAAATTAACCCAAATCACGAATGTGGCCCTAAAGGACATTCTAGAATCCTCGTGTAAAATAGAGTTGGTATGTGAGTTTTCACCCAAATCTGAGATGTTGACTAAAGTTGAGCTTTTTTGACTTTAAAATAGCCCAAATTGCATAATGGCTATTCAGGGCCCAAACGGCGCATCTCACAACAAAGTTAGGCATTCTTGAATCCTCATAAAAAATGGAACGGGCATGTGGGTTTTTAATCAAATACGAGACATTGACCAAGCTTTCAATATTTTGACTTCGAATTATCCCAAATAGCGCATGTGGCCTTTCAAGGCCCAAACGGATCGATCTTCCAATAATGTTTGTCATTCTGGAATCCTCGTGAAAAATAGAGTTGGTATGTAGGTTTTCAACCAAATATAAGATGTTGAACAAATTTTAATTCTTTTGACTTAAAAGTAGGCCAAATCGCGTATGTGGCTGTTCATGTCCCAAATGGTGAATCTCTCAACAACGTTAGGTATTCTGGAATCCTCATAAAAAATAGAATGGGTATGTGGGTTTTCATGCAAATACCAGACGTTTATCAAAATTTCATTTTTTTTTGACCTCAAATAGTGTATGTGACCGCTTAGAGTTAAAATAGATGAATCTCTCAACAATGTTAGGCATTCTGGAAACCTCATGAAAAATGGAGTGGGTATGTGGGTTTTCATGTAAATCCTAGATGTTAACCAAACTTTCATTATTTTGACATCAAATTAGCCGAAAATCACGTATATGGCCGTTCAGGGCCAAAACAGATGAATCTCACCACAATGTTAGATATTCTAGAATTCTCATGAAAAATGGTGTGGATTTGTTATTTTTCACGCAAATCCAAGATGTTCACCAAACTTTCATTTCTCCCATGTGGCCATTCAGGGCCAAAATGGATGAATCTTCCAACAATATTAGACATTCTGGAATGATCATGAAAAATTGAGTTAGCATGAGGGTTTTCACCCAAATTCAAGATGTTGATCAAACTTTCATTCTTTTGACTTAAAAATAGCCTTAGTTGCGTATGTGGCCGTTCAAGGCCCAAACACATGAATCTTTCTACAATGTTAGGAATTCTAGATTGCTCATAAAAAATGAAGTAGCTATGTGGCTTTTCACTCAAATAATGTTGATCAAAATTTCATTCTTTTGACATCAAATTATCTCAAATAGCGTATGTGGCCGTTTAGGGCCTAAACGGATCAATCTAGTAACAATGTTAGGCACTTGGAGTCGTCATGAAAAATGGAGTTGGTGTGTGGGTTTTCTCCCAAATCTGAGACACTGACCAAACTTTAATCCTTTTCACTTCAAAATTAGACCAAATCGTGTATGTGGCCGTTCAGGACCTAAACAGTGAATCTCACAACAATGTTAGTCATTTTGTAATCCTCATGAAAAATAGAGTGGGTATGTGGGTTTCATACAAATACGAGATGTTTATCAAACTTTCAATCTTTTCACCTCAAATTTTCTCAAATAGCGTATGTAGCCGTTCATGGCCAAAATGGATGAATCTTGCAACAAATGTTAGGCATTCTAAAATCCTCATAAAAAACAGAGTAGGTATGTAGGTTTGCACATCAATCTGAGACGTTAACCAAACTTTTATTCTTGTGACCTCAAATTAGCTCAAAATCGCCTATGTGGCCGTTCAAGGTCAAAACAGATGAATCTCACAATAATGTTGGGAATTTTGGAATTTTCATGAAAAATGGAGTGGGTTTGTTGGCTTTCATGCAAATCCAAGGTGTTCACCAAACTTTTATTCTTTTGATATCAAATTAGTCAAAAGCGCGCATAATATTAGGCATTTTGGAATCCTTATAACAAATGGATTGGGTATGTGGGTTTTCACCTAATTCTGAGACATTGACCAAATTTTCATTTTTTTGACCTAAAATTAGCCCAAGCTGCATATGTGGCTATTAAGGGCCCAAAAAAATTAATCTCGCAATAATGTTAGGTATTCTGGAATCCTCATAAAAAATGGATTGGGTATGTGGGTTTTCACCCAAATCTGAGACTTGACCAAAATTTCGTTCTTTTAACCTCAAATTATCTCAAATAGCACATGTTGCCGTTCAGGGCCGAATCTCTCAACAATGTTAGGCATTCTGAAATCCTTATGAAAAATGGAGTGGTTATATGGGTTTTCACCCAAATCGGAGACGTTGACCAAACTTTCATTCTTTTGGCCTTAAATTATCCCAAATGGCGCATACTGTAGTTCAGGGCCAAAACAGATGAATCTCGCAATAATGTTAGGCATTCTGGAATTCTCATAAAAAACGGAGAAGGTATAAGAGTTTTCACTTAAATCCGAGACGTTGGCGAAACCTTCATTCTTTTGAGCATGAATTAGCCCAAATCAAGAATGTGGATGTGCAAGGCTCAAACAAATGAATCTCGCAACAATGTTAGTCATTCTGGAGCCCTCATGAGAAATGGAGTGGGTATATGGGGTTTCAACAAAATCCAAGACATTGACCAAACTTTCATTCTTTTGACATCAATTAGCCGAAATCGCGCATGTAGACATTCAGGGCCTAAACGGATGAATCTCACAATAATGTTAGGCATTCTTGAATCCTCATGACAAATGGATTGCGTATGTGGGTTTTCACCAAAATCCGAGACATTGACCAAACTTTCATTCTTTTAATCTCAAATTAGCCCAAATCGTGTATGTGGCTTTTCAGGCCTTAAACGGATCAATCCATCAATAATGTCAGGCATTCTGAAATCCTCATGAGAAATGTATTGGATGTGTGGGTTTTCACCCAAATCCGAGATATTGACCAAACTTTCATTCTTTTGACTTCAAATTATCCCAAATGAAGCGTACTGCAATTCAGGGCCCAAGTAGATGAATCTTAAAATAATGTTATTCATTCTGGAATCCTCATAAAAAACGAAGAATGTATGAGTGTTTTCACTTAAATCCAATGTGTTGGCCAAACTTTCATTCTTCTGAGTTCGAATGAGCCCAAATTGCGCATGTGAACGTTTAGGGCTCAAACGGATGAATATCACAACAATGTTAGTCATTTTGGAACCCTCATGAGAAATGGAATAGGTATGAAGGTTTCACCAAAATCCGAGATGTTGACCAAACTTTCATTTTTTTTGACATCAAATTAGCCCAAATCGCGCTTGTAGACGTTCAGAGCCCAAATGGATGAATATCGTAGAAATGTTAGGCATTTTGGAATCTTTATGACAAATGGATTGGGTATGTGGGTTTTCACCCAAATACAAGATGTTGACCAAATTTTCATTTTTTGACCTCAAATTAGCCCAAATCGCGCATGTGGTTATTCAGGTCCGAAACGGATCAATCCCGCAATAATGTTAGGCATTCTAGAATCCTAATGAAAAATGTATTCGGTATGTGGGTTTTCAACCAAATCTGAGACGTTGACCAAATTTTCATTCTTTCAACCTTAAGTTATACCAAACAGCGTATGTTGCTGTTCAGGGTTCAAACGGATGAATCTCACAATAAGGTTAGGCATTCTGGAATCCTTAAGAAAAATGGAGTAGGTATGTGAGTTTTCACCGAAATTCGAGACGTTGATCAAACTTTCATTATTTTGACTTCAAATTATGCCAAATTGGGCATGTGGCTATTTCAAGCTCAAACGGATCAATCCCACAATAATGTTATGCATTCTGAAATCCGCATGAAAAATGGAGAAGGTATGAGGGTTTCCACATAAATCCGAGACGTTGGCCAAACCTTCATTTTCTTGAGCTCAATTTAGCCCAAATTGGGCATGTGGACGTTCAGGGCTCAAGCAGATGAATCTCACAACAATGTTAGTCATTATGGAACCCTCATGAGAAACGGAGTGGGTATGTGAGATTTCACCAATATTCGAGACGTTGACCAAACTTTTATTCTTTTGACATCAAATTAACCCAAATCGGACATGTGGACGTTCAGGGTTCAAACGGATGAATTTTCGCAACAATGTTAGTCATTCTGCAACCCTCATGGGAAATGAAGTGGGTATGTGGGTTTCACCAAAATCCAAGATGTTGACCAAACTTTCATTTTTTTGACATCAAATTAGCCTAAATCGCGTGTGTAGACGTTCATGGCTCAAACGGATGAATCTCGCAGAAATGTGAGGCATTATGGAATCTCTATGACAAATGGATTGGGTATGTGGGTTTTCACCCATATACGAGACGTTGACTAAACTTTCAATCTTTTAACCTCAAATTAGCCCAAATCGCGCATGTGGCTATTCAAGGCCCAAACAGATCAATCCTGCAATAATGTTAGGCATTCTGAAATCCTAATGAAAAAGTATTCGGTATGTGAGTTTTCACCTAAATTTGAGACGTTGACCAAACTTTCATTCTTTTAAACTCAAATTATGCGAAATCAGACATGTGGTTATTTAGGGCTCAAATGGATCAATCCCACAATAATGTTAGGCATTCTGAAATCCTCATGAAAAACGGAAAAGGTATGAGAGTTTCCACTTAAATTTGAGATGTTGGTCAAACCTTCATTCTCTTGAGCTCAAATTAGCCCAAATCGGGCATATGGACGTTCAAAGCTTAAACGGATGAATCCTGCAATAATGTTAGTCATTTTGGAAACCCTTATGAGAAACGAAGTGGGTATGTGGGTTTTCACCAAAATTCGAGACGTTGACCAAACTTTCATTATTTTGACATCAAATTAGCCCAAATCGCGCATGTAGCTGTTCAGGCCCCAAACAGATGAATCTCACAATAATATTAGGCATTCTGGAATCCTCATGACAAATGGATTGGGTATGTGAGTTTTTACCCAAATTCGAGACGTTGACCAAACTTTCATTCTTTTGACATCAAATTAGCCCAAATAGCACATGTGCCTATTCAGGGCACAAACGGATTAATCTCGTAATAATGTTAGACAATCTGGAATCCTCATAAGAAACGGAGTGGGTATGTGAGTTTTCACCTAAATCCGAGATGTTGACCAAATTTTCATTCTTTTGAGCTCAAATTATACTAAATAGGGCATGTTGTAGTTCATGGTCAAAACGGATGAATCTCATAACAATGTTAGGCATTTTGGAATTCACATGAAAAATGGAGTGGGTATGTGGGTTTTCACCCAAATCCGAGACGTTGATCAAACTTTTATTCTTTTGGCTTCAAATTAGCCCAAATCGCGCATTTGGCTATTTGAGGCCCAAACGGATCAATCATGTAATAATGTTAAGTATATTGAAATCCTCATGAAAAATGTATTGGGTATTTGGGTTTTCTTCCAAATCCGAGACATTGACCAAACTTTCATTTTTTTGATATCAAATTAGCCCAAATCTATGGCTATTCAAGGCCCAAATGAGAGTGAGAAGACAAGCTTTACGGGGGAACTACCAGGACATTAAAAAACTCCCACGAGCTTCATCTGAAGGAGAAGACGGAAGAGGAAGAGTACGGTAGGGAGAGATAGAGATGAGTAACTATTTTTTTCCCCACAAAAAAGTAACCGTTCTAATTTTTTAAACAAGGGTAATCTAGTCTTTCTATAATGTATGAATCATTATTAAATAAAATTAATACAATCATTCCCTTCAAAAATTACTTCATACCAAACATAATTTTAAAACTCCAATCCCAGTGTTAATCCTAATCCCATAGGGCCTACTTGCCCAACAAAACACAAATCAGTGATAAAGAATATCTTCAAAATAGCAACATTAGTAAGGCATGAGGCATCGAAAAGAAAAACAACCAAACAAGCAGCTTCTAGAATTGTGGGAAATAAAATAAATAAAAGCCATGACCAGAAATGAACACGAATCTGACAATGATAAAAAATCAGCTTAATCGAAATTTTCATCTCAAGCTTACTGAAAAATGAAAATACATCAGGCACTCAAACAAAAAATCAGACATGCACCAACAAACCCCTACCCCAAAAAATTATTTTCCAGTTTTCCCTACATGGGAGAAGAGGAGATCAGTTGTTCAAACAATTATGATAATCGAGGGCTTATCTCATGTTTTGATTTCTTACAAGATCCAATGAGCATATAAGACTCACCAAAAACAAGTATACAAATACAGGATCAAATAATCACCAAGTAATAGTCATGCGCAGGAGAATCATGGAGTGTAAGAATACATCAACTGGCAATCGGCTGATGTATTTTTGTGTTTAAAAAGATTGACCTCCAGGACAAACTGCAATATTAACTGTCAAAAATACAAACAGTAAGCTCTAACAATATCTACCTGCAGGAAAATTCTCAAAACAATATCAAATTGTAATTTATTGGCCTCAACCTATAGAATATAGTTCTCTTTGCCTCAAATAATCCTTTTACTCCATAACTGCTACTCCTCCAGCAGCTTTAATTTTTTCTATCATGTCATTTGCTTCTTCCTTAGTGACCCCTTGTTTGAGCACAACTGGTACTTTTTCAACTAGATCTTTGGCCTCTTTCAAACCCAGGTTGGTAAATGTTCTGACCTCCTTAATCACCTTGATCTTTGCAGCAGCATCAAATTTTTCCAACTTGACATCAAATGCTGTTTTCTCTGCTTTTTTCTCCTCAGCCTTTGGTCCAGCCGCGCCACCTTGTGGAGCCATGTCCATGCCTTCAGTTGAAATTGGCTGCAACTTTGGAAGCCTTAGTCTTTCTGCCAAAGTAGGCATAATTTGGCGGCGTTCTTCATCAGGTAGTGCTGCAATTCGCTCTGCAAGCTGAATGACTTTCTCTGATGGAGGAGGTCTGGGGCCATATGGATTATAAAATTGAGGAATTTTGTACTTTCTTGGTTTGGCCTTTGGATCTCTGGGTACAAAATCAGGTTGGAATGCACGAGAATTCCCAAGTGCACATACACTAGGCAGAGTTTGGCGGCGAGGAAGTAATCTGGAAATTACAGTAAACCTCATGTTTTCGTTCAATCAGGATTGTGATTCATACAATCAAAATGCAGGGGAAAGTTCCCCTTCCAACATTGTATTTGGCCTCACCCCCTGTCAAATTTCAAAATCACTTTCTTCAATTAATAATTGAGAAGCCACAAGATCATATGGCAAACCACAAGTCATGAGATACATGATAATTCATACAAGTGCAGATGCTCATATCATATCAACATTCTACCGAGTTCTTTTCATAGAGAAGAGAAGAGTATCATCATGGAGCATCAGAAAATAGCTGCAAATAATAACCCACCCATAAAATACCACGTCCCTTATAATCTGATTAATCAGAATTATTAAAGTCACAAGCATAATAGCCTAAACAACGTCCCCGGATGATAAAACTGTCAAGAAATCACATGGAAGATAGAACACTGATATTCCCAATTTCCCACTAAGGGGCGGAAGTAAAGTCCTACTTCCAAGTACACATACTTAATAATACATGTCTTGTCCAACTCATTTGAAAGCATGGTGAATATTTTTGACAATGATCAATCGTCTTTATTTAAACCAACCAGATGCCTTTAGATGAGAACCAACGAAATCTATTTAACTCAGGAATTCATATTAAAACCTACTTCTTTCAGTGATTGAACAATACCACTGCCGCAGAAAGTCTTCAACATATATCCATATGCATTCATTCATTCAGTACCAAGAACGCAAAAATGTGATTCAAATAATGAACCCTACTTGCATTCTTTTTACCAAAAGGAATCAGTGCATAGGCAAATATAGATAAAAGTTCAAGAAATGGCATTAATGGCCATAAGCGAGTTAAAAAAGGCCATATAAAAAATTTAACTTAACATTACAACAACAACAAAGTCTTTATCCCACTAGATGGGATCGGCTTAAAAAAAAAATTTTTTACTTAACATTGTTATTACAAAAATCAATTGCAGGATAAATTTGAGACTGCGTTGGACAAGTATAGGGCCGTTCAAAAGGATCCCCTGTTGTTCCGTAAAAACACACGGTTTTTTTCCAGACTCGGGTTCAAATATCCAAATGATTTGTCATTCGCTGTTTGCTTACTGGCTTTATATAATTCAGAAAGTACTAGTTTTATCGAAGCCTCATGTTCATCTCTCTTTTCAAAACATGCTATTAGATAATGCCTATCTAGCATAGCCCCAGCTAGCCTGAGTGAGCATTCAAAAAACGAGGTTCATACAGAAGCAAATAGAATCCAAAAACAGATCATACCAAGTATTTACTTATTTGGCCGACGATGTCTGATCTGAAGCGATGAGTCACTCTGTCTCAGTGAAAGACCGACGGAGAGTGAGGCTGAATATTGGAAGAGGGTGGTCGCTAGGTTTAGTTCTCAACCACGACTAAACGCACCGTATCGTGCAAATTTATCAGGTATTTAGGTCTGTTACAATATTTAAAAACATAGAAGCCAAATAAAAAATAATGATATTTAAATTCAAAGTATAAATTCAAGGATAATTAATAAGTCTCAGAAATTTTGTTATAAATAAACTTTAAATATGATTTGATTCAGATTTTTTTGCGCACGTATTTTTATATATTATTGTGTTTATATATTATATAAATAAATATTTATGTAACTATTCTAAATTATATTATTAGCCTTTAATTTGATATTTTAGTTGTTTTGGCTAAATGATATCTTAAATATGTTTAATATAAATTGAATTATATGTTATAAAAATTCTGTCATTTAAATTGCCTTTTCCCCCTAGACTTGGTCAGTTGTACATGATACCCTCCTTCTTACTTTTCAATTTCCATTTTTATTTTCATGAAAGATAATTTGTGTATAGCCCTTAAAATTTACAAAATTATATTGTTGTACTTGGAAGTCTGATGAACCAAAGGACTTCATGTCATGCTAAACAAAAGAAATAAAAGTGAGGAATTTTATTACAACACTTTAATTTTATTTATAAGAGTTTCATTTCGCCGTGAAATTTCTATCATTTGAAATATTTTTGAGAGATAGAGTCAGAAAATGGAATAAAGTTATGATTAGTCTCATTTCTACATATATGCTTATTTACTTTTTTTTTTTTTGCCAACACATATATGCTTATTTACAGGACTTAGAATAAGTTGATCGGCTAATAACTTCATGACCTGGTGGCATATGTAAAATCCTGTGTAAAGGAAGTGTTTTGGATTTAATGTCATTTGTAACTTCAAGTAGTACAATTAAAAAAAAAAAAAGAAGAATAAGGCTTATCCTTCTTAACACTTACGATGATTCTCTTCATTCAGATTATGTAACTCCTGCTTGATGAAGCATATATATATGCAAAACAAGAACCTAAAAATTAGCAGTAAAATTATGGCAAGCCTTATGCCTTCGAAAAACATTTACAAAGGTATTTACATATCATCGTCCATCAATAGATCAATAGAAACCTCATTCTGCAAGTTCTATACATGTTCCTAATAACGCAGTTAAATGGGTTATAGATTAAGCAGTAATATACAGTAGAATGAAACTGAGTTTGGAGTCAAGGTTTTGAAACAGCAGTAACAAAGATCATTCAGAAAGAAGCCATGCCTTTTGTTGTATGTAATGAAGGTGTACATGTGTATATATATATGTTGTGAATTTAATTAAGAGCACAAAAGGGGAGTATAGTGGTGCTTAGTATGAATACGATCCAAGACAATAACAAAGGCCATCATAAGGTGAGGTTGAAAACCAGGTTGAACACATCATCACCAAGAACCACCGTTTTGTACACTCTCTTCCTAGAAATCTTGGCTGCCACGTGTCCTTTGCTGTTTCTGATAACACAGTTTCTCCTCCTGAAACATCCTTGTACCTTAAAATCTGGTGCCTCATCATGAGATTTACAGCCTTGGCCTTGTCCTGTTGATGTTCCCATGAACACTTGAGCTTCATCATGATCATTGTTGTCTCCTCCTCCATTAAATACCATTGACCCACTTGATCTCATGCTGAATAAAGCTTTTGGCTTTGCCCCTTCACTACTCTCACTGCTTTTACTTCTTCTTCTGCAACTTCCTTCTCCTTTGTATGCATTCCACTGCATGCTGAATATCTGTCACATAATCAACAACTCAACATCTAGAATTAATATTCTCAGATTATATATATAAACAGCCATGATTCATTTCTTGGATGAAATCAACAACTTTATATATGAAATCTTGTAATATCTATTTAAAAGCATATTTAATAAAAACGGGCCGGGTAATCACATCATTAAATTAATATGCGTAATTACACTAACACTCATTCAATTAATACCCCTTAAAGCAATTTCCTTTTCTGAAAAATTCATTACAAATTATTCCCTAGTATAAACAATTTCCATTTACTCCAGAAAGTTTGAACTCTTGAATAATAATTACGGATTAAAATTATGTATTCCGCTTCCAAATTATTCGAATTTATTGGGATATTATTCCCATTTAATTCTCAATTTTTATTATTAGGGTATAAAGATAAGGTAATAAAGCAAATTGAATTTGACAATAGATATTAAATCCTGAATTCAATTAGATTGCATTTGAAAATAGATATTAAATCATGAATTAAAAATCATAATTACCTAATGGACATTTGGAGGCTATAAAAATAATTATGTGTGGGATGTAAATGTTTTTCCCTTCATATCCAAAACCAATTTCGGACAATTTTTTTTACAATGATAATAAAATCAATTCCATTTAACGTTTAATGTCAATGTCACGTGTTTATTACTCTATTAAGATATTTTGATAATCATACTCCCTAACATTATGTCTCTACATATACTACTATTGCAATTAACATTTTCAAATATAATATTCCCTCGTGCAATACGTAGAAAGATATAGCTTGTTTCATGAAAAAACTGTTATGAGTTATACATCGGGAAGCTTTGCAATAGAACAGTGAGGCTTATAAATTCAAGATGTTACTCTGACCCACTTACTAGTCTTTAGGTGAGGGCACACCCGATAACCTCATAAAGGACTACCCATGAAGGCTAGATATGATGGAAGTATCCTTATAAGTCCCACGTCTCAAAAGTATCACAGGAGAAATAGAGTTAATAAGTATAAGAGACACAAAAAGTTAGTTTTTGGGTTAAAGTATTTGATAAGCTTGGGAAGGGCTACCCATAGAGGTTCTGATTGGTAGGAAAACGAGTGAAGTACTATGGTGGGGCCCACAGAGTCTCTTTTTAGACTTGAGCTCATATAACAAAAACTTGTCCAAAAATTATCGATGTAATGAAGGTTAAATACCTGAGGTTTGAGGGTAAGCAAGCCGTTGCCGGCACCGTCCATGAGGATGGCAGAGGAGTTGTTTCTGGAGTAGTTATTGACTCGGAAGGTGAGCTTTCCACGGTGATCAAAGACGGTGAAGCCATCGGTGCCTTGGAAGCTTATGGTGGATCTCTTCCACACAGTGAGAACACAAGGATGATCATGATGATGATGAGCCTTGATCTCTTTGGACATCGACTGATCTTGGCCTTGTTGATGATGATGGCGACTGGGATGAATTCTGGCGGACATGGCAGGAGGACAAGAACAAGAACGAGATGAAGATGAAGATGAAGATGAAGAAGTTGAGAATGAAATATGAAAGAATGTGTGATGATGTGATGAAGGCTTATAAGTAGTGTTAACTTGGAAAGAGGGAGGGAATAGTGGGAAACATGAGTTTCTCAAGTGGGCCCTACTTTCTGCCACTAATAGTGGTTTTGCTGCTTATGCGCTCTGCCCTTTGCCCCTTTTCATTATTTTTCCCTGTCTCTCTTTTAATTACATCTACTTGCCCATCAACTGTAATAATTATGTATCATTATAACCAATAAAAAGCGATATAGCCATTTGGTTCTATTTATAAAGCATGTTTAGCTTGTTTTATATATATCAAGAAAAATCTTAAATTTTATTAACTCAATCATAAAATCCAACAAATTTTTAACTTTATTCTTATCTAATATATATTGTATCCCATAAGAATAAAGTTAACACAATAATAAATGAAGGGAAAAAATGCGCTACATTAATTTATATGAGAAATTTAATGAGATGCCTTATAAATAGGATAAAAAAATTTCTTCTCTCTTTCGAATAGAATTGCTTTTAATACAAGGATACCCATGGTTAGGGAAAAAAATTCTTCTCTTTCTACCATATAAATAGGACCAGAAGTGTGTGTGTATGAAGTGTTGGCGTCAGCACCTCACGCCGTATAGATTGTTAGCCGCAGCACCTGGTGAAACACAATAAACAAATAGTTCGAGTCACGTCCAAGGACGCTGTCCTTAGGAGATATTCCGCAACCCCCCTAGTAGATCAGGAAGCGGCACTCCCCAGGATAAAACGAACTCTTCCTGCATAAAGCAGGGTGACAGAACTGCAGAAAGATATCAGTGTAACTCAGAAGAAGGGAGAGAGGAGAGGAGCTCGGGGACCTCCGTGTCACTAGACCTCGGTACTCTTGAACTTACTCCGTACATTGCCTTTTATAGGCAGAAATCATGTGACCGTTGGGGGTTATAATGACCATTAACAACGATTTAATGAAAATTAAAACAACATTTACAAAACAAGTATTAATGACAATTTAATGTAATAAAACCTTTTAAATGTCATTAAAACCGGTCAATTAAAATTCTAACGGTTATATCCAATGGTCAGTTCAAAGACTCCTCTTATCATCCTTTTTACTAACTCAAACTCATATTTAATTGTATACTAGGGCATTCCCAATCTTGAGTTATATGAGACTTCTTCATTTGACACACTCACACAATATTTACAACAATCCCTCACATGTGTCTAAGGAAGCTCATAGTCCCATTATCTGAGTTACACACATGGATATAACCATTGTATCTGATGGTCCTTTGAACTTAAAACCAGACCTAGGCTAATAACACTTAGTACACAGAGATGTCAGTGGTCCTATGAACTTAAAACTGCTCATCTCTTGGCGTATACTAGAGGCATTAAGAGTCAGATTATACCCCCACATTTTGCGCTGTTAGCACGTTTTTTCACATTAAAACAGCCATGCGCGTGTCCTGGTATTTAACAAATGCTCTAGAGATTTCACCACGATCTCATAGGAGCGGCCCCACTCCACATTCATAGAGGTGATTTCATTAAATGTACCTGCAATGAGCACACCATTCCGTAGAATTATGAAATCATTAAGAGCTTTGCTCATCCTCACCAAAATGCATTCTAGCACATTCTCGACATCATAGGAAGGGACTAACAATTTACTTTAGTGCTAGCAGAATTAACTCACGACTTGTTCTTACCCATTGAACCTCCTTCATGGGATCACCAATCATAGAGGTTGGGTTGCCATCGCTGTTAATTTCTTATCGGCTTAAGTCCCATTCCCCTCGATGAATCAAGGATTTGTTTTCTTCCCAGGGGTTTGGTAAACGGATCCGCAAGGTTCACAGCTGGCCTTACATAATCGATTGAGATTACACCATCTTTGAGCAGCTGCCTTATTATATTATGTCTCAATCGAATATGTCTACTTTTACCATTAAAGGTTTTATTTTTAGCCGTAGCTATCGCAGATTGGCTATCACAATGTAAAGACACTGATGGTGTTGGTTTTTCACCTAGTGGGATATTCGCCAAGAAGTTTTTCAACCACTCAGCCTCAGTACCAGTCAACTCCATAGCTATAAACTCAGAATCCCTTGAGGAACTAGTTAAAATAGTTTGTTTGACTGACTTCCACATTATGGCACCACCACCAAGAGTGAACACATAGCCACTAGTGGATTTGCTCTCCTCTGAATCTGAGATCCAGTTAGCATCACTGTATCCTTCCAATACAGCGGGAAATCCACTATAATGAATACCATAATTCATGGTACCTCTTAAGTATCTCAATACTCTTACCAGAGCCTTCCAATGATCATTGCTTGGACAATGAGTATACCTGCTCAATCTACACACAGCATATGCTATGTCTGGCCTGGTATAGTTCATTAAATGCAACAGACTCCCAATAATCTGTGCATATTTAGATTGAGCAATTGGTTCTCCTCTATTTTTCTTTAAATGCACATTAGGATCATAAGGAGTGTTCATAGGAGACTCACCAAATAGTTCAAACTTTCTCAGGATTTTCTCAATGTAATGTTCCTGAGAAAGTATGATACCATTATCATTCCTTATGATCTTTACACCCAAAATCACTTTCGCTTCACCCAAATCTTTCATATCAAAATTAGAAGACAGAAAATGTTTTGTCTCAAGCACAACATCCATGCTAGTACCAAAGATAAGCATGTCATCCACATACAAACAAATAATCACACAATCATTATTTACAAGTTTTGTATAAACACATATTTTTACCTCAACAGTAGAGAAACCGATACTTAATTAAAGTTAATAACATTGATTTGGTTTTAGATTAATTTTAGAGAGAATAGAAGAAGAAGAAGGCGGCCAGTGGCATATTGGTTCTCTTATCACTATATGGCCAGGTTTTTCAACGTGCTTTTGTCTATATTTCATTACCTTAAATGTTCGTATTGGCTTTAACCAGGCGCACTAGAGACTAAGGTGTAAAGACGCATATGAGAGTTCTAAACCAAGAAGGTATTATTCTCTCTCTCAACCGTGGTTATGTGCCAGAGTAGGTATATGCAAGTTACTTTCTTATTATTTTTAACGAACTTTCCTACTTTTGGAAAGAAAATTTTGCATGAAGTCGCTTAACATAAAATATGTTATTTGTTGTGGTAATTTGATTGTGTGCATAAGTTTTAAAAGATTTTTTTATGCTGCAATGATTGATTTTATAGCTGTTGGTGGAATATTTAATTCCTTCTGTGAAGGTTTTACTGTTTTGTTTGATATATGTTAAACTGGATATAATAGCTGGTAACCTCATTGTTATTCTATCAATGTTATCTCCCATTATTCGTCAAATTTTCAATGTGCACATTTGGTTCATGGGTGTTATAAAATTGGGTTTTATGAGTTTTAAATATACGTTATATTTCATTTGGCCAACGGCACATTAAGAATTATGGAGCTTGTTATAATTCATTGCAATTTATTCTTACCCAACGCACGTTGAAAAATAAATGACAATGATGAATGTGTTAACAGCCAAATTGAGAAAAACTGATGATATTGTCCATTCAATATTTTCCGACCTGAGCCCATTAAGTTGATCAAAGGAAGAGTAATATATTTAACCCTCACATCAAAACTCATAAAAGGCCTGCTATCAGCGTGCATGACAATTAACTTCGGCTCTGTCCAAGCTTTAAATTTAGTTGTGCAATAATATAATATTATGGATATTATATTGTAAATGTTGTTATCATATGTTAGTTCATATACATGTAAAAGTCAAGTTGTGGTTTAAAATTAATTATATGGAGGTTTTGTTATTTGCTGCAGAGAGCAAATTTGTGAATTATTTGTGTGACATGAAATTTAATCATTTATCTAGTGTAGAGATAAATGTGTTTAAATTTCATGATTTGCAAGTATATATTTATAGTGGTATAAATATACATGCCTACTATGTGGGTACTTTATAAATTTTTAAAGTTGCAAATTGTTTCTAGCCTCATTTGATAAAAGCCAATACGAAGTACATTTAAGGTAATGAAATATAGACAAAAGCACGTTGAAAAACCTGGCCATATAGTGATAAGAGAACCAATATGCCACTGGGCGCCTTCTTCTTCTTCTATTCTCTCTAAAATTAATCTAAAACCAAATCAATGTTATTAACTTTAAAGTGCAACAGAAAGCGTTTTCAGGACCTGCATTCATCCACGATGAGGATGGTGACCGGGTCATTGAAGAACACAAATATAGACAAAAAGAAAAACAGAAGCCACCACAAATGGATATAGAATCAAAACAATAATCATTATTTTATAATACCCATATGCATATCAAAGTATGAATCAGGTTTTTGGCAGGAGTTATAAGCTTTGAAATCAAATTTACTAAGCAAGAATCTCCAGTATAAATAAAAATTCACCAACCAGTATGAACCAAGAAATAAACCGTAATTATATTTTTAACAACAATGACAAGCACAGAAATTGTGACTTACAATTTTTGACAGCCATTTGATGAAAACAAAGACCAGAACAAACTGAAAGATTTTCAATTTTGAAACCCAAGAATAGATCTAATGGGTCCCTTTTGATATTTTAAAAGCGTGGTTGACAGCAACATACACAGAGGACGACACCATGTTTAAACTCGAGCCGCAATGCATAGACAAGATTTCAAAAAATATGGCAGAATTTGCAACCAGGGATTAGATTATGATCTAATGCACCAGAATTAAATAAATAAAGGAAAAACATGTTTAGACTTATCTGATTCCTTGATCAACCAAGTGAATTTCAGAGCACGTCGTGCCAATGCTATTCAACCAACTTATCAATAACCACTCTCAAAATCAGTAGGAAGTATCTCCTAAGATTGTTGGTGTCAGCACCTCACACCGTATAGATTGTTAGCCGCAGCACCTGGTGAAACACAATAAACAAATAGTTTGAGTCACGTCTAAGGACGCTGTCCTTAGGAGATATTCCGCAACCCCCCTAGTAGATCAGGAAGCGGCACTCCCCAGGATAAAACGAACCCTTCCTGCATAAAGCAAGGTGACAGAACTGCAGAAAGATATCAGTGTAACTCAGAAGAAGGGAGAGAGGAGAGGAGCTCGGGGACCTCCGTGTCACTAGACCTCGGTGCTCTCACCTCGGTACTCTTGAACTTACTCCGTACATTGCCTTTTATAGGCAGAAATCATGTGACCGTTGGGGAGTTATAATGACCATTAATAACGGTTTAATGACAATTAAAACAACAGTTACAAAACAAGTATTAATGACAATTTAATGTAATAAAACCTTTTAAATGTCATTAAAACCAGTCAATTAAAATTCTAACGGTTATCTCCAATGGTCAGTTCAAAGACTCCTCTTATCATCCTTTTTACTAACTCAAACTCATATTTAATTGTATACTAGGGCATTCCCAATCTTGAGTTATATGAGACTTCTTCCTTTGACACATTCACACAATATTTACAACATGAAGTTGACATTTTCTGTCTGCCAAAAGAAAAAAAGAAGAAGAAGTAGACATTTTCTCTTTATCCTGGCCTAAGGTTAGAAGCAGATTATCCTTTTGTTTCTTCATATCCTCCACCTCACCCTTAGCACCTAAGCTAACTTCAAATTGGGAAAATTCTAGAAAACTATCTTCAAAATTTGAAAATTACAAATCAGTAATTTCCTACTAAAATGAGTTATCAATTGTTAATCAAGTGTAATCGATGGAAAACAAAACTAATTTCGAATTTTGATATTTTGAAAGTGTTTTTTATTTTGAAAATTTCCCCATCAATTATGACAAAAAGTTGACATACCTGTATATGCGGAGACGATGGACACCAAGACCATTTTGATCTAAACACAGTGGTAGCTAGAAAGAATATACTCTACCTCTAAAATATTGTTGAGAGTAATGGGTAGACCAATCTCAATGAAGCTGCTACATATATACTACCTCTAATTGTAAAGATAGAACTTAGTTTGTAGTGTAATTAAGAACCAGAGGAGTAATTAAGAGTTAGGTTTCAAAACAAATCCAAACCACTTTCTCAAGCAATGAGAATCCTTTATGCTTTTAATAAGGTCCCCCCTCAAAATAAAATCGCCTCAACCCTTATTTGTGCCAATCAATCTCTACTTATTATTGTGTTTTCTCAATGCCAACAAAAGTTTATATATATATATATATATATTGACTGTGGGGTAGCTCAGGGCTCACATAATGAGGTCATTAAGGTTCCAATAATAGTGTTATTAATTTTTCCCTTTATCTTATTTGGAAAAGTTAAAAGGAAAAAGAAAAAAAGAAAACATCATAATTATTAGACAAAGAGCATTAACAAAGGGCGTATGTGGGAAGCAAATGTCCCTTTGTTTTCTAACATTAATTGTATAAATGAAATGATTATGTTTACAATAAACTTGCTAAAAAATCAAATCCTAATCTCTTAAGCCATCATCAAGTCTGCTTTTTATTGCAAATTAATTATCACACGTTCCAAATTATGTTTGTATATGTTGAATCACACAAGTTGGTAATATGATTGCCATTATGAGTGTGTGTGTGTGTGTTTTGGGGGGGGGGGGGGGTTTCTTTTTTAACACTCACTGTTATATTTCTGAATAACTTCATTATGAATAATTACTTTTTGTGAATTTCAAAAGTTGATTTTAGATTTCATATGTCTTGGCCAAAAAAAAAAAAAATAGATTCCACATATATGCACAAAGCTCAAATAATAAGCAATAATAATAATATGTACGCGGAGTTTGAAAAGGAAAGAAAGGGACATGTTTTCAAAGAGCCGAGACTCATGCATGGTACAAAACCCAGCCGATTGCCTACTCACATAGAAATTAAAGTTGCCTCCAAAACATATTTATCTAATTTAATTAAATTAAAAAAGTTAATTAAATTAAGTTGATATGATATATGTTTTTTTTAAAACACCTTAATCATCTTCTTTAATTTCCTACTTGATTATTGTCGAGGGAGCATAATATGGGTAAATTCCATTATTCTCAGGCTCGGACCGGGCCTGCCGGTCTGATCATGAAACCGTCGGACTGGTGGTCTGACCGGTCCGATCCGGCTACTGACCCCGGTTTGACCGGTTTTTACGTGGTTTGACCGGTTTTCTCACGGTTTGACCGGTGTTTTTAATTTTTAAAATATTTTATTCAAAATTTCATATAAATAATTTTAAAATCTTCCCTTCCTCACCGGTTTAACCCCGGTTTAGTCCTGGTTTGACTCCGATTTGACCTACTGACCCTTGACCCAATGCCCTGACCGGTTCAGTAACCGGTCGGGTTTCAGAACCTTGGTAAATTCAGAAAAATTGATAAATATGAGAAATATATCTTAATTTAAGAATAAGATTAACTCCTCAATTATGTCTTACATTAAAGATCAGAGTGGAGTATTTTTAAATTTATTTAAAAAAACAAATACATATTCTTGACTATTTAGTCAGTATTCAATTTTATTCTTACATGAATTATTGACCCACTACACCTTAATTTGAACATTTGTATATCTGTCATACCTTTTACTTTATGACTGACATTACAACATGACAAGCACAGTAGAGAATAAAAATTTCCGACAACTAAATGCTCGTAAAATTAATAAAACCGATCATCATACATCACAAAATACATTCTTGTGAATTGGACTAATCTGTTGCTAATAACGTAACACTGGATACCGGTTGATTAATCAAAAAAAAAAAAATAAAATACATGCACATATTAAGACAAACGTGGGCGTGTGTGGTGTTTTTCTCTGAAAAATTAATTTGGATCTATTACGAACATGTAATTATAATATAATATTGGGAGAATTACACTAAGGTCCTAAGGAAGAAGAGAAATGAAAAAATGGTTCCAATAGATTGCAAAATGAAAAAATGGTCCTATGGAGTTGTCAATACAGGCTCCTGGAGTTGTTAATGAGTTGTCAATATAGGCTCATGGAGTTGTTAACGGGACCATTTTTTCATTTTACAATCTACAGGTACCATTTCTTCATTTTTGTTCTTTCTTAGGACCTCATTGTAATTCTCCCTATAATATTTTTGTTCGTTGGCAAAAGAAATTGTAATATTTTTATTTTTTTAAAAAAATTAAGCCCACCCTAGCAATTGATAATATTTATACGTTTTATGAAACGATGTCATCTTTAATTTTAGAGGATTTATTATTCGTTTCAACCGAAAAAGGAGAGGCCAACTCAATTTCTTCTGTCGTTCTTTATCTATTTATTTATTTTTTAAGTTGTCTTCAAATTGATCCCGTGGATTTAGAATAATCTAAATACAAACAAAAAACATATATTTTCTTCTATTAATATTCATGTGACAAAAGATTTGGCACTACCTAACTTAAAAGATTCATTATTGACAAAAAATATAGACTCAAGCCACTTGCTTCTCTATCTCTCTCTCATTTTTTTTCCCAATTCCCTTCAACATTTTCCGATGGATTTGAAATATAAATGCAGACAAAGTAGCCTGAATTTTTTTTTTTTTGATACAATGTACTCAAAGAAAAGTATAGAAGACACAAAGGGCCTGTTTGGTTAGAGGGGAGGGGATGAAAAATGAATCCCTCTCCTTATTTGGTATGAAAAATTGGAGTAGAGGGGAGGGGTCCCAAAAAAAAGGCTTCAAATCCCTCCTATCCTCTCATTTTTGTTTCCCCCAAATTAGGAGGTTTTGAAGGGGATGGAAGTTTAAACCAAACAGGCCCTAAAAGTTAACAAAAGTGACGACGGAATTCAGCTTCATATACAATTCGCATTATTAAATATTAAAAATCTTTATGTATTCTTATTTTTTTCTCGGCCTTTTGGCTAAGATCAGTGTGGTAGCTTACTAGCTTTTTTAAAAGTATCTTTTGCATTTATATAGACTCCTACCTGATACACACATCATACATCGTATTTAAGGCGGCCATAACCATATATTTATAACAAAACTATAACACATGATAATAGTAATAAAATTGCATGTGGGGGGGGGGGGGGAGATATAGGTTATTAATTGTCGTTATATGGAAAATGAGGATATAAATTGAAAGTGGAAACATCTGTCTCGTGACATGAAATAAGAAATTGCAGGTAGCCACTCATATACATACATACATACATATGATTTAGTGGAAGTGTGCCACAAGTTTTGGTACAAAACCATGACCCTTTTCTTGTTCTTTTTCTCTGTCTCTCTCACATTCCTTTTAACCACTACTAGATTTAGATTTAATGTGAATATCTATCTATCTATCTATCTCTCTCTCTCTCTCTCTCTATGAACCATTTTCTTATTATTCTATTCTTAAGGTGATGATACCGATCCTTCCTCCGATCTTAAATATAATTACTGTTTTGAGTTCAAGGGTTCTTCCCATCTAACATGTTAAATAATCTTTTGGAATAAGATCTCTCTTCAGATTTATGCTCCTAACATTGGTGCCTTCATTGAGAGACTGATGTTTATGGATAGGGCTATCCACCAAGAGTTTTGAGTGCTAGTACATACAAAAGAAAGGATTTTCCATCAAGGGAGTTTTGCAATGCAAATGATTAAAAGAAGTATATTGGAGAAAGTTAATATACATTTTTTCACAAGTAACTAACTTAACTATTATAAATTAATTGTCTAGTTTAATTTCTACATTTTTTAGAACAGGAGGGATTTAGAATCCAAGGGTATTATTGATGCTCAACAGTTCAAGGGATATAAACTACTTATGCATTATGTGAAATATGAAAAATAAATTATATTATTTTCAGTCCTTAATATAAGATTTAGTTCATAGTGCAAATTACACTATATAAATTAGATTTTATATTGAGCCAGCATACTATTTATAACTTGTCAACACCCGTTTCCATTTTGATATGCACAGGGCAATAATGAACAAGTTCCATAGGCAAACAGAAAAGTACAGTTATGCTGATAATAAGTATTTATTTACAGACAGTCATTAACAGAGCAGAAATCGATAATAATGACAAATATGTATAGAATATTCCAAAACTATTTCACATACAGACTATATACAACCATTGTATTCATCTTAGGAAACGTGCCCGTCAGTTTCCCTTCTCTACATCCTTAGCTTTCGAGCCATTGGCACCCGCTAAGACATTTGGATTAGAAAAGGGATGAGATTCCAAGGAATCTCAGTAGAAACATACGATCAATACATAAAATGCGAAAATTAAATATGCAATGCACCGTATCAAGTAAAATGAAAACTCATAACATACGTGTGTGTACACAAAATTCAGGGCCAACTAACCTGTTGAAACCCCTACATGTACCTTAGCTGAGTCCTTGACTACAACTAGGTAAGATTAGTGTACCTCAGTTAGGCCCTAAACCACAGCTAGGTAATGTGCCTCCAGCACATGTTCAGATCACAAAATACAGTAACACGCATCATACAAATAGTCACATAGTATATGAGAGATAGTAGTCCCTACCTTAACCTCTTTCCTGTCTCAAAGGGTCCGCCTCGTAAAACGTGTCAACTATAGGCGTCCAACTCGGTCCTAAAACATCAAATGTATAAGAAATAGGTTATAACCTATCCAAGTATAATTTTAGGCACTTCCATAGTGTTTCTTGTGGTTATATTAGCCTATGGTGAAAATTTACCAAAATGCCCCTGGGACCTCGGCTCGGCCTGCCGTACCCGGCCTGATGGCACGTTTTTCCAAATTTTTAACTAGGGCTATCTTGATGTATTTTAGTCCAAGGAATCCATTTCCAGAGTCAAAATTCCCAAATTCAAAGTCAAATTACGAAATTGCCCTGGCAGGCCTACTTTTAGGGTTTTAGGGGCGTTTCCGTAATTATGCTTTCTCGGCCTTTTCTGAAAAAGTGCCCAGCTGTAACCCCACCTAATTTTCCCTCCTAAACCCAATGGAACCATCAAATCATTGAAAATCCAACTCTAAGGCCCTCAAACCTCCCTGGCCGAAATTATGGTGTTCTCCGGGAAAAATTGGGGTTTTACGATTTCGGCTCCGTAAACGCGTTCCTTTCTACTCCTAACCACTTTATTAACCATCTAATTGAGTTATAACAACCATTTGAACTAAAATTTGGCAGCATAACCCTTAGGCACACACTTTTCCAAAATTTAAAACTAATGGCAATCCGGCGAAATTTCACCGATTAAATTGCCCACAGCAATCAGAATAGTTAATATACGAAGGTTTGGAAGTTACCTCAAGCTCCCACTAGCTTTTCTTGCTCTTGGCTGAAAACCCTAACCTTAGAACACCAAATTTGAGCTTTCCAAACCTTGAATAACATAGTAGAGTAGCTTAGGAACGCAATTATACGTATTAGAAACCGATTTACCGAAGAAATCACTTACTTTGCAAGTTTTTCTTCTCTTTCTCTCTCTAGAATTTCACACTTTCTCTCACTAGTTCAGATCGGGTTGGGCACGAAAATGAGCTGAAGAAGATGATGGTAAAGTGTTTTTAATATATTATATGATTTTTTTAATGATTTATGGAATTTCCAAAAATTCCAAAATCAATTTTATGTACATAAACCCTATATACATGTAACTAAACTCATTAAGCCCAACCAATATTTCCTTCATCTTGCAATGTGTAGGAGACACCTAGGGGTCCCTCCCTATGGTCTCAATTGGCTTCACAACTTGTTCCGGTTACGTATACAAGTAAAGTTTCAATTTTGGTCAAAATTGCACTTTTTGCTCAAATTTTCCATAAATTCATATTAAATTGACCAAAATATTCTAAATATATTTTTAACCTTTATTTTCCTTAATTAATTGAAATTAACTTCAATTAATTGGAAAAAAATTTATTTTGTACTATTTTGGCAAAATTACGATTTTGTCATTACCTTTCTGATCCAATTTCTTTTCTTATTTTTTTTGGCCAATTTCCATCTATTTTTGGACCAAATATTTTCTTTAATATTCCTTCATTTTTGGACCTTAATATTGGGATTTTTAAATTACCCAAATTAATTCCATAATTATTTTTGCCCAATTTCCCATGAAATTGAACATTTATGAAATTCATAAATTCTAAATTCATGAATATTCATCATTTTATTGAATTTCCCAAATAATTACAATATATTTGGTGAATATAAAATTTGGGGTGTTACATAACTTATGATCTATTAGTACAATTTTATGTGGATTTTAATTTTTATTAAATATATGTATTGATGTTGATGTTGTTTGCACATAATATTTATTATATATATAATAAATATATAATATGGTATCACAGTTTGTCATGTATGTACTAAGCAATTTGGCTTTCTGCTTATTGTTTTCAGCGTACCAAAGCGTCTTGTCTCTTCCAACTTCCATTTTCAAATTAATAACTATATCTCTGCTTCACACATAATCATCCACTCATACAACAGCATCCTCTTTATTCTAATTAATTCACACGTCATTATCACGCGCGCGCGCGCGCGCATTCTAAATATGATGTACGGTTTCCCCCCAAAAAAGTATTATCTATGATAACGGATCATCATCCATTACCCACCAGTTTTACCCTTTGACCACCAAAAAATGTTCAATTATATTGTCTTGATCATTTTTTAATAATTTTAGATCAAGTGTAAATATATAATGTTTAATTCTTAAAACTTGAAAATAAAATTTTTAAAATTTTAAATTCATATGAATATAGTTTTATGTTGTATATGAGTTTGTTATTTTACTACTCTATAACGATGACATGATGGAAATTATTTTGTATGTGAATAAAAGTTCTAGAGATATTATTTATGTTTAAGCCAATATTTATATGAAAATATGTAAGAGAATTTATTATATTGTCACAAGACAATGTGCGCTTCATTGATGAAATAACATGATATTCAACAAATGAGAGTGTTATTCACTTATTTGTATATATTGAAATTTAAAAATTTAACATAAAACAAGTAAAATTAATCAGTACTTCTGATTTATTGTAAATCTGAATAAAAAAAGTGTATAGGTGTAATATTAACAATTTATCCAATACTTAAAATAGGTAAAAATGCAATATTAGACATTGCTTATAAGACAAGTAATATCGCATGACGCTACACTACAAAAAAACATGTTATTACTGACGGAATTATTTCCGTCGGTAATTTCCTACGATTTACCGACGGATTTTCCGTCGGAAAAATTACTGACGGAAAAAAATTCCGTAGGTAATTACCGACGGATTACCCACGGAATTTTTTCCGTCGGTAATTACCCACGGAATTCCGTGGGTAATCCGTCTCTACTGACCGACGGAAAAATTTTCCGTGGGTAATTACCGACGGAAAATTTTCCGTGGGTAATCCGTCGGTAATTTCCGACGGAATCAAAATTCCGTCAGTAAATTTGACTTTTACCCACGGAATTTTTTCCGTCGGTAATTACTCACGCCTTACCCACGGAATTCTGTGGGTAATTTGAATGAGAAATTACCGACGGAATTCCGTGGGTAATCCGTCGGTAAAACTAATAATTTTTTTATCATATTTTAATAATTTATATAAAATAATAAAAATAAAAATAATCTATAACAAATAAAAATTTAAATATTATAAAATTAATATTTAATATAATATATTAAATATATATAATATTAATAATAAAATTTTTAAATGAAATAAAAAAATTAAATATTTTAAACTTTATATCATAAAAACAAAATATATAATTATATATAAATATATATTTAATATTATATATATTTATATTAATATTAAATATTTAAATGAAATAATAAATTAAAAAAATTTAAATTTATATTATAAAAAACGAAATATATAATTATTTATAAGTATATATGTAATTTTGTATATATTTATATTAATATTAAATATTTAAACGAAATTAGAAATTAAAAAATTTTATATTATAAAACATGAAAAATATAATTATATATAAATATATATATTTATCTTAATATTATATTTGTTTTTAAATTATTACATTATATATATTATTACGTGAATAAATAACGCAAGGTTAAAGCAGCTTAACTGGCAAAGGCATCAGAACACATAGTAAAAGGTCCAAGGTTCAAATCCCACATTCGTCACAAAATGCAACAATTATCTTACAGAGACAGGTGGCGCAAGGTTAGAGGGACACGTGGCCCTTGCTCAGGGGCTGCCGAGGCCAGATGCGGGGGCGGGCGGTGGGGGGCTTTTGGTGATGTCCACGTGGCATCTTTTAAGGTCGCCACGTGGAATTTTTTTTTAAAAAAATAATATTAAATTACCGACGGATTACCCACGGAAAAATTCCGTGGGTAATCACCGACGGAATTTTTTCCGTGGGTAATCGCCGACGGAATTTTTTCCGTGGGTAAATTCCGTGGGTAATTACCGAAGGAAAATTTTCTGTGGGTAATTTCCGTCGGTAATTTCTTACGGAATAAAAATTCTGTCTGTAAATCAATTTGTCACGGATTTTTTAGAGACGGAAAAAATTCCGTCGGTGATCCGTCGGTAATTCCGTTTTCGTCCCTAATCCGTGGGTAATTTGATTTCAGAGACGGAATTCCGTGGGTAATTTCCGTGGGTAATTTGCTGTTTTTTTGTAGTGCTAGTTCAGGTAACACCACAAAAAATGCTTAGTTTCTAACCGAAATAACCATGGCCTAGACTCCTATGGGAGGCAGTGGTGGGAAATTTTCCACAATGGGTGAAAGCCTCATGGAGAGCAATGACACATGGAGGTAGAAGACCTACAGATCGGTTTAGTTATTGGAGGTATTATTGAAATTTTAATCGGTTTAGTTTTGTTAAATTTTGAGCTATACAAAATCATAAGTTAGAATTTGATATTTGAGTTAGGTTTTGATATGATTTTGATTATGTGAAAGTTTAAAGAGTTATTTAATAATTGGGTTATGCTCATATAAGTTAGGAAAAAAAGATTTACTCAACCTAAGATGTTGATATGATTTTATGGCTATGGGTGTGTTGGAGGTGAAACTTTAACCTATGAAATTGAGTAGTTGATGTAAGTGGATATTGTAGAGGTTATCTAAGGATTTTAATGAGTGATTTGGGCTCATGAGAAGTGATGTATGACATTGGATTGTTGAGGTTAAGGATTGTTAGGGAAATTGGGACGATGAGGATAATGGTTATAAAGAAAATTGGGTTTTTAGGAGTTGAATTGTATAACTTTTTTTTGTTGTTGCTTGTGATTGATTGGTATCTATATTGATAATAGAAGCTTTCTTGTGATCAGTGATTGCTCCTCAAGTTAAAGTTAAGCTTGGAGTTGAGGTAACCTGAGTTAATTTATTCTATATGCATGCTTTGGGCTATAAGATATTTTCCAAACCTTACTTTCATCTATACTACTTGTATGTATTTTGAAAAATCATGTGTATGTTTGAATATGAACTTAGTTCAGTGAAGCAGTATATTTTCCAACTTGTATATGAGTAGTAGGGATTATTATTAATATTGTAACTATTTTGATAGTTATGATGTTTGTCATGGAATGTTGTATATGGAATGATAATCTTGTAAAATGTTTTAAAAAACTATACTGATATATTGTATTTTTGTTATGGGATATGTTAGGTTGTGTGGAAGAGATATAGTGAAATTGTGCCCATCAATTCTCTCATTCTTGGCCCAGATTTTGAGTTGAGTGTTTTGGGCGAACACCTCCATGTTATGATATATCGGTGGTGGCATGGGAGGGGGGTATTCTTGAAGTGATTAGCTAACCTTTAGCCAGTATACTAGCACCGATAGGCTATACCACGTCCACAAGATATAAGAAGCAGCAAGATGGATAAGTGAGGATGATTCTAATCATTGAAAGTATTATGCCGTGTTCTACTATTGAGAATATTATTATTATGATCGATAAACTTGTTTTTTTGACTTACAATCTTTTTTTTTTACATATTTTGTAAATTGATTTTGGTTACTGGGGCTTTATGACTCACCCCGTCATTGTTAATATTTTTTAGGCAAGGCCTCTGATCCTTGTAGAGGCCAAGGGAAACAACCAAAGGCATTGGCATTGGTAGCCTTGTATGCCTCTTGTTTATTAATGTGATGTATTGATCAATGTTATCAAAGTTGGATTGAATTGGCCGGTTCGACTTTGGGAACCGTCAAATCGGTCATCTAACCAGTTTGGTTCGAACCGGTTTAATATTTATTCTAATTTTTATGATTTCAAAAATTCATATCTAATTCTCAATATTTTTAAAAATTATAAATTAAGACTCCATAGAAAGCTTGAGATGTCTACTTTCTAATGCGAAAAGAATCACTAAAAAATATTATCATTTTATTTTAAAAAATTATTAAATTCCAAAACTATTCTAAAAAATATTATCATTCAAGTTCACTTCCTCACTTGTTCAGCCCTGAGTTAGCTCCGGTTTGACTCCGATTTGACCCACTGACCCTTGACCCACTTCCCAGACTAGTTCAGTGGCCGGTTCGGGTTTAATAACCTTAGTATTCACTAATATATTGACATTCTAGGGCCCTCATGTTTTTGAAATACTATATTTATTGTTTTGGATAACTCTTTAACCATTGTTAGGCCCAAGGCCTTATTTTGTACACTCTGATATTTTGGTGGATCTACAATCATCCCTTGTGTTGGAAATTACTTTGTATAAACCCTTTATTGTGGGGTTTAGTATTAAAAAACCCATGGCTATGTTTTCTCTTGTTTGTTAATTGTGCCCAAGGTGATGGTTTTTTTGTAGTAGGTTTGTGGGCGTGATTTGTGCCTTGGACACCGATGTGTTTTCTTGAAAGAAATCGTTTTCAATCATCATTGGTTAATCAAGTTTTGTCATACCATTATGAATAATTGTTGTTTGTGAGAAAGGGTCTTTTTAGAGACTACCAAGCTAAAGTATGGTAGGGGCAAAGGGAATTTTTAGTGGAGTGGTGAAATGAGTAGAGATCGAAAAGAACATCCAAAAGAAAAAAAATTGAAAAAACTTGCAAGGCTCTGATAGCACAAAATAATTTTATCAGAGCCTTATACTCCTTGGACCACCAAAATAGAAAAAATGGAACAAAAAAGATATTGGAAAAAAATTATACTACGTAAAAAATAGGTTGACGAGCAGGAAAAAAATATAAATAAGAGATTACCCCTTCTTGCAAAGTGGACCTTTTTAATAAAAAGCCCGCCTCTTCCATACACTCTCTATTCTTCCACATATTCTCGTCAATTTTATGCAGAGGTGACAATCAGCTTCATCTATTAAAATTCTTTCTCATGAAATAATTTCAACTCTCATTTGTAAATTTAGTCAATATCATCTTGGCTTATTATAGACATATCTGCACACTCTTCCTTGTATGTATATATTTATATATTTGTGTATTGTTAAAACTTGAAGGATCTTATTCATGATTATGTTAAAAATGGTATCAAAGATGGATGTTACTAACGGTATTATAGCCATACAATTGGTATCAAAATCAGGCTTGGGTGATGGTATGTTACAAATGATATCAAATCTAGGCTCGGGTGATCGTGATGGATGTTACAAATAGCATTAAAGTTAGGATCAAATGAGGGTATATTAAAAATGATATCAAAGCCAAACTCGGTTGGTGGTATGTTACAAATGATGTAAGAGCCAAGTTTAGGTGATGGTGATGGATGTCACAAATGGTATTTGAGTTTTCTTAAATAGTATCAAAGTCAGGCTCAGGGAATATTATATTATCAATGGTATCAAATATAGATGTTACAAATGGTATGTATTAAAATTCTTTTGGTGGTCAGATTTGTAGTCCAAATGCCTCCAAAGGCATACTGGGGGAACTTTAACCTAATACTTCATGAGTGCTTTATAGACACCTGTCGTATAACCAAACTGAGCTAACTGATTTCTCTTGCAAACCATCAATAGTTAAGCACAATATTATGTAACATATATATATGCAATAGGGCAGACAAAAGAAATGAACCTAACCTATCCATTTGTTGTTTCCACAGTAACCCATATTGATCCTGTATGCTTCCTCCAACGTTTACCAAAGCGTCAACCACTGCTTGCCTATTCCTTTCAAACTATTCATGTTTTTGTTTGAGCTTGTGAATAAAATAAGAAAATGACAAAAGCCCTAAAAAACCTAATCTATGAATAAGTGTAAAAGAATTTAATTTGAGTTGAAAAAGGAAAGTAAACAAAAAATTAGCCTAGAGGACATAGGGTATAATAAGATAAAAATTTTGTATATGAAATTGTAGTGTCTTATCAGAATTAACAATTATTTAACTTCTTAAAAAAATAGAGTATCATGTGTTGTTCCAAATTAGCTTATAGCTTCCAGCATTTAATGATTAGAAGTTGCTGTGAAGTTTTTATTCATAAATACAAAGATAAGAAACTCTTAAGTGCTTGATGAAATATAAAATCTGTAATAAGCTTGCCAAACTCATTTGGTCAGAGATGCAATGTTAGGAAGGTAACATCGGCAACATCATATCCAATCAACCAGCATTAATGTAAAAAATAAACACACACAAATAAAGAGAATGAATGCAAAATAATAATTTTATAGGGTATAGCGCCTGAAAGGTTGATGAAAAAAGCTAATTGAGACTAAGAGAGCAAGTGCTTTACCTTGGCGTTAAAGATTCAAATACATGAAATTTATTTTTTCATTAAAACTTGACTAAAAAGGAAACTTATGAACTTGAATGTCATTTGCAAATGGTATCGGTCATGCAAATGGTATCAAAGCTTGGTTCAGTTGATGGTATGTTACAAATGGTATCAGAGCAAGGCTCGGGTGATCGTGATGGATGTTATAAATGGTATCAGAGTCAGTCTCAAGTGATGATATGCCACAAATGGTACCAAATATGAATGTTACAAATAGTATTTATTGAAATTCTTGTGTACCATCTCATTTTGAGATGCTACATCTTTTTAACCTCACGAACTTGTTCAGGGGAATTTAGTTGTGTTTTCTACAGGTTTGTTTTTCTCGGCATAATATGTATATCTTTCAATATTTTGATTCTTAGATTTGGATGTTACAAATGATATCTATTAAAATTTTATTGGTGGTCAAATTTGTAACATCCATATATGATACCATTTGTGGCATACCATCACATGAGTCTGGCTTTGATACTATTTTTGTATGACTGATACCATTGGTAACATTCATCTCTGATACCAGTTGCAACATATTATGAGTAAGATACTTCAAGGTTTTAAAAATACATAAATATATATAGGTTTCCAATCAAAAGCCAAGCTCAGTTGATGGTATGTTACAAAAGGTATCAGAGTCAGATTCAGGTGATGGTGATGGATGTCATAAATGGTATGAGAGTTTTTTAAATGGTATAAAAGTTAGGATCTATTGATATTATGTTACAAAGGGTATTACTAAAATTCTTTTTGTAGTAAAATTTGTTGTCCAAAATGTATAGTCCAAATGCCTCCAAAGGCATACTTGGGGAACTCCAACATGATACTTCATGAGTGCTTTATAGACACATGTTGCAGAACCAAGCTAAGCTAACTGATTTCTCTTGCCAACGATCAATAGTTAAACATAATATTGCGTAACATATATATGGAACATGGCAAACAAAAGAAATGAACTTAACCTATCCATTTGTTGTCTCCACAAGTAAGCATATCGATCCTATGTGCTTCCTCCAGCATTACCAAAACATCAATCAGAAGAAATTAGTTTTTGATGCATTATGGCATTACATGTTTTTTCACTAGAGGGACCAATAAACTTCAAACTAAACCCAATATCTTGACAAAAAACAACATAAAGGCCAATATCATAATTTAATGAAAAATGTATATTGATGGTAGAAATACTATTTTTATCTTCCTTATATTAATGAAAAGTCTCACACAATGTATGAGTTTATTGAGTTCTCTATAAGTAAAACCTAACAAAAGAATATCATCTAAGAAAAAGACTTCACAAACTACCAAAGATGTAAGTTTTCTCACAACGATTTCAAAAATTCGTACATTGGGTATGGATATGTGATCTTTTAAAAATGTTTGCAAGTTATCTCACAAATGTTATCGGAGATGGATGTTACCAATGGTACTAAAGTCATACAAATGGTATCAAAATTATCCTCGGGCGATGATATGTTACAAATGATTTCAGAGCCACACTCAATTGATCGTGATAGATGTTAAAAATGGTATCAGAGTCATACAAATGTTATCAAAGTTAGGCTCGGGTGATGACATATTACAAATGACATCATATATGGATGTTAAAAATGGTATCTATTAAAATTCTTTCAGTGGTTAGATTTATAACATCAATATTTGATACCATTTATAACATATCATCGCCCGAGCCTGACTTTAATACAATTTGTATGACTCTAGTAGCATTTGTTACATCCATCACCATCACCTGAGCCTGGCTCTGATACCATTAGTAATATCCATCTTTGTTACCATGTGTAACACAATCATGAGTAAGATATTTCAAGTTTTGTTTTAATAATACACACATATATATTCATGTTACCTTAATAAAAAAAATTCATTCATACTTTCTTGCAAGAATTATATACATACCTCCTAACTTTTTCCAGCCAGAATACATATATTTTTGTAATTGTCATTTTTCCTAAAATTTGACAAAGTAACATAAGAAATGCTAAATCAAATCTTTTACTTTAATGACACTAATATAATATTTCAAAATGACCCTTCTAATGCCCAACAACTTTTGCAAAAATAAGGAAAGACAAAGTAGCAAAGACTACTCTAGTCAATAACATAGTAGTTGATGCATAATGAACCAAGCAACAAACAATTTTCATAAATTCTTTCTGCATAAGATGCAAGTGCCAATGATAATAATCATTATGATTAATAATGATTTCTTACCATCACTACCATAACATGAACAATATGAATACTAAAGCATGACAGTACCTAAGAAATTTGATGAACCTTCCAAATTCTATTGTATAGACATCAATAACTTGTTTTGAGATTGTAATTGACAAGTCCTAGGTCTACGGGATGTGGTTTGGGTTCAGTCAACTGGCACCTAAAGTTAACAGATGTCATAGGCCACACCAACCTGCACCCCTCAGGCGTCTCGCCAAGCACTTGAACTTACCCTCAGGTTGGGTGTTCGAGCCGTGGGGAGGCGAAAGAAATCCACAGGTGGCGGAAATATTCCTTTGAGTCCAATTTCCTAGTTTCCCCTGAGGGGTGTAGGCTGGTGCGGGTTGTGACAATAAAAAGGTATTGTCACAGCTCGCACCCCTCAGGGGAAACTGGGAAACTGGACTCAAACCCATGACTCGAACACCCAACTTGGGGGCAAGTTCAAGTGCTTGGCGAGATAGCTCAATGGTACTACGTCTCGCCAAGCACTTGAACTTGCCCCCAGGTTAGGTTTTCCAGCTCAATGGTACCACGTCTTGCCAAGAACTTGAACTTGCCCCCAGGTTGGATGTTCGAGCCGTGGGGAGGTGAAAGAAATATGCAAGAGGTGGAAATATTCTTTTGAGTCCAGTTTCCCTTGAGGGGTGCGGGCTATGACAACAGAGACTGGGGGACTTTGTCTAATCTGGGTCAAAATAATTGGGTTCCCCTTTGCTACTAGTTTAAACTTTTAACACGATGATTGACACTTCATTCCTAAGGTTTGGTATTAGACTCTACACGAGTTCAAATCTCACTTCCCTAAAAAAAATGTTCGAGGATTGAATCCAGGCTAGGAGACCTTCAAGCATCACAAAAATAACAGTAGCTTAATAAAATCACCCATAAACTTTGATTTTTGGTTACAGAAATCAAGAATAAAACTCCACAAACTACTAAAGATGCAAGTTATCTCACAATGTACAAGTCCTTAACCGCTCCTATAATAATGGGAGGAAGAATTGAATAGCAAGAATCAACTTTATGAGGCTGTATAAGAGTGGTCCATAGTGATGTCGTTGCTCTTCCAAGGGTCTACCAATAAAAAAAAGTTCTTGCATTATTGTTTTTTCATATATTATCATATTTAAATATCAAGTCAAAGAAATTATATTAAAACAAAAATGGGTTGGGCAACCTTTGAATTTTCATACTGGAGTCCAATTACGTCAAAAGGTTGTTTGGAAGGAAATAAAGTGCACACATGGTATCAGACGGGGCGCATGATGGCAGAAAGCAATATACTGTATTAGACGGGATAGTTGTGATGACAAAAATGACTTGGAGAATGATATGGAGTGGATCTTGACAGAACCAGGCATGGAGCGGATATGGACGAAACCAAACCTAGAAGAAACAGATTGCTAGGGCTCTAATACTAGGTTTGAATTTGAAGGATTATATTGAAGAAAAAGAAAATAAGAGCATTTGAAATATTATTGATCCTTAAATGAATGAGAGTACAAATAAGACTTTATATAGGCAAACAGTGAGCTAATTTGCTAACCCTAGAATCTAATATAAACTTATTTAATCAAGGGTTAATGTGCAAATTTGCTCTGAAAGCTTTTGCTAAGAAACAATGCTGCCCCAGAAGTGTTTTTAGGTTTAATGTCATCCCAAAAGTTTCAAAACGTAGCTATATTGTTGTACACAGTTAAAAAATTAACTTGGATAGTTAAAAAAAGACATTGGCCGTTAACTTTTTAACGATAAGGGACAACATTACTTCATTTTAACATTTCTGGGGCAAAATTGAACCTTCAAAAACTTCCAGGATAACATTGCTCCTTAGCGAAAACTTTTGAAGTAAATTTGCACCTTAATCCTTTAATCAAATATAATCATAATATCTCTGGTTTATATTTCTAAGATAAATATATATTAATATATATGGCAAAAAAATATAATATCCATATCAAACATCTAACAATTCTCTTGGCATATTCTTTCATACAGTGTATAAACTATATATTATATAAAAAAAAAGACTAGTTTGCAAACATTGGAGGGTTAGATGAGTCATCAAAGCATGACTCGCCCACCAACTTTATGGTTATGCTTTTTTTTTTTTTAACTTGAAACCGTTATGCTTACAATCTTTCACTATTGTTTTTGTATTAGTGGACTAAAATGGTCAAAAATTGCTTTAGATATATATATTTTTTATACAGTTTCAAATTCTTCATGTTGGATTTTGAAGTGATTAAAATTTGTAATAAAATAGTAATATTCAATATCAATTATAAACATAAAAACTTGGCTAAAGTATATGTTAGGTCCTTTATGTTTGTATCAAGTTTCATTTTAGTCCTTTAGGTTTATAATTATACTTTTAGTCCTTTGATCTTAATATTGTTAGTCTCATCTAATGGAAAATGCCGATTCATCAAAGTCTTATTATTTTTATTTTAGGTGGTTGCCACATTGTGTCAACTTTTTTAGTAAATTCATATTTTAATTAAAATAAAAATGAGAGAAAAACCTAGTTTTTATTCATTTTTTTCCATCTCTTCCTAGCTCATTGGGGACCTTTCCAAAACAAAGACTGTCAACAGACAAAACAAAGACTAACCCCCAATCAATTTCTAGCAAAATCTCTTAACATAATGATCTCAATCTGTACTATTAGAGGATATGAGAATAATTTATGGAGAAATTTTATTCTTGGGATAAAATTGTAAACCACAAATATAATTATATATCACAAGAAAAATTTTAATCAATAACAAAGACTTTAGGTCGCTAACCTATACATGAGATGTCTCTTTTGTCCCCAAGGGGCTTCTTGTAGAGAAAACAAGTTTCAAAATAGGGTTGGTGATCTTCAAATTTGGCGTCTTAGAACCTCCCAAATCTTGGGAAAGAAACCAAAAGGTTTCTGGAATTGGTTCAATAGAAACGATGGCTAGTGAGAAGGGCGTTGGAGTGGGGAGGAGATGAAAAAGAAATAATTAAAATATGAGAATTTTTTATTATTTAATTAAACCATGATTTTTTTTAAAAAAATTGAGTTGATGTTGGAGCCTCTTAGGATTAAAAGAATGTGACTTCAGTGAGTCAAGATTTTCCGTTAGATGAGACTAACGGTGTTAAGATTGAAGAACTAAAAATATACTTTATAAACTTAAAGGACTAAAATGAAACTTGATGCAAATATAAAGAACTAAATATACACTTTAGCCTAAAAACTTTCATCACACCCCCTCTGGAAAAATTTTGTTTGATGAAACTCTTCCAACTCCTTCTTGAACATTTTTTGAGCTTCCCTAAAGGGTCTTTTGCTCTTTTTTCCAACTCTTCCTACTCTTTTTTCTACTGGTCGGGATTATCTAAGAAGAAAAATCTCAAAGAACTATCAAGTATGTCCTCAATACAATACGGTCATTAACAAAGAACCATTAAGTATGTCTTCAATACATGATGGTTCAAAAGTGTTAAATATTTGTGCCGAGAATATATAATGCCACCCACATAACGGTTCAGAACCGTGATGTAGGGTTGAAAATAATGGTAGTGAAATGAATTTGTGTTTGCAAAGTTTGGAAGTCTATCATCAATTCATCACAGAACAAGCCTGCATACTTTCTCATTTCAGTTATATACAAGAGCCAAAGCCAACAATAAAGAAGAGACAATGACTCTCTCTTTCCTCAATACCAATATCGCTCACTCTCTAAATTCACTACAAAAAAAGACCTTTTGTCGCTGCTGAAAGGTTTTTAGCGGCGACAAAAAGTCGCTGCTGTTGCAACCTTCGCTGAAAGTTTTATCGGCGACTTTTGTGTCACCACTGAAGATGACTTTCAGCTTTCAGTGGCGACAAAAAGTTGCCGTTGAAAGTGTCACTTTTAAAAAAAGAAAAGATTAGAAAAAAATTTTTCAAACAAAAAATTCAAATTTAAAAAAGAAAATTAATTTAAAAATGCCATGTGTTTGCTCCTCAGAGAGCCATGTGTCCCGCTCCCCTGGCTGTCACGTGTCATCACCTCATAATTCCTCTAAGTGAGGCTCCTCCTGTTTGAACAGGCGACCTCAGGGAGCCGACTCCTTCGTGCGAGAGTCTTTGCCAGTTACGCCGAAATGAACCTATGTCATATTATTACATATTATTATATATATAATATTATCATATATATAAAAATACATACATATAATTAGTTATTAATTAAATATAATATCATTAAAAATAATAAAAACGAAAAAAATATTTATATATTTAAATTAAACAATTTTTTAATTAAAATTACTTAATAAATAATAATTTAATATTATTTTTAATATAAAATTATAAATATAATATTAATAACATAGATATTATTTTTAAATAAAATAAAATAAAATAATAACTAATATAATAATAATATCATAAATATTATTTTAGTAGAAAATATTAAATATAATATTAATAAATGATAATATAATTTTAATAATTAAAGTTAAATATAATTATTTAATAATTATATTTTAATTTTATAAATATTATTTTTTAAAATAATTAATTTTAAAAAAAATTGAAATTGACTTTCAACGGTGACTATAATTGTCGCCACTGAAAGTGTGACTTTCAGTGGCGACTTTTGATAGTCGCCGTTGAAAGTACCACTTTCAGCATTGACATTTTTTGTCGCAGTTGAAAATGGCACTTTTCAGTTGTCGCTGAAAATAGAATTTTCAGCGGCGACGCAATTGTCGGCGCTAAAAGTGTGAGTTTCAGCGGCGACACAAAAAGTCACTGTTGAAAGTGGTCGCTGAAAGTCAATTTTTTTATAGTGAAATATGGTTCTATTACTTCTATAGATTATGCATCTCTTTTCGAACAGAAAGCAATCCATCTTTCGGATGATAAAAAAGTTAGTTGCCTCACAATGTTCCATTATCCACATATGTCTAGCTTGGATGTGGTGAGCACTTGCAATGGGCTAATATGTTTTATTAAGAGCTCAAACCCATTAGGGTTGGATTGAGTTATAATTATGAACCCGTCTATTTGAAAATATATCATGCTTCTTGAACCTGAACCTGACTAAAAAAGTAATTGAGTCTTGTATTAATGACCTAAGGAAGTGTCAATTAAAGAATTTTTATGATAAGAATTAGTCGTACATACACACACACATATGTATTATGCGACATTGCATATGATTAATATCACGAAATCCTACTCTGATTAAACAAAATATGTTGAAGGAATCCATAACAAGCTAGAAAGACTGCAAAATATTGACGTCGTTTCATTCGCTCAGTATATATAAAGGGACAAGTGTATAATTAACCTTATCTTGCAGACATCACAAGAAATACAAGAGAAGAAATGGAGTAAGAAAGAGAGATATATAATTAACCTAATTATGCTTTGGCTAATTTATCAAGAAACTAAATTTCAACACTTAATTTCAATGAGCTTCAACTTAGAAAATTAACAAAATCATTTTTGAAGTTTGAATCAGAAAACATGGCGGAAATATTTCTAACAAAAATGGACCAAAAAATACAAAAAATAAATATATTTCAAAGCAAAAAGATTGCTATCATTAATAGCTAGCTTAGCTAGCACTCGTAAACTTATCACACAGCTTGCTGACATCTTATTTACTAACCACCACGCTAGCTGCCACATCGTTTATTATCAAGGAAGCCCTCTCCTAATCAAATAAATTAATAATGAATAAACATGTTATTCTAAACAAGATGATATCTTTTGCCATCCAGTGTATCTTTATAATGAATTCCTCAGTGATTCCATGATCCCACCATCCACGAAATCAACAAACATCACCAACTCTCCCAGTGTGCAGCAAAAGTTATCAACTTTCACCTGTCATAGCCAAAATTATTTTTAATCTCCTGTGTGATAAAAAAACTAACACAAAATTTCTAAGTACCTTTGGCAGATTGGAGGGTTCAAAATATGAATATTTTTGTATATTTATTTTAATAAACTTTTAGATATCTCGTAATTATTGATTTTGGTGTCATTAGAAGGTAGCGTGTTACTATGATGTCAATTTGTTAAAAAAGTTGTAAAGAAAATTGGATAAATATATGATTATTTTGTCAGTAATTCAAAATATTAAATTGATATCTAATATTTGGATGGGATAATGAAAATCTAAATTATTTTTTAATTTTTATCCCTTTCCAGTCTGACCCCTTTGACTTTGATTTGATCTACTGACCATTATTAACCCACTGTCTCTACCGGTTTAGAGGCTGGTCCGAGTTTTAATACCTTGCTTAAGATAGGGATCATGAAGGTATATGATTGGGGGGCGGTTGCTAGGAGGATGGGAAGATGTAGGAATGCTGGTGCTAGGGGAAGGTGGAAGTAGGTTGTTCCATGAGGCAGCTTACTTACTAAAAGGAAATTGGGAATTGAAGCTAAGGCATTTCAGGAACTAATGTTGCTTCATATTGGCTTGCAAAATAGAGTCTGTTTTCAAACCAATATCGTTTAACTACTACAAGAACCTCCAGAAGGTTTTAGATAGTTTGTTGTATAGGAATTATATGATAGGCGTTTTTTAACCTACAGGTATGTTGTGTATATTATAAAATACCCTAATCATCTTCTTTAATTCCCTCATTTAGTTGTCTTCTTGATTATTGTTGATATAAGATTGACAAATATAAAAATATATATCTTATATTTAGGACTAAGATCAACTCATCAAATATGTTCCATATTAATGATTAGAGGGAGTCGTTTTTATTGGAATTTGCGAGGCTCTGTTTCAATTGTATAGCAACATGGCAATAGTTTTGTGCTCTATTTTAGTGATCCCTATGATGGCATTTTTATTTCCTCCCCTTTCTATCCCTACCCTCAAATCAAACACACCCTGAAGGCTAATGAAAGCATCGAAAATGTTCACGTACGTAGGTCGCAATTCATTCTCTTCAAGAAATCAGTGCTTGTTTGGAATAACGAATGGAGCCTTCAAAAGCAGTTTTTCAATTATGATTTTCGGTATATGAGATAAGTATGTAAGAGAATTTTTGTTTCGATTTATGTGAATAAGCACTTTTGGGGGGTTTCAAGCATGATCCCAAATAAGCACTAAATGAGTCAGGATAGCTGAGGCGGGCCTACATGAGTCAACACTCCATCAAATACGGCACGGGGAGAGTTTTTTTTTTTGAATATAAACTGGATAACATAAATAATAAGCGGTCATTACAAGAAAAAGAAGAATAAGTCAAGTGTTATGGGGAGAGAATTTTCTCCAGATATACAAGAGGACATACGATGGTGAGAAAGAGAGGGGTTGGTTTTCTTTCTTTTTATATTTTTTTCAAATAAGTCCCATCAGGCATTTTTCTCTCTTATTCAATGGATCATGAGTGGGCTACAAGGCCCTAACAAATTGTCCATTTCATTGTACTAAGTTATTTATTTATTTATTCATTATTTTCTCAAAAAATATCTATATCTATATTAACTGTTATGACTATCGGAAACCCTAACTCTCCATATGGATGGAAAGAAAAGTTGGGAGAAAAAAATGAAAGAAGAGAAAATGAAGAGAAGAGAAAAGTAAAGAGAGAATGTTATCCCTCTACTACTTGCTTGGATGAGTGAGAAAAAATGTGAAGGAAAGAAAATGAGTAAATATTTGATGACTAAAAACCCTTACTCTTATATTAAAATAATCATATTTAAAATTAAATTAATTACCACATAATATTTTAATATCAACCTCAAATAGTTTAAGATGATAAAGTTATATTTAAAACCAAATAATTTAACAAAAAATTTATTTTTAAGTCAATAAAATAAAAATTGAATATTTTTTAAAATTAGATATAATGAAAGAAAGTAAATAAATTACACATTATCCAAGGTTAATAGCTAATAAAAATTTATACCCTCCAATAGAATCCAACGTCTGCTGTAAGAAGGGTGGGGGGCTGTAACTTTAATGAGAAGAGAATTGTATGGGATAGTGACCCGGTTGAAGTAGAGGAAATTCTGAGGGAAGATATTGCAGACATTGTAAAGCCTCGCAGAATTCTGATGTAACCAGGGGTTTTACCCCATCTTATCACCAAAACAAAAATAAAAATTTAATATAAAAATGAAAGGATTAAATTAAAGGGTAGGTGAGGTGTGGTGGAGGGGCAATCATGGGCAACAATTTTTTTCCGGAATCTCTCTACTTGCAGAGAGAAAGTTTGGTTTCCTCTCTACTTTTTCTCTTTTCCCATTTGCTCTCATATCCAAGCATAGGGGACACTTTTGTCCTCCCTCATTTTCCACCTCACTTTTCTTTCCTCTCTTATTTTCTCCCCATCGAAGCAAAGCATAAGAGTTCAAAATATTAATTAAGAACCTTGATTCATTTAGTGACATCAAAATAAAATCAAATGACAAAAATATCTCTTTTCACATTCACAAGTATGAAATTTTAAAGTATTATCATGAAAAATCCTACCCATTGTTTTGATATGAAAAAAAATGGGAAGGAAAAAAAAAGAGAAAATTGAAAGAAAAATAGGAGAGTAAATGATGAATGTAACCCATCATTTTTCCCTAAATTTTCTCTCTCCACATATAAAACAAGCTTTATGAACAAAATGATTTTTAAATATAACACTACATTGCCCCTATTCCCTAACTGACCACCAAACCAGAAGTACAGTCCACCAGTTTTGGATCTGGCTGCTGTCCGCTGCCTAGCGGTCCGCTGCCAATCCTTTTCTCCCAAACTACACCGTTTTGGTGTAGTTTGGGGGGGGGGGGGCAAAGGGGCTGTTTTTTTTAAAAATAGTATATAGTATTTTGAAATATTTTTTTTGGATATATCTAGTATTTTAAAATATTTTTTACGTAACATATAGTATCCTAAAATAATTTTTAGTACTTTAACCCCTTAAAATATTTTTTCAGTTGTACCCAGTGTGTTAGCAGACTGATTGCCATTTAACCCTTAATGTATTTTTTCAGTTCCAAAAATCACTTTAAAATATTTTTTTGGTGTTTTTAACCTTTTAAAATATTTTTTGGTGCTTTTAACTCTTTAAAATACATTAAGAGTTAAATTACAATCAGTCTGCTAACACACTGGATATAACTGAAAAAATATTTTAAGGGGTTAAAGTACTAAAAAATATTTTAGGATACTACATGTTACTTAAAAAATATTTTAAAATACTAGATACATCCAAAAAAATATTTCAAAATACTATATACTATTTAAAAAAAACCAGCCCCTTTACCCCCCAAACTACACCAAAACGGTGTAGTTTGGGAGAAAAGGACTAGCAGCGGACTGCAGCCAGATCGACCAATTTTACACCAATTCTCTATTACAACAAGCACGCCATTGGTGAAGCGCTTCACTTTAGGTTGTGCTTTCAACTTCCATTGTTGAAGTGCTTGCGCTAGAAAGAAACACATAAATAAATACACTGAAAATTATTATAAATAATATCTCACTAAAGAAAATAATTAGGGAGTGAACGGTTAGGAATAGGACAAGACCCATATCCCTTAAGCCTTGCACACACACATATATTTTTTCTTTTACACTTATAAGCATACAAAAATACAAAATATGAAGTTTTAATACAATTCATAGAAACAAAAGTCCCAAATGGTCTATAAAGATTTCAATGAAACTCCTTGCAGTTGGGACCTCTTGGAAATCCTACAGCAACACATTCAACTATAGCTCAAATAAAGGAGCTCTGCTCCATACTAACATATTTACAGCATAAAAAATAAGGCAAGGACCCTAGCTATTTTTTATGTGGAGCTCCCAAAGTAGGATTTTAAAAATATAATATATAAGTTTAAAATTTACATCAAAGTAGCAATTGATCACCACAATACTTCATCCTCAATTCAATAGTGTAGACCTTCAATGATTAGGAGGAGGAACAGGGACAACTGCACTATCTAAAGCCAAAATATTTTCAATGAATAACGTCTCATATATAGAAATTAATAAAATACTAAAGAAAATAATTTAAACATATTTAAACTTGAATAATAATAATAACGCGAGAATAAATTTCAATTTCTATAGCATACGATCATAAATACAAACAAAACTTTATAAAGGATCATTAATCTCATCCAAGATGTAATAAAATAGTTTGTCTAATAGAATTGATTTAAAACGATAATTCTCAAATTTCATCTTTTAGGAGGACTTCAATGCAACGAAATAACAAATGTGGACACATAATCCATGAGAGTAACTATCCAAGTGCAGCTCAAGGCTACGAATACAAGTGTGAACAAACAGTCCATGAGGGTAAGTAACTAAACAAGCGCAACACAAGGCCGCGAAACAAATATAGACACAAGACCCACGAATAAGAAGCGTGAGAACGAATCCCACACTACTGGAAAATTGACTTTTTAAACCGGTTAAAAAAGACTTTTTAGATTGGTTGTGAATTAGGTCTCGTTACAACATGTCTAAAAAGTCTGTTATTTTTTAGACCAGTTGTTACAACCGGTTTTAAAAGTCATACTTTTAAAACCGGTTGTTCTTGAAACCGGTCTTAAAGGTCACCTTTAAGACTTGTTCTGCCCGCAACAGGTCTTAAAGGTCAGATCTTTTAAGACCGATTGTCGGCACAACCGGTCTTAAAGCTTCTATTTTTTTAAAAAAAAAACGTCTCTTTTATATTTACACGCACCGGATGCTCCAATTTTAACAGCAGTACAGAACAATCACAGATTTCAATTTCAATATTCAAAAACAGCAGTCTATAGCAGCAACAAATTTTCATACAAGCCAGTCGCATATTGATGATTCATTTGTAGTACTTTAATTACAGTATGGAAAATATGGCAGCATGTAATGTATAAACTCCATTGGCTCAATTTCAACCTAAATGCACTTGTAGTTTCAGTCCTTAAGTCACAAGTAGAGTGCAAGCAAATTTGTCAAGAATTTAGCCAAAGGTAATGACCAACCTTAGTTTAGCACTAAATAACACCAACAGTGCAATTAGACAGTAAGGAGGACCAAATGACAGCAGTAATGAATCTTGAAGCAACAGCGAACAATGCAAAATGCAACGGATGCAATTGAGTGTATGTATTTGTCTATCTATATGCAACTCCCTAAGTATGAAGTAAGTAACATATTGTACAGAAGTAACATAACAGATTTCATAAAAGCAATGACAGCAGCAAGATCAACAAGCACAAATAAAGGTGTAAGCTAGGTGACTTTAAATAAACTTCCAACAAATGGTAATTAGTGTAGAATAAGGTTCAATATCAAATGTCACAATTTAAGCAACAAGTTAAAACCAGATTCTAGGAACTCCAAATTCACTCCATTTCTTGCAATTTCAATGTGCAACATGAAGTTGTCTAAAACTAAAAACATGAAGGAATGTCCAAACAGAAGAATTTGCTCAGAAATGGATGCAAAACTTTGAAATGACAACGGCAACAATAAAATTCAAGTATTGATACAAGTAACAACAGAAATTCCTCAACTTTATAGAATACAAAGGTAAGAAAAATTACAAAGGTAAGTCCCTCAAATCCTATGCCTCCTGTATCACCCATATCACAGAAATTGTCTTACACAGATACATAAACCTTGTTAGCAATACATATGAGAACAATAATGTACAATGTAACGTTGGATTCAAAAACTCACTATTTTTGTAATAGCTCATAGATGAATTCAGCACAACATGTGCGAATGAAATCAATATCTTCTTCAGGAAAGGGATCAACAAGATCAAACATCTGTAACACCAAAACCAAATGAAACATTAACTTAGTAACTTAAAAACAATAAAGTAATACAAAAGTTCTGAAATATAAATTTACCTTTTGAGTAAAATCAGTCGTGCCTAGAGTGATAATATTGTAAATGTGTCTCAAAACATAAAAACCACATAAGTTGGACCCCTGTGATTGCCTACGGCTCTGAGAAAAAACGTGATATCATTAAAACAAATATAAAGGCATGACTTATTACATTTTTTAAACAAATCAATATGTACTAACTTTGGCATGATCCATGTAGGGTCCTTTAAGTCACGAACATGCTTACCACAAGCAGTGTGTAGGAATGTCCGCATAGCCCTATGATCATCACAATGACAAAGGTTATTGGTTTTACACAAATTCCATAAACTTTGCATACAAAAGGTAATAATGCAAGAAAACTAACGAGTTTATGGTCTTTTTCAAATCATTCCTTGGTTTGAAGTGGAGGAAACATAAGAGGATGACAGTGTAACTACTCTTGCATAGAAGAAGGAACTACCAATAATCACTGAAAAAAAAAGAAAAATATTAAGCAAACACAAAACATTATATAAATTATAAAATATCAGTTTGCTTCTTACCCATGCACATATGGAGCCAAGAAATACTCAATTCCAATTTCACTAAGCCTCTCTGATAAGTATCTATGTCTGATAGCAGCAGTAGTCCCTTTCTCTTGGATGTGATGGGGGCATAAGAATCCAAATTTTTCGCTTTTGCCAGAGGAGACCAACCTACGATGCATGTACCTACAATAATGCAAGCACATAAATAAAAGGTAAACGATGAAACTTTTAAAATATTTACTTTGAATTGCAGAAGATATTTACATTAAGAACAGTTGGACAATCCCAATTATAAGATTTTGTCAATAAGCTACCAGGGACATCAAATTATCCCTCTCAAGATAGCATGTCACCCCTGACTGTCCAACAACTGAATCCGTAGGCTAATCTCTTGTTTTAAAGGATGTATCATATGCCATCAGAATAACTTGTTGCATGATATTCAGTGGAGGCTGTGAAACTTCTTACTGAGTGAAGGGAGCTGGACTTGCTGGGGCTTTGATCAGACTTTCGTTAGCTCAAACAGAAACAAGGTTTATTGGCCACAAGATGAACGTACCCAGGACATCGCTTACAATCTTGAATTCATCAGAAGGGATAGGGATAGGTGCATCTATAATGATCACCTCTTCAATTGACACTCAGACTTGATCAGCTTCCATTTTTCGGTGGCGGACAGTTGATCCCAGGTTATGCACACTACCCCGTGCAACTAACCGTCTCAGAGGATCCTCGACAAAAATATCACAAGGCTCAGTAATTTCTCTTGCAGGACCCTCTGATGACTGCCCGATGTTGCAACAACTCCCTTTAGTGCTCTGCTTATTAGGATTAATCGATTGTGGCTGGGTAGCACTGGTATCTTGTCTTGAGCTCATAAACACTATCATTTCCTCTTTCATCTTGCTCAACCGGGTCTCTAATAGTGCATCAAATGATGCTTTAGCCTCAGCCTTTGCTTTTGCTCTTGCAGTGTCTAACATAGTCTCCAATTCCTCTCTAGTCACGATGTTTAAGGAATGGCGTACGGGGGCTCCAAAGTAATCCCGTATCCCTACCCCTCCTCCAACTCCCCTGACACGGCTTGGATGCTCATGTTTGCCAGTAGCAACGGTTAGAATATCATTCCTGCCCTCCGACTTAAAAGATCCCTCAACTTGTTTTTTTCTAAATTCCTCCTGTAAGATAATACAAAATAACAAACATAACTAATGATGTACGTTTCTTATGTAATTAATAACAGCAACGATATATACTTACAATTGTTTCACCTACTATACAAGATTGTTCACTCATATAAGACCCATTCCTCTTTTGGTGGGCAAATTGCCATTTTTCTTCGCGACGAATCGGAGATGGTGGAGAAAGAAGAACAGAAGGATCGGATTGAGATGCTTCTTCCAATCTCTTCCATTTGGCCGCCAACAAGTCTCTTTCAGCCTTTGCATAACCCCCATGAGACATTGTATGAGGGCTATCATTCTTTCTACCACTCTCTTGTGCTTTTTGCCTGTGAATAAGAAATGATACAAAAGGAAAGTGTTATAATTAATTAAGATAATTGCTAAGTAAATAAAACAAAAAATAAGTCAACTAACTAAAGATTCTGGAGTAGTCCGAAGCCTAACAAATGCTTGCTAAGTCGCTTGATCAAGAAATGTATACTGGTCACACGGATTAGGACGAGGCTGACCATCTTTCACCTCGATATGAATGTAATTGTTGGTCAGATTTGTCTTAAACTTGCTCCAGCACTCATAACAATATTTCATTGTCTTATTGTACAATATCTCACTCTGAGGAACGTCGTACGTGAGCTGGAATGCATGCATTGAAGGAGTAAGTGACAGATTTATGACATATTTGATAATAATTAATTACATACATAAGAGAATTGTATACCAGGATAGTGTCCTAAATATGTTTCTTCACCTTTTCATCGACATTTCTCCACTCCTCTATCAAGATGCTCGGCTTGTTGCGTGCAAGGAGGCTGACAAAACTCCTATACCATTGGGCATTAGGACCAATTGGTTTCCAATATCTATCAAACTCAATCGGTTTCTTTTGTCCTGCACTCTGACTGAGGGAAACGTCTGTCAACCGTGTGCCATGTGTTCCCTTCCGTACAAACTGGCTACTGCGCTCACTATGACCCTGGCTCCGAGCATTGCTAGGCTCGCCCTGATTAACACTAGCTGGCTGACTCTGCTGAGCACTAGCTGGCTGACTCTCCTGAGCACTAGGTGGCTGGCTCTCCTAGAGATTCGTCATTTGCCTATAACGACAACAAAGAAAGATAAATCCTAAGCTATGACATGTGAAGACTATATCAATAAAATAACTAAACATATTCCTCGGATATAAATCATAATCATAATTACTTTAGTTAGTTAAGTTCAAAGTAGTATCATAAAGAGATATCCTCCCATATTCCCTCGTGATGATCATTTCTTGTGCCGTGTGCATTATCTGCTTCATCTTCTTCGTTCAATTCTGGTAGACCCCTGGAAAAAGAAGGAGTCTCAAGAAGATCATAAGTTGAGCCACTTTTCTCGTCAATATCAACGACCCTTTTTCCTTGAAGAGTTACAGACCACATTTTATTTACCCGATCAGTGATATAGAACACTTGTTGCGCCTGATCTGCCATAATGAAAGGTTCATCTCCAAAACTTCTACTATTCAGATCTACTAATGTAAATCCTAACCTATCGATCTTCACACCATTATTGACATCAACCCACTTGCATTTGGAAATAGGAAATCTAATTTTAACATAGTCAACCACCCAAATCTCTTGAATCACCCTATAATAAGGTATGGCAACCAATGTAGGGTTCTTATCTTTCAAACTAGAGAAGTGCATAGATTCAGCCACTAATACAACCCCACTGTTCTGGACGGTGCTCTTATCATTTAGGGACTTCGTGTAAAAGGTATAACCGTTGATCACAAATGAAGTCCAACTTATGACATCAACTTCAGGACCACGTGCTAACCATTTTATTATATCAGAAACACATTCTTCTCCGTCAACCTTTTGTTTGAACCAATGTGCGAAAGTTATGTTATGCTCCCTAATTAAGCTTTGTTCAGTCATTCGACTATTTTGTTTCCGTACAATTTCTTTATGGGCATTCATGTAATATTGAACTTCATCAACATTGTTCAAGACGTATAAGTGGACTTGTTGCAATTCATCAGCATCTATGCTCTTTACTGTTGCCCCGCGTCTACCCCCTTCTTGATCATGACATTTAGGAAGGCTAATATGTCGTACATTTGACAAATAATGTTGACAAAATTCCATAGCTTCTTAAACATATTTTTGAACAATAGATGCTTCAGGCCGGTTGGGGTTCTTCATATACCCTTTTAGTATTTTCATAGTTCTTTTGATTGGGTACATCCACCGGAAATAGATAGGGCCACACAATTTTATCTCCCTCACTAGATGAACAATCAAGTGTACCATGATGTCAAAAAAGGAAGGAAGAAAAAGCTTCTCAAGCTGGCACAAGATCATATATCCTTCATTTTCCAATTCCTCCAATCTTTTCGTGTCAATGAATTTACAACAAATGGCATTGAAGAAGAAACAAAGTCTAGTCAATATGTATGAAGATCATATTCGGCAATGCCTCGAATAGCTACTGGGAGTAGTTGTTGCATTAAGACATGACAATCATGAGACTTTAGCCCTATTAACTTCAAGTCTTTCATCGATACAAGCTTTTTCGAATTTGAAGAATACCCTGAGGGAAATTTAGCGCCATGTAAATGTTAGGATCGGCAGGCACAGCGAAAGAATTTTAAAATTTTACCAATCCTAATCGAGGATCTATCAACGGCGTTTAAACCAAGTTGGAAGAATTCATACATTTTATTATTCAGGGTTTTCACAATCTCTAGGAGCAAACATGTCAGGTCCGCTCCCTCTACTGGTATCCACACGAATGCTCTCTAACTGATATTGCATGCTAGCACCTCTAATGTTTCCTAGGGTTTCCCTTGCGGCTCTCAATTCTCATATGTATATCAATATATCTGCTCTATCAAGTTTATAACCTATGAGTGCTATTTTCAAATTTCAAAATTAATCATTATTAATTTCAAAATTAATTAACTATTAATTATCTTGATGAGCTAATTAAATAAATTCAGTTTAAATTAAATCTGTCCAACAGTTTTAATTTAACCTATTTATTTAATCCAAATAAAGAGCCATTAGATTTAATTTATCTTCATAAATTAAATCTGAGATACCATATCTCTATCATGTTAGTTATTAAATTTAATATATCTTAATAAATTAAATTTAAAACTAACACAATATAATAATATCATATAATATATATACATATATATATATATATATATATTTTTTTTTTCGAAAATATATATCTATATAATATTATTAATGAATTTTATATTATATATATATATATAATTCGTCCACCCTAAATTAAACATTATCTTGTGTTGGGCCATTCTTGTGTGCGACCCTGTAGGCCCATATGAAGTTGGTAGTGGGTTAATAACTATACTAACCCAAAAGTCGCAAGCGGCCTCTAGCAAGACATTACGACTACCCAATTCATATGAGGATCGTTATCACGATGTAACCTGTCATACAACCATGTCACATTCCTTTTGTCACACGATATATCGATCAAGGATAAGGCATAGATATTGTCATCCTCTTGTTCCTGACCATTACTTTCTCGATTCCTGAGTAGCCTGATAATAGAGACGAAAACTCCTTTCCATCATAGTATGGCCATACATTTCTCAGACTCACTCATCGAGGGGCCCAGTAATATCTCTCTACTAATGTGAGGGACAAATTCCATCTTGATCATTCATATTCCTCTACATGAAAAACCTCCAAGCCCAATCGTAGCCTTTATCATCACTCGGTCAAAAGTGACTTTTGACTAGTTCAAAGCTTAGCAACTCTCATGTAGGAATCCATGATGACCTTAGATCTAAGCCCAAGCATGAGATTCCTAGGTTCTTCACCGAAGCTAGGAAATAATTGATCGATTTTCTGCCATTGAGAAGAATCAGCTGGATGTCGAAGCTTTCCATCAGAAATCCTCTCATCTGCATGCCATCTCAAATTTTTGGCATAAATTTCATTGGCAAACAGGCGCTTGAACCTTGGAATGATTGGAAGATACCACAACACTTTTACAGGGCCCTTATTTGATTTATACCTCGGAGTTTCACATATCGGACATTGCTCCTTTTCTTCATGATCTTTTCTATACAATATGCAATCATTAGGGCAAGCATGGATCTTTATATACTTTATCCCTAGTGGACACAATATTTTCTTAGCATCATAGTACCGACAAGGCAACACATTATCATCAGGAAGCATGTCTTTAAAGGCCTCAAGCATTTCTGAAAAACTCTTGTCGCTCTATCCATGCCGTGCTTTCAAGCTTACCAATTTCAATACAGCTTTCAGCAATTGGTATTTTTTACACCTTGGGTACAACGGTATCTCAGCATCACTGCACATATTACCATATGCATGTGATTATTCAAAAGCCTCTTCTCCTACATCACGAATAATATCCTCTATCTGATCATCCATATCCATGTCATTATCATCACAAGTCACTTCCCCCTGTTGAGATGCATTTGGCATTTCTAATTGTTCACCATGCCATACCCATACTACATATGTCTTACTAAACCCTTCACAAATTAAATGTGTATATATATCTGCAGCACTTAATCGCTTCTAATTCAAACATTTTACATAAGGGCAATAAAACATCCCACTATCATCATCGGCATTTCTTTTTGCAAAGTTTAAAAAACCCCTCACCCCAACATCATATTCAACACTCGTCCGTTTAGCTTGTATCCAACTACGATCCATATATTCCAACACCTTTTTTTGTTTTCTACTTTTTCCCCTGGAAAAGGTAGGATTGAAAAGGTTCACTAGTTGTGATATATTAACACAGAATTCAACTCAAAACAGAATTCACAATCATTATTATATAGCTTTGCTTGTAAGTCAGGAGGAAAGCAAGAAATGGAATAAACAAGAGTTTTGACTTTTTTACTTCTTTGAAATATAAGAAAGATTTTGGCCACAAATTTATATGAATGGGGTTGAAGAAGTTAGATCTCAACCCCATTCATGCATATTGAATGTGTAATGACAAGAGCTGGTAACATTGCTCTTATAATCATTTTCTATTACACTCACACTTCAAGGCCAAAAAACAGTCAAATTAACTGCAAATGTTAAATTTAAGGTAAGTCACTGGCATTGGCATTCAATATATGTCAATCAGATTTATTCAGTCACCATCAATACATGATTCAAAGTTTTAATTAAATTGAATCCCTTTCACCCAATTCAGGGGTTTCTAATAATACTTTGATTAAATTTTCATGAACCTATTTGATATAATAATCAATGAAAAAGAAATAGATGAAGCTTAGGTCCATTTATTTATATCCATTAGGTCAAATTCCTCGATTCAATCAAGACATATGCACCTATTTTTAAAATAAAAACTCATATTGATAACATTTCAAATTGTGAATTGCTCATAACATAATTTAACATCTTTGAACCATAGGAACTTTCTCACATCATAAGTCTACACCCCTATGTTCCCCAATTTCCTTCACATTGGTTTTTTATGTCTGCTTCCTTATTAGTAATACTATTATAGTAATTAAAGTTAATTTTTTATCAATACAGTCAACTAAAAAAATAACAGTTAACTTATCAAATGTCTTAAAATGAAAATTATATACTAAATGTCTTAAAACTAACGCATTGTATTTAAAAAAACAAACAAACCTGCAATTGGAGGGAGGCCAATGGTGTAGAGGGAGAGGGATATATAATAAACCAAATCTTGCCTGAACAACCTGAAATTGCTCTTCCTCTACAGAAAAAAAGCATCAAAACCTCTCAGACCAAGGCCAAAATAAATATTTCACCTTTAAAACCTCTCAGACCGAGACCAAAGGAGTAAATATTTCACACTGTTCAGCCTCCCATCATCATTATCCTAAGATATCACCTAAGAAAGGTACTATGGTTTCTTGACATGCACATATATATTACTCCCTCCTTTACTCAATAAAAATACCCATATTAATGAATTGTCACTTGTCAAGCGCAGAAAACACACGCACAAAAGAGAGCTCTACATACCTATCTCGATACTTGCCAATAACCACAAAAGCTTGGTCTTGTTGGTAACAAGTATGGTGACAATCTCAGGAGGCTTGTTTTAGTTTGCAACAAATAACTGTCATTACCAAAATCAAAATAAGTATTCAAAATGGCAATTTGAAATGCAGAATTAGATCATATTAGCTTCTCATATTCAGCCAAAGAACATTCTTCCAGCAGAAAATTGTTAAGAACCAATGACAGTCACTCAAGCACTCACCTTGACAGCAATTTTCTCCACAACAATCAAATTCACAAAATATCCAGTGAAAATTCACTGAAGAAACTTGATTTCATAACAGCTCAACTTAAGAAATTTAGAGTTGATTTCTACAATATCAAAAGCTCAATCACAGCAACATCAATCTGGAACGAGTTAAGTGCAACAACAATAGCATTCAGCAATAACCAAATTAGTACTTAGCAAGGCCAAAAATTCTGATGTGGGTCAGCTTTGAAGTTATAAAATCTATGCAATATCTCAATATATACATATAGGGCACTCATCAGGGATAAGCTTTAAGAGGGTTTTAAACACCAAACACACAAGAAAATTTATATTAAGCTATTGTTTAGTTCATCCCCTTCGCTAGCCTAGGCCGATGATCAAATCTGGAGGTAACCACTTCTATATAGTAATTGTAGAGGGGGAAATGTAGAGAACGATGAAGCATACCTCAAAAAAGAGATTGAAGATAAAGATGTCCCAGAAATGCAGTGAATAAGGGACGACAACACCCACGACGACAACCACGAGTAGCTGAAGCAATGTATGACAACGACCGAAGAGCGACGACGGACTCAATTCAGAATAGGATCAGGTAAGGGACGGGGAGTCAACGGCCGAGGAGAGAAAAGATTGGGATCAAAGTAGCTTGGGTGATTCAGAATGGAAGGGAATTCAGAATGGAAGAGGACAGGAGTGAGAGGCGCAGCGCGAAAATAAATTAGGGAAGATTTTTTAGACCGGTTAATAGGGAAATCGGTCTAAAAAAAGGGTTTTTAAGACCGGTTCCCTAACAACCGGTCTTTAAAAGTCCACTTTTAAGACCGGTTGTTAGGGAACCGGTCTTAAAAACCCTTTTTTTAGACCGGTTTCCCTATTAACCGGTCCAAAATCAATATATGTTAAACTGGTTCTCTCAGTAATCGGTCTAAAAAATAAAATCCTTAATTTTTTTTAGACCGGTTAGTATAGAACCGGTCTAAATAATCTTTTTTAGACCGGTTATTATAATAACCGGTCTCCCAACTTGTTCATAATTACGAAAATGCCACCGCGTATTTCTTTTAGACCTAATCCACTACAACCGGTCTAAATGGGCCGGTCTAAAATGCATTTTTTCTACTAGTGCCATGAATATCAAGCTTGAGTAATGTGCCCACAAATGTCAAGCAAGCTCGAGTTAACCGTGACAACTAACAATATTGATGTTAGTAACTAGGATTTTGTATTCAATCCTCTCAAAAACATTTACAAGCATGCATGGAGTCAATTTACCATTAGCAACTGAAAAGATCTTTTGCTGATAATGAAAGCTCATAAAGCATATATCATAAAAGAAGACCCCAACAAGAAGGTTCACAATTTCAAAGGATTTCCTTCAAATTCCACAAGTCAATCAAAAAAGAATCCTTCACATTAATATAAACTAGTATAGGAACATTTCCACAATAAATAAACCGTCTCAACATGAAGTTTTACAAAGCATATCTTGAAAGCTTTACTATCATTTCTATATATGATTGTGAATTGTACTATGAACCAATTGAAGAAAACAAATAACAATAAATAAAATCCTTAAATCTTTATTCATTTCAATAGCAATGAGAGAATGAAATAAATCTAGTAAGCTTTCCTTGATGAAGGCATGCTTAAATGTGGTAATTAATATAAAAATGTAACAAGTAATAAGATATCACTTATAAAAATTATAATAGGATGCTATTCACTCATATATTCCACTCCCAAATATATGACTTACTCCTACCAATCAGTTTCCAACTTATATTCATTCCTTAATCCCCTAACGTCCAAAACAAAATCATTGTTATTCCTTCTATAAGCTTTATAACACTATAATCTTCCATTTGGTAATGATAGACCCATTTACTTCATATTAACTATCTTGTAACCAATCTTATTATTCTAACTTAAACTCATATTCCTTAAATTATTTAACAATAATCTTCAATGTCTCAAGAAACAAAACCAATTCCACAATATAGTTTGTTTAGAGAATTTTAAAGATCTTAACTTCCACTTTCCACATGTAAAATGCCACAGTGATGTTAATCAATAATTCAATAACAATTTCCATTCCTCAATCCCGTAAAGTTACTCTCTTAAACATATTATTAACTCCCTTCCTTTCTTTTTCTTTTTTTTTATTCCATTGGCCCCCATTTAAACACCCCATGTTTTAATGTTACTGAGAAAAAAGAAGGAATTTTAATATGTTACCCATCCCATGTGACAATGAAAGACAAGGAGAATAGAAGGAGAGTTTTCAAACATACCCCCACACATAGCATCTTGCAATAGCAAAACAGAGGAAGAAGATAATAAAAACACAGCTACACTTGAAAGAAGGACAAAGAACGATTAACAATGATAGCGTACGAGCACCGGCACCCCATTTATATAGTTCTCTTTCTTTCTTACGAGAAGGGCATTTTGGCTATTATAATGGTGCTAAACAAAACTAAAATGCACATCTTAATGTAGTAAAGATGTGAACTCAAATCCCCAAAGATATTTTTGTCATATCTAGTACCACCAAGCTATCAAATGGTTTTTTTTTTGTTTTCAGTTCACATCAAATAGATAAATATTGATAATTAAATGTTTCATTATTTTCAGAACCAATACAACCTCACATTGATATTATATTTTCATATTAGTGACATAATTATCTCAAAGACTAACTAACTAGAGCTCTCCCTAGCATTGGAAACTTCTGACAACTTACTAGAGCAACATATTTTGAGCCACAGACAAATATTATAGTCCTTACTAAAGCACATTCATTTAAATTTTTGGGTCCTTACAAAAGCTAACTAGAGCCACTTGTACCTCACCCAGATTGATGATTCCATTAGCAAAGCAATCACCAACACGCAAATGAGTATTCCACCATGAATAAGAAAAATTGTCTAGACAGAGAAGCATAGCTCATGTTTGATAAATTTTTATAGCATCTGTCATGTCACAGGGCTTCAGATTCTACTAGAACTCACATGTTTTGTCCAAAAACAACAACGCACTAACTGTTTCATTGCATTAGGGAATAGGGCCTATTAGTTACTCAGTTATAGTTTAATTGGTGATAGGGAACATTGTAGCCACTTTTGTTACTTAACAAGTGGATAAGTATTAGATAGCCAGTATAATTAGATAATGTGTGTACATGGCGGGGCGTGGAATAAAGAACTGATTCTCTCTCTTACCAAAAAAAAGGAAATGATTCTCTCTCTATCCAGCCTGTACCACTAACTATCATATATGTTTAAGATATGATATAACCCTGTTTCTGAAGTATCAATGCTTTGCAAAGAGATACTACAAATGAGGAACATGAATACTAAGTGTGCTAATTATATTAAACATGCCGTTTACAATTCGAATTGGGCATAACTACGAGGAATCTGCTATGTTCTATATCTCTGTTTTTGAACAATTAATAGAGAGTTAAATAGAGGACAAAATGAGGATAATGGTATTTACCATGTGGCCAGACTGTTATTGGAGCAAGAAGCTTGAAGTTAAAGTGATATCAATTGGAAGAGTTTGATCTTTCTTGAAAATACCCTCTGCACAATAGAGATTGTAAAGCAATTTGCCACCTCTGTTTTTTTCTTTCACAAGAAGATTGAATCCTAAAGTATACAAGGAGCATATTCCCAAGCTGTCGAATGAAATGTCATCCCAAATGAGTCTTTAGCCGTTGAACCATTACAACTATTATTGACAAAATATATAAATAGATATTCATAACAATGAGGATGAAAGTGATGAAGAGAGTATTATATACTACCTCCAATCCTTAATATAAGAGCAAGTTGACTCTTTCTTATGAAGAATAATGAAACTAAATAAATTACTTACTCATAGCATATGTTGTGCTTCATTAGATTATATATCAGTTTATTAGTAATGCAAATTAGTTTGAAGAAAAATGATAAATATAAATACTTTAATATAACTACTTTAGCTTCTTTAATCTCTAAAAAAAAGTCAATTAGATCTTATATTAAGGACAAGAGGTAATATGATATAAGGAATGGAAGTGGACATTATGTGTGTTTTCTTTACTTTCCCAACAAATAGTCAGAAAGCCCTCAACATATCACTCTTCACATACTTTTTATGGGTAGAACACTTACCTTTTATTTAAGCGAAGCCGTGAACTTGAAGCATTATCCTTTATACCCAAAAAAACACAATATTATTAAAAAAAAAAGCAACAGAGATTGCTATATCATGAAAATGCTATTTAAATAAAAGATAACAAATGTACCTTATATGCTTTAATGTTATTTAGTGGTAATTAGCTTGTCAGTCTCTTCAACGTATACAAGATAGATTTCAATCTTCTGCACCACTATATGTTTATGACCAAGCTTAATTTCAACTTCCACCTCATTTTCAGGCTCTAAATTGGATACCATGTTCTGCCATTCTTCATCTGCAGAAGTTGTTGCAACTTCACGCTTGTATAAATCCATGGTACCCTTTGTGAAATTATTTATCATAATGCCAACAGAATTTATAGATGCCATGCTGTCTTGAAGATATGAATAGATAATGTAGAGGACCACTCCTTTTAAGCAGCGACCAACAACTTGAGGAACTTTAAATGATACAGAAGATCCCTCATTTGCAAAAACTAGCCAATCTAGACAATTGTCTATTGGAAGAGAAAAGGCAAGCCCACCATCATTCCATCTCTATTCCATAAACACAAGAAAAGAGTCACCCCATTCAATCGAGAACATAGTGAAAATGACAATCTAAACCAATAAGAAAAATTGCAATGGTTAATATTTGGAAAGCATGTTTGTTATTGCGACGAATGGAAAATATAGTGTTCATTACACCACGTGCGTTTACACACACAAAAACAAGAAATTGCTAAAAGTATGATCTAACATTATAACATAGATATGATGTTGATAAAATCACATTCTATATTATTGAACCTTCAACTCTCCAAAACATTTACTCAATAGCTATTTAAACATGTATGGAAGAAATGCATCCTGTCGATATTGCAATTATTATGTATATGTGGTAGCAAAGAGCTAAGATAAAGAGAAATACCTTTGAAATATGCTTTAGGAGGGTATCCATAGTTTTGTTGAACCACCCTACTTGAATAGTCAGAGAAGTCATCAATGTTTCTGACCTTTCCTTCTGTACTTGCTCAGGGAATTCAAGTAATGCTGGAGCATTTTGACATGAAGCTTGAGATGTGCTTGGTCTTGATTCTACTATTTCATATCTTCTTGAAAAAGAAGGATGTGATAGACCCCTAATTAAAGATGGTATGATATGAAATGCTCGAGACAATGACATCGAACGATGTGTAGGTGACATCCAAGACAAAACAAGAGATGGGAATACATCACGAGGTAATCCTTCATAACCACACAAAGACACAAGTTTAAGTCTTTCCAATCTCACCAATGAGAATGGCACTTGTGCTATAGCAGTTTGAGTTGCAACCAAAGTTGTCAAAGATTGCATTTGCCCAATGTCTTCTTCTAGCTTGTCAATCTTTGAACAACCACAAAGGTTAAGGGTCTTCAAGGATTTCAATTTATAGATACTTCTTGGGATGTGTTTGAGGCTTTTACAGTCCTTTAAATTTAGTAGAACAATATATTTGAGATCGCCAATGGAAGGGTGAATTATAGACAAACATGGACAATCTTTGAATATTAGCCTTTCAAGATTCGGTATCTTTGAAAAGTTCGGTGATTCTGTCAAATAATGAGAATGACTAAGATTGAGACTTTTTAACCCTTCCAACATCTGTGCAAATAGAATAGTTTAAAATAAAATAAATAGTACGTATGAAGGAATAAAAAGATGGAAACAAATATCAATGCTATCAATAGAATATGTACCTGGATTTTCTCCCATACTTTTACAAGATTACTCCACTTTAAGTCAATGGAAACTATTTTTTCTAAATTGAAGTTCATTGGTATTCCTTTTAAGGGAAACCCACACCAACAAAGCCATCTCAAATTTGTTGACAAATAACCATAGTCTCCAGTAAGTTGTACGTTCTGAAGCTTAAGCACACGAAGCTTCTTCATCTTCTCAAACGTTCTAGCACTCAAGTATAATGAATTATTCCTTGACATGTTTAAAGTCAATCCATTGATAGATATTGTTCCCTGTGAAATAAAAAGAAACGAAAACTAATGAAAGCGAAATCTTATAGTGAATAAGTCATTGAGATAAAATTTTAAGCTCACAATTGACGACACAACGATAGTATGAGCGTATTGATGAATGAAGAAACATAAGAAAATAATGCAATTAACTCATTGAGAAATATTCTTACAGTTTCATTTTTCAACACATCCAACACATCGTCATAAAACCATAGTCTAGTTCGTTTCTCAGGCTTCGCTGGTGATTGCTCACGGATGATTTCTCTTCCCATGTCACGCAATAAGTCATGCATTTCAAGCTTATTTTTGTTTCCAACTCTTACAAGGCTTCGCTCTATCAGACAAATAATTCCGATATTTGCATGAAGTCCACATCCATTTAATATTTGTGTTGCATAGCTTTTGTCCTTCCCAATAAAAAAACAACATATGTCAAGAAATATTTCTTTCTCTGTATCATCACTCAAACCATCATAGCTTATTTTAAGCTTTTTATAGACTTGATCATTTGGAATTTGTTGTAATTTCTCCAAAACACTTTCCCAAATCAATATTTCCCTATCAAATAAATAGGAGCCTAGCACTTCAAGAGCTAGCGGCAAACCCCCACAGTAAGAAACTACCCTTCTTGAAAGTTCATTGAAATCTTGTTTAGGAATTTCTTGCTTAAATGCATGCCAACAGAAAAGTTCAAGAGATTCATTATCATCCAATTCTTTTATAGCGTATAGATGAATTACTCTAAGGATCTTGAGCAAACGTTCATCTCTAGTTGTAATTATGATTCTACTACCTGGGCTAAACCATTCCCGACTTCCACACAATGCTTTGAGTTGGTTTTCATTGTCGACATCATCAAGTACAACAAGTACTTTTTTCTTGTAAAGCATTTCCTGTAGTAGACTTTTCCCCATTTCTACATTTGATAGTGCCCTCCTTCTTGATTTATAAATATCTGAAAGAAGTTGTTCTTGCAAATAAACTTGACCATTATCTTGCTTCCAAACTTCTCTTACATTTGCAAGGAAACACTTTCCGTCAAAACTTTGACCAACTTGATTGTAGATGGCTTTAGCAATTGTTGTCTTACCAATCCCCCCCATCCCCCAAATGCCTACGATGATAACATCTTTTGATTTACTTTGTAGCAATTGAATGATATCTTGCATACGAGGCTTTAATCCCACTGGATGATGAGCAACAAATAGGCATTTGTTGTCACCTAACTTCTTTGTAATAGTTTCAGTGACTTCATCAATAAGCTCAATTTCAGTTCTAGCAACAATAAGAAGTTATATAAGAATAAATGCTACCAAGAATCCTTAAAAGTGTGTGGTACATACTATAATAGCAGAAAAATGATATGCTTGTCGAGTAACATGTTTAAAAGTTCTGTATAATTTTAATTAGAAAATTTTCCAAGTCTAACATGAATCAAATTTCATCAATGAATTTAATTTTGCCTCTACAAATATAAAGACAATTTATTCGCACAGAATATATTCAACATTAAAATAATTATTTGATTATACAAGGATAAATATGAATATTTGCTGGACGTTGAAATTAATGTTGGAAGCAATGTTTTGAAACCCGGACCGGCCGGTCCAGCCTGGGAACCGGCAAACCGGGTATGGAACCGGACTGATTCAGTAATTTTTTTTAAATCAATTTTTTAAATTTTTCTTTAGAATTTCATATAAATAAGCTTAAAATATTTAATTTCTCACCAGTTTGGCCCCAGATTAGCTTCGGTTTGACTTTGGTCTGACCCACTGACCCTTGACCTAGTACTCCGGTCCATATTTCAGAACCTTGGTTGGAAGGCGTCAAACTAAGCCCAAAGCCCATTTAGATGGGTTTCACACTTCACTGATTAATTAGTTGCTGATAAGAAAATTATTCCATTTTCATCTTTTATGTTAGTTAGGGAAATAAAATGAAAAACAAAACATAGATTAAGTTTCTTATATCTATTATGCCAAGCTTTCCAATGACACATGGTCATGTGCCTTTTTTATGTCAAGTGGATTTATAGTTAAATGATGATATTTTGAAAATAGGACACATTGTATATATGGTTGAAGAACTTGATATAGTTGATATAAATAACTTGAGCTAAATATTTTCTAATATAACCACATTTGATCAGATCTGGTATCTATCATTTGCAATTTTAGGTTCTATTTCTTTTTTTGTAGAAAACCCCAGTTCTCCTACTATTTGTGGCTGCTAAATATTATCAATAAAATTTGAAGCCGATATCACAATTATTCAGTTTTCTTCATCTTTTAGCCTATTATCGAAGTTAATTAACATATAACAAACTTAGCCAACTACATAAATTTTGTACTACTCATGCTTTATTTCAGTTTTGCTTTTATATATACTGATCTTGAAAAATTACTCAAGTATAAATGATTATTAATTATAATTCCATGGGATTTATGAGTATTAAATCAAAACTGCTTTAAAAGCTTTATATTCTATACAAATTACTCGTTTGAATCTTATAAGAGAGTTGTACAAAACAGCTTGTGGTGGCAGATAATTTTCCCTGGGCTATTTTATGCAATGCTCCACTTAATGGTTTTTGCATTATTAAAATATATATATAAGTAAAAGCAGCTATTATTTTCGATGAAACTTGTATCACCAAAAGGAACTCAAACTAGCTATAAAAAAAATAAAAAGGGGAACTTAAGGAATTAGACCATTCCAAAAAATAATCAAAAGAAAATTGAAATTACCTGTAGTTTTGCATGTCCCATCCAGATAAATTCGCAACTTCTGTGAGGGTTCTTTTAAAATTGATTGTCAAGTTCTTCATTTTGCTACTTGAAGTTCTCTTGATAAGTCTTCTCCATGCTTTTCCAAAAGCATTTTGTTGTTTACGAACTTCAAAAGGACGCACATCAAAAAATATGGGTAAAACTTCTTGATAACTTGTTCGATAACACTCCATGATTTTCTCTAACTCTTGTAAGCACCAACTCGAGTCAGCATAATTCTTTGAGAATATAATGATTGAAATTCTCGAACTTTCAATTGCTTCCAGCAGTGAAGATGAAATATTCTCTCCTGTTTCCATTCTTTCTTCATCCATGTAGACCTCAACACCTGCTTGCTTTAGAGCAGCACAAAGATAAGAAGTAATAGATTTACGTGTATCATCACCTCTAAAACTTAAGAATACATCATAGATATAATTGAGCTTTCGCTTATGAAGACTGATTTCCCTTCCTATCTCTTGCAGCAAATCATGAATATAAAGCTTGTCATTCAAGACCTTTACAAGGTTACGCTGGATGAGCACCGACATTCCCATTTCCATTGGAAGTCTTGAGCTATTTAGCAATTGTGTAACATGGTGATTACTCTGACCCACATAAAAACAAGCTATATTAAAAAATAAATCTTTCTCTATATCAGTTAATAAGTCACAACTGATTTTGAGCTTATTTTGTATTAGACCACGTGGAATTCCTCCCATGTCATTCATTATTTTTCTCCACTCTTTTTTTGTCCTATTATGCAAAAGAGAGCCAAAAACTTCAAGAGCCAATGGTAATCCTTCACAATAGTCATTTACTAGCTTCAAAAAATCCTCAAAATCATTTGTTGGAGTCAAATTCTTAAATGCGTGCAAGCAAAAAAGCTCAAGAGACTCCTTACTATTTAACCTTTTCATTTCATATGATATGTCAACAGAGTCATCAAAGATAGCCTGATTTCTGGCTGTAATGAATATCAAGCTCCCTTTACCACACCCTCTAAAATTTTGGCACAATTTCTTGAGTTGAAACTCACTATTCACATTATCAAGCACTACCAAGACTCTTCTTCCACCGATTAGTTGCTCCATTTGTACATGCATGATATCATTTGTCTCACCAAGTTCAGTTTCAGAAATATCAGAAATAAGTTGCTTTTTGAGATGAATTTCACCATTATATTTCTCCCATGCATCCTTAATATTCCAAAGGAAACTCTTACCCTCAAAATTGCCACCAATTCTATCATATATAGCTTTGACAATCGTAGTTTTACCAATACCTCCATCTCCCCATATTCCCACTATGATTGTATCATCCGACAAAATGTATCTCCATCCCAAATTTTCAAGGAATTCTCTAACACGAACTGGTAACCCTACTTGATTACATGGAAGGTCGTGAAATGACTCATAACGTAACATGGAAAGGCCTAAGCCTGCCATGTGGCTACTTCTTTTATTCCTGTCACAGTAGGCAGGGTAATTTGAGGTCAAATGGATAAAGATGCATGTGTTATAAAGTAATATATATATAGATAAAAGAATTAATGGCCTTTTACATTTGAATTTCTTTTTTGAGAAGTTTTCTCTCCATAGTAAGAGCTACTACTCGATCGTCTCCCTAATGAGATCTAATCATACGTTTTTAAGTTGACTTGTTTGATACATTAGAATCTTCACTGATTACAATGTGGCCCGTGCAATTCTCTAGAATGGGACATTAGAGAGAAGGAGATGGCAATGAATATTGTTATGAACAAATCCTATGATAAGCTTGAATGGAGGTTTGTGGAGGAGGTGATGAGGAAAATGGGGTTTGAAGAGAAATGGATGAATTGCTTGGGTGATGAGTGTATATGTTCAATGAGCCTCAACTTGGTTGTCTCAAGTAAAAGAATTGTTGTGACTCGAATATGGAGAGGGGAATTCTACAGGGAGATCCTCTTTCTACCTACCTAATTCATTCTAGTAGCTGATGTCCTAGCTGCAATGATACAATGGCATGTGAACAAAGGTAGATTGAAGATTATTAAGCTTGCAAGCAAGTGTCATGTCCTATTTCATTGCTTCTTTACAGATGATGCATTGTTCTTCATCAGTTCAAAGAAGCAAAACTGTATGTATGAAGTTGAGAGAGCTAATTTGTCGTCATTACAAAGCCTTTGGACAAGCGGTTATTTTTATAAACCTTGTGTAGTTTTTTGCAAGAATGTTTGGGATGAGTTGCATGATGTGTTGGGTATTAAAACTAGTAAAGATCCTGGTAAAAATACTAGGGTATGCCTATACTATGGGGGCAGGCCGGTCAAAGGCTGAAGCACTTGCATTTATAAAAAACAAGATGAGTCTAAAATTGCAGGGGTGGAAGCAGATACTTGTGACCCTTGCTGGCAGAGAGGTATTAATCAAGGCAATGGCAAATACAATTCCAGTCTTCTCTATCTCATCCTTTAGTTTTCCCAAGAAGATGTGTTCTGAACTAGATAGCATGGTGGCTAAATTTTGGTGGGGTAAGAGAGGGCAAGAGGGAAGAATACATTGGAAGGCTCAAGAGTGTAAGGATCCCAATAATAAACATGAAAGATAGATGTGTAAGGCTCAAAAGCAAAGATGGAAACTATTATGTGAAAATGGGTTATAAAGTGGCTATGAACAACTTGAATCATATAGTACATCTAATAGGCTGTGAGATGGTATTTGGAGAGCCGCTAATGGTGCCTTGAAGTATTGTATAGAAGATGTGCAAGGAGCCCCATTTGCAGCATTTGTAGTAGGCAAGAGAAGACAGGAGAACATGTGCTATTTTTACGTATGGGCTACTCGCTGTTGGTTTGGTTCTCCTCTTGCATTGAGGTTTGGGTAGAGTGAACAATCTAATTATCCATGACTGTAACAATAAGTGGCATGACAATCACCAAAAAAGCTGGATCTAAGAAGGGCTGGGGTGTCGAGCAAGATGAACCATTGATTGGACTCATTAGCGACTCAATTTGGATTGTAAAAACCAATTTCATAGTCGCGGGGACCCAAAATTTCACCGGAATTGTAATAGTTTTTAGAAAACTGGATGAATTTTTAGGACTCATAAAAATGTTAAAAAATTTTATAAAAAATAACCCTATAAAAAAAGTCTATATAGTGTTATTTCATTGAAAATTTTGTATACTTTAGTTTTCTTAGGGATGTATTTCTTAGGGAAAATTCCAGAAAACTGCAAAAGAAATTAGAAAAGCACAAAAAGGTTGGGTGGAATTCACATATCCCAAATCAGTGAGGGGTGAGGAATCTGGAATATGAAATCTTAAGACAATTACCTAAATACCCTCCTCCTAAGTGACAGCTAAAAGGGAAATGAAGAGACACGAGAATTAGGAGGAGGGTATTTAGGTAATTGTCTTAAGATTTCATATTTCAAATTCCTCACCCCTCACTGATTTGGGATATGTGAATTTCACCCAACCTTTTTGTCCTTTTCTAATTTCCTTTGTAGTTTTCTGGAATTTTCCCTATTTCTTATACTCTCTCTAATTCATAATATAAATCACTTCAACTAATTAATTCGAATAAAAAAAAAACGGTACTCCTCGTAAGACCGAGGACTCTTCTAGTTCTAAATGTAGAGCATAACTAGATTCTATATTTAGACCTGGAAGTAGTAGTTAACTTACTAAATTTATCCTAAATTAAAAGAAAATTTCAACTTTACTAATATAAATGAGATATTAATATTGAAGGAGAGAGAAAAATATAAAAATTCATATTTACACATTAATTATAGGGTAAAATTGATAAATAAGCATTAGTTACTCTCCAAGTAATTTATATTATAGATTAAGTGACTCCTATAGGAGGGACTTATATTGTGAAGCAGAAGGAGTATATTATATAAATAATTATTTCATATTGAATTATCATTTAATTATTACATTTTTGAACCATATTTAATTATTACATTACTGGTTTAACAATCAGAAGAAACCTATGAACCTTAATGTGTTTGGTTTGAGGGGAAGGGAGGGGTGTTAAATTACAATTTTGGACGGAGGAAACCCAACATTTACCTTCTTATTCTTTTAAATTTTGGATTCCCACCTACAATTTACCCTTTCATTCTTTTTAAATTTTAGGTTATCGCCCAAAATTTAAATACTTTCAACTAAAAAATATAATTTAACCCCCTCCCCCAAACGTAGGACACACCCTAAGTTTTGACATCAGATGCAACTTTTAAAGCATTTTGATAAGAAGTAAAAACCCTCAACGTTAGAAAATATCTAGATTATGAAAAGAAATTAAATTTGAAATAATAAAAAGCAAAATAAATGGAGGGGAAGAGGAGCAAAACAGGATGATTTATTACAGGGAATGAAGGGCGAGTTTGAAGCCAGGTAGGAAAGCAACGCCGGCTGTCGGCGACAAATGCCGCAGCACCTCCTTACATACTTGCTCCCTGCTCACTCCACAGTACACAGGCAACAACAACAAGCCGTTCCGCCACTGAATAATTCTGGACAGCAGTCCAGTAAAACATTCCACAGACTTGAGAAAATCCGGTGTGAAAAAAACCATCACTATTCTTTTCGTTGGGACGGTGTTAAGTACGGAATACCCTAAGTCGTCGTCAACGAATGCTCTGATTCCAACATCTCTCAATTTTTTTTTAAGAAGCACTTTTACACGACCCTTGGGATCTCTCAGAGTTATGAACGCTTCATCGTATTTGGAGGACTTAAAAGGCAAACCAGATGCCATGGCTAAATTAATTGAAGTTGTGATGGATTCACAAGGAAACCACAAGGCTCGCTCGCAGTTCTGTTTTAAAGAGGAGTCAAGTCGATGTTATCACGCTTCGTCTTTCTGCTTGCGGACCGATGCTCTGACTTGACTTTTCCCCAGACCGCGTCCTTGTGTTTGTGTGGTTGGCAATGGATAGTGCTGGGAAAACGGGCCGGTTTGTGATTGGTTCGGGTCTAAATGGGTCTGCCCATTTAGGTCCGAGTTTAAATCTGTATTTTTTTAGAGCGGTCCGGCCTGTTTAAGGTAAGCCCACGGGTCAGTCCCACGGGCTTTAGGCCCGTTTATGTTTTTTCTTTTTTTTTTACCATTCCTTTTTTGTTTCTTATTTTCATAAAAACTAAAATACTTAATTTAAAACATAAATATCATCAACATTAATTTAAAACATAAATATTATCTAAGTTTAATAGAATACAAATACTAAAACTTAAGTCCAAACCATAATTAATGTTCATAACCAATTAAATAAGTTCACAGCCATAATCAAACAAGCCATACAAGCTTCAAATGTCAGTACTAATATAACACCTGATTTGGATTTTGGCGTATACATGCAAAAAAAGAAAAAAGAAAATCAAAGAAGAGAAGCTTCAAATGAGGTCTGAGTCAGTGTGAGAGCATTTATGATATGAGGGTTATGTTATGTTAACTCTACCCTCTGACCAATGCTTGTTGCACATTGCCTTGTGCCCATTTAAAAAAAAAAGTTAAACGGGCCTAAAAGGGCTGGCCCTGCAGTAGGACCGGCCCTTTTAGGCCCGCTTCCATTTTCAACCTCTAAATCATAGGCCCGACCCTTGACGGGTTCGGACCTAAACGGACCGGCCTAATGGGCTCAACCCAAATTCCCGGCTCTAGCAATGAGTGGTAGGGGAGGAGAGATTTTTTGTCGGATGGAGAGAAAATTTGGAGAGCAAAAAAGTAAGGGTAAATGGGAAGGAAAACTGATTTTCCTCCGTTTGGATTAGTGGATAAAATAGGGTAGAAAAAAAAAGTAAAAAGAAAAGAAAATGATGTGGGCCCTATTTTTTTCTCCCCAAAATTTTTTTCCCAAATTTGGAGAGGAAATGGCTTTTCCCGAAATTGTCCGCGCATATTGCAGGTAGTGCCAATTGAAAAAAATCATTTTCTAGAATATCACGCTTTTACGGTTCCTCTTTTTTTTTTTTTTTTTTTAAATGAATGTAGAAGAGGATATTTTTAACCGATCATAGGTTTGTTCAAAATTGTTTCCGCGGTCAGCAGAATCTTCCTTATTTTGTTGTAAACTTCATTCTCATTCTCTTTTTCTTTCTGTAGCACCCTTATCTTGTTTTTTCAGGGATTGATTTTTTTAAGGAAAAAAAAACTGTTTTTATGGGATGGGGTCGTGTTACATTGACCAACCTCAACCTTTTCTTGTTCTTTGAGGGGTTGATTTTTTTAAGGAAAACAACCTTATCATTTTCTCACTGTCGCACACCCTTACCTTGATCTTTGAGTGGTTTATTTTTTTAAGGAAAAAAAATCTGTTTTTACGGGATGGGGTCATGTTACATAAACCAACTCAACCTTATCTTGTTCTTTGAGGGGTTGACTCTTGAAACAAACCTTATCTTTTTTCCCTGTAGCACGTTCTTTGAAGCGTTGATTTTTTTTTTTTAAGGAAAACACCTGTTTTTATGGGATGGGGTCATGGTACATAGACCAACCTCAACCTTATCTTGTTCTTTGAGGGGTTGATTTTTTTTAAGGATAAAAACCTGTTTATATGGGACGGGGTCATGTTACATAGACCAACCTCAACCAATCCAATAATAATGTTCTTAAAAGCTGGACCAAACGGTGTATCGAAGAGGCCAATGGGTCATGGGATGTATGGTCAGACTGACGGTCAAACCAATGATTTAGTAATTAAATAAAAAATAATTTTTTATGTATATATAACAATATAAATATAAAAAATAAATATGAAATTTTAACATCACCTAAAAATCAACACATGCAAAAACTGATATGTATCATCTTTCTCAAATCTCAAGTTCCAATCAATGTTGTGAAACTCGGATAGGTCTCGCTACACTCAAAGGCTTGTTTTACATGGTTCATCTGTTTAGCATGTCAACCAGATTAGGCCACTTCAAGCCAGATATTGGGCCGGGATCAAGCCTTGACTCGAGACCCAGGACGGCTTTGAAAAACCCGAACGACCCAATTCTATTATTCAAAAACACTAGGGGAAAAATTTCCAAATCTGATTGAAGAAAAATAAACCCATTCCACCAAAAGGAAACCCAAATATTCTCTCATGGTTCAATTTCTTTCTATCTACAGTCATAGAAGTGAAGAAACCCCATCCCCTAAATTTGAAAGAGTCTCCGAGCTGTCAATTTTCCTTGCTTACGCACAGAGAGCTGGACGCGACTCACCTTGCTTATTCACGCCAAATGGAACTGACCACCAGCTTCGGCCTTCAAGGTAAGAACCGAATGCTTTGCCAAGTTGTGCTCTGCTAAAGACAAAAGTAATAGCTTTATCCTCTCCTTATCCACCGATTACTAATTTCAAAATAAGAAGTGTGAGGGACCACCCATATGCTTGATGGCTTTATCCTCTCCCTATCCACCGTTTATCAATTTAAAAATAAGTGTCAGGAACCTAAGAAGGATCTAAGAAGGGCTGGGGTGTCGAGCAAGATGAACCATTGATTGGACTCATTAACGACTCAATTTGGACTGTAAAAACCAAGTTCATAGTTGCGGAATTGTAATAGTTTTTAGAAAACTGGATGGTTTCTTGGGACTCATAAAAATGCTAAAAAATTTATACAAAATATAAAAATAACCCTCTAAAAACAAGTCCAATATATTTTTAGAGTATATAGTGTTATTTCAGTGAAAATTTCATATACATTAGTTTTACTATGGATGGATGTATTTTTTATATTCTCTCAAATTCACAGTATAAATCACTTCAATTAATTCATCCAAATAAAAAAAAGGGTACTTCTCCCGTTCTAAATGTAATACCTAGCATTTTTCTAGTTCTAAATGTAGAGCATAAATAAATCTTATATTTTGATCTGGAGATAATAGTTAACTCACTAAATTTATTCTGAATTAAAATAACTTTTCAACTTTACCCATATAAATGAGATATTAATATAGAAGGAGGGAGAAAAATATAGAGTCACATTTACACACTAACTACATGATAAAATTAATAAATAAGCATTAATTATTCTTCAAGTAGCTCATTGGATTAAGTGATTCCTATAAAAGGGACTTGTTGAACAGGAAGGAGTATATTATAAAAATAATTAATTTATATTGCATTTTCATTTAATTATTACATTACTACCTTTACTGGTTTAACAATCGGAAGAAACCTGTGACCCTTAAGTTTTGACATCAGATGCAACTTTTAAAGCATATTGATAAAATGTAAAAACCCTCGACGTTAGAAAATATCTAGATTGTGAAAAGAAATTAAATTTGAAATAATAAAAAGCAAAATAAATGGAGGGGAAGAGGAGCAAAACAGGATGATTTATTACAGGAAATCAAGGGAGAGTTTGAAGTCAGGCAGGGAAGCAACGCTGGCGAATAACGTCGACATAGGCCGCATCTTCTCACGTACTTGTTTCCTGCTCACTCCACAGTACACAGGCAACAACAACAACAAGCTGATCCGCCACTGCTTAATTCTGGACAGCAGTCCATTAAAACACCCCACAGACTCGAGAAAATCCGGTGTGAACAAAACCATCAGTATCCTTGTCCTTGCGGCGGTGCAAAGTACGGAATACCCTAATTCGTCTTCAACGAATGCTGTGATTCCAACATCTCTCAATTTGTTTCTAAGCGCTTCTACACGACCATTGTGATCTCTCAGAGTTATGAATACTTCATCGTATTTGGATATGGAGGAGGACTCAAAAGCCAAACAAGATGCCATGGCTAAATTAATTGAAGTTGTGATGGATTCACAAGGAAACCAAAAGGCTCGCTCGCAGTTCCGTTTTAGAGAGGAGTCAAGTCGATGTTTATCACGTTTCGTCTTTCTGCTTGCGGACAGATGCGCTGACTTGACTTTCCCCAGACCGCGTCCTGGTGTGCTTGGCAATGCAATGGAGGGGAGGGGAGGGGAGTTTTTTTTCGGTTGGAGAGGAGAAAAGTAAGGCTAAATGGGAGGGAAAACTGATTTCTCCTGTGTTTGGATTAATGGGGGAGAAAAAGTTGAGAAGAAAAGAAAAATGATGTGGGCCCCATGTTTGTTCCTCCCAAAGTTAGAGAGAAAATGACTTTTCCCGAAATTGTCCGCACCTACTAGTAGGGGTGGAATAAGGCCAGGCCAGGCCAGGCTTTTGGCTTAACAGGCCAGGCCTGTTCTGCGTCAGTTTGGCCTGAGCCTGGCCTGGAGCCTGTTAGAGGCTTATTTTTGAGCCTGAGCCTGGCCTGTCTATAGGCCTGGCCTGGCCTGTGGCCTGTTAACAAAGCCTGAACTTATAAAAATCTTAGCAGGCTAACAGGCCAACCTATAAAAAAAGGCCGAAAACAGATGCTAGAGCAATTTGAAACAGGAATCACATAACCAGAATCAAACCAATACTTCAAATAATCAGATGCTAGCGAAAATTGAAACAAGAATCATATAACCAGAACAGATGTAAATCGAAAGAATTAAGTTGAGAATTACATTGCAGAAGATACATCCTCCTATACTTCAACTTAATTAGCCAATATTTCCGTGTAAGCTAGATCGCAGAAGCAAATCGAAAAAATGAACAAACAATCTGAAGAAACTTACCTGACGAACGACGGAGAGATGAGTGCTATGGGAAGGGCCGACGTCGAGTCTCGGCGATGGCAGTCGACAATCTCAGTCTCGGCGATGGCCGACGGTCGAGTCTCGGCGATGGCAGTCGACAGTCTCAGTCTCGGCGATGGCCGACGGTCGAGTATCGGCGATGGCAGTCGACAGTCTCAGTCTCGGCGATGGCCGACGGTCGAGTCTCGGCGATGGCAGTCGACAGTCTCAGTCTCGGCGATGGCAGTCGACAGTCTCAGTCTCGGCAATGGCCGACGGTCGACGGTGGATGCCTGGAAGGAGTCGGATAGAGGAGAGCTGTGCGAGTGTTCGATGCTCTCACTCTCACTCTCGATCTCGAGTCTCGGCGAATCAGCGATGGCCTACGGTCGACAGTGGATGCCTGGCAGGAGTCGACACTCTCACTCTCGATCTCGGCCATGGCACTCAGCAACAGAATAAAGGAGAAGGATCTCGGCGATGGCACTCGGCGATGGCAGAAGGAAGGATCTTGAAGATTGAGAATGGTGAGATTTAGGTTTAGCTTTTGAGTTTTGAGAAATCTGGAGGTAGTCGGTCGAAATGAGAACTGAGAAGAGAAGGGACTTTTTTTTTTTTGGACAAGGGAAGGGACTAATGGGTTTTGCGGTATTGGGCTGTGGGCTGTTTTACACTAACTATTCGTTTTTTTTTAAATAAGACCTTAATAGGCCCAGGCCGGCCTGATAGGCCTAACAGGCCTATCAGTTAGCCTGGGCCTGGCCTATTAAGGAAATAAGGCCTCTTACTTAGCCTTGGCCTGGCCTGTTAGCCTGACAGGCCAGGCCTGAACAGGCTTTTAACAGGCCAGGCCGCAGGCCCCTGTTAGGCGGCCTGGCCTGATTCCACCCCTAGCACCTAGTGGCTTTAAGAACTTCGAAAAACCCAAGGCAAGACGCAAAAGTTATGCTCCGCTAGAGACATGATTAATGGCTTTATACATTCCCTATCCACCGATTACTAATTTAAAAATTATAAGTGTGAGGAACCACCCATATCTCCCTATCCACCGTCTATCAATTTAAAATTAAGCGTCACGGACCACCATATGCAATTTTTGTTTTTTTATTGTTATTATTGGATATTGGTGCTTGTCTTGACAGAATGTGAGAGAATCGGTGATACTTTTATATCACAGTAAATGACTCGAGTAAATATTATATGGTTTTATTTATATCCCAAATGAAAGTACTCATGGGTTTCCTTCTTAATGTTTGGTTTGTTTTTCTATGTAAAGGATTCCAATGTATAGTGGAGCTAAGTTAGCTTTTATTATATATCTATGATAACCTAAAATAAGGGTATGGATGTATTACTGTGATTGTGGTGTAGTCTGATATTTTTCTATTGTTTTTCTTAATACAATTGTTTGAAAACATACCTGCTGCTGCAGGGAACAACATGTGTATGATTCCTTCTTTGAACCATATGTTGTGGTGTGAAGTAGGAGCACGAGTCACAAATGATAAAAGAAAAAGCATGATGGACCACTGATTCTATTTTATTTTCTTTTCACTAATTTTGGAGAAAGAAAGATGAGACTAGATGAATAAGCTACTGTGCAATTTGTGCCTTTTTTTAAGAGTTGTACAGTCTATGTTTTTAATATTTTTTTTACCTCATTTATTTACTGACATGTGTAAATAATATGCTATTGTTTGTCTCTTTATTTCAAAATTTATGTTTTCATGATTTATTTACTTTCAAGTTCAAATCAATCTCATACTAATTTTGTACCGATATTATAGAAAATGTCATCTGAATAAGTACTACAATATGTAAGATTAAAGATACACCCTACATGGAAGCATTGTATTGAAGTAAGTACCAAGCAAGACCTAAGGTGGAAAGAAATGTTTGAAATATTTATATTGTGTAAAGAAATTTGTTGGTGGGGGAATCCATCGAATGAAACAACACCTTACTGGATAGAAACGTGATACTATAAGCTGTAAAAAGGTGCCTAACGTGATACTATAAGCTGTAAAAAGGTGCCTGTTGTTGTTCGCTATCGATTGAAACAAAATTTGAAGGAGATTGAAGATAAGAAAAGTATGAATCAAGATAATTATGAAGAGGACAACCTCTATGGCTCTAGTGTCCCGCTGTTTGAAAGTGATGCTCCTGACCCACAAGATAATTAATGTGGGTTACCTCCTCAAACTTCTTGTGAATCAGTCCTCAAGATCAAAAAATAAAACCCAGTCTCTTTTTGCACTAGACTTCGAGTTGATGCCTATCCCGGTCCAACCCGATCTTTATGCAGCCCTCAATATCCATCAATTCCTAATACTACCTCCGGTCCTAAATATAGAACAAAGTTTGTAGTGCAAGTGTAATTTGCACTACAAACTTTATCCTATATTTAGGACCGAAGGGAGTAACAAACTTTGCCACCATGGACTTAATTACGAGTTGCAAATAATAAGAGAAGAGAACCTTCATAGGCTAATTTACTCGTGTACGAATATTCTACATATATATGTGTGTGTGTGTGTGTGTGTGTGTGTTTGTGGTTCAGACACGAAATAATTGGAAGAAGTTAGAACAATATTATTTGAGTGAGGTTATAATTATAATCTTTTATTTGATCCAAATATATACATTAATGTAAATCTTTATAAATATATGAAATATGTTAATTTAAATAAATAAAGCGAGCCGTCTCTAATAATAAACAGCTATAGATCCATAATGAAGGATGAATAGAGTCTCATTATGAACAATATTAGTTTAATAAACGGCCATTTCGGCATCACCTAAATAAAAGTATATATTCCATCCAATTAGTCAATGTACTTAGAAAGATATATTTATAAATATAACATTGTTGTTAAGAACCCAAGAAAGATATAGATTGGTTCTGTGTTGTTACATAGGAAGGTTCATATATATATATATAGACCCACTCTCCTATAGAAAGTGGGGGAGAGATTATATTATATATGAAGTTGACTCTTTCTCGGTTTTTACTATTAGAGTACTATGTATGTTTAAAAATTAACTTTGAAGTTTCTAGGCAAGTTTCAAAATGACGTTAGTTATAGAGTAATCGATTTTTAAAAATTAAAACAATGGAGTGAAGAGTGATGAATTGGCCTGCGGGCAACATTGCTGATTATAATATATGTATCAAGCCTACCCTTTTAGAAATATGTCGAAGAATTTTTTCAGGATTGGAATGGCCAAAACCAGAACGGGACGGCTATTTTTACATAGTATCAATTTAGAAAGACAATGTTACCGTCTTAGCGAGATAAAACTTATTATTATTATTGTCACTATGTTAATGAAAACGGATATGGTTCTTTAACAACTAGTCTATATGAGTTTAGATTCATGAGATCTTTATGGCCTACAAATTTCAAGATGAGTAGTAAAGTAATTTACAAATGGACCACTAATAAAACAGTCAATTGCATTACATCAGCAACCTTTACATGCAAAACCACCAGTTCAGCTGCCAAAAAAATTCTAATCAAGTCCACTTCATTTGCAGTAAAGAACACTTAATATTCAACTTGAACTTAACACAAACTCAACTAGAGGACAACAATAGGTTTCAACTAAAACTTTATCCACTACAAAAAAAACGTGATTTAGTAGCAGTTAAAAATGGGTATTTGTAGCAGTTCTAACCGCTACAAACTAGATTAGTAGCGGTTACCAAAACCGCTACTAAATCGTACGTTGCAAGCGGTTTTGTAGTGGTTTTATAAAACCGCTACTCAATCAAAAATAACCGCTACAAACTTTGTAGCGGTTCATAGTAACCGCTACAACACCCCGAGATATTTGTAGCGGTTATATAACCGCTACAAATATAAAAAATTTTATTGAGAGCTTTAAAAAAAGAATTTTTTTTTTGTAGCGGTTTACTAACCGCTACAAATATAAAAAATTGAAAATTTGTTAAAAATGACATTTTTTATTTGTAGCGGTTAAGAAACCGCTACTAATTTTGAATTTCATGAAATTAGTAGCGGTTTTTAAAACCGCTACTAATTTCATGAAATTCAAAATTCCCGCCAAAAAATTTAAATTTAGCTCTAAAAGGGCGCGTTATTTAGTAGTATTTAAAAATTTTTTAAAAAATATACGTTGATTTTTTTTTCTGTTTTTCAATATTATATTAAATAGTTTAATTTGTTATTATTTTATCTATTTCAATTAGTTAATAGGTTAACTTATTAATAAATTAAAAAGAAAAAATGTAATTGAATATGATTAGTATAAAATTTATATTAATAATATTATTAAGGATAGTTAGGTAATAAGGAATTATTATGTTTTATAATATAATGTAATTGTGTATGAAAAATAGATGAAAATGAGATCGAGTTATGATATATCTAGAAAAAAAAATGGTTAGAATAAATTTTATAGAATGGAAAGAAGTATTCTAAAAAAAATTGAAAATCTTGTTACCATATTTGATCGTATTATTCAGCTCCTCTACTCATACGAAAGAAGTTGTAAATGAGAGGAAATGAAAGAAGGGTAAGGTGAAAAGAAATTGGGGAGTGTTTGAAATGAGTTGTGATAAGGGTATTTATAGGGATTCACGTATTATTTGTAGCGGTTAATGTAGCGGTTATTAATTAGTAGCGGTTACTTATATTTTTGTAGCGGTTTAATTATTTGTAGCGGTTAATGTAGCGGTTATTATTTAGTAGCGGTTATTTATATTTTTGTAGCGGTTTAATAACCGCTACAAATATTATTTTAATTTTTTTTTTAATTTTTTTTACATTTTATTTTAACACAAATTTTTTGCATTTTATGTAAAGACAAATTTTTTACACTTGAATTTGATCACTCATCGTCGCCATCCCTACAGAAATTTTGTAGAAAAATTATTGTTATTGATGTATTATTAAATTTAAAAAATTTAATTGAAATGACGTATACTTAAAAAAACTCACCGCAGTAGAGGTAAATTGTCATCGCCTTCAGGGAAGTAGTTTTCAAAATCAGCTGGCTGAAATGGCTCACTCTCGTAGGCGATGTTATCGCCTTCACCCATGTCGTAAAGGTCTCTTGGCTTTAAATGAATGACCATGTGCCAATCCCTATGCCTCTCGTCCTCGACATAATAAACCTGATGTGCCTCTGAAGCTAGAATATACGGCTCATCATCTTGAGAAATATTAGTATGAATCGGGCGTGAGAAATTGACTGATGTGATCCCTAGGTCGTCAGTTGTCAGTCCCCGAGAAGTAGTGGTATTTGCCCACAAACACTTGAACAGCGTCACGGTGAAACGGCCTTGATAATTCAGCTCGACCACATCAAGAAGCTTGCCATAGTAAGGGACGCCTCCGAACTGCATGTTGGCGTCACTGCTGCTCGCATAACTCCTTGTCCCAAATGTGCCATAAACACCCGAATTCTGTGTTTGCAATCCTTGATCCCGTGAAACCGTGCAAAACTTAAAACCATTGACATTGTATGCTGTAAACCGTTTTGCATGATCAAGAGGGCCGATTGCGAGAGCTCTGAAATCTGGTGTAGCTCTGAAACCTGAGAATCTTTGCAAGTTTCTTCTTCTGCTTTTTCCCCTTCCGAATTGTCTTGTACCTCGATGTGTGACATCTCTTACACGTCTCCCTGCTGGAATCGTCTCCCCAATACAGCATACAATCATTTGGGCACGCATCAATCTTTTGATAATTCAACCCCAACCTGTTGATAATCTTCTTGGCCTCGTAGAAGGTTGTAGGAATCTCGGCGTCGGGGAATGCATCTTGTAATAAGTCGAGCAACATCGACATTCCCTTATATGTGATCCCACACAAGCACTTGATATGATACAATTTGATCAAGAAAGATAATTTAGAATATTTGCGACAACCTTGATATAAAGGATGATCTGCCTCATCCATCAAGCTGAAAAAATCCCGAGCTGCTTCATTCCCCATAAAAGCCGGCTCAGAGCCGTGCACTTCTTCGTTGAAGTTGTCGCCTTGAAATCCAAACGCATCACGCACAGCATCATTCACAGGATCATCTTCATCTACTTGAACGCCTACTTGAGAACTTCGAGGAAGAGCCTCGTCATATCTAATGCCGGCCTTCTCACCATGAAATGCCCAGAACGTATAGTCCTCAGGGAAAGGCTTCAGAAGCAAATGTTCCTTCACAACATTTCGTGCATGCCACTTTTTGAACTTGCATTTCCGACAGGGACAGACGATCTTGCCGTTACAGCTGGCGTGAGTGAATGCGAAATCTAAGAAACTGTTTAATCCGTACAAATATTCAGGAGAATTGCGCGGCAACCTTATCCATGATTTATCCATAGCTACAAGTGAGAGAGAAGAAAGTATAGAGAAGAAGATGAGTGAGAAGATAATGACGAATTCCTAGAACCTTATATTTTGAAAATCCAACGTTTATAATTTTGTAGCGGTTATTAAACCGCTACAGTAACCACTACAAAAATTCCAACGTTTATAATTTTGTAGCGGTTATATATATAAAACTGCTACTAATATTCAAGCCGTTAATTGGTGGGAAATTCAAAATGTACTTGTTGAGTTTTAGTAGCGGTTATATATATAAAACCGCTACTAATATTAAAGCCGTTGGACATTAAATATAAAAATATTTTTCTAATATGTAGCGGTTATACATAAAATAACCGCTACAAATGTGCACAAAGGCGGCAAATTTCCAAATTCAAATGATTTGAGTGTTTGTAGCAGTTGTTAGTGTATAACCGCTACAAAAGTACATATTTGTAGCGGTTTCTGAAGGTAAACCGCTACAAATATATACGTGTAGCGGTTATTATTTTATAACCGCTACAAATATCTATTTTTGTAGCGGTTATACACTAATAACCGCTACAAATGTTCAGATTTGTAGCGGTTTTAAGTTAAAACCGCTACAAATATATATATACTTTATTTTTTTTTTAAATTTAAATATAAATCATTCATAAATTATTTCAACGCGATCTAATAATATAAATATAATTATATAAAACACAATAAGAAAATTCTGAAATAAAAACTCATATAAATATTTACAAATGTTTAAACAAAAGAAAATGTCCTAAACTAAGGAGCTGGGGGCTGATCCTCTGGTGCTCCCTCAGGTGGGGCTCCCTCAGATGCTGCTGGATCGGGCCGCTGCGCAGAGTGAACCGCACCATCGTCATCAGCAGGAGGAGGAGCAGTAGGAGGAGGAGTAGTACTCGGGATGACGTAGCGAGGGACAGGGGGAACCGCTGGATGCTGCTCGTTCGGGAACAGGCGACTCCATGCTCCCTCGAGCATGGTGTTCGCGTTCTCACGCCACTGCGTCTGCTGAGCGTACATCATATATGCGTGCATCTGCTGCTGCTGCTGCGCCATCTGCTGCTGCGTCTGCTCCAAATCTGACCGCAGCTGGTCAATAGACTCGTCCCTCCGACGTCTGACCCCTCTAGAGCTGCCAGCCTCAGAGGCGGCGCTCCGGCCGTAGACCATGCTGGGTCTGGCGCCTATCCCCATACCCCGCACGCGTCCGGGGTGCTCAGCCTGAGCCAGACCCGCCTTCAAAGGAGCCGTCGGGTCCACTGACCCCTGTGAATCCTCAGGCTAGGTCTGTCGCAGCTCAGCCTGCGACAGCTGCATCCGCTCCTGCCATTTTATGAAACAATTAATAATTAGCATTTTTCATTATTAACTTGGTTTTATAAAAAATATAATAATAAAATTACTTACAATGGCCGCCTCTGCCTGCTGAGAGGTCGCAGTCCCGTCACGGTGTCTGTGTGTGATGGCGTACAGCTCCGCATAGTCCGTCTGACGGTTCTCCTGCTGTGCCCTCGTCTCCTGAAACAATTACAAAACAATTAGTATTATGAAATAATCAGCTAAAAGTAAGTGAAGCACTTGAAAAGTTACCAGCTCGCTGTATGTCACAGCAAAGGTCTTCGATCCTGCTGTGTGGTGGATCGTCTGCTGCGCCCGGATCTCGGTGTTCCTCTGAGAAAGCTCCTGGAAAAACAAATAATTAAATGTATTATAATTTAAAATTAAATACAAATTAAATTGATATTATAATTTAATATTTAACAATTACAAAATTATATATCAAAAATATAATAAATACATTACCTGCGCCTGAGGGCTCTTCCTGAACTGGACGAAACGCGCCCAGTCGTTCGGCGACACGCCGTCCGGGACCCTCTCCTGCAGCTGCTCCAGAGGCATCGTCCCATCCCCATTCACCTTGTGGAAGAGACGGTTCCTCCTGTTCCTCCAGGCATCGCCCATCTTCATGAGGGCGTACCTCTTCCGATTGGCCCGGACGGCAAACCGCAGCTGAAAAAAATACATTTAAATATCAATAATTATAAAAACCATAATTTAAAAAAAATAATTAAATAGAATTAATTAAAAAAATATTAATTAAATAGTTTTAATTACCTGAACCACCTCCTCCCAAGTCTGGTCCTTCGGGCCCTTTGGAATGTGCCTCCACGTCGGGAAGTGAAGGGGGAACCGCATCCAATTCGAGCCCAGGTCGCTCAGGAAGCGGTTGAACAGGTGACCCCCATTGTGGATCGGCTAGTCAGTGCCCTCATTCCATGGCACTATAACTCGCAGGGACCGGTCCATGCTGTTCAGACCGGTCACATCCAGCCTCCTCGTCGACACGTTCCCCTGCTCATCTGCACAGTTGACCGCACGTTAGATAAATTATAATTCAAAGTTAACATTTCAAATTTAAATAAATAACTTACTAAATTAAAAAAGTAATTTACCTTCAACCTGCACCTCAAACCCAGTGGACCGCGAAGACGACCCTCGTGGGTTGTTCTGCTCCCGAGCGTCCTCCTCATCGAGGAACTGCTCCATCTTCCTGAACCCACTAATCGGGATCTCGAAGTCCTCCTCGTTGAGGAAGTCCTCAACGCTAATCTCTGGCCTCTCCACCTCAGGCACCTCTGGTGTGGTCGTCGCCTGTGGGATCGTCTGCGGTACCTGTGGGGGGATGGGCTGAGATGCCGCGGTAGCCCTGCCTGCGCGCTGCCCCCTCCCTCTGCCCCCTGCCCGACTGCTGCCACCCCGTAAAATCGGTCTGGGGACCTGAGGGGCCTTCCCCTTATCCTGTCATGAAGCCATATCAACTGTACAAATTAAAAAAAAAAATTAGTCCATTATTATGCAAAAATATAATAAAAATACAAATATAAATAAAAATACGTGTTATATACGTACCTCAAGTGCGAATACTACGGAATACTGACCAAAAACTCCTAAAGAGACGTCTGAACGCTCAAATCTCGAAGAAATCACTCAGAGAAACCTCAGGAAACAAAATGAGCAAAACGAGAAATGAAGGAGGTTGGGGTTTAAATAGGTCAGATATTAGTAGCGGTTATCAAAATAACCGCTACTCTAACCGCTACAAATAATTAAATTTGTAGCGGTTCTACAATAACCGCTACAAATATTCACAACGTTTGAAATTCTGTAGCGGTTATTGCCCAAAACCGCTACAAATTTCGAGACTCTTGCAATTCTGTAGCTGTTTTATGCCCAAAACCGCTACAAAATTATGACTTTTGGTATTTTGTAGCGGTTTATCTGCATTAACCGCTACAAAATAACCGCTACAGGTTTTGGCGGGAACTTCGCGCCAAATTTGTAGCGGTTTTTTTTAGGAAACCGCTACAAATAATCTTGCCGCTACAAATTTGTAGCGGTTTAATATAACCGCTACAAGTGCACCGCTACAAAATCCCTTTTTTTTTGTAGTGATCACAAACTAGATTATTTGGTTGAGTCCTAAGAGCAAGTGCCTCACATATTCAAAAGCTAACGGAGCGTAGGACAAAGAAGATTCACTATTTAAGACAGCCACGTGTTAGGAAGGGCACAATGGATGTTAATCTTCTTATCTTTTGCAAGAGTCTATGAGGAAAAAAAATAAACAAATATATGGTAGAAATTAAATGGCATAAGAGATATCAAATTATTAACATGAAAAACCCCTGAATCCAAGGGTAAAAGCCATGGGTCGTCCAAACCAATAAAAATATGATTCACTATGATCAAAATAGGGTACGAAAGATTCTCAACCAAATGAATAATTAGGTGCAATTTTTATCTCTCATAATGTTTTGATGATAACAAATCGTGATATCTAAATATATTTTGATAAGCAAAAAGAATGCCACAAAGTTGACTTGATGATTCAAGTCGCTCGAGTGAAGTTTTAAGCACTCAAGTGATACAAGTATTTTTAGAAAAACTTGAATAAGCAAGTCACTCGAGTGACGATTTTCCACTTCAAATGATTAAAGTGAAACTATGTGGTAATCTTCCCTGTCTTGGGAAAATCACTCTAGTGATAAGTTTTAGCACTCAAGTGATAGCCAGGTAAGAACTAAGATTATCAAAGAGGATCACTTGAGTGATAGTAAATGCACTCGATTGATAGTGAATGCACTCAATGATAAAGCTTCACTTCTAGAATTTCAGCAAGTCACTCAATGGTGATCAAAACCTGTGAAAGTTTCAGAGTCTGAATGATGGGGATCACTTGCAAGTTACTTACAAGTGATCTGAGAGTTCATGATGTGGTAAAGCATATCACTCAAGTGACAGAATAGTACACTCGAGTGATATGCTCAACAAAGACTAGATTACTCAAGTATTATTGATCACTTGCAAGTCACTCGCAAGTGATCCTGAAAGTTACTAATTTTCTAATGAAGATCACTCGAGTGATTACTGAACTCACTCAAGTGATCCATGATCACTTGCAGGGCATCTACAAGTGATCTAAAAACACACTCGAGTTGCTTGGTAGTGATTAAGCTAAATTTTTCAAAATTAATGGAAGATCACTCAAGTGAATAAGTATGCACTCGAGTAATATTCATTTCCTCAAATATCACTATCAAGTCACTCGCTAGTGATTATCAGAACAAGATCACTTGGACACTCGAGTGACAAAGTTAACGCTCAAGTGATAAGAGACCACTCGAGTGACATTGAATCACACTCGAGTGAATGTTCTTTTGAGCCTTGAATTAGCGTCTTGATAATTTTGATATGTATCATAAACATTCTGATTAACACCATAATCTTGTATGTTACTCTCAAATGTTACTAACTAAACTTATATATGAGTTTCAGGTGTTTAAATAGTTGATTAGCTTCAAAATTTCAAAAAGCAAAAACGTTGTCAGAAGTATTAAATGTGAAGTAGCCTCGAATAACTCGAATGCTCTCTATCATCAACGGCTACATTTATTCTCTAACGGACAGATTTGAATGTTCTCAATGGTTATTAAACACATTTTACTATAAAAACAAAAGCGTTCAAGATGAAGCAACCTGCCAACCAATGAACGACAAAAATCAACTCTGTGCATTAAGTGTTTTGTTTCTGTCTGATATTCTCTAATATTCCTATTGTTCTTCAGTATTCATTTATCATCTCTTTGAGAGAGATTTTACAACCATATTCATTACTCTTGAAAAGAAAATCTCAAGGCTGTGGGACCTTAAATGAAGGTGTCAGCTTACAAAAATGTAAGGGGGAGTGAGTGTATTGTTGAGAAACTCTCTTGTACTATAGTGCCAGAACCCATAGATCTTGGAAGTATAGTGAAAATCTCAGAGGCGTTCTCAAGACTTGACGTAGATCAATAGGTTAAGGTCGAACTAGTATAAACTGGTGTACACTTCGGTGAAATTTCTCCAAACCTTATCTTTTAATTAAGACTTTTAATTTTGATTTTTAAAATTTTTTAATATAACCCAATTCACCCTCCTCTTAGGTGAAACTGTTAACACTAACAGCAACCACCTAGCCAAACAATAAAAGCTACAAGCTTACAATAGAAAACAAAGAAGTTAAAAATACCAAAAAAAACGGCTCTCACCACAAAGACGATTTCTCTCACACCAGATTTCTAAACAATGATCTCACCGTTAAAACTGAAGAACCAAATACATCGAACCAATTGACCAAAGTTCAGCGCAATCCGACTGTTAACAAACCAATTTACGAGGACTGCCATATGAACTTGTGTTTTTCACTTTCTCTCTTCTTTTCTCTCATATGGTTGTATACTCTGACCTCTCAGGCCTCTCTATGCATCTTTGGCCTCTCCATGGCCTTCTCGGCCTCTCTGATGGATCTCTTTGACCTCATTGGTCTCTGGCCTCTTTGGCCTCGAGAGGAAGAGAATAAGGAGAATAATGGAAGGGAGAAGCAAAACAAATTCAAGTACCAATTAAGAAGGATAAATATAACTACAAAAGATATTCTGTTAGTTCAGGAATATGACTCATCAAATCTTGCTTGGGATGTAATTACTTAGGCGGTTGATAGAGGTGCTTTGGTTCATGTTACATCTAGAAGGAATGCTTTCACCACTTATTCTCCAAGTGATTTTAGTGATGTTAAAATAGCTGATAGAGGTAGGACTAGATGCGCAGGTATTGGAAAAGTCTTCTTGGAGACTTCAAATGGATCCAAATTAATTCTTAAGTGTATCAAACATGTCCTAATTAAATATCAAACTCAATCATCTTTCTATTAGTAAGCTTTATGATGATAATTTTGATAGTCTTTTCTCAAGTGATAACTGGAGGCTCTCTAAAGGTTCAATGGTCAAGGCTAGAGGTAAGAATTATTCCTCTTTATATCTTACTCAAGCTAAGATCTATAGAGAGATTGTTAATTCAGTTGAATTAGATAATAAAAGTTGAGCTTTAACATAAGTGACTATGTCATATGAGTGGTAAAGGAGTTTTGTTGGGCCATAGGATGTTACTCCTATATGAATCCCAAGTTTTAATTGTTCATTTTCATTTATTTCTTATTTTATGTATTTCCTATATTTTGTGTGTTTCCTTCTTTGTGTGTTTCTTATTTTACGGAGAGAGAGAGAGAGAAAAGAAAGCAAATTAAAAAAAAAAGAAAAAGAAAAAGGAAAGGAAAGAAATAAATAGAGAACCCTAATAAGGGTTATGATGGCTGACATATTTTTGCTTGAGGGTAAAAAATAAAGTTTGTTTATAACTCTTGTGAGAGAGAATATTTTTAGTAGTTTTTCATATTGAGCGGTTTTGATCTGGGTAACGATCGGAAGGCAATTTCTTGTCAGATCGATCTGGAGTTTTTTGTGAAGGTTCTAGACACATGGAACTTCACTCTAAACGGTCAGATCATCCATTGAAATCTTCTATTTTTCCTAAACATTTCATGAACATCTGTTCACATCTTCTACAGAGTTTTTTTGACTGACTTTGATCAAGCTGACGATCATTCAGTGATTTTTGGTTTGAGTGCCCTGAAATTTGGTGGAGGTGTTCTAGACATATAGGTCTTGCATCCGAACGGTGGGATCATTGATTGAAGCCTCCTACCTTCTCCAAATTTTGCTTGAATGTTGGTATACGTCCTGTGACTGCAGCTTTTGCGTTTGGTGATTTATGGCACACGAATATTGTATCTTCACCCCAGAGATACGTATTTTGTTCTTCAATTTTTTTTAATATAGTACTTTGGTATTTTTGTGGATGAGGTGAATATGTTGTCATCCTATAGTTAAGCTTTATATGAGAACATTGAACACTGTATTTCTTTTTTGAAGATAGTGAAATCTTTCGCTTTGGGCCGTGGTCGTTTACTCTCACTCACATTGAGGGGGAAATTTTTTTCACGTTAAATTCTTGTGTCTCCATTTATTGTTTTGTTGCTCATTTTATTTTCTACTTTTATTGACTCCATACAATCTTTTTTCATTAGGAAGTCTTTGTGCTCTTCCTAATACTACTGTTAAAGGCTGCATCAATATTCAATTTGAGCTCATAAGCCTAGAGAGAAGAGACTACTTATCATCCACTTAGAAGGAAAGCAAAGAATTAAAGTAGTCACAAGCTATCCATAAGTCATCTGGTTCTATTTGTACACCACTTAAGGTCAACTAGTGTCACACAAACACAAATTAAACAACAAGGGGGAAAAAACCAATGTTTACCACAAAGTAAAGTCCAAAAATTAGATATAACTCTCTAAATGCATACTATGACTCTCTTGGCAAGAACCACACGATTAGGCATTAATGCATGAGACATTCAACCAGTAAATTATCCATTTTTCATCTTTTATAATTAAGTTAAGTATATTTTTTTTTTGTATCTTCTCAGTGCGGTGTATAAGTACCGGAAACACAATAATCTTGAATACAACAATTGCAACCTCATTGGTGGCCACATAAAAAACGCCTTCCAATTTCTGAGACCAAAGTTATATATATTATTCACCAATAATTATAATATTCAATTGAAGTAAACATATAATTTATATATAATTGACTGATACATTTTTCTTCTCATTTCTTTATAGTGCCCATGACAACCAAAGAACAGCAACGATTGTGGGTATGACATGATGCGGTCTATGAAGGACATAATCAAGCAATATCCTGATAATATTGATCCTGCAAAACTATATTATATGCTCATTCATTTATGTATACATTTGGTCATCTATATATTATATTATCCAACTTCATCTATTGTTTTCTTTTGCGCAAAGTATTTTGAAGATGCTTCCTACACGACATATAGCCCCACACAAATGGATGTAAATATATATATATATATATGAATAATTATAAATATATTCTGATTCTTTGTATTTTTTTTTTACCAATTGATTCTTTGTATTGTTGTATATATGAATGACTATAAATATATATTTTAGTTCATTCTATGCAAATGTATATTCAGAGGGGTATTAAAAGCAAAACCTCCCATTTAAAAAAGAAAAAAGCTTCTGTACATCATAGTTGTTACTTAATAACCGTCATTTATGTCAACTATATATAACAATTGTTTAAATAAAGTTGCTAGCATTATTATAAACATATAATGGTTTTTGTGAAAAAACCGCTATTTATGTTACTATATATATAACGGTTGTTAAAGCATATTATGCCAACATTACCAAATATATGATGATTGTTTACATGTGCCTATTATTTATTATTACATCCATTGCATATATCATGGTCTCACCATGCTTAATACATTACGAGTGTTATCTTAGAACAGTTATAATAGATACTAAATAAATCACATTTTCAAAACCATTATGTGTCTTAGCGCCTTCATATATGATAGTTTGGAACCATGATTTATGGTTGATAATAACCGTCATATATGTGTGATTCTGTAGTAGTGTATGTTACTACCTTCACTCCTTAATATAAGAACTAGTTAATTGACAAATTTGGGTAGATTTAAAAATTTAGTTATATTAGTTATTTGTAACAAATATATGTTGGTTTTCCTAAAATATCATCTTTCAGTATGACTATCCTTAGGGGTTGTTTGGTATGAGGGGAAGGGAGAGAAAGTGGATAGAGGGAAAAAAATTGAGTTGGATTTAAAAAATTTAGAGAGGTGGGATTAGAAATTTTTAATTAATTTTTTCTACTTTTTTATTATACATCTTCTTTCTATTAAAATTTTATAACCCTGCTTCTTTAATTTTTTAATTCTCATTCATAAAAATTTTCTCTCCCCTCAAAATCTCCCATGCCAAATAGCCCATAGATGAAATCTCTTAATGTGTGTAATCAATAGAAATACTTTAAAAAAGAATTATAAATTTGGAGACAAAGTGAATTGATATATTATATTTATGATCAAATTCAACTCCCAACTATATTTTATATTAGTGACCAGGTATTACTAAATATAATGTTCAAGAACAAAAGTATATAGTACTAAATATATATATATATATATATATATATATATATATATATATATGATTTAGTTTATGGATGTAATTTAATCATAAATATAGAATTTTATCGACAACCAATATAGAAAATTAACAGTCTCATTTCCTCTTTACGAAAATTAATTTTACATGTGTATTATTTTCAACTTAAAGTTTATAATTATTAATTTTTACTTTTGAATTTATGTTAGCATTAATCTAATTAACTTGTCAATTGCTGGTACTAGCCAGATTAAATCGCGGAGTATTGTCATAATTAATACGCTTGGGCAAAGAGGTGAGCGAATAATTATAAAAGAAAATTTTGGCATTCGTTTTTTTAATGTTCCTGCAAGTCAATCAGCTCAACTGATAATCGCATTAATTAGAAGCTATATTAAGTTTTTTTTTTTTTTTGGCTCAAACAATTAAAAAACAATGTAAAGATTTAGTTCCTCTCTTTTCTGACCAACTAAAATTATTTAGAGCCCATATGGTTTAAGTCCATTGCATGCTTACAAAATAATGGTAATATAATTGTATTATTGAGAGAAGAGTATTTGGTTGGTCTTTAGCATGATAATAAGGCTTACTATGGTAATAATGATTACAAAAAACAAATTGGTAATGCCCATTGATAGTTTGATACCTCCCTTTTGAATACTTATTACCACTCATTGCCTGGATGGAAAAATTCAATTTACTCTTTAATCTCATTTATCATTGTTTTGACTTATTCCACCCGTTATGCCATGCCACAGCCGCTAAAACACCCTGATTCTATACCCATGAGCTTAGCAATGATAGCCTGGGTATACTACTACAAAAAAACATCAAATTAATGATGGAATTTAGTGACAGAAATTCTATCACTAATCAGTTTAGTGACAAAAATTAGTGACGGATTAGCAACGGAACTGGATTAGTAACGTTCCGTCGCTAAAAATACCGTTACTAATTGATTAGTGATAGAATTTTGAATTCTTTCGTTAATTTGCGACGGATTAGGGACGGAAAATTTTCATCTCTAATTAGCAACATAAAACTTTCGTCACTAATCCGTCACAAAATTGGAATAGGCTATCCCTAAAACTAAAGACGGATTAGGGACAAAATTTTCCATCATTAATTAGTGATGGAATTTTCTGTCACTAATCCGTTGCAAAATATTGTTTTTATATAATTTAAATTGCCACATGTCCTCACCACAAGCCTCTATGTATCCCTCACTGGCGGCCACCACCTCACCGTCGGCCACCACGTGTACCCACTGCTAGCCATATGTCCTGATCAATCGCCCCCACCTTATTGCCATGAGTCCAAGTCAATCGTCGTGGGCCACCCTCCGTCACGTGCCACGTGTCACCCTCGGTCGCTTGCCACGTGTCCACGTCACAAATTGGTTGTATTTTGCGGCCAAGTTAGGATTCAAAGTCATAACCTCTCACGCGCGAGTGCATGCCTTTACTAGTTGTACTAAAAAAAACCTACGTTATTTAAATTCAAAATCATATATATATATATATATATTACTTTACAAAAAAAAATAGAAATATAAATTTAAATATATTATTAAATATTTGAGTTTATTTTTTTTACTTTATTTTACGTAAATATTCTTCCTAATTTTTTTTATTAATATCTTTTTTTATTCATTTATTATATATATATTTTTGTATTTATAAAATTTGTATTTTTAATTGTATATAATATATTATTAAAAGTTCATATATATTATATTATAATTTCAATTTCAACAATAAATATGAATCAATAATTTTTATTTATTTATATTAATATTTTTATTATAATTTAAATTTTAAAATTTAAATTACTTAAAAAATGTATAATTATTGAAACAGTTAACTATTATAAGATTTAATTTTTTATTTAACAAAATCAAATAATTTGGAGAGATTATAAAAATAATTAATTATTCTATATTGTGAGTTATGGCTAAATCAAAGTATCTTTTTATTGGATATGATATCAATTCAATTCACGTTTTAAAATTATATTATCAAAATAAAAAATATTTTTGACCAATTTATTTCATCATTATATAGTTATAAAAAACTTCTAAATACAAAAAATATAATTATTATAAAATCTAATCATGCTATATAACGAAATCAAATAATTTGAAAATTAGTGATGAAATTTTTTCCGTCGCTAATTTTCATTGTAAATTTTTGTTATAAATCAATTTGTGACGGAATTAGCGATAGAAATTAGTGATGGAAAACTTTCATCACTAATTCCCTTACAAAATGTTTAGTGATGGAAATTAGGGACAGATTAGTGACGGAAATTAGTGAATGAAAATTTTAGCGCTACTTCAATCACAAAATATTTTTGAAAGAAATTAGTGACGAAAATTAGTGATGAAATTTGTTCCTCACAAATTTCCGTTGCCGATTTTTTTATCACGGAATTAGAGATAGAATTTAGCGATGGAATGTTATTCCATCGCTAATCCATCACTAAATTTCGTCTCTAATATTAGTTATGGAATTTGTGAGGGATTCGTGACGGAATTTCCGTCCCTAATTCTCTATTTTTTCTAGTATCCTTACGGTTGTCAATATCCCTAATGAGTTCATAACAACGACCAGTAATGATATTAGGGATGAAGAATTGAGCTCATTAACAATGAAGAATGGAGAACACAAATTATACAACACAAAACAGAATACATTGACGATGTTAATATATATAAGCATTCCTATAATCATGGGGTCAACTATATTTCTTGAAAGTTAAGCTTCATGCATATTTGGTTTGAATTATGATTATGATGACTCTTTGATTTATAGGCTAAATTATTATTATGATAACTCCTTAGATCATGGGGGTCAACTTATAATTTATGGGTCTAAAATATGAAATATTAATATTGAATTAAAAAAGAGAGCGATAAATAATTATGATAGTCAAAAGAGAATGATAAATATGAATATTGATATTTATTGGTGTCAAAGTAAACGGAATACACTAACCGTGTTAATATAAAAATAATTATTTCATTTACTATAAGTATTATAGAAGAGATAGATGTGATTTATAAGTAGGACAAAAAAAATTCCCAGCCTTATAAATGGAACTAGAGGAGCACGTGGTATCTAACTATTACTGGGAAAATGGGCCAAGCCGGCTCTGTAGGGCCTGCCCGTGAAGAACTCGGGCCTAAACGGACCAGCCTATTAAGGCCCAAGTCCAAAAAAGTACTGAAATTCAGCAGCCTGGCCTGTTTAAGGGAAGCCCGCGGGCTTTAGGCCTTTTTAGCTCCTTCTGTTTTTTTTGCCATAACTCTTTTGGTTTATTATTCTCTTACAGATTAAAATACCTAATTTAAAATATAAATATCATCAAAACTAATTTAAAACATAAATATTATCCAAGTTTAATAAAACACAAATACTAAGACTTAAGTCCAAATCGTAATGAATGTCCACAACCAATCAAACAAGTATACAAGCTTCAATGTTAGTAATAATAAAACACCTGATTTGGATTTTGGCATACACATCCAAAAAAAAAAAAATCAAAAAAGAGAAGCTTCAAATGAGGTCTGAGTCAGTATGAGAGCGTCTCTAATCTGAAGGTTAGGTTAGGTTAACTTTACCTCCTGACTAATACTTGCAGCCCATTATCCTATGCCCATTTTTTTAAGAAAAAGAAAAGTTAAACGGGTTTAAAAGAGGGCCAGCCTTTTTAGGCCCACCTACTTCTGAAGGCTCTAAATTATAAGTTTGGCCTGTGACGAGCTCGAGCCTAAATAAATTGGGTCCAATTTCCCGCTCTAAATCTAACCTAACTTTATAATATTAATCATTTTGTCTTTTCTGAAAGTGCTAAGAAAAGGAATTGAGTTTCAGTGGTGCTCCTGCGGTGAGATTTGCATGTCAAAATACAGTTTGAAGTAAAATTTTAACTGATAATTCTTAAATTTTTATTTTTATTTTTTGAAAAATTGACAGATATTATTTTTATTTTATATTTTTTTTAAAAATTAAAATAAATTTTTATAAAAATAAAAAAAATGATATTTGAGTAGTTGATATCGGATCTGAATATAAGATTTTGGTGTTGATTGCTCCTTCAAAAAGGCTTGCTGCTGTCAGCGCAATTTCCTTGAAATTCCAACTTGGAGACTAAAATGAAGCTTGAAATTTCTTTCGTCTTTCCGCGTTAATGAGCACGTGCTCTGGTAGGCGCGATGACAAGAAAAAGAGGAGACATATTTTAGTGACAAGGCCCACCATAGTTCATTTTAGGCCACAAGCCTTTGAACACCACAAAAAGCACAAGTCAATAATTCTTTCATTCATTCCCATACGCATTATTGCTACCACTATTGTCTCCTTTTTTTAATATAAAAATATGGTAACCAATTTTAACATATTAATAAGATTACGTAAGAGGAGTGTATTAGATTTTCTAAAATATCTTTTTAATCTATCTATACCTATATACATATAAAACTATATACATATAAAATCTCTTCCACCATCACTATTCATAAGGAGTATATAGAATCTCATCCACCATCACTATTCATAAGTAGCTTGCACTATTCATAAGGAGCTTGCATTAGAGTCAGGAATCAGGGCCGGCCCTTGACAGGTCAGGGCTGGCCCTAAAGGGTTTAGAGTCAGGAAAATTGCATTTTTTCAAGGCCCGACTCGAAAGCATCAAGGTCAGGGCCGGCCCGCAAGGCCGGGAAGTCTTTTTTACAATATTTAACTATTTTTCCTACGTATTTTTCCCAGAGAGATATAATTAGTAAATAACAACGATTAAAGTTCTAATTTAATAAATAAATGCTGTCAACATTAAAGTTTAAATAACATGTCTCTTGCAACAAACAAACATAGTTACTAATGTATAATCAAAGGTAAAATCATGTCCATAAATAACTTACACAAAGGCCATAGTATAAGAAGGCAAGAAGCTAAATACTCTAATCTCTAAACAACATGAGTATGACGACTATCATTTTCACCTTCTTTGCCACTATCATCAATTTCAAGGACATTTGATTGTGTTTCACTTTGAGTAGTTGGTTCAAGTAGTCAAATAATCACAACCTCCATAAAAAATCATACTCTATCAGGTAGAATAGTATATAATATGATTTTATTCTAAATAGACAGAACAATATACTCAAAAATCATACTCAACAATCACAATATGATTCAATTAGACAAAACAATATACTCAAAAATCATACTCTATACAATATGAGGACAGAGTGACATATAGATTCAATAAGGCAATTCAAAAATGTAACATGGTTTCTTTCCAAGCAAAAAAAATAAATAATAAACGGGCTTAAAGGGCCGGCCTGAGGCCCTCCAGAGCCGGCCCTTTTAAGCCCGAAGCCCTACAAGGCAGACCCTTTTAGGCCCGACTTCCTTTTGAGGCTATAATTTGCAAGTCTGACCCTTAAAGAGCCAGGGCCTAAAAGGGCCGGCTCTAGCTTGCATTTTAACTGCTCACAAGGAGCTGCCTTTTTTATGTTCATCAAGTTAGTTTTTACTATTCATCAGGAGCATATGGCTTGAAAATAAAGTGCTTGCGTTCAAGTCACCTTTTTTAAATTGATACACGCATCTCTTTCTTTCTATTTTCCTCTCCCACTGCCCCGACACCTTCCAACCATCTCAGCTCATTTAAATTATTCTATGGCATCACCCTAGCGGCCTCACTCTCCTTGTCTAACCTTTTCACCCCATTTTTCTTCAGTCTCCAAGTTTTCTCAGAAGTGGATGAATGATGGGAAGATCTGGGGATGACGCTGGCGGAGAAGCTACCACAAGGAAGGTAGGTGATGGATTGCACACAGAGATGAGGATGCGATGGTGATGCCGGAGAGTTTGAGACGGCTTCATTTTTATCTTCTAAGTAATCGTTTTCCCCTTCCCACCTTCTATCTCATTATTCTCTCTACATATCATCCTTTTCATTTCTCCGACCTCCCTCTTTTTCCATTTAATGGCTTCAATAAGTTCGCAGAGATGCTTCCGTGTATATTTTGATGTACATCGATGAGCTAAGATAAGAGAAGGCAAGTCGAAAAGTTTTTGTTCTCTGTCTTCTTAATTAAATTACATTTCCCTTTTCCTCTTTTTAACAACGAAGAGTGAGAAATAAACTACACAGATTTCACTTATGTCATTTTTCCTGCATATGTTTGTGGCTTTATCAGGTATGTATCTCCAATTCGGCTGGGGACAATTATGGGTTTATATGTGAATGAGATGGTCCTAACACTGGAGACATACAGAAGGGGTTTTTTTTATCTAACCTATTCTCAATCAATGCTATTGAGTTGTTAAATGAATTTTATTGTCTCAAAGGTCTATTCTTTATGTGTTTACAGGGGCAAGGGATCAAGTACACTGCATTCTATGGGGGTCACGTAGTTCCTTATCTTTCTAAAGCAGATGTTCCTACTTTAAGGAACAACCGGTCTAAAAAATAACAGATGTTTTAGACCTGCTGTAACAAGACCTAATACACAACCAGTCTAAAAAGTCTTTTTTACCCAGTCTAAAAAGTCTTTTTTAACCGGTCTAAAAAGACAATTTTCCATTAGTGGCAAAAGCCTACAAGATTATAGTGGCATCCTAATTCCGAATAAAGCAACAAGCATCGATGTCACAAACAATCTAATTCTACAAGAGTTGAGTTAAGATAAGGAATCTCACTACAAAAAAACATGAAAATTTTGACGACTTTTCCACGGAAAATTCCGGCTTAAATCCGACGAGAAAGTTTCTGATGGAATTTTTTCCGTGGCAAATTAGCCACAGAAAATATTTTGTGGCAAATTCCGTCTTCTGCCATGGAAATTCCGATGGAATAATTCTGTTGCAAATTTCTAACGGAATTTCTGATGGAAATTTGCGACGGAACATAATTCTATATCAATTTCCGACAGAATTTATTTCCGTCGGAAATTCCCTTGTAATTTGAATTCCGTCGGAAAATTTAAAAATTATTATTTTTGAATTAATTATTAAATTTTTAAAAAAATTATTTTTATAAAATATATTATTTATTAATTAATATTTTTAGTTTAATTTTAAATTTACTTTTCAATTATTATTTTCTAATTTCTAAAATATTTTTAATTTCCAATTATAGGTTTTGGTCCCTATAGGGGCAAAATGGTCATATAAAAATTTATTTATAAAAAATAAAATTTATTAGTTATTAATTAATATTAGTAAAAAAAATTAGTTATTAATTAATGTTAATAAAAGAATTAATTATGTATAATAAGATTATATATATATAACTGTGTAATAATAAAACGCCAAAGCAGTTGAGCCCATACGGTAAGGCATCACGCCCGTACGGATGAGGTCGTGGGTTCGAACCAAAGGAGGGGCAAGTTGAGTTGCATTTCTAGGAATAAAGAGGTTGCGACATGTGGCGGAGGGAAGTCGCGACATGTAACCCCCTGCCTTAATTAGCATAATTATAATTCGATATTACTTAATTAAATTAGTTTAGAGACCGTCGAATAGTTCAAAACTCATTTAAAACTCCCTTTATAATGGGAACTTTACAAAATTTTCAAAACTTCTTTCCTATTCCAGTCTCAAATTCAATTATCGAATATAATCACCTGTGCAGTTAATTTACATTTAAACATATCAGAATATCTAATAGTAATCCTGGCAACCCCCGGGTTCTATTCATTCACTATAGGGTTTTAATTCCCATATAAGGGATTACACGACTATGATCTGTTACTAAATACAGCCCAAAATAATTTACAAGATTCCTGTCCAACAGGTTTAACCAACCCATCCAAAAGTAAATGTCCCTATAGGGTTCTAATCGCTCCGGGTCGTACGCTTCACCTTAGAGCCACTTGCCCTGTCTGAAAGGTTAGTTAAAGGAAAGAGTGAGATTCAAAAGAATCCCAGTAGTAACAAAACATTTATACCACATACAAGTACACAGCATGTAAGAAAATCATCATACAGCAGCAGCACAAATCACACTCCACCCTCATCCCCTTTCTCCGCCGGGAAGGCACACTGTCCTAACCCGAACCGTTGTTAGCTACTCAGGGACTATTGGCGTGGCAGTGCATACACATAGCCTTATAGCTCATATAGCTATCTGGCTTTCACAAATGGCCCGTCGGCCTTCACAAATAGCCTTTCAGCCCACATAATCACATATATCACACCTCATCCTCATCCCCTTTCTCCGCCGGGAGGGCATACAACCCTTGCCCGATCTGTTGTTAGCTACTCAGAGACTATTGGTATGACGGTGTTTACACATATTCATAATGTCGCAGCATACGAGTTTATCACAAATCAATGATAATACACACATACAATGCATCACATATGGTACGAAAGAAAAGTTACTACCTCGTTCCTTCCTGACGTTTGCTGGCTCAGTTGGCTCACGAGGGCGGCAAATATCAAAGCCTATAAACAAAATCAAGAATGGTGGATTAATTTCCTACCCCCAATTCCTACTTTCAAACACTTAGAATAGGTTCCATACGAGTCTATAATGAAAATTTACAAAAATGCCCCTGGGGACCCGGCCTGGGCCCGCTGTACCCGATCCGGTTGCACTTTTCCCGAAATTCTAATCTGGGCTATCCTAACATATTGCAGCCCAAGGAATCCATTTCCGTACTCGGAATTATCAAATTCAATGTTAAATTACAAATTTACCCTTGGCAGCCCCACTTTAAGGGTTTTAGGGGCGTTTTCGTAATTATGCTTTTTCGGCCTTTTCCGAAAAAGTGACCAACTGTAACCCCACCTAATTTTCGCCCCTGAACTCAATGGAACCATCAAATCATTGAAAATCCAACTCTAAGACCCATTTCTAGAGCTGGCTGAAATTTATGAGTTCTCCGGGGAAAATCGGGGTTTTACGATTTCGGCTCCGTAAACGCGTTCCTTTCTACTCCTAACCACTTTATTAACCATTACATTAGGTTAAAACTAACATTAAGACCCAATTTGGGCAGCATAACCCCTAGGCCATATCATTTCCAAACTTTAAAACCAATGGCAATTCGGTGAAATTTCACCGATTAAATTGCCCACAGCAGCCAGAATAAGCAATATACGAAAGTTTGGAAGTTACCTCAAGCTCCTAATAGCTTCTCCTTGACTTGGCTGAAAACCCTAGCCTCTTGAGCACCAAATTTGCTTCTCAACACCTTAAATAACATAGAAGAGAAGCTTAGGAACAAGGTTATACGCGTTAGGAGCTAGATCGTCGGAGAAATCGGCTTACCTTGTGAGATTTCTCCACTTTCTCTCTCTAAGAGCTCTCAACTTTCTCTCACAAGGTTCAGCTGGTTCTTCGCGACAGAAAATGGGAGCTGAAGAAGATGAGAATATATTTAATTCCATGCTGATGTCATCTTTTATTGAGATGATGTCATAATTCCCATTTTCGGATTTTCTGGCAGATTTTCTGCCCAAACTTTGAAAAATCATAACTAATTCTAGAAAAATCTAAATGAGGTGATCCCAAAGCCAAATGAAAGGTATTTAAGTCCTCTTTATAGGAAAAATATTGGCCATTACTAAAAATCACCACAAAATTCCAGAATTACATAAAACTCATCACTGCCCCAAGAAAGAGTTCAGTTTCCATCCCAAACTTTGGACAGTTATATCTCCTAGTTCAAAAAAACGAAATGGAACAAATTATATGTCCATTTTGAAGCTTGAGATGTGAACTATAAGACTGGAAAGTTTCAGAATTTTTAGATACCATTTGGTCATTAAAAACGTTCACACAAACGGACTGCCCAGAATAGAATTTCACTGGACAGAATTTTAGATTTTGCATCTTTACTTCCATTGGTTCCATTTTCATACCAAACATCATTCCCACATAAATTTTCACAAGGAAGCCATTGGAATCATTAAAATATCCAAATTCCCATCACACATTCTCCAAAAGTGTTTATTCAACAATAATTACATCCACTTTTGAAGTCATTAGCCCTCAATCACTTTTTGGGATATTACACGACACGTGGAGGATCTGGGCATGGGCGATAAGGTGGACACTGTCAGAGCTGCCACGCGCTGCTGCCGGTGATGAGGGGGCGATCGCAGGAGTTGCCACTTGGCTTTTTAAATTTAAAAAATAAAAAAATAAGTTTGTGACAAAATTTCTGACGGAATTCAATTCCGTCGAAAGTTACAAGGGAATTTTCAACGGAATTAAATTTCGTCGGAAATTGCGATAGAAATAAATTTAGTCGGAAATTTCTATTGGAAATTTCTGACGGAATTCAGAAATTTATTTGTCACACTATTATTACCAACGCAATCCATTCCGTTGAAAATCCATTTCCTTCAGAAATCCGTCGGAAACTCTAAATTCCGTTGAAAATTCAGTGTGTTTTTGTAGTGGCTCTTCATCAACAACGCTTATAAGTTCTCTGAACAAAGAGCAAATGATCATCTTCCATAAGGTTATATCATCACTAGAGTCATCTTCTTCTGGGTTCTTCTTCGTAAATGGTTATGGAGGGACAGAGAAAACATTCTTGTGGAATGCATTAACATCAAATATGCGTGCTAAAGGAGATATTGTATTAACACTACTACAAACTAGACATTTAACGACCCTAAAGGATGTCCCTTTTTAAATTAGGGACGCCTAAAGTTCAATATTTAGTGGGAAATATTGGCGCTGGTTGAATTTTTTTTTTTAAAAAAATTTGAACCACTTTAGACGTCCCCAGTCAAACTGGGGACGTCTAAAGTGAGCTTTAGACGTCCCCATTTTGACTAGGGATGTGGAAAAGCCTGTCAGACACCCATCCCATCAGCAGCAGGCCAGCAGCTTTATTTTCCTTCCCCAAGCTTCATTCCGTCTTCCCTCGTGAGCTTCGTTCCAAGCTGTCTTCCCCTTTCCCCTTTCCCTTGCTTCCTTTCCCGTCTTCCTTCCTCTTTCTCAGTTCGTTGCTGCAACTCCCTTTCTCGTGCTTCCTTCCCTATCTGCCTTCCTCTTTCTCATAATCATATTTCTATTTTTCCCTCTCTCTTCTTTGACGAGAGCACCATCATTTGTGTCTCCCTTTCACAACTATCGTCTTCCTAGCTGGTGGCACCGTGAGTCATCTCCATTTCCGTCGTCCACAGGTTTGTCTCTCACTCCCACAACTTTGGATACAAATGATTGAACAAATACTTGTAACTGTTAATTTAAATCAGATTATGAAACTGGCAAAACAGAGTAACTTGTATATGCATACTTTTAATCTGCTTCTAATTTGCTTGATATGGAAATGGACTGTCATTATTGCATACTTGTTTTTTTCGTCAGCAGACTTCAACACGGTGATGTATATATATAGACATGAGTTAAAAAAATGACAATGATACTTAGGAATGAATTTGGTTTGGCTTAGGTTAGTCTAGTTTAACATTATTCAAAAGTCAACTAAATTACAAAAATATGTCATAGTTTTTCCTCAAATGCGTGTATGGTTCTTTGGGATGAATTTCCAAGGTGCGAATTAGAGTTGTGTTGTTGTACATACTATTAGATTGTTGGATAACATGTTTATTAGATAGTGCTGAATTGCTGTTGTTTTCATTCTGGTTTATGCAATATTTCTTCTATCCAATTTCTGCAGTTTAAATTTGCTGGACAGTGATGTATATATAAAAGGCCATAAAAAAACTTTAGATGTCCTCAGTGTAAATTAGAGACTTCTAAAGTGGTTCTGAACCACTTTAGACGTCCCCAGTTTGCACTGGGGACTTCTAAAGTCCGGACTTTAGAAGTCCCCAGTGCAAACTGGGGACGTCTAAAGTGGTTCACAAACCCTTTAGACATCCCCAGTAACGACTGGGGACTTCTAAAGTCTGACCAAAAGACGTCCCCTATTTTAGGGACGTTATTGACAGTTTTTTCTACGACGCTCAGATGGACGTCCCTCTGTTTTCAGACGTTAAAAGGCCTAAAAAAGGGACGTTAAAAGCGTTTTTTTTTGTAGTAGTGTAACTGTAGTTTCAAGTGGCATCGCATCTACTTTACTTCCTTCAAGTAGAACAACACATTCACGTTTTGCTATCCCAATTCATATTAATGAGTGTTTTACATGTTCAATAAGACAAAATTCAGCCCTTACAAACTTAATCATCAATACAAATTTAATCATCTGGGATGAAGTTCCTATGGTTCAACGATATTGTATTGAAGCTTTTGATTGAACTCTGAAGGGTATTATGCTTTCATACAGTATCTTTGGTGGGAAATGCATTATTATGGGTAGTGACTTTGGTCAAATTCTTCCTGTTGTGCCGATAGCGACTAGAGCAACTATTGTGAATGCATGTATAAGCTCATCATCCTTATGGGATCATTACACGATCTTCGATCTAACAAGAAACATAAAGCCAACTGCTGAACATTCAGAAGAAGAGATTAAATTAGTAAATGGCTTTTAGATGTTGGTGATGGTAAGTTAAGTTCATTTGAAGATGGTGTGGCAGAGATTAAGATCCCTCAACATTTATTAGTGGTAGACAATGGAAATGCAATACAATCAATTATGGCTACTACTTACAACAACTTGGGAGACAATTTATGCAACAATAACTACTTCAATAATAGAGCAATACTTGCTCCAACCATAGAGATGGTGGGTCAAATTAATGACTACATGTGCTTATTATTACCAGGAGAAGCACATGATTTCCTAAGTTGTGACTCTGTTTGCAAGTCGACTGAGGACATTGATAGCTTTTACAACCTTCACACCACCTAATTCCTTAATACCATTGATAGCTCTGGAATGCCACCGCACAAACTTACCTTGAAGGTTGGAGCTCCCATTATGTTGTTAAGGAATATAGACCAGTCCTCTGGGTTATGCAATGGAATAAGGCTGCGTGTTTTAAAAATGTCATTGAGGCTATCACATTGAATAGTTCCAATCCTAATCAGAGAGTTCTAATTCACAGGATGGATATGAATCCTTCTGAAAGTAGATGGCCATTTAATTTGCATAGAAGACAATTCCCAATCAACTTTAGCTTTGCAATAACAATTAACAAAAGTCAAGGGCAATCACTTCATCATGTGGGGCTATATCTCTCAAAGCCCATCTTTACACATAATCAATTATATATTACCTTATCTAGGATTAAAAGCATGAATGGATTGAAGATATATGTGCCCAATAATGCTGATTCAAGGACCAGGACAACAAGAAATGTGGTTTACAAGGAGGTCTTTAGAAATTTGACATAACAATATAAATTTTTTGTCCAGGTAAATGATAATTTCATTAAGGAATTTGCAGTTTAATATATTTGTGCTTATTTAGGTTGTATGGCTGTTCCTTTATGATGCAAGTTGCAGTCATGCAAGATTTTAGTTTCACTACCAATAACGATAGATGCCTTATTTAATTTATGGAAATGAAATGTTTTGCAATGTTGATTACCTTATTTGGTTGTTCAAATATGAAGCAGCAATTCATTTAATTTGTCTATTGTTAAAATCTGTTTATTGTAGGTAACGAAATTTGTGGCAGGTTGGAATGCCTCACTTGAGGACATAACTTCAAAGTAATGCACATTAGTAGGAATTCGATATAGCTCCAACATAAGGAGTTATGAACAAATGTCTGTGCACCATATTGGAGATTGCACTAACAGAATTGCAATGTGTGTCTTAATATGCTTCCTTATCTATTTGTTTGTCTTTGGATTATGTGTATGGATTGTTAACAATTTAGAGATTGTTAAATGTTAGTTGAGCATTTGTTTGTTTAATTACGATGGATGAAGTCAATGCTCCCTGCGCAACGCACGGGGGAGTACGTGTTAGTTCAGAAAAAAGATACTTAAATACCACTTGTTAGAAATATTTGTAAGAAGCCCACAAATCAATACAAAACGGAGAACTTTGCAGCAAAATAAGAGCTTGAAACGGAGAGGGTTATTTTGTGCTTGTACATGTGCACACCAAGCAACAATTCAACCTGTTATGTGGCTTCTTCCAAGGGATGCAAGCAGATTGGCTTCCACCTCTTGAATGGGAACACATGGATGAAGAGATTACATCATTTGTTGTTATCCATGATATTTTTGCAATTGGGTCTTGCTTAGGCGCTGGGAAAACATGGTCTCGAAGTGAGGAATGATGAACTTTTGGGGCCTTTCTTGTGGAAATCATGACAGTGTTAGGCAAGGTAAATATATACAGTGCAGGGTCAGATTTTTTTAAGAGTGAAGAAGATTGCGATTAGAAGAGGTTGCAGCTTGTTTTGATTAATCCTGGAAGTGTATGAGATTTTTAAGGGTGAATTTTGAAGCATGACAGATGGCATATTATTCTTTGCAATGATCTTGAAAAGTCAAGGAGATTAGAGCATTGTTAGAAGTGGATCTTAAGTTACATGTAATGATAGTAACATTGATGCTAAAGAGAGTACTATTGCAAACAGTGAAGAGGAAGAATACTATTGCAAACAGTGAAGAGGAAGAATACTATGGGACGCCTGAGAGATATTGGGACTACAATAGAGAAAGCTATGGATCAATGAGAAAAGGGAGAAGAAATGAAGGAGGACATCTTTCAGTGGCATATATTGTCAGAATGGGTAAGCCCTCACAAGATGCCATTTCACGCCATTCTACAGCTACAGGACTTTTCGCATTGACAAAGCCAGAATCAATCTTAAGTTCTTGGTTGACTTCATGAAGAAAGCAACATAGCTTATCTACATTCAAGTACAGGTAGGACATGGACGTGATAGTGTGTCGTTAATTCAAGGCCACGTGTTATGCATCTTCCTCATCTATCAAATTTAATTCAAGATCTTAATAGTGCTTGGGTGTGGCACTCCTGTGTGCAAGGGAGTGATTGCAGAAGGTTACTGATTGAAGCATCTCAGAACTAACAAGTTGACATTGAGAAGAGTGTTATGAAGACATATTTGTATTATGTTGTAGATTGAAAATCGTTTGGTTTAAATCACCTTACACCCTCTAGTTTGTGTTGTTCAAGTTGAGCACTTTTGAGATAAATAATGTTCAACTTGAGGGGGGCATGTTATACTCTTTTTGTCAATCACATTGTCAACAAAACTAGTTTAGGATTTTGAAGTTCAAGTAATATTTAAGTGTCTTTTTCTCTTTTAATTAAGTGTATTGGGAATTCCCTTCATATGAGCAATTAATAGTGATGATACTTTGAAAACAAAGTTATAAATTTGATAGACAAAGTGAATTATGGTATTATATTTATGACCAAAGTAAACATCTTATCTAAATTCTATATTTAGAACCAGAGGTACTACTACCTCTTATCCTTAATATAATATCTACTTGGCTAATTTAAATAGATTAAGAAAATTAGTTAAATTAGTTATTTGTAAAAAATGTGTGCTAGTTTTCCTAAAATACCTCTTAAATCATGTGCATTAAATGATCTCTTGATCCAAACTCCCTTAACATGTGTAATCATTAGGGATAGTTTAGAAAAAAATGATAAACAGGGAAAATAAAATGGATTTAGGTTTTATATTTATAACCAAATTCAAACCCCAGCTAGTTTTTATTAGGGACTAGAGGTAGTAATTAATACTATATTTGATTCTTAATATAAGAGCTAGTTGACTAATTTAGATAAATTAATAAAATTATTTATATTAGTTATTTGAAACAAATATAAATTTTTTTTTCATAAAATATCACCTTTCATCATGAATACCAATGATAAAAAATCCTTAATGTGTGCAATCAATAGGGATATTTTTTTAAAAAAATATAAATTTAAAAAATAAAATGAATTAAAATCTTATATTTAAAATAAGATATAATTTCCGACCAGCTTTTATGCTAAATACCAACTTACCAAGGATATGAGGCAGTACTGCGTAATAGAATAATGTATTTCGAGTCAATGCGGGTAAGTGAGGGGTTAATCTTAGAGAGGTGCAGTTCTGGACACGTGAAGGAAGAAAATTGATAAATACTATTTTATGCAAGATAATATTAAATTATTAATTTATTTAATTTTGGGAATTATGTCACTACATCTTATATGTAGAATTTACGAGAATATCATTTATCAAATTATATTTTAAAAATCATCATCCTTTTGTTATAAAAACACTTAAAGATTAAGGTCTGTCACTGATTCGATTGAGAAAAATTATTTTAATTTTTGGGTTGGAAACCTTCACCATGTCCTCCAACATCATAACTTTAAAATGTGAACAACGACTGTTATCAGATTATATATTTGCTTTCTAGTTGATTTTTACTCCTTCCATTTTAATATATATAGGTCTTTCTACGATGGCAATATATATATATATATATATAGGTCTTTCTAGAGGCTTATTTTCGCTTCAGTTTATAATTGATATTTTTTAAAATTCAAAGCAAACAATTAATAACATTTTCCCTATTTTGCCTTTATTTATGCCAACAATTTTAATTTATTTAACACAATGGTGCTTTTAATGAATCGAAAATTTGGTAATGTAGTCCAAAATTTTATGTATATATTGAATTTTGTAATTTATGTGTTTTATCTTGTGTGTGTTTATTTGGAATACTTGTATTTTAAAATGAAGGAAGTATATTTTATAGGGAAAAAACATATAAATGTTATCTCAATTATTAAAACCCCAAAAAGTCTGTTAACACTTATAATGATAAAGAGGTGATTGGGGAGGAATCTGGGTTTTGAATGTTTGAGCATTTTTATCAAAATACTCCCCTTCTCTCTCATCTTCTCCCCCACCTACATCACCTTCTCCTCTCTTGATAAGTAAAATATTTGAATATTTATTTTTCCTTATATGATGATTTTGTGGATGATATTTGAACTCAATTTAATGAATTTGGGTGTAATTGATAAATAAATAATGATTTTAACATAAAATAGAATTTCTTGAAAAATACTAAATCAGACAATGTTTCAGTTTTCAGGCAATATCTAGAGTTCTAGATGTCAAATTGGGACATTCTTTATATGGATAAAAAGCTAAGAAAGAGCTCTACAACTTTTATGTTGAGGACAAAATCCAATTCTATCTCCAAGAATTTCAAATTTTGCTTAGAAGTTGAGAACGTGAATTTGTCCAAGTCTGATCTTTACCCATTAATTTGCCCATAATTGGGGCTGTAAATATTGAAATGAGGAGTTTCCACTTATGTTTTTAAGCTAAGATCCAGAGCTACAATTTTCATTAAGATCAAAATGTGAAATCCCACCAACTCCATTTCATCTACCACTTCACCAACCATCCCACCAACTCCATTCTTTGCTATATATAACCATCATCTACCTCACATATTACACACACAATTTCATATCAATTACTTTCTTCTTTTCTCCACATACACCATTTTAGAGTAGTTTAATACATAGTATTTGCTTTTTACATGATCCATCTTAGAAGGCTTAGGTATACCTCCTTTATAGATGGTATAGGTTACCACTTATATGGAACGTTTTACCTCCTAAAGGGACGGCTAGATTTCTCCATTTTCATGTATTTAGTTGTTATATTTTTATGTTTTAGAATTTAATAATCAAGTTTTATGCAATGTTTATGAAGTTTTCAATTTATTTTGGTTTTGTTTTTAATTTTATTATGAGTTAAATTTTTATTTTCCTAGGGTGATAATGTAGCTTACTAATGACGGATTGAATCTTAACTTATTAAATCTAGTTTTTAATTTTTCCTTCATGATTGAGTTTTAATTATTATTCTTAATATTTTCAATTAATTGGCCACTTTTGAATCATTTCAATATGTATGTTGAGACTGGAAGGAAATGCATGTGTATAGATCCTATAATTAAAACAATAACTTGCATATGAAATAGGAATATATTCATATGAGTTATGTAGTCTTAATGAGTTCCATAAATCGTAATGCATGTTTAATTGGTTGAATTTATATAGGAATATATTGGATTAACAATTAGTTATAGAATTGATTGACCTTGAAAGAGGTTATTAGTAATTAAATTAGGGAAACTCGGCTATCAATCATGTAGAATAAATTAGACCAGAATAGATAAGTGATTCAATTCGAAATTTATTAAGTGAAATATGACCCCTAGGGCTTTTACTCATAGTTGTTTTTATATTATTTTCATTCATATTTAATTATTTTTTATTTTGTACTCTCAATCACCAACTAATTGATCGATTTCATAGAATTAAAATTGCCCATTTTTGGTACTTAGTGATCAATTCTCAAGGAAACGATATGTAACACCCCAAAATTTATATTCACAAAAAATATTGTAAATATTTGGGAAATTCAATAAAATGGTGAATATTCATAAATTTGGAATTTAAAAATTCTATAAATGTTCATTTTCATGAGAAAATGGGCAAAATAATTATGGAATTAATTTGGGTAATTTAAAAAACCCAATATTAAGGTTCAAAAATGAAGAAATATTAGAGAAAGTATTTGGTCCAAAAATATATGGAAATTGGCCAAAGAAAAATAAGAGAAGAAATTGGATTAAAAAGGTAATGGCAAAATCGTAATTTTGTCAAAATATCACAAAATTAATTATTTTCCAATTAATTGAAGTTAATTTCAATTAATTAAGGAAAATAAAGGTGAAAAATATATTTAGAATATTTTGATCAATTTAATATGAATTTATGGAAAATTTGAGCAAAAAGTGCAATTTTGATCAAAATTGATACTATATGTGTATACATAACCGGAACAAGTTGTGAAGCCAATTGAGACCATAGGGAGGGACGCCTAGGTGTCTCCTACATGTGGCATAAATAAGGAAATATTAGTTGGGCTTAATGAGCATGGTTACATGTACATAAGGTTTATGTACATAAAACTTCATTTTTGGAATTTTGGAAAAATTGCTAAACAATTAAAGCATAATGTTATATATTATAAAACATATGTTGCATCTCCTTCCTTCAGCTCATTCACGCACAGAACAAACCTAAAGTTGAGAGAGAAAGTTGAGAGAGTTTAGAGAGAGAAAGAGAAGAAAAATCACAAGGTAAGCCAATTTCTCCTACGATTTCGCTCCTAACGCGTATAACTCCTACTCTAAGCTACTCCTCTTTGTTCTTTAAGGTTTGGAAAGCTCAAATTTGGTGTTCTAAAAGTTAGGGTTTTCAGCCATTTTTGGAAAAAGCTTGTGGGAGCTTGAGGTAACTTCCAAACCTTCGTATATTAACTATTCTAGCTGCTGTGGGCAATTTAATCGGTGAAATTTCGCCGAATTGCCATTGATTTTAAATTTTGGAAAAGTGTGTATCTAAGGGTTATGCTGCCCAATTTTCATTCAAATGGTTGTCATAACTCAATTAGATTGTTAATAAAATGGTTAGGAGTAGAAAGGAACGCGTTTACGGAGCCGAAATCATAAAACCCTGATTTTTCCCGGAGAACACAATTATTTCGGCCAGGGATGTTTGAGGGCCTTAGAGTTGGATTTTCAATGATTTGATGATTCCATTGGATTCAGTGGGCAAAAATAGGTGGGGTTACAGTTAGGCACTTTTTCAGAAAAGGCTGAGAAAGCATAATTACGGGAACGCCCCTAAAACCCTAAAAGTAGGGCTGCCAAGGGCAATTTCGTAATTTGACATTGAATTTGGTAATTTTGAGTCAGGAAATGGCTTCCTTGGAAGAAAATACGTCAGGATAGCCCTAGTCAAAAATTTGGGAAAACATGCCATCGGGCCGGGTACGGCGGGGTCGGGGTCCCGGGGGCATTTTGGTAAATTTTCACCATAGGCTAATATAACCACAAGAAACACTATGGAAGTGTCTAAAATGATACTTGGATAGGTTATGACCAATTTCTTGCACATTTAATATTTTAGGACTGAATCGGGAGTCGAAAATCGATACGTTTCATGAGGCACACAAAAAGGGGTCAATAAAACTTCGAGGTAGAAACTACTATCTCTCATATACTATATGCCTATTTGTATGATGCGTGTTACTGTATTTTGTGATCTGAACACGTGCTGGAGGCACATTACCTAGCTGTGGTCTAGGACCTAGCTGAGGTACACTAGTCTTACTTAGCTGTAGTCAAGGACTCAACTGAGGTACATGTAGGGGTTTCAACGGGTTAGTTGGCCCTGAATTTTGTGTACACACACGGATGATATGAGTTTTCATTTTACTTGATACGGTGCATTGCGTATTAAATTTTCGCATTTTATATGTTGATCGTATGTTTCTACTGAGATTCCTTGGAATCTCACCCCTTTTTCTAATCCAAATGTCTCAGCGGGTGCCAGTGGCTCGAAAGCCAAGGATGCAGAGAAGGGAAACTGACTGGCACGTTTCCTAAGATAAATACAGTGGTTGTATATAGTCTGTATGTGAAATAGTTTTGGGACATTCTGTACATATTTGTCATTATTATCGGCTTCTGCTCTGTTAATGACTGCCTGTAAACAAATATTTATTATCAGTATAACTGTACTTTTCTGTTTGCCTATGGAACTTGTTCATTATTGCCCTACGCATTTCAAAATGGAAACGGGTGTTGACATTTTTGGTATCAGAACTAATAAGCGGTTCTGGCATTATCAGAATGGTATACTGATATAGTTTTGTTTGCATGGCGACAGGACATCATGAGCAGTTCGAGTGAGCCCATGACCAGTTCGAGTATGCCATTTGACAGGTCAGAGGTGTCTGTCAACCAGAGCCCTCCAGAGCAGCGGATACCAGACGGGCGACTTTTCATCGAGCACTTTGGACCTGGAGACGGACGACACGAAAGAGTGTGCCGCAGCTACCCGTTTATGGACTAGAACCCAGGCCGGCTTCTCCAGGGCATTCTCAAGTAGGAGAGACCGACGAGTATCCCGATAAGGACTCTGAGGAGGATCCAGAGTGGGATTCTCATGATGATCCAGAGGAGATCATCGAGGATGAGTCGAGTGATCGTGAGTCTCAGGCAGAGCCAGTGCAGATGCCATTTAATCTGTAGCCAATCCTTTAGTTGTGGCACTATCTGCAGGGCCGATATATCCGAGCGGTACAGGAACATGACACTCCCCGCAATCAGTATCTTACGTTCTTGATAGGTGTAGGAACGATGTATAGGCTTCAGGAGGATATGGGAGTGAGGTTCACGAATAAGGTCTGGGCATATACTACTATGGGCTTCTTTCCAGATACAGCGTACTGGAACAGACAGAAGAATAATATTGTAGAAAGGGGTCCGAGTAGGGATTTTTGGGAGTTCTTGGATCACGTGAACACCCTCGTATCGAAATATATGTATCTAGGTTGATGTGGGACCCACATGGTATATTTTGGGTGACTGGAGCTGACCGGTACATATTATGAGATAAGGGCAGACAGGCGGAACCGACAGATAGAAATGATTTAGCCATAGTCGGTATTTTGAGGAGGGTACAGATAGGAATATGTAATGTAATATGGAACAATATGTCATGTACAGTAGTTTATAGGTTATCTGATGTTTTGTTTCTATGTAGCTATTGTAAATAGTTGTGTATGCTATGTATAACAAATTTGTGTACCCTGACTATTTATGGAATGACAAAGATGCCCTTGCTCTTGTATCAAAATTTACTCTTCTCTAATTTCATGTAGAGAGAATTATGGAGATGGTACAACCAGGAGAAGGCGGTAGAGGCCGAGGTAGAGGTCGAGGCCGAGGGCGTGGTAGACATGGTACCAACGAGGGAGAACCAAGGCCTGACCCTATCCAGCAGCGAATCCAGGATTTATTGGAACAACAACAATAAACTATGAATGAGATAAGAGTTGACCTCCAGGGAGTACAGTAGAGACAGGACCACCTGGAGAACCGCATGGATGAATTTATGTGGGGAAATTATGAAGAAATACCGGAGGAACCCCAACCAGAGGATTTACCACCAGAGCCTGAGGTGGATATCCAAGCTTGGTTGAGTAGATTCAGTAAGCAACAACCACCTATGTTCAAGGGGAAGTTTGATCCTCAACAAGTGGAAACCTGGTTAGCCGTTTGGAAAAGATTTTTGATATGCTGTAATGTCCAGATGAGATGAAAGCCCGGTTAGCCATATACAAGCTGGAAGTTGATGCCGATAGCTGGTGGAAAGGCATGGACCTCATCCTGAAGGGGAAGAATGTTCCTATCACATGGGAACTATTTCAAGAGGAATTTAACAAGAAGAATTTTCCTCCGGCTGTCAAGAGAGAGAAAGAGAAAGAGTTCCTCAGCATCAAGCAGTACGACCGGGAGAGTTTTGATGACTTTCTGGCCCGGTATATCCGACTGTCATGCTACTCGTCAAATGCCAAGTTGAATGACAATGATGAGTGGAATTCAGATATGATGATAGAGGGGCTGAGACCTGAGTTTAAGGACAGACTGATCTCCTAACACTTTACTGATTTCAGTAAAGCGGCAGAAGAGTGCCGATACATTGAGAAGCGTATGTGAAGCCTGGCAACTCAGACTGGTAATAAAGGTGCTTCTGGGAGTGGAAGTTCATCACAGAAAAGAAAAGAACAGGGTGGACCTTCTAGGGGCGATAATAAGAGGCCGAATCAGGCTAGAGGCCGTGAGGGCCAGGGTTTCCCAAGAGGCGGAACATGTTGGCATTGCTGCAAGCCATTTCATCCTGGCAAGACGTAGTGGAGTCCCATTTAGAACAGATCCTAACAAACCACTCACTTGCTATAACGGCGGAAAGCCAGGGCACTTTTCGAAAGATTGTCCATAGAAGCAGCAACCGGAGGGGACTAGACCCAGGGTTCCAGGAAGGGTCTATACATTAACACAGGAAGAAGCTCAAAAATCTCCGGAGCTGATTCAAGGTATGATTTCTCTCAATGGCAGTCTAGTGCATGTTATGTATGATTTCGGTGCTAGCCATTCATTTATTGCATATGACTGCGTGAGACAATTGAATTTAGATATGCATAAATCCCTATATGATTTGGTTGTATCTACACCTATGGGTACACGAATTGTGATGGCTGATGTTTGTTTGAATTGTGGGATAAACGCTGAGGGGCATGAGTCAACTGTAAATCTGATTTGTTTGCCACTGCAAGGGTTGGAAGTAATTTTGGGGATTGACTGGCTGACAGCAAATGGTGTGTTGTTGGATTGTAAACAGAAGAGAGTCTTATATCTGAATCCACAGCCACAAGCTGACACTGAAATCACTCTTAACCTTTTATCTGTAGCTAAGGTTGAGAGGTATTTGCATAAGGGATGTCAGGGTACATGGTATTTTACTCTATGCAATCAGAGGCTGGTGTAGCCTTGGAAAGTATCCCTGTGGCAAGTGAATTCAAATGTCTCAGCGGGTGCCAGTGGCAAGTGAATTCTACTGAGATTCCTTGGAATCTCACCCCTTTTTCTAATCCAAATGTCTCAGCGGGTGCCAGTGGCTCGAAAGCCAAGGATGCAGAGAAGGGAAACTGAATGGCACGTTTCCTAAGATAAATACAGTGGTTGTATATAGTCTGTATATGAAATAGTTTTGGGACATTCTGTACATATTTGTCATTATTATCGACTTCTGCTCTGTTAATGACTGTCTGTAAACAAATATTTATTATCAGTATAACTGTACTTTTCTGTTTTCCTATGGAACTTGTTCATTATTGCCCTGCGCATATCAAAATGGAAACGGGTGTCGACAGGATTCTCTACTCACTTCTGTATTACTTGTTTACGACAGTATATACTTACACTTTTTAATAGATTATTTACCCTCGTAACATCTCTCATTTTTACTACAATTGTGCAGCATAGAAGGTTGAGATGGGTGGAGTGATTCTTCCTCAGAGTAAGGGTGCTAGTTCCGTCTTCAAATCCCACACTAACCACTGGTGAGAAGGTATGGTCGTGATTTGCACTTAGCACGACTGAAGGTGTGGTGAAAACAAGGATATGAGGAATATAAGATAGAGATGACGATGGTGGAGAGAGAAATCGATGGCGGTGGTGGCGAAATCAACTGTAATTATAACATCCTCATTTTTATTTCTACAATATAATTATAATTAGAAAATAATTATTTATAAAAAATGAATTTAGTAGGTAATTATTGAAATAAAAATGGGGGGTTTGGTTAAAATATGATTTTTAAAAAAAATTAAAAATTAAAAAAATATATATTAAACTAAAGGGCACGTGGCCTTTTAGTGAAAGTCGGTGAGGGTGTTATTAAATACCCAACCCCACCGCTTTAATGCATCTTTGTGTCATTTGGCGAGAAGGACCAGAGGTGTATTTCCATCATCATTTTAGGGAAGGTTTTAAACTTTTCAGTAAGGTATTAAAACTCGGACTGGGTATTGAACCAGTCAGGGTATGGATTAAGGGTTAGTGGGTCAGATCGAAGCCAAACCGAAGCTCAATCCGGGCCAAACCAGTGAGAAATTGGAGATTTTAGATTTATTAGTATGAAATTCTAAAGAAAAAATTAAAAAAAATTGATTTAAAAAAATAATAAAAAACTCAGACCAGACCGGATCGGTTTGATGCCCGATTCGGCGGTTCCCGGGCCGGACCGGTCGGTCCGGTCCGGGTCTAAGAACGATGCTTTTCAGATAATTTTGGTATTTAAAATCATTTTTTCTTATTAAACTACCTTCATAAAAATTGTTCTATGTATTTTTCTCTTTCTAATGAGGGTAATACTCTGCTAATTAGTGAAAATTTTGGGGTTAGGATTTTGGGAGAGTTTCAAATGTTGTTTAATAATTATGTTATGCTCAAAGAAGCTAGAAAAGAGATTTAATTGGTCTAGAATGTTAATATTAATGATTTTATGGCTATTGGTGTGTTGGAGGTGAAACTTTAACATATGAAACTGAGTGATGATTGTGAGATTATGATATAGAGATTATCCAAGGATTTTAATGACTGATTTGGGCTTATGAGAAGTGATCTATGACCTTAAATTGTTGAGGATAATGATTGTAGAATAAATTATTGTTGTTAAAGATTTTATTGAGTAAAACTGTAAGAATAATTGGGCGTACCTGGAGTGCGACCATTTATCTCTTATACCCACACTAATCGTATCACAGTAGCGGAAGCGATTATGACGCACAACAAATACACCACGATAGGAAGAAGAAAAGAGAAATATAGTAGAGGGAATAGGGATTCAAAGTGGCAGAGTTTTTGTATGTTAATTCAAGTGTCTTACAAATGAATCTCTTTACGCCTATTTATAGGGTTCTATGCACCCCTTCCTCTTCTACTAACATATCCTTCCATCAGAGAGACAAGATATCCTTTCGATTGAGAGATATATTGTTTCAGTGAAACAATACCACTTGAAGAGTCATATTGCATTGGATAAAAAACATGACTCATAACATTTTGGAAAATATTACATATATCCACCCAAGCATTTATGTTATTTATACTTTGACCCTAATCCTATTGGGCTTGGGACCAATCCACCAAGGGTGGACTAGGCTATTTTCCAACATCTCCCACTCACACTTGGTGGATTAGATATGTCTCTTTTTCTTCCTTCTTTCATACTAGGTGCTTTGCCGTGACCGCGTAAGCATGACATCTGCATATAGGTGTATGTACTAGAAATCTCTTTTACAAAGACCAGCACAAGACAACCTTCATTGTGTAGCTTGATTTTAATATTGTGCCTTAAATATCCTAGATTCACTTATATACACTTTCACATAGCTAATCTAATCCCTTTTGAGTCAGTATAAAATTTAGATTGCCTTTCTAGTATGCATAGTATCCATATTTATGAAATTATCAAAAATAATATCATAAAGGACATGTCTCAGACACTAGCATATTTGTATATATTTCAAGTAATCTTCCTTTCGCCCAGATATCACTTCAATATACATCAGCTGCTTTCCTAACATAATACCATAGATCGCATCTATCATAATCATAGGACATATGCTAAAGTAGCAGACGCTGAAGCACACCTCTATGATATTGTCAAAGTCAAAGGATATCAATGGAAGCATTAGAAACTTCTTGGGACTCACAACAATTAAGTAGGGATCTTCTTACTTGCTTCCCTTTTGCGGTTCTTTAACACATGTGGTATGAATCACATGCTATAGTGTTACTCTTACACCATAAGAGCGTACGTCGTTTTGCATTCTATTGTTAACACTGTATAGACTTAAGTCTAGACACTCCCAGCATCTAAACCCAAATTCTTCCTTTCTACTCAGACGTCAATATTGAAGAACTTTTTATCTGGTTACAGGCATCATGGAAGTGGATATCCATGATTCGATCCATACTTATGTATTTATGGATCTCATCTTGACATGCTACACTATTGTCAAGGCGACATAGTTTGTGTTTCTTCTCTACCATATCAGCATTCTATCAGCTTTACCGATGAACACAATTGTCTCATCTTTGCACACCTCTCCTGAGTGTCAAAGGCGGTTGCTCGTGTGAGAGAGACAACCTCACAAGCCTGTACGACATACCAGACATTGTATACTTTCACACAGACATTTATACTAATAATGATAAGTACTTTAATTAATCATAAATGTAATAAACTCTGAAATTTTACATTTTACGTACACCAAGTGCCCTTACATGTTTTTCAAATGTTTCCTTGGCAATTGATTTGGTCAGGGGATCAGCGACCATACTCTTGGTCGAAATATGTTGTACATCAATAATTTTCTGTACTATATAATCTCTTACAAAATTGTACTTAATGTCTATATACTTGGTCTTACTATGATACTTAGGATCTTTAGTATAGGCTATGGCTGCAGTGTTATCACAATGCATTAATACAGGATTGGTACTCTCATTGCCAAATCCAAGATGTTCAATGAACCTCTTCAACCATATTGCCTCTTGTGCAACTGCAGTGCATGCAACGAACTCGGCTTCCATAGAATGTAAAGCAATACATGTCTGCTTCTTGCTACTCCAACATATGGCGCCATTATTCAATAAGAAAGTATAACTTGAAGTCGATCTTCGCTCTTCCTCATCTCCGCCTAAATCAACATCGGAATATCCAACCAGGCGTAGATCGCTTCCTTTGTTGTATAGTGCATAGTCAGAGGTGCCTTTTAAGTATCTCATGATCCTTTTGACTGCTTTCCAGTGACGCTCACCTGGGTTGGACTGGAACCTACTTACCAATCCTACTGCAAAGCAGATGTCCGGCCTTGTACACATCATTGCGTACATTAAACTACCAACAACACTAGCATAGGGAACTTTCATCATTTTCTTTTGATCAGACTCAATTTTGGGACACATCTTATTACTTAAGGTTACACCAGAAGCCACTGGGGTATCCAAGAAATTGCAGTTGCTCATGTTGAAAGATATAGGATTCTTTTTGAACGATCTCTTTGGATCTTAACTCCAAGCATATACTCTGCTTCACCCATGTCTTTCATTTCAAAATTCGATGAAAGTCATTCTTTAATAGCTATAATTGAGTTCAGATTATTTTCAGCCAATAGTATATCATCTACATATAAGGATAATATAACAAAGTTACCCTCAAATCATTTGATGTAGACACAGTGGTCCTCTTCAATCATTTGGAAATCATAAGAGGTTATTGCTTTATGAAACCTCAAATACCACTGTCTGGATGATTGCTTGAGTCCATAAATAGACCTTTTAAGTTTACAAACTTTGTTCTCTTTTCCTTTTTCAATGAAACCTAATGGTTGTTCCATATAGATTTCCTCATCCAGATCACCATTTAGAAATGCATTTTTAACATCCATTTGATGTAATTCTAAGTCCAAACTGTTTACTATTGCTAGAATAATTCTCATAGAATTAAATCGTACCATGGGTGAAAAGGTATCTTCGTAATCTATACCTTCTTGCTGTGTATACCCCTTTGCAACTAATCGTTCCTTATACTTATCAATTGACCCATCCACCTTTCTTTTAATTTTGAGAACCCACTTGTTCCTAATGGCTTTTCGCCCTTTCGGTAGGTCAACCAATTCCCAAACTTTATTCTTTCTCATTGAGTTCATTTCTTTATCACATTGCCTTTTTCCATTCATCTTTAGCAGGACTGGATAAGGCCTCTAGTACTGAACGTGGTTCATCATCCCCATCAGGAGTAACAATAAGTGCTTCACTTTCTATTTGGAAGCGTCTTTTTGGTATACTTTCCCTGTTACTCTTTCTTGTAGGAGCTTCTTGCCTTTGTCTTTTCTTTTGTCTAGGTCTTTGTGTTGACCTTTCTAAGCTCCCACTTAGATCGACATTTTGGCATAATTCAGGCATACCAACATGTTCTATACTTATTTGTTCCTGTGTCTCATAAGGAGATACAGTGCGGTCAATATCTCCCATTTTAGGGAATTCATTTTCTAGAAATGTAACATTTCTAGATTCAATTTAAGTTACCGTTCTATCTTCATTTTCACCTATGAAGACATATCCTTTGGATTGTTCAAAGTACCTTATAAAGATACATTTCTTTCCTCTAGGACCTAACTTGCCATACTTATGAGAATTATCATGAATGTATGCAGCTGACCCCCATGGTCTAAGGATACTAAGATCCGGCTTGCGTTTTGTCCATAACTCATAAGGTGCTGAAGCATCTGATTTTGAGGGCATACGATTAAGTATGAAGGTGGCAGTCATTAAAGCATCACCCCAATATGAAATTGGTAGATTTGCTTGTGCCATCATTGACCTAACCATGTCTAGCAGTGTTCTATTTCTTCTTTCAGAAACTCCGTTCTGTTGGGGAGTGCCAGGGATAGTTAGCTGCCTAATTATCCCTTTTCTTTACAGAGCTCTTTAAATTGATCGGACAAATATTCACGTCCTCGATCAGTATGTAACACTTTAACTTTATTGTCCATTTGATTTTCAACTTCATTTACGTATCGTCTAAAGCACTCAAGAGCCTCAGACTTATATGTGATCAAATAGACATGACCGTATCGTGAATAGTCATCAATAAAAGTGATAAAATACCAAGCTCCATGCCTTGCCCTCACACTCATAGGACTGCAAATATCATAATGAATTATTTGCAATGGTTGTTTTGATATGGTTCCCTTACCAAAAGGTTTTCTAATTGCCTTACCTGCTAGACAACTTTCATACAAGGACATTTCCATATTGGATATGGATCCTAGCAAACCTTTTTTTGCTAGTTTAATCATTTTATTTTGATTAATATGCCCTAGTCTAGCATGCCAAATAGCCATATCAATAGTTGAATCAGAAGAAGTAGCAAAGCAATCATGTATATTATAATCATCAATAATATCCATTACAAAGAACTTCTTTGAAAGGAAAGCTGAACCATAAAATACAAAATTATAAAATATGTCTGCAACTTTATCATGAAAGTTTACATTAAACCCATAGTTTGCAAGACATTTTACAGAAACTAAATTCCGTCGGATGTCAGGAGCATGAAGCACATCATGTAGGATCAAAGGCTTTCCACTACGCAAAGTTAATTTGCAAGTTCCAATGCCTTTAACTTCAATCTTTGCATTGTTGCCTACATAAAGCCACTTACATTTGTCAGGCAGCCGACAGTATTCTACATAGGATCCTTGATCCCTCGTCACGTGGTCTGTTGAACCTGAGTCCAAAATCCAAGAAGAACATATATTCTCTGTTAGGAAAACAGTGCTAGAAATATAGGAAACATGTGAATTTACATAATCCACTAGTACCTTTTTCACTCTCATTTCGCTCAGTGCAATCCCGTGCGAAATGACCCATCTTTTGGCAGGCAAAGCATTTGACCTTCTTTAAGTCATTTTTCTTCTTCTTCCCGCCCTTTTTTCCTTTCTTCTTGAATTCCTTTTAGCCTTTTACAAATTTATTCGTGTCATTCTTTCCATTCTTTTGGAATTTATTCCCCTTCTTGGAATCAGGTTTTGTATTAGAAGGACCTACACCCTCTGTGTAGTAGGCATGGCCAGAGGACTTGTATGCCTCCAAGCGCTCGTCCTCAAGTTCCAAGTGTTTAGCCACATTATTAAAATTTTTAATGCCTTCATTATAGGTTAGATTAACCTTCATGTGTTCCCAACTAGATGGCAATGATCTTATCACTGCCTGAACTTGTTATTCATCAGACACAGTATGCCCAGCTTCCTTCAATTCTCTAATCATATTTGCCATCTCTCTTAAATGTTGTTTCATGGAAGTATTTAGCCTAAGCTTATACATATCAAACTTAATAGTTAATCGTCTAAGCTTAGAGGTGGATGTACCACCAAACCTGTCTTTCAACGCTGCCCATATGGCTTGCGTTGTTTCATTTTTCTCATATTCACACATGAGGTTATCTACCATTGTACTCAGTAATGTAATTCTTGCAATGCTATTTTCCTTTTTCCAAGCCTCATAGACCTCTTGGTCTCTCCTGTGTTGGGCCGTATTCCCAGCAGCAGGCTGTACTACAACTGTTGTTAGAGATTCCATTGCCTCTTGTTCCTCTAAAATATATTGGACTTTACGGTGCCAGATATCCCAATTGTCACCATTTAATTTGTCCCCTTTATTTAACTTAGCGATGATGTTCTTAGTTGTCATTTTCAATTCTAGAACAAATCTATTCCACATTCAATATGTCTCTCTAAAGGAATTAAACTATGAATATATCATCGACAATATATAGCACAACACATCATACAATGTCATGTACTTATATTATTCTTAACCAGAGAAAAATAATAATACTACTAAATTCATGATCAGGAGTATACGTTTGTATCTCCCATCAAATAAATATTAGCAACATCACTAAAATTTTGTCAAGAATTATATATATGTACTTTAACAACTCTAACTTTTAGGACTAACAACTCCTAAAAGCTCCCACTTGTCAAAAACATATAATAATATAATGAATTATCAATTAAATCATGCTTCATTTTAATATAAATAAGGCAATATTCACTCTATAATATATGAAAACATGTTTAATACCACATTTTAAATATAACAGAAAAATATTGAAATCAATAAATGAATTTTAGAAGTTTTAAAATAATTTAAAACATTCATAAACGCACTTAGAATATCACAAACATATATTAATAAGTGTCAAAATTACTCAAATAGCATATCATATTAAAGATCATGAATATAGGAATTTTTAGGAGCAAACCGGGTCCCATTCGACTCATGCACGCGCCCCCAAGCATTGAAAGAAGACAAAAAACTAAGAAAATAAAAAAAACACAAAAACACACACGCACATAGTGGCGTGTGTACACTACGCGCAACCTTCAGGGAACAATCCAGTGACACGCGCCGGCTCATCAGCTTCCACGCACCGTGGACTGTCGGATGGTGTCCACCACGTGTCAAAATAATATGCCGCGTGGCCTCACGCACCACGTGGCTTTTCTACAAAAAAAAAATTGTTTTTTTTGGATCCTGGTTCAACAGTCTGGGCCTCACTTGTTGGCCCTGGACTTAATTCATTTTTTTTAGGCTTCACTGTTTGGGCCTAAAGGTTGAGCCTGGAGTTAAAAAAATTTCTTTTAATTCTCTGGCCCAGACGTCTTTTAAAAACAAAAAAAAAAACTTTTTTTTAAAAAAACCGAAACGACGTCGTTTTGGAGGCTCGAGGTTGTTTTCAACCTCCGACGGGTCGACCCGGACCCGGTTACAGGCATGGGTCGGGTCCGTCGACCCGAAACCTTCTCTCCTCTGTATCTCCTCCATCCGAAGTTCATTTTGGGCTTTTTTGGTGTCGTTTTCGATCATTTTTCTGAGCTCTACGCAATGAGACTAATTTTAAATCCTAATTCTCTGATTTTAAAATGACACAATGCTAAAAGAATTTAGTTTTTCATGCTTTCTCTCTCTAAGTTCTTTTGTTTTATGGTTCTAGGCTTCTGGAGTTTACAATTAAAACATATAAGTAGGAACTAGAGAAAACTATATATATATATATATAAGCATGAACCAAAACATATATATATGTACGTACATGCGATTGGGTCTTTGTTCCTCTTTTTTTCTCTTTACACACACATGAATATATCTAGAACAAAAAAAACGCTGGCCACCACAATCACAGAGATCAGGAAAAAATAAAGAACCATATATACTCATACAAACACCAATATATTTTCTTTCAAACTTACGAAAGAAGACGAAAACATACACATACAACGGAAGCAACATGATAATACATATATATATATATATATATATATATATATATTTGAAAATAATAATATGCACATCATATTGTCATAATGGAGGTCATAATTTCATACAGGAAAACTTGGCTTTGATACCATGTAAGAATAATTGGGCGTACCTGGAGTGCGACCATTTATCTCTTATACCCACACTAATCGTATCACAGTAGTGGAAGCGATTATGATGCACAGCAAATACACCACGATAGGAAGAAGAAAAGAGAAATATAGTAGAGGGAATAGGAATTCAAAGTGGCAGAGTTTCTGTATGTTAATTCAAGTGTCTTGCAACTGAATCCCTTTACGTCTATTTATAAGGTTCCATGCACCCCTTCCTCTTCTACTAACATGTCCTTCCATCAGAGAGGCAAGATATCCTTTCGATTGAGAGATATATGTTAGAACCGGCTATCACCCAAGAGGGGGGGTGAATTGGGTGTATAATAAAAACTTAAGAACTTTAGAAATCTTTTCGTATCTTAACGAAAGCGGTAAGCATGAAGGTTTATAAATCAACAGTTAGATTAAATAATATATGCTGGAAATATAAGAGCTTAGGGAAGAGAATATGCAAACTGTGATTTATCCTGGTTCGGTCCAATCTGTGATGGCCTACGTCCAGTCCCCAGGCTCCTCCTGAGATTTTCAAATCCACTATCTTCTTGTTTAATCCGGGCACAAGAAAAGCCTTTACAATCCCACAAGTTTAGCCGGGTACTTGTGAAACCTTTTACAAATCTCTCACTGAAAAACTCCCCCTTACGGCAAGTCTTACGAGCAGAGCAATCCCGAAGATCTTCCTCTCCTGCTTACTCATGCAAGTCTTACGAGCAGCAACGTTCTCTCCTGCTTACACCCCTGTAAGTCTTATGAGCAGCAACGTTCTCTACTGCTTGCACCTTGTAAGTCTTACGAGCAGAATGTCTTACGGCAATTCTCTCTACTGCTTCCCCGTAAGAAAATCAACCCTCTCAAGGTCCCTCTACCTTGAGATCAACTCAAAAATATAGTTGAAGGTGTATACAGACTCTCTCACAGAGTGGATATAATCTCACTGAAGTACAATACAAATAATCACTCTCTCAACGATAAGTAATATAGAAACTGAAAAACAGAGAGTGTATGGGTAGAAGCAGAGGATTCACATTTCTATCATTTTTCTCGTAGTTGCTCGCTGTCTCTGTTTTTCTGCGTTTTTCTCTGTCTTTCACAGTCCCCCATCGATGTTGAATGGTTTCTCATTTATAGTTGATGAAGATGATGATCGTTGTGAGCATTCGTCCGTTGGAGTCATTTTGACCGTTGTGCATATTTGAAGAACTACCCACTTTGAAATATCCGTTGCAGATTGGAGCGTCTCGTTGAACAGCAAGAGGATTCATTTTGAGCTGTACATCACGTTGTGGACCGTTTTGTGTTTCAGACAATTTCTCATGGTGGGTCATTTGCTTGTCGTGGTTGGTAGCCGCCATTCGGTGTGTAATAATGGAGTTCACCAAAATTGACATTTATTTGAATCTGCAATCCGAATGTTTAATATCCTGTTTCACACTTGAAATATATGTTAGCTAACATTTAAAATCAATAACAAGTGAAAACACACTGATTCAATAACATATAATCAAATCTTCTTCCAGAATATCACTCGAGCATGAATATGCTCACTCGAGTGATATCGAGATTTTACTCCTTGATCTTCAGTTTTAAGTCTGTGCTCGCATAGGATTTCAGAGAGACAGAATTCTCACTCGCGAGTGATCTACGGCCTCACTCGAGCACAACTCCTCCTGCTCGAGTGATGTTGCATTTTCCACTGTGAGTGTCTTCTCGGGTCGTCACTCGCATACCATTTTAACAAGAGTAAGATTTTGTACTCGCGGGTGATTTGGTCCTTCACTCGAGCACACATATTCCTGCTCGAGTGAGAAGAATATTCTCAAGTAATATACCATTTATACAAGCACTCGCATCAGATTTGGAGAGGGATAGAATTTTCACTCGCAAGTGCCGATGCGTCACTCGAGCACATGAGGTTGTGCTCGAGCACACTTGCTCTTCTCTGAACTTCTTGACTCTCGGCCAAACACTCGCAGTCTCTTGCTCGAGTACTGAATGCTCATGCTCGAGCATTGATGTCTCTGCTCGAGTGAATGAAGGAAGCATGCCATTACTTGCTCTCGGCCAAACACTCGCAGACCCTCACTCGCATGTGTGCTCGAGTGAGAATGACTTCTCTGCTCGAGTGCAACCTCCAGTGCTCGAGTGATGCGATTTTCTTCACGTTTCAGCTGCTTCTGGACATCACTCGCACAACATTTTCAGAGAGAAAGTTTTTGCACTCGCGGGTGATGTGGGGCCACTTTAGAAAAAATTTGATCATTTGATTCAAATGATGTATCATAAGAATGCTCTTGTCATATGCATTCCAATGCAACAAGAATCAGCTCCAAACTCCTTGTATTCTGCAAGTTATGATCGAAAGAGTGTATATTTCGCTAGTCTGCACAAGCGTCAACTTCCAGAAGGTATAGCTTCTAGAATATACGTTCCAATTAGGCAAATTACCTATCCATGGAAAGCTCTCTGAGTCTACTTTCATTTGGCACTGGTCTCGTCTCAATCCGATGTGTGGTTTGTGAGTTATACTCAAAATACCGAACCTGTGTCAGAAAGTGACAGTGATTTCAGTTTCATTTTCGATGAATCATATCTCCTCCATTGGATCTTCTTTCAATGTGATTCGGGTGCCAATTTTACGTGTTGGGAGTCTTCGTTCATATGCCACCGAGTTCGGGTCAATCCGACGTGTGGTTTGAAAGATATGATCAAAATACCAGACCTCGCTCAGGCTGAACGTAAAACAGAGTAGAACAGAATATGCACCCGTGCTCGAGTGAAGTGGTCTGTGCTCGAGCATGTTCTTCCTGTGCTCGAGCATAACACCTTGTGCTCGAGCATAACACCTCTAGAAGTGCCAAAACTCATATATAAGTCATCTTAGCTTCATATTAACATATTCCAACCATTATTTGATCATAGAAACCTCCGGTATCATAATAGAAACCTCTAGTATCACTTCTAACAACTTGAATCTTGATCTTCTTGTAAGATCTAACAAGTTCTTCATTCTTCATAATCCAAGTAAGCATCTCCTTGACTATCTTCAATTTCTTTCTTCTTCTTCCTCTTGTTCATTTTCATTAATTCAATCTTCTTCATTCTTTGCTTGACTAATCTACAAAATATGTAACATTAAATATAGTAGTTAGTCAAAGAAATAGATTATATGAACTTTTTGCTCTTATCACTTAATATCTATATTTGACATCATCAAAACTAATCATATCTAACATTCTCCCCCTTTTTGATGATGACAAATCCTTTAAGAAAAATATGTCTGAGTGCAACATACATATATAATGCAGAGTGCAACATACATATTTTTCTTACATTTTTCTCCCCCTATTTGACATCAGCAAAAAGTTTGAGATATATAAGAAGTAAATAGAGAAGAAATTACTTTAATCAAAATGAATGAACCAAGAAAACAATTTACACTCCCCATATGAGAAAGTACTTCCATTTTTAATGAGAGGGAAAAAATTTGGAGAGGTTTTCAAGAAAACTTCTATAATCAAGATAAATAAAATATATGAAACGTATTCTTGAAATGTAAAGAGTGAAGGTTTAGAAATGCTCATGTAGATTTGGAAAAATGATGAAGCGCTCCACGAAGTCCGTTGCTTTATCCTTTGGCAATGCTAGTTCATGATGATGTACACCACACTTCTGTTATGTAACTCAATATATATTTATGTTGTTGCTAGGATTCTCCAATTGAGTTGAGCTTCTGTTTAGCATGTTCAATGCTCAGTTATATTGCTTTGAATGTTGTAGCCAATATATATTCCTTGACTGAGCGTTAAAAAAACATCCTCAAGGTTGATAGAGTCTTCTTGTAGTATGTTGAGGAATGCTATTGCACAAAACAAATTCTCCTGTCATAAATTTAAATCTTTCTTTGCAAAGAGAATTGTTAGGTCAATCAAGTAACAAACTATTCCTTTCCTTATGATATATTAAAATTAAAATCATGAAAAGAACAATGTAAGAATAACTCATCATCAAAACTAATCAAGACATGGTGAATATAGATGAGTATATTAAAAGGATTTTCTTTCAAATAGGAGATGAGCTTTCAACATATAAAACACATGTGAATGTGAAGCTCCCCCTTAATTGATGCATGGTTTTAAAAATTTTAGGAAAACAGTTAATAAGTCTCCTGGATTTGAGAAACCATTGGAAGCTTTATAGAGAAAATGATTTTGGCGGTATGAAGATTTAGAGAGAAATTAAATGGCAATGCTAATGAGAGGTTTTAAGAGATACAACCTAATATCACCTGAGTAGTCACTTGAGTGATTCTACTTGACCATTGCTTGATTGTTTACTCAAGTGGTGCAACTCAAAGAATTTGAATTAAGCAAGAATACAATACCTCACTCGAGTAATATCGTAATCACTCGAGTCATAATCCTCTGTAGTCCATTGATACATCGTTGGCTAGTTACTTGTCTGAATATATGATCTAACGATGTAATCTCTGTTGCTACTAGAAGATACCAAATTGAGCTCGGAGTAAGGCTTTATGTGCATATTGGCTTAGTATGTGTCCCTTGCATAGCAAACATCATTGAGAACTTTTAATTTCACCATAGCACATAACACCCTTATTTTGTCATTCATCATCTCAGATAGAACTTTGAAGTTCTGGCTCACTAAGTCACACATCTACTTCATCTTATCATTGACTGATGATCTCAGCATTGTTTGTAGTAAGCTTTGTGTGAAAGAATTAAAGCTCCTCTCTCAGAAAGCCTTAGACAAATGGACCAAAGCATGAAGAATCATGGAGGCCAACTCTAGCAAATTGTCGTCTCTCATTTATTGGCCTTATTCACCATAGCTCTAGTGTAGGTATAGCAGATAATCCAATGAAGATTTAGACATGGAGCTAGGATAGTAGTTAAGAATTCTCATAGGCTCATCAAGCTTGATGATTCTGTGCATCTCAACATTTTCCTCTGAACATCTCTGTTGGCTCCATATCATAGTGAAAATGTCTGATCACCTTGAAATGATAAGGAAGGTGGGTAGGCAACAAAGATTCATATTGGATAAACTTATTCTTGGCTCTGTGCTGCTTTGAAATAATCTCCTCTGGGTCAACTAAGAGATCTTCCTTCTCTTTCTCTTTCTCTGATTGTATCACTAGCTAGTTATTTGCTAGTGATGGAGTGTCATTTGAGTAATATCACATATTCTGCTTCAACTCATGCTGCAACACTATCAGTCATGCCTTTTCTGTTAGCCTTTGGTCTTTGTATCCAAAAGTAGAGCATTTTGGTCAACTCCTGCAAACGTATAATGATATGCTCTTTGGTACCCAACTTCTCTTGGGTCCGTACAATATTAGATATAACAACTCTTATGCTCTTATGCAATTAATCATATGAAATTTGAGCAAAGAGTATCATAAACCAACAAAGACTAAGATATAATTTTATTCAATAGAATCAATTTAAACCATTAGATCATGCAGAGTAATGAATAAATGATATCAATGAATGGTGATTTTCAAAGATCAATGATAATTTGTAAATACGTTTTATATAGAAAATATGTCATTGATATGATTTTTATGCAATCCATGTAAGTTGAATCAAAAAGAGTAGAGAATCTATCCATAATGACCAACTTTTATGAAATGATAAATCATGAATGAAACCAAATTTTCAAGAATGATAATGAGATATGCAAATTGTTTCAAAATCTCAAATGTTCTTTTGAATCATAAATATGCATTATGACATTAAGATTTTGAATGCATGAAAACTCATTTATGAATCTTGTTAAATACCAATGCTTATGCCAAAAACAATGGAAGTCAACAGTTGTAAAATATATATCAGAAAGCTTCACTAAGGAATTCAACTAAGATAACATGTTAATTATAAGAGTTAACATGTTGGAGAATTTTCTCAAGAACAAAAGTCATATGAAGAATGAATTAGCCAAAATGGTTTATCTTGACATATATAAGCATGATGACTTTAGTATAGATCAAGAGATAACCTTGCCTCTTAGAGTTGCGTCTTAAAATGGATAAATATTTAAGGCAGCAAGACTTAAAGTGCAAGATTCTAGTTACTCAAAAATGGTTGAAGACAAATGGTAATGCATTTGAGCAACAATATGAGTATAAAAATTTATGGATGATGAAGCACATACTCATTGATCAAAATGACTAGAGTTTTAGAATATCCCGGTAAGTTATTCCACAATAATGGTTAATGCATTAAGATTCAATGCACTAATGAACATTTATAATTCTTGGAATAACATGGCCAACTAATGATTTATGCATTAGGCACAAGGCTTTCACATATAGAATTCTTTTCTAGAGAATACACTTGAAACTCATATAGATAGTTAACTTGTTAGACATAAGATCTAACTTATTAGAAAATGAAGATTGAGGAGTTTAAGTAGTAACAGGTTTAAGATTAAGAAACAAGTATGTGAATGATGAGGAAAACTCTAGTGGATGGATTTGAAGCATTTCTGACTTTCAGTATACATAAATATTAACTTCCAATTTTGAAACCAATTTAAATGCAAATAAAATATGAAAAATTTTCAAATAATGTGTATGCATTTTTATAACAAGATGAATTTGAAATCCAAGTAAATTTATGAAATTTGCATTTCAAATTTCCAATACATAGAAAAATTATGCATAATTTGGAATCTAGGTACAATTTTTAAATATGCATTTCGAAACTCAAATACATAGAAATATTATGCACAATTTCACTTTCAGTCCATTTAGCAATCTAAAAACAATTTAAAACCCATAAATGATTGATTGCTAATGGTATGTAGTAATGAACAAGAATTTACCACTCAAATTGAGTTGGAAACAATGAGTACGATGGTTGAGTTTTGAAATTACTGATACAGCGTACCTGGCTTGAGTGTAACTTGTAGACACCCAAGTTAATTTCCATCTCTTTGTATCTTTGTACTCAAGTCCTCCAAGATCACTTGAGTAATCCATGTTTTGAAGCTAATTTATGCATTTGTGTCTGTGGCTTTCATGAGTTCTTGTTGAACTTTTAGGTGAGTTCTCTATGCACTTAAATGTGCTCCCGTCTAACTCGAGTATGTGACATTTTTCTTGATGAACACGAGAGTGTCAGTACTCGAGTGTTAACATGCCTTGCACTCGACTGTTCACTTCTGCTTTCTAGTGTCATGATTCTTTTTCAAATTATTCCTGCAAAAATCATATAACCCTTTTTCTTCCTTCGGTATCCAATTCTACTTGGATCCACTTATGGTTAGCTTGAAAGAATCATAATTCACATGCTCTAAGAATATAATTAATTTGAGACAATTGAGCACAATGAATTAAACATGTCTTTATGCATAAGAGAAATATTTTCTTTTCAAATCATTATACATGCATAAAGAATTAACCTGTATTACAATCCCTTTATAAATAAACCTATTAAATGGCTTTTTAAGGGATGTGAAAATATAATTTCAAAATTATTTTCAATCCTCATTCCTAAGATTCCAAAATATAAAACCTCAATAAATATTACAGATAATAGTATAGGAGGTTTTATCATTGTGTACCTTTGCCTTAGATATTTGGAGGATTGCTTCTGCATACCTACTGCATCTTTCTTTGAAGTTCTGTTTTTGCATATTTGGCTTGGGATTATGCAAATCTTTCTCATGTGATGTAGGCTTCGAGAATCTTTTTCTTTGTGAATGAGAGATCCTTCCCTTCTTGTTCTTCTCAAGATAGTTGAATGGTACATTGTGGTAGCCCTTCGTTGAGGTAGAACATACTCCTTTTATCCATTGCTTCTTTCTCTGTTTATACTCTGTAACCCCAGCAATGGTTGATCCAAGAGTTCTCCTAATTGATGTGAATCTCCATTTAGGTGCATTAGGAACTCATGGAATCTTCTTCATTTTCTCAGTACCCTTTTGTCCATTCTTTCTAGGATCAATCTGCACACATGAAACACCATATGGACATTTTGGTACCCACTTTGCTTTGGGTCTTTGAACGTTAGCATTTGAACTTACTTGCGTTTTAGGAATCCAAACAAGTTTATTGCTTACATGTCTCTTCGGTACCCAAATATACTTATTTCTCACATGGGAATTTCTTCTAATATAGCATGTATGAGAAATATGACCGGATTTACCACAATAATTGCAAATTGTATGAAGATATGCATTATGAGATATCATGCAAGTATTATGTCGATCATGAGAGTAGACATTCGAATGTATTTTATTTGAATATTCTTTCTTCCGAACAAACTTTCCAGCATATTTGAAAACATTTTTTCTTTTCTCAATAGAATCAACACTTGGTTGAGAAACAAACTTTTGTAGACTCTGAAAATCATTTTTATGAAAATCACACAAAGAATTGGAACTTTTTACCTTAAGTTCATCTTGAGCCCTGGAGAGTGATTTTTCATGTTCGTCCATACTGAGCTCTTTTCGGGAATCCTCTTCTTCTTGTTTATTCATGTTGACTGTATGGAAGTGTTCTATGAATTTTTCATCTTCTTCATCAACTTCCAATTGTTCATGCATAGTAGATGCGTAGCGTGTAGTTTCACATAAACTGTCAACACTTTCAACTTCAACACAATTGTTAGAAGCATAAATAGAATCAAGAGTGTCCCAGATATGTTTAGCATTAGAACAAAATCTAATTTTCTCAAAATCATTTTCGGTTAAAGCACTATACAGAATTTTCATTGCTCTAATGTTCAACGAAAACATTTTCTTTTCACTTTCTGTCCAATCCTTTCTTGGTTTGAAATCAAAAGCTTTTCTAAAAACATTCCACATATCAAAATCAAAAGCTTTTATAAAACTAGTCATTCTAGCTTTCCAAAACCAAAAATCAATATCTTTCAAAAACGGTGGGACTGTATAATCAAAACCTTCTGGAAATATAAAACACCCAAAATCAGCCATTGTAACTCTTGAGACGGTTAAGTCCTTTAAACAAGAGCCCGGACTCTGATACCAAATGTTAGAACCGGCTATCACCCAAGAGGGGGGGTGAATTGGGTGTATAATAAAAACTTAAGAACTTTAGAAATCTTTTCGTATCTTAACGAAAGCGGTAAGCATGAAGGTTTATAAATCAACAGTTAGATTAAATAATATATGCTGGAAATATAAGAGCTTAGGGAAGAGAATATGCAAACTGTGATTTATCCTGGTTCGGTCCAATCTGTGATGGCCTACGTCCAGTCCCCAGGCTCCTCCTGAGATTTTCAAATCCACTATCTTCTTGTTTAATCCGGGCACAAGAAAAGCCTTTACAATCCCACAAGTTTAGCCGGGTACTTGTGAAACCTTTTACAAATCTCTCACTGAAAAACTCCCCCTTACGGCAAGTCTTACGAGCAGAGCAATCCCGAAGATCTTCCTCTCCTGCTTACTCATGCAAGTCTTACGAGCAGCAACGTTCTCTCCTGCTTACACCCCTGTAAGTCTTATGAGCAGCAACGTTCTCTACTGCTTGCACCTTGTAAGTCTTACGAGCAGAATGTCTTACGGCAATTCTCTCTACTGCTTCCCCGTAAGAAAATCAACCCTCTCAAGGTCCCTCTACCTTGAGATCAACTCAAAAATATAGTTGAAGGTGTTTACAGACTCTCTCACAGAGTGGATATAATCTCACTAAAGTACAATACAATTAATCACTCTCTTAACGATAAGTAATATAGAAACTGAAAAACAGAGAGTGTATGGGTAGAAGCAGAGGATTCACATTTCTATCATTTTTCTCGTAGTTGCTCGCTGTCTCTGTTTTTCTACGTTTTTCTCTGTCTTTCACAGTCCCCCATCGATGTTGAATGGTTTCTCATTTATAGTTGATGAAGATGATGACCGTTGTGAGCATTCGTCCGTTGGAGTCATTTTGACCGTTGTGCATATTTGAAGAACTACCCACTTTGAAATATCCGTTGCAGATTGGAGCGTCTCGTTGAACAGCAAGAGGATTCATTTTGAGCTGTACATCACGTTGTGGACCGTTTTGTGTTTCAGACAATTTCTCATGGTGGGTCATTTGCTTGTCGTGGTTGGTAGCCGCCATTCGGTGTGTAATAATGGAGTTCACCAAAATTGACATTTATTTGAATCTGCAATCCGAATGTTTAATATCCTGTTTCACACTTCTAACATTTAAAATCAATAACAAGTGAAAACACACTGATTCAATAACATATAATCAAATTTTCTTCCAGAATATCACTCGAGCATGAATATGCTCACTCGAGTGATATTGAGATTTTACTCCTTGATCTTCAGTTTTAAGTCTGTGCTCGCATAGGATTTCAGAGAGACAGAATTCTCACTCGCGAGTGATCTACGGCCTCACTCGAGCACAACTCCTCCTGCTCGAGTGATGTTGCATTTTCCACTGTGAGTGTCTTCTCGGGTCGTCACTCGCATACCATTTTAACAAGAGTAAGATTTTGTACTCGCGGGTGATTTGGTCCTTCACTCGAGCACACATATTCCTGCTCGAGTGAGAAGAATATTCTCAAGTAATATACCATTTATACAAGCACTCGCATCAGATTTGGAGAGGGATAGAATTTTCACTCGCAAGTGCCGATGCGTCACTCGAGCACATGAGGTTGTGCTCGAGCACACTTGCTCTTCTCTGAACTTCTTGACTCTTGGCCAAACACTCGCAGTCTCTTGCTCGAGTACTGAATGCTCATGCTCGAGCATTGATGTCTCTGCTCGAGTGAATGAAGGAAGCATGCCATTACTTGCTCTCGACCAAACACTCGCAGACCCTCACTCGCATGTGTGCTCGAGTGAGTATGACTTCTCTGCTTGAGTGCAACCTCCAGTGCTCGAGTGATGCGATTTTCTTCACGTTTCAGCTGCTTTTGGACATCACTCGCACAACATTTTCAGAGAGAAAGTTTTTGCACTCGCGGGTGATGTGGGGCCACTTTAGAAAAAATTTGATCATTTGATTCAAATGATGTATCATAAGAATGCTCTTGTTATATGCATTCCAATGCAACAAGAATCAGCTCCAAACTCCTTGTATTCTGCAAGTTATGATCGAAAGAGTGTATATTTCGCTAGTCTGCACAAGCGTCAACTTCCAGAAGGCATAGCTTCTAGAATATACGTTCCAATTAGGCAAATTACCTATCCATGGAAAGCTCTCTGAGTCTACTTTCATTTGGCACTGGTCTCGTCTCAATCCGATGTGTGGTTTGTGAGTTATACTCAAAATACCGAACCTGTGTCAGAAAGTGACGGTGATTTCAGTTTCATTTTCGATGAATCATATCTCCTTCATTGGATCTTCTTTCAATGTGATTCTGGTGCCAAATTTACGTGTTGGGAGTCTTCGTTCATATGCCACCGATTTCGGGTCAATCCGACGTGTGGTTTGAAAGATATGATCAAAATACCAGACCTCGCTCAGGCTGAACGTAAAACAGAGTAGAACAGAGTATGCACCCGTGCTCGAGTGAAGTGGTCTGTGCTCGAGCATGTTCTTCCTGTGCTCGAGCATAACACCTCTAGAAGTGCCAAAACTCATATATAAGTCATCTTAGCTTCATATTAACATATTCCAACCATTATTTGATCATAGAAACCTCCGGTATCATAATAGAAACCTCTAGTATCACTTCTAACAACTTGAATCTTGATCTTCTTGTAAGATCTAACAAGTTCTTCATTCTTCATAATCCAAGTAAGCATCTCCTTGACTATCTTCAATTTCTTTCTTCTTCTTCCTCTTGTTCATTTTCATTAATTCAATCTTCTTCATTCTTTGCTTGACTAATCTACAAAATATGTAACATTAAATATAGTAGTTAGTCAAAGAAATAGATTATATGAACTTTTTGCTCTTATCACTTAATATCTATATTTGACATCATCAAAACTAATCATATCTAACAATATATTGTTTCAGTGAAACAATACCACTTGAAGAGTCATATTGCATCGGATAAAAAAAATGACTCATAACATTTTGGAAAATATTACATATATCCACCTAAGCATTTATATTATTTATACTTTGACCGCAATCCTATTGGGTTTAGGCCCAATCCACCAAGGGTGGACTAGGCTATTTTCTAACAAAAACAGAGTTAAGAAATTTTAAGATTTGGGATTTGAAAGGATGATTTGAGTGATAGATAAATTGTTATTATTCTCCTAAAGAAGATTAAAGTGAGTCAATTATGGGTTTAATTACTTGTTATTTACTATTGTATTAGTTAGCAATTCTTGCTAATTTTATTAACATGTAATTATATATTTATTGTAGAGTGACTTGAATTTGGCTAGTTGGACTTGAATTTTCTCAAGTTTAGTTCTTGTGTCGAATTTGAAGTAATTACTTTCAAATTTGTCTTGTATACTGATAATGACCTTCGTTATTGCCTAATTTACACCAGGAAAGGAAACACGCGAGAGAATAATAGAACTTAATTCCTTGATTAATTTTATTAAATAAGTGGAATATTCCACCAGTTGAGTCAGTAGCTAAATTTAAGGGTTGTTACTAAATTTAAGGGTTGTTAGTATCCACTAGTGAGTCAATAGCTAGATTTAAGAGTTGTTGGTATTTTTTTGAATTTCAAATTTAATTTCATAATTCTGTTATTATCTCTTTGTAATCAGCCATTATAAATTGGCTTCTCATCTTATCAATAAAGGCATCGAATTTCAGAAAATATATTCCTTTGCTAATGGATTACAGTGCAACTAGAGGAGCACATCGTCCTACTATGAATCTTCATGAGAGAAGTCTAAGCGTTTTAGCATGCCGCTATGTGGACGAGGTTATAATTGGAGCACCATGAGAAGTGTCAAGGGATATGGTTGGTTCATAAACTCTGTAGTTAGATTGTTTTGGAATGTTTCTTTGTTCATGCGGTTAATATTACTTAGATCAATGATCATTTAATGGAGGAAATATTATCTATGTATTATGAATGTATTTAGAAATATTAAACTTTAAACTGAATGACAATTAGTACATGACATTTTCCCCCCCATGTTTTGAATGTTGAGCCTGTGTTGTTATTTTAATTGCTAGGGAAATGAAGTATGGGAGTAGGGCCTGAGGGAACTAGAATCCTTCCATTCCTTCATAACCTATCTTTTTTCTTCAGATGAAACTAACATGTCGATTGGCTTTTTCTATGCATGTTTTACAGTAGCCATGCTTCTATTGTTGTCTGCAAAGCAGCAAAACGTGTCTTCTGAATGCTGAGTAGAGTTGGTTAAGAACTTAAGATGTCTTGCTAGGTTCATTAGCAAAGATGTAGCTGCTATTTAGCTTAATATGTTTGAAGAGATCTCTAATTTAATATAAAGTGTTAATGCTTTCCTGTTTATAATATTTTCAAAAGTAGTAGTTAAGTAACTACCCATACATTCATTGTTGTGATGTACTTATGGTTGAATTTCTGTTGAGTGCAGCTCACAACATTTAACATCTCATTAGTTGTCCATGGTACCATAGCAGAAAATAATGATTTTCAGAAGGCAAGTTTGCATATTTTATACCAAATTCTGATTTATGTACTGTTATTACTGCTTATTCCTGATAAAGGTAAAGTTTCATGGAAGAATACTCTTATTTTATTGTGAACAATCTGAATTACAGTGTGCAAGAACCAAAAAATAAATAGTTACCAGAGCAAGAAGATAGCACTCAGGCCATGCTCCAGATAAGGGAAGAAAGAAGAAAATAAAACACAATAATTTGGGTAATAAACGCCTAACTATAAACTAAAGAAGGTAAGAAAGGGTAACAGAGGAGGTAAAGAAAAAGTATCTGTTGCAAGAAATCTGGGGATTAAAAGAAGATTTGGGTCAGTAATTTTTCATGCCAGATCTGGAATGTTTTCCGGATTCGGTCACCCTTAATTATTTAACCAAATCAGTCTCCAATCCTTATAGATTTCAAACCCAGGTGCCAATAGAAGGCAATAACTTGCTTTTGTTATGTATAAAATTACACTATTTAGGTGGCTACTGACACTGGTTTTTCATACAGGAAGATAGTAATCCATATGCTGTTCCCATCAGCATGGGCATCTTCCAAATCTTAGAAAGCCCTCGAGATATCACAACAACTGCAATAATTAGAAGGATTGTAGCAAATCATGAGGCGTACCAGGTAATTCTCTTTTTCCATACGTTCTGTTACTTAGGTTCTGCTCATTGTACTCGTCTCGCTGCATTTGTGATACCATTGGAAACTTTTATGTGTGCGCTTCTTTTTCTTGAATTGAATTGTTACCCGAGATCTCATTTATTTGCTCTTAATCTTATGTTTGAAAACGTAGATGAAGATGTTTGAAGCACTTTTATGGAGATGCTTGTAACCTTCCATGAATTTCCCATCTATCTTAGGCATTTCGTATTTTTTTTAGACCGACGAATCAAGTAATATTTTTATTCTAATTTTTGTTGGAATCTCGGTGATTTTCAGTTCGTTCATTTTCTAGTTGTCCTTTATTTACCTCACAGGATCTTAACATCGTTGTTATTTTTTCTCATTACAGCATGTCTTTAACTTGTATTATTTCCTCATGTCATGTGCTTACAAGTTTCGTCCTATTTGCTGATGATTACCATTGTCATAATTGTTTTCCATTATGCATGCAGAAACGCAATGAAAAGAAGGGAGAGAGTGAGAAAAGATACTACGAGGGTAAGTCATACGTGTCTGGTGACTGATTTTATGGATCGTTCTTTATCTGCTGTGAAGGATATATGTTTCTGGTTTTTTTCATCTTTCTTTCTTTTCCCTCTTAACCATATATTTAGGATTTCTTGCGGTTAGATTACATTTGCCTCGCGCAAATGATTATGTTATCTTTGCAAGTCAGAACCTTGAGATTACTGTATTACTTTTTTCTTTTTTTGGGGGGTGAGGTATTTATTGTATTACCTTTGTTTTGGCTACTGTGCGATTGCCTTATTGCTTGTTTTAGGCTATAATGTGATTATTGTATTACTGTGATGGGAGAACATAATTAGGAAATTTTGATAAGATACTCGTACTGTTTTTATTTTCCTGTTTCCTTTTTTTGGGAGAATCCTAATTGGTCCTTTTGGGCTAATAAGGTTGGTGCTTGTGAAAATGCTCAAAATATGAATCCCTTCAACGCAACATAGAAGGTTTCAGCATGTAAAGTATGGTTGGTTATGTGTTTCAATATATTCACATATTTTTGAATCACATAATATAGTTTCGGGATTACCTTATGTATTTTCAATGCGTCGCATGGGATATTTCAGAAAATATGTTTTAATAATATATTATAAGATGTATTCACTTGTTAAAAATTTGAATGGCTATCCTCATAATTTATTTGGGTTGAGTATGGTGTTAAAACCAAGGTTTTCAGAGCCCGGCCAGTTAGACCGTCACCTGAACAACAGTTTGGATTTTGCCTTTAGGCCATTTCAAGAGTTAGACCACCACTTTAGGATGTTATTTACTCGTCATCGAGACAGAAGTCACTATTGAATTAGGACCTGAAACGGTTTTAACAGGACAGGTCATTATGAGCTGATTAGAAAATAAAAAAGTACAAAAAAAATGTATAAAATATTTTAGCTATGTTTTTTGACTTAATTTTCACCTTTATAATTTTATTGTAAAAAAAGTACTGTTTTTCTTTTATATTTTTTCCAATACTCATTTTTATATTACATGTCATAATCAGAGTTCTCTAACCTGGACCAGACTGGCCAAACCGGACTGGAAACTTGCCACCTGGCTAGTAAACCGGTTCGGTCCGGGTCAGGTTTTTGATTTTTTTAAAATCTTTTTTTTCTTTTATATTTTTCCTTTATAATTTCATACTATAAACCTAAACTTTTCCATATCTCACCGGTTTGGTTCTGGTTTAGCTATTGTTTGACTCTGGTCTGACCCACTGACCCTTGATCAAGTACTCCAACCGGTTCATTGACTGGTCCGGGTTTAATTACCTTGGTCATAATACAATTATAATTTTGACAATTTTAATTTTGTTTAATTTCAATAGTGTCAACTAATATAATTTAAAATGTGTTTTTGGTATTTAAATTTTATTTATAATAAGTGATACGTAATTAAAATATATTTTTTATTTTATCTTGTTAGGTATATGTTGTGACTTTGTTAATTTTTTTTATTAAATTGGATCAAGGCCCCCTATCTACTTAATGATATGGTTAATTTTTCTTTTTGTTATGCTATAACTAGTATTTTGTAATATTTCTATTTTATTATTAATATCTTTTTTCCTTATAATTAAAAAATATTAAAATGGATTTAAGGATTAATTATATTTTAATCATTATATATTTATATAATATTATTTTAATTTAATTAGTATGTCACCTGTTCGATCATACGGTCCAACCGATCTGACAATTTGAATAATGACTTGTTATCTTTCTAGCTTGATATCTGATATGACTTTTAAAACATTGATTAAAACCCAACCCGGGTCGGTAGGCTTCATCAATAGATTGGTGAACCAATCCCTTAGCTAGTTTAGGCAAGTCAGGTAAGGGGCTCAGACAAGGCCGAGTTAGATTTTATCTTCTTTTCCTTTATTAAGCCTAAACTGATGTCATTTTAAGTCCGAAAAACTGTACAGCTAGTAAAACTTTTTAATAGTTCTGTTTTAATAAAACTTGTGATCGTCTATTTATTTAGATATTACTATTTTTATGATTATAATGAAATTTTTTGTACATTTTGTTTAAATTATATTATTTTAATTTTAACCAATCCAACATTGAATAATCTTACTCACCAACCTTTAAACTATTATATAACTAGTTTTTTGACTGGTCTCATTTTCAATACCTTGGTGCATTTTTGCTGAACTTGCAAATTGATTCTCTGAGTTTATTGTTATGATGTTTCCAGCTTACGGAATCATATTAAGTCACTTTTTCCATATGTTTGAATGGAGAGAAAATTAAGGGAGAAAAAAATACTACGAGGGAAAACTCTCAACAATAGTAATTTTTTTTTACTCTTTTAGAAAGTTTTCATTTCTAGTATTCCTTTCCCCCTATTTCCCCTCCACTTTTCTCTATATCCAAACATAAGGTTAAGCTGGCATTAACTACAAACTTGGTTGAATTCATGAGTTCACACATAAAGTTTACTATTTTTGTATTTCTAACTTATAAAAATGTGTTGACCCACTCTTAAACTTGTGTTAGCTTTTAGATTTAATCATGTTCAATGGTTTCATAACTTCATAAAAGTTTCTTGTTGAATAAGATAATCTATGAATATTGATAGATTTAATTTCAATTATTTGGATTTGAAATATATTTAAATCAATTTGTTATCATTTTCTATATTTTAATTATTTAATCATTATATTTTTAATATCTATTTATTGATAAAAATAAAGTCTTAAAAGTTTAAGATTTATACCTGTCACGAGTTCTCTTATGAGTTTGACGACCTCGCCTTGGGGCTAGGAGAATAAAAAAGAGAAGGTAGTTTGTATTTAATATAATGTCCTAATAAAACATCCTTAACTTTCTACATAAATCAGACATCTGTTTTTTTAATTTTTTAAGTGTGCGAGATTGCGTAAAAGGTGCTGTGCGGCTGTTGGAAAAAAAAAAAGAGGTGCTGTGCAGCTAATTAATAAGAAGTAATGGCATTGAAAATTAAATTGAGAGCAAAACTCAATATTTAAGCTACGTGTGCTTTAAGGCCTTGTTTGATATGTGGGAATGAAGGGTAGGGATTGGAATTATGGTAGGGATTAATGCGTTTTGCTTTGTTTGGTGCGGGTGATTGAGAATGACTTGGGATTGGCAATCCCAACAATGTGGGATTAGAGCAATACCAACTCCCCTTGGTATTGGAAGAGCAGTATCAGGATTGAAAAATCTTGGGACAAAAGTATCCCTGTTCGCATCCTAGAATTTCCTTCACCATACCACCTCCATCTTCTCTGAAGCCAACACTCACCATCTCCATCGGCTCCTCTAATTCACAGAGCCACCATCTCCACTACCTCCTCCACCATTATTCATCCGTTTTCCCTATCTTCCATCTGTTGCCCCATTCATAACGCACATGGGTTCCAGTCTCTAACGACAATCAAGTCTCCCACGTGGGCGACCCCCGACATCGTTTCATTCCTCTCTTTCAAGTTCAAAGTCAAGCTTCCCTAGATTATATGAGAATCCATAAAGGAACAAATCATACTAACAATTCGAACCAAGAAATCAATATATTAAATCTATAATCCACCAATCAAGCTATAGGAAAATGATAGCACATCTATGCTCCTTGATTGTGAATCCAAAAATCATGAGCCAGAAGAGAGGGAGTGACTGGTTTCACCAAATCTTTAAACCCATATTTGTTCGACTTCACCCAAATGAGAGTGAGAAGACAGTCTTTACGGGGAAACTACCAGGACAAAAAAAATACTCCCACGAGCTTCATCTGAAGGAGAAAACGGAAGAGGAAAATTACGGTAAGGAGAGATAGAGACGAGTAACTATTTTTTTCCCCCACAAAAAAGTAATTGTTCTAATTTTTTAAACAAGGGTAATCTAGTCTTTCTATAATGTATGAATCATTATTAAATAAAATTAATACAATCATTCCCTTCAAAAATTACTTCATACCAAACATAATTTTAAAACTTCAATTTCAGTGTTAATCCCAATCCCAGTCCCATTCACAATCCATCAAATTTCAAGCCTTCGTACCAAATAGGTCCTAATTGCCCAACAAAACACAAATCAGTGATAAAGAATATCTTCAAAATAGCAACATTAGTAAGGGTGGGCTTAATTTAAAAAACAAAACAAAAAGATTACAAGTTTTTAGCCAACGAACAAAAAGATTATAATTACATTTACGTAATAGATCCAAATTGATTTTTCAGGGAAAAAACCACACACGCACATGATTGTCTTAATATATGCATGTTTTTTTTTTTTTGGATTAATCAACCATTATCCAACATTACTAACAATCGATTAGTCCAATTCATAGGAATGTATTATCTGATGTATGATGATCGGTTTTATTAATTTTACAAATGGTAATTTGCCCCTGAAATTGTAAATTCCTAATAAGTGCTAGCACCTTTGAGGGATTTCCAAATCTTCTAACACCTTTTAGTCTTTTAGCATATTTAAAGTTCTTTTTGGGTCATTTTCCCAAGTATAAATTCAAGGATAATTAATAAGCCTCAGAAATTTTGTTATAAATAAACTTTAAATATGATTTGATTCAGATTTTTTTGCGCACGTATTTTTATATATTATTGTGTTTATATATTATATAAATAAATATTTATATAACTATTCTAAATTATATTATTAGCCATTAAGGATATTTTAGTTGTTTTGGCTAATTGATATCTTAAATATGTTTAATATAAATTGAATTATATATTATAAAAATGTTGTCATTTAAATTGCTTTTTTCCCCTGGACTTGGTCAATTGTGATACCCTTCTTCTTACTTATCAATTTCCATTTTCATTTTCATGAAAAATAGTTTGTGTATGGCCCTTAAAATTTACCAAATTATATTGTTGTACTTGGAAGTCTGATGAACCAACGCACTTCATATGTCATGCTAAACAAAGGAAATAAAGTGAGGAATTTTATTGCAACACTTTAATTTTATTTATAAGAGTTTCATTTCGTTGTGAAATTTCCATCATTTGAAATATTTTTAAGAGATGGAGTCAGAAAATGGAATAAAGTTATGATTACTCTCATTTCTGCATTTATGCTTATTTACAGGACATAGAATAAGTTGATCAGCTAATAACTTCATGATCTAGTGGCACATGTAACCTCCTGTGTAAAGGAAGTGTTTTGAATTCAATGTCATTTGTAACTTCAAGTAGTACAATTTAAGAAAAAAAACAAAAGAATAAGGCTTATCCTTCATTCCTTCTTAACACTTGTGATGATTCTCTTCATTCAGATTATGTAACTCCTGCTTGATGAAGCATATATATATGCAAAACAAGAACCTAAAAATTAACAGTAAAATTATGGCAAGCCTTGTGCCGTCAAAAGACATTTACAAAGGTATTTACATATCATTGTCCATCAATAGATCAATAGAAACCTCGTTCTGCAAGTTTTATACATGTTCCTAATAACACAGTTAAATGGGTTATAGATTAAGCAGTAATATACAGTAGAATGAAACTGAGTTTGGAGTCAAGGTTTTGAAACAGCAGTAACAAAGATCATTCAGAACTAATAAGAAGCCATGCCTTTTGTTGTATATAATGAAGGTGTACATGTGTGTATATATATATGTTGTGAATTTAATTAAGAGCACAAAAGGGGAGTATAGTAGTGCTTAGTATGAATACGATCCAAGACAATAACAAAGGCCATCATAAGGTGAGGTTGAAAACCAGGTTGAACAACGAGGTTGAACACATCATCACCAAGAACCACCGTCTTGTTCACTCTCTTCCTAGAAATCTTGGCTGTCACGTGTCCTTTGGTGTTTCTGATAACACAGTTTCTCCTCCTGAAACATCCTTGTAACTTAAAATCTGGTGCCTCATCATGAGATTTACAGCCTTGGCCTTGTCCTGTTGATGTTCCCATGAACACTTGAGCTTCATCATGATCATTGTTGTCTCCTCCTCCATTAAATACCATTGACCCACTTGATCTCATGCTGAACAGAGCTTTTGGCTTTGCCCCTTCACTACTCTCACTGCTTTTTCTTCTTCTTCTGCAACTTCCTTCTCCTTTGTATGCATTCCACTGCATGCTGAATATCTGTCACAAAATCAACAACTCAACGTCTAGAATTAATATTCTCAGATTATATATATAAACAGCCATGATTCATTTCTTGATTATATCAACAATTTAAATATGAAATCTTGTAATACCCGTTTAACAAAAATGGGGCAGGTAATCACATCATTAAATTAATCTGTGCATAATTATATTAACACTCATTCAGTTAATACCGGTTAAAGTAATTTCCTTTTCTAAAAAAAGCCATTACAAAATATTCCCTAGTATAGACAATTTTCCTTTACTCTAAAAAGTTTGACCTCTTCAATAATAACTGCAGATTAAAATGATGCACTCTGTTTCCAAGTTTTTCAAATTTATTGAAATATTATTTCACTTAATTCTCAATTTTTATTATGAGGGTTTGAAGATAATAAGGTAATAAAGTAAATTGAATTTGACAATATACATTAAATCATGAATTCAATTTGATTGAATTTGAAAATAGACATCAAATCATGAATTAAAAATCATAATCACCTAATAGACATTTGGAGGCTATAAAAATAATTATGCGCGGGGAGTAAATGTTTTTTCCTTTATATCCAAAACCAATTTCGGACATTTTTTTACAATGATAATCAAATTAATTCTATTTAACTTTTAATATGAATGTCACATGTTTATTACTCTATTAACATATTTTGATAATCATACTACCTAACATATGTCTTTACATATACTACTATCATAGTTAATACTTAGGTGCAATACTCGATCCCTCATACAACGTACAGGTAGATATAGCTTGTTTCATGAAAATTTGTTACGAGTTCCATATCGAAAAGTCTTACAATAGTAGAACAGTAGGATTTATAAATTCAAGATGTTCCGATTGGTAGGTGAACGAGTGAAGCACTGTGGTGGGCCCACGGAATCTCTTTTTCGACTTGAGCTCATAACAAAAACTTGTCCAAAAATTATCGATGTAATGAAGGTTAAATACCTGATGTTTGAGGGTAAGCAAGGCGTTGCCGGCACCGTCCATGAGGATGGCAGAGGAGTTGTTTCTGGAGTAGTTATCGACTCGGAAGGCGAGCTTTCCATGGTGATCAAAGACGGTGAAGCCATCGGTGCCTTGGAAGCTCATGGTGGATCTCTTCCACACAGTGAGAACACAAGGCTGATCATGATGATGATGAGTCTTGATCTCTTTGGACATTGACTGATCTTGGCCTTGTTGATGATGATGGCGGCTAGGATGAATTCTGGTGGACATGGCAGGGGAACAAGAACAAGATGAAGATGAAGAAGTTGAGAATGAGATATGAAAGAATGTGTGATGTGATGAAAGCTTATAAGCGATAACTCGGAAAGAGGGAGGGAATAGTGGGAAACATGAGTTTCTCAAGTGAGGCCCTACTTTCTGCCACTTATATCGGTTTTGCTGCCGGATCAAACTTAGGTCCAGTTCCTAAGGTCCATTAGATCCAGTTCGCCAATCATATATTGCCACCTAGATTATTTTCACACGTCAGCTCTTAACCTTGTTAGCCCACTGTAAGTCTAATTTCTGGAAAAACATTAAAAAACAGAGCATACTTAATAACAGGGCAATCGTGAAGAGGGGACTACCGCAGTGCCATCGGTGAAGAGCATTGCCAACCATGATTCCGTTGTCATGTTCATCTCCATCAACATTAGATGTATCAAAGAAGGTTATAATCTTGCTTAATGCTTCCTTAATAACAGGGCATCCTGCTTCATGAGAAAGAGGGGCATTATATATTCCAGATGATGCCCCACATCCAAAACCCACGGTAAAAACCTGCATTACATATATAAAACATAAATAGGAAGCAATAGAACAAAGCCATTCAATCATGAGAAACATTGACAAAAAGAAACGTCATTATGAATGATGAAAATTGTACTATAATGTCCCTTTTGACCCCAAAAAAAAAAAACCGTACACAAACCAAAGAAAACCCCCAATTTCTGAAATAATCGACTTCAAGTAAGAACCCCAATTTTCGAAACAATCGACTTCAAGCATTGTCATGCAAAACTCACATCTTTTTATGATACTGGAGAAAGTAAAATTTTTGTTCATCATTTTATTGAATCGTAGCAAAGAACTCGTCTAATCTTCCTTGGCCGTAGATCTTATCAGCCGATCGCATTGCCGCGTTCTCTCCTCACGATCGCCGCACAGCTCCTCTGTTTCTTTTCTTTTCTTCCTTTTTAATTTTCCAGAAATTTTAGAGGACTAACGGTGGGTTAACAGGGTTAAATGCTGATGTGGATAAATGATACATGTGGCAGCATATGATTAGTTAACTGGAGCTAATGGATTCAAGGTACTTTTATAATTATGTATCATTATACCACTAAAAGCCATATAGCTCTTTATTCTATTTATATTTTGTACAGAATAAAAAAAATCTTAAATTTTATTAACTCAATTATAAAATTCAATAAATTTCTAACTTTATTCTTATCTTATATACATTATACCATATGAGAATAAAGTCAACAATAATAAATGAAGGAAAAAAATACACTACATTAATTTATAAGAAAAATTTAATGACATGCCTTATAAATAGGATTAAAAAATTTCTTCTCCCTTCTAAATAGGATTGCCTCTAAGAGGAGGATACCTATGTTTAAGAAAAAAAAAATTCTTGAATCTTTACCTTATAAATAGGACCAAAGGTGTGTGAATATATATGAAGTTGACATTTTTTGTCAAAAAAAAAAAAAAAAAGGAAGAAGAAGTAGACATTTTCTCTTTATACTGACTGGCCTAAGGTTAGAAGCAGATTATTCTTTTGTTCCTTCATATACTCCACCTCACCCTTACCGCCTAAGCTAACTTGAAATTGGAAAAATTCTAGAAAACTACCTTCAAAATTTAAAAATCATAAATCAGTAATTTTCTACTAAAATGAGTTGTTAGTTGTTAGTCAAGTGTAATTGATAAAAAACAAAACTAATTTAGGATCTTAATGTTTTGAAAGTGTTTTTTATTTTGGGATTTTCCCCATCAATTATGACAAAAAGTTGACATAACTATATATATGTATATACGGAGACGATGGACACCAAAGACGATTTTGATCTAAACACGGGTAGCTAGAAAGAATATACTCTACCTCTAAAATATTATTGAGAGTAATGGGTAGATCAATCTCAATTAAGCTGCTACATATATATTACCTCTAATTGTATAGATAGGACTTAGTTTGTAGTATAATTAAGAATAGGAGGAGTAATTAAGAGTCTGTTTGGTATGAGGGATTTGGAGGGGCGGGGACGGAAGGGAAAATTTTTATGAGTTGAATTTTAAAAGATTGAAGAAGTGGGGTAACAAAATTTTAATAAAGAGAATATATAAGATAAAAGAGTAAGAAAAATTAATTAAAAATTTTTAACCCCATTTTTCCAATTTTTTTAAATTCAATTCAAAAAATTTTTTCCTCTGCCTACCTTCCCTTCCCTTCCCTCCCCTCATACCAAATAAGCCTCAAGAGTTAGGTTTCAAAACAAATCCAAACCACTTTCTCAAGCAATGAAAATCCTTTATGCTTTTAATAAGGTCTCCCCTCAAAATAAAATCGCCCCAATTCTTATTTGTACCAATCAATCTCTACTTATTACTATTGTGTTTTCTCAATGCCAACAAAAGTTTATATATATATATATATATATTAACTGTGGGGTAGCTCAGGCTCACATAATGAGGTCATAAAGGCTCCAATAATAGTATGGTATGGTTATAGCTCAGTGGAATAATCGTAATGAACACAGAATGAAGAAATACTGCAAATATCAGATCATATATATATTTCCATGATAAAATCAGATCTGGATACAATTGTCTGTTATAGTGGTGACTCAAAATAAGGAACTGACAGTAAAAATGGACAGCAAGGAATAACAGAAAAGAAGAGAAAACAGAATTCCATAGAAAGCGAGAGAGGAAGAGAATCAGATTCTAATCATTTTCTTCACACTCGTCGTAACCACTTTTATCGTATTATATATCTGAACCTTCATCAATCTCACGCAGTTTTCAAGTGGGCTTTCTTGTACGATTACTACATCTTGTATGGGTATGTTGGGCCGAATATTCTTCTTGGTCTAAGTTCCCTTCATCTGCTGTTGAGCCCATATCATAAGAGGTCATCACATAGTATTATTAATTTTTCCCTTTATCTCTTTTGGAAAGGTTAAAAGGGAAAAAAACATCATAATTATTAGACAGAGCATTAACAAATTAAAGGGCGTATGTGGGGAGCAAATGTCCCTTTGTTTTCTAACATTAATTGCATAAATGAAATGATTATGTTTACAATAAACTCGCTATGAAATCAAATCGTAATCTCTTAAGCCATCATCAAGTCTGATTTTTATTGCAAACTAATTATCACACGTTCCAAATTATGTATGTTGAATCACACAAGTTGGTAATATGATTGTCATTGTGTGTGTGTTGTGTTTTTGTGTTTCATTTGGGGGGGGGGGGTAACTATTATTTTTCTGAATAATTACTTTTTGTAAATTTAAAAAGTTCATTTTAGATTTCATGTGTCTTGGCCAAAAAAAATAAAAATAAAAAATAGATTTCATATATATGCACAAAGCTCAAATAATAAGCAATAATGATATGTACGCAGAGTTTGAAAATTAAAGGAAAGAAAGGGACATGTTTTCAAAAAGCTGAGAGTCATGCATGGTATAAAACCCGACCTATTCCCTGCTCACATGGAAATTAATGTTCCCTCCTATAATATACTTAATATAAAATATATTAATTTAATTTAATTAAATTAAGAAAGTTAGTTAAATTAAGTTGATATGATATGTTTTTTTTAAAAGCCTAATCATTTTCTTTAATTTCTTATATATCTCTTGTCTTGATTATTATTGAACAAGTATCAATAAAAATAAATTAAGAAAAGATTGATAAATATGAAAAATATATCTTACATTTAAGAATAAGATTAACTCTCAAATTAGATCCTACGTTAAGTACCAAATGGGAGTATTTTTTTATTTCTTTAAAAAATAAATGCATAATCCTTGACTATTTAGTCACTATTCAATTTTATTCTTACATGAATTATTGAACCACTGCACCTTAATTTGAACATTTGTATATCTGTCACACCTCTGACTTAGCTTTTTGGCCGACATCACAACATGACAGGTCGAGAATAAAAATTTCCGACAACTAAATCTTTAAAATTAAAAATAAATGATACTTAAATATCAGTTAAATTTTAAAATCTTAAATCAGTTATTTTTTAAAAATTTAAGTTATCAATTACTATATTCTTTTTATCAATTCTATTATTTTTATTATTAATAAAATTAATTTAGAATTTTAAAATTTAAATAGTATTTAAATACATATTTCTTTAAATTTAATAAAACTCACCACCATAAATCAAATAATACATGCACATATTAAGACAAACGGGTGCGTGTGTGGGGTTTTTCCCTGAAAAATGAATTTGTTCGTTGGCAAAAAATTGTAATATTTTTAAAAATTAAGCCCACCATAGCAATTGATAATATTTATACGTTTTATGATATGCCATCTTTAATTTTAGAGGATTTATTATTCGTTTTCAACCGAAAAAGGAGAGGCCAACTCAATTTCTTCTGTCGTTCTTTATCTATTTATTTATTTTTTAAGTTGTCTTCAAATTGATCCGGTGGATTTAGAATAATCTAAATACAAACAAAAAAACATATATTTTCTTCTATTAATATTCATGTGACAAGAGATTTGGCACTACCTAACTTAAAAGATTCATTCTTGACAAAAAATATAGACTCAACCCACTTGCTTCTCTATCTCTCTCTCATTTTTTTTTTCCAATTCCCTTCAACTTTATCCGATGGATTTGAAATATAAATGCAGACAAAGTAGCCTGAATTTTTTTTTGATACAATGTATCAAAGGAAAGTATAGAAGACACTAAAAGTTAACAAATGCGACGACGAAATTTAGCTCCATAGACAATTCACATTATTAAATATTAAAAATCCTTGTCTATTCTTATTTTTCCTTGGCCTTTTGGCTAAGATCAGTGTGGTAGCTTTTTTAAAAGTATCTTTTGCATTTATATAAACTCCTGCCTGATACATATATCATACATCATATTTAAGGCGGCCATAACCATATATTTATAACAAAACTATAATGTAACATCCCAAATTTTATTCACCAAAAATATATTGTAATTATTTGAATAATTCAATAAAATGGTGAATATTCATGAATTTGGATCTTGTGAATTTTGAAATATTCATATTCATAAGAAAATGGGCAAATAAATTCAAGAATTGAATTAGATTACAAAGGTGATAGCAAAATCATAATTTTACCAATTCAGCCCAAGATTAATTATTTTCCAATTAATTGGAGTTAATTTCAATTAATCAAGGAAAATAAAGGAAAATGTATAAATTGAATATTTTTAGTGGAATAAATTAAGAATTGTGGAATAAGGAAATAGGATGGGAAAATAATTACTTGGCTCATAAACATGCCAAGTGGCATCATCTAATGCCAAACAATTAAATAAGAATTTCTAAGATATGAGCACATGTGGAAATTGGATTAAAATATGATTTCTTGGCACATGTAGTTTGATTAATGGAATGAAAGACCAAATGGTGTGCATGAAGGGCCTTAGGACATTTTTGGGCTAACCAAATGGAGGAGAATTGGTTAAATTGCAAGTGGAGGCTTACGACATAAGTTGTGGAGAGATAAGGCCAAGTACACAAATGATGACAAGGGATGGCGTAAAGTGGATGGAGTATGGCATAAAGCAAGACATCATGGTGGGAGGTATGGTGTACATGAAAGGTGGAGAAATCCTAACCTTTGGTTAGATCAAGGGCTAGGATGAAACATGAAGAGAAGATATGAGATATTTTATGAAGCCCATGCTTCATCTTTCTTGCTCATTCTCACATCCAAACAACAAAGATAGAGAGAGAGGGAGAGCTTGGGAAATCTAGAGAGAAGGAGGAGAAATCTTAAGGTAAGACCTTGTGGATCCAAGTTTTAAGGCTTCCAATTTGTATAATCTCCTCTCTAATCTCTTCTTCTCCATGAAACACTATGTTTAGCAAGCAAATCTTGAGCCCAAAGAGAAAGAGAGAGGAGGACTTCTAGAGAAAGGAAAAGAACTCAAGAAAGTAACTTCACAAATCCTAAAATTATGCTAGTATGTGGTTATTGTTGATGATTATGGTTGGATTTGGTTGTTATTTTGTTGATTTTGTAAATTTGAAAAGTGCTAATCCTAAGGGGTTATGCTGCCCAAATTTCTTTAAATCATGATTATGAAGTGTTTAAATGAGTTAACTAAGGATTAGAAGTGGAAAAGTACAAGTTTTGGAAGCTAAAACACAAAGCTCCATTTTTCTATTTTTCCTTCAATATTTTGGCCAGGACCATATCTAGTAGTAGAAGTTGGATTTTCATGAAATAAATGGTTCCATTGGACTCAGTGGGCAAAAATAGGTGGGGTTACAGTTGGGCACTTTTTCGGTAGAGGCCGAAAAAGCATAATTACGAAAACGCCACTGAAATCCCTAAATAGGGGCTGTCAAGGGTATTTTCGTAATTTGACAGTGAATTTGATAATTTCGAGCCCGGAAATGGATTCCTTGGCGAAAATAAGTTAGAATAGCCTTAGTCAAAATTTTGGGAAAACGTGCCATCGGGGGCATTTTGGTAAATTTTCACTAAAGACTAATATAATCACAATAAACACTGTGGAAGAGTCTAAAATGATACTTGGATAGTTTATAACCTATTTCTTGTACATTTAATATTTTAGGACCGAGTTGAAAGCCGGAACGACACGTTTTACGAGACACCGTTAAACAAAGGATTATAAAGCTTTGAGGTAGGGACATTATCCTTCATACACTATGTCATAAGTTATGTGATTGTATGAATGCCTTTGTTTTGTAAATGAACTTTATTAATCAACATGATTTTCCTGGAGAGGGGCAGTTAGTGCTAGAGGTGCACTTACACTGGGAGTTGGCAAAAGTCCAACCGGTGTAGATTGTGGGGCTGGGCCCTACTCATGTATACATGATGATGATGTGTTTATATTGTTCATTAATTTGTGCATACCTTGGTGCATGTCATATTTTCTTTTCGCATTTTCTATGAACGATATTATGTCTCTACGGAGATTCTTTGGAATCTTACCCTATTTTTAAACAAATACCTCAGCGGATACCAGTGGAGAAAAAGGGAAAAGACATTGACGCCAGAAAGTGAGCGGCACGTGTCTCGAGGTGAGGTCAAGAACGTGGTTATAATTTAGTCTATGTTTTGATATTTTGGATAATTTGTAAATATTAAGTTTCCGCTGTATTTTCTATTTTTTGTTGACGAACGACGTTGGGATTGTAAACAAATATTTTTATCAGTATAATGTTACTTTTCTGTATGCCCATTGAATTCCGTCTTTATTACTCTTCGATTATCGAAATGGAAACGGGGTTTGACATATAACACATGATAACAGTAATAAAATTGCATGTGGAAGGTAAGATATAGGTTATTAATTGTCGTTATATGGAAAATGAGGGTATAAATTAAAAGTGGAAACATCTGTCTCGTGACATGAAATAAGAAATAGCAAGTAGCCACTCATACATACATATATACATACATAAATACATACATATATATATATATATATATATATATATATATATTTGATTTAGTGGAAGTGTGCCACAAGTTTTGGTACAAAACCATGACCCTTTTCTTGTTCTTTCTCTGTGTCTCTCTCACATTCCTTTTAACCACTATTAGGTTTAGATTTAATGTGAATGTGTCTCTTCTTCTAATCAAAGATGCTTCTCTCTCTCTCTCTCTCTCTCTCTCTCACACACACACACACACAATGAACCATTTTCTTATTATTCTATTCTTAAGGTGATAACAATCCGTCCCCTGATCTTAAATTAATACTGTTTTGAGTTCAAGGGGTCTTCCCGCCTTATATACATGTTAAATAATCTTTTGGAATGAGATCTCTCTTTAGATTTGTGCTCCTAACATTGATGTCTTCATTGAGAGACTGATGTTTATGAATAGGGCTATCCATAAAGAGTTTTGAGTGCCAGCACATACAAAATAAGGGATTTTCCATTAAGGGAGTTTTGTAATGTAAATGATGATTAAAGGGAAAATGGAGAAAAAATCCCTCATTGACAACTTATTTGCCAAATGGAACCTTTGTGTGCAGATTATCTTCCGCGTGTGCAGAATATCTTCCCTGGTGTGCAGATGATTTTCCCTGTGTACAAAATTGTTTCCTATACATGTGCAAAATTCTTCCCTACGTATGCAAAAATCTTCCCTCTATGTGCAGATATCTTCCGAGGTCCCATTTGGAAAATAAGTTGCCAATGAGGTCTTTTTTAGCAATTCTCCTATGATTAAAAGAAGTATATTGGAAAAAGTTAATATACATTTTTTCACAAGTAACTAACTTAACTATTACAAATTAACTGTCTAGTTTAATTTCCACATTTTTTAGAACAGGAGGGATTTAGAATCCAAGAGTAAAATTTATGCTCAACAGCTCAAGGGATATAAACTACTTATGCATTATGTGAAATTTGAAAAATAAATTATATTATTTTCAGTCCTTAATATAAAATTTAGTTTATAGTATAAATTACATTATAAACTAGATTTATATTGAGCCAGCATATTATTTGTAAATTATGATCTATTAGTACAATTTTATGTGGATTTTAATTTGTATTAAATATATGTATTGATATTGATGTTGTGTTCACATAATATTTATTATATATATAATAAATATATAATATGGTATCACAGTTTGTCATGTATGTATCCAAGCAATTTGGCCTTCTTTTTCCTTTTTCTTTGGATCAGGGGATGCTGGCCGGGATCGAACCCGGATAGCAATTTGGCTTTCTGTAGATTGCTTTCAGCGTACCAAAGCTTCTTGTCTCTTCCAAGTTCCATTTTCAAATTATATCTCTGCTTCACACATAATCATCTACTCACACGACAGCATCCTCTTTATTCTAATTAATTCACACGTCATTATGATACACACACACACACACACACGTATATTCTAAAGGGAAAATCCCTCAAAAAGAACCTTTAAATTATTAAAAGACGCAGACGTGCGCGGAAATATAATATCCCGGATCAGTGCGAGTACGTTAACTGGAATATTAGAATTGAATGTAAAATGACAAATTTGTCCTCTGATGAAAGAAAAGAAGTTGATGACAAAAGAAGGTGATGCGAAACAGGGAGAGCGTATCGCGCGGGAACGTAAGTGGGAGGCGATACAAATAGCAGTGAGGTATGTACTTTATTAGTCGACAATGTTCTTCCCCGCGTGGTCGAGGTGAAGCAAAACCATTTTCGTCTTCATTTGGGTGGGAAACTTTGTGGGGTATTTGGGTTTGAAGGACGTGAATGTTGAAGAGTGGTATGGGGAAAAATGCAGATGCTGCCTGAATCGGGGAGGAGGTTGGGATGGTTAGTTTCAGGGTTGTGGTTGAAGAGAATAAATGGGGTGGATTTTGTAAGAAACAATTAATATGAAGTTGAAAAACCCTAATATAGATTTGTGAAAGATTGAGGTACCCATGTAGTTTTGTGTTTGTCAACTAACAGTGTGTTATTTATTTGTTACAGGATGTGTAAAAAAATGGATGGTAATATTGGTTCAAGCTGTGCAAAGGAGTTGTTTTGTTATTTTCACGTAGGGGGAAATTTGAACATAATAATGACGGTGAAGTTAAATATATCGGAGGCAGTGTGAGGGTAAAGGTACTAAAAGATGGGATAAGAATGGAAGATTTAAGAGAAATTATATCAAGATTGACAGGTCATGAAGGGAGCAGTTGTGACATTAAATACACAGTAATGTTTGATGAGAGGACATTAATTGAGCTTGACAATGATAGTGAAATTGAAAACCTTTTTCGGTTCAATGAAAGCAGTGTGCATGTGTTTGTAGCCCATATAGAGAATGGCAATGAATCCTTGCCAATGAATAATGCACATCTGTAAGTTAGTAATATTTTGTTCATTCCCAAGCTGATAATAGGTTATAAAGTGTTGTAATTGTTGTATGCAGGAGCCATAGATTATTGGAATGGTCACCGGAAGCAGAGGTATCTCCCATGACACATGGCAATGATGTTGAGGCTGTGTCATTTGAAATTGGTGGTGGGTGTATAACTTATGAGACAGATCAGACAAATTTTAGTGACACTAGCTATTTGAAATGGTCAGGAGTAATTTTCGGGGTCGGGCAGCATTTTCCTCATGCCGATGCATTAAGAGAAGCCTTGTACAAGTATAGCATTGCACATAAGTTCATGTATAAATATGATAGGAATAGCAAGGACAAGATGTATGTCACGTGTAAAGTAAAGGGTTGTCCTTGGAAATTATGTGCGTCTGCAGTGGGCAGGAGTTTTGGAATAATGTGTGACAAAATTCATCAAAGATCATGTTCATTCAGCTCAAGATCATTTGCAAGTGAGTGGCCATGGTGCAAGATCTACTTTGACATCATCAATAATAATCGACGAGATTAGGAATCACACTGAGAAGCGTCCAACTGAGATTATGAAGACACCGCAAAGAGAGTATGGTGTGAAGTTAACATATAAACAGGCATATAGGGCAAAGGAAAAGGCAATGGAAGACATACATGGAAGACCGGAACAATCATACATGTTAATCCCATGGATATGCCAAAGGTTGAAGGAAACTGATGCTAATACAGTTACTGAATGGGCAGCACATGATTGCAGGTTTGAAAGAGTTTTCATTGTATATGGGTTATGTGTATAGGGTTTCATGGGGGGTGTAAGGCATCTACTATATGTTGATGGAACTCATTTAAGTGGGCCTTATAAGGGCACTCTACTTGCAGCTTCAGCCTATGATGCGGATAATGAGCTGTTGCCGTTTGCCATAGCAATTGTGAAGGGAGAGACACTGGACAATTGGAATTGGTTCATGCATATGATTAAAAGGATTGTTGGTTCTATGGAGTTGACAATTATGTCAGATCGTCGCAATGGCATAATAGGTGTTGTGGCAGCAATATTTAGAGGGCATCATCATGCATTCTGTTATAGACATGTGAAGGAGAACTTCAGTGCAGAGATACTGAAAATAAACAGGGGCAAGAGAAGGACTAGTAACCGGTCAAAGGAGGATGGACTGATGCTTCTTGACAAGATTGCATATGCAAGGCGTGTGGATGACTTTGATAAAGCAATGGAAAAGATGCGGGAGCACTGTCAAGAGTTATATGAATGGATTAACAATCATGGTGACGTTGATAGGTGGGCTCTTAGCAAGTTCCCATACAAACGATGGGATAACATAACAACCAATATCGCCGAGTCATTCAATGCATGGATGGTGAAGGAGATGAAGTATAATGTAGCCCAATTAATTCACGCACATCGTGAGAAAGTAGCAAAGAAGATGCATACCTCTTATATGGTAATGAACAAGTGGAAGAATTGTGTTGGACCAAATATAGATGCAAAGGTTATGGAAAATGTGAGTGGATGTGAGCATATGGGGTGTGAAGATTATGGGCAGGGTAGATTCAGTGTGCATACAGTACGTGGAGACCATGGGGTTGACTTGCGATCACGACAATGTAGTTGTGGGGCATGGCAGATGAGTGGGATTCCATGCACACATGCGTGTGCAGCTGTCAAGGTTGTGCACGGCAACATCTACGATTATGTTGAGGATTGTTATAAGATAGAAGCTCAGCAACGGATCTATCAGCACAGCATGATTCTGGTTGTGACAATAGACATGTCGAACGTCAATGATTATAGGGATTATCATATGGAAAACATGTCTGAAGCTACGTTTCTCCACCCTTCAATCACAAGTCGACCTCCTGGAAGACCAAGAGTAAGGAGGTAGGAATCACAGTTCCAAAATAGAAAGATCTACCATTGTACACGGTGCCATGAAGCAGGACACACAAGAAGGATGTGCAAAAATCCCAACCCATGTTGAACTCTAATGAACATCTTTGATGCTTCATCTTTTATGTTGTACATATGTTTTGGTTTGACCCTTCAATGGTTTTTGGAATGGAGGGATGGGGTGCAGGGGAAGCAGTTTTTATATGTAATGTATGCAGTGTCGTGTCATGTCAGTGACAAAAAAACATTAAGAAGAAGTAAGATCTTAATATTCTGTTGTCACTGAAAGTTGAAAGTTTATGTAAATAGCCACTGCTTTTGTACACAAGTATAGTGTTGATTATGTATAGTTTGGCAACTATTTCTCAAGTTGTAATGAATATGGAAATACAAATGTATAGTTTATCTGACTGCTCTGTGTTATCTAGTTTTTATCAGTTGGTTGGAATGCTGCTGCTGTGTGGGTGGGAATGAATATGAACATGGAGCATTTTTATATGTAATGTATGCAGTGTCAAGTCAGTGACAAAAAACATCATCTTAATGTCCTATTGTCACTGAAAGTTTCTTTACCTAGTCACTACTTTGTACTGAACTATATCGTTGATTATGTACATTTTGGCAACTAATTATGTCCTTTGAATAAATATGCGAATACATATATCCCATACAGGATCAAGATCATTGCCATGTGACATACTTGACCACAGCACCTATGCCACAAAAAAGATCTGTGCTCATGACCTTCTAAGACATAGTTCACCACAGCACATATGCCACCAAAAAGATCAATGTTCATGACCTTCTAAAACATACTTGACCACAGCATCTATGCCACCATAAACATCTGCTATCATGACCTTCTAAGACATACTTGACCACAGCACCTATGCCACCATAAACATATGTGCTCGTGACTTTCTAAGACATAGTTCACCACAGCACATATGCCACCAAAAAGATCTGTGTTCATGACCTTCTAAGACATACTTGACCACAACATCTATGCCACCATAAACATATGCTATCATGACCTTCTAAGACATACTTGACCATAACACCTATGCCACCAAAAACATCTGTGCTCATGACCTTCAAAGACATAGTTCACCACAGCACATATGCCACCAAAAATATCTATGTTCATGACCTTCTAAGACATACTTGACCACAGCATCTATGCCACCATAAACATCTGTTATCATGACCTTCTAAGAGATACTTGACCACAGCACCTATGCCACCATAAACATCTGTGCTCATGACCTTCTAAGACATAGTTCACCACAGCACATACGCCACTAAAAAGATCTGTGTTCATGACCTTCTAAGACATACTTGACCACAGCATCTATGCCACCATAAACATCTGTTATCATGACCCTCTAAGACATACTTGACCACAACACCTATGCCACCATAAACATCTGTGCTCACGAACTTCTAAGACATAGTTCACCACATCACATATGCCACCAAAAAGATCTTTGTTCATGACCTTTTAAACTCTGTGTTCATGATACTTCTTGCTGAGATAATTTGTTAATAACAACACTTGATGTCCCAATTTATATTTCAAAGAATCGTGATTAATGAGTGATGTACATATAATGATGTTTAACAGATGATACTTCTTGCTGATATTTATATAGCTTTTGTGAAGTATGTTGTTTGTGCATCAATGTACCCTGCTTCAGACAATCCGTTCCACAGGTGGAGGCTGGGATGACAATGGTGTTTTTATTTACACAAATTTAAATCACATCAAATTTCATCTTCCAAACGGAGATAATCTGTTAATAACAATACTTGATGTCCCCATTTATAATTCAAAGGCTATTGATGCTACCAACTGTTTATTCAAACTTTCTTTGCTTAGGAAAAGGTATGATCTTGTTATGAATATGATAAGAGTAAGTGATAACTCGAGTTTGATGGAATAGAAACTCGAGTTATACGCATCACTGGAGGGTAACCGAAGAGTTATCGTGTGTAGGAGAGCAGAACTGGAGTTGGACAAAACTTACTCCAGTGCGATGCTGTGTTCAGTCGACTTGTGGACTCGAGTTGGGCCATGAGAAACTCGAGTTGTACGCATCACTGGAGGGTAACCAAAGAGTTATCGTGTGTAGGAGAGTAGAACTCGAGTTGAACAAAACTCACTCCAGTGCGATACTGTGTTCAGTCGACTTGTGGACTCGAGTTGGGCCATGAGAAACTCGAGTTGTACGCATCACTGGAGGGTAACCAGCCAGTTAACATCTCAACATACGCAGAACTCGAGTTGTAGAAAACTCACTCCAGTTACCTCGTGCTGTCAATTCACGATGCTCACTCGAGTCAACCACTTACAACTCGAGTTAATATGATCACTAGAGGGTAACTGGAAAGTCACGAACCAAAAGGGGAATACTAACTTGAGTGAATGAACTATAACTCGAGTTAATCAGGATTCCACGCTTTAAATCCCTCAATCACCAAACATTTCTATTCACTCCACTCGACCTCTGACTAAATGAGCCCTCGAGTTAACTGATGAGAAACGTACTATTAGTCAGTTGAGTTCTGCATAACCGTAAATACCGTTCAAACAACTGTGGCGTAAAAGCTCCATTCCCCCTAACCCTCAGTGAGTCGAGAAGCAGAGTTTGGACTAGCCCTAGCATCGCACTTTGTCATTCTTACATCTGGTGCAATGGTGCGAACCAAGGGCTCCGACAGTGGGAAGAAAGATTCTTGTGATTCATAGAAGTTGCCGTCGAAAGGGAGTAAGCCGTTGAACAAACCGAGGAAGACTCAGCCAAAAGTTCAGGACCGACTACCACCAGAACAACCGAGCAGGTCACAGGGGGTTGTGATAGCAGAGTCACAGCAGAAACGACCAAAAGTAGCCTCTCCCATTTCGAAGGAACTAGTCGTGTCAGTGCCTACAGATCATTTGGCCTCAACCTCTACAGATAAAACAGAAGAAGACTTAGAGCGGAAGATAACAAAGATTGTGACTCAATTGGTTGATCAGACATTGCATGCACCCACAAAATCCAGATATGGGGGTGCATCAACTTCAAATCAAAAAGCAAAGTGTAATGTACCTCCTGAACTGGAGGATGAGCTTCTGGGACCACCACCAGATTTCAATTCAGAGATACTAGAGCCAATGATAAGAGCAGGTATGACGATAATTTCGCTTATAGATCATTCTGTCCTGTTGTTTATCTCAATCTACAACATATTAAGGACACACTCACTTTAGATCTGTACACTTGGTTTCAATACTATGAACCTTGGTTGACCATCAAAACGTTATATAGTCCCTATGTAGTGAGGCACTTCTACTGTAACTTGGAGGTGGTTGAGGTTTGTGATGAGGTGGGTGAACTGATAAAAGAAAGATTAGAGTCAACTGTTAGGGGCTAAAAGATTCAACTATCTCCTGCATTGATTAACACTTACCTTGGCATAGACAATCCTCCAACAGGGCCTGTAAAAGAATTCAGTGATGTAGAAATATGTCAGATTCTGAAGCCAATGGGTGAAAGTAAAACTTTAACTTTCAAACCTAGCTCCTTGAGTGATGTACATCAAATTGTGTGGTACATATACTCACGATCTATGGCCAACAAATCGAACAATTTCACTCACTTCGTGGGACAAGATTACCAGCCGATGGCCTCAATTCTGTCTAAAGAACAGAGGAACATAGGGCAACACATTTACAATGAAATAAACAGATACAGGAAATCTTCCATTAGGAGTACCCCTCTACCGTTTCCGCAACTGATCTCTCACTTTCTGACGCTGCACAATATCTGGTACCTCGAACCTAATGAGCAAATTGTTCGTATTCCAAGGTTTACAGTATTCACCTGAGCAGAATGAATATTAAGCTACCAGTGGGTGCTTCTACAAGTATAACAACAAAGAAAAGGAAGGACATGGAATCTGAGAGACCCAAAGTGGATGAGGGACAATCATTAAGAGCTGGGTCTCCTGGACCCCCATTCATGGTAGCCATAATTCAAACCTACATCCAGGATGCATTGAAAACAACCATAGACCACATAAAGGTCTCAAATGCCTATCTGGTCGAAATGGTTGACCATCAAGTCAAACGTCTGGTTATTAGCATTAATGAGAACTTCGAGAGGCTATTTCAAATGCAAGATGCTCATACTCAGCAGTTGAGGGAATTTAATCTTCGCCTTGATACTTATGAAGCTGTCCTCAGAGATCACTTCAACTTTCGTCCTTCTGATATGCCGTCACAGTGTAATGCTACACCTGTTCCATCTGGACCATCATCTACAACTCCTGCAAACTTAGTCACTCAAAATGCTCCATGTGCTCCTACGTAAACCAATGTTATGTTGACCCCCCGGATCCTACCACACTCTCAAAGGTTCCCATCCCTCAAGACCCAGAAGCTATTCCACAATCCAGTTCTGAGCCCTCAGGTACCAATCCCATACAGGACCCCTCTCGTATATGCTCTGGCTCCTATGATCAAACCTCTGCCCCCATTGAACCTGCCACTGCTGTTACACCCTATACACCACCTTGTTCTACCACTGAGAAAGACCCTATTCCACCAGTAGCTCCTCTTCGCATTCCACCGTCTTCCTCTGCAACCTTCAAATTATGTTCGACATTTACCCTTCCAGATGATGACAATAAGGGGGAGACATGACCGTGATACATATTCCTAGTATGAGCCCGCGTAGAGAGCATTGCTTCTCTGTATAATGTCTTCTTCATGATTCATGTGTTACTGATAGTCATGTTGTCTAGTACATAATGATTATGGTGTGATAGCCTATAATTGCAATGACAATGTTTATTCTGTTTCGTGGCTGAATGTGTTGCATGGTGCCTGATGAATATATTTGTGGTTTGATCTTTCTGTAATTAAGTAACACAAACCTTAGCCTGTGGAAATTGTATAAGTTTTGTCATCATGAATACAGATCTTTTTGGTGGCATAGGTGCTGTGGTCAAGTATGTTTAGAAGGTAATGTAATTGCATGTTGTACCTCTCATTATGTGACTACTTAACTGGAGCGTGTTATTTTCAACTCAGGCTCGGTGCATCTTGACACCATAGGTGCTCTGGATATAATATAACCTTCAGTTTATTAATGTCCATAAATTAGTAATTACAAAATATGTACGCGTGGCCATGACAAACACATTCAATTGTAAAACAAAACACAGTTCAAACACAAAATGGAAGCAAAAAAAAAACATGCAATACCACTTAAACGTTACATGCAACAGAATAGATTCACATTACTATTTTCAGTTACGAATGCTAAGCACTCTGGTAACTGCCAATGAACCCACGACATCAAAAGGCGTACACCACAATCAACCAATCAGCACAACCGCCACGTTCCACCCACCACCACCAACAAAACTAAAACGCACGATAAAATAAAACGGCTACGCTTGGTCGTGTACTAAAAACTACAAATAGTCCACACACCCAATTATTTAGGGCGCAGGCAACAAAACAGTCTTGCAGGAACAAACACGCACGAACATGGCTGACTTCCCACCAGACCAATCCAGACATAGAAGAACGACCAGCAACGATGACTCACTGCTTTTGAAGCTTCCGCAAACAATATTAATAGAACTGATGTGCTACATAGCATCATCAAGTTTGAAAGACTATTATCACTTCAAGAATTCATGCCGCATCCTAAGGATAGCAGGAAATTCAACAGAATTCTTTAAGAACGTGCCACTAGAGAACTATGATCATCTAGGATGGATAAGAAGTGAGCAACATATTCATTTCCTGCTGACATGTTTCCATAACGGTAATCCATTTAGTCTATTCATTAGAGGGCTTAAATACTACACCAAAACATCAGATACAGGAGATAAAGGACTGTCACAAATACGGGAGGCTGCAGTCCTAAACAACTGTGATGCAAGTTTCTCATTTGCCATATTAGTGCTTGCAAAATGGAGTAAGTTTAAGGACACACCAGAAGGGAACGAAGCAATACACAGACTTGAAGCCTTTATCGACTCAGGCCAAATATCTTCAATTAAAGAGTGACTGACACGACACCTACAATTAATGAACTGGGGACTGAACAGGAACATATTCAACCATCCCAAACATAGATTCTGTGAGAACCAACCATGCTAAGCCGGATGCAAAAATTGCATATACGACACAGAAGTAAGCTGGCTGTACCACAGGCGATTGAAGGAATTGACACATGGGAGGAGGAAGAAATGAATGAGGGAGTCGACAACGATGAAGACGTTAATCCAGATGCTTAGATGACGATAGTCCCCACGTTTTTTTTAATTCTCGTAACATGCAGTTCAGCAAAGAAATAATTTTAGAGTAAATGTTTCAAAGACTTCATCCATGCGTCAGGTTTAACGTGTATCTGGTTTTTCTTTTTTTTTTTTTTGCTACGGACTCCAAGTATGACCAATTACGTGTTGCTTTTTGCACATTACTTATGCACATTTAACAACAACAAACACAATCACCATTGGGTTACCCTGCAGTGTTGACGAAAACTGGAGTTGGTAATCGGACAACTCTAGTGAGCTTCGTAAGTCATCCAAGAACGGCGCTGAGTGACCTTCTACGCAACTCGAGTTCGGTGCTGCTTCTCACAATCACCATCAGGTTACCCTCCAGTGATGACGACAACTCGAGTTGGTAATCGGACAACTCGAGTGAGCTTCGTAAGTCATCCAAGAACGGCGCCGAGTGACCTTCTACGCAACTCGAGTTCGGTGCCGCTTCTCACAATCACCATCGGGTTACCCTCCAGTGATGACGACAACTCGAGTTGGTAATCAGAAAACTCGAGTGAGCTTCGTAAGTCATCCAAGAACGGCGCCGACTGACCTTTTATGCAACTCGAGTTCGGTTCCGCTTCTCACAATCATCATCGGGTTACCCTCCAGTGATGATGACAACTCGAGTTGGTAATCGGAAACTCGAGTCCGTACTCGTAAGTCTTGACGCAAGCACTGTCTGGAAACCGTCTAATTATGCAAGTAACTCGAGTTGTAATCCTCAAGTCGAGTGGAGATGCGGAAAGAAATGCAAGGCTCTAAACAATAACTCGCTTGTTATCGTCTAGTGCTGATATCAACTCGACTGCTCAATGGCCATCCTGATAGAGACACCAAAGCACTGTCTAGGTAACATCAATTTATGACCGCGCTATAGTGTATATGCCTATGGATTTGTTGCCGCCAGTATTAATCAGAGTAATGGCAGTTGGAAATGGAAGTGTCACACTTGGTTAGCAGGGTGTATTGACTAGACACAGTCATTATGTAATGTGTGCATCATCATCGTTGACTATGGATTGTTAGTAGTACTGATCAGATTATTGGCAGTTGGAAATGGAAGTGGCGCACGTGCGTAGTATCCTTATGTAATGTGTGCATCATTCAACCCTAAATAGCATATTATTCATTGTGCCTCATTACATCAACCCTTTCTGTTAGGGATATTAGTTCTCTTAAAAAAATTTTTAACCTGCCTCTCATGGCAAGGACATAGTTACATTGCGAAAGGGGAACACAGATATTGTTGGTGGCATACAAGTACGTTTTAGAAGGTCATGATAGAGGAGTGAACTGGGAAACATTGCATCCCGCAATTGCAACATATATGTCATTAATGTACCTTAAATTGCATGTTCTGTTGTCAGTGCACTCTACCGTACATTACTCTATGACGTTAAGAATACTTTACATGGACAAGTGTTGACATTACTATATCGCGGGAACATAACCTAAGCACGTCTTTTGCTGGACTTTTCTCCAGAGGGAATGAGGGCCAGAGCTGTGTCCCACTTTAAATTTAGCGGATGATTAACTAACTACCACATAATGTCGCTCCACAATTGCTGAATTTGTTCCTACAAATAAGTAATTCCCTCAGTGTCCAGTTCAATGGAAACCATAATGGAAATCACAAGTAAATAACAATGCATACAGAGGGAAATCTGGACCACTTACATTTTCGTAATGGAAATCACCTTCCGGGGTCCACTGGCTTAACTAAATAATAACATGAACACCACAGTCCCTCTTGTACTCTCACCCACATGAAAACGTTGTGTTACTTAACGAAACAATGCAAGCTAAATTGTAAGAGGCAAATGTGAAGAAGCTTACAGATTATTCTGTTGCATAACAGGAGGCCACACAATATCTGACATCTTCTTCTTCCCAGCCAGATGCGGTTTAACAATGTGCATGATGTCAACGAACCTATCTCTCTAAAAAAACAACATTTATGCGTCTTACGATGTGGGTCAACTGAAATAAACCACCTCAACTACAGCAGTGGAGTCAAGTGAACTTACAATTAAGTTTAACACAAATATGTAATCATCTGTCACGCCACCCTTCCTCATAGTCTTCTTGCTGTCTAGATCAGGCTTCATTGAGTCCAGCACATAGAAGGTCATAGTCTTTGTCTCTAACGTAACACAGAACTAGTGGCCACGGACAAGTGCCGGACCCATTATCAACTCACATTCGCCTATATTGTAACCGACGGTTTTCGGAGAGAATTCTTTACTCGCGGAAGACACTTTCCACCCTATTGGGTGACCTACCAACTTTGTCTGCATAAAAACACATAGTCCTGACTAATGTGCACGTAATATTGTCAAATTAAATGTTGTTCCACTACACAACAAATAAGTAATTACCATGAACCATGCATAAAAAATATGGCGCTTCGGCTATCCTCCCTCCACGTTGAAGTGATACATTAAAGCCTTACACACAACCGACATCACCTACAGCAGCAAAGAAACCATTGCATCAACTACAAATAATATTCACCATAACTTAATGAAACCATTCTCCACGTAAGCCATTATCCATACATACCGTATTACTTAGTCTTTGAATTCCCCCTAGCGTATACAACTGGTCTCGACACAGTTCTTCATCCAAAATCTGAACCAACGGCCTACAAAAAAATTTCAAATGCAATGGCAGTTAGTTCATGGCTTCTCGTGTTATGGTAATATACTAACTACATAACAGTCATTCAATCACATGACGTTGATACTTACACTTCAGCCTCAGCACCTCTGGCCATTGTGGAAACTATGTTGAACAACGTTTTCTGATCATGCGTTGGCGTCTTCCTTTTTCGACTCCCATCTAACTGTATAAATGGACATGTCATCGCTTGCAGTGGCTGCCTCTTTGATCTCCGTAGCTGTTGAGGCCTCTGAATTGCATGGTCATCCGTGGGGACTTTTTCCGCCACCTCAGTTCCCTCTGCATCATCATCTTCATCGTCATCAATATGATAACGTTCTGCATCTGCATCATCAGAATCTGAGTTGTGAGAAGCATCTGTCGCAGCATCATCATCCTCATCTGTATGTTCCTCATCTACTGTCACACCAGGGTCGTCTTGTTGTGCTTTGTCCCTGGCCTCTCGTGCGAGTTGGACATTGAGTAGCTCCTGCACCACCACATTTACAAGTCTGTTTCGGTTTTCATCGATAACTTTCACCAACCGCACATAAACCTCCTTCAATTCCTACAGTGACAGCACAACTTAATTTGTCAATTACATGATTAAATCGTTTTTGCATTTTAAATTAGCTTCCACAGACAAATACCGAGTCTAAATATGGGACATTATCTGTGTCCTCATTCCCTGCCCTAACTTCAGAGCCTTTTCCTTGATACAAAATGCCCATATTGCTCATCCTCTCAGTCTTCACCATTTCGTTGATCTTTTCCTTTGTCCAGAATTCAATCGGTGTGGTAGACAGTTCGCGAACACTTTGTTTCAAAGGGAAATTTTCCTCAAAGAACAACTGCACCATAGAAAATATTTGGATCATTATTTTCAGCTTCAATGATAGCTACACATTTAATGTAAACAGTGACATACCAAGAGTAAGTACAAGCAACTACCCACGTTGCTGCTCCCTTCCCTTTTCTTCTTCTCCCTGTACTCTTTCACATAATCACTCATTTCCTTCCACAAGTCTTTCATCATGTATGTTGCCCAGTCATAATGTTCAAAACGGTCCATTGTGCAGAACATAACCCTCAACATCCGGTCACTTATGAGCCCACTCGAGGTAGGGCATAACAAAGTCCCTAAATTGTACAGCACAAACATAAACTCAAATTTATCGCCAGCTGTCCCAGATTTTATGTGCTTCAGAATGTCCGTATATTTCTTCCTCCCATACTCCCTCTTCAACCACTGATATCTTCTATTCGAATCCTCCACATCCACCTTCACCTCCACCTCCTCCCCTGAATCAGGTATACCGAGCAACTTGTGCACATCTGATGCTTCTATTTCTTTTGTCTTCCCCCTAATCCTGAATTGATGTGTTACTGGGTCATATGCTCTCAGCATGGACACAATTAGGTCACGGGGGGAGTATGTCCAATTGCACCTTCAATAGATTTCCAAATCCTATTCTCTTAACCCTCTCCTTCAAATGTTCTTTACCGTTCACAAACTGCACCAACGATGTAAATCCTCCTAATGAGCAGCAGGTATGAAATGGCAGTTCCTTTTTCCTCATCTTCCTTTTCGACCGTCCTTCCATAGCTTTATCATTGTACTCCTTCTTCTTTGCCTCTGGCAACTCACGCCATGCCTTCCCTGCCAACCTACTTTCATCTGCCATCCTTTTCTTCTTCTCCCCTAACTTGGCCACATACTCGTTTCTAAACACCATAAACCCACTCATCACTGGTTTAATCTGTTCACCATCACCCTTTACTGCCTCGGACTTTTCACTTTCTCTAGTTACTTCTCTACTCTTGACACTTTTTGCCTTTACTTGTTCTGCCTTTGATGTCTCACCTTTGTGTCCCCCCATCTCCTTTTACCTGCACAAAATTCAGTTTACACTCATAACTATGGATTTCAGAACATTTAATAACATTTCTATTCGTACATGACAAGTTAACACATCTAAGCTACGTCATCGCAACTTCTCATACCATTTTTTAACCTTCCCATCACAACCACAACTATTGGAAATATCTATTTCCCCACAGTTAAATAAGGTCTCACAACTTATGGAGAAAAATTCACAACTTCTGCATAAGGATTCACAAGTTCGTCTATGAATTTCACAATTTCCTCACTTAAATTGACCTCTACACATATTTACCAACTTTTCATTACACTTTCACAAATGTTTTCTTAGGGATTCAGCACTTCACTTAAAACAATCCACACTATCCATAACATTTTCACTACTGTCAAATCGGTGATTCCTATATCTACAAACCCTATCACAACTTCTACTCACATCCACAACTTCATATGTTGTTTCACAAGTTACCAAAGTGTCATTATCGTTTTCACAGATTCTTCTTTTGTGTTCACAACTTAACATGCAGTTTTCAAAGGTTTTGTTTCACAACTTCACTTAAGCCATTCGCAACTGTATGTATAACATTTTCACAACAATAAAATCACAATTCCCCACATCTGAACACCCTGTCACAACTTCACAAATTGACGCATTCATATGCTGTTTCAACGGTTTAGAAATTTCAAAAGTTGCAATTCAAACTACTTAACAACTTATTTTCACAACTTCCCCTCAACGATTCCCAACTTCACTTACAAGGTTCCAAATTAAGCATTGCCCGCACCACTTCATACGTTTCATCCACATTTCCCAAACTAATTTTAACCCAACCACATTGAACCCCCATTCTAATCAAGTGGATAAGTTAAAATGAAATACAATTTTAAACACAACTACTTACCCAACTTCAACACCTAAGCTCAAATTCGTAGCCGCAAACTGGTGCCTCTGCAACTGTCCAATGCCTTTCACCACAACCTCTTCTCACCTTTGCTCCTCCTCAAATCCACCCCAAATTCGCCACACAATGTCGCTGCTACTATCCTCTCTCAATGCCACGGAACCACGCTCCACCAACGACAACGACGACGCCGGAAGAAGATGAAGAGTCCCGACAGAGTTTTCGCGCAATTTCGCCCTTCTTATTTCCTCAACGTTTTTCAATTTTAAAACTTCCAGGGTTACTCACGTCATTTTTTCTACAATTTCAATATCCCAGATCAGGTACTCGCACTTTTGTGGAAATATGGAATTTCAGAACACCTTTCCGTCTTTTGCTAATTTAAAAGTTCTTTTTGAGGGATTTTCCCTATTCTAAATATGATGTACGGTTTCCACAAAAAAAAATTATTATTTATGATTAACGGATCATCATCCATTATCCACCAGTTTTGCCCTTTGACCACCGAAAAATGTTCAATTATATTGTCTTAATCATTTTTTAATAATTTTAGATCAAGTGTAAATATATAATGTTTAATTCTTAAAAATTGAAAATACAATTTTTAAAATTTTAAATTCATATGAATATAGTTTTATGTTGTATATTAGTTTGTTATTTTACTACACTATAACAGTGACATGATGAAAATTATTTTGTATGTGAATAAATGTTCTAGAGATATTATTTGTGAATAGATGTAAGAGAATTTATTCTATTGTCACAAGACAATGTGCGCTTCATTGATGAAATAACATGCTAGTCAACAAATGAGAGCGTTATTCACTTATTTGTATAAATTGAAATTTAAAAATCAACTTTACACTCTAAATCTTGTGTGACCCGCTCCATAACCCAATTACGTTTAACCCGAGTTGAATAATCACAATCTGATTATATTAAAACACATTTATGATGATAGGCAAATTATAATGAGTGTAACATTTCAAATTTCACATAATCTAATTACATTGAAACGCATTTATGATGGTTGACAAATAATAATTGGGAGTAGCATTTCAAATTTCAAATAACCTAATTACATTGAAACATATTTATGATGATTGGCAAATAATAATTGGGAGTAACATTTCAAATTTCAAATAACTTAATTACATTGAAACACATTTATGATGATTGGCAAATAATAATTGGGCATATCTTTTCAAATTTTAAACAAATAATAATTTCTTAATACTGCAAATAATAATTGCTCTAAAAGGAATAATTTGGAAGGAAGAGGTCATAACATAAATTGAGAAAAGGATATTACGGCCAAAATCACCCAAATTACCTAAATAATAATGCGCTGATGAAATAAGAAAAGAAAAAAAGTATTAAATATGAGGGATACGTCCAATTAACTATTTTAATGGCAATGGGTGATTTTTTTTAATGGCAATGTTTTATGCTTGCATCTAATATCCTACCCAAATTACCTAAATAACAATACGCTGATGAAATAAGAAAAGAAAAAAAGTATTAAATATGAGGGATACGTCCAATTAACTATTTTAATGGCAATGGGTGATTTTTTTTAATGGCACTGTTTTCTGCTACTACTTGCATCTAATATCCTTTTCCCATTGATAGATATAGAGTATGGGGTAAACAATCACATCATTCAAATTTCAAACAAATAATAATTTCTCAGTATACGACAAATAATAATTGCTCTAATATGAATAATTTGGAAGGAAGAGGTCATAAACATAAATTGAGAAAATGATATTACAGCTAAAGTCACCCAAATTACCTAAAGGAGCCTAAAGGTTCATAAAAAAATATAAATCAAAGTTATCCACATTACTTAAAAAAAATATAATAAGCAAAGGGTATTAGATCTCTTAAAAAAATGGGACGAATCATTTTAATTGAGAATTAAAATTATGATGTTGAACAATTCATTATAAAAACGTTCGAAAATTCATCATATACAGCACACATACGATTATATATCTCATCAAAAACGTCCCATCCTCATATACATCAACTCAAGCAATGGCAATCATTGCTCATGCTTTGCTCAAGGACGTTGATGATAGCAAGGAAACCTGGAGTATTATTGTTATGGTACTTAAGAAGTGGACAATGGCAAAGAAGGCTCACCATTTGATGTCTGGAAAGTTAGTATGATATTAGTCGACAAACAAGTAAGTATCTAATGCAGTCTTCACATTCACCAATTCACTAAGTGAAAATTATGTGTTGCTTATATTTCATCTAACTATTTGCAAACAAGGTGATCGAATTGAGAATTCAATTATCTAGAGGGGACAAATCCGTAGGTACATTGAGGATTTAAAAGAGGGTGAGGTGTATCGATTTGAGAACTTTGAAGTGTTGGCCAACAATGCTAACTACAAAACATGCTCACATCGTTGGAAGATTATGTTTCACGCTAACACATTTTTTCAAAAAACATGAGTTTCAAATCCCTCTTCATGCATTCAACTTTGTCCCAGTCAATAACATCACCAGCGGTGAAGCCACACATGAAGAGCTAATTGGTTAGTGTATATTTCTACCATGTTTTTTTTATTCAAAAAGCTTTATTCTAACCTAGATGACAAATTCATCCAGATGTGAAGGACTACATCCAAGCATTTGGGAACTTAGTTGATCTAAGGAGAGACTTCGGCACGATGAAGAAATTGGATTTCACAATTGCAAATCATAAGTAACATACTCTCTAGATTTAACATTAATCAATTCACGCTACTAATATCTACTTTCATGTTAGTTCATCATCATCATAATCATATGATAACATGTGCAGTGAAGTATGTGTCAACTATCACTATTTGGGGAGGTTGCAATCAAAGCCTTTGAGAACAAAATGGAATATCTGGATGTGCCCACCTTAGTTGTCTTACGATTTGCTAGGATTACAAAAAAACAAAAGTATTACATGTATCACACATAATCATATGGACAACATCAAGATGTTAATACTTGATTTAGACAATAAACCCACCAAGAAGACAACCAATGTGGTTTATAGAGAAAATTTTCAAAATATCATGTAAGATTCATTTTTTAGTTGAAAGTTTCTTTCAGTGATATATTTAGTAAAAAATCAAAATTGTAGTTATTTTACCTCTACTTTATCAAATTTTATCCCCCACATAGCCTTCCATTTATTAATTTATTAACACTCTTTTGGCACACCAAGGCGTAATAAATTCTCCAAAAAAATGTTCCCTCAAAATGTGATATATAAGCATGATTATAATCATCCTTTACGCATTTCTGAGCTAAAAATTTAGTTTTATAGATATACAAATAAATGCATTATAGTCATAAAAAATTAATCCTGCAATGTACCATTAATTAGAATTCACGTTCTCGTGCAACGCACGGGGGTTAACACTAGTTTAACATAAAACAAGTAAAATTATTCAGTACTACTGATTTATTGTAAATTGAATAAAAAAGAGTGTGTAGGTGTAATATGTACAATTTATCCAATACTTAAAATAGGTAAAAATGCAATATTAGATTTTTTTTGCCAACGCAATATTAGATATTGCTTAATATAAGACAAGTAATATCACATGAGGCTAGATCAGGTAACACCACAAAAAACGCTTAGCTTCTAACCAAATTAACCATGGCCCAGACTCCTACAGGAGGCAGTGGTGGGAAATTTTCCCCAATGGATGAAAGCCTAATCGAGAGCAATGCCACATGGAGGTAGAAGGCCTACGGGTCATTAATATCTTTTCATGAAGAATGAGGAATGACTGTATCTAGGGAATAAGTATTGGCTAACTCTATGTCAGAAGCCGCGGTGAGACTGAGGATGCAAACGTTATTCAAAATGATTTGGTGTAAAATATCTGTAGGTGGCTTTTTGAGTTTGCCACCAAATCCCATGACTAAACCCTAGACAAGTGGTGGAAACTGTAACATCCTTATTTTTATTTATAAGATATAATTATAATTAAAAAATAATTATTGATGATAAATGGATTTAGCAGATAATTATTGGAATAAAAAGGATTTGGTTAAAATATGATTTATGAAAAAATAGTAGAAATGATAAGAAATTGTTATAAAAAAATAAAGTATATAAAAGTAATAATGTAAATAAAAATGAAATGAAAAAAAAAAAAACAAAGAAACCAACAATAGAAAAGAAAAAGGGATAAAAAGAAAGAAATATGAGCGAGGCACGAGGCCCCCTTAATTCAAAATGTGAGTGTGGGCCACGTGGGGCATTAATATATACCCTGACATATTTTCAATAGTGAAGGATGGTCCAGAGTGCCTTTTTCTTCTCCTGTCTCCTCCAATTCCACGTTGTCGCCATTTTCAAAGCTGAGGGAGACATTATAAGATTTTTTAGGTAATTAAACTCGCTTCTTTTCAAGAAATTTCCTTTATGAAAGTTGTTCCACTCATTTTTATCTCTTAAATGATGGCAATATTATACTGAGTAGAGTAAATTAAATTTTAGGGTTAGAGTTTTGGGTTTTGATAATAGATGACTATAGATAGATAGAAAAAGGCTAATAGCTAATTTTAATTGGTTTAGATTTATGATTTAGTTGTTTTGTAATTTTGTAATTAATTTCTTTTATAAACAGATCATAAATTATTTTTTTAGGACGTTTTTGCCAATTCAATTTGGGTTAAGCAATTTATTTGGTTTATTGGAGGTATTATTGAAATTTTAGTAGGTTTAGTTTTGTTAAATTTTGAGCTATATGAAATCATAAGTTAGAATTTAATATTTGAGTTAGGGTTTGATATGATTTTGATTATGTGGAGGTTTAAAGAGTTATTTAATAATTGAGTTATGCTCATATAAGTTAGAAAAAAAAGATTTACTCGGCCTAGGACGTTGATATGATTTTATGGCTATGAGTGTGTTGGAGGTGAAACTTTAACTTATGAAATTGAGTGGTTGATGTAAGGGGATATTGTAGAGGTTATCTAAGGATTTTAATGAGTGATTTGGGCTCATGAGAAGTGATCTATGATATTGGATTGTTGAGGCTAAGGATTGTTAGGGAGATTGGGACGTTGAGGATAATAGTTATAAAGAAAATTGGGTTTTTAGGAGTTGAATTGTATAACTTTTTTGTTGTTGCTTGTGGTTGATTGGTATCTACATTGATAATAGGAGCTTTCTTGTGATCGGTGATTGCTCGTGCTTTGCTTCTCAAATTAAGGTTAAGCTTAGAGTTGAAGTAACTTAGGTTAATTTATTCTATATGCATGCTTTGGGTTGTAAGATATTTTCTAAACCTTACTTTCTTTCTTTTTTGCCAATGTAAACCTTACTTTCATCTATACTACTTGTATATATTTTGAAAAATTATGTGTATGCTTGAATATGAACGTAGTTCAGTGAAACAATGTATTTTCCAACTTGTATATATGAGTGGTGGGGATTAGTATTAATATTGTAACTATTGTAATAGTTATGGTGTTTATTATGGGACGTTGTATATGGAATGATAATCTTATAAAATGTTTTCCAAAACTATACTGATATATTGTATTTCTGTTATGGGATATGTTAGGTTGTGTTGAAGAGATACAGTGAAATTGTGCCCATCAATTCTCTCAGTTTTGGCCCAGATTTTGAGTTGAGTGCTTTGGGTGAACACTCCCCTATTATGATATATTAGTAGTGGCATGGGAGGGGGTAGTATTCTTGAAGTGATTAGCTAACCTTTAGCCGGGTATTCTAGCACTGATAGGCTATATCACGTCCACAAGATATAAGAAGGAGTAGGATGGATAAATGGGGATAGTTCTAATCATTGAAAGTATTATGCCGTGTTCTACTATTGAGAATATTATTATTATGATCGATAAACTTGCTTTTCTGACTTACAATCTTTTTTTTACATATTTTGTAAATTGATTTTAGTTACTAGGGCTTTATAACTCTCCCCGTCGTTGTTAATATTTTTTAGGTGAGGCCTCTGATCCTTGTAGAGGCCAAGGAAAAAATCCAAAGGCATTGGCATTGGTAGCCCTGTATGCCTCTTGTTTATTAATGTGATGTATTGATCAATGTTATCAAAATTGGATCGAACTGGCCGGTTCGGCTACGGGAATCGTCGAATCAGTTAGACCCGACCGGTTCAACTGGTTCAATATTTATTCTAATTTTTCAGATTTCAAAAATTCATATCTAATTCTACATATTTTTAAAAATTTCAAATTAGGATTCTATAGAAAGCTTGAGATGTCTGTTTTTGTAATGCAAAAAGAATCACTTAAAAATATTATCCTTTGTTTCTAAAAAATTATCAAATTCCAAAACTATTCCAAAAAATATTATCGTTCAAGTTCACTTCCTCACCTGTTCAGCCCCAGGTTAGCTTCGGTTTGACTCTGATCTGACCCACTGACCCTTGACTCACTACCCAGACTGGTTCAGTGACCAGTTCAGGTTTAATAACCTGAGTATTGATTAATATATTGCGATTATAGGGCCCTCATATTTTTTGAAATACTATATTTATTGTTTTGGATAACTCTTTAACCATTGTTAGGCCTGAGGCCTTATTTTGTACACTCTGATATTTGGTGGATCCACAATCATACCTTGTATTGGAAACTATTTTGTATAAACCCTTTGTTGTGGGGTTTAGTATTAAAAAACCCGTGGCTATATTTTCTCTTGTTTGTTAATTGTGCCCAAGGTGATGGTTTTTTTGTAATGGGTTTGTGGGCGGGATTTGTGCCTTAGACCCCGATGTGTTTTCTTGAAAGAGATGGTTTTCAATCATCATTGGTTAATCAAGTATTGTCATACCATTATGGATAATTGTTGTTTGTGGGAAAGGGTTTTTTCAGAAACTACCAAGCTGAAGTATGGTAGGGGCAAAGGGAATTTTCAGTGGAGTGGAGAGATGAGTAGAGATCGAAAAGTACATCAAAAAGAAAAAAAAATTGAAAAAACTCGCAAGGCTTTGATAGCACAAAATAATGTTATTAGAGCCTTATACTCCTCGGACTACTAGAATAGAAAAAAAGGAAAAAAAGAGATATTGGAAAAAAATTATACCATGTAAAAACTGAGTTGACCAGCAGGAAAAATATATAAATAAGAGATTACCCCTTCTTGCAAAGTGGACCTTTTTAATAAAAAGCCTGCCTCTTCCATACACTCTTTATTCTTCCACATATTCTTGTCAATTTTACGCAGAGGTGACAATCACCTTCATCTATTAAAATTTTTTCTTATGAAATAATTTCAACTCTCATTTGTAAATTTAGTCAACATTATCTTGGCTTATTATAAACATATCTACACACTCTTCCTTGTATGTATATATTTATATATTCGTGTATTGTTAAAAACTTAAAGTATCTTACTCATGATTATATTACAAATGGTATCAAAGATGGATGTTACTAATGGTATTAGAGTCATACAATTGGTATCAAAATCAGGCTTGGGTGATGGTATGTTACAAATGGTATCAAAGTTAGGCTTGGGTGATTGTGATAGATGTTACAAATGGCATTAAAGTTAGGATTAGATGAGGGTATATTACAAATGATATCAAAGTCATGCTCGATTGATGGTATGTTACAAATGATATAAGAGCCAAGTTCGGGTGATGGTGATGGATGTCACAAATGGTATTAGAGTTTTCTTAAATGGTATCAAACTCAGGCTCGGGGGATGTTATATTATCAATGGTATCAAATATGGATGTTACAAATGGTATGTATTAAAATTCTTTTGGTGGTCAGATTTGTAGTCCAAATGCCTCTAAAGGCATACTTTGGGAACTCTAACCTAACAATTCATGAGTGCTTTATAGACACCTGTCATAGAACCAAGCTGAGCTAACTGATTTCTCTTACAAACCATCAATAGTTAAGCATAATATTATGTAACATACATATGCAATAGGGCAGACAAAAGAAATGAACCTAACTTATCCATTTGTTGTCTCCACAACAACGTATATGGATCCTGTATGCTTCCTCCAACGTTTACCAAAGCGTCAACCACTGCTTGCCTATTCCTTTCAGACCGTTCATGTTTTTGTTTGAGGAATGAGCTTGTGAATAAAATAAGAAAATGACAAAAGCCCTAAAAAACCTAATCTATGAATAAGTGTAAAAGAATTTAATTTGAGTTGAAAAAGGAAATTAAACAAAAAATTAGCCTAGAGGACATAGGGTATAATAAGATAAAAATTTTATATAGGAAATTGTAGTGTCTTATCAAAGTTAACAATTATTTAACTTAAAAAAATAGAGTATCATGTGTTATTCCAAATTAACTTACAGCTTCCAGGATTTAATGAGCAGAAGTTACTATGAAGTTTTTATTCATAAATACAAAGATAGGAAACTCTTAAGTGCTTGATGAAATATAAAATCTGTAGTAAGCTTGCCAAACTCATTTGGTCCGAGATGCAATGCTAGGAAGGTAACATCGACTGCATCATATCCAATCAACATGCATTAATATAAAAAATAAACACACACAAATAAAGAGAATGAAATGCAAGATAATAATTTTGTAGGGCATAGAGCCTGAAGGATTGATGAAAAAAGCTAATTGAGACTAACAAAGCAAGTTATTTACCTTGGCGTTAAAGATTCAAATACATAAAATTTACTTTTTCATTAAAACTTAACTAAAAAGGAAACTTATGAACTTGAATGCCATTTGCAAATGGTATCGGTCATGTAAATAGTATCAAAGCCATGTTCAGGTGATGATATGTTGCAAATAGTATCAGAGCAAGGCTCGATGGGTATGCGAGTTTTTTAAATGGTATCAAAGTCAGGATCTATTGATGTTATGTTACAAATGATATCATATATGAATGTTACAAATGGTATCTACTAAAATTCTTTTGGTGGTCAAATTTGTTGTCCAAAATGTATAGTCTAAATGCCTCCAAAGGCATACTTGGGACCTCCAACATGATACTTCATGAGAACTTTATAGACTACATGTCGTAGAACCAAGCTGAGCTAACTGATTTCTCTTGCAAACGATCAACAGTTAAACATAATATTATGTAACATATATATGCAACATGGCAAACAAAAGAAATGACTTAACCTATCCATTTATTGTCTCTACAGGTAAGCATATCGAACCTTCGTGCTTCCTCTAGCATTTACCAAAAAGCCAATTAGAAGAAATCAGTTTGTGATGCATTATGGCATTACATGGTTTTTCACCAGAGGGACCAATAAACTTCGAACTAAACCCAATATCCTGACAAAAAACAACATAAAGGCCAATATCATAATTCAGTGAAAAATGTATATTGGTGGCAAAAATACTATTTTTATCTTACCTTATATTAATGAAAAGTCTCTCACAATGTATGAGTTTATTGAGTTCTTTATAAGTAAAACCTAACAAAAGAACATCATCAAAGAATAAGACTTCACAAACTACCAAAGATGTAAGTTTTTTCACAACGATTTCAAAAATTCATACATTGGGTATGGATATGTGATCTTTTAAAAATATTTACAAGTTATCTCATAAATGGTATCAAAGATGGATGTTACCAATGGTACCGAGTCTTACAAATGGTATCAAAATTAGGCTCGGGCGATGGTATGTTACAAATGATTTTAAAGCCACACTCGAGTGATCGTGATAGATATCAAAAATGGTATCAGAGTTATACAAATATTATCAAAGTTAGGCTCGAGTGATGATATATTACAAATAGTATCATATATGGATGTTAAAAATGGTATCTATTAAAATTCTTGCAGTGGTCAGATTTATAACATCAATATTTGATACCATTTGTAAGATATCATCGGCCGAGCCTGATTTTGATACCATTTGTATGACTCTAGTACCATTTCTTACATCCATCACTATCACACGAGCTTAGCTCTGATACCATTAGTAACATTCATCTTTGTTACCTGTGTAACACAATCATGAGTAAGATATTTCAAGTTTTATTTTAATAATACACACACATATATATTCATGTTACCTTAATAAAAAGAAACTCATTCATACTTTCTTGCAAGAATTATATACATACCTCCTGACTTTTTCTAGTCAGAATACATATATTTTTGTACTTGTCATTTTTCCTAAAATTTGACAAACTAACATAAGAAACGCTAAATCAAATATTTTACTTTAATGACACCAATATAATATTTCAAAATGACCCTTCTAATGCCCAACAATTTTTGCAAAAATGAGGCAAGGCGAAGTGGCGCTGACTACCCTAATCAATAACATGTTAGTTGATGCATAATGAACCGAGAGAGCAACAAACAATTTTCCTAAATTTTTTCTTCATAAGATGCAAGTGCCAATTATAATAATCATTATGATTAATAATGATTTCCTACCATCACTACCATAACATGAACAATATGAATACCAAAGCATGATAATAAATAAGAAATATGATGAACCTTCCAAATTCTGTTGTATAGATATCAATAGCTTGTTCTGAGATAGTGATTGACAAGTCCCAAGTCTACGGGATGTGGTTTGGGTTCAGCCAGGTGGCACCCAAAGTCAACAGAGACTGGGGAACTTTGTCTAATCTAGGTCAAAAGAATTGGGTTCGCCTCTGCTACCAGTTTAAACTTTCAGCACAATGATTGACACTTCATTCCTAAGATTTGGTATCAGAGTCTGCATGAGTTCAAATCTCGCTTCCCTCAAAAACAGGTTTGAGGATTGAATCCAGGCTAGGAGACCTTCAAGCTTCACAAAAATAATAGTAACTTAATAAAAACACCCATAAACTTTGATTTTTGGTTATAGAAATCAAGAATTAGACTCCACAAACTATTAAAGATGCAAGTTATCTCACAATGTACAAGTCCTTAACCGCTCCTATAATAATGGGAGCAAGAATTGAATAGCAAGAATCAACTTTATGAGGCTGTATAAGAGTGGTCCATAGCGATGTCGTTGCTCTTCCAAGGGTCTACCAATAAAAAAAAAGTTCTTGCATTATAGTTTTTTCATATATTATCATATTCAAATATCAAGTCAAAGAAATTATATTAAAAACAAAAATGGGTTGGGCAACCTTTGAATTTTTCATATCGAAGTCCAATTACGTCAAAAGGTTGTTTGGAGGGAAATAAAGTGCACACCTGGTATCAGACGGGGTGCATGATGGAAGAAAGTAATATATTGTATTAGACGGAAGGGTTGTGACGACAAAAATGACTTGGAGAATGGTGTGGAGTGGATCTGGACAGAACCAGGCATGGACCGAATATGGACGAAACCAAACCTAGAAGAAACAGATTGCTAGGGCTCTAATACTAGGTTTGAATTTGAAGGATTATATTGAAGAAAAAGAAAATAAGAGCCTTTGAAATATTATTGATCCTTAAATGAATGAGAATACAAATAAGACTTTATATAGGCAAACAATGAGCTAATTAGCTAAACCTAGAATCTAATATAAACTTATTTAATCAAAGGTTAATATGCAAATTTGCTCCAAAAGTTTTTGCTGAGAAATAATGTTGCCCCAGAAGTGTTTTTAGGTTTAGTGTCGCCCCAAAAGTTTCAAAACGTATCTATATTGTTGTACACCATTAAAAAACTAACTTTGATAGTTAAAAAAAGACATTGACCGTTAACTTTTTAACGGTAAGGGACAACATTACTTTATTTTAACATTTCTGGGGCAAAATTGAACCTTCAAAAACTTCCAGGATAACATTGTTCCTTAACAAAAACTTTTGAAGTAAATTTGCACCTTAATCCTTTAATCAAATATAATCATAATATCTTAGGTTTATATTTCTAAGATAAATATATATTAATATATATGAAAAAAAAGAATATAATATCCATATCAAACATCTAACAATTCTCTTGGCATATTCTTTTATACAGTGTATAAACTATATATTATATAAAAAAATAGTAGTTTGTAAACATTGGAGGGTTAGATGAGTCATCAAAGCATGACTCGCCCACCAACTTCACGTTTATGTTTTTTTTACCTGAAACTGTTATGCTTACAATCTTTCACTACTCTTTTTGTATTAGTGGACTGAAATGGTCAAAAATTGCTTTATATATATATATTTTTTATACAATTTCAAATTCTTCATGTTGGATTTTGAAGTGATTAAAATTTGTAATAAAATAGTAATATTCAATATCAGTTATAAACATAAAAACTTGGCTAAAGTATGCATTAGGTTCTTTATGTTTGTATCAAGTTTCATTTTAGTTCTTTAGGTTTATAAAGTATACTTTTAGTCTTTTGATCTTAACACTATTAGTCTCATCTAATAGAAAATGCTGATTCATCAAAGTCTTATTATTTTTATTTTAGGTGGTTGCCACATTACGTCAAATTTTTTAGTAAATTCATATTTTAATTAAAATAACAATGAGAGAAAAAAAATTCCCAGTTTTTATTCATTTTTTCCATATCTTCCTAGCTCATCAAGGACCTTTCCAAAACAAGGACTGTCAACAGACAAAACGAAGACTAACCCCCAATCAATTTCCAGCAAAATCTCTTAACATAATGATCTCAATCTGTACTATTAGAGGATATGAGAATAATTTATAGAGAAATTTTATTCTTGGGATAAAATTGTAAACCATAAATATAATTACAGATCACAAGAAAAATTTTAATAAAGACTTTGGTTCGCTTACCTATACATGAGATGTCTCTTTTGTTCCCAAGGGGCTTCTTGTAGAGAAAACAAGTTTCAAAATAGGGTTGGTGATCTTCGAATTTGGTGTCTTGGAACCTTTTAAATCTTGGGAAAGAAACCAAAAGGTTTCTAGAACTGGTTCAATAGAAACGATGACTAATGAGAAGGGCGTTGGAGTGGGGAGGAGATGAGGAAAAAATAATTAAAATATGAGAATTTTTTATTATTTAATTAAACCATGAATTTTTAAAAAAAATTTGAGTTGATGTTGGAGCCTCTTAGGATTAAAAGAATGTGACTTCAGTGAGTCAACATTTTCTGTTAGATGAGACTAACGGTGTTAAGATTGAAGAACTAAAATATACTTTATAAACTTAAAGGACTAAAATGAAACTTGATGCAAACAAAAGAACTAAATATATACTTTAGCCTAAAAACTTTCATCACACCCGCTCTAGAAAAAATTTTGTTTGACGCAACTCTTCCAACTCCTTCTTAAACATTTTTTGGGCTTCCCTATAGAGTCTTATGCTCTTTTTTTAAACTCTTCCTACTCTTTTTTCTAGTGGTCCGGCAGAACCATTAAGTATGTCCTCAATACATTACGGTCATTAACAAAGAACCATTAAGTATGTCTTCAATGCATTATGATTTAGAAGCGTTAAATATTTGTGCCGAGAATATATAATGCCACCACACATAATAGTTCGGAACCGTGATGTATGGTTGAAAATAACGGTAGTGAAATGCATTTGTGTTTGCAAAGTTAGGAAGTCTATCATCAATTCATCACAAAACAAGCCTGCATACTTTCTCATTTAAGTTATATACAAGAGCCAAAGCCAACAATAAAGAAGAGACAATGACTGTCTCTTTCCTCAATACCAATATCGCTCACTCTCTAAATATGGTTCTATAGATTATGCATCTCCTTTCGAACAGAAAGCAATGCATCTTTTGGATGATAAAGAAGTTGTTGCCTCACAATGTTCAATTATCCACATATGTACGTCTAGCTTGGATGTGGTGAGCACTTGCAATGGGCTAATATGTTTTGTTAAGAGCTCAAACCCATCAGGGTTGGATTGAGTTCTAATTATGAACCCGTCTTTTTGAACATATAGCATGCTTTTTAAACCTGACTAAAAAAGTCAATTGAGTCTTGTATTAATGACCTAAGGTAGTGTCAATTAAAGAATTTTTATGATAAGAATTAATCGTCCACACACACACACACACACACACACACACACACACATTACGCCACATTGCATATTATTACTATCAAGAAATCCTACTCTACTTAAACAAATATGTTGAAGGAATCCATAAAAAGCTAGAAAGACAGCAAAATATTGACGTCTTTTCATTCGCTCAGTATATATCAAGAGACAAGTGTATTTTATAATGGAAGCGAAAACAACACAACAGCACATTTCAACTTGCCGATATCACAGAAAATATAAGAGAAGAAATGGAGTACGAAAGAGAGATATATAATTAACCTTATTATGCTTTGGCTAATTTAGCAAGAAACTAAATTTCAACACTTAATTTCAATGAGCTTTAACTTGGAAAATTAAAAAAAATCATTTTTGAAGTTTGAATCAGAACACGTGGTGGAAATATTTCTAACAGAAATGGACCAAAAAATTAAAAAAAATAAATATATTTCAATTATATAATCTAGCAAAAAGATTGTTATCATTAATGGCTAGCTTAGTTGGCACTCGTAAACTTATCACACAGCTTTGCTGACATCTTATTTACTAACCACCACGCTAGTTGCCACATTGTTTATAATCAAGAAGCCCTCTCCTAATCAAATAAATTAATAATGAATAAACATGTTATTCTAAATAAGATTATATCTTTTGCCATCCAGTGCATCTTTATAATGAATTCCTCAGTGATTCCATGATCCCACCACCCATGAAATCAACAAACATCACCAACTCTCTCGGTGTGTAGCAAAAATTATCAACTTTCGCCTGTCACAGCAAAAATTATTTTTGATCTCCTGTGTGATAAAAAAAACTAATACAAAATTTCCAAGTACCTTTAGAAGATTGGAGGGTTCAAAATATGAATATTTTTGTATATTTATTTTAATTAATTTTTAGATATCTTGTAATTATTGATTTTGGTGTCATTAGACGGTAGCATGTTACTATGATGTCAATTTGTTAAAAAAATTGCAAAGAAAATTGGATAAATATATGATTATTTGGTTAGCAATTCAAGATATTAAATTGATATTTAATATTTGGATGATATGATGAAAATTTAAATTATATTTTAATTTTTATCCCTTTCCGGTCTGACCCCATTTGATTTTGATTTGATCCACTGACCATTAACCTACTGTCTCGACTGGTTTAGAGGCCAGTCTGAGTTTTAGTCCCTTGCAAAAAGCACAAGTATGTGGTTTGATTGGGATCTGATTTTTGTTGTATGTGCTTAGTTTATGTGGATTGGAGAAATTCCATTTTGTTTTATCCCAATTTTTTTATGCCTGGAGATCCAGTGAGTGTTACAAGAAGTTACTTAGGGGAGGTTAAAGAAGTCTTTATAGAAAAAAAACAAAGCATAGGAGAGATATAGGGGGTGCATGATGGTTGGGGAGAGCAAAAGAGGGGTATGGATTAAAATGAATATGGATGAGGCAGTGGATAGAAACATGATAGCTAGGGGATACGGTGGGGGTATTTACCCTATGTTTGAATGAAGAGAAAAGTGATAGGAAAGGGGGAAGGGAATATTAAGAATGAAAACTTCAAAAAATGATAAAAAAATTTATTATTTTGGGAGTTTTGTCTCCTAATTTTCTCTCTATCCAAACTTAAGATAAGGATCATGAAGGTATATGATTGGGGGGTGGTTGCTAGGAGGATGGGAGATGTAGGAATGCTGGTGCGAGGGGAAGGTGGAAGTAGGTTGTTGCATGAGGCAGCTTACTTACTAAAAGGAAATTAGGAAGTGAAGCTGAGGCATTTCAAGGAAACTAATGTTGCTTTAGATTGGCTTGCAAAATGGAGTTTGTTTTCAAAGCAATATCATTTAACTACTACAAGAACCTCTAGAAGGTTTAACATAGTTTGTTGTATAGGAATGATATGATAGGTGTTTTTTAACCTACTTGTATGTTGTGTATATTATAAAATAACCTAATCATCTTCCTTAATTCCCTTATTCACTTTTCTTCTTGATTATTGTTGATATAAGATTGACAAATATAAAAGTATATATCTTATATTTAGGACTAAGATTAACTCATCAAATATGTTCCATATTAAGGATTAGAAGGACTAGTTTTTATTGGAATTTGTCAGGCTCTGTTTCAATTATATAGCAACATGGCAATAATTTTGTGCTCTATTTTAGTGATCCCTATGATAGCAGTTTTATTCCCTCCCCTTCCTATCCCTAACTTCAAACCAAACACATCTTAAAGGCTAATATATTGAAAGCATAAAAAACGTTCACGTACGTAGGTCACAATTCATTCTCTTCAAGAAATTAGTGCTTGTTTGAAATAGTGAATGGAGCCTCCAAAAACAGTTTTTCAATCGTGATTTTCAGTATACGAGATATGTATGTGAGAGAAGTTTTGTTTCAATTTATGTGAATAAGCACTTTTGAGGGGTTTCAAGCGTGATCCCAAATAAGCACTAAATAAGTCAGGATAGCCGAAGCGGGCCCACAGGAGTCAACACTCCATCAAATTCAGCATGGGGAGAGATTTATTTTTGAATATAAACTGGATAACATAACTAATCAGCGGTCATTACAAGAAAAAGAAGAACAAGTCGAGTGTTATGGGGAGAGAATTTTCTCTGGATATACAAGAGGACGTACGATGACGAGAAAGAAAGGGGCTGATTTTCTTTCTTTTTTTCTTTTTTTTGAATAAGTCCCATCAGACATTTTTCTCTCTTATTCAATTGATCATGAGTGGGCTACAAGGCCCTAACAAATTGTCAACTTCATTGTACTAAGTTATTTATTTATTTGTTCATTATTTTCTCAATAAATATCTATATCTATATTAACTATTATGACTATCAAAAACCCTAACCCTTCGTACGGATGGAAAGAAAGTTGGGACTAAAAAATGAAAGAAGAGAAAATGAAGAGAAAAGAAAAATAAAGAGAGAATGTTATCCCTCTACTTGCTTGAATGAGTGAGAGAAAATGTAAAGGGAAGAAAATGAGTAAATATTTGATGACTAAAATACCCTTACTCCTATATTAAAATAATCGTATTTAAAATTAAATTAATTACCACATAATATTTTAATATTAACCTCAAATAATTTAAGATGATAAAGTTATATTTAAAACCAAATAATTTAAAAAAAAATGTTATTTTTAAGTCAAAAAAATAAAAACTGAATAATTTTTTAAAATCAGATATAATGAAAGAAAATAAATAAATTATATAGTATCCAAGGTTAATAACTAATAAAAATTTAATATATTCTCCAATAGAATCCAACATCTGCTGTAAGAAGGGTGGGGGAGGGGGTTGTAACTTTAATGAGAAGGGAATTGTATGAGATAGTGCCCTGTTTGAAGTAGAGGAAATTCTGAGGGAAGATATTGCGGACATATTGTAAAGCCACACACAGTTCTGATGTAACTAGGGGGTTTGACCCCATCTTATCACCAAAACAAACATAAAAATCTATATATCTGATAATATTGTTCTACAAAATTACTGTTCATAAGGATTCTACGGCTGTGATTTCTCTTCAACTCTTTTGACCAATGCCTCGAGATCATGAATTCTAAAGCATACCTGCCCTTGCTGCCTCTATTTGAAATTCAAATTTGCTTCCTACTGACCTCCAGCCTTCAATATTCTTTTGAGGGGAGGGGCTATAATTATTTCTGTAGCCCTCTTTAGAGCTGGGAATTCGGGCCGACCCCGTCAGGCCCCGACCGTTCAGGCCCGAGCCATTCAGGGTCGAGCTTATGATTTAGAGGCTAAAATAGGAAGCGGGCCTAAAAGGGCCGGCCCTGTAGGGCCGCAGGCCCCGGGGGCCGGCCCTGCAGCCCTGTAGGGTTGGCCCTTTTATACCCGTTTAATATTTTTTAAAAATAAATTAATATATATAATATCATTATATCAAATTATCAATATGAGAGACACCTAAATACCTAATAAAGTATTAATAATAGGTAAATACTTATTAAATAGTTTGATTTATTTTATTTTCTTCAATGGTTTATTCATTTAAAATTTAAAAAAAAAGGCTAATTTGGACTTTAGATGATGATTTTAACTAAACATTTATGAGTTTTAAAAATAATGTATCTCAATTTAAGGTAAAATAATAAATAAATTGTAAAATTTGAAAAATATTTTTTTAATTAAAATGAGTTCAAGCTCGTTTAGGCTCGAGCCCATGAAGGACCAGCCCTGTAGGATCGCGGGCTTTAAAAATTAGGGGTTTTTTTAAGAAGTAGGCCTAAATAGGCAGGCCGTTTAAACCCGAGTTCATGAAGGGCCGGCTCCCGGCTTTAACCCTCCCCTACCCCTCTTCTCCATGGGTTTCTTTTTCCTCTCCATAACCAGTAAAAGGTAGAAATGACGCTGGAATATGTAGAAAACGATGATGAAGGTTGGTCTGTGATGGTGAGAGAGAGAAAAGAGGGAGAGATCCACAGTCCAGGTCCAGCCCTTCCTACTTTATCTGCTTCTTAAGGTCTCTCACCATGACTCAGTTCTACTTCTGATGTGTCTCTGGTGCTGTGTATCTCCGTCTAAGGTGTGGAAGGTGATGGGTATGGTGAGACCGGAGAAGGAAAGTGACGGTGGTGATGGTGATGGAGATGACAAAAAGTGAGCTTAGGGTCTTAGGTATGTCTAGTTCATCCTCTCTTGTGGTGACTCTATCTCTCACCGATCTTTGAATCTCAGAATGTATTGGCAAAATCGCTTTTGCTGGTTGCAAATAGCAACAATCAAGGATACTTGGTCAAAACCTTGATAGACTGATGGTCGCAAGAAACTATTGTTCCCCCTGATTTGTGATTAAACGTCTAGGTTCAATAATGCTCATTGTATGGGATAATTTTATGACTAAACAAATCCTTCTTTGTTTAATCATGACACTGCTTGATGGATTAATTTCTTTTTCCTCAAGGTTTTGAATAAATTGTTTTTTTGGAATTTTCTTAAGTTGAGGGTTGTCTGCATCCTGTTATACTCAAGTTTCTACTTACATGTTCAGGTCCTAAAAGGAAGATATTAGTCCATCTTGCTGTCATTACTATGCTATCAACCTTTTGTCCTTGTAGTATAAATGCTGATATCACTGTATTATACCATGAAAAGATCCAATCAGCTTCATAATATATTTGGCAAAGTTTAAAACTTTATTGATTCTCACTGTATTATATTGCAGCTTGTGGTCCAGAAATAGCCACTAATTGTTCAACAAGTATGAGAATAGCCCCTGGGTATGTTCTAATCTTCCCCTCTATTTTGCCGCATCTTTGTGTGTGGGATGCCCAAGCTTATACCCTTTCTCTTGTGTGCAGTATAAGTTTGGCAGTAGGTGGCACTATATGTGTAGGTATACTTGAAACTTCTACTAATAATGGATTGAGTTTTTAAAATTTGCAGGAGTTAGGAGTTATTCATTGGGTGTAAATCTGCAAAATTAAACATCTGGATGCTCATGTTTCCAATTATTTGTGTTCGATGCTTCTCTCTCCCTCTCTGCTTTCCAGTTCCCCTTTGTTCTTTATCAGCTTCTCATTTTTATTGCTCACCATCTTCTGAAATATGCAACAAAATGTTCATTTCTCATTTTGCAAGTTATTGGAAACTAATTGTCAGTGCTACTATTTTTCTTCATGGGTGCTTTTCACTCTTCAGAACATTGAATGGTTCAAACTATATGCAAAAGAGACTACATGTTTAATAACTTTCTGTAAGACATCTTTTCTCATATTAGCACTTTTTATCTCATAATGAATCTTATTCAAAGTATTTACTCTTCATGTCATTTTGAGGTGTTTGGTTCAAACCATTGTGTCTCTATTGCAGGGATAATTTTGTGATACGTATGCTTCTCATGAGTTATGAGATGTTTAGTTCCTTATTCATTAGTTCTTTTTCCCCTTTATAAGAAGGAAAGGAAACTGGAAAGGAATTAAAATCATGAATTGGGAACTTAATAACAGCTATTAACAAAGGTGAGAAGGGTTGAAGGAATGATATTGGTTTTTTCCCTTTAAATTCTTCTGGATATTTGTATTTGTGACTTAAATTGTTTTTATTGATGAGATTATGATAATTTAAGTTTACTCCATCTACTCCATATGTTGCCAATTTAGAGCTCATGGACTTGGTTTTTTCAACCTTTCCAAAGAGAGTTTTAACTAGGCAGTGCTTTTGTAACTCACTTCAATATTTCTAACCAAATTTTATGAACATCATAGAGGTTGGAAAGGACAGACATAACTTACTTGCTAACTAAAGTAAGGCCTTTCAACTTTACAATTTATGTGTTTTTATGCTGTTTTATTTACTCCTTATACAAGATATATCTCTAGATATATGGAAACTTGGTTTTGTTCATTAACTTGGTAGATCCATATGAGAGGGAATGGAAGATATCTTGCTACCTTAAAGATCTCCATATTTCCGCCTATAATTGTGACCTTGCCCTTTATATTTTATTATGAAGGTTTAAAGAACAACCCGGATGATAAATCTTGAGAAAATGAGGAACTATTATCTTAAAATAGTATGTGGCTAGCAACAAATAAAGTTTAACCTCCATGTCTTGACCAGACTAGAAGAAAGAGAAAACGAGGAACTATGTATCCAGTGCAAAAATAATGCTCAAATTGTGTTGTTTTAACATGGAAGTAGCAACAATATGGACTAACCAACATGATAGTAATAAGAATCTATTTTTTAAGATATTAAAAATATGTTTGCAGTGACCGATGCAATTTGACATTAATAAAGAATATATGTTGCAGACTCAGTTTAGACTGATATGCTTATCAGTCTAAATCACGGCCAATTTTTTTTTTTCCACCAAAGCAATATCATTAAATGCCAATGGACTATGTCTTTCCTGATTTCCTTAATTTAATCATGTTTTATCAATGCTCCTTGGTTTTCATGCATTTTTTTTCAGTGTTTGACTATTATGTAGCTCTACTAGTTTCAAGTAATACCTTTTGATCTTTCATTTTGAATATTACATATAAAATGATATGTGTAATTAGTACAACTATTTAAATCACAATTTAATTGATTAAGAACAATTACTGTATCATTATAGCTTAATGGCTTCAGAATGTTACATATGTAATTAACACAATCAAAATAGTTTCTACATAGAAACTTTCAAGGATGAAGGAAAAATAAAGGGATATAAAAAGAACAATGTGCTTAGGAGAAGCAACTATTCAATTTTCTAAACAAGTTCACTTTGTCCTACCAATTTCAAGTAAGAAAAACACAATAATCGATCAAGTACTCATGCATTTATAAAAGAGGGAAAGAATGAGATCAAAGGTCTCATCTAAACATTGAGTAATTAATTGGTGGTGACCTTTTAACCAATAGATAAAATTGGCAGTGACCTTTTAATTAAATGAGTTGGGACTTGAGAGTTTTCCAAACAGGTAGCCGGATCCGTTGTAGCATGTATGTGTGCCATGATTTTATTTATTGGTTAATGACCTTAGAGTAGATGCGGTTCCTTATATGTGAAAAACTTCTTCCTTTCATCTAGGCCTAGGTAACTGTTCCACAAAGTGTGTTATGGTTTTATCTATTGGTTAATGACATTTTTATAAATGTGGTGTAAACACTTTTTGTTTTATCTGATACGGATCTGCATATGCAAGGGCATTCAATAATCATGCATGATTTGGTGTCCTTTTTATGAAGACCAACAAGATTTTGATTCTTATTTTTAGGTTGACTCAATACCTTAGTGATAACATTGATACCTTTTTTAAATGGTAGATAAGGAAGATTCCTTACTTTTAATATATCCCTTTTGTTGTTTCCAGGACTTTCATTGAGGCTTGGAATCATGCAGTAAAGGTAGGATGAGACATCCCTTTCATGTAGAAAAGGTTGGAAGAGAAAAGGACATGTGCTATCATTTCATTCTATATTCATGCTTGATTTATGTATCAAAGTTGTTGCCTTTCCTGCTGATGAAGAAAGAAGTTTTTTTTTTTCAATCAATCTCAGGTGCAGGTCCTTAATAATGAAATTAGTCAATACTTTATGTCATAAATTCAGACCTCTAAAACTTTTGTCCTTGTGCTATAGATGCTTTTAATGTTTTTCACATTCTTGAAGCCTGATTAGGACTTTTTTATTTAAAGTATAGCAGTAGCAGATTCCCTAAACACGACATAAGGGCATGCTATTGTAATTTATTCATTAGCAGAACCTTGGTCAGAATTCAATGACTGGAAGGAACTAAATAAAATTAATATCATATAGGCATGTGCATCGGTTGCAAGGAATTGTTAAAGTTTGTTACTGAATGGGGAGTTGAATTAGAGGTATGCCAATCGAATGCTACTATCATTTGCAAGCTAAGACATGCCTAGCTGCTTTATAGTATTGTTATTTGTTTGAATACCTAAAGGCATGCACTTCCTTAAAGAGCAATCGTTTTCCAATTGGGAACCGTATATTTTTGAAGTTTATCTTTCCCAAATGAAATAGTTAGGCTACCGAGTTCTTTGCTTATTATCTAGTTTGAATTGCTGCCAAAATTATGCTTGACCAAAATTTCCAATTTCATTAAATCTCTTTCTCAATATATGGGAGTCAGTCCAGTTCAAGTGTTTGTAGATTCATGAATCAACATAAGTCCATTATAACCTGCTCAATAGAAATTAGAATAAAATTATCAAAACATGCATAGTATTCTGAAATTAGAATGTTGGAATTAGATTTAGTTACAATAGAGTTAGTTACTTGAGATGCTTGAAGAGAACCCTCAATTTTTGTCACATGAAGATTTAGTTACATGAAAGGCAATTGTTTTCTAATGCCAGTCTAAAGCTTTGTACATGAATTAATGACATTTTATGTCAGTAGTTAATTTAGTTACTAGAAGATATTGAGGGTTATTCATTGGTTGGTTGCAGAATCCCTACATGTTTAAAACTTGGTTATTCATTGATATGCCAGTCTAAAGCTTTGGTACCACATGTTTCATTTGTTCTTATGTTTTGGTGCCTCTTTTATCTGACATTTATGTTGAAGAGAACATGAGATGTTTGAAGAGACATTTTATGTGTAGGTCCAGCTGTTTACAAGTACTTTTAGTGTTTATCTTAGGTGCTGCTTTTTCTTTTGTTGTGGAACCCCTAATTTTAATTTCCATGTTACTTTTAGTTTCAAGGTTCCATATAAGTTTATCAATCCACTACAATCTCCTTCTATTCAACATTCATCTGTAGCAGATAGGGATTCACTGCAACTTAGATGAGGAAAAGTTTCTAAAGTTCCCGTAACTACTTTTAATCTGTGCTTAATTGATACTATTAAATCATGAGGTAAAAATACATGGCGCATGGATTATGGGATCAAAAAATTACAACTGAAGGCTAATTCTATTTATAAAAATATATTTATAAATTTCCTCACAACACGAGTTAATGTCAACACCTGTTTCCATTTTGATAATCAAAGAGCAATAGAGACAAGATCCCGTAGACATACAGAAAAGTACAATTATACTGATAAAAGAATTCGTTTACAATCCCAACATCGTTCGTCAAAGAAATAAAAAAAAATACAGAAATACAGCAGAAATTCTAAAGTTTACAGGATTCCCCAAAATATCTTAAACATAAACAAATTATGACCACCAGCCTTGATCTTGCCTCGAGACACGTACCAATCACTTCTCGGCGATTATGCCTTTACCTTTCATCCTACTGGCACCCACTGAGATGTTTATTTTAAAAATAGGGTAAAATTCTGAAGAATCCCAGTAGAAATATGCTATCATTCATAGAAATTGTAAAAAGTAAATATGATATATGGCCAAGGTATGCACCAATTAATGAACAATATAAACACATAATCATTATGTATACATGCGTAGGGCTTAGCCCCACAATCTACATCGGTTGGACTTTCGCCAACTTCCAGTGTAAGTGCATCTCTGGCACTAACTGCCTCTCTCTAGTCAAATCATGTTGATTAATAAAGCGCATTTACAAACAATGGCATCCACACAATCACATAACTATGACATGAAGTATGAAGGATAATGTCCCTACCTAAAAGTTCTTTTAACCCCTTTTTAGTATGCCTCGTACGTGTTATGTCCGGCCTTCGACTCGATCATAAAATATTAAATATACAAGAAATAGGTCATAACTTATCCAAGTATCATTTTAAACTATTCCATAGTGTTTTTTGTGGTTATATTAGTCAATGGTGAAAATTTACCAAAATGCCCCAGGGACCCCGACCCGACCATACCTAGTCCGATGACACGTTTTCCCAAAATTCTGACTAGGGCTATCCCAACTTATTTTCTCCCAAGGAATCTATTCCGGGCTCAGAATCACCAAATTCAGTGTCAAATTATAAAAATACCATTGACAGTCCCGATTTAGGGATTTTAGGTGCATTTTCGTAATTATATTTTTTTTAGCATTTTCCGAAAAAGTGACCAACTGTAACCCTACCTATTTTTTGCCTACTGAATCCAATGGAACTATCCATTTCTTGAAAATCCAGCTCCTTCCTCTAGAACAGTGCTGGCCGAAATATTAGAAAAAAAATGGAAATGCTCTTTTGTGTTTTAGCTTCCAAAACTTGTATTTTTTCACTTCTAATCCTTCATTAACTCATTTAAACACTTCTTAACCATGATTCAAAGAAATTTGGGCAACATGACCCCTTAGGATTAGGGCTTTTCCAAATTTACAACTCAACCAAAAATCACTAAATCAACAACAAACCTCAAATCAACTTCATACAAGTATAGATTTGAGTTTGGTGTAGCTACCTCTTAAGTTTCTTGGATCCTCTCACTCTAGGCGTCTCCTCCCTCTCTTCTTGATCTCAAAGTGTGTCTTCACAATCATGGATTCATGAAGAAATAAGGTTTAGGGAAAGGTTTCTTAACAAGATCACAAGAAAACCTTAAGAGATCAACTTCATACCTTTGGATTTCCCTCCTTCTTTCTCCTTAGCACATGAGACCTCTAAGCTCTCTCTCTCTCTCCCCCCCCCCCTTTTCTTATGTTTGGCCCAATACACAAAGGAAAGGGAACAGGAAATGTGTTTTAATTATCATGCCTTATCTTTTCTTTTAGCCCTTGATTTTCCAAGATTAAATCTTGTGGTGACACTTGTCACAAGCCATACTTCCATCTATACCTCCTTCATATTATGACACACTTACTCCATTAGCTTCTTTTTAGATTTGAACCACTTCTCTTCTCCCTTGGTTGGCCAAAAAAGCGTGCTCCCTCTGCTTCAACTAAACCATTTGCTTTTCTCCAACTAGACCAACTTCATACTCCACCAAGCACTCAAGTAGTGAAATGCCATGCACTCCACTGTGCCTTCATGTTCATCCATCCCTTCACTCAAGCTAATCCTTACCATCATGCACTCAACATTTAATTCAACAATTCACTCAACCATTATCATCTTTGACCATCATTTCCAAGTCCATGTAGCATTATCATCGTGACTATGTTCATGTAGCATTATTTTAATGCAATTGGACATGTGCTCATCTTCATAAATCATAATCTAATCCTCTCTTCATATGATAATGACACTTGGCATCTTTAATTCCACAATTTACATAATTACTAACACATTTTATTTTAAATTTTCGGAATAATGCCAATTCTAGCAGATTTTTTGCCCTAACTTTGAAAAATAATAACTAATTTTGTAGACATCGTTTCAGAGTGATTTTAAAGGCTATGGAACACTTATTGAGTCTAGTTTCAAGGAAAAATATGGAATTTAGCCAGATGGAAGCATATCATTCCCAGATTTTCATTTCTTTGACTGTTGCTCCAGAGACTTTTCAGATTTTCTGGACTGACTTCAAAAATTCATATCTTTTTGTACATAGCTTCAATTGATTCATATGACCTATCAATTAAAGCTTATGATGTCTATTTTCACCCTGTAAAATTTCATAATTTTTTTCTTATCATTTGTTCTTCTAAAACCACATGACAAACTCACTGCCTTGCAGGCAATTTCACTAAAATCACTATTCAACTTTCAATTTTTAATATTTAATTCTTTTGGCCTTAAATATTCACCATTTCATTGAATATATAAAATAATCACAATATACTCTTGATGAATAAAATTTGAGGTGTTACAATTAGAAAGGCACAAGTAATTAGTCTACAAAATGGACCTCAAAACATTACAATTTGTTAAGAATTATCTTATAAGAAATTTTTTGATAAGAAGCAATTCTTTTGCAAACTAGGTGAAGGTCTATGCAAACAGTTCCCTTAAATAGGTTAGAAGATCCTCTGGTAAAGTACACTTTCAGTTCAAATTATTTTGTTTATTAGGCATAGGAAACTTTACTCTCTCTCCCTTGCCATTGTCATACGCAGCTGCATTGCTGCAAATAGTTAACATTAGCAATGCTGCAGACAAGTAATTAGTGTATAATAATATGGGTAGCCATATTGCTAGCAGTTAACTTATAGTTCTTTTTTCCTTTTTTTTTTTGTTTTTGATGATATATTTATTTTCTCTCTCCAGAAATATATATGCATTTCATACCGCTCAAAGTCCATTGAGAAAACTGTTGACAACATGAGAGCATTTCAAGCTGAATTTTTTTTTGTTGGAGTCTGGTTGGGTGTACACTGTACAACGTTGAGGGCAGATACATCAAACCTTGGGCTAAATGAGATTTGAGTGACTTATCTTGGACCTTATTGTTATGCATATTGTTGTATAGAATTGCAAGTTTTAATGACTAAATTGTACTATACTAATTTAACAAATGCAGTTCATATGTCTTGTTTCAAATTGTTCAAGGGCTCAGCCTCTTGGATTTATTGTACTGCTTAGTTTTTTTATTATTATTTCATTTATAGATGTACTCTTGTACTTTTCGTAATTATTTCATTTAATAAATTTAATTCTTTCTGTTTATTCACTTTGCTTTCAATATAATATGTACAATATTGTTTGTCAATTGAGATAATGGAACATTTCTGTCAAATTTCAGCTGCTGCAATAGCATTTAAAATCATATAAAGATCATAAAGTGAAGAAGAATTTGATGATTTGCCTATGGTGAACCCATGCCGCTCAACTTGCTAAAAGACATTCAAGTAGCTAAATAATAATATCGACAAATGTATCCAACAATTGGATTTATCACATCCATTAATTTTTAGTTCCAAAGTCTTTAAAAAAATTTTGAAGCAAGAGAAATTTTAGATTCTTTGGGCAATGAAAAAAAGTTATATCATTATGACTTTGTTGCATAGTAAAATATGTTATATAAGTAATTATGATAGCAAAAAGCTCTAATATTATACTTTAAAGTGAACTTTTTTGCACTAAGAATTTGCTCCCTGCGCAACACGCGGTAGAATTCATGCTAGTTTAATATAAAAATGAAAGGATTAAATTAAAGGGTAGGCGGGGTGTGGTGGAGGGGCAATCATGGGCAACAATTTTCCCCCCCAAATCTCTCCACTTGTGGAGAGAAAGTTTGGTTTCCTCCTCACATTTCCTCTTTTCCCCATTTGCTCTCCTATCTAAACAGGGGGAACACTTCCCTCCTCCCTCATTTTCCATAGTGGTGGTAAATCGGGTTGGCCCGCGGGTTGCGGGTTGAAGCGGGGCGGGCTGGTGTAGCCCGCCTCCTTTTGGGCTGGCTTTTGCGAGCCCAAGCTTGTTTAAGCGGGCTCGCGGGTCAGCCCGCCAATTTTTTTTTTTGTTTTTTAAATTTTTACTCTCTTTCTCTTTTACCCGCTCATATCACTTTTCTTTTATACATTTATCATTTGTATTATGAAGTCAATTTCATTCTTACTTTTTTTTTTGTTTTCATATATTCACATCACAAAACTATACAAACACATCTCTTTTAAATTTAATAATAGTAGAATAAATCAATATAATACAAAAATAAGTGTCAAATAAAAAGTATAGGGAATTAATTAAACACACTATCAAAGGAAAGGAGATAAGGGACTAAGGGTATTTTAGAAAAAAGCTAAAAAAAAAATAATACGGGCTGGCCCGCATTAACTTGAGCCCAAAAAACGGGCTGGATTTCTCCAGCTCGAACCCGTGATTTTGGGCGGGCTAACGGGCCTAACCTGCCAGCCCGGCCCGTTTTACCTGTTCTAATTTTTCATCTCACTTTTCTTTCCTCTCTCATTTTCTCCCCATCGAAGCAAAGCACAAGAGTTCAAAATACTAATTAAGGACCTTGATTCATTTATTGACATTAAAATAAAATCAATTGACAAAAATTTCTCTTTTCACATTCACAAGTTTGAAATTTTAAAAGATTATCATGAAAAATCATACCCATTGTTTTCATATGAAGAAAAAATGGGAAGGAAAAAAAGGAGAAAACTGAAAGAAAATTAAAGAAAAAAGGAGAGCAAATGATGAATGTAACCCATCATTTTTCCCTAAATTTTCTCTCTCCACATAAAAAACAAGCTTTGTGAACAAAATGATTTTTAAATATAAAAGTACATTGGCCCTATTCCCCAGCTGACCACCATACCATAAGTATAGTCCACCAGTTTCATACTTGAGCAACGAGTGCATTTGTGTTTACACCAATTCTCTCTTGCAACAAGCACGCCATTGTTGAATTGCTTCACTTTAGGTTGTACTTCTAGCTTCCATTGTTGAAGTGCTTCAGCTAGAAAGAAACACATAAATAAATACACTAAAAATTATTATAAATAATATCTCACTAAAGTTGTCACACCACAAAAATAATTAGGGAGTGACCGATTAGGAATAGAACAAAACCCATATCCCTTAGGGGGCGCGCACGCGCATTTCTTCTTTTACACTTATAAGCATACAAAAATACAAAATATGAAGTTGTAATACAATTCATAGAAACAACAGTCTCAAATAGTCTATAAGGATTTCAACAAAACCCCTTGCAGTTGGGACCTCTTGGAAATCCTACAGCAGCACATTCAACAATAGCTCAAATAAAGGAGCTCTACTCAATACTAAAATATTTACAGCATATACAATGAGGCAAGGACCCTAGCTATTGTTTATGTGGAGCTCCTAAAACAGGATTTTTAAAATATAATACATAAGTTTAAAATTTACATCAAAGTAGCGATTGATCACCACAATACTTCATCTTCAATTTAGCAGTGTAAACCTTCAATGATGAGGAGGAGGAACAGGGACAACTGCACTATTTAAAGCCAAAATATTTTCGGTGAAAAATGTCCCATATATAGAAATTAATAAAAAACTAAAGAAAATAATTTAAACATACTTAACCTTGAATAATAACAACACGACAATAAATTTCAATTTCTATAGCATGCGGTCATAAATAAAAATAAAATTTTATAAAGGATTAATCTCGTCCAAGATGTAAAAAAATAGTTTGTCTAATAGAATTGGTTTAAAACGATAATTCTCAAATTCATCTTTTAGCAGGACTTCAATAGAACAAAATAACAAGTGTAGACATACAGTCCATAAGGGTAACTAACCAAGAGTAGCTCAAGGCTATGAATATAAGCGTGAACACACAGTCTACGAGGGTAAGTAACCAAGCAAGTGCAACACGAGGCCACGAAACAAGTGTAGATATAAGACCCACGAATAAGAGGCGTGAGAATGAATCCCAAGAATATCATGCTTGAGTATTGTGCCCATTAATGTCAAACGAACTTGAGTTAACCATAACACACCAAGAACTAACAATACTAGCTTATATCATAAAAGAAGACCCTAGCAAGAAGGTTCACAATTTCAAAGGATTTCCTTCAAATTCCAAAAGTCAATCAAAAAAGAATCCTTCACATTAATATAACCTTGTATAGGAGCATTTCCACAATAAATAAACGTCTCAACATGAAGTTTTACAAAGCATATCTTAAAAGCTTTCTTGACAATTCTATATATGATTGTGAATTGTACTATGAACCAATTGAAAAAGAATAAATAACAATAAATAAAATCCTTAAATCTTTATTCATTTCAATACCAATGAGACAATGAAACAAATCTAGTAAGCTTTCCTTGATGAAGCCATGCTTAAAATGTGATAATTAATATAAAAATGTAACAAGTAATAATATATCATTTATAAAAATTATAATAGGACGTTATTTACTCACATGTTCCACTCCCAAATATATGACTTATTCCTATCAATCATCTTCCAACTTATATTCATTCCTTAATCCCCTAACATCCAAAACAAAATCATTGTTATTCCTTCTATAAGCTTTATAAAACTATAATCTTCCATTTAGTAATGATACACCCATTTACTTCATATTAACTATCTTGTAACTAATCTTATTATTCTAACTTAACTCATATTCCTTAAATTATTTAACAATAATCTTCAATGTCTCAAGAAACAAAACCCATTCCACAATATGAGTTTGTTCAAAGAATTTTAAAGATCTCAACTTCCACTTTCCACATGTAAAATGCCATGGTGATGTTAATCAATAATTCAATAACATTTCCATTTCTCAATTCCATAAAGTTATTTCTTAAACATATTATTAACTCCCTTCCCTTCCTTTCCTTTTTTTTTTGTTCGATTGGCTCCCATCTAAACACCCCATGTTTCAGACACTCGATCATTGAGAAAAAAGAAGGAATTTTAATATGTTACCCAGCTCATGTGACAACGAAAGACAAGGAGAATAGAAGGAGAGTTTTCAAACATACCCCCACACATAGCATCTTTCAATAGCGAAATAGAGGAAGAAGATAATAAAAACACAGCTATACTTGTAAGAAGGACAGAGAATGATGGAGATTTAAAACAATGGCGTATGAGCACTAGCACCCCATTTAAGGGAATGTTAGAGAGAGTGACTGACTTGGCGTTTCATATCCTCCTAGGCTCTAGAGGATTCCTCTGCTATTTATAGTGCTCGCGGGAGCAAAGAGAGCAAAAAGGGGAAAAATCTTACGGTTCTCTTTCTTTCTTATGAGAAGGGCCTTTTGGTTATTATAATGGTGCTAAAACAAAAATAAACTGCACATTTTAATATAGTAAAGATGTGAAGTCAAATCACCAAAGATATTTCATCATATCTAGTGCCACCAAGCTACCAAATGTTCTTTGTTTTCAGTTTACATCAAATAGATAAATAGTGATAATTAAATGTTTCATTAATTTTAGAACCAATACAACCTCACATTGATATCATATTTTTATATTATTGACATAATTATCTCATTTAAATTTTTGGGTCCTTACAAAAGCTATATCCAGTATCTTCATTCTCAAAGACAGACTAACTAAAGCTCTCCCTAGTATTGGAAACTTCTGACAACTTACTAGAGCAACATATTTTGAGCCTCAGAAAAATATTATAGACCTTACTACAACACATGAAAAAACTTGTTGAATGTTAATATCTGAGCCACTTGTACCTCACCCAGATTGATGACTCTACTAGCAAATCAATCACCAACACGCAAATGAGTATTCCACTACGAATAAGAAAAATTGTCTAGATAGAGAAGCATAGATCATGTTTGATAAATTTTTATAGCATCTGTCATGTCACAGGGCTTCAGATTCTACTAGAACTCACATGTTTTGTCCAAAAACAACAATGCTTTTGTCACATTAGGGAATAGGGCCTATTTGTTCCTCAGTTACAGTTTAATCGGCAATAGGGAACATTGTAACCACTTCTGTTACTCAGTAAGTGGATAGATATTAGATAGCCGGTATAATTAGATAATGTGTGTACATGGTGGGGTGTGGAATAAAGAATTGATTCTCTCTCTTACAAAAAAAAAAGGAAATGAGTCTCTCTCTATCCAGCCTGTACCACCCACTATCATATATGTTTAAGATGTGATATAACCCTGTCTCTGAAGTATCAATGCTTTGCAGAGAGATACTACAAATGAGGAACATGAAGACTAAAGTGTGCTAATTATATCAGACATGCCATTTACAAAGCGAATTGTGCATAACTAGAGGAGTCTGCTATGTTCTATATCTCTGTTTTTGAACAATTAATAGGGAGTTAAATAGAGGACAAAATGATGATAATGGTATTTACCATGTGGCCAGACTGTTATTGGAGCAAGAAGCTTGAAGTTAAAGTGATATCAATTGGAAGAGTTTGATCTTTCTTGAAGATACCCTCTGCACAATAGAGATTGTAAAGCAATTTTCCACCTGTGTTTTTTTTCTTTCACAAGAAGATTGAATCCCAAAGTATATAAGGAGCATATTTCTAAGATGTCAAATGAAATTTCATCCTAAATGAGTCTTTAGCCGTTGAACCATTATAACTATTATTGACAAAATATATAAGTAGATATTCATAATAGAGAGGACGAAAGTGATGAAGAGAGTATTATATACTACCTCCAATCCTTAATATAAGAGCCAATTAACTCTTTCTTATGAAGAATAATAAAACTAAATAAATTACTTAATCATAACATATGTCGTGTATCATTAGATTATATATCAATTTATAAGTAATGTAAATTATTTTAAAGAAAAATGATAAATATAAATACTTTAATGTAACTAATTTAGCTTCTTTAATCTCTAAAAAAAATCAATTAGATCTTAAATTAAGGATCAGACGTAGTATGATATAAGGAATGGAAGTGGACATTATGTGTTTTCTTTGCTTTCCACAACAAATCATCAGAAAGCCCTGAACCTATCACTCTTCACATACTTTTTTTTGGTAGAACACTTACCTTACCTTTTATTTAAGCAAAGCTGTGAACTTGAAGCATTATCCTTTATACCCAAAGAAAACAATATTATTAAAAAAAATAAGTAAAGAGAATCCTATATCTGAAAATGCTATTTAAATAAAAGATAACAAATGTACCTTGTATGCTTTAATGTCATTTAGAGGTAATTAGGTTGTCGGTCTCTTCAACGTATACAAGATAGATTACAGTCTTCTTCACCACAATATGTTTATGACCAAGCTTAATCTCAACTTCCACCTCATTTCCAGGCTCTAAATTAGATGCCATGTTCTGCCATTCTTCATATGCAGAAGTTGTTGCAATTTTGCGCTTGTATAATTCCATGGTATCCTTTGTGAAATTATTTATCATAATACCAACGGAATTTACATATGCCATGCTATCTTGAAGAGATGAATAAATAATGTAAAGTACCACTCCTTTTAAGCAGTGACCAACAACCTGAGGAACTTTAAATGATACAGAAGATCCCTCATTTGCAAAAACTAGCCAATCTAGGCAATTGTCTATTGGAAGAGTAAAGCCAAGCCCACCATCATTGCATCTCTATTCCATAAACACAAGAAAAGAGTAACCCCATTCAATCGAGAACATAGTGAAAATGACAATCTAAACCAATGAGAAAAACTTCAATGGTTAATGTTTGGAAAGCATGCTTGTTATTGGGATGAATGAAAAATATAGTGTTCATTACACCACGTGCGTTTACGCACACAAAAACAAGAAATTTCTAAAAGTATGATCTAACATTATAACATAAATATGATGTTGATAAAAGCACATTCTATAGTATTGTACCTTCAACTCACTAAAACATTTACTCAATAGCTATTTAAACATGTATGGCAGAAATGCATCCTGTCGATATTGATATTATTATGTATATGTGGTAGTAGAGAGCTAAGAAAAAGAGAAATACCTTTGAAATATGCTTTAGAAGGGTATCCATAGTTTTGTTGAACCACCCTACTTGAATAGTCAGATAACTCATCAATGTTTTTGACCTTTCCTTCTGTACTTGCTCAGGGAATTCAAGTAATGCTGGAGCATTTTGGCATGAAGCTTGAGATGTGCATGGTCTTGATTCTACTATTTCATATCTTCTTGAAAAAGAAGGATTTGATAGACCCCTAATTAAAGATGGTATGATCTGAAATACTCGAGACAATGACACCGAACGATGTGTTGGTGACATCCAAGACAAAACAAGAGATGGGAATACATCACGAGGTAATCCTTCATAACCACACAAAGACACATGTTTAAGTCTTTTCAATCTCACCAATGAGAATGGCACTTGTGCTATATCAGTTTGAGTTGCAACCAAAGTTGTCAAAGATTCCATTTGCTCAATATCTTCTTCTAGCTTGTCAATCTTTGAACAACCACAAAGGTTAAGGGTCTTCAAGGATTTCAATTTATATATACTTCTTGGGATGTGTTTGAGGCTTTTACAGTCCTTTAAATTTAGCAAAACAATATATTTGAGATTGCCAATGGAAGGGTGAATTATAGACAAACATGGACAATCTTTGAATATTAACCTTTCAAGATTTGGTATCTTTGAAAAGTTGGGTGATTCTGTCAAATAATGAGAATGACTAAGATTGAGACTTTTTAACCCTTCCAACATCTGTGCAAATAGAAAATTTTAAAATAAAATAAATAATATGTATAAAGGAATAAAAAGATGGAAACAAATATAAATACTATCAATAGTGTTTGATTCTAAGAGCTCATTGTATGTACCTGGCTCTTCTCCCATACTTTTACAAGATTACTCCACTTCAAGTCAATGGAAACTATTTTTTCTAAATTGAAGTTCATTGGTATTCCTTCTAAGGGAAACCTATGCCAACAAAGCCATCTCAAATTTGTTGACAAATAACCATAGTCTCCAGTAAGTTGTATGTTATCAAGCTGAAGAAAACGAAGCTTCTTCATCTTCTCAAAAGTTCTGGCACTCAAGTACAATGAATTATTCCTTGACATGTTTAAAGTCAATCCATTGATAGATATTGTTCCCTGTGTAATAAAAAGAAATGGAAAATAACGAAAGTGAAATCTTATAGTGAATAAGTCATTGAGATAAAATTTAAGCTCACAATTGGCGACACAACAATAGTAAGAGCACATTGATTAATGAAGAAACATAAGAAAATAATGCAATTAAGTCATTAAGAAATATTCTTACAGTTTCATTTCTCAACACATCTAACACATCGTCATAAAACCACAATCTAGTTCGTTTCTCAGGCTCCATTGGTGATTGCTCACGGATGATTTCTCTTCCCATGTCACGCAATAAGTCATGCATTTCAAGCTTATTTTTGTTTCCAACTCTTACAAGGCTTCGCTCTATCAGACAAATAATTCCAATATCCGCATGAAGTCCACATCCATTTAATATTTGTGTTGCATAGCTTTTGTCCTTCCCAATAAAGAAACAACATATGTCAAGAAATATTTCTTTCTTTGTATCATCACTCAAACCATCATAGCTTATTTTAAGCTTTTTATAGACTTGATCATTTGGAATTTTTTGTAATTTCTCCAAAACACTCTTCCAAATCAATATTTCTCTCTCAAATAAATGGGAGCCAAGCACTTCAAGAGCTAGCGGCAGCCCTCCGCAGTAAGAAACTACCCTTCTTGAAAGTTCACTGAAATCTTGTTCAGGAATTTCTTGCTTAAATGCATGCCAATAGAAAAGTTCGAGAGATTCATTGTCATCCAATTCTTTTATAGTGTATAGATGAATTACTCTAAGGATCTGGAGCAAACGTTCATCTCTAGTTGTAATTATGATTCTACTACCTGGGCCAAACCATTCCCGACTTCCACATAATGCTTTGAGTTGGTTTTCATTGTCAACATCATCAAGTACAACAAGTACTTTTTTCTTACAAAGCATTTCCTTTAGCAGAGTTTTCCCCATTTCTACATCTGATAGTGCCCTCCTTCTTGATTTATAGATATCTGAAAGAAGTTGTTCTTGCAAATAAACTTGACCATTATCTTGCTTCCAAACTTCTCTTACATTTGCAAGGAAACACTTTCCTTCAAAACTTTGACCAACTTGATTGTAGATGGCTTTAGCAATCGTTGTCTTACCAATCCCTCCCATCCCCCAGATGCCTACGATGATAACATCTTTTGATTTACTTTGTAGCAATTGAATGATATCTTGCGTACGAGACTTTAATCCCACTGGATGATGAGCAACAAACAGGCATTTTTTGTCACCTAACTTCTTTGTAATAGTTTCAATGACTTCATCAATCAGCTCAACTTCAGTTCTAGCAATAACAGGAAGTTATATAAGAATAAATTCTACCAAGAATCTTTAAAAGCATGTGGTACAGACTATAATAGCAGAAAAATGATATGCTTGCAGAGTAACATGTTTAAAAGTTATGTATAATTTTAATTAGAAAATGTTCCAAGTTTAACATGAACTGAATTTCATCAATGAATTTAATTTTACCTCTATAAATATAAAGACGATGTATTGGCACATAATATATCCAACATTACAATAATTATTTGATTATACAAGGAAAAATATGTATATTTGCTAGACATTGAAGTTGACGTTGGAAGGCGTCAAACTAAAGCCCAAAGCCCATTTAGATGGGTTTCACACTTCACTGATTAATTAGTTGTTGATAAGAAAATTATTGCATTTTTATCTTTTATGTAAGTTAGGGAAATAAAATGAAAAACAAAACATAGGTCAAGTTCCTTATATCTATTATGCCAAGTTCTCCAATCACACATGATCATGTGCCTTTTTCATGTCAAGTAGATTTATAGTTAAATGATGATATTTTGAAAATAGGGCACATAGTGATATATGATTGAAGAACTTGATATAGTTGATATAAATAACTTGAGCTAAATATTGTCTAATATAACCACATTTGATCAGATATGATATCTATCATTTACGATTTTAGGTTCTATTTCTTTTTTTTTTTTGGTAGAAAAACCCAGTTCTCCTACTATTTGTGTCAGCTGAATTATGTTATCAATAAATTTTGAAGCTGAGAACACAATTATTCAGTTTTCTTCATCTTTTAGCCAATTATCTAAGTTAACTAACTTATAACAAACTCAGCCAATTAAATAAATTTTGTACTACTCATGCTTTATTTCAATTTTGCTTTTATATATACTGATCTTGACAAATTACTCGAGTATAAATGATTATTAATTATAATTCCATGTGACTGATGGGTATTGAATCAAAATTGCTTTAAAAGCTTTATATTCTATACAAATTACCTGTTTGAATCTTGTAAGAGAGTTGTACAAAACAGCTTGTGGCGGTAGATAATTTTCCCTAGGCTATTTCATGCAATGCTCTAATTAATGGTTTTTGCATTATTAAAAGATATATTAGTAAAAGCAGCTATTGTTTTCGATGAAACTTGTATCACCAAAAGGAACTCAAACTTGCTATAAAAAAAAATAAAAAAGGGAAATTAAGGAATTAGACCATTCCAAAAAATAATCAAAAGAAAATTGAAAATACCTGTAGTTTTGCATGTCCCATCCAGATAAATTGGCAACTTCTGTGAGGCTTCTTTCAAAATTGACTGTCAAGTTCTTCATTTTGCTACTTGAAGTTCTCTTGATAAGTCTTCTCCATGCTTTTCCAAAAGCATTTTGTCGTTTACGAACTTCAAAAGGACGCACATCAAAAAATATGGGTAAAACCTCTTGATAACTTGTTCGATAACACTCCATGATTTTCTCTAACTCTTGTAAGCACCAACTCGAGTCAGCATAATTCTTTGAGAATATAATGATTGAAATTCTCGAACTTTCAATTGCTTCCAATAGTGAAGATGAAATATTTTCTCCTGTTTCCATTCTTTCTTCATCCATGTAGACCTCAACACCTGCTTGCTTTAGAGCAGCACAAAGATAAGAAGTAATAGTTTTACGTGTATCATCACCTCTAAAACTTAAGAATACATCATAGATATAATTGAGCTTTCGCTTATGAGGACTGATTTCCCTTCCTATCTCTTGCAGCAAATCATGAACAAAAAGCTTGTCATTCAAGACCTTTACAAGGTTACGTTGGATGAGCACCGACATTCCCATTTCCCCTGGAAGTCTTGAGCTATTTAGCAATTGTGTAACATAGTGATTACTGTGACCAACATAAAAACGAGCTATATTAAAAAATAAATCTTTCTCTATATCAGTTAACAATTCACAGCTGATTTTAAGCTTATTTTGTATTATACCACGTGGAATTCCTCCTATGTCATTCATTATTTTTTCCCACTCTTCTTTTGCCCTATTATGCAAAAGAGAGCCAAAAACTTCAAGAGCCAACGGCAATCCCTCACAATATTCATTTACTCGCTTCAAAAAATCCTCAAAATCATTTGTTGGAGTCAAATTCTTAAATGCGTGCAAGCGAAAAAGCTCAAGAGACTCCTTACTATTTAACCTTTTCATTTCATATGATATGTCAATAGAGTCATCAAAGATAGCCTCATTTCTGGCTGTAATGAATATCAAGCTTCCTTTACCACACCCTCTAAAATTTTGGCACAATTTCTTGAGTTGAAACTCACTATTCACATTATCAAGCACTACTAAGACTCTTCTTCCACAGATTAGTTGCTCCATTTGTACATGCATGACATCATTTATCTCATCAAGTTCAGTTTCAGAAATATCTGAAATAAGTTGCTTTTTGAGATGAATTTCACCATTATATTTCTCCCATGCATCCTTAATATTCAAAAGGAAACTCTTACCCTCAAAATTGCCACCAATTCTATCATATATAGCTTTGGCAATCGTAATTTTACCAATACCTCCATCTCCCCATATTCCGACTATGATTGTATCATCCGACAAAATGTATCTCCATCCCAAATTTTCAAGGAATTCTCTCACACGAGATGGTAACCCTACTTGATTGCATGGAAGATCATGAAATGACTCATCATGTAACAAGGAAAGACCAAAGTCTGCCATATGGCTACTTCTTTCATTCCTGTCATAGTAGGCAGGGTAATATGAGATCAAATGGATATAGATGCATGTGTTATGAAGTAATATATATATATATATATATATATATATAAGAATTAATGGCCTTCTACATTTGAATTTCTTTTTTGAGAAGTTTTCTTCCCCTAGTAAGAGCTACTACTCGATCGTCTCCCTCATGAGATCTAATCATACGTTATTAAGTTGACTTGTTTGGTACATTAGAATCTTCACTGATTACAATGTGGCCAGAGCAATTCCCTAGAATGGGACATTAGAGAGAAGGAGATGGCAATGATTATTGTTATGAACAAATCCTATGATAAGCTTGAATGGAGGTTTATGGAGGAGGTGATGAGGAAAATGGGGTTTGGGGAGAAATGGCTGGATTGCTTGGGTGATGAGTGTATATGTTCAATGAGCCTCAACCTCGTTGTCTTGAGTGAAAAAATTGCTGTGACTCGAATATGGAGAGGGGAATTCTCGAGGGAGATCCTCTTTCTACCTACCTAATTCATTCTAGCAGTTGATGTCCTAGCTGCAATGATGCAATGGTATGTGAACAAAGGTACATTGAAGAGTATTAAGCTTGCAAGCAAGTGTCATGTCCTATTTCATTGCTTCTTCACAGATGATGCATTGTTCTTTATTAGTGCAAAGAAGCAAAACTGTATGACGTTGAGAGAGCTAATTTTTCGTCATTACAAAGCCTTTGGACAAGTGGTTATTTTTATAAATCTTGTGTAGTCTTTTGCAAGAATGTTTGGGATAAGTTGCATGATGTGTTGGGAATTAAAACTAGTGAAGATCCTGGTAAAAATACTAGGGTATGCCTATACTATAGGGGCAGGCCGGTCAAAGGCTGAAGCACTTGCATTTGTAAAAAGCAAGATGAGTCTAAAATTGCAAGGGTGGAAGCAGATACTTATGACCCTTGCTGGTAGAGAGGTGTTAATCAAGGCAATGGCAAATACAATTCCAGTCTTCTCTACCTCATCCTTTAGTTTTCCTAAGGTGTGTGCTGAAGATAGCATGGTGGCTAAATTTTGGTAGGGTAAGAGAGGGCAAGAAGTAAGAATACATTGGAAGGCTCAAGAGTATAAGGATCCCAATAATAAACATGGAAGATAGATGTGTAAGGCTCAAAAGCAAAGATGGAAACTATTATGGGAAAATGGGTTATAAAGTGGCCATGAACAACTTGAATCATATAGTACATCTAAGAGGCTGTGAGATGGTATTTGGAGAGCGGCTAATGGTGCCTTGAAGTATTGTATAGAAGATGTGCAAGGAGCCCCATTTGCAGCATTTGTAGCAGGCAAGAGGAGATAGGAGAACATGTGCTATTTTTACATATGGGCTACTCGTTGTTGGTTTGGTTCTCCTCTTGCATTGAGGTTTGGGTAGAGTGAACAATCTAATTTTCCAAGACTGAAGCAATAAGCGGCATGACGATCACCAAAAAAGGAGGATCTAAGAACGGCTGGGGGTGTCGAGCCGGATGAACCATCTATTGGACTCATTAACTCAACGTTTTCATGCCCGGACCAGACCGGACGGTGTGGCCGGTCCGACCGTCACCCGGAGAACACAATGATCCGTCTCTGAGCATTAGCTCGCTCGAACATTTGGACCGGAATGAACTGTCCAGAGCCGGGGTTTAGGCCGGAAGCCGGAGCGGCTAACCAAAAATCAAACGGATGGACAAACAGTGAAAATATAATCTCAGAAGAAGGAAAAGGAGAGGAGGGAAAAAGGAAAAATAAAACCAAACCTCACGTATAACCGCAAATGGGGTTGATTTATACGAAAAAATGGATGTAAATTATACATGAGATAAGGAAAACTATTGAGCTTCATGCCTTTTCCTCTCGTATTCGCCATTTTCGCCTTCATCTGAGAACTGAAATGGTTGGAGCCTGGGAGGATTTGAACTTTGGACTCTGGATGGAGATGTTTGGGATTAAGGACGTGAGAGAAAGAAAACGTGTCAATATAGGAAAAGTTCTTTGATATTGGCAATGCAAGCTGGCATTTTTTTATTATTTGTTTTTTAAAAAATTGAATGTCATTTGACCTTGCTTTTTCTCATTTCCCCACATCCCTCACTACCCACGCCTGTAAGGCCTATGGATTAGACTTGAGCAATTATGATGGGACAAGTCTTCTCAGGGATAATTGAGAACTAATTTTTTCCTTTTTTTTTTTTTTGATAACACGTGTATGATTTTTTTTACAAAAAGGAGAACGCCATACCACACGAAACCCAACTCTTAATTGTAGAAACTGTAGCAAGTGTTTTATATTATTTAATACATATAATTCTTTAAATGCATATTGTTTGTTATACACACACACTCTTAATTAAAACAAAAATATAAAATAAGTTAGATATTAAATAGATTATCAATTATTTTTTTATTTAAAATTTAAAATTTCTAATTTAAATTATCTTTATGTTTAGTTCTACTATATCTTGAAATTATTATATTATAAACAATTTGATATTCTATTGTTTAGATAAATATTATTATATATACATATAATATTATTTTTATTTAATTATTATATTATCGGTCTGACTAGACAGCTCGACCGATTTAACCCTTTGAATCATGACCCGTTAGCCTTTTTGGCTCGACTTCTAATCCGGTTTTTAAAACATTGTCTTTAACGACTCTCTTTGAATTGTAAAAATCAATTTCATAGTTGCAGGGACCCAAAATTTCACCAGAATTGTAATAGTTTTTAGAAAACTAGACGGTTTTTGGGACTCATAAATATGCCAAAAAAATTTATAAAAAATACAAAATATAACCCTCTAAAAAACAATTCTATATAGTGTTATTTCATTAAAAATTTCATATACTTTAGTTTTACTATAGATGTATTTCTTTTTATCTCTCTAATTCACAATATAAATCATTTCAACTAATTTATCCGAATAAAAAGAATGGTACTCCTCCTGTTCCAAATGTAAGACCTAGCATTCTTTAGGTTTTAAATGAAGAGCATAACTAGATCCTATATTTAGATCTGGAGGTAGTAGTTAACTCATTAAATTTATCCTAAATCCTAAATTAAAATAAAATTTCAACTTTACTCATATAAATGAGAAATTAATATTGAAGAAGGGAGAAAAATATAAAGAGTCATATGTGTACATTAATTACAGGGTAAAATTGATAAATAAGTATTAACTACTCTCTAAGTAATTTATAGTGTGGATTAAGTGATTCCTATAGAAGAAGGGACTTATATTGTGATCAGGAAGGAGTATATTATATAAATAATTCATTTATATTGAATTTTCATTTAATTATTACATTACTGGTTTAACAACCGGAAGAAACCTGTGAACCTTAAGTTTTGACATCAGATGCAACTTTTAAAGCATATTGATAAAAAGTAAGAAACCTCTACGTTAGAAAATATCAAGATTGTGAAAAGAAATTAAATTTGAAATAATTATAAAAAGCAAAATAAATGGAGGGGAAGAGGAGCAAAACAGGATGATTTATTAGCGGAAATCCAGGGGGAGTTTGAAGCCAGGTAGGGAACTAAGGGAAGCAACGCTGGGGAAAAACGCCGACATAAGCCCCATCTCCCAACGTACTTGCTTCCTGCTCACTCCACAGCACACAGGCAACAACAAGAAGTTGTTCTGCCACTGCATAATTCTGGACACCAGTTCATGAAAACACTCCATAGACGCGAGAAAATCCGGTGTGTACAAAACCATCAGTATCCTTGTCCTTGCGACGGTGCAAAGTACGGAATACCCTAATTCGAATGCTGTGATTCCAACATCTCTCAATTTGTTTTTAAGAAGCGCTTCTACACCACCCTTGCGATCTCTCAGAATTATGAACACATCATCGTATTTGGATATGGAGGAGGACTTAAAAGCCAAAAAAGATTACATGACTAAATTAATTGAAGTTGTGATGGATTCACAAGGAAACCACAAGGCTCGCTCGCAGTTCCATTTTAAAGAGGAATCAAGTCGATGTTATCACGTTTCGTCTTTCTGCTTGCGAACCGATGCGCTGACTTGACTTTTCCGCAGACTGCGTCCTTGCGTGTTTGGCAATGGAGGTTAGGGGAGGAGAGGTTTTTTTTTTTTTTGGAGGGAGAGAATTTGGTGAGGAAAAAAGTAAGTTTTGTGTTTGGATTAGTTATTGAGAATAGTTTTTATAATTTATAAAATAAGTGTGTATGAGAAGTTTTGTCTTAGTTACACAAATCTAAGTTTGAAAAATTCCCAAACACTAATTAGATGGGAGAAAAAAACTGATTTTCCTCTTTTTGGATTAGTGGAGAAAACGGGGAAAAAAGTGGAAAGAAAAAACATGATGTGGGCCCTATATTTTTTTCTCCCAAATATTTTCCCCAAATTTAGAGAGAAAATGACTTTTCCCGAAATTGTCTGCACCTAATGCCGATAGTGCCAATTGACAAAAATCATTTTTTAGAATAGAATGCTTGCTTTCACGGTTCCACATTTTTTTTTTTTTTAATGAACGTAGAAGCAGAATTGTTTCTGCGGCCAGCAGAATCTTCCTTATTTTGTTGTAACCTTCATTCTCATTCTTTTTTTCTTCCAGTTGCACCCTTATCTTGTTCTTTAAGAGGTTGATTTTTGGGAAAATAGCCGTAAAATACCTTACTGGCAATATGTTTGCCGATTGCGACCTCAACTACTCAGGTCTTGGAATAGAAATAATACGAAAAGTAAAATGATCATGTTGTCTTTATTTATTGAAAAGTGAAAGTCAAAAATGCCCTTAATGAGAAAAGGTGAGATATACAGTGAAATGAATGACATCGAATAACTGAAGCCTATTTGTCCTCTCTTGTGTGGAGGTATGCGTCTTCCTTTCCAGCCGTCAAAATATAAAATATTGATATTGAATTAAAAAAGAGAGTGATAAATAATTATGATAGTTAAAAGAAAATAATAAATATAAATATTGATTTTTTATTGATACCAAAGTAAACTAAATTCACTAACCGTGTTAATATAAATATAACTATGTTCTTTATTACAAGTATTATAAAAGAGTTAGACGTGACTTATAAGTTGGACAAAAAAATTCCCTCCCTTATAAATGGTACTATGGGAGGACGTGGTATCTAACCTAACTTTATAGTGTGCGTTTGGAATGGCTTATTTTTGTCCAAAATGTGCTTATAATTCGTGATTCACGGTATACGAGGTAAGTATGTGAGAGGAGTTTTTTCTCGGCTTGCGTAATAAGTGCGTTTTTCCTGTACAAAACGTTTAAACAAACAAGCCCATAATATTAATCATTTTGTCTTTTCTAAAAATGCCAAGAAAAGGAATTGAATTTCAACGGTGCTCCTGCGGTGAGATTTGCATGTCAAAATACAGTTTGCAGTTTTAACTATCTAAATTTAAAAATTTTAACCGATAATTTTTAAATAATAATAATTTTTGAAAAACTGAAAGATATTACTTTTATTTTATATTTTTTGCAAATTAAAATAATTTTTTATAAAAAAATGATATTTGAATAGTAGATATCAGATCTGAATAGTAGATTTTGGTGTTTTCAGAAAGGCTTGTTCAGTGTAATTTCCTTCAAATTCCAACTTAGATTGTTATGTTTGGAATAGTTTATTTTTAAAAAATAAATACTTATTATTTAAATCGAGATAAAATTACTCTCACATACTTATTTTATATATCATAAATCATGAATTATAAGTATTTATAAATAAAAAATAATCTATCCTAAACGAATGAAGCTTGAAATTTCTTTCCTCTTTCCGCGTCAATGAGCCCGTGCTTTTGCAGGCACGATGACAAGAAAAAGAGGAGACACATTTTAGTGACAAGGCCCACCACACTCTAATATATTCAACGGATCGTACCATAGTTCATTTTAGGCCACAAGCCTTTGAACCCTTGACTGGGGGAGTTCAGTGAAAAAGCAAAAAGCACAAGTCAATAATTCTTTCATTCATTCCCATACGCATTATTGCTACCTCTGCCTCCTCTCTTTAACATAAAAGTTTGACAACCAATTTTAACATATTAATAAAATTATGTAAAACATGTGTTTTAGATTTTCTAAAATATCTTTTTAATCAAGTGTATAAGGAATTCCCTTCATATGAGCAAATAATAGTGATATTTTGTAAATAAAATTATAAATTTAAAAGATAAAGTGAATTATAGTATTATATTTAGGATCAAAGTAAACCTCTTATCTAAATATTATATTTAGAACCAAAGATAATACCACCTCTGATTCTTAATATAATATCTACTTAACTAATTTAGATAGATTAAAGAAATTAGTTATTTGTCAAAAATGTGTGCTGGTTTTTCCAAAATAACTCTTAAATTATTTGCATTAAACGATCTCTGATTCAAACTCTCTTAATATGTATAATCATTAGAGATAGTTTAGGAAAACATGATAAACATGGGAGACAAAATGGATTTAGGTTTTATATTTAGAACCAAATTCAAATCTCAACTAGCACTACAAAAAAAACGTAATTTAGTAGCGGTTAAAAATGGGTATTAGTAGCGGTTCTAACCGCTACAAACAAGGTTAGTAGCGGTTACTAGAATCGCTACTAAATCGTATGTTGCAAGCAGTTTTGTAGCGGTTATATAAAACCACTACTCAATCAAAAATAACCGCTACATCATTTGTAGCGGTTCAACTTCACCGCTACAACACCCATATGGATGAAATTTTTTCCAGAGATATTTGTAGCGGTTATATAACAGCTACAAATATAAAAAATTGAAATTTTGAGAGTGAAAAAAAAATGATTTTTTTTTTTTGTAGCGGTTATCAAACCGCTACAAATATAAAAAATTGAAATTTTGTTGGCGAAAAAAAATGACATTTTTTTTATTTTGTAGTGGTTAAGAAACCGCTACTAATTTTGAATTTCATGAAATTAGTAGCGGTTTTCAAAGCCATTACTAATTTCATGAAATTCAAATTTGGCGCAAAAAAAATTTAATTTTAGTTGTAAAAAGACGCGTTATTTAGTAGCGGTTTAATAACCGCTACAAATATTTAAAATTTTTTTTAAAAATATACAATTATTTGTTTCTGTTTTTTCAATATTAAATTAAATATTTTATTTTGTTATTATTTTATCTATTTCAATTAGGTTATTATTTAATAGTTTAACTTATTAATAAATAAAAAGGAAAAATGTAATTGAATTGGATTAGTATAAAATTTATATTAATAATATTATTAAGGATAGGTAGGTAATAATGAACTATTATGTTATCTAATATAATGTAATTGTGTATGAAAAATAGATGAAAATGAGATACAGTTATGATATATCTAGAAAAAAAATGGTTAGAATAAATTTTATAGAAAGGAAAGAAGTATTGTAAAAAAAAATTAAAAATCTTGTTACCATATTTGATCGTATTATTCAGCTCCTCTACTCATATAAAAGAAGTTGTAAATGAGAGAAAATAAAAGAAAGGTAAGGTGAAAAGAAATTGGGGAGTGTTTGAAATGAGTTGTGGTAAGGGTATTTATAGGGATCCACGTACTATTTGTAGCGGTTAATGTAACGGTTAGTGTAGCAGTTATTAGTTAGTAGCGGTTATTTGTATTTTTGTAGTGGTTTAATATTTATAGTGCTATTTGTAGCGGTTAGTGTAGCGGTTATATCCATTTTTTAGCGGTTATTCATTTAGTAGCGGTTTTGTTTTTATTTGTAGCGGTTTAATAACCGCTACAAATATTATTTTATTTTTTTTTAAAATTTTTTTTACATTTTATTTTAAAAAAATTTTTGCATTTTTTGTAAAGATAAAAGCATAATTTGAATTTGATCACTCATCGTCGCCATCCCTACAGAAATTTTGTAGAAAAATTATTGTTATTGATGTATTATTAATTTTAAAAAATTTAATTCAAATGACGTGGACTTAAAAAAACTCACCGCAGTAGAGGTAAATTGTCATCGCCTTCAGGGAAGTAGTTTTCAAAATCAGCTGGCTGAAATGGCTCACTCTCGTAGGCGATGTTATCGCCTTCACCCATGTCGTAAAGGTCTCTTGGCTTTAAATGAACAACCATGTGCCAATCCCTATGCCTCTCGTCCTTGACATAATAAACCTGATGTGCCTCTGAAGCTAGAATATACGGCTCATCATCTTGAGAAATACCAGTATGAATCGGCCGTGAGAAATTGACTGATGTGATCCCTAGACATAATGAAAGAGCTTTGTTTCATACACATCCAGGGGGTAAGTTGTAGGGAACTAAGACTATCGGCCAAATACTGTAACTTGTGCTAAGATTCCCGAAAGGATTGAAACCGTCAGTCGCCAAAGCAAGCCGAACATTTCTGGGGTCAGTCACAAAATCTGGAAATTCGTTGTCAAACGTTTTCCAAGTAGCTGTATCCCGCGGATGTCTTAATTTACCGTCTTTGTTTTTATCAACGGCATGCCACCTCATGTGCTCAGCAGTTTTAGACGACATAAATAATCTTTGTAGACGAGGTTTCAAAGGGAAGTACCTGAGAATCTTTGCAGGTTTCTTCTTCTTCGTTTTCCCCTTCCGAATTGTCTTGTACCTCGATGTGTGACATCTCTTGCACGTCTCCTTGCTGGAATCGTCTCCCCAATACAGCATACAATCATTTGGGCATGCATCAATCTTTTGATAATTCAACCCCAACCTGTTGATAATCTTCTTGGCCTCGTAAAACGTTGTGGGAATCTCGGCGTCGGGGAATGCATCTTGTAATAAGTCGAGCAACATCGACATTCCCTTATCTGTGATCCCACACAAGCACTTGATATGATACAATTTGATCAAGAAAGATAATTTAGAATATTTGCGACAACCTTGATATAGAGGACGATCTGCTTCATCCATCAAGCTGAAAAAATCCCGAGCTGCTTCATTCCCCATAAAAACCGGCTCAGAGCCGTGCACTTCTTCGTTGAAGTTGTCGCCTTGAAATCCAAATGCATCACGCACAACATCATTCACAGGATCATCTTCATCTACTTGAATGCCTACTTGAGAACTTCAAGGAAGAGCATCGTCATATCTAATGCCGGCCTTCTCACCATGAACTGGCCAGAACGTATAGTCCTCAGGGAAAGGCTTCACAAGCAAATATATATCTGTATTTGTAGCGGTTTTAAGTTAAAACCGCTACAACCATATATATCTTAGTAGCGGTTTTAACTAAAAAACCGCTACAAATATATATGCTTTATTTTTTTTATTTAGAAATATAAATAATTATTGCAATTAATTCATAAATTAAACAACACGATCTAATAATATAAATATAATTATATTAAACACAGTAAGAAAGTTCTAAAATACAAACATATATATATATATATTTACAAATGTTTCAACAAAAAAAAATGTCCTAAACTAAGTAGCTGGGGGCTGATCATCTGGTGCTCCCTCAGGTCCTACTGGATCAAGCCGTTGCGCAGAGTGAACCGCACCATCGTCATCAGGAGGAGGAGGAGGAGGAGTAGTACTCGGGACAACGTAGCGAGGGACAGGGGGAACCTCTGGATGCTGCTCGTCCGGGAACAGGCGACTCCATGACCGCTCGAGCATGTTGTTCGCGATTTCACGCCACTGCGTCTGCTGAGCGTATATCATATCAGCGTGCAGCTGCATCTGCTGCATATGCTGCACCTGTATCTGCTGCATCCGCTGCCCCAAATCTGACCGCAGCTGGTCAATAGACTCATCCCTCGGACGTCTGACCCCTCTAGAGCTGCCAGCCTCAGATGCGGCGCTCCTACTGTAAACCATACTGGGTCTGGCGCCTATCCCCATCCCCCGCACGTGTCCAGGGTGCTCAGCCTGAGCCAGAACCGCCTTCAAAGGAGCCGTCAGGTCCACTGACCCCTGTGACTCCTCAGGCTGGGTCTGTCGCAGCTTAGCCTGTGACTGCTGCATCCGCTCCTGTCATTTTATGAAACAATGATTAATTAGCATTTTTCATGATTAACTTGGTTTTATAAAAAATATAATAATAAAATTACTTATAATGGCCGCCTCTACCTGCTGAGAGGTCGCAGTCCCGTCACGGTGTCTGTGTGTGATGGCGTACAACTCCCCATAGTCCGTCTGACGATTCTCCTGCTGTGCCTTCGTCTCCTGAAACAATTACACAAATCAATTAGTATTATGAAATAATCAGCTAAAAGTAAGTGATATTTTGAAAAGTTACCAGCTCGCTATAGGTCACAGCAAAGGTCTTCGATCCTGCTGTGTGGTGGATCGTCTGCTGCGCCCGGATCTCGGCGATCCTCTGAGAAAGCTCTTGGAAAAAAAAATTAAATGTATTATAATTTAAATTTGAATATAAATTAAATTGAAATTATAATTTAATATTTAACAATTACAAAATTATATATAAAAAATCTAATAAATACATTACCTGCGCCTCAGGGCTCCTCCTGAACTGGACGAAACTTGCCCAGTCGTTCGGCGGCACGCCGTCCAGGACGCTCTCGATCAGCTGCTCCAGAGGCATCGTCCCGTCCTTATCCACCCTGTGGAAGAGACGGTTCCTCCTGTTCCTCCAGGCGTCACCCATCTTCACGAGGGCGTACCTCTTTCGGTTGGCCCGGACGACAAACCACAGCTAAAAAAAATTATTTAAATATCAATAATTATAAAAAACATAATTTATAAAATATTAATTAAATATAATTAATTACAAAAAATATTAATTAAATAATTTTAATTACCTGAACCACCTCCTCCTAAGCCAGGTCCTTCGCCTCTTCGGAACGTGCCTCCACGTCCTGAAGTGAAGGGGAAACCGCATCCAGTTCGCGCCCAGGTCGTTCAGGAAGCGGTTGAGTAGGTGACCCCCATTGTGGATGGGCTGGTCAGTGCCCTCATTCCACGACACTATAACTCATAGGCTCCGGTCCAACCTGTTCACACCGGTCACGTCTAGCCTCCTCGTCGAAACGTTCCCCTGCTCGTCTGCACAGTTTACCGCATGTTAGATAAATTGTAATTCAAAGTTAACATTTCTAATTTAAATAAATAATTTACTAAATTAAAAAATTAATTTACCTTCGACCTGCACCTCAAACCCAGTGGACCGCGAAGACGACCTTCGTGGGTTGTTCTGGTCCCGAGCGTCCTCCCATTGAGGAACTGCTCCATCTCCCTGAACCCAATCGGGATCTCGAAATCCTCCTCGTTGAGGAAGTCCTCGACGCTAATATCTGGCCCCCCAACCTCAGGCACCTCTGGTAGGGCCGACTCCTGTGGGGGGATGGGCTGAGATGCTGCGGTCGCCCTGCATCCGCGCTGCCCCCTCCCTCTGCCCCCTGCCCGACTGCTGCCACCCTGTAAAATCGGTCTGGGGACCTCAGGGGCCTTCCCCTTATCCTCTCTTGAAGCCATATCAACTGTACAAATCAAAATAAAAATAAATTAGTCACATTATTATGCAAAAATCTAATAAAAATACAAATATAAATAAAATACGTGTTATATACGTACCTCAAGTGCAAATACTGAGAAATACTATAGTAAAAACTCCTGCACAGACGTCTGAACGCTCAAATCTTGAAGAAATCACTCAAAGAAGCTCCAGGAAACAAAATGAGTAAAAGGAGAAATGAGAAAGGCGGAGGCTTTAAATAGGCCATATTTTAGTAGCGGTTATTCAAATAACCGCTATTGTAACCGCTACAAATAATTAAATTTGTAGCGGTTTAACAATAACCGCTACAAATTATGACAACGTTTGAAATTCTGTAGCGGTTATTGCCCAGAACCGCTACAAATTTCAAGACTCTTGAAATTCTATAGCGGTTATAGGGGTATAACCGCTACAAAATGCTGACCTTTGATATTTTGTAGCAGTTCTCTTACTGTAACTGCTACAAATAACCACTACACTGTTCGTCGCGCCAAGTGGCTGGAATATTGTAGCGGTTTCTGTGCATTAACCGCTACAAAATCACCACTACAAGTTTTGGCGGGAATTTCGCTCCAAATTTGTAGCAGTTTTGTTTACACAACCGCTACAAAAAAAGCTTGCCGCTACAAATTTGTAGGGTTTACATAAAAACCGCTACAAATACGATAATTTGTAGCGGTTTAATATAACTGCTACAACTTCACCGCTACAAAATACCTATTTTTTTGTAGTGTAGTTTTTATTAGGAACTAGAGGTAGTAATTAATACTACCTCCGATTCTTAATATAAGGATTAGTTGACTAATTTGGATAAATTAATAAAATTATTTATATTAGTTATTTAAAAGAAATATAAGTTAATTTTCATAAAATATCACCTTTCATCATGAATACTAATGATTAAAAAATTCTTAATATGTGAAATCAATAGATATGTTTTAAAAAAGAATTATAAATTTAAGAGATAAAATGAATTGAATTTTATATTTAAACTCATATTTAATTCCTGACCAACTTTTATACTAAATAGGTAATACCACGTAATAAAATAATATATTCGACTCAATGTGGGTAGGTGAGGGGTAAATCTTAGGGGCTGTTTGTACGAGGGATTTGGAGGGGAAGGAAGGAGAGGAACATTTTTTATGATTTGGATTTAAAAAAATTTAAAATGTGGGGTTAAAAATTTTTAATTATTTTTTCTTATTTTTTTTATTTTATATATTATTTTTATTAAAATTTTATAACCTCACTTCTCTAATTTTTTAAAATGTAATTGAAAGAAATTTTTTCTTACCTCCTAGGTGCAGTTCTGGATCCGTGCAGGAAGAAAATTGATAAATACTTTTTTGTACAGGATAATATTAAATTATTAATTTATTTAATTTTGTGAATTATGTTACTACATCTTATATGTAGAATTTACGAGAATATCATATATCCAATGATATTTTAAAAATCATCATCCTTTTGTTATAAAAACACCTATGCCCGGTTTGGTATGATGGAAGAGTTTTTAATGGAAGTGGAAGTAGAGTTGGAAGTGGAATTGGAAGTGGAACTGAGTTTTAAAGTGTGTTTGGTATGACAATGGAAGTGGAGAATTATTTTAATTTAGTATATGTATTTATAATGTGAAAATACCTAAATACCCTTTGCCAAAGAATTTCCACCCATTGTCTTGATCAACCACGACCTACAACGTTCATCGAAAAAAAAATACATTCATCGGAAAAAAAAATTCTATTGCTGGTCAACTAGAAAACATTCATCCAAACTCAATCATCAATCTAAAACAACATATGAATCTAATCCAAACATAGATTTCAGCCATACACAAACAGAAAGAAATGGCTTTTTCTAAACAACCATCACCTGCAAACACCAGTGAAGCAAAAGAATCCCAAAATCATTCCAAAATAAAATCAGAATCAGTCTCAAAATCCCACTGAACAAAAGAATCTATCTATGCAAAAAGGGGGGAAATCAGAATCTCACCAATGAAGCAACAGTCGGCTTAATCGCGTTCGTTACAGGAGGGAGCCGATAGTAGATTCGCGTTCGCTGCAGGAGGGACACGAGACGGAGTCTCGTTCGTTGCCAGAGGGAGATGATGGCGGAGTCGCCCCCCATCCCCATATCGAAAACCCAGCCCTACGCCTCTTGCAGATTGAAACCCAAATCACAAAAAGCAAAGTTACCAATCAGAGAGCTTGGGCATGGTTTGAGGCATCACTGTTGAGGGCTATCGTCGGAGATGTGCCCTGACCTCATTTGTTCTCATCTGAGATGAGCTACTGGCGATGGAAGGAAGCAAAAATGGCATGAGGGTAAGGCGGGAAATTGGCGTATGGAAGTAGAGGTGGAAGTCACTTCCATAGGTTGGGTGATGGAAGTTGTAATATCCCGATTTGTGATTAGGGCTAATGACTTTGAGATTCATTGTAATTAGTGTAATTAAACACTTTTGGTAAAGTATGATATGAATTTGTTATGACTATTCATTGGTATTTAAGATAAAGGGTTGAGATTCATTGATCATGGGTCGGAATCCTACGTTTTGCATTGTGTGAGCTCATAGTGGAAGTGATTAAGATATTGACATGTGGCATAATGTGGGCCATTGGATGAGGCATAAGAGGGAAGTGTGGGAGAGGGAAGTGCATGTGGCTAGGTGTGTATATGGGATTTGATTGATCTCTAATGCTCAAATCCTCTTCTCTAAAGTTGTGCACCTCATTGAGAGCTTCATTGTGGTGATTTCATAATCTTGAAAGGTGGTGGTTTGTGAGTTGAACGAAATTGAAAGTGGGAGAATCAAGATTCTGGATTTAGCAAGTGAAGAGGTAGGCATTTAGTGCATTTTGATATATTGTTTGTGATTTTTGGATGAGTTTGGGAAAATCTGGAAATTAGCCTTGAGTTTGTGTAAATGTTGAAAGTATGGATTTCATTGTGATTAATTTTGGGATTTGTTCATTGTGAAGATATTTGAGTATTGGATTTAGTTTGGAATGTGGGAAATAAATTGAATGAAATTTGGACATTGGTTGTGTCATAGAGACCTAAGTGCATGATTGTGGTAAAAAAGGTTTTTGGGGTGTTTGAGAGGTTACCAATGTGTTCCCTGGTCAGTGCTAAGGGTGTATGAGCTTTTGGTAGAGTTTGGGAATCATTGGGTATGAATTTGACTATCTGGTATTTTTTGCTGTTTTCTGCGTTTCTGGTCTTTGATGCACAACACTCGAGCAGAGGAAGATCATGCTCAAGTGTTGTGTGTATTTTCCCTTTTCTGCTTCGAGTTCTTCCTGGGTTTTATGTGTTGGGCTCGAGTGCACTTCTTTGTTCACGAGTGAAGTTGATGATCATGCTCGAGTGAGCTTGGGTCTGCTCGAGTGATAGTGTGAGTCCAGAGTTAGGGTTGCTCTCGGGTCCTCACTCGCTGGTTGATACCCAAGAGTGTGCTCTGACACTCGCAAGCATAGTCCTCTCACCCGAGTGCTGGGGGTCATGCTCGAGTGAGCTTTTCCCTCTGGTATGGTCTATGCTCTCGGGTTGTCACTCGTGGTGTTGCACTTCCGAGGACTCGAGTAGATTTGGAGTCATCACCTGAGTGTAAAGCTTGGTGCTCGAGTGATGTGAGCACTTCCTGGCTGTGAAGGTTTCTCACTGTCAAACACTCGTGAGTGAGAGCCGTTCTCACTAGGGCACAAGTATCTCATCACTCGAGTGAGGTCATCTTCACTCGAGTGAGCCAGTCAGAAATCTGTGTTCTGCCTACGAGAAAGGGGTCTTTTGGGTAGGTTCTCCCAACCCTTTAAGTATATGTTTAGGCCTCTAATAGTTACGTAAAGAGTCCTAAATGATAACCAACTTAGAGTTTTATGGAATAAGTGTTTGGAAAAGAGATTGATGATTGTCCCTAATTTGGTATAGGATTTGATATCTGTCAGACGCGTGAGCCCACTGTGCCAAAGATTGTCAGGAAAGATTCAGGTAGTGACTCCTCTCTTATACTTTGTGTAAATGTATTGTATGTTTGCCTATCATGCATTGTGTGCTGCTGCTACTGCTTTGTGCATTGTGGAGCTTTGTGCCTTGTGATACGTTGTGCTTTGAGATACCTTGTGCATAGTGTTCACAGCGAAAGCTGGCATAGTGATTACTGCAAGAGCGGGCATAGTGTTTGCAGTGAAAGCTGTCATTGTGATTACCGCACAAGCGGGCATAGTGCATTATGATATAGCCATGAGTGTTGTCGTCTGTGGCTTGAGTCATAGATCATTGTGTTGTTGATGATGCTGGTGAACATGATACATTACATGCTTTATGTTTATATATTGCATGAGTGATTTTTTACTACTGGGATTCTTTAGAATCTCACTCTTTCCAAATGACTAACCTTTTCAGACAGGGCGAGTGGCTCGAAAGGAAAGCGACCAACCAGGAGTGGTAAGGGCTCTAGGGACATTTTGTATTTTGGACGTTGGTTATCTAGTTGGGATTTAGGATTACCATTTGTATATGTCATGTAAATGATGATTTTGGATATGTAATCCCCATTTTGGGAACTTTAAACCTATTATATGTATGTAAGTACCCCGGGGTTTGCCGGGATTTTAGTTTCCGCACTTTGATATTTATTATGTGATTTGATTTCTCAAGTAATTATATCCACAAGTGAATGTGAGACCACGAAAAACTATGTTTTGAACTGATTTTTAGAAATACCCCATCTTGTGATGAGGGATTATAAATTGTTGATTTCATCTTATTGGTCTCTATTTCACTTAAATTTCATAATCCGAATTTAATTACGGTGAGGGGGTTATAGAAGTACTTCCATCAATTTTGATGGAAGTGAGTTCCATCAAGAACCAGCTTCCAGTATACCAAACGGTTAAAATGGGGAGCTCTACTGCCACTTCCACTTCCCTCCTTCTATTTCCATGCTACCAAACGTGGCATTAAAGATTAAGGTCTGTCATTGATTCGATTGAGAAAAATTATTTTAATTTTTGGGTTGCAAACCTTCATCATGTTCTCCAACATTATAACATTAAAATGTGAACAATGACTATTATCAGATTATATATTTGCTTTCTAGTTGATTTTTACTCCTTCCATTAATGGAAGAATTGAGAATAAATACCTTTTTAGCAAATTAATTGTTGAATGCTATTAAGCATGCAAGCTATCTTCCGTGTATGCAAAAGATCTTCTGTTGTATGTAAATAATCTTCCATGTGTGCACAAAATCTTTCATATAAAAGTACAAACCATCTTCCGTTGTGTGGAACATATCTTCCGTTAAAGTGCAACCGATCTTCCATGATAGCATTTGGTAATTAATTTGCCCAACAAGTTTTTATGGGCAACTTTCCCTTTAATATATATATATAGGTCTTTCTAGAGGTTTATTTTCACTTCAGTTTATAATTGATATTTTTAAAAATTCAAAGCACACAGTTAATAACATTTTCCCTATTTTGCCTTTATTTATGTCAACAATTTTAATTTAACACAATGGTGCTTTTAATGAGTGGCAAATTTGGTAATGTAGTCCAAAATTTTATGTGTATATTGAATTTTGTAATTTATGTGTTTCATCTTGTGTGTGTTTATTTGAAATACTTGTATTTTAAAATGAAGGAAGTATATTTTATAGAGAAAAAGACATATAAATGTCATCTCAATTACTAAAACCTTAAAAAATCTGTTAACACTTGTAAATGATAAAGAGGTAATTGGGGAGGAATATGAGTTTTAAATGTTTGAGCATTTTTACTAAAATACCCCCTTCTCTCTCATCTTCTCCCCCACCAACATTACCTTCTCCTATCTCATTTTTACTAAAACCGTGCGGCAGAGAAGGTTGAGATGGGTGGAGTGATTCTTCCTCAAAGCAAGAGTATTGGTTCTGTCTTCAAATCCCACACCCAACATCAGTGAGAAGGTAGGGCCGTGATTCGCACTTAGCACGCTTGAAGGTATGGTATGAGGAATATAAGATAGAGATGGCGATGGTGGAGAGAGAAACCGACGACAGTGGTGGAAAAATCGATGGTAGCTGTAACATCCTTATTTTTATTTCTAAGATGTAACTATAATTAGAAAATAATTATTTATGAAAAATAAATTTAGTAGATAATTATTAGAATAAAAGAAAAGGGGGGTTTGGTTAAAATATGATTTAAAAAAACAAAATAATAAAAAAAGAGAGATAAAAAATAATTAAACTAAAGGGCACGTGGCCCTTTAGTTAAAGTCGGTGGGGGTGTTATTAAATAACCACCCCACCTCTTTAATTCATCTGTGTGTCATTTGACGGGAAGGACCAGAGGTCCATTTCCATCGTCATTTTAGGTAATGTTTCAAATTTTTCAGATAATTTTGATATTTAAAATTACTTCTTTTTATCAAACTACCTTTATAAAAATTATTTTACATATTTTTCTCTTTCTAATGAGGGTAATATTCTGCTGATTAGTGTTAGAATTTTGAGAGAGTTTTGAGTCTTGACAAAAGATGACTATAGATATGTAAAGAATAATTAATAATTAACTTTAATCGGTTTAGATTGATTATTTAGTTGTTTTATGATTTTATAATCAATTTCTTTTATAAACAGATCATAAATTAGTTTTAATAGGGTGTTTTTGTCGATTAAATTTGGTTTAAATATTTTATTTGGATTATTGAAGGTATTATTGAAATTTTAATCGTTTAGTTTGTTAGATTTTGAGTTATATGAAATTATAAATTATGATTTGATATTTGAGTTGAAGTTTGATATGATTTTAATTATGTGGAGGTTTTAAATGTTGTTTAATAATTAGGTTATACTCATATAAGCTATAAAAGAGATTTAATTGGTCTAGAATGTTAATATTACTAATTTTATTGCTATTGGTGTGTTGGAGGTGAAACTTTAACCTATGAAATTGAGTGATTAATGTGAGAGGATGATATAGAGGTTATCTAAGGATTTTAATGAATGATTTGGGCTCATGAGAAGTGATCTATGACCTTGGATTGTTGATGTTAAGGATTGTTAAGGAAATCAGAATGTTTGAAGATAATGGTTGTAAAAGAAATTATTGTTGTTAAAGATTTTATTGAGTAAAATAGAGTTAAGAAATTTTAAAATTTGTGATTTGAAAGGATGATCTGAGGGATATATAAATTGTTATTATTCTTCTAAGAAGATTAAAGTGAGCCAATTAGGGGGTTTAATTACTTGTTATTTACTATTGTATTAGTTAGCAATTCTTATTAATTTTATTAATATGTAATTATATATTTATTGTAGAGTGAACTTGAATTTTCTCAAGTTTAGTTCTTATGTCAAACTTGAGGTAACCACTTTCCAATTTACCTTGCATGCTGGTTAAGGTGATTATGATGTTGATTATACATAACATTAAATGTTGAATATGTGGATAAATCATTGATGTGGAAGTTTGGGATGTCGAGCCATATCTTGAAGTGTATCGGGATTGTGATGAGATATGATTATGGGAGGTTGATTATTTTATACCACATGGTCTAGCCATCACTATGTGAACATGGATGACTATTATATTCTCATGGCCTTTGGTATCACCCTTCCTTTGGCTGGGCTAAGAGTCAGCTCAAGGGATGTGACACATTTCCATTTCGAAGGAAAGGGAACCCATGGTTTGATATGAGTTATGTAGTCTTTGACCAGGCTACACCTCATTATTGGAGAGCTTGATACAGTCTTGTCAAAGAGATTAATCTTATTATGTGTTGTAACCTATAGATTCTGTCAGCATTTATAAGGAGGTTATAAGGATGGTTGAGGGAGTTTTATGCATAATGAATTTTTCACTTGAACTACTAATGTTTTTGGAAGACTATTTAGACTTTATATTATATGAACATATATTTTGCCCACTTAACTATCTTGTAATCATTCTCTGTATACTTGTTAAAATGGAATTATGGTTATTGGGTCTATGTTACTCAACCCGTCGTTATTTATTACTTTTCAAGTGAGAGTTCAGGTGATGCTACCAAGGGGAAGGCGTACGAGACTTATTTGATATCAATCGTATGCTTCGTTAAGTTACATGAGCAAAGTTTAGTGTATATCGCTAAGCTTAACGGCCTTTTTTGGTATACGTTGCATATTTTGAATACCCTGTTGTATCCTAGGATATGTACTGTGGGTGGAGCCCTTTGATATGGTTTATTGTATAGGCTACTTTATTAGAGGCTGGTCTAAATGTTTTTTTTGTGTGTATGAAATGAATTTAAACATTCAGATGCAGATATATCAATGTTATAATGGGTTGTGGTGATTATGATTAATTATTACGATAATTATAGGGGCTTGTTACAATAGCGGTGCGGGTGAAATCAAAGACTGTCTCCCTCTCCAATTTCCTCCTCTTTCTTTACCATTCCAAAATTTTAGCATCCCCACTTCTCAACTACACCCGCTCCAACATATGGAAGCTCAGCCTCCTCCATAGAGACACCGTCTCCGGTAACGCCGACGACCACTGCTCCCGATTCAACTCCCGCATCTAGCACGATTCCATCAAGGTCGCCTCCCTTGTTCAATGCCTCTCTCCCTCTTTCCATTCTGACGCTTTCGGCTTTGATGTTATTTCCAGTACCGATCAGGGCATTGGTGAGTACTTCGTCACTATTGGAGTTGAGAGTCCTCCCAAGAGTCAGCTTGTGGTTATCAATTCTGGTAATAATATTATATGGGTACAGACAAATCACCTTACTATTTCTGGATCCTATTTATTTGAACCTCTTATCTGTTTTATCTAAATTTCTCCTTCGTACCTGTTTTTTCTTGTTGTAATGGTAACTGATTTACCAAGTAGATGCCCATTGTCTTCTTCAATTGTTTTGAAATAGAATTGCTTCTTACTGGATTGACTAAAAGAGTAATGGTTTTGACAAAATCTATAATGGTTTTAACAAAATCAATAAGTATTAACAATATGCTTAAAAGGTTGTTGGAGCTGAACAAGATTCTAAAGTCATCATGGTCTCCCTACACCACCAAATTATTTACAGACTCTAGAACCATTCCCTTGATCTTCACCTAGCCAACTCCACCAAAGATGCTTTATTCTTCCAATAGATCTGATGATACTTCTATCATTCAGATCCACAGCCAAATCCCTCAGGAAGAACTTTCTCAGTTAATGCCACTTGAGTGGATCAACAATTATGAAAAACTTTTCCATGGGATTCAATCAGATGTCTATACCATTATGCCTCCTCTCATCCAAAGACTCCCAGATGGCACTATAAAAACCATCTTTGAAATACCAACCCAACAAGGACCTCCTGTTCCTCTTGGAAGAATCCTTACTCTTTCTCCAGCTTATACACTTTTCAGGAAAGATCCACTTATAGCATGGGTAAACCAACATGCAAACCTTTGCTATGTTTCTCATTTAAAAGGCCACTTTTTATGGGATGTACATGTCTCGGGTATGTGTGATCCTGAGTGTAAGTGTGATACCCTAGAATGGTGGGAAGAGTTTGATGATGATGAACAAGGACTTTACCCATACAAGTTTGCAATTAGGCAAACTAAGAAAAACAAATCCTTTAAAGGATCCTCTTGTTCACACAAGTTTCACCATCACCATGAAGATGATGATGATCATGGCCACACGTAGATTTCTAGAAAAAGAGGTTGGTGACTTCCTCCTTCTCCTAAAAGATCGTCTAAAGATATGTCTCTTGTTGAACTAATGATAGAGACAGGTCATACAAATCTTGTTAAGAAGTTCTTTCTAGAAGTTTCTGCAAAACCAGAACCTATAATTATGGTTGTTCCTACTGCACTTGTACAACCAGTTCCTTGCATAGGGATGATTTGACATCCTCATGATTATGAGTTTCCTCCTCTTGAGAGAAGAACAGATGATAATACTAAGGTCTCTGCTCAACCTTATGTTATTCCAAATACTATTGATCCTCAAGAAAATCTCATACCAACATCTGCAGCTGAAGAAGTTTTGAATTAGTAGACTCAAAACGTTGTTTGTCAAAACACAGCATTGACTCAAATAGACTCCAAGCTTGACTCTTTAACAATCAAGACAGATGGTTTATCTACTCAGATGGGTCAGCTTTCTAATAAAGTCAGATAGCTATATGACTCTAACCATCAAAGAATTCTTGTCTGTCTCTTTTTTCAATGATATTGAAATCTCCTATGAACTCTTTGTGAATTGTTCCTAAGAGAATTGAACCATTTTCAACTTGAACTACTTGTATCTTTTCATATGGATTGAGGTGTTGGAACTAGTCTCTAAGATATCCAGTAAATCTTGAAACAAATTCTTAAAGAACTTGTCAAAGAATAGCTTGTTGTCCAGCAAGTTGTAAATCAATCCATGCTCCAAACTCATGGAATCTATTTCTCTATTTGTGTTGTGGAACATCATTGAAAGTAAACCAAGGACCAGAAGTTGGTTTATAAGTGAAATTATGAGGTTAAGGAGGATCAGGTGGCTGTTCAACATATGATTCCTCAAATTTCTCATCCTCTTTATTTGGTTGTACCATTACAATTCTGGTAAGATCAGGAAAATGTTCTTCTTAGTTACCATCAGAGGTGAATATAGAAGAATCATCTTATTGAGAACTAGACAAGTCCATAATAGGTGCAAAAGGATTATGGTTTGAAGAATAGCCATGGTAAAGTCTTATGGTTAGGTGGTGATTGGTTGGGAAGTCTGTGTAATATGGGAGTTTGGGTCTCAATTTGCTTTAGCTTTTTTTGGTGAGATAGTTTGTTGATTTACAGGCTGGGAGACAACAGGTTCACTTATTTTTATCCCTTTTTGTGGAGGGATTTTAGTTCCTGGAGTATCACTGTAACCCCCTCCGTAATTATATCCGAAATATGTGATTAAAATGAATTAGAGACCAACGGATAAACAAAACTCATTTAATATCCCATCTTTAAGATAGGGTTTTCACAAATACCTTTCGAAATTTAATACACCTGGTCTTACATTCACATTTCGAATACAATTACTTTGCGAAGATAAATAACATTCATATAAATATCACAGTGCATAATATAATTCCCAGCAACCCCGGGTTCATACCTTTACTAAGGATTTACAGGGTATGTTTGCCTATTTACAAATTCTCACATGGGGATTACACATTTCCATCTCGAATACATAACCAATACTCATCCAAATATCCAAATACATATCCCAAACATATACAGTCATCCCAACCCATATTGATAACCAACTACCAAACTCAAATCTCCAGAAGGAGTTCTTGCCACCCTTGACTGCTTGCTCCTTCCTTGAGCCTCTTGCCTATCTAAATTATAGCCAGGGAAGGGTAAGATTCGAGAGAATCTCAGTAGGAAAACAATACCAATATGCATGCAAGATAAATGTTTAATGCATGACATGCTTGCATTACATAACTCATGCTCACACAATGACAAATTTGCAAGCTCAACGTTTCGAACAACATACTTATGGCCATAGCATAAATTGAAACAAAGCTTCAATCATTCATATATGTTTCACATAATCAAGCAAAGCAATAACATGCATCAATACACCAAAACAAATATCAAATACATGCAGGAGAGGTAAGTTCCCTACCCTTATTCTTTCCACGTGTGCTCCGGCACAGCTTACTCATGATTAGAGCAAACATCGAACCCTATAAACCAAATCAAGGACATATGGTTATTTTCTATTCCAAATCTTTACTTCCATAACATTTAAAGTTAGTTATCATTCACGACCTTTAGGTGACTACTCAAAGCCAAAACATATGCCTAAAGGGTTGGGCAAGACTATACCAAAAACCACCTCTTAGAAGTGCAAAATACTTATTTTTGGGGGTTGGCCGCGGCCAAAAAAATCCTATTTCTCGACTAAACTTCCAAAAATTATAACTAATTTCAGAAAAATCGAAATGAGGTGATTCAAAGCCAATGGAAAGCTATTTAAGTCCTTTTCATAGGAAAAATATGGATCAATGCTTTCCATAACCGCACAAATACAGAATCACACAAAACTCAACACTGCTCTAAAACAAATTGCAGTTTTAACATCAAACTTTGGACAAGCATAACTCCTAGCTCACAAAACGAAATGACATGAATTATATGTCCATTTTGAAGCTTGGGATATGAACTTTAAGCTGGAAAGTTTCAGAATTTTTAGACACTATTTTCCCATTCAAAACGTCCACACAAATAGACTGCCCAACATAAAGTTTCAATGGACATATTTTAGTTTTTGCACAATGGCTTCCAATTGTTCCAATTTCACATCAAACACCATTCCCACATAAATTTTCACAAGGAATCCATTGAAAACACCAAATCAACCAAATTCACATCACATTGACATGTTGCACAATAACCTTAACATGTCACCACAATTCCACAACACAAACTTACATTGCAAACTCTTTCCATTTCAAATTCAAAACCAATTCCAATGGCACCAAATCACAATATGACACCATATTTACCACAATAAACTAACCAATTCAATCGTTTCGAAATTACACAAACTCAGGGCAAAATTCCACAATTCACAAAACTTAACCAATAACCACAAAACTTAGGTCAAAATACATCAAATCCTTACCTCTTTCTCTTCCCCAAGATAATTTCTTGATTCCTCCATTTTCAATTTTCTTCAAGCTCTCAAACACCTTCTTTCAAAAATCTAAAACCATAGAGATGAAACTCTCATCACTATAAACAACATTAAAGAAGGGTATTAGAGCATTAGAGAACATTATCTTACCTAAACATTGAACTCTTCCTTTCTCTTTCTTGCTTGTGCTTGGCGTCCATAGAGTATAAAGAGAGAGGGAGTGAGATCAGATTTTGGGCAGCCACGAGGCCTCTTGGCCAACCTTGAAGAGAAGAGAGCAGAGAAGGAAAGCTTTGACAAATTGACCAAGATCCAAGGGTCCAAAAAGTGCCATGTGTCACACCCTTATCACATCTCTCATGAGTTCACATAGGCACACACACACATGATTCCACCCTTTGATCTCTTGCATAAATGAATCATAACCATTGATCTTGAAGTTACCAATGAGTTTCCTCTTCGGTAACTGACCAATTGGTTGGTAACTTTACCATTATGCCCCTGATTATGGCAATTCCTCTTGAATCACCACTAAACACATTTTATATCACATTTCCTCATGCCATGAGCTCTACCCTTCCCTTAGGATGCATTTTAAGCTTTGACTCACAATTATGCTTAAATGTAGGGCTTGGGTACCGGCTACAACACATTTGAATCATAACGTATATCATATTCTCCAAAATTCATCATTTTACTTTCTTTAATACCCCAAAGATAGAAGAATAATTAGGGAATAAATTTGGGCTCCTGCTAAACTGGGGATTAGCAGTCCGCTTATTTCAGGCTTATTCTTTAGCTTCAAATCTTAAAATTCGGGGTATTATAATAACCTTGATGATAGGTAGAGTAAGAAGGCCAATGAGAGGGAGGTCTTTCTGGAATTCTAGGAGAGAGTTTATAGATAGTTCTTGGCTGAATTTGTGCAGGTGGTTGAAGTTGTCTGAAAATGAGATAGTTCATTTTGAAAACTCTGTTGTAATCAACTTCTTCAGGGTAAGTAGTGGGTGATGCTGGATATGTGAATCTTGGGATAAGAGGATAAGAGGGATAGGACTCATCTATGACCTAAGATTACTTTCTGGCCATATCTAGTTCTATTCTTTGTGAATCTTCCTGTATTGCTGACAACTCCATTTCTTTTTGCTTAAATTCTGGTCCCATGTAACTAGTAGCGATAAACTTTGCCAATTATGTATTCAATTTCTGAGCTTATTGTGTTTGAATAGCATATAGCTGCCTGACTTCATTAGAAAGATGACCCATCTGAGTAGACAAACCATCTGTCTTGATGGATAAAGAGTCAAGCTTGGAGTTTATTTTAGTTAGTGCTTTGTTTTGACAAACAACATTTTGAGTTTGCCATTTCAGAACTTCTTCAGTTGCAGATGCTGGTCTGAGATTTCCTTGAGGATTAACAGTATTTGGAATAACATAAGGTCAAATAGATCTTAGTATTATCATCTTTTCTTCTCTCAATAGGAGGAAATTCATAATCATAAGGATGTCGAATCATCCCTATGCAAGGAACTGGTTGTACAGGTGCAATAGGAACAGCTGGAATTAAAGGTTTTGGTTTTGCAGAAACTTCTAAAAGAACTTCTTAACAAGATTTGTATGACATGTCTCTATCATTAGTTCAACAAGAGACATATCTTTAGAAGATCTTTTAGGAGAAGGATGAGGTTGCCAACCTCCTTTTCTAGAAATCTGCTTGGGACCATGATCATCATCATCTTCATAGTGATGGCAAAACTTGTTTGAGCAAGAGAATCCTTTGAAAGATTTGTTTTTCTTGGTCTGCTTGATTGCATACTTGTATAGGTAAAGTCCTTGTTTGTCACAACCTTATCTTATTTTTAGCCTTTTCAAATTTTTTACGGAAAATGATATGCAGTTCGGTGGGCAACACAAGAATAACATAAATATATTGATAATATGTGTATGATTACATAAATCCCCCTCAGGGATTGTATATAACAACTACCAATTATGTAGCCGCACAGGGCTACTACGGTGTTTAAACCCGTCGCAGTAAAGTAGAGACATCTTCCTATCTTCATTCACCATTGCAATCCTCCCATATGGTTCTCTTATTTGTTCTTAGCATATCTTCTGTCTCCTCTTGTCTAAATTGTTGGTAGAGGTAGGAGAGATTCAAGAGAATCTCAGTAGGAAAACAGTACCAAAATGCATGTGAGATAAGTGCTTAATGCATGATATGCTTGCATTACATAACTCATGCTCACACAATGACATATCTGCGTGCTCAATATTTCAAACAATAAAACTATGGCCACAGCATAAAAAGAAACAGAGCTTCAATCATTCATATATGTTTCACATAATCAAGCAAAGCAATAACATGCATCAATACACTAGCACAAATATCAAATGCATGCAAGAGAGGTAAGTTCCCTACCGTATACACGTTTTCCCAAAATATCCAAAATATACAAATTAGACTAATATAACCCAACTGCTCCGATCTTGGGGTCCACGCCCTTCAATTTCCCTTGTCTACTACTTGACCCTCAGAGTCACTGATTCCCGCTGGAATATTGTTATTTATGAAAAAGGGTGAGATTCCAAGGAATCCCAGTAGTAATATACGATCACTCATATAAAATGCAAAAATTAAATATGTAATGCACCATACAATGTAAAATGAAAATTCATACTTTATCATGTGGATACACAATGCTCAGGGCCAAATGACTGTTTGGATCCCTTACTTGTCCGTGTACCTCAGTTGGGTCTCTAACCACAGCTAGGTAATGTGCCCAAGGCACCGTGTTCATATCATAGAATACAACAACATACAACATATCAACATTCACATAGTGTGTGAGAGATAAAGTTACTACCTTAAACCCTTTTATACTCATGAAACTGTTCCTCGAACTTAATGCCACTGGCTCAGGCTATTAATCTGGTCCTAAAATTCAAATCTACAAGAATTATATTTCAACCCATTCATATACCACTTTAGACACTTCCAAAGTATTTTTGTTGGTTATATTAGTCTAAACTTCAAAATTACCAACATGCCCTTAGGGACCCGGTCTAGCCCCGATTTACCAAGTTCGACCATACTTTTCCAGAAATTTTGAACCAGGTTATTTTTACATATTTTCACCCAAGAAATCCATTTCTGGGCTTGGTTTTTACAAAATCACCACCAAATAACATTTTTTCCCTTAATAGCCCCTAATCTGGATTTTAGGGGCATTTTGGTTATTGTGCTTTCTAGGGCTTTTCTGAAAAAGTATTCGACATTAACCCCACCTAATTTTTCCTCATGAACACAATGAAATCATCAAATTATTGAAAATCCAACTCCTTCCTCTTGTTCTAGCTCTGGCCGAAACTTATAAGTATAAAAGGGAAAATTGGATTTTTGAATTCTAACACCAAAAATTTACTTCTTTTCACTCCTAATCACTTGATTAACCATTTAAACACCTAATATCCAAAATTTGAGGAAATGTGGCCAACACAACCCCTTAGGGTTAACACTTTCTAGACCTATAAATCCAAGAAATAAACCACTAATCCAACTAATATTCACAACAATAGCTATAATAAGGATTTAAGGTTTATGAAGTTACCTTTGATTTTTTTCCTTCTTTCTCTCTCTAGCCGAAACTTCACCCTCCTCAAACCTTGAAATTTTGCTTGCTAAACACATGGATTCATGGAGAAGAGGTACTTAGGGAAAGGATTACACCAATTAGATGCCAAAACACAAAGGAAATCAAGCTTACCTTATGATTTTTCCTCCTCTTCTCCCTAAACCCTTAAGCTCTCTCTCTCTCTCTCTCTCTTCTCTTTGCTTGGGCTAGCGGAAATGAGGAGGAAAGATGAAGGGAAAAACTTTTAAAATATCTTGCATTTTTCCCTTAATTAATAAATTCCAAAAAATTTGACTTTTATGGATTAATGGTACTTAAGCTTATCTTTATACATTATGCCACTGTCTATATGTTTGTATATGCCATTGTTTGTGTTTTAATTAATCAACATGGTTTGCTGATAAGGGGTAGTCTACCGAGAAGGGGCAGTTAGTGCAAGAAAGGCACTTTTACTTGGTTATTGAGTAATAACCCAACCAAGGTGTATGGATTATGGGGAAATGAACCTCTAACTCATGTATACATGCTATGATATTATTAATTAATTTGTGCATAACGTGGTACATGACATATTTACTTTTCACATTTCATATTAATTATTGTATGTTACTATTGGGATTTCTTGGAATCTTACCCTTTTTCAATTAAATAAAAATTCCAGCAGGAACCAGTAGCTCCAAAGGCAAGGTGGTAGACACAAGCAATTGAAGGGTGTGAAACCTTAGACTAGAGCTAGATGGTTATATATAGTCTATTTCTTTTGAATATTTTGGATATCTTGGACAATTTGTATATACATTATCAAACCTTATGGGGAGACTCTTGTATGTAAACTTGTACTTAATATCAGTATATTCATACTATTTCTGTATGCTTGTGGAACTATGCCTTTATTACTCTACACATATCAAAATGTTAAGGGGTTTGAAAAATACCAGAGCATGATAGTACCTGCGAAATATGATGAACTTTCCAAATTCTATTGTACAAACATCAATAGCTTGTTCCGAGATAGTAAATGACACGTCCCAGGCCTACAAGATGTGGATCAGGTTCAGCCAGGTGGCACCCAACGTTAACGAGACTGGGGGCCCATGTTTAATTTGGGTAAAAGGAATTGGATTCGTCTCTACTACCAGATTAAACTTTTAGCACGATAGTTGGCACCTCATTCTTAAGGTTTGGTATCAGAGTCTGCACGAGTTCAAATCTCACTTCTCTCAAAAACAGGTTCAAGGACTGAATGCAGGCTAAGAGACCTTTAAGCCTCACAAAAATAATAGTAGCTTAATAAAATCATCCATGAACTTTGATTTTTGGTTATAGAAATCAAGAATAAGACTCCATAAACTATTAAAGATGTAAGTTATCTCACAATTTACAAGTCCTTAATCGCTCCCATAATAATGAGAGGAAGAGTTGAATAGCAAGAATCAACTTCATTAGATTGTATAATAGCGCTCCACAGCGATGATGTTGCTCTTCCAAGGGTCTACTAGTAAAACATGTTCTTGTATTATTGTTTTTTCATATATTATCATATTCAGATATCAAGTAAAAGAAATTATATTTAAAACAAAAATGGGTTGGGCAACCTTTGAATTTTTCATACTAGAGTCCAATTATGTCAAAAGGTTGTTTGGAGGGAAAGAAAGTGCACACATGGAATCAAACGGGGTGCGTGATGGTAGAAAGCAATATATTGTATTAGACAGGAGGGTTATGACGACAAAAACGACTTGGAGAATGACATGGAGTGGATCATGATAGAACTAGACATAAAGCGGATCTGGACGAAAGCAAACCTAGAAGAAACAGATTGCTAGGGCTCTATTATCAAGTTTGAATTTGAAGGATTATAGTAAAGAAGAAAGAAAATAAGATCCTTTGAAATATTATTGATCCTTAAATGAATGAGTGTACAAATGAACCTTTACATAGGCAAACAATAAGCTAATTAGCTAACCCTAGAATCTAATATACACTTATTTAATCAAGGGTTAATGTGGAAATTTGCTCCAAAAGTTTTTGATGGGGAGCAATATTGCCCCAAAAGTTTTTATAGGTTTAGTGTCACCTCATAAGTTTCAAAACGTTTTTATGTTGCCGTATACCATTAAAAAACTAACTTTGATAGTTAAAACAAGATGTTGATCGTTAACTTTTTAACGATAAGGGGCAACATTACTCCATTTTAACATTTGGGAAAATTGGACCTAAAAAAATTTTCATGGTAACATTGCTTCTCAGTAAAAACTTTTGAGGCAAATTTGCACATTAACCCTTTAATCAAATATAATCATAATATCTCAAGTTTATATTTCTAACATAAATATATATTAATATAGAATATAATATCTATGACATAAAAAAAAAGAATATATATAATATCCATATTAAACATCGAACAATTCTCTTGGCATATTCTTTTATATCGTGTATAAACTACTATTAAAAAAAAGAGTAGTTTATAAATATTGGAGCTTCGATGAGTTATCAAAGTGTGACTTGCCCACCAACTTCACAATTACACTTTTTTTTAAACAACAAAAAAACCTGAAACCGTTATGCTTACAAGCTTTCACTGCTCTTTTTGTATTAGTGGACTAAAATGGTCAAAAATTGCTTTCAGATATTTTTTTTATACAATTTCAAATTCTTCATGCTCGATCTTTGAAGTGATTAAAATTTGTAATAAAATAGTAATATTCAATATCAGTTATAAACATATAAAAACTTTCATCACACCCCCTTCTAAAAAAATTTTGTTTGACGCAACTTTTCCAACTCCTTCTTAAACCTTTTTTGAGCTTCCCTAGAGGGTTTTATATTCTTTTTTCCAACCCTTCTGACTCTTTTTTCCACTGGTCGGGATTATCTAAGAAGAAGAATCATGGGAAAAAGACAAGATACTCTATCTGGTTCAAAATATAAGAGCTAAAATTGTAAGAGGGTGTGGTTTTTTTTATAAGACCTATTTTACTTTTATCTCTACATTTAATGTTTTTTCCAAATTTGCAACACTTTTTCTCATCATTCTCCTTTCTTATATTCTCTTTCTTCCTTTTTCCTATTTGTTATCTCTCTTATTTATTCTCTTAATAAATAAGGGTATACTGGGAAAAGGAAGTAGATATCTTGCATATTTATTATTTTTAACTACTTTTAACTACTTCTTGATAAATGTAAAGTAGGTATTTGTGTAATATCCCAAATTTTGGCATCGGAGGCCTGAGAATAAGCCTGAATTAAGAAGACTGCTAAGCACCGGTTTAACAGACGTGCCAAATCTATTCTCTAATGTTTCTTATATTTTTGGAGTATTAAAGAAAGTAAAATCACGGATTTTGGAGAATGTGATTATGCTTCCAGTGAAATTTCCTACAAGACAGTGGATTGTCTTGGAATTTTGGATGATCAAAATAATATCCAAAAATTATGATATTTTACAGGGTGAAAGTAGACATTCAAGGCTTTAATTTGATAGGTATTATAAGCCATTTTGACCAATGGATTGAGAGTTATGAATTTTTGAAGTTAACCAAGCGAAACTGGGAAGTTTCTAGAACAGCTTCCAAAGATTAAAAATCTGGGAATTATGTGCTTCAAATTGGTAAGAGTCTATATTTTTTTCTTGAAACTAAACTCAATAAGGATTCTATAGTCTTTGTAATCACTCTGAAATGATGTCTATAAATTTAGTTATGATTTTTCAAATTTAAGACAGAAAATCTGCCAAGAAGGCCAACTATTCCAAAAATTGGAAAATAAAATGTGTTGGCAATTGTGTAAATTGTGGGATAAGGAAATAAGCAGGGAAAATAATTATTTGGCCCATAAACATGCCAAGTGGCATCATCTTAAGCCAAGAGGAATAAATAATAATTGTTGAACTTGAGCACATGTGTTATTGTCTTAAGATGATAATATTTGGTGCATGAGATTAAGATAAATGAATGAAGCCCATTTGTTTCTAAAAGGACCCAAAATGGCGTGTTGGGCTAGAAGGGAAGAGAAGAAAAATTGGTTCAAACTCAATTGGATTTTATGACACAAATTTGAAGAAGATAAGGTTAAGTACCAAGATGAGGTCATAAACCTATTTTACCACCATTTATTAAATAAGGGGAAAATAGGTAAGATTTTTATGAAGCTTGCTTCATCTTTCCTTGCTCATTTCGTTTTAAGCCAAGGGAATGAGAGAGAGAGAGAGAGAGAGAGAGAGAGAGAGAGAGAGAGAAACCTTAAGAAACTCAAGGTTAGAGAGAAGGAGGAGGAAGAAAAACCAAGGTAAGCTTGTAATTTCTTAAGATTGGTTCTCAAACTTGCATAAGCTTCTTCTCTAACCTCTTCTTTTCCATAAAACCCATTGTTTAGCAAGCTCATATTAAGCTCAAGGAGGGAGGGAGGATGGTTGTAAAGAGAGAAAGTGGAGAAACCGAAGGTAACTTCAAGAATCCTATTTCCTTTGGTGTATGGTTGTTGTTATTGGTGTTCTTGTCTTGATTTGTGGTATGGTTGTGGATTTTGTAAACTTGGGATGTTGAAACCCTAAGGGGAGGTGCTTCCCAAATTTAGTCTAATCATATTTAGAATGTGATTAAGTAGTTAAACAAGTGATTAAAGGTGATAAGAAGGTGTTTTATGGGTTGAAATCATAAAGCTTCATTTTCTCCAATTTTTAGGGAATTTTGTCTAGATCTGTCTTGGGCTGTGTTTGGACTAGATTTTGGTATTTTTTATGATTCCATTGTGTTTAGAATGACAAATTGTGTAGGGTTCATGTTGCTCGTGAAGTGAGAAAAGCCCTAGAAAGTGAAATGACAAAAATAGTCTTAAAACCCTCACATATGGGCTGCCAGGGGTAAATTAGTAATTGGACCTGGAATTTGAGAAAACCGAGGTCAAAAATGGATTTCTTGGGTGAAAGAATAGCCCTAGTCAAAATTTTAGGAAAAGTACGATCGGACCGGGTACGGCGGGGCCAGGCCGGGGGTCCCAGGGGCAATGTGGTCGTTTTTCAATATAGACTATATAACCCCCAAAAACACTATGGAAGTGTCTAATTGGTATATTTTATATTTTAGGGCCAAGTTAAGAGCCAATCGATGGCACACATTAGGAGGCGCGTTATTCGAGGATCAGGGAAGGCGATTAAGGTAGGAAACTTACCTCTCCTATATGTATTTGATATTTGTGCTGGTGTATTAATACATGTTATTGCTTTGCTTGATTATGTGAAACATATATGAATAATTGAAGCTCTGTTTCTATTTATGCTATGGCCATACGTATGTTTTTTGAAATATTGAGCACACAGATATGTCATTGTGTGAGCATGAGTTATGTAATGTAAGTATGTCATGTATTAAGCACTTATTTTACATGCATATTGGTATTGTTTTATCACTAATATTCTCTTGAATCCCACCCTCCCCTACCAACAATTTAGACAGGAGGAGACAGAAGATTTGCCGAGAACAATGAAGAAAATCATACTAGGGGGATTGCAGTAGTAGAACAAAGATAAGAAGATGTCTCTGTTTCACTAGGATGGGTTTAGACACCCTAGTAGCCCTGTGCGGCTACATTGATTATAATTGTCATGTATGAACCTCTATGGGGAATTGATGTAATTATGCACATATTATCAGTATATCTTTGCTATTCTATGTTGCCCCCCCCGAATCACATATCGTTTTCTACAAATACTCTGAAATAGTTGAAAATAAGATAAGGGTGTGACAATTTGGCTCTTATCTTTTGAACCAAGGAGAGTATCTAATTTTTGATGATGGTAATTGGTTTGAAGATAAAACCAAAGAAAAATGTAGGAGAAAAGTATAGAACACTGAAAAAAAAACATTAGGTAAAAAACTGACTTTTTTTTATTATTGAGCATCTCATGTTTATAAACTTTAGCAACCCAAACTGTATGTTGAAATAAGATAAGGTTTTTGGAATAAGGTTTTAGGATTTGCTCAAGTTTTTTTATATTTGCTAATTTTTATAGCTTAGATATATATATATATATATATTTCATATTTATATTATTCTTTTGTAGTTAAATGATATGCGACTGGAACTCTATACGTGATCTATAGACAAGATAAATCTACAACAAAGGCATTCGAGAAAATTGTGTAATTTTTTATTAATATATTTTCTTTTAGAATTAAAAAAATATAAGATAATGTTATAGTATGTGAGAGTGTGTAAGTGATTAATTTCTTTCAAATTATGATATTTATCTATAATGTATTGAATTTTGAATACTATAAATATAATTTTTTTATTTAATATTATTATCTTGTTATTATCAATAATTATAATGTGTCTTGAATAATAAATATTAACAATAAAACTAAATAAAAACAAGTAATTGAATATAATTATATATAACAAACAAATAAAGTAACTTTCTTGACCGTTATATATTAACAAAGAATGGTTAAGTATATCTTCAATACATTATGGTCATTAACAAAGAACCATTAAGTATGTTCTCAATACAGTACGGTTCAGAAGCATTCAGTAATTGCGCTGAGAATATATAATGCCACCATACATAACGGTTCGGAACCATGATGTATGATTCAAAATAAAGGTAGTGAAATGCATTTGTGTTTGCAAAGTTTGGAAGTTTATCATCAATTCATCACAGATCAAGCCAGCATACTTTCTCATTTAAGTTATATACAAGAGTCAAAGCCAACAATAAAGAAGAGAGAATGATTCTCTCGTTCCTCAATACCAATATCGCTCACTCCCTAAATATGGTCCTATAGATTATGCATCTCCTTTAGAACATAAAGCAATACATCTTTTAGATGATAAAGAAGTTAGTTGCCTCACAATGTTCAATTATCCACATTTGTCTAGCTTGGAAGTGGTGAGCACTTGCAATGGGTTAATATGTTTTGTTAAGAGCTCATACCCATTAGGGTCGGATTGAGTTATAATTATGAACCCATCTATTTGAAAATATATCACACTTCTTGAACCTGACTAAAAAACTCAATTGAGTCTTATATTAATGACCCGTGGAAGTGTCAATTAAAGAATTTTTATGATAAGAATTGATCGTCCCTACACACGCACACACACACACACACATTATGCCACATTGCATTTGATGAATATCACAAAATCCTACTCTGATTAAACAAAATATGTTGAAGGAATCCATAACAAGCTAGAAAGACTGCAAAATATTGATGTCTTTGCATTCGCCACTAGTACAAAAAAGACTTTTAAGACCGATTCAAAATGACTTCTTAGACCGGTTCAAGATGAGGTCTTGATACAGCCGGTCTTAAAAGTCTGATACTTTTTAGACCGGTTAAGCAACCAGTCTTAAAGAAAACATTTTAAGACCGGTTGTAATATTAACCAGTCTAAAAAATACATTATTTTAAGACCGGTTGTCATAACCATTGGTCTTAAAATACCCCATTTTAAGAGCTACAGTAACACTTTTAAGACCGGTTGTCCTTAAACCTGGTCTTAAAAGTTTCAATTTTAAGACCGGTTGTTTTGACAATTGGTTGAATATAAAACTAGTCTTAAAAATATATTTAAGACCGGTTATTTATACAATTGGCCTTAAAAGTTTGCTTTATGATTTTTTTGTGTGTCTTTGATTATGTTTGTATATTAGAACACATATCCTAAAGCTGCTTCTAAGGCCATACTTATTAAGTGCAAAGTTAAGATTTAAGTGACAAGTCCCTATATTCAATTTATACATGCCATATATATATATGAAATTTGTTATGCAAAATGTAACACGACATAGGCTAATGGATGTCTCAACCAAGTTCACATGGAAAAATACATGATGTCACATAATCACAAAAACAACAAACATGTCAATTTATGCAACAACAAGTTTTGCAGAAAAGATGAGGAAGGAAAAATTTCTCAGTATATACAGAAGATTCCTCAGTTTTACAAAATCTCACTATTGTTGTAAAAGCTCATAACTGAATTCCGCACAACAATTGTGGATGAAATCAATATCTTCGTTTGGAAAGGGGTCAGCAAGATCAAACATTTGTAACACCAAAGCCAGAAAAAACATTACCTTGATAACTTAAAAAAGAATAAAAGTAATACAAAATTTTTGAAATATACATTTACCTCTTGAGTAAAGTCTGTCATGTCTAGAGTGATAATGTTATAAATGTGTCTTAAAACATACAACCTATATAGGTTGGATCTTGGTGATTGCTTACGGGTCTGAAAAATAACATGATATCATTAAAATAAGTATAAAAGCATACCTTATTGAATACATTCTTAAAACAAATTAACCACTATGTACTAACCTTTAGCATAATCCATGTAGGGTCTTTTAAGTTACGAACATGCTTACCTCGACCAACGTGTAGGAATGTCATCATAGCCTTGTCATCATCAAAATCACAAAATTTACTTATTTTACACAAATTCCATGAATTGCCAACAATAGGCAATGCAAGAAAACTTACGAGTTCATGGTCTTCTTTAATTCATTCCCTGGTTTGAGGTGGAGGGAGCACAAGAAGATGACTGTATAACTTTTCTTGCATAAAAGAACCAATTTCCAATGATCCCTAAAAAAAGGATGACTCTATATTAAGAAAATATAAAACATTATATATATATATATATATATATATATATATATATATATATATATATATATATATATATATATATATTATGAAATGTATATTTGTTTCTTACCCATGCATATATGGAGCCAAGAAACACTCAATTAGGGTTTACTAAGCCTCTCCGATAAGAATGTATGTTTGATAGAAGTAGTAGTCCCTCTGTCGTGGAGTTGAACTGGGCATAAGAATCCAAATTTATTGCTTTTGCCAGAGGAGACCAACCTATGATTCATGTACCTACAATAATGCAAGCACACAAATCAAAATTTAATTAACGGCGTAAGTTGTAAAATATTTACTTCCAATTGAAGAAGATACTTACATTAAAAATAGTTGGACAATCAAAATCGTAAGCTATTGTCGAGGAGCTACCAGAGACATTAAATCATCCCTCTTAAGATAGCATTGCACCCCTAACTTACCAACAACTGAATCAGTAGGCCAATCTCTTGTGTGGAAGGACATATCATATGCCATCAGAATCACTTGATGCATGATATTCAATGGAGGTTGTGAAGCTTCTTGAGTGGAGGGAGGTACAGGTGGCGGGGCTATGATCGGGGCTTCCTCAGCTCGATCAGAAACAAGGTTCTTTGGCCACAAGATGAAAGAGCTGAGGATATCGCTCACAATCTTGAAGTCATTAGCGAGGATAGGGAGAAGTGCATTTGCAACGATTACCTCTTTAATTGCCACTTTGACTTGATTATCTTTTAATTGTTGATGGTGGACAATTAATCCCAAGTTGTGCATGCTCCCCTGTACAACTAGTCATCTCAGAGGATCTTCCTTCATCTTGCCTTGGTGAGCGAACAACCACTTCTCTTCGTGACATATCGAAGATGGTGGAGAAAGAAGAACAGAAGGATCGGATTGTGCTGCTTCTTCCAATCTCTTCCGTTAGGCCGCCAACAAGTCTTTTCGGCCTTCGTATAACCCCCACGAGACATTGTATGGGGGAAATCATTCTTTCTACGACTCTCTTAGGCCTTTTGCCTTTTTTCCTGCAAATAAAAAATCAAAATTAAGGTTACAATCAATAAAAACAATTCACAATTCATAAGTAAATCAAATGAAAATTAAGTAAACTCACTAATGCTTCTGGAGTAGTCTGAAGCCATCTAAATTCTTGACAAGTGTGTTCGTCAATATAAGAATACTTGTTGCATGGATTAGGACAAAACTGACCTTCTTTCACCTTGATATGCACGTAATTGTTGGCTATACTTGTTTTAAACTTCCTCCAGTGTTCATCACAATACGTCATTATCTTCTTATACAAGATTTCACTCTCAGGAATGTCGTAAGTGAGCTGGATAGTTTCCCAAATATGTCGCTTTAGACTTTTATCCACATTTCTCCACTCCTCTATCAAGATACTAGGCTTATTGCATGCTAGGAGGTAGAAAAAACTCCTATACTAGCTTGCATTAGATCCGATTGGTTTCCAATATCTATCAAACTCAATCAGATTCCTTTACCTGATATTCCGATTGAGGGGGATGTTTGTCAATCAGGTGCCTCTTCTACCCTTTCGTATGGGTTGGTTACGTGGCTTACTTTGTTCCTAGCTCGGAGCATTGCTAAGCTTGCTTTAATTAATATTAGTTTGATCCGGAGTACCCTTACTAGGACGCCTCATTATCCTCACTTTAAGGACAGTGATGGTTTAAGGAAAATTTGCAGAGGCTGTGATGGTTTAAGGACAGTAAATAATTGGGGTCCTCATGCTATCCCAATAAGACTCTACAACACTTAATGGCATAACAAGGCACACTCTACAAATGCATCATTCAAAAGCAATTCCCAAGTTATGAGACATGAACAAATAATTAATTGCAATGCACAAGTTGATAATCAATATACAGCACTTACTTTTTCAAACATACAGTACTTGAGCAATAACAAACTACTATTAAAGTGACAATTCATAGACAAGTCGATAATTAATTGCAATGCACAAGTTGATAATTAATATACAGCACTTCCAACTGTATACTTTAGCAATGATAAAACTCTATGTGAATTTCCCAATTAGAGATTATGGCAATTCAGTCCACCAGCAGTGACAAAACCAAGTGGAACTTAAAGTTAAATTAGAGATTATAGAATTCAGTCCACCAGCAATTCCATCCCCCAATTGCATGTGGAAGAAGCAAGCCAAAAACAATAATGCAACTCTTAATTAATTAAAAGAAATTGATTACAAATCTTGTTTGATTGAGTCATAAATACCTGGAGTTTGAGCTTGAGGAATAAAACCAGGGGAGCCAAGCAACGGCAACGAGGGAATGCAATCCACAATACCCCTGCATCAACCGGCGGCGTTGGTAAAGAACGGAGAAGAGATGTGGGAAGGAGGAGTTTAATGAAGAAACCCAAGGGAGGCAAGAAAATGGGGTTGAGAAAGAAACCAATCGGAGGGAACAAACGACAAGTCTTACATGAATGTATTCAACCATACTTTTGCGTCGATGGCGGTGAAGGTTAAGGACAGAGGAGAGAAGTGGAAAGGAGCAGCTTCCGTGAACTGAGGGAGGGGTTTGCAAGATGTGCTTGAGTATTAGATTTCAGAGTTGAAATTAGGCGCGAGCTAAAATTTATGTCAGTTTTAAGACCGGTTGTTTATCAAAACCGGTCTTAAAAGTAATATTTTAGACCGTTTTTTACAAAATATCCGATTTTAAAAAATGAAACTTTTTAAGACCGGTTCTTATTAACAACCAGTATTGAAGTTTTAATATTTGAGACTGGTTTTTCTTTACAACCGGTCTTAAAAATAAAAATCATATTTTTTTTAATTGCCTTTAATTCAGATAATATATTAGACCTGTTATATTTAGAACCGGTCTAGAAAATATATTACATATATTTATATTTTTTAATTATTTATATTTTAAGACCGGTTGTTTTTGTAACTAGTCTAAAAAGTATTTTTAAGACCTTATTTCAATATAACTGGTCTTAAAAGTTTATTATAATTATAAAAATGTCATCGGTCATATTTTTAAGACCTTATCCGATATAACCAGTCTAAATGTGCCGGTCTAAGTGCCCTTTTCTATACTAGTGTGCTCAGTATATATAAAGGGAAAAGTGTATTTTATAATGGAATCAAAAAACAACACAACAACACATTTCAACTTACAGACATCACAGGAAATACAAGAGAAGAAATGGAGTAAGAGAGAGAGATATATAATTAACCTTGTTATGCTTTGGCTAATTTAGCAAGAAACTGAATTTCAACACTTAATTTCAATGAGCTTTAACTTGGAAAATTAACAAAATCATTTTTGAAGTTTGAATCAGAACAAGTGGTGGAAATATTTCCAATAGAAATGGACAAAAAAATTTAAAAAAATAAATATATTTCAATTATATAATCTTGCAAAAAAGATTATTATCATCAATGGCAAGCTTAGCTGGCACTCATAAACTTATCACAGCTTGCAGACATCTTATTTACCAACCACCACGCTAGCTGCCACATTGTTTATTATCAAGGAATCTCTCTCCTAATCAAATAAATTAATAATGAATAAACATGTTATTCTAAACAAGGTGATATCTTTTGCCATCCACTGTATCTTTATAATGAATTCCTCAGTGATTCCATGATCCCACCACCAACAAAATCAACAAACATCACCAACTCTCTCAGTGTGCAACAAAAACTATCAACTTTCACCTGTCATAGCATATTATTTTTGATCTCCTTTGTGATAAAAAAAACTAATACAAAATTTCCAATTACCTTGGAAGATTGGAGGGTTCAAAATCTCTCAAAAAGCACAGGTATGTGGTTTGATTGGGAACTGATTTTTGCTTATGTGCTTAATTTATCTTGATTGGAGAAATTCTGTTTTGTTTTATCCCAGTTTTTTTATGCCTGGAAATCCAGTGAGTGTTACGAGAAGCTACATAGGGGAGGTTAAAGAAATCTTTTATAGAAAAAAATAAAGTGTAGGAGAGATATATGGGGTGCATGATGGTTGGGGAAAACAGAAGAGCGGTGTGGATTAAAATGAAAGTGGATGGGGAAGTGGATAGAAACATGATAGTTGGATATGGTGGGGGTATTTATCCTATGTTTGGATGAAGAGAAAAGTGAGATGAAAAGGGGAAGAGAATATTAAGAATGAAAACTTCCAAAAATGATAAAAAAAAATTACTATTTTTAGGAGTTTTCTCTCTTAATTCCCCCTCCCCGAATTTTCTCTATATCCAGACGTAGGATAGGGAATTAAGGATCATGAAGCTATATGATTTGGGGACGGTTACTAGGAGGATGAGAAGATATAGTGTGTAGTGTGCTGAGGAATGGGGGATACTTACTGAAAGGAAATTAGGAAGTGAGGCTGAGGTATGTTTTCAGGGAAACTAATGTTGCTTTAGATTGGATTCATTGGGTCCCGGACCTTCTGCCGGTCCTTCTTCCTCTGCACCTCCACCACCTCCAGAGCACACTCCTTCTGATATTCTTCACACTAAGGCTAAACCTTCTATTCCTCCGGTCTCTAGTCCACCTGAGCCACAAGCCAAAGACATCCTATATTCAGTGGACAACCCCACACCAATGAGACCATACATATCATCATTGATGATTCACCTCACAAACCTCAGCCTGAACCCGCTCCTAAACCTATTCCATCTCCTACCCACACCGAGGAAATATCTCCCTCCTCCTCCTCTAAACATCATACTCCAGAGGTTGAAACTACTCCAGAGGTTGAGACTACTCCAGAGGTTGAGACTACTCCAGAGGTTGAGACCTCTACTATGGTTGTCTTCCAACCTTCTCCTATTCCTCCCAAAGATGATATCCACATCCCTCCACTTCATCTTCTTGAACCAGTGTCTTCTAGCTCTTTTGACTCTTCTAGTTCAGACGATGGTTTAGTTCTTCCAGTGACACCTATTTCCATGGTCAAGCCTCCTAGCCCTCTACTTGATTGATGAAGACAAAAAGGGGGAGAAGAACTTGGTGTGATTTTGTGGAAGTCTCTGAGTCTTTTTGGGTATATGGGTGTACATGGGATTTTAGGGAGTCTTTCGAACTTTTGAACTTGTTAAGTTTTTATTATCTTGTAATACAATCTTTAAGTTTAATGCAAGTTTATTTAAGTTATGATTTCATTTCAAGTCCATTCAAGTTTTTAAATTATGTTACATTGTTGGACTAATGAGTTTGTTGGTATGCAAGGTGTATATTATGATTTCATTCTCTTTTAAAACACTTTGAATCTAAACTTAATAAGTTTTTCAAAATAATCTTTGAATACAAAAAGTATTTAATTGAGAATTCAATTTTGAAAAATTCTGTTCAAAATCACCAAGTTTTGTCATCATAAAAAAGGGGGAGAATGTTAGATCTCATGTTTTGATGATAACAAAGAATGGTATGAAAAAGATTTGATTAATAAATAAGTTTGAACAAAGTAATAACAGGAAAAAGCATCACTTGAAGTAAGCATTGGAGTAATAAGGAAAGGCCAAGAGAAAAAGCTGAGAAACTTGAACAGGAGCAATTTTTCTAAGGCATTACTCGAGTATGTACTCGAGTAATGAGACAAAACTTGAAGTAACCAGAGACACCTTCCAGTAACCTGCCAACGTTACTCGAGTAAGTACTCGAGTAATAGTGTAAAAGTTTTCAAGTTGCTCTCGGCCTGCCAACGTTACTCGAGTAGCTACTCGAGTAACCATGTGAAAGTCTTCCAGTTGCTCTCGGCCTGCCAATGATACTCGAGTATGTACTCGAGTGACTCTGTTTCAGAAAATGTGTTGCTCTCGGCATTTTGTACCACTGCCAATGTTACTCGAGTATCTACTCGAGTAACGCACTGAGGTAAGTAAAAACTTGAAGGTAGTACTCGAATAACTTGAACTAATTTTATCATACTTTCCTCGAGTCATTACTCAAGTTTGCAGGAATTTATTAACTCATTTTAAGTGGATTACTCGAGTATGTACTCGAGTATGCAGAGTTATTTTTTGAAGGAAAACTTCAAGTCATTACCTGAGTAAGCTATGAACATAAATTGAGTTTACTTGAGTATGTACTCGAGTAACAAGGTGATCAAACTTGAAGTGCTCTCGGCCTTGAAATCCCGCCAACATTACTGGAGTAAAGCATCGAGTAACATAAGTTTATTTGAAGGTTTACTCGAGTTGGTACCCAGTAACCTATGAAGAAAAGAGTGCATTACTCGAGTAGGTACCCGAGTAAACAAGCATTTCCAAAGGTTTGATATTTTGCTTATTCCATGCACTACCCGAGTAATCTTATAGTTGTTTGTTGACTTGCAGTCCATCAAAGATTTCACGATGATACTCGAGTAAGTACTCGATTAAATTTTAATGAATACTCGAGTAGCTACTCGAGTATGCAAACCCATAAATTCTGAAATCATTCCAACGTTCATTGTTTTGTTTCCTATTTGATTAACCTTTCATTATATTAGTATTCTTAGCATATCCACAGATAAACAATGAAGAGATCTTACCAAATAAGGAAAGTCAAATGCAACGCTCAAATGTCACCGACCGCCACCTACCGCAAACGTATGTTTTTCAAATACTGGAAAAGTCAATAGTGGCTGCGCACGCTTTAACGGGCATGAAGAAATATATTCCAGAAATCATTACCAACATATCTATATATATGGGAACATCTAAACAGAGAAAAAAAAAAGAACACACTCACAAACGAATCATCAAGTTCATTACTCTGTTTTACACTATACTTATAATTCTATGCTTCAGTGATTCTTATTCACTCTGTGAGAGAGATATTTCATTCAAACTCAATATTTGTTATTGAGGTAACTTAAGGTTATGGAACCTTGAGTTGGGATTGGATCACAACTTGTAAGGGGGAGCGAGTGTCTAGGCGAAGGAACTTGCTTATACTAAGGTGTCAAGAACCCATTGAATCTTGGAAGTTATAGTGAAACTCTCATAGAAGCTCTGAGGACTGGACGTAGGTCAAAGTGGTTGTGGCCGAACCAGTATAACTCCCGGTGTACACTTCGGTGATATTTCTCCTTACTCTTTCCTGTTTTAATTTCAACCTCAAATTTTATATTTGCAACGAAATTTTTAAGATCACCCAATTCACCCCCCTCTTGGGTGAAACGCTTGCTCTAACAAATGTTACTCGAGTCTGTACTTGAGTCCTCTTCTTCAAGAAATATGTTGCTCTCGACATTTTCAATCCTGCCAATGTTACTCGAGGAGCTACTCGAGTAACCTACTGTGGTAAGCAAAACTTGAAGGTAATACTCGATTAACTTGATATGCTTTTATCTCATTTCACTCGAGTCACTACTCAAGTATGCAGGTATTCAATTACTTATCAAATATTTGAACTGGATTACTCAAGTCAGTAATCGAGTAATATGCAGAGTTATTTAAATAGCACTTGAAGTATCTACCCGAGTAAGCTATGCAGAAAATTGATGTTTACTCGAGTAAGTACTCGAGTAACCAGGTAAGCAAACTTGAAGTGCTCTCATCCTTAATCTTGCCAACATTACTGGAGTGAAGCATCGAGTAACCTAAAGTTCATTTGAGAGATTACCCGAGTTGCTACTCGAGTAACCTATGAAGTAAAGTGTGCCATACGCGAGTAAGTACCCGATTAAACATGTATTTTCAAAGTTTATAAATTTGTTTACTTCATGCACTACTCGAGTTATGTGATGTTCATTCATTAACTTGTTATCATTACTTTCACGATAATACTCGAGTAAGTACTCGAGTAAACTTAATGAATACTCAAGTAACTACTCGATTATGCAAGTCCAGAAACTCAGAAATCATTCCAACGTTCATTGATTTGTTTTCTATATGATTAACCCTTCATTGTATTAGTATTCTTAGCATATCCACAGACAAACAATGAGGAGATCTTACCAAATAAGGAAGTCAAATGCAACATTCAAACACTACCTACCGCCACCTACCACAAACGGATATTTTTCAATTACTAGAAAAGTCAATAATGGCTGCGCACACTCTAACGGGCGAGAAGAAAATGTTCCAACAATCATTACCAACACATCTATATATATGGGAACTTCTAAATAGAGAAAGAACAAGAACATATATACGAACACATTATCAAGTTCATTACTCTGTTTTACATATACTTGTAATTCTGTACTTCAGTGATTCTTATTCACTCTGTGAGAGAGATATTTCATTCAAACTCAATATTTGTTATTGAGGTAACTTAAGGTTATGGAACCTTTAGTTTGGATTAGATTACAACTTGTAAGGGGGAGCGAGTGTCCAGGCGAAGGAACTTGCTTGTACTGAGGTGCCAAGAACCCATTGAATCTTGGAAGTTATAGTGAAACTCTGAGAGATATTCTGAGGACTGGACATAGGTCAAAGTGGTTGTAGCCGAACCAGTATAACTCCCGGTGTATACTTCGGTGATATTTCTCCTTACTCGTTACTGCATTATATTCATCGTCAAGTTTTCATATTTGGAATGAAATTTTTAGTATCACCCAATTCACCCCCCTCTTGGGTGAAACGCTTGCTCTAACATTTGGTATCAGAGTATAGATCTTCTTGTTAAGGTCTAACAACTTAAGAAGGATCCAATGGCAAGTATTCGTGAAGGAATTCTTCTCGATGGAGAATCCATCACTAAACCACCAGGTTTCAATGGCGAACACTTTTCTTTCTGGAAAGCAAAGTTCAGGGTATTTGTGATGGCTACCGAATATGGGCTATGAGATGTGATTGAAAGTGGAAACTATCAACCTACAAAGATTGTAGATTCTCAGAAAATTCCCAAGACGCCAGCGAAATATGATGAGAATGACAAGAAACTTATCACTCTCAACAGCAAAGCAATTCTGATGATACAAAGTGCTTTGAGTCAAAGTGAATACTTCAGAATTTGCACACTTCCAACAGCAAAGCAAATGTGGGAAGCTCTAGAAATAGCTTATGAAGGAACTTCAGGAATAAAGGAGAATTGGATAAACACCTTGGTCACTGAATTCGATCTACTTCGAATGAAATCAGGTGAATCAATATCTGAGTTTGAACTTAGATATACTCATCTTGTTAATCAACTTGCAACACTTAGGAAAGTTTATGATCAACATACCCAAGTATGAAAGATTTTAAATATTCTTTCTAAAGAGTGGGAGGCCAAAGTCACTGTGATAGAAGAAGCTAAAGGAGAATCAATGAGATCAGTTGCTTCTCTGTTTGGAAGCCTTTCTGAATATGAAAGCAAACTAAAGTTCAAACGGGAACTAGATGACATCGGTGACAAGAAAAAGAAAGGTCTAGCACTAAAAGCAAAAGAAGAAAATCAAGATGAGGATGAGGAGTTTGACGATGATGAAATGGGTCTAATAATAAAATGATTCAGAAAGTTTACAAGAAAGGACAAGGATTCAAACACTTTCAGAAAGGAGGAACTAGCAACAAAGAACATATCATTTGCTATGAATGTGGAAAACCAGGACATATCAAATCAGAATGTCCAGAGCTGAACCAAAAGAATAAAGAAAAGAGAAAAGGAAAATTCTTCAACAAAAAGAAGGCCTTTGTATCTGCTATATAGGGTGATAGTTCCTCGCACAAAGAAAGTGATGAAGAAGAAGTAGCCAATATATGCCTCGTTGCTCAAGAAGAAACCGAAGGAGAGGTAAATGATTTTGATCCTACCTATGATGAATTACTTTCTGAATATAATGCTTTACATTCTGAATTCATCAAAGTAGTTAAAGAGTTAGCTGTTTTCAAAAAGAAAAATAAAGCTCTTGAAATTGAACTTAAAGAAAGTTCATAAAAGGATTGTGAAAATTGTTCTTCTTTGAAAAAGAAAAACACTGATCTCACAAAAGCTCTTGAAAAATTTACACAAGGAAGTGAGATGCTAAATGTTATTTTAAAAGCTCAACGAGTTGTAAATGACCGATCTGGAATTGGATATGATCCAAAATCAGATAGAAGGAAAGGTAGAAAGAAGGCAGGAGGTAAGTCATTTTTGAATTATTTCCAGCATTCAGTGCATACATCAAATCCTTTTGCATTTTATAATTACTATAATAGAAAATGTCATTATACCTCTTCATGCATTCATAAGAAGAAAGGAACGATAGGAACCTATAAATGGGTACCTAAAGGATCATATGTTTCAAAATTTTCCTGTACTAACCCAAAAGGACCCAAAAAGAAGTGGGTACCTAAGAATTAATCATATTTAATTGCAGATGTGTCTCAAGGCATCCAAAAACAACAAATTGTACATAGACAGTGGATGCTCTAGACATATGACCGGTGATTTTGAAAGTTTTACCAAATTGCAACCTAAAGAAGGAGGAAAAGTAAAATTTGGAGGAAATCAAACTGGAAGGATAGCAGGAATTGGTGAAATCAAAAATGACAAAGGCATATAAGTCAAAGGCGTATACTATGTCAAAGGATTATGCCATAACTTGTTGCGTGTGAGTCAAAGCGCAGACAAAAACAACTGGGTAATATTTGACTCAGAGGAATGTTTAATTATCAACAAGAATGACTTACTACTTGATAAGAAGAATATCAAGGCTAAGCTCAAAGCAAAAAGGGAAGATAATTATTATACTCTAGATATTAGTAGAAATGAATCTGAAAACTGTTTTCTGAGTAATGCCGATGAAAGTTTGCTATGACATAAGAGATTGGCTCATGTCAATATGCATCAATTAGGCAAACTACTCAAAAAGGATTTAGTTCTTGGATTACCCAAAGTAACTTTCAAAAATGACTTGATTTGTGTCGCATGTCAAAAGGGTAAACAAACTAAATCATCTTTCAAATTGAAAAATGAGATTTCAACAAATAGACCACTACAATTATTGCATATGGATTTAGTTGTTCCAGCAAGAGTAAAGAGTCTTGGTGGCAACTTATATTCATTGGTCATTGTTGATGATTTCTCCATATTTACATGGATTATTTTTCTATCATCAAAAGATGAAACCTTTGAAGAGTTTATTGTTTTTGCCAAGAAAGTGCAAAATGAGAAAGGTATGTCCATTACAGGTATTAGGACCGATCATGGTGGAGAATTTGAAAATCAAGCCTTTAAAGAATATTGTGATACTAATGGCATTGATCACAATTTCTCTGCTCCAAGGAAACCTCAACAAAATGGAGTCGTGGAACGTAAGAATAGAGCCCTCACTGAAATGGCTAGAGCAATGTTAAATGAAAAGAATGTGTTTCAAGTTTTCTGGGCTAATGCTATGAGTACAGCATGCTATATTTCAAATAGAGCCTATATTAGAACAAAACTTGGAAAGACACCATACGAGCTGTACAAAGGAAGAAAGCCAAACATTGCTCATCTACACATCTTCGGTTGTAAGTGTTTCATTCATAATAATGGTAAAGATAACTTAGGAAAATTTGATTGTAAAACTGATGAAGGAATTTTCCTAGGATATTCTAACCGAAGTAAAGCATATAGAGTTTTCAATAAAAGAACATGTGTTGTTGAAGAATCAATTCATATTGTATTTGATGAATTTGAATCCTCTGACAAAACCATTGATGAAGAACAGGAAGTTGTTTTAAATCAAGAAAATGGTCAATTTATTTCTAAATCTCTTATTCTAGAAGTTGATGAAACCAAGGAAGAAGATCAATTACTAGGACAACCTAGAGTCTGGAAATACAATAAAAGTCATCCCTTAGATCAAGTCATAGGAGATGTGAATGAAGAGATCAAAACTAAAAATAGAATTTTCAATGAAGTAAGTTTTTCTGCATTCATTTCTGAGATTGAACCTTCTAACATTGATGAAGCTTTATCAGACAATGATTGGGTTATAGCAATGCAAGAAGAACTAAATCAATTTGAAAGAAATCAAGTTTGGGATTTGGTACCCCGACCCAAGGATCATCCGATCATTGGCACTAAATGGGTATTCAAGAACAAACTTGATGAATCCACAATTATTGTCAGAAACAAGGCAAGATTGGTGGCCAAAGGCTATAATCAGGAAGAAGGGATTGATTATGAGGAAACATATGCTCCAATGGCTATATTAGAAGCTATACGTGTACTCTTAGCTTTTGCATGCATCAAAGGATTCAAACTCTATCAAATGGATGTAAAGAGTGCATTTCTAAATGGCTATATTATGGAAGAAGTATATGTAGAGCAACCTCCAGGTTTTGAAGATGTTACCAAACCTAACCATGTTTTCAAACTCAAAAAGGCTATATATGGTTTAAAACAAGCTGCATAGTACGAAAGGCTCAGTAAATTTCTTATTGATCAAGGTTTTGTACGGGGAAAATGTGACACAACACTTTTTATAAAACGAAAACGTGATGATATTTTAATTGTTCAAATATATGTTGATGATATTGTTTTTGGCGCTACTAATGAATCTCTGTGTAAGGAATTTTCTGAGATAATGCAGGGAGAGTTTGAGATGTCAATGATGGGAGAATTGAATTTCTTTCTTGGTTTGCAAATCAAACAAAGAAAGAATGGAATCTTCATATCTCAAACAAAATACTTGAGAGAGTTATTGAAGAAGTATGGAATGGATTAAGATAATGGAACGGACACACCTATGAGCTCAACTACGTTGTTTAATGCTGATGTCAAAGGAAAAGACTACCACATCACAAAATACAGAGGAATGATTGGATCATTACTCTATCTCACGGCAAGCATACCAGACATCCAATTCAGTGTTGGCATATGTGCAAGATATCAATCAACACCAAAGGAATCACATGCCGAAACTGTCAAACGAATCTTTAAATACCTTGCTGACACACCGGAATTGGGTCTGTGGTATCCCAAAGGAAGAAGTAGATATCTTGTTGCATATTCAAATTTAGATCATGGAGGATACAAGACAGACAGAAAGAGCACCAGTGGACAAGGTCAATTTCTTGGAGGATCTCTCGTATCATGGTTCAGCAAGAAACAAAATACTGTGTCTCTTTTACAACGGAAGCCGAATATGTTGCAGTTTCAAGTTGTTGTGCACAAGTGATATGGTTAAAACAACAACTACAAGATTATTTATCTCAAAGAAATACCAATATATTGTGATAATACTAGTACGATAAGCTTGGCAAAGAATCCAGTGCAACATTCTAGAACCAAGCATATCGATGTCAGACATCACTTCATCAGAGATCATGTCCAAAAGAAAGATGTAAAAGTGATATTCATTCCTACTCACTTCAACTAGCTGATATCTTCACCAAACCTCTTGCAAAAGATCAATTTCTATACATTAGAAGAGAATTGGGAATGGTAAATCCCAATGAATTGTAAGTTATTTCAGTTTCTCATGATGTTAGATAAAGATATTTGATAATGTTTTGATGATTACTAATTTAAGCATCGGAGTATGTACAAACTTGTTTTGCAGGAAGATTGGAACTCTGTTTTGAGAAATAAAAATAGAGGTTATCAGAGGACACCATTATTGGAGTACCAACTTCAAGTAATGACTGACAGTGAAGCATTACCCAAGGAACAACTTGAAGTAAAAGAGCAATTTACTCGAGTACCCACTCAAGTAATGATCTTCCAAAACTGGAAGTAACGTATCAAGTTACTTGGAATTTAAATCACATGGTTCATTTAGTGAGAAATGAACAGTCAAAATTAGAAAAGACAAGTTACCCAAGGAAAGCCTCGAGTAAACTTGAAGCTTACTCGAGTAAGGCCTCGAGTAACTGCAGGTTCAAATCACAAACTCGATGAAAATCAACTCAAATTTTTTCTTAAACGGCTATCAAATGATCGAGGGAACATATATGGATAATTACAATATTATTCATGCCAGGTACGCAATTTAAATGAATTATTTTATAAATTTTCTATATGATCACTCGAGTAGGGACTCGAGTAAACATGATATTTACTCTAGTAAGGCCTCGAGTAACGTCAGGTTCTATGTCTTTATCTGTTGCAAACTCGGTCATTTTCACAAAATCTCCTTGAGTAAATCACCTAGTCCTCTCACAAAAACTTTTCACAATCTCTTCCTTACTTGATTTCCGTCAAAACCCATCAATTCTTAGCTCCAAAAACCTCCTATTTTGTTCAGATTCTCTTTGCCCTATATCGCAACTTTTCACTCTATTTTCTGAGATTTCAAGCTTCTCTGAATCAAAATGGTTAGAACTAAAAACCTTACTCCCACAGATTCTTCTGGATCCCCACAACTCTCTGACCCTCTTTCTTCTCCTCCCAGAAAGAGACGAAAACTCACACCTTGATCAAAAGCCAAAATCCAACTCAAACCTCAACCGAAACCAAAGGAGAAAGGTGTTGTGATTAAAGAGCCAGTGGTAACAAGGGCTCAATCAAGAAGAATGCCTCTACTGGGAGAGGCAAAAGTGCCAAGTCTCCTCCTCAACTTTCTGATTCTTCCACTCCATCTTTCACACCAAAACCCTCCAAAAAGCCCAAATATGATGTGAATGTGGCTAAAACAATGGCTAGCATTCTTGACCAACTTGAGAAGGGCCAGTCATCCAAGAAGTCTGAATTGCGAGAAGAGGAGATCACTAAACCTCCAAAGGGGTTCAATGTCAACAAGTTGAAAGATTCTCAGAAGTACTTCACACAATTTTCAAGGAGAAAAGTCTGCAAGTCTCACTGTGTGGATCTCAAAGTACTTCAGGAGGTATTGAAGTATGATCTAAGTCCCTTTCTTAAACCTTTTATGCTTTGGCTATCAATTAGGCTTCCCTTTTGCACAAAAGTAGTTACTCGCTTTTATTGCATTCTTGAAATCCTAGATGAACCCAATAGAACTTCTGCAGAGGAAGAGATGACTACTACTGTTAGAGGCCAGAAAATACTTATCTCACCTTCTAGGATCAATGTTTGGTTAGGAATAGAGAACCCTCCAGATGACATCTATTCCAAATTTGAACCAAACCAAATTTTCTCTATTCTTAGACCTGGTGAGCTTGTGGGTCCTTCGACCTTCAATCCTAATGACATGTGCGATCATCACAGGGTTCTATGGTATATATACTCTAGATCCCTTATAAACAAGGCCAATAACTATACCCATTTTTCTGATCGGGACTATAGGTGGTTTGCTTCTTTACTCCTGAAGGAACAGAAGGATTTAGGGGAATACATATTTTCTGAAATGAAGAGGTACAGAATAGATGGGAAAGCTACTACTCCTATGCCATATCCTCGTATTGTTTTACTCATCCTGAAGAAAAATAAGATATAGTACTTGGAGAGTAAAGAGTACATTGAGAGAGTTACTCCAGTTGGAAGAAATCAAATTGGGAAGCTTAATATTGAAATTTCTCTCAAGGGTCCTCTGGAGTTTGGTTCTAAGAAGAAGAAGAAGACAGAGACTAAGACGAGTAAAATGGATGACACTCAGTCTTCTGCTCCAGCTGCCACTACCTCTTCACCCTCTTTCCTCAATGCCACACTTCAACACTTCATGGAAAATATGCTCAAGGGATTTCAGTAGACATCGCCAACACCAATGCTGAACTGATAACCCACATGAATGGCAAGTTGGCTGAGTTGGTTGAGAGGATGGACAAGAGGCATGAGGAGTTGTTAGCTGAGCAGCGTGCCCAGGTTGAGACTTTGAGGTTGATCTTAGCAAGATTGGACTCTATGGGTCCTGGACCCTTTGCTGGTCCATCATCTACACCTGAGGCATTCTCACCTCTAGAGAATATACCACCTCCAGAGAACATCCCATCTGACCTTCATCATACTGAGGTTGAACCAACTATCCTTAAACCTCTAGTCTCTAGTCTACTTGAACCAACTATCCCTGAATCTCCAGTCTCTAGCCCACTTGAACCAAGACCTAGAGATATCCTTTGCTCAGTGGACAATCCTGAAACCAATGAGACTATTCATATTATCATTGAGGATTCACCGCCCAGAGCTCATCCTAAACCCACTCCTACACCTATTCCTTCCCCTACTGATACAAAGGAGATCTCTCCCTCATTCTCTGGTCATCATTCTGCAAATGCCACAGAAAAGGTTGAGACCACCACTATGATTGTCTATCAGCCCCTTCCTGTTCCTCTAAAAGATGACATTCATATCCCTCCAATCAATCTTCCTGTACCAGAATCTTCCAGCTCCTCTTCTTTTGATACTTCAGGTTCATATGGTCCTTTGGTTCTTCCTGTGAAGCCTATTTCTATGGTCAAGCCTTCTAGTTCTCCACTTGATTGATGAAGACAAAAAGGGGGAGAAAAGCTTGAGTGTGATTTTGTGGAGTTTCTGAGTTTCTTTTAAGTTTTTAAGTTTGTCTTGGGTATATGGGTATACATGGGATTTAGAGAGTTTTTTTAATGTATAACTTTTTCATCTTGTAATGCAATTTTTAAGTTCAATGCAAGCTTCTTTAAGTTATAATTTCATTTCAAGTCTATTTAAGTTTTTAAGTTATAATACATTATGGGACTAATGAGTTTATTATGCATGCAAGGTGAATATGTTATGTTTTCAACATTTTCCAAAACACTTTGAATTTACACTTAACAAGTTATTTCAAAAAGGTTCTCAAAATTATCATTGAATTCAAGAAGGATTTATTTGAGAACTTATTTCAAAAACTTTGTTCAAAATCACCAAGTTTGGTCATCATCAAAAAGGGGGAGAATGTTAGATCTCTCATGTTTTTATGATAACAAAGGATGGTATGAAAAAGATTTGATAAACAAATAAGTTTGAACAAAGTAATAATAGGGCAAATCATCACTTGAAGTAAGCATTGGAGTAATGAAGAAAGGCCAAGAGAAAAAGCTGAGAAACTTCATCACTAGCAAATTTTCTAAAGGGTTACTCGAGTAAGCACTCGAGTAATAAGGTATATAACTTCCAGTTGCTCTCGGCCTGCCAATATTACTCGATTAACCAGGTAAATCACTTGGAGTTGCTCTCGGCCTACCAATGTTACTCGAGTAAGTACTCAAGTAACCATGTAAAAGACTTCTAGTTACTCTCAGCTTGCCAATGTTACTAGAGTCTGTACTCGAGTCCCCTGCTTCAAGAAATATGTTGCTCTCGACATTTTCAATCCTGCCAATGTTACTCGAAGAGCTACTCGAGTAACCTACTGTGGTAAGCAAAACTTGAAGGTAATACTCGATTAACTTGATATGCTTTTATCTCACTTTACTCGAGTCACTACTCAAGTATGCAGGTATTCAATTACTTCTTATCAAATATTTGAACTGGATTACTCGAGTCAATAATCGAGTAATATGCAGAGTTATTTAAATAGCACTTGAAGTATCTACCCGAGTAAGCTATGCAGAAAATTGATGTTTACTCGAGTAAGTACTCGAGTAACCAGGTAGCAAACTTGAAGTGCTCTCAACCTTAATCCTGCCAACATCACTGGAGTGAAGCATCGAGTAACCTAAAGTTCATTTGAGAGATTACCTGAGTTGCTACTCGAGTAACCTATGAAGTAAAGTGTGCCATACCCGAGTAAGTACCCGAGTAAACAGGTATTTTCAAAGTTTATAAATTTGTTTACTTCATGCACTACTCGAGTTATGTGATGTTCATTCATTAACTTGCTATCATTACTTTCACGATGATACTCGAGTAAGTACTCGAGTAAACTTAATGAATACTCGAGTATGCAAGTCCAGAAACTCAGAAATCATTCCAATGTTCATTGATTTGTTTTCTATATGATTAAACCTTCATTGTATTAGTATTCTTAGCATATCCACAGACAAACAATGAGGAGATCTTACCAAATAAGGAAAGTCAAATGCAACGTTCAAACACTACCTACCGCCACCTACCGCAAACATATATTTTTCAATTACTGGAAAAGTCAACAATGGTTGCGCATACTCTAACGGGTGAGAAGAAAATGTTCCAACAATCATTACCAACACATATATATATATGGGAACTTCCAAACAAAGAAAGAACAAGAACATATATACGAACGCATTATCAAGTTCATTACTCTGTTTTACATATACTTGTAATTTTGTACTTTAGTGATTCTTATTCACTCTGTGAGAGAGATATTTCATTCAAACTCAATATTTGTTATTGAGGTAACTTAAGGTTGTGGAACCTTGAGTTGAGATTAGATTACAACTTGTAAGGGGGAGCGAGTGTCCAGGTGAAGGAACTTGCTTGTACTGAGGTGCCAAAAAGCCACTGAATCTTGGAAGTTATAGTGAAACTCTCAGAGATATTCTGAGGACTGGACGTAGGTCAAAGTGGTTGTGGCTGAACCAGTATAACTCCCAGTGTACACTTCGGTGATATTTCTCCTTAATTGTTACTGCATTATATTCATCGTCAAGTTTTCATATTTGCAACGAAATTTTTAGTATCACCTAATTCACCCCCCTTGGGTGAAACGCTTGCTCTAACAAGGTATGTTGTGTATATTCTAAAATACCCTAGTCATCTCCTCAATTCCCTTATTCACTCTCCTTTTTTATTGTTGTTGATATAAGATTGAAAAATATAAAAATATATATCTTATATTTAGGATTAAGATCAACTCATCAAATATGTTCCATATTAAGGATTGGAGGGGGTAGTTTTTATTGGAATTTGCGAGGCTCTGTTTCAATTGTACAACAACATGGCAATAGTTTTGTGCTCTATTTCAGTGATGCCTATTATGGCAGTTTTATTCCCTCCCCTTCCTATCCCTAACCTTAAACCAAAGACACCCTAAAGGCTAATGAAGCTTTGAAAACATTCACGTACATAGGTCGCAATTCATTCTCTTCAAGAAATTAAGTCCTTGTTTGGAATAGCAATTGAAACATTCAAAAGTAACTTTTCAATCGTGATTTACGGTATATGAGATAAGTATATGAGAAGAGTTTTGTTTCGAGTTGCGTGAACAAGCACTTTTAGGAGTCAACACTCCATGGGGAGTGATTTTTTTTTATATAAACTGAATAACATAACTAAGCAGCGGTCATTACAAGAAAAAGAAGAATAAGTCAAGTGTTATTGGGAGATAATTTTCTCTGGATATACAAGAGGATGTACAATGACGAAAAAGAAAGGGGCTGATTTTCTTTCTTTTTTTCTTTTTTTCTTTTCGAATAAGACCCATCAGACATTTTTCTCTCTTGTTTAATGGATCATGAGTGGGCTACAAGGCCCTAACAAATTGTCCACTTCATTGTGCTAAGTTATATATTTATTTGTTCATTATTTTCTCAATAAATATCTATATCTATATTAACTGTTAGGACTAAACCTATCCCTTATTTTCATATTTTGTCTGATCTTAAGATATATATATATAATAGTAGAGATGTAGAACAAGAATGATTGGCAACCTGAACAACGGCTTGATTTCTTATATTTGTACAAAAGGACGATCATTAGATCATGTGTGTGTGTATCACACACACACACACATATTGTTGTTAAGCACAAGTATCCTTCTACTGAAAATAAATTTGTCCAAGGTACTATCGGTCACTAAATATAGATATCTCTCACAATAAGGATTCAAAGTTCAGTTGGGTCATGTGTATAATACTATAATTGAATCAAAGGCTTAAAGTGTTGTCAGTCCACAAAAATAAAAAAGGCTTAAAGTGTTGTGAGAATGAATTGGTCCCACATTGTAAGACGTAACAACATAAGCTAATGAGCCCAGAAGCATCATTACGTGTTCTGCTGAACGTATTCCCACGTCCATTCTTCCCATTACCTTTTTGATCCAGCGAAGGCCCATTTTCATATGTGTATTACTATGGGAAACTCTAACCCTCCGCATGGATGGGAAGAAAAGTTGGGAGAAAATAAAAATGAAAGAGAAGAAAATGAAGATAAGAGAAAAGTAAGGAGAGATTGTTATCGCTTTACTTGCTTGATGAGTGAGAGAAAATGTGAAGGAAAGAAAATAAGTAAATAGTTGATTACTAAAATACACTTACTCCTATTTTAAAATAATCATATTTAAAATTAAATCAACTACCACATAATATTTTAATATTAACCTCAAATAATTTAAGATGATAAAGTTATATTTAAAACCAAATAATTTAACAAAAAAATTTATTTTAAAATCAAAAAAATAAAAATTGAATAACTTTTTAAAATTAGATATAATGAAAGAAATTAAATAAATTATACATTATCCAAGGTTAATAACTAATAAAAATTTAATATACTCTCCAATAGAATCCAACGTCTACTGTAAGAAGGTGTGGGGTGTAACTTTAATGAGAAGAGGAAATTTCAAGGATAGTACCCCGTTTGAAGCAGAGGAAATTCTGAGGGAAGATATTGCGGACATTGTAAAGCCTCGCAGAGTTCTAAAGTAACTAGGGGGTTTTACCCCATCTTACCACCAAAACAAAAATAAAAATTTAATATAAAAATGAAAGGATTAAATTAAGGGGTAGGTGAGGTGTGGTGCGGGGACAATCATGGGCAACAAATTTTTTTTCTTGAAGCTTACACTTGTGAAGAGAAAGTTTGGTTTCCTTCCCACTTTTCCTCTTTTACCCATTTGCTCTCCTATCCATAGGGGGAACACTTCCCTCCTCCCGCATTTTCTACATCACTTCACTCTTTCCTCTCTCATTTGCTACCCATCAAAGCAAAGTACAAGAGTTCAAAATACTAATTAAGGTCCTTGATTCATTTATTAACATTAAAATAAAATCTATTGACAAAAATATCTCTTTTCACATTCACAATTTTGAATTTGTAAAAGATTATCATGAAAACTCCTACCCATTGTTTTGATATGAAGAAAAAATGGGAAGAAAAAAAAGAAGAAGAGAAAACTGAAAAAAAAATTAAAGAAAAGTAGGAGAGTAAATGATGAATGTAACTCACCATTTTCCCTAAATTTTCTCTCCCCACATAAAACAAGCTTTATGAACAAAATGATTTTTAAATATAACAATACATTTGCCCTATCCCCCAGCTGACCACCAAACCAGAAGTACAATCCGCCAGTTTTCATAATTGAGCAACAAGTGAGTGCATTTGTGTTTACACCAATTCTCTATTGCAACAAGCACGCCATTGTTGAAGTGCTTCACTTTAGGTTGTACTTTTCAACTTCTATTGTTGAAGTGCTTCCGTTAGAAAGAAACACATAAATAAACACACTGAAAATTATTATAAATAATATCTTACTAAAGTTGTCATGCCCCAAAAATAATTAGGGAGTGATCGATTAGGAATAGGACAAAACCCATATCTTTTAAGCCTTGCACACACACATATATTTCTTCTTTTACACTTATAAGCATACAAAAATACAACATATGAAGTTTTAATACAATTCATAGAAACAGAAGTCCTAAATGGTCTATAAAAATTTCAACGGAACCCCTTGCAGTTGGGACCTCTTGGAAATCTACAGGACCACATTCAACAATAGCTCAAATAAAGGAGCTTCGCTCCATACTAAAATATTAACAGCATACACAATAAGGCAAGGACCCTAGCTATTGTTTACGTGGAGCTCCCAAAGCAGGATTTTTAAAATATAATACATAAGTTTAAAATTTACATCACAATAACAATTGATCACCACAATACTTCATCTTCAATTCAGCAGTCTAGACCTTCAATGATCAGGAGGAGGAACGGAAACAACTGCACTATCTAAAGCCAAAATATTTTCAATGAATAACGTCCCATATATAGAAATTAACAAAATACAAAAGAAAATAATTTAAACATATTTAACCTTGAATAATAACAACGCGACAATAAATTTAAATTTCTATAGCATACTGTCATAAATATAAATAAAACTTTGTAAAGGATCATTAATCTCATCCAAGATGTAATAAAATAGTTTGTCTAACAAAATTGGTTTAAAACGATAATTCTCAAATTTCATCTTTCAGTAGGACTTCAATAAAACGAAATAATAAGTGTGGACACATAGTCTATGAGGGTAACTAACCAAGTGCAGCTCAAGGCTACGAAGACAAGTGTGAATACATGAGGGAAAAATCGGGGTTTTACGATTTCAGCTCCGTAAACGCGTTCCTTTCTATTCCTAACCACTTTATTAACCATCTAATTGAGTTATAACAACCATTTGAACTAAAATTGGGCAGCATAACCCTTAGGCACACACTTTTCCAAAATTTAAAACCAATGGCAATCCGGCGAAATTTCACCGATTAAATTGTCCATAGCAATCAGAATAGTTAATATATGAAGGTTTGGAAGTTACCTCAAGCTCCCACTAGCTTTTCTTGCTCTTGGCTGAAAACCCTAACCTTAGAACACCAAATTTGAGCTTTCCAAACCTTGAATAACATAATAGAGTAGCTTAGGAACGCAATTATACGTATTAGAAACCGATTTACCGAAGAAATCACTTATCTTTGCAAGTTTTTCTTCTCTTTCTCTCTCTAGAATTTCACACTTTCTCTCACTAGTTTAGATCTGGTTGGGCACGAAAATGAGCTGAGGAAGATGATGGTAAAGTGTTTTTATTATATTATATGATTTTTTTTAATGATTTATGGAATTTCCAAAAATTCCAAAATCAATTTTATGTACATAAACCCTATGTACATGTAACTAAACTCATTAAGCCCAACCAATATTTCCTTCCTCTTGCAATGTGTAGGAGACACCTAGGGGTCCCTCCCTATGGTCTCAATTGGCTTCACAACTTGTTCTGGTTACGTATACAAGTAAAGTTTTAATTTTGGTCAAAATTGCACTTTTTGCTCAAATTTTCCATAAATTCATATTAAATTGACCAAAATATTCTAAATATATTTTTAACCTTTATTTTCATGAATTAATTGAAATTAACTTCAATTAATTGGAAAATAATTTATTTTGTGCTATTTTGGTAAAATTACGATTTTGTCATTACCTTTCTGATCCAATTTCTTTTCTTATTTTTCTTTGGCCAATTTCCATATATTTTTGGACCAAATATTTTCTTTAATATTCCTTCATTTTTGGACCTTAATATTGGGATTTTTAAATTACCCAAATTAATTCCATAATTATTTTTACCCAATTTCCCATGAAATTGAACATTTATGAAATTCATAAATTCCAAATTCATAAATATTCATCATTTTATTGAATTTCCCAAATAATTACAATATATTTAGTGAATATAAAATTTGGGGTGTTACATAACTTATGATCTATTAGTACAATTTTATGTGAATTTTAATTTTTATTAAATATATGTATTGATGTTGATGTTGTTTGCACATAATATTTATTATATATATAATAAATATATAATATGGTATCACAGTTTGTCATGTATGTACTAAGCAATTTGGCTTTCTGCTTATTGTTTTCAGCGTACCAAACCGTCTTGTCTCTTCCAACTTCCATTTTCAAATTAATGAAATTATATCTCTGCTTCACACATAATCATCCACTCATACAACAGCATCCTCTTTATTCTAATTAATTCACACGTCATTATCACGCGCGCGCGCGCGCATTCTAAATATGATGTACGGTTTCCCCCCAAAAAAGTATTATCTATGATAACGGATCATCATCCATTACCCACCAGCAATGTTGTCAAACTCGTGAGTTTAAACAAACTTGTAAGGGGGACGTAAACTCGGAAACGTAAACTCGTAAGAGTTTACCTTTGTTAATAAATAACAATTAAATTTATATGATAAAATAATTAAAATACTAAAGATGACAACAATTTGGTTTAAATATAATTTAAATCTAAAAAACTGAAATTAAATTCATTAACATTCATAATTTATCATACTTAACATAAAAATTTATATGAAATTCATGTACTAATATAAACTCACTAAACATCATTAAACAAAAATAATTATAAATTCAACAAAGATCATCAAATGTTGGATTATCATTATCTCCATTGTCTTCAAATTCTTCGCCTTCACCATTATAATCTCCATTTGCATCACCCGCATCATCATTATCGTTATAATTTTCCCTAACATCATCAACGTTAAAATCAACATTCAAGTCAACTCCAAATAATGGATTAGCCATATTCTCATTAATTTCATGAGGTTGAAGAACCTCATCATCCTCTTCCTCCACATCGTCTCCATCTATCCTTCCTTCAGTAATCCATTCATCATCAGAATAGATATCATCAAAATCATAATTGAAAGCTCTACTCTTTTGCTTCCTTGTGAGTTTCAAATTGCACATGACAAATGCTAAATCATTCATCTTCTTTTGATGCAAACGATTTCTCTTTTTTGTGTGAATCTAAAAAAAAAATTGAAGAAAAAAAAGCTTCATTATTATTCTAACATTCAAGCAAAGTTACGTTGAAAATTAAAAAAAAAAGGTAAAAATCTTACCATCTCAAAAGCACTTCAATTACGTTCACAGCCAGAAGAGCTACAACATAAACTAAGAATACGAATTGCTATTCTTTTAAGTTCTGGACATCCATCTCCATAAGAATCCCACCATTCTGCTGGAGGAAGTTTTTTTCTTAATGCTTGTGCAGTTTCACGCCCAAACATATCTCTTGCATTATAAAAGTCAGTCAATTGAAACTCAATTTTGTTAAGCTCATCTTGATCCCCAACCATTCTTGACAAACAATCATATAACCCTTGTTTAATCATATAATGAGGCTTAAAATTAGTGTCATAATGGAAATGAGGATTGAGGTAGTATGCCGCTGCATGTAAAGGCTTATGTAGTTGAGCTTCCCACCTCTCTTCAATTATATTCCATACAAGCTCATAGCTATCACAAATCACAATCAATAAAAAAAAGGGTCATTCCACAAAAAGAAAAAAAATCAAATTATAAAAAACATAAAACTTGCATAATAAAATTAAATACAAAATTTTAATTTAATACTTGCCTTTTTTTAACACTATTAAAATTTTGTTTGATCTTTTCCTTCGCACTTTCCATGGCTTCGTATATGAATCCCATAGGTGGCTTCTCTTCTGAATCCACTAAGCGAAGAACTTTAACAAGAAGAGCAGCAGCTTTAAGGCATGTCACAATATTCTTCCATAAATTATTGTCCATAGCACTTTTTGCTACTTCTTTTCCATCTTTGGTAGATGAAAATTTGCTATCCTTCCAATCTTGAGAATTAAACAAATTTACCAGTGGTACTCTGTGCTCATTAAGACATGACAAAGTCAGGTATGCAGTGGCAAATCGAGTTGCAGCAGGCCTGATTAAATCCTTTCCATTTGTGTATTTTCTCAAAAGGCTAATGAGCATTGATCTTGTATAAATATATGTTGTGATTTTTCTACACCTGCTAATGGTTTCTTTATGCAATATAATTTTCTTTTCAAAGTCCTCCAACATTAAGTCAATACAATGGGCTGCACATGGAGTCCAATACAAATGTTTTCTTTTCTCCATTAATTTTTGCCCAGCAGCTTTATAATTTGCAGCATTGTCGGTTACTATTTGTACCACATTTTTTTCACCCACTTTTTCCACAACTTCATCAAGCATCTCAAATACTTTATCAGCCGTCTTAGAAATTTCAGAAGTATCTAATGAATATAAAAATACTGTCCCTTTTGGACTATTCACTAGAAAATTGCAAATTGAACGCCTTTTTCTATCAGTCCACTTATCAGACATTATGGAACAACCTGTTGTTGTCCATTCACTCTTAAAATTCTCAAGCAATGCCTGTGTGCTTTTTAGTTCCAAGTTCAAATATTTTTCTCTGATCTCATGATAAGAAGGAGGCTTAAATCCTTGACCAAATCTTCCTATAACTTCACACATCTTTGTAAATTCAGGATTTTTTATACAATTGAAAGGTATAGCACTTGTATAAAAAAATCGAGCTACTTGTTGACAAGCCTCTTCCCTCAAGTCTCTCTTAAATATATGATTAATGGTTGATTGTGTGTTGCCTACCCCTTTGCTATTATTTTTTGTATTTCTCAAGAAATTCATCAGCCCTTTCCCTGAATTTTGAGACTCAACTTGTGCTTGTGCACCTTGATCATCTTCATCACCGATATCAACCCATTGTTTTTTCCTCTTAGATGAAGTACATTTTGCATCATAAACAAGCTGCAGTACTATGGTCTTTACTTCTTCAGGAACATTGCCACAAGCTTCAACATCTATTTTAGTGCATGCTAGATGATGTTTGAATCTATAAATACCCCCATTAACAATTTTTCCACAATAATTACACTTTAATTTTTTGCCATTCCCATCAACATCCATCCTGTGTTTCCATCCTATATCAGATCTATTACCCGGATAATTTTTTCTTGCAGCAATAACTTTTTTTCCAGTATTTTCCTTTGCACTTGAAGACATCTTCAAATTAATATACTACCTAATTAATAAGCCGTAAGAAGAAATTCTCAAATTAAGAAAAAAGAGGCAACCAAAAAAGACATTTAATATCTAAAGGTAAAAATTAAACTTCACCTTAGTTTGTTTAATGTAGGATAATGTTTAATAAATAAAATACTATTATAGAGATCATATTAAACAATAACAAAACAATATCTCACTATTAAAAAAAAATTCTCATAATGTGCAAGCTCCATGCTCCCTCATGATTTTGATAAACACAATATAATAATAATAATGAAATATTTATTAGTTAAAAACAATGAAAAAGTCAAGAAAAGGAGCAAATACCTGACTCCTGATCGGATGTGCAGCGTCTCTGTATGATCCTTTGCTTTTTTTTTTGTTCAAATATGATCCTTTGCTTCACTTGGCAAAAAAAAAAAAAAAAAAAAAAAAATTAGCCTTTGCTTCACAAATACTCAAACGTCAAGATCATCTTGGAAGTTGGAATGGAACTAAAGTGTAGCATTGCAGCCTCACAATTCAAACTTTCACCTAAATGAACAATTTTTAATAAAAAAAAGGGCCAATCACGTGAACTCGTGAAGGGCTGAACCGCTGAAGCACACAGTAACACTGACATAGTACAATATGCACATATCACAAGAGACAAAGGCATACTCCTCACTCCTCAAGTCCTCACAGATCACGAGAAAAATTGAAAACTCACGTTTAATATTTGCAATTGTTTTTCTCTCTCTGCGGGCTCCGTTCTCTCTTCTTGTTCTTTGTCTTCGTTCTCTCTTCTTCTCATGAACCAACAAGAACAGGCAAATACACAATCGCACAACGCTAACTGCAGACGAAAAATAAAAGCTGCGAACTTGGGAAAGAAAGATGGTGGGAGGCGGCACAAGGTCTATAAACTTAAAATAGGGCAAGTTGTATAAATATTGTGTATTTTTCTTTTTTAACTTTATACTAGCTTTTGTTTTTAGTTTTTATTTTTTGAAGATTTTTGGTCGATTTCTATTCAGATCTCTGATTTCTACTACTCATATTTCTGACTCGTTAAACTTGGTTTTGAAACGGCGAGTTCACCGAGTTTGACCGAGTCAAAACCGAGTTTGACCGAGTTCATGTATAAAACGATTCCATAAGCGAGTTAACTCGATTTCATTAGCTAAAAACGTAAAATCGTCAAACTCGGCGAGTTGACTCGCGAGTTTGACAACAATGCCCACCAGTTTTGCCCTTTGACCACCAAAAAATGTTCAATTATATTGTCTTGATCATTTTTTAATAATTTTAGATCAAGTGTAAATATATAATGTTTAATTCTTAAAACTTGAAAATAAAATTTTTAAATTTTTAAATTCATATGAATATAGTTTTATGTTGTATATTAGTTTGTTATTTTACTACTCTATAACGATGACATGATGGAAATTATTTTGTATGTGAATAAAAGTTCTAGAGATATTATTTGTGTTTAAGCCAATATTTATATGAAAATATGTAAGAGAATTTATTATATTGTCACAAGACAATGTGCGCTTCATTGATGAAATAACATGATATTCAACAAATGAGAGTGTTATTCACTTATTTGTATAAATTGAAATTTAAAAATTTAACATAAAACAAGTAAAATTAATCAGTACTTCTGATTTATTGTAAATCTGAATAAAACAAAGTGTATAGGTGTAATATTAACAATTTATTCAATACTTAAAATAGGTAAAAATGCAATATTAGATATTGCTTAATATAAGACAAGTAATATTGCACGAGGCTAGTTCAGGTAACAACACAAAAAATGCTTAGCTTCTAACTGAATTAACCATGGCCCAAACTCCTATAGGAGGCAGTGGTGGGAAATTTTCCACAATGGGCGAAAGCCTGATGGAGAGCAACACCACATGGAGGTAGAAGGTCTACAAGTTGTTAATTTCTTTTCACAAAGAATGAGGAATGACTGTATCTAGGGAATAAGTATTAGCTAACTCTGTACCAGCAACCCCGGTTAGATTGAGGATGCAAACATTATTCAAAATGATTGGGCGTAAAGTTTCTGTAGGTGGCTTTTTATGTTTGCCTCCAAATCCCATGACTAAACCCTAGATAAGTGGTGGAAACTGTAATATCCTTATTTTTATTTCTAAGATGTAATTATAATTAAAAAATAATTATTGATGATAAATGGATTTAACATATAATTATTGGAATAAAAAGGATTTGGTTAAAATATGATTTATGAAAAAAAAGTTGAAATGATAAGAAATTGTTATAAAAAAATAAAGTATATAAAAGTAAGCATGTAAACAAAAATGAAATGAAAAAAGAGAGAGAGAAACCAGCAATAAAGAAAAAAGCCAAAAAAAAAAAAGAAAAAGAAAAAAAATATGAGCGGGTATGTGGCCCTTTAATTCAAACTGTGAGTGTGGGCCACGTGGGGCATTAATATATACCTTGACATATTTTCAATGGTGAAGGAGGGTCTAGATCTAGAGTGCGTTTTTCTTCTCCTGTCTTCTCCAGTTCCACGTTGTCGCCGTTTTCAAAGCTTAGATGTCTGTTTGGATTAGCGGTGGAGAAGTGATTTTTTTTACCATCTGACTTTTAGAAAAATAAGGTAGAAAAAAAGTAAAAATGTAAATGTGATTTATGTTTGGATTAGTGGTGGCAGAAGTGACTTTTTTTCTAACCTTGAACCTGTTTGGATTAGAGTTTGAAAAGCCTGTTTATATACAAAATGACATAAAAGGGTATAGATCATATATATATATATATATATATATTATTTGTATATATTGTGATAACTGAAGTGAAAAATTAAATTAAAATTAAAATTTGATAAAATACAATAAGTCAGATTAATATATTTTTTGGGACATTATTATATGATTAAGCACTAATTTGAGGACTAGAGAAAATTACAGAAAAGTACCCCAGAATTTATGAAAATTACAAGTGAATGAAGAAAAGGGATCAGGGAAATCACAGAAAATTACCCAAATTTTTCATAAATTACAATTTAACGTTAAAAATATTTCAACAATTTTCAATTTAATCCCTCCTTAAAAACTTTTAAAGTTTGCACAGAAGTCCCTGGTCAAATCTAATTTGACCAAAACATCTTCTTCTTCCTTCGAACACGCGAACCAGCGAACGGAGCAACGAAACAGAGCAGATGGAAGAGAGAGACGGGAAGTGTAGTGGAAAAACTCCTTTGATTAGCTTAAAAAAAAGCCACGGTGTAGCTAAAAGTGCAGGGAAGATCAACGCCTTGCCAAACAGGATAAAAACTGCCACTGTGATTTTTTTTCTCTTACCGTGTGGTGGGGGCTGCCCACCGCTTTGCCAAACAGACCCTAGGTCGACCTTATAAGATTTTTTAGATAATTAAACTCACTTCTTTTCAACAAATTTCCTTTATGAAAGTTATTCCACTCATTTTTATCTTACAAATGATGGTAATATTGTACTGATTAGAGTAAATTAAATTTTAGGGTTAGGCTTTTAGGAAAGTTTTGGGGTTTTGACAATGGATGACTATAGATAGGTAAAAAAGGCTAATAGCTAATTTTAATTGATTTAGATTTATTATTTGGTTGTTTTGTAATTTTATAATTAATTTCTTTTATAAACATATCATAAAGTATTTTTTAGGACGTTTTTGCGAATTCAATTTGGGTTAAAAAATTTATTTAGGTTATTGGAAGTATTATTGAAATGTTAATCGGTTTAGTTTTGTTAAATTTTGAGCAATACGAAATCATAAGTTAGAATTTGATATTTGAGTTAGGTTTTGATATGATTTTGATTATGTGAAAGTTTAAAGAGTTATTTAATAATTGGGTTATGCTCATATAAGTTAGGAAAAAAAGATTTACTCGACCTAAGATGTTGATATGATTTTATGGCTATGGGTGTGTTGGAGGTGAAACTTTAACCTATGAAATTGAGTAGTTGATGTAAGAGGATATTGTAGAGGTTATCTAAGGATTTTAATGAGTGATTTGGGCTCATGAGAAGTGATGTATGACATTGGATTGTTGAGGTTAAGGATTGTTAAGGAAATTGGGACGATGAGGATAATGGTTATAAAGAAAATTGGGTTTTTAGGAGTTGAATTGTATAACTTTTTTTTGTTGTTGCTTGTGATTGATTGGTATCTATATTGATAATAGAAGCTTTCTTGTGATCAGTGATTGCTCCTCAAGTTAAGGTTAAGCTTGGAGTTGAGGTAACCTGAGTTAATTTATTCTATATGCATGCTTTGGGCTATAAGATATTTTCCAAACCTTACTTTCATCTATACTACTTGTATGCATTTTGAAAAACATGTGTATGCTTGAATATGAACTTAGTTCAGTGAAGCAGTATATTTTCCAACTTGTATATGAGTAGTAGGGATTATTATTAATATTGTAACTATTTTTATAGTTATGATGTTTGTCATGAAATGATAATCTTGTAAAATTTTTTAAAAAACTATACTGATATATTGTATTTTTGTTATGGGATATGTTAGGTTGTGTGGAAGAGATATAGTGAAATTGTGCCCATCAATTCTCTCATTCTTGGCCCAGATTTTGAGTTGAGTGTTTTGGGCGAACACCTCCATGTTATGATATATCGGTGGTGGCATGGGAGGGGGTAGTATTCTTGAAGTGATTAGCTAACCTTTAGCCAGTATACTAGCACCGATAGGCTATACCACGTCCACAAGATATAAGAAGCAACAAGATGGATAAGTGAGGATGATTCTAATCGTTGAAAGTATTATGCCATGTTCTACTATTAAGAATATTATTATTATGATCGATAAACTTGTTTTTCTAACTTACAATCTTTTTTTTTACATATTTTGTAAATTGATTTTGGTTACTGGGGCTTTATGACTCACCCCGTCATTGTTAATATTTTTTAGGCAAGGCCTCTGATCCTTGTAGAGGCCAAGGGAAACAACCAAAGGCATTGGCATTAGTAGCCTTGTATGCCTCTTGTTTATTAATGTGATGTATTGATCAATGTTATCAAAGTTGGACTGAATTTGCCGGTTCGACTATGGGAACCGTCAAATCGGTCATCTAACCAGTTTGGTTCGAACCGGTTTAATATTTATTCTAATTTTTATGATTTCAAAAATTCATATCTAATTCTCAATATTTTTAAAAATTATAAATTAAGACTCCATAGAAAGCTTGAGATGTCTACTTTCTAATGCGAAAAGAATCACTAAAAAATATTATCATTTGATTTTAAAAAATTATTAAATTCCAAAACCATTCCAAAAAATATTATCATTCAAGTTTACTTCCTCACCTGCTCAGCCCCGAGTTAGCTCTGATTTGACTCCGATTTGACCCACTGACCCTTGACCCACTACCTAGACTGGTTCAGTGGCCGGTTTGGGTTTACTAACCTTAGTATTGACTAATATATTGACATTCTAGGGCCCTCATGTTTTTGAAATACTATATTTATTGTTTTGGATAACTCTTTAACCATTGTTAGGCCCGAGGCCTTATTTTGTACACTCTGATATTTTGGTGGATCTACAATCATCCCTTATGTTGGAAATTACTTTGTATAAACCCTTTATTGTGGGGTTTAGTATTAAAAAACCCATGGCTATGTTTTCTCTTGTTTGTTAATTGTGCCCAAGGTGATGGTTTTTTTGTAGTGGGTTTGTGGGCGTGATTTGTGCCTTGGACACCGATGTGTTTTCTTGAAAGAAATGGTTTTCAATCATCACTGGTTAATCAAGTTTTGTCATACCATTATGAATAATTGTTGTTTGTGAGAAAGGGTCTTTTTAGAAACCACCAAGCTAAAGTATGGTAGGGGCAAAGGGAATTTTTAGTAGAGTGGTGAAATGAGTAGAGATCGAAAAGAACATCTAAAAGAAAAAAAATTGAAAAAACTTGCAAGGCTCTGATAGCACAAAATAATTTTACCAGAGCCTTATACTCCTTGGACCACCAAAATAGAACAAATGGAACAAAAGAGATATTAGAAACAAAATTATACTACGTAAAAAATAGGTTGACAAGCAAGAAAAAAATATAAATAAGAGATTACCCCTTCTTGCAAAGTGGACCTTTTAATAAAAAGCCCGCCTCTTCCATACACTCTCTATTCTTTCACATATTCTCGTCAATTTTATGCAGAGGTGACAATCAGCTTCATCTATTAAAATTCTTTCTCATTAAATAATTTCAACTCTCATTTGTAAATTTAGTCAATATCATCTTGGCTTATTATAGATATCTGCACACTCTTCCTTGTATGTATATATTTATATATTTGTGTATTGTTAAAACTTGAAGGATCTTATTCATGATTATGTTAAAACTGGTATCAAAGATGGATGTTACTAATGGTATTAGAGCCATATAATTGGTATCAAAATCAGGCTTGGGTGATGGTATGTTACAAATGGTATCAAATCTAGGCTCGGGTGATCGTGATGGATGTTACAAATAGCATTAAAGTTAGGATCAAATGAGGGTATATTAAAAATGATATCAAAGCCAAGCTCAGTTGGTGGTATGTTACAAATGATATAAGAGCCAAGTTTGGGTGATGGTGATGGATGTCACAAATGGTATTTGAGTTTTCTTAAATAGTATCAAAGTCATGCTCGGGGAATATTATATTATCAATGGTATCAAATATGGATGTTACAAATGGTATGTATTAAAATTCTTTTGGTGGTCAGATTTGTAGTCCAAATGCCTCCAAAGGCATACTGGGGGAACTTTAACCTAATACTTCATGAGTGCTTTATAGACACCTGTCGTAGAACCAAACTGAGCTAACTGATTTCTCTTGCAAACCATCAATAGTTAAGCACAATATTATGTAACATATATATGCAATAGGGCAGACAAAAGAAATGAACCTAACCTATCCATTTGTTGTTTCCACAGTAACCCATATTGATCCTGTATGCTTCCTCCAACGTTTACCAAAGTGTCAACCACTACTTGCCTATTCCTTTCAGACTATTCATGTTTTTGTTTGATCTTGTGAATAAAATAAGAAAATGACAAAAGCCCTAAAAAACCTAATCTATGAATAAGTGTAAAAGAATTTAATTTGAGTTGAAAAAGGAAAGTAAACAACAAATTAACCTAGAGGACATAGGGTATAATAAGATAAAAATTTTGTATAGGAAGTTGTAGTGTCTTATCAGAGTTAACAATTATTTAACTTCTTAAAAAAATAGAGTATCATGTGTTGTTCCAAATTAGCTTATAGATTCCAGTATTTAATGAGCAGAAGTTGCTATGAAGTTTTTATTTATAAATACAAAGATAAGAAACTCTTAAGTGCTTGATGAAATATAAAATCTGTAATAAGCTTGCCAAACTCATTTGGTCAGAGATGCAATGCTAGGAAGGTAACATCGGCAACATCATATCCAATCAACCAGCATTAATATAAAAAATAAACACACACAAATAAAGAGAATGAATGCAAAATAATAATTTTATAGGGTATAGAGCCTGAAAGGTTGATAAAAAAAGCTAATTGAGACTAACAGAGCAAGTGCTTTACCTTGGCGTTAAGGATTCAAATACATGAAATTTATTTTTTCATTAAAACTTGACTAAAAAGGAAACTTATGAACTTGAATGTCATTTGCAAATGGTATCGGTCATACAAATGGTATCAAAGCTTGGTTCAGTTGATGGTATGTTACAAATGGTATCAGAGCAAGGCTCGGGTGATAGTGATGGATGTTATAAATGGTATCAGAGTCAGTCTCAAGTGATGATATGCCACAAATGGTACCAAATATGAATGTTACAAATAATATTTATTGAAATTCTTGTGTACCATCTCATTTTGAGATGCTACATCTTTTTACCCTCACAAACTTGTTCAGGGGAATTTAGTTGTGTTTTCTACAGGTTTATTTTTCTCGGCATAGTATGTATATCTTTCAATATTTTGATTCTTAGATTTGGATGTTACAAATGATATCTATTAAAATTTTCTTGGTGGTCAAATTTGTAACATCCATATATGATACCATTTGTGGTATACCATCACATGAGTCTGGCTTTGATACCATTTTTGTATTACTGATACCATTGATAACATTCATCTCTGATACCAGTTGCAACATAATTATGAGTAAGATACTTCAAGGTTTTAAAAATACATAAATATATATAGGTTTCCAATCAAAAGCCAAGCTCGGTTGATAGTATGTTACAAAAGGTATCAGAGTCAGATTTGGGTGATGGTGATGGATGTCATAAATGGTATGAGAGTTTTTTAAATGGTATCAAAGTTAGGATCTATTGATATTATGTTAAAAAGGGTATCTACTGAAATTCTTTTTGTAGTAAAATTTGTTGTCCAAAATGTATAGTCCAAATGCCTCTAAAGGCATACTTGGGGAACTCCAACATGATACTTCATGAGTGCTTTATAGACACATGTTGCAGAACCAAACTAAGCTAACTGATTTCTCTTGCCAATGATCAATAGTTAAACATAATATTATATAACATATATATGGAATATGGCAAACAAAAGAAATGAACTTAACCTATCCATTTGTTGTCTCCACAGGTAAGCATATCGATCCTGTGTGCTTCCTCCAGCATTTACCAAAACATCAATCAAAAGAAATTAGTTTGTGATGCATTATGGCATTACATGTTTTTTCACTAGAGGGACCAATAAACTTCAAACTAATACACACATATATATTCATGTTACCTTAATAAAAAAAATTCATTCATACTTTCTTGCAAGAATTATATATATACCTCCTAACTTTTTCCAGCCAGAATACATATATTTTTGTAATTGTCATTTTTCTTAAAATTTGACAAAGTAACATAAGAAATGCTATATCAAATCTTTTACTTTAATGACACTAATATAATATTTCAAAATGACCCTTCTAATGCCCAACAACTTTTGCAAAAATGAGGAAAGACAAAGTAGCAAAGACAACTCTAGTCAATAACATGGTAGTTGATGCATAATGAACCAAGCAACAAACAATTTTCATAAATTCTTTCTGCATAAGATGCAAGTGCCAATTATAATAATCATTATGATTAATAATGATTTCTTACCATCACTACCATAACATGAAAAATATGAATACCAACGCATGACAGTACCTAAGAAATTTGATGAACCTTCCAAATTCTATTGTATAGACATCAATAGCTTGTTCCGAGATAGTAATTAACAAGTCCTAGGTCTACGGGATGTGGTTTGGGTTCAGCCAACTGGCACCCAAAGTTAATAGATGTCATAGGCCACACCAACCTGCACCCCTCAGGCATCTCGCCAAGCACTTGAACTTACCCTCAGGTTGGGTGTTCGAGCCATGGGGAGGCGAAAGAAATCCACAGGGGGCTGAAATATTCCTTTGAGTCCAGTTTCCTAGTTTCCCCTGTGTAACACCCCGATTTTCGATTAAGGGCTAATGGTAATTATTGAGGATAATTATCGAATTAAAGTTGAATAATTATGGGTTTGGTGGCCATATTAATTAATATGCCATAAGAGTTGGAAAATTGAAAGAATAGAATTATTGGCATAAGTTGGTAATTAATGGAAATTAATTACTAACTAAGAGAAAAATGAGAAGTGTGATCAAATGGCTAATGGATGGATTAGAGAGATTAATTGGTGTATATGTGTGTGGTATTAGAGATTAAGGGATGAGATGTTGCCAAGTGGCATTATGGTGGACCATAGGATGAGGCATAAGAGACAAAAACCACTTTTTTCTCTCTCCTCTCTCTCCTATGCGTTTTTTGGTGGCATAGGGCAGATTTTTCTGCACTTCATCCCTCTTCTCCATCTCTCTCTCACGTTCTCTCTCTTCTCTCTTCATTTCCTCCATTGTTGGCCAAGAGAGAGAAAAGAAAAGCTGGATTTGAGGTAAGCAAATGGCCTCAAATGCCAAAATGCTCTTCATTAATATTGTTCCTTGAGCTAAGAGCTTTCATCCTATGGTTGTAGATTCTCCATTGGTGGTGATTGAGGAATCACAAAATTATGAACTTGGGAGAATCATGAAGTGCCTTTGGGAAAGTTGTTGAGGTAAGTGAAAGCTTCCTTCTCATATAAGATTTGTGGCCATTGGTTAGGCCTTAAATTTCTGGAATTTTAGCCCTAATTTTGTGATTTAGGGTCTTGTGGTGTTTGAATTGTTGTTGTCATGGAATTAGTGCCTTGTTAAGTGTTTTGAATGAATGGTATTGAATTGAAGCTTAAATGTGAAGTTTGGCACTTTTTGTGTTGGTTTTGTGCTTTGGTCAAAACAGGGCATATAAATGGGTTGTGATTTTGGTCATTTTGAGGTTACCATTGTGTTCCTTGAGTGATTTTGTGTGGGAATAAGCTTGGTTATTAATTTTGGAGTTATTGAACACCTTGGTAGAAAATTGGAAATCTGTTTGGTTTAAGCTCTGTGTTGCGCAGTAATTTTGTATGAGCGTTTTGAATGACCAAATGGTATTGGAAAATTCTGAAAATTTCCAGTATTAAAGTTCACATCCCAAGCTTCAAAATGGACATATAATTTGTGCCATTTCGTTTTGTCTACTGTGAGTTATAGCTGTCCAAAGTTTGAGGTCGAAAATGGATTCTGTTTTGGGACAGTCTTGAGTTTTTGGTGATTCTGGATTTGTGTAGTGATTTCCAGTGAATGGCTGTATTTTTCCTTGGAAGAGGACTTATATACCTTTCATTTGGCTTTGGAATCACTTCGTTTCGATTTTTCTAGATTTAGTTATGAATTTTGGAAGTTAGCCCAGAGTCAGGAAATTTCTGGGCCGCGGCCCAAGAGTGGCTGGACCGCGGCCCAAGACTTTCTGGCCTTATCTGGGCCGCGGCCCATGAGTGGTGGGCCGCAGCCCACGACCTTCTGACCATCTTTGGGCCGCGGCCCAAGGAATGGTGGGCCGGGGCCCACACCTATGTTCCAGCACTTTGTGATTTCGAAAAGTGACCTTCAATCTATTGTTTCCCAGTCTTTTGGGGCTTTGATTAGAGGCATTTGGGGCCTCTTAAGGGTCAATTATGATAGCCAAATCTAAGTATTATGAAAGTGAGAATTTGGAAAAGGGAATGATCATATGTTCTTGATTTGGTTATAGGGTTGGGTATTCACCCTGATTATGATTTGATATCCGCTTGGATCGTGAGTAGCCGACGCTGGAGCATACGTGGAAAGAATAAGGGTAGGGAACTTACCTCTCCTGCATGTATTTGATAATTGTGTTAGTGTATTGATGCATGTTGTTGCTTTGCTTGTTATGTGAAACATATATGAGTGATGGAAGCTCTGTTTCAACTTTTACTATGGCCATGAGTATATTGTATGAACATTGAGCATGCTAATATGTCATTGTGTGAACATGGATTATGTATTGCAAGCATGTCATGCATTAAACACTTATCTTACATGCATATTGGTATTGTCTTCCTACTGAGATTCCCCAGAATCTCACCCTCCCCTACCAACATTTTAGACAGGGAAGGAAGATTGAGGATGAAGTAAGCATCCAAGGATGAAGAAGACTCGTTTCTAGGCGAGAGCTTATTAGTTGGTTATCAAGACGTAATTGGGATATTATATGTGTATATTTGGATAAATATTTGAGCATGTATTCGAATAGGTTGTGTAATCCCTAATCGATGAGTTGTATGGGCTATTATGCCTTATGATTATTGAGCGAAGATATGATTCCGGGATTGCCGGAAATTTATATTGCGTACTCTGATAATTGTATAAATGTAATTTATCTTCGCATAGTAATTATATTCGGAGTGTGAATGTGAGACCGTGTTTTAAATGATTTCGAAATGTATTTGGGAAAACCCCGTCTGGTTGATGGGTTATAAATGTTGTTTTGTCTTATTGGTCTCTATTTCACGTTAATCGTGAAATCCGGATATTAATTACGGCAGGGGGTTACACCCTGAGGGGTGTGGGCTGGTGCAAGTTGTGACAATAAAAAGGTATTGCCACAGCCCGCACCCCTCAGGGGAAACTGGGAAACTGGACTCAAACCCATGACTTGAACACCCAACTTGGGGGCAAGTTCAAGTGCTTGGTGAGACAGCTCAATGGTACTATGTCTTGCCAAGCACTTGAACTTGCCCCCAGGTTAGGTTTTCCAGCTCAATGGTACCACGTCTTGCCAAGCACTTGAACTTGCCCCCAGGTTGGATGTTCGAGCCGTGGGGAGGTGAAAGAAATCTGCAAGAGGTGGAAATATTCTTTTGAGTCCAGTTTCCCTTGAAGGGTGCGGGCTATGACAATAGAGACTGGGGGACTTTGTCTAATCTGGGTCAAAATAATTGGGTTCGCCTTTGCTACTAGTTTAAACTTTTAACACGATGATTGACACTTCATTCCTAAGGTTTGGTATCAGACTTTGCACGAGTTCAAATATCACTTCCCTCAAAAAAATGTTCGAGGATTGAATCCAGGCTAGGAGACCTTCAAGCATCACAAAAATAATAGTAGCTTAATAAAATCACCCATAAACTTTGATTTTTGGTTACATAAATCAAGAATAAAACTCCACAAACTACTAAAGATGCAAGTTATCTCACAATGTACAAGTCCTTAACCGCTCCTATAATAATGGGAGGAAGAATTGAATAGCAAGAATCAACTTTATGAGGCTGTATAAAAGTGGTCCATAGCGATGTCGTTGCTCTTCCAAGGGTCTACCAATAAAAAAAAGTTCTTGCATTATTGTTTTTTCATATATTATCATATTTAAATATCAAGTCAAAGAAATTATATTAAAACAAAAATGGGTTGGGCAACCTTTGAATTTTCATACTGGAGTCCAATTACGTCAAAAGGTTGTTTGGAAGGAAATAAAGTGCACACATGGTATTAGATGGGGGGCGTGATGGCAGAAAGCAATATATTGTATTAGACGGGAGGGTTGTGACGACAAAAATGACTTGGAGAATGATGTGGAGTGGATCTGGACAGAACCAGGCATGGAGCGGATATGGACGAAACCAAACCTAGAAGAAACAGATTGCTAGGGCTCTAATACTAGGTTTGAATTTGAAGGATTATATTGAAGAAAAAGAAAATAAGAGCATTTGAAATATTATTGATCCTTAAATGAATGAGAGTACAAATAAGACTTTATATAGGCAAACAGTGAGCTAATTACCTAACCCTAAAATCTAATATAAACTTATTTAATCAAGGGTTAATGTGCAAATTTGCTCTGAAAGCTTTTGCTAAGAAACAATGCTGCCCCAGAAGTGTTTTTAGGTTTAGTGTCACCCCAAAAGTTTCAAAACGTAGCTATATTGTTGTACACAGTTAAAAAATTAACTTGGATAGTTAAAAAAAGACATTGATCGTTAACTTTTTAACAATAAGGGACAACATTACTTCATTTTAACATTTCTGGGGCAAAATTGAACCTTCAAAAACTTCCAGGATAACATTGCTCCTTAGCGAAAACTTTTGAAGTAAATTTGCACCTTAATCCTTTAATCAAATATAATCATAATATCTCTGGTTTATATTTCTAAGATAAATATATATTAATATATATGGCAAAAAAATATAATATCCATATCAAACATCTAACAATTCTCTTGGCATATTCTTTCATACAGTGTATAAACTATATATTATATAAAAAAAGACTAGTTTGCAAACATTGGAGGGTTAGATCAGTCATCAAAGCATGACTCGCCCACCAACTTCACGGTTATGCTTTTTTTTTTTTTTTAACTTGAAACCGTTATGCTTACAATCTTTCACTACTGTTTTTGTATTAGTGGACTAAAATGGTCAAAAATTGCTTTAGATATATTTTTTTATACAGTTTCAAATTCTTCATGTTGGATTTTGAAGTGATTAAAATTTGTAATAAAATAGTAATATTCAATATGAGTTATAAACATAAAAACTTGGCTAAAGTATATGTTAGGTCCTTTATGTTTGTATCAAGTTTCATTTTAGTCCTTTAGGTTTATAATTATACTTTTAGTCCTTAGATCTTAATATTGTTAGTCTCATCTAATGGAAAATGCCGATTCATCAAAGTCTTATTATTTTTATTTTAGGTGGTTGCCACATTGTGTCAACTTTTTTAGTAAATTCATATTTTAATTAAAATAACAATGAGAGAAAAAAATTCCTAGTTTTTATTCATTTTTTCCATCTCTTCCTAGCTCATTGGGGACCTTTCCAAAACAAAGAATGTCAACAGACAAAACAAAGACTAACCCCCAATCAATTTCTGGCAAAATCTCTTAACATAATGATCTCAATCTGTACTATTAGAGGATATGAGAATAATTTATGGAGAAATTTTATTCTTGGGATAAAATTGTAAACCTCAAATATAATTACAGATCACAAGAAAAATTTTAATCAATAACAAAGACTTTAGGTCGCTAACCTATACATGAGATGTCTCTTTTGTCCCCAAGGGGCTTCTTGTAGAGAAAACAAGTTTCAAAATAGGGTTGGTGATCTTCAAATTTGGCGTCTTAGAACCTCCCAAATCTTGGGAAAGAAACCAAAAGGTTTCTGGAATTGGTTCAATAGAAATGATGGCTAGTGAGAAGGGTGTTGGAGTGGGGAGGAGATGAAAAAGAAATAATTAAAATATGAGAATTTTTTATTATTTAATTAAACCATGATTTTTTTTAAAAAAATTGAGTTGATGTTGGAGCCTCTTAGGATTAAAAGAATGTGACTTCAGTGAGTCAAGATTTTCCGTTAGATGAGACTAACGGTGTTAAGATTGAAGAACTAAAAATATACTTTATAAACTTAAAGGACTAAAATGAAACTTGATGTAAATATAAATAACTAAATATACACTTTAGCCTAAAAACTTTCATCACACCCCCTCTGGAAAAATTTTGTTTGATGAAACTCTTCCAGCTCCTTCTTGAACATTTTTTGAGCTTCCCTAAAGGGTCTTTTGCTCTTTTTTCCAACTCTTCCTACTCTTTTTTCTACTGGTCGGGATTATCTAAGAAGAAAAATCTCAAAGAACTATCAAGTATGTCCTCAATACAATACGGTCATTAACAAAGAACCATTAAGTATGTCTTCAATACATGATGGTTCAAAAGTGTTAAATATTTGTGCCAAGAATATATAATGCCACCCACATAACGGTTCAGAACCGTGATGTAGGGTTGAAAATAATGGTAGTGAAATGAATTTGTGTTTGCAAAGTTTGGAAGTCTATCATCAATTCATCACAGAACAAGCCTGCATACTTTCTCATTTAAGTTATATACAAGAGCCAAAGCCAACAATAAAGAAGAGACAATGACTCTCTCTTTCCTTAATACCAATATTGCTCACTCTCTAAATTCACCCAAAAAAAAAGACCTTTTGTCGCTGCTGAAAGGTTTTTAGCGACGACAAAAAGTCGCTGCTGTTGTGACCTTCACTGAAAGTTTTAGCGGCGACTTATGTGTCACCACTGAAGATGACTTTCAGCTTTCAGTGGCAACAAAAAGTTGCCGTTAAAAGTGTCAATTTTAAGAAAAGAAAAGATTAGAAAAAAAATTTTCAAAAAAAAATTCAAATTTAAAAAAGAAAATTAATTTACAAATGCCATGTGTTTGCTCCTCAGAGCGCCATGTGTCCCGCTTCCCAGGCAGTCATGTGTCATCACCTCATAATTCCTCTAAGTGAGGCTCCTCACTGTTTGAACACGCAACCTCAAGGAGCCAACTCCTTCGTGTGAGAGTCTTTGCCAGTTGCGCCGAAATGAACTTGTGTCATATTATTACATATTATTATATATATAATATTATCATATATATAAACATACATACATATAATTAGTTATTAATTAAATATAATATTATTAAAAATAATAAAGATGAAAAAAATATTTATATATTTAAATTAAACAATTTTTTAATTAAAATTACTTAATAAATAATAATTTAATATTATTTTTAATATAAAATTATAAATATAATATTAATAACATATATATTATTTTTAAATAAAATAAAATAAAATAAAATAATAACTAATATAATAATAATATCATAAATATTATTTTAGTAGAAAATATTAAATATAATATTAATAAATGATAATATAATTTTAATAATTAAGGTTAAATAGAATTATTTAATAATTATATTTGAATTTTATAAATATTATTTTTTAAAATAATTAATTTTAAAAAAAAAACTGAAATTAACTTTCAACGGTGATTATAATTGTCGCCCCTGAAAGTGTGACTTTTAGTGGCGACTTTTGATAGTCGCCGTTGAAAGTACCACTTTCAGTGCCGACATTTTTTGTCGCAGTTGAAAATGGCACTTTTCAGTCGTCACTGAAAATAGAACTTTTGCGTCGCCGCTAAAAGTGTGAGTTTCAGCGGTGACACAAAAAGTCACTATTGAAAGTGGTTGCTAAAAGTCAATTTTTTTATAGTGAAATATGGTTCTATTACTTCTATAGATTATGCATTTCTTTTCGAACAGAAAGCAATCCATCTTTCGGATGATAAAAAAGTTAGTTGCCTTACAATGTTCCATTATCCACATATGTCTAGCTTGAATGTGGTGAGCACTTGCAATGGGCTAATATGTTTTATTAAGAGCTCAAACCCATTAGGGTTGGATTGAGTTATATATAATTATGAACCTATCTATTTGAAAATATATCATGCTTCTTGAACCTGAACTTGACTAAAAAAGTAATTGAGTCTTGTATTAATGACTTAAGGAAGTGTCAATTAAAGAATTTTTATGATAAGAATTAGTTGTCCATACACACACATATGTATTATGCGACATTGCATATGATTAATATCACGAAATCCTACTCTGATTAAACAAAATATGTTGAAGGAATCCATAACTAGCTAGAAAGACTGCAAAATATTGACGTCGTTTCATTCGCTCAGTATATATAAAGGGACAAGTGTATTTTATAGTGGAAGCGAAAAACAACACAACAACACATTTCAACTTGCAGACATCACAAGAAATACAAGAGAAGAAATGGAGTAAGAAAGAGAGATATATAATTAACCTTATTATGCTTTGGCTAATTTAGCAAGAAACTAAATTTCAACACTTAATTTCAATGAGCTTCAACTTGGAAAATTAACAAAATCATTTTTGAAGTTTGAATAAGAAAACGTGGGGAAAATATTTCTAACAAAAATGGACCAAAAAATACAAAAAATAAATATATTTCAATTATATAATCTAGCAAAAAGATTGCTATCATTAATAGCTAGCTTAGCTAGCACTCGTAAACTTATCACACAGCTTGCTGACATCTTATTTACTAACCACCACGCTAGCTGCCACATCGTTTATTATCAAGGAAGCCCTCTCCTAATCAAATAAATTAACAATGAATAAACATGTTATTCTAAACAAGATGATATCTTTTGCCATCCAGTGTATCTTTATAATGAATTCCTCAGTGATTCCATGATCCCACCATCCACGAAATCAACAAACATCACCAATTCTCCCAGTGTGCAGCAAAAGTTATCAACTTTCACTTGTCATAGCCAAAATTATTTTTAATCTCCTGTGTGATAAAAAAACTAATACAAAATTTCTAAGTACCTTTGGCAGATTGGAGGGTTCAAAATATGAATATTTTTTTTATTTATTTTAATAAACTTTTAGATATCTCGTAATTATTGATTTTGGTGTCATTAGAAGGTAGCATGTTACTATGATGTCAATTTGTTAAAAAAGTTGTAAAGAAAATTGGATAAATATATGATTATTTTGTCAGTAATTCAAAATATTAAATTGATATTTAATATTTGGATGGGATAATGAAAATTTAAATTATTTTTAAATTTTTATCCCTTTCCGGTCTGACCCTTTTGACTTTGATTTGATCTACTGACCATTAACCCACTGTCTCTACCGGTTTAGAGGCTAGTCCGAGTTTTAATACCTTGCTTAAGATAGGGATCATGAAGGTATATGATTGGGGGGCGGTTGCTAGGAGGATGGGAAGATGTAGGAATGCTGGTGCTAGGGGAAGGTGGAAGTAGGTTGTTGCATGAGGCAGCTTACTTACTAAAAGGAAATTGGGAATTGAAGCTAAGGCATTTCAGGGAACTAATGTTGCTTCATATTGGCTTGCAAAATAGAGTCTGTTTTCAAACCAATATCGTTTAACTACTACAAGAACCTCCAGAAGGTTTTAGATAGTTTGTTTTATAGGAATTATATGATAGGCGTTTTTTAACCTATAGGTATGTTGTGTATATTATAAAATACCCTAACCATCTTCTTTAATTCCCTCATTCAGTTTTCTTCTTGATTATTGTTGATATAAGATTGAAAAATATAAAAATATATATCTTATATTTAGGACTAAGATCAACTCATCAAATATGTTCCATATTAATGATTAGAGGGAGTCGTTTTTATTGGAATTTGCGAGGCTCTGTTTCAATTGTATAGCAACATGGCAATAGTTTTGTGCTATATTTTAGTGATCCCTATGATGGCATTTTTATTTCCTCCCCTTCCTATCCCTACCCTCAAATCAAACACACCCTGAAGGCTAATGAAAGCATCGAAAATGTTCACGTACGTAGGTCACAATTCATTCTCTTCAAGAAATTAGTGCTTGTTTGGAATAACGAATGGAGCCTTAAAAAGCAGTTTTTCAATTATGATTTTTGGTATATGAGATAAGTATGTAAGGGAAGTTTTGTTTCGATTTATGTGAATAAGCACTTTTGGGGGGTTTCAAGCGTGATCCCAAATAAGCACTAAATGAGTCAGGATAGCTGAGGCGGGCCTACATGAGTCAACACTCCATCAATTACGGCACGGGGAGAGTTTTTTTTTTTTGAATATAAACTGGATAACATAAATAATCGGCGGTCATTACAAGAAAAAGAAGAACAAGTCAAGTGTTATGGGGAGAGAATTTTCTCTAGATATACAAGAGGACATACGATGGTGAGAAAGAGAGGGGTTGGTTTTCTTTCTTTTTATATTTTTTTCAAATAAGTCCCATCAGGCATTTTTCTCTCTTATTCAATGGATCATGAGTGGGCTACAAGGCCCTAACAAATTGTCCATTTCATTGTACTAAGTTATTTATTTATTTGTTCATTATTTTCTCAAAAAAATATCTATATCTATATTAACTGTTATGACTATCGGAAACCCTAACTCTCCATATGGATGGAAAGAAAAGTTGGGAGAAAAAAATGAAAGAAGAGAAAATGAAGAGAAGAGAAAAGTAAAGAGAGAATGTTATCCCTCTACTACTTGCTTGGATGAGTGAGAGAAAATGTGAAGGAAAGAAAATGAGTAAATATTTGATGACTAAAAACCCTTACTCTTATATTAAAATAATCATATTTAAAATTAAATTAATTACCACATAATATTTTAATATCAACCTCAAATAGTTTAAGATGATAAAGTTATATTTAAAACCAAATAATTTAAAAAAAAAATTATTTTTAAGTCAAAAAAATAAAAATTGAATATTTTTTAAAATTAGATATAATGAAAGAAAATAAATAAATTACACATTATCCAAGGTTAATAGCTAATAAAAATTTATACCCTCCAATAGAATCCAACGTCTGTTGTAAGAAGGGTGGGGGCTGTAACTTTAATGAGAAGAGAATTGTATGGGATAGTGACCCGGTTGAAGTAGAGGAAATTCTGAGGGAAGATATTGCAGACATTGTAAAGCCTCGTAGAATTCTGATGTAACCAGGGGTTTTACCCCATCTTATCACCAAAACAAAAATAAAAATTTAATATAAAAATGAAAGGATTAAATTAAAGGGTAGGTGAGGTGTGGTGGAGGGGCAATTATGGGCAACAATTTTTTTCCGGAATCTCTCTACTTGCAGAGAGAAAGTTTGGTTTCCTCTCTACTTTTTCTCTTTTCCCATTTGCTCTCCTATTTGGGCATAGGGGACACTTTCGTCCTCCCTCATTTTCCACCTCACTTTTCTTTCCTCTCTTATTTTATCCCTATCGAAGCAAAGCTTAAGAGTTCAAAATATTAATTAAGAATCTTGATTCATTTAGTGACATTAAAATAAAATCAAATGACAAAAATATCTCTTTTCACATTCACAAGTTTGAAATTTTAAAGTATTATCATGAAAAATCCTACCCATTGTTTTGATATGAAAAAAAAATGGGAAGGAAAAAAAAAGAGAAAACTGAAAGAAAAATAGGAGAGTAAATGATGAATGTAACCCATCATTTTCCCCTAAATTTTCTCTCTCCACATATAAAACAAGCTTTATGAACAAAATGATTTTTAAATATAACACTACATTGCCCCTATTCCCTAATTGACCACCAAACCAGAAGTACAGTCCACCAGTTTTGGATCTGGCTGTGGTCCGCTGCCTAGCGGTCCGCTACCAATCCTTTTCTCCCAAACTACACCGTTTTGGTGTAGTTTGGGGGGGCAAAGGGGCTGTTTTTTTTTAAAAAAATAGTATGTAGTATTTTGAAATATTTTTTTTTTGGATATATCTAGTATTTTAAAATATTTTTTAAGTAACATATAGTATCCTAAAATAATTTTTAGTACTTTAACCCCTTAAAATATTTTTTCAGTTGTACCCAGTGTGTTAGCAGACTGATTGCCATTTAACCCTTAATGTATTTTTTTAGTTCCAAAAATCACTTTAAAATATTTTTTTTGGTGTTTTTAACCTTTTAAAATATTTTTTGGTGGTTTTAACTCTTTAAAATACATTAAGAGTTAAATTACAATCAGTTTGCTAACACACTGGATACAACTGAAAAAATATTTTAAGGGGTTAAAGTACTAAAAATTATTTTAGGATACTACATGTTACTTAAAAAATATTTTAAAATACTAGATACATCCAAAAAATTATTTCAAAATACTATATACTATTTAAAAAAAAACCAGCCCCTTTACCCCCCAAACTACACCAAAACGGTGTAGTTTGGGAGAAAAGGACTGGCAGCGGACCACGGCCAGATCGACCAGTTTTACACCAATTCTCTATTACAACAAGCACGCCATTGGTGAAGCGCTTCACTTTAGGTTGTACTTTCAACTTCCATTGTTGAAGTGCTTGCGCTAGAAAGAAACACATAAATAAATACACTGAAAATTATTATAAATAATATCTCACTAAAGAAAATAATTAGGGAGTGACTGGTTAGGAATAGGACAAGACCCATATCCCTTAAGCCTTGCACACACATATATATTTTTATTTTACACTTATAAGCATACAAAAATACAAAATATGAAGTTTTAATACAATTCATAGAAACAAAAGTCCCAAATGGTCTATAAAGAATTCAATGAAACTCCTTGCAGTTGGGACCTCTTGGAAATCCTACAGCAACACATTCAACAATAGCTCAAATAAAGGAGCTCTGCTCCATACTAAAATATTTACAGCATAAAAAATAAGGCAAGGACCCTAGCTATTTTTTATGTGGAGCTCCCAAAGCAGGATTTTAAAAATATAATACATAAGTATAAAATTTACATCAAAGTAGCGATTGATCACCACAATACTTCATCCTCAATTCAACGGTGTCGACCTTCAATGATTAGGAGGAGGAACAGGGACAACTGCACTATCTAAAGCCAAAATATTTTCAGTGAATAACGTCTCATATATAGAAATTAATAAAATACTAAAGAAAATAATTTAAACATATTTAAACTTGAATAATAATAACGCGACAATAAATTTCAATTTCTATAGCATACGATCATAAATACAAATAAAACTCTATAAAGGATCATTAATCTCATCCAAGATGTAATAAAATAGTTTGTCTAATAGAATTGATTTAAAACGATAATTCTCAAATTTCATCTTTTAGGAGGACTTCAATGCAACGAAATAACAAATGTGGACACATAATCCATGAGAGTAACTATCCAAGTGCAACTCAAGGCTATGAATACAAGTGTGAACAAACAGTCCACGAGGGTAAATAACTAAACAAGCGCAGCACAAGGCCGTGAAACAAATATAGACACAGGACCCACGAATAAGAAGCGTGAGAACGAATCCCACACTAGTGGAAAATTGACTTTTTAAACTGGTTAAAAAAGACTTTTTAGACCGGTTGTGAATTAGGTCTCGTTACAGCAGGTCTAAAAAGTCTGTTAATTTTTAGACTAGTTGTTACAACTGTTCTTAAAAGTCATACTTTTAAGACCGGTTGTTCTTAAAACCGGTCTTAAAGGTCACCTTTAAGACCTGTTCTGCCCGTAACAGGTCTTAAATGTCAGACCTTTTAAGACCGATTGTCGGCACAACCGGTCTTAAAAATCCACCTTTAAGACCGGTTGTGACACACAACCGGTCTTAAAGATCAGACCTTTAAGACCGGTTGTGTGTCACAACTGGTCTTAAAGGTGGATTTTTAAGACCGGTTGTGGCTACAACCGGTCTTAAAGCTTCTATTTTTTTAAAAAACATCCCTTTTATATATACACGCACTGGATGCTCTAATTTTAACAGTAATACATAACAATCACAGATTTCAATTTCAATATTCAAAAGCAGCAGTCTATAGTAGCAACAAATTTCATACAAGCCAGTCACACATTGATGATTCATTTGCAGTACTTTAATTACAGTATGGAAAATATGGCAGCATGTAATGTATAAACTCCATTGGCTCAATTTCAACCTAAATGCACTTGTAGTTTCAGTCCTTAAGTCACAAGTAGAGTGCAAGCAAATTTGTCAAGAATTTAGCCAAAGGTAATGACCAACCTTAGTTTAGCACTAAATAACACCAACAGTGCAATTAGATAGTAAGGAGGACCAAATGACAGTAGTAATGAATCTTGAAGCAACAGAGAACAATGCAAAATGCAACAGATGAAATGGAGTGTATGTATTTGTCTATCTATATGCAACTCCCTAAGTATGAAGTAAGTAATGATTGTACAGAAGCGATATAACATATTTCATAAAAGCAATGACAACAGCAAGATCAACAAGCACAAATAAAGGTGTAAGCCAGGTGACTTTAAATAAACTTCCAACAAATGGTAATTAGTGTAGAACAAGGTTCAAGATCAAATGTCACAATTTAAGCAACAAGTTAAAACCAGATTCTAGGAACTCCAAATTCACTCCATTTCTTGCAATTTCAATGTGCAACATGAAGTTGTCTAAAACTAAAAACATGAAGGAATGTCCAAACAAAAGAATTTTCTCAGAAATGGATGCAAAACTTTGAAATGACAACGACAACAATAAAATTCAAGTATTGATACAAGCAACAGCAGAAATTCCTCAACTTTATAGAATACAAAGGTAAGAAAAATTACAAAGGTAAGTCCCTCAAATCCCATGCCTCCTGTATCACCCATATCACAGAAATTGTCCTACACAGATACATAAACCTTGTTAGCAATACATATGAGAACAATAATGTACAATGTAATGTTGGATTCAAAAACTCACTATTTTTGTAATAGCTCATAGATGAATTCAGCACAACATGTGCGAATAAAATCAATATCTTCTTCAGGAAAGGGATCAATAAGATCAAACATCTGTAACACCAAAACCAAATGAAACATTAACTTAGTAACTTAAAAACAATAAAGTAATACAAAAGTTTTGAAATATAAATTTACCTCTTGATTAAAATCAGTCGTGCCTAGAGTGATAATATTGTAAATGTGTCTCAAAACATAAAAACCACATAAGTTGGACCCCTGTGATTGCCTACAGCTCTGAGAAAAAACATGATATCATTAAAACAAATATAAATACATGGCTTATTACATTCTTTAAACAAATCAATATGTACTAACATTTGGCATGATCCATGTAGGGTCCTTTAAGTCATGAACATGCTTACCACAAGCAATGTGTAGGAATGTCCGCATAGCCCTATGATCATTACAATGACAAAGGTTATTGGTTTTACACAAATTCCATAAACTTTGCATACAAAAGGTAATAATGCAAGAAAACTAACGAGTTTATGGTCTTTTTCAAATCATTCCTTGGTTTGAAGTAGAGGGAACATAAGAGGAGAACAGTGTAACTACTCTTGCATAGAAGAAGGAACTACCAATGATCACTGAAAAAAAAAGAAGAATATTAAGCAAACATAAAACATTATATAAATTATAAAATATCAGTTTGCTTCTTACCCATGCACATATGGAGCCAAGAAATACTCAGTTCCACTTTCACTAAGCCTTTCTGATAAGTATCTATGTCTGATAGCAGTAGTGATCCCTTTCTCTTGGATGTGATGGGGGCATAAGAATCCAAATTTTTCGCTTTTGCCAGAGGAGACCAACCTACGATGCATGTACCTACAATAATGCAAGCACATAAATAAAAGGTAAATGGTGAAACTTTTAAAATATTTACTTTGAATTACAGAAGATACTTACATTAAGAACAATTGGACAATCCCAATCGTAAGATTTTGTCAATGAGCTACCAGGGACATGAAATTATCCCTCTCAAGATAGCATGTCACCCCTGACTGTCCAACAACTAAATCCGTAGGCCAATCTCTTGTTTTAAAGGATGTATCATATGCCATCAGAATAACTTGTTGCATGATATTCAGTGGAGGCTGTGAAACTTCTTACTGAGTGAAGGGAGCTGGACTTGGTGGGGCTTTGATCAGACTTTCGTCAGCTCGAACAGAAACAAGGTTTGTTGGCCACAAGATGAATGTACCTAGTGTTAGAGCAAGCGTTTCACCCAAGAGGGGGGGTGAATTGGGTGATCTTAAAAATTTCGTTGCAAATATAAAATTTGACGTTGAAATTAAAATAGGAAATAGTAAGGAGAAATATCACCGAAGTGTACACCGGGAGTTATACTGGTTCGGCCACAACCACTTTGACCTACGTCCAGTCCTCATAGCTTCTCTGAGAGTCTCACTATAACTTCCAAGATTCAGTGGGTTCTTGGAACCTCAGTAGAAGCAAGTTCCTACACCTGGACACTCGCTCCCCCTTACAAGTTGTAATCCAATCCCAATTCAAGGTTCCACAACCTTAAGTTATCTCAATAACAAATATTGAGTTTGAATGAAATATCTCTCTCACAGAGTGAATAAGAATCACTGAAGCATAGAATTACAAGTATAATGTAAAACAGAGTAATGAACTTGATGATACGTTTGTGAGTATGTTCTTGTTCTCTTCTCTGTTTAGATGTTCCCATATATATAGATACGTTCGTAATGATTGCTGGAACATATTTCTTCATGTCCGTTGGAGCGTGCGCAGCCACTATTGACTTTTCCAGTTTTTGAAAAACATACGTTTGCGGTAGGTGACGGTCGGTGACATTTGAGCGTTGCTTTTGACTTTCCTTATTTGGTAAGATCTCTTCATTGTTTATCGGTTGAAATGCTAAGAATACTAATATAATGAAAAGTTAATCAAATAGGAAACAAAACAATGTCTGTTGGAATGATTTCAAACTTTCTGGGTTTCCATACTCGAGTAGCTACTTGAGTATTCATTAAAGTTTACTCGAGTATCATCGTGAAATCTTTGATGGACTCCCAGTTAACATATAAATATAAGATTACTCGGGTAGTGCATGGAATAAGCAAAATATCAAACCTTTGGAAATGCTTGTTTACTCGGGTACCTACTCGAGTAATGCACTCTTTTCTTCATAGGTTACTCGGGTACCAACTCGAGTAACCCTCAAATAAACTTATGTTACTCGATGCTTTACTCCAGTAATGTTGGCAGGATTTCAAGGCCGAGAGCACTTCAAGTTTGATTACCTTGTTACTCAAGTACATACTCGAGTAAACTTACTTTTTGTGCATCACTTACTCGGGTAATGACTTGAGGTTTTCCTTCAAACATAACACTGCATACTCGAGTACATACTCGAGTAATCCACTTAAAAAATCATTAAATACTTGCATACTAGAGTAATGACTCAAGGAAAGTGAGATAAAATGAAATCAAGTTTATTGAGTACTACCTTCAAGTTTTTACTTACCTCAGTGTGTTACTCGAGTAGCTACTCGAGTAACATTGGCAGTGGTACAAAGTGCCGAGAGCAACACATTTTCTGAAACAGAGTTACTCGAGTACATACTCGAGTATCATTGGCAGGCCAAGAGCAACTGGAAGATTTTCACATGGTTACTCGAGTAGCTACTCGAGTAACGTTGGCAGGCCGAGAGCAACTCCAAGTATTTACCTGGTTACTCGAGTAACATTGGCAGGCCAAGAGCAACTTGAAAACTTTTACACTATTACTCGAGTAACGTTGGCAGGTTACTGGAAGGTATCTCTGGTAACTTCAAGTTTTGTCTCATTACTCGAGTACATACTGAGTAATGCCTTAGAAAACCTGCTTCTCATCAAGTTTCTCAGCTTTTTCTCTTGGCATTTCTTCATTACTCCAATGCTTACTTCAAGTAATACTTTTCCCTGTTATTACTTTGTTCAATCTTATTTATTATACCATTCTTTGTTATCATCAAAACATGAGATCTAACACCCAGGACATCGCTTATAATCTTGAATTCATCGGAAGGGATAGGGACAGGTGCATCTATAATGATCACCTCTTCAATTGACACTCAGACTTGATCAGCTTCCATTTGTCGGTGGTGGATAGTTGATTCCAGGTTATGCATACTACCCCGTGCAACTAACCGTCTCAGAGGATCCTCGACAAAAATATCACAAGGCTCAGTAATTTCTCTTACAGGACCCTCTGATGACTGCCTGATATTGCAACAACTCACTTTAGTACTCTGCTTATTAGGATCAATCGATTATGGCTAGGGAGCACTGGTATCTTGTCTTGAGCTCATAAACACTATCATTTCCTCTTTCATCTTGCTCAACCGGGTCTGTAATAGTGCATCAAATGATGCTTCAGCCTTGGCCTTTGCTTTTGCTCTTGCAGTGGCCAACATAGTCTCCAATTCCTCTCTAGTCGCGAAGTTTAAGGAATGGCGTACGGGGGCTCCAAAGTAATCCCGTATCCTTACCCCTCCTCCAACTCCCTTGACAAGGCTTGGATGCTCATGTTTGCCAGTAGCAACGGTTAGAATATCATTCCTGCCCTCTGACTTAAAAGATCCCTCAACTTGTTTTTTTCTAAGTTCCTCCTGTAAGATAATACAAAATAACAAACATAACTAATGATGTACGTTTCTTATGTAATTAATAACAACAATAATGTATACTTACATTTCTTTCACCTACTATATGAGATTGTTCACTCATATAAGACCCACTCTTCTTTTAGTGGGCAAATTGCCATTATCGGAGATAGTCGAGAAAGAAGAACAAAAGGATCGGATTGAGATGCTTCTTCCAATCTCTTCCATTTGGCTGCCAACAAGTCTCTTTCAGCCTTTGCATAACCCCTATGAGACATTGTATGAGGGCAATCATTCTTTCTACCACTCTCTTGTGCTTTTTGCCTGCGAATAAGAAATGATACAAAAGGAAAGTGTTATAATCAATTAAGATAATTGATAAGTAAATAAAATAAAAAATAAGTCAACTAACCAAAGATTCTGGAGTAGTCCGAAGCCTAACAAATGCTTGCCAAGTCGCTTGATTAAGAAATGTATACTGGTCGTACGAATTAGGACGAGGATGACCATCTTTCACCTCGATATGACTGTAATTGTTGGTCAGATTTGTCTTAAACTTGCTCCAGCGCTCATAACAATACGTCATTGTCTTGTTGTACAATATCTCACTCTGAGGAACGTCGTACGTGAGCTATAATGCATACATTGAAGGAGTAAGTGACAGATTTATGACATATTTGATAATAATTAATTACATACATAAGAGAATTGTATACCTGGATAGTGTCCCAAATATGTTTCTTTACCATTTTATCGACATTTCTCCACTCCTCTATCAAGATGCTCGGCTTGTTGCGTGCAAGGAGGTTGACAAAACTCCTATACCATTGGGTATTAGGACCAATTGGTTTCCAATATCTATCAAACTCAATCAGTATCTTTTGGCCTGCACTCTGACTGAGGGAAACGTTTGTCAACCGTGTACCACGTGTTCCCTTCCGTATAGACTGGCTACTGCGCTCACTATGACCTTGGCTCCATGCATTGCTAGGCTCGCCCTGATTAACACTAGCTGGCTGACTCTGCTGAGCACTAGCTGGCTGACTTTCCCGAGCACTAGGTGGCTGACTCTCCTGGGGATTCATCATTTTCCTATAATGACAACAAAGAAAGATAAATCCTAAGCTATGAAATGTGAAGACTATATCGATAAAATAACTAAACATATTCCTCGGATATTAATCATAATCATAATTACTTTAGTTAGTTAAGTTCAAAGTAGTATCATAAAGAGATATCCTCCCATATTCCCTCGTGATGATCATTTCTTGTGCCATGTGCATTATCTGCTTCATCTTCTTCGTTCAATTCTGGTAGACCCCTGGAAAAAGAAGGAGTCTCAAGAAGATCATAATTTGAGCCACTTTTCTCATCAATATCAACGACCCTTTTTCCTTGAAGAGTTACAGACCACATTTTATTTTCCTGATCAGTGATAAAGAACACTTGTTGCTCGTGATCTGCCATAATGAAAGGTTCATCTCCAAAACTTCTACTATTCAGATCTACTAATGTAAATCCTAACCTATCGATCTTCACACCATTATTGACATCAACCCACTTGAATTTGAAAATAGGAAATCTAATTTTAACATAGTCAACCACCTAAATCTCTTTAATCACCCCATAATAAGGTATGGCAACCAATGTAGGGTTCTTATCTTTCAAACTAGAGAAGTGCATAGATTCAGCCACTAATATAACCCCACTGTTCTGGACGGTGCTCTTATCATTTAGGGACTTCGTGTAAAAGGTATAACCGTTGATCACAAATGAAGTCCAACTTATGACATCAACTTTAGGACCACGTGCTAACCATTTTATTATATTAGAAACACATTCTTCTCCGTCAACCTTTTGTTTGAACCAATATGCGAAAGTTATGTTATGCTCCCTAATTAACCTTTGTTCAGTCATTCGACTATTTTGTTTCCGTACAATTTCTTTATGGGTATTTATGTAATATTGAACTTTATCAACATTGTTCAAGACGTAAAAGTGGACTTGTTGCAATTCATCAGCATCTATGCTCTTTACTGTTGCCCCGCATCTACCCCCTTCTTGATCATGACATTTAGGAAGGCCAATATGTCGTACATTTGACAAATAATGTTGACAAAATTTCATAGCTTCTTCAGAAACATATTTTTCAACAATAGATGCTTCAGGCCGGTTGGGGTTCTTCATATACCCTTTTAGTATTTTCATAGTTCTTTCGATTGGGTACATCCACCGAAAATAGATAGGGCCACACAACTTTATCTCCCTCACTAGATGAACAATCAAGTGTACCATGATGTCAAAAAAGGAAGGAAGAAAAAGCTTCTCAAGATGGCACAAGATCATATATCCTTCATTTTCCAATTCCTCCAATCTTTTCGTGTCAATGACTTTACAACAAATGGTATTGAAGAAGAAACAAAGTCTAGTCAATATGTATGAAGATCATATTCGGCAATACCTCGAATAGCTATTGGGAGTAGTTGTTGCATTAAGACATGACAATCATGAGACTTTAGCCCTATTAACTTCAAGTCTTTCATCGATACAAGCTTTTTCGAATTTGAAGAATACCCTGAGGGAACTTTAGCGCCATGTAAATGTTAGGATTGGCAGGCACAACAGAAGAATTCTAAAATTTTACCAATCCTAATCGAGGATTTATCAATGGCGTTTAAACCAAGTTGGAAGGATTCATACCTTTTATGATTCAGAGTTTTCACAATCTCTAGGAGTCAACACGTCAGGTCCGCTCCCTCTACCGGTATCCACACGAATGCTCTCCAACCAAGACTGCATGCTAGCGCCTCTAATGTTTCCTAGGGTTTCCCTTGCGGCTCTCAATTCTCATGTGTATATCAATATATCTGCTCTATCAAGTTTATAACCTATGAGGGCTATTTTCAAATTTCAAAATTAATCATCATTAATTTCAAAATTAATTAACTATTAATTATCTTGATGAGCTAATTAAATAAATTCAGTTTAAATTAAATCTGTCCAACAGTTTTAATTTAACCTATTTATTTAATCTAAATAAAGAGCCATTAGATGTAATTTATCTTCATAAATTAAATCTGAGATACCATATCTCTATCATGTTAGTTATTAAATTTAATATATCTTAATAAATTAAATTTAAAACTAACACAATATAATAATATCATATAATATATATATATATATATTTCGAAAATATATATCTATATAATATTATTAATGAATTTTATATTATATATATATATATAAATATAAAATTCGTCCACCCTAAATTAAACATTATCTCGTGTTTGGCCATTTTTGTGTGTGACCCTGTAGGCCCATATGAAGTTGGCAATGGGCTAATAACTATACTAATTCAAAAGTCGCAAGCGGCCTCTAGCAAGACATTACGACTACCCAATTCATATGAGGATCGTTATCGCGATGTAACCTGTCATACAACCATGTCACGTCCCTTTTGTCACACGATATATCGATCAAGGATAAGGCATGGATATTGTCATCCTCTTGTTCCTGACTATTACTTTCTTGATTCCTGAGTAGCCTGATAATAGAGACGAAAACTCCTTTCCATCATAGTATGGCCATACATTTCTCAGACTCACTCATCGAGGGGCCCAGTAATATCTCTCTACTAATGTGAGGGACAAATTCCATCTTGATCATTCATATTCCTCTGCATGAAAAACCACCAAGCCCGATCGTAGCCTTTATCATCACCCGGTCAAAAGTGACTTTTGACTAGTTCAAAGCTTAGCAACTCTCATGTAGGAATCCATGATGACCTCAGATTTAAGGGCATTGTGACGTGGTTATACATGAGAAAAGCTTATGACTTGATCCATATAGCCTTATGATAGTGGGTCGATCAAGCACCTTGTACTCTTACAAGTGCCTAAGACTTTGATTCGTATCTTCATATCTTATCAAAGTCATACTGATCTTGTTTCATCTCTGTTCTCACATAGATGATCGACCAGGGACATTTTAGGACAATCTTTATGAATTATCCAAGGATACAATTATCACAGTTAACATGCAAATAATATGATAACAGAATGGAGAAATTTCATTAAAATAATAATGTTCAAACTACAATGATTGGCTCTTAGGACACAATTTCCAACAATAAACACTCACAAAAGCTTCTTTTCTCAACCTTAGACAAAGTATGAGCAGCTGGAGGATAAAAAGTTCTATTACCATATGGCCTTGGATGTAAATCTTCTCGTATTCCCATTTCTTGCAAGTCTAATCTTGCCTTCATGCCATCCTTAGAACTTCCTTGTATGTTTAGCAGTGTCCCAACAATACTATCACATACGTTTTTCTCCATATGCATGAAATCAATACAGTGTCTGACGTCAAGATTGTGCTAATATGGAAGATCGAAGAAGACGAACCTTTTTTTTCCATATATTTTTCTCATTTCTACTTTTTGATGACTTACCAAACATAATATTGATATTTTTCACCTTTTCATAAATTTTCTCCCCAGTCAATGCCTCTGGAGCATCTTCAAACTCTTGGCCACCGAAAAAAGCTTTTTTTTAATCTATGATAAGGGTGGCTTCATCTAAGAAATCACCTATGGCCAAGGTAAATTGTCTTTCTTCCATGTTGAAGTTGATGGTAGCATGTGCCTTCTTTACATATCGGACAAGCTTTGTGGCCTTTAACGCTATATCATAACAAGTTCCCATATGCAGGGAAGTCATTTATAGTACAAAAGATCATTGCTCGCATATTAAAAGTCTCCTTCTTGTTCGTATCAAAAACATCGACACCTTTATCCCATAACTCTTTCAAGTCTTCGATCAAGGGTTCCAGTTAAACATCTATGTCATTTCTGGGTTGCTTTGGTCCTGAAATCAACATAGACAATATAATGTACTTTCGTTTCATACATAACAAAGGAGATAAGTTGTAAATTACCAACAGAACAGGCCATGAACTATGTATACTGCTTAGGCTATCATAAGGATTTATACCATCTGTGCTAAGCCCAATCCTGAGATTCCTAGGTTCTTCACCGAAGCTAGGAAATAATTGATCGATTTTCTGCCATTGAGAAGAATCAGCTGGATGTCAAAGCTTTCCATCAGAAATCCTCTCATCTGCATGCCATCTCAAATTTTTGGCATCAATTTCATTGGCAAACAAGCGCTTGAACCTTGGAATGATTAGAAGATACCACAACACTTTTACAAGGCCCTTATTTGATTTATACCTCGGAGTTTCACATATCAGACATTGCTCCTTCTCTTCATGATCTTTTCTATACAATATGCAATCATTAGGGCAAGCATGGATCTTTTTATACTTTATCCCTAGTGGACACAATATTTTCTTAGCATCATAGTACCGACAAGGCAACACATTATCATCAGGAAGCATGTCTTTAAAGGCCTTAAGTGTTTCTGAAAAACTCTTGTCGCTCCATCCATGCCGTGCTTTCAAGCTTACCAATTTCAATATAGCTTTCAGCAATTGGTATTTTTTACACCCTGGGTACAGCGGCATCTCAGCATCACTGCACATATTACCATATGCATGTGATTGTTCAAAAGCCTCTTCTCCTACATCACGAATAATATCCTCTATCTGATCATCCATATTCGTGTCATTATCATCACAAGTCACTTCCCCCCGTTGAGATGCACTTGGCATTTCTAATTGTTCACCATGCCATACCTATACTACATATGTCTTACAAAACCCTTCACAAATTAAATGTTTATATATATCTGGAGTACTTAATCGCTTCTGATTCAAACATTTTACACAAGGGCAATAAAACATCCCACATCATTATCGGCATTTCTTTTTTGCAAAGTTTAAAAAACCCCTCACCTCAACATCATATTCAACACTCTTCCGTTTAGCTTGTATCCAACTACGGTCCATATATTCCAACACCTTTTTTTTCTTCTACTTTTTCCCCTAGAAAAGGCAGGATTGAAAAGGTTCACTATTTGTGATCCATTAACACAGAATTCAACTCAAAACAAAATTCACAATCATTATTATATAGCTTTGCTTGTAAGTCAGGAGGAAAGCAAGAAATGGAATAAACAAGAGTGTTGACTTTTTTACTTCTTTGAAATATAAGAAAGATTTTGGCCACAAATTTATATGAATGGGGTTAAAGAAGTTAGATCTCAACCCCATTCATGCATATTGAATGTGTAATGACAAGAGCTGGTAACATTGCTCTTATAATCATTTTCTATCACACTCACACTTCAAGGCCAAAAATCAGTCAAATTAACTGTAAATGTTAAATTTAAGGTAAGGCACTGACATTGGCATTCAATATATGTCAATCAGATTTATTCGGTCACCATCAATATAGGATTCAAAGTTTTAATTAAATTGAATCCCTTTCACCCAATTCAGGGGTTTCTAATAATACTTTGATTAAATTTTCATGAACCTATTTGATATAATAATCAATGAAAAAGAAATAGATGAAGCTTAGGTCCATTTATTTATATCCATTAGGTCAAATTCCTCGATTCAATCAAAACATATGCACCTATTTTTAAAATAAAAACTCATATTGATAACATTTCAAAATGTGAATTGCTCATAACATAATTTAACATCTTTGAACCATAGGAACTTTCTCACATCATAAGTCTACACCCCTATGTTCCCTAATTTCCTTCACATTGGTTTTTTATGTCTGCTTCCTTATTAGTAATACTATTATAGTAATTAAAGTTAATTTTTTATCAATACAGTACAACTAAAAAAATAACAGTTAACTTATCAAATGTCTTAAAATGAAAATTATATACTAAATGTCTTAAAACTAACGCATTATATTTAAAAAAACAAACAAACCTGCAATTGGAGGGAGGCCAACGGTGTAGAGGGAGAGGGATATATAATAAACCAAATCTTGCCTGAACAACCTGAAATTGCTCGTCCTCTACAGAAAAAAAGCATCAAAACCTCTCAGACCAAGGCCAAAATAAATATTTCACCTTTAAAACCTCTCAGACCGAGACCAAGGGAGTAAATATTTCAAACTGTTCGGCCTCCCATCATCATTATTCTGAGATATCACCTAAGAAAGGTACTATGGTTTCTTGACATGCACATATATATTACTCCCTCCTTTACTCAATAAAAATACCCACATTAATGAATTGTCACTTGTCAAGCACAGAAAACACACGCACAAAAGAGAGCTCTACATACCTTTCTCGATACTTGCCAATAACCGCAAAAGCTTGGTCTTGTTGGTAACAAGTATGGTGACAATCTCAAGAGGCTTGTTTTGGTTTGCAACAAATAATTGTCATTACCAAAATCAAAATAAGTATTCAATCCAAATGGCAATTTGAAATGCAGAATCAGATCATATTAGCTTCTTATAGTCAGCCAAAGAACGTTCTTCCAGCAGAAAATTGTTAAGAACCAATGACAGTCACTCAAGCACTCACCTTGACAACAATTTTCTCCACAACAATCAGATTCACAAAATATCCAGTGAAAATTCACTGAAGAAACTTGATTTCATAACAACTCAACTTAAGAAATTTAGAGTTGATTTCTACAATATCAAAAGCTCAATCACAGCAACATCAATCAGGAACGAGTTAAGTGCAACAACAATAGCATTCAGCAATAACCAAATTAGTACTTAGCAAGGACAAAAATTCCGATGTGGGTCAGCTTTGAAGTTATAAAATCTATGCAATATCTCAATATATACATATAGGGCACTCATCAGGGATCAGCTTTAAGAGGGTTTTAAACACCAAACACACAAGAAAATTTATATTAAGCTATTGTTTAGTTCATCCCCTTCGCTAGCCTAGGCCGATGACCAAATCTGGAGGTAACCTCTTCTATATAGTAATTGTAGAGGGGGAAATGTAGAGGACGATGAAGCATACCTCAAAAAAGAGATTGAAGATAAAGATGTCCCAGAAATGCAGTGAATAAGGGACGACAGCACCCACGACGACAGCCACGAACAGCTGAAGGAATGTATGATAGCGACCGAAGAGCGACGACGGACTCAATTCAGAATGGGATCAGGTAAGGGATGGGGAGTCAACGGCCGAGGAGAGAAAAGATTGGGATCAAAGTAGCTTGGGTGATTCAGAATGGAAGAGGACGGGAGTGAGAGGCGCGGCGCAAAAATAAATTGGGGAAGATTTTTTAGACCGGTTAATAGGGAAACCAGTAAAAAAAAGGGTTTTTAAGACTTGTTCCCTAACAACTGGTCTTTAAAAGTCCACTTTTAAGACCGGTTGTTTGGGAACCGGTCTTAAAAACCCTTTTTTTAGACCGGTTTCCCTATTAACCGGTCCAAAATCAATATATTTTAAACCGGTTCTCTCAGTAATTGGTCTAAAAAATAAAATCCTTAATTTTTTTAGACCGGTTAGTATAGAACCGGTCTAAATAATCTTTTTTAGATTGGTTATTAAAATAACTAGTCTCCCAACTTGTTCATAATTACGAAAATGCGACCGCGTATTTCTTTTAGACCTAATCCACTACAACTGGTCTAAAATGCATTTTTTCTACTAGTGCCATGAATATCAAGCTTCAGTAATGTGCCCACAAATGTCAAGCAAGCTCGAGTTAACCGTGACAACTAACAATATTGATGTTAGTAACTAGGATTTTGTATTCAATCCTCTCAAAAACATTTACAAGCATGCATGGAGTCAATTTACCATTAGCAACTGAAAAGATCTTTTGCTGATAATGAAAGCTCATAAAAGCATATATCATAAAATAAGACCCCAACAAGAAGGTTCACAAGTTCAAAGGATTTCCTTCAAATTCCACAAGTCAATCAAAAAAAAATCCTTCACATTAATATAAACTAGTATAGGAACATTTCCACAATAAATAAACCGTCTCAACATGAAGTTTTACAAAGCATATCTTGAAAGCTTTACTATCAATTCTATATATGATTGTGAATTGTACTATGAACCAATTGAAGAAAACAAATAACAATAAATAAAATCCTTAAATCTTTATTCATTTCAATACCAATGAGAGAATGAAATAAATCTAGTAAGCTTTCCTTGATGAAGGCATGCTTAAAATGTGGTAATTAATATAAAAATGTAACAAGTAATAAGATATCACTTATAAAAATTATAATAGGACGCTATTCACTCACCTATTCCACTCCCAAATATATGACTTACTCCTACCAATCAGTTTCCAACTTATATTCATTCCTTAATCCCCTAACGTCCAAAACAAAATCATTGTTATTCCTTCTATAAGCTTTATAACACTATAATCTTCCATTTGGTAATGATAGACCCATTTACTTCATATTAACTATCTTGTAACCAATCTTATTATTATAACTTAAACTCATATTCCTTAAATTATTTAACAATAATCTTCAATGTCTCAAGAAACAAAACCAATTCCACAATATAGTTTGTTTAGAGAATTTTAAAGATCTTAACTTCCACTTTCCACATGTAAAATGCCATAGTGATGTTAATCAATAATTCAATAACAATTTCCATTCCTCAATTCCGTAAAGTTACTCTCTTAAACATATTATTAACTCCCTTCCTTTCTTTTTCTTTTTTTATTCAATTGGCCCCCATTTAAACACCCCATGTTTTAATATGTTACTGAGAAAAAAGAAGGAATTTTAATATGTTACCCATCCCATGTGACAATGAAAGACAAGAAGAATAGAAGGAGAGTTTTCAAACATACCCCCACACATAGCATCTTGCAATAGCAAAACAGAGGAAGAAGATAATAAAAACACAGCTACACTTGTAAGAAGGACAAAGAATGATTAACAATGATAGCGTACGAGCACTGGCACCCCATTTATATAGTTCTCTTTCTTTCTTATGAGAAGGGCATTTTGGCTATTATAATGGTGCTGAACAAAACTAAAATGCACATCTTAATGTAGTAAAGATGTGAACTCAAATCCCCAAAGATATTTTGTCATATCTAGTACCACCAAGCTATCAAATGTTTTTTTTTTGTTTTCAGTTCACATCAAATAGATAAATATTGATAATTAAATGTTTCATTATTTTTAGAACCAATACAACCTCACATTGATATTATATTTTCATATTAGTGACATAATTATCTCAAAGACTAACTAACTTGAGCTCTCCCTAGCATTGGAAACTTCTGACAACTTACTAGAGCAACATATTTTGAGCCAAAGACAAATATTATAGTCCTTACTAAAGCACATTCATTTAAATTTTTGGGTCCTTACAAAAGCTGACTAGAGCCACTTGTACCTCACCCAGATTGATGATTCCATTAGCAAATCAATCACCAACACGCAAATGAGTATTTCACCATGAATAAGAAAAATTGTCTAGACAGAGAAGCATAGATCATGTTTGATAAATTTTTATAGCATCTGTCATGTCACAGGGCTTCAGATTCTACTAGAACTCACATGTTTTGTCCAAAAACAACAACGCACTAACTGTTTCATTGCATTATGGAATAAGGCCTATTAGTTACTCAGTTAAGTTTAATTGGTGATAGGGAACATTGTAGCCACTTCTGTTACTCAACAAGTGGATAAATATTAGATAGCCAGTATAATTAGATAATGTGTGCACATGGTGGGGTGGGAATAAAGAACTGATTCTCTCTCTTACCAAAAAAAGGAAATGATTCTCTCTATCCAGCTTGTACCACTAACTATCATATATGTTTAAGATATGATATAACCTTGTTTCTGAAGTATCAATGCTTTGCAGAGAGATACTACAAATGAGGAACATGAATACTAAGTGTGCAATTATATTAGACATGCCGTTTACAATTCGAATTGTGCATAACTATGAGGAATCTGCTATGTTCTATATCTCTGTTTTTGAACAATTAATAGAGAGTTAAATAGAGGACAAAATGAGGATAATGGTATTTACCATGTGGCCAAACTGTTATTGGACAAAATACTTTAATCTAACTACTTTAGCTTCTTTAATCTCTAAAAAAAAGTCAATTAGATCTTATATTAAGGACCAGAGGTAATATGATATAAGGAATGGAAGTGGACATTATGTGTGTTTTCTTTGCTTTCCCAACAAATAGTCAGAAAGCCCTCAACCTATCACTCTTCACATACTTTTTATGGGTATAACACTTACCTTTTATTTAAGCAAAGCCGTGAACTTGAAGCATTATCCTTTATACCCAAAAAAAACACAATATTATTAAAAAAATAAGCAACAGAGATTGCTATATCATGAAAATGCTATTTAAATAAAAGATAACAAATGTACCTTATATGCTTTAATGTTATTTAGTGGTAATTAGCTTGTCAGTCTCTTCAACGTATACAAGATAGATTTCAATCTTCTGCACCACTATATGTTTATGACCAAGCTTAATTTCAACTTCCACCTCATTTTCAGGCTCTAAATTAGATACCATGTTCTGCCATTCTTCATTTGCAAAAGTTGTTGCAACTTCACGCTTGTATAAATCCATGGTACCCTTTGTGAAATTATTTATCATAATGCCAACAGAATTTATAGATGCCATGCTATCTTGAAGATATGAATAGGTAATGTAGAGGACCACTCCTTTTAAGAAGCAACCAACAACTTGAGGAACTTTAAATGATACAGAAGATCCCTCATTTGCAAAAACTAGCCAATCTAGACAATTATCTATTGGAAGAGAAAAGCCAAGCCCACCATCATTGCATCTCTATTCCATAAACACAAGAAAAGAGTCACCCCATTCAATCGAGAACATAGTGAAAATGACAATCTAAACCAATAAGAAAAATTGCAATGGTTAATATTTGGAAAGCATGTTTGTTATTACGACGAATGGAAAATATAGTGTTCATTACACCATGTGTGTTTACACACAAAAACAAGAAATTGCTAAAAGTATGATCTAACATTATAACATAGATATGATGTTGATAAAATCACATTCTATATTATTGAACCTTCAACTCTCCAAAACATTTACTCAATAGCTATTTAAACATGTATGGCAGAAATGCATCCTGTTGATATTGCAATTATTATGTATATGTGGTAGCAAAGTGCTAAGATAAAGAGAAATACCTTTGAAATATGCTTTAGGAGGGTATCCATAGTTTTGTTAAACCTCCCTACTTGAATAGTCAGAGAAGTCATCAATGTTTCTGACCTTTCCTTCTATACTTGCTCAGGGAATTCAAGTAATGCTGGAGCATTTTGACATGAAGATTGAGATGTGCTTGGTCTTGATTCTACTATTTCATATCTTCTTGAAAAACAAGGATGTGATAGACCCCTAATTAAAGATGGTATGATCTGAAATGCTCGAGACAATGACATCGAACGATGTGTAAGTGACATCCAAGACAAAACAAGAGATGGGAATACATCACGAGGTAATCCTTCATAACCACACAAAGACACAAGTTAAGTCTTTCCAATCTCACCAACGAGAATGGCACTTGTGCTATAGCAGTTTGAGTTGTAACCAAAGTTGTCAAAGATTTCATTTGCCCAATGTCTTCTTTTAGCTTGTCAATCTTTGAACAACCACAAAGGTTAAGGGTCTTCAAGGATTTCAATTTATAGATACTTCTTGGGATGTGTTTGATGCTTTTACAGTCCTTTGAATTTAGTAGAACAATATATTTGAGATTGCCAATGGAAGGGTGAATTATAGACAAACATGGACAATCTTTGAATATTAGCCTTTCAAGATTTGGTATCTTTGAAAAGTTGGGTGATTCTGTCAAATAATGAGAATGACTAAGATTGAGACTTTTTAACCCTTCCAACATCTGTGAAAATAGAATAGTTTAAAATAAAATAAATAATACGTATGAAGGAATAAAAAGATGGAAACAAATATCAATGCTATCAATAGAATATGTACCTGGATTTTCTCCCATACTTTTACAAGATTACTCCACTTTAAGTCAATAGAAACTATTTTTTCTAAATTGAAGTTCATTGGTATTCCTTTTAAGGGAAACCCACACCAACAAAGCCATCTCAAATTTGTTGACAAATAACCATATTCTCCAGTAAGTTGTACATTCTGAAGCTTAAGCACACGAAGCTTCTTCATCTTCTCAAATGTTCTAGCACTCAAGTATAATGAATTATTCCTTAACATGTTTAAAGTCATCCATTGATAGATATTGTTCCCTGTGAAATAAAAAGAAATGAAAAATAATGAAAGCAAAATCTTATAGTGAATAAGTCATTGAGATAAAATTTTAAGCTCATAATTGACGACACAACGATAGTAAGAGCGTATTGATGAATAAAGAAACATAAGAAAATAATGCAATTAACTCATTGAGAAATATTCTTACAGTTTCATTTTTCAACACATCCAACATATCGTCATAAAACCATAGTCTAGTTTGTTTCTCAGGCTTCACTGGTGATTGCTCACGGATGATTTCTCTTCCCATGTCACGCAATAAGTCATGCATTTCAAGCTTATTTTTGTTTCCAACTCTTACAAGGCTTCACTCTATCAGACAAATAATTCTGATATTTGCATGAAGTCCACATCCATTTAATATTTGTGTTGCATAGCTTTTGTCCTTCCCAATAAAAAAACAACATATGTCAAGAAATATTTCTTTCTTTGTATCATCACTCAAACCATTATAGCTTATTTTAAGCTTTTTATAGACTTGATCATTTGGAATTTGTTGTAATTTCTCCAAAACACTTTCCCAAATCAATATTTCTCTATCAAATAAATAGGACCCTAGCACTTCAAGAGCTAGCGGCAACCCCCTGCAGTAAGAAACTACCCTTCTTGAAAGTTCATTGAAATCTTGTTTAGGAATTTCTTGCTTAAATGCATGCCAACAAAAAAGTTCAAGAGATTCATTATCATCCAATTCTTTTATAGCGTATAGATGAATTACTCTAAGGATCTTAAGCAAACGTTCATCTCTAGTTGTAATTATGATTCTACTACCTGGACCAAACCATTCCCGACTTCCACACAATGCTTTGAGTTGGTTTTCATTGTCAACATCATCAAGTACAACAAGTACTTTTTTTCTAGTAAAGCATTTCCTATAGTAGAGTTTTTCCCATTTCTACACTTGTTAGTGCCCTCCTTCTTGATTTATAAATATCTTAAAGAAGTTGTTCTTGCAAATAAACTTGACCATTATCTTGCTTCCAAACTTCTCTTACATTTGCAAGGAAACACTTTCCGTCAAAACTTTGACCAACTTGATTGTAGATGGCTTTAGCAATCATTGTCTTACCAATCCCCCAAATGCCTACGATGAGGACATCTTTTGATTTACTTTGTAGCAATTGAATGATATCTTGCATACGAGGCTTTAATCCCACTGGATGATGAGCAACAAATAGGCATTTGTTGTCACCTAACTTCTTTGTAATAGTTTCAGTGACTTCATCAATCAGCTCAATTTCAGTTCTAGCAACAATAAGAAGTTATATAAGAATAATTGCTACCAAGAATCCTTAAAAGTGTGTGGTACATACTATAATAGCAGAAAAATGATATGCTTGGCGAGTAACATGTTTAAAAGTTTTGTATAATTTTAATTAGAAAATGTTCCAAGTCTAAAATGAATCAAATTTCATCAATGAATTTAATTTTGCCTCTACAAATATAAAGACGATTTATTCGTACAGAATATATTCAACATTAAAATAATTATTTGATTATACAAGGATAAATATGAATATTTGCTAGACGTTGAAATTAATGTTGGAAGCAATGTTTTGAAACCCGGACCAGCCAGTCCAGCCCGGGAACCGATAAACCGGGTATGGAACCGGACTGATTCAATAATTTTTTTTAAATCAATTTTTTAAATTTTTCTTTAGAATTTCATATTAATAAGCTTAAAATATTTAATTTCTCACCAGTTTGGCCCCGGGTTAGCTTCAGTTTGACTTTGGTCTGACCCACTGACCCTTGACCTAGTACCCCGATCCATATTTTAGAACCTTGGTTGGAAGGTGTCAAACTAAGCCCAAAGCCCATTTAGATGGGTTTCACACTTCACTAATTAATTAGTTGCTGATAAGAAAATTATTGCATTTTCATCTTTTATGTTAGTTAGGGAAATAAAATGAAAAACAAAACATAGATTAAGTTTCTTATATCTATTATGCCAAGCTGTCCAATGACACATGGTCATGTGCCTTTTTTATGTCAAGTGGATTTATAGTTAAATGATGATATTTTGAAAATAGGACACATGGTATATATGGTTGAGGAACTTGATATAGTTGATATAAATAACTTGAGCTAAATATTTTCTAATATAACCACATTTGATCAGATCTGATATCTATCATTTGCAATTTTAGGTTCTATTTCTTTCTCTGTAGAAAAACCTAGTTGTCCTACTATTTGTGGCTGCTGAATATTATCAATAAAATTTGAAGCCGATATCACAATTATTCAGTTTTCTTCATCTTTTAGCCAATTATCGAAGTTAATTAACATATAACAAACTCAGCCAACTACATAAATTTTGTACTACTCATGCTTTATTTCAGTTTTGCTTTTATATATACTGATCTTGAAAAATTACTCAAGTATAAATGATTATTAATTATAATTCCATGAGATTTATGAGTATTAAATCAAAACTGCTTTAAAAGCTTTATATTCTATACAAATTACTCATTTGAATCTTATAAGAGACTTGTACAAAACAGCTTGTGGTGGCAGATAATTTTCCCTGGGCTATTTTATGCAATGCTCCAATTAATGGTTTTTGCATTATTAAAATATATATATATAAGTAAAAGCAGCTATTGTTTTCGATGAAACTTGTATCACCAAAAGGAACTCAAACTTGCTATAAAAAAATAAAAAAGGGAACTTAAGGAATTAGACCATTCCAAAAAATAATCAAAAGAAAATTGAAATTACCTGTAGTTTTGCATGTCCCATCCAGATAAATTCACAACTTCTGTGAGGGTTCTTTTAAAATTGATTGTCAAGTTCTTCATTTTGCTACTTGAAGTTCTCTTGATAAGTCTTCTCCATGCTTTTCCAAAAGCATTTTGTTGTTTACGAACTTCAAAAGGACGCACATCAAAAAATATGGGTAAAACCTCTTGATAACTTGTTCGATAACACTCCATGATTTTCTCTAACTCTTGTAAGCACCAACTCGAGTCAGCATATTTCTTTGAGAATATAATGATTGAAATTCTTGAACTTTCAATTGCTTCCAACAGTGAAGATGAAATATTCTCTCCTGTTTCCATTCCTTCTTCATCCATGTAGACCTCAACACCTGCTTGCTTTAGAGCAGCACAAAGATAAGAAGTAATAGATTTACGTGTATCATCACCTCTAAAACTTAAGAATACATCATAGATATAATTGAGCTTTCGCTTATGAGGACTGATTTCCCTTCCTATCTCTTGCAGCAAATCATGAATATAAAGCTTGTCATTCAAGACCTTTACAAGGTTATGCTGGATGAGCACCGACATTCCCATTTCCACTGGAAGTCTTGAGCTATTTAGCAATAGAGTAACATAGTGATTACTATGACCCACATAAAAACAAGCTATATTAAAAAATAAATCTTTCTCTATATCAGTTAATAAGTCACAACTGATTTTGAGCTTATTTTGTATTAGACCACGTAGAATTCCTCCCATGTCATTCATTATTTTTCTCCACTCTTTTTTTGTCCTATTATGCAAAAGAGAGCCAAAAACTTCAAGAGCCAATGGTAATCCTTCACAATAGTAATTTACTAGCCTCAAAAAATCCTCAAAATCATTTATTGGAGTCAAATTCTTAAATGCGTGCAAGCAAAAAAGCTCAAGAGACTCCTTACTATTTAACCTTTTCATTTCATATGATATGTCAACAAAGTCATCAAAGATAGCCTGATTTCTGGCTGTAATGAATATCAAGCTCCCTTTACCACACCCTCTAAAATTTTGGCACAATTTCTTGAGTTGAAACTCACTATTCACATTATCAAGCACTACTAAGACTCTTCTTCCACCGATTAGTTGCTCCATTTGTACATGCATGACATCATTTGTCTCACCAAGTTCAGTTTCAGAAATATCAGAAATAAGTTACTTTTTGAGATGAATTTCACCATTATATTTCTCCCATGCATCCTTAATATTCCAAAGGAAACTCTTACCCTCAAAATTGCCACCAATTCTATCATATATAGCTTTGACAATCGTAGTTTTACCAATACCTCCATCTCCCCATATTCCAACTATGATTGTATCTCCATCCCAAATTTTCAAGGAATTCTCTAACACGAACTGGTAACCCTACTTGATTGCATGGAAGATCGTGAAATGACTCATAACGTAACATGGAAAGACCTAAGTCTGCCATGTGGCTACTTCTTTTATTCTTGTCATAGTAGGAAGGGTAATATGAGATAAAATGGATAAAGATGCATGTGCTATGAAGTAATATATATATATATATATATATATATATATATATATAATAATTAATGGCCTTCTACATTTGAATTTCTTTTTTGAGAAGTTTTCTCTCCATAGTAAGAGCTATTACTCGATCGTCTTCCTAATGAGATCTAATCATACGTTTTTAAGTTGACTTGTTTGATACATTAGAATCTTCACTAATTACAATGTGGCCCGAGCAATTCTCTAGAATGGGACATTAGAGAGAAGGAGATGGCAATGAATATTGTTATGAACAAATCCTATGATAAGCTTGAATGGAGGTTTATGGAGGAGGTAATGAGGAAAATGGGGTTTGAAGAGAAATGGATAGATTGCTTGGGTGATGAGTGTATATGTTCAATGAGCCTCAACTTGGTTGTCTCAAGTAAAATAATTGCTGTGACTCAAATATGGAGAGGGATATTCTACAGGGAGATCCTCTTTCTACCTACCTAATTCATTCTAGCAGCTGATGTCCTAGCTGCAATGATACAATGGCATGTGAACAAAGGTAGATTGAAGATTATTAAGCTTGCAAGCAAGTGTCATGTCCTATTTCATTGCTTCTTTATAGATGATGCATTGTTCTTCATCAGTTCAAAGAAGCAAAACTGTATGTATGAAGTTGAGAGAGCTAATTTTTCGTCATTACAAAGCCTTTGGACAAGCGGTTATTTTTATAAACCTTATGTAGTTTTTTGCAAGAATGTTTGGGATGAGTTGCATGATGTGTTGGGTATTAAAACTAATGAAGATCCTGGTAAAAATACTAGGGTATGCCTATACTATGGGGGCAGGCCGGTCAAAGGCTGAAGCACTTGCATTTATAAAAAGCAAGATGAGTCTAAAATTGCAGGTGTGTAAGCAGATACTTGTGACCCTTGCTGGCAGAGAGGTATTAATCAAGCTAATGGCAAATACAATTCCAGTATTCTCTATCTCATCCTTTAGTTTTCCCAAGAAGATGTGTCCTGAACTAGATAGCATGGTGGCTAAATTTTGGTGGGGTAAGAGAGGGCAAGAGGGAAGGATACATTGGAAGGCTCAAGAGTGTAAGGATCCCAATAATGAACATGGAAGATAGATGTGTAAGGCTCAAAAGCAAAGATGGAAACTATTATGTGAAAATGGGTTACAAAGTGGCTATGAACAACTTGAATCATATAGTACATCTAATAGGCTGTGAGATGGTATTTGGAGAGCCGCTAATGGTGCCTTGAAGTATTGTATAGAAGATGTGCAAGGAGCCCCATTTGCAGTATTTGTAGTAGGCAAGAGAAGACAGGAGAACATGTGCTATTTTTATGTATGGGCTACTCGCTGTTGGTTTGGTTCTCCTCTTGCATTGAGGTTCGGGTAGAGTGAACAATCTAATTATCCATGACTGTAACAATAAGTGGCATGACAATCACCCAAAAAGCTGGATCTAAGAAGGGTTGGGGTGTCGAGCAAGATGAACCATTGATTGGACTTATTAACGACTCAATTTGGACTGTAAAAACCAATTTCATAGTCGCGGGGACCCAAAATTTCACCAAAATTATAATAGTTTTTAGAAAACTGGATGAATTTTTAGGACTCATAAAAATGTTAAAAAAATTTATAAAAAATAACCCTCTAAAAAAAGTCTATATAGTGTTATTTTATTGAAAATTTTGTATACTTTAGTTTTCCTAGGGATGTATTTCTTAGGGAAAATTCTAGAAAACTACAAAGGAAATTAGAAAAGCACAAAAAGTTTGGGTGGAATTCACATATCCCAAATCAGTGAGTGGTGAGGAATCTGGAATATGAAATCTTAAGACAATTACCTAAATACGCTCCTCCTAAGTGACAGCTAAAAGGGAAATGAAGAGACACGGGAAGGCAGAGTTGAAAGGGTGTCAGAACAAAGAGTGATAGGAAAGCTCGGGGAGACAGAGAGACGACGTGAAGGACGGTGGGTCAACAGTTGTCGATGGTGATTTGCGGTGTTGTTGACGAAGGCGAATGAGGCATTGTGCAGTTGTGTGTTCAGCTCTCCCTCTGTCGGAGCTTCAGTGGTCAACCGTTTCAGTTGACGATGTTGGGTGGCGCGGGGCCATGAGTCAACTGTCTCACAGCAAATTGGACAGCAACTTGTCATGAAATATGTGATCTAACAACTGATAAATATATGAAGGTGTTAATCAACAGAACGATGTTGTTAATATAAAGCGGTTTGGTGTTATTACCCATGGAACATCTATTTTTGCAAACTTTTTCCTACACACGTCTTCTGTTGTCTGTGTGAATGGAAGATGTCAAAGATGTTGCGTTTGGGCAGTGACGCTAAAACTTTCCCATTTCTTGTTGGCCAGATGTCATTAATAATGAATATGATCTTGTTAATTATGGGTGAGGTGTTGTTTTGGGATCGAACTTGTGATTTGACAACTTCATTCCTTTTAAGATGTTAATGAAGGATGTCGAGTTGGTAATAACAAAAATAAAGTTGTTACTTGTGGCTAACATGTTATTTTTCTCTATCTACATTTGGACCATTCCAACATGTTCCTCCTACAATCTTAATAGAGGAAGTCAAATCGTTAATAATGAATCTGATGTTGGTAATACGTAGAGAGATATTGTGTTTTCCCATCTACATTACAACCTTCCCAGGTATTCCTCACAAGATGGTAATAGTGAAAACTGAGTCGTTAATAGCGAAGATAATGATGTTATTATGGGGAGAGATGTTGTGTTTTCCATCTACATTACGACTTTCCTAAATTGTTCCTTCGAAGATGTTAATGTAGGAAGTCTAGTCGTTAATATCGAAGATAACGATGTTATTACGGGAAGAGAGGTGTTTTCCCATCTACATTACCACATTCCTAACTTGTTTCTTCGAAGATGTTAATGGAGGAATTCGAGTCGTTAATAGCGAAGATAATGATGTTTTTATGTAAATAGATATTGTGTTTTCCCATCTATATGACGATGTTCCTAACTTGTAGCTTTGAAGATGTTAATGGGGGCATAGGAGTTATTAATGAAGAAACTCATGTTGTTAATCGGGGATGACTTGTTGTGTTTTCTCATCTACGTTAGGATATTCCCAACTTATTCCTCACAAGATGGTAATGGATGAAATGTAGTCGTTAACAATGGAGGTAATGTTGTTAATCAAGGATGACTTGTTGTGTTTTCCCATCTACGTTAGAATATTCCCAACTTATTTCTCATAAGATGGTAATGGATGAAATATAGTCATTAACGATGGAGGTAATGTTGTTAATCGAGGGAGAGATGTTGTGTTTTCTAATATACATTAGGATGATTCCCACTTATTCCTCACAAGATGGTAATAAAGAAAACAGAGTCGTTAACAACGAAGATGATACTATTAATTTGGGGAGAGATGTTGTGTTTTCCTATTTACATTATGATGTTCCTAACTTATTACTCTTAAGATGTTAATGAACGAAGTGTAGTCGTAAACGAAGAAGATGAAGTTGTTAATTATGGCTCATATGTTGTTTTCGGGCATACAACTTGGGACGTTGCAAAAGCTTTCGGTTGAAGATGTTAATCTAGCAGGTAGAGCCGTTAATGAATCATGTGGTTGCCAAATCACAAGTTCGATCCCAAACAACACCTCACCCACAGTTAACAAGATCATATTCATTATTAATGACATTATTTCGTTGATTAACATCTGGCCAACAAGATATGGGAAAGTTTTAGCGTCACTGTTCAAACACAATATCTTTGACATCTTCCATTCACACAGACAACAGAAAACGTGCGTAGGAAAAAGTTTACAAAAATAGATGTTCCATGGGTAATAACACCAAACCGCTCTATATTAACAACATGGTTCTGTTGATTAACACCTTCATATATTTATCAGTTGTTAGATCACATATTTCATGACAAGTTGCTGTCCGATTTGCTGTGAGACAGTCGACTCGTCGCCCCGCGCTGCCCAACACCATCAATTGAAACGGTTGACCACTGAAGCTCCGACAGAGGGAGAACTGAACACACAACCGCACAATGCCTCGTTCGCCTTCATCGACGACACCGCAAATCTCCACCGACAACCGTCGACCCACCGTCCTTCGCGTCGTCTCTCTGTCTCCCCAAGCTTTCTTATCACTCTCTGTTCTGACACCCTTTCAACTCTGCCTTCTCGTGTCTCTTCATTTCCCTTTTAGTTGCCACTTAGGAGGAGGGTATTTAGGTAATTGTCTTAAGATTTCATATTTCAAATTCCTCACCCCTCACTGATTTGGGATATGTGAATTTCACCCAACCTTTTTGTCCTTTTCTAATTTCCTTTGTAGTTTTTTGGAATTTTCCCTATTTCTTATATACTCTCCAATTTATAATATAAATCACTTCAACTAATTAATTCGAATAAAAAAAAACGGTACTCCTCGTAAGACCGAGGACTCTTCTATTTCTAAATGTAGAGCATAACTAGATTCTATATTTAGACCTAGAAGTAGTAGTTAACTTACTAAATTTATCCTAAATTAAAAGAAAATTTCAACTTTACTAATATAAATGAGATATTAATATTGAAGGAGAGAGAAAAATATAAAAAGTCATATTTACACATTAATTATAGGGTAAAATTGATAAATAAGTATTAGTTACTCTCCAAGTAATTTATATTATAGATTAAGTGACTCCTATAGGAGGGACTTATATTGTGAAGTAGAAGGAGTATATTATATAAATAATTATTTCATATTGAATTATCATTTAATTATTACATTTTTGAACCATATTTAATTATTACATTACTGGTTTAACAATCAGAAGAAACCTATGAACCTTAATGTGTTTGGTTTGAGAGGAAGGGATGGGTGTTAAATTACAATTTTGGACGGAGGAAACCCAACATTTATCTTTTTATTCTTTTAAATTTTGGATTCTCACCTACAATTTATCCTTTCATTCTTTTTAAATTTTAGGTTCCCGCCCAAAATTTAAATACTTTCAACCAAAAAAGATAATTTAACCCCCTCCCCCAAACGTAGAACACACCCTGAGTTTTGACATCAGATGCAACTTTTAAAGCATTTTGATAAGAAGTAAAAACCCTCAACGTTAGAAAATATCTAGATTATGAAAAGAAATTAAATTTGAAATAATAAAAAGCAAAATAAATGGAGGGGAAGAGGAGCAAAACAGGATGATTTATTACAGGGAATGAAGGGCGAGTTTGAAGCCAGGTAGGAAAGCAACGCCGGCTGTCGGCGACAAATGCCGCAGCACCTCCTTACATACTTGCTCCCTACTCACTCCACAGTACACAGGCAACAACAACAAGCCGTTCCGCCACTGAATAATTCTGGACAGCACTCCAGTAAAACATTCCACAGACTTGAGAAAATCCGGTGTGAAAAAAACTATCACTATTCTTTTCGTTGGGACGGTGTTAAGTACGGAATACCCTAAGTCATCGTCAACGAATGCTCTGATTCCAACATCTCTCAATTTTTTTTAAGAAGCACTTTTACACGACCCTTGGGATCTCTCAGAGTTATGAACGCTTTATCGTATTTGGAGGACTTAAAAGGCAAACCAGATGCCATGGCTAAATTAATTGAAGTTGTGATGGATTCACAAGGAAACCACAAGGCTCGCTCGCAGTTCCGTTTTAAAGAGGAGTCAAGTCGATGTTATCACGCTTCGTCTTTCTGCTTGCGGACCGATGCTCTGACTTGACTTTTCCCCAGACCGCGTCCTTGTGTTTGTGTGGTTGGCAATGGATAGTGCTGGGAAAATGGGTTGGCCTGTGATAGGCTCGGGTCTAAACGGGCTGGCCTGTTTAGGCCCGAGTTGAAATCTGTACCCTTTTAGAGCGGTCCGACCCGTTTAAGGTAAGCCTACGGGTCAGCCCCGCGGGCTTTAAGCCAGTTTATGTTTTTTTTTTTTTGCCATTCATTTGTTGTTTCTTATTTTCATAAAGACTAAAATACTTAATTTAAAACATAAATATCATCAACACTAATTTAAAACATAAATATTATCCAAGTTTAATAGAATACAAACACTAAAACTTAAGTCCAAACCATAATTAATGTTCATAATCAATTAAATAAGTTCACAGCCATAATCCAACAAACCATACAAGCTTCAAATGTCAGTAATAATATAACACCTGATTTGGATTTTGGCGTATACATGCAAAAAAAAGAAAAAAGAAAATCAAAGAAGAGAAGCTTCAAATGAGGTCTAAGTCAATGTGAGAGTATTTATGATATGAGGGTTAGGTTATGTTAACTCTACCCTCTAACCAATGCTTGCTGCCCATTACCTTGTGCCCATTTTAAAAAAAAAAAGAAAAAAAGTTAAACGGACCTAAAAGGGCCGGCCCTTTTAGGCCTGCTTCCATTTTCAACCTCTAAATCATAGGCCCGTTTCTTGACGGGCTCGGGCCTAAATAGGCCAGCCTAACGGGCTCGGCCCAAATTCCCGGTTCTAACAATGGAGGGCAGGGGAGGAGAGATTTTTTGTCAGATGGAGAGAAAATTTGGAGAGCAAAAAAGTAAGGGTAAATGGGAGGGAAAACTGATTTTCCTTCGTTTGGATTAGTGGATAAAATAGGGGAGAAAAAAAGTAAAAAGAAAAAAAAATGATGTGGGCCCTATTTTTTTTCTCCCAAAATTTTTTCCCCAAATTTGGAGAGGAAATGGCTTTTCCCGAAATTGTCCGCGCATATTGCAGGTAGTGCCAATTGAAAAAAAATCATTTTCTAGAATATCACGCTTTTACGGTTCCTCTTTTTTTTTGTTTTTTGTTTTTTTTTAATGAATGTAGAAGAGGATATTTTTAACCGATCATAGGTTTGTTCAAAATTGTTTCCGCGGTCAGCAGAATCTTCCTTATTTTGTTGTAAACTTCATTCTCATTCTCTTTTTCTTTCTGTAGCACCCTTATCTTGTTTTTTCAGGGATTGATTTTTTTAAGGAAAAAAAACTGTTTTTATGGGATGGGGTCGTGTTACATAGACCAACCTCAACCTTTTCTTGTTCTTTGAGGGGTTGATTTTTTTAAGGAAAACAACCTTATCATTTTCTCACTGTCGCACCCTTACCTTGATCTTTGAGTGGTTTATTTTTTTAAGTAAAAAAAATCTGTTTTTACGGGATGGGGTCATGTTACATAAACCAACTCAACCTTATCTTGTTCTTTGAGGGTAGGGGTGGAAACAGGCCAGGCGGCCTGAAAACAGGCCAGACGGCCTGTCAGGGGTCTGTGGCCTGGCCTGTGATAGGCCTGTTCAGGCCTGACCTGTCAGGCTAAAAGGCCAGGTTAAGGCCGAATCAAAAGCCTGTTTTATTTAATAGGCCAGGCCAAGGCTTATTGATAGGCTTGTTAGGCCTGTCAGGCCGGCCTGAACCTGTTAACATATTTAAAAAAAAAAAATCAAATGAGGTGGGTGTTACACGCAAGTCTATTGAAATTTTTTTCTCGCTTTGTCATCTTCAAATCTTCTTCATTTCTTCTGAAATCCCTAACCCTATTTTTCTTCAATCTTCATCTTCATTCTCGAATCTCGCCTCGCCTCACAATCATTCACTCATTCCTCCCCCTCAAATCTCAATCCTCAGCTCCACTTTCCAGAATCGCAGATCTCCTCTCTGGCATCGCAGATCTCCTCTTTCCAGCATCGTAGCTCGAACAGCGGCACAGGCGCACGACAGTTTCTTGTTCGTTCTGGCACAGATCACTCATTCTGTTTCTGGTTCATTGTCCTGATTTTCGTCACTGTCCTGTTGGCTGTTCTGGTTCAATTTCTGTTTCTGGTTCGTGTTATGATTTTCTGTTTCTGGTTCTTCATTTTTGGATTCTAGTTCTGGTTTATTTTCGGATTCTTCACTGTTCTGGTTGGCTTTCTGGTTCAGTTTCTAGTTCATTGTCATGATTTTCGTCATTGTCCTGTTCTTGTTTAATTTCTGTTTCTGGTTCTTATAGAATGATTAACAAGGAGCTTTAAAAAACATAAAGCTGTGGTTAGTATAAGAAGGGCAAAACCGCCTCCATCGTTTTGGATCGTGCATTGAAAAAGTCTTTCCTTCAATATTAGTGGGAGATTATTTCTGTACTATAGATCAAAAGCCAGATTTACCCTCAAATCTCTTTAATTATTTGCCTGAACAACTCACATGAAGTGGAAATCTCACCTTTCCACTTTCCCAGCATTTCATTTGACCCACCTATCTCTCTGTAATTATAGATGACCAATATGCGTTGATTAATGAATACTGTGAACGTTCTTATCCTCGTCTTTAATTTCCACATTCATAAGTCTTATGATTTTTTTCTGATCTTTGTTTGTTGTTTTATCCGTGTTATTGGATTCTCTATTACTTTAACAACAATGATTACATTAGAGATAGATTAAAAAAAATTAAAAGCAAGCGGTAACATTTCATTTGATCTCCAAGCTGCAATTCTCAATTTATTATTCATATTAAAAAATAGAAAGGCACCATGGTGAAGACAATTTCACGACACTTGTCTCTCTTTGCATAAACAATGGAAGAAAAAGTTTATAATATTTTGCTGGGACAGGCACGCCATAACTAATACCACTTTTAATATTTAATTAAGGACTTGTATATCTAAAGTAGATTGTGAGAAGCTTAGACATATATAATATACAATGATAAGGCAATTACAGAGAAGTGCTTATCCAATGATAAGGTAACATTTATATATGTTAAATCACTGCACTACTTCGTGATGGTGAGAGGGTTTAGAATCTTGCGTTTAAATAACTTCGTGTTCGATCTCTTGACTTAACCAGCAACATGAGTCGTTTTATTTTAATACGACCTGTGACTGTCCTTGAAAACTACAGTTTTTATTTTGATTTTTATTTTACAAATAGCACTAATTTCTGTTTCTGGTTCGTATAGAATGATTTTATGTTTCTGGTTCATGTGCTGATTTTCTGTTTCTGGTTTATTTTTTGTTTCTGGTTCATTTTTTGATTTTCTGTTTCTGCTTCATAGTTTAGTGGCTTATCAGTGTAATCGAGATTTCTATGTTGTTCTTGTCACTTTAAATACTAAAGAATGTTGTTCTTGAACCTTTTCTGTGAACTTGATGAAAGAATGCTTTTCTATGTTTGCAAGGGAAGAGCAATGCTATGGACTAAGAAGGTCGGAAAAATGTTAGTTGATAATTGAGTAAAGCTATGGGCAACAATTTTGTTCAAAGATGGTTTGCTTAATTGAGATTGATCTTGCACTTGTTACTGATTTTGCAGACAGTGAGGGGCAAGTGTTTTGAGAAGTGCATCACAAAACCAGGGTCGAGCTTAAGTGGAGGTGAAAGCAGTTGCATCTCTAGATGTGTGGAACGATATATTGAGGTCATTGGCATCATTAGCAAAGCCTTATTTTCTGCATCTCGATAAAACTCTCATATGATTCAAAAAAATGAGAGTTTTCTGAGCATGTGGTTTATAATGTTATCTTATTATAAATGTCTAATCCTTTTCATGATTTATCCCTTCACATTGAGATTTGATTATATGATGACGGCTTAGTATAGCTTCGATTCTTGTGGAAGTGTAATTCCAGTTATTTGGTTAGATTGAAATTCTTGCAAGATTGTGCTAACAAGAATGTTAGTTTTGCTTTAATGTTGCAATGACCTTGTTTAATCGTTCCTTGATTTTATGATAGACTTTAATTCTCTGTATCAAACAAGTGTATGTTATTTCTTCTGTAAAAGTATGTGACTAACAAGTTATCTTGGTTCTAATGCATGTTCCTCACTTGTTTTCTTGTGTTTTGATGTATTTTGAATCATTGATAGTATTTTATGTAAATTTCGGCTTGTTTAAGGAGGCCTGTTAAGGAGGCCTGTTTTCGGCCTGTGGCCTGTTTTGTAGTGTGGCCTGTAGGCCTGTTGGTTTGCTTAAAAAATTTCAAAAAATCAGGCCTCTTTAACAGGCTTCAGGCCAGGCCAGGCCTATGTACAGGCCAGGCCCAGGCCTAAAATTTGGCCTCCAACAGGCCACAGGCCAGGCTCAGGCCAGTTTATGCCTTAACAGGCCAGGCCTGTTAAGACAAAAGCCTGGCCTGGCCTGGCCTGTTTCCACCCCTATTTGAGGGGTTGACTCTTGAAACAAACCTTATCTTTTTTCCCTGTAGCACGTTCTTTGAAGCGTTGATTTTTTTTAAGGAAAACACCTGTTTTTATGGGATGGGGTCATGGTACATAGACCAACCTCAACCTTATCTTGTTCTTTGAGGGGTTGATTTTTTTAAGGATAAAAACCTGTTTATATGGGATGGGGTCATGTTTACATAGACCAACCTCAACCAATCCAGTAATACTGTTCTTAAAAGCTGGACCAAACGGTGTATCGAAGAGGCCAATGGGTTATGGGATGTATGGTCAGACTGACAGTCAGATCAATGATTTAGTAATTAAATAAAAAATAATGTTTTATGTATATATAACAATATAAATATAAAAAATAAATATGAAATTTTAACATCACCTAAAAATCAACACATGCAAAAGCTGATATGTATCATCTTTTTCAAATCCCAAATTCCAATCAATGTTGTGAAACTCGTATAGGTCTGATCGTCGCTTGCTACACTTAAAGGCTTGTTTTACATGGTTCATCTGTTTAGCATGTCAACCAGATTAGGCCACTTCAAGCCAGATATTGGTCTGGGATCCATCCTTTACTCGAGACCCAGGACGGTTTTTAAAAACCCGAACGACCCAATTCTATTATTCAAAAACACTAGGGGCCCGTTTGGTACGCTGGAATTGATTTTGATGGATATGGAAATGGATATGGAAATGGAAATGGGGACTAAAAGTATGTTTGGTATGTCATGGAAATGAGATCTAATTTTTGTATAAAAATACCAAAATGTCTTTCAATTTTTTATTTTTTATTTTTTTTTGAAAGTAGTGGAGGGTAATAGATAGAAATGATCACATGAAATTGTAAATATTAGGTATTTTGATGGAATTGATTGGGTGGAATTGAGCCTATTTGGCTTCCACATAGAATTGGAAAATTTTCCAATTCCATCATACTAAACAAGCATCATAATGGAATTAATCCTCAATTCCATTTCCATCACCCCTAATTCCATTATACCAAACATGGCCTAGGGGAAAAATTTCCAAATCTGATTGAAGAAAAATAAACCCATTCCACCAAAAGGAAACCCAAATATTCTCTCATGGTTCAATTTCTTTCTATCTACAGTCATAGAAGTAAAGAAACCCCATCCTCTAAATTTGAAAGAGTCTCCAAGCTGTCAATTTTCCTTGCTTACGCACAGAGAGCTAGACGCGAATTACCTTGCTTATTCACGCCAAATGGAACTGACCACCAGCTTCAGCCTTCAAGGTAAGAACCAAATGCTTTGCCAAGTTGTGCTCTGCTAAAGATAAAATTAATAGCTTTATCCTCTCCTTATCCACCGATTACTAATTTCAAAATAAGAAGTGTGAGGGACCACCCATATGCTTGATGGCTTTATCCTCTCCCTATCCACCGTTTATCAATTTAAAAATAAGTGTCAGGAACCTAAGAAGGATCTAAGAAGGGCTGGGGTGTCGAGCAAGATGAAGCATTGATTGGACTCATTAACCACTCAATTTGGAATGCAACCTCCTCCATAATTATATCCGAAATACGTGATTAAAATAAAATAGAGACCAATAATAATCAAATAATATTTACTAACTCATCATATGATGGGGTTTTCAAAAATACCTTTTGAAATCATTTATAAACTTGGTCTCATATTCACATTTCGAATACAATTACTACACGAAGATAAATCACATTCATATAAATATTAGAGTGCACAACATAATCATCCCGGCAATCCCGGGTATATACCTTCGCTAAAGATACACAGGGTACAATTGCCCATTACAATTCTTCAAATGGGGATTACACAATCTCATCTCGAAAGAGTCCTAGCCGCTCCCTCCACGAGCCACTTGCCCTGTCTAAATTGTTGGTAGGGGAGAGTGAGATTCGATAGAATCTCAGTAGGAAACAGATATCATAATGCATGCATGATAGATGCTATGTGTATGACATGTTAGCTTTATCTAGATGCATGCCCCATAATGATATTTCTGCATGCTCAATATTTCATGTAACAAAACTATGGCCACAGTAAAACAGAAACAGAGCTTCATTTATTCAAATATGCTCTACAGAATCATGTAAAGTAATCACATACATCACTACACAAGCAAAGATATCAAATACATGCAAGTAAGGTAAGTCCCCTGCCTCCAGTCTTTTCTCCTCGATTTGCGTGCCAGCAACTCGAGGCTTCACATTTGATCCTACAATGTCAAATGTACTATTTAGACACTTCCATAGTGTTTCTGGGGGTTATATGAGGCTATATTGAAAATTTACTAAAATACCCCCGGGGACCCGGCTCGGCCCCGCCATACCCAGTCCGGCTGTACTTTTCTTAAAAATTTGAGATGGGCTATTCTTACATATTTTTGCCCAAGGAATCCATTTCCTGACTCGGAATTATCAAATTCAATGTCAATTTACAAATTTACCCTTGGCAGCCACTTTAAGGGGTTTCATGGGCGTTTTTGTAATTATGCTTTTTCGACCTTTTCCGAAAAAGTGACCAACTGTAACCCCACCTAATTTTCGCTCCTGAACTCAATGGAGTCATAAAATCATTGAAAATCCATCTCTAACCCCTCCAAACTAGGCTTGGCCAAAATTCTCAATTCCTCGAGAAAAATTGGGGTTTTTCGGTTTCGGCTCCGTAAACGCGTTCCTTTCTACTCCTAACCACTTTATTAACCATTACATTGGGTTAGAACTACCATTTAGTATCAATTTGGGTAGCATAACACCTAGGCCAACCCATTTTCCAAATTTACAAACAAAGACAATCCGGTGAAATTTCACCGATTAAATCAACCACAGCAGCCAGAACAATCAAAGATTGAAGTTTCGGAAGTTACCTCAAGCTCCCTCTGGCTTTTACTCAATATGGCTGAACCCTAGCCCCTTTTAAACCATGAAAATTGAGCTTCTAACACCTTAAAAAACATGAAAGAGAACCTTAGAAGCAAGGTTATACGCGTTAGGAGCTAGATCGTCGGAGAAATCGGCTTACCTTGCGAGATTTCTCCTCTTTCTCTCTCTAAGAGCTCTCAACTTTCTCTCACTATTTTCAGCTGGTTCAACACGAAATGAGAGCTGAAGAAGATGGGAAAATATTTAATTCCATGCTGATGTCATCTTTTATTGAGATGATGTCATAATTCCCATTTTCGGATTTTCTGGCAGATTTTCTGTCCAAACTTTGAAAAATCATAACTAATTCTAGAAAAATCAAAATGAGGTGATTCCAAAGTCAAATGAAAGGTATTTAAGTCCTCGTCATTGGGAAAATATGATTCATTACCATAAATCACCACAAAATTCCAGAATTACACAAATTTCATCACTGCCCCAAAACAGAGTCCATTTTTGACCTCAAACTTTGGACAGTCATATCTCCCAGTTCCCAAAACGAAATGGCACAAATTATATGTCCATTTTGAAGCTTGGGATGTGAAATTTAGGATTGGAAAGTTTTATAATTTTCTGACATCATTTGCCTAGTCAAAACATCCACACGAGAAGACTGCCTAGAATAGAGTTTCACTGGACAGAATTTCAGATTTTGCATCTTTGCTTCCAATGGTTCCATTTTCATACCAAACATCATTCCCACGTAAATTTTCACAAGGAATCCATTGGAAACACCAAATCAATCAAATTCACATCTCATTGACATGTTTTCACAACAATCTCAACATGCCAACACAATTCACATTTCAAAACCTAACATTGCAAAATTTCTATTCCAAAGTTCCAAACCAATTTCAATAACATCAAAACACACTATGACACCATTTCCAACACAATAACCCATTCAATTCTTCCCTCTATTATAAGTCAATTTGGATGTTAATCCACAATTGAACTCAAATATAGAGTTTCGGCGCTGCTCACAACACACACGAATCATATTCGAGTGCCAAATCACATCATATTCTCCAAAAGGGTTATTTATCACTAACCACATCCACTTTTGGAGTCATTAACCCTTAATCACAATTTGGGATCTTGCTAAACCGGGGCTTAGCAATCCACTAATCTCAGGCTTATTCTCTAGCCTCGAGTTTCAAAATTCGGGGTATTACAATTTGGACTGTAAAAACCAAGTTCATAGTTGTGGAATTGTAGTAGTTTTTAGAAAACTGGACGGTTTTTTGGAACTCATAAAAATGCCAAAAAATTTTATACAAAATATAAAAATAACCCTTTAAAAAAAAGTCCAATATATTTTTAGAGTATATAGTGTTATTTCAGTGAAAATTTCATGTTCATTAGTTTTATATGGAGGGATGTATTTCTTATATTCTCTCAAATTCACAGTATAAATCACTTCAACTAATTCATCTAAATAAAAAAAAGGGTACTTCTCCCGTTCTAAATGTAAGACCTAACATTTTTCTAGTTCTAAATGTAGAGCATAAATAGATCTTATATTTCGACCTGGAGATAATAGTTAACTCACTAAATTTATTCTAAATTAAAATAATTTTTCAACTTTACCCATATAAATGAGATATTAATATAGAAGGAGGGAGAAAAATATAAAGAGTCACATTTACACACTAACTACATTGCAAAATTAATAAATAAGCATTAATTACTCTCCAAGTGGCTCATTTAAATGATTCCTATAGAAGGGACTTGTTGAACAGGAAGGAGTATATTATAAAAATAATTAATTTATATTGCATTTTCATTTAATTATTACATTACTACCTTTACTAGTTTAACAATCAGAAGAAACCTGTGACCCTTAAGTTTTGACATCAGATGCAACTTTTAAAGCATATTGATAAAATGTAAAAACCCTCGACGTTAGAAAATATCTAGATTGTGAAAAGAAATTAAATTTGAAATAATAAAAAGCAAAATAAATGGAGGGGAAGAGGAGCAAAACAGGATGATTTATTACAGGAAATCAAGGGAGAGTTTGAAGCCAGGCAGGGAAGCAACGCTAGCGAATAACGTCGACATAGGCCGCATCTTCTCACTACTACAAAAAAGTAGTATAATAGCGCTTATTTTATAAAATACTTTGGCGTTTAAGAAACGTCAAAGCTTTTGACGCCATTAAAAATCCCTGTGGCCCTTTTCAATTTACAGAAACGCCATACGTTAGTTTATTAAATTAAATAAATATATTAATTATATGTAGCGTTTCGAGGGGAAGTGCCAAAGGAGGGGTACCCCTCCTTTGGCGTTTAAAAGAAAAACGCCAAAGGAGGGGATACCCCTCCTTTGGCATTTTACCTTCAAACGCTAAAGTAGGTTTAATTTTTTTTAATAACTTTTTAAAATATTTTTTTTCCTGTGCAGTGTAATAATACCTGATGACCATATATATATATAGTAAGCAAATGACCATAACGATGATGTTCAATACAAAACAAAATATTCCAATACAAAATGATGATGGTCATTTGTTCAAATTACTACAATGAATAAACAACTACATGCTTAAATTAACTAATTCCTTGACCAAATGGTGCCGAATGATAATGTTTAACAACTACAAAATATATTGTATTAACAATGATTATATAGTGTACAACTAAATAGGAATAGGCAAGAAAGAAGCTACATGCCTAAATTAACTAATTCCTTGACCATATATTCACACCATTCTTCAATGATTTCATCCATTTGATGGTCAGACAGCTCAGCACAACGTGCATCTTCATAATACTATATAAACAATCATGTATACAAAGAATGAAAATCACTAAATTTAGACACTTTGTCAATTAAAATTAAAACACAATATCAATTGCAACTAAAGGGAACTTACTTTCACAGTAATTACAAGGTGGCGATGAGTAACTACATCTTTCATAAATTTCATAACATAATAACCACAATCATTATCATTCGGCTGGAATGGACACTGCAACAATACAGTGAAATAGTTATGTCAATTTTTGAATAAATTTTTTTTACTAACAAGAATGGAGTAAATTCATATATAAGTACCATAATCTTCCTCCACGCATAGCTATTGGCCGGGTCATTGCTTCTAGAGTAGGTCAATCCAACTTTTCCTCTATATGCGGTTAATGCACTAATAAAACAAAGAAGTTCCTGATTAATGTTGGTTATTCAATAATCACACACGAAAAGATTTACACATACACCCATACACTTACTTATTGAAGATAATCAGCATATCAAGGCGATTATCTGGATAAACAGTTTCTATAGGATCTAGATAGTAAATGCGAGGGTTTTCTGCTGCTGCTGGATGGACAACAATTAATATCCAATGTTCCCTAAAAACACAATTTAAAAATTTTATTTGGACAATCATTTAATGGTAAAAGTGAAAGAATTAAAAAAACATACATTCAAATATTGTCACAAATCACTTACCCCACATTGTATGGCACAAGAAAGAGCTTGTTAGGGGTTGCTCTAAGCATAAAGTAGTCTCTAAGTTCGTTAGACTGTGCTTCCAAATCTCTCCCCCTATGCAGGCCAAAGAGGTGTGGGCTAACAAAGATGAATCTTTACATCCTATCTGTGCCTACTATCTCATCGTGGTACAAATGCCTTTATATCAAACAAACAATGTCATTTCCACCAAAAAAAATTGAATGATGAATAATAATAACAATGATAGACGAATACCTGATCCATAAGTTGATAGTTGTTCCACCTATCCTTCCATGAGTAATCACATCATTCAGCACAGAACCATCGACATGATCAATTACACCTTCTGCATTATAGATGTCCGGATGAAAATGTATTTCCTGACCTCGTTGGAGGATCAATGGTTGTACCATTGATGCCAACTGTTGGCGATACGAGACCATTGGTTTGTTGTTTCGTTTGCTAGTAGAAGGTTGGGACTTCTGTTGGGTTGCTGAACCATGTGAGTTCTTCCTATGGCCTTCAATTCTTTTTCCTTTATGACTAGTAGCAACCTGCAAAAATCATTAAAATTTAATCATGTAGTTTTTTAGATAGAAGTGCATATAGAATAAGTAGAAGGAATTGTAAATTAAATCACCTTTTGATATGACTCAATCAGACCTATTGGCCATGCAACATAACCACCAACAACATCTTTTACCATTGTCTGTTCATCTAGAGAAGGGATTGGTAGGAGGGCATCTGCATCTGTGCATACGTCAACCTTAACTCTAAGTTTGTTCTCAGGCAATGGTGAACCATGAAGGATATCAGTGTCGGTGTTGTAGACAACTCCTACAGCAACTACATGCTTGAAAGATTCATCGACATGCAGCTTGCACGCCGATTCGCCCTATGAAAGATGGAGTCAATATTAAGGTACACTAATTTAAAACATAACAAAAAGTTAACTAGAGAAGAAATTGATTACGTAAGGAATTGGGACTTTAGGCGTGAATGGGCAACTATCATTCTTCACACTTGTGCTATCACACATTGGGCTTGGTGCTGGCCGAGAAAGCAGTAAAGTGTCAATTTGAGCCTTCAATAATGCATTTTGCTCTTGCATCAATCGCATATGATCGTTAAATTGTTCTATTTGGCGTTGGTGGACACTCATCTGCTCATCTACTTGATGCTTGTAGACACTCATCTGTTGTTCTCACTACTACAAAAAGGGGTTTTAACCTCCCAAATTTGGCACTTTTAACGTCCCAAAACGGGGGGACGTATATGCTGGGGGCGTAGTAAGTTGAAACAAAAGACGTCCCAAATGATAGGGACGCCGAAAGGCTGACTTTAGGCGTCCCAAATTAAAATTTGGGACGCCTAAAGTCCCCACAGGCTGGGACTTTAGGCGTCCCAAATTAAGAATTGGGACGCCTAAAGTCCCACCCTGTGGGGACTTTAGGCGTCCCAAATTAAGAATTGGGACGCCTAAAGTCCCAAGGTGGGACTTTAGGCGTCCCAAATTGTAATTTGGGTTTAGGGTTTGCCATTTCAAGTTGAAGCTCTGGCAACAGCTCTTGTCGGAGCTTGTCGCGAAGGTTGGCCTCGATCTCTCGTTCGAGCTCCTCTTGAATCTTGGCCACAACGTCCTTACTAGGTCCAGCTTGTGACGAATAACGTGGCTCTCGTCCAAAATACCTCGCGGCACTAATTCCCCGTGTCTCTCCTCGAACACGACCAAGGTCATCTGCCTTCCTAATAGCCGTTGACAAGATGTCCATCCATCTACTTGGATTGAATGAACCTTGGCTACTCTGCTCGTCCAGGTCATCCTGTAGCATGCAGTTTATCGTAAATGTATCGAAACCACTCGCAACATGTAAAAAATTAGGTACTTATGGTATAACTACTTACAATCCTCGCAGCAACCTCAGCAACAGTCGGATTTATGTACTTCCCAGCCTTAATCCTCCCTGCTTTCCATTTTTTGTGACGTGGAGGAGGTGCTGGTGGCTGGATAACAACGCTAGGATCAGATTCCGCTGCTTCCTTCATTTTCTGTAACTCTTCTGCCATCATTTGCCGCTCAAGCTTCCGATATCCACCGCGAGACATGAAATGTTGATATTTATTTTCTGCTTGCCTCTGGGCATTTGCTGCATTTAATTTCTATGAATGAAAAACAACAAAAAATGAATCAACGATATAAAGTATATGAAAATTACAAGTTCTATATCATGATGACAGAAATCTTACCAAAAACTCAGGATCTGCTCGTGATGCCGCAAACAACCTCCAGTCCTCTGGAGATAAATATGTATACTGTGCACATGGATCGTTACCCCTAAGGGCCCCTCGAATGTAATGCTTTGTTAGCTTGTTCTTGAAACCTTTCCATCGTACACGAACCTCATCCATCCAGTGCCTATGCATCTCTGTGGTGTCGGGGACATCGTATGTTTGCTGCAAGGTAAAACATAAGATTATTATATTTGAAACAATAAGAACAAAGCTACAATGCATCAAAACTTACATACCAAAAGTTGCTGCCAAATCATGTCTTTCGTTTTTGGGGGAACCAATCTCCAATTATCGTAGGTAATGCGCACTTTGCTTCGAGCCAAAAGTCCTATGTAGCTAATGAAGTGGTCTTCCTCAGGACCAACTGGATTCAGATTGTCATCAAAGTCTATATGCAGCCTCTCCTGTTGGTGTTCATGACGTGCAACCAATGCTCCCATCTTTGTACAACCTCTAACCCTCCTTCTTGCAGGGGGTTCAACTCTAGGACCTTCGTCATCGCTAGGGCTTTCGTCATCTCTAGTCCTCTCGTCATCACTAGAGTTGTCCATATTCCTGTTAACACACATCAGAAACGTAAATAAATTGCAATGAAAACGAAATATACTAAGCGGGAAGTAAAACAGAAAAAACACAGTTCTCGTTTATAAATAATGTCTTACTCTATATTGTTTCCCATAGTCCTTCACCATGGTCATTTCTTACAGCATACTCGTCATCATCTACCAATTCTACTTCATTTGTTCGAGGTGTAGTTGTTGTGAAAGGTGGTGTGTCATCAAGGTTGAAGGTCGGATCACCATACTTCTGTTTTTTACTTTTAAGGACAATGGACATGTTTTTGCTGGCAGGATCGGTGACATAAAACACTTGTTTCGCCTGGCTTGCTAAAATGAAGGGCTCGTCTCTATAGCCAACTCTTCGAAGATCGACTGAGACAAATCCAAATTGTTTATCTATTACCACAGCATTGTTGCTAACCCACTTACATTTAAATAAAGCAACTTTGAACTTGTTGTACGTCATCTCCCATATTTCTTCTATAACTCCATAATAGGTCATAGACGCTAATATGGGGTTTTTGTCTCTCGAACTGGAAAAGTGCATAGATTCAGCTTCTACCATGACCCCACTATTTTGCATGGTACTTTTGTCATCTTGCTCTTTGGTATAGAAAGAATAGCCATTTATATCATAACCGGTCCAAGTAATGACCTGAAACGAAGGCCCCCAAGCTAGCCACTCGATTGTCTCAGACACACCGATCTCGTGCAAAACCTTTTCCTCGAACCAATGCATGAATGTCTTGTTTTGCTCAATAGCAATCTGCATGTCATTCTTCCTTGGATTCTTGTTCTTCAAAGTGTTTCTGTGTTCATTTATGTAAGGTTGAACTTCTTCCGTATTATTCAGGATATACAAGTGGGCTTGCAACACCTCTTCACGAGGAACATTCTTCACTTTCAGTCCTCGTGTTCCCTTGCTTCTCCCTTCTTCATGCCGAGATTGTTCCTTCTTCCCTGACATATAATCTTTGCAAAACTCCATAGCCTCCTCAACTACATATCTTTCTACTATTGAGGCTTCTGGTCGATAAGGATTTTTCGAATACCCTTTTAAGATCTTCATGTATCGCTCGAAAGGGTACATCTACCTCAGGTAAACTGGACCGCATAGCCTTACCTCCCTCACCAAATGAACTACCAAATGCACCATTATATCAAAAAATGAAGGCGGAAAGTGCATCTCTAGTTGTGACAAAATAATGTAACCCTCATTTTCTAGTTCATCCAACTTTTCAGTGTCAATGACTTTGTTACAGATAGCATTGAAGAAAACGCACAATCTTGTCACTGTGTTTCGTACTTCATCTTTCATTATGCCTCTAATAGCTACTGGTAATAGTTGTTGCATCAACACATGATAATCATGGGACTTCATTCCCACTAACTTCAAATCGTCCATTGAGACACATCTTCTCACATTCGAGGAATACCCTTGCGGCACCTTCATTTCATGCAAACACCCACACAAACTTCTTTTCTCTGCTTTTGATAGTGTATGCGCTGCTGGCTCCATGTATGCCCTCCTACCATCATCTCTTAGTTGTGGATGTAACCGTTCTCTTATTCCCATATCGACAAGGTCTAATCTCGCATTAATCCCATCCTTAGTCTTCCCTGGTATGTGCAAAAGCGTATTGATAAGGCTATCACAAACATTCTTCTCCACATGCATCACATCAATACTGTGTCTCACGTATAGCGCACGCCAATATGGAAGATCAAAGAAAATGGATCTCTTCTTCCATATGTTCTTCTCACTCGCAACCCTCTGATTCTTACCAAAAGTGACATGGATACGTTCCACTCGACTGTAGACTTCCTCTCCGGTTAGTGACTTTGGAGCCATTCCATGCTCCGGTAAGCCGTTAAACCGCTTTCTTAGCCTACGATACGGGTGGAACCGATGAAGAAACCTCCTGTGGCCAAGGTAGACAGTTTTTCTTCCATGCTTTAGTTGTTGGAAGTGTGTGTCTGCTTCACATATTGGGCATGCTTTGTGACCCTTCACGCTGTACCCTGACAAGTTTCCGTACGCAGGGAAGTCGTTTATCGTTGTGAAAATCAGTGCACGTAGCTTGAAAGACTCCTTCTTATAAGCATCAAACACATCTACGCCTTCCTCCCATAACTTCTTCAAGTCCTCAATCAAAGGCGCCAGATAGACATCAATATCGTTCCCTGGCTGTTTTGGTCCAGAAATCATCATAGATAGCATCATATACTTACGTTTCATACATAGCCAGGGAGACAAGTTGTATATTACAAGGAGAACCGGCCACGCACTATGTGTGCTAGTAAGAGTTCTATACGGATTGATGCCGTCTGTACAAAGCCCAAGCCGTAGGTTTCTCAGCTCGCTGCCAAATTGAGGGAAGATTTCATCTATTTTTTTCCATTGTGGAGAGTCAGCTGGGTGCCGAAGATATTTCCCATCAGATATTCTCTCATCAGAGTGCCATCTCAACTTCTTCGCTTTTGTTGCACTCGCAAACAAACGTTTAAAACGTGGTATTATTGGAAGATACCACATAACCTTTAAAGGTTGCCTTTTACTTGTCACATCACCACAACCACCATCTTTTTTCACTTTGTATCGTGCAGTTTTACACTTAGGACACTCATTAAGACCTCCGTACTCATTTCTGTACAGTACGCAGTCATTAGGGCAAGCATGTATCTTCTTATACTCCATACCCATTGTAGACAGGATTTTCTTGGCCTCATACATACGATTTGGAAGTACATTATCCTCCGGAAACATATCACACAATAGTTCAAGTAGCAATGTGAAACTACTACCGGTCCACCCACAAGTTGCCTTTAAGTTAACCAAATGTAATGTTCCTGTCAGCCGCGTGTACTTACTACCACTGTACAATGGTGTCTCTGCATCACTCCACAGGCTGTCATACTCCTGCGACTGCGCAAAGGATTCTACCTCAACATCGTTAATCATTCTCTCCATTCTATCTTCATCTATGACATCCACAGCTTCCTTCTTGTGTGACGGACAATCAGTTACTTCCTCACCATGCCATATCCACCTTGTGTATCGCAGATTTATTCCATCACAAAGTAGGTGATCCTTTATGACATCAACATCCCGTCTACTCTCATTCAAACAATTGACACAAGGACAAAAATACTTTCCATTTCTTGCAGGAGCATTCTTTTTAGCGAATTCAATAAATTCGTCCACCCCTTTCTCATATTCTTCACTAGTTCTCAAAGCATTCATCCAACTATGATCCATTTTGTTACCACCTAAGGCATTACCAAATAACATTCACACGTTTAGTACAATTCTCAACGACATATGATGGGATTGCCTAATTAAGTTATTGCCCCCTCCTAGCCTCATCTCTCCTAGATAACAATCATTTAATGAATATTGTGGGGGAGGCTACACTACTACAGAATTGAGATATAACCACCCCAAAAGACGTCCCAAATTGAAAATTGGGTGGTTAAAAAGATAGGCGGTGGCATTTTCGTAATTATATATATGTAGGGGAATTATATAAGAACCTCTCCAAAAAACTGGCACGGCACAATTGCACCCTATCACTATTTTCTATTAATTAATGAAGAGTAAATATCAATTAATAAGTATTTGACAATATTCTGGCAAAAAAAAGTATTTGACAATAATTTTTCATTTATTTGAAATTATAAATAATGCTTAAACTTACATGCATGAATATGAATTTAATTTTATTATCTAATTTGAGTAGAATATTAATTAAACTTACATGCATGAATATGAAAATGTAATAAATTATAAATATTGATCTCTCTGTGAAATCACGAATGGTATAAATTCAAAACTTCATTAAAATCATTTATTACATTTTCATGCCTTGTGTTAATATTGCAATGCTTTTCTCTACGTAGCTTTTACATATTTTTTATAAAAGAAAGTTTGCAAGCTAAGTGAGACGAAGAAGACACTACAACTCTTGAAATATTTGTATTCAACATCCATATTACCTCACATGTCTCTCTACTTCTTACAGCAACATATTGTAATGAATTTAAAAAGGAATTTAGCAATGTGTAAATGCATAACATGTTATAAGGGGTCCTATAACAGGGGAGTCTTCTTAATAGATAAGCACAATCTCAACCATTTATATATAAGCAATATATAATAAGCACAATCTCAACCATTTAATTTATATTTCAAAAACAAAATATAACATTCTGTTACAAAAAAAAAATTAAAAACGAAGAAATAACCAACCTGATCAGCTAGCTAGTATGTTGGAGAGGTAGATGGAGATCCACGGTGGTGTGTGCACAACAATGGAGCGACCAAGGTGGAGGAGAGAGCAAAGAAACAAAGAGGAAGAAGAAGGGAGGAGTTCAACGACGGTGTTAAAGTTGTGGGTGAGGAATTGAACAAGGGAGGAGGAGAGAGCAAAGATCCACGGTTGAACAAGGGAGGAGGGAGGAGTTGAAGCAAAAAAACTCTAGGAGGGGCCGACGGTGTGGGTGGGGAGAGGAGGAAGAAGAGTTTTGTGGGTGAGGAATTGAAGAAAGAAAACCAGAGGAGGGAGGCCGACGGTGTGGGTGGGGAGAGGAGGAAGAAGAGTAAAGTTGTGGGTGGATGAGAGGAGATGGGTGTGATAGAGAAGACCGCATGTCAGACAAGTGTCTGACATGCAAACCAGAGGAGGGAGGTCGACGGTGTGGGTGGGGAGAGGAGGAAGAAGAGTAAAGTTGTGGGTGGGTGAGAGGAGATGGGTGTGATAGAGAAGACCGCATGTCAGACAAGTGTCTGACATGCAACGCCTTTAGGCATCCCAAATGCCATTTGGGACGCCTAAAGTCTTAGTTTAGGCGTCCCAAATCCATTTGGGACGCCTAAAGTCCTTGTTTAGGATTTGGGACGCCTAAAGTCTTAGTTTAGGCGTCCCAAATGACATTTGGGACGCCTAAACCTAGCTCCAGACGCTAAAAAAAATTTGTGAAATTTATATTTCGCGCCATGAAGCACATTAGACGTCCCAAATTTTAATTTGGGACGCCTAAAGGTTCCCCTACATATATATAATTACGAAAATGCCACCGCCTATCTTTTTAACCACCCAATTTTCAATTTGGGACGTCTTTTGGGGTGGTTATATCTCAATTCTGTAGTAGTGTCTAGTTGCTGATTGTAGTCACTCATCTGCTGTTCCAGTTGCTGCTTGTAGTCACCAATCTGCTCTTGTAGTTGCATAAAGTCATTTTTGTTTGGTCGCTTTTGGCGTCCGAAGTATGATGTTTCGGTGACTGCAAAACCAGTACCACGAAGACGACCATAATACTCAGGAGCTCCAAGAGCTCTGCTGAGTAAATCGTCACGACCAACATAATTCATCAACTCTAGTTGGTCCTGCGTCATTTTTTGCTATCACAACAACAATTGCAATAATATTAGTTATTATAAAATAGAATCATTTAATCAAAGCAAAATATTTATGAATAATCCACCACTTACACAATATTCTGCAACTTCTCTGGCTTGTTCACTGGGAATTTCTCCTTTTTTATTAGTGACTCCGGCCAGCCACAAATTATGACGTGGCATGTGTGTGGCATCAGAATGTGATTGTTTGACCTTTATAACAAAGTTAGTTGTAGTTAAAAATTAGTCATCTAAAATTATATAGAAGGGACTACATTGTAAAATTAATAAATAAGTATTAATTACTCTCCAAGTGGCTCATTTAAATGATTCCTCTATAAGGGACTTGTTGAACAGGAAGGAGTATATTATAAAAATAATTAATTTATATTGCATTTTCATTTAATTATTACATTACTACCTTTACTGGTTTAACAATCGGAAGAAACCTGTGACCCTTAAGTTTTGACATCAGATGCAACTTTTAAAGCATATTGATAAAATGTAAAAACCCTCGACGTTAGAAAATATCTAGATTGTGAAAAGAAATTAAATTTGAAATAATAAAAAGCAAAATAAATGGAGGGGAAGAGGAGCAAAACAGGATGATTTATTACAGGAAATCAAGGGAGAGTTTGAAGCCAGGCAGGGAAGCAACGCTGGCGAATAACGTCGACATAGGCCGCATCCTCACATACTTGTTTCCTGCTCACTCCACAGTACACAGGCAACAACAACAACAAGCTGATCCGCCACTGCTTAATTCTGGACAGCAGTCCATTAAAACACCCCACAGACTCGAGAAAATCCGGTGTGAACAAAACCATCAGTATCCTTGTCCTTGCGGCGGTGCAAAGTACGGAATACCCTAATTCGTCTTCAACGAATGCTGTGATTCCAACATCTCTCAATTTGTTTCTAAGCGCTTCTACACGACCATTGTGATCTCTCAGAGTTATGAATACTTCATCGTATTTGGATATGGAGGAGGACTCAAAAGCCAAACAAGATGCCATGGTTAAATTAATTGAAGTTGTGATGGATTCACAAGGAAACCAAAAGGCTCGCTCGCAGTTCCGTTTTAGAGAGGAGTCAGGTCGATGTTTATCACGTTTCGTCTTTCTGCTTGCGGACAGATGCGCTGACTTGACTTTCCCCATACCGCGTCCTGGTGTGTTTGGCAATGGAGGGGAGGGGAGTTTTTTTTCGGTTGGGGAGGAGAAAAGTAAGGTTAAATGGGAGGGAAAACTGATTTCTCCTGTTTGGATTAGTGGAGAGAATGGGGGAGAAAAAGTTGGGAAGAAAAAACAAATGATGTGGGCCCCATGTTTGTTCCTCCCAAAGTTAGAGAGAAAATGACTTTTCCCGAAATTGTCCGCAGCTAGTGGCTTTAAGAACTTCGAAAAACCCAAGGCAAGAAGCAAATGCTTTGCCAAGTTATGCTCCGCTAAAGACATGATTAATGGCTTTATACACTCCCTATCCACCGATTACTAATTTAAAAATTAAAAGTGTGAGGAACCACCCATATGCTTTATCCTCTCCCTATCCACCGTCTATCAATTTAAAAATAAGCGTCACGGACCACCATATGCAACTTTTGTTTTTTTTATTGTTATTATTGGATATTGGTGCTTGTCTTGACAGTATGTGAGAGAATCGGTGATACTTTTATATCACAGTAAATGACTCTATCCTATGTATGGGGAGTAAATCCTATATGGTTTTATTTATATCCCAAATGAAAGTATTCATGGGTTTCCTTCTTAATGTTTGGTTTGTTTTTCTATGTAAAGGATTCTAATGTATAGTGGAGCTAAGTTAGCCTTTATTATATATCTGTGGTACCCTAAAATAATGGTATGGATGTATTACTATGATTGTGGTGTAGTCTAATATTTTTCTATTGCTTTTCTTAATACAATTGTTTGAAAACATACCTGCTGCAGCAGGGAACAACATGTGTATGATTCCTTCTTTGAACCATATGTTGTAGTGTGAAGTAGGAGCACGAGTCACAAACTGATAAAAGAAAAAGCATGAGGGACCACTGATTCTATTTTATTGTCTTTTCACTAATTTTGGAGAAAGAAAGATGAGACTAGATGAATAAGCTACTGTGCAATTTGTGCCTTTTTTTAAGAGTTGTACAGTCTGTGTTTTTAATATTTTCTTTTTACCTCATTTATTTACTGACATGTGCAAATAATATGCTACTGTTTGCTCTTTATTTCAAAGTTTACGTTTTCATGATTTATTTACTTTCAAGTTCAAATCAATCTCATACTAATTTTGTACCGATATTATAGAAAATGTCATCTAATTAAGTACTACAGTATGTAAGATTAAAGATAGACCCTACATGGAAGCATTGTATTGAAGTACCAAGCAAGACCTAAGGTGGAAAGAAATGTTTGAAATATTTATATTGTGCAAAGGAATTTGTTGGTGGTGGAATCCATCGAAAGAAACAACACCTTGCTGGACAGAAACGTGATACTATAAGCTGTAAAAAGGTGCTTGTTGTTGTTTGCTATCGATTGAAACAAAATTTGAAGGAGATTGAAGATAAGAAAAGTATGAATCAAGATAATTATGAAGAGGACAACCTCTATGGCTCTAGTGCCCCGCTGTTTGAAAGTGATACTCCTAGCCTATAAGATAATTAATGTGGGTTACCTCCTCAAACTTCTTGTGAATCAGTCCTCAGATCAAAAAATAAAACCCAGTCTCTTTTTGCACTAGACTTCGAGTTGATGCCTATCCCGGTCCAACCCGGTCTTTATGCAGCCCTCAATATCCATCAATTCCTAATAACAAACTTTGCCGCCATGGACTTAATTACGAGTTGCAAATAATAAGAGAAGAGAACCTTCATAGGCTAATTTACTCGTGTACGAATATTCTATATATATATATATATATATGGTTCAGACATGAAATAATTGGAAGAAGTTAGAACAATATTATTTGAGTGAGGTTATAATTATAATTTTTTATTTGATCCAAATATATACATTAATATAAATCTTTATAAATATATGAAATATGTTAATTTAAATAAATAAAGTGAGCCGTCTCTAATAATAAACAGCTATAGATCCATAATGAAGGATGAATAGAGTCTCATTATGAACAATATTAGTTTAATAAACGGCCATTTCGGCATCACCTAAATAAAAGTATATATTCCATCCAATTAGTCAATGTATTTAGAAAGATATATTTATAAATATAACATTGTTGTTAAGAACCCCAAAAACATATAGATTGGTTCTGTGTTGTTACATAGGAAGGTTCATATATATATATATATATATAGACTCACTCTCCTATAGAAAGTGGGGGGGGGGGGGAGATTATATTATATATGAATTTGACCCTTTCTCGGTTTTTACTATTAGAGTACTATGTATGTTTAAAAATTAACTTTGAAGTTTCTAGGCAAGTTTCAAAATGACGTTAGTTATAGAGTAATTGATTTTTAAAAATTAAAACAATGTAGTGAAGAGTGAGTTGGCCTGCAGGCAACATTGCTAATTATAATATATGTATCAAGCCTACCCTTTTAGAAATATGTCGAAGAATTTTTTTCAGGATGGGAATGGCCAAAACCGGAACGGGACGGCTATTTTTACATAATATCAATTTAGAAAGACAATGTTACCGTCTTAGCAAGATAAAACTTGTTATTATTATTGTCACTATGTTAATGGAAAAGGATATGGTTCTTTAACAACTAGTCTATATGGTTTAGATTCATGAGATTTTTATGGCCGACAAATTTCAAGATGAGTAGTAAAGTAATTTACAAATGGACCACTAATAAAACAGTCAATTGCATTACATCAGCAACCTTTACATGCAAAACCACCAGTTTAGCTGCCAATAAAATTCTCATCCAAGTCCACTTCATTTGCAGTAAAGAACACTTAATATTCAACTTGAACTTAACACAAACTCAACTAGAAGACAACAATAGGTTTCAACTAAAACTTTATCACAAACTAGATTATTTGGTTTAGTCCTAAGAGCTAGGACAAAGAAGATTCATTATTGAGAACCACACTCCAAAAGCTAGCTGTTGAGGTGGGAGAGTTAAGGCACTTAATTATCCCATCAAGCAACCTATATTACTCGATATAGGACTTTAACAGCTCATATTACCTTGGTTGCTATCAAAGACCCTCTTGTTTAAAAGATTTCTAAGAGATTGCGTACTTGAAGAAGGAAGCCTTTTTTCTTTGGAAAGGCTGTATTCCTGCTACATGTGTCCAGTATTGTCGTTATTATCTCTTTCAAATCACAGTGTGAGTCCATATGCTGAAGAAGGTAATGGAGGATTTCCATGTTCAGAAAACACTGGATCAATGGAGACTACTTTATGGCATTAGGTCATCCATAGTTTTTCCCCTGGATAAGTGGCAATCTGGCAAACAAAAACAACGCCAGTCCATTTCCTCTTTGGTGACTGATAAATCACAATTTTAATATATTTTATCCCACCTTATTCATTTATTTTGGGAATTATTTTAGGCTAATTTGGATTTATTAGATAATATTTGGATAATTAGCCAATTTTGGGAAATAATATAAATCTGAATTGATTATGATATTATTGGGCTCAAAAAGTTAATATCTTAATTGTTATATTGTGATTGAAAAATATTTCCAATTATATAATAAATCACGATTTTATTTGATTCTTGCAGAGTAAGAAAAAGCAGATTAGAAGATCCTACGGTGCAGAACTTTTCTTAGAAACTCAAAAAGAATCCAATGGTAGAATTTTATTGGGCTTTTGGAATTTTAATAGGCCCAAATTAGTACCCAAAACTGTCCCCTCCCTTCTAAAAAATACCCTAGCCGTCACAGACGCAACACACTGTCAGGCGCTCACAGACGCTGAGGGGGGCGGAAGACATGCGCAGTTGTATGGGACGAAAGAGAGAAATTGTGGACACTGTTTAGAGTTAATCAACACATAGTCAATTTCTCTCTCTCTCGTCTTCAATTCACAGCCACGTACAGATTTGTGAAGGAATTGATTCCAAATTCAGTTTTGCGTCTACTGTTCCCTTTTGGAAATTACTTCCAGCAATGGTGATTCTTAACGAGGATTGGCGTGGAACGGATAATTCCACGGCAGCTTAAATCTTTTAGGAGACAATTTAGGAGGAGCATGGAGGAAGCTAAAGCCTAGGAGCTTATACTTAAAGACCATAAGGGAGTGTCTTTCTTTTATCTTTTTATTCAAGACTTAAGATTATTTAGTTTTAAATGATTTTGGGTTGTGTTAATTGAGAACAATCTAGTTTTAGATTGTAAACTTATTTTTATTTGGATTGAATTGATATTTTAGATTTGATTTATTCTTAATTGATTATTGGGATTTTTGTTTGCAAATCTTTATTGTCAATTAGATTATTAATCGAGTTTTCATTATTAATTTAATTGTCGATTTGGGTTTAATCTCTTGATTGTTTAATTAAGGTGATTAATTGTCGAATTGTTTAATTAGGCAATTGTGAACATAATTTCCAAAATTATCTTAAACAATTGAGATTTGTTTTTAATGTATTTAATTAACCACCGCTTTTTCCATTATGAGTTTTCTAGTGGATTAGGTGTTATTAAGCTTGAGGGTTTCCCATGTCTTAATTAGGTGATTAAATTTATTAATTCCAACTTTTGATGAATCTCCCTTTGGTCTAACAAATTAAATGGCTAAGAAAGCTAAATCCATGTGAATCCTAAGTTGTCCCCTTCATCATCATAATTGAATTAAACCTTTGTTATTTGTCTCACTTTTTCTTGATCTTTTTGATTAGCATCTTAATTCCTTTTTCATAAAAAACCCCAAAGATTGCATTCCAATTCATTTAGGTTAGTTTCATTCTCATATAGGTTGTAGAGTCTTTTACATTTTGCATTTAGGTAGTGGAGTCTTGCATTTTAGTTTAGGTTCATTCCATTGCAAATTTTATCACCTAAATTCAATTCTAGAGAAAACCCACATATTGCTCCTTGGGAGAATGACCTAGGTTGCCACTATATTGCATTAGTAGGTTGTCCTAGTTATTAATTGATTGCTTTAGCGACAGAAGCACGCATCAATTTTGGCGCCGTTGCCGGGGAGCAATGGTTAGTCTCTAGATTTGAGTCTTTAGGTGATTTCTTAGGTAGTTGTTATTTGCATTACTTGATTGTTTCCTTAAAAAGAAAAAAAAAATTGAATTGATCCTGTTATGGCTTGGAATGCTTCACCTTATGGAAATTTTTCTTACACTCCTATGCCTTATCATTATGACTATGATGTTGAGCAGATATATGATGCATATTCAAATGTTAATAATCCGGGATATCATGATTACTCAAATCATGGATATGTCAATCAAACTTCACTAAGTCCAGAAGCACGATCAAGATTAGAAAGCAAGTTGGATGCTATGATGGAAATTCTGATGCAACGACAACAACAGATTGATCAGTTGTCCAATGCAATGAACAATCTGAAGAGAAAAGAATTGGAAGTTCGGAGTAAATTTCCATGTGGTAATATACTTTTACCTTCTAATGATCTATACCCTTTTTCTTCTACCACTTCAAATGATGGGATAATTGATACATTAGCTGAATATCCATGCACTAATGTGGTTTCTGAATTGACTTGCTCCATTGATTTAGATCATGTTGAACCTTGTGACTCATGCATTAATGCTTATTCATGTGCCTCTTGTCCTATGAATTCCATTTATTCTGATAATGAGGTTGATGAAGAGATTGTTGTTGCACCCTCTGACACTATTGATTTTAAAGATACCCTGCTTAACACTAATCATGATGATGCTTTAATCGATGAAAATAATACCTCTATTGAGGCTATTGATACTACTCATGATCTTGACATGACTATTGTTAATGGGGATTCTATTAAGGATAAGTATGGGGGAAGCCTTGATTTGGATGAGCATTTAGATAGTAAGAGCATAATGCATCATGATGTTTCACATGTGGAATTTGTCTTGAGTGATGATTTGAACAATCATGGTGAGACCATTTTGAGTGATCACTTGATTCATCCCTTAGAGAACTTGCCTCTTACCGAGGAGAGTCATATTGATTTTGTGGGTTGTTCAAAATATTTGGAAGTTCCAACACTTTCTGTTGATCAATTTCTCTTGGGATCTTCCCTGATTCTTGATAAGTTCCTTTTTATTAAGCATATCCATATGGGACAAGGTACTGCTTGGTGGTATGATTTTGTGCAGGTACATGGATTGCTTCCTCCCATCCAGACACCTTCTATGCTTGAGTTGAAGTGTTATATGAGGATCTTAAAGAAGGAGATATTTGCTGAACATTGGAAGCGAATACCACTAGTGCTTTCATGTGACTTACAACCAGACAAAGGAGAGGAGCCATATATGCTACTTCATTTGGATATTCAATCTTTTGATATTCCGGTCGTACTCCTTCCTTACTCTTTTACTTGCATTGCTTGTTCTTGTTTGTTAGATCTATCTTTTGCATTGAGGACAATGCAAGATTTAAGTGTGGGGGAGGGATTTTGCTCCTACTCTTGGTTCTTGTTCTTTGTTTTTAAAATGAGAAAAAGAAAAATATTTTGGACTTTACTTTGGTTTCTGTTCCTTGTTTTCAAGAAAAGAAAAAAAAAAAAAAGCTTTTTCCATGTTCCTCCCAAGTTACCTCCCCAAAAGAGTCTAAGCTACCATCACGACCTTCCCTCCGTCATGCCCCAAGCAGTGATTCATGGCCATCCAATTAATTGGTGAAGTGTTGTAGATTAATGGCCGTGGGACCCGTGGCACAAGAAAAAGAAAGGAATTGAGATGGAGTTGTGTCTGTGCGAATGTGAATTGAAGAAAAGGGCGAGAGATATTGTTGAGGTGAATAATGCCGAAAAAGCAAGAGAGCTTGTATCCTTCCTTGTTCCAGCCTCCGACCTCCGCGTGCGTGTGTTCGTGCGTCTCGGCCCCCGCCGCTATGCATTCTTGATTTGAAAAGTAATTGATCATGCTTTGAGTTAATAGACTAAGTGGCAATAGATTTGACTTAGGTAAATTTAGGCTAGCAATCATATAGACCTAGTGAGATTCTGAGCCTAATGCATTTTTTTTCAGTGTGTACCCCCTATCTCTTTACTTGATCTAGAACTTGACTTGAATCTTATTTGAGGCCACATTTTATGCATATGTATTCATGAAGATGATAAAGGCATTCATTTCATTTTAGCCAGAAAAGCCAAACAGCTTATCCTTTCCATACATGTACCCTTTGTTTAGCCCCTTTGAGCCTATATTTTTTTTTTCTTTTCTCACCCCATAGCACCAAAAAAAAAAAAAATCCTACCCTTTTGAATGTCTTAGGAATTGAAGAGCATTGCATTATATCTATTTTGGATGGAAGAACATGTATAAAATTAGGAATTGGGTCATTGTGAAAAGTATGATATGTTATCTTGAGGAAAAAAAAAGAAAAAAAAAGAGCAATAAGATTCCGCTCCGCTGGTTTAAGCTGTGCTTAGTAACCGGGGGTCTTCATCACCAATGTTGATCTTCGCGTCAAACAGCTAGTAAGAGCTATGAGCGTGCTAGTAGCGTATTGGTGCTATTGAGTTATAAATGTTTGAGTAACTGGGCCTTTGTATCACCAATATACATGTTCGCGTCAAAAGAACATATATATAACAGCCCAAGAGAATTGTAAAAATAAAAAAGAAAAAAAAACAGAGAAAGAAAAAAGAAAAAAAGAAAAAAAAAAGAGAAAGAAAAAGTAATGACTCAGTTCAAGTGTGATTTGGTTTCTTTCATCATGTTTCATCCTATTGCATCATTCTCTTCATCTTCTAGGGTATTCAACTTTGTTTCTCCAAACACTATACCCTTCTTTCTTAACCTTAACCCCATTACAACCTAATAAAAGTCCTTTGGATTTATGTTTGCATTTGCTTTGCTAGTGGTGGAGAACTTAGATCCTTGTCAAGCCTATGGAAAAAGTACTAGATATGGTGGATTTGAGTGTAAACACAAGCTTATACACTTTTGAGTGATGAGAGACATACACATATCCTTGGTGAGAGATTTCTAGCTTAGATATTCCTTTGTCAAGTAAATTGCCATGAAGTTTGTTTTCTTGAGTCATGAGAAAATCACTTGGATGAAAGAGGTGTTGAAATGCTTTTGTTTACTTTTTACTTGTGATTGGAACATTTACTTTTGAAGTTTTGTTTTATTTTATCTTGTTATACTCCCTTGGTCTTGATTTGTTTTGCCCAGGAGTGCAAATGATAAGTGTGGGGGAGTTGATAAATCACAATTTTAATATATTTTATCCCACCTTATTCATTTATTTTGGGAATTATTTTAGGCTAATTTGGATTTATTAGATAATATTTGGATAATTAGCCAATTTTGGGAAATAATATAAATCTGAATTGATTATGATATTATTGGGCTCAAAAAATTAATATCTTAATTGTTATATTGTGATTGAAAAATATTTCCAATTATATAATAAATCACGATTTTATTTGATTCTTGAAGAGTAAGAAAAAGCAGATTAGAAGATCCTACGGTGCAGAACTTTTCTTAGAAACTCAAAAAGAATCCAATGGTAGAATTTTATTGGGCTTTTGGAATTTTAATAGGCCCAAATTAGTACCCAAAACTGTCCCCTCCCTTCTAAAAAAATACCCTAGCCGTCACAGACGCAACACACTGTCAGGCGCTCACAGACGCTGAGGGGGGCGGAAGACATGCGCAGTTGTATGGGACGAAAGAGAGAAATTGTGGACACTGTTTAGAGTTAATCAACACATAGTCAATTTCTCTCTCTCTCGTCTTCAATTCACAGCCACGTACAGATTTGTGAAGGAATTGATTCCAAATTCAGTTTTGCGTCTACTGTTCCCTTTTGGAAATTACTTCCAGCAATGGTGATTCTTAACGAGGATTGGCGTGGAACGGATAATTCCACGGCAGCTTAAATCTTTTAGGAGACAATTTAGGAGGAGCATGGAGGAAGCTAAAGCCTAGGAGCTTATACTTAAAGACCATAAGGGAGTGTCTTTCTTTTATCTTTTTATTCAAGACTTAAGATTATTTAGTTTTAAATGATTTTGGGTTGTGTTAATTGAGAACAATCTAGTTTTAGATTGTAAACTTATTTTTATTTGGATTGAATTGATATTTTAGATTTGATTTATTCTTAATTGATTATTGGGATTTTTGTTTGCAAATCTTTATTGTCAATTAGATTATTAATCGAGTTTTCATTATTAATTTAATTGTCGATTTGGGTTTAATCTCTTGATTGTTTAATTAAGGTGATTAATTGTCGAATTGTTTAATTAGGCAATTGTGAACATAATTTCCAAAATTATCTTAAACAATTGAGATTTGTTTTTAATGTATTTAATTAACCACCGCTTTTTCCATTATGAGTTTTCTAGTGGATTAGGTGTTATTAAGCTTGAGGGTTTCCCATGTCTTAATTAGGTGATTAAATTTATTAATTCCAACTTTTGATGAATCTCCCTTTGGTCTAACAAATTAAATGGCTAAGAAAGCTAAATCCATGTGAATCCTAAGTTGTCCCCTTCATCATCATAATTGAATTAAACCTTTGTTATTTGTCTCACTTTTTCTTGATCTTTTTGATTAGCATCTTAATTCCTTTTTCATAAAAAACCCCAAAGATTGCATTCCAATTCATTTAGGTTAGTTTCATTCTCATATAGGTTGTAGAGTCTTTTACATTTTGCATTTAGGTAGTGGAGTCTTGCATTTTAGTTTAGGTTCATTCCATTGCAAATTTTATCACCTAAATTCAATTCTAGAGAAAACCCACATATTGCTCCTTGGGAGAATGACCTAGGTTGCCACTATATTACATTAGTAGGTTGTCCTAGTTATTAATTGATTGCTTTAGCGACAGAAGCACGCATCAGTGACTTATCCTAGGACTTTGCTTCTTTAAAGCAATTTCTCCTATCTCAAAAGATCTATATAGTAATTACTAGAATTATTACGAGCAAAGCTGCTATTAATGTACATGTTTCCATTATGCTTAAGGTTGTTAGTATTGGAAAATTTTGACATATTTCGCTAATGGCTTACAGTGCAACTAGAGGAGCACATCGTCCTATTATGAATCTTCATGAGAGAAGTCTAAGCGTTCTAGCATGCCGCTATGTGGACGAGGTTATAATTGGAGCACCATGCATGGGAAATGTCAAGGGATATGGTTGGTTCGTAAACTCAGTAGTTAAATTGTTTTGCAATGTTTCTTTGTTCATGCAGTTAATGTTACTGAGATCAATATTGATCATTTAATGGAGGAAATAATTGAATCGATGTCTATGTATTATGAATGTATTTAGAAATATTAAACTTTAAACTGAATGACAATTAGTACATGACATTTTTTTTCCATGTTTTGAATTTTGAGCCTCTGTTTAGGTGATTTTAATTGCTAGCGAAATGAAGTATGGGAGTAGGGCCTGAGGGAACTAGAATCCTTCCATTCTTTCATAACATATCTTTTTTCTTCAGATGAAACAAACATGTGGATTAGCTTGTTCTATGCATGTTTTACAGTAGCCATGTTTCGATTGTTGTCTGCAAAGCAGCAAAACGTGTCTTCTGAATGCTGAGTAGAGTTGGCTAAGATGTCTTGCTAGGTTCAGTAGCAAAGATGTAGCTGCTATTTAGCTTAATATGTTTGAAGAGATCTCTAATTCAATATAAAGTGTAAATGCTTTTCAGTTTATAATATTTTCAAAAGTAGTAGTTAAGTAACTACGCATACATTCATTATTGTGATGTACTGATGGTTGAATTTCTGTTGAGAGCAGATCACAACATTTAACATCTCATTAGTTGTCCATGGTACCATAGCAGAAAATAATGCTCTTCAGAAGGCAAGTTTGCATATTTTATACCAAATTCTGATTTATGTACTGTTATTACTGCTTATTCCTGATGAAGGTAAAGTTTCATGGAAGAATACTCTTATTTTATTGTGAACAATCTGAATTACAGTGCGCAAGAACCAAAAAATAAATAGTTACCAGAGCAAGAAGATAGCACGCAGGCCATGCTCCAGATAAGGGAAGAAAGAAGAAAATAAAACACAATAATTTGGGTAATAAACGCCTAACTATAAACTAAAGAAGGTAAGAAAGGGTAACAGAGGAGGTAAAGAAAAAGTATCTGTTGCAAGAAATCTGGGGATTAAAAGAAGATTTGGGTCAGTAATTTTTCATGCCAGATCTGGAATGTTTTCCGGATTCGGTCACCCTTAATTATTTAACCAAATCAGTCTCCAATCCTTATAGATTTCAAACCCAGGTGCCAATAGAAGGCAATAACTTGCTTTTGTTATGTATAAAATTACACTATTTAGGTGGCTACTGACACTGGTTTTTCATGCAGGAAGATAGTAATCCATATGCTGTTCCCATCAGCATGGGCATCTTCCAAATCTTAGAAAGCCCTCGAGATATCACAACAACTACAATAATTAGAAGGATTGTAGCAAATCATGAGGCGTACCAGGTAATTATCTTTTTCCATACGTTCTGTTACTTAAGTTCTGCTCATTGTACTCGTCTTGCTGCATTTGTGATACCATTGGAAACTTTTATGTTTGCGCTTCTTTTTCTTGAATTGAATTGTTGCCAAGATGGGATTTGAACCTCAGATCTCAGGAAGTTATGAGCCTTGCAAGGTAACAACCTGCTTTAGTGCATCCTTCCATCATACATGTACTGATAGGAGCCGATTTATACAAAATGGTCACAGAATGCCTCTTGCAATTGATTATCCTAGAAGAATAGAAAAATGGAGAGACATTTTCATTCTTACTAACTTGATTTTGGTGCTTCGTGCAACAAACATGCATAAACCATTATTCACCCGTGTTTTCCCTATCTTCCTTATGATGCTCCATTCATAACGCACATGGGTTCCAGTCTCTAACGACAATCTAGTCTCCCACGTCCGTGACCTCCGACATCGTTCACTAGTGCAAAATACTAATTTAACTACATGATTTTACATCAGTTACTTAAAGAACCAAAGTGATAATTCATGTGACATGATTTTGCTTCTGTTTTACATGTAACTGACGCCGTAATATACAATATGACATCAGTTACTTGAAGAACAAAAGTGATAATTCATGTGACATACATTCGCTTCTGTTTTAAGTGTAACTGATGCCGTAATATATTCATTTGTCACACATCTATTATGGCGTCGGTTTAGTTACAATGCGAAGCCGTAATATATTTATTTACGACGTTATATCTTAAGCAACTGACTCCATAATATATTCATTTACGGCGACATATCTTAAGCAAGTGACGCCATAATATATATTTTTCGCTACGGCTAATTCCGCTACACCCTAAATACTGTAGCGAAAATGTAATTTTAACTGATGCCAAATTAACTTTTTGCACTAGTGGTTTCATTCCTCTCTTTCAAGTTCCAAGTCAAGCTTCCCTAGATTATATGAGAATCCATAAAGGAACAAATCATACTAACAATTCGAACCAAGAAATCAATATATTAAATCTATAATCCACCAATCAAGCTATAGGAAAATGATAGCACATCTATGCTCCTTGATTGTGAATCGAAAAATCATGAGCCAGAAGAGAGGGAGTGACTGGTTTCACCAAATCTTTAAACCCATATTTGTTCGACTTCACCCAAATGAGAGTGAGAAGACAGCCTTTACGGGGGAACTACCAGGACATAAAAAAACTCCCACGAGCTTCATCTCAAGGAGAAGACGGAAGAGGAAAATTACGGTAGGGAGAGATAGAGAGGAGTAACTATTTTTTTCCCCATAAAAAAGTAACAGTTCTAATTTTTTAAACAAGGGTAATCTAGTCTTTCTATAATGTATGAATCATTATTAAATAAAATTAATACAATCATTCCCTTCCCTTACTTCATACCAAACATTATTTTAAAGCTTCAATCATAGTGTTAATCCCAATCCCAGTCTCATTCCATTCACAATCCATCAAATTTCAAGCCTTCGTACCAAATTGGGCCTAATTGCCCAACAAAACACAAATCAGTGATAAAGAATATCTTCAAAATAGCAGCATTAGTAAGGCATGAGGCATCTAAAAGAAAAACATCCAAACAAGCAGCTTCTAGAATTGTGGGAAATAAAATAAATAAAAGCCATGACCAGAAATGAACACCAATCTGACAATGATGAAAAATCAGCTTAATCGAAATTTTCATCTCAAGCTTACTGAAAAATGAAAATACATCAGGCACTGAAACAAAAAATCAGACATGCACCAACAAACCCCTACCCCCAAAAAATTATTTTCCAGTTTTCCCTACATGGGAGAAGAGGAGATCAGTAGTTCAAACAATTATGATTATCGAGGGCTTATCTCATGTTTTGATTTCTTACAAGATCCAATGAGCATATAAGACTCACCAAAAACAAAAAGTATACAAATACAGGATCAAATAATCACCAAGTAATAGTCATGCGCAGGAGAATCATGGATTGTAAGAATACATCAACTGGCAATCGGCTGATCTATTTTTGAGTTTAAAAAGATTCACCTCCAGGACAAACTGCAATACTAACTGTCAAAAATACAAACAGTAAGCTCTAACAATATCTACCTGCAGGAAAATTCTCAAAACAATATCAAATTGTAATTTATTGGCCTCAACCTATAGAATATAGTTCTCTTTGCCTCAAATAATCCTTTTACTCCATAACTGCTACTCCTCCAGCAGCTTTAATTTTTTCTATCATGTCATTTGCTTCTTCTTTAGTGACCCCTTGTTTGAGCACAACTGGTACTTTTTCAACTAGATCTTTGGCCTCTTTCAAACCCAGGTTGGTAAATGTTCTGACCTCCTTAATCACCTTGATCTTTGCAGCAGCATCAAATTTTTCCAACTTGACATCAAATGCTGTTTTCTCTGCTTTTTTCTCCTCAGCCTTTGGTCCAGCCGCGCCACCTTGTGGAGCCATGTCCATGCCTTCAGTTGAAATTGGCTGCAACTTTGGAAGCCTTAGTCTTTCTGCCAAAGTAGGCATAATTTGGCGGCGTTCTTCATCAGGTAGTGCTGCAATTCGTTTTGGCCTTTGGATCTCTGGGTACAAAATCAGGTTGGAATGCACGAGAATTCCCAAGTGCACATACACTAGGCAGAGTTTGGCGGCGAGGAAGTAATCTGGAAATTACAGTGAACCTCATGTTTTCGTTCAATCAGGATTGTGATTCATACAATCAAAATGCAGGGGAAAGTTCCCCTTCCAACATTGTATTTGACCTCACCCCCTGTCAAATTTCAAAATCACTTTCCTCGATTAATAATTGAGAAGCCACAAGATCATATGGCAAACCACAAGTCATGAGATACAGGATAATTCATACAAGTGCAGATGCTCATATCATATCAACATTCTACCGAGTTATTTTCATAGAGAAGAGGAGAGTATCATCATGGAGCATCAGAAAATAGCTGCAAATAATAACACACCCATAAAATACCATGTCCCTTATAATCTAATTAATCAGAATTATTAAAGTCACAAGCATAATAGCCTAAACAACGTCTCTGGATGATAAAACTGTCAAGAAATCACATGGAAGATAGAACACTGATATTCCCAATTTCCCACTAAGGGGCGGAAGTAAAGTCCTACTTCCAAGTACACATACTTAATAATACATGTCTTGTCCAACTCATTTGAAAGCATGGTGAATATTTTTGACAATGATCAATCGTCTTCATTTAAACCAACCAGATGCCTTTAGATGAGAACCAACGAAATCTATTTAACTCAGGAATTCATATTAAAACCTACTTCTTTCAGTGATTGAACAATACCACTGCCGCAGAAAGTCTTCAACATATATCCATATGCATTCATTCATTCAGTCCCAAGAACGCAAAAATGTGATTCAAATAAAGAACCCTACTTGCATTCTTTTTACCAAAAGGAATCAGTGCATAGACAAATATAGATAAAAGTTCAAGAAATGGAATTAATGGCCATAACCGAGTTAAAAAAGGCCAGATAAAAAATTTAACTTAACACTGTTATTACAAAAATCAATTGCAGGATAAATTTGAGACTGCGTTGGACAAGTATACGGCCGTTCAAAAAGATCCCCTGTTGTTCCATAAAAACACACGGTTTTTTTCCAGACTCGGGTTCAAATATCCAAATGATTTGTCGTTCGCTGTTTGCTTACTGGCTTTATATAATTCAGAAAGTACTAGTTTTATCGAAGCCTCATGTTCATCTCTCTTTTCAAAACATGCTATTCGATAATGCCTATCTAGCATAGCCCCAGCTAGCCTGAGTGAGCATTCAAAAAACGAGGTTCATACAGAAGCAAATAGAATCCAAAAACAGATCATTCCAAGTATTTACTTATTTGGCCGACGAGAGAGCTACGCCGACGATGTCTGATCTGAAGCGATGAGTCACTCTGTCTAAGTGAAAGACCGACGGAGAGTGAGGCTGAATATTGGGAAGAGGGTGGGTGCTAGATTTAGTTCTCAACCACCACTAAACGCACCGTATCGTGCGAATTTATCAAGTATTTAGGTCTGTTATAATATTTAAAAACATAGAAGCCAAATAAAAAATAATGATATTTAAATTCAAAGTATAAATTCAAGGATAATTAATAAGTCTCAGAAATTTTGTTATAAATAAACTTTAAATACGATTTGATTCATATTTTTTTGCGCACGTATTTTTATATATTATTGTGTTTATATATTATATAAATAAATATTTATATAACTATTCTAAACTATATTATTAGCCATTAAGGATATTTTAGTTGTTTTGGCTAATTGATATCTTAAATATGTTTAATATAAATTGAATTATATATTATAAAAATGCTGTCATTTAAATTGCTTTTTTCCCCTGGACTTGGTCAATTGTGATACCCTTCTTCTTACTTATCAATTTCCATTTTCATTTTCATGAAAAATAGTTTGTGTATGGCCCTTAAAATTTACCAAATTATATTGTTGTACTTGGAAGTCTGATGAACCAACGCACTTCATATGTCATGCTAAACAAAGGAAATAAAGTGAGGAATTTTTATTGCAACACTTTAATTTTATTTATAAGAGTTTCATTTTGTCGTGAAATTCCCATCATTTGAAATATTTTTAAGAGATAGAGTCAGAAAATGGAATAAAGTTATCATTAGTCTCATTTCTGCATTTATGCTTATTTACAGGACATAGAATAAGTTGATCAGCTAATAACTTCATGATCTGGTGGCACATGTAACCTCCTGTGTAAAGGAAGTGTTTTGAATCCAATGTCATTTGTAACTTCAAGTAGTACAATTTAAGGAAAAAAAAAAAAGAATAAGGCTTATCCTTCATTCCTTCTTAGCACTTATGATGATTCTCTTCATTCAGATTATGTAACTCCTGCTTGATGAAGCATATATATATGCAAAACAAGAACCTAAAAATTAACAGTAAAATTATGGCAAGCCTTATGCCGTCAAAAGACATTTACAAAGGTATTTACATATCATTGTCCATCAATAGATCAATAGAAACCTCGTTCTGCAAGTTTTATACATGTTCCTAATAACACAGTTAAATGGGTTATAGATTAAGCAGTAATATACAGTAGAATGAAACTGAGTTTGGAGTCAAGGTTTTGAAAAGCAGTAACAAAGATCATTCAGAATTAATAAGAAGCCATGCCTTTTGTTGTATATAATGAAGGTGCACATGTGTATATATATATGTTGTGAATTTAATTAAGAGCACAAAAGGGGAGTATAGTAGTGCTTAGTATGAATACGATCCAAGACAATAACAAAGGCCATCATAAGGTGAGGTTGAAAACCAGGTTGAACAACGAGGTTGAACACATCATCACCAAGAATCACCGTCTTGTTCACTCTCTTCCTAGAAATCTTGGCTGCCCCGTGTCCTTTGCTGTTTCTGATAACACAGTTTCTCCTCCTGAAACATCCTTGTACCTTAAAATCTGGTGCCTCATCATGAGATTTACAGCCTTGGCCTTGTCCTGTTGATGTTCCCATGAACACTTGAGCTTCATCATGATCATTGTTGTCTCCTCCTCCATTAAATACCATTGACCCACTTGATCTCATGCTGAATAAAGCCTTTGGCTTTGCCCCTTCACTACTCTCACTGCTTTTACTTCTTCTTCTGCAACTTCCTTCTCCTTTGTATGCATTCCACTGCATGCTGAATATCTGTCACATAATCAACAACTCAACATCTAGAATTAATATTCTCAGATTATATATATAAACAGCCATGATTCATTTCTTGGATGAAATCAACAACTTTATATATAAAATCTTGTGATATCTATTTAAAAGCCTATTTAATAAAAACGGGCCGGGTAATCATATCATTAAATTAATATGCGTAATTACACTAACACTCATTCAATTAATACCCCTTAAAGCAATCTCCTTTTCTGAAAAAACCATTACAAATTATTTCCTAGTATAAACAATTTCCATTTACTCCAGAAAGTTTGAACTCTTGAATAATAATTGCGGATTAAAATTATGCATTCCCCTTCCAAATGATCTAAATTTATTGGGATATTATTCCCATTTAATTCTTGATTTTTATTATTAGGGTATAAAGATAAGGTAATAAAGTAAATTGAATTTGACAATAGACATTAAATCCTGGATTCAATTAGATTGCATTTGAAAATAGATATTAATTCATGAATTAAAAATCATAATTACCTAATAGACATTTGGAGGCTATAAAAATAATTATGTGTGGGATGTAAATGTTTTTCCCTTCATATCCAAAACCAATTTCGGACAGTTTTTTTACAATGATAATAAAATCACTTCCATTTAACTTTTAATGTCAATGTCACGTGTTTATTACTCTATTAAGATATTTTGATAATCATACTCCCTAACATTATGTCTCTGCATATACTATTATCGCAATTAACATTTTCAAGTATAATATTTCCTCGTACAATGTATAGAGAGATATAACTTGTTTCATAAAAAAACTGTTATGAGCTATACATATGAAAGCCTTACAATAGAACAATGGGTTTATAAATTCAAGATGTCCCTCTGGCCCACTTGCTAGTCTTTAGGTAAGAGCACACCCCATAACCTTAGAAAGACTACCCATGAAGGCTAGGTAGGATGGAAGTATCCTTATAAGTCCCACATCGAGAGTACCACAAGAGAAATAGAGTTTATAAGTTTAAGAGACACGAAAAGTTAGACTTTGGATAAAAGTATTTGATAAGTCTAGGAAGGGCTACCCATAGAGGTTCTGATTGGTAGGAAAACGAGTAAAGTACTATGGTGAGACCCATAGAGTCTCTTTTAAGACTTGAGCTCATATAACAAAAACTTGTCCAAAAATTATCGATGTAATGAAGGTTAAATACTCAGGTAAGCAAGTCGTTGCCGGCACCTTCCATGAGGATGGCAGAGGAGTTGTTTCTGGAGTAGTTATCGACTCGGAAGGCGAGCTTTCCATGGTGATCAAAGACGGTGAAGCCATCGGTGCCTTGGAAGCTCATGGTGGATCTCTTCCACACAGTGAGAACACAAGGCTGATCATGATGATGATGAGCCTTGATCTCTTTGGACATCGACTGATCTTGGCCTTGTTGATGATGATGGCGGCTGGGATGAATTCTGGTGGACATGGCAGGAGGACAAGAACAAGAACGAGATGACATGAAGAAGTTGAGAATGAAATATGAAAGAATGTGTGATGTGATGAAGGCTTATAAGTAGTGTTAACTCGGAAAGAGGGAGGGAATAGTAGGAAACATGAGTTTCTCAAGTGGGGCCCTCCTTTCTGCCACTAATAGTGGTTTTGCTGCTTATGCGCTCTGCCCTTTGCCCCTTTTCATTATTTTTCCCTGTCTCTCTTTTTTTTTTTTTTTGAATGAAATACTGAAATTCATTAAGTTATAACTAAAAACTTAATACAATCAGAAGGGGGAACCCCTAATCAATCATCAACGACCGCCTCCGCCCCTGTCTCTCTTTTAATCACATCTACTCGCCCATCAACTATAATAATTATGTATCATTATAGCCAATAAAAAGCGATATAGCCATTTGGTTCTATTTATAAAGTATTTTTAGCTTGTTTTATATATATCAAGAAAAACCTTAAATTTTATTAACTCAATCATAACAAATTTTTAACTTTATTCTTATTTAATATATATTGTATCCCATAAGAACAAAGTTAACACAATAATAAATGAAGGGAAAAAATGCGCTACATTAATTTATTTGAGAAATTTAATGAGATACCTTATAAATAGGATCAAAAAACTTCTTCTCTCTTTCAAATAGAATTACTTCTAATACGAGGATATCCATGTTTAGGAAAAAATTCTTCTCTTTTTACCATATAAATAGGACCAGAAGTGTGTGTGTATGAAGTTGACATTTTCTGTCTGCCAAAAAAAAAAAAAGTAAACATTTTCTCTTTATCCTGGCCTAAGGTTAGAAGCAGATTATCCTTTTGTTTCTTCATATACCACACCTCACCCTTAGCACCTAAGCTAACTTCAGATTGGGAAAATTCTAGAAAACTATCTTAAAAATTTGAAAATTACAAATCAATGATTTCCTACTAAAATGAGTTGTCAATTGTTAATCAAGTGTAATTGATGGAAAACAAAACTAATTTCGAATTTTGATATTTTGAAAGTGATTTTTATTTTGAAAATTTCCCCATCAATTATGACAAAAAGTTGACATACCTGTATATGCGGAGACTATGGACACCAAGACCATTTTGATCTAAACACAGTGGTAGCTAGAAAGAATATACTCTACCTCTAAAATATTGTTGAGAGTAATGGGTAGACCAATCTCAATTAAGCTGCTACATATATACTACCTCTAATTGTAAAGATAGAACTTAGTTTATAGTGTAATTAAGAACCGGAGGAGTAATTAAGAGTTAGGTTTCAAAACAAATCCAAACCACTTTCTCAAGCAATGAGAATCCTTTATGCTTTTAATAAGGTCCCCTCTCAAAATAAAATCGCCTCAACCCTTATTTGTGCCAATCAATCTCTACTTATTATTGTGTTTTCTCAATGCCAACAAAAGTTTATATATATATATATATATATATTGAAGTGTTATTAATTTTTCCCTTTATCTTATTTGGAAAAGTTAAAAGGAAAAAGAAAAAAAAAGAAAATATCATAATTATTAGACAACGAGCATTAACAAAGGGCGTATGTGGGAAGCAAATGTCCCTTTGTTTTCTAACATTAAATTGTATAAATGAAATGATTATGTTTACAATAAACTTGCTAAAAAATCAAATCCTAATCTCTTAAGCCATCATCAAGTCTGCTTTTTATTGCAAATTAATTATCACACGTTCCAAATTATGTTTGTATATGTTGAATCACACAAGTTGGTAATATGATTGCCATTATGAGTGTGTGTGTGTGTTGGGGGGGGTTGCGAGATATTTTAATTATTAATATAATATATTTATTATTTATTAATTAGGTTAATTAAAATATCCTGAGTGTGGCCCGTTAGTCATATCTAGGCCCAACTATAGGATTAGGGTAAGAGCGGACTGACTATTTATTTTATTTCTGATGGTGAAATAAATGATTAAGGATTACAGCCGTCTAAACTGAGCGTACGTGTGAAAACCCTAGCTGCTCTTTGAGGTTCCCTGACTGGCGACGACTCTCACACCAGTTGCCATCCTGTGCCTTACGGTCAGTCAGAAGAGTTACCTGTCAATCTTTTCTTCTGACTCTTTCTGTTTTGCAGTCTGATTTCCCAGTGTTCGTGAACTCCTTCTGTTTAGAGAAAAGCTATGGCGAGAGGTATTTATTAAGTCTTCCGCTGTAACTTGTAGAATATGTTGTGCTATGATTATCGTGATGTAATTGATAATTAGCATGATATATTCCAACATGTGATATTAGAGCCTCGCTCTCTGACCCTCTGCCTCTTTTTCTTTGATTTGGGATGTTTCAAATATGGAATTTAATTGAATCTACCGTAGTAATTTCTACACGGGTTCCATATCTGAAATCAGAGATCACGATTTATTAAATCAATTACTGCCTCATTAGGTTTTCGAAGGAACTGTGTTTTTGGGATTATGTTTTTCGATATAGTTCTGGATTTGCTTTCACTAAATCACATTTTCGGTTCTATGGGTTTCGTGGTTGTACCTTCTAAATTTGTGATTTTTTATGGCTTCTCCATTTCTGTCTCGCCGTCATCACCGTCGGAACCTCCGGGTTTCATTTTCGAATCTGAGAACTTTGTTTTAGAAAAAAGGTTGTGATTGCGATTGTTGATTTGCTTCGCATATCCTTCTTATGATTGAGATTGATGCATTTTCTATAAAATCCGTCGGAGAGAACAACCGCTTTTAGAACCTTCGTTTTTGTTTTCTTCGAATCTGAGAAAATCTTGCTTTTAATCGATGTTTATTGCACATATATTGGATTGTATTATGTTTTTATGCATTTTTGATGAAAACCGCCGTGAGACGCCACCGTTTTGAGCCCTCCGATCGCCGGAAAGCACCGCCTGAAATTGCGGGTTGCGGCGGCCCAACCGGGTCGAAATCGGGTTGGCGGGTCGGGTAGGGTTTTGCCGAAATGGGTGGGGAAGATGACACAAACAATGGCGTTTTAAGTCACTCAAAACGTCGCCGTTTCGGGCCTTGCAGGAGAGCCTCCCCCCCGCGCTAAAACGGCGTCGTTTCAGTCCTAGTGAAACGTTGCGTTTCACTTATTCGTTTGGTGGACCGGACGCGTTTCTGGGCTGGGCGTGCGCTATTGGGCCGAAATTAAAACTATGGGCCGACGTTAACGCGTTTTTGGGCTTTAATTTAATTTTTTTTATTTTGTTCCTTGCATTCTCGTTGATGCAGTTGGGCCAAATTAGCTGGGCTTCTGTAAATTTTTTTTAAGGCATGTTGAAGCGTTCTGGGCCGAAACAAAAAAAACATTTCTTCTGGACCATTACGTATTTTTGTTGAATTCTGGGCCCTATCACATTTTTGTTGCTTCTGGACCATTAATTTTAAAATATCCAGAAATAAATATTGGGCCTATTCGGTTTTTGTTTTTCTGGGCTATGGTTTTTGAAATTCCAGAAAACTTTTTTGGGCCTTTTCTCAGACATATCTTCACTGTTTAATTAAATACTTTTCTGTTTTATATATTTTTCTAATTAATGACTTTAAATTGTTTAAATTAGTGACAGTGGTTAATTTTGGCATTTTCACATACAGAAAAATTTGTAAAATTGTTTTCATAAGTTAATTAATTGTCTAACATTTTGAAAATAGCTTTAGACAATTATTTAAAAATTCAAAAAATTTCGCAAAAATTGAAATTTGAGTTGAAAGGTGCCAAAATTAATTACCTAAACAATTTTGAATACATAAAACAGTGGGAGGGATTTAATTAATTATTTACTGGATTTATTAAATTGATTAATCTCTCCATTATAATGTGCATATTTTGATTTAAATGCGCTTATATGATATTTGTGACTAGCATGCTACTTTTTCAAGGAATAGCCACAACATCCTTTAGTTTTGCATGTAACTTGATCACATGTGGAACTTATAAAATATCTAATTGTAATTAAATATAGAATTGTAATTGTTCTTTACCCACAGGTAGACGATTATGATTATATATTTAATTAGGGTGAGATAGTTTGGTCTTATATTTTCTAAGTTGCCTACAGGTATTAGGAAATGTAAATTATACACTCTAGGCCCACCAATTTGAGATAAATGCATGCAATGCTAAGTTCTTTGCCCACAGGTAGAATTTAGTGATATGCATTTATATATATTGCATGTTTCCATTAGTGCATAACATGCATACAAAAGGCACAAAATTCGTGATTGTCTCAAATATTTATCTTGTGAGCTAATTTAAGTTTTTAAATTGCAGCACCTACTACTTTCCCTAATCTTTTTGCTGATACTACTGGCAAAATTGTGCTGGATGGTACTAATTACCATGAATGGAGAGAGGACATAACTTTACAGATTGATATGCTGCACATGCATTTTGTAATGGAGAAACCTAGACCTCCCAAATCAACTAACAAGTCAACTAAAGATGAAATTGACTATCAGGAGCGCTGGGAGCACTACAATCGCATGTGCATGTCATATATTAAGACCAGGATCCAAAGAAGCATTAGGGGAGCAATTCCCAAATGTGAAACTGCTAAGGAGTTTCTGGAAGCTGTGGACAAACATTTAAGCCAACTGACAAACAGATGGGTGGTTCCATCATGTCAGAGCTGTGTGCCATGAAGTTGACAGGTACTAATGGAGTCAGACAACATATCATGAAGATGAGAGACTTGTCTTCTCAGCTGAGGGCCTTTGACATGGAACCAACAGAGCAGTTCCTAATGCATCTGGTACTGAACTCCCTTCCTTCTCATTATGATGCCTTTAAGGTCTCCTATAACACACATAGGGAAAAATGGACAATTGATGAACTGCTGTCCATGTGTGTTCAGGAGGAAACTAGGCTTCAAATGAGTGGTAGGGAGGCATCTAGGGCAGCTCATTTGGCTGAAAGTTCCAACAGGAATGGTGCCAGGGGCAACAAGGACAAGCAGAAAAAGAAGAAAAAGATTCCTGCTGTGCCATCCATTAAGAAAGCTGAAGCTATTTGCTTCTTCTGCAAGAAGAAAGGGCACATGAAAGATGAGTGCCTGAAGAGGAAGGCATGGTTGGAGCATAAAGGTATGTATATTTCAAGTTTAACTTTAGAAACTCATCATATTAGCACTAGTAATGATACTTGGTGGATCGATACGGGTTCAATGATCCATATTTCTACTACCATGCAGGGGTTTCTAAACACCAGGCCTCCACTTCCCAATGAAGCACGAGTCCTTTTAGGAAGTGGGAAAGGAGATCCGGTCGAAGCAATTGGAACTTTTAGAATTGTTTTCCCAAATAAAATCGTGCTGGATCTTTTGAATTATTTTTACATTCCTAGTTATATGAGAAACTTGATTTCTATGTCAAAACTCATTCCTTTGAATTATGGTATTTATTTGCAAAAGGACTTGATGTATTTCAATAAGGACTATTTTCCAATTGCAAGGGTTATTATGATTGATGATTTGTTTAAAATAATTCCTGAACCGCCTAAAGTTTTTTTTTGTTACGCATGGTATTAGACAAAGTATCATTGATGAGAATTCTATTAGCTTGTGGCATAGGAGATTAGGACATATCTCCGTTGACAGGATCAAAAGGTTAACTAAAGATGGAATCCTTCCATCTTTAGACCATTCTGAACTTGATACCTATGTGGACTGCATAAGGGGAAAGCAGACCAATAAGTCACAAAAGAGAGCTAAAAGAAGTTCTGATTTACTTGAAATTATACATATCGATATTTGTTGTCCTGACTTATCCGCAAATAGTCAAAAATACTTTATCACTTTTATTGACGATTACTCGCGATATACTTATATCTACTTGCTTGATAATAAAAGCGAGGCACTAGATGCCTTTAAGGAATATAAAGCTGAAGTAAAGAAACAAGTTGGGAAACTAATAAAGATCGTGAGATCCGATAGAGGTGGTGAGTACTACGGCAGGTACACTAGTGAAGGACATGCACATATTAAGACAAACGTGTGCGTGTGTGGTTTTTCCCTGAAAAATGAATTTGGATCTATTACGAATATGTAATTATAATATAATATTAGGAGAATTACACTAAGGTCCCAAAGAAGAAGAGAAATGAAAAAATGGTCCCATGGAGTTGTCAATACAGGCTCCTGGAGTTGTTAACGAGTTGTCAATATAGGATCCTGGAATTGTTAATGGGACCATTTTTTTATTTTACAATCTACAGGGATCATTTCTTGATTTTTGTTCTTCCTTGGGACCTCATTGTAATTCTCCCTATAATATTTTTGTTCGTTGGCAAAAGAAATTGTAATATTTTTATTTTTTTAAAAAAAAATTAAGCCCACCCTAGCAATTGATAATATTTATACGTTTTATGAAACGATGTCATCTTTAATTTTAGAGGATTTATTATTCGTTTCAACCGAAAAAGGAGAGGCCAACTCAATTTCTTCTGTCGTTCTTTATCTATTTATTTATTTTTTAAGTTGTCTTCAAATTGATCCCGTGGATTTAGAATAATCTAAATACAAACAAAAAACATATATTTTCTTCTATTAATATTCATGTGACAAAAGATTTGGCACTACCTAACTTAAAAGATTCATTATTGACAAAAAATATAGACTCAAGCCACTTGCTTCTCTATCTCTCTCTCATTTTTTTTTCCAATTCCCTTCAACTTTATCCGATGGATTTGAAATATAAATGCAGACAAAGTAGCCTGAATTTTTTTTTTTTTTGATACAATGTACTCAAAGAAAAGTATAGAAGACACTAAGGGCCTGTTTGGTTAGAGGGAAGGGGATGGAAAATGAGTCTCTCTTCTTATTTGGTATGAAAAATTGGAGTGGAGGGAAGGGGTCCCAAAGAAGGGGCTCCAAATCCCTCCCATCCTCTCATTTTTGTTTCCCCCAAATTAGGGGGGTTTTGAAGGGGATGGAAGTTTAAACTAAACAGGCCCTAAAAGTTAACAAAAGTGACGACGGAATTTAGCTTCATATACAATTCGCATTATTAAATATTAAAAATCTTTATGTATTCTTATTTTTTTTCTCGGCCTTTTGGCTAAGATCAGTGTGGTAGCTTTTTTAAAAGTATCTTTTGCATTTATATAGACTCCTACCTGATACACACATCATACATCGTATTTAAGGCAGCCATAACCATATATTTATAAAACAAAACTATAACACATGATAATAGTAATAAAATTGCATGTGGGGGGGGGGGGGGGGGATATAGGTTATTAATTGTCGTTATATGGAAAATGAGGATATAAATTGAAAGTGGAAACATCTGTCTCGTGACATGAAATAAGAAATAGCAGGTAGCCACTCACATACATACATATATACATACATATATATGATTTAGTGGAAGTGGGCCACAAGTTTTGGTACAAAACCATGACCCTTTTCTTGTTCTTTTTCTCTGTCTCTCTCACATTCCTTTTAACCACTCCTAGATTTAGATTTAATGTGAATGTGTCTCTTCTTCTAATCAAAGATGCATCTCTCTCTCTCTCTCTCTCTCTCTCTCTCTCTCTCTCTCTCTCTCTCTCTCTCTCTCTCTCTCTATGACCATTTTCTTATTATTCTATTCTTAAGGTGATGATACCGATCTTTCCTCCGATCTTAAATATAATTACTGTTTTGAGTTCAAGGGTTCTTCCCACCTAACATGTTAAATAATCTTTTGGAATGAGATCTCTCTTCAGATTTATGCCCCTAACATTGGTGCCTTCATTGAGAGACTGATGTTTATGGATAGGGCTATCCACCAAGAGTTTTGAGTGCTAGTACATACAAAAGAAAGGATTTTCCATCAAGGGAGTTTTGCAATGCAAATGATTAAAAGAAGTATATTGGAGAAAGTTAATATACATTTTTTGACAAGTAACTAACTTAACTATTATAAATTAATTGTCTAGTTTAATTTCTATATTTTTTAGAACAGGAGGGATTTAGAATCCAAGGGTATTATTGATGCTCAACAGTTCAAGGGATATAAACTACTTATGCATTATGTGAAATTTGAAAAATAAATTATATTATTTTTAGTCCTTAATATAAGATTTAGTTCATAGTGCAAATTACACTATATAAATTAGATTTTATATTGAGCCAGCATATTATTTGTAACATGTCAACACCCATTTCCATTTTGATATGCGCAGGGCAATAATGAACAAGTTCCATAGGCAAACAGAAAAGTACAGTTATGCTGATAATAAGTATTTATTTACAGACAGTCATTAACAGAGCAGAAATCGATAATAATGACAAATATGTACAGAATATTCCAAAACTATTTCACATACAGACTATATACAACCACTGTATTCATCTTAGGAAACGTGCCCGTAAGTTTCCCTTCTCTGCATCCTTGGCTTTCGAGCCATTGGCACCCGCTAAGACATTTGGATTAGAAAAAGGGGTGAGATTCCAAGGAATCTCAGTAGAAACATACAATCAATACATAAAATGCGAAAATTAAATATGCAATGCACCGTATCAAGTAAAATGAAAACTCATATAATTCGTGTGTGTACACAAAATTCAGGGCCAATTAACCTGTTGAAACCCCTACATGTACCTCAGCTGAGTCCTTGACTACAGCTAAGTAAGACTAGTGTATCTCAGCTAGGTCCTAGACCACAGCTAGGTAATGTGCCTCCAGCACGTGTTCAGATCATAAAATACAGTAACACGTATCATACAAATAGTCACATAGTATATGAGAGATAGTAATCCCTACCTTAACCTCTTTCCTGTCTCAATGGGTCTGCCTCGTAAAACGTGTCAACTATAGGCGTCCAACTTGGTTCTAAAACATTAAATGTATAAGAAATAGGTTATAACCTATCCAAGTATAATTTTAGACATTTCCATAGTGTTTCTTGTGGTTATATTAGCCTATGGTGAAAATTTACCAAAATGCCCCTGGGACCTCGGCCCGGCCCCGCCGTACCCGGCCCGATGGCACGTTTTTTCAAATTTTTAATTAGGGCTATCCTGATGTATTTTCGTCTAAGGAATCCATTTCCGGACTCAAAATTATCAAATTCAATGTCAAATTACGAAATTAAAAAAAAGAAAAAGAATAAGGCTTATCCTTCATTCCTTCTTAACACTTGTGATGATTCTCTTCATTCAGATTATGTAACTCCTGCTTGATGAAGCATATATATATATATGCAAAACAAGAACCTAAAAATTAACAGTAAAATTATGGCAAGACTTATGCCTTCAAAAGACATTTACAAAGGTATTTACATATCATTGTCCATCAATAGATCAATAGAAACCTCGTTCTGCAAGTTTTATATATGTTCCTAATAACACAGTTAAATGGGTTATAGAGTAAGCAGTAATATACAGTAGAATGAAACTGAGTTTGGAGTCAAGGTTTTGAAAAGCAGTAACAAAGATCATTCAGAATTAATAAGAAGCCATGCCTTTTGTTGTATATAATGAAGGTGTACATGTGTATATATATATGTTGTGAATTTAATTAAGAGCACAAAAGGGGAGTATAGTAGTGCTTAGTATGAATACGATCCAAGACAATAACAAAGGCCATCATAAGGTGAGGTTGAAAACCAGGTTGAACAACGAGGTTGAACACATCATCACCAAGAACCACCGTCTTGTTCACTCTCTTCCTAGAAATCTTGGCTGCCACGTGTCCTTTGCTGTTTCTGATAACACAGTTTCTCCTCCTGAAACATCCTTGTACCTTAAAATCTGGTGCCTCATCATGAGATTTACAGCCTTGACCTTGTCCTGTTGATGTTCCCATGAACACTTGAGCTTCATCGTGATCATTGTTGTCTCCTCCTCCATTAAATACCATTGAACCATTTGATCTCATGCTGAATAAAGCTTTTGGCTTTGCCCCTTCACTACTCTCACTGCTTTTTCTTCTTCTTCTGCAACTTCCTTCTCCTTTGTATGCATTCCACTGCATGCTGAATATCTGTCACATAATCAACAACTCAACATCTAGAATTAATATTCTCAGATTATATATATAAACAGCCATGATTCATTTCTTGATTATATCAACAACTTTATATATGAAATCTTGTAATACTTGTTTAACAAAAATGGGGCGGGTAATCACATCATTAAATTAGTTTGTGCGTAATTACATTAACACTTATTCAGTTAATACCGGTTAAAGTAATTTCCTTTTCTAAAAAAAGCCATTGCAAATTATTCCCTAGTATAGACAATTTTCTTTTACTCCAGAAAGTTTGACCTCTTCAATAATAACTGCAGATTAAAATTATGCACTCTGTTTCCAAGTTATTCAAATGTATTGGAATATTATTCTCATTTAATTCTCAATTTTTATTATGAGGGTACGAAAATAAGGTAATAAAGTAAATTAAATTTGAAAATAGACATCAAATCATGAATTAAAGTTCATAATCACCTAATAAACATTTGGGGGCTATAAAAATAATTATGCGTGGGGTGTAAATGTTTTTCCCTTTATATCCAAAACCAATTTTGGACATTTTTTTTACAATGATAATCAAATTAATTCTATTTAACTTTTAACGTGAATGTCACATGTTTATTACTTTATCAACATATTTTGATAATCATACTATCTAACATTATGTCTTTACATATACTACTATCGCAATTAATACTTAGGTATAATATTCCCTTGTACAACGCACGGGGAGATATAGCTTATTTCATGAAAAAACTGTCATGATTTCCATATCAAGAAGTCTTACAATGGAACAATAGAATTTATAAATTCAAGATGTTCCTCCACTCCACTTACTAGTCTTTAGGTGAGAGCACACCCGATAACCTCAGAAAAGACTACCCACGAAGAGTTTGACAGGATAGGAGGGAAGTATATTAAGTCTCACATCAGAAGCATCGCAAGACAAGTACAGTTTATAAGTTCAAGAGACGGGAAAGGCTAGTTTTTGGGTAAAAGTATCATATAAGCTTGGAAAGGGTTACCCACAAAAATTCCGATTGGTAGGTGAACGAGTGAAGCACTGTGGTGCGGCCCACGTAATCTCTTTTTCGACTTGAGCTCGTAATAAAAACTTGTCCAAAAATTATCGATGTAATGAAGGTTAAATACCTGAGGTTTGAGGGTAAGCAAGGCGTTGCCGGCACCGTCCATGAGGATGGCAGAGGAGTTGTTTCTGGAGTAGTTATCGACTCGGAAGGCGAGCTTTCCATGGTGATCAAAGACGGTGAAGCCATCGGTGCCTTGGAAGCTCATGGTGGATCTCTTCCACACAGTGAGAACGCAAGGCTGATCATGATGATGAAGAGTCTTGATCTCTTTGGACATTGACTGATCTTGGCCTTGTTGATGATGATGGCGGCTAGGATGAATTTTGGTGGACATGGCAGGGGAACAAGAACAAGATGAAGATGAAGAGGTTGAGAATGAAATATGAAAGACTGTGTGATGTGATGAAAGCTTATAAGCGATAACTCGGAAAGAGGGAGGGAATAGTGGGAAACATGAGTTTCTCAAGTGGGGCCCTACTTTCTGCCACTAATATCGGTTTTGCTGCTTATGCGCTTTGCCCTTTTCATTATTTTTCTCCTCCTAATTAGTACCGCTTTGTCTCTCTTTTAATTACATCTACTTCCCCGTCAACTTTTATAATTATGTATCATTATAGCCACTAAAAGCCATATAGCTCTTTATTCTATTTATAGAATACTTTTAGTATGTTTTATGTAGATCAAGAAAAACCTTAAATTTTATTAACTGAATTATAAAATTCAATAAATTTTTAATTTTATTCCTATCTAATATATATTATACCCTATGAGAATAAAATCAACAATAATAAATGAAGGAAAAAAATGCCCTACATTAATTTATATGAAAAATTTAATGATGTGCCTTATAAGTAGGATCAAAAAATTTCTTCTCCCTTCTAAATAGGATTGCCTCTAATAGGAGGATATTTATGTTTAGGGGAAGAAATTATTCTACCTTTATCTTATAAATAGGACCAAAGGTATGTGTGTATATATGAAGTTAGACATTTTTTGTTGCGGAAAAAAAAAAAAAGAAGTTGACATTTTCTTAGAAGCAGATTATTCTTTTGTTCCTTCATATACACCACCTCACCCTTACCGCGTAAGCCAACTTCATATTGGAAAATTTCTAGAAAACTACCTTCAAAATTTAAAAATCATAAATCAATGATTTCTACTAAAATGAGTTCTCAGTTGTTAATCAAGTGTAATCGATAAAAAACAAAACTAATTTAGGATATTGATATTTTGAAAGTGTTTTTTATTTTGGAATTTTCCCCATCAATTATGACAAAAAGTTGACATACCTATATATGTATATACGGAGACGATGGGCACCAAGACGATTTTGATCTAAACACAGGGGTAGCTAGAAAGAATATACTCTACCTCTAAAATATTATTGAGAGTAACGGGTAGACCAATATCAATTAAGCTGCTACATATAAACTACCTCTAATTGTAAAGATAGGACTCAATTTGTAGTACAGGAGGAATAATTAAGAGTTAGGTTTCAAAACAAATCCAAACAACTTTCTCAAGCAATGAGAATCCTTTATGCTTTTAATAAGGTCTCCCCTCAAAATAAAATTGCGCCAACCCTTATTTGTGCCAATCAATCTCTACTTATTATTGTGTTTTCTCAATGCCAACAAAAGTTTATATATATATATATATATATATATTAACTGTGGGGTAGCTCAGGCTCACATAATGAGGTCATTAAGGCTCCAATAATAGTTTTATTAATTTTTCCCTTTTTCTTATTTGGAAAAGTTAAAAGGAAAAAAAGAAAAGAAAAGAAAACATCATAATTATTAGACAAAGAGCATTAACAAAGGGCGTATGTGGAGCAAATGTCCCTTTGTTTTCTAACATTAATTGTATAAATGAAATGATTATGTTTACAATAAACTCGCTATAAATCAAATCCTAATCTCTTAAGGCATCATCAAGTCTGATTTTTATTGCAAATTAATTATCACACGTTCCAAATTATGTTTGTATATGTTGAATCACACAAGTTGGTAATATGATTGTCATGTGTGTGTGTGTTGTGTTTTTGTGTTTCGTTTTGGGGGGGGGGGGGGGGGTAACTATTATTTTTCTGAATAATTACTTTTTTGTAAATTTAAAAAGTTCATTTTAGATTTCATATAGGGAAAATCCTATTTAAATACCATTTGGATTCTCAAAACTTCAGAAGGTCTGTTAAGAAATTGAAATGACACAGAGGTGATTGAAAGGAATCTGGAATATTGAAGTTTAATTGTTTTTACTAAAGCACCCCCATCCTCTTTCTCTCTCCTCTCCCTCTCTTCATCTCTTCCTCTTCTTGTGAAGCTAGCACCTCAAAATTGTCATCAAATGTGTCAGAGTGTGGGCCAAAAATTGTCAACATCCACCCCTTTTGGGTTCACACTTTGATACATTTGTGATGATGTCTTTTGACATTCACATTATCCAATTTGTTAAAACCATTACTTAATTTGTCAATATCATTACAACATTTGTCAATTCCCCCCTCTTGGCTAACAATACATTGAGGATGTCATGCATTATTTATAATTTCCATTAGCCTTTTTGTCAAAACCAATTATGACTTTGTGAACACCATTGACGATTTTGTCAATCCCATTATCCTTTTTGTCAAAACCAATAATGAGTTTGTGAAAACTACATGAATTTGTCAATCCCATTATCCTTTTTATTAAAACCATTATATAATTTGTCAATCCCATTATCCTTTTTGTCAAAACCAATAATGAGTTTGTGAAAACCACATGAATTTGTCAATCTCATTATCCTTTTTGTTAAAACCATTACAGAATTTGTCAATCTCATTATCTTTTTTTGTCAAAACCTATTATAAGTTTGTGAAAACCACTGATGAATCTATCAATCCCATTATCCTTTTTTGTCAAAACTATTAACGACTTTGTTAAAACCATTACCGAAATTGTCAATCACATTATCCTTTTTGTCAAAACCAAATGAGTTTGTGAAATCACTGATGAATTTGTCAATCCCATTATCTTTTTTGTCAAAGCCATTAACGAATTTGTTAAAATCATTATAAAATTTGTCAATCTCATTATCCTTTGTCTTGCCAAGTACTCTATTATTGTGTAAAATGACCAAGCAAAACCATTATGTATTTTGTCAAAACCATTATTCTTTTAGTCAATCTCATTACTCAATTTGTTATAACCCAAAACTCTTATTCAACCATTTTATACATTTTGTTAGTAATGGGAATGATAAAGTTTGTAATGGTTTTGACGACGTTGTTAATAGGAATGACAACTTATTCTCAAACAAATGTGTCAAGTGTTAGCCCAAAAAGGTTGTCCGCTAACAAGTTCAGTAATGGTAATGACAAAGTTTGTAATGGTTTTGACAAAATTGATAATGGGAATGACAAGTTTTGTTTTGACATTGACAAAAACCACAAATGTTCATGACAGCAACTATCGCCAAATGGTCAAATGGCAAGTTTACATTACTCATTCCACCTACACCCAAAGCATATAAGTAATGAATCCAAAAGAACGTGTTCCTTCATGTATACTTTAATTGCATAAACTGTCACCATTAATAAGACTAGCAATGGTAATGACAAGTACAATAATAGCATTGAAAAAACACCATATTCATGTTGACAGCAACCACCATATAATGTATAAAATGGCAAGTTTACATTACTCATTCCACCTACACCCAATACATATAAGTCTTGAACCCAAAAGAATATGTTCCTTCATGTATACTTTAATTATAATAAACTGATACCATTAACAAGACTAGTAATGGTAATGACAAGTACAATAATGGAATTTACAAAACACCAGATTCTTCATGACAGCAACTATTATATACATTGTTAAATGACAAGTGAACATTACGATTCCGCCTACACCTAATGTTTTCTTGTCATTCCCACTGTACAAGATAATCTTTTCCTTAAACAATACTTACAAAAAGAACATCATGTTAGTGCAAGCATTTCACCCAAGAGGGGGGGTGAATTGGGTGATACCAGATTTTTCGATGCGAATATGAAAATTGACAGAATATTTAAAGCAGTTAAGAGCTAGGAGACATATGACTGAAGTGTACACTGGGAGTTATACTAGTTCGACCACAACCATTTTGACCTACGTCCAGTCCTCAAAGCGTCTCTGAGAGTTTCACTATTTCTTCCAAGATTCAGTGGGTTCTTGGCACCTCAGTACACATCAAGTTCCTTCACCTAGACACTCGCTCCCCCTTACACGTTGTAATCAAATCCCCAACTCAAGGTTCCATAACCTTAAGTTGTCTCAATAATGAATATTGAGTTTGTAATGAAAATCTCTCTCACAGAGTAAATGAATAATCTCTGAAGAGCAAATAATGAGTATAAGAAAAATAGAGTACTAAGAATGTGTTGATCGGTGTATGTTCGTGTGTTCTCAGTTGTTCTATTCTTTTCTTTGAATGCTCCATATATATAGATGATTGGTGGTGTCCATTAGAAGCATTTCAAATATATCCGTTAGAGTTGCACAACAATGGTTGACCGTTCTTCAAATTTGAAAACTGTCCAGTTATGGTAGGTAGCGGTAGGTGAGCGTTCGGATGTTTTTATTTGACTTTCCACTTATAGCATGATCTCTTCATTATTTCTCTGCAAATGTACTTAGAATACTAATACAATGAATGGTTAATCATATAGAAAACAATTCAATAAACATTAAATTAAAATCATGTTTTCTAGACTTCATTACTCGAGTGGCTACTCGAGTGATCATGCTTATTACTCGAGTAGTCCCTCGAGTAATCTCATTAAAAATCAGGCAGAGAGTAAGTCAATGTTTTCTTACCATATTAGTTGATTAAGCCTTCAAGTAATCTTTTCAAAAATACCTGACAAACAAGGTTACTTGAGTGATCCCTCGAGTAAGCATGTACTTTCTTTACAGGTTACTCGAGTGATCCCTCAAATAAATTTATAATAAGTTTGCAGATTACTCGATTACTCCCTCCAGTAATAACATCAAATTCTTGGCCAAAAGTACCTAATCTTTGCTTACCTGATTACTCGAGTGATCCCTCGAGTAATGCTTCAAATAACTCTGCAGATTAGTCGAGTGGTCCCTCGAGTTAGTCCTTTTCTAAAATGGTTACTCGAGTGGCTACTCAAGTAAAGTGTGTCAACTTTTTTTCCAAGAGCTACTGGAAGATATTTGCCTTGGTTACTTGAGTGGCGACTCGAGTAAGACCTTTTCTCATGTTGTTACTCGAGTAATGGTTCATATAACTTTGCAGATTACTCGAGTGACCCTTCGAGTAACTTCTTCTAAATTTTGGAAGTACCTGTTTGGAACATTTTCTCCAACATTACTCGAGTGCTTACTAGAGTAACAGAGTTTATTACTCGAGTGCTCACTAGAGTAAACCTTTAAAAAATCTGCCAGTGATGTTTTTCCTGTGCTTTGTCTCTCAGTTCCTCTTCATTACTTCAGTGCTTTCTTTAAGTAAAGCTTTTGTCTTCCATTTAGTTACTTTGTTCAAATTCTTTTCTTTGTTATCAAATCCTTTTATATTATTGATCCAATCTTTGTTATCATCAAAACACATGGGATCTAACATTCTCCCCCTTTTTGATGATGACAAAACTTGGTGATTTTGAACAAAAGTTTTGAAATTGAGTTCTCAATCAAATGCTTCTTGAAAACTTTTCATATGAAGTTTCTTGTTCAATTTATACTTGCAAGCTCTTTTGAAATAACTTGGAAAAGATCTTTTCAAATGTCATGATCTTGAAAAATTGAGTTTTTGATCTAATTTACTTGTTCACCTTGCATACACAACAAAAAACTCATTAGTTCACAATGCAATATAACTTCAATGTAATCTTCAATTAAAATTGCATAAGAAGTTCATTACATAATTAAAAACTACAAAAGCTAGTAAAGCTCCCTTAAATCCTATACTCCCATGTCCCAATGCATTAACTCAGCCATTGATCACAAAATCACTCAAGCTCTTCTCCCCCCTTTTGTCTTCATTATAAGGGTGGAATCAATCAAGTGGAGGTCTAGAAGGCTTGGTTGCAGAGATAGGATGAACAGGAAGGACCAAAGAGCTATGGGAATCATCTGAGCTGGAAGTATCTAAAGAAGAGCTAGAGGGTTCTGGTTTAGGAAGATTCACTGGTGGTACTTAAAGATCTGCTGGAGGATTTGGAGGTTGAAATGGAACCAGAGAAGTAATTTCTACCTCCTCTGTAGCAGTAGGTGAAGATACAAGCACCTCCTCAGTGCGTGTAGGAGAGGCGATGGGAGTAGGTACAGACTTAGGCTGAACTGGCTGGACAGGCTGGGCTGTCTGAATAGGATCATCAGAAGTGATGTGAATTGGTTTGGATGTGAGTGGGTCAGGAATAGGGAACAGAAGATTACTGGGTCCAAGCTTAGAGGGTCTATGCTTAGTAGGTATAGGATCAGAAGGGCTAGGTTTAGAGATTGGTACAGGCTCAGGAATAGCAGAAGGACCAAGAATAGGGGATCCAGATGCCATAGCATCAAGTCTAGCAGCAATTGATCTCAGAAGCTCACCCTGGGCACGTTGTTCTGCTAACATCTCCTCATGCCTCTTATCCATCCTGTCCACAAGTTCACCCATCTGGACATTCATATGGGTTACCAATTCAGCATTAATATTTGAGATATCGATGTGAAAACCCTTCATCATGTTCTCCATGAATGTCTACAATGAGGCATTGAGAAATGAAGGAGAGGATTTAGCAGCTGGAGCAGAAGACTGTGTGTCATCCATCCAACTTGTTGTAGTCTCAGTCTTCTTCTTCTTCTTCTTAGGACTTGCTTCTAGAGGAGTCTTCAGGGGAATATCAATATTCAACTTCCCAATTTGATTTCTCCCAACTGGTGTTATCCTCTCAATTGGCTCCTTACTCTCCAAATACCATATCTTATTCTTCTTTAAGAATAGAGATATAAGCTGAGGATAAGGAATTGGAGTAGTAGGTTTTCCCTTCAAGCCTATATTTTTGAATCTCAGTAAAGATATATTTTCCTAAGTCTTTTTGCTCTTTGAGGAAAAGTGGGGCAAATTTCCTATAGTCCCTCTTAATGAAGTGAGTATAGTTGTTGGCTTTGTTTACCATGGCTCTTGAATAGATATACCATAGGAATTTGTGAAAATCACTCATATCACTCAGATTGAAATTAAGGGGTCCCACAATCTCACCAGGTCTCAAAATGGAAAACAACTGGTTTGAATCAAGATTAGGATAAATATCATCAGGAGGATCCTCTATTCCTAACCAGGTATTGATTTTGGAAGGTGAGATTAGAATTCTCTGTCCTATAACCTTAGAAGTCATTTCTTCTTTCACAAACTTCCTAATAGGATCATTTATAGGTTTAAGGTTGCAGTAAAAATGCCTCACAACTTGGGTGCAAAATGGAAGTTTAACAGATAGCCAGGGCATATAGGAATTAAGATAAGGATTTAGGTTGAACTTCAATACCTCTTGAAGAACCTTGTAGTCAATGTAGTGCATCTTGCACACAGTTCTTCTTACAAAATGACTTAAGTACTTATGAGATTCCTCCAGCTTGTTCACATTGAATGCGTTTGGAGGAAATGTGATTTCTTTTTCCTTGACCTCTAGTTGCTTTGAAGATTGTCCTTTCTTTGCTCCTTTTGACTAGATAGTTTCCTCTAGAATATTTGCCATGACTTTTTTTATCTTCTCATCATACTTTGGCTTTTTGGATGACTTTAGAGAAAAAGTAGGTGTATCGGATGATTCAGAAGGAGTAGGGGATGGTGCCTTTGTTCCTTTACCTCTTCTAGTGGATATGCTCTTCTTTGATTGAGCTTTTGTGGCAATGGGCTCCTTAATCACAACCCCTTTCACCTTTGGCTTGGTTTGCGGCTTAGCTTTGGCTTTAGGTTTAGGAGAAAGTTTTTGTTTCTTGGTAGGTGGAGATGAAAGAGAATCAGAGGGTTGATATGGTTCAGAAGACTTAGAAGGAGTGCTAAGATTAGGAGATTTTGTCCTCACCATTTTGATTTGAGAAAAAATAAGGATTTTTGGAAAAACAGAGGTTGAGATTCGCGAGTGTAGGGCAGAAGATTCAGTGAAATCTGAGAGGTTTTAGTAAGCAAGAATAAATGCGTTTTGATGGAAATGAGAAGAGAAAATGATTGTGAAAAATTTTTGTGAGAGCACTAGAAGAATCACTTGAAGAGATTTTGTGAAGATTGACGAGTAGCGACTGATATAGACTTAGGACCCGACATCACTCGAGGGCTTACTCGAGTGATCATCAGTATCACTCGAGTAGCTACTCGAGTGATCATACCAAAAATTTTAAAATACAGTGAATTTAAGCTCGTACCTGGCATAAATAATATTGTAATTATCTATGTATATTCCCTCGATCATTTGAAGGCTCTTTAAGGCAAATTTGGGCTAAAATCTAGCAAGTTTGTGATATGCAACTAGATTTACTCTAGTAATCTTGAAGTTTACTCGCTAGCTCCCTTGGGTAATCTTTCTTTTTCTGACTGTTCATTTCCAACCGTTATACCATTTCATTTGAATTCATGGTTGATTAATGCTTCATTGCCTCTTTTCCAAGTTTTTTACTCGAGTGGCTACTTGAGTAATCTATTCAATTACTTCAAGGTGTCACTCTAGTAATGTTGGTTACTTGAAGTTGGCCCTCCAGTAATGTTGTTCTCTGTTAACCTCTGCATTTCATACCTTATACAGAGTTTCAAATTCCTGCAAAACAACTTACTAGAAACTCTGATGCTTAAGTTAGTAATCATCAAAACATAATTAAATAACATCATCTAACATTATGCAAACATTATATAACTTACAATTCATTGGGATTTACCATTCCCAATTCTCTTCTAATTAATAGAAATTAATCTTTTGCAAGGGGTTTTGTGAAGATATCAGCTAATTGAAGATGAGTAGGAATGAATATCACTTTGACATCTTTCTTTTAGACATGATCTCTGATGAAGTGATGTCTAACATTGATATGCTCGGATCTAGAGTGTTGAACTGGATTCTTTGCCAAACTTATCGTGCTAGTGTTGTCACAGTATATTGGTATTTCCTTGAGATAAATACCAAAATCTTGTAGTTGTTGCTTCAGCCATAACACTTGTGGACAACAACTTGATGCTACAACATACTCGGCTTTCGTTGATGAAAGAGACACTGTATTTTGTTTCTTGCTGAACCATGACACGAGTGAACCTCCAAGAAACTGGCTTTGTCCACTGGTACTCTTTCTGTTTGTCTTGCATCCTCTATGATCTGAGTCTGAGTATGCAACTAGATATTCACTTCTTCCTTTAGGATACCAGAGACCTAATTCATCCGTGTCAGCAAGATATCAAAAGATATGTTTTACCGTTTCAGCATGTGACTCCTTTGGTGCTGACTGATATCTTGCACACATGCCAACACTAAATTAGATGTTAGGTCTGCTTGCAGTGAGATAGAGTAATGATCCAATCATTCCTCTGTATTTTGTGATGTTGTAATCTTTCCCTTTGACATCATTATCAAGTAACGTAGTTGAGCTCATAGGCGTGTCCATTCCATTTGCTTCATCCATTCCATACTTCTTCAATAGCTCTTTCAAGTACTTTGTTTGAGATATGAAAATTCCATTCTTTCTTTGTTTGATTTGCAAACCGAGAAAGAAATTCAATTCTCCCATCATTGACATCTCAAACTCCCCCTGTATTATCTCAGAAAATTCCTTACACAAAGTTTCGTTAGTAGCACCGAAAACTATATCATCAACATAAATTTGCACGATTAAAATGTCATCTCGTTTTTATTTTGTAAAAAGTGTTGTATTAACTTTTCCTCATACAAAACATTGATCAATAAAAAATTTACTGAGTCTTTCGTACCATGTTCTAGGAGCTTGTTTTAAATCGTATAAAGCTTTTTTCAGTTTGAAAACATGGTCAGGTTTAGTTACATCTTCAAAACCTAGAGGTTGATCTATATACACTTCTTCTATGATGTAGCCATTTAGAAATGCACTTTTTACATCCATTTGATAGAGTTTGAATCCTTTGATGCATGAGTACTTGTATAGCTTCCAATCTAGCCACTGAAGCATATGTTTCCTCATAATCAATTCCTTCTTCCTGATTCTAGCCTTTGGCCACCAATCTTGCCCTGTTTTTGACAATGATCGCGAATTCATCAAGTTTGTTCTTGAATACCCATTTAGTACCAATGATCGGATGATCCTTAGGTTGTGGTACCAAATCCCAAACTTGATTTCTTTCAAATTGGTTTAGTTCTTCTTGCATTACTATTACCCAGTATTGTCGATAGGGCTTCGTCAATGTTAGAAGGTGCAATCTCAAAAATGAATGTAGAAAAATTAACTTCATTGAAAATTCTATTTCTAGTTTTGACTCCTTCATTCACATCTCCTATGACTTGGTCTAGAGGATGACTCTTATTATATTTCCAGGCTTTAGGTTGTCCTAGTGACTGAGCTTCTTCCTTTATTGATCAACTTTTGGGATGGAAGATTTAAGATTAGGCTGACCATTTTCTTGATTTAAAACAACTTCCTACTCATCGTCAATGATTTTGTTAGAGGATTCAAATTCATCAAATACAACATGAATTGATTCTTCAACAACATATGTTCGTTTATTGAAAACTCTGTATACTTTTCTTCTGTCAGAATAGCCCAAGAAAATTCCTTCATATGTTTTATAATCAAATTTTCCTAAGTTATCTTTGTCATTATTATGAATGAAACACTTACAACCGAAGATGTGTAGATGAGCAAGGTTTGGATTCCTTCCTTTGTATAGCTCATATGGTGTCTTTCCAAGTTTTGTTCTAATGTAGGCTCTGTTTGAAATATAACATGTTGTGCTTATTGCATCGGCCCAGAAAACTTGAGACACGTTCTTTTCATTTAGCATTGTTCTAGCCATTTCAGTGAGTACTCTATTCTTTTGTTCCACGACTCCATTTTGTTGAGGTGTCCTTGGAGCAGAAAAATTGTGATCAATGCCATTATCATCATAATATTCTTCAAATGCTTGATTTTTAAATTCTCCTCCGTGATCTGTCCTTATTCTTGCAATGGACATACCTTTCTCATTTTGCATTTTCTTGGAAAAAACAATAAATCTGTAAAGGTTTCTTCCTTTGATGATAGAAAAATAGTCCATGTAAATCTAGGGAAATCATCAACAATGACCAATGAATATAAGTTGCCACCAAGACTTTTAACTCTTGCTGGTCCAACTAAATCCATATGTAACAATTAAAGTGGTTGGTTTGTTGTAATTTCATTTGAAAGATGACTTAGTTTGTTTACCCTTTTGACATACGTCACAAATCAAATCATTTTTGAAATTTACTTTGAGTAATCCAAGTACTAAATCCTTTTTGAGGAGTTTTCCTAGTTGGTGCATATTGACATGAGCTAGTCTTTTATGCCATAACCAATTTTCATCCGCATTACTCAAAAAATAGTTTTCAGAATCATTTCTACTGATATCAAGAGTGTATCAGTTACCTTTCCTTTTTGTTCTGAGTTTTGCCTTGATATTCTTCTTGTCAAGTTGTAAGTCTTTCTTATTTACAATTAGACATTCCTTTGAGTCAAATATTACCCAGTTGTTTTTATCAGTGCTTTGACTTACGCTTAGCAAATTATGACACAAGCCTTCAACGTAATATACATCTTTGACATGTATTCCTTTGTCATTTTTTATTTCACTAATTCCTGCTATCTTTTCGGATTGATTTCCTCCAAATTTTACCTTTCCACCTTCCTTAGGTTGCAATGTGGTAAAACTTTCGAAATCACTGGTCATATGTCTAGAGCATCCATTGTTTATATACCATTTGTTGTTTTTGAATGCTTTAAGACATATCTGTAATCAAATACGATTAAGTCTTAGGTACTCACATCTTTTTGGGTCCTTTTGGGTTAGTGCAGATGACTTTCTGAACATATGAACCTTTAGGTACCCATTTGTAGGTTCCTATCTTTCCTTTCTTCTTATGAATGCATGATGATGTATAATGACATTTTCTATTACAATAATTACAATATGCAAAAGGATTTGATGAATGTACAGAATGCTGAAAATAATTCGAGTATGACTTACCTCCTGCTTTCTTTCTTCCTTTCCTTCTATCTAATTTTGGGTCATATCCAAGACCAAATCGATCATTTACAAAATGTTGAGCTTTTAAAATCATATTTAGCATCTCACTTCCTTTAGCGAATTTTTCAAGAGTTTTTGTGAGATTAACATTTTTCTTTTTCAAAGAAGAACAGTTTTCACAATCTTTTTCTAAATTCTCTGGGTTCTATTTCAAGAAATTTGTTTTTCTTTTTGAAAACAACTAGTTCTTTCACTACTTTGATGAATTCAGAATATAAAGCATTATATTCAGAAAGTAATTCATCATAGGTAGGATCAGAATCAATTACCTCTTCTTCTGTTTCTTCTTGAGCAACTAGACAGATATTGGCTACTTCTTCTTTATCGCTATCTTCGTTAGAAGAACTATCTCCCCATATGGCAGATACAAAGGTTTCTTCTTGTTGTAGAACTTTCCTTTTCTCTTTTCTTTATTCTTCTGAGCCAGTTCTTGACATTTTGATTTGATATGTCCCGGCTTTCCACATTCATAGAAGATGATGTGTTCTTTACTGCTTGTTGCTCCTTTCTGAAAATTCTTGAATCTTTGGCCTTTCTTGTAAAACTTTCTGAATCGTTTTATTATCAGGCTCATTTCGTCGTCATCAAACTCTTCATCCTCATCTTGATTTTCTTCCTTTGCTTTTAGTGCTAGGCCTCTCTTCTTCTTGTCACCAATATCGTCTAGTTCTCATTTGAACTCTAGTTTACTTTTATATTCAGAAAGACTTCCGAATAGAGAAGCAACTGATCGCATTGATTCGCCTTTTTCTTCCTCAATAGCGGTGACTTTGGCCTCCCAGTGTAACCCCTTCATAATTATGATTCAAAATTTATAATTAAAATGAAATAGAGACTAATAAAACAAAACTCACTTTCGATCCCTTCCTTACAGTAGGGTTTTCACAAACATTTTCAAAATTTCTACCTTCCTTGGTCTCAAATTCCATAATCTGAATATAATTACCCTGTGCAGTTGAATCACATTTAACCATATCAGAGTGTGAAACAGAAATCCCGGCAACCCACGGGACATGTATATACTAACTATCAGGTTTATAATTTCCAACTAGGGGATTACATACCGTAATCAAAATATTATTTACATCCAAAAATAATATACAGTAATCCCAAAATCCAAAATGAATAGCCAACAGTCCAAAACTAATATCTAATATCTCTGCAAAGTTCTAGCTGCTCCTAGTCGTCCTTTTCTCCTTGGAACCACTTGCCCTGTCTGTAAGGTTAGTCAATGGAAGGAATGAGATTCAAAAGAATCCCAGTAGTAACAAATCACTCATACAACATGTAATCACATAGCACGTAAGTAAATCATCAAGCAACATCATAGCATAATACACAACACGTAGGCTACCATATGCACATAATCACATAGTCTCATTCCCCGGATTCCACCTCCCCGAAGGTACGATCCTCCCACCGTACGTCACCATCGATGGGCCATAGGTAATAGACTCACAAATAGCCTTTCGGCTTTCACATAGTCTCATCCCCCGGATTTCACTACCCCGAAGGTACGATCCTCCCACCATCACCATCGATGGGCAACAGGTGATAGACTCACAAATAATGATCAAACAAACATACCATACATCACATATAGTATAAGGGAAAAGAGTCACTACCTTGTTCTTTCCTGACTTGGTCCGTCACAGCTCATTTACGACCAGGGAAAATGTCAAAGCCTATAACTAAAATCAAGGACGATAGGTTATTCTTTATTCCAAATTCTTTCTTTTTATAGTACTTAAAGTTGGCTATCATTTGAACTCTTTTGTGTGGCCACTAGAAGCCTAGACATATGCCTAAAGGGTTGGGAATACTTGACTAAAAATCTCTTTTCCAAGGCTTCATATTGATTTTTAGCTGACTCACTCGAGTGAAGAAGGCCTCACTCGAGTGATACCCCTATTCGCACTCAAGTCCCAGCGAGTGAGACGTAGAAAGTGTATACCCGAGAGCACCAACACACCTTGAAGTGGCTAGTTCACTCGAGCACTATCCTTAGCACCCGAGTGACTACACACTCTCACCCGAGTCTCATCGAGTGAAGTGCAGGAAGTGACTACCCGAGAGCAATAGAATCCTGGGCTGAAAAGCACACTCGAGCACCACCTCTGGCACTCTAGTGATAACCAATATCACCCACAGGTGAGGAAGTACACTCTAACTTCCAACCTGAACACTTTACTGAAATGCTAGAAGAAAAGAAAGAACATGACGCTGCACTTGAGTGAGCCCCTTCCTCACTCGAGTGAGGCTATCAGAAGCCAAAATCGCAGCAGCTGACAGAATTTTCCAGATTTGCCAAAACTGATTCCAATGATTCCAAAACTTATACCAAAGTTCATTCCTACACAAAATCTCCTAAGCAACCATTAGTAACCTCAAAATACCCAAATTCACATTCAATAAACACATTTTCAACTCTAGCTCTCAAGGTCACACAAAACCACAAACTATCAAACTTCCTCATTCAACCCCAAATCAAACATAATGACATTATAACACATCCTCACACTATTTTCTACACATTACCATTCCAAACTCTTACATTATCTAATTCTCATGAAATCAGAGCAAAATTCCAGAGTTTATAAAACTTAACCAAAAATCATAACAAATATACCAAAATGTATCAAATGTTTACCTCTTCAATTTACGAAAATCAAAACCTTGATTCTCCAACTTTCAAATTTGTTCAAATACCAAAACACCCCTTCTCCAAATTCTAAAACCATGGCAAGGAAGTTCTCAACACTATGAACAACTTTAATGAAGAGCATTTGAGCATTAAGAGGCATTTAGCTAGTCAAAACTCACCTTAACACTTTCTCTTTCTTGCTTCAAGCTTGGCGGAAATGGAGGGTGAGGAGAGAGATGAGATGAGTGGATGAAGATGCAACTTTCCCCTTAATTCCATGCCCTCAGTCGACCTTGAGAGGGAAGAGAGAGGGAAACTAGTTTGACTTTTGGATTTCAATCCTATGGTCCACAAAATGCCACTTGGCAAGATCTCACCCTATCTACCTTAAATTCACATAAACTCATTATACAAGATTCTACCCAATTGATCTCTCAACAATACACCTTAACTATTGATCTTTGAGTTACCAATGAGTCTCCTCTTCGGTAACCGACCAATTGATCAGAAATTTTTCATTTTGCCCCTGATTATCACAACATTTACATCATCATCATCAAGCACATTTTATATCACAATCCACATTACATACTTCAAAAGTATTTAATTAACAATAATTACACTACCCTCAAAGTCATTAACCTTTAATTACAATTCAGGATATTATACCCAGTCTTTAGAAAGAATATTTAGAATCTTTTGTACTTGGGTATGTTGATCACAAGATGAGTATATCTAAGTTCAAATTCAGCTACTGACTCACTTGATTTCATCTGAAGTAAATCAAATTTAGTAACCAGAGTATTGATCCGGTTTTTCTTTATTCTTGAAGTTCCTTCGTGAGCTATTTCCAGGGCTTCCCACATTTCTTTAGCCATTGAAAGCGTGCAAATCCTGAAGTACTCGTTTTGACTTAAAGCACTTTGAATCATCAGAATTACCTTGCTGTTGAGAGTGATAAGTCTCTTATCATTCTCATCTTATTCCGTTGGCGTTTTGGGGATTTTTTGGTGATAAAAGCTCCATCGAGAAGAATTCCTTCACCCATGCTTGCCATTGGATCCTTCTTAGGTTGTTATACCTTAACAAGAAGACCTACGCTCTGATACCAAATATTAGTGCAAGCGTTTCACCCAAGAGAGGGGTGAATTGGGTGATACCAGATTTTTCGATGCGAATATGAAAATTGACAGAATATTTAAAGCAGTTAAGAGCTAGGAGAAATATCACCGAAGTATACACCGGGAGTTATATTGGTTCAGCCATAACCACTTTGACCTACATCCAATCCTCAGAGTGTCTCTGAGAGTTTCACCATATCTTGCAAGATTCAGTGGGTTCTTGACACCTCAGTACACAGCAGTTCCTTCACCTGGACACTCGCTCACCCTTACACTTTGTAATCAAATCCCCAACTCAAGGTTTCACAACCTTAAGTTGTCTCAATAATGAATATTGAGTTTGTAATGAAAATCTCTCTCACAGAGTAAATGAATAATCTCTAAAGAAAAAATAATGAGTATAAGAAAAACAGAGTACTAAGAATGTGTTGATCGGTGTATGTTTATGTGTTCTCAATTGTTCTATTCTATTCTTTGAATACTCCATATATATAGATGATTGGTGGTGTCCGTTGGAAGCATTTCAAATATGTCCGTTAGAGTCGCGCAGCAACGGTTGACCGTTCTTTGAATTTGAAAACTATCCATTTGCGGTAGGTAGCGGTAGGTGAGCTTCGGACGTTTTAATTTGACTTTCCACTTATAGCATGATCTCTTCATTATTTCTCTGCAAATGTACTTAGAATACTAATACAATGAAGGGTTAATCATATAGAAAATAATTCAATAAATATTGGATTAAAATCATGTTTTCTGGACTTCATTACTTGAGTGGCTACTCGAGTGATCATGCTTATTACTCGAGTAGTCCCTCGAGTAATCTCATTAAAAATCAGGCAGAGAGTAAGTCAATGTTTTCTTACCATATTACTTGATTAAGCCTTCAAGTAATCTTTTCAACAATACCTAGCAAACAAGGTTACTCGAGTGATCCCTCGAGTAACCATATATTTTCTTTACAGGTTACTCGAGTGATCCCTTGAGTAAATTTATAATAAGTTTGTAGATTACTCGATTACTCCCTCCAGTAATAACATCAAATTCTTGGCCGAAAGTACTTGATCTTTGCTTACCTGATTACTCGAGCGATCCCTCGAGTAATGCTTTAAATAACTTGGCAGATTAGTCGAGTGGTCCCTCGAGTAAGTCCTTTTCTGAAATGGTTACTCGAGTGGCTACTCGAGTAAAGTGTGTTAATTTTTTTGCCGAGAGCTACTGGAAGATATTTTCCCTGGTTACTCGAGTGGCGACTCGAGTAAGACCTTTTCTCATGTTGTTACTTGAGTGGTTACTCGAGTAATGGTTCATATAACTTTGCATATTACTCGAGTGACCCCTTGAGTAACTTCTTCCAAATTTTAACAGTACCTCTCTGGACAATTTCTCCAACATTACTCGAGTGCTCACTCGAGTAAACCTTTAAAAAATCTGCCAGTGATGTTTTTCCTGTGCTCTGTCTCTCAGTTCCTCTTCATTACTCCAGTGCTTACTTCAAGTAAAACTTTTGTCTGCCATTTAGTTACTTTGTTCAAATTCTTTTCTTTGTTATCAAATCCTTTTATATTATTGATCCAATCTTTGTTATCATCAAAACACATGGGATCTAATACATCATATATGCTATAACCTTTCTAACAAAAAATATGTTAAGGGATCCAAGTCATTGTACATAAACCAAAAAATGACTTGCAAAATATTTACTCCCACGTCTCCACACTCAAGCTTAAGTTGGAATGACCCCTGACAGCACATTTGATAAACGAGCTTCCAATCACGACGGTGTGGTGGCGAATAAGGTGGTGGTGATATCCCCTCTCAACAAGGTCGTCACCGGTGCTACCGGCTTCATTGGCGGCGGAGAGGGAGGAGGCTAGAGATGGCAAGATCTAAAGTAGAGAGGGAGGATCTGCTGGCTTTACGGGAAGAGGAAGAGATGCAGAGAGGGAGATGAGAGAGAAAGAGGATGGGGGTGTTTTAGTAAAAACAATTAAATTTCAATATCCAGATTCCTCCCAATCACCTCTGTGTCATTTCAATTTTTAACAGACCTTATGGAGTTTTAAGAATTCAAACGATATTTAAATGAAATTTTTTGTTTCATATATATGCACAAAGCTCAAATAATAAGCAATAGTGATATGTACGCAGAGTTTGAAAAGGAAAGAAAGGGACATGTTTTCAAAGAGCTGAGACTCATGCATGGGATAAAACCCAACCTATTGCCTACTCACACGGAAATTAATGTTCCCTCCTATATTACACTTAATGTAAAATATATTTACCTAATTTAATTAAACTAAGGAAGTTAGTTAAATTAAGTTGATATAACATGCTTTTTTTTAACAAAAATCCTTATCATTTTCTTTAATTTCCTACATATCTCTCGTACTTGATTATTATTGAGGGAATATCAATAAGAGTAAATTAAGAAAAGATTGATAAATATGAAAAATATATCTTACATTTAAAAATAAGATTAACTCCTCAATTACGTCCTACATTAAGGACCAAATGGGAGTATTTTTTATTTCTTTAAAAAATAAATGCATATTCCTTAACTATTTAGTCACTACTCAATTTTATTCTTGCATGAATTATTGACCCAGTACACCATAATTTGAACATTTGTATATCTGTCACACCTTTGACTTTTTGACTGACATCCCAACATGACAAGTGGAGAATAAAAATTTCCGACAACTAAATGCTTGTAAAATTAAGGAAAAAATATACTTAAATATTAATTGAATTTTAAAATCCTCAATTAGTGATTTTTTAAAAATTTAAGTTGTCAATTATTATATTCTTTTTATCAATCTCATTATTTTTATTGTCAATAAAATCAATTTAGGATTTTGAAGTTCAAGTAATATTTAAGTATCTTTTTCCCTAAAATTAATAAAACTGATCACCATAAATCAAATAATACATGCATATATTAAGACAAACGGGTGCGTGTGTGGGGTTTTTCCCTGAAAAATGAATTTGTTTGTTGGCCAAAAATTGTAATATTTTTAAAAATTAAGCCCACCCTAGCAATTGATAATATTTATACGTTTTATGAAACGATGCCATCTTTAATTTTAGAGGATTTATTATTCGTTTTCAACCGAAAAAGGAGAGGCCAACTCAATTTCTTCTGTCGTTCTTTATCTATTTATTTATTTTTTAAGTTGTCTTCAAATTGATCCCGTGGATTTAGAATAATCTAAATACAAACAAAAAGCATATATTTTCTTCTATTAATATTCTTGTGACAAAAGATTTGGCACTACCTAACTTAAAAGATTCATTCTTGACAAAAAATATAGACTGAACCCACTTGCTTCTTTATCTCTCTCTCATTTTTTTCCAATTCCCTTCAACTTTATCCGATGGATTTGAAATATAAATGCAGAAATGTAGCCTGAATTTTTTTGATACAATGTATCAAAGAAAAGTATAGAAGACACTAAAAGTTAACAAATGCGACGACAAAATTTAGCTCCATATACAATTCACATTATTCAATATTAAAAATCCTTGTCTATTCTTATTTTTCCTTGGCCTTTTGGCTAAGACCAGTGTGGTAGCTTTTTTAAAAGTATCTTTTGCATTTATATAGACTCCTACCTGATACATATATCATACATCGTATTTAAGGGGGCCATAACCATATATTTATACCAAAACTATAACACATGATAATAGTAATAAAATTGCATGTGGAAGGTAAGATATAGGTTATTAATTGTCGTTATATGGAAAATGAGGGTATAAATTGAAAGTGGAAACATCTGTCTCGTGACATGAAATAAGAAATAGCAAGTAGCCACTCACACACACACACACACAGATATATATATATATATATATATATATATATATATATATATATATATATATATATATATATATATATATATATATATATATATATATATATATATATATATATATATATATATTTGATTTAGTGGAAGTGTGCCACAAGTTTTGGTACAAAACCATGACCCTTTTCTTGTTCTTTCTCTGTGTCTCTCTCACATTCCTTTTAACCACTATTAGATTTAGATTTAATGTGAATGTGTCTTCTCGTCTAATCAAAGATTTAGATTTAATGTGAATGTGTCTTCCTCCAATCTTAGATATAATTACTGTTTTGAGTTCAAGGGGTCTTCCCAGCTAACATGTTAAATAATCTTTATATTTGTGCTCCTAACATTGATTTCTTCATTGAGAGACTGATGTTTATGAATAGGGTTATCCACAAAGACTTTTGAGTACTAGCACGTACAAAATAAGGGATTTTCCATCAAGGGAGTTTTGCAATGCAAATGATTAAAAGAAGTATATTGGAGAAAGTTAATATACATTTTTTCACAAGTAACTAACTTAACTATTACAAATTAACTGTCTAGTTTAATTTCTACATTTTTTTAGAACAGGAGGGATTTAGAATCCAAGGGTAAAATTGATGCTCAACAGCTCAAGGGATATAAACTACTAATGCATTATGTGAAATTTGAAAAATAAATTATATTATTTTTAATCCTTAATATAAGATTTAGTTTATAGTGTAAATTACCCTATAAATTAGATTTTATATTGAGCCAGCATAATATTTGTAACTTATGATCTATTAGTACAATTTTATGTGGATTTTAATTTGTATTAAATATATGTATTGATGTTGATGTTTTTTTCACATGATATTTATTATATATATAATAAATATATAATATGGTCTCACAGTTTGTCATGCATGTATCTAAGCAATTTGGCTTTCTGCTGATTGTTTTCAGCGTACCAAAGCTTCTTGTCTCTTCCAACTTCCATTTTCAAATTATATCTCTGCTTCACACATATCCACTCACACAACAGCATCCTCTTTATTCTAATTAATTCAAACGTCATTATCACACACACACACATATTCTAAATATGATGTACGGTTTCCACCAAGAAAATTATTATTTATGATTAACGGATCATCATCCATCACCCACCAGTTTTGCCCTTTGACCACCGAAAAATGTTCAATTATATTGTCTTAATCATTTTTTAATAATTTTAGATCAAGTGTAAATATATAATGTTTAATTCTTAAAACTTGAAAATACAATTTTAAAATTTTTAAATTCATATGAATATAGTTTTATGTTGTATATTAGTCATTGTTATTAAACTCGGACTGGACCGGCCGGTCCGGCCCAAAAACCAGTGACCCGATCAGAGAACCTGGCCGGTTCGTGAACCGGACCGGTTCAGTAATTTATTTTATTTTATTTTTAAAAACTCTTTTTTTTTTTAAATTTCTTTATAATTTCATATTAATAAGCCTAAAATCTTCACTCTCTCATCGGTTTGGTCCTGGTTTAGCTTCGGTTTGACTCCGGTCTGACCCACTGGCTCTTGACCCAGTATCCCGACCAGTTCACTTACCGGTCCCGGTTTAATAACCTTGATATTAGTTTTTTTTTTATTTTACTACACTATAACGGTGACATGATGAAATTTATTTTGTATGTGAATAAAAGTTCTAGACATATTATTTGTGTTTAAGCCAATATTTATATGAAAATAAGATGTAAGATAATTTATTATATTGTCACAAGACAATGCGCTCTTCATTGATGAAATAACATGATATTCAACAAATGAGAGTGTTAATCACTTATTTGTATAAATTGAAATTTAAAAATCTAACATAAAACAAGTAAAATTATTCAGTACTACTGATTTATTGTAAATCTGAATAAAAAAAGTGTATAGGTGTAATATGAACAATTTATCCAATACTTAAAATAGGTAAAACTGCAATATTAGATATTGCTTAATATAAGACAAGTAATATCGCACGAGGCTAGTTCAGGTAACACCACAAAAAATGCTTAGTTTCTAACCAAATTAACCATGGCCCAAACTCCTACGGAAGGTAGTGGTGGGAAATTTTCCACAATGGGTGAAAACCTGATGAAGAGCAATGACACATGGAGGTAGAAGACCTACAGGTCATTAATTTCTTTTCATGAAGAATGAGGAATGATTGTATCCAAGGTATAAGTATTCGCTAACTCTGTGCCATCAGTTACGGTAAGATTGAGGATGCAAACGTTATTTAAAATGATTGGGTGTAAAGTGTTTATAGGTGGCTTTTTAAGTTTACCCCCAAATCCCATGACTAAACCCTAGACAAGTGGTGGAAACTATAACATCCTTATTTTTATTTCTAAGATGTAATTATAATTAAAAAATAATTATTGATGATAAATGAATTTAGTAGATAATTATTGGAATAAAAAGGATTTGGTTAAAATATGATTTATGAAAAAAAGTAGAAATGATAAGAAATTATTATAAAAAAATAAAGTATATAAAATTAATAATGTAAACAAAAATGAAATGAAAAAAGAGAGAGAGAAACCAGCAAGAGAAAACAAAAGGGAAAAAAGGAAGAAATATGAGCGGGGCACGTGGCCCCTTTAATTCAAAATGTGAGTGTGGGCCACGTGGGGCATTAATATATACCCTAACATATTTTCAATAGTGAAGGAGGGTCCAGAGTGCGTTTTTCTCCTCCTGTCCTCTCCAGTTCCACGTTGTCGCCATTTTCAAAGCTTAGGGCGACCTTATAAGATTTTTTGGGTAATTAAACTCACTTCTTTTCAATAAATTTCCTTTATGAAAGTTGTTTCACTTATTTTTATCTTTCAAATGATGGTAATTCAATAAATGATTATAGATAGGTAGAAAAAGGCTAATAGCGAATTTTAATTGGTTTAGATTTATTATTTGGTTGTTTTGTGATTTTATAATTAATTTCTTTTATAAACAGATCATAAATTATTTTCTTTAGGATGTTTTTCCAATTCAATTTTGGGTTAAACAATTTATTTGGGTTATTGGAGGTATTATTGAAATTTTAATCGGTTCAGTTTTGTTAAATTTTGAGCTATATGAAATCATAAGTTAGAATTTGATATTTGAGTTAGAGTTTGATATGATTTTGATTATGTGGAAGTTTAAAGAGTTATTTAATAATTGGGTTATGCTTATACAAATTAGAAAAAAAAAAGATTTACTCGGCCTAAGATGTTGATATGATTTTATGCTATGGGTGTGTTGGAGGTGAAACTTTAACTTATGAAATTGAGTAGTTTATGTAAGAGGATATTGTAGAGGTTATCTAAGGATTTTAATGAGTGATTTGGGCTCATGAGAAGTGATCTATGACATTGAATTGTTCAAGTTAAGGATTGTTAGGGAAATTGGGACATTGAGGATAATGGTGACAAAGAAAATTGGGTTTTTAGGACTTGAATTGTATAACCTATTTTTTGTTGCTTGTGGTTGATTGGTATCTACATTGATAATAGGAGCTTTCTTGTGATCGGTGATTGCTCGTGCTTTGCTCCTCAAGTTAACATTAAGCTTGGAGTTGAGGTAACCTGGGTTAATTTATTCTATATACATACTTTGGGCTGTAGGATATTTTCTAAACCTTACTTTCATTTATACTACTTGTATGTATTTTGAAAAATCATGTGTATATTTGAATACGAATTTAGTTCAATGAAGTAGTGTATTTTTCAACTTGTATATATGAGTAGTGGGGAATATTATTAATATTGTAACTATTGTGATAGTTATGATGTTTATCATGGAATGTTGTATATGGAATGATAATCTTGTAAAATTTTTTCAAAAACTATACTGATATATTGTATTTTTGTTATGGGATATGTTAGGTTGTGTGGAAGAGATACAGTAAAATTGTGCCCATCAATTCTCTCATTCTTGGCCCGGATTTTGAGTTGAGTGTTTTGGGTGAACACCTCCCTGTTATGATATATCGGTGGTGGCATGGAATGGGGAAATATTCTTGAAGTGATTAGCTAACTTTTAGCCGGGTATACTAGCACTGATAGGCTATACCACATCTACAAGATATAAGAAGTAGCAGGATGGATAAGTGGGGATGGTTCTAATTATTGAAAGTATTATGCCGTGTTCTACTATTGAGAATATTATTATTATGATTGATAAACTAGCTTTTCTGACTTACAATCTTTTTTTTTTTTTACATATTTTGTACTTTGATTTTGATTACTGGGGCTTTATGACTCACCACATTGTTGTTAATATTTTTTAGGCAAGGCCTTTGATCCTTGTAGAGGCCAAGGGAAGCAGCCAGAGGCATTGACATTGGTAGCCTTGTATGCCTCTTGTTTATTAATGTGATGTATTGATCAGTGTTATCAAAATTGGACCGAACTGGCCGGTTCAACTATGGGAACCATTGAATTGGTCATCTAACCGGTCTGGTCCGACTGGTTCAACTAGTTCAACATTTATTCTAATTTTTCTGATTTCAAAAATTCATGTCTAATTCTACATATTTTTTAAAATTAAAAATTATGACTCCATAGAAAGCTTGAGATGTCTACTTTCTAATACAAAAAGAATCACTAAAAAATATTATCATTTGATTCTAAAAAATTATCAAATTTCAAAACTATTTCAAAAAATATTATCGTTCAAATTCACTTCCTCACCTTTCAGCCTTGGGTTAGCTCCGGTTTGACTCTAAGCTGACCCAATGACCCTTTATCCACTACCCAGACTGGTTCAATGACCAGTTCGAGTTTAATAACCTTTGTATTAATTAATATATTGTCATTCTAGGGTCCTCATGTTTTTGAAATACTATATTTATTGTTTTGGATAACTCTTTAACCATTGTTAGGCCCGAGGCCTTATTTTGTACCCTATGATATTTTGGTGGATCCACAATCATACCTTGTGTTGGAAATTATTTTGCATAAACCCTTTGTTGTGGGGGTTTAGTATTAAAAAACCTGTGGCTATGTTTTCTTCTGTTTGTTAATTGTGCCCAAGGTGATGGTTTTTTTTTGTAGTGGGTTTGTGGGCAGGATTTGTGCCTTAGACCCTGATGTGTTTTCTTGGAAGAAATGGTTTTCAATCATCACTGGTTAATCAAGTTTTGTCATACCATTATGGATAATTGTTGTTTATAAGAAAGGGTCTTTTCATAAACTACCAAGCTGAAGTATGGTAGGGGCAAATGGAATTTTCAGTGGAGTGGTGAAATGAGTAGAGATAGAAAAGAAATCAAAAAGAAAAAAAATGATGTTACATCTCCTCGGACCACCAAAATGGAAAAATGGAAAAAAAGAGATATTGGAAAAAAAATTATACCATGTAAAAAATGAGTTGACCATCAGAAAAAAAGTATAAGAGATTACCCCTTCTTGCAAAGTGGACCTTTTTAATAAAAAGCTCGCCTCTTCCATACACTCTCTATTCTTCCACATATTATCATCAATTTTATGTAGAGGTGACAGTCAGCTTCATCTATTAAAATTCTTTCTTATGAAATAATTTCAACTCTCATTTGTAAATTTAGTCAATATTATCTTGGCTTATTATAGACATATCTACACACTCTTCCTTATATGTATATATTTATATATTCATGTATTATTAAAAACTTGAAGGATCTTACTCATGATTATGTTATAAATGGTATCAAAGGTGGATGTTACTAATGGTATTAGAGTCATATAATTGATATTAAAAGTAGGCTCGAGTGATGGTATGTTACAATGGTATCAAAGCTAGGCTTGGGTGATCGTGATGGATGTTACAAATAGCATTAAAGTTAGGATCAAATGAGGGTATATTACAAATAATATCAAATCCAGACTCGGTTGGTGGTATGTTACAAATGATATAAGAGCCAAGTTTGGGTGATCGTGATGGATGTTATAAATGGTATTAGAGTTTTCTTAAATGGTATCAATGTCAAGTTCGGATGATGTTATATTATCAATACTATCAAATATGGATGTTACAAATGGTATGTATTAAAGTTCTTTTGGTGGTTAGATTTATAGTCCAAATGCCTCCAAAGGCATACTTGGGGAACTCTAACCTAATATTTCATGAGTGCTTTATAGACACCTGTCGTAGAACCAAGCTGAGCTAACTAATTTCTCTTGCAAACCATCAATAGTTAAGCATAATATTATGTAACATATATATGAAATAGGGCAGACAAAAGAAATGAACCTAACCTATCAATTTGTTATCTCCACAACAACACATATTGATCCCGTATGCTTTCTCCAATGTTTACCAAAGCGTCAACCACTGCTTGCCTATTCCTTTCAGACCGTTCATGTTTTTGTTTGAGGAATGAGCTTGTGAATAAAATAAGAAAATGACAAAAGCCCTAAAAAACCTAATCTATGAATAAGTGTACAAGAATTTAATTTGAGTTGAAGAAGGAAATTAAACAAAAAATTAGCCTAGAGGACATAGGGTATAATAAGATAAAATTTTTGTATAGGAAATTGTAGTGTCTTATCAGAGTTAACAATTATTTAACTTCTTAAAAAAATAGAGCATCATGTGTTGTTCCACATTAGCTTATAGCTTATAGCATTTAATGAGCAAAAGTTATTGTGAAGTTTTTATTCATAAATACAAAGATAAGAAACTCTTAAGTGCTTGATGAAATATAAAACCTGTAGTAAGCTTGCCAAACTCATTTGATCAGAGATGCAATGCTAGGAAGGTAACATCGGTTGCATCATATCCAATCAACTGGCATTAATATAAAAAATAAACACTCACAAATAAAGAGAATGAAATGCAAAATAATAGTTTTATAGGGCATAGAGCCTAAAGGATTGATGAAAAAGCTAATTGAGATTAATAGAGCAAGTGATTTACCTGGCGTTAAAGATTAAAATACATGAAATTTACTTTTTCATTAAAACTTAACTAAAAAGGAAACTTATGAAATTGAATGCCATTTGGAAATGGTATCGGTCATGCAAATGGTATCAAAGCCAGGTCCATATGATGGTATGTTACAAATGGTATCAGAGCAAGGCTCGGGTAATAGTGATGGATGTTACAAGTGGTATTAGAGTCAGGCTCAAGTGATGATATGCCACAAATGATATCAAATGTAAATGTTACAAATAGTATTTATTAAAGTTCTTGGGTACCATCTCATTTTGAGATGCTACATCTTTTTCACCCTCACGAACTTGTTCAAGAGAATTTAGTTGTGTTTTCTACATGTTTGTTTTCCTCTGCATAATATGTATATCTTTCAATATTTTGATTCTTAGATTTAGATGTTACAAATGATATCTATTAAAATTCTTTTGGTGGTCAAATTTGTAACATCCATATATGATACCATTTTTGGCATACCATCACTTGAGTCTGGCTTTGATACCATTTTTGTATGACTCTAATAAACCGATGCCATTGGTAACATTAATCTCTGATGCCATTTGCAATATAATTATGAGTAAGATATTTCAAGGTTTTTAAAATATATATATATATATATATATATAGGTTGCCAATCAAAAGCCAAGCTCGGTTGATAGTATGTTACAAATGATATCAGAGTCAGGTTCGGGTGATAGTGATGGATGTCATAGATGGTATGAGAGTTTTTTAAATGGTATCAAAGTAAGGATCTATTGATCTTATGTTACAAATGGTATCATATATGAATGTTACAAATGGTATCTACGAAAATTCTTTTGGTGGTCAAATTTGTTGTCTAAAATGTATAGTTCATATGCCTCCAAAGGCATACTTGGCGAACTCCAACATGATACTTCATGAGTACTTTATAGACACATGTCGCAGAACCAAGCTGAGCTAACTGATTTCTCTTGCAAACGATCAATAGTTAAACATAATATATATGCAACATAGCAAACAAAAGAAATGAACTTAACCTATCCATTTGTTGTCTCCACAGGTAAGTATATCGATCCTGTGTGCTTCTTCCAACATTTACCAGAACGTCAATCATAAGAAATCAATTTGTGATGCATTATGGCATTACATGTTTTGTCACCAGAGGGACTAATAAACTTCAAACTAAACCCAATATCTTGACAAAAAACAACATAAAGGCCAATATCATAATTCAATGAAAAATGTATATTGATGGTAGAAATACTATTTTTATCTTACCTTATATTAATGAAAAGTCTCACACAATGTATGAGTTTATTAAGTTCTCTATAAGTAAAACCTAACAAAAAAACATAATCAAAGAATAAGACTTCACAAACTACCAAAGATGTAAGTTTTCTCACAACGATCTCAAAAGCTCATACATTGGGTATGGGTATGTGATCTTTTAAAAATATTTGCAAGTTATCTCACAAATGGTATCAAAGATGGATGTTACCAATGGTACCAAAGATGGATGTTACCAATGGTACCAGAGTGATACAAATGGTATCAAAATTAGGCTTGGGCGATGGTATGTTAAAAATGATTTCAGAGCCACGCTCTTGTGATCGTGATAGATGTTAAAAATGGTATCAGAGTCATACATATGTTATCAAAGTCAAGCTCATAAATGGTATCATATATGGATGTTAAAAATGGTATCTATTAAAATTCTTTCAGTGGTCAGATTTATAACATCAATATTTGATACCATTTGTAACATATCATCGGTCGAGCCTGATTTTGATACCATTTATATGACTTTAGTAGCATTTGTTACATCTATCACCATTATCTGAGCCTGACTCTGATACCATTAGTAACATTCATCTTTGTTACCATGTGTAACACAATTATGAGTAAGATATTTCAAGTTTTATTTTAATAACACACACACACATATATTCATGTTACCTTAATAAAAAGAAATTCATTCATACTTTCTTGTAAGAATTATATACATACCTCCTGACTTTTTTCAGCCAGAATACATATATTTTTGTACTTGTCATTTTTCCTAAAATTTGACAAAGTAACATAAGAAATGCTAAATCAAATATTTTACTTTAATGACACCAATATAATATTTTAAAATGACCCTTCTAATGCCCAACAACTTTTGCAAAATTGAGGAAAGACGAAGTGGCAAAGACTACCCTAATCAATAACATGTTAGTTGATGCATAATGAACCGAGAGACCAACAAACAATTTTTATAAATTCTTTCTACATAAGATGCAAGTGCCAATTATAATAATCATTATGATTAATAATGATTTCTTACCGTCACCACCATAACATGAACAATATGAATACCAGAGCATGATAGTACCTAAGAAATATGATGAACCTTCCAAATTCTATTGTATAGGCATCAATAGCTTGTTTCAAGATAGTAATTGACAAGTCCCAGGTTTACAGGATGTGGTTTCGGTTTAGCTAGGTGGCACCCAAAGCCAACAGAGACTAGGGGACTTTGTCTAATCTGGGTCAAAAGAATTGGGTTAACCTCTACTACCAGTTTAAACTCTTAGCACAATGATTGACACTTCATTCCTAAGGTTTGGTATTAGAGTCTGCACGAGTTCAAATCTCACTTCCCTCAAAAACAAGTTCGAGGATTGAATCCAGGCTAGGAGACCTTCAAGCTTCACAAAAATAATAGTAGCTTAATAAAATCACCCATAAACTTTGATTTTTGGTTACAGAAATCAAGAATAAGACTCCACAAACTACTAAAGATGCAAGTTATCTCACAATGTACAAGTCCTTAACCACTCCCATAATAATGGGAGGAAGAATTGAATAGCAAAAATTAACTTTATGAGGGTGTATAATAGTGGTCCATAGCGATGTCGTTGCTCTTCCAAGGGTCTACCAATAAAAAAAAGTTCTTGCATTATTGTTTTTTCACATATTATCATATTCAAATATCAAGTCAAAGAAATTATATTAAAAACAAAAATGGGTTGGGCAACCTTTGAATTTTGCATACTGGAGTCCAATCACGTCAAAAGGTTGTTTGGAGGGAAATAAAGTGCACACTTGGTATCAAACGAGGTGCGTGATAGCAGAAAGCAATATATTGTATTAGACAGGAGGGTTGTGACGACAAAAATGACTTGGAGAATGATGTGGAGTGGATATGGATAGAACTAGGCATGGAGCGGATCTGGACGAAACCAAACCTAGAAGAAATAGATTGCTAGGGCTCTAATACCAGGTTTGAATTTGAAGGATTATATTGAAGAAAAAGAAAATAAGAGCCTTTGAAATATTATTGATCCTTAAATGAATGAGAGTACAAATAAGACTTTATATAGGCAAACAATGAGCTAATTAGCTAACCGTAGAATCTAATATAAACTTATTTAATCAAGGGTTAATGTGCAAATTTGCTCTGAAAGTTTTTACTGAGAAACAATGTTGGCCCAGAAGTGTTTTTAGGTTTAGTGTCGCCCCAAAAGTTTCAAAAAGTAGCTATATTGTTGTACACCGTTAAAAAACTAACTTTGATAGTTAAAAAAAGACATTGATTGTTAACTTTTTAACGATAAGGGACAACATTACTTCATTTTAACATTTATGAGGCAAAATTGAACCTTCAAAAACTTCTAGGGTAACATTGCTCCTTAGCAAAAACTTTTGAAGTGAATTTGCACCTTAATCCTTTAATCAAATATAATCATAATATCTCAAGTTTATATCTCTAAGATAAATATATATTAATATATATGGCCAAAAAAAAGAATATAATATCCATATCAAACATCTAACAATTCTCTTGGCATATTCTTTCATACAGTGTATAAACTATATATTATATAAAAAAAGAGTAGTTTGTAAACATTGGAGGGTTAGATGAGTCATCAAAGCACGACTCGCCCACCAACTTAACGATTATGCTTTTTTTTTTTATGTGAAACCATTATGCCTACAATCTTTCACTACTCTTTTTGTATCAATGGACTAAATGGTCAAAAATTGCTTTGGATATATTTTTTTATACAGTTTCAAATTCTTCATGTTGGATTTTGAAGTGATTAAAGTTTGTAATAAAATAGTAATATTCAATATCAGTTATAAACATAAAAACTTGGCTAAAGGATACATTAGGTCCTTTATGTTTATATCAAGTTTCATTTTAGTCCTTTAGGTTTATAAAGTATATTTTTAGTCCTTCGATCTTAACACCGTTAGTCTCATCTAATAGAAAATGCTGATTCATCAAAGTCTTTTTTTTAGGTGGTTGCTACATTATGTCAACTTTTTTAATAAATTCATATTTTAATTAAAATAACAATGAGAGAGAGAAAATTCCCAGTTTTTATTCATTTTTTCCATCTCTTCCTAGCTCATCGGGGACATTTCCAAAACAAAGACTGTCAACAGACAAAACAAAGACTAACCCCCGATCAATATCTGGCAAAATCTCTTAACATAATGATCTCAATTTATACTATTAGAGGGTATGAGAATAATTTATGGAGAAATTTTATTCTTGGGATAAAATTGTAAACCATAAATATAATTACAGATCACAAGAAAAATTTTAATCAATAACAAAGACTTTGGGTCGCTAACCTATACATGAGATGTCTCTTGTCCCCAAGGGGCTTCTTGTAGAGAAAATAAGTTTCAAAATAGGGTTGGTGATCTTCAAATTTAGCATCTTTGAACCTCCAAAATCTTGAGAAAGAAACCAAAAGGTTTTTGGAACTGGTTCAATAGAAATGATGGCCAGTGAGAAGGGCGTTGGAGTGGGGAGGAGATGCAAAAAAAAAAAATTAAAATCTGAGAATTTTTTATTATTTAATTAAACCATGAATTTTTTAAAAAATTTGAGTTGATGTTGGAGCCTCTTAGGATAAAAAGAATATGACTTCAATGAATCAACATTTTCTGTTAGAAGAGACTAACGGTGTTAAGATTGAAGAACTAAAAATATATTTTATAAACTTAAAAGACTAAAATGAAACTTGATGCAAACATAAAGAACTAAATATACACTTTAGCCTAAAAACTTTCATCACACCCCCTCTGGAAAAAATTTTGTTTAACGTAACTCTTCCAACTCCTTCTTGAACATTTTTTGAGTTTCCCTAAAGGGTCTTATGCTCTTTTTTTCAACTCTTCCTACTCTTTTGTCTACTGGTCGGGATTATCTAAGAAAAAAAATCACAAAGAACCATTAAGTATGTCCTCAATACATTACAGTCATTAACAAAGAACCATTAAGTATGTCTTCAATACATTACAGTTCAGAAGCGTTAAATATTTGTGTCGAGAATATTTAATGCCACCACACATAATGGTTCGGAACCGTGATGTATGGTTGAAAATAACAATAGTGAAATGCATTAGTGTTTGCAAAGTTTGGAAGTCTATCATCAATTCATCACAAACAAGCCTGTATACTTTCTCATTTAAGTTATATATAAGAGCCAAAGCCAAAAATAAAGAAGAGACAATGACTCTCTCTTTCCTCAATACCAATATCGCTCACTCTCTGAACATGGTTCTATAGATTATGCATCTCCTTTCGAACAGAAAGCAATGCATCTTTCGGATGATAAAGAAGTTAGTTTCCTCACAATGTTCAATTATCCACATATGTCTAGCTTGGATGTTGTAACCCCCGCACTAAATCAAGGCCGAGATTAAGCGTTTAAACACGTTTAATAATGGAATAAGAGATCCGAGGTAATTAAAACTTTTTTACAACACTTGTACAAATGGATCTCCATTCATTTCATTCATAAAATCAATAGGCCTGTACGGTTTACCACATGTATAATATCAGAGTATAAGCACAATTCCCGACGTTCACCCGGGATAATAACATTAATCCAAAATATTGTTTAGGGCAACATTGCTCCTCTTAATTTCCACACCGGGGATTACACAAAACTATAGTGCTATAAGCTATTCAATATGTACATTTATCCAAAATGATAACCGGTTTAATGTAAAACCAAAATATCTAACTAAAACTATCGCCAGCAGTCCTAATCACCCTTATCCACTTGCTTGTTCTTCGATCCACTTGCCCTGTCTAAAAATGTTATTTGGAAAGAATGAGATTCTAGAGAATCTTAGTAGCAACAATTTACGAATATGATGCATATATATAAAGCAAGTAAACATATATCATAATGCAGCAATCAATATTCGAGGCCGGGCACATTGCCACATCCCCTTCACTGTATACGAGGCCGGGCTTTCACCACGTCCCCTCATTGTATCTGTATTCAAGATCGGGCTTACACCACGTTCCCTTCACTGTATCGGTATTCAAGGCCGGGCTTTCGTCACATCCCCTCACTATATTCAATGATTAATGCAAACAAGCAATGCAATATACATGATATAGGATAAAGTGTCACTACCTTGATCTTTCCGCTCTTGAACAGGCACAAGCCTTCTACGCTCCGGGCAAATATTGAATCATAAAGTCATAATTAAGGACGATACGTCACCACTCATTCCAATACTCAATAACTTCACAATACTTAATTCGGTTATCATGATTGTCTCTTTAATACTCATATATGCTTCTAACAAAAGCCCTAAAGGGTTGGAAGAACTACCCCAGGGATCCCCTTTTGGAAGCACAAACACTGACATTTTTCACTGATTCACTCAAGTGAAGATGGCCTTACTCGAGTAGTGGGGCACTAACACTCGAGTGAAGACGGCCTCACTTGAGTGGTGGTACGGTCTGCACTCGAGTAACTGAAAGTGAAGGATAGCAAGTGAGTACCCGAGAGCACAAGAACTTTTCAGAGATAGGAGCACTCGAGCAGGCTGGACCTCACTCGAGTGAAAACCAAATCTAGCGAGTGAAGTCCAGGAAGTGAGAACCCGAGAGCAAACACAAACTTCAAAAGAAGGGGTCACTCAAGCACTAGCCTTTGTTCTCGAGTGAGACGGAATGCTCGCGAGTGTAAGGGCACACTCTTGCACTCTTGCAGAAGTGAAACACTGAAACTGAAGGAAAAATGAAGAACTTCACCCATCACTCGAGTGGAACCCAACCTCACCTGAGTGATGTTCATCCTTCACTCGAGTGAGCCCCAGATCACTCGAGTGACCATATCAGAACCCAGAAAACGCAGACAAAATGACAGTTTTCCAGAATTCCTACCAAAGGCTACCAATGAACCCAAAACCCCAACCAAAGCCACTCTCTCATAAAAACACTCAAGAAATCCAATGGACATGTCAAAACCATCAAAATCCTATTCCATTATCATTCTTTGGTCTTTGGCAACAATAAACACTAAATTCCCAACTTTTCCAAACTCAACCATTCATTCTACAATCAATCCTATCTATTCATATACATTTCAAATATACCATTTCCATACCAATAACATATCAAATGACCAATGATCTTCATTTTTTGAAAATGGCCAATAAATTCCAGAAATTCAAAGTCAATCCAAATAGCACAAAACTTAGATAGATAGGTTTCTTTAACTCACCTCAACAACTTTCTCAAAGAGACTCTTTGATTCTCCAACTTTTGAAATTCCTTTAGAACTTAATCCAGCCCCAAGTGCCACACTATGATCATCAAATTGAAGCTCTTAATGCAAGGAACAACATTAATGAATGAAGTTTTGGCATTAGAGATCATTTTCCCTTACCTTTTCCAAGCTTTTCCCTTCCCCTTTGAGCAACAATGGCTGAAGAGAGAGAGAAGAGAGAGAACGAGAGAGATGAGAAATGGAGTGTGATCATGATACTCCCTCCATGCTTCTTCAGCGCCAAGTGAGGGAAGAGAGGAGAGAGAAATGGATTAAATTATGCATTTAACTTTTCCCTCTCACACATACAAACCAACTTGCCACATGTCTTCTTCTCATTGGCTCTCACACAATAAGTACCCAATTAGCTTATCTAATCCCTCCATTAGTCATTTTAATTACACTTCTCATTTCCTCTTAGTTAGCAATTAATTTCCCATTAATCACCAACTTATGGCCAATAATTCCATTCTACCAATTTTCCATCAATTATGACATATTAGATAATATTGTCACAAATACACATTAATTCGAATTTAATCCACAATTACATTCTCAATAATCCTCATTAGCCCATAATCAAAATTTGGGGTGTTACAGATGTGGTGAGCACTTGCAATGGGCTAATATGTTTTGTTAAGAGCTCAAACCCATTAGGGTTGGATTGAGTTATTATTATGAACTCGTCTATTTGAAAATATATCACGCTTCTTGAACCTGACTAAAAAAGTCAATTGAGTCTTGTATTAATGACCTGACCTGAGGTAGTGTCAATTAAAGAATTTTTATGATAAGAATTAATCGTCTATACACACAAACATATATATTATGCCACATTGCATATGATTAATATCACGAAATCCTACTCTGATTAAACAAAATATGTTGAAGGAATCCATAACATGCTAGAAAGACTGCAAAATATTGACGTCTTTTCATTCGCTCAGTATATATAAAGGGACAAGTATATTTTATAATGGAAGCGAAAAACAACACAACAACACATTTCAACTTGTAGACATCACATGAAATACAAGAGAAGAAATAATGGAGTAAGAAAGAGAGATATATAATTAACCTTATTATGCTTTGGCTAATTTAGGAAGAAACTAAATTTCAACACTTAATTTCAATGAGCTTCAACTTGGAAAATTAACAAAATCATTTTTGAAGTTTGAATCAGAACAAGTAGTGGAAATATTTCTAACAGAAATGGACCAAAAAATTAAAAAAATAAATATATTTCAATTATATAATCTAGCAAAAGGATTGCTATCATCAAGAGCTAGCTTAGCTAGCACTCGTAAACTTATCACACAGATTGCTGACATCTTATTTACTAACCACCACGCTAGCTGCCACATTGTTTATTATCAAGGAAGCCCTCTCCTAATCAAATAAATTAATAATGAATAAACATGTTATTCTAAACAAGATGATATCTTTTGCCATCCAGTGTATCTTTATAATGAATTCCTCAGTGATTCCATGATCCCACCACCCACGAAATCAACAAACATCACCAACTCTCTCAGTGTGCAGCAAAATTTATCAACTTTCACTTGTCATAGCAAAAATTATTTTTGATCTCCTGTGTGATAAAAAAACTAATACAAAATTTCCAAGTATCTTTGGAAGATTGGAGGGTTCAAAATATGAATATTTTTGTATATTTATTTTAAGTAATTATTGATTTTGGTGTCATTAGAAGGTAGCATGTTACTATGATGTCAATTTGTTAAAAACATTGTAAAGAAAATTGGATAAATATATGATTATTTTGTTAGTAATTCAAGATATTAAATTGATATTTAATATTTGGATGATATTGTGAAAATTTAAATTATTTTTTAATTTTTATCCCATTCCGGTTTGACCCCATTTGACTTCGATTTGATTCACTGACCATTAACCTACTGTCTCTACCGGTTTAGAGGCCGGTCCGAGTTTTAATATCTTGCAAAAAGCATAGGTATGTGGTTTGATTGGGATCTTTGCTGTATGTGCTTAGTTTATGTGGATTGGAGAAATTCCATTTTGTTTTATCCCAGCTTTTTGATGCCTGGAGATCCGGTGAGTGTTACGAGAAGTTACATAGAGGGAGGTTAAAGAAATCTTTATCGAAAAAAAACAAAGCGTATGAGAGATATAGGGGGTGCATGATGGTTGGGGAAAGCAGAAGAGGGGTGTAGATTAAAATGAATGTGGATGAGGCAGTGGATAGAAACATGATAGCTGGATATGGTGGGGGTATTTACCCTATGTTTGAATGAAGAGAAAAGTGATAGGAAAAGGGGAAGGGAATATGAAGAATGAAAACTTCAAAAAATGGTAAAAAAATTTATTATTTTGGGAGTTTTGTCTCCTAATTTTCTCTCTATCCAAACTTAAGATAGGGATCATGAAGGTATATGATTGGGGGGCGGTTGCTAGGAGGATGGGGAGATGTAGGAATGCTGGTGTGAGGGGAAGGCGGAAGTAGGTTGTTGCATGAGGCAGATTACTTACTAAAAGGAAATTGGGAAGTGAAGCTTAGGCATTTCAGGGAAACTAACGTTGCATCAGATTGGCTTGCAAAATGGAGTTTGTTTTCAAACCAATATCATTTAACTACTACAAGAACCTCCAGAAAGTTTAAGATAGTTTGTTGTATAGGAATTATATGATAGGCGTTTTTTAACCTACAAGAATGTTGTGTATATTATAAAACACCCTAATCATCTTCCTTAATTCCCTCATTTACTTTTCTTCTTGATTATTGTTGATATAAGATTGACAAATATAAATATATATATATATATATATTATATTTAGGACTAAATTCAACTCATCAAATATATTGCAAATTAAGGATTAAAGGGAGTAGTTTTTATTGGAATTTGTGAGGCTCTGTTTTAATTGTATAACAACATGGCAATAGTTTTGTGCTCTATTTTAGTGATCCCTATTATGGCAGTTTTATTCCCTCTCCTTCCTATCCCTACCCTCAAACCAAACACACCCTAAAGGCTAATGAAAGCATAAAAAATGTTCACGATGTAGGTCGCAATTCATTCTCTTCAAGAAATTAGTACTTGTTTGGAATAGTGAATGGAGCATTCAAAAGCAGTTTTTCAATCATGATTTTCGGTATATGAGATAAGTATGTGAGAGAAATTTTGTTTCAATTTATGTGAATAAGCACTTTTGGGGGGTTTCAAGCGTGATCCCAAATAAGCACTAAATGAGTCGGGATAGCCGAGGCGAGCCCACAGGAGTCAACACTCCATCAAATACGGCAGGGGGAGAGATTTTTTTTTAAAATATAAACTGGATAACATAACTAATTAGCGGTCATTATAAGAAAAAGAAGAACAAGTCAAGTGTTATATGGGGAGAGAATTTTCTCCAGATATACAAAAGGAAGTACGATGACGAGAAAGAGAGGGGCTGATTTTCTTTCTTTTTTTTTAATTAAGCCGCATCAGACATTTTTCTCTCTTATTCAATGGATCATGAGTGGGCTACAAGGCCCTAACAAATTGTCCACTTCATTGTACTAAGTTATTTATTTATTTGTTAATTATTTTCTCAATAAATATCTATATCTATATTAACTATTATGACTATCGGAAACCCTAACCCTCCACATGGATGGGAAGAAAAGTTGGGAGCAAAAAATGAAAGAGAAAAGTAAGGAGAGGATGTTATCCCTCTACTTGCCTGGATGAGTGAGAGAAAAGGTGAAGGAAAGAAAATGAGTAAATATTTGATGACTAAAATACCCTTACTCCTACAATAAAATAATCATATTTAAAATTAAATTAATTACCACATAATATTTTAATATTAACCTCAAATAATTTAAGATGATAAAGTTATATTTAAAACCAAATAATTTAACAAAAACGTTATTTTTAAGTCAAAAAAATAAAAACTGAATGATTTTTTTAAAATCAGATATAATGAAAGAAAATAAATAAATTTACATTATCCAAGGTTAATAACTAATAAAAATTTAATATACTCTCCAATAGAATCCAACGTCTGCTGTAAGAAGGGTGGGGCGTGTAATTTTAATGAGAAGAGAATTGTATGGGATAGTGCCCCATTTGAAGTAGAGGAAATTCTGAGGGAAGATATTGCGGACATATTGTAAAGCTTCGCAGAATTCTGATGTAACCAGAGGCCATCTTATTACCAAAACAAACATAAAAATTTAACAAAAAATGAAAGGATTAAATTAAAGGGTAGGCGAGGGGTGGTGGAGGGGCAATCATGGGCAACAAATTTTTTTGGGAGAGATCCCAAAGAAGGAAGATATTATCAGAAAGATCCCTTGAGGTTGTAAAACACACTCAACAGGTTGTTAATACACGCTTTGAGGTTGTAACCAGGGACCTTTCTGATAATATCTTCCTTCCTTAGAACCTAGGAGTGATTTTCCCAATTTTTTCCCCCAAATCTCATCACTTGTGGAGAGAAAGTTTGGTTTCCTCCCCACTTTTCCTCTTCACCCCATTTGCTCTCCTATCCAAACAGGGGGAACATTTCCCTCCTCCCTCATTTTCCACTTTACTTTTCTTTCCTCTCTCATTTTCTCCCCATGGAAGCAAAGCACAAGAGTTCAAAATACTAATTAAGGACCTTGATTCATTTATTGACATTAAAATAAAATCAATTGACAAAAATATCTCTTTTCACATTCACAAGTTTGAAATTTTAAAAGATTATCATGAAAAATCCTACCCATTGTTTTGATATGAAGAAAAAATGGGAAGGAAAAAAAAAGAGAAAACTGAAAGAAAATTAAATAAAAACAGGAGATTAAATGATGAATGTAACCATCATTTTTCCCTAAATTTTCTCTCTCCACATATAAAACAAGCTTTATGAACAAAATGATTTTTAAATATAACAGTACATAGGCCCTATTCCCCAGCTGAACCAGAAGTACAGTCCACCAGTTTTCATACTTGAGCAACAAGTGAGTGCATTTGTGTTTACATCAATTCTGTATTGCAAGCACACCATTGTTGAAGTGCTTCACTTTAGGTTGTACTTTCAACTTCCATTGTTGAAGTGCTTCCGTTAGAAAGAAACACATAAATAAACACATTGAAAATTATTAAAAATAATATCTTACTAAAGTTGGCAAGCGCCAAAAATAATTACGGAGAGACCGACTAGGAATAGGACAAAACCCTTATCCCTTAAGCCTTGCACACACACATGTACATTTCTTCTTTTACACTTATAAGCATACAAAAATACAACATATGAAGTTTTAATACAATTCAGAGAAACAGAAGTCCCAAATGGTCTCTAAAGATTTCTACAGAACCCCTTGCAATTGGGACCTCTTGGAAATCCTACAGCAACATATTCAACAATAGCTCAAATAAAGGAGCTCCGCTCCATACTAAAATATTTACAGCATACACAATAAGGCAAGGACCCTAGCTATTGTTTACGTGGAGCTCCCAAAGCAGGATTTTTAAAATATAATACATAAGTTTACAATTTACATCAAAATAATGATTGATCGCCACAATACTTCATCTTCAATTTAGCAGTGTAGACCTTCAATGATCAGGAGGAGGAACGGGGACAACTGCACTATCTAAAGCCAAAATATTTTCAGTGAATAACGTCCCATATATAGAAATTAATAAAATACTAAAGAAAATAATTTAAACATATTTAACCTTGAATAATAACAACTCGACAATAAATTTCAATTTATATAGCATACGGTCATAAATATAAATAAAACTTTATAAAGAATCATTAATCACATCCAAGATGTAATAAAATAGTTTGTCCAACAGAATTGGTTTAAAACGATAATTCTCAAAGTTTATCTTTTAGTAGGACTTCAATAGAATGAAATAATAAGTGTGGACACAGTCCATGAAGGTAACCAACCAAGTGCAGCTCAAAGCTACGAATACAAGTGTGAACACATAGTCCACGAGGGTAAGTAACCAAACAAGCACAACACGAGGCCATGAAACAAGTGTAGATACAAGACCCACGAATATCAAGCTTGGGTAAAGTGCCCATAAATGTCAAGCAAGCTTGAGTTAACTATGGCACGCCAAAGACTAACAATACTACTGTTAGTAACTAGGATTCTATATTCAATCGTCCCAAAAACATTTACAAGCATGCATGGAGTCAATTTACCATTAGCAACTGAAAAGATCATTTGCTGATAATGAAAGCTCATAAAGCATATATCATAAAAGAAGACCACAGCAAAAATGTTCACAATTTCAAAGGATTTCCTTCAAATTCCACAAGTCAATCAAAAAGAATCCTTCACATTGATATAAACTCGTATAGAACCATTTCCAAAATAAATAAACCGTCTCAACATGAAGTTTTACTAAGCATATCTTGAAAGCTTTATTGTCAATTCATTTATGATTGTGAATTGTCCTATGAACCAATTGAAGAAGAGTAAATAACAATAAATAAAATCCGTAAATCTTTATTCATTTCAATAACAATGAGACAATGAAATAAATCTAGTAAGCTTTCCTTGCTGAAGTCATGCTTAAAATGTGGTAATTACTATAAAAATGTAACAAGTAATAAGATATCACTTAAAAAATTATAATGAGACGATATTCATTCACCTGTTCCACTCCCAAACATATGACTAATCATCTTCCAACTTATATTCATTCCTTAATCCCCTAACATCCAAAACAAAATCATTTTTATTCCTTCTATAAGCTTTATAAAACTATAATCTTCCATTTAGTAATGATACACCCATTTACTTCATATTAACTATCTTGTAACCAATCTTATTATTCTAACTTAAACTCATATTCCTTAAATTATTTAACAATAATCTTCAATGTCTCAAGAAACAAAACCAATTCCACAATATGAGTTTGTTCAGAGAATTTTAAAGATCTTAACTTCCAGTTTCCACATGTAAAATGCCATGGTGATGTTCATCAATAATTCAATAACAATTTTCATTTCTCAATTCCATAAAGTTACTTTCTTAATTAAACATATTATTAACTCCCTTTCTTTTTCTTTTTTTTTTCCAATTGGCCCCCATCTAAACACCCCATGTTTCAGACGCTCAATCACTGAGAAAAAAGAAAGAATTTTAATATGTTACCCACCCCATGTGACAATAAAAGACAAGGAGAATAGAAGGAGAGTCTTCAAACATAACCCCACACATAGCATCTTGCAAAACAGAGGAAGATAATAAAAACACAGCTACACTCGTAAGAAGGACAGAGAACGATTTAGATTAACAATGATGGCGTGTGAGCATTGGCACCCCATTTAAGGGAATGATAGAGAGAGTGACTAAGATGGCGTTTCAGATCCTCCCAGGCTCTAGAGGATTCCTCTGCTATTTATAGTGCTCTTGGGAGAAAAGAGAGCAAAATCTGATGGTTCTTTCTCTTTCTTATGAGAAGGGCATTTTGGTTATTATAATCGTGCTGAAACAAAAATAAAATGCACATTTTAATATAGTAAAGATGTGAAGTCAAATCACCAAAGATATTTCGTCATATCTAGTGCCACAAAGCTACCAAATGTTCTTTGTTTTCAGTTTACATCAAATAGATAAATATTGATAATTAAATGTTTCATTAATTTTAGAACCAATACAACCTCACATTGATATCATATTTTCATATTATTGACATAATTATCTCATTTAAATTTTTGGGTCCTTACAAAAGCTATCTCCAATATCTTCATTCTCAAAGACTAACTAACTAAAGCTCTCCCTAGTCTTGGAACTTTTGACAACTTACTAGAGCAACATATTTTGAGCCTCAGACAAATATTATAGACCTTACTAAAGCACATGAAAAAACTTGTTGAATGTTAAAATCTGAGCCACTTGTACCTCACCCAGATTGATGATTCCACTAGCAAATCAATCACCAACAAGCAAATGAGTATTCCACTACGAATAAGAAAACTTGTCTAGACAGAGAAGCATAGATCATGTCTGATAAATTTTTATAGCATCTGTCATGTCACAGTGCTTCAGATTCTACTAGAACTCACATGTTTTGTCCAAAAACAACAAAGCACTAACTGTTTCGTCTCATTAGGGAATAGGGCCTATTAGTTACTCAGTCACAGTTTAATGGGCAATAGGAAACATTGTAACCACTTCTGTTACTCAACAAGTGGATAGATATTAGATAGCCAGTATAATTAGAGAATGTGTGTACACAGTGGGGTGTGGAATAAAGAACTGAATCTCTCTCTTACAAAAAAGAAAGGGGAAATAATTCTCTCTCTATCCATCCTGTACCACTAACTATCATATATGTTTAAGATATGATATAAAATGCTTTGAAGAGAGAAACTACAAATAAGGAATATGAACATTGAAGTGTACTAATTATATCAGACATGACATTTACAATGCGAATTGTGCATAACTACGAGGAATCTGCTATGTTCTATATCTCTGTTTTTGAACAATTAATAGAGAGTTAAAGAGAGGACAAAATGAGAATAATGGTATTTAACATGTGGCCAGACTGTTATTGGAGCAGGATGCTTGAAGTTAAAGTGATATCAATTGGAAGAGTTTGATCTTTCTTGAAGATACCCTCTCCACAATAGAGATTGTAAATCAATTTGCCACCTCTGTTTTTTTTTCTTTCACAAGAAGATTGAATCCCAAAGTGTATAAGGAGCATATGCCTAAGCTTTCGAATGAAATTTCATCCCAAATGAGTCTTTAGCCGTTGAACCATTATAACTATTATTGAGAAAATATATAAATAGCTATTCATAACAGAGAGGATGAAAGTGATGAAGAGAGTATTATATACTACCTCCAATCCTTAATATAAAAGCTAGTTGACTCTTTTTTATGAAGAATAATGAAAATAAATAAATTACTTAATCATAACATATGATGTGTATCATTAGATTATATATCAGTTTATAAGTAATGCAAATTAGTTTGAAAAAAATGATAAATATAAATACTTTAATATAACTAATTTAGTTTCTTTAATCTCTAAAAAAAAAGTAGGTTAGATCTTATATTAAAGGCCAGAAGTAGTATGATATAAGAAATGGAAGTGGACATTACATGTGTTTTCTTTGCTTTCCACAACAAATAGTTAGAAAGCCCTCAACCTATCACTCTTCACATACTTTTTTTGGTAGAACACTTATCTTTTATTTAAGCGAAGCAGTGAACTTGAAGCATTATCCTTTATACCCAAAAAAACACAATATTATTAAAAAAAATAAGCAAAAGAGAATCCTATATCATGAAAATGCTATTTAAATAAAAGATAACAAATGTACCTTATATGCTTTAATGTCATTTAGAGGTAATCAGCTTGTCAGTCTCTTTAGTGTATACAAGATAGATTGCAGTCTTCTTCACCACTATATGTTTATGACCAAGCTTAATTTCAACTTCCACCTCATTTCTAGACTCTAAATTAGATACCATGTTCTGCCATTCTTCATCTGCAGAAGTTGTTGCAACTTCACGCTTATATAAATCCATGGTACCCTTTGTGAAATTATTTATCATAATACCAACGGAATTTACAGATGCCATGCTATCTTGAAGAGATGAATAGATAATGAAGAGGACCACTCCTTTTAAGCAGCAACCAACAACTTGAGGAACTTTAAATGATACAGAAGATCCCTCATTTGCAAAAACTAGACAATCTAGACCATTGTCTACTGGAAGAGAAAAGTCAAGCCCACCATCATTCCATCTCTATTCCATAAACACAAGAAAAGAATCACCCCATTCAATCGAGAACATAGTGAAAATGACAATCTAAACCAATAAGAAAAACTTCAATGGTTAATATATGGAAAGCATGTTTGTTATTGGGACGAATGAAAAATATAGTGTTCATTACACCCCGTGTGTTTACACACACAAAAACAAGAAATTGCTAAAAGTATGATCTAACATTATAACATGGATATGATGTTGATAAAAGCACATTCTATATTATTGCACCTTTAACTCTCTCAAAACATTTACTCAATAGCTATTTAAACATGTATGGCAAAAATGCATCCTTTCGATATTGGAATTATTATGTATATGTGGTAGTAGAGAGCTAAGATAAAGAGAAATACCTTTGAAATATACTTTAGAAGGGTATCCATAGTTTTGTTGAACGACCCTACTTGAATAGTCACAGAAGTCATCAATGTTTCTGACCTTTCCTTTTGTACTTGCTCAGGGAATTCAAGTAATGCTGGAGCATTTTGACATGAAGCTTGAGATGTGCTTGGTCTTGATTCTACTATTTCATATCTTCTTGAAAAAGAAGGATGTGATAGACCCCTAATTAAAGATGGTATGATCTGAAATGCTCGAGACAATGACATCGAACGATGTGTTGGTGACATCCAAGACAAAACAAGAGATGGGAATACATTACGAGGTAATCCTTCATAACCACACAAAGACACATGCTTAAGTCTTTCCAATCTCACTAACGAGCATGGCACTTGTGCTATAGCAGTTTGAGTTGCAATTAAAGTTGTCAAAGATTCCATTTGCCCAATGTCTTCTTTTAGCTTGTCAATCTTTGAACAACCACAAAGGTTAAGGGTCTTCAAGGATTTCAATTTATAGATATTTCTTGGGATGTGTTTAAGGCTTTTGCAGTCCTTTAAATTTAGCAGAACAATATATTTGAGATCGCCAATGGAAGGGTGAATTATAGACAAACATGGACAATCTTTGAATATTAACCTTTCAAGATTTGGTATCTTTGAAAAGTTGGGTGATTCTGTCAAATAATGAGAATGACTAAGATTGAGACTTTTTAACCCTTCCAACATCTGTGCAAATAGAATAGTTTAAAATAAAGTAAATAATATGTATACAGTAATAAAAAGATGGAAACAAATATAAATGCTATCAATAGTGTTTGATTCTAAGAGCTCATTGTATGTACCTGGCTTTTCTCCCATACTTTTACAAGATTACTCCACTTTAAGTCAATGGAAACTATTTTTTCTAAATTGAAGTTCATTGGTATTCCTTCTAAGGGAAACCTATGCCAACAAAGCCATCTCAAATTTGTTGACAAATAACCATAGTCTCCAGTAAGTTGTACGTTATCAAGCTGAAGCAAACGAAGCTTCTTCATCTTCTGAAACGTTCTGGCACTCAAGTATAATGAATTATTCCTTGACATATTTAAAGTCAATCCATTGATAGATATTGTTCCCTATGAAATAAAAAGAAACGAAAAATAACAAAAGCGAAATCTTATAGTGAATAAGTCATTGAGATAAAATTTTAAGCTCACAATTGGTGACACAATGATAGTAAGAGCATATTGATTAATGAAGAAACACAAGAAAATAATGCAATTAAGTCATTGAGAAATATTCTTACAGTTTCATTTCTTAACACATCCAACACATCGTCATAAAACCATAGTCTAGTTCGTTTCTCAAGCTCCACTGGTGATTGCTCGCGGATGATTTCTCTTCCCATGTCACGCAATAAGTCATGCATTTCAAGCTTATTTTTGTTTCCAACTCTTACAAGGCTTCGCTCTATCAGACAAATAATTCCGATATCCGCATGAAGTCCACATCCATTTAATATTTGTGTTGCATAGCTTTTGTCCTTCCCAATAAAGAAACAACATATGTCAAGAAATATTTCTTTATTTGTATCATCACTCAAACCATCATAGCTTATTTTAAGCTTTTTATAGACTTGATCATTTGGAATTTTTTGTAATTTCTCCAAAACACTTTGCCAAATCAATATTTCTCTGTCAAATAAATAAGAGCCAAGCACTTCAAGAGCTAGCGGCAACCCCCCACAATAAGAAACTACCCTTCTTGAAAGTTCACTGAAATCTTGTTCATGAATTTCTTGCTTAAATGCATGCCAACAGAAAAGTTCAAGAGATTCATTGTCATCCAATTCTTTTATAGTGTATAGATGAACTACTCTAAGGATCTTGAGCAAACGTTCATCTCTAGTTGTAATTATGATTCTACTACCTGAGCCAAACCATTCCTGACTTCCACATAATGCTTTGAGTTGGTTTTCATTGTCGACATCATCAAGTACAACAAGTACTTTTTTCTTACAAAGCATTTCCTGTAGTAGACTTTTCCCCATTTCTACATTTGATAGTGCCCTCCTTCTTGATTTATAGATATCTGAAAGAAGTTGTTCTTGCAAATAAACTTGACCATTTTCTTGCTTCCAAACTTCTCTTACATTTGCAAGGAAACACTTTCCTTCAAAACTTTGACCAACTTGATTGTAGATGGCCTTAGCAATAGTTGTCTTACCAATCCCCCCCATCCCCCATATGCCTGCTATGATAACATCTTTTGATTTACTTTGTAGCAATTGAATGATATCTTGCATACGAGACTTTAATCCCACTGGATGATGAGCAACAAATAGGCATTTTTTGTCACCTAACTTCTTTGTAATAGTTTCAATGACTTCATCAATCAGCTCAATTTCAGTTCTAGCAACAATAAGAAGTTATATAAGAATAAATTCTACCAATAATCCTTAAAAGTGTGTGGTACAAACTATAATAGCAGAAAGATGATATGCTTGTAGAGTAACATGTTTAAAGGTTCTGTATAATTTTAAGTAGAAAATGTTCCAAGTCTAACATGAACCGAATTTCATCAATGAATTTAATTTTACCTCTACAAATATAAAGACGATTTATTGGCACAGAATATATTCAACATTAAAATAATTATTTGATTATACAAGGATAAATATGTATATTTGCTGGACGTTTAAGTTGATGTTGGAAGGCGTCAAACTAAAGCCCATTTAGATGGGTTTCACACTTCACTGATTAATTAGTTGTTGATAAGAAAATTATTGCATTTTTATCTTTTATGTTGCTTAGGGAAATAAAATAAAAAACAAAACATAGGTCAAGTTCCTTATTTCTATTATGCCAAGTTCTTTGATCACACATGATCATGTGCCTTTTTTATGTCAAGTGAATTTATAGTTAGATGATAATATTTTGAAAATAGGACACATGGTGATATATGATTGAAGAATTTGATATAGTTGATATAAATAACTTGAGCTAACTATTGTCTAATATAACCACATTTGATCAGATCTGATATCTATCATTTAAAATTTTATGTTCTATTTCTTTTTTTTTTTTAGAAAAACCCAGTTCTCCTACTATCTGTGTCAGCTGAATATTATCAATAAAATTTGACGCTGAGATCACAATTATTCAGTTTTCTTCATCTTTTAGCCAGTTTTTGAAGTTAACTAACATATAACAAACTCAGCCAATTAAATAAATTTTGCACTACTCATGCTTTATTTCAATTTTGGTTTTATATATACTGATCTTGACAAATTACTCAAGTATAAATGATTATTAATTATAATTCCATATGATTTGAGTATCAAATCAAAATTGCTTTAAAAGCTTTATATTCTGTACAAATTACCCGTTTGAATCTTACAAGAGAGTTGTACAAAACAGCTTGTGGTGGTAGATAATTTTGCCAGGGCTATTTTATGCCATGATCCAATTAATGGCTTTTGCATTATTAAAAGATATATAAGTAAAAGCAGCTATTGTTTTCGATGAAACTTGTATCACCAAAAGGAACTCAAACTTGCTATAAAAAAATAAAAAAGGGAACTTAAAGGAATTAGACCATTCCAAAAAATAATCAAAAGAAAATTGAAAATACCTGTAGTTTTGCATGTCCCATCCAGATAAATTGGCAACTTTCGTGAGGGTTCTTTTAAAGTTACTCATTTTGCTATTTGAAGTTCTCTTGATAAGTCTTCTCCATCCTTTTCCAAAAGCATTTTGTTGTTTACGAACTTCAAAAGGACGCACATCAAAAAATATGGGTAAAACCTCTTGATAACTCGTTTGATAACACTCCATGATTTTCTCTAACTCTTGTAAGCACCAACTCGAGTCAGCATAATTTTTTGAGAATATAATGATTGAAATTCTCGAACTTTCAATTGCTTCCAACAGTGAAGATGAAATATTCTCTCCTGTTTCCATTCTTTCTTCATCCATGTAGACCTCAACACCTGCTTGCTTTAGAGCAGCACAAAGATAAGAAGTAATAGATTTACGTGTATCATCACCTCTAAAACTTAAGAATACATCATAGATATAATTGAGCTTTCGCTTATGAGGACTGATTTCCCTTCCTATCTCTTGCAGCAAATCATGAACATAAAGCTTGTCATTCAAAACCTTTACAAGGTTACGTTGGATGAGCACCGACATTCCCATTTCCACTGGAAGTCTTGAGCTATTTAGCAATTGTGTAACGTGGTGATTACTGTGACCCACATAAAAACAAGATATATTAAAAAAAAAATCTTTCTCTATATCAGTTAACAAGTCACAACTGATTTTGAGCTTATTTTGTATTAGACCACGTGGAATTCCTCCCATGTCATTCATTATTTTTCTCCACTCTTTTTTTGTCCTATCACGCAAAAGAGAGCCAAAAACTTCAAGAGCCAATGGTAATCCTTCACAATATTCATTTACTCGCTTCAAAAAATCCTCAAAATCATTTGTTGGAGTCAAATTCTTAAATGCGTGCAAGCAAAAAAGTTCAAGAGACTCCTTACTATTTAACCTTTTCATTTCATATGATATGTCAACAGAGTCATCAAAGATAGCCTCATTTCTGGCTGTAATGAATATCAAGCTCCCTTTACCACACCCTCTAAAATTTTGGCACAATTCCTTTAGTGGAAACTCACTATTCACATTATCAAGCACTACCAAGACTCTTCTTCCACAGATTAGTTGCTCCATTTGTACATGCATGACATCATTTGTCTCATCAAGTTCAATTTCAGAAATATCTGAAATAAGTTGCTTTTTGAGATGAATTTCACCATTATATTTCTCCCATGCATCCTTAATATTCAAAAGGAAACTCTTAGCCTCAAAATTGCCACCAATTCTATCATATATAGCTTTGGCAATCGTAGTTTTACCAATACCTCCATCTCCCCATATTCCGACTATGATTGTATCATCCGACAAAATGTATCTCCATCCCAAATTTTCAAGGAATTCTCTCACACGAGGTGGTAACCCTACTTGATTGCATTGAAGATCGTGAAATGACTCATCATGTAACATGGAAAGACCAAAGTCTGCCATATGGCTACTTCTTTCGTTCCTGTCATAGTAGGCAGGGTAATATGAGATCAAATGGATATAGATATATGTGTTATGAAGTAATATATATATATATAAAAGAATTAATGGCCTTCTACATTTGAATTTCTTTTTTGAGAAGTATTCTTCCCCTAGTAAGAGCTACTACTCGATTGTCTCCCTAATGAGATCTAATCATACATTATGAAGTTGACTTTTTTGATACATTAGAATCTTCACTTATTACAATGTGGCCAGAGCAATTCGCTAGAATGGGACATTAGAGAGAAGGAGATGGCAATGAATATTGTTATGAACAAATCCTATGATAAGCTTGAATGGAGGTTTATGGAGGAGGTGATGAGGAAAATGGGGTTTGGGGAGAAATGGCTGGATTGCTTGGGTGATGAGTGTATATGTTCAATAAGCCTCAACCTGGTAGTCTCAAGTAAAAAAATTGCTGTGACTCGAACATGGAGAGGGGAATTCTACAGGGAGATCCTCTTTCTACCTACCTAATTCATTCTAGCAGCTGATGTCCTAGCTGCAATGATACAATGGCATGTGAACAGAGGTAGATTGAAAAGTATTAAGCTTGCAAGCAGTGTCATGTCCCATTTCATTGCTTCTTTACAGATGATGCATTGTTCTTCATCAGTGCAAAGAAGCAAAACTGTATGAAGTTGAGAGAGTTAATTTGTCGTCATTACAAAGCCTTTGGACAAGCGGTTATTTTTATAAATCTTGTGTAGTCTTTTGCAAGAATTTTTGGGATGAGTTGCATGATGTGTTTGGAATTAAAACTATTGAATATCCTGGTAAAAATACTAGGGCATGCCTATACTATGGGGGCAGGCCGGTCAAAGGCTGAAGCACTTGCATTTGTAAAAAGCAAGATGAGCCTAAAATTGCAAGGGTGGAAGCAGATACTTATGACCCTTGCTGACAGAGAGGTATTAATCAAGGCAATGGCAAATACAATTCCAGTCTTCTCTATCTCATCCTTTAGTTTTCCTAAGAAGGTGTGTGCTGAACTAGATAGCCTGGTGGCTAAATTTTGGTGGGGTAAGAGAGGGCAAGGGGAAGAATACATTGGAAGTCTCAAGAGCGCAAGGATCCCAATAATAAACATGGAAGATAGATGTGGAAGGCTCAAAAGCAAAGATGGAAACTATTATGTGAAACTGGGTTATAAAGTGGCTATGAACAACTTGAATCATATGGTACATCTAAGAGGCTGTGAGATGGTATTTGGAGAGCGGCTAATGGTGCCTTAAAGTATTGTATAGAAGATGTGCAAGAAGCCCCATTTGCAGCATTTCTAGCAGGCAAGAGGAGATAGGAGAACATGTGCTATTTTTACGTATGGGCTACTCGCTGTTGGTTTGGTTCTCCTCTTGCATTGAGGTTTGGGTAGAGTGAACAATCTGATTATCCATGACTGTAACAATAAGTGGGCATGACAGTCACCAAAAAAGGAGGATCTAAGAAGGGGGTGTCGAGCCGGATGAACCATTGATTGGACTCATTAACGACTCAATTTGGACTATAAAAACCAATTTCATAGTTGCGGGGACCCAAAATTTCACCGGAACTTTAATAGCTTTTAGAAAACTGGACGGTTTTTTGGGACTCATAAAAAATGTTAAAAAAATTTATAAAAAATAACCCTCTCAAAAAGAGCCCAATATATTTTTAGAGTATATAGTGTTATTTCATTGAAAATTCCATATACATTTTTTTTGCTTAAAGCATTCAGTATCCGGTGCTTTTTCTGGGTCTTGGTCTTCTTTAGGTCAAGTAAATCCGAACAACCGACTAGTCCGGATTCGAGCCGGGTCGGACCCTTTAGTTGTAAAGCTCTTCCTTTGGCAGCGACTCCATTCACAAGGCTCGAACACGAGACCTTGCTTAAGGGACTCAAGTGCCGAACCACTTAGACCAACTGCCGTCGGTAAATTCTATATAAATTAGTTTTACTATGGATGTATTTCTTATACTTTCACTAATTCACAATATAAATCACTTCAACTAATTCATCCGAATAAAAAAAATGCTACTCCTCCCGTTCTAAATGTAAGACCTACCACTCTTCTGGTTCAAAATGTAGAGAGCATAACTAGATCTTATATTTAGACCTGGAGTTAGTAGTTAACTCATTAAATTTATCCTAAATTAAAAGAAAATTTCAACTTTACCCATATAAATGAGAGATTAATATTGAAGAAGAGAAAAGAAAATATAAAGAGTCATATTTACACACTAATTATAGGGCAAAATTGACAGATAAGCAGTAATTGCTCTCCAAATAACTTACATTATGGATTAAGTGATCCCTAGGCACTTATATTGTGAGCGGGAAGAAGTATATTATATAAATAATTAATTTATATTGAATTTTCATTTAATTATTACATTACTGGTTTAACAGTCGGAAGAAACCTGTGAACCTTTTGACATCAGATCCAACTTTTAAAGCATATTGATAAAAAGTAAAAACCCCCTACGTTAGAAAATATCTAGATTGTGAAAAGAAATTAAATTTGAAACAATAATAAAAAGCAAAATAAATGGAGGGGAAGAGGAGCAAAACAGGATGATTTATTACCGGAAATCAAGGGGGAGTTTGAAGCCAGGTAGGGAAGCAACGCCGGCGATCTCGAATGGCGGCGACCAAGCCAGCATCTTCTCACGTACTTGCTCCCTGCTCACTCCACAGTACACAGGTAACAACAACAACAAGCTGTTGATCTCCCACAGGTTCATTCTGGCCATCAGTCCCTGAAAACACTTCACAGACTCGAGAAAATCCGGTGTGAACAAAACCATCACTACGCTTGTCCTTGAGACGGTGCTAAGTACGGAATACCCGAATTCGCCATCAACGAATGCAGTGATTCCAACATCTCTCAATTTGTTTCTAAGAAGCGCTTCTACACGACCCTTGGGATCTCTCAGAATTATGAACACTTCATCGTATTTGGATATGGAGGAGGAATTAAAAGCCAAACAAGATGCCATGGCTAAATTAGTTGCAGCTGCGATGGATTCACAAGGAAACCAAAAGGCTCGCTCGCAGTTCCGTTTCAAAGAGGAGTCAAGTCGATGTTATTGTTATCACGTTTCGTCTTTCTGCTTGCGGACCGATGCGCTGACTTCACTTTTCCCCAGACCGCGTCCTGTGTGTTTGGCAATGGAGGGTAGGGGAGGAGAGTTTTTTTCCGGATGGAGAGGAAAAAAGTAGGGGTAAATGGGACGGAAAACTGATTTCCCCTGTTTGGATTATTGGGGAAAATGGGGAGAAAAAGTTGGGGGGAAAAAAATGATGTGGGCCCCATATTTTTCTTTATAATATTAATCATTTTGTCTTTTCTAAAAATGCTAAGAAAGGAATTGAGTTTCAATGGTGCGCCTGCGGTGAGATTTGCATGTCAAAATACAGTTTGAAGTTTTAATCAAGGAGAATGATAAAAAATATTATTTAAATTTTCAAATCATAAATTATTTTTTTGAAAAGAATTTATATTGTCAATTTTATTATTATTTTTGTCAATCTCATTATTATTTTTATCAGCAAAATCTTAAAGTTTAAATGGTATTTTTCTATCATTCTCTTTTTTAACAATCTAGATTTAAGAATTTTAACCGATAATTTTTAAATAATTTTTTTTGAAAAACTGACAGATATTAATTTTATTTTATATTTTTTTAAAATTAAAATAAATTTTTATAAAAATAAAAAATGATATTTGAATAGTTGATATCAGATGTGAATTGTAGATTTTGGTGTTGAATGCTGTTTCAAAAGGGCTTGCTGCTTGGTAGAATATATAGTGTGGGTTTGGAACAGCGATTGATAATTGGGTTTGTTTTAATTGGGTTTGTTGTGATATTACTTTTGGTAAAAGTCAAATTATGTAATGTGATTTATATTTAGATTAGCGATTGTCAATTGGGCTTTTGTAAAAATAAAACTTATTTGGATTGACTTAAGCATAAGGACTTTTGTGATAATGGTAAGAGAGAGGGGGTGGAAAAATATTTAAAAAATCAAGTAAATATTTAAAAATTACTTTAAAATATTAGGTGCTATTGGAAAAATATTTTAGAGTGGGTGGAAATCAATAAATCAATATTCTAAGTTTTGGGTGCTCTTTGCTACTAAAAAAAATACATTAAAGGTAAAATTGTAGTCAGTCTCCTAAAACTGGGTATAACTGAAAAATTATTTTAAAGAGTTAAAAGCACCAAAAAATATTTTAAAGTAATTTTTGGAGCTAAAAAAGTACATTAAGGGTAAAATTATAATAAGTCTGATAACACACTAGGTACAACTGAAAAAATATTTTAAAGTTATTTTTGGAGCTGAAAAAATACATTAAAGGTAAAATTGCAATCAGTCTAATAACACACTGGGTATGGTTAAAAAAATATTTTAAGAGGTTAAAAACACCAAAAAAATATTTTAAGTGGTTAAAAACACTCAAAAAATATTTTTTGAGTGGTTACAACTATAAAGTGGGTAAAATTACAATCAGTCTGATAGCACACTAGGTAGTAGATATAACTAGAAAAATATTTTAAGAGGTTAAAAACACTCAAAAAATATTTTTTGATACTGCATACTATTTAAAAAATATTTTATGGGAAAAGTCAATATCATATAACTAATTTTTAGACAACATAATCTAGCATAAAATGTCATTAGCTTTTAACAAAAGCTCCATTTTCTAGTTTCTCCCAATTGAGCTTTCACCAATTGGGTTTTGGCAAAAGCTCAATTACCAATTGGCCTCTCCAAACACTCAAAATTTGAGTTCTCAATTGGCAATTGAGCTTATAGTGGTTAATTGGGCTTAAAGAGGGTCCCCAAACACACCCATAGTATGTGTTTGGTAACATCCCAAATCATGATTTGCACAATCCGAGATAAAATTCTTCTCACACACTTACCTCGTAAGTCATAAAAACTATTAAAAAAAACTAATCCAAACATACAGATAGGCTGACATTTATATTTTAGCCTTTGATCCGGGGTTTAAATAACCCTTAATTCTTGTATTCAAGTTTAAGCTTTGTCCTTGTTATCCAAAGGGGGGGGTTGCTGCTGTCAGCGCAATTTCCTTTAAATTCTAACTTAGAGACTAAAATGAAGCTTGAAATTTCTTGGGAGAATGATAGTGAAGTCCCAAGGAAGAGGAGAAATGAAAAAATGGTCCCTATAGGTTGCAAAATGAAAAAATGGTCCCATGGAGTTGTCAATACAGGCTCCTGGAGTTGTCATTGACAACTCCAGGAGCCTGTATTGACAACTCCATGGGACCATTTTTTCATTTTGCAATCTATAGGGACCATTTTTTCATTTTTTTTCTTGCATGGGACCTAAGTGTAAATCTCCCAAATTTCTTTCCTCTTTCCGGGTCAATATGCACGTGCTTTTGCAGGCATGATGACAAGAAAAAGAGGAGACATATTTTAGGCTATGTTTAAAAGAGCTTATTTTTAAAAAATAAATATTTATTATGTAAGTTGAGATAAAAATTTTCTTACATACTTATATTATATATCGTAAATCATGAATTATAAGTATTTATAAGTCAAAAATAAATTATCCCAATAATTACTCGCAAGGCCTACCATAGTTCATTTTAGGTCACAAGCCTTTGAAACCGTGACTGGGGGAGTTCAGTGAAAAAGCAAAGAACCCCAAATAGCACAAGTCAATGATTCTTTCATTCATTTTTTAGCGGAAAAAAATAATAATTCTTTCATTCATTCCCATACGCATTATTGCGACCACTACTTCCTCCCTTGTTCGATATAAAAATTTGATAACCAATTTTAACATATTAATAAGATTATGTAAGAGATGTGTATTTGATTTTATAAAATATCTTTTTAATTAGGAATAAAAGATACTTAAATACCACTTAAACTTCAAAATCTTAAATAAGTGATTTTCAAAAAATTTAAATTATCAATTGCTATACTTTTTTTATTAATTACATTACTTTTATTGTCAACAAAACAAGTTTGGGATATTGAAGCTTAAGGGCCCGTTTGGTTAGATTACATTACACACATGCAATGGTAATCTTGATTGCATTACCATTAGTGGCCTGTTTGGTTGGGCTTATTAATGGTAATGTAGATTACAATTGTAAAATAGATTGCATATTTTTTGGTAATCAACATTCATAGGGGGACCCCTATAAAAACTCATTGCAAGCTTGTAATCATTGATGAAATCTCAATTTTGACCCTACTAATTCAATAAAAAGACAAGATTTACCCTCACCAACCAAATAATTAAAAACAGGCTATCATCATTTTTTTCTTCTGAAAAGCCCTAACAGACTTGAGAGCAGAATGGCATTGAGACAGAGCAGAAGGTTGAAAGCAGCAGAAGCCGAGATCGAGGTGGTTCACGGCGGAGGAGAAACAAACACCGAATTTATTGTGGCCGACGAGGTAAGTTTTCATCGTCTTCTTCTTCTTATGGGATTAGATGATTTAATCGGTAGGTTATTTTGTGATTCAATATTCGTCTCGTTGCAATCGTCTTTCGCGCGCCTCTGTTTCTCAATTTTTTTCCCCAGGTTTCTACTTTTTACTTCCTTTTAATAGATTTGATTTAGGTTGCTTTTTCTCCTACGGGCTCCACGTCTCTCTCCCAATATCTTAAAGATATGGTATATCATTAGTCTGTGGATTCAAAAATCAAATGAATAATGAAATGGTATAAACTGAAGTAAATTAAGAAAGACCTATATACCAGATTCCGCTGCTTCAGTTCGTGGAGAGATTGGGTGATGCCTTAATAGAATCAGCGATTAGTTGCAGAGGAAAAGAAGAGTGTAAATAAAATACTGATTACCGTAAACTTAGAAAGGGAATAGCCAGCAACATTACAACACAGAAAATTCTGACATGCCCATGAACATCATCTTTACCCCCTTAATTCTACATTCTCATATTTTTTCAAGACTTCAGCTTCCAACGCAAGTACTGCTTCACTTAAAAGATCTTTCCTGAATAGTTCTTGTCCTTCTTTAAATGGATTGGCATGACCAACATAAGATCCATTTTAGAATGTTACAATTTTGTAAGTTATACAATAGATGCTAGAAAAAACTTTTTTCAAAGTGACAAAATATTATGGTCTGATGGCTAAAAAATTTTGTATAGTCTATAAAGTCTTTGATTTAAATTTTTAAGCCATTCCTCACATAAAAATCCTATCTCTCTTACAATCTTACCTAATAACCAAGAGAATTTGCTGATAAATTGAAGAATCACCTGATATCCATATCTATTTGTGCAAGAAAGAGATAAATTTGATAGTTTCAAGTTATCTTCTATTTATCTAATCCTCATTTTCCAGCTTCCAGATTTTCCTTGTAACAAAATATTTTGAGATAATGTTTGGTATACTGTCATTTTAACTCTGCTTTCTTAAATGTCACTGGATGTTTGTATCGGATATGCACGCATATTAGAATGATTTTGTCACTAGATGTTTGTATCTGATACGCACGCATATTAGAATGATTGGTATCAAACATTAGACGGCACAAAACTATTATGAAAATCTTAATACCTCCTTTTCTTTAAATGTCTTATATAAAATAAAACCGTAAATATTATGATAAGACATTATGTATCAGTAGAATGTTTTATTCAAATGTTGCCTTGTTCACATATGTTTTTACCATTGTTGTTTTATATATATTGTTTGATTGATTGCAACCTCCATCTTTTTTTTTGCATTTAAATATGTGGATGGTTTGCAGAAGCCAAAAATATGGATAAACATAGAGAGAAAGCAGTTCTCCTTCTAATGCTTGGATGGTTAATGCTTATCAATGCTTTTCAAACAATGTTGATGAATATGATGTGTGCTGCAACTATTTTGAACAGTAGGATCATACAAGACCGTTCCTATACTCTTGATTTTCATACTAAGAGAAAGCATCTGAGGGAGTTGATTTATGGCAGTGACAATACTTGTTACAACCAAATTAGGATGTATAGGTCAACATTTGATAAACTTTGTGGCATGCTAGATACAATAGGTGGCCTAAAACCAACTAAACATATGTTAGTGGATGAGCAAGTAGCTATGTTCTTGCATATACTTGCTCATCATATGAAAAATAGGGTAATCCAATTTGAGTTTGGGCGGTCTGGGGAGACCATTAGTCGTTATTTCACCATAGTGCTAAGAGCCATGATGCTCATCCAAGGAGAGCTTTTCAAAACTCCTGAGCCAATTCCTGAAGATTCAAACGACGAGAGGTGGAGATGGTTTAAGGTACTAATGATTCTTGTGCTTTTAAATTAGCTTAGGAGGTAATACATGGTAACTTATGATGACTTTTGGATGCAAGGTTGCTTAGGCGCATTGGATGGCACACACATAAGGGTTCAAGTGCCACTTTCTATAAAGGCTAGGTACCGAAATAGAAAAGGAGATGTAACCACTAATGTACTTGGTGTGTGCTCCCCAGATGGCCAATTTATATTCGTATATCCGGGTTGGGAAGGCTCGGCAGCAGATCGAAGAGTGTTACGGGATGCTATGGAGGACCTAATGGGTTCAAGGTGCCCCAAGGTACATATACCACAATGATTTATTTACTATTTTGAGTCTACTATTGATTTTGAGTTGTAGGCCTTGGTTTCTGACAATAATTAATTGCGTGTAGGCAATTTTTATTTGATTGATGCTGGTTACACCAATTGTAAAGGGTTCCTTGCCCCATATAGAGGTCAACGGTATCATCTAAGTGAGTGGCGAGAAGGTCGACTTCCTCAAAATCCCCAAGAGTGTTTTAACATGTGACACTCATCGGCACGAAATATAATTGAAAGATGCTTTGGGATGCTGAAATTGAGATGGGCAATATTGAGGAGTCCATCATTTTATCCCATTCCCGTGCAAAATCGTTATATTATTGCATATTGCTTGCTCCATAATCTCATAATGCGGGACAACTTGAATGATCCATTGGAGGCTGAATATGATGCACAAGATGAACCAAACATCCCTATGGAATTCAATCCCATTCTAACTATGGAGCCCTCAGATGAGTGGAGTGCATTTCGAGAGAATTTAGCTAATGAAATGTTCAATGCATTTAGAGCTCGTAGGGGAAATAGATAAGCCATTTGTGATGTATTTGAGACTTGTATTAGTCCTTATGCTTTGGATATTTGTCGCTTTTATATTTTTAGTACTTAGACTTATGATTTAAAACTTTCACAGTATATGTAATTGAATTTTATATGTTGCAATGTTATGATGAATTTAGCTCTTTTAGAGATGATTCAAACTTGTTTGAATGTGATTGAAAGTTGTTGCACGGTCTAAGTATATGTGTTTGACATGATACCTTATTTTAAATTTGTTTTTATGTGGTTGTTTTAGAATGGACAACCAAAAGCAGGACAATGCTTCAAAGGGAAACAAGCATCAATGGACTAGTTCTGAGGATGATGTTCTTGTTGATTGTTTGGTTCAATTGAAGGTGGAAGGCAAGTTTGTTGCTGATACGGGATTTGGTGGAGGCTATGTTGACAAATTAGAGGAAATGATGCAAGAAAAACTTCCAGGGACTAAAATCAAAGCACATCCTAATATATGGTCTAGATTGAGGACATTGAAGCAACAATGGCAAATTGTCCACAACTTGATTTATGGCACCAATACTTCTGGTTTTGGCTGGGACCCGTTAAATAAGTGTGTCGTAGCTGAGGATGCAGTATGGGAACAATATGTGAAGGTATGTCATTCATTGTAAATATACAAATCCATTCATGTTGTTGTTATTTCATAATTTTTGTGCTTTCAGGTGAATAGTAAAGCAGGTAAATTCCACAACAGAAAGTTGCCAAACTTTGAAAAGATGACATTTATATGGGGTAAGGATCGTGCCACTGGAAATAGCGCCTTAAGACCTGCCCAAGCACAACATGAGGCTGAACAAGAGGCAAAAGAAAATGAAGAGGCGACTGAAAATGACCAAGCTAACCCAGTTATTGAACAATATGTTGAGATAGATCAAAGTGAAGTGCAGTCAACATCTAGGAAGCGGCGTAGATCAAGTTGTGATGCTGTAGAAATTTTGTCAGAAGCAATGAAAGAATCTTCTAAAACTTTGGTCCAAGTCTCCGAGAATATGTGCAAATCTATTGCTGAGGCTTGTCAAGATTCTTCTAATAAGCAAGTTGCTCAAGAACTATATCCTGAACTACTGAAAGTGGAGGGGTTGACACTTAATGAGATTGACATGGCTGATCTTAAAATTGCTGCGTCTCCGAACCTACTGAATGGATTCCCACTCATTCCAGACGAACACAAGGCTCGTTGGATTCGTCGTCTCATCAGCGAGCTAGTTTAACTATATAACTTAAAAAGTTGGTTTTTTTCATTGTTTGGATTCTATTTTACAAGGATATGAACTTGATGGTTGCAAGTTGGGTCTTTTCATTATTTAGATTATACTTTTCAAGGGCATAAACTAGAAAGTTGCAAGTTGGTTTTTTTCATTAAGGGAACACCAAGTTTGATTTTTGGTTCAACTATAGTGACTTCATATATTAATATCTTCTTAGCCAATATTTTGTTTTATATCCAACTGATATGCGTTTATTTTCCAACTGATATCAGTGAAAGTTTACATCATTAATGTACCATGTACCTTATAGGCAAAAAAAATCATGTACCGTGTACCTAAATGCAATGCCTGAATGTTTCAACTCCATTCCCCCAGAGTTTCGTTTTTTTTTCAACCGTAGATATCCCAACATATCAGAGCAAACAGTTGTCAAACCAAACTGATCATTTGTATTGCAACAAAAACAGTGTAGCTATACAAGAGGCTGGTGCCCACAATACTGACCATATACAAATGTTGTCTAATCTAAAATCTGAAACAATTTCAGCAATGAGTAGCACCAGCAAGTACAGAAGTTGATGTTAACATATACAAAGGAAGAATTGTGGACTCATCCCTGAACCGTACTTAATGAGCACTGTCTAGGGGATCTTCGTCCTTCATGTATCAGAAAAGCCTCCTCCTTGCTCGTACTCCACCATGCTCGTCCGCCTATGTGGAGCATTAGCGTAAATAAGGCAATTGCTTGTAATTGCAATTTAGGTTTATTTTATATATTTTTTTAGCCATAAACAGAAGAAACCATGATTTTAAAGATATATAACTTACAAGGATGTTTAGCTCTCCATGAAAAATGGCACCAACAGTTTCCATTAAACTTTGACATTGATCGCGAGAGCTTACATCACAAACTGATCCAGCGACACTGAATCCTTTGCTTGTCCACTCTTTCAAGCACATATCGATGTCTAATTGGTTACGTGAACATATATGAACAGCTGCTCCAAATTCTGCCAATTCTTCTGCTATGGCATGCCTATTTCCAACTCAATGAACATAAATTAGTAGCAGAAAGTAGAGAGAAAAATAAAAAAAAAATGATGAAGTTTGAATGAAATGGAAGTGACAAGTTACCCAATGCCTCATGTTGCTCCGGTGACAAGAGCATTGGTCACGATATAGTACATCACAGACTGATCCAGTGACACTAAATCCTTTGCCTGTCCACTCTTTCAAACACATATCGATGTCTGATTGGTTACCTGAACATATATGCACAGATGCTCCAAATTCTGCCAATTCTTCAACTATGGCATGCCTATTTTTCCAACTCAGTGAACATAAATCAGTATCAAAAAATCAGAGACCAGATTAAATAGGAAAATAGAAGTAACTAATAACTAACCCTATCCCTCGGGTTGCCCCGGTGACGAGCTGTCATCCCACTCAAAGACCATCTCTTGTCTTTAAGTACCGCTTCAGCCATTTGCATTTACTTCTCTGCTATTAATGAGGCTCCAAACAATTGCCTGGGGGATCAACAGCTTGCTTGTAATTGCTTGTAAGTTATATTATTTACAGCTTGCAATTACACTATCAGCAGAATGGCAAGCAAAAATTCCCTGATCAGTCTAGCAATGATGCAATTATATGCAAAGCTTCATAGTATAGTCTTCTTCAATCAGTATATTGCAAGCACCTTCTAGCTAAAATCACGCAAGAATTTCTCATCAAATTCAATCTCTGCAATGTCCAAAATTCAGCTTAGAATGGAAGCACGTTAGACCAAAACCCAAGCATATGACAATAAATCTTCTTAAAATCAATGTCAAGCAAATCTCAGTCTCGGCCACAAATGTCTTAATGCTAATGACAAGTTAGTCTCAAATGCCAAACACCCAAATATTCCTCACTACTCAAGTAGTGTATATCAGCAAACTGACAATAGGAGCAATAGCGCATAGAGTTCAGCAACTAATTCAGTAAACAGCAAATGCAGATTTTGAAAAAATCTTGAGGCATGCCAAGTAAAATCATATTTGTCTTTCTTTCTTTTTTTCAGCACCATCTATATGCAAACAAATTGGAAGTGCTCTTGCAATTAATTCAATGATGTTGAAGGTGAATTTGGCAAAAGATTGTAAGCATCAGGTAAAAATATCACCACTTTAGCTCCTTGCGCATGAGTTCAGCAAAAGAAGTGTGGCCAAATTAAAAAATGCAGAGCAAATAGCAACAAGTGTATCACAATAGTGGGTGATTGAAAATTGATTTTGCTAGCCATTTCAAGTGTTTGTGACAACCAATTATCAAATTGCTACCAAGGTTCAAAAACAAATTTCAGTGATTGCAAGTAGCCACCTCAGTTGGTCATATGCTGATTATTCAGAACAGAGTGAAAAAGCAAGTTCCACACCATGACAAATTAAGATTACTTTCATCATATTTTATTTGAAATCACTAGAATTGAAGTCCAATCCAAAAAAAAAAAAAATCATTTGTTCAAACCACTCCACAACAGTCCCAAACCATCCTCCCAATCAAGTTCAGGTTCAGTTGGTGGCTGTCAAAAAGATTAAAACAGAGAAGGGAGAATGGAAAACAAGTAATTATGCTTTTTCTTCCTAAGTATAAGGCAAAACATGGGGAAGGCGTCATATAAGACATGTTCTTCCAAATAAATTGGCAATCCTAAATTTCTTCTAATGAAACAGAAAGTTTACATTCAATATAGAACCTTCCAGTAGCAACCATTTAGAAATAAAGTAAATTCTTGTCCTCATACTTTAATGCATAATTCGAAAGCTAAAAGTTATATTTAAGTTAAGTGTATTGGGAATTCCCTTCATATGAGCAATTAATAGTAATACTTTGAAAACAAAATTATAAATTTGATAGACAAAATGAATTATGGTATTATATTTATGACCAAAGTAAACATCTTATCTAAATCTTATATTTAAAACCAGAGGTACTACTACCTCCTATCCTTAATATAATATCCGTTTGGCTAATTTAGATAGATTAAGAAAATTAATTAAATTAGTTATTTGTCAAAAATGTATGCTAGTTTTCCCAAAATACCTCTTAAATCATTTGCATTAAATGATCTCTTAATTCAGAGTCCCTTAACATGGGTAATCATTATGGATAGTTTAGAAAAAAATGATAAACATGGAATACAAAATGTATTTAGGTTTTATATCTAGAATCAAATTCAAACCCCAACTAACTTTTATTAGGGACTAGAGGTAGTAATTAATACGACCTTCGATCCTTAATATAAGAGCTAGTTGACTAATTTAGATAAATTAATAAAATTATTTATATTAGTTATTTGAAACAAATATAAGTTAATTTTCATAAAATATCACATTTCATGATGAATACTAGTGATAAAAAATCCTTAATATATGCAATTAATAGGGATATTTTAAAAAAAAAAATATATATATATATATATATTTAAAAAATAAAATAAATTAAAATATTATATTTAAAATTAGATATAAACTCCGACTAACTTTTATACTAAATACTATGGATATAAGGCAGTACCACGTAATAAAATAATGTATTCGAGCTAGTCAATGTGGGTAAGAGAGGGGTTAATCTTAGAGAGCACCTCTGGGCTCGTGAAGGAAGAAAATTGATAAATACTACTTTATACAAGATAATATTAAATTATTAATTTATTTAATTTTGCAAATTATGTTACTACATCTTATATGTAGAATTTACGAGAATATCATATATCAAATGATATTTTAACAATCATCATCCTTTTGTAATAAAAACACTTAAAGATTAAGGGCTGTCACTGATTCGATTGAGAAAAATTATTTTAATTTTTGGCGGGTTGCAAACCTTCATCATGTCCTCCAACATTATAACTTTAAAATGTGAACAACGACTGTTATCAGATTATATATTTGCTTTCTAGTTGATTTTTACTCCTTCCATTTTAATATATATAGGTCTTTCTAGAGGTTTATTTTCACTTCAGTTTATAATTCATATTTTTAAAAATTCAAAGCAAACAGTTAATAACATTTTTCCTATTTTGCCTTTATTTGTGCCAACAATTTTAATTTATTTAACACAATGGTGCTTTTAATGAGTGGCAAATTTGGTAATGTAGTCCAAAATTTTATGTATATATTGAATTTTGTAATTTATGTGTTTTATCTTGTGTGTGTTTATTGGAAATACTTGTATTTTAAAATGAAGGAAGTATTTTTTATAGGGAAAAAGACATATAAATGTCATCTCAATTACTAAAACCCCAAAAAATCTGTTAACACTTGTAAATAAAAAAGAGGTGATCGGGGAGGAATTAGAGTTTTAAATATTTGAGTATTTTTACCAAAATGCTCCCCTTCTCTCTTATCTTCTCCCCTACCTACATTACCTTCTCTCTCATTTTTACTAAATCCGTGCGGAATAGAAGGTTGAGATGGGTGGAGTGATTCTTCCTTAGAGCAAGGGTGCTAGTTCCGTCTTCAAATCCCTTCTCTGTCATCTTCTCCCCCACCTACATCACCTTCTCTTCTCTCATTTTTACTAAAATCGTGCGGCATAGAAGGTTGAGATGGGTGCAGTGATTCTTCCTTTGAGTAAGGGTGCTAGTTCCGTCTTCAAATCCCATACCGCCACGGGTGAGAAGGTATGGCCATGAAGGTAAGGCTGTGATTCGCACTTAGCACGCCCCGAAGGTGTGGTGAAAACAAGGATATGAGGAATATAAGATAGAGATGACGATGGTGGAGAGAGAAACCGATGGCAGTGATGACGAAATCGGCTATAACTGTAACATCCTTATTTTTATTTTTAGGATGTAATTATAATTAGAAAATAATTATTTATGAAAAATGAAGGGAAAATTCCAAAAAACTACATTGAAAATAGCAAAAGGACAATTCAGTACATTGAAAATGGGAAAGGACAGATCAGACAGGTGTCAGACAGGAAGAGGAATTTGGGATTTTGAAATATCGGCCAAATAATGAAAATGTCATTCAACCCCCAATCGGAATAACAACATAGGAGTTGTTAATGGTGAATCCGGAGTTGTTATTGGCCCTGAAACTTGTTAATTGTGAAAGAAGAAATTAGAATTGTTAATATCGGATCCGGAGCTGTTAATTAAGAGATATGTGTTGTTATTGGCCTTGAAATTTGTTAATTGTGAAAGAAGAAATTGAAGTTGTTAATGTTGAATCCGGAGTTGTTAATTAAGAGATAGGTGTTGTTATGGACCCTAAAACTTGTTAATTGTCAAAGAAAAATTGAAGTTGTTAATGTTGAATCCAGAGTTGTTGATTACGAGGATCATGTTGTTATTCTGAAGTGGGGGGATGGAGGCCTAAAGGGCATTTCATCATTTGACCGAGATTTCGAAATCCCAGATTCCTCTGCTCGTCTGACACTTCCTAATATATCCTTTCCCATTTTCAATATACTGAATTATCCTTTTGCTATTTCCAATATAGTTTTTTTGGAATTTTCCCAAAAATGAATTTAGTAGGTAATTATTAAAATAAAAGAAAAGGGTGATTTGATTAAAATATAATTTAAAAAAACGAAATAACAAAAAAATGAAATAAAAGAAAAATATTAAACTAAAGGGCACATGGCCCTTTAGTTAAAGTCGGTGAGGGTGTTATTAAATACCCCCCCCCCCCCCCCCCCCCCCCCCCCCCCCTTTTAATTCATCTCGCTGTCATTTGGCCAGAAGGCCTAGAGGTGTATTTCCATCAACATCTCGGTAAAGTTTTAAACTTCTTAGATAATTTTGTTATTTAAAATTATTTCTTTTTATTAAACTACTTTTATAAAAATTATTCTACGTATTTTTTTTCTTTCTAATTAGGGTAATACTCTGCTAATTAGTGAAAATTTTGGAATTAGGATTTTGGGAGAGTTTTGAGTTAAACAAAAGATGACTATAATTATATAGAGAATAGTCAATAGTTAACTTTAATCAGTTTAGATTTATTATTTAGTTGTTTTATGATTTTATAATCAATTTCTTCTATAAATAAATCATAAATTAGTTTCAATATGGTGTTTTTGCTGATTAAACTTAGTTTAAATAATTTATTTGGGTTATTGTAGGTATATTAAAATTTTAATTGGTTTACTTTTGAGTTATATGAAATTATAAGTTTTGATTTGACATTTAAGTTAGAGTTTGATATGATTTTAATTATGTGGAGGTTTCAAATGTTGTTTAATAATTAGGTTATGCTCATAGAAGCTATAAAAGAGATTTAATTGGTCTAGAATGTTAATATTAATGATTTTATGATTATTGGTGTATTGGAGGTGAAACTTTAACATATGAAATTGAGGGATTAATGTGAGAGGATGATATAGAGATTATCTAAGGATTTTAATGAGTGATTTGGGCTCATGAGAAGTGATTTATGACCTTAGATTGTTGAGGTTAAGGATTGTAAGGAAATTGGAATATTTGAGGATAATGATTGTAGAAAAAATTATTGTTGTTAAAGATTTTATTAAGTAAAACAGAGTTAAGAAATTTTAAGATTTGTGATTTGAAAGGATGATTTGAGGGATAGATAAATTGTTATTATTCTTCTAAGAAGATTAAAGTGAGTCAATTATGGGTTTAATTACTTGTTATTTACTATTGTATTAGTTAGCAATTCTTATTAATTTTATTCACATGTAATATTATATTTATTGTAGAGTGAATTTGAATTTGACTAGTTAGACTTAAATTTTCTCAAGTTTAGTTCTTGTGTCGAACTTGAGATAACCACTTTCCAATTTTTCTTGTATACTGATAATGACCTTCGTTATCACCTAATTTACTCCAGGAAAGGGAAATGCACAAGAGAAGAATAGAACTTAATCCCTTGATTAATTTTATTAAATAAGTGGGGTATTCCACCAGTTGAGTCAATAGCTAAATTTAAGGGTTATTAGTATCCACTAGTGAGTTGGTAACTAGATTTAAGGGTTTTGGTATCTTTTTAAATTTCAAATTTAATTTCATAATTATGTTATTATCTCTTTGTAATCAGCCATTATAAATTGGCTTCTCTTCTTATCAATAAAGGCATCAAATTTCATAAAATATATTGGATTAGGAGATTCTCCTGGGTTGCTTTAAGGAGGCTGTGAGATTTTTACTTCCTTTTTAATTAAGATGTTCCTCTTATCTTATTCTTTCCTATTTATTAATTTCATATCTACATCTGTTCCTTATTATTGGTATCAGAGCCGGTTGCTGGCAGACCGGAGAGGGCTACCTACAGAGAGTTCTGATTGGAGAGGCTGACCAGCAAGTGGCTGAGTGAAGCGCCAAGTGAAGTGCCATAAAGTGGAGCCGCCGATATGTCAGTTTTTCTAAGGAGGGTGTATTAATAGGGACCAAGGTAGTATGGGCTGCCAAAGTCCCACATTGAGTAGCATGGGTTGTTTGATGGGGTACTTAAGTGCCTTGGCTTTCCCCACCTCAACAGCTAGCTTTTGGGATGTGGTTCTTCAAGGTACTTGGATGCCTATCATATATTGATTGAGGTGATTATAAGTTTATATTCGTATTTTCAAATGATATATATGCTATAATATTTTATGCATCGAAAATGTATATATGTGAAATGTATGTTTGTGAGTAAACTTTTTAGTTAAGTGGGTTTAAATTGTTTATCTTGTAATTGTAATGTTGATTATGCATAGCATTGAATGTTGAATATGAGGATAAATCATTTGCGTGGAAGTTTGGGATGTTGATCTATATATTGAAGTGTATGGTATTGTGATGAGATGTGGTTGTGGGAGGTTGATTCTTTTATACTATGTGGTATAGCCGCCACTGTGCGCAGAGTATATGGCTATTATATTCTTAGTGCCCTTGGTATCACCCTTCCTTTGGCCAGGCTAAGGGTCAGCTCAAGAGACGTGACACCTTTCCATTTCAAAGGAAAGGGAACCCATGGTTTGATATGAGTTTTGTAGTCTTTGGTTAGACTACATCTTATTATTGGAGAGCTTAGTGCAATATTGTCAAATAGACTAATCCTATTTGTGTTGTAGCCCATGAGTTCTGTCAGCGGTTATAAGGAGATTATAAGGATGGTTGAGGGAGTTCTATGCATATTGAATTGTTCTCTTGAATTACTAATATTTTTGAAAGACTATTTTCTTTTTCTTTTTCTTTTGGCCAGTTTTGCAAGACTATTTAGACTTTATGTTATATAAATGTATATTTTGCCCATTTAACTATCTTGTGATCATTCCCTGCATATTTTTTAAAATGGAATTGTGGTTATTGGATCCATGTGACTCACCATGCCGTTATTTATTATTTTTCAGATGAGAGTTCAGGCGGTGCTACCAAGGGAAAGGTGTACGAGACTTGATTTGATATCAATCTTATGCCTCATTTAGTTACATGAGCATAGTTTAATGTATATCACCGAACTTAAGGGCCTTTTTTTATATACGTTGCATATTTTGAATACTCCGTTGTATACTAAGATTTGTATTGTAGGTGGAGCCCTTTGATATGGTTTATTGTATAGGCTACTTTATTAAAGGCTGGGTCTAAAAGTTTTTTTTATGTATGAAATAAATTTAAACATTCAGATGCAGATATATCTATGTTATAATGAACTATAGTGATTATGATTAATTATTATGGTAATTGTAGGAGGTTGTTATAGTAGTGGTGGGGTTGAAGTCAAAGACTATCTCCCTCTTCGATTTCCTTCTCTCTCTTCTCTATTACAAATTTTTAGCATCCCTATTGCTTTCAACCACACCTGCTCCAACACATGGAAGCTCAGCCTCCTCCATAAAGACACTGTCTTTAGCAATGCCCACCACCACTTCTCCTAATTCAACTTGTAATACCCTAAATTTTGAGTCTTGAGGCTAAAGAATAAGCCTGAAATAAGTGGACTGCTAAGCCCGATTTATCAGGATCCCAAATGTCGATTAAGGGTTTAATGACTCCAAAAGTGGATGTGATTAGTGACAAATAACCCTTTTGGAGATTATGATGTGCTTTGAGATTTGAATGTGTTGTGAGCAGCGCCGAAACCTTGTATTTAAGCTCAATTAGGGATTAACATTAAAATTGAGTTAAAATATAGGGAGGACGCATAATGTGGTGAAATGGAATGATATAATGTGTTTTGTAGTGATTCAGTGTGAATTGTCATAATCAGGGGCAAAACGGTAAAGTTACCAACTTATTGATCAGTTACCGAAGAGGAAACTCACTGGTAACTTAAAGATCAATGGTTGAGATTGATTGTGTAAGAGATCAAAAGGGGTGGAATCCCATGTGGGTGTGCTTATTTAAGCTTATGGGAGATGGAACAAGATCATGACAAGTGGCAACTTGTGAGCCTTAGATCTTGGTGAAATGTTCAAAGTGCTTTTACTCTTCCCTCTCCTTTTTTTTAAGTCGGCCAACACATGAAGCAAAGGGGAAAAAACTGCCTTCATCTTCTTCATCTTCATTCTCTCTCTCTAACTCCATTTTCGTCTTGGCCAAGGAGGAAAGAGAAAGAAACAAGGTGAGTTTTGGTTTGGTAAATGGTCTCTAATGCTTAAATCCTCTTCATTAATCTTGTTCATAGTGATGAGAGCTTCATCTCTATAGTTTTAGATTTGTGAAAGGAGGTGTTTGATAGCTTGACAAAAAGTGCAAAGATGAAGAATCAAGGAATTGGTTTCGGAAAGAGGAAGATGTGAGTATTTGATGCCTTTTGATCTAAGTTTTGTGGTTATTGATTAAGTCTTGAGAATTGTGAATTTTGCCCTGATTTTGGTATAATTGTGAAATGGATGAATTGGGTTGTGTATTGCGGTGGTTTTGATGTCATGTTGTGTTTTGTGGTCATTGGAATTGATTTGGGAACTTGAGATGGAAAGTTGTTCAATGTTGAGTTTGTATTGTGAAATGTGTTGATATGTTGTGAAAACCCTATCGTGAAGATGAGATTTTAAATGAGTTTTGTTTATTATTGGTCTCTATTTCATTTTAATCGCGTATTTTGGATATAATTACGGTGGGGGTTACACAACTCCTGCATCCAGCACAATTCTGCTAAGTTCGCCTCCCTCATTCAATGCCTCTTTCCCTCTTTCCACTTTGACGATTTCGACTCAAATGTTGTTTCCAGTATGGATCTGGGCAGTGGCAAGTACTTCGTCACCATTGGAGTTAAGAGTCCTCCCAAGAGTCAGCTCGTGGTCATCGATTCTGGTAATGATATTATATGGGTACAAACAAACCACCGTGCTATTTCTGGATCATGTTTATTTGAACCTCCTATATGCTTTTTCTACATTTCTCTTTTGTGCTTGTTTTTTCTTGTTGCAATGGTAATTGATTCATCGAGTGGACGCCCATTGTCTTCTTTGATTGTTTTGATATTGAATGACTTCTTACAAAATTAACTAAAAGAGTAATGATTTTGACAAAATCAATAAGTACTGACAATGTGCTTAAAATAATTAACAACAAGTTTTGGGTTATGACTAATAGAGTAATGTAACACCCCAAATTTTATATTCACCAAATATATTGTAATTATTTGGGAAATTCAATAAAATGGTGAATATTCATGAATTTGGAATTTATGAATTTCATAAATGTTCAATTTCATGGGAAATTGGGCAAAAATAATTATGGAATTAATTTGGGTAATTTAAAAAGCCCAATATTAAGGTCCAAAAATGAAGGAATATTAGATAAAATATTTGGTCCAAAAATAGATGGAAATTGGCCAAAGAAAAATAAGAAAAGAAATTGGATTAGAAAGGTAATGACAAAATCGTAATTTTGTCAAAATATCACAAAATAAATTATTTTCCAATTAATTGAAGTTAATTTTAATTAATTAAGGAAAATAAAGGTTAAATATATATTTAGAATATTTTGGTCAATTTAATATGAATTTATGAAAAATTTGAGCAAAAAGTGCAATTTTGGATTAGTATAGTTATTGGCCCACTGCTGGAGTTTGTGATAACAGTCCTCATATGAATTGGGTAGTCGTAATGTCTTGCTAGAGGCCACTTACGACTTTTAGCTTAGTATAGTTATTGGCCCACTGCCAACTTCATATGGGCCTACAGGGTCGCACACAAGAATGGCCCAACACGAGATAATGTTTAATTTAGGGTGGATGAATTATATATATATATATATAATATAAAATTCATTAATAATATTATATAGATATATATTTTCGAAATATATATATCTTTTATATATATATATATATATCTATGTATATATATTATATGATATTATTATATTGTGTTAGTTTTAAATTTAATTTATTAAGATATATTAAATTTAATAACTAACATGATAGAGATATGGTATCTCATATTTAATTTATGAAGATAAATTAAATCTAATGGCTCTTTATTTGGATTAAATAAATAGGTTAAATTAAAACTATTGGAGATATTTAATTTAAACTGAATTTATTTAATTAGCTCATCAAGATAATTAATAGTTAATTAATTTCGAAATTAATGATGATTAATTTTGAAATTTGAAAAATAGCCCTCATAGGTTATAAACTTGATAGAGCAGATATATTGATATGCACATGAGAATTGAGAGCCGCAAGAGAAACCCTAGGAGACTTTAGAGGCGCTAGCAAGCAGTCTCGGTTGGAGAGCATTCGTGTGGATACCGGTAGAGGGAGCGGACCTGACTTGTTGGCTCCTAGAGATCGTGAAAACCTTGAATCATAAAAGGTATGAATCCTTCCAACTTGGTTTAAACGCCGTTGATAGATCCTCGATTAAGATTGGTAAAATTTTAAAATTCTTCCGCTGTGCCTGCCAATCCTAACAAACTGTAACACCCCAAATTTTATATTCACCAAATATATTGTAATTATTTGGGAAATTCAATAAAATGGTGCATATTTATGAATTTGAAATTTATGAATTTCATAAATGTTCAATTTCATGGGAAATTGGGCAAAAATAATTATGGAATTAATTTGGATAATTTAAAAAGCCCAATATTAAGGTCCAAAAATGAAGGAATATTAGATAAAATATTTGGTTCAAAAATAGATGGAAATTGGCCAAAGAAAAATAAGAAAAGAAATTGGATTAGAAAGGTAATGGCAAAATCGTAATTTTGCCAAAATAGCACAAAATAAATTATTTTCCAATTAATTGAAGTTAATTTCAATTAATTAAGGAAAATAAATTTTAAATATATATTTAGAATATTTTGGTCAATTTAATATGAATTTATGAAAAATTTGAGCAAAAAGTGCAATTTTGACTAAAATTGAGACTTTACGTGTAAACGTAACCGAAACAAGTTGTGAAGCCAATTGAGACCATAGGGAGGGACCTCTAGGTTTCTTCTACATATGGCATAAAGAAGGAAATATTGGTTGGACATGATGGCATGGTTACGTGAATGTAGGAAGTTATGTACATAAAATTGGATTTTAGCAATTTTGGAAAATTAAACAAATTATTATAATATTATGAGATATTATACTATAAGCTTCATCTTTCTCATTCAGCTGCCATTTCCACATGAAAACAGACCTGAAACATAGAGTGAGAATGTTTGGAATTGTAGAGAGAGAAAGGAGAAGAAAAATCACAAGGTAAGCCGATTTCTCCGACGATTTCGCTTTTAACGCGTATAACTCCGACTCTAAGCTACTCCTCTTTGTTCTTTAGGGTTTGGAGGCTCAAAAATCTGTTCTCTAAAGGTTAGGGTTTCAGCCATCTTTGGGGAAAAGCTTGTGGGAGCTTGAGGTAACTTCCAAACCTTCGTATATTAACTATTCTGGCTGCTATGGGCAATTTAATTGGTGAAATTTCGCCGGATTGCCATTGGTTTTAAATTTTGGAAAAGTGTGTGCCTAAGGTTTATTCTGCCCAATTTTAGTTCAAATATTTGTTATAACTCAATTAGATGGTTAATAAAGTGGTTAGGAGTAGAAAGGAACGCGTTTACGGTGCCAAAATCGTAAAACCCGAACACCATAATTTCGGCCAGGGATGTTTGAGGGCCTTAGAGTTGGATTTTCAATGATTTGATGGTTCCATTGGGTTTAGGAGGGAAAAATAGCTGGGGTTACAGTTGGGTACTTTTTCAGAAAAGGCTGAGAAAGCATAATTACGGAAACGCCCCTAAAACCCTAAAAGTAGGGCTGCCAAGGGCAATTTCATAATTTTACATTGAATTTGGTAATTTTGAGTCCGGAAATGGATTCCTTGGACGAAAATACGTCAGGATAGCCCTAGTCAAAAATTTGGGAAAACGTGCCATCGAGCCGGGTATGGCAGGGCTAGGCCGGGGTCCCGGGGGCATTTTGGTAAATTTTCACCATAGGTTAATATAACCACAAGAAACACTATGGAAGTGTCTAAAATGATACTTGGATAGGTTATAACCTATTTCTTGTATATTTGATGTTTTAGGATCAAGTTGGACTATAGTTGACACGTTTTACGATGTGGACCCTTTAAGACAAGAAAGAGGTTAAGGTAAGGACTACTATTTCTCATATACTATGTGACTATTTGTATGATGCGTGTTATTGTATTTTGTGATCTGAACACGTGCTGGAGGCACATTACCTAGTTGTGGTCTTAGACCTAGCTGAGGTACACTAGTCTTACCTAGCTGTAGTCAAGGACTCAGCTGAGGTACATGTAGGGGTTTCAACGGGTTAGTTGGCCCTGAATTTTGTGTACACACACGGATGATATGAGTTTTCATTTTACTTGATACGGTGCATTGCATATTTAATTTTCGCATTTTATGTGTTGATCGTATGTTTCTACTGAGATTCCTTGGAATCTCACCCCTTTTTCTAAACCAAATATCTCAGCGGGTGCTAGCAAATCAAAAGGCAAGGACGTGGATAAAGGAAAGTGATTGGCACGTGTCTTGAGGCGAAGTTAAAGTCTGTGGTTATAGATAACTTATATTGTAAATATTGTCACCTTTTGTATCTTAACTTTGGACTGTAAATAAATACTTTTATCAGTATATATATATATATATATTTTCTTTATGCATGTGAAATTGGTCTTTATTACTCTGTGAATATCGAAATAGAAACGGGTGTTAACAAGTAATGTGATTGACAAAATGAATTGTGGTGTTGACGAAATTCGTAATGCTTTTGAAAAAATAATCACTACTGACAAAATGTGTAAAAAGTTTCACAAAGAGTTTTAGGTTGTGACCAACTGAGTAATGGGATTAACTAAAAGAGTAATAATTTTAGCAAAATCCGTAATGATTTTGACAAAACCAATAAGTATGAGATTGACAAAATGAATAGTGGTCTTGACGAAAGCTAATGATTTTAAAAAAATCAATAAATATTGACAAAATGTATAAAATAATTGACAAAGAGTTTTGGATTGTGACCATTTGAGTAATGAGATTAACTAAAAGAGTAATGATTTTGATAAAATCCATAAGTGCTGACAAAATGTATACGAGGATTGACAAAGAATTTGGGATTGTGATCAATTGAGTAATAAGATTAATTAAAAGAGTAATGGTTTTGACAAAATTCGTAATAATTTTAACAAAATCAATAAGTACGAATAATATGTGTAAAAAAAATTAAGTAATGGGGGCTTTTTGGTCTTTTCTCTCAAACATGAAAAGCTCATATTCCCACCCCATCTCCTTTCTATCCTTTGTATGTGTTAAGAGACTCTTTTGAAAATTGACATGATATTTATATATTTTTTCCCTATTTTATACTTGTATTAAAAAAAGTATACTTTTTTTTACCCAAAAAAATTATACTTTTAAGGCAAAGTAAATGCATTGAAGTCAACAATTACTTAAATATATATCAATCGGTCTAAAATCTAAATCACTTCACACTTCACCCATTAATTTGAATAATTGTAAATTATAAATGATTTAGGATGTATTTAGATTGGAAAAAAAGTGATTTTGAATAATTGATTGTCTCAAAAACTTTCTCTTCAAACCATGGTTTTATCTCTCCAAACTAAAGTGATGAAATCTGGACTAAAGATTGAATCGGATAAGACAATAAGTTAAGGGTCAGTGGTCAGACTGGAGTCAACTTGGAATTAAAGCGGTCATATTAAAATAATATAATTTAATTGATAATAATAAAATATAACAATGTTAATAACCACTAATAAAAAAATACTACGGCAACACGCCAAAAATATCTTTTTTTGATATCATACATATCCAAACAATATTTTAAAATATTAAAAACCATAAGATCTATATCAAAAGCATCACAATAACTTGGTATTTTTAAAACTGATTCTAAAACTCTCGTCATTGAAAAACAACAACTTCCTTTGACCAAAAAAAAAAAAAAAACAACTTCCAATCACAAGGCATCACTATACCACTGAAAACGCAGCCGTTAAAAACCTAAATGATATGCAGCCATTAGGAGTGTTCAAAGTATCCTGGTCCCGATTATCCCGGCCCGATCCCGGATTTTTTATCCCGGAAATTTCCTGTCCCGGCCGGGACCGGGACCGGGACCGGGATCACACCTTGTGATCCCGGGAATTCCCGGTCCCGGGTTTTTTTTTTCTTTTTTTCTTAAAAAATAGGTTATTATTTTATTTTTGTATTTTTTACCCCATAAATTAAGTTATCATTTGATAAAATGTATATTACATATTTAGTTAGAGTTAAATTGTATATATCGTGATACAAATCCTAACTATATAATGTATAAAGATAATAACAAAAATGATGAATGTGATAATAATATGTTATTTTTCAATTCTAACTCAATTTATGAGATTTTTATGACCTTATTAGGTGTTAAATAATTACTTTAAACATTAGATTATAAAAAAATTTAACTAATATAATTATATTATTAAGATCGGGAATTCCCGATCCCGATCCCGGGAATTCCCGGTCCCGGATGTCCCGGGAATTTCCAGGGACCGGGACCGGGACCGGGAATGAGATCCAGTCCCGGAAAATCCAGGGACAGGAACCAGGAATGGGTATTCCCAGTCCCATCCCGGGATTTAAACACCCCTAGCAGCCATTAAAAACCTCACCTTAACCATTTCCTTTGCCCCATTTCGGATCCCTTCCCCTGTGCCACACCTCACCTTCACGATTTCTAATTCAGTACTTTTAATATGTAGGTCTTTTCAGTCCAAAAAAAAAAAAATGTAGGTCTTTAATTAATGCTGTAACTGAGAGTCCAGATCTCGGAGTTGACGAGGAAAGCGATGAACAGGGCTCCGACGACACCCAACAAAAGTTGAATCTCCACGTTGCGGGTTCCGTAAAGCGCCGCGTCATGATCTGGAGTCAGTATTTGGCTTCATCCGGGACACCATGTTCTGCTAGACTCTGGTGGTTCTGGTCTCGGGGATGAAAATTTCCTAAGGTATTGGGACCTTGAGAACTGTCTTGAGCGGAGCTTAGGAGAGAGGCAGGCTACAAAGACGAGTGAGAGAGTTTGAAGACGCTTAAGAGAGATTTTTGGGGATTTTAGGTAATCGGTGGAGTAGGCTACAGAGGCGAGTGAAAGAGCTTGAAGATGTGAGAAACAGGACAGTGGAAGAGGAAGGGTGGAGGTCGCCGACACAGAAGAAGAACACGACGATGAAGTTGAAAATTAACATAACGGTCAAAATTATCACTTTTAGTAGGTAGGGTGAAATTGCTAATTTTCTTATACTTCTGGAATAAAATCGTCACTTAGAAAACTTCGGAATACACACTACTTTTTAGGAATAAAAATGAACCTTATTCCTTCTTTCTTGTCGCCTTCACAAAGTTAGAACAGCAATCTCCTTTATTTCTTTCTTCTCGCCTTCACAGAGTCAAAACAAAGATTCTCGGAGCACAACGCTGAAAGCTTCTGTTTCAGATTCATGACTTTGTGGCCACCATCTCAGTCCCAGGTTTCCCTCCTCTTTTTCTCTTCAACTATTGTCACCATCGGTATCCATCACTCCTTTGCTTCTCCTTTTCTTCTTTAGCCTTATTTGATCTAGATCTCTCTGTCCTCCCATTGTTTCAAGCTTATGAAGGTTCAAAATATTCAACTCGGGCAACTCGCCCCACTGGGCGAGTCACCTGAGTTAGTAGCTTGAGTCACGCCGGGTCACTATCATCCTGAGTTAGGGGCTCAACTAGACCGACAAGTTGGCTGAGTCGTCGTGTTCCGAGTTGACTTAGCCGACCCGGTCTAAGTATCATAACATTGTTCGAAACCATTAATCACGCAAAACTTTGATTTTTCTTTTAAAAAGGGCTTTCTAAATCAATAATCACAGTTTTTTTTATTCTTTTTTAATATTCGGATGAAATTACATAAACCCTTGATTTTTCTTTTAAAAACTGCTTTTATTTTTTAAACAAAACTTTGATTTTGATATAGAGTGTGTTTAGATTAACTTTTGAAGGATAGCTTCTGCAGAAAAAGTGGAGAATAACTTTTAGAGAATAGATTATGGGGAAAAAAGTGATTTTGATAAAATGAGAGTGTTTGGATATTGTGATCATAATAGCTTTTTTCATGGTCAAATTACTAAAAATGACAGTAACTTTTGTGATAATTACATATAAAGAATAAGATTATATTTTATGTATTATTTAAGGGTTAAGATACAAATTTATAAATACTTTTATTTATCTTATAAATACTCTTCTAACAAAAATAAAAGAAGGACATTATTATTATTTCACCAAAAAAATTAATTTCATTTTACACATAGAGCTGTAGTAAAGTTTCATAAAATTTTAGAGAATAACTGAAATTAATCTATTTGGGGTGGTGGGGGGATTGACTGAAAGTTTGGAAGAAAAAAGGTAGGAGTATTTTAAAACTATTTTTATTTTCACCATCACAGGAGATTGATTCGCTTTGCCCTTGAAAGTAACCTCCTTGCCACCTATTCCTCTACATTTCTGTAGACTTGCAAGACTTGTGAAACGAAAGCGTTTACTATCCCGGCCAGACATTTCTGTAGAAAATTGTTAAGGGGGTGGGATTTAGAAGCAGCAAAAGCGTCTTTTATCGTATCTCTTTGCTCTTCTGATCACTGTGATAAATAAGATTATTAATATCTCATCCAACCCAGCTTCACACACAGGTAACTAACTAACTTCAGATCTGCTAATATCTTGCATTCATCTTTATGTTTGATTTGCCCGTAATCCACTCTTTGATGCATGCATCATTTAATTTGTTCAATCTTAGAGACTACGCTGTTTTAATTTCAGTGCATGCATTTTGTTTCCTCCTTTCATTCTTTCGGGAAAGAAGGACAAGATATATATGATCGAATCGCTCATTAATTTTTTTTACAGGGGAACTGTAATCTCTTTAAAATTATGTAAAAAAACATGTAAAATTAATATATCATAATGCAAGAAATTATTGAAATATTTATTTTGAAAAACGAAATTAAACCCAGTTCGATCTTGTACACTTTTTTTAAAAACTTGTTATTAGATGATTTAATTTCCACGGACCACAGTCAGATTCATTACTCTCTTCCAGTTAAGCGGGGAGAGAGTTTATTGCAGACATTCATTCTCCGGAATTCTGGATAGAACTTGACGATTTCAACAGGTATTTCTCTTGCTATAATAAACATCGATAAATTAGTATCCAATATCATGACGTTAACTTTCAAGTGCATCCAATATCGTAATCTTATATGTAGAGCAATTTCAACCTCCGTCATTTGAATTTGGACATTTAACTAAGGCCAAGCGTATAAGAAAAAGCCCAAAATACCCCCTAAAACACCTCTTCCTCAACGATCATCATTGTCTTCCTCCTCGGGTACCAGATCTAGAGCTACATTAATCGGTGTCAAAAAAAAGAAGTCCCATTGGTGGGGACCAGGAGGCAACAACCCAGAGAAGAAGAACCATGGAAAATAACATTAAAGATTTAGCAACCAGAGAATGGAGTCACCGAACCCGTTGGTGCGGTGGAAGTCACCGATGTCGGCACCGAAGCACCGAGCTCTTGCTTGTCATCGGGGCTAAACCAAGAGGACAGGCAGCAGAGAAAGTGAAAGATTTAAAAAAAATGCATACGATAGTTGTCGAAGCTTTGTTTGCCAAGTACTCAAGATCTATTATTTCTTTTTTATTTTACTTTGAATGAACTTGTTGATTGATTAATGTGGTTCTAGATCTGGTATTCTGAAGAGGAAGATGATGATCATTATTGAGGAAAATGATGATCGGGTATTCTTGTCATTTTTTAACCGACGTTTGGGTTTAATTAAGCATGGGTGAAACTGATTGAAGTTAAAAAAACGGAAGGTGAAATTTCACCTAGCGGAACCGGTTTTCCTTACAAGTACTTTACTTAGCAGGGAGGCGTAATGAGACCTGGATTGTTCAAATATGATTTTCGATTGTTTATATTTAAGTTTTTTTTAACATGATGATATTTTAAATAAAATATTTTTTAAAAAAAAATAATAATTAAAAGATTATTTTAAATTCTATATCCATTAAAATGATTTTTGAGTCCAGATTTAATTAGCTCTCCATACTAAACAAAATGTTTAACAGAAAACCAGCCTCATGATACTGGATGCATATGAGAAATAAACATCAGAATACCGAATGCTCCTTTACCCAATAAAAAATTTTGAATACTATGACCCTCAGATGTATATATATAAATATAAAGTCCACGATGGATCCAACTGAATTGTTACTATTCTTTTCATTTTTAATTAAAAAAAATTTCCAAAAACTTTTTCCCAAAATCCAAATTTAGAAGTTTATTGTTCTCAATAACCTTTAATAACAAACAGTTCCACTTATAAATTTGTAATATTTAAATTATTGAGAAAAATACCCTATGAAAAGCTACTCTGCAAAAGCAAAAAAAATTACATTTAGTAAATAATTTTACTTTTTTGCTCGTTGTATTTTGAATTAAAGTATTTATCCATATCCATGAATGATATCAAATGAATTAGTTAAATTATTTAATTAAACTATTGACATTTTAGAATTTTGGTTTTCATCATATTAATTACATTTTACTATTCACAATATTTTACGTTTTATTTTTCAAGAATTTAAATTGCAATTATAATCTGTACTTTTTGATATTTAATATTCATTTGATTTTGGCCCAAAAATCCTTTGACAACAAGTTATTAAAATTTAGCTTGTTTTAGTTAAATCAGCAAATTGGTGAATCAATATGATCCCGTCGAAAGTTTTAAGGGAACCTATTGAGTTAGATTTATATATATATATATATATATATATATATTTTCTCTTCTTACTAAGCAAGCCATTACGAGATTAAATGTGATATATATGTTTGTGTGTGTGTGTTTGCCAACAAGATATAATTTATATATAAATCAAAGTTTAACATAGAATATTTTTATATATTTTAATTTTGTTATATTATTTTAATAATGATTTACTTCACCCAAATTCAACAACCCATGTACTCACCGATATGATGAATTCCAGAATTCAAGGAGTGATCACGAATGATCTCAAAAATGATAGCTGATACAATGGGACTCGATGTGCCGTTGGGTTTTAGAGGTGAAGATACTCGGTCATCGGTTACTTTTCATCTCTACTTCTCTTTATGTAATGTTAGAGTTGTTGTTTTTAAATATGGATGCTAACCTTATGTGTTTGGATAATACTTAAAAAAGTACTTCTAGCAAAAACAAGCCATGGTTTGAGAAAATATTATCCAAACACCTTAAAAAAAATACAAAAACTTTTTTTTTTTTTTTCGTTTTTTTTACCCTTTTTCGAATCAAAAGTAGATAGGGAGAAAAAAATTAAAAAGGATAAAGAAGAAAGGAAAAAAATTTAAAAATGGAATAATGTAACCCCCTGCCTTAATTAGCGTAATTAAGATGCGATAACGCATAGTGAAAAGGGGTTAGAGATCGTCGGATAGTTCAAAACTCATTAATACGCCCACTAAATAGTAGGAACTTTACAGAATTTTCGAAACTTCTTTCCTAATCCGGTCTCAAGTTCAGTTATCGAATATAATCACCTGTGCGGTTCATTTATATTCATACATATCAGAGTATATAATCAAAAATCCTGGCAACCCCCGGGTTCCATTCATTCACAAAAAGGGTTACGATTCCCATAGAGGGGATTACACAACTATATTCAACCATTAATTACAACCCAAAATAATTTACAAGATCTTTGTCCAATATGATTAACCAACATTTCCAAAGAAAATGTCCCTACATGGCTCTAACCACTCCGAGTCGTGCGCTTCACCTTAAAGCCACTTGCCCTGTCTGAAAGGTTAGTTTAAAGAAAGAGTGAGATTCAAGAGAATCCCAGTGGTAACAAAACATTTATACCACACATAAGTACACAGCATGTGAGTAAATCATCATATAGCAGTAGCAGCACAAATCACACTCCACCCTCATCCCCTTTCTCCGCCGGGAAGGCACCCCGTCCTAACCAGAACCGTTGTTAGCTACTCAGGGACTGTTGGTGTGGCAGTGCATACACATAGCCTTATAGCACATATAGCTATCCGGCTTTCACAAATGGCCCGTCGGCCTTCACAAATAGCCTTTCGGCTTTTCACATAATCACAAAGTCACACCTCATCCTCATCCCCTTTCTCCGCCGGGAAGGCATACAACCCTTACCCGATCTGTTGTTAGCTACTCAGGGACTATCGGAATGACAGTGCTTACACATATTCACAATGTCGCAGCATACGAATTTATCACAATTCAATGATAATACACACATACAATGCATAACATATGGTACGAAAGAAAAGTTACTACCTCGTTCCTTCCTGACGTTTGTTGGCTCAGTGGGCTCACGAGGACGGCAGATATCAAATCCTATAAACCAAAATAGGGACAATAGGTCAATCTCTTTTTCAAGTTTCCAAGTTTTGTAATACTTTATGTTGGTTATCATTTAGACTCTTTAGGTGGCTATAATAGGCCTAAATCTATCCCCAAAGGGTTGGAAGAAGCTACCCAGAAGATATTTTTTTCAGAGGCAAAACACCACTTTTGGGCTGCCTCACTCGAGTGACAACCACCTCACTCGAGTGATGCCCTCAGTTGTGCTCGAGTCCTAGCGAGTGAAACACAGCAAGTGTTTGCCCGAGAGCAAATCCTCAAAATATCTCTCACACTCACTCGAGCACAAGAAGCTGCACTCGAGCAATAACCTCAAGTGCACTCGAGCACCAAGAAGTGCAACACCAAGAGTGTTTGCCCGAGAGCACAGACCATTTCCAGGCAAGACCTCACTCGAGCATGCCCATGCGCCTCGAGCAGGATCATATTTCACTCGCAAGTCAGGAAGTATGCTCGCGGTTTCTGCCTAAAGACTTTACCAAAATTTCCAGAATTCCACATCGTGCTCGAGTGAGATCTTCCCTCACTCGAGTGATGCCTATCAGATGCCAAATCGCAGCAACTGATATGGTTTTCCAGAATTGACCAATTTGCTAATAATGGTCCTAAGACTTATACCACAACTCATTCTCACTTGTTTTAATACAAGGAACCTATTGATAACTTTAAACAACCAAATTCCTACTCAAACAACACATTCTCACCTCTAGGTTACAAGATCTCCCAAACCACAATTTAACAAACTTCCTCTTTTCAAATCCAAACCAAAACCATTGACTTCTATACACCATTTGACATCCATTTTACCACATTACATCAATTCATATCTTCTGAAATCACAAGAAATCAGGGCAAAAATCTAGAATTTGCTAAACTAAACCAAAAGTCATAACATTTATACCAAAAGGTCACCAATGCTTACCTTCTCAACTTGCCAAGATCAAACCCTTGATTCCTCAACTTCTCAAAGTTCACAATCTTTCAAATACCACCAATGAAAATTCTGAAACCATGGCAAGAAAGCCTTCAACACCATGAACAACCTTAATGAATAGAAGATGGGCATTTGAAGCCAAATACTTACCTAGAATTCAAGCCCCTTTCGTTCTCTTTCTTGCCTAGCTGCACCGAATGGAGAGAATGGAGAGAGAAAAATGAGATAAGAGAATGATGATCACATTTCCCTTCTTCCCAAGCTCCTTCACCGACTTGAGAGAGAGAGGGAAGAGAAATTTGAGTTTGAAACTTTGACCTTGATCCAAAGGTCCATATTTTACCACTTGGCACCATCTCATTCTTCCTACCATGATTTCATATGAACTTACATGCATAGGATTCCACCTCTTGTTCTTTCAATCCTAGCCATTGATCTTAATTACTAATGAGTTTTCTCTTCGGTAACTGACCAATCGGTCAGTAAATTTACTATTTCTCCCCTGATTATCATAACCCTTGCCAAATCATCACTATATTTCAATATAAACTTTAACATTGCTTACAACATGGTTACAACAAGATTAACAATAATTACATTATTAAGATCGTAATTAGCTCTAACTCACAAGTCAGGATATTACAATAATGTCATGTAAATAAAAAATTTTGTAATATGGGAAATCAGGTATCTATCTTAAGGATGAAATATTGTTATTTTTTACAATTAAAATATCAATCTTTCATAATGAAAATATTATCTTTTCATAATTAAAAAATTTTGAAATGGAATTTTATACTTTCATATGTAATTATTACTACATTTGATCTTTAAATATAAGATCCAGTTATAACTTTTTCATGGAGATTTAAAAAGTTAATAAAATTACTTTAAAGTATATATATTTATTATTGTTTCTCCAAATTAATTTATCTAACTTATAAACGTATATATAATTTAATCATATATAAGGTATGATATAATTTAGTAACCTATTCATCTTCCTTTATCTTTCTAAAAAAGTCAAATATGTCTTATATTTAAGACCTAGGGTAGTATGTTTGTTAACCATCCCTACACCCAACTAATAATTTCACGGACACAAAAAATCTGGTCAAAAAAATAAAACAGCAAAGAAAAAAAACCAAACTTTGCTTGAAATACCTCGTGCTTAATTAAATTCGTGAGGAAGATATGAGCATACTATATGAAATTTCAAGAATGATCAGCCTTTTCAATTATCACTTATGAACAATAAACCCTTGTAATTTTACTTATCACAAAACTACAGATTAGTAAATAAAGTACTATCCGAAATTTCACTATATATAGCTTCAACAAATTCTAAATATTCTAAATTATATTCATAAGCATGTTCCAATATATTCATGACTTTCTTTTTTAATAGTTCTGGACAATTGATAGATATATGTTCAATTTTTCCACAATTATAATATGTACATTTCTTTGGTTTCTTATTATAATTTTTTTTTCTTTTTTTCTTTCTTAAAATATTTCCTAGGTTTATATTTCTAATGGAATTTATTTTTAAGATTTTTTTGAATTTATATTTATTTTTTCCTTTCCTTTTATTTTTATTTATTTTTTCATCTTTACAACCCCATCATTTTATTTTTTTAATAATATTTTATAACATTTTTCTGATAAATATTATCTTAAATAATCTTCTCTTCTTTCCATAGTGTCTATAAATGGAATTAGATCAATTCTTTGTCCAAATGCTCTATTATAGTTTCACCTATTAATTTTGGTAATTTTCTATAAAATAATTCCATATAAAACTTTTGTATTTCATAATTGTCTAGGCTTGCTTCATAATAATATTTTTTTTATATTCACAAATATATTGATTCAAATATTTAGGGTCTAGGGAACATATTTCTATTTGATGTAGTTTCATAATGGCTTTTTCTATTTTTGTATTTTCATTTGCTCCTACACTTCTTCCTATAAATTCGTTTCTTAATAGCTGTTCGTTTTTTCTTATTAACAATGCATAAATTTTTTTTTTTCTATTTTGATATGGTTCTGTTATTACTCTTGCTTGTTCTCTAAATTCATGTGTTTTACTTTTTCACCAATTTCATACATTTCCTATAAAACTTGCTTCTAGTAGCATAATGGCTATTTTAATTTCAATATTTCTTGCTTTTGAAGTTATTAATTGAGATTTTGTCCATTATTCTAATATTTTTTTCATTATCTAAATCACAGTCTAGATCTAGCCATATAACTAAATTAGGTATTTGTCTAGTTTCATATTGATCTATAGACTATAGATGCTGGTATAAATCCTAAATTATTCGGTGTTTTAAATTTTGCTTCAAATAATATATTTCCTGTTTGTTTTAAAGGTTCTTTATGATATAAGTTATTTACTTTTGCTTGTTCTTTTCTACTTATCTCATTATTTTCTACCATACTTGCTAAAGCATCTATATTGTTATATTCTCTATTATTTATACTTGGTGGATTCAATATTGGCTGATTCTCTATTTCTTGTCTTTGCATATTTATCTGTGCCTCCGGTTCTATTTTTCCAATAGTTGTAACATGTTGAAATTCTTTTCTTATTTTTTCCAAATTTTCTTCTTCTTGCTTGGCCCATAATTTCTTCTATTTCTTCTTCACTTAATTCCCCTAATGCATTCATCATATTTATAGAAGTATTATTCTGATTCTGTTCTTTTTGTATTGAAGGTCTTAATATTTCAAATTATATAACAAGCTATTTCTGATATTCTATTACTTTCTTTTTGATTTATTTCTTTTATTTCTTCTTATTTATATCTCATGCCAGTTTTTTCTTCTTGTCTTTTCAAATCTATTTTTTGAATTTCTTCATATATAGTCTATAAACTCTTATTAATAACTTCTTATCCTTTTTGGATTTCTTCTATTATAATTCTTGTTTGTCTCATATTTTCATCTAATCTTTGGGATCTTGTTTTTTAGTTGTTTCGCTTTCAAATTCTTCTAAAGCTTTCATCATATTAATTTGTGGATTACTATATATAGGTTCTATTTTTTGTTCTATTCCTAAAGTTTTCATAATTTGTTTAATATTTGGGAGAATTGCTGATAAATACTTTTTTGGGAAATTAATTGCTGAATACTACCATGGAAGATCTGTTACACATAACGGAAGATATTTTGCACACAACGAAAGATTGTTTGCACATTTATATGGAAGATTTTTACACACACGGAAGATGGTTTGTACAAAACGAAATATCGCTTGCACACACGGAAGATCGCTTGCACGCTGATAAGTAAAATATTTACATATTTATTTTCCTTTATATGATGATTTTATGGACGATATTTGCGTTTAATATAATAAATTTGGGTGTGATTGATAAATAAATATTGTTTTTGGAATAAACAGCATTTACAAAAAAATAAAAAAAAACAAAAAAATAAAAAAAAATAAAAGTACTGTAGCAGCCACCGGGCACTGTGGCACTGTAGCAGCCGCAAGGGGGAACTGTAGCAGGTCAACGGTACTGTAGCAAGCCGCCAGGGCACTGTAGCACCCGCCAGATCAATGTAGCAGTACTGTAGCACACGTTTTTTTCCCCTATAAATAGAGATCAATGCCATGCTCAAAGCAGGAGGAGAGGAAGAGAAGCAGAGGTCCTTCTCCGACCAGGAGAGGTCCTTCTCTGACCGGGAGAGATCTTTCTCTAACATTTCTGAGTTCTTTGTGTTGTTTTCTTAGATTTAATTTCATGCATTGCATGCCTCCATCTTGGAAGGCTTAGGATTTTATTACTTTTTGCATGCCTCCATCTTGGAAGGCTTAGGATTGTATTGCATTTTGCATGCCGCCTACATGGAAGGTTTTACCTCCTAAATGGACGGCTTGATTTCTTCATCTTTCATTCATCTTTTGGTTGTATATTTATGTTTGAGAATTTAATATTCAAGTTTATGCAGTATATCTGAGGCTTTCATTCTAGCTTTATATAATGTCAATTTATTTTGGTTTTGTTTTTAATTTCATCATGTGCTAAACTTTCATTTTCTTAGGGTGATGACGTAGCTTATTAATGACTGATTGAATCTTAACTTATTAAATCTAGTTTGAATTTCTCCTTCATGATTTAGTTTTAATTGTTATTCTTAATGCTTTTGATTGACTGGCCATCTTTTGAATGATTTCAATATGCATGTTGAGACCGGAAGCAGATACATGTGTGTAGACCCTATGATTAAAACCATGACTTTGCATATGAAATAGGAATATATTCATATGAGTTGTGTAGTCTTACTGAGTTCCACAAATCTTAATGCATAATTAATTGCTTAAATTCATATAGGAATATATTGGATTAGCAATTGATTATAGAATTGCTTGACCTTGGAAGAGGCTAGTAATTAAATTAGGGAAACTCGACTATTAATCATGTGGAATAAATTGGGCTAGAATAGATAAGTGATTCAATCCGGAATTTGTTAAGTGAAATCTAATCCCTAGGGCTTTTTTCTCATATTTGCTTTCATATCATCTGCATTCATATTTAATTGTCTTTCTTTTATTTTGTACTCTCAATCACCAACTAATCGATCGACTAAATAGAGTTAAAATTACCCATTTTGGTACTTAGTGCTCAATCCTCGTGGGAACGATACTCTACTTACTTATATATTACTTGATTACGACAGTGTACACTTGCACTATTTAATTGATCATCTGAACTCGTATCACACGCTTGGTAGCAATTAGTGTCATGCCCTTATCTCAATTTCAATCTTTTTCAAAGTATTTGCGGAAAACGATATGCGGTTCGGTAGGCAACACAGGAATAGCATAACTATACTGATAATATGTGCATGATTACATGTATTCCCCATAGGGGTTTGTACCTGATAAATTCAAATAATGTAGCCGCACAAGGCTACCAGGGTGTCTAAACTCATCCCAGTGAAACGGAGACACCCTCTCGTCTTCATTCCACTACTGTAATCCCCTCCCCTCGTACGATACTCTGCATTGTTGTTTACATATCCTCTGTCGTCTCCTGTCTAAATTGTTGGTAGGGGAGAGTGAGATTCGAGAGAATCTCAGTAGGAAATAGATACCATAATGCATGCATGATTGATGCTATGTGTATGACATGTTAGCTTTATCTAGATGTATGCCACACAATGACATTTCTGCATGCTCAATGTTTCATACAACAAGACTATGGCCACAGCGAAAACAGAAACAGAGCTTCATTTATTCAAATATGCTCTACACAATCAAGTAAAGTAATCACATACATCATTACACAAGCAAAGATATCAAATACATGCAAGTAAGGTAAGTCTCCTACCTTCAATCTTTCTCCTCGATTTGCGTGCCAATAACTTGGGGCTCCATATTCGATCCTATAATGTCAAATGTACTGTTAGACACTTCCATAGTGTTTTTGGGGGTTATATGAGCCTATTATGAAAATTTACTAAAATACCCCCGGGGACTCGGCCCCATCGTACCCGGTCCGGCTGTACTTTTCTTGAAATTCTAACCTGGGCTATCCTGATATATTTTCACCCAAGGAATCCATTTCCTAACTCAGAATTATCAAATTCAATGTCAAATTACGAAATTACCCTTGGCAGCCCTACTTTTAGGGTTTTAGGGGCGTTTCCGTAATTATGCTTTCTCGGCCTTTTCCGAAAAAGTGCCCAACTATAACCCCACCTAATTTTCCCTCCTGAACTGAATGGAATCATCAAATCATTGAAAATCCAACTCTAAGGCCCATTTCTAGAGATGGCTGAAACTTAAAGGAATTTAGGGAAAATTAGGGTTTTTCGGTTTCGGCTCCGTAAACACGTTCCTTTCTACTTCTAACCACTTTATTGACTATTCCATTAGGTTATAACTACCATTTAGTATCAATGTGGGCAGCATAACCCCTAGGAAAACCCATTTCCAATAATTAAAACCAATGGCAATCTGGCGAAATTTCACTGATTAAATTGCCCACAGCAGCCAGAATAGTCAATATACAAGAGTTTGGAAGTTATCTCAAGCTCCCACTAGCTTTTCTCAAAGTGGCTGAACCCTAACCCTTGCTCCCAATGAAAATTGAGCTTCCCAAACCTTAAATACATAGAAGAATAACTTAGGAGCGGAGTTATACGCATTAGGAACCGATTTACCGAAGAAATCACTTACCTTTATAAGCTTTTTCCTCCCCTTTTCTCTCTCTAAAATTTCACACTTCCTCTCTCTTGTTGCAGCAAAACTGACGAAAATGGGAGGAGGAAGATGATAAAATATGATTTTATAAGATATTATAATTATCCAATAATTATTTTTCTATTTTCGGATTTTTACAAAATTCTGGCAGATTTCTGCCTAAAATTTGAAAAATCATAAATAATTCTAGAAAAATAGAATTGAAGTGATTCCAAAGCCTATAGAACCATTATTGAGTCTAGTTTTAAGGAAAAATATAGACTTTTACTGAATGGAATCACAAAATTCCCAGAATTTCAATCTTTGCATATTGTTCCAGAAATTTCACAGTTTTTCTGTGCTGACTTCAAAAATTCATATCTTTTTGTGTATAGCTCTAATTGAGTCATATGAAATATCAAATTAAAGCTTAGGATGTCTACTTTCATCCTGTAAAATTTCATAATTTTGTATCATCATTTGATCATTCAAATGAACATGATAAGCTTACTACCACATAGGCGATTTCACCGAAAACATAATTATATTCTCCAAAATTCACCATTTTACTTTCTTAATACCCCAAAGATATAGAAATCATTGGGGGATAAATTTGAGCTCCTGCTAAATTAGGGCTTAGCAGTCCACTTAATTTAGGCTTATTCACAAGCCTTAAATCCCAAATTTCGGGGTATCACAATCAGCAATTAATTTGGCCCAAAGGTATTTTTGGGCAATTCTCCCTTAATATTTCCCTTTATATACATTCGTATTATTTCTTATTTCTTTTTTCATATCATAAAGTTTTTGTTAATCTTTCTATTACTTCATCTAATGTATATACTTTTAGTAAATCCTCAATATTCAAATTTATATAACATCCTAATTGTTTCATTAAATACATATTTGTCCAGTTTACTTGGTTATAAGTACTATCTCCATCTCTTCCCAAGATATTCATTTATAGGTATATATGAACTTTTTGGGAGTCTATTATATTCTTTGCCATATATTCTTGGTTCTAGAGTTTTTATCACATCCATTATAAGTATTTTTTCTTACAAATATTGAAAGATTCGTCGAAATTCAAGCACTGCTTATTTAAACAAAATAAAACTAAACAAAGAAAACTCAAAGTAAAGTAAACAGAATGATCAAATGCAAAGTGAAACTATTCTTATGAACTAGGGATCAAGGTTTCGTTTTATCCATCCTCCTCAAGCCCTGATACCATAAGTGGGCAGCTTGGCTATATGAATTCATATAACTAGTTCATATGACAATACGGGTGTATGTATGTTCAGGTTACCCTTAATAAAAAAAAATATTCATACTTTTGTGCAAGAATTATATACATAATTCATGACTTTTTCCAGCCAGAATACATATAGTTTTGCACTTGTCATTTTTCCTAAAATTTGACAAAGCAACATAAGAAATGCTAAATCAAATCTTTTACTTTAATGACCACAATATAATATTCCAAAATGACCCTTCTAATGCCCAAGCAACTTTTGCAGAAATGAGGAAAGGCGAAGTAGTAAAGACCACCCTAACCAATAACATGTTGGTTGATGCATAATGAACCGAGAGAGCAACAAATAATTTTCATAAATTCTTCCTGTGTATGATGTAGGTGTCAATTATAATAATCATTATGATTAATAATGGTTTCTTACCATTATTACCATAACATGAACAACATGAATACCAGAGCATGATAGTACTTGAGAAATATGATGAACTTGCCAAATTCTGCTGTATAAACATCAATATAGCTTGTTCCAAGATAGTAATTGACACATCCCAAGCCTGTGGGATGAGGAACAGGTTCAGCCAGGTGGCACCCAACGTTAATGGAGACTAGGGGTCTGTGTTTACTTTTGGGGTCAAATGAATTGGATTTGCCTGTGCTCCCAGCTTAAACTTTTAGCACGATGGTTGGCACCTCATTCCTAAGATTTGGTATCAGAGTGTGCACGAGTTCAAATCTCACTTCCCTAAAAAACAAGAAGGATGGAATGCAGGCTAGGAGACCTTTAAGCTTCACAAAAATAATAGTAGCTTAATAAAATCATCCATAAGCTTTGATTTTTGGTTGCATAAATCAGGAATAAGACTCTACAAACTACTAAAGATGCAAGTTATCTCACAATTTACAAGTACTGCTCCTATAATAATGGGAGGAAGAATTGAATAGCAAGAATCAACTTTATGAGATTGTATAATAGTGGTCCGTAGCGATGTTGTTGCTTTTCCAAGTGTCTACCAATAAAAAAAAGTTCTTGCATTATTGTTTTTTTTTCATATAATATCATGTTCAGATATCAAGTCAAAGGAATTATATTAAAAACAAAAATGGGTTGGGCAACCTTTGAATTTTTCATACCAGAGTCCAATTATGTCAAAAGGTTGTTTGGAGGGAAAGAAAGTGCACACATGGTATCAGACAGGGTGCCCGATGACAGAAAGCAATATATTGTGTCAGATGGAAGGGTTGTGACGACAAAAACAACGTGGAATGGATCTAGACAGAATAGACATAGAGTAGATCTGGACGAAACCAAAATTAGAAGAAATAGATTGCTAGGGCTCTGATACCAATTTCTGATATCAGGTTTGAATTTAAAGGATTATATTAAAGAAGAAAGAAAATAAGAGCCTTTGAAATATTATTAATTATTACATGAATGAGAGTACAAATGAGCCTTTATATCGACAAACAACAAGCTAATTAGCTAACCCTAGAATCTACTATAGACTTATTTAATCAAGGGTTAATGTGGAAATTTGCTCCAAAATTTTTTGCTGAGGAGCAATGTTGCCTAGAAGTTTTTTTAGGTTTAATGTCGTCTCAAAAGTTGGAAAAACATAGCTATGTTGTCATATATCATTAAAAAAATTAACTTTGATAGTTAAAAAAAGACGTTGACCATTAACTTTTTAACGGTAAGGCGTAACATTACTCCATTTTAACATTTATAAGGCAAAATTAGACCTAAAAAAATTTCCACAATAGCATTGCTTCTGAGCAAAAACTTTTGAGGTAAATTTGCACCTTAACCCTTTAATCAAATATAATCATAATATCTCATGTTTATATTTCTAAGATAAACATAAATATATATATATATATATATAGAATATAATATCTATGAACAAAGAAAGAAAGAATATAATATCCATATTAAGCATCTAACAATTCTCTTGGCATATTATTTCATACCATGTATAAACAATTATTAAAAAAAGAGTAGTTTATAAACATTGGAGGGTTAGATGAGTCATCAAAGTGCGACTCACCCACCAACTTCACAGTTACGCTTTTTGTTAAAAAAAAAGCCTAAAACCGTTATGCTTACAAGCTTTCACTACTCTTTTTGGACTAAAATGGTCAAAAATTGCTTTTAGATATTTTTTTTATACAATTTCAAATTCTTCATGTTGGATCTTTGAAGTGATTAAAATTTGTAATAAAATAGTAATATTCAATATTAGTTATAAACATATAAAAACTTTCATCACACCCCCTCTGAAAAAATTTTGTCTGACGCGACCCTTCTAACTCCTTCTTAAACATTTTTTGAGCTTCCTTAGAGGGTCTTAGTGTGTGTTTGGATTTAAAAAATTGCTTCTGGGAGAAAACCTTGGTTTTGGAAAAAGGCACCCATAATTTCCCCAAAATCTCGTTTTTCAGTAAACCATGGTTTTTATGTGCAAAACCAAGGTTTGATGAGAATCTATTTTTTTTTTCCGCTGTTGCCATCAATTGTTATCATTGGCGTAATTATTGGGTTCTGACATTTCTCTTTTCCTTTGCTCAATATTCCTCTGCTTCTCTTTGGTTTCATTTTCTCCTCTGTTTGATTCCTGTCTTCCCATTTTCGAACTCATTCCCTTTCCTCAATCTCATTCTCTTCCAGATCCGAAGAAGGTCTCTTCCCCTTTGATCTTTCCCTTTCAACTCCTCTTTCTACTCCTCTTTTCTGGTTTCATCTTTGGTGTTTTGGGTCACCGAATGCTCAGCTTCAGCTTCTCATCTTTGCCATTTTCTTCCCCGATTTGCCTTATTTTGAAACTGTGGGTGGCTGGCGGTAGATGGTGGCGATGGGTACGGTCCCCATTTCTATGCTAAAAATCTGGGCTGATCTTCGGCCGATCTGAGAAGTTGGTGGCTAGCGGTGCTTTGTCTGTGATCGGAGAAGGTCGATCGGGGTGTTGGTGCCAATGAGTCTCTCAGCGTTCAACAACTCAAATCTCTCTCTCCTCTTCCCCGTTGAAAAACCCACCTGTGAGTCTGTCGATTTTCTTGCTTGTCTTTGTTTTATTTCATATGTACAAGTTCTGTTTTTTTTTTGCTTCAGAATTTCATTTTTTGTTGGCTCTTGCTACAGTTTGATCTTACTTGCCTTTTTGTACACTGCTAATACGATGGCTAGAATTTAAATTTTTTGAGTTTTTTTTTTTGTTTTAGAGTTTCGTTTTCTATTAGCTCTTTGTCTTTGTTTTATTTCTTCAGAAATTCTGTTGGCTCTTGTTTTTTTTTTTTGCATGTTGTATTTATTTAGTACTAATAAGAAATCCTTGTAATAGATTGTATTCTTCTAGACTTCTTTTTGAGTATGAGAACAAACTTGCTATGGTTGTTGTTCCCCTTCATGAAAAGAATGAACCAATTCATTTTGTGGGGGATGGATAAGGAGACATGTGAATAGACTAAAATATATACTAGCAGCCTTGTCCTTGCGATTTTTTGCATCTGGTGACTATTTGGAAGAATGAGATTGTCTTTCAACTTGTTGACTAGACTGAGAATGATCATCAAACAGATTTTATTTCTGCTTAATGTTGCTACTAATAAGTTTAAGAGGCTTGCTCTGCATTAGATCTTACTCTTACAAGAAAAAGAAGACCTCTATCTTACCATAGCATATAGCATTTATCTTTAGTTGTTAAATTCTTCTGGTAAAGTGATGTGTGGAATGTAATGATAATTTATATGAATTCTATCTGGTAATATATCTTCTTCTGCAAGTTCTTTGATGTTCAGTGCTTTATTAATTCTCTCTCTAGTTTTAATGTTTGAGGTTTTGACACATCGGTTAACTAATTTCAATAAAACGTGGGATTTCGCGATTTCTATTAAACATTGTAATGTTAAAAATCGTTGAGTCTGAGTATTTGGGAAGCTTATTTGTAAGGAGAGGTGAAAATTTTTTGCCATTTGTTTCAAGTTACTTAATTCTGGGAACAGGATATCGTAATTTCTATTAAACATTGTAATCGTGAAAATTTTTATTATACAATTTTTTAATATACTTATATATATACATATGTATTTTTAATCTATTTTTTTATATTACATAATTAACCAATGTTATAATTTTAAATTTTTTTTATCTATTTTTTTTATATTACATAATTGACCAATGTTATAATTTTAAATTTTTTTGACAAATTTATTTCATTTTTTATTTATTATGCAATTTAATGTTAAATAATACTTAAAATATAATCTTATCCTTTATATGTAATTATCACAAAAGTTAATGTCCTTTTTAGTAATTTGACCATAAAAAAAAGCTATTCTGATAATATCCAAACACTCTCGTTTTATCAAAATCACTTTTTCCCCATAATCTATTATGTTCATAATCTATTCTCCAAAAGCTATTCTCCACTTTTTCTCCAAAAGCTAATCCCAACACACTCTTATACTCTTTTTTCCAACCCTTCCAACTCTTTTTTCAACTAGTCAGGATTATCTAACAAGAAGAATAACGGGAAAAAAAGATACTCCCTTTGATTTAAAATATAAGAGCTAAACTTGTGAGAATGTGTGGTTTTTTTTCATAAGACCCACTTTACTTTTATCTCTGCATTTAATGCTTTTTTCCAAATTTGTCACACACTCTCTCATCATTTTTCTCCCTTATATTCTCTTTCTTCCTTTTTCCTATTTGTTATTTCTCTTATTTGTTCTCTTAATAAATAAAGGTATATTGGGAAAAGAAAGTAGATATTTTGTATATTTATTGTTTTTAACTACTTTTAACTACTTGGCTCTTATCTTTTGAATCAAGGAGAGTATCTAATTTCTGATGATGGTCATTGGTTTGAAGGTAAAAATAGAGCAAAATGTAGGAGAAAAGTAGAGAACATTGAAAAAAAAACGATGAGGTAAAATGCTAAATTTTTTTATTGTTCAGCATCTCATGTTTATAAACTTTAGCAATCTAAATTGTACGCTGAAATAATATAAGGTTTGTTGAATCAGGTTTTGGGATTTGCTCAAGTTTTTATATTTTCCAATTTTTACTATATTCTGATTTTTATAGTTATATTCCAAGATTTGTACAAATTTTAATATTTTCTCATTTTTATAGATATATATATATATATTTTTTCTTATTTTCATATTTATATTATTCTTTTGCAGTTAAATGATATGTGACTGGAACTCTCTACATGATTTATGGACAAGATAAATCTACAACAAAGGCATTCGAGAATATCGAGTAATTTTTTATTAATATATTTTCTTTTAGAATTAAAAAAGTATAAGATAATGTTCTAGTATGTGAGAATGTGTAAGTGATTAATTTCTTTTAAATTGTATGATATTTATCTATAATGTATTGAATTTTGAATACTATAAATATAATTTTTTATTTAATATTAGTATTTTGTTATTATCAATAATTATAATGTGTCTTGTATAATAAATATTAACAGTAAAACTAACTAAAAACAAGTAATAGAAAATAATTATATATAATAAAAAAAATAAAGTCACTTTCTTGACGGTTATATATTAATAAAGAACGGTTAAGTATATCTTCAATACATTACGGTCATTAATAAATAACCATTAAATATGTCCTCAATGCAATGTTGTTTAGAAGCGTTAAATATTTGCGTCGAGAATATATAACGCTAGCATACATAACGGTTTGGAGCCGTGATGCATGGTTGAAAATAACGGTAGTGAAATGCACTTGTGTTTGCAAAGTTTGGAAGTCTATCATCAATTCATCACAGATCAAGCTTGCATACTTTCTCATTTAAGTTATATACAAGAGCCAAAGCCAACAATAAAGAAGAGACAATGACTCTCTCTTTCCTCGATACCAATATCGCTCACTCCCTAAATATGGTTCTATAGATTACGCATCTCCTTTTGAACAAAAAACAATACAACTTTCGGATGATAAAGAAGTTAGTTGCCTCACAATGTTCAATTATCCACATATGTCTAGCTTGGATGTGGTGAGCACTTGCAATGGGTTAATATGTTTTGTTAAGAGCTCAGACCATTAGGGTTGGATTAAGCTATAATTATGAACCTGTATATTTGAAAATATATCACGCTTCTTGAACTTGACTAAAAAAGTCAATTGAGTCTTATATTGATAACCCGAGGAAGTGTCAATTAAAGAATTTTTATGATAAAAATTTATCGTCCATATGTGTATGTGTGTGTGTATATTATGCCTCATTGCATATGATTAGTATCACGAAATCCTACTCTGATTAAACAAAATATGTTGAAGGAATCCATAACAAGCTAGAAAGACTGCAAAATATTGATGTCTTTTCATTCGCTCAGAATATATAAAGGGAAAAGTGTATTTTATAATGGAAGCGAAAAACAACACAACAACACATTTCAATTTGCAGACATCACAGGAAATACAAGAGAAGAAATGGAGTAAGAAAGAGATATATAATTAACCTAATTATGCTTTGGCTAATTTAGCAAGAAACTAAATTTCAACACTAATTTCAATGAGCTTTAACTTGGAAAATTAACAAAATCATTATTGAAGTTTGAATCAGAAAGAGTGGTGGAAATATTTCTAACAGAAATAGACCAAAAAGTTAAAAAAATAAATATATTTCAATTATATAATCTTGCAAAAAGATTGTTACCATTAATAGCTAGCACTTATTGTTAACACACATTTCCATTTCGGTATACACAAAGTAATAGAGATCAAGTTTCACAGGCATACAGAAAAGTACATATATACTGATAAAAGTATTTATATATAGTCCAGAGTCAACCATACAAAAAGCGACAATATTTACAACTATTATAGAATATCCAAAAGGGTATTAAACATGGACTATCTATAACCACAAACTTTGTCTTCGCCTTAAGACACGTGCCAGTCACCTCCCTTTATTTACCTCTTTGCCTTTTGAGCCGCTGGCACCCGCTGAGATGTTTTGTTTAGAAAAAGGGGTGAGATTCTAAGGAATCCTAGTAGAAACATGCTATCGTTCATATAAAATGTGAAAAGTAAATATGATATGCACCAATTAATGAACAATATAACACATCATCGTCATGTATACATGAGTAGGGCTCCTGCCTATCGTACACCAGTTGGATTCTTACCCAACCCCCAGGTGTAAGTGCACTTTTGGCACTAACTGCCTCTTTTATGCAAACCATGTTGATTAACAAAAGAACAAACAATGGTATCCACACAATCATATGAACTATGGCATAATATATAAAGGATAATGTTTCTATCTCAAAGCTCCATCACCCCCATATTGTGAGGATCGTAAAATGTGCTGACTTTCGGCTCCCGACTCGGTCCTAAAATGTTAAATGTACAAGAATTAGGTTAAAACTCATTCATGTATCCTTTTAGGCACTACCATAGTGTTTATTGTGGTTATATTAGCCTATGGTCAAAATTTACTAAAATGCCCCCAGGACCCTGGCCTTGCCGCACCCGGTCAGATTGTACTTTTCTCGAAAGTTTCACATGGGCTATCTTAACATATTTTTGCCCCAGGAATCCATTTCTAGGCTCAGATTTACCAAATTTGTAACACCCCAAATTTTATATTCACCAAATATATTATAATTATTTGGAAAATTCAATAAAATGGTCAAAATTCATGAATGTGGAATTTATGAGTTTTAGAAATGTTCATATTCATGAGAAAATAGTTAAAATAATTATTGAATTAATTTGGATAATTTAAAAAGCCCAACATTAAGGTTCAAAAATGGGGAAATATTAGAGAAAATATTTGGTCCAAAAATATACGGAGATTGGCCAAAGAAAAATAAGAAAAGAAATTAGATTAAAAAGGTATATTTGGAATACAGGGGAAAAATATATTTGAAATATTTTGGTCAATTAAATATGAATTTATAGAAAATTTGAGCAAAAATGCAAATTTTGATCAGAATTTAGACTTTACGTATATACGTAACTTGGACAAGTTGTGAAAATAATTGAGACAAAAGGGTAGGACCCCTAGATGTCTCCTACATGTAGCATAAAGAAGGAAATATTATTTTGGCTTAATGGCATAGTTACATGTCCATAAGGATTTATGTACATATATAAAAGCCAAAATATTGATTTTTGAAATTGTTGGAAATTTAGTAAATAATTAGAAAAAAATATTAAATCATCATCCATCTCCTCCATCAGCCCAAAACTGTGCCTAAGTGTTGCAACAAGAGAGAGAAAGAGAAGAAATCTCACTATATAGGTCGATTTCTTCGGTGAATTCGTACCTAACGCGTATAACCTTGTACCTAAGCTTCTCTTTCATGTATTGTAAGGTGTTGGGAGCACAAATTTGGGTGTTCTAAGGCTAGGGTTTTCATCCATATCAAGAAGAGCCAAAAACAAGTTAAATGTAACTTCCAAACCTTCGTATATTGTCTATTCTAGCTGCTGTGGACAATTTAATTAGTGAAATTTTACCGGATTGTCTTTGTTTGTAAATTTTGGAAATGTGAAATCAGAAATGTTATGCTACTGAATTTTAGTCCAAATGATAGTGGTAGCTTAATGTAATAGTTAATAAAGTGGTTAGAAGTAGAAAGAAACACGTCTGCGGAGCCGAAATCGCAAAATCCCAAATTTCCCTGGAGTATTCATAAATTTTGGCTAGGGCTTTTAGAGGGCCTTAGAGTTAGATTTATAATGATTTGATGGTTCCATTATGTTCAAGAGGGAAAATTAGGTCAGATTACAGTTGGTCACTTTTTCGGAAAAGCCCGAAAAAGCATAACTACAAAAACACCCATAAAACCCTAAAAGTAGGGCTGCCAAGGGCAATTTTGTAATTTGACATTGAATTTCATAATTTTGAGCTCAAAAATGGATTCTTTGGGTGAAAATATGTCAGGATAGCCCATGTTAAAATTTTGGAAAAAGTACAGTCGGGGTCGGGTTAGGGTCCCAGGGATATTTTTGTAAATTTTTACCATAGGCTAATATAACCACAAGAAATACTATGGTAATGTCTAAAATGATACATGGATAGGTTATAACCTATTTCTTGTACATTTAACATTTTAGGACCGAGTCGGGAGTCGAAAGTCGACACTTTTTACGAGGCACACGATACAGGGGTGATAAAGCTTTGAGGCAGGGACTACTATCTCTCATATACTATGTGATTAATTGTATGTTATATGGTACTGTATTTCATGATATGAATGCGTGCTAGAGACACAGTACCTGGTTGTGGTTCGGTGCCAACCAAAGTATATCGAAAATCCTAGCTGTAGGGGTTTTAACTCGGTGTTTGTTCTTGAAACTTGTGTACACATATAAATTAACGTGAACTTTGATTTTACTTGATATGGTGCATTGCATATTTAATTCTCACATTTTATATGTCGATAGTATATTTCTACTGGGATTCTTCGGGATTTCACCCCTTTTCCTAAACAAACATCTCAGCGGGTGCCAGTGGATCGAAAGGCAAACATGTAGACACAGGGAAGTGACTGGCACATGTCTCGAGGCAAAGTCAAAGTTTGTGGTTATAGTTAGTTTATGTTTAGAATACTTTTGGGATATCCTGTAAATATTGGAAATGATGTCGCATTCTGTATTTTGACTAGGAATTGTAAACAACTACTTTTATCAGTATATATGTACTTTTCTATATGCTTGTGGAACTTGGTGTCTATTACTCTACTTATATAGAAATGGAAATGGGTGTTGACATTTTTGGTATCAGAGCTAATAAGCGATTCTGACATTATCATAATAGTATAATGATATAGTTTTATTTGCATGGCGACAGGACATTTTGAGTAGTTCGAGTGAGCCTATGATTATGAGTAGCAGTTTGAATGAGTTGTCTGAGGGTGAGACAATAGTGAATCAGAGTTCGCCAGAGCAGAGAATACCTGACGGACAGTGGTATGGAGAGTACTACCTGCCTGGAGGTCTGTTCATGTGACGGACGACATAGAAAAGTGCGCTAGCACTACTTGTATATGGACCGGAACCTAGGCCGGCATCTCCAGGGTAGTCTTGAGTAGGAAAGACCGGTGAGTATTCTGAGGAGGACTCTAAGAGTATTCTGAGGAGGACTCTAAGGAGGATTTAGAGGAGGATCCAGAGTGGGATCCTAATGATGACCCGGAGGAGATCCCTGAGGATGAGTCGAACGACTGTGAGTCTCGGGCAGAGCCGGTGCAGGTGCCATATAACCTACAGCTGAACCTCGAGTTATGGCAATATCTGCATAACTGATATATCCAAGCGGTACTGGAACATGACACTCCCCGTAGTCAGTATCTTATGTTCTTGGTAGGTGTGGGAATGATGTATCGACTTCAGGAGGATATAGGGGTGGGGTTCATAAATGAGGTTTAGACATATACTACCATGGGCTTCTTTTCAGATACAGCGTACTAGAATAGACAGAAGAATAATATTGTAGAGAGGGGTCCGAGTAGGAACTTCTGGGCGTTCCTGGATCACATGAACACCCTTGTAGCGAAATATATGTATATAGGTTGACGTAGGACCCACGTGGTATATTTTGGGTGACCAGAGATGATCGGCACATATTACGAGACAAGGATAGACAGGCGGAACCGACGGACAGAAAAAGATTTAGCTAGAGTCGGTATTTTGGGGAGGGTACAAATAGGGAAATGTAATGTAACAAGGGACAATATGTCATGTGCAGTAGTTTATAGGTTATCTGATGTTTCTATTTCTCTGTAGCTACTGTAAATAGTTGTATATGCTATGTATGACATATCTATGTACCTTGACTTTTATGAAATGACAAAAATACCCTTTCTCTTATATCAAAATTTATTCTTCTCTAATTTCATGTAGAGTGAATTATGAAGATGGTACAAACAGGAGAAGGTGGTAGAGGCCGCGGTAGAGGCCGAGGCCTAGGACGTGATAAACATGGTAACAATAAGGAAGATCCAAGACTTGACCCTATCCAGCAACAAATACTGGATATATTGGAACAGCAACAAACTACAATGAATGAAATAAGAGGTGATCTTCAGGGAGTACAGCAAAGGGAGGACCACCTGGAGAATCGTCTAGATAAGTTTATGTGGGGAAATTATGAAGAAATATATAAGGAACCTCCACCAGAGGATTTACTACCAGACCCTGAGGTGGATATTCAAACTTGGCTGAGCAAGTTCAGTAAACAACAGCCACCTATGTTCAGGGGAAAGTATGATCCTCAACTAGCTAAAGATTGGTTAGATCGTTTAGACAAGAATTTCGATATGTTGTAATGCCCAGACAAAGTACAACCTCATTAGCTATTTACAAGTTGGAAGGCGATGCTGATCATTAGTGGAAGGGCACATATCTTACCTTGAAGGGAAGGAATATTCCTATCACAAAGGAATTATTCCAGGAAAATTTCAACCAGAAATATTTTCCCTCGACAGTCAAAAGAGAAAAGGAAAAAAGAGTTTCTATGTATCAAACAGCATGACCGGAAGAGATTTGATGATTATCTAGCTCGGTATATTCGACTGTTGTGATATTCGTCGTACATAAACTGATTGATAATGAAGAGTGGAATGCATATATGATGATTGAAGGGTTGAGACCCGAATTCAAAGAGAAGCTAATTTCTCAACACTTTATTGAATTCAGTAAAGCGGCATAAGAGTGCCGATATATCGAGAAGGGTATGTCAAGCCTAGCAACACAGACTGGGAATAGAGGTATTTTTGGAAGTGGTAGCTCAACATAGAAGAGAAAAGAACAGGGTGGACCTTCCGGGGACCTACGAAGAAATCGAATCAGACGGGAGCCCGTAGATGCCAAGGATCCTTGGGAAGTCGAACATGTTGGTTTTGTCATAAACCATTCTATCCTAGCAAGGCTTGTAATGGTACACCACTGAAAGCTATTCCCAACAAACCATTTACTTGTTTTAATTATGGTAAGCCGGGACACATGTCCAAGGATTTTCCATAAAATTAGCAACCGGAGGAGACTAGACCTAAAGTTTCAGGCAGGGTCTACACATCGACACAAGAAGAAGCCATAAAGTCTCCAGAGTAGATTCAAGGTATGATTTCTCTGAATGAAAATCTAGTACATGTTATGTATGATTCTGGTGCAAGCCATTTATTCGTTGCATATGACTGTGTGAGACGGTTACATTTACCTGTGCATAAAATCCTATATGATTTGGTTGTATCTACACGTATGGGCATACGAATTGTGATGGACGACGTTTGTCTAAATTGCGCGGTAAATGCTAAAGGGCACAATCGACTGTAGATCTGATTTATTTGCCACTGCTAGGGTTGGAAGTAATGTTAGGGATTGACTGGTTGACAACGAATGGTGTGTTACTAGATTGTAAACAGAAGAGAGTTATATATCTGAATCCATAACCGCGAGCTAACACATAAATCACACTTAACCTTCTCTCCGTGGCTAAGGTCGAGAGATATTTGCAGAAAGGTTGTCAAGGGTACATAGTATTCTGCTCTATGCCGTCAAAGGCCAGTGTAGCCTTGAAAAGTATCCCGTAGTAAATGAGTTCTCTGACATGTTTTTGGAGGATATCGGTGGATTACCTCCAGATAGGGAAGTGGAGTTCTCGATTGATCTGAGGCCTAGAGCAGGACCAATTTCCAAAATCCCATATCGTATGGTTACGAGCAAAATGGTGGAACTAAAGAAGCAAATTGAGGTGCTACTTGAGAAAGGGTTCATACTGTTAGAACCGGCTGACACCCAAGAGGGGGGGTGAATTGGGTGTAAGATAAAAAAACTTAAGAACTTTGAAAATCTTTGTGCATCTTAGAGGAAGCAATAAATATGAAAATAATGAATAATAAATCAACAGTTAATATATGCTGGAAATATAAGAGTTTAAGGAAGAGAGTATGCAAACTGTGATTTATCCTGGTTCGGTTCAATCTGTGATGGCCTACGTCCAGTCCCCAGGCTCCTCCTGAGATTTTCAAATCCACTATTTTCTTGTTTAATGCAGGCACAAGAAAAGCCTTTACAAAGTTCTTACTAAGATACTCCCCCTTACAGCAAGTCTTACGAGCAGAGCCATCTCGAAGACCTTTCCCTCCTGCTTACCTATGCAAGTCTAACGAGCAGCAACGTTCTCTACTGCTTGCACCTTGTAAGTCTTACGAGTAGAAAGTCTTACCGGCGATTCTCTCTACACTTGCCCGTAAGGAAATCAACCCACTCAAGGTCCCTCTACCTTGAGATCAATTCAGAAATACAATTGGAAGTATTTACAAACTCTCTCATAGAGTAGATATGATGAACATTGAAGTACACTACAAAAACTCTTTCAAATATACATGATGTGGAAAATAGATAAGAACAGAGAGTATTCGGGTAGAAGTGGATGATTCATAATCTTATCATGTTCTATGTTATTGTCGTCTGCTTGAATCTCTTGTATTTATAGTTGAGTAGGATATGACCGTTGTGAGTATTTCAACTTATCCATTGAGTCAGTTGCTTCGTTCGTCCGTTGCTTGAATTTGAAAACTAGCCGTTACGAACGTTTGACGCTCCGCTTCCGTAAAGTCAACTTTTGACTCTTCTCATCATATCTTCATTGTATTCCTGGAGAAATATATTAAACACTAATACAATGAAGTGTTAGAGTGATTAGAAGCAAGAAGAATGAGTTATATGATCATTCCATTGATCTTCAGAATTTTCGGGACGTTGTTTTATTTTCCTGGGAAGCATTACTCGAGTGCTTACTCGAGCAAACATCAAGTTTCTTCACAGGTTACTCGGGTACCAACTGGAGTAATGAACTTTTTCTTCATAGGTTACTCGGGTACCAACTCGAGTAAACTTCAAATAAATTTATGTTACTCGATGCTTTACTCCAGTAAAGACTTGAAGTTTTCGTCTAGCACAGTGCTTTACTCCAGTAGTGACTTGAAGTTTTCCTTGAAAATATCTCTGCATACTCGGGTACCACCTTCAAGTTTTCACTTATCTCAGTACGTTACTCGAGTAGCTACTCGAGTAAAATGTTGCAGTGGTACAAAGTGCCGAGAGCATCATTTTTCAGAAACAGGGTTACTCGAGTACCTACTCGAGTATCCTTGGCAACTTGGAAAACTTTTACGTGGTTACTCGAGTAGCTACTCGAGTAATGTTGGCAGGCCGAGAGCAACTCCAAGTTTTCTATCTGATTACTCGAGTACCTACTCGAGTAAAGTCTTTTGTTATCAACCAGTTACTCGAGTGGCGCCTTCAAGTAAATTCTTGATTTTGACTCGAAACATGGCAAATTATATATCATCGGAAAGCCCTCATTATCTACATTCCAATGCAACAAAAATCAGCTCCAAACTCGTTGTGTACAGAAAGTTATGATCCAAAGAGTATCTACTGTTCTTAGACAATCCTGAAATCACGAGCAGCAACTTCCAGAAGTCATAGATCTTAGGATATAGCTTCAAATGTGACATATTATATATCCATGGAAAGCTCTTTGAGTATTCTTTCATATGGCACCGGTTTCGTCTCAATCCGATGTGTATTTTGAGAGTTATGTCCAAAATACCGAAGCTGTCCTGAAATATGACGGTGATTCATGCGTCAACTTCAACATATCATATCTCCCTCATCTGAACTCCTTTGAATGTGATCTTGGTGTCAAAAGTTCGTGTTGGACGTCTAGTTTCATATGCTACCGGTTTCAGTTCGATCCGACATGTGGTTGGAGAGATATCATCAAAATACCGAACCTCTATTCTTCCGCGCGAAAACAGAGTCCATTTACTTCAAGTGCCGCCTCGAGTAATTCATGAAATAACCCGGCAGATTACTCGAGTAAGGCCTCGAGTAAACACCTCCAAAATCAGACAATGCCATATTACTCGAGTGATTACTCGGGTAATCATCCCCAAAGGTACCATAGCTTCCGTATACATCAATTTAGCTTCGTATTGACCCATTCTAACTTCCGTATGATCATAGAAACCTCCGGTATCACTTCTAGGAGCTTGAATCTTGATATTCTCATGTAAACTTGCAAGTTCTTCTTTCTTTAATCTCTTTCTTCTTGGTTATAACCCAACTTCAATCTTCTTGATGAATATCTTCAATCTTCTTCAATCTTTGCTTGATATTCCTATTAGTTCTTGCAATGCCTTCTTTCTTCAATCCCTTGTCTCTTGATTTCCTTCTTGAGATCATTCTCCACATATGAGGCATTATAACATCAACCCACAATGATGTCTATGACTAATATTCTCCCCCTTTTTGATGATGACAAATCAATCTTCATCAATCTTTGCTTGATATTCCTATTAGTTCTTGCAATGCCTTCTTTCTTCAATCCCTTGTCTCTTGATTTCCTTCTTGAGATCATTCTCCACATATGAGGCATTATAACATCAACCCACAATGATGTCTATGACTAATCTATAAGATATACAACATTAAATATGGTAGTTAGTCAATGTGGAAGATAAGTATATTATACAAATTTTTTGCTCATATTTGACATCTATATTTGACATCATCAAAACTATTCATATCTAACACATACGACGTAGCGTATCACCCTAGGGTGCTCTAGTGCTCTTCTTCAAGAAAAAAGATGGAAGATTGCATCTCTGTATCGATTATCGAGAGCTAAACAAGGAGATCGTCATAAACAAGTATCTACTCCCTAGAATTGACGATTTACTTGATCAGTTGTCTGGTTCCTGTGTATTCTCAAAGATCGATTTACGATCAGAATATCACCAGTTGAAAGTAAAATCAGAAGATGTATCAAAGACTGCTTTCAAGACCAGATATGTGCATTACGAGTTCCTTGTGATGCCATTCGGGTTGACCAATGCACCTACTGTGTTCATGGACTACATAAATTGAATATTCCATCCGTACTTAGACCAGTTCATTGTAGTCTTTATTAATGATATTCTTGTGTATTCACGGAGTAAAGCTAAACACAAGCAGTATTTAAGAACTATGTTGAACATATTACAGAATAGACAACTCTTTGCCAAGCTGAGCAAGTGCAAATTTTGGCTTTCTGAGGTAAAGTTTATGGGCCACGTTGTCTCACAGCAAGGGGTCTCTGTGGATCCTAGCAAGGTGGAAGCAATACTAAGCTGGAAGAGACCAAAAACTGTATTTGAAGTGCGCAGTTTTCTGGGTTTAACTAGCTATTATCAAAGGTTTATACAGAATTTCTCCAGAATTGCATCATCGTTGACAAAATTGATGCTAAAGATCAATATTGTGTGGGATGAGAATTGTGAGAAGAGCTTCTTGGAGTTGAAGTAGAGGTTAACTACAGCACCAATGCTGACGATCCCAGATCCGTAGTTTACATATGTTGTTTATACAGATGCCAGTGGGCATAGATTGGTATGTGTGTTGATACAGTATGGCCGAGTAGTGGCATATACATCTCGTTAGCTAAAACCTTATGAACTGAACTATCCCACTCACGATCTTGAGTTGGCGACAATTGTGTTTGTTTTGAAAATCTGGAGACATTATCTTTATGGTGAGACTGTAGAGCTATACTGTGACCAACCGAGCTTGAAGTACTTATATGACCAGAAAGATCTCAACACGAGACAACGCAGATGGATAGAGTTGCTGAAAGACTATATTCTAGAAATCAAATATCATCCCGATAAAGCTAATATCGTTGATGATGCATTAAGCCGAAAATCAGTGTAGGTGGCAGCCATGATGATTTATGAGCAGAAACTTATCGAGGATTTTAGTGATTTGAGTATGTCTAGTCAGATTTTGTTAAACAATGATGTTAGCTAGATATAAAATGATCTGAGGGCAGCTATTGAAGAAGCTTAATTGCATGATGATCAAATGCTATCTATCATAGGTATAATTGATAAAGGCGAAACTCAGGAATACGACTTGTCACCCAGTGGACTAGTCAAGTATAAAAAATGGATTTATGTTCCACCTTAACCACAGTTGAAACAGCAAATCCTTGAGGAGGTATATAAGAATAAGTATACTCTACATCCAAGAGCTACGAAGATGTACCATGACATGAAGGCTCAATACTATTGGTTAGGAATGAAAAAGGAGGTGATTGAGTTTGTCGCTTGTTGCTTGACATGTCAGAAAGTGAAAGTTGAACACCAGTGACCATCGGGCCTTTTGACAAACCCTGAGATTCCTGAGTGGAAGCAGAAAAGCCTTATTATGGATTTTGTGACAGGGTTACCTAAGGTTAGAAACCATGACGCTATATGGGTAATAGTTGACAGATTCAAAAAAATAGCTCACTTCCTGCCTATTAGCATTCACTATTCTCCTAACAAACTAGCAGGAATCTACATTAAGGAGATTGTGAGATTACATGGTATTCCGAAGAATATCATCTCTGATCGACATCCACGATTTACTTCCAAGTTTTGGAAAGCGGTACATGAGGCTTTCGGTATCAAGCTCACGGCATATCATCCTCAAACTAATAGGCAGACAGAACGAACGATTCAAACCCTTGAGGATATGCTAAGGGTGTGTATACTTAGTTACAAAGGTAGTTGGGACAAATTCCTTCCGTTGGAAAAGTTTGCCTACAACAATAATTATCATTCAAGCATCCAGATGGCTCCATATGAGGCACTCTATGGGAGGAAATGTCAATTGCCTTTATGTTGGACTGAGTTGTCTGAGAGGCAATTGTTGGGGCCAGATCCTATTAACCAGACAATGGAGCAGATAAAATTGATTAAGCAGAGGTTGCTAGCTGATCAGAGCCGACAAAAAAGTTATGCAGATAAGAGGTGAAAACCTCTGGAATTTAAAGTCGGTGACCACGTGTTTATGAAAGTATCACCTGTTACGGGGATTGGCAGAGCATTGAAAGTAAGGAGGTTGCAACCAAGGTATATTGATCTGTTTGAAATCTTAGTGAAGATTGAGCCAGTAGCGTACTGCATCGCTTTGCCACAGAATCTGAGCAGGCTAAATGATGTTTTCCATGTTTCCCAGTTGAAAACGTATCAACTTGATCCAGAACATGTAATAGAGTATAAAGACGTGGAAATGCGCAAAGATTTAACTTATGAAGTCATACCTGACAGAATCATCGATTGATGGGAGAAGCCGCTCAGGAACAAGAGCATTCCGTTTGTCAAGATTGTCTGGAAAGGGTTATCGCCCAAAGAGGCTACGTGGGAAACAAAGGAAAGTGTAAGGAAGCATTACTCGAAATTTATGGTTGTATAGGTGTAGCAAATTTCGGGGACGAAATTTATTTAAGTGAGGGAGAACTATAACACCCCAAATTTTATATTCACCAAATATATTTTAATTATTTAAAAAATTCAATAAAATGGTGAATATTCATGAATGTGGAATTTATGAATATTAGAAATGTTCATATTCATGAGAAAATAGGCAAAATAATTATGGAATTAATTTAGGTAATTTAAAAAGCCAATATTAAGGTTCAAAAATATGGAAATATTAGAGAAACTATTTGGTCCAAAAATATACAGAAATTGGCTAAAGAAAAATAAGAAAATAAATTATATTAAAAAGGTAATGGCAAGATCGTAATTTTGTCAAAATAGCACAAAATAAATTATTTTCCAATTAATTGAATTTAATTTCAATTAATTAAGGAAAATAGTAGGTAAAAATATATTTGAAATATTTTGGTCAATTAAATATGAATTTATGAAAAATTTGAGCAAAAATGCAAAGTTTGACAAGAATTTAGACTTTACGTATATACGTAATTTGGACAAGTTGTGAAGCCAATTGATACCAAAGGGTAGGACCCCTAGGTGTCTCCTACATGTAGCATGAAGAAGGAAATATTAATTTGGCTTAATGGCATAGTTACATGTCTATAAGGATTTATGTACATAAAAGGCAGAATATTGATTTTTGAAATTGTTGGAAATTTAGTAAATAATTAGAAAATAATATTATATCATATTAAATCATCATCCACCTCCTCCATCATCCTCAAAACCGTGCCTAAGTGCTGCAACAAGAGAGAGAAAGAGAAGAAATCTCGTGAGGTAGGTCGATTTCTTCGGTGAATTCGTACCTAACGCGTATAACCTTGTTCCTCAGCTTCTGTTTCATGTATTGTAAGGTATTGGAAGCACAAATTTGGGTGTTCTAAGGCTAGGGTTTTTAGCCATATCAAGAAGAGCTAGAAGGAAGTGAAAGGTGACTTCCAAACCTTAGTATATTGTCTATTCTGGCTGCTGTGGACAATTTAATCGATGAAATTTTGCTAGATTGCCTTTATTTGTAAATTTGGGAAATGTGACATTAGAAATGTTATGCTGCTTAAATTTAGTCCAAATGATAGTGGTAACTTAATATAATAGTTAATAAAGTGGTTAGAAGTAGAAAGAAACACGTTTGCAAAGCCGAAATCGCAAAAACCCAATTTTTCCTGGAGTATTCATAAATTTTGGCCAGGGCTTTTAGAGGGCCTTAGAGTTAGATTTACAATGATTTGATGGTTCCATTGTGTTCAGGAGGACAAATGAGGTTGGGTTACAGTTGGCCACTTTTTCTGAAAAGCTCGGAAAAGCATAATTACGAAACACCCCTAAAACCCTAAAAGTAGGCCTGCGAAAGGCAGTTTCATAATTTGACATTGAATTGGGTAATTTTGAGCCCAGAAATTTTGGAAAAAGTACAGTCGGGCCGGGTGCAGAGGGGTCGAGCCGGGGTCCCAGGGGCATTTTGGTAAATGTTTACCATAAGCTAATATAACCATAAGAAACACTATGATAGTATCTAAAATGATACATGGATAGGTTATAACCTATTTCTTGTACATTTAACATTTTAGGACCGAGTCAGGAATCGAAAGTCGACACTTTTATAAGGCATAGATACAGGGGTGATAGAGCTCTGAGGTAAGGACTACTATCTCTCATATACTATGTGATTAATTGTATGTTATATGTTACTGTATTTCGTGATATGGATGCATGCTAGAGGCACAGTATCTGGTTGTGGTTCGGTGCCCAACCAAGGTATATCAAAAATCCTAGCTTTAGTTGGTGACTCGACTGTGGTACATGTAGGGGTTCTAACTCGGTGTTTGGCTCTAAACCTTGTGTACACATATGAATCGATGTGAACTTTCATTTTACTTGATATTGTGCATTGCATATTTAATTCTCACATTTTATATGTCGATAGTATGTTTCTACTGGGATTCTTCAGGATCTCACCCCTTTTTCTAAACAAACATCTCAGCGGGTGCCAGTGGATCGAAAGGCAAAAATGTAGACACAGGGAAGTGATTAGCACATGTCTTGAGACAAAGTCAATGTTTGTGGTTATAGTTAGTTTATGTTTAGAATACTTTAAGGATATCCTACAAATATTGTAAATACTGTCGCATTCTGTATTTTAACTAGGAATTGTAAACAACTACCTTTATCAGTATATCTGTACTTTTCTGTATGCCTATGGAACTTGGTCTCTATTACTCTTCTTATATCAAAATGAAAATGGGTGTTGACAAAATTCACTGCCAAATGATGAAATTGCCCTTGGCAGCCCCGCTTTAAGGGTTTCATGAGCGTTTTCGTAATTATGCTTTGTCGAGCTTTTCCGAAAAAGTGACCAACTGTAACCCCACCTAATTTTTCCTCCTAAACTCAATGGAGTCATCAAATCATTGAAAATCCAACTCATTCCCCTCTGAACAGGTCTGACTGAAATATTGCCAAGGGAAAAGGAAAAATTACAATTTTGTGTTTTAACACCTAAAGCTTACTCCTTTCCATTCCTAATCTGTTATTAAACCATTTAAACACATACTAACCATGATTTGAGGAAATTTGGGCAGCATAACACCTTAGGATTATCACTTTCTAAATTTACAAATTCAACCAACAACCACCACTAAATCCTACCACAAGCATCAATAACGACAACATACTACTATGGATTTGAGATTTTTGAAGTTACCTCTTGAGTTCTTTTTTTATCTCTCTCTCTAGGCGTCTCCTTCCTCTCTCCTTAACCTTGAGATTTTCTTGCTCAACAATGAGTTTCATGGAGAAGAAGAGATTAGAGAGGAGATTATGCAAAAAGAGGAAGCTTGATCACATAAACTTACAAGCTTACCTTTGAGTTTACCTTAGTTGAGCTCTCCTCCTTCTCTCTAGACCTTGAACTTTCTTAAGCTTCTCTCTCTCTCTCTCTTGTCCTTGGCATGAAATTGCTAGAAGAAAGATGAGGCACAGCTTCATAATAATATGTCACCTTTTCCTCTTAATTAATAAATGCTAGCAAAGACAAATGATGACATAAGCCTTGTACTTGAGTTTATCTTCATACAATTGTCTCAAAAGCTCTAATTGGAATTGAACTAATTTTCTCCTCCTCCCTTGCTAGCCCAACACGCCATTAGGGTCCTTCTTAAGCCCAATTGGGCTTTTCTCCACTTACCTTAACTTCATGCACCAAATATTACTATTGTATGATAATGACACATGTGCTAACTTTTCACAAAATAATATTTAATTGTTTGATTTAAGATGATGCCACTTGGCATGTTTATGAGCCAAATAATTATTTTCCCTTCCTATTGTTAGGATCGGCAGGCACAGCGAAAGAATTTTAAAATTTTACCAATCCTAATCGAGGATCTATCAACGGCGTTTAAACCAAGTTGGAAGGATTCATACCTTTTATGATTCAGGGTTTTCACGATCTCTAGGAGCCAACACGTCAGGTCGCTCCCTCTACCGTTATCCACACGATTGCTCTCCAACCGAGACTGCGTGCTAGCGCCTCAAATGTCTCTTAGGGTTTCCCTTGCGGCTCTCAATTCTCATGTGCATATCAATATATCTGCTCTATCAAGTTTATAACCTATGAGGGCTATTTTCAAATTTCAAAATTAATCATCATTAATTTCAAAATTAATTAACTATTAATTATCTTGATGAGCTAATTAAATAAATTCAGTTTAAATTAAATCTGTCCAACAGTTTTAATTTAACCTATTTATTTAATCCAAATAAAGAGCCATTAGATTTAATTTATCTTCATAAATTAAATCTGAGATACTATATCTCTATCATGTTAATTATTAAATTTAATATATCTTAATAAATTAAATTTAAAACTAACACAATATAATAATATATATATATATAATATATATATATATTTTTGAAAATATATATCTATATAATATTATTAATGAATATTATATTATATATATATAATTCGTCCACCCTAAATTAACATTATCTCGTGTTGGGCCATTCTTGTGTGCGACCCTGTAGGCCCATATGAAGTTGGCAGTGGGCCAATAACTATACTAACCTAAAAGTCGCAAGCAGCCTCTAGCAAGACATTACGACTACCCAATTCATATGAGGATCGTTATCACGATGCAACCTGTCATACAACCATGTCACATCCCTTTTGTCACACGATATATCGATCAAGGATAAGGCATGGATAATGTCATCCTCTTGTTCCTGACCATTACTTTCTCGATTCCTGAGTAGCCTGATAATAGAGACGGAAACTCCTTTCAATCATAGTATGGCCATACATTTCTCAGACTCACTCATCAAGAAGCCCAGTAATATCTCTCTACTAATGTGAGGGATAAATTCCATCTTGATCATTCATATTCCTCTGCATGAAAAACCACCAAGCCCGATTGTAGCCTTTATCATCACCCAGTCAAAAGTGACTTTTGACTAGTTCAAAGCTTAGTAACTCTCATGTAGGAATCCATGATGACCTCAGGTCTAAGGGCATTGTGACGTGGTTATACATGGTAAAAGCTTATGACTTGATCCATGTAGCTTTCTCATAGTGGGTCAGTCCAGCACCTTGTACTCTTACAAGTGCCTAAGACTTTGATTCGTATCTCCATATCTTATCAAAGTCATACTGATCTTGTTTCATCTCTGCTCCCGCATAGATGACCGACCAGGGACATTTTAGGACAATCTTTATGAATTATCCAAGGATACAATTATCACAGTTAACATGCAAACAATATGATAACAGAATGAAGAAATTTCATTAAAATAATAATGTTCAAAGTACAATGATTGGCCCTTATGGCACAATTTCCAACACCTATTTCTTTATTTAATAATTTACATAATTGCCAACACATTTTATTTTCTAATTTTCAGAATAGTGCCAATTCTGGCATATTTTATGTCCAAACTTTGAAAAATCACAACTAAATTTGTAAACATCATTTTGGAGTGATTCTAAAGGCTATGGAACTCTTATTGAGTATAGTTTTAAGGAAAAATATGGACTTTAGCTAGTTAGAAGTACATCATTCCCAGATTTAATTTCTTTGACCGCTGCTCTAGAAACTTTCCAGTTTTTCTGGGCTAACTTAAAAAATTCATATCTTTTTTAATATAGCTCCAAATGATTCATATGACCCATCAAATTAAATCTTGGGATGTCTATGTAAATTTTCATGATTTTTGCTCATTATTTGGTCTTCCAAAACCATATGACAATCTCACTGCCTTGCAGGCGATTACACTGAAAACACTGTTCACCTTTCAATTTCCAATAATTAATTCATTTAGCCATAAATATTCATCATTTTATTGAATATATAAAATAATTACAATATTTTCTTAGTGAATAAAATTTTTGGTGTTACAGATCTCCCCCACTTAAATAAATTTTGTCCCTAAAATTTGCTACACATTCATAACGATAAACTCCACGGTAACACTTCTGCATACGTCTTACTGACATCATTACTGCTGATCAAGATATGCTTATACAGACTAAGATCCCTAAAATTCCTCGATTGACTTCTTACTCATAAATCATCAAATATGCCAACTGTATTGTTTTACGGCTCAATGCGTCAACGACAACATTAGCCTGCCCTGGATAGCTTTTACATTCCAGGTCTTAATCTTTCAATAACTCTATCCACTTACACTGCGTCATATTTTGCTTTTTTTGATCATATACATATTTCAACATTTGTGGTCACAGTACAACTCCACAGTTACACTATATAAGCAACGTTTCTAGATTCAATACGAACAATATTACCATCAACTCAAGATTATGGATGGAATAGTTCAATTCCCAAAGCTTTAGCTGATGAGATGCATATGCCCTCACCCCAGCTCTCATCAATTCACATCTCATTCCATGCCTACTCACATCTGAGATTCAACACCCTTCCCAATCCATGCCAACTAGCATCAATAAAGACAACAAAGGTCCACTGTGGATCTGGGATTATTAGTGTTGGTACTTTAATAAATTTTTGCCATCAGCTCTCTGAAGTTCCTTTCACAATCATCATCCCATGCATAATGTTGAGTTTTGGGAAATTTCAATATAGGCCCCTCATACTAATGAGCAAGACTCAATATAGGCCCCTCATACTAATGAGCAAGACTCAAAACACTACGTATCACAACCACTGTTTTTCTTGCCTTTTTAGTTTAGTACTTCTTCCACTTTACTAGGGTCCCTCAGGATCCCTTGCTATGAGACTACGTGACCCAAAAATGTTACCTCTGAAAGCTATAACTCTCATTTACTCAAGTTGGCATAGAGTTGCTTTTCCCTTTACTAGGTTCAACATCGTTCACCAATATGTTATCAATAGACATTACCATAAATTGGACCATGTGTGGATGAAAAGTTTGATTCATACGGTCTATAAACATAACAGGTGCATTTGATATCAGCAATGCAACAGTAGACAATCAAGTCCACTAATGACTCATGTCCCTCAGTATTCATTATACCATTCATACATACATTGACTGTGACAACCCTGACACCCCTGGGTGTAAGGATAGTCTATTCATATGGGAATCTACGCATACTTACCAATTCTACTACCCTTTCTAGAGTAGCCCATTCATATACTCAGAAACAAATTCTAGAGAATTCGTCAGCCTACTAGGCTGTCAAAACACGATTCCCTACTATCCTTTATTCATACCTTTTAACACATTATCTGCCATCCACTAATCGACTCCTAGTAAGCCTCAAGTTCGTAAAATAGCAGGTAGATCAATTCTTTCTTTCATCAGTATACTTTACCCTCATTGTACAAGGAAACCGAAAGCTACTCATACATTTTATTCTCTATCTCAACCTTAAGACCTTGTCTCGTGGCTACTTTTATTCTATTAAGAACTATTCTCATTCCATAAGGGAATATTCTATTATCAAGGTCTTTCCTTATGGTAAATTAGCAACTAGCAACTAGCAACCTCGAGAAACCTTATACACATTTCAATTCATTTTAGTACCTCAGACCATCCAGGTCAATTCAAATTCCTAAGAAATTAGTGCAACGATTGTGTCTGATTCTTGGATCATAATTCCATGCCTAAAACCTCAGCGTTAGCTGAGCTGGGAAATCACTTTCCTCGACTCTACGAATTATCACTATTACAACACGATTCTGAATAAATTCACCACCTAAGGACATATTAGTCCACTAGATCTTAGGGCCTTTGGACTCGCAGGTCCGCTACAATATCTGGCATGTAAGATTTTACAGCCTAGGGTCCCTAACCTAACTCTTAGGTCCATCATGAAATCTAGAACCTCAACATCACATACACTAGAAATCGTTTTCCTCAATTATACACAATAGATTCACTAATATTCACGATCAATAGCGCCTATTCTAACCTTCACGGTATTCAGGTATTATCCTCAAGATATTACTGAAAGTTTAATACTATCCACAAGGTTCACAAGGTTTAACCTTCCATCATGGATAGAACCATAGTGTAACTAATTCACATTTTGATCAAAGCATTATCTCAGCTTAGATCAAATTCAAGCCTATCCTCAACTATCAGTATCATCAGATCAAATCCTCTAGGATCAACTTACTGCATAATTACCCCCACATTATGTATCACATTCTAATACCTCAAATAACTTTAGGTCATATCAAATGCCTAAGAAGTCAACTCAGCTACTAAGTCTGATTTTTAGATTACCATTCTCTCAATCACATCTTAAGACCTCAACTTTATCGGGGTCAAAATCATATCACCTCAGTCATCCCCACATTCACTCATATCATTTGGAAGGATTTATGGAACTTACCAATCACTGACCTATCCTCTATTTTGTTCTTATCGAGGACTAGCTTCCAAATTTAATCAAGTATAAAGCATCACTAGGGAGCATGTATAGTGAATAAATAATTGAACCTGAATCAAACATTACTCACAATGAACTGAAATTAAAAGAATCCATACCTTTAATAAGTTTAGGAGATTTTCTAGCATCCTCCTGATCTATCACATATACCTCATGAGCTCCTAGTCTAGTATCCTCTAGCTGTTGCTTCTGTGGGCAATTCTTAGCAAAATGCCCTAGTTCTTGACACTGATAACAGATCCAGCTAGCTGGGTCCCTTCCAGTTGAACTATATCTTCCTGACGCATCTCTACATGATTTACCAAGATGATATGGCTTGTGACAGCGCCAGCATTTTCTACCCTTGGCGGGATTCTGATCTCCATGGCCTTCGGCTTGCTTCAACCTTTTATAGTTTCCTCTGGACATTTCACCCTGATCTTTGCATTTTTGTGAGGAACTTCCACTACCAAACACATCCCTGTAGTCATCATTTCTGTCACGGTGCAGGCTTAACAAGTCATTCTTAGCAAGTCGACATTCTTCAAACACCTTGGTAAACACTGTAAAGTGTTTAGAAATCAATTTCTTTCTTAAATCTATCTTTAACCCTCGTATCAATATATTGGAGCTTCACTCCTCGTCATCCCGATGTCTTTGGTAGAGGAATACCAAGACAATCGGACATAATGTGCCAGATACTCATCGAAGCTCTCTTCATTATCCTGTCGTATATTGAGGAATTCCTTTTTATTTGCTAACTTGTCTGGTTGAGAGAAATATATTTTATTAAATTTCCCTCGAAACATTTCCCATGTTACTAGAATATTTCATACCTTAGAATCCACTATGTATTCCTCCACCATACATTCGCCTCTCCCTCTAATTTGGAAACAGCTAGCTAAACCTTAATATCATTGGAGCATATCAGTCTAGTGAAAATTTTCTCCAATGTGGATAACCATTCTTCTTCTTATAGGGATTGAATCTCCCTCAGAAAGTAGGAGGTTGTTGTTTCTCAAATCGTTTCACCCATGTTTGAAAAATATTTGCTTTATACACAAGCATGGGTGGTGGCTCCCGATGAGGTTGCCTAGGTAGATTACGTTCACCTTCATGTCTTTCAAGATGTTCTAATCTTTCCTGTCTCTGTCGTACCTCACACAATTCATCTCTAAGATCGTTTATCATAGTTTATTGTTGTGCCATCTTGCTTCGTATTTGGTGTGTAAAGTCAGGGCTGACCTCCCAGTTTGGGTCATAATACCCTTCCCTTGTATACATCATCTTGGTACCTCACTAAATGAAAATAAGGAAAAATAAATTTCAATATAGATGCAAGGGTATTTTTATCATTTCATAATAATTCAGGCACACATATATGTTAAATATAACATACAACAGATATTTACAGTAGTTATGGGAAACTAAAGACATCACACAAGCTATAAACTATGTACATTACATACTTGTCCCTTTTATATCTCATAACTTAATGTACATCTGGCTTCCTAGGGGGTCACCCATCTTAGAATTACCCTGAGGTGAGCATGCTTAACTTTCTATGTACCCTCCCAAAATACTGACTCTGGCTCAATCTTTTTCTGTCCATTGGTTCCACGTGACTGCCTTGTCTCAAAATATGTGCCGGTTACCTTCGGTCACCAGAATATAATAGATGAGTCCCAGATCACTCACTGTACATGTACTGTTGTACCAAATGGGTAATGTACTTCATGAATTCATTGAAATTATTATTTGGCCCTGCTCCACTATATCATTCTTCTTTCTGGCCTAAAATGTTGTATCCAGAAGGAAATATAATGTGCTATGAATCTACACATTATTCGGAATTTCCAAGTCAAAGTAACTATACCCCGTGTGTAGCATGTCTATTTCTTCCAGATATTCCCTATATCGGTCAACGGGGGTGTCTCATTCAAAGAAGGCCTGCCGATATATACCTTTCACATACTCCCATAAGTCTCAATGTGGTCGTAAGTCGTATAATACGTGCACAATTCCAACTCTGGAATAGGCAGCAGAACCCAAATTTGATTCTAATTCATTAGTCTGCGGTTGTTCAAAATCTCCCATCCCTTCTCGAGGTACTGGATTAGATCTCAGTTGAGGCCCACATACCGCTCCGTCATGAACCTGCTCCCCTGGTGTCCTTGTCTCTACAAACTGTTGTTCCTCAGAAATACTCTGGCTAGGGGTACCCAGGTTCATCGACGAGAGTGATTCCTCGTGTTCCTCACTCGAACTACTTAAACTCCAACCGCTCATCGTTTCTATGACTATGCAAACAAAACCATATCAATATGTCATTCCGATAATGCCAGAACCCCTTATTAGCTCTGCTAGAATCGCTTAGACTCTGATACCAAAAATGTCAACACTCGTTTCCATTTCGATATACACAGAGTAATAGAAACCAAGTTCCACATGCATACAGCAAAGTACATATATACTAATAAAAGTATTTGTATACAGTCCAAAGTCAACTATACAAAAAGTGACAATATTTAAAACTATTACAGAATATCCAAAAGTGTATTAAACATGGACTATCTATAACCATAAACTTTGTTTTCACCTCGAGACACATGCCAGTCACCTCCCTTTGTCCACGTCTTTGCCTTTTGAGCCGCTGGCGCCCGCTGAGATGTTTTGTTTAGAAAAAAGGGTGAGATTCTAATGAATCCCAGTAGAAATATGCTATCGTTCATATAAAATGTGAAAATTAAATATGATATGCACCATCTATAAACCAATTAATGAACAATAAACACATCATCATCATGTATACATGAGTAGGGATCCTGCCCTACTAATCATACACCGGCTGTATTCTTACCTAACCCCCAAGTGTAAGTGCACTTCTGATACTAACCGCCTCTTTTAGGCAAACCATGTTGATTAACAAAAGCACAAAAAATCGTATCCATACAATCATATGAACTATGACATGATGTATAAAGGATAATGTTCCTACCTCAAAGCTCCATAACCCCCGTATCGCGTGCCTCGTAAAACGTGCTGACTTTCAGCTCCCGACTCGGCCCTAAAATGTTTAATGTACAAGAATTAGGTTAAAAACCATTCATGTATCATTTTAGGCACTATCATACTGTTTATTGTGGTTATATTAGCCTATGGCAAAAATTTACCAAAATGCCTCCAGGACCCCGGCCCCGCAGTACCCGGTCCGACTATACTTTTCTTGAAATTCTGATATGGGCTATCCTGACATATTTTCGCCCAAGGAATCTATTTCCGGACTCGGATTTACCAAATTCACTACCAAATGATGAAATTGCCCTTGGCAGACCCGTTTTAAGGGTTTTAGGGGTGTTTTCGTAATTATGCTTTTTCGGGCTTTTCCGAAAAAGTGACCAACTGTAACCCCACCTAACTTTCCCTCCTAAAATCAATGGAACCATGAAATCATTGAAAATCCAACTCCTTCCCATTTGAACAGGTCTGACCAAAATATTGCCAAGGGAAAAGGAAAAATTGCAATTTTGTGTTTTAACACCTAAAGCTTACTCATTTTCACTCATAATCCCTTATTAAACCATTTAAACATATACTAACCATGATTTGAGGAAATTTGGGCAGCATAACCCCTTAGGGTTATTACTTTCTAAATTTACAAATTCAACCAATAACCACCAAATCCCACCACAAGCATCAACAACAACAACATACTACTAATGATTTGAGATTTTTGAAGTTACCTCTTGAGTTCTCTCTCTCTCTCTCTCTCTCTCTCTCTCTCTCTCTCTCTCTCTCGGTGTCTCCTTCCTCTCTCCTTAACCTTGAGATTTTCTTGCTAAACAATGAGTTTCATGGAGAAGAAGAGATTAGAGAGGAGATTATGCAAAAAGAGGAAGCTTGATCACATAAACTTACAAGCTTACCTTTGAGTTTACCTTAGTTGAGCTCTCCTCCTTCTCTCTAGACCTTGAACTTTCTTAAGCTTCTCTCTCTCTCTCTCTCTCGTCCTTGGCGTGAAATTGTTAGAAGAAAGATGAAGCACGGCTTCATAATAATATCTCACCTTTTCCTCTTAATTGATAAATGCTAGCAAAGAGGAATTATGACATAAGCCTTGTACTTGAGTTTATCTTCATACAATTGTCTCAAAAGCTCTAATTGGAATTGAACTAATTTTCTCCTCCTCCCTTGCTAGCCCAACACGCCATTAGGGTCCTTCTTAAGCCCAACTGGGCTTTTCTTCACTTACCTTAACTTCATGCACCAAATATTATTATTGTATGATAATGGCACATGTGCTCACTTTTCACAAATTCATATTTAATTGTTTGGCTTAAGATGATGCCACTTGGCATGTTTATGATCCAAATAATTCCCCCCTATTTCTTTATTTCAAAATTTACACAATTGCTAACATATTTTATTTTCCAATTTTTGGAATAGTGCCAATTCTAGTAGATTTTCTGCACAAACTTTGAAAAATCATAACTAAATTTGTAGACATCATTTCGGAGTGATTCCAAAGGATATGGAACCCTTATTGAGTCTAGTTTTAAGAAAAAAATATGAAATTTAGCCAGTTGGAAGTACAGTATTCCCATATTTAATTTCTTTGACCATTGCTCCAGAAACTTTCCAGTTTTTCCAGGCAAACTTCAAAAATTTGTATCTTTTTTGATATAGCTTCAAATGATTTATATACCTATCAAATTAAAGCTTGGGATGTCTACTTTCATCCTATAAATTTTCATAATTTTTGCTCAACATTTGGTCTTCCAAAACCACATTAAATATATAAAATAATTACAATATATATTTGGTGAATAAAATTTGGAGTGTTACACTTCTAAACTTATCACACAGCTTGCTAACATTTTATTTACTAACAACTACGATAGCTGCCACATTGTTTATTATCAAGGAATCCCTCTCCTAATCAAATAAATTAATAATGTATAAACATGTTGTTCTAAAGAAGATGATATCTTTTTCCATCAAGTGTATCTTTATAATGAATTCCTCAGTGATTCCATGATCCCACCACCAACAAAATCAACAAACATCACCAACTCTCTCAGTATGCAGCAAAAATTATCAACTTTCACTTGTCATAGCAAAAATTATTTTTTATCTCCTGTGTGATAAAAAAAACTAATACAAAATTTCCAATTACCTTTGGAAGATTGGAGGGTTCAAAGTCTCTCAAAAAACACAAGTATGTGATTCGATTGGGATCAGATTTTTGCTATATGTGCTAGTTTATGTGGATTGGAGAAATTCCATTTTGTTTTATCCCTGGGTTTTTATGCCTGGAGATTTAGTAAGTGTTACGAGAAGTTACACAGGGGAGGGTAAAGAAATCTTTATATAAAAAAACAAAGTGTAGGAGAGATATAGGGTGTGCATGATGGTTGGGGAAAACGGAAGAGGGGTGTGGATTAAAATGAATGTGGATGGGGCAGTGGATAGAAACATGATAGCTAGATACGGTGGGGTATTTATCCTATGTTTGGATGAAGAGGAAAGTGATAGGAAAAGGGGACGGAAGAGAATATTTAGAATGAAAACTTCCAAAAATGGTTTTAAAAAAATTTATTATTTTTAGGAGTTTTCTCTCCTGATTTTCTTTCCCCCTGATTTTTTCTCCATCCAAACATAGGATAGGGATTAGGGATGAGTATAGACCAGACCAGACCAAACTGGGTTAGAGGCTAGCCCGAGGTCTGGTCTGATTAAGACCTCAGGCTGAAAAAGGTAGTCTAAGGTCTGGTTTGATCTACTCTGGTAACAATTCGAACTCGAGTCAGACCAAACTTGGTTTATCGGACTGGTGGATTGGTCCGGATAGTCCAAGATATCTAATTTTTTTAAGTTCACACTAGCTAAAGGATAAGAAGAAGAAGAAGAAGAAGAATTGTACGAAAAAGAAGGAAAAGAAGAAGAAAAAGATGATGATGAGATAGACACTTAATTAAACCAAAAAAAACTAAAGAAAATCAAAAGAAAATAAGAAATTATTTCTCATCAGTGTCTCCTCCTAGATTAAGCCAAAAAAAAAATTTGCTCTGACTGAAAAATTAAAAATAGAAACTAGAGGAATAGAAAATAGAGGGAGGGAAGCCAATTGAGAAGAGAATCAGAGGGAGGGTCCGGAGCGATGCAAGATTGAGGGCGAGGAGGTGAGGAGGCGAGGATTGAGTGAGATTTTTTATGGTAAGGGAGGTGAGATTTAGAGGAGATGAAGTAGTTGGGGTAAGGGAAAAAGTAAGTGGGGCCCAGCACCACTTATGCTCCCCCACATCACATGTATGTGTTGCCCATATGAAAATCTGGCACTGCTTTTTGTCTTCTCCCTGATCGGAGGAAGCACACGTGATGAGCATACATACCCATAAGTCTATGGTATTTGCTTGTTTTGTCCATATCCTGATGTGAACAGTGAGCGGTAAGGGTGTCAGGTCAATTTTTTTTTTTGTTATAATGAAGGTGGAGTTAAGTGCAGGCCCACTCTAGTTTTTTTAAATAAAAAATAAATGATTCGAGCCAGACCAGACTAGACCATATGGACTGAAAACTTGGTGTTAAACCTAGTCCAACCCGAGTAGTTGGTCTGGTCCAGTTCGGTCCTTTTGTGTTGTATGACTGTTTTTTACTGGATCGGACCGGACCAGGTCACCTTGGGTTATTACAAGAAAAAGAAGAACAAGTCAAGTGTTATTGGGAGAAAACTTTCTCTGGATATACAAGAGGACGTACGATGACAAGAAAGAAAGGGGCTGATTTTCTTTCTTTTTTTCGTATAAAACTCATCGGACATTTTTCTCTTATTCAATGGATCATGAGTAGGCTACAAGGCCCTAACAAATTGTCCACTTTATTGTGCCAAGTCATTTATTTATTTGTTCATTATTTTCTCAACAAATATCTATATCTATATTAACTATTATGCCCTTATCCTATTTTTCCCATTTTTCACAGTGTTTGCACACAATTCGGTGAGAAACACAAGAATAGCATGAAAATACTTATATTTAGTACATAATTACATTGCAGGTATTCCCCATAGGGTTTGGTAATATTTACAATTTTATATAAAATATCCAAAATAATGACTACATATAACCATCTATTCTCGCCTCGGGATCCGTGCCCGTCAGTTCCCTGTGTCTACAACCTTTCCTTTAGATATGCTAGTTCCCATTGGCACATTATCATTATTGAAAAAGAATGAGATTTCAAGAAATCCTAGTAGTAACATACTATCATTCATATAAAATACGAGAATTTAAATATGCAATGCATCATATAATATAAATGAAAATTCATATCATAACGTGTGTATACACAATGCTCAGGGCCAAATAACTGTTTGGGTCCCCTATATGTACCTTAGCTGGGCACCTAACCACAGCTAGGTAATGTACCCCAGGCGTACCTCAACTATGCCCGTCAGTTCCCTGTGTCTACAACCTTTCCTTTAGATATGCTAGTTCCCATTGGCACATTATCATTATTGAAAAAGAATGAGATTTCAAGAAATCCTAGTAGTAACATACTATCATTCATATAAAATACGAGAATTTAAATATGCAATGCATCATATAATATAAATGAAAATTCATATCATAACGTGTGTATACACAATGCTCAGGGCCAAATAACTGTTTGGGTCCCCTATATGTACCTTAGCTGGGCACCTAACCACAGCTAGGTAATGTACCCCAGGCGTACCTCAACTATGTACCTAACCACAACTAGGTAACATACCTTAGGCACGTGTTCATATCACAAAATATAGCAACATCTAGCATATCAATAATCACATAGTGTATGAGAGATAATGTTACTGCCTAAGACCTTTTTCCACCTTGAACAATGTGCCTCGTAATGCCTGCCAACAACTGGGCTCCCAATTTAGTCCTAAAATTGCAAATGTATAATAATTAGGTTAAAATCCATTCATGTACTAGTTTAGACACTTCCATAGTGTTTCTGATAGTTATATTAGCTTATAGTAAAAAATTACCAAAATGCCCCTGGGAACCCGATCCGACTGCACTTTTTCTGAAATTTGAACCCAGGCTATTCTAACTAAGTTTTGCCCATGGAATCCATTTCGAGCCTCGAAATTACCAAATTCATTGCCAAAAGATAAAAATGCCCTTGGCAGCCCCTAATTTAGGGTTTCATGGGCGTTTTCGTAATTATGTTTTTTCAGGCTTTTCTGAAAAAATGATCAACTGTAACCCCACCTAATTTTCCCTTCTAAACTCAATGGAATCATCAGAACATCAAAAATCTAGCCCTAATCCCCTGAATTGGACCTGGCCGAAATCTAGGATTCTCCGGGGAAATTTTGGGTTTTCTAATTCTGACTCTATAGACTTACTCCTTTCTACTCCTAACTACTTTATTAACTATTTAATTACATTAAAACCACCATTTAGACTCAATTTGAGCAGCATAACATTTAGGACACAAATTTTCCCAAATTTACAATCAGAGCAAATCCAGCAGAAATTCACTAATTAAATTATTCACAACAGCCAGTACAACTAATTTTGAAGTTTTGGAAGTTAACTTTGCTTCCTCTAGCTTTTCGTTGGTGTGGCCAAAACCCTTGCTTCCAAAACACCAAAATTCTTGCTTCAAATACCTTAAATTCCATAGAGAAGAAGCTTAGGAGAAGGATTATACACGTTAGGAATGAATTCGCCGAAGAAATCGACCTACCTTACGAGTTTCTTCTCCTTCTCTCTCTAGAATTCTCTCAAGCTTTCTCTATCTTTTTTCTGCCATGGCTGATCGTTTATGAAGGGAAAGAGATTATGGAATTGTTTTACAATATATCCCATTATTTTATGTAATTAATTAATTAGCCAAAATTCCAAATTTGGACTTTTTGGTGCACATGGACTTATCTTCATGCAATTTGATGACATAAGGCCCATTACCATGTGACTAATATTCCCTCTTCTTTAGTCAGCTCTCAAACACGTCCAAGCCCATAGGAGAAGGAGAAATAAGCTGATATGAATTTATCTCATAATTTTCCTTCATTTTTTGATTAATTGGAAATTCTAGCAAATTCTTGACCAAGCTTTGAAAAATCATAACTAAATTTGTAGATATCAAATTGGAGTGATTCTAAAGGCTATAGAACCCTTATTGAGCTTAGTTTTAACTTTTAAGGAAAAATATAGCCCTTTATCAATTGGAAGCAAAAAATTCCCAGAATTAAATTCTTTGGATGTTGTTCTAGAAAATCAACAGTTTTTCTGGGCTAAATTCAAAAATCCATAATTTTTTGTATACAACTCCAAAAATTACTCATTACCTATCAAATTAAATCTTAAGATGTCTACTTTCATCCTATAAAATTTCATAATTTTTTATCATTATTTGGTCATACAAAATCACATGACAAGCTCACTGCCTCACAGGAAATTTCACTGGAAGCATTGTTCACCTTTCTATTTCCAATATTTAATTCCTATGACCAAAATTAACATTAATACTGGGCCAAATATTATTTCCTCTTATTCCTCTACTTTGGGCTTCAATATTGGGTTTTTTAGAAAATCCAATAATTAATTCCATAATTTGGTCTAACCCAATCTTCATGAAAATGAAAATTTCTAAATTTCTAAAATTCCAAGTTCATAAATATTTCCCATATTATTTCCTTGAATATAAGGAATTTTGGTCGGGATGTTACATTTACTGTTATAACTAAACCTATCCCTTATTTTCATATTTTGTTTGATCTTAAGATATATATATATATATATATATATAACTAATAGTAGAGATGTGGAACAAGAATGATTGGCAACTTAAACAACAGCATGATTTCTTATATTTGTTCAAAAGGATGATCTTTTCACACACACACACACATATTGTTGTTAAGTACAAATATTCTTCTATTGAAAAAAAAAATTGTTCAAGGCACTATCAATCACTAAATATAAATACATCTCTTAATAAGGATTCAAAGTTTAGTTGGGTTATGTGTATAATTGAAGCAAAGGCTCAAGTGTTGTGAGAATGAATTGGTCTCACATTGTAAGACGTAACAACATAAGCTAATGAGCCCAGATGCATCATTACGTGTTCTGCTGAACCCATTCCCATATCCATTCGGCCCATTACCTTTTTGATCAAACGAAGGACCATTTTCATACTTGTATTACTATGGGAAACCCTAACCCTCCTCATGGATGGGAAGAAAAGTTGGAGAAAAAAATGAAAGAAGAGAATGAAGAGAAGAGAAAAGTAAGGTGTAACCCCCTCCGTAATTATATCCAAAATACGCGATTAAAATGAAATAGAGACCAATAATAATCAAAACTCATTTAAAATCCCATCCTTGAGATAGGGTTTTCAAAAATACCTTTTAAAATCTAGTTAACTTGATCTCATATTCACATTTCGAATACAATTACTACGCGAAGATAAATCACATTCATATAAATATCAGAGTGCACAATATAATCATCCCGGCAATCCAGGGTATATACCTTCGCTAAAGATACACAGGGCACAATTGCCCATTACAATTCTTCAAATGGGGATTACACAATCTCATCTCGAAGGAGTTCTAGCTGCTTCCTCCACAAGCCACTTGCCCTGTCTAAATTGTTGGTAAGGGAGGGTGAGATTCGAGAGAATCTCAGTAGGGAAACATTATCAATATGCAGGCAAGATAAGTGTTTAATGCATGACATGCTTGCATCACATAACTCATGCACACATACAATGACAAATCTATAAGCTCAATGCTTCGAACGATACACATATGGCCATAGCATATATTGAAACATAGCTTTAAATCATTCATACATGTGCCACATAATCAAGCAAAGCAATAACATGCATCAACACATTAATACAGTTATCAGAGCATACAGGAGAGATAAGTTCCCTACCTCCAGTCTTTTCTCCTCGATTTACGTGCCAACAACTCGGGGCTTCACATTCGATCATACAATGTCAAATGTATTATTTAGATACTTCCATAGTGTTTCTGGGGGTTATATGAAGCTATATGGAAAAATTACTAAAATACCCCCGGGAACCCGGCCCGGCCCCACCGTACCCAGTCCGGCTGTACTTTTCTTAAAATTTTGACATGGGCTACTCTGACATATTTTCGCCCAAGGAATCTATTTCCGGACTCGGAATTATCAAATTCAATATCAATTTACAAATTTACCCTTGGCAGCCCCACTTTAAGGGTTTCAGGGGCGTTTTCGTAATTATGCTTTTTTGGCCTTTTCCGAAAAAGTGACCAACTATAACCCCACCTAATTTTCTCTCCTGAACTCAATGGAACCATAAAATCATTGAAAATCCAACTCTAAGACCCATTTATAGCCATAACTGAAATATACAAGTACTCCGGGGAAAATTGGGGTTTTTCGGTTTCGGCTCCGTAAACGTGTTTCTTTCCACTCCTAACCACTTTATTGACTATTCCATTAGGTTACAACTATCATTTGGTACCAATTTAGGCAGCATAACAGCCCCACACACCTATTTTCCATTTTTGAAACCAATGACAATCCGGCGAAATTTCACCGATTAAATTGTCCACAGCAGCCAGAATAGTCAATACACAAGAGTTTGGAAATTACCTCAAGCTCCCACTAGCTTTTCTCAAGAGTGGCTGAAACCCTAGCCCTTCTTAACCATGAAAATTGAGCTTCCAACACCTTAAAGAACATGAAAGAGAAGCTTAGGAGCAAGGTTATACGCGTTAGGAGCTAGATCGTCGGAGAAATCGGCTTACCTTGCGAGATTTCTCCTCTTTGTCTCTCTAAGAGCTCTCAACTTTCTCTCACTAGTTTCAGCTGGTTCATAACGACAGAAAATGAAAGCTGAAGAAGATGAGAAGATATTTAATTCCATGCTGATGTCATCTTTTAATGAGATGATGTCATAATTCCCATTTTCGGATTTTCTGGCAGATTTTCTGCCCAAACTTTAAAAAATAATAACTAATTCTAGAAAAATCAAAATGAGGTGATTCCAAAGCCAAATGAAAGGTATTGAAGTCATCTCTATAGGAAAAATATTTACCAATACTAGAAATCACCACACAATTCCAGAATTACACAAATTTCATCACTGCCCCAAAACAGAGTCCATTTTCGACCTCAAACTTTGGACAGTCATATCTCCCAGTTCCCAATATTAAATGGCACAAATTATATGTCCATTTTGAAGCTTGGGATGTGAAAATTAATACTGAAAAGTTTCATAATTTTCTAATATCATTTGCCTAGTAAACACGTCCACACGAGAAGACTGCCCAGACAGAATTCACACTGGACAGCATTTCCAGTTTTGCAACCAATGTGTCCAATCCAATTTAAATCAATTCCAATGATTAAATACCACAACATGACATCATTTCCATCACAATACCCCATTCAATTCTTCCCTCTATTCTAAGTCAATTTGGATGTTAATCCACAATTGAACTCAAATACAGGGTTTTGGCGTTGCTCATAACACAAGCGACTACAATCCACTTTATATTCTCTAAAAGGGTTCATTAATCACTAACCACGTCCACTTTTGTAGTCATTAAACCCCTAATCACAATTTGGGATCTTGCTAAATCGGGGCTTAGCAATCCACTAATCTCAGGCTTACTCTCTAACCTCGAGTCTCAAAATTCGGGGTATTACATAAGGAGTGAATGTTATCCCTCTACTTGCTTGGATGAGTAAGAGAAAATGTGAAGGAAAGAAAATGAGTAAATATTTGATGGTTAAAATACCATTAGTCCTATATTAAAATAATCATATTTAAAATTAAATTAATTACCACATAATATTTTAATATTAACCTCAATAATTTAAGATGATAAAGTTATATTTAAGACCAAATAATTTAACAAAAAATTTATTTTTAAGTCAAGAAAATAAAAATTGAATAATTTTTTAAAATTAGATATAATGAAAGAAAATAAATAAATTATACATTATCCAAGGTTAATAACTAATAAAAATTTAATATACTCTCCAATAGAATCCAACGTCTGCTGTGAGAATTGCATGGGAAGAGAATTGTAACTTTAATGAGAAGAGAATTGTACGGGGTAGTACCCCGTTTGAAGTAGAGGAAATTCTGAGGAAAGATATTGCGGACATCATAAAATCTCTCAGAGTTCTGATGTAACCAGGGGCTTTTATCCCATCTTATCACCAAAATAAAAATAAAAATAAATATAAAAATGAAAGGATTAAATTAAAGTGTAGGTAAGGTGTGGTAGAGGGGCAATCATGGGCAACAAACCCTTTTCTCCCATTTTCTCCACTTGTGGGGAGAAAGTTTGGCTTCCTCCCCGCTTTTTCTCTTTTTCCCATTTGCTCTCCTATCCAAGCAGGGGACACTTCCCTTCTCCTCATTTTCCATCTCACTTTTCTTTTCTCCCTCATTTTCTCCTCATCGAAGCAAAGCACAAGAGTTTAAAATACTAATTAAGGACCTTGATTCATTTATTAACATTAAAATAAAATCAATTGACAAAAATATCTCTGCTCACATTCACAAGTTTTAAACTTTAAAAGATTATCATGAAAAATCCTACCCATTGTTTTGATATGAAGAAAAAATGGGAAGGAAAAAAAACGGAGAAAAGAGAACTGAAAGAAAATTAAAGAAAAATAGGAGAGTAAATGATGAATGTAACCCATCATTTTTCCCTAAATTTTCCCTCTCCACATCTCCACATATAAAACAAGCTTTATGAACAAAATGATTTTTTTAAATATAACAGTACATTGTCCCTATTCCCCAACTAACCACTAAACCAGAAGTACAGTCCACCAGTTTTCATGCTTGAGCAACAAGTGAGTGCATTTGTGTTTACACCAATTCTCTATTGCAACAAGCACGCCATTGTTGTAGTGCTTCACTTTAGGTTGTACTTTCGACTTCCATGATTGAAGTGCTTCCGTTAGAAAGAAATACATAAATAAACACACTAAAAATTATTATAAATAATATCTCACTAAAGTTGTCACACCCCAAAAATAATTAGGGAGTGACCGATTATGAATAGGACAAAACCCATATCCCTTAAGCCTTGCACGGGCGCACACATATATTTCTTCTTTTACACTTATAAGCATACAAAAATACAAAATATTAAGTTGTAATACAATTCATAGAAACAAAAGTCCCAAATGGTCTATCAAGATTTCAACGGAACCCTTGCAGTTGGGACCTCTTGGAAATCTTACAGCAGCACATTCAACAATAGCTCAAATAAAGGAGCTCCGCTCCATACTAAAATATTTACAGCATATACAATGAGGCAAGGACCCTAGCTATTGTTTATGTGGAGCTCCTAAAACAGGATTTTTAAAATATATATAAGTTTAAAATTTACATCAAAGTAGCGATTGATCACCACAATACTTTATCTTCAATTCAGCAGTGTAGACCTTCAATGATCAAGAGGAGGAACCGGGACAACTGCACTATCTAAAGCCAAAATATTTTCGGTGAATAATGTCCCATATATAGAAATTAATAAAATACTAAAGAAAATAATTTAAATATATTTAACCTTGAATAATAACAACACGACAATAAATTTCAAATTCTATAGCATATGGTCATAAATATAAATAAACTTTATAAAGGATCAGTAATCTCATCCAAGATGTAATAAAATAGTTTGTCTAACAGAATTGGATTAATTAAAATGATAATTCTCAAATTTTTATCTGAGTAGGACTTCAATAGAATGAAATAGCAAGTGTGGATGCATAGTCCATGAGAGTAACCAACCAAGTGCAGCACAAGGCTAGGAATACAAGTGTGAACACACAATCCACGAGAGTAAGTAACCAAACAAGCGTAGCATGAGGCCACGAAACAAGTGTAGATACAAGACCCACGAATAATAAGCGTGAGAACGAATCCCATGAATATCAAGCTTGAGTAATGTGCCCACAAATGTCGAGCAAGCTCAAGTTAAACATGGCATGCTAAGGACTAACAATACTACTATTAGTGACTAAGATTCTGTATTCAATCCTCTCAAATACATTTATAAGCATGCATGGAGTCAATTTACCATCAGCAACCGAAAAGAGCTTTTGCTAATAATGAAAGCTCATAAAGCATACATCATAAAAGAAGACCCCAGCAAGAAGGTTCACAATTTCAAAGGACTTCCTTCAAATTCCACACGTCAATCAAGAAAGAATCCTTCACATGAATATAAACTCGTATAGGAACGTTTCCACTGTAAATAAACCGTCTCAACATGAAGTTTTACAAAGCATATCTTGAAAGCTTTATTGTCAATTCTATATATGATTGCGAATTGTACTGTGAACCAATTGAAGAAGAATAAATAACAATAAATAAAATCCTTAAATCTTTATTCATTTCAATACCAATGAGACAATGAAATAAATCTAGTAAGCTTTCCTTGATGAAGTCCAACTTAAAATGTGGTAATTAATATAAAAATGTAACAAGTAATAAGATATGACTTATAAAAATTATAATAGGACGTTGTACACTCACGTGTTCCACTTCCAAATATATGACTTACTCCTACTAATAATCTTCCAACTTATATTCATTCCTTAATCCCCTAACATCCAAAACAAAATCATTGTTATTCCTTCTATAAGCTTTATAGAACTATAATCTTCCATTTAGTAATGATACACCCATTTACTTCATCTTAACTATCTTGTAACCAATCTTATTATTCTAACTTAAACTCATATTCCTTAAATTATTTAACAATAATCTTCAATGTCTCAAGAAACAAAATCAATTCCACAATATGAGTTTGTTCAGAGAATTTTAGAGATCTTAACTTCCACTTTCCACATGTAAAATGCCACGGCGATGTTAATCAATAATTCAATAACAATTTCCATTTCTCAATTCCATAAAGTTACTTTCTTAATTAAACATACTCCCTTTCTGTTTCTTTTTTCTTTCCCCGATTGGCCCCCATCTAAATACCCCATGTTTCCCACCCCATGTGACAACAAAAGACAAGGAGAATAGAAGGAGAGTTTTCAAACATACCCCCACACATAGCATCTTGCAATAGCAAAAACAGAGGAAGAAGATAATAAAAACACAGCTACACTTGTAAGAAGGACAGAGAACGATTTAGATTAACAACGATGGCATATAAGCATTGGCACCCCATTTAAGGGAATGATAGAGAGAGTGACTAAGATGGCGTTTCAGATCCTCCCAGGCTCTAGAGGAGTCCTCTGCTATTTATAGTGCTCTCGGGAGAAAAGAGAAGCAAAAAGGGGAAAAATCTGATGGTTCTCTTTCTTTCTTATGAGAAGGGCATTTTGGTTATTATAATGGCGCTGAAACAAAAATAAAATGCACATTTTAATATAGTAAAGATGTGAAGTCAAATCACCAAAGATATTTCATCACATCTAGTGCCACCAAGCTACCAAATGTTCTTTGTTTTCAGTTTACATCAAATAGATAAATATTGATAATTAAATGTTTCATTAATTTTAGAACCAATACAACCTCACATTGATATCATATTTTCATATTATTGACATAATTATCTCATTTAAATTTTTGGGTCCTTACAAAAGCTATCTCCAATATCTTCATTCTCAAAGACTAACTAACTAAAGCCCTCCCTAGTATTGGAAACTTCTGACAACTTATTAGAGCAACATATTTTGAGCCTCAGACAAATATTATATAGACCTTACTAAAGCACATGAAAAAACTTGTTGAATGTTAAAATCTGAGCCACTTGTACCTCACCCAGATTGATGATTCCACTAGCAAATCAATCACCAACACGCAAATGAGTATTCCACTATGAATAAGAAAAATTGTCTATAGACAGAGAAGCATAGATCATGTTTGACAAATTTTTATAGCATCTGTCATGTCACAGGGCTTCAGATTCTACTAGAACTCACATGTTTTGTACAAAAACAACAATGCTTTCATCGCATTAGGGAATAGGGCCTATTAGTTACTCAGTCACAGTTTAACCGGCAATAGGGAACATTGTAACCACTTCTGTTGCTCAGCAAGTGGATAGATATTAGATAGCTAGTACAATTAGATAATGTGTGTACACAGTGGGGTGTGGAATAAAGAACTGATTCTCTCTCTTACCAAAAGAAAAAAGGAAATGATTCTCTCTCTATCCAGCCTGTACCACTAACTATCATGTATGTTTAAGATATGATATAACCCTGTTTTTGAAGTATCTATGCTTTGCAGAGAGATACTACAAATGAGGAACATGAACACTGAAGTGTGCTAATTATATCAGACATGCCATTTTTTGGCAAAAAAAAAAATATCAGACATGCCATTTACAATGCGAATTGTGCATAACTACGAGGAATCTGCTATGTTTTGTATCTCTGTTTTTGAACAACTAATAGAGTTAAATAGAGGACAAAATGAGGATAATGGTATTTACCATGTGGCCAGACTGTTATTGAAGCAAGAAGCTTGAAGTTAAAGTGGTATCAATTGGAAGAGTTTGATCTTTCTTGAAGATACCCTCTGCACAATAGAGATTGTAAAGCAATTTGCCACCTTTGTTTTTTTTCTTTCACAAGAAGATTGAATCCCAAAGTATATAAGGAGCATATTCCTAAGCTGTCGAATGAAATTTCTTCCCAAATGAGTCTTTAGCCGTTGAACCATTATAACTATTATTGACAAAATATATAAATAGATATTCATAACATTGAGGATGAAAGTGATGAAGAGAGTATTATATACTACTTCCAATCCTTAATATAAGAGCCAGTTGACTCTTTCTTATGAAGAATAATGAAACTAAATAAATTACTTAATCATAGCATATATTGTGTATCATTATATTATATATCAGTTTATAAGTAATGCAAATTAGTTTGAAGAAAAATGATAAATATAAATACTTTAATGTAACTAATTTAGCTTCTTTAATCTCTAAAAAAAAAGTCAGTTAGATCTTCTATTAAAGATCAGAGATAGTATGATATAAGGAATGAAAGTGGGCATTATGTGTGTTTTCTTTGCTTTCCACAACAAATAGTCAGAAAGCCCTCAACCTATCACCCTTCACCTACTTTTTTTGGGTAGAACACTTACCTTTGATTTAAGCGAAGCCATAAACTTGAAGCATTATCCTTTATACCCAAAAAAAAACACAATATTATTAAAAAAAAATAAGCAAAAGAGAATCCTATATCATGAAAATGCTATTTAAATAAAAGATAACAAATGTACCTTATATGCTTTAATGTCATTTAGAGGTAATCAGCTTGTCAGTCTCTTCAACGTATACAAGATAGATTTCAGCCTTCTTCACCACTATATGTTTATGACCAAGCTTAATTTCAACTTCCACCTCATTTCCAGGCTCTAAATTAGATACCATGCTCAGCCATTCTTCATCTGCAGAAGTTGTTGCAACTTCACGCTTGTATAAATCCATGGTACCCTTTGTGAAATTATTTATCATAATACCAACGGAATTTACAAATGTCATGCTATCTTGAAGAGATGAATAGATAATGTAGAGGACCACCCCTTTTAAGCAGCGACCAGCAACTTGAGGAACTTTAAATGATACAGAAGATCCCTCATTTGCAAAAACTAGCCAATCTAAACAATTGTCTATTGGAAGAGAAAAGCCAAGCCCACCATCATTCCATCTCTATTCCATAAACACAAGAAAAGAGTCACCCCATTCAATCGAGAACATAGTGAAAATGATAATTTAAACCAATAAGAAAAACTATAATGGTTAATATTTGGAAAGCATGTTTGCTATTGGGACGAATGACAAATATAGTGTTCATTACACCACGTTCGTTTACACGCACAAAAACAAGAAATTGCTAAAAGTATGATCTAACATTATAACATAGATATGATGTTGATGAAAGCACATTCTATATTATTGTACCTTCAACTCTCCAAAATATTTACTCAATAGCTATTTAGACATGTATGGCAGAAATGCATCTTGTTGATATTGAAATTATTATGTATATGTGGCAGCAAAGAGCTAAGATAAAGAGAAATACCTTTGAAATATGATTTAGAAGAGCATCAATAGTTTTGTTGAACCCCCCTACTTGAATAGTCAGAGAAGTCATCAATGTTTCTGACCTTTCCTTCTGTTTTTGCTCAGGGAATTCAAGTAATGCTAGAGCATTTTGACATGAAGCTTGAGGTGTGCTTGTTCTTGATTCTACTATTTCATATCTTCTTGAGAAAGAAGGATGTGATAGACCCCTAATTAAAGATGGTATGATCTGAAATGCTCGAGACAATGACATCGAACGGTGTGTTGGTGACATCCAAGACAAAACAAGAGATGGGAATACATCACGAGGTAATCCTTCATAACCACACAAAGACACATGTTTAAGCCTTTCCAATCTCAACAACGAGAATGGCACTTGTGCTATAGTAGTTTGAGTTGCAACCAAAGTTGTCAAAGATTCCATTTGCCCAATGTCTTCTTCTAGCTTGTCAATCTTTGAACAACCACAAAGGTTAAGGGTCTTCAAGGATTTCAATTTATATATACTTCTTGGGATGTGTTTTAGGCTTTTGCAGTCCTTTAAATTTAGCATAACAATATATTTGAGATCGCCAATGGAAGGGTGAATTATAGACAAACATGGACAATCTTTGAATATTAACCTTTCAAGATTTGGTATCTTTGAAAAGTTGGGTGATTCTGTCAAATAATGAGAATGACTAAGATTGAGACTTTTTAACCCTTCCAACATCTGTGCAAATAGAATAGTTTAAAATAAAATAAATAATATGTATAAACTAATAAAAAGATGGAAACAAATATAAATGCTATCAATAGTGTTTGATTCTAAGATCTCATTGTATGTACCTGGCTTTTCTCCCATACTTTTACAAGATTACTCCACTTTAAGTCAATGGAAACTAATTTTTCTAAATTGAAGTTTATTGGTATTCCTTCTAAGGGAAACCCACGCCAACAAAGCCATCTCAAATTTGTTGACAAATAACCATAGTCTTCAGTAAGTTGTACGTTATCAAGCTGAAGTAAACGAAGCTTCTTCATCTTCTTAAACGTTCTGGCACTCAAGTATAATGAATTATTCCTTGACATGTGTAAAGTCAATCCATTGATAGATATTGTTCCCTGTGAAATAAAAAGAAACGGAAAATAACGAAAGTGAAATCTTATAGTGAACAAGTCATTGAGACAAAATTTAAGCTCACAATTAGCGACACAACGATAGTAATAGCACATTGATTAATGAAGAAACATAAGAAAATAATGCAATCAAGTCATTGAGAAATATTCTTACAGTTTCATTTCTCAACACATCCAACACATCGTCATAAAACCATAGTCTAGTTCGTTTCTCAGGCTCCATTGGTGATTGCTCACGGATGATTTCTCTTCCCATGTCACGCAATAAATCATGCATTTCAAGCTTATTTTTGTTTCCAATTCTTACAAGGCTTCGCTCTATCAGACAAATAATTCCAATATCCGCATGAAGTCCACATCCATTTAATATTTGTGTTACATAGCTTTTGTCCTTCCCAATAAAGAAACAACATATGTCAAGAAATATTTCTTTCTTTGTATCATCACCCAAACCATCATAGCTTATTTTAAGCTTTTTATAAACTTGATCATCTGGAATTTTTTGTAATTTCTCCAAAACACTTTTCCAAATCAATATTTCTCTGTCAAATAAACAGGAGCCAAGCACTTCAAGAGCTAGCGGCAACCCCCCGCAGTAAGAAACTACGCTTCTTGAGAGTTCATTGAAATCTTGTTCAGGGATTTGTTGCTTAAATGCATGCCAACAGAAAAGTTCAAAAGATTCATTGCCATCCAATTCTTTTATAGTGTATAGATGAATTACTCTAAGGATCTTGAGCAAGCGTTCATCTCTAGTTGTAATTATGGTTCTACTACCTGGGCCAAACCATTCCCGACTTCCACATAATGCTTTGAGTTGGTTTTCATTGTCAACATCATCAAGTACAACAAGCACTTTTTTCTTACAAAGCATTTCCCGTAGTAGAGTTTTCCCCATTTCTACGTTAGATAGTGCCCTCCTTCTTGATTTATAGATATCTGAAAGAAGTTGTTCTTGCAAATAAACTTGACCATTATCTTGCTTCCAAACTTCTCTTACATTTGCAAGGAAACACTTTCCTTCAAAACTTTGACCAACTTGATTGTAGATGGCTTTAGCAATAGTTGTCTTACCAATCCCCCCCATCCCCCAGATGCCAGCGAAGATAACATCTTTTGATTTACTTTGTAGCAATTGAATGATATCTTGCATACGGGAGTTTAATCCCACTGGATGATGAGCAACAAATAGGCATTTGTTGTCACCTAACTTCTTTGTAACAATTTCAATGACTTCATCAATCAGCTCAATTTCAGTTCTAGCAACAATAAGAATTTATATAAGAATAAATGCTACCAAGAATCCTTAAAAGTGCGTGGTACATAGTATAATAGCAGAAAAATGATACGCTTGTAGAGTAACATGTTTAAAAGTATTGTATAATTTTAATTAGAAAATGTTCCAAGTCTAACATGAACTGAATTTCATCAATTAATTTAATTTTACCTCTACAAATATAAAGATGATTTATTTGCACAGAATATATTCAACATTAAAATAATTATTTGATTATACAAGGATAAATATGTATATTTGCTGGACGTTGAAGTTGATGTTGGAAGGCGTCCAACTAAAGCCCATTTAGATGAGTTTCACACTTAACTGATTAATTAGTTGTTGATAAGAAAATTATTGCGTTTTTATCTTTTATGTAAGTTAGGGAAATAAATGAAAAACAAAACATAGGTCAAGTTCCTTATATCTATTATACCAAGTTCTCCAATCACATATGATCATGTGCCTTTTTTATGTCAAGTAGATTTATAGTTAAATGATGATATTTTGAAAATAGGACACATGGTGATATATGATTGAAGAACTTGATATAGTTTATATAAATAACTTGAGCTAAATATTGTCTAATATAACCACATTTGATCAGATCTGATATCTATCATTTACAATTTTAGGTTCTTTTTCTTTTTTTGTAGAAAAACCCAGTTCTCCTACCATTTGTGTCAGCTGAATATTATCAATAAAATTTGAAGCTGAGATCACAATTATTCAGCTTTCTTCATCTTTTAGCCAATTACCGAAGTTAACTGACATATAACAAACTCAGCCAATTAAATAAATTTTGTACTACTCATGCTTTATTTCAATTTTGCTTTTATATATACTGATCTTGAAAAATTACTTGAGTACAAATGATGATTAGTTATAATTCCATGTGATTTATGAGTAATAAATCAAAATTGCTTTAAAAGCTTTATATTCTATACAAATTACCCGTTTGAATCTTGTAAGAGAGTTGTACAAAACAGCTTGTGGCGGTAGATAATTTTCCCTGGGCTATGTTATGCAATGCTCTAATTAATGGTTTTAAAAGATATATTAGTAAAAGCAGCCATTGTTTTCGACGAAACTTGTATCACCAAAAGAAACTCAAACTTGCTATAAAAAAAATAAAAAAGGGAACTTAAGGAATTAGACCATTCCATAAAATAATCAAAAGAAAATTGAAAATACCTGTAGTTTTGCATGTCCCATCCAGATAAATTGGCAACTTCTGTGAAGGTTCTTTCAAAATTGATTGTCAAGTTCTTCATTTTGCTACTTGAAGTCCTCTTGATAAGTCTTCTCCATGCTTTTCCAAAAGCATTTTGTCGTTTACGAACTTCAAAAGGACGCACATCAAAAAATATGGGTAAAACCTCTTGATAACCTGTTCGATAACACTCCATGATTTTCTCTAACTCTTGTAAGCACCAACTCGAGTCAGCATAATTCTTTGAGAATATAATGATTGAAATTCTCGAACTTTCAATTGCTTCCAATAGTGAAGATGAAATATTTTCTCCTGTTTCCATTCTTTCTTCATCCATGTAGACCTCAACACCTGCTTGCTTTAAAGCAGCACAAAGATAAGAAGTAATAGATTTCCGTGTATCATCACCCCTAAAACTTAAGAATACATCATAGATATAATTGAGCTTTCGCCTATGAGGACTGATTTCCCTTCCTATCTCTTGCAGCAAATCGTGAACATAAAGCTTGTCATTCAAGACCTTTACAAGGTTACGTTGGATGAGCACCGACATTCCCATTTCCCCTGGAAGTCTTGAGCTATTTAGCAATTGTGTAACATGGTGATTACTGTGACCCACATAAAAACAAGCTATATTAAAAAATAAATCTTTCTCTATATCAGTTAACCAGTCACAGCTGATTTTGAGCTTATTTTGTATTATACCACGTGGAATTCCTCCCATGTCATTCACTATTTTTTCCCACTCTTCTTTTGTCCTATTATGCAAAAGAGAGCCAAAAACTTCAATAGCCAATGGTAATCCTTCACAATATTCATTTACTCGGTACAAAAAATCCTCAAAATCATTTGTTGGAGTCAAATTCTTAAATGCGTGCAAGCAAAAAAGCTCAAGAGACTCCTTACTATTTAACCTTTTCATTTCATATAATATGTCAACAGAGTCATCTAAGATAGTCTCATTTCTGGCTGTAATGAATATCAAGCTCCCTTTACCACACCATCTCAAATTTTGGCACAATTTATTGAGTTGAAACTCACTATTCACATTATCAAGCACTACTAAGACTCTTCTTCCACAAATTAGTTGCTCCATTTGTACATGCATGACATCATTTGTCTCATCAAGTTCAGTTTCAGAAATATCTGAAATAAGTTGCTTTTTGAGATGAATTTCACCATTATATTTCTCCCATGCTTCCTTAATATTCAAAAGGAAACTCTTACCCTCAAAATTGCCACCAATTCTATCATATATAGCTTTGGCAATCATAGTTTTACCAATACCTCCATCTCCCCATATTCCAACTATGATTGTATCATCCGACAAAATGTATCTCCATCCCAAATTTTCAAGCAATTCTCTCATACGAGGTGGTAACCCTACTTGATTGCATGGAAGATCGTGAAATGACTCATCATGTAACATGGAAAGACCTAAGTCCGCCATGTGGCTACTTTTATCCCTGTCACAGCAGGCAGGGTAATATGAGATCAAATGGATAAAGATGCATGTGTTATGAAGTAATATATATATATATAAAAGAATTAATGGCCTTCTACATTTGAATTTCTTTTTTGAGAAGTTTTCTCCCCATAGTAAGAGCTACTACTCGATCGCCTCCTCCCTAATGAGATCTAATTATACTTTTATTCCTGTCACAGTAGGCAGGGTAATATGAGATCAAATGGATAAAGATGCATGTGTTATGAAGTAATACATATATATATATATATATATAAGAATTAATGGCCTTCTACATTTGAATTTCTTTTTCGAGAAGTTTTCTCCCTATAGTAAGAGCTACTACTCGATCATCTCCCTAATGAGATCTAATTATACGTTATTAAGTTGACTTGTTTGATGCATTAGAATCTTCACTGATTACAATGTGGCCAGAGCAATTCGCTAGAATGGGACATTAGAGAGAAGGAGGAGATGGCAATGAATATTGTTATGAACAAATCCTATGATAAGCTTGAATGGAGGTTTGTGGGGGAGGTGATGAGGAAAATGGGGTCTAGGGAGAAATGGCTGGATTGCTTGGGTGATGAGTGTATATGTTCAATGAGCCTCAACCTGGTTATCTCGAGTAAAAAAATTGTTGTGACTTGAATATGGAGAGGGGAATTCTCCAGGGAGATCCTCTTTCTACCTACCTAATTCATTCTAGCAGCTGACGTCCTAGCTGCAATGATACAATGGCATGTGAACAGAGGTAGATTGAAGAGTATTAAGCTTGCAAAACTATATGAAGTTGAGAGAGCTAATTTGATTGCTTCTTTACAGATGATGCATTGCTCTTCATCAGTGCAAAGAAGCAATGCTGTATGAAGTTGAGAGAGCTAATTTGTCATCATTACAAAGCCTTTGGACAAGCGGTTATTTTTATAAATCTTGTGTAGTCTTTTGCAAGAATGTTTGAGATGAGTTGCATGATGTGTTGGGAATTAAAACTAGTGAAGATCGTGGTAAAAATACTATATTATGGGGGCAGGCCGGTCAAAGGCTGAAGCACTTGCATTTGTAAAAAGCAAGATGAGTCTAAAATTGCAGGGGTGGAAGCAGATACTTATGACCCTTGCTGGCAGAGAGGTATTAATCAAAGCAATGGCAAATACAATTCCGGTCTTCTCTATCTCATCCTTTAGTTTTCCTAAGAAGGTGTGTGCTGAACTAGATAGCATGGTGGCTAAATTTTGGTGGGGTAAGAGAAGGCAAGAGGGAAGAATACATTGGAAGGCTCAAGAGTGTAAGGATCCCAATAATAAACAAGGAAGATAGATGTGTTAGGCTCAAAAGCAAAGATGGAAACTATTATGTGAAAATGGGTTATAAAGTGGCTATGAACAACTTGAATCATATAGTACATCTAAGAGGCTGTGAGATAGTATTTGGAGAGCGGCTAATGGTGCCTTGAAATATTGTATAGAAGATGTGCAAGGAGCCCCATTTGCAGCATTTGTAGCAGGCAAGAGGAGACAGGAGAACATGTGCTATTTTTACGTATGGGCTACTCGCTGTTGGTTTGGTTCCCCGCTTGCATTGAGGTTTGGGTAGAGTGAACAATCTGATTATCCATGACTGTAACAATAAGTGGCATGACAATCACCAAAAAAAAGAGGATCTAAGAAGGGCTGGGGGTGTCGAGCCGGATGAACCATTGATTGGACTCATCAACGACTCAATTTGGACTGTAAAAACCAATTTCATAGTTGCGGGGACCCAAATTTCACCGGAACTTTAATAGCTTTTTGAAAACTGGACAGTTCTTTGGGACTCAAAAATGTTAAAAAAATTTGTAAAAAATAACCCTCTCAACAAAAAGTCTATATAGTGATATTTCATTGAAAATTTCATATACTTAGTTTTCCTATGGATGTATTTCTTATACTCTTTATAGTTTATAATATAAATCACTTCAACTAATTTATCCAAATAAAAAAAAATGGTACTCCTCATGTTCTAAATGTAATATCTAGCTCTCTTCTAGTTCTAAATGTAGAGCATAACTAGCTCCTATATCTAATCCTGGAGGAGGTAGTAGTTAACTCATTAAATTTATTCTAAATTAAAAGCAAAATTTCAACTTTACCCATATAAATGAAATATTAATATTGAATGAAAGAGAAAAATATAAAGAGTCGTATTTACACATTAATTACAAGGCAAAATTAACAAACAAGTAACAAATAAGCATTAATTGTTCTCTAAATAATTTATATTGTGGGTTAAGTGATTCTTTTTTTTTTTTTTTTTTGTCAGGGTTAAGTGATTCCTATAGAGAGACTTATATTATGAACGAAGGAGAATATTATATAAATAATTAATTTATATTGAATTTTCATTTAATTATTCCATTGCTGGTTTAACAATCGGAAGACACCTGTGAACCTCAAGTTTTGACATCAGATGCAACTTTTAAAGCATATTGATGAAAAGTAAAAAACCCTTTACGTTAGAAAAATATCTAGATTGTGAAAAGAAATTAAATTTGAAATAATAATAAAAAGCAAAATAAATGGACGGGAAGAAGAGCAAAACAGGATGATTTATTACTGGAAATCAAGGGGAAGTTTGAAGCCAGGTAGGGAAGCAACGCCGCCGATCCCTAATGTCGACGACCAAGCCAGCATCTTCTCACGTACTTGCTTCCTGCTCACTCCACAGTACACAGGCAACAACAACAAGCTGTTCTGCCACTGCTTAATTCTGCACACCAGTTCATGAAAACACCCCCAATACTCGAGAAAATCCGGTGTGAACAAAACCATCACTATCCTTGTCCTTGCGACGGTGCAAAGTACGGAATACCCTAATTCGCCGTCAACGAATGTTGTGATTCCAACATCTCTCAATTTGTTTCTAAGAAGCGCTTTTACACGACCCTTGGGATCTCTCAGAGTTATGAACACTTCATCGTATTTGGATATGGAGGAGGACTTAAAAGCCAAACAAAATGACATGGCTAAATTAATTGAAGTTGTGATGGATTCACAAGGAAACCGCAAGGCTCGCTCGCAGTTCCGTTTTAAAGAGGAGTCAAGTCGATGTTATCACGCTTCGTCTTTCTGCTTGCGGACCGATGCGCTGACTTGACCTTTCCCCAGACCGCGTCCTGTATGTTTGGCAGTGGAGGGTAGGGGAGGAGAGTGTTTTTATTTTTTTTTTTTTGGATAGAGGGAAAATTTGGAGAGGAGAAAAAACGTAGGGGTAAATGGGAAGGAAAACGGATTTTCCCCTGTTTGGATTAGTGGAGAAAATAGGCGAGAAAATTTTGGGAGGAAAAAAAAACATGGGGCTGAAAGTTAGAGAGAACATGACTTTTCCTGAAATTGTCCACACCTAATGGCTTTAGGCACTTTAAAAAACCGAACGGCTCAATTATATTATTCAGAAACACTTGGGGAAAAAAAACCGGAAGAATGACAATGAGGTATAAGGATCCAAAGAAAATATCGGTAAAGTCCCTATAAAAAGAAATAAAAATTTGTTAAGCATGTTTTACAACTCAATATATTATAAAAATAATTCAACGGGTTGTTATTTTTTTTCATAAGGACTTTACTGATATTTTATTCGGTCTCTAGGATTTCACTTTCATTCTCCCAAAAAGAATTTAGATCGGATTTAAGAGAAGTAAAGCCATTCCACCAAAAGAAAACCCAAATGGACAAAAAGAAACCTAAATATTCTCTCATGTGTACTGATTCTTTCTTTGGACCATATGTTGTAGTGTGTAGTCAAAGTCTGCAAAGAAACAAACAAATATTTGATTCGAGTCACGTCTGAGGATACTATCCTTAAGAGATATTCCGCAGCTCCCTCAGTAAATAGGAAGCGGCATCTCCCTAGGATTAAACGAACCCTTCCTGTAAAGATACAGGGCGGCAGAATTGGAGGAAGATAAAGTAACTCAGTGAGAGATTACCGAGACTTCTATTTCTCTCTTCCAAATGGTGTCATAATTGGGGTATTTATTGACATTGAATCGATGCCTTGAAATAGTGCCTCTTGAAGACTACATCTTTTTAATTAAAAGGTCATAACTATCTGTTAATTCCATGAACCATGTTGATCATAAACCAACATAAATCCCTTTAAATTATAAGAACATGACTTCTCACATTGCATCTCTTTATTTAAACATATCCTATAATATTGGAGAGACTTTTTTTTTTGACACACCCATATACGATATTTACAAAAAAAGAAATGAGATAATTTTTAATTCAAATTTCTGTCTCCTTTTATTTAATTTTTCACTTGTAGAAAATACTTATGAATTACGATCAAGTTTTGATTCAGCAGTTGCCTCTCATGGGTAAATCAATATGAGTAATTTCCTATCAACAATAAGATAATGATTATGAAGTTTTATTTTTTTGTACAAAAGAGGGCAAAGCCCTTATAAAAAAAACTAATAAACTACTGGGGACAAGATCCCAAACACTCTTCATGCATCACTGTCCTCAAGCGAGAAAGACAACATTCCAAAAGACAAAACTTTATCAAACCTTCCTTTGCCAGTGAATCGGCTAATCGATTGTGTCTCAGTGGAGCACACTGTATCTTCACTTCCCATGAGTATTCCAACATATTCTCGATTTGCAAAAATAGGAGACTATCAATCACCTTTCGGTTACTCTGTTGCAATGACTCTATTAGCTGCTTTGCATCAGATTCCACCAAAATTCTTCTAAACCCCATCTCCCATGCTAGCAACATACCTTTATAAATTGCCTATAGCTCAGCCTCGAAAGCACTACAAGGCCCAAGTGTGTGAGTAGAAACCTGCAATCCATCTTCCTTCATAGTCCCTCAAAACTCCTCCACATCCAGCTTTAGACTAATTGGAAGTAACTGCACCATCTACATTAACTTTACCCAATTTCTCGGTGGTGCTTCCCAACAAGAATTTAAAGGGGGGTGAAGAGATATCTCACCATTATTTTGGTTCTGCATCTGCACAAAACTTCGCATATTGGCCAACATAACAATCAGCGGATCAAGTGGCTTTGCAAAATCATCATCAAACATATCCCTATTCCGCCAGTTCCACAGAGACCATATAGAGACACCCCAAAATAAGCTCCAATTATCTATGTCTCCTATTCCCAATTCTCTACTAAGGTTAAGTGCAAACCAGTTTCTTAGTAATGCAGAGTAGAAACTAGTTAGATGTCGTAGATCAATAATTTGACTCCACAGTTTCCTCACATAACAACAATCTCTAAGACTATGAAGCACATCCTCTACGCCTTGGTTACAGAAATCACATATATCAGTGGATTGAGACCACTTACTCCTCCAGTATTTGGTGGGAAGACGATTTTGGTAGGCTTTCCAGAGAAATACACAAATTCGCTCCGCCCCCTTCCAACCCCAAATCTTCTTATAGGTGGCACTATAATTATTAGATGGAGCTTTCTCAAGAAGATAATATGCACTTTTGACAAAGAATATTCCATTAAATGTGGCCTTCCAAGTCATGATATCACTACCCGTACTAGCCATTGGTGGTAAAATTGCAATTAAGCGCTAGATTACCTCACTCGAAACAATACTGGCAAGACGAGTGAAATCCCAAGTCCTTGAAGCTACCCAATCTGCTACCTTACTATCCTCTTCCACACTATTCAGCTCTCTAAGACAGGAATTCTTAATACTTCTATCCTGAAACAACCACACATCATTTAAGAAGCTGACATCCATACCATCTCTGATTTGCCATCTAGCTCCCATTTTTACTATATCTTCTTGTTGCGAAATAAATTTCCATAAGCAAGAATCTCTATTCCTAGCTTCTAACAGATTGTCTTCATTCCTCAACATATATTTATGTAATAGGACCTCGGCCTATAGACCTTTAGCTTTAGTCGCAAGCCTCCAAGCCACCTTTGCCCCACAAACTCGATTGAATGACACTAACCGTTTGAACCCCAAACCGCCATGTAACTTTTGTTGCAAAATTTGATCCCAACTAATTGGATGATAACTATGGGGATTATGAGAATTACCCCAAATGAAATTTCTATGTAATCTCTCAATCTCTGAACAGATTGAGTGTGGTAGCTTAGCCACTTGCATTGGGTATATTGGTATAGCATTGATTACAAACTTAGCTAGAGTTATTCTTCCTGCTACAGAGAGGGTATTTTCCTTTTATGCTGCCAATTTATCTCTTACACGATCAATGACATATTGGAATGTATCAGTCGGTTTTCTTCCTCTCACAATTAGAACCCCCAAGTACTTTCCAATTTCAGTTGATATACCCATTTTAGTAATTTGTTTAATCCTCCTTCTGGTATTTGGCTTCACCCTTGGCAAGAAATAGATTGAGGATTTAGCTTTGTTTATACATTCACTAGAAGCTAAGTAAAAGCTTTCAAGGCAGTCCATCATACAAGCTGCTTGCTCCTCCGAGGCAACGCCAAATAATAATAGGTCGTCGGCAAACATGAGATGCGAGATTTTAGGCCCTTCGTTGCTAACCCGAATTGGTTTCCATCTACCTTGTTGCACCTCATCTTGAATTAAATGCAAGAGGCGATCCATACATAAGACAAATAGCAATGGAAACATAGGATCCCCTTATCGAAGACCCCTTTTGGGAGTAAAAAATTCAATTTTGTCCCCATTCCACAAAACATTATAAGAGACTGTGGTAACACAATTCATAATTAATTTAACAAAGGAATCTTCAAGACCAACATCCATCAGTACCTGCCTCAGGAAATCCCATCGGATTTTATCATAGGCTTTTTCTAAATCTATCTTTAAAGCCATGAGACCCTTACTGCTTCTTGATTTCTTCATAATATGCATTACCTCCTGTCCCACCATAATATTATCATGTATACACCTACCCTTAGCAAAACTAGATTGGAATGGAGACACTAAATCATCCATCACATTCCTCAATCTGCTAACAATTACTTTTGTAATGCATTTATAATGTACAGTGCATAAGATATTGGCCTGAAATGCCCTACAACCTTCGGATTTTCCTTTTTGGGAATAAGAGAAATCAAAGTCCTGTTAGACTCTGGCAACACCGACCCTTCCTTAAATGCTTCCTTAACAAAGCTACAAAGTGTCGCACCCACTGTATTCCAGTTAGCTTGATAAAAAATGGGTGAAAACCCATCAATACCTGGAGCCTTATAAGGACCCATTGAGAACACTGCATTCTTTATTTCCAAGTCAGAAGGCTGGGAACATAAATTAGCCAATCTTCCATCATCCAATATTGGAAAATAAGAGGTAGTAGCTAGCTTCTTATACTCCATAACTTCAAGGTCATACAATCTTCTAAAAAAATTAAGAACTAGCTACTTAAGATCATTCACTCCCTCAACCCACTTGCCATCTTCATCTTTAAGAGTCATGACTCTATTTCTTCTTCTTCTTATGCTTGTTTTCAGGTGATAGTATCTAGTATTACGATCCCCTTTTGTGACCCACGTTGTTCTTGCCTTCTGAAACCATTTGATTTCTTCCATCTTAAGAATATCTTCCAATTCTAGATGTAGTTCTCATTCAAGATTGTTAAGAAAAGTTGAGTAAGTATAGCTAGCTGAGGCTTGGATACCACTTAATCTTGCTAATATGGTTCTCTTCTTTATTTCCACAAAACCAAAAATGTTCCTATTCCAATCTGAGAGAGAAATGCCCAGTTGCTCAAGAGAGGTGTTTAAATCATTAATCTGGACCCAATTGTTTAACAAGAATTCTTTAAAACTTATATGCTCAAGCCACATTGATTCAAATTGAAAAGGGCGAGGACCCCGAATGCTATTATCAACACTAAACTTCAATATAAGCGGGTTATGATTAGAAAATTTTGTTCGAGGAAGTACCTTAATAAAGCATTCTGCAAATTCCATTAAGAACGCATTGTTGACCAGAGCACGATCCAGTCTTTCAAATAATCTTTGCATCCCACAAGCTTCGGCCCTCTCCAAGTGAATTTCGGACCATGGAAGCCCAAGTCCGACAGTCCACATGCAGCTACTCTTTCTTGGAACCATCGGATTCTTGAGGATCTACTTCTAACTCTGCCCACTCTATCCGATTGGTGAAGAATGTCGTTGAAATAGCCATATACCACCCAAGGAAGGTCAATCTATCAGCAATATTCTTCAGCTTTTTCCATAAAATCTCTCTTAAATTTGAATGCGGAATTGCATAAACGGAGGTCAGGAAAAACGGTTTTCCTCCATTAATCTCACATCTGAGATGAAAGAATTGCCTATCCTCTATCAACACTATAGCTTTAATATTATTACTTCTCCATGCAGCAACTAAGCCACCCGAGCACCCGGTGCTTGGAATTATATTAACTGCATCGAATCCCCAAGATTTAAGAAAACTAAATCGAGCTTCACTAGTACATTTTCTCTCTACTAGTAAAATCATTTTTGGTTTCGGCCCACTGCACACTATCTTCAAGTTTCTGGCAAACTCACTAGCACAATCCCCCCCGAACATTCCAAAATAATATTGTATCCATACAGACACAAAATAATAAGATTGGAAGCCCAATAAAAAAAAGCCCATATTAGGCCTCTTTATCAAATTGAGTCTCAGGGACCACTGTGTCCCCACATTGCTCTTCACACTTTATTTCATTATTCTCCATGTTATCATTTCTTCATCCATTATTCGGTTCTCCTGGGTCCACTTCCTCAATTCCAATGCCTTCTTCCATATGATTACTGTGGCTTAAGATGACTTTGGCACATGGATCGGGTCCCACCCTCAATTCCTCCACCTTATCCTCTCGTTGGTGTACCTCCAAGTCTCCTTGTACCACCTTGCCACCCTCCTATCTACTATTCACCATCGAAATTCCCCCACTTTTTTGCCTATTTTGAATCATATCCTTAATTATTTTCTCTCTCCTCCGTCGTACTGACTACCCCACCAAATATTCCTCCACTACTATATTCTCAGCTAATTCTGTATTCAATATTAATCCATTATGCTCGTTCACCTTTTCCTTCTTTTTTCCCCTACAGTTCGAATGGGTGTGGAGCGCACTACGGTCTGAGCATCTTCTACCTCAACCAACTAATGTCCTACCTCTGCATTTGCAGTAATACCATCTCGCTCCTCCACCTCAGCCAATGCACCAAATTGAGAACCCGTTTTTCCCGACTGAGTCAGCTCACCCCTATTTCCTTTCATCTGTCGTTGCCGGCGGGTCTTGTTAACCACGTGCCACTATTCTTGAACAATTCCCACCTCCTCTGGTTTGTGTTTCCCTTGCTCTGTGGTCTTCTGATAATCACCGCTGCTATTTTCCTTCTGCTCATCATTCTTTGCTCTGGTAGGGCAAGCATCAACCCGATGACTATAATGTCCACATCCAGTACAGAGCATATGAAGACCCTCATATTCAAGATAATATTCCACCCTGTCTAAGTAAAACCCAGGCATTAATATTTTACCGAGGTCCACTAACACAAATTCTTGCATAGTGCCCTCTGATATGACAAGAAGTATTCATATCTACCTTCAAGCTTTTCCCAATCCGGTTCCCAATAATTGTTAAAACTTGTTCATCATAATACTCCAGAGTTACCTTTGGAATTCTAACCCACACTGCCACTTTATCAATGGTTGCTTTATCCAGCCTGAACCTCGGTTCCCATGGCCGAACTGTGAGATAATGATCGTATATCATCCAAGGTCCTCCTGTTAAAGCATTAAAATAATCTTCTCGGTTAGACATTTTAACCACACAGAAACCATTTTAATAAGATTAATGACTCCCTTCTTAGCCCACATAGATTAGAGACGTGTAAATAGAGCTTTATACCCCATACTTCTATCCAGTAATTTAACTATTACTGCTTTCTTCCATGCCCTGTATAGCCTTTTCCTCATCTTCCCAGAAAATGTGAAGCCCAAAAAATTTACTCTCGGGCTCTTGACAGTCTTGAACAATGGAGACACTCCAGTCCTTTCATTTGCAGCTTGTGATGAATCAGACATGTTATCGTCAGAAAGGTCATCCTCATCTTCACTTCCTTCATCTTTCGATGACTCCATTTGGCGGTTAACCCCTTTGAGTTTATCAGCAAACGATGGACCTCCATTAGAAGCTCCAGAAAGTTTTGATCCCAGAGCTGGACAATGGCTATGAAGAATATTTCCTCATGTTCCCTTAGAGCCATTCTTAATCTTCTTAGTGCTTCTTGCCATTTGATCCTCTTCCTCCTACGTAGGAGGAACAAAAGAAGACGTTTCACTAGAGAGTGCCAGAGACATGTTCAATCCTTCACCACAAACTTGGTTCAATGATTATGAATTTGAACTGCAAATGATTTCCATTTTCCATTTATAAAGAATGGGTCCAGATTTGCCACGAAATTTATTTTAACGATTATTTTCAATGAAGGCCCATTGGAAGTTTACTTCTTTCATTGTCTTTTTGAAACAAGGCCCGTTGGAAGTAATCATCAGGTCACCAAAGAAATTGTTTAATATACTATGTGTTTGGTCTATGTGATTTATCTTAATCCATATAGTGTCTTATGCCAATATTCATTATAAGAGTTTCACAGAGGAAAAAGGGTTGGGCACAGAGAGTATCAGATAAGGTTTTTGGAAAGAACTGTATTATATGCTCACTTTTGCGCCCTTTATAGTGATGTTGTCCATTATTCTCATGCCAAGATTACATCATGAAGAGCTTTGTTAAGTTCTGCTCCACGCCTTTGTCATGGGCTTTCAAAATCAAAGAGAAAGAAAAATATGTTAATCCGATGATAATTGAGAATGAAGAGTGAGAATTGGGTCTTAATGTATTTGATGAAAGCATATTAGAATAAGTCTGTGATCAAGGAAGTCCATGATCAGTACTGTAATGGATGAATATCCAATTTCCCCTTCAACCGGACTATTTTAATCTCTATGGTAAAGAGATTTTGAGGGCACTATGGTCCTTGCAAATACAGGCAAGAGGTAAAAAGGAAGTATGCAAGTATGATTAGAAAGAGAAACTATCTTTGCTACGGTACGGGAAGACAATGAAGAAGAAGAAGAAGAGACATACCGTTATTGATGTCTGTTTGTTATTGAGAAAACCGCTCTTTCCAGGTACGCGGCCAATTCAATTTATTTTAATATTAATAAGAATATTGATGGGCATATTAAAAAAACTATTCATGTGTTATAATATATATGGATTTTGATGGTTGAGATTTGATATGCCGTTCAAAATCATGATATTATTTAATTATTTGATTTCCACTGTGGTGAATTTAAATGAGTTGGAGGCTTTATTTTTTAATAAATATATTAATTTGATTTTAATAAGTTGCTAATATATTAATTATCTCTCCTATTATTTATACGAGGATTTGATAAATATTAAATTGGAAAATGAAAGATAAAAATTATCTTGTGAAGCAAATGTTACGGGTACCGAAGTATTGTTTCTTGCTATGGTAACTTCTGTTTTTAATTTAATACATGAACGGACTATTTTATATCCTATATGTCCATATTTCTGTGGTGCTTTGTTGTGTGGAAGATAAACTATGAATTTAAAATTATTTGATATAATTATGGTTATTATGATTATTGGGCTATCATATAGATTTGGTATTGAAAAGTTGTAAAATATAATGAAATATTTGAAAGTGTGGGGGTGCCTAAGATATAGAGTATCTTGTGGGGGCACCTTAGAATATATATTTTGATATATTGAGAAATTATAAAATTGCCAGGTAGATGTGGGTTACAATTAAAATTAATTTGATGAGGGCTTTGGTATTTACTGTGAAGAGCAAATCTTGTAATGTGAATTATTAAATTTTGCATATAGCTTTAAATAAGCATTACAGTAATGATATGGAAATTTAATTATTTATCTAGTGTTTAGATAAATGTGTTTTAAATTTGCATGGTTTGTGGATATGTATTTATCTTGATATATTGTGAACATGTATTGAACTTTAAAGTGAATGCATGGCATGCATGGTCAAATATATTATATTATGCCCTTGAAATCATGAGAGAATCAAATGTGATTTTGTGTGTTAAAGATCATAAAAGAATAGTGATGATAAATGAGAAATGTTTCTGAAGATTGGTTTTGAAAACCATTATGTGAATAGTCCTTATGATACTACTTAAGATGATTCTATAGCTCAATCAATTTATGCACAAATTGTTGAGAATCTGTAGCAGTGATAAGAGTTAATCTCATGACTTAGCAAATGATATGTAGAGATTGAGCATATGTAAACTCTCATGAAGAGAAAGAAATGGTTAAGGGATAATGCCATAAATATTGGCATAATGCATAGTGAATTCATATTGTATTGATATACACGGATGGTAACTGAAATTCAGTTTATATGTGGAAACCCATTGGTTATCATTGACCTTTAGAGGTGACAAAAATAAAATATTATGTAAGCAAAGTTGATTACTCTAGAAATGGATGGAATGTTAAGAATGTTGAAAATCTCTTAACAAAAATTTCGGTGAGAAACCAACACTTAGCGTCAATGATCTGCAATTGTCAAATGGTAATAGCCATTGTAGAAAGAACAATGATGTATGTGAAAATCATTTGATATATGATATGATAAAGCTAGCTTAAGAATTGTGGTGGAGTTATCTCAATCGATTTGGTGAGGTCGATAATAGATCTATCAGATCTGTTAACAAAACCCTTTGGGAGGAAAATGATTGTTAAAATATCAAGAGGAATGGAACTAAAGCCAGCTGTTAATTGAAAATGATGACAACCCAACCTTTGTGATTGGTGATCCCATAAAGAAGGTTTAATGGGTAAGAACAAGCCATTCGTCAGTTCTGACTAGCACAAATATATTTTACATTCCTTCCTGTGACACTTTAAATGTGCTAGATTGCATTATTGTAGGTTGAGCAAATCTCTTAATGATTTCATGGTTCAACGCTGAGCATATATAGTGCCTTCATATATGATGGTTTGGAACCATAATTTATGGTTGATAATAACCGTCATATATGTGTGATTCTATAGTAGTGTATGTTACTACCTTATCTCCTTAATATAAGGACTAGTTAATTGACAAATTTAGGTAGATTTAAAAATTTAGTTATATTTGTTATTTGTAATAAATATATATTAGTTTTCCTAAAATATCATCTTTCATTATGACTATCATTAAGGGTTGTTTGGTATGAGGGGAAGGGAGGGAAAGTGGATGGAGGGGGGAAAATTTTTGAGTTGGATTTAAAAAATTTAGAGAGATGGAATTAGAATTTTTTAATTAATTTTTCCTATTTTTTTATTATACATCTTCTCTCTATTAAAATTTTGTAACCCCACCTCTTCAATGTTTTTAAATCTCATTCAGCCTAGTAAGGACCTAGCTATGATACATGATTTACCTAGCTATAGTCAATAACTCAGCTGAGGTACACGTAAGGGTTTCAACTGGATGGTTGGCCCTGAACTTTGTGTACACACACGGATTGTTGTTTTAACTGGGTGTTTGACCCTGAACTTTGTGTACACACATAGATTAATGTGATTTTCATATTACATTATATGGTGCATGACATATTTATCTATCACATTTTCTATGGATGATTGTAGGTTACTATGGAGGGCCATGAGGTGTGAATAAAAAGGCACCCTACCCGATGAAGCTGCTAGCTACGTCCTAAGGGACTTAGGTACGAGGCCAGGAAGGGCTACGGGTGTGACAATAATAATAATAAAAAGGGGTGTTATGGTTATATCGAAATTTCCCAGAACTCGGCATTATGCATGGGATGATGATTGTGAGAGGAGCTTTAGAGAGCTGATAATGAAAATTTATTAAAGTACCAACACTGATAATCCCATATCCATAGTGGGCCTTTGTGGTCTTCACTGATGCCAGATGGCATGGATTGGGAAGGGAATTGAATCCCCATATGCGAGCAGGCATAGAGCGAGATGAGAATTGATGCGAGCCAAGTGAGGGCATACGCATCTTGTCAGCTGAAGCTTCGAAAATTGAATTATTCCATCCATAATCTTGAGTTGATGATAAGAATGTTTGTATTGAATCGGGAAATGTTGCCTTTATGGCATAATTATGGAGTTGTACTGCAACCACAAAGATTGAAAGTTCTGATCGGAGAGGGCTACCTACGGTGAAATTTTATCAGAAAGGGCTACCTACGGTGAAATCTGATTGCAGAGAGCTACCTAAGGAAAGTTCTAACCTGAAGGGGGCTGACCAGGTGTATGGGTGCCTGTGTGAAGCACCGAGTACAGAACCCTAGAGTGTAGCCACCGTGATGACGAACCCTAGAGTGCAACCACCGTGACGACTAACCCGCGAGTGTAGCCAGCGTGACAACAAACCCTAGAGTCTAGCCTCCATGAAGTTGAATCGTAGAGTAGAGCTACGGAAACGTTGGCCCTCAACGATGGTGTATTGTAATGAATTCCATATTGAATGGGTTTTCTTGAGATAAGAGTTTATATGGATCAGAATGATTCAAGTTGAATCGGGCAAAGGATGGGCACCGAGGAATATAGATTGTGGGTGTCGTCAGGTGTCATGGGAAGTTCCTGTGAGACTCTTATTAAATCATCCTGACATTATTAAAGCTCATATAAGGAGATAGACCTCAGAGTGGGCAGCGGAAGCATGGTAACTTTATGCTTAATCTTTAGTCACCAATGATTTGTTTGAGGCTATTAGTCTCGATATGTATTTAGCAAAGATGATGAATTGTATGTGCTTAAGCCATAAGACCTGATGGACTAGTAAGTCCTTAGGTCAACAGAATGTGATGTGACTGAAAATTGTGACGAGCCAAGGCTCGAGGTGGCAAGACCCGATGTGTAAGGTTGCATAGGGTGGATTCTTTGGGCTGTAAGACTTGTGTGTCTAGCACTGTGGTTGATGCCTAGTGCAATGACATTGGACCAATGTGTCTAAGGTAATGTTTTGAGGTTGGCAGAACATCCAAACTGTATCAGGTTGTAGCGGAGGTAGTAAGACCAGTGTGACCAAACGTTTTGGTGTCCAATGGTACCATGTCTCACATGAGGCGTGATATTCTACCATGGGAGGAACCTAACGAAGTGAACTATAGCCGGCTCACTAGCCCAACAGACCTAGTTAAGGGGGTGAGGGACATCCAATAGGCCTCGTTAAGGGGGTGAGGATTGGGCCATTACAAAAAAAAGTGATTGTGTGAATCCGGGTGAAGTTCGGAAGAGGCTGTAAGGCCTATGGAACAAAGCGTTATGGGAACCTGTGTTTGATTGCACGCTACCTACTGTATACAAATTGGATGATGAATGTTGAATACTATCTGAGATTAGTAATAGGAATATGACTATGGTGTTACATGGCTTATGAGCCTACACATGATAATAGGATGAGATAGGATTAATCCCTAAGTTGTAGACGTTCAAATTTCGAGGACAAAATTTATTGAACGGGGGGAGAAATGTAATATCTTGAAATTGGGGATTGGAGGCTTGGGAATAAGCCTAAATTAAGTGGACTACTAAGCCCCAATTTAGCAGGAGCCCAAATTTATCCCCTAATGAATCTTATATCTTTGGGGTATTAAGAAAGTCAAATGGTGAACTTTGGAGAATATAATTATGTTTTCGGTGAAATCGCCTATGAGGTAGTGAGCTTGTCATATGATTTTTAATGACTAAATTATGAGCAAAAATTATTAAATTTTACATGATGAAAGTAGACATCCTAAGCTTTAATTTGATAGATCATATGACTCAATTATAGTTATATACAAAAAGATATGAAATTGTGAAATTTCTGGAACAATATGTAAAGATTGAAATTCTGGGAATTTTGTGATTCCATTCAGCAAAATTATATATTTTTCCTTGAAATTACACTCAATAAGGGTTCTATAGGCTTTGGAATCACTCCAATTCGACTTTTCTAGAATTAGTTATTATTTTTCAAAGTTTGGGCAGAAATCTGCCAGAATTTTGTAAAAATCCGAAAATTGGGAAATGAATTAGTTAAATTTCTGGTATATTATTAAAACATTTCATCTCCTTCCTCAAGCATAAACTGACGTGAAGTTCAACATTTAGAGAGAGGAGATGCAGAATTTTTAGAGAGAGTGAAGGGGAGGAAAAAGCTTACAAAGGTAAGTGATTTCTTCGGTAAATCGGTTCCTAATGCGTATAACTCCATTCCTAAGCTTCCTTTTCATATGATTTAAGGTTTGGAAGCTCAAATTTGAATGTTGAGCGCCTAGGGTTCAGCCATATCAAGGGAGAGCTAGTGGGAGCTTGAGGTAACTTCCAAACTCTTATATATTAATTATTCTGGCTGTTATGGACAATTTAATTGGTGAAATTTCGCCGGATTGTCATTGGTTTCAAAAATGAAAAATGGGTGTGTGGGGCTGTTATGCTGCCCAAATTGGTACTAAATGGTAGTTGTAACCTAATGGAATAGTCAATAAAGTGGTTAGAAGTAGAAAGGAACGTGTTTACGGAGCCGAAACCGAAAAACCCCAATTTTCCCCGGAAAACCCATATAATTCGTTCAGGGCTGTAAATGGGTCTTAGAGTTGGATTTTCAATGATTTGATGATTCCATTGAGTTCAGGAGGGAAAATTAGGTGGGGTTACAGTTGGGCACTTTTTCAGAAAAGGCCTAGAAAGCATAATTACGAAAATGCCCTTAAAACACTGAAATAAGGGCTACCAAGGGCAATTTCGTCTTTTAGAAGTGAATTTGGTAATTCCGAGTCTGGAAATGGATTCCTTGGGCGAAAATATGTCAGGATAGCCCATGATAGAATTTCAAGAAAAGTACAGCCGAACCGGGTACGATGGGCCGGGTCCAAGAGGGTATTTTAGTAATTTTTCAAGATAGACTCATATAACCCCCAAAAACACTATAAAAGTGTCTAAATAGTATATTTGACATTGTATGATCGAATATGGAGCCCCGAGCTTTTGGCACACAAATCGAGGAGAAAGATTGGAGGTATGGGACTTACCTTACTTGCATGTATTTGATATCTTTGCTTGTGTAGTGATGTATGTGATTGTTTTACTTGATTGTGTATAGAATATTTGAATAAATGAATCTCTATTTCTGTTATGTTGTGGCCATAATTTTGTTACATGAAACATTAAGTATGCAGAAATGTCATTATGGGGCATGCATCTAGATAAAGCTAACATGTCATACACATAGCATCTATCATGCATGCATTATGGTATCTATTTCCTACTGAGATTCTATCGAATCTCACCCTCCCCTACCAACAATTTAGACAGGAGACGACAGAAGATATGCAAACAACAATGCAGAGTACCGTACGAGAGAATTGCAGTAGTGGAACGAAGACGTGAAGAAGTCTCCATTTCACTAGGATGAGTTTAGACACCCTAGTAGCCTTGTGCGGCTACCTTAATCGTAAGTATCATGTACAAACCCCTATGGGGAATTTATGTAATCATGCACTTATTATCAGTATATTTATGATATTCATGTGTTACCCACCGAATCGCATATCGTTTTCCGCAAATACTTTGAAAAGGTTGAAATTGAGATAAGGGAATGACAAGACACGACTATTAGCAGCTTCGAATGAACAAGTTAGGACGGCGTCATGTAAATGGGAAAATACAACTTGTATCCGCGTAATAACATCATTACATTCACCATTAACGACTAGGCCTCGTCCATTAATATCTTCGAATGAACAAGTTAGGAGGTCGTCATGTAGATGGGAAAACACAACGTGTATCCACATAATAACATCATTAGGTTCGTTGTTAACAACTAGGCCTCGTCTATTAATATCTTCGAAGGAACAAGTGAGGAGGTCATCTGTAGGTGGGAAACACAACTTGTATCCGCATAATAATATCCTTAGGTTCGTTGTTAATGACTAGGCCTCGTCTATTAACATCTTCGAAGGAACAAGTTAGGAGGTCATCTGTAGGTGCGAAACACAACTTGTATCCGCATAATAACATCATTACATTCACTATTAATGACTATGCCTTGTCTATTAACATCTTCGAATGAACAAGTTAGAAAGGCATCATGTAGATGGGAAATCACAACATGTATCCACGTACTAACATCATTACATTCGCTTTTAATGGCTAGGCCTTGTCCATTAACATCTTCGAATGAACAAGTTAGGACATCGTTATGTAGATAGGAAAACACAAGGTGTATCCACGTAATAACATCATTAGGTTCGCTGTTAACGACTAGGCCTCATCTATTAACATCTTTGAAGGAACAAGTTACGAGGTTATATGTAGGTGGGAAACACAACTTGTATGCACGTAATAACATCATTACATTCGCTATTAACGACTAGGTCTTGTCTATTAACATCTTCGAATGAAAAAGTTATGAGGTTGTCATGTAGATGGGAAAACACAACGTGTATCCACGTAATAACATCATTAGGTTCGCTGTTAACGACTAGGCCTCGTCTATTAACACCTTCGAAGGAACAAGTTAGGAGGTTATCTGTAGGTGGGAAACACAACTTGTATCAACGTAATTACATCATTAGCTTTGTTATTAACAACTAGACCTCATTTATTAACATCTTCGAAGGAACAAGGGCGTTGTCATGTAGATAGAAAAACACAACGTGTATCCATGTAATAACATCATTCTTTTCTTTATTAACAACATTATGTTCATTGTTAACAACATTATTTCATTGATTAACATCTGCCCAACAAGAAATGTGAACTTGTTAGCATCTTTGCCCAAATGCGATACCTTTCACATCTTCCATTCACACAAACAACAGAAGACATGTGTAGGAACAAGTTTGCAAAAAGAGATGTTACCAGCGTAATAACACCACGTGTCTTTATAATAACAACATGGTTATGTTGATTAACACATTCATATATTTATCAGTTGCTGTCAAATCATAATCTGCATAATTACATTCAGCCCGCACTCGTGTCTCCTCGTTTCCCTCAACTCGAGCTCGTGTCTCCTCCTTTCCGTTTTGCCTCGTGTCTCTTCCTTTCTCTCTGACTCTCCATCACTCTCTGATCTGATATGTCTGCTCGTATCTTTAGTTCCCCTTTTTAGGAGGGTATTTAGGTCATTTTGTTAACATTTCATATCCTAGATTCCTCATGCCTCACTGATTTGGGATTTGTTATTTTCACCCAACCTTTCTATCCTTTTCTAATTTTGTTTGTAGTTTTCTGGAATTTTCCATTTTTCTTTTTGAATATAAACTAAATTCATTCATGTATCAAATCTATTTACAAGATCAAGATCGTAATTCCTAAGTCAAGGAATTAAGTTTCAATGGTGCACCTACGTTGAGATTTGCATGTCAAAATACAGTTTGAAGTTTTAACTATCTAGATTTAAAAATTTTAAAGGATAATTTTTAAATAAAAATTATTTTTGAAAACTGACAAATATTAATTTTATTTTATATTTTGTGAAAATTAAAATAAATTTTTATAAAAATAAAAAAATGATATTTGAATAGTTATATCAGACTGAATAGTAGATTTTGGTAGTGACTGCTGTTTCAAAAAGGCTTGCTGCTAAGTGGAACCCTCCGTCCCATCCTGTCGATGATGCTTTTTGAGGTGTAAATTACAAGCGTAATGCTTGCCGTGCTATAAAAAAAAGGAAAAGGACAAGGTTTGCTGCTATCAGCTCAATTTCTTTGAAATTCCAACTTGGAGTTTAGGGAGAATTCTAAAAAAAAATACTTTAGAAAATGAGAAAAATGATTCAGTGTTTTGAAATTGAGAAAGGACGAGTCAGTTCGCTATCAAACGGGAGGAGGAATCTGAGATTTTGAAATTTCGGCGAAAAGATGAAAATGCCCTTCAGCCCTCCTTCTCTCCACTTCAGAATAACAACACTGGCATCTTAATTAACAACATCATATTTTACATTAACAACACCAAAATCCCACAAAGAGTTGGTACCTCCATGCGCTTCACCTTCGTTTTGATAACAATACCTTCATTATACATTAACAACTCCATTTTCTTCTTTCATAATTAACAAGTTTAAGGCCAATAACAACACCTCATTCTTTATTAACAACACCGTATTCTATATTAACAACTACATTTTCTTCATTCACAATTAACAACTTTATGGTCAATAACAACATCTCTCTCTTTATTAACAAAAATGTATTCTACATTAACAATTTCACTTTCTTCTTTCATAATTAACAAGTTTAGGGCCAATAACAACAACTCTCTTTTTATTAACAACATCATATTCTATATTAACACCTTATCTCAGTTGTAAATCTCGGCCATCTCAGCTACAGATCATACAATTGATTCAAATCTCCTTAAGAAACCCATCAAAGATCCGCTGCAACCTTCTAATTATAGCCCCATCGATCCTCTTTGAACCAGATCTCACTCATGGCCGCCGATCGATTCCAGATCTAACCACAGCCCAACACCCCCCTCCCAGCAACCTGCGCCAATCTCCAATCGTCTCCTTCTACCACCGAAAACACCCATCAACATGCTCCCAAGAGAGTCTCCTACTCCCATCTGCCCGACGACGGAAAAGTGACACCGACAACTGTGTCTCGCCCACAGGAAGAAAGTGGATTTTTTTAATGTAGAATATGGTGTTGTTAATAAAGAGAAACGAGTTGTTATTGTCCCTAAAACTTGTAAACTGTGAAAGAAGAAAGTGGAGTTGTTAATGTAGAATACGGTGTTGTTAATGAAGAGAGATGTGTTGTTATTGGCCCTAAACTTGTTAATTGTGAAAGAAGAAATTGGAGTTGTTAATGTAGAATATGATGTTGTTAATAAAGAGAGAGGTGTTGTTATTGACCCTACACTTGTTAATTGTGAAAGAAGAAAGTAGAGTTGTTAATGTAAAATGAAAATGTTGTTAATGTAGAACGAATGTGTTGTTATCAGAACAAAGGCGAAGCGCATGGAAGCACAGACTTTTTGTAGGATTTTGGTGTTGTTAATATAGAATACGGTGTTGTTAATTAAGAGGCCAGCGTTGTTATTCCAAAGTGAGAGAGGAAGGGCTGAAGGGGATTTTCGTCTTTTCGTCGAGATTTCAAAATCACATATTCTTCCTCCCATCTGACAACAAATTAACTCATCCTTTCCCAATTTTCAGAGTACTGAATGGTCATTTTCCATTTTTAAAAGTATTTTTTTGAAATTTTTCATGGAAACTAAAATGAAGCTTGAAATTTATTTCCTCTCTCCGCGTCAATGAGCACGTGTTTTGCAGGCACGATGACAAGAAAAAGAGGAGACACATTTTAGTGACGAAGGCCCACCAGCCCTCTGATATGCTCAACGGATCGAACCACAGTTCATTTTAGGCCCCAAGCCTTTGAACCCGTGACTGGGGGAGTTCAATGAAAAAGCACACAACCACAAAAAGCCCAAGTCAATAATTCTTTCATTCATTCCCATACGCATTATTAGTGGTGGGAATTCGAGTCAAGGCCAACCCCCCTATTTTTTTTTTTTTGTTAAATTATTTCACATCTCTTCTTTTTTTCTTTTTAATTTTGATTTCCTTTTTCTTTCACCCACTTACATTATATTATATATATATATTTATTTATTTATGTTAGGAAGTTAATTTCATTCCTATTTTCCTTTTTTTCATCTACTCACATAATAAAAACATATAAACACATCTCTTTTAAATTTAATAATAATAGAATAAATAAATAGAATATGAAAATAAAAATGTCAAATAAAAAATATGAGGAAGTAATTAAATACAATATCAAAGGAAAGACGATAAAGGTATTTGGATTTATTTTATAGGCTAAAGTATATATTTGGTCCTTTATATTTGTATTATGGTTCATTTTAGTCCTTTATGTTTAAAAAGTGCATTTTTAATCCTTTAAACTTAACGTCGTTAGTCTTACCTAACGGATATTGATGACTCATCAAATTTAAATAATGAATGTGCAATTAAACGCTGACATGTACTTATATTTTTAATCTTTTTAATTTTTAATTTTTATTTATATTTAAAAATAAAAATAATAATGCAAACAAAAGACAAAAATACGTGTCTTATCTCCTTCTTTGACAACCTACCAACTCGTCCCAACACCTGTAAGGTTGTAGCATATCTACATCCTTCCAAAAAGTTAAATAGGTCCATCTCTATATGAGAGTCTCGAGCCAAAATTTATCAGCACGTTTAAGGAAAAAAAAGCATATTAATACTCACAATGATAGCAGGTAGCAAATTGATCATCATTAGTATATATATAAAAGAACAAAGACTTATAGAATTTGCCCCTGGTTGCAGGGATTTGTTGCTGGTCCCAGGGACGAGTCAGAAAAATTAAACCTAAAGGATATATTTTTCATTCTGATTTTTTTAATTTACATGGTTTAAAATATAAAAATATTATATTAAAAAAAGAATAATATGTAAGCATGTTTCATCAGCATTTTGTTTTTTTTATGTGTACAGTCATCATTTAAATTTGATGAGTCAGCAATTTCCGTTAAATGAGGTTAACGGTGTTAAGTTTAAAGAACTAAAAATGTACTTATTAAACATAAAAGACTAAAATAAACCTTGATGCAAATATAGAAGACCTAATGCATACTTTAACCTATTTTATAAGAAAAACATAAAAAAAATTAAGCGGGCCAGCCTGAGCCTATCATTTTTTGCTGGCCCAACTAGTTTTACTAACTATACACATTATTGCTACTAGACTGCCTCTTTTTTTAATATAAAATTTTGGTAATCAATTTTAACATATTAATAGAATTATGTAAGAGATGTGTATTAGAATTTCTAAAATATCTTTTTAATTGAGTGTATTGGGAATTCCCTTTATATGAGCAATTAATAGCATAGTTTTGAAAACAGAACCAAATCGACCGGTTTAAGTCAGAAATCGGCCAATCAGTGGTCTAACTAGTGGTGCGGTAGTTGACCATGGTTCAATCGAGTTTTGTGTGGTTTGACCAGTTTTGGAGCGGTTCAACCAATTTTTTATTATTTTTTAAATATTTTATTCAGAATTTCATATAAATAACCCTGAAATCTTCACTTTCTCACCGATCGAGCTCCAGTTTGACTCCAATCTAACATATTGACCCTTGACCCAGCACCCCAGCCAGTTCAATGACTGGTTCAAATTTCAGAACCTTGATTAATAGTGATACTTTAGAAATAAAATTATAAATTTTATAGACAAAGTGAATTATGGTATTATATTTAAGACCAAAGTAAATCTTTTATCTAAATCTTATATTTAGAACCAGAGATACTACTATTGATTATGGGAAAATGTCCCATATCGAATGTATTACAAGGGAAGGGGGTACCTTTTGATATAAAGGGAAGCCCCCCTCCTTTTCTTCAACCCTCAATTGCCTTTTATCTTTTATAAAGTATTTTGTATTTCCTCATCTTTTGTAGTATTTTACTTATAAATTATCTAGAGTGAAATTAGATTTTGGTATTCTTTTTTATTTATTATTTATTATTTGTCATTAGATATAGTAGTTGTGATTTATTATATTATTAAATTACTTCTAGAGATTTTATTTATAATATTGTGATTTTCTAGTATAATTGGTTATGCTCTATATATCTGCTTCTGAAACAACAACTACCTCTGATCTTTAATATAATATCTATTTAGCTAATTCAGATAGATTAAGGAGATTAGTTATTTATAAAAAATGTGTACTGATTTTCCCAAAATACCTCTTAAGTTATTTGCATTAAACAACCTCTTGATTCAAACTCCTTTAACATGTGTAATCATGGGGATAATTTAGGAAAAAATGATAAAGATGGTGGACAAAATGGATTTAGGTTTTATATTTAGAACCAAATTCAAACCCCAACTACTTTCTATATTAGAGACTCAAGGTAGTAATTAATACTACCTCTGATCCTTAATATAAGAGTCAACTGACTAATTTGGATGAATTAATGAAATTATTTATGTTAGTTATTTGAAACAAATATTAGTTAATTTTCATAAAATATCACCTTTCATCATGAATGAGCAAACATATCAACACCCATTAACATTTCGATATGCACAGAGTAATAAAGGCACAGTTCCACAAACATATAGAAATAATATAATTATATTGATATTAAGTACATGTTTATATACAGGAGTCTTCCCCCACAAGGTTTGATAAAATATGTGCAATTGTCCATAATATCAAAGATATTCAAACATAGACTACAAAGAACCAACTAGCTCCAGCTTTGGGAATTAGTATGATATTTGTCTTGTTGAAAAACTTCAATATAAATTCTGAGTCTCAAAAAGAGTGTATCATTACCATCAGATCATCTTTAATCAAGCTCTAGTATTTTTGAAAAAAAAATAGCATGTATACCATCCAAACCTGGAGCACTGTTCTTTGGAAGAGAGAAGGCTGCTTCTTTGACTTCTTCAAATGAGAATGGGGTTAATAGAAAATTAAAATCCTCCCCTGATAAAGTAGGAAGAGAGAGGTCTTGCAACGCAGCTATTAACTCCTGAACTGTCATATTTTCCTCAGCACGATATATGCTTTCGAAATGCGAAATAGCTAAGGACGAAATCTCATTGGAGTTATTTGTCTAGGAATCATTAGTTATTTTGATGCTTTTGATTTGATTCTTTGATTTTCTACAAGAGACAGTAGCATGAAAAAACTTGGTGTTTCTTTCACCTGCTGATAACCTTTTTAGCTTTGCTCTTTGAGACCAAAAGCTATTTTCACATTCATATAAGAATTCTAGGTTCCTTTTAGCACATTGTAGATTATCTGCCTGCACATTGGACGCAACACCAAACATATCTATTGTAGAAGAAAGACTTCTTAGTTCTGCTTCAGCCAACTTATTAATTACTAATAATGTTCCACAAGGTTTAATTAATTAATTTATTTATTATTATATTTAATTCTAAAAAATGTTCACTTTTTTTTTTACTTTAAAAAGTAACATTTTTGTTAAATTATTTGGTGTTAAATATATCTTTGTCATTTTAAATTATTTGATGTTAATGTTAAATATTATGTCATTGTGATATTTAATTTAATTTTAAATATAATTATTTAATATATGAGTAAGGGTATTTTAATCATCAAATATTTACTCATTTTCTTTTCTTCCAGTTTTGTTTCATGTCCAGGAATGTAGGGGGATAACATTTTGTCCATTTTTTCCCCTCTCCTGTCATTTTCTTTCCTCCCAACTTTTTTTCCCATCCAAGTGAAGGGCAAATAATGAGAGGGGCGGAAATGAAAAGGAGTAAAGAGGGGCAGCATTAGAAATTCTCAAACCTCGACATTTTTATTTTTTAAAAAACAACAAATTATTGAAAATGAGCAGACTGACGCAGATTAAAATAATTTGAGTTCATCCATTCTTATTGAGTAGACTACAAATGAGTTGGCACGACAGGTTCAAACAAGTATTTCTCAAGTTGTGTTGCAAAAGTGATAAGAGGGGAGAATTATAGATATTTCAAATTTCCCTAAAGATAATATACATAAATTCTTGTCAGCTAAATTATACTTTTGGTCTTTTAAGTTTATATGAAGTTTTATTTTAATTTCTTTTTTTTTTTTGATCAAAAAAGTCATTTTATTAATATCCAAAAAAGTAATACAACCACCAATAGCCGAAGCCAAAAGAAACACTCCAGAAAAAGCCTAGGATTACAACATATCACTCTAAAAAAACTCACCACAAAACAAACTATATCTAGAATTACACAGACAAATGAAATCTCTATTATGCTAATGAATCTGTTGCTTTGTATTAACCTATACCAGTGCGCCCCTGCACCTCATACTGCAGAATTTTAATGTCCCTTTCCATCAAAGAGTTTAGAGAGGGTGGTGGCTTAAACAGCCATCCTTTCGGTACCAGTCCTCCCATTATCTCAGCTGCTAAACAATCAGCAGCTTTATTGCCAGAACGAGCCACCAAAGTCATTTCCCAAACGTTAAAATCTTCTTGTCTTAGTATCTGTAAACACTTTTGTATAATATCCACACTCTCCCATTCACATCCAACTACCTCCTTTTTCCTAATTATATCATACAGTACCTGACAGTCAGTCTCTACAAACACCTTATCACCTCCCCATAACTCCCCTCTTTCCAAAACTTCCAATAATGCCAAACTTTCAGCCTGAAAAGCAGAAGATGCATCAACCAATTTCCCAAAACCCCCCATAAACCTCCCTTCCCAATCTCGCCCAACAACACCAATAGCTGCTCTATTTTCTTTTGGGCAAAATGCAGCATCAATATTGATCTTTAATTGTCCCCACATAGGTTTCTCCCACCTACCTGCACAATCTCGAACATCATTTAACCCCCCAACCCTGTTCCTTCTCTCAGATGCAGCCCAATAATCCTGTGCCAACCTCATTGCTCTCCTGACACAGATCAGTGCATCCACCTCCATCTGTTCAAACATATATCTACATCTGGCCTTCTAGATTTCCCAACAGATACCAGCAAAAAGAGCAAGACCATAATCATCGGGTCCCACTCCTGCTACAACCCACTCTTCCAACCAACAATCTATCCTATTCATATTATACTTCCTGAAACGTAAAGTAAGAGGGGAACCATACCAGCAATGGGCTGTCCAAGGACACAAAAAGAGAAGGTGCTCCACTGTTTCCTCCTCCACCCTGCATAAGTCACAAATAGGATTAGCCGCACACTTCTTCCTAAATAGGGCCTCTTTCGTTGCTAGAGCCCCACTCACCATCCTCCAAATAAAATTCCTAATTTTAGGGGGCATCTTAATATTCCAAATCCCATTCCATAGCTGTTTAGCAGGTTTAAAGGAGCAACTAGGTGCCAATGGCAGGTTCTTTTCCTTCTTTTCTCTTGCCACTTTATATCCCAATTTAACTGCATATTGACCATCCTTACTTTGTAACCAAATCATCCTATCCTTCGATTGAAGCAAAGGAAGTTTAACTTTCTTAATAACATTCTGATCTTCTTCATCCAGAAAAGTCCCTACCGTCCCAAAATCCCAACACCCATTCACAATCAGGTCTTATATTTAAAAAGTACTTTTTTTATATATTATCATCCGGTATTTGATTTGAGACTCATGGCTGCCCCTCCCAACATAAGTGTCTCGTTTGGGACTCGAACTCGAGATTCAAAAGGATATAATTGGGTCTTACACCGCTAGACCAACTTCATGTTTAAAAAGTACATTTTTAAACCTTAAACTTAACACAGTTAGGACAAAAACTTACTAAGTAAAGTTAAATAGTGACTGTGTAATGCTAATAAAGCAATATTTATTTTTTTGAAAAAAGGGAAAATCCCTATAAAATGTGCTCGAAATCACTAAATCCCATTTCAGTGCAGCGAATTCCAAAAACTCGAATCAGTCATGTGTCAGTACGGAATGAATAGTGCAGGGGTGCCAAAAGACGATTTTGCCCTTCTGCCCTTATTCTCGCCACTTTCAAAATAACAACACGAACGTCTTAATTAACAACTTCATCTTCTTGATTAACGACTCAAATTTCATCTTTTTACTTTCACAATAACAATACCGGTTTTGTTATTAACAACTTCATATTCTACATTAACAACTCTTACTTCTTATTTCACAACTTCGTAATTTAAGTTTCAGGGTCAATAACAACACTTTTTTCTTTATTAACAACACCATATTTTATATTAACAACACTATATTTTAAAGATGCGAATATGTGAAAGAATAAAGCAGAGTTGTTAATCAATAACCTGAAGTTGTTAATTAAGAGGCTCGTGTTGTTATTCTAAAAGTGGCGAGAATGAGGGCTGAAGGGCAAAATCGCCTTTTGGCACTCCTGCACTGTTCATTCCGTACTGACACATGATTGATTCAGTTTTTTAGAATTTGCTGCACTGAAATAGGATTTAGCGATTTCGAGAACATTTTGTAGGGATTTTTCCTTAAAAAAATCAGATTTAAATTAAAATAATAATACAAAAAACTTAGTTTTTAATTCATTTTTTCGTCTCCCCCCCCCCCTCCTCCCCCATAAGGTGATATAGGGCTTATTTCAAAGCTTAAAAACGCGTATTAAATGCTCAAAAAATTTTATGGGTAGAACCGTAGAAGTGGTAGTTTACCCTTGTTTACTTCGCATGAAATCTGCACCCCAATTATAAAATTCTATTTTCAATCATAACGGTCCCATACTTACACTGGGGGCAATATTCTACACAAAACCCTTCGAAACTCATTTCTTGACCCATTAGTTTTTGGGAAAATATCAATTAAATACTATTTAAAATTACAAAACCTTAAAAAATCTATTAACACTTTAAAAAGACTTAAACGTACCAAGTATTAAATTGAGTTTTTCAAGTTTTGACAAATTTACTATTTTATCCCTCAAATTTTTTGAAAAAATAATAATGGTGCCCCTGCTGAAGCACTACCGCCGGCCGGCCGGCCAGGACCCCCGACGGCCGGAGCTCTGGCCAACGGGAGCTTTTTTGGTGGGAAAGGAGTTTTTTTTTTTTTTGAAAAAAATTAGTTAAGAAATGGCAAATGGTGGGATCGAACCCATCCCACCCCTTTAGCAAAGGAGCATGGTGGCCACCAAAGCTCCTTTGATATATATATGTATTATTAAATATGTATAATATAATTAAAGATGTAGTAGCTTTGACAAAGTTAGTAATGACTTTGACAAATTCAGTAATGGAATTAACAAAATTCGTAATGGTATTGATTAAATCGTTTGCTGATGAACCTTGACTCGCATGTTTTCATCAACATTTTTGCACAAAACGCTTTTGTCAAAACCATTACAACTCTTGTCAAAATAATTAATAAACTTGTCAATCTCATTACTGAATTTGTTAAAATCCTTTTATTTATATTATGAATGTTTTCATAATGGAATTTTATAATGAGATTGTCAAAACCATTACAATTTTTGTCAAAATCATTACTAAACTTATCAATCTCATTATTGAATTTGTTAAAATCTTTTTATTTATATTATGAATATTTTCATAATGGAATCTCATAATGAGATTGTCAAAACCATTACAATACTTGTCAAAATCATTATTAAACTCGTCAATCTCATTATTGAATTGTTAAAATCCTTTTATTTATATTATGAATGTTTTCATAATGGGATTGTCAAAACCATTACAATTCTTGTCAAAATCATTACTAAACTTGTCAATCTCATTAATGAATTTGTTAAAATCATTACTAAACTGAGCTCCGGCCGACGGGGGACCTGGCCGGCCGTCTGTGGTGCTTTGGAAGGGGCACCACTATTATTTTTAAAAACATTTGAGGGGTATAATGGTAAATGTGCCAAAACTTGAAAAACTCAATTTGATACTTGATACCTTTAAGTCTTTTTAAAGTGTTAGTAGATTTTTTAGAGTTTTGCAATTTCAAATGGTATTTAATTAGCATATTTCCTTAGTTTTTCTGGTTTCTTTTTATTCATATTTTTATGTTATTTTTAAATTCTTAGTTAAAACTGTTTATTTTTATGCATTGTGAAATATATACATAATCACATATTATATCATATTTAATGTACCAAATCATATTTTTAAAAAATCATATCATACCAACACATCGATATCCATGCTCTTCCCGCTACAATTTTTTATTTACAAAATTTGGACATAAATATTTGTGATGAAAAATGATGCCCAATCACTTGCTGCAGGTCAAATATTGACTGTTGGTTAGATAGTTTATCTAACTATTTTTTGAAAAAGAGAAATATACTTTGAGGAAACCAAAATGTGTTGTTTTGTTAGGGAATTTCTTTTATATTTGCTTTACAATTTATTATAATATAACAAGTTGACTAATTAATTTGAACAAGTATACTATAGAGAAAAATACATCAACTAACCTTTTATTTAATTGAAACTTCAGAGACACCCTTTTTTATTTTAAAAATTAAATTGACTTTCCTTAAAATCAAAATAAAAATATATGTTGCATAAACCACCTAGTTTTAAAATTTAATTTCTATCAACTCAACTGTTAATTGACCGTTAAATCACAATAGTGACTTGTTATTTTGACCAAAATGCATGTCCTTAAAATAAATATTATTTAACAATCATGTACTCATTGGCTAAAAAACATAATAATTTAATCATAATTTTTTTATCCAAAATTAAGAAAATTAATATATTTTTAAATTTTTGTCATAATGTTAAGTTGATTATCCTATTACAAATTTAATTAATTATATCATTATAAATTTTTATTCTTAAATGAATTTAAATATTTAATCTCGTTTGTTTATTGTAAAATACTCCTGCAATATTTTAACTAAAATGTTTTGCAATCATATATATATTATTATATTATAAAATTATAAAATGATATAATTCTGAGATTATTATATTAATATATTATAATTAAAAATTTTAAATTTATTTTATTAAACACATGTTTTTAAAAATAAATAACTCAAATTTTCTATTAAGTTTTAATATTTTGCATAAAAAAATTATTTATGCCTCTTCTAAATTTAGTAAAAATATTAAATAGATCATTAATAGATATTAATGTTGAAAAATAAATTAAGGATTTTATATAATGATGGAAAAATTAGTAGATAAGTTTTGTTTTAATATGGTTTTTAATTAAAAATTATACTTGAAGAATCTTTTTTCAATATTCTTTAACGGTGTTAATGAATTGGATTAAAGTGTATGTTTTCCAAAAAGAATAAGAATGGTGGTTAGAGTATTTTACTCTATAATATATTATATTTAATGATATATTTATATATATATATATATATATTATATTACCGATAGTTTCGGAAGATAGGAAAGATTAATAGGGTGTGGTCATCTTTTTCCATGATGAATATATGATAATTGTTGTGTGAGTGTCTGTGTGTTTTTTTTTTTTTTTTTCAAACCAAATTTAAGCTTGAGCTTAAGCTACCCTTATTATTGTTTGAAAACTTTAACCACGTCAATGCTTAAAGTTTAAGCTCCGCGCACATAGTGGGGGAAGGTGATGCTTGTTATCCCAAAATAGGAGGACAACTTGTCACTTCAACCAAAATTCTCGAATAAAGAGAGTGATCGCTGATGGGTGAACAATACACTCCTTCTTCAATTCCTGTGCTGATCAATTATATAATTCCCAAAAGATAAGAAATATGTCTTGTTTTCATATGAATCTTTAGAAGTAAGCTTCTGGGATCTCGAGCGGAGTCTTCCATTATTCTTCAACATTAATTATGTTTTCGCCTAGGATCAAGAGTTTGCTCGTATGGATGATTTTGGTCTTCTTTTTCAGCCTTGTTTCTTCCGTAAGCGATTTCTTAAGAGGTATCTTCTTCTCGTAAATAAATCATCCCTTTTTATCCCGTTAACTTTCTCTCTGTGTGTTTTATTGTTGTGTTTAATTTCTTTTGAACAGTTATATTTTGTGTGTTGCGGCGATCCCGAAAGCCTCAATATCTTCCTCCAGAAATCTGGGAGAAAATATTTCAGAAAATGACAGTGAAATCGTTGGTGAAATGCATCTGTGTTTGCAGAGTTTGGAAGTCTATCATCACAAATCAAGCCTTCATACTTTCTCATTCAAGAGCCAAAGCCAACAATAAGGATGAGAATCACTCTATCTTTCATAAATACCAAAGTCTCTCACTCCCTAACTATGGTTCTATAGGTGAGGCATTTCCTTTCAAAAGGAAAGAAATTTATCTTTCGGATGATGAAGAAGTTAATTGCCTCGCAGTGAAGACGACGGTAACCAAGAACCGACATATGTCGAATAACTTGAACGTGGTTGGCACTTGCAATGGGCTAGTATGTTTTGTCAGCGAGTCATACTCATTTGGGTTGGATCTAGTTATAATTATGAACCTGCATATTCAAAAATATATCGTGCTTCCCCAACCTGACTATTTGAATTCAGAACTACCCGTTGATTTTATTTTTTGGTGTGATATTTTTTTAGGGTTTGGTTTTGATTCTAGAAACAACGACTTTAAGGTTGTCATGCTTGCCCAGAAGAGGTGGCCCGAGAGGGGACTTTATCCCCCACGAGTTGAGGTATACTCTCTTGTAACTGGTAAATGGAGAACCATCAGCCATGAAACTTCTTCAATTTGTTGTTTCGATTGGATGTCCAAAAGTAGGCTACTGTTTGTTAACGGTGCACTACATTGGATGTTTTGTGAAGGTCATTGTAAACATGGTAATTTTATATCAACATTTGATTTGGCTGAGGAGACAATCGGAAAAATAGAGCTACCTAATTTCTGGGATGAGTCGTCATGTTATGGTGAACGCCTTTTGGTTAGGGGAAGTTGTCTTGCTTTGGCTTATACAAATGAAGGCACATATAATGTATGTGTAATGAAAGAGTATGGTGTTGTGGATTCATGGGATCTAGTTTTTTCTTTTCGTTCGATAGGAAGAGTATGGGATCTCATGATCTCTCAAAAAGTGGTGGTACAAAATTGTGGCAGGAGGATAACTATATTCGATTATGATACAGACATGGAAATAGTCAGAGATGTTGAATTCCAAAAATATTGGATTCCCTTTGCTCAAGATTGTGTGGAGAGTTTGTTTTTGATCAACCATAATGCCTATGGTTATTATGGCCATACCTGTTATAAACAAGGCAAAATAGAGGTTCGTTTTGATGTTTCGCCCATATAATAATGTTGTGTGGGTACGTTTATATTCAACTTTCAATGCTTTTTTATTAATATATATATTTCCTTTTAAGTCGTCAATTGTTAGTCTTTAAAGAAATATTTGCTATTCATTTTCAAAATCCTCGCTTTATTTTGATAACTGATAGGAGTGTGCGCAAATTATTTGGATCCATCGCGAGAAATGTGGCTAGATGTGAGCATGAGAGATTTAATATGTTGAATGTGGTAGGAGTAAGAATAGCCTTTAATAGCTAACGGTTAAGAGTAAGAATAGGCTTTAATAGCTAACAACAGCCAACAGGGATAGGATCCAGACAAATCATAAATGAGAATACTACCCTTACTTGATGTCCAATGGGTTGAATTTTGTAACCCACTTCCCAGCCCTGCCCAATATAAAATGTAAAATGCCTCCATAAAATTACAGTATTTTCTTGGGAAAATCCTTTAAAAAGAATTTAGAAATTGTAAAATGATAAATCAAGTATTTTTCAAAAAGTAAGTTATGAATAGCTTATCAAGTTTCGACATTTTCTAATCAACTCTTGATAAAAAAACCTGATTTGTCATTTTACAATTTCCAAGTTCTTTTTCAAGGATTTTTCCTATTTTCTTTTTGGATATCACTTTTTGACACACTAAATACTGCACTAACATTGTAGTTTTTTATGTTTTGTCATGCACTAATAGTGTAGTTGTGAATCATTTAGAATCAACTGAAACAGAAAATCCTAATTAAGAAAACAAGTAAGCTCCCATAAAAACAAACAACATACTTTGGTAGAGAAACTGTGCTCGAGTCTAATTGGTTATTAAGAAAAATCTCATTAAGAAAGTCCTCCGTTATTCAGATTTGATAAAATAATATCTTATATCAGATGGGTGCATCAAACCAAAAACACAAAGAAGGAAGGGAATACTTTGCTATCAAAAACAGCAACACTTCAGATAATGACTAAACCACATAAGGCATTCATAATAACTTATTTGTAAATAACAACTTATTCAGCTGGGCCATTTATCAAAAACCAACATGGCCATAATTGTTACTACCTTCCATACATTCAATGAACCAACATGGCCATAATTGTTACTACTTTCCATACATTCAATGACAAATGAACATTAAGATCACTCTTTCACTTAGGGTCTGTTTGGTGTGAGGGATTTGGAGGGAGGGGAGGGAAGAGGAGGAAAAAATTTTATGAGTTGAATTTTAAAAGATTGAAGAAGTGGGGTGATAAAATTTTAATAAAGAGAATATATAAGATAAAAGAGTAAGAAAATTAATTAAAAAATTTTAACCCCACTTCTCTAATTTTTTTAAATTCAACTCAAAAAAATTTTCCCTCCGCCCACTTTCCCTCCCCTCCCCTCATACCAAACAAGCCCTTAATGTTTTCTTGTCACAAAATCACACCTCCACAATACATATTCAATGACAAGGAACAAAATCAAACTGTGATTTTGGATGGAAACTTACCATGAAAGAATATTTCACTAGTTTCCACTTAACCGCTCATAGGCCCACGGCCATAATGAAGTAATAGTACTTCTATGGAACAAACCTCATGTCCTAATTATAAAACAACATTTGTAAGTTGAACTTGATCCTAAATATAAGATTTAGTTTATATATTTATTAATCATTTTCTAATTTACATCTTGTTTCTCAATATCTTAGTCCTTCAATTGAATCTAGCGTCATTGGGACAGTCCTTCAATGGAATGTACCGTCATTGGGATCTCCTTTAAATGCCAGGGTAGAAGATTCGAAATATTTCGTTTTCCCAACCTAACAAGAGTATGAATACAGAAGGAAAAAAATTGACCCAATAATCATATTCAAAAGCTAAATAGAGGATAGTCGACCTAAGTTCAAGAGAAGCGAGGGCAGTAATCCTAAACCAAGTGGCCTTTCCTTTGAGGACTAAGAACAGTGATGAGAGCAGTGAAATTTGGGGTGAAATTTGAGTTGCAGTGCGAATTAAATGAAGGAATTGTTGGGAGAGAACGAAGCGAGACCGGATTGGGTTTGATTGAAACAAGGCTGAAGAGGATGTCAAGTCGGGAGGAAAAATGTTTGCTCTTCAAAACGGGATGAAGATCTCGAAGGGAGAGAGAAGAGGCTGAGAGATCAGAACAAACGAGGTCATGTAAGTAAATTAATCACATTTAGAATTTCCAAATAGGTATTCTAACACTTGAGTGGGACTTTTACAGGCATTTCAATGGAACTAAGCAATTTACAATTACGCATTGTTTAAAGAGAAATTCAAGTCTCACAAGTCAACATAGTCAACGGTAATACAGACTTAGCAAGGTAAAACAAAGCATAGCATGCATCCACATTGGCAAATCCTTGATTGTGCACCCAAAAAGACAAACAGCTTATTCAAATGCCCATTGGTTTTCCCTACGGATTTCCTCCTCTTCATCTGGGGTAAATACATTCTTGTTGTTAAAGGTCTTGCGAATCTCTTCTGGTACCTTCCCCTTGATCATGTCTACCACAATCTGGCATGTATGGTGTAGCAAGCTCTTGATGTCCAAGTAGTTAGCAGCCTGAGAAACAAAAAGCCACGTCACAAAGTAGGCAATATCCTCATTGCATACTGAATTATAATGAACATATAGTTACAGCACAGGGCAAACAAGCAGTAGTTTGATGAAAATAAATATTGCCTTGACATTAATAAGAATGCTATTGATAGATGGCAGTATAGAGAGAATTAGGTGAGGAGAAAATGTAAGAGCAGAGGTAGAGAAGTCTTCTACAATCAGAATATAAATTCTAGAATCCAAGTTAGACTAAATAGTACTTCATTTATGATAAGACAGGCACACAACATACATATCTTGTCATTTACATTAACTGAAAATAATGCCCATGAGCCAATGGCCTAATGGCCTTATAGTAAAGATTGAACGCAACATAACTGTATAACTTTCATAAGATTAACACTGAATAAAACTATCACTTAGCAGATAACAACATAAAACATAATTGCTATTACTAATTCATATGAAAACTACGTGCCCCTCTATCGCTGATTTCATTCTACCGAACGACTTCCATGCCACTTCCTAGAGTAAACCAACAAGGAACATCAAACTCTATAAGCTATATAAAGTAAATACAGTAGGCAGAGAACAACCGAGGCATAGTCCTTCTGCAATGCTAATCTCCTAAGGAAACACCAACTTTACTGAATTCTAAAAGGAATGAACGGGATAATAAAGCAGAGTGCAGATGGAGTTTAGTGAATAAAATGAAGCAAGTGGAATGGAATGCTATCTTCCAATCCATTTTTTGAGTTTAATGAGATGAAGAAATTCATTTCACCATTGACCAGATATTGTAAACAAAATTGAATTGAAAACAGAGATGGGTGAATTAAAAATGAACAAGTGCAAAATTTTCGTTAGGTTCAATTTTACAATCCAACCAGAGCTTCAGCCTCAAATTTTTGCAGATAAAGGAGCAGAAACACTTGTTTATAGTTCATGAGCTCACATTATTCAATAATCAGAGGGGCAATTACAAAGACAACATTTGTCACTTTTTCTTTCTTTAATATCATATAACAGCACAAGAACATAAAGAGAGGCAACACCGATGTAAAAAGGCTTTCACTTACCAGGCTGGCTTTAATCTCTAATGAGGAAATCAAGCAATTGAGCACCCCAAAAGGGGTGAAGCATTCCAGGAATCACCAGACTATACCCATGACGAGCCCATTACTCCAAAGTGCAAGCCAATGCAAACAAGAAGTTGAAGAGCATTGGTAATTAAAGCGGATGAACAATGTCGATGAAGACATGTCCATATTAAGTTGTTCACAAAAGAAAACCGGTATTCATGAGGGAAACATAGGAAGAGAGTTCAAGAGAGAATTAGAGGGAGGGAGGGCAGGAAAATGAGAACAATTAAACTTAACAGGCCATATAGGTATAATTGTTGTAGTACAAGGGTTTTGAATGAGAAACAAGCAATAAATCCCTCCTTCACACTTCCATTCCATCCAATCTTCCAATTATCATCCTCCAAAAAAGATTTAAGCTAATAATCCTAATTCATGACATCCCTTGCTCAATAAAACCCTCGCTCACATCTCAATAAAGGGTGTCCACGGACCATATTCTTTGTCCAATGAGTTTTGGTCACGTCTCAAATGAATTCAAAGGCATATTCAAAGATATTCTGACCTTCAGTACTAAATGTATGCGGATTTCCAACACTAATAGCTGAAACTACTAAACTAGCAATCATAAACCAGGAAATAAGAAGCACAAAGGGCTTGAACTTGTAAACCACTCTTTGGTAAAATAAATGTTAACCTACTTCCACCCCGCTGTATCATAACCATTCTGAATACCGAATTCTTCAGTCAAGATAATCACAAATCCTAGCAATTTGATGAGTAATTGTACAAGAACTCACCAATTTTGTAAACATCATTCATAATCGTCAATAACTTTATTGAAAAAATAATTACGCTAACAACAGACAGAACTTGAACCGATAAAACAAGAAAAATACAAAAAGCTAAAACAAGAAGCGGAATCATAACTCACCAAAATGAGATCAAACAGCGCAGCTTGATCAACAATGAGCCCACGCACAGCTCGATCAACCCTCACAAATTCAGCATCCCAAGTCTTGAGATCATCGCCGGAGACGGCCTCGATGTGCTTTTTGCAGTATTCGATCACCGTGGCCAAGATCTTGCTTGTCACGTTCGGCAGAGGGATGTCGCTGGTAGCACATCCATCCTCGATCAAGTGCTTGATCGGCTGGGACTGAACCGCCACAACCTCGTCAATTTCATAGGATACACCATCGGAGCTCCTCAAAGTAATTTTCTTGGAAGACATGATCTCACAACAACGATTTTCCCTACAGACTTCCTCCTCTTCATCTGGGGTAAAATCATTCTTGATGTTAAAGGTCTTGCGAATCTCTTCTGGTATCTTCCCCTTGTTCGTGTCTGCCACAATCTGGCATGTATGGTGTAGCAAGCTCTTGATGTCCAAGTAGTTAGCAGCCTGAGAAACAAAAAGCCACGTCACAAAGTAGGCAATATCCTCATTGCATACAGAATTATAATGAACATATAGTTACAGCAGAGGGCAAACAAGCAGTAGTTTGATGAAAATAAATATTGCCTCGACATTAATAAGAATGCTATTGATAGATGGCAGTATAGAGAGAATTAGGTGAGGAGAAAATGTAAGAGCAGAGGTAGAGAAGTCTTCTACAATCAGAATATAAATTCTAGAATCCAAGTTAGACTAAATAGTACTTCATTTATGATAAGACAGGCACACAACATACATATCTTGTCATTTACATTAACTGAAAATAATGCACATGAGCCAATGGCCTAATGGCCTTATAGTAAAGATTGAACGCAACATAACTGTATAACTTCCATAAGATTAAAACTGAATAAAACTATCACTTAGCAGATAACAACATAAAACATAATTACTATTACTAATACATATGAAAACTACGTGCCCCTCTATCGCTGATTTCATTCTACCGAATGACTTCCATGCCACTTCCTAGAGTAAACCAACAAGGAACATCGAACTCTATAAGCTATATAAAGTAAATACAGTAGGCAGAGAACAACCGAGGCATAGTCCTTCTGCAATGCTAATCTCCTAAGGAAACACCAACTTTACTGAATTCTAAAAGTAATGAACGGGATAATAAAGCAGAGTGCAGATGGAGTTCAGTGAATAAAATGAAGCAAGTGGAATGGAATGCTATCTTCCAATCCATTTTTTGAGTTTAATGAGATGAAGAAACTCATTTCACCATTTTCCAGATATTGTAAACAAAATTGAGTTGAAAACAGAGATGGGTGAATTAAAAATGAACATATGCAAAATTTTCGTTAGGTTCAATTTTACAATCCAACCAGAGCTTCAGTCTCAAATTTTTGCAGATAAAGGAGCAGAAACACTTGTTTATAGTTCATGAGCTCACATTATTCAATAATCAGAGGGGCAATTACAAAGACAACATTTGTCACTTTTTCTTTCTTTAATATCATATAACAACACAACAACATAAAGAGAGGCGACACTGATGTAAAAAGGCTTTCACTTACCAGGCTGGCTTTAATCTCTAATGAGGAAATCAAGCAATTGAGCACCCCAAGAGGGGTGAAGCATTCCAGGAATCACCAGACTATACCCATGACGAGCCCATTACTCCAAAGTGCAAGCCAATGCAAACAAGAAGTTGAAGAGCATTGGTAATTAAAGCGGAATGAACAATGTCGATGAAGACATGTCCATATTAAGTTGTTCACAAAAGAAAACCGGTATTCATGAGGGAAACATAGGAAGAGAGTTCAAGAGAGAATTAGAGGGAGGGAGGGCAGGAAAATGAGAACAATTAAACTTAACAGGCCATATAGGTATAATTGTTGTAGTACAAGGGTTTTGAATGAGAAACAAGCAATAAATCCCTCCTTCACACTTCCATTCCATCCAATCTTCCAATTATCATCCTCCAAAAAAGATTTAAGCTAATAATCCTAATTCATGACATCCCTTGCTCAATAAAACCCTCGCTCACATCTCAATAAAGGGTGTCCACGGACCATATTCTTTGTCCAATGAGTTTTGGTCACGTCTCAAATGAATTCAAAGGCATATTCAAAGATATTCTGACTTTCAGTACTAAATGTATGCGGATTTCCAACACTAATAGCTGAAACTACTAAAATAGCAATTATAAACCAGGAAATAAGAAGCACAAAGGGCTTGGACTTGTAAACCACTCTTTGGTAAAATAAATGTTAACCTACTTCCACCCCGCTGTATCATAACCATTCTGAATAACGAATTCTTCAGTCAAGATAATCACAAACCCTAGCAATTTGATGAGTAATTGTACAAGAACTCGCCAATTTCGTAAACATCATTCATAATCGTCAATAACTTTATTGAAAAAATAATTACGCTAACAACAGACAGAACTTGAACCGATAAAACAAGAAAAATACAAAAAGCTAAAACAAGAAGCGGAATCATAACTCACAAAAATGAGATCAAACAGCGCAGCTTGATCAACAATGAGCCCAAGCACGGCTCGATCAACCCACACGAATTCAGCATCCCAAGTCTTGAGATCATCGCCGGAGACGGCCTCGATGTGCTTTTTGCAGTATTCTATCACCGTGGCCAAGATCTTACTTGTCACGTTCGGCAGAGGGATGTCGCTGGTAGCACATCCATCCTCGATCAAGTGCTTGATCGGCTGGGACTGAACCGCCACGACCTCGTCAATTTCAAAGGATACACCATCGGAGCTCCTCAAAGTAATTTTCTTGGAAGACATGAGCTCACAACAACGATTTTCCGAAGCGAATACGAAAACTCAAAAACCCCTACCGCGAACTTTCTCAGATTTTAATGGCCAACAAGGAAATGAATCGTTTATTTATGGAGCGATCTACGGAATTTTCTTTCCTTTTTTACCCTTACCAAATCCTCCTGACGGAGGCGGTTTCTTATATTCTTTTTTTTTTTTTTTTTGGTAAATTTTGTTTTCCATTTTCACTTTCTTTTTTAGTTTGTTTTGCTATTTCAGATCGAGGACGTAGTATGAACAAAGGAAAAAATCATCGCAAGGTATATCATGTGACAAGTGAAAACTGAAAAGTGAATACGTTAATCGAGGAACGCCAAGATGTGCGTGCAAAGGACGAGTCTGGACGGTAAAGCTAACCCACGGCCGCCGACGGGAAAGCGGTAACCCTTGAATCGTGCTGCGGTTGGCGTGCCTCGCATGGACCATCGCTATATATTAATACAAAAAGGGGGCAAAAAAAGCTCTTGCATTAAAAAAAAACTCAAATATTATTACAACATCAAAAGTATTTTTTACATATTTACATATATTATCTCAAAAAAAATCAAATAAATTAAGACCTCACATTTTGTCCCAAAAAAATAAAAATTCACATAAAATAATTAAAAAATATTTGTAAGAAAAAGGGAGAGTATTAAACTCAATAATTAAATATAAAGTATTGTAAAAAAGAATATTTCTTTTTTTAAAAAATACCATATATGTCTTTAATTTCAAATTTTATGGCACATTTTTGAAATTATATAGTCAAAATTATTGCCAAATTTTTTTATCTCTTTATCGACCGTCATATTTGTTAAACTTTTTGAGCAGATATTGAACAACAACCAAGTAATTTAAGGGATAAAATTGGAGGGGTACAAATATAGATAGATTGCAGTATAGAGTATTGAATATTGATAAGCAATAGCAATATTATTTTATATTATTACTTGGATTATAAGTTTAGTTTTTGGAATATTCCAGCTCCAATTCCAATAAAAGCCCGTGGTCATAAATATATTAATAAATTATTATAAAATTTATGACACCTACCATCCAACAAAGCTAATGTCCAATTTTGCACGAGCCGTTTACAAATTGAGGTCAAAAAGGGAACAAAAAGGTGTATGACAAATACTAAAAGGGTCTCAATGCAAGTGTTCCAGAGAAGTAGAAAAGGTTTATTCAAAAAATAAAAAACAAAAAACAAGAACAAGAAGAGGGTCTTCCAAACATGACAGATCATAAGCCGTCCGATTACATTAGGGGTAGATACACTTGACACTTGTCCCATGGCAACTTATAATGAAGAAATTGCATCACCTTGCACGCCTACTTTATACTAGTAGCATTATATATAGAACCAAACATCATTGTGCTCGTTTGGAAGAGCTTATTTTTGGGCAATAAGTGCTTATAATTCATGGTGTACATATACATAACCAAAAAGTTACTATCAAAAGCATCTACATTCATATACTCCTTGTTTTTAGCTTGGATTTGGATTTTTGCAAGTTTTGACTATGTGTCCAGCCTCATTGCATCTCCCATAATGATACAGCTTCTTGTTTTGAAACCGAGATTCCCTTCTTTTTCTTTTCGGTCTCGCTGGCGACCTTGTAGTTATTGGAGGGTCTAAGAATGTCTGTGTCAGCATATGTGTGACCGTCGGAGACTTAGCCCATGGACAATCGTGAGTTGCGACTGGCCTCATGGTATTTGCATATATTTTTCCCTGCGCTTCTAGTTTCAACCAGTCATCTACAAATGTGTACACATTACCACTAAGTAGCTTAATAGCTGCACATGCATGGGCGCAAGGTACTCCACTCATTTGCCATGCTGACATATGCATTTTCTTTCCCCAAGATCTACATCACATAAATTATGGCATCCCAACATCTACTTCGAACCGAAAACTAATTGTCTCCATAATATGCTGCTTCCATATTTTTAGCATGTTTAACTTGTTGCAGTAATTTTTCTTCAACATTGGGTCCCACTCCATTTTTCCAATTGGCCATAGACATCTTGCTTGCAAGCAATTTTCATGCCAATTTCTCTCAATGCTCATGAATTAAAACTGACATGGTGTGCTTCCTCTCTATCAACATCCATGCATTAAACGACTCTGCAAGATTACTGGTTATGTTATCCCACCTTTTAAAAGGAAACTTGCTTAGAGCCCATTTGTCAACATCCCCAAGAGTCTCCACCCAATCTGTCAGTTATGGATTGAACAATCTTAATTTTCCCATACACTAGTGAAGTCTTCATCCAACCTTGCATACGCAATTGCATCAAGAAGATGGAGTGCATTCTCCTTGCTATTCCCTGATATTCATGTCCGACCTTTATTGATTCTTAGGAACTCAGCACTATAATTTTCCTTCAAATGGCGGTAGCAAAAAACATGTCTCTCACTGCTAAATATTTCTTTTACAACATCAATAATCGCATTATTTCGATATGACACAATTGTTATCAACATTGAGCCTGTTATGTCTTTCACGTTCAATAGAAACCAAGACCATCCATCATATGTCTCACTGCTAACAATGGCATATGCTAGGGGAAATATCTGGTTGTCTGCATCGTATACACTCGTATACACTAGCTAACAACATTGTTCCCTTATAAGGGCCACTTAGATGACAACCATCTACATAAAGTATGGGTCCACAACCACCTAGAAACCCTTTAACCGAACAACCATAAGCAATGAATACCCTCTGAAATCTATTGTTAGATGAGCCTTACCATTTTACAACTGTGTCCGGATCACTCTCGATCAGTTTGTCACATATCCAAGGAATTACCATGTAAGAGTCTTCTACTCGACCATGTAATTCCCTTAATGCTCTTTCTTTTACCCTATATGCTTGACGGTAGTTCAGTCGCACCCCATACTCTCTGTACATGTCTGATTGAATTACATTAACAGTCTTGTCAATATTGTACCTCAAACCATCCATTACGATTGATGATATTAAGCTCAACCTGTATGGATGCTAAACTATTATGCTATCTTGTGCTTGGTAAATGTGTTCACTTTTGAGTGTTCTAATGGTTATAAACTTTGTATCTTGATGTTCTCCTGATGAATATGCACCCGTGTACCAAGGACAACCATCAAACTTGCACTTCACAATTGTCTTGTGTTGATTGTTCTTGTCAAATTGGTATGAAAACTTGTGTGCAATGCTATATTTGTATAACATTTGACAAAGGCTCACAGCATTCGAAAAAATCTGTCGTGCTCCAATAATCAAATCCTTCCATTTTCCATGATTCATTTATGGTATGGGTGTTGGCACCATTTGCGTAGAACAAGTCAATGATGGGATCATTTGACTTTCATTTAACAAACCATGTGGGGACGTACACATTCCTTCTTTACCTCTAAACAAATGATCAATTCTGCAAGAAATGACAAGTTAGAGTGCTCTTGCACATACTAACGTTGGGAAAAAAATACTTTTCTTAGGACAACTCGACTTACACTTCTTGGTCTTCCATTTGACCATTCATTGTTGGTTCTGTATTGTCATTATCACCATCCTCTTCAATATACACATGACCATATTGTTCATTAAATTTGATTAAATGATCCACCCCTTCATCATCTACAAAATCCACAAATGTTGATGTATCAAGGGTAACTTTGAACTTCATTTGGATTTCATTACTTTCTTTTCCCGTTATGGATGATATAATTCTTCGAAACTTCTCATATGTTGTGCCTTCCTTTACGCATTTTGTTCTTATCAAATCACCAACATATTGCATTTCATCTTCTTCACCATTTAAAAATCCCCCCCACATGAAAGAAACAGAATAAATTCTTCCTCGAACTAGTTCCCATCTTTAATGAAAATCTGTAACACAAACTTTGTATTAACAACTTCCATAGCAAAATTTACAACTACATATGCACATATTAACAACACGTTTTTTATCATCATATCAGCATTTTCTAATAACACAAACCACACTAACATTCAATCAGACTCACTTAAAACAAGGTCAAACCTCTGTTTGCTTCCCCAAAAACAGAGCATTCCCTCTATTACATTGCCCAAAAACAGAGCACATGTTCAGTATTAATAACTACAACTGTCATATTAACAACTACAACTGCACAAATTTACAACATTTTTTTGTTTTCATTTCAGCGTTTCACATCAAAGAACCACAATTACATTCACCATTCCCACTTAAAACACAGCAGCTCCTCTATAACCTTACCCCAAAAACATAGCACTCTAACATAAACACAACCCACCCAAGGTGAAACCCTAACTTCAATGGTCAAGATCATATGTGTAGCAAATTCTTAGCATTTCTTGTCTACCACCTACCATTTACTCCATTATTAAGCCCAAACTCCAACCTTTGATCAACCTCTCAATCTTAATCCAACCAACTTTCACACAGAAAAAAAAATTTCAATTCACTGATGTACCTCAGTACCCGTAGATGGGTAATGCAAAAAAAGACGTTCCCAAGTCCATTAACACCACGCTGTATCCCTTCAATGGTGCACCTCCAACGCGCATCGTCCGTCCATTTTTCTCTTTCTCCTTAATCACAAAAGCACCCCTCTCTCCTCTCCTCCTGTACCTTTTCTGTAGTTATTTCAATGGGGGAAATTGTGTAAATGGATATTAGGAAATAATGTCAGAAAAGTTCCTGACCATTGACTTTTCAAAGGGACTTTTGTGGTGTTTATTCTGTTGCTTGGGACCTAGGTGTCATTTTCCCTTAAATATGTCGCTGTACCAAAGATCAGGTGGCTCAATAAAAACGATGAAGAGGAACCCTATGGCAGCTTTTGGAGGCAAAAATGCTCTTTTTTGTTTTTTCCTTTCACTATTTTGATGTGTAAAAGAAAATAGACAGTGTGAGAAAGCAAGGAAGGGACGTTATGCTCATGTGTTAATAAGAAATCCATACGGTAATTTTTTATTGAGGAACTAGATATTCAGTATATCCCATTTCAAAATATCTAATGCTAATATTATTTATTTTTCAACTCATGATAAAGGGAAAATCGCTGGTAAATACTAAATAAGCAAATTAATTGCTCTTTGCCACCAACACATATGGGATACCTAATTGTCATTAAAATTGAACTTAAAAAGACTAAAAAGCCCTTAGTTTGACGACAACATTTTAGGCAGGAGGGAGGTAGGAGAAAAGGCAGAGGAACTCGGTGTTTGAGTACAGTGTAGCAGATCCAATCTTCGTCAAACAAGCCTTCCATACTCCTTCGGACGCCGTCCACCATTGTCTGCCGTCTGTGGTTGTTCTCAGGCAAGCAGTGAAGAAGGTCGGAATCCTAGGGATTTTTCTACTCCCAAAATCTGGTGAGAATGATTTGCTCAGTTTGCCTTTGCATCTCGATTTTAATTTGTTCCCCGCGTCATCAGGTTGTTCTTGCATTCCACACTCCTTCAGACGCCGTCCACCATTGTCTGCCGTCTGTGGTTGTTCTCGAGCAAGTAGTGAAGAAGCTTGGAATCCTAGGGATTTTCCTACTCCCAAAATCCGGTGAGATAATTTAAAATGCCTCACTTACTAGCAATGTTCATGCTTATATGGTGCTTTCTAAAATAAATCAACAGGATGGGGCTTTTGAATTTAATATGGTTTAGTGGAAGAATTTTCCTTTATAAAGAAGTGAGTTTCAGAGTTAGTAGAGCTCTCTAAAGAGATAAAATTCAGTTGAAACTATGTTGAGTTTCTTGTCTTGAACCCTTTCAAAATGTAATTGGAGTAGGCTTATTATAATTGGAGTATATTTAGATGTCATGGACTGTTTGAACTCTACTGTACTTTGTTTTCCTTTTATGCTTCGTGATATATCATTAAGAACCTTCAAATCAACCCATGACAAATACTCTTAAGACTGTGGTTCACTGTGCTGGATGACAAAATCAGGATTTGTGCATGAAGTTTATTCTTTGTTCATATGGTGCTTCTCTGTTGCAACTTAATATGGATTCTGAATAACCTATCTTTTTCTGCAAAGCATGTCAATTCAAAACTTGTTGGTATGTAATAGACATTTGGCAAGTGTTTCTATTCTCCTTCTTGTTTGAACTCATTTTGGTGTTTGCTCATATGTTTCTGGGATCTTTGTATAACTATATTGCATGATAGTTTCACAATTTCAGAAATATCATTGTGCACTTTTGGCCACTTTTTCTAACAGCATTGTCTTTTATTGCTGCTTACACTTTCAAAGTTTTTTATGCTGGTTTTTAACAAGTTCTGCAATTAAATATGTCGTATCTTAGCCAAATATTTTTATATTTCCCCAATGGTGTAGAACATTTATTTTCAACTTATCAATTAGTTGCTAACTGTGTACAACATATATTGTTTAGGAAATTCTGCTGTTTGGGAATTACTGCATATTGCACATTGAAATAGATTGATAAGCAGAGTTTTTTGATAATCAGATTGTGATTATGTGTTTGCACCTGTGGTATGGGATAATCATTGGTTTTGTTATGTGTTTGTGAAGAAAGAATTAACGGTATATTTACTTGATTCATTGCTGCCCAACTACAATTCTCCAAGTGGCGCATATGCACTACATGAGCTGCTCGATAAAGGACACAAAGTGGTATTGAAACTTGCATCTAATCAAAGTGTGCAATTGTTTTATTGTCATGCACAAACTTACTGGCTCTCAACTTTGCAATTTGTCAGAGCAAACATTTTTATGATTTACTCGCACACCAGAATCATGATCTCTATGGACACAAGCCTGCATTTGATTTTAGATTTGGTGTTGTTCAACAGCAGAGCAATGTGTGAGTTAGTGAAATTGTTGGATACTCTTGTATGTATAGATGTATCCATTGTATGTTAAGGTTTTGCTATTTATTTCTGTCTAGATGGGACTGTGGCATGTATGTGATATCGTGGCTGCAAATGTGGGAAAATATTAGAAGGCCTGAGTGGAACAATTTCACAATGCCTGATGTGAGTAAATTTTTACTTTACATGTTACAATATGATTGGATCTAACTTAAAACTTTTATGTTCAGGAAGACATCGATCAAAAGAGGGTGGATGTGGTGTGGTGGCTAGTTACCTATGTGAAGAACAAACATCGGGAATGGATAATGTATAACATTGAAGTTTAGAGATATAAGAAGAAGACAAAGCGTCATTAATGCTTTAACTACTTTAACTAGGGACGTTTGTATTTCGTTTTGCAACAAACTAAACTGTCTGTATATATATGACTTTGTTAAACATTAGATCAGCCAAATGTCGATAAAGTTTGACATACATGCACAACATGTTCCTTGTGTGCAAAACACGATCTTCCGTTTTGTGTATTTGATATTCCATTCTGTGCAATTGAGCTTCCATATTGTGTAGTTGATCTTCCGTTTTGTGCAATGATCTTCCATGTTGTGCAATTACTCTTCCATGACGTGCAATTGATCTTCCATGATGTGCAATTGAGTTTCCGTTTTGTGCAATTACGCTCCCATGATGTGCAAAGTATGATCCATTGTGCCAATGATCTTGCATTGTCATTACTCCAAAGTGCAAGCCAATGCAAACAAGAAGTTGAAGAGCATTGGTAATTAAAGCGAAATGAACAATGTCGATGAAGACATGTCCATATTAAGTTGTTCACAAAAGAAAACCGGTATTCATGAGGGAAACATAGAACGAGAGTTCAAGAGAGAATTATAGGGAGGGAGGGAGGGCAGGAAAATGAGAACGATTAAACTTAACAGGCCATATAGGTATAATTGTTGTAGCACTAGGGTTTTGAATGAGAAACAAGCAATAAATCCCTCCTTCACACTTCCATTCCATCCAATCTTCCAATTATCATCCTCTAAAAAAAACTTAAGCTAAAATAATCCTAATTCATGACATCCCTTGCTCAATAAAACCCTCGCTCACATCTCAATAAACGGTATCCATGGACCATATTCTTTGTCCAATAAGTTTTGGTCAAGTCTTAAATGAATTCAAAGGCATATTCAAAGATATTCTGACTTTCAGTACTAAATGTATGCGGATTTCCAATAGTTATAGCTGAAACTACTAAAATAGCAATTATAAACCAGGAAATAAGAAGCACAAAAGGGCTTGGACTTGTGAACCACTATTTGGTAAAATAAATATTAACCTACTTCCACCCCACCGTATCATAACTATTCTGAATACTGAATTCTTCAGTCAAGATAATCACAAACCCTAGCAATTTGATGAGTAATTGTACAAGAACTCGCCAATTTCGTAAAAATCATTCACAATCGTCAATAACTTTATTGAAAAAAATAATTACGCTAACAACGGACAGAACTTGAACCGATAAAACAAGAAAAATACAAAAAGCTAAAACAAGTGGAATTATAATTGTTAAAAGTCAGATGTGGTAGCCTTAGCATTATATTATTGACTTCATACTTCATTTCCATTCATACTTCATTTCCCCTTCTGTCTCTCCGTTGATTGCTCTGTTTCACTGTGTCACCTACCCTATTTTTCCCTATATAAGTCTCATGTAATCTACATTTCATATATGAATAAAGATTAAGCTCCATGAGCTCATATGGTATCAGAGCTACTGGTTTGACCTTCAGTTCTCTGCCCAAAATGAGGCAGAACCAGTGGCGACAGTGAGGCTGAGAGAGAAAGAGAGAGCACAGCGTCAGCACCCTCTTGTGCTACTGACCGAGAGAGCGTGTGGTTACACCGCCTACTCCAGGGTGATCGGAACACGCAGATCGGCGTTTCCCAGAAGTCCGGTCACCATCTGACCGGTGAGTGACTCACACGCACCTCCATAGTCTTGGCACGTTAACCCACGCGCCGGCAACATCCCAGATTTCGGCAGTGCGTGAACCCCACGTGCCGGCGAGTTCAAAACCATCAGACGCCTCTAGATCAATTTTTCACCAGATTTTATGAATCCCTTGCAATTTCCTCCCTTGTTTGGATCCATTCCAACAGCTTTTATGTTGGGAACCAATGGTCACAATCAAACCACAACCTCCACTTCTAGTACTACTACTTCCTCTCTGTCTTCTCCTGTACCTTCCATAAACACCACTCTACCAGAATTCCCAGAAAATCAGATTATGGTCATTAACCATAAACTCAATGGGAAAAACTACCTTCAATGGTCTCAAAGTGTGTTGGGATACATTCATGGAAGGAGAAAAGAAAAATATATTAATGGAGAAGCCCCTCAACCAGCTCCTGATGATCCAAGTTTCGACACATGGTTTGCAGAAAATAATCAAGTTATGACTTGGTTATCCAACTCTATAACAGTGGATATTAGCGAATGATATCTTTTAGCCAACACGGCCAAGGAGATATGGGATGCAGCAAAAAGGACATACTCATCACTAGACGATATTGCAGCCTTGATCCATTTGAAACGTCAACTCCGAGACTTGAGACAAGGAAATATGTCGGTGACTAAGTACTATAATGCTTTGCTGAAACTTTGGCAACAACAGGATCTATTTGAGGTACATCCATGGAAAGTTGTCAAGGATGCTCAATTGTATAGGAAAATACTGGAAGAAGGAAGAATTCATAATTTTCTTCTTGGACTCAACGATTCCTTTGAAGACATAAGAGGAAGAATTATGGGTTTAAAACCCCTACCACATCTATTTGATGTAGTTAATCATATGCAGTTTGAAGAAAGCAGAAAACTCCTCAGTCAAAGCAGCTAGAAGTACATTGAGGGCTCAGCTCTGGCGATGAAAGGGCCACAAGATAAAAGGAAAAACACTAAATGGTACAATTACTGTAAGAAGAAAGGCCACATAAAGGAAGAATGCTGGAAACTCCATGGCAAGCCTTCAACTGGAAAACAACATGCCCAACAAAGTCACCTCACTACCACTGAACAGAAAGTGAAAGATGTCGACTACCTAAGCCAGGAAGAATTACAGATGCTTCGCCAGATGCTTAACAATCAAAATAAGTCAAACTCTGTTCCTGGTATGAATCTTGTAGAATCAGGTAATTCCGGCGTACCCCTTAATGCTGTAGTGACTAGTGAAGATACTTGGATTATTGACTCCGGAGCTACAGATCACATGACCGGTAACAAAACTTTAGTCCAAAACCTTAAATTCTGTAATGAACACCTCAAAGTAAAAGTAGCTAATGGTGTATTCACCAAGGTTGAGGGCATTGGCACCATCACATTATCTGATCACTTGAAAATACAAAATGTTTTATATGTGCCTGCTCTCACTTGTAACCTCATATCTGTAAGCAAATTAACTAGAGGTCAAATATACCGAGTTATCTTTGATGATAATCTTTGCATTTTTTAGGATTTAAAAACGAGGAGGATGATTGGAACTTCTAGAGAATGGGATGGACTGTTCTACCTTGAAGGATCAAACTTGAAGAACACGTGAAAGGCAAGAAGGGCACTGGTTAGCTCCAATTCTCAAAATCATGAAGCATACTTGTGGCACTGTCACTCAGGCCACCCTAGTTTTGATTATATGAAACATGTGTTTCCAAATTTATTCAATAAAAATTCAATTCCTTTTCATTGTGAAACTTGCCAACTTGCAAAACAAACTAGATCTTCATATCCCAAACAGCCTTATACACCTTCCTCACCATTCACATTAATTCATAGTGACATTTGGGGTCCTGCACGAACAAAAACCCTCAACAATGCTAGATGGTTTGTTACTTTTATAGATGATCACAGCAGAACCACATGGGTTTATTTAATGAAAGACAAATCCAAAGTCGCCAAAGTATTTCAAAACTTCTATACCTTTGTGCGAACCCAATTCAATGCTCATATTAAGGTACTGCGAAGTGATAATGGCAAGGAATACATGAGCAACACCTTTAAAGAATTTCTTGATCAGCAAGGAATTCATCACCAAACTTCCTGCCCTTACACCCCTCAACAAAATGGAGTGGCTGAATGAAAGAACCATCATCTGTTAGAAGTAACCCGAACCATACTAATGGAATGAAATGTTCCTACCATTTTTTGGGGTGATGCTGTACTAACCGTAGCATATCTCATTAACCGTATGCCATCCAAAGTTCTCAATTACTCCACTTCTATCCGAAAACTCCTTGAACACTTTCCATATTGCCCACTAATCAATTCATTACCACCAAAGGTGTTTGGTTATGTTGTCTTTGTTCACAAAAACGATGGCAACAAATTTGCTGCTCAAGCTGACAAATGTATCTTTCTTGGCTACTCTCCGACTCAAAAAGGGTACAAATGCTATTGTCTTACGTCCAGAAAACTTATTGTCTCCCGAGATACAGTCTTCTCAGAAGACGAAGCGTATTATCCCAAAGTATCCATTCAGGGGGAGCACTCTGATATTGAATGGTTAATCCTGAACAAACCTGAACCACCACCACCACAACCTAATCTTATACCCATCATTGACTCACTACCTTCCATAAGCCAACCTAGTCTTATCCAAGTTGATCATGAATCTGAATGTCTTCCACCTCAACCTGAACTGACACATAATGAATTGGAAACAAATGTTGAGATCAATTCAGGGATAGATACTGAACAGCAACGAGATGAATAGTCCAGACTACAAATTCAAGATGAATCGAACACTGGTAGAACCATCTCTCCCATTCAAAGGAATGACAATGACTCCAATTCGGGATTAAATCGTGAAGAACTAAATTGGCTTATTGCATTGAGAAAAGGGGTAAGATCTTGTACTCAGCATCCAATTCAACGTTTTGTCTCATATAGTAACCTATCTACAAAAATGCAAAGCTTTGTTGTAAACAGTGCACAGATTAAAATCTCAAACATGTTTCAACAAGCTATAGTTGATCCGAATTGGAAGCAAGCTGCAGAAGATGAGTTGAGGACACTCAAGGATAATAAAACGTGGGAGATTACAACTCTTCCCAAAGGGAATAAACCAGTAGGATGCAAGTGGATCTTCAACCTAAAATTCAATCCTGATGGTAGTATCAATAAATACAAGGCAAGACTTGTTGCAAAGGGATATACCAAGACATATGGAGTTGATTATCAGGAGACATTTGCTCCAGTAGCCAAGCTTAATACCATCCAAGTTCTATTATCAATTGCAGCCAACTTGGATTGGTCGTTGCACCAACTGAACGTGAAGAATGCTTTTTTGAATGGAAACTTGGAAGAAGTTTACATGGAGATTCCAGATGAAATTCTAGCTCCTAACAACTCTGTATATAAACTCAACAAGTCATTGTACGAACTTAAGCAATCTCCTAGAGCGTGGTTCGGTAGATTCACCAAAACGGTGAAAGGACTTGGGTATACTTAAGGACAAGCAGATGACACGTTGTTCATCAAACATGTTAATGGCTTAGTTACTATCTTGATAGTCTATGTTGATGACATAGTCATTATAGGAAATGATGAACAATCCATTACTCAACTAAAACAGGACTTGTCAACTGAATTCCAAGTGAAAGATCTTGGACAAATGAGGTATTTCCTGGGCATGGAAGTGGCAAGAACTAAAACAGGCATCAACGTATCCCAGTGGAAGTATACACTAGATCTGTTGCATGAAACATGAATGTTAGGGGCACAACCTGAAGGAACACCGATGGAAGAAGGTTGTCACTTAGAAATCAAACCAAATGGTGTTCCAGTCAACCCAGAACTGTACAGAAGACTTGTCGGGAAACTCATATATTTGACCCACACACGTCCAGACATTAGCTATGCAGTTGGAATAGCAAGTCAATTCATGCACCAGCCACAAGAAGAACAAATGGCGGCTGTGTACAGAATCCTAAGCTATTTGAAGTTTAATCCTGGAAGAGAGATCTTCTTTAAGAAAAGCACTATCAGAAATATTGAGATCTACACTGATTCAGATCATGCAAAAGACAAGGAAACTATAAGATCAGTCTCCGGATACTGCACATATGTGTGGGGAAATCTGGTTACATGGAGAAGCAGAAACAGACTGTGGTGTCAACAAGTAGTGCGGAAGCAGAACTGAGAGCTGTTAACAATGGAGTACGTGAAGGAATTTGGGTCATCAGATTACTGAAGGAGTTGAGGATTTCACATGAGGGACCAATACAAGTTTGGTGTGACAACAAGGCCAGCATTGAAATGGTCAAGAACCCAGTTTATCATGATAGGACAAAACATGTTGAGATAGACAGACACTTCATTAAAGAAAAGATTGAAGGAGGTATCATGAATCTATCCTACATCAGATCTGAAAACCAAATTACAGATGTTAGGACAAAACCACTAAGCAGACCTAAATTTGAAAGATTTCGGTGCAAGCCGGGAATGATTGACATATATTCTCCAGCTTGAGGGGGAGTGTTAAAAGTTAGATGTGGTAGTCTTAACATTATATTATTGACTTCATACTTCATTTCCATTCATACTTCATTTCCCCTTCTGTCTCTCCGTTGATTACTCTGTTTCACTGTGTCACATACCCTGTTTTTCCTTATATAAGTCTCATATAATCTACATTTCATATATGAATAAAGATTAAGCTCCATGAGCTAATAATAACTCACTGAAATGACACCAAAGAGCGCAGCTTGATCATAAGTGAGCTCAAGCAGCACGAATTCAGCCTCCCAATTCTTGAGATCTTCATCGGAGTGCCTTTTCACCACGCGCTTTGTGTAGTATTCGATCACCGTTTCCAAGATCTTACTTGTCACGTTCGGTAGAGGGATCTTGCCGGTAGAACGAAAGTCCTCGATCGCGTGGTTGATCACCTGCAACTCAACCGCCGCGAGCGTGTCAATTTCAAATAATTTACCATCGGAGCTCAATAAAGTAATTTTCTCGAAAGACATGATCTTTTTTTGGTTGAAGGAAGACACAATCTCACATCAACGATTTTTCGAAGCAAACACAAAAACTCAAAAGCCGCTAACTCAAAACCCTAGCTTTCCGAGATCGTATATGTAATATAATATGTTCATCCCAGTGAACCTAGGTTCTTAAATGTGGCGGCTTTTTAGTGTCTTGAGCGGATTAATTTCCAAATAAAAATAAGGGAAGACGGTCTAAAAATACCTTTAAAACAAATTAATTGTTGAATGTTACCAAACGTGCGATTTTTTGTAGGGAAAATCCCTGTAAAATACGCTAGAAATAGGGTATTCCCTATTTGGTATATTGAAAACCCAAATCCCTGATTAGTCTTATTGTAGGAATCAGGGATTTTAAAATTCAGTGGAAAAGACTCAACTAGCCCTGGAGAAAAGACTGATGAGGTGCATGCGCGGGAAAGAAAAGAAGGCATATGGGGAGTCATAAATGATTTAAGTTTCAGTTCTAAATAACCTTGAGCATTTCGATCTTGTGGACCGTGTGGTAGGGCAGAGTGAAGGGGGCGAAAACACTGAAGGCGGAGGGGACGAGGGAACTTCTGGTCACGATCGGTGGCGGAGTTCGGTCGCTGACGGTGGGGGGTTGTCGGCGAGCGAACGGCAGGTTCTTCGGTGGGGGGGCTCTGTTGGCCAGGAACGGGAGGTTCTTCGGTGGTTTTTGGCTGGGGTTTTTAGAGTTGAGAACGGTGGTTCGGTGACGTTCTACGGTGGTTTTCAGAGTTGAGAGCGGTGGGTTCTGTGAGAGGCTTGCGGCGGCGTTATACGGAGTTTGAGCGTCGTCGAGAGTTGTGGGGTGCGTGGAGACGGTCGATGGCAGTAAGTTGGCATTTTTTTTTCAAATTTTTGGTTCATATAATAATTGGAAAATGCAATATGAAGACGTGCTTATTTGCTATCATGTGTTGCCTTTTACTGTTTGTGATTGTCTCTGGTGGTGCTGGTTTCAATTGGTGAACAATAATGTGATGAACTTGTTTCCTGTCGTATATTTCCCTTTTCCCGCATTGAGAACATCCTGTATGTAATGGGTGAAGGGATTGTAATGACCTGGGTTTTCTATCAAATTCTTGATATATGTCTTTGTCTGATGTGTATATGGAGAGGGAAGTAGGAATGGTAAGTGTTTGACTCTTCTTTTGTTGTACAGTAACTACACCTAGTTAAAAAATAACAACTGTGGCATAAATTTAACAAGTGTTTTTTAACATTGAGAAAGACATGCCCAGGGGTAGTTGCGAGAGTACGAAGTTGGGGGGCCATTAACAACTAAGGTTTCAACAATAACAACACCATGTAAGAAAATAACAACCGATTATCCTTGTTTAACAACGACTGATGTGGAAAACGAAAACATGGCCAGTGGAACTTGGGAGACTAACAAGTAGGGGGAGGAGCACTAACTTAAGTTTCTACAGTAACATCTACATGTTTAAAAATAACAACCTTTCGTTCATGTTTAACAACTGCTGTCTGCTGATTTGAAAAACCAAGGAATGGCAGGGAAACTTCTGACACTCACAAGTTGGGGGGCCAATTAACAACTTAAGATTCTATAGATACAACACAACGTTAAGAAATAACACCAATCCATTCTTGTTTAACAACTTATGACTGGAAAAACCAAAACATGGCCAGTGAAACTTATGAGAACAACAAGATGGGGGGGAATAACAAGTTCAGGCTCTACAGTAACGACACAACTGTGAAAAATAACAACTTTTCATTCTTGTTTGAGGTTGAAAAAACCAAAACATGGATATTTTTTTACCAATCAGTTATAGAGGTTGAAGTTTGTATAACTCTGTTTTGTAGAAGAAGATGGTGGTTCAACAAGGGGAGGAGGGGGCTAAAGAGGGGCAAAACAAAAGTGAAGAAGGGCATATGGTGGTTAAAGAAGGGGAAAAGGTAGTGGAAAAAGGGCAGAACTTAGACGAACAAGGGAAGAAGGTGTTGCATAAGGGGGATACATGTAAGGCCTTAAACAATAGGTTGCAGTTGTTTAGAATTGAGTTTTTTAAGAAATTTAAGCCACAGAAATCTGACAAATGTGTTGTGCACAATGATTAGGTCCTAAAAGCATGGAGAGCATTGAGTGACCAAGAGAGGAAGGAATATTGTGAGAAGTCTAAATACATTAAGAAACCTAAGAAAGAAAGACAAGAGAAGAAGAGTGCAAAGAGGAAAGTAGCTTTTATCACTCGTTGCTCAATTTGGCAATTCAAGCAATTAGTTGACTTCATAAATAAAGATGAAAGTTTAAAGGAAAGGGTGAAGAGATTAGGATTCAGCAAGCTGCTAGAGGTTGGAGGTTGCAAGAAACTGCCAAAAGATCTTATTGTGTCAATGCTTCGCTCATATGATCCAGCAACACACAAATTCCGAATCAGGGGCAAGACACGTGAAATTTCTGCATTAGATGTGAAGTAGTTACTTGGGCTTCCCCACTGTGGGGATATGGTGAGGACTAAGGTGGATGATGATGACCTGGTTTATACAAAGTTACAGAGTGAATATTCAAAACGCCTATACAGTAACATTGTAGAGGCTATTGTAAACGGCAGTGACAATGAAAATTTTGAGTTCCTTTTTATGTTGTACACACTTGGAATCTTTCTAGCTCCCACTGCAAGCCCAAAGGTTAGTGAGCGATTACTGAAGGTGATGAGGTTGACAATGAAAGGATTTCAGAAATTTGATTGGGCGACCTTTATCATTAAGGACTTGTGGAAAGAGATGGAAGACTATGTAAGGGATGTGAGAAACAACAAGAGGGGCAACTCCAATGTAGGTGGATGCATGTACTTTTTGTTGGTATGTACTTACATTTACTTATGTTATGGTACGCTTTAAGTGGCAAGTATTTAAGTTATTGTTTTGCTATTTGTTTGGTAGATATTTTTTGGTGAGCACTTTGCAATGATGCCAACTGAGAAACATGAGTGTGTTGATGCTGTTAACTACTGGACTGAGGATCAATTAAAAACCATGGTTAAGTTAGAGAGGGACAGCAACATGGGCATAATATTTGGAGCAAGGGCATCTAAATTGAATGTTGTTGTAGAGGGAAATGTTGGAATTGATCATTTGGACCAGGTATTTGTTAATTTGTAAATGTTGTATGCATTAATACAAATGTGTGTGTAACAAGTTTTGATTTAATTTTTTGCTTCAGGACCTGAAGGATATTATAGACGGTTGACGAGTGTAATTGCAGAGGAGTTGATAAAGGTTCAAGTGATGAGAGGGGAACATAAAAAGGTTGGAAGAGAAGGAGTAGACCAACAAGAGGATGTTGTCAATGTTGAAGAAGAAGAGAATGATGGAAAAAATGAGCGGCACTTACATGAAAGTGACTCAGATAGTCAAAGACAAGGATCAAACATTGTGGAGGAGGAAGAGGTTACCAAGGATAATGTGTTACGAAGATCAACTAGGGTTAAAAGAGAAAAGAAAATCAAGTCCCCCTTTGTCATGCCTAAGGCCATATCGCGAAAGAAGATGGTGGTTGATGATAAGGAAAGATTTTTCACACTAATTTCTCAATATCCTCGACCCATTGATGGCTAAAAGTGAGTGATTTATGTATGTTTCATGATGTACTTGTAAGGAAGAGGACGTGCAATATTTTTCTTGCAACGTTGTATTGACTATTTATATAAAAAAAACTATTACAGGGAATTGGTTACATTGCAAGATGAATACGTCACTCGGGATGAGCTGTATTCTTTAGGTGGAATCCATAAGGTTAACAATCGGGTCAGTATTACCATGGCTTCAGGACTTTGTATTTTAAGTTTATGGGGATGACTTCATTACGTACTTGTGCATTTCAGGTGGTGTCCATTGTTTGTAAGGCATTGATGGCAGATCTGAAACTACATGGACCAGTGAAGAGGCATATTTTTTATGCTGACTTTATGGTAAGCAGGAAATAAATTATGGGTATTCATATGTTAGCTTATTGGGTACTGATATAAATTTTGTTGCAGATGCAAATTGTTGGCAAAGGAAAGAATTAGAGACCTTCAGATTACAAGGGCCAATTATTGCCTGATCGATTAGGGTACAATCTTGCAGATTGTGATTTGCTGTTAAGGCCTGTACTTGTCCGGGATCACTGGTTTTGTGTAGGCTTGGATCCAAAAACACGGAATTTCTATATTCTGGACTCAATGAAACCCATTGTTGACACCACCAAGAAAAGGAAGAAAAATAGTGCCTTAGAAGATCCACAATCATTGGCAGCAGAGACATGTGTAATGAACTTTATGCTTTAACATCGTGGATTTAAATTTCATTAGCAATTAAATTTCCCCAACTGAACCCAAATATTTGTGTTTTTTTTGTAGAGGGACAGATTTATTGATATAGTGGATTTCGTCAGTAACAATCGACATGGGAAGAAGCAACAGATAGACATCATTCGTGCTCAAGTACCTCAGCAAAATAATCTGTAAGAATTGACTGTTGTATTTTGTGTATATCACTGTTGTATCCATTTCCTTATTTTTTTGCTTATATGACTGCTATTTGGATTTCGTAGCCTTGATTGCGGTGTTCACGCCTTGATTTCGTTGTTCCATTGGAGTCCATCTGTAGTACTTGATTACACAGAGGTATCCACAATAGTTCATATGTATGTTGACTTTTGTATGGTTTCGAAAGTACAATAAATTGAACTATTGCTATTTGGGTCGTGTACAGGCTCAAGTCAAACAATATAGGAGGGACATTATATGGTGGCTGGTGAATCACCATCAAAATTCATCAAGACTCAATGCTCTGGAGCTTCTATCCCGGCAGCCAATCAAACGTCAACGTTTGACCCAATAGTTCTTTGCTTTATTTTAGACATCTACAGGGAAACTTTATGCAGTTGATGTTTTTTGACCTGGGATGTGTTCATTTGTAAGTTCCAATATTATCGTACTGCCCAGGGTACATGATTATAATGTAGAAGAGTGTACATGCCATGAGACATGTGTAACAACCCACTGTTAGAAAGTTCATATTTAACAACTTCAAGTTCTTGTTTTAAAACTTTTTTATCTTATTTGCCAACTTATGCAGGTTAACAAGGAGCGTTTCTATATTATCAACTATATGTAACGTGCTTCTCTTTTTGAACAACTTTCGCTTGTTGTAAACCAACTCAAAAAGTTCAAAAAAGGGTATGTTGAGGGTAGCTTCGAATAGAAAAAAGTGGGGTACCATTAGCAAATGTATGCACATTTTTGACAACTTTCTTATCTTCTTTGACAACTTTCGTATCTTCTTTAACAACTACAGGCACTTTTTTCACACCTTTGTTATCCTCATTGACCTCTGAAAAAATGGGGAAATAATAACTTCAATTCAGTATTAACTACTAATAACTACTAATAACGTCAGAAAAGTACTTGTCGTTGGAGTTCAACAAGTGGGGTATCTTTAACGGCGGAAGGTTCATATTTAACAACTACACACTCATTCTTCACAACTTTGTTATCTTCTTTGACCTCTGAAAAAATTAGTTGAAATAACAACTTCATCTTCACTATTAACAACTACGATTTCATTATTAACAACTGTCATATCTTGTTAAACAACTTCAAGAGTTCAGAAAAGTACATGGCATTGGTAGCGTGGGAGTTCAACAAGTGGGGGACCATTAACAACAGAAGGTTCATAGTTAACAACTACACTCTCATTTTTCACAACGTTTTTATCTTCTTTGACCTATCAAAAAAAGAGGTGAAATAACAACTTCAACTTCAGTATTAACAACTACGCTTCTATTATTAACAACTGTCGTATCTTGTTAAACAACTTCAAAAATTTACAACTGTACAGGTCCAGGGTAGCACAGATATGGACAGGGGAAATTCGGCCAAATTCTGTGCCACACAACACAGTGATAACATTAACATAATAGGATTATATGTGGCATAATTACATTAACCTTATATCATAATGTGCTGCATAATTACATAACTATATAAGATATACTCTTAAAGTTGTGACAGTGGATGTTTGATAATAATGACAAGGGAACATTAACATTGCACTTCACCATAATGTTTCCTTGTCATAACCAAAAAATGAAGACATATGCAGCAACCCCTTTCCCTAAAAAAGAACTATACATATTACTTCAATAGACTTGCTAACTATGAGCAGGATAAGTTCAGAAAATTTCTATTAGTATCAACTTGTTTACTTCAACATATTGCAGCTCCTTATATCTGCAGAATGCTTACTTCAAAAGCTAATTTTTACCAACTTCAGTTTGGATTTGGATTTGTGCATTTTCGTATAGTATGCCCCGCTTCATGGCATCTTGTACAATGGTAAATCTTCTTATTCTGGAATTGTGATTCACGCCTACTAGTTCTTGGCCTTCCAGCAAGTCTAGTTGTCCTAGGTGGCAGCAACAATGTCTGAGTAAACAGATGACCCAGCATATAGTTGTTTGGGTCTGGCTTGTCGATTGTCACAACTGGAGTCATGGAACGCTTATAAATCATTTGTTGGGCTGTTATTTTGTAGCATCCTTCCACATAGTCATAGATATTGCCATGGACATGCTTGATGGCTGCACAAGCATGAGCACAAGGGATCCCCGACATTTGCCATACTTTACATGTGCAACTACACAAACGAAGATCAACATTTAAGGATCCATATTTGGTATGGACACAAATCCTACCGCCTCCATAATTAACTGGTGACATATGTTCAGCATGACAAATATTTTCCTTCACTATGGACTCTATGTTGGGCCCAACACCATTTTTCCATTTCAGCATTGCCATACTCGATGCATACATCTTCTTGGCAACCTTCTCACGGTGTTCATGGATAAGTAGTGCGACATTGTGCTTTCTTTCCTTCACCAGCCACGCATTAAATGATTCGGCTATGTTGGTTGTAATCTTATCCCACCTTTGGAACGGAAACTTACTCAATGCCCACTTATCGATATCTCTATGGTGAATCAACCAATCAGCCATCTCTTTATAGGATTTGCGCATGTAATCCATTGCCTTCTCGAAATCTGCATCCAACCTTGCATATGCAACATTATCAAGCAACCGTAGTGCATCTTCCTTTGAGTGGCCACTTGGCTTCCTCTTGCCTCTATTTAATTTAAGCAATTCTGAACTGAAATTCTCCTTCACATGCCTATAACAATAAGCATGCCGTTCACTACCAAAATTTATTTGCACTGACCCTTTAATTGCATTGTGACGGTCTGACACTATTGTGAGTTTGATTGACCCAACTATTTGTTTAATCTTCTGTAAGAACCATGACCAATCCTCTAATGTCTCCCCCTTTACAATTGCTATTGCAAACGGCAAAATTTCATTGTCCGCATCATAACTAGAAGCTGAAAGCATTGTTCCCTTATATGGTCCGGAAAGTAGGTTCCATCAATGTATAGCACATGTCTTGCACCAGCCATGAATCCCTCAATACAACACCCATATGCAATAAATACTCTCTCAAACATGTTATTCCCACTTGCTTCCCACTCAGCAACAATTTTATCATCTGTTTCCTTCAATCGCTTACAAATCTAAGGTATTAACATATAAGATTGTTCTGGTCTACCTTGTATGTCTTCCATCGCTTTTTCCTTCGCCTTGTATGCTTGCTTGTATGTAAGGGTGACACCATATTCTGTCTGCAACATCTTCCTTATTTCATTGGGACGTTTGTTAATGTGATTTCTCACCTCATCAACTATAATGGAAGATGTCAAATTAGATCTTCCACCATGGGTCACCTTAAGATTATGTTGTGCACTATGATAATGTTCATCTTTGAATGTCGTCACATGTAGTATTGGAGTTGTTTTTCCGATAGCATTTGCTGCAACCCTCCAAGGACAACCTAAACTCCTATACTTTACTGAAATGCTATGCTTGCTATTTCTCACATATTCAAACTCAAACTTGTGTGCTATGCTGTACTTGTACAGAGCCTGCTTAAAAGCATCCGCGTGTGCAAATGTCTGCATCACTCCTGAAATTATCCCCCTCCATTTCGTGCAGTTCAACTCTGGGCTAGGTGTAGGTGCACTCTCTACTCCACAAAGTAGCTTATTAGATCCTCCAGCAATTTCAGTCGTCGTATACGAAGCAACACTTTCATAGTACCACGCTTCATCTTGGTTTTCCACACTGGTATGACAATCAACAGATCTTCCTTATGAGAGTCCCAAGGAATTTACATACCTGTAGTCAATTATAATAACAACTTTTGTTACTTAATAACCGACAACAGTTTCACAAATAACAACTATCATCCCTACAAAATTTGCACTTACGTTTGCGGCTCATCTGATATGTGGCATACATCATCATTTCCTTTTGCTTCTATATACACATGGCCGCTCCTTTCATTATATTCAAAAAGGTTTTCAACTTCACCATCATCATTTAAATCTATTAGTATGCTTTCATCAAACCTCACTGTATACTTCATCTCACACATGTTGCAATCAATACCAAGCCATGATGATATCATCAACCTCAAATCTCTAAGTGTTATCACCTCTTTCAGGCACTTCAACTTCACATAACCACCATTATATGTAATTTTACCTTCATCATTCCACACAAATTTTCCTCCAACATGGAAATAACAAAATAGTTCCTTCACAAATTTTGAGCCTTTGTTGCATGTCATTGTACATGCCTACAAGCAGAAAAAACAAAAACAGATAATTAATTAAACAAAGCCGGTTATCATTATATAGTTAAGTAATTTTGTCAGCCATTCTTTATGAAACACAGTAACTGCTCATTTCATCATCAAACAGGGGCAATTAACAACAAACGCCTATGTTTTAGCACCGTCATATTCACCATTAACAACATCGGCCACATATCATCACCCTATATCTATTAACAGCAACACGTTATATTTTACAGTATGTTTTAACGACTCTGTATTCTCATTTAACATCACAATTTATTTCAACTTATCCATCTCCATTATTAACAACACACCCTATCATCACCCTCCATGAACTATTAACAACAACACTATTCACTTTAACATCTCCATATTCATTATTAACAACACCCCTCACAGCATTACCCTCCATGTACCATTAACAATAACACGGTATCTTTTCACATCTCCTTCTTCACTGAAAACAACACCATCCCCCAACCAAAATGCCTCAAGTTTATCACTGCTCGCAGTAACTATTACGGTTCACAACAAAAAACCCACAATCTTCACCATTCCTACAGCCAAACTCAATGAAATCCACCGCACAACCATCAAGAATCTCCCATTACCTTCAAGCTGCAACCTTTCTCCATCTTCAACAAACGACCCCCTTACCCATAAAAGCAAGCATCCAAAACCAGAAATCCATCGCAACTATTCACAATCTCACAAGACGAAGATGGAAGATTCACAATACAACATCATTTCTACACTAGAAGAATTACTTACCGTTGGTTACCTCTGCTTTGTCTTCAGCTTTCAACCGTTCCTAAACTTACGTCTTTCTCGCGCCACTGTCCTTCCTTTCCTCTCATGCTTTTTTTCCCTTCCTTTCTTTCCCACTCTTATGCATTTCGGCCAGCATTTTTTTCAGGGCTAATTGAGTCTTTTCCACTAAATTTTAAAATCCTTGATTCCTACAACAAGACTAATCAGGGATTTGGATTTTCAATGTACCAAATAGGGAATACCCTATTTCCAGCGTATTTTACAGGGATTTTCCCTTTTTTATATGTGTAAATGATCTTCCATTATGTGTAAATAATCTTCCGTATGTGTAAAAAAATTTTATATAAATGTCTAAATAATCTTCCATTATGTGCAAAATATCTTTCATTTTGTGCAAAATATCTTCTGTTTATGTGCAACAGATATTCCAAAATAACATTCAGTAATTAATTTACTAAAAATGTATTTATTCACAATTCTCCCTAAAAAAATAAATCTAATTTTGTAAAATTAGTAACCAAAGATCTATTCTACCGGGAAAAAAAAATCGGGCATGTTTGGTATGAGGGATTTGGATGAGAGAGAAAATTTTTATGACTTGAATTTTGAAATATTAAAGAAGTGGAGTTAAAAGTTTGTAATTAATATTTTTAACTCTTATATTTCACGTCTTATCTATATTATAATTTTATAACCACGCTTCTCTAATTTTCTTAAATCCAACTCTTAAAAATTTTCCCTCCCCTCCCTCCCTCTATTTCCCTCCTGTCAAACAAACAGACCCCAAGTGCCCGATTGATTCACTGAATTGGAGGTAATGTAATAAAATGTAATGCAATGTAATAATGATTACATAATTTATTTGGTTCGTTATTAAGGAAAGATGATATATATATATATATAATGTTTGGTTGGATTACATCGAAAATGAGAATATATGGGAATAATATAGCATGGGATAAAATTACCCATGTTTTACACATATAATAATGTACACATTGGTTTCATGATAAATTTTTTAATTCTGTGCAATGTACATGTTGGGTTCATGGTAATTTTTTAATATTTAATGGTGAAAATATTATACTCATGTTAATTTTTTTAATATTTAATGATGGAAATATTATTTAATGATATATTTTAATATTTTTTTAAAGGTGGAATATAATTTTTTAATTTTTTAATGGGGAAAATTAAGTTTCTATATTATTAATATTTTTGAATATTTAATGGTGATAATTAAAATTATTTAATATTTAACAACATTTATGGGTGGGCACTTTGGTCAATTTAAAAAATTATAATGGCAATAATGTTATTTTCACTTGATTACAGGATGTCTGCATCCTCATTCATCAGTTCTAGCAGTGTAATCCTGATTACATCAAATAACGTAATCAGAATTACAAAATGTAATCCTATTTGCATTATATAAGCACAACCAAACGCTGTAATTACTCTATTACATTAGAATTACATGTAATCATCTTTCATATAATCGAACCAAACGGGCTATTAAAGTATACAAAGATCAATTATTTTATATTGGCGTTTAACTTTTTTATCCGAATTCCAATTCTTTTAATCTATGATCTATCAAAATATAATAATATTTTGAAAAATTTAAATATATAAAATTTTAGTTTTATGCCGAAAATATTGTTTAATGCAAGGTAATTAAACCCGGACCGGTCAGTGAACCGGTTGGGGTACTGGGTCAAGGGTCAGTGGGTCAGACCGGAGTCAAACCGGAGCTAAACCGGTACCAAACCGGTGAAAAATAGAATATTTTAGGCTTATAGTATGAAATTCTAAAGGATTTTTTTTTTAAAAAAAATAAAAAATTAAAAAAAAATGAAAAAAGTTGACCCGGACCGGGTCACCGAACCGGACCGGTTTAGTGCCCGGGTCGCCGGTTTCCGGGCCGGTTCGGCCGGGCCGGTCCGGGTTAGAGAACATTGGTTTAATGCTGTTGTCATTTCGTCTTAATAATAGGCTTAATAATTTGTAATAAAAAAAAGTAGCAAGAACAGTTGGCCGCCGAGGATTCCGATTATTGCTGGAGGATTCATTGCATTCTTGATATCAACCATGACAATACAATGTAAATATAATTCTTTTCGGAAACAATGTATACATAATTGCTTTCTTAATATATTTATAAATTAAATTTTTTTGAACCTCATTTATATTTTTTTTTCCGTGCATTTATAAATTAAATTTAGGTATATATCATTTCACGGATATTTATAATCAATATCAATATCAATCAATATATAATAAAAAATTGTTCCCTTGAGTTGATCCCTCATACAGTTTATTCATGGCTCAAGACATATATCATTGTTCACAAGCCATCCTCATTTTTTTTTATAATATAATATTCTTCCTTGGGCTGCAAACAAACCATATCCTATTTGAAATTCAAAATTTAAAATGGACGTTAAAATATACAATTCTAAGGGTGTGTTCGAATTAGCTTTTAAAAAATAGCTTTTCGAAAAAAATGGAGAATAGCTTTTAGAGAATAGATTATGAGGAAAATAGATTATGGGAAAAAAATGATTTTGATAAAATGAGAGTGTTTGGATATTTTGATCAGAATAGTTTTTTGTTTTATGGTGAAATTACTGAAAAGGACATTAAGTTTTGTAAAAATTACATATAAAAGATAAAATTATATTTTAAGTATTAATTAACATTAAATTGCATAATAAATACAAAAAATGAAATAAATTTGTTAAATCATACCTGTGATGAGCTTAATTGCAGTTTCAGCGTTGGCTTAAGAGAGAGAAGAACAGAATTGCACTGCGATGAAAAGAATTGAAGCATCTTGCGTACTCAATTGTTTTGGTTCATCTTTCTTGCTCTGATATCAGGTTTTTTTGGCCCCATTTATTTTTTTTCCCTAGCAGATCGATACATTCGGCTGGTGACAATTATGGGTTTATATGAGAAGGAGATGGTCTTAACACAGGAGACATACAGAAGAGGTTTTGCTATCTAAACTATTCTCAATCGATACTATTGGGTTGTTAAATGGATTTTATTGTCTCAAGGTCTATTCTTTATGTGTTTACAGGGTAAGGGATCAGGTACACTGTATTCTGAGGGGCTTCACGTAGTTCCTTATCTTTTATAAAGTAGGTGTTCCTACCTTAAGGTCCTTCTCTGAAATTCACCAGAATATTCAAGAACTCACCAGAAATGGGGGTCGGAAAACTTAACGCTCGTCGGAAAAATGCTCCAACGCTGCTTTTGATTAGATCTGGACAGTGATGATCTGGTATAGCGAACTCCGATGGTGATGAAGAAGACGCGCGGTGGCTGCGAAGGAGGGATGACGGTGACTCGACGGAGGTGGAGATTACAGTGGTTCAGAAAAATGCTCCAACGCTGCTTTTTATTAAATCTGGACAGTGATGATCTGGTATAGCGAACTCCGATGGTGATGAAGAAGACGCGCGGTGGCTGCGAAGGACGGATGATGGTGACTCGACGGAGGTGGAGATTACAGTGGTTGTTGACGGCGCTGGTGAGAAGGGCGAAGTGAGAAGGAAGTTCTTAGTTCTCAGCTTGCATTCACCAACTCCGAAACTGACAGCTGTGGTGGAGGAAGGATGAGTAGTGCTCTGCGGTAGTAGGGAGAAAGAAGACTGAAGTGTTGGTAGAGGTGTGTCGCCCGAGATGGTGGTTGGAGAGCACTACTGTCGCCATGAAGATGCTGAAGGACAAATGATGGGTGTGAACAATAATATTTTCCCAGTAATGAGAAGTTCGCTTTTCTCTTTACGGTGCGTTTAATTGTGGGAGCAAAAAAGCGCAACAACCCATTCACTAATTCACTAATACTAACCCCACTTGGTTCCCATGGCTAAACTTTCTACATTGGATCCCTGTTTTTTTTATTTTTTTTATTCTTCCTCTTGCTTTTAATCATCACTTCTTAAAAAAAAAAAAACAAAGAGACAATGAACCGCGTGAGAGCTTTGGTTCACTTTATTTAGCAAAAGCCATGCAAAAGGATCAGGAAGGAAGATGGATATATAATAAATTAGTAATTTAAAAGAATTTCAAGTTCTAAATATTTATTCTTAAAAAAAAAGAAGCTAATAAAATACCTCCTTAAAATAAATGTTTTAAATATATGGCTCTGTGTGTGTGAATATATTAATATTATTAGTATAAAAAACCATTAAAATATTGTTACTATTATTATTTTATTATTTTTTTAAAAAAAACCATTAAAATAGGACTTCTTCAAAATAAAAAATTATTTTAATAGGACTTATTTTATGTGGGCAATTCTTTTTCTCTTTCCTCCTCATTCCCTCTTTCTTCTTATAAATTCTAACTACTTCATGTCTTCATCCTTTGATAAAAAAAAAAATGTCTTCATCCATTTTTAAACGTAGAACTTAGTATGAAAGTGAATTTTTATTTTAAATATAAGATCATTTTATCTTTTTATACTATATTTATTTATTTTAAAACTAATTTATCTGATTTATAATAACATGAAACTGAATTGTGGTTGGAAAAAAAAAACTGAATTGTGAATAAAGATGCTGTTCGGATGATGATATGATGATTTATAAAGGAGGAAAAAGGAAACAGAGTTGTGGAGATGATGAAGGAAGCAGAATATGGCCGGATGATGATGATGATTTCGTAGAGCTCCACTCTGTTTCCTTTTTAAAAAAACAACATCCATAATTGCCCACATAAAGTTAAATGTTGAGACCAATTCTTTTTCTCTTTCCTCCTCATTCCCTTTCCCCTCTTTTTCTATTTTTAAAATGTAATAAAATTATTTAATGATAAGAGATACCAATTCTTTTTCTCTTTCCTCCTCATTCCCTCTTTCTTCTTATAAATTCTAACTACTTCATGTCTTCATCCATTTTTAAACGTAGAACTTAGTATGAAAGTGAATTTTTATTTTAAATATAAGATCATTTTATATTTTTATACCATGAAACTGAATTGTGGTTGTCAAAAAAAAAAAACTGAATTGTGATTATTTTTTTTTATTTTGAATAAAAATATTATAAGAATTTGATTTGAATTTGATTTAAACTTTGGCCACTTTCAACATATAAAATTTTTTATCCTATCTTTGGATAAAAAAATATTGTGTGTTTCACTTTCTCCCCCAACCGAAAGCATATGGCACATTTCCAAATAATAAATCTTTAGCTGATATCTAGACATGTTGTGCTTCAAGTTTGTAAATTTCGTCGCGTAATCTTCACTCTTAATTGTCTCTATTGCCATAAAGCATTCTACAGGGAGTCACGGGTGCAATTTTATTTGTTTTGTCCATTAAAATAGTCTCCTTTGGCTTACAAAATTAACATAAGATCAATAATTATTTTGAAGTTATTTTAAACATTAAAATTGTCTCCTTTGGCTTACACTCTTAATGTTCATTGGCGGATTGCTAACCAAATTTGTGGAATCGTTAGCGGGTTCCTAAGACAAATTTGATGTTTGCTAACAGAGTTTTAGGCAGAGAAGCAAATATTAACAATCAACAAAAAAGCAATATTGAGCTGCTTTTTTTGTCCTGAGGGTGTCATGAAATAATGTGAATAAGTGAATACCATGGTTTCATTCCTTTGGCAGATAGTTGGTTTTTATTGGGTGATCTCAAATGGTGACACTCTTTTGCAAAATGCTAGAAGTTTGTATTGGTAAGGCCTTCTTCAATTTACTCTTGCTAATATCGTTTGTATGCTGTTTCCATTTTGATAGCCTCATAAAGTATAAACGTATACTAATCACATTAAGTTTAATAATCATTGTGTGCATGGAAAATTCATATGTATAAAACTTTTCGGAGTTATTCTATCTTTCTACTGTGAAAACACTCAGAAATTCCACCAAAAGTTTGACTCCCGTTATATAAATTTTTGGATATTGTCAAAATACAAATTAAAGTACATCCTCCCTATCTCATTTCCTATAACTTACCCTTTTTATAATATTTCTTTCAAGGTTATTCAATAACGATTCACACTTCTCTATGCATATTCAATGCATAATATTTTTATTACTCATAGATTTATTTTAAAATAAAAAAAGTGGGGTTTGAGAGTTGAATTGGAGATGATGGTGTTAAAATAGAGGAATAGTAGCATGATAAGAGATAGCATGTACCGTTTCTGTAAGTTTTCCCGGTCTTTAAAATATTAATTCTAAGATTTTAAATTTTCTTCTTAAACACCTATAATACAAAATTAAGCACAATGTATCATAAAAAAAATCCAGGAAATCATATGCATGAAAAATTAATAAATTATGATCATTTCACCCCTAATTATATTTAATATAATACAAATGTCCCTAACTCAAATTAGTGCTTAATCATACAATATTATCCTATAAAATACATTAAAAATCCCAAATTGATCATAAAAATATTGTTTAACAATCACATGTCATGTGATTATTTTTTAATAAATTAAAGCATTAACAAGTTCAACATACTTCCTCCAATTCTTTTTTTGTAAGATAAAAGAATTTTAGTCTTTTTCATGAGACGCATATAAAATTATTTATTATATTTTTTTCTCATATTATCCTTATTTTAGTCTTTTATCATATTTTAGACGTAGGCCCCATTACGGTTTACGGACAACCTTTCTGGCTTTCACATGGAAAAGCAATTCATCTTTATTTGGCCTTGCTTCAACCTCATGTTTTTTGTTAGGTGGAAGATGGTGCAATGGTCCCATAAAGGAGAGGAGCTTATGCATGCATTAACAATAATGGCTCTAGAACCTTTGGGCAACACTGGAAGAATTTGACGGAAGTCGCCACCCATAAGAATGCATTTGCCACCAAATATGTTGTTTTTGTTTTATCAAGAGTGCATTCTATGCCAAAGCTTTGTTTTTGTTTATTTTATTTTTTTTGCTCAAAAGTTTTTGTTTATTCAAACCCATGATTTTGACTTGGCTTCTAGGATTTGTTGGTTGTTACAGTGTTAGTGATGATGTTCACAGTTCAATTTGAAAATATTGCATATTTTGATGCTAACTATACCAATCTTCTTTTAAAACTAAGTCCATGTGTATCGCACATCATATTGCTACCAATCATGATATTTCCCTGCTCCCATCTTCTTTTAAAACTAAGTCTATGTATAGCACATCATTTTCCTACCAATCATGGATATTTCCCTCGCTTTTATCTGTGAAAGAAACAAGCATGATGACAAATTAAGCACATGATGCCTGAAAAATACAAAGAATGCGACAAACAGACATGTAGAAAAAGACCCACCACAAATTTCTTTCCTTTTATAAATGAAAAAAAAATCACATATCAAAAAGATAGCCAGCCTCCTCCACCTCTAATATGAAAATGAACTTTGATATTTGACAACAATAACAAAAACAATACTAATAAAAAAAAACGAGAGTATACATATATATGGATATATGTTCATATGATCTTGATCCCATATAATAAATACCCCATTACAATTTCTGAAGCTCGTCAAAATTCAATATTTAAGCAGAAGACTTGATTTTCAAGCGGTACAAGAGCATCTTCTTCTTGGAGTTTGGATTGTAAATGGTGAGAATCACTTTGCCAGGCTCCCCAATCTCAAAACTATTGCAAACCACTGGTTCTTCTGATGAATCCACTTTTCTAGCCTTTTGAATAATCACTGTGTTGCTTCCTTTAGCACTTAGCACAAACTCTACAACAAAAAATGTTGTCTACAATGAGGTATTTAGGGGTTTGAGTTGCTGATTTAAAGCTATTGTACTTGATTACTAAACTTTATGTTGCTCCTTACATATTTGAATTTATAAGTGTGGATGTGATTCATGCATCAATGATCTAATGAAAGTAATGAGTGGATTGTTAAATTATTATTTTTAAATGTGTTATTTATGCTTGAAATCCAATGCTCCCCACGCAACGCGTGGGGGATTTAATGCTAGTTTTTTTTTATAATATAATATTCTTCCTTGGGCTGCAAACAAACCATATCCTATTTGAAATTCAAAATTTAAAATGGACGTTAAAATATACAATTCTAAGGGTGTGTTCGAATTAGCTTTTAAAAAATAGCTTTTCGAAAAAAATGGAGAATAGCTTTTAGAGAATAGATTATGAGGAAAATAGATTATGGGAAAAAAATGATTTTGATAAAATGAGAGTGTTTGGATATTTTGATCAGAATAGTTTTTTGTTTTATGGTGAAATTACTGAAAAGGACATTAAGTTTTGTAAAAATTACATATAAAAGATAAAATTATATTTTAAGTATTAATTAACATTAAATTGCATAATAAATACAAAAAATGAAATAAATTTGTTAAAAAATTTTAAAATTATAACATTTGTCAATTATGTAATATAAAAAAATAGATAAAAAATTTTTAAAATTATAATATTAGTCAATTATATAATATAAAAAAAAGATCAAACATATGTATATGTGTGCGCGCGCCTAGAAGTATATTATCCCAATCCGAAAAGGGAAAAGGAAAGTGCGAAGACGGGAAAATGAAGAAAAGGGAAGACTTTGAACAAAGAAAATAAAAGAAAAGCAAAGACAGGAAAGGGAGAGATAAAAGGGCAAGAGAAGGGCTAATCCGGAAAGCACGCAATAATTATTCCGACAGTTACAATTGAATGGCTCAAAATCGGAAAAAAATAGCTTCTGTCAGAAACCTTGGTTTCGTCTCAAAACCTTGGTTTCAATTGAAAAACGGGATTATCACAAATTGAAGGGTGTTCGGATGTTTTTTATCAAAACCTTAGTTTTTTTAAATAATCACTTTCCAACTTGTCATCCGAACACACACTAAGTCTCAATTGTCACCTCTGACATCTATTTTGACCCATCGAGTCCAAGAGAAGATGAATTAAAAATATTATTTCACAATAGACATGTTTGAAAGCACCAGTTCACGGAGTCCAAGAGCAAATGGAATAAAAATATTATTCCACAGTTCATACGTCTCAAAAGTACCATCTCACAGTTGACCAAAGAAAAAAAAAGCACCAGCTCACGGATCAATATATAATAAAAAATAGTTCCCTCGAGCTGATCCCTCGTACGGCTTACTCATGGCTCAAGACACAGATCACTATTCACTAGTACTGGGAATTCAGGCCAGCCTGAGCCCGACGGGCTGGCCCAACACAGGTTACAGGCCTAACGGGTCAGGCTAAAGCAGCCCTGCCCAAATCCCGATTATAATGGCTGGCAGGCTGACAAGATTTGTGTTTCTGCCAGTCTTAGAAAAGAAAAAAAGGCCAGAATCTTCCCTTACAAATTTTAGACTTACATCAATAATAGTAGATAGATGAATTTTGGACTTACATCACCAACAACAGCTTCCTTGGCCTTGTTCAAACATATTGTCTAAAAACTTCAAACAATCACAGCAAGCATTCCAAGCAATAATAAACCTAATTGTTTACTAGACCAAACAACGTAAGGGAAAGGAAAACAATAATGAAATTCAAAGAAGCACAGAAAACAGTCCCTCTTACACAGTTACACCGTCTCAGACGCCGGACGGAAAAGGGCAAATTGGAGAGGGGAAAGACAAATCGCCTTTGGGCTTCAATGGACCAGAGGTCGCCGGCTCGCCACCAACGATGGAAATGAGGGTGAAGGTCATCGGTGATGCAATGGTGAAGATAGAGGTGAAACGTAATGGTGGAGAACTGGAGTCTGGAAGTCCTAAGCTCGATTTGGTTTCACCGCGCTGCTTCTTTCTCAATCCGAAAGTGTCGAGCCCACACAGTTCAAAATCTGATTTCACCCTAGCTCAAAACCATGCTAGTCGCCGAACAGTTAGAGTGCCGGACCCATGAAGCTCGACGCGGACCACGCCTCTACTGAGGCACTGAGAGACAAGAGACGAGAGGGAGAGGGAGAGCACTCGGAGGAGAGGAGGGTTTGGTTAGGGTTCGGTTTGCGGAGTGATTGAGTGCAGTGTTGAGAGTGAGACGTGAAGTGACTAGTGAGACAGAGAAACTTTGAATTTGTTTTTAAAATTAGCTAAACGGGTTTGGCCCGAAATGCAAACAGGCCTCTTTTTTTCTTTTTTTCAGCCCGAACCCATCAAAATAAACGGGCTGACGAGTCCAACCCACCAGCCCAGCCCGAATTACCAGTGCTACTGTTCACAAGTCATTCTCATTTTTTTATAATATAATATTTCTTCCTTGGGCTGTGAACAAGCCATATCCTGTTTGAAATGCAAAATTTGAAATGTACGTTAAAATATACAATTCTAAGTCTCAATTGTCACCTCAAACATCTATTTTGACCCACCTAGTCCATGAGAAAATGGATTAAAAATATTATTTCACAATGGACATGTTTGAAAGCACCAGCTCACGGAGTCCAAGAGCAAATCGATTAAAAATATTATTCCACAATTGATATGTCTCAAAAGCACCAGCTCACAGTTGACCAAAGAAAAAAAAAAGCACCGGCTCACGGATCATCAATATATAATAAAAAATTGTCCCTCGAGCTGATCCCTCATATGGCTTATTCATGGTTCAAGACATAGATCACTATTCACAAGCCATCCTCATTTTTTTATAATATAATATTTCTTCCTCGGACTGCAAACAAGCCATATCCTGTTTGAAATTCAAAATTTAAAATGGACGTTAAAATATACAATTCTAAGTCTCAATTGTCACCTCAAACATCTATTTTGACCCACCGAGTCCATGAGAAAATGGATTAAAAATATTATTTCACAATGGACATGTTTGAAAGCACCAGCTCACGGAGTCCAAGAGCAAATCGATTAAAAATATTATTCCACAATTGATATGTCTCAAAAGCACCAGCTCACAGTTGACCAAAGAAAAAAAAAGCACCGGCTCACGGATCAATATATAATAAAAAATTGTTCCCTCGAGCTGATCCCTCATACAGATTATTCATGGTTCATGACACAGATCACTGTTCACAAGCCATCCTCATTTTCTTATAATATAATATTTCTTCCTTGGGCTGCGAACAAGCCATATCCTGTTTGAAATTCGAAATTCAAAATTTAAAATGGACGTTAAAATATACAATTCTAAGTCTCAATTGTCACCTCAGACATCTATTTTGACCCACCGAGTCCAAGAGAACATGGATTAAAAATATTATTTCACAATGAACATGTCTAAAAGCACCAGATTATGGAGTCCAAGAGCAAATGGATTAAAAACATTATTCCACAATTCATAAGTCTCAAAAGCACCAACTCACAGTTGACCAAAGAAAAAAAAAAGCACCATCTCACGAATCAATATATAATAAAAAATTGTTCCCTCAAGCTGATCCCTCATACGGCTTATTCATAGCTCAAGGCACAAATCACTGTTCACTAGTATTGAGAATTTGGCCCGATAAGGGTTACGGGCCCAACGGGTCTGGTTGAAGCAGTCCGACCTCTAGTGGGCTGTCATTTGAACAGGTCGAGCCCGATTATAATGGCTGGCGAGCCGACAAGATTTGTGTTTCTGCCAGTCTTAGAAAAGAAAAAAAGCCTAGAATCTTCCCTTACAAATTTTGGACTTACATCAATAACAGTAGATAGATGAATTTTGGACTTACATCACCAACAGTAGCTCCCTTGGCATTGTTCAAACATATTGTCTAAAAACTTCAAACAATCACAGCAAGCATTCCAAGCAATAATGGACCTAATTGTTTACTAGACCAAACAATGCAAGGGAAAGGAAAACAATAATGAAATTCAAAGAAGCACATAAAACAATCCCTCTTACACAGTTACACCATCTCAGACACTGGACGGAAAAGGGCAAATAGGATAGGGGAAAGACAAATCGCCGTTGGGCTTCAACGGACCAGAGGTCGTCGGCTCGCCGCCAACGATGGAGGTGAAAGGTGATGGTGGAGGACTGGAGTCTGGAGGTCCCAAGCTCGATTTGGTTTCACCGTGCTGCTTCTTTCTCAATCTGAAAGTGTTGAGCCCACACAGTTCAAAATCTAATTTCACCCTAGTTCAAAACCACGCCAGTCGCCAAACAGTTAGAGTGCTAGACCCATGAGTCGCCCCTAGCGACTGAAGCTCAACGCGGACCATGCCTCCACTGAGGCACTGAGAGACACAAGACGAGAGGGAGAGGGAGAGCACTCAGAGGAGAGGAGGGTTTGGTTAGGGTTCGATGTGAGAAGTGATTGAATGCAATGTTGAGAGTGAGAAGCGAAGTGACTAGTGAGACAGAGAAACTCTAAATTTTTTTTATTAGCTAAACGGGTTTAACCCTAAATGAAAACGGGCCTCCTTTTTCCATCCAGGACCCGTTAAAATAAACAGGCTGATAGGCTCAACCCGCCAGCCCGACCCGAATTATAAGTGCTACTGTTCACAAGCCATCCTCATTTTTTTATAATATAATATTTCTTCCTCGGGCTGCAAACAAGCCATATCCTGTTTGAAATTCAAAATTTAAAATGGACGTTAAAATATACAATTCTAAGTCTCAATTGTCACCTCATACATCTATTTTGACCCACCGAGTCCAAGAGAAAATGGATTAAAAATATTATTTCACAATGGACATGTTTGAAAGCACCAGCTCACGGAGTCCAAGAGCAAATCGATTAAAAATATTATTCCACAATTGATATGTCTCAAAAGCACCAGCTTATAGTTGACCAAAGGAAAAAAAAAGCACCAGCTCATGGAGTCACGGATGGAGAAAAAATTTGAAAATTTTTCATTTATAGCTTCTGACATTTCCCTCTCCCCAAAGTCACGGGCTAAAGGTGTTGTTCTCATCTACCACACCGAAAGCCTCCTTTTAACCTATAAGCCCTTCTTCAACCTTTCCTCCTTTTAATCTAACCACACCGAAAGCCTCCTTCCTTGAACATTGACTTCAACGAAATGGTGGGTAAGAAGAAGACATTGTGGCTTAGGCAACTGACACTAGGGATCTGTGATGAAAACTTTGTTATGAAGGTTGAGAGGATCATTTCCGTCGAACACCCTCGTGAAACAATTGAATCTAAGCTTCCGACAAAGGTTCTCTGCCGATATGAGATCGTTGTCTTCAATGACTCGGTGAGTGGTTATATTTTCTTATATTTCAAAATCGTTCAATTTGTTGTTCATATCCTATAGTATTCTCGGTGTCATAAATGTTTTCCTTCATAGCTTACTCGAATGGTACTTGAGATGGACTCCAACTACATATAGGAGATCTTTACCGGTAAGTTCGGTGAGGAACGAACCTATAGGTATTAACAACTTGGAAGCCATGGTCTCCTTTAGCATAAAGCAATCCTGAAGGAGTCATGGGTGGAGTTTTGTTACCCTCCTAATCAAGCTGGTTGCTTCACTTTTATCTGACATGTTGAGCTTGCATTCAAATCTTCATCTTCTTTTATTGATTCAAATTCAAATTCTAAAATGACTTTTGTAGGACAGAATCTAAGGAGCATTCTCATTTTCTCTTTCCAACATTACATTTTTCATTTGTCTGCTCTGTTGTTCCCTAATTCTATGAGCCTACTCTTCATCTTTTTATGAAGAAAGGGCTTTGGATTTCAGATGTGGCTTACTCATCGAGTGCGTTGTTTCCAGTATAGATTCTTTTTGTAAACTTGATTCCCTTCTTTCATTTTTTTCTCTTTTGCTGGTTTAATTTGAGTTGGGATTTATTTCCTTTTCCAGTTATGATTTAGTTCAAGAGTAAACCAAGCAATTTCTTAACATTTAGGGGGTGACAATATTGACAAATACCAAATCCATTGAAGGTGGTGACTGCTCAGGTACTTATGGTAAAGACCAAGCAATTATTTTGACCCTTTTCCTTTATCGCAGTTAGTAGTTGACATCTGTCTCTTGTTTCTTTCTTCTTTATTGGTGAATGCAGATCTATAGATTGCAGCTCTGTATACAACATGAGAGCATTCCAATGTTTGAGGAAAGCCAACTAATTCCTGAAGTCAAACAGATTCAAGGGAGCAAGTTATTACTAATGTTGTCATGACTTTGGCAGAAAGAAGTCATTGAAGATTAGGTTAAGATGAAGTAGCTATGTTTTCTATCAAACTTAGCTTTATTTTAGTGAAAATAACTTCAATATTAAATCAATGCTTCAATATGTGGTAAAACACTTCTTCAAACTTTTTATATAACCACGTTATGAAATTTTTACAATATGCATTTTTTTGTACACATGGTATTACATTTTCTTTGATTCATTCGTGTTGAAATGTCATATCTGCTGATATATAGAAAACATATTCTTGAATCATTAATTGATAATTGAAACTAAATATTATTATGTATATTTGAAGAGTTTTTGGACGTCTAGGATATGTGTTACTCCTCATATGTTTTTTTGCTCGGCAATATTTTACTAGTGCTACTTAAAGTGAACTTCTTCATTTGGTGCAAATCATGGAATTCTGTAAACACTTGCATGGACTTTGTTTATATACATGTTGTAGAATAGTTTTGTATAAAATATTATCATGTTCTTGTGAAACATGTCAGAACCTCCTGTCATGGGCTTCTTTTGAAGGATGTTCAAAGGGAGTTATCTAAGGTGATTATAGAGTTAGATTAATGTGCATTAGTTTTACTGTCATTTTGTAAATTTTAAATGCCCATGCTTTAACTTGCTTTAGACATCTAACCAAATTAATGTTATTGAAGTCTTCAAACTTGCATTGACAGCTTGAACTTAATGTGCATTAGTTTTACTATCGGTTTGTTCTTTTCTGAAAAAACACATTGCAGGCTATGACTCTTTTCTCTTGGAGTGCGTGAGCAATAAAAGGTTGTTTTGCTTTTCGAGAAGCTACATGGCTGACCTGGGTTACTCATTTCTTTATAGTAGTCAGATTCTGTTATTCAGCCTTATCATGTTTATGGTGTCTGTTAATCATGTTGTATGTTCACCATAGTCATTCTTATTCCTCTATTAATTCTATTGATTATTTGCTTTGGGTCTGAAAAGTCTTTTGGACATATCTCGCTTGCTTTGTGTATAGGATTGGTAGGTCTCTCCCTTTCACTCATGAACAAAGTATATATTTCTTTAATATAGACAAGTCAAATTTGACTGCACATTGATACATCTTGTATACATAGTAGATATTCAAAATATTCTAAAAGCTAGAGTATTTTAATTGAAACCATGACTGTATTTGAGTTCTGTAAATGATTATTTGTCTTCAAGGTTAATGTGTCTGTTAATGCTATAATTAAATGTGGCCAATGATCATGAAGTGACAATAATGCCAACATAAAACTGTACAGAGGATATTGTAGAGGCAAGTAAAGAGGCTCATAAAGCATTAAATTGAAGTTACACAACCATCAGTTCTTCTCCATGTTCAGCCGAGCTAACCTCATGCTGTTTTAGTCTCATTATGAATATACTGCTTTAACTTGCTGCTTTATTTTTTTTTTTGATAATTTTGCTGCTTTTTCGTTTGATACAAATGTCAAAAAATTTTGTCAATGCTTTATTGGAAAGGTTAATTTGTAAGTTTATCAAAGGCGTGAAATAGTTTCTTTTTATCGTGAAGGTGTTAACCATCCGATATCAGCAGAAAGAAGAAGAACAATAAGGCTGAGGAAGGAGAAAAGCACAGGGAAAGGCACAAAAGCATAAATGAAGAAACTGGCTCTTGTCAAATTCTGCAATTAATAGCTCTGCCCCTGTGATAAAGACAAGAAGAAAGAAGCCTTTATGAAAGCGTAGAAGCAACAGAAGTTTTAATTACCAAATACATAAGACTTAGAATTGAACCACTTTTATGAGTTATTTTTTATTGATAGGAAAGTTAGAGAAATTACCTTTCCTGCATATCAATATTGTTAGATTATGGAATCAGTTTTCATCAAGCATGATGTTGACAAATTTATTATTGATATTTTCTGCTAGCAACCAAACAACTTTAAAATGATAAGCAATTTCTTTAACTTCTCTCCTTTTTTTAGGCCACAGGATGTTATGATCCAAAACTGTGTTCTCATGCCACCATAAGAGTAAGGTGAATGATATGGTTTTGGAATTTTAGACAAAATTTTAGGTGTATGTAATGCTATTAATTTTAATGTCACCTATCAAAAGCATGTAAGATTGCATTGTTGTGATTTAGTGATTATAATTAAATAAAATAACTTTTGATTTACAAGCTCCTCGTGTGATATAAGCAGATATTTAGGAATTTTGATGTAACATTCTATTTACAAGCTCCTCGTGTGATATAACTATAAGGCTATCATATTTTTTTTTTCTTCTTAACTCTCAATTGAGTTGCTTTTTATTATAATTAAAATGAAATGGCTCCATATTTACAATCTCTCTAAGTGGAGAAGTACACAAATATTGTTTACAGCACAAGGAGATATTTAGGAATATTGATGCATCATCCTATTGAGTTGTGCCAATTATTACTAAACTCTGTGAAAATTTTGTTGTTGCTAATTAGTAATTATGAAGTGCCAATAATTAACTAAAAAAGTACCTAATTATGTATTACAAAGTTGGGCCTCATTTTAAAGGAGCTTAATCGCATTTACGTGAGAATTGTTTTTTTAATGGTAACAAAAATATAAAAAATTCAGATTTATAAATTCTCGTGCAACGCTGGGGAAGCACACGCTGAGATAGGTGGCTTTATTGTCTTTTGTTGATAAACCTTATGTTACTTATTTAGAAAAGTTAATTAGTGGTGGTAGGACTATGAATATCACAATGTCATTCCATGTTATTGATGTTATCAATGATATAGTATGTTTAAAGTATGAAAGGCGATGATTTATTTTCAGGAAAATGATATAATTAAGCATTTAAATGTTTTATAAGTGCAAGCACCCTGTGCAACGCACAGGAGAGCACAAGCTAGTTATTCAAACATCAATCCTTCATCATCAATCAATCAACTTTATTGTTGATTAAATCCTAATTTCATTTTTATATTGTTTTATAATTGATTTGCTAAATAATCAAATTTGAAAATAATTTGATTATTTCTTAAATGTCTATTATTTCCTAATTTTTGATTCATGCTCTACACAAATTATGGATGTTGATTTGATTTAGAGGTAGTGACATCATAGTCCCACATTATACATTATAGATGCTTATTTCCTAATAGTTTCTAATTTACTTTTTTATTTATATTTGTTCATATTGGATGATGATTTTATTATTTCTTCAATTTCCTACTTTCGTTAGAGATTAAAAAGAAAATTTTTTTATTTATAAAAAAAGGAAGTTTATGGGATATTCACTACAAAAAAAAAAAAGATAATTCGTAGTGGTGCATTTGTAGCAGTTAAAATAAACCACTACAAATATCAGGATTTGTAGCAGTTTTAAGCAACACCACTACAAATTTGCAACGGTATGCTTCGCGCCAAATGGCGCATGGGTTAGGGAACGCGATTTGTAGCGGTTCATAAGACATAACCACTACAAACTTTGGCGCCAAACTCGCGCCATATTTGTCACGGTTATTTTGTAGCGGTTAGTCTATATTAACTGCTACAAATGTGGCGCCAGCTTAGCGCGAAGCTAGCACGACTATTGTGGCGGTTCTTTTGTAGCGATTTTTACAATAGTAACAGCTACGAAATTTAGAGGGCCGCCTTTTTGTAACGATTATTTTAGAACTGCTATAAAATTTAACTCATATTTGTAGCGGTTATAGTGTATAACCGCTACAGAATGCATTTGAAATAAATATTTATTAAAAAAATAAATAAATAAAATATTTGTAGACGTTTATATATAAAAACCGATACAAAATATAAATATTTGTAGCGGTTAAATGGATGAAACCGCTACAAAGTGATACGTAACTTTGTAGCGGTTTGACAAACAAAACCGCTACAAATTGAACATTTGAAATTTAAAAAATTTTAATTCCCGCCAACAGTTATGAATATTTGTAGCGCTTTCTCAAACTAATTGCTAGAAAGTGTTCATTTAAATTTCGAATATTTTAATTTCCGCCAACAGTCATGAACATTTGTAGTGGTTTTTTTTGACATAACCGCAACAAAGTGTTGCACATTGAAAATTTGAATTTCAAATCTTGTCAACGGTGGTGAAAATTTGTAGCGGTTTTAATCGTATAACCGCTACAAAATGAATTTGAAATAAATATTTACAAAAAAATAAATAAATGAATGAATTTGTAGCGGTTTTTATATATAAACCGCTACAAGATATAAATATTTGTAGCGGTTTTACAAACAAAACGGCTACAAATTGAATATTTGAAATTTAAAATATTTTTATAAAAAAAATTCAGACAAATATTTATAGGGATTATAAAACCGCTACAGAATCAAATAAAACCGCTACAAATGTGAAATATTTTTATAAAAAAAATTCAAACCAATATTTGTAAGGGTTATGAAACCGCTACAAAATAAAAAAAAAAAAAAAACCACTACAAATGTGAAATCGCTACAAATAATGTCACATAAACCGCTACAAATATCAACCGCTACAAAACTTGTCACATTAACCACTACAAGCGCTATGCAGATCCCTATAAATACCCCCAGCACATTTCATTTCAAATACTCCTCCATTTCTTTCAACCCTTCTTCTCTTTCGTTTTCTCTCATCTGAATTTTTTTTAAAGAGTCAAAGAGCTGAGTATATAAGGTGATTAAATATAGTTAAAAAAAATTTCAATTCTTTGATTTCAACATTTTTTCCCCTCTCATAATATTTATACTCATTATCTGCACATTCTCAATAATATTACCTATATAAAGTTTGTACTTATCAAATTTAATTTAATCATTCTTTATAAATAATAACTACTATCATTTAAGTTACTTAAATAATAAACTATTCAACATAATATTATAACAATGGACTCAAATAATTGTATATTTTTTTTAAAAAAATTCCTAAAATTTTGTAATGGTTTTAGAACCGTTACAAATTTAAACTCAAAATATGATTAAATTTTTGGCGCTACTTTTAAAATTCTCATTTGAATTTAGTAGCGGTTTTCCAACTGCTACAAAATTGGAGCCAAATTTTTATTTTTCATTTCCCGCCACGCGAAATTGTGGCGCCAATATTTGTAGCGGTTCAGTAACCGCTACTAAATTTGTAGCGGTTGTGTTATGTGAGTAGCGGTTGTAGTAAACCGCTACAAATACGTTTGCAACTGTGGATTTTGTAGCGGTTTTTACAACCGTTACTAATATCGTTTGTAGCGGTTAAAACCGCTACTAATACACATTTTTAACCGTTACTAAATCACAGTTTTTTTGTTGTGATTATTAATTGGGATGTCAGTAAAAATATTAAATAAATCATTAATAGATATCAATGTTAAAAAATAAATTAGGGTTCTAATATAAAGGGGGGAATTAGAAACTAAGATTTGTTTCAATATGGTTTTTGTAACCCCTTTCCAACCATAGGCTGAGATTAAGTTTATAATCAAGTAATTAAATGAAATTAGATACCGTAAATAATTTGGGACTTATTAAAAGTAAATTTCCCAAAATTAGGGTTTACAAAAACTTTTACAAAACTCATTCCTCAATGGTCTCAAATTCACATTTCAAGCATAAATAGCATGTACATGTTGATTCCATTCACAAATATCAGAGTTCAACATAAATTTCCAACACACTCAGGTTCCATTGATTCATAAAAGGGATTATACAAAGGCACAAAGCCCATAAATCATATCCCTTATCTTGGGGATTACACAAAACTATCCACACATCCCAATATACATACATTTGTTCCCAAAAAGAAATATCCAAATGATTTTATATGATAACCAATTAATCAAAATAAACTCTTACATTGGAGCTCTACCCGCTCTTTGTCACCCGCTTTCCCTTTGATCCTTCCGCCCTATCTAAAAATTTAGTTTTTGGGAGAGTGAGATTATAAGGAATCCCCGTAGTGTCAAATCAATCATAGTATGCATAACAGTAAGGCATGAAAACAAATCATAACCCACACATAGCAACTACAACGGCAATTATAGCGGTAATGGTAAGTATGACACACGTCATCCCTTACGAGTGCTCACGCTGAAGTGCTCAAGTTGTATTGTACCACAACACAATTCATATAATATATTTCACCACAACTGGGATTCATATAGAGCATTTCACAATGCAAGCCATACAGGCAAGATTCACAAAAGTCCATGTTGATTACAACGGCAGTTCAACGGACGAGCTAGAGACGACCAGCGTCAATCCCTAAATAGCTCACGTTGAAGTGCTCACGCTTCAATGGACCACGGCACATACACATTTCACAAAACCATGATCAGTCATACATACCAGAACATCATACACAAAATGAAAGAAGAGTCACTACCTATTCATTCCTTTCGTGCAGGCACTGGTACTGGACCCTCCCAAGTAGGGCAAATATTGTATCTTATAATTCATAATGAGTGACGAAGAGTCAATTCTCTATTCCAATTCTCAGTGACTTCTTAACACTTAATTGGTTATCATTACTGCTCTTTAGAAGTCCTTAAATACCTCTAACAGAAGCCCTAAAGAGTTGGAAGAACTATACCAAAGATCCCCTTTTGGAAGCTTAGAAACTGATTTTTACAGTATGGCACTCGAGTGAAGATGGCCTCACTCGAGTGATATTGTACGGACACTCGAGTGAAGAAGGCCTCACTCGAGTGATGGTGTAACCCCCTGACTTTAAACACGTAATTATAATTCGATAACACATATTTAAATTGGATTAGAGACCATTGGATGCTTTAACCTCGTTTTAAACCTTCTGTCTCACAGTAAAATTTTCACAAAAACTTTCAAAATCTTTTTCCCATCCTGGTCCCAAATTCAATATTCGAATATAATTACCTGTGCAGTGAATATACATTCATTCATGTCAGAGTGTATAACCAAATCCCCGGCAACTCCCGGGTTCTATACATATACAACCTGAGGGTTTATAAGTATCCACTAGGGGATTACACAACCAAAATCGAATATAGTGTTCCCGATTCAAAATTTACAGTAATCCCGAGTTCAAAATAAACAACCAGCGTTTCCAATTCAACTATACACCCCTAAGGGTCCTAATTGCTCCAGGTTGGCTGCCTTTCCTTTGAGCCACACGCCCTGTCTGAAATGTTAGTCATAGGAAAGAATGAGATTCGAAAGAATCTCAGTAATAACAAATCACTTACACAATGCATAAACACAAAGCATGTATATAAATCATAACCTGCAACAGCAGCAGCAGTCTCAAAGATACATGATTTTCACCACAAACGACAGCACTCACGGCTGTATGCACAATATGACAACTTGCACTGTAAATGACAGCTTGCGCTGTAAACGACAACTATCACCAGCTGTAACCACAGCAGCATCACAGATTCATCACAGAACAGTGATAACACACACATACAGAGCATTACACATAGTATAAGAGAGAGAGAGTCACTACCTGATCCTTTCCCGACGTTTCTTGGCACTGCGGGCTCACGAGGACGGCAAATATCAAATCCTGTAAACCAAGTTAGGGACAACCCTTCAATCTCTTTTCCAAGTTCTTTTCTCTATAATACTTTAAGTTGGTTATCATTTGAACTCTTTAGGTGACTATTCTAGGTCTAAACATATGCCTAAAGGGTTGGGAAAGGCTATACCAAAAACCACCTTTAAAAGTGTAAACTACTGATTTTTGGGGGTGGGCCGCGGCCCAAAAATCCACGGGCTGCGGCCCAAGACTGCCCAGAAATGCTCAGAAACATTTGGGTTGCGGCCCAAAACTGTTCTGGAACGCTCAGAAACATTTGGGCTGCAGCCCAGAATCCTTGGGTTGCGGCCCAAAACTGTTAGAAGCGCTCAGAAACATTTGGGCTGCGGCCCAGAAAATCCAGTTTCTTGGCTGAACTTCCAAAATTCTGAAACCATAGGAATATAGCCCTCAACCTCATGAACAATATTAATGAAAGACACTTGAGCATATGAATGCATTAACTTACCAAAACTCAAGCTTTTCCTTTTCTCTTTCCTTAGCTTGTTCAGCAAAAAATGGAGGAGGATGAGAAAGAAATGAGATATTGATGAAGATGATCACATTTCCGTTCTTTCTATGCACTTAGCCGACTTGGGAGAAAGAGAGAATGAGTTTGAAATCTTTGACCTCATCCATGGTCCATATCTTGACACTTGGCACCATCTTGTTCTCCCTTCTATGATCTCACATACATTTGCATGCACAAGATTCCACCTCTTGGTCTTTCAATCTTAGCCATTAATCTTGATTACTAAGGAGTGTTCTTAATGGTATCTAACCAGTCGGTCGGTAAATTTACCGTTTTGCCCCTGATTATCACAATGCACGATATATACTTCAAAAGTGCTCAAATAAGGTTAATTACATTACTTTGAAGTTATTAATCCTTGATTACAATCCAGGATGTTACAGATGGTACGGTTTGCACTTGGGTATTAGAGAGTGAAGGATAGCGAGTGAATACCCGAGAGCACAAAAACTTTCAAAAGACCACAACACTCCAGTACAGAAAGCCACACTCAAGTGACTGTCAAATGCTCACTCGAGTACCAGGAAGTGAAGCATAGAAAGTGAGGACCTGAGAGCACAAGAGTTTTCAAGGATCAGGAGCACTCAAATGGAACACAAAGCACTCGAGTGACAGCTTAACACTCGCAAGTGTTAAGTCACACTCTTGAACTGGGCAGCGAGTGACAACCCGAAAGGCAAGTCCATGGTGTCAAATGCACCCACACTCGAGTGAGAGGAGGCTCACCCGAGTGAGAACCCACCACACTCGCAAGTAAGGCAACACTCTTGCCTCTACACATAGAAGTGCAACATAATCACATAGAGCAGAAAAGGAAATTGCACTACCGTACTAGAGTAGAACCCACCACCACTCGAGTGATATTCATCCCACACTCGAGTGGACCCTTGACCACTCGAGTGATGCAGATCAAAAACCAGAAACGCAGTAAAACATACCACACTTCCTAACATTTACCCAATTGATTCTAATGGACCCAAAACCTCAACCAAATCTACTCCCACACAAAAATACCCAAGGAATTCAATGGCATCATCAGAATTACCAAAATCCTACTCCATTATCATGCTTTGGTTTTGGGCAACACGAACATCAAAATCCCAAACTTACCAAACTTAATCATTCCATTCCAAATCCATTTCTATCTATTCCAACACATTACAAAATACCATTTCCAATACCATAACATACCAAAAACACCATGATCCTCATTTTCAAAAATCAGGGCAAAAATCCCAGAAATTCGAAACTAAACCATTTGGCACAAAATATAGATAGAAGGATTGGTTTCACTTACCTCTTTAACTTTTCTAAAGGAGTTTCTTGATTCTCCAACTCCAAAATTTCCTTGTGGCCGCAAATCAACACCAATGGACACACTATAAACATTAAAATGAAGCTCTAATCTCAAGGAACAACTTTAAAGAAAAGAATTTGAGCAATGGAGGTCATTTGCTTACCCAAATCACTAGCTTTACTTCCTCCTTATTGGAGCAACAATGGCGCCGGAAGAGAGAGCGAGAGAGATGAGTGAAGATGAAGAAAAAAAGTCATCACCTCCCTATACCTATTCTTCAACTGCCGAAAAAGGAGGGAAGAGAGGAGAGAGAAAATCATAAAATAACCCATGTTGACTTTTCCAACTCCTCACTCTCTTCACCAACTTGCCACATGTCAGACTGCTATTGGCTCACCCAAAATAAGTCACCAATTAGCTACTCTAATTCCTCCATTAGCCCCTTAGTTTCACATCTCATTTTCTCTTACTTAGTAATTAATTTCTCCCTTAATCACTAACTTATGGCCAATAATTCCATTCTTCCAATTTTCCACCAATTATGACATATTAATTAATATTTCCATAAAACGCATAATAATTCCAATTTAATTAATAAATATCCACAATGATCCTTATTAGTCCTTAATCAAAAATTGGGGCATTACAGTTTTTAATTAAAAATTATACTTGAAGAATCGATATTCTTTGACGATTTTACTAATTTGGATAAAAATTTATGTTTTAAGCAAAACAGAATAGTTGTTAGAGTATTTTACTTTATAATATATAATATTTTTGTTTTATTTCATTTTTGTGCCGTATCATATGAGAAGATATTTCAAAATATCCAATATTATTTATTATTCAATTCATGATAAAAGCTTGATAAGAAAATTAAAACTAGAGAGCTCTGACCCTAATATCAAAAATAAGAGTAAAAATGTAACATCCTAATTTTTATTAGCACTTTAGAGTTAGTTGTAGTTTAAGTTTTAATTAGTCAAGAGTATATAATAAATTAATAATTTAAAAGAAGCATCAAGTTTTGAATATTATTCTATACTAAAAAAATAATACAAATAAAATACCTCCTTAAAATAATTATTCTAAATATATATGGATATGTGTATATAAATATATATACCTATATATATGATTATTAGAATAAAGAATAATAAAAAATGCTGTCAGAATATTACAGGTTTACAGCTACTATTATTTAATTATTTTTTTAAAAAAAATATTATTTTAATAAGAATCAAAACCCTAAAATTACTCCTATATAAAACGTCTTTTTCCTCACTTCACCTATTCTCTCAGCATGACGCCACAGTTTTCTTGAGTGAGTATTCTTCCCTGTTGCGTTTTCCCCTCTTACCATACTTCTCTTGATTTGATTTATACAGCATATTGGGTTTTCATAATTCTCACCTTTCTTGTCTTTTTCTTCATTTTTCTACCATTCAGCACTGTAGCATGTCATATCTAATTATCTTTTCATCCTTTCTTCATGTGCATAGGAGGGATTTCCACCATATTTGTGGTTACAAATATTTTATCATTTTATTTATTTCTTCAACACCCTGCACGAAATTTTTCTTCCTCCCCTGTACACTAAGACCCATTCTTTTTTTTTTTTGCCGTACACTAAGACCCATTCACACACACACATATACACATGTTAAAAAAAAAAACTATTTCTTGTACCATCTGCACCTAATATATACATGCGTTTTCCTAGATTTCTTAAAGCACCCTTCTATCCTTTGAGTGTTTGTGTTGTATATATATATATATTTATTTATTTATATTTGTTATGAACCCTTTTTTTTTCTTGTTTGTACCTTCCACAAAGAAAATATATGAAATTAATTTTTATATGTAATGCTCTCAGATTTGTTGAAGCAGTCGCACCATTATTTCATCTCTCCTTTGGCCTTCGTATCTTTCTTGCATCCAGATTGTAATATTATAATATATATATATATATATGTGTGTGTGTACAGTGTTCTTGTACTTGTTCCTTCAACCTTCACTCCAACTATTGACTTTTTCTCTACCAATTTTGCTGGCTTGTCGTTTTCCAACTATATATATATTATTTATATGAACATACATCTCACGAAGCCAATTATAAAAGCATTTTATTTTCATGCTAACTGATTTTTAAATCTTTTGTTTTATATGGAGATTTCTATACAAATAATATGGTACCTTGATAAAAATAGTTGGATCTAGGAGGGGTACAAGTTTAGAGGGAGATTGTACGGTTTTAGAGTATCTTTAGAGTAGTTTTAATTAGTTTACTAATAGATGTTTATATGTGTGATGTTGTAGATATTAAGAGTTTTGGAGTAACTCTTGTGTGATTACTTGTAAGCAAGGAAGTAACAAATAACTCTAAATATTCTTTTATATACTTGTGAATTGTGTATGATTGTGAATGACTATTTTTTTATAAAAGAAAAATGGACTAAATTATATGTATATGTATATGTATATGTATGGTAAATTCTCAAATAAGTAGTGTTATAAGTAAATTTCTCTCTAACTCATTTTACTCACATAATTAATAATTTAACGATAATTAATGTATTGTTGTATTATTATTGTTTCCTTTTTAACATGTCTGAATATGTGATGATATTGGATATGAATAGAAGCATGATTTATTATACATTGTCCTTTAGTGATCTTATATTTATTTGTGATTAAATATAACTGTCATGATGGTTGCATTTGTGATGGGTTGGAGTAAGGAGGAAATTATATGTTGAGATCTTTTACCACGTGGTATGTCGTCACTCGATGCACAGTGGATGGCACTTGTCAGGGCCCCTTTTTCCATATTTTCCTTTGGCCGGGATTGCATTAGAGCTGTGGGACATGTGACACCTCCTTACTTGTGTTCTTTTAAGGAGGGGAGCCATAGTCTAGACATAAGCTCTACTCCTTTGGCCAGGTGTATCTTAAGAACTGGTGAGCTTGAAACAATCCAGTCAAATGGATGGGTTTTCTGTTGGACTATGTGTTAGCCTATGGCTCCAATCAGCGGAATAAGGATGGACGATAATATAAGGGATGTTGCATCTTACATATTGCATATTACATAATTGTATATTACATGTTGTGATGGAATACAGATTGACATAATGATGATTAAACTTGTTTTTGTCTTGATGAGAATTATGGTATATACAAATATATATATATATATATATATGTGTAATCAGTTTCCTTCTTTTTATCATATGTGATTTGCTTGTGTTCAGTAGAAACTTTCAATAGTTACTGAGACGTGGCATCTCATCCCCATTTATTAACGTTTTTCAAGTGATTGTTTTAGTAGGGACCAAGGGAAGGCACCTATGGAGTGAGTCCTGAAGGCTCTTTTGTACTCCTAGAGTTCATGTTATGTCATTTTTATTGCCATGAACCTAAGACTTCAGCATTTTATTTTGTTTTGTTGAAATATTTTGAGGATTTGATTTAACATTGAAACATAGGCTTTATTTGAACTGATTTGTATTTTGATGATTTAGATCTTAAACATCCTTATTGGCGATATTTCAAATACTCTGGTTAAGCATTTGGTTGTTGTGAATTAAGGTGTTACAAAAAAACTCTATCCACCTTTCCGTTTTGCCTTAATTATATAGATCTCTTTTCTATTTTGAAAACCTACACTTTAGTTTAAACCATTAACACTTTTAAAGAATAATCTAAAAAGGTTCTTATTATTGTCTGAAAACTTTAACCACGTCAATGCTTAAGTTTAAGCTCCCCGCACATAGTGGGGGAAGGTGATGCTTGTTATCCCAAAACTAGGAGGACAACTTCTCACTTTAACCAAAATTCTTGAATTAAGAGAGTGATCACTGATGAGTGAACAACACGCTCCTTCCTCTGCTGATCAATTATATAATTCCCAAAAGATAAGAAATATATCTAGTTTTCATATGAATCTTCAGAAATAAGCTTCTGGGATCTCAAGCGGAGTCTTCCATTATTCATCAACATTAATTATGTTTTCGCCTAGGATCAAGAGTTTGCTCATATGGATGATTTTGGTCTTCTTTTTCAGCCTTGTTTCTTCCGTAAGCGATTTCTTAAGAGGTATATTCTTCTCGTAAATAAATCATCCCTTTTTATACCATTAACTTTCTCTCTCTGTGTTTTATTGTTGTGTTTAATTTCTTTTGAACAGTTATATTTTGTGTGTTGCGGCGATCCCAAAAGCCTCAATATCTTCCTCCAGAAATCTGGGAGAAAATATTTCAGAAAATGACAGTGAAATCGTTGGTGAAATGCATCTGTGTTTGCAGAGTTTGGAAGTCTATCATCACAAATCAAGCCTTCATACTTTCTCATTCAAGAGCCAAAGGCAACAATAAGGGTGAGAATCACTCTATCTTTCATAAATACCAACGTCTCTCACTCCCTAACTATGGTTCTATAGGTGAGGCATTTCCTTTCAAAAGGAAAGAAATTTATCTTTCGGATGATGAAGAAGTTAATTGCCTCGCAGTGAAGACGACGGTAACCAAGAACCGACATATGTCGAATAACTTGAACGTGGTTGGCACTTGCAATGGGCTAGTATGTTTTGTCAGCAAGTCAAACTCATTTGGGTTGGATCTAGCTATAATTATGAACCTGCATATTCAAAAATATATCATGCTTCCCCAACCTGACTATTTAACTTCAGAACTACCCATTGCTTTTTTTTTTGGTGTGATATTTTTTTAGGGTTTGGTTTTGATTCTAGAAACAACGACTTTAAGGTTGTCATGCTTGCCCAGAAGAGGTGGCCCGAGAGGGGACTTTATCCCCCACGAGTTGAGGTATACTCTCTTGTAACTGGTAAATGGAGAACCATCAGCCATGAAACTTCTTCAATTTGTTGTTTCGATTGGATGTCCAAAAGTAGGCTACTGTTTGTTAACGGTGCACTACATTGGATGTTTTGTGAAGGTCATTGTAAACATGGTAATTTTATATCAACATTTGATTTGGCTGAGGAGACAATCGGAAAAATAGAGCTACCTAATTTCTGGGATGAGTCGTCATGTTATGATGAACGTCTTTTGGTTAGGGGAAGTTGTCTTGCTTTGGCTTACACGAATGAAGGCACATATAATGTATGTGTAATGAAAGAGTATGGTGTTGTGGATTCATGGGATCTGGTTTTTTCTTTTCGTTCGATAGGAAGAGTATGGGATCTCATGATCTCTCAAAAAGTGGTGGTACAAAATTGTGGCAGGAGGATAACTATATTCGATTATGATACAGACATGGAAATAGTCAGAGATGTTGAATTCCAGGAATATTGGATTCCCTTTGCTCAAGATTGTGTGGAGAGTTTGTTTTTGATCAACCATAATGCCTATGGTTATTATGGCCATACCTGTTATAAACAAGGCAAAATAGAGGTTCGTTTTGATGTTTCGCCCATATAATAATGTTGTGTGGGTACGTTTATATTCAACTTTCAATGCTTTTTGATTAATATATATATATTTCCTTTTAAGTCATCAATTGTTAGTCTTTAAAGAAATATTTGCTATTCATTTTCAAAATCCTCGCTTTATTTTGATAACTGATAGGAGTGTGCGCAAATTATTTGGATCCATCGCGAGAAATGTGGCTAGATGTGAGCATGGGAGATTTAATATGGTGAATATGGTAGGAGTAAGAATAGCCTTTAATAGCTAACAACTGGGAAAGGATCCAGACAAATCATAAATGAGAATACTACCCTTACTTGATGCCCAATGGATTGGATTTTGTAGTTTGCTGCCCAGCCGTGCCCAGTATAAAATGTAAAATGCCTCCATAAAATTACAGTATTTTTTTGGGAGAATCCTTTAAAAAGAACTTGGAAATTGTAAAATGATAAATCAGGTATTTTTTTAAAAAAATAAGTTAGGAATTGCTTATCAAGTTTCGACATTTTCTAATCAACTCTTGATAAAAAATCTGATTTGTCATTTTACAATTTCCAAGGTCTTTTTCAAGGATTTTTCCTATTTTCTTTTTGGATATCACTTTTTGACACACTAAATACTGCACTAACATTGTAGTTTTTTATGTTTTGTCATGCACTAATAGTGTAGTTATAAATCATTTAGAATCAACTTAACAGAAAATCCTAATTAAGAAAACAAGTAAGCTCCCATAAAGATAAATAACACACTCTGGTAGAGAAACTGTGCTCGAGTTTAATTGGTTATTAAGATTAACTAATTGAGTTTTGTGGATGACAAAAGAGAAATCTCATTAAGAGAGTCCTCCATTATTCAGATTTGATAAAATAATATCTTATATCAGATGGTTGTATCAAACCAAAAGAAGAAGGGAATACTTTGCTACCTATACTAGCATATGGGGCAAAAATTAAAATGATAAATATTCAAACAGCAAGGCCACTTTAATTCAGAAAATACCTGTTATTTTATATAACGACAGTTGACATTTTACATTTTTTCCCTTCCTTGCAAAATATACATAACATGCAATCAAACATCAAAATGGAGGCGCAAGCAAGCTTGTTAGGCTTCAAGAAAAAAGAAAATCATGACAACATCCTTAAAGGGACACACTCTTCCTCAAATTTCCTGGAAAAACAAACTACACAGGAAAAGTATTATAGTATGAATGGGCTGCTGGTGAGTCATAAAATATTATGAGAGGTTACACACGAGTTAGAGCCTCCTTATGAGCCCCTGATGTGTGGAATCAGTGGTGTTAGTTTTGATGGTGTTGATGATTATAATAACTACACACAGCAGACTACTCTTCCACACGTAATTAATTCCCACTTAGACCCAAAGACCAAACATTTGATACAAAAGAAAACAAATGCACAAAAGGGCTTTTTTTGCCAACCATAACACCATGTACAAACCAGCAAATACACCGATGACTCCCCCATTCTGACAAGCAAATTATACTACTTCATGAGATCAGGTGAAAACTGGGATTTGAGAAGCACACCAGATAGAAGTACATTGGGGTGAGATTATCATCTGACCCGGCATGCTGCAGCGGCACCGGGTGAGCAGTTTGGGTTCGGAGACCGACAAGTAGCACCTGGACCAACGTTGTTTGAAAACCTCTGGCGCATCCGGTAGTCGGAGATTCCACTCATGGCAAAGGGACCACCACCTCCATTACTTGATCCGAATGATAAGACTTCCCCAGCACCATCACTACAACTTTGTAAAGGTTCCAATGTCTCAACTACATCACTCATTAGCGGCCTGGCTTTCGGATTTTGACTCAAACAGTAGTAAGCCAAGCTACATGCTTTCTGTGCTGCTCTCACTGAGTATTGGCTTTCCAATCTAGGATCAATTATCTGCAGGAGCTTTCTCTTGTCATTAAGCTTTGGTCTAGCCCAATCCACCAAGCTCTGTTCCTTACCCGGTCTTGTTTTGTCAACAGATTTCCTTCCCGTTAAGAGTTCCAAAAGAACAACTCCAAAGCTATACACATCACTCCTTGCAGTCAGGTGGCCTGATAATTTCATATAGGGCGTGTTTAGACATGCCTTTGTAGACAATCTAACATACACAAGCATGCAAAAGAGCCCATGCACGATGAAAGTCAAAATGCACGTAACATGAACCATGAGCGCATGCAAGCTAGTGTAAACAGTTAGGAAGGCACACAAGGATGGTAAAGCACCAACAACTAAGAGGAAAGAGTTTTCATATGGAAGATTCTAGGCATGTTAACAGCCAAAAATGCAGGGTAGGGTTGAATACATAAAATTAAATAATACTAAAAAGAAACGAGTCCTTAACACCAAAAAAGGAAATCACTCTTCACCTCCAATTAAGTATCCAATCAAGCAATTACTTAACTTCTACATTATCAAGATGGATTTTCACTGTGATTTAATAATAATTGATATTTGACCATTTGACACCCAACCTCCCTTCAGTCGTTCCATTGTATAAACCAAATTACTTTTTGGGTTTGCCTTACTTGTTCTTCCTTAATAATCTCACCTACTATCCCCTACTGGTGAATGCAAGAAAGATATGTCTGAGTTGTTCCCCAATACTAAATGACACGGGATCAGGCATAACGCACAATGCGTACATCAGGCCTAACCAAGAGATGGGAGAACAGCACCAAATTGAGTCTTCCACCCCAATTACAATTTACAGCCCCCCACCCCAAACCACAAAAAAGCCAAAAAAACCAAAACAAAAACAAATGGCATTGTATTACAGGGAAATTATTTTTTAGGGAAAGTCAATGTTTCAAGCACAATTTTCAATTCAATCTTGTAACTACTTGTTTTGCTTCTGTTTATGGACCAAGACTCATTTCCAAGAGTGGGAGGCCATACCAGTCATTACATATTCAGGGGCAGCATATCCATAAGTACCCATAACCCTGGTGGACACATGGGTTTCATCACCTTGTGGTCCAGCTTTTGCTAATCCAAAATCAGAAAGCTTGGCTGTATAATCCTGTGAAGTCATTGATAACATCAAGTGAATAGAATAATTATTCCTTTCTTGGACGGTCAATAAAAAATATCCAGATGAAGGTTAAAATACTAGAAACTTACAGAGTCCAACAATATATTAGAAGTTTTGAAGTCTCGATAGATTACTGGCCTTTCAGCATTATGAAGAAAAGCAAGCCCCTTGGCAGCTCCAAGTGCAATCATCATTCTTGTAGCCCATGATAAAGGAACAGTTGCCTCTGGAAACCTCAGGAAAGGTCATATCAACTTGAGTTAACAAAATACATCAAGAATCTAAGAACCTCCGCCTCACTAGTTTCTGTATTGACTAGCAACATTTCCATGGCTAACATAAAAATGTTTCATGACATATATTCAATATGTTGGCCTATGGTTTTACCCCCATACATATTTGAAGTGAAACAAGTATCTTGCACCAAAACAAGGCAAAGATAGCAAAAAAGAAAACGTTTCAACATAATCAGTAATCAGTACATTGAATAAGATGTCAATTTAATTAATTTGAGGGGTATAACGGCCAATTTTTCTTCAGTGAGTGTGAAACACTTGAAATAAAACCAAGCAACACAAAAAATGTTATGAGGTAAGATACCATCTGAAAGGAATATAAAAGATTCTAACGAGTTTTTCATTTGCAGATTGAGTTTTCTCAACATAAAAACTGGATGAATTAATATAATTCATGGAATCTAAGCAAGTATATTATTCACCATAAGATATGAGCTCGGATCATAATATAGATTTGAGGATATCATCTTGTTTGATCGCTGAGGAAGTCATGATAAAGATACTCTGGATAGCAAGAGATAAGAGCTTGGAGCTCAACCTTCCCAACATTTCCCCTCTCTAGTTTGTTTCACTTTCTAGGGGAAATATTGAACTATGCTATTGCGAAACAGACAAGTGAAAGAAACAAGTATAAAAGGAGATGCAAATGGTGGAAGAAGGATTAAATATGTTGCATACTTCGGAATAGATGATTTTCTAAACTTCCTCGAAACATGAACTCGTATACAAGTAGCCTGTGATCGTCCTCACAGCAGTACCCGATCAACTTAACCAAATTAGGATGCCTGAGCTGCCCCAAGAAATTGACTTCTGTCTGCGGTTGTACAACGAAGAATTGAATTAAATTAGATTAATGAAGAAAAAACGTAAGTAAAATCATTAACAAGGAATCGAAACATACAAGCCACTCGCGATGTCCCTGAAGACCCTCCTTATTTAGAACCTTGACAGCGACAGGAAGGGATTTGAGTCCAACCCTAACATTCTCGTCAATGTAACCTTTATAGACAGTGCCGAACCCCCCTTCTCCAAGGATATAATCGGAGCGAAAACTCTTAGTAATAGTCTCGAGCTCATACAATGTAAAAGCAATGACATGAGTATAAAGTAGTGTATTCTTCCTAGCATCCTCGAAGTTATGGCGCGGGGTGGAAATGTCACTCAGATCTGACACAGACCGATTATGCTTCCTCTCACCGGCAGCACTTTTAGCAGTCAAAGACGACATGTGCGGCTGTTGAACTGCAAAATTCACACATTACTCAAAATGTAAGTCAATTCACCTTAATTCCACGAGTTCAATTTTACAATGCATGAAGCATTCAATTCAGAAGCCTAAAACACAGCACAAAGCTGAAAATGAGGATGCTGGGTTCGATTAGATTAGGTCAAAACAGTTGAGATAATTAGACACTTAAGCAATTCAGAATCAAAGAAGTTAACAGATGATCATACAGTGAAAGCTAGAGCCCTAGATCTGGAAGTGGAATAAGACAAAAGAAGAAAGAAGGAAGAAGAAGAAGAACCTTGAGCATTGGAGACAACAGCCGATTCCTCTCTGGTGCCACAATTGCCCATTGAAGAGGTGAAGAAGAAGATGATGAAGGAAGAAGAAGAAGAAGGGAAGGATTTGGTGAGGGAGTAGCAATGGGAGTGAGTGGTTTTGGTGGTGAAGGAGAAGCACGGGATGTTGCTATCCCCGAGGCCCAGAATTTCATTCTTCGCCCTCTGTGTACCTTTCCTTTCTTCTTTCTTTTATATATATATATATATATATATATTTTTTTTTTTTCTTTTTTAAGGTTACAATAATACCGTATTTATTATTTCTAATAATAATATATGCCACTCACATCATACTCCAACAAAATAATTAATCAAATACTTTATTAGTCCTATCAATTATATCAATCAACCAACTAAACAACGATTAATTGAAGTGCTTTTATTATTGGGCAAAAAATTGAAATGCTATTACAAATTTTTTTTTCAAAGTCAGTCCCAATTTTGAAAAAAGAGTTGTTGAAAAAATCTTACATGCATGTAATCCAACTTAATTTGAACTAATCAGAGATCAATTGAGCAGACTTCTAAAAAAGGGTGTCAGGTAGGATTGAATTATTGATGTATTTTTATACACTCTTTAGTTTATATGTTATTTTTAATGTAATTATTTTTAATTTGTCAAGTTTTAGAAAAGTAATTAATAATAATAATAATATTATTATTATTAGAATAATATTTTTAGCATTTAATAATCAATTTATTTAAAATTAAAAAAAAAATTAGAATGAGCCTGGTGTATTAAGGAAACAATCTACCTAAGCAATGGGATTCAGGACAAAAAAATCATGGTCTAGAAAATATCATAATAACTTGCTTCTTCTTTTTTCTGCCCACATAATATTATGCTTCATTATTAAAGTAATTGGAATAATACCAATATCATTGGCAGTAGGGGAAAGAAGTTTTATCAACTTAGATATGAGATATTGGCTTCAGGTTCATGTAAATACAGAGAAGCTTTTGAGAGAATTATCCCCAATTAGGCTCTATAACACGTAATTTCAAGTTAACGACACAACCAGATAGTCATATTAATAGAATAATTGGAATATTAACAAGAAAAATATTTACATAAATTTTTTTTTAAAAAAATCTAAACATTAAAAAAATTGCATGAGACTTAAAATCAAGAATCTTATCTTTTGTTTGGTCAAAATAAAATATAGATGTGCACAATCAATCTTTTTTTATTTTATTTTTAGCCAGCACCACTAGGAATCAATTAATCCAATTTATGGGAACGTAGGTTCACAATGTACCAAATAACATTTGCAATGAAGCATTTCATCGTAAAATTTATTTTTAAAATTTTAAAAATATTAAAAAAAATAGGGAGAATTGCTAAAAAAGACCTCATGGACAACTTATTTATTAAATGGGAGTTGGGAAGATATCTTGCACATGGAGGGAAGATGCACACGGAAGGAAGATTTCTACACACGTAGGGAAGATTTTTGCACACGTATAAGGAAGAATTTTGCATACAGGGAAGATCATCTGCCCACTAGGGAAAATATGCTGCACACGTGGAAAATAATCTGTACGCGAATGTCCCATTTGGCAAATAAGTTGCCAATGAGGGATTTTTTCATAATTTTCCCAAAAAAATATACATTTTGGTGAAACTATAAACATGTTCTTTTAAATATATCATATTCCCTCCGGTCCTAATTATAAGATAAAGTTAACTTTTTTAGAGAAATTAAGGAAACCAATTAAATTACTTTAGAGTATTTATATTTATATTTTTTTCTCCAAATTAATTACTTTGACTAATAGACTAATATATAATCTAAGGATATTAAAAATATAAACACTCTAAAGTAATTTAACTGGCTTCCTTAATTTCTCCAAAAAAATCAACTTTGTCTTATAATTAGGAACGGAGGGAGTATGTTATATATAAAAAAATGTGTTTTTCTTGTATACTACAGTCGGGTCTAAATATAAGATTTAATTGATTTTTTAAAAATAATTAAGAAAGTTAAATAAATTATTTAATCATATTATATGCTATATATGATTAGATTATACAACAACTTATAAGTTAGTTTAAAGGAAAAAATAGATATAAATACTTTAAAAAAATTTAATTAACTTTCTTAAATTTAAAAAAAAAATAACTAAATCTTGTATTTATAATTAAGTTTAAAATAAAATAAGCATATGATTGCGTTCCCAACAAATCATGTTAGTTTGATACATATTACTGGTAGAATTTTGTAAGGATGGGTTTTACCACTGAACTGCAAAAAGCTGTTAACTTTTTTTTTTTTTTGGTTCAAAGCCGACAAAAGCTGTTACCTTGGAACAGTGTTCAAAAACTTCCGCATCACGTGCGGCCATGACTTTGCGCTGAGCACAACGTCTGTGAGGATCTTCTCTACGATCTTAACTGACTCAATTCTTTTTTTTTTTTTTCCCGTTGCCAACCTTAACTGACTCAATTCAAGAGAAACAGCATGGGTAAAATAAATAAATATTTTTTTTTTCTAATTATAAGATAAAATTAATTTTTTTAGAAAAATTAAGGAAACTAATTAAATTACTTTAGAGTATTTATATTTATATTGATTCCTCCAAACTAATTAGTTTTATTAATAAAATAATATATAATCTAAGGATGCATAACATATGATATGATTAAATAACTTATTTAGCTTCCTTAAGTTCTCTAAAAAAAGTTAATTTTATCTTATAATTATGACCAAAGGCAGTAAAAGGGATGACACCATATGCACATCTGTCCCTATTTCCTAGTTTTATTTAGAAATATCTTAAAATATGGAGAATAAGGATCAAGTCCTCTTCAAAAGAGTTGTCTACAATTAATGTCTCGCAATTTTCTAATAGGATTGCCGCAAATAGAAAATTACATATGTATAAGAAATAAATAAATATTTGTCACTTTCATTTCTTGGGTTTAGCTTTTTTTTTTTTTTAAATACAAAACGACCAAGACGAAAGCTTGGAAGTAGAAATTCTTCTCTAGGCTACATGACCACCTGTCATATCATCACGCATATACCACATACATCCGGGATGTACTAGAGGTAACACTACTAGACCACCAACTAGCTGGTGAGCATCCCTGGTCAAAAAATCGGCGCATCTAATTGCCTCTCTAGAAGTATAATGCAAACGTGCATCCCAACCTGAGAAAAGCAATTCCCGAGCTTCCTGGATCTCCCCTGTAAGTGAATGAAGAGAATGACCTGTGACATCACGTACAATCCACTGGTAAGCCTGTAACGAATCTGTATAAGCCTGCACCTTCTGAAGACCTAACTATTTGCAGAGATTTAGGCCCGTCACTATCCCCAATAATTCAGCTCCTGCGGTCGGAACAACACCTAAATGACGCTGGAAGCCAACCACCTATCTGCCATGTTCATCCCGAATCACCCCTCCATAGGACGCCCACCCTGCTCCGTCAACAGAGGTGTCAGTATCTAAGCGGACGTACCCAGGCATCGGTGGGTGCCATCTGGGATTCAACACACGATCTGACTGGAACAAACTGTTATTGAAGGCCGCAAACATACTGTTATCTATCAAAGAAAAAATCCCCTTATGAACAAGATCCTGTGCATGCATGCGAGTTCCCTCCATTACTCCTTTGCATATGTTCTTCCATAAGAGCCAGCAAATAAGACTGAAAATCTTAAACCAAGGCCATCTCCTGAAGCGCTTAACTCCCATATGGTGAGAAATATTCATCCTAAGCCAACCCTGCAAGTCAGTTTGAAAAAAAACAAAAACGAGAATTAGGGTGAACAAAATATAACCACACATTTCTGGCTAGCTCACAATCACAAAGGATATGTAGTGTATTTTCCACTCTCTGACAATGAAAAGGACACTCGTCGCTCTGGGTCAACCCTCTCCTAGCTCTGAGATAGTTTGTAGGAAGTCGGTCATGAATCACTTGCCATAGGAAAAATTTCACTTTTTTTGGTACTGGGAGTTTCCACACCTTTTGCCACTAGAATTGAACTTTTTGATCACGTTGTGTGGAAATAAATTCGTAAGCAGCACGAACACTAAAATTTCCATTGGAAGATGTTCTCCAGTAAAAAGTATCAGCTACATGCCCCCTCGGGGGAGGAATATGGGCTATGATATCAATCACCCACTTCGGGAGAAACTGCCTCCACAACTGGAAATTCCAACTACCATCCGATAGCACAAAATCCCGAACTTTGGCGCATGGGTTTATTTCCTGTATATTCCGGTCCACCAAGTAAATAAGAGGCACAGCAACTGGGGTCCATAGGTCCCACCAAGCATTGCTAGACCTACCATCATTCAGTTTTCTACCGACCCCTGAATAAAATCTCCCCCAAATTAATGAAATACCACGCCACACTCTGGAGGTATTATGTCTGGTATACACCATCGGATATATTCCATCTTGACACCCATATTTCGCCTTGAGGCACCTGACCCATAAGGCATCGGATTTTGTTAACAACCCCCAGCAAAGTTTCATAATAAAAGCCACATTTTGGTTGTACATATCCTTAATTCCCAACTCGCCCTTCTCTTTCTCTTGCTTAATTTGGTCCCAAGCAATGAAATGCATCTTCTTTCCATCATTACCCTGATTCCAAAGAAATGAACGGCTAATCTTTTCCAATTCTTGTAAAACACTTTTAGGAAGTAGGGTAGTTTGCATTTGGTAAGCCGGCAATGCTGACAGTACAGCCTTAATGAAGACCGACCGACCTGCCATACTAAGAAACCTGGTCTTCCACCCCGCCAACCTCTTCCTGACTTTCTGGATGGTAGGGAAGTAGATAAGCTTCGTAGCACGCTCATGGAGTAATGGCACTCCCAAATACTTCCCCAGATTCCCAGTCATACCTATGCCTAAATCAGTACTGAGATCGAGGGCTCAATGAAAATTCACATTTTTAGAAAAGAAAGCTTTTGATTTTGCTAAGTTGACTCGATGTCCTGAGACTCCGCAAAAATCTTTCATAACTTGCTTCATCACTCCTATTTGACTTGCCGATGCTTCTCCAAAAAGAAGTAGGCCATCTGCAAAGAACAAATGAGATAACACAAGGGAATTTCGATTAAATTTAAATCCAACCCACTAACCATTGTTAACAGCACGCTGGATTTGGTGACCCAACCTTTCCATACATAGCACAAACAAATAAGGGCTTAGGGGATCGCCCTGTCTAAGACCCCGAGACGGCAAGAAAGAAGCAGATTCAACCCCATTCCAAAGTACCTTCATGGAAACCGTCGAGATACAATGCATGATGACATTAACAATATTGCCTCGTAATCCAAGTCCAAGAAGGGTCGATCTCAAGAAATCCCAATCAAGGCGGTCGTATGCTTTTTCCATATCGACCTTCACCACCACATACCCTTTCTTCCTGCGTCTCTGACGCATTGTATGGATGACCTCTTGTGCTATGATGACATTATCAGAGCTATGTCTACCTTCAATAAAGCTACACTGTTGAGGATCAATAAAATAAGTCATGGCTTTCTTCAAGCGACCAGCAATAATCTTCGTGATTATCTTGAAAACCACATTGCACAGGGAAATAGGCCGAAAATCACGCACAGACTGTGGATTATCGCTCTTTGGGATAAGCACAATGTTCGTTTGATTAATATCCTTAACCCGTGTAGGGTTTTGCCAAATAGATTTGACATAATCACACACCTTCATGCCTACCCGCTCCCATTGAGATTGAAAGAAATGAGCGTCCAGACCATCAGGGCCTGGTGCTTTGAACGCACCAATCGTGAACGCTGCATTCTTAATCTCAAGGTCTTCAACATCCTTATGAATGAAAATATCATCCTGACTTGATAAGGGAGAAAAATCCAAAGGCCAATCTGAAGAAGGCATGAGGAGATCATCCTTAGTATACAAGTCCTGGAAAAAACTACCAACCATGTGCCTCAACTCTTCTTGATCAGTAATCCAATGACCTGCGTCGTTCTGCAGGGCTTGAACCTGATTTCTTTTTCGCTGAATAAACGTGGAGGCATGAAAAAATCTGGTATTTTTATCCCCCCAAGCCAGCCATTTGCTCCTAGATTACTGGTACCAGATTAATTCCTCTTGAGCGCTTAATTTACTGTACTCCTGCCAAAGAGCTCTCTCTAATTTATACAAGCCATTAGAAGTACTATGCGCTCGTGCTTTATCAATGCCCTCCAACCTTCTAATAATGTTCTGTCTTTTTCTGGGGATACTGCCAATCACCTCAGCGTTCCATGATTTAGCCTCTTGAACAAATTTAGTTACTCCTCCGCACCAATCATCATTTTCCCCGGATTTAGTAACTATAGCCTGAAACGTCTCCTCCAAGGCCCATGCTGGTTGGTATTTGAAAGGATAATGACCCCTACTTTGATTTGGACGGGACTCATCAGAAACCACCAAAATCGATGATCCGATTTAAACCGAAGGCAGTGGAAGACTTTACTATGAGGATGTCTCATTTCCCAAAAAGTATTACTAAACCCCCAGTCTAATCTCTCTTTCACCCCTCTCTTTTCCCATGTAAACCGTTCCCCAACATAGGGAATTTCCATAAGTTGAGTGGCCTTCACCTATTCTGAAAATTGTTCCATTGCTCGCACAGAAGGCTCAGAACCACCTAATTTATCCGTAGGTTCGAGAAACAAGTTAAAATCCCCGATTACCAACCACGGGTCAACCATATTAAAAGCAATATTCTCAAGATCTCTCCATAAAGCCACTCTTCTATTAGCTATCGGCTCCCCATACACAAAAGTGGCCATAAAATCATCATTATTCATTTTGTCAACAAGCTTACAGTGTATAAACTGAGTACTAGAGAAAAAATATTCCACTGAGGTTTTTCTGTCATCCCACAAAATCCAAATACCTCCAGCAAAGCCGGAGGCCTCAAGACGAAGCCAATTACTAAACCCAAGATTGCAAGCCACCCTATCCGCCCTAGTACCACTTACCCTAGTCTCAATCAAACACAAAATATCAATATTGTACTTTTTGACTATTCGCTTAACAATGCTAAGAAAAATTCTATTTCCCGTACCCCTACAATTCTATGAAGCGATAATCATTGATAAACCAAAAGGAAGAAAAATACAAGCACTTACTAATCACGTAGGTGCTCATGAACTTGCAACTCATGATGTCTCCCTGAATCACAAGCCCCCTCCTGCTGTTCGGCCTGCATGAAATCATCCCCAATATCATCCTCTAAATATGGCACCGTGGATGTATCCATAACACCATCTATGCTATGCTCAAACTTTTCCTTCAAAAAGGCATCAGGTTCACTATTAGGATTGTGTGGGCCTTCTAATAGTAAACATCCATTAATGGTTAAATTCTCATCATGAGTAGATTGTAGAGGAATTGAGCCCATTTGATTGACATTGCCTCCCACCACATTATGCACTCGGCGGCCCACATTAAGGTGAGAAGATCCCACCACATTTTTCCGGCCCATCCTTGAACCATTCTCCACACTATGCTGTCCATTGAATTTCGTTTGGGCCTTGTCTGACCGATCCAGCTGCTTTGGCCCACTAATGGAATAAGTTTGCTTTGAGCCTTGTTTGACTTTTCCCTTCTTGGTAGGACCCACCTCCACTCTCTCCTCTTTTGCTATAGGCTGTACCGATTCTGCCAACACCAAACTCCTACCCTGTTTCGCCATCATCACTTCATTCTCGCTTACCGAGCTCGACTAGCTCAGTGTCGCCTTCACTCCGACCGGCACCCAGGCCTGTCGCCTGATCTCCGGCTTCGCCATCTCCTCCTCCTCATCAAGCTCAGCAAGAGCACTAAACCGAGAGTGGACGTTCCCCTTCATCGCCCCTTTATTACTCCTCGCACACGTGCTGTGTTCAAACCCACGCTGTCGAATTTGCTAACTTCTCGAGAATCGTTGATTGCTGGATCTATTCACTATCATCCAAGCTCCAAAATTTTCCTCCGCTCCCGGTTCTTTTCTCACCGGCACTGTCTGTGAGCTACTCGGCTGCTGTGAATTTTGGTGATTTCCACTTCCATGGCTCTCCTTCGCGTACGTCCACGAGCAAGCCTCCTTTCGGTGCCCATACCTTCCACAGGAAAAGCAGATAAGATTCAATCCCTCATATTCAACTTGATAAGCCGAATTAGCAACGATTACCCATGACACCAGTCTCTTGCGAAGATCAAGTTCCACACAAAAGCGTGCGTACCTCCCTTGTTCAACCTTAGCTGATTCAAAAGGTAACTCTGACGGGGTAAGGAGATCAATTTTGACTATTTTCCCAATCCTGTTTCCCAATCTTGTTATGAAAGTCTTGTTATAACATTGCATTGGGATATTGGGAATCCTCACCCGCATCACCACTCAACCCAACGGATTATTAAAGGGATCAAAATGAGGTGACCAGCGCTGAACAAGAACTGTGTGTTGCTGAATCACCCATGGACCGTCATACAGCACATTATGATATCGTTGTGCCCAACCTTCCTTCTGTATGAACCGAATGATGAAATAATTGTTTGCTAGATCAATTATATCAAAATCGGAAGTCTTCCAGAGTCTGCTCAGATGAGTCTTTAGACTATAAATATTAAATTTCTTACCCAGTACTGTAAGAATTAAAGCCCCATTCCAAGGTTTACACCAATCACTATACTCTTCAGCTGTAATCGGGACTACTGGATGAATGTCCATAAGCTTTCTAATTTCCTTTGTGAGCTCAGGCATATCCCATTCTCTATTAAGAATATCTGACGACAAAGCCTCATCCTCCAGACATTCCCCTGAGTTTTCAATCCCATTGAATCCCAGAAGGGAGTCTTTGTAAGATACATGCTTCTTTGCTGGATGATCCTCCATAGTGTTATCTATGTTTTCTGGTTCCATGGAGATCGTCTCCTCTGATACATTCTCTGGAGAACCTTCTTCTGTCATTTGAATATCCGTTACTACTTGAGAAAAGTTTTCATTTTTCTTCTTCTTATTACTTCCACAAGCTAGTAGATCAGAAGGCCGATCCGGTGGTAGTTTCCGGAGGTTATGAATGTCTCCTATGCCGGATTAAAGAACCAGGCGAGTTTCCCAAGAGAGAGCAACTTCAAACTACCTCAGAGAGCTATTCCCCCTAGCTTTTCTTGGGTTTAGCTTTAAAAAAATCTTTTTTACACTTTATAAAATAAATTTGTTGGCATCTCCTTGTTTTTGTTTGTTATAAAAAGGCCTGGCTTGCCCAAAGAGACTTAATTGGGCCACGCCTACTAAGTATTTGCTTGAGTTTTTCGGCCAGAGTATTTGCTTGAGTGGGACATTATTGTTTTTTACAAAAAATGAAGAGGCAAACTTACCTGATTCCTATGCAAATACAAGTTTTTTGGAGTATTTATTTCAATAATGTTGTCTTGAGTTTTTTTGCCCCCAACTGTCTTGAGTATCTAATACTTCATCAGTCCAATATATAAGTTTTTTTTTAGGGATGACATGTAGGCACTAACAGCCTTCTTAAAATTTTTAGTATTCCTTATGTCTTAAGTGTTAGAGGCAGATAACTTCATGGGGGGAAAAACAGGCAGGTAACTAATATGCATATATTAATGAAATTAGTTATTTGTTAAAAATGCATATTTGTTTCCTTACAATACCCTTTTTAATCATTTGTTTTGAAACTACCTTTAATGAAAAACTACTTAACATGGGCAGTGGATAGGGGATAGTTGGTTGAAAAAATATGTATATATATAATTTTAGGAGACAAAGTGAAATGCAATCTAATAGTTTAGGACCAAAATGAACCCCATCAAGTTCCTATATTTAGGAACAGAGATAGTTTTATTTTCTATTTTTGTCCCTATTAATTCTTAGTTAATGTTATCCAATCATTCACTCTCTTCATAAATAATGATATTTGTATAAAATAAATTACATGTATTATATATTTATTACATTTAATTAATTTTAACCAATTTTCTGAATTTGGTTATTTATATATCTTTAAAAGGATCAAAGGGAGTAAAAGAGGACAAGCAATGGGTGCTAATCCAACAAAACATTTTAATAAGAATCTTTACAATGTTTTTTTTTATGGAATGAAAGTTTAGTTGAGTTAGACCTTATAGGCTCATTAGAGCTATATCATACTTTAAGGCTTAAAGAGTCTTTATGAAAGTGTTTATAAATCACTCACTACCAAAACATTTTAATCAGAACATTTACAAAGATACTGATTGTCTGGCTTTTATGTAATGAGAACTCGGTTTCAAACAAACCCTTGGTTTTTTCAGGTACATAATAAACCCTTATTTTAAATTTAATAGTTTTATTTTGGACCGGCTCAGAAGAGGATGCAGCCCAGACTGTCTTCATGTGGGTGACAACCCGTACATACCCCAAGCCCATAAGCAAGAGTACTCTCTTGTCTGCACACTTGGTTTTTGGTCTTTGGAAAATATAAATACAAAATATGTTGTTTTTGTCTGACAATACAAAATATAAATATATAACAAGTTGGATTGATATCAATATAAATTACCTCTCTTGAAATTAGTTTGGTACAAGGGGATGCTGAGGTAAATTCTTTTTAAGTTGAATTTAAAAAAATTAAAAAGTGAGATGAAAAGTTTTAATTATTATTATTTTTTGCTCTTTTATCTTACATCTTTTTTTATTAAAATTTTATAACCTCAATTTTTCAATATTTTAAATACAACTACAAAATGATGGAGTAAAACACATCCAACTACAAAAATTTTCCCACGTCCAAATCTCTTGAACCAAACAACCCCTTAAACTCCATAAAGGCTTTATAGTCTAGAGAATAGATAATACCAAGTGCCTTTCTTAAGATTTTATTACGTGTGAAGTTGAGAGTTTAAACTCTCGTACATAAATTATATAAAAAAAATATGTGCATGAGATCTACATTTTAATTATTCATATATTACAAATAATATAATTTATTTTTTTTTTTAAAAATGTATGAGGACCCACCTAATTACATAAATTCCAAGGCCACGTGGGGACGCTTCTAGTATGAGATCAGGAATCTTATTTGACTAGTATTCCAAATTTCCAATCAAAACCTTAAAAAGCCTTTATATTTCTTGAGGTTCAAGCTATCTCCATACTCCATTTTAATTGGCACTTTCCTCTAATTTTAGATTTTTTAAAAAAAAAAAATTCATCAAAGGGAAAGAGAATAACTAAAGGTGATATGTCAATTATGACTCACCACTGTCTTCTTCTTCTTTTGTTACAGTATATTCCTTTTAAGAACAGATTCTTATCACTACAAAAAAAAGAATCCAGACATTTCCCTTATAATTTATAAACTTTAATTTTTTTTTTTTGCCCACCTGGTTCACCGGAGTTTTGCCCCGACTACATCTAAATCCAACCCGCGTCACGCACCTGGCTATGGTGGGAGAATCCCCCAATGAGAGTTTTCCACATATACAAGGCTCGAACCCGAGACCCTACTTAAGCGGAACCAAACCGCTTACCACTTAAACCAATCTCCATTGATATAAAGTTTAAATTCAAATAAACTTCGATGAGATTGAAACTTTTGGGCCCGTAGGAATAAGGCACTAGTCTTATTGAGCCATCAGAGTAAGACACCAGTTAAAGACAAGGATATGAAGGAAACGCATGAAAAAAGAATATTCGGAATATTCCTTCATCTCGATGGCTAAAAAAAAAAAAGGAATATTCCTTTATCTGAAACGATTCCCTCAACTAATTTTTTAACCATCCTTTGCTTTCTTTCTCTTTTTTTAATTATTGTTCCATTTTATATCACGGGCTCACGGCCCTTGGTTTCATCCAAAGGTTAAAAGATATCTCTGGTGTTTGGCATCCCTTTTTTTTTTTTTTTTCAATTCTTATTCCTTATTCTTTATTTTGAAACATGAGTCTCCCCTTTTTATTTTTTATTATTCTTGTTCAATTGTCAATTCCATTTACTCTTTTTCCACCAACAAAAAATTCATGTGCTCGTCATAGAACATAACTGTGGGAGATATTAAACCGATATTAATTGATTAAGATCTAATGTTAGTTGATTAAGACCATGTATATGAAATGGTAAGTGACCATGATCTATATCTTACAAAAAATATTATAAATTATTGGCAAAAAGTTTTAATAATAACAGGTTAAGGGGCAAATTTATTTCCAAAGAGATATTCAGCATGACACAATAAAGTTTCTTATGTATACAAACACACAAAATATTAAAAAACAGTGCACGGCCACGAATTGTCAAATAAGGTCTTATAAGTTGTATTTTAATCTTAGGATATGTTTGGTTTTATATCAGAGGTTGTTTCCACCAAAATATGGTTTTGATAACTTGACAACAGTGTATAAGATTTTATTTTAGCCTCTTAATTTTGTAAAAATGTCAACTTCTGAGTTCTACGGACATTGACAAAAGTGCTAAAAATGAAATTTTAAATGTTGACAAAATATCATCAATTACGTACATATTAAGTTTAACTATCGGTATTAGAGCTAAATGATTAAGTGTGTTTGGGATAGAGGTAGAAAAAATGACTTATTATGATTCTGACTTATTAAAAATGACTTAATATAAAAGTTGGCTTTTGTAACATGATTTATGTTTGGATAAACGATTTTGGGATAGTTTATTTTTGGACAATAAGTGCTTATAAGTCGTGATTTACGGTATACGAGGTAAGTATGTAAGAAGAGTTTTATCTTGACTTACGTAATAAGTGACTTAATAAAAAAGCTGCAGTTAGGGGCTTATTTAATAAGTAATTTATTCTACCCGTAATGTGATTTTAAAAAACTAAACCAAACATTAAAAAAAAAACCCCAACTCATTCGGGCTTTTTTCAATGAAAAACGAGCTTATTGCCCCCAAAACGTTGAACAAAACTCTCTTTAAAAAGATACTTTATAAAATTAAGGGGTAAAATTAAAATCTTATACAAAGATAAAAACCAAAAGTATATTTTTACCTTTCCAAAATGAAACCAAACATCCGAGTCTTTTAATATGTGATTGACATAATTCTTCCGATCTTTAATATAAGATATATTTTGAGAGTTGATTTTAGTCTTAATATAAAACTTGATTTCTATATTTATCAATCTTTTCTTGATTTACCTCTATTAATGCTCCCTCAATAATAATCAAGTAAGAGAATGAATGTGAGAATTAAGAAAAATGATTAAGATATTTTAATAAAAACATGTCATATTAATAAACTTAAATAACTTTTTTAATGTAATTAAATAAGTTAAATATGATGTTTGGTTTATAGGCGAGACAATGATGTTTGGTTTTATATATAATGCTCCGAGTATAAAGTAAGCGTGCAAGGTGATGCAGTTTCTTCACAATAAGTTGGCATGGGACAAGTGTCAAGTGCACCTACCCCTTAATGTAATCGGATGGCTCATGATCTGTCATGTTTGGAAGAGCCTCTTCTCATTCTTGTTATTTTATTTTATTTTATTTTATTGAATAAACCTTTTCTACTTCTCTGGAACAATTGCATTGAGACCCTTCTAGCATTTGTCATGCACCTTTTTGTTTCCTTTTTGACCTCGATGTGGACGCTGCGGTGGACGAACACAGGATCTCAGCAGTTGGAGGAGTGGTACGGGATAGCTTCGGAGCTTGGATTTGCGGGTTTCAACAGAATACAAACTTTACTCTAGGACCAACAGCTTCAGAGATTCAGGCTATCCGTATTGGCCTTCAAACTTGCAAATTCAGGAATTTCAGAAAGATCAAGCTTTTTACTGACTCATTTGAAGCCATTCAATTGTTATTCCAAGCAGGTAGCCACTATCACCCCCTACAGCAAGAGCTAGATGAGGTCAGGGAATTAATCCATAGGGATTGGGACTTGGAGATACATCACTGTCATAGAGAGGTGCTTAAATGTGCCGATGTGTTGGCTAAGCGTGCACTAGACTCGAACAGCGATCTGTCTATGCTGCAACACCCTCCAGATTTCTGTTCGGACCAAATGTTAACTGATCTTAGCTTAGATTTGGGATTATAAATTTCTGTTTCTGTCTATTTTGTTTTTGTATATCGGCCGCCGCGGCCTCAAGAGCTTGCTCTTGTCATTATAATTTTAAAAAAAGAAAGTTTTGTTAGATGGCAGGTGCCATAAATTTTATAATAATTTATTAATATATTTATGACCACGGTCTTTTTTTTTTTCCAACTATGACCACAGTCTTTTATTTGAATTGGACCTGGAATATTCCAAAAACTAAACCTATAATCCAAGTAATAATATAAAATAATATTGCTATTGCTTATCAATATTCAATACTCTGCAATCTTTTAGGGTTGAGGTGCAAATCTATCAATGAAATATTATCCGAGAAGCGTCTACCACAAATATCTTTTAAAAGAGACAAAAATACCAATGAAATTTTAAAAAGGGGCATCCATCACAATTTCCGTTAAATCCGTACTAATAGCGTTAAATCATAAGAGAAGAAAACCTTTAACGACGTTAGTACGGATTTAACGAAAATTGTAGTGGATGTCCCTTTTTAAAACTTCATTAGTATTTTTATCCCTTTTAAAAGATATTTGTGGTGAATGCTCCTCGGATAATACTTCATTGATAGATTGCATCTTAACCCTATATATATTCATACCCCTCCTATTTTATCCCTTAAATTACTTGGTTGTTGGTTCAATATCTGCTCAAAAAGTTTAACAAATATGACGGTCCATAAAGAGATAAAAAAAATTTGGCACTAAATTTTGACTATATAATTTAAAAATGTGCCGTAAAATTTGAAATGAATGACAGATATGGTATTTTTTTTTAAAAAAAGAAATATTCTTTTTTTAAATTACTTTATATTTAATTATTGAGTTTAATATTCTCCCTTTTTCTTACAAATATATTTTAATTATTTTATGTGAATTTTTATTTTTTTGGGACAAAATGTGAGGTCTTAATTTATTTGATTTTTTTGTGAGATAATATATGTAAACAATATTTTTGACGTTGTAATAATATTTGAGTTTTTTTTTTTATGCAGGATTTTTTTTTTTTTTGGCCCCCGTTTTGATTTATATATAGCGATGGTCCAGGCGAGGCACGCCAACCGTATCACGATTCAAGGGTTGCCGGTTTCCCGTTGGCTGCCGTGGGTTAGCTTTACCTTCCAGTCTCGTCCATTGCACGCAGATCTTGACGTTCCTCGATTAACGTATTCACTTTTTCACTTTTCACATGATATATCTTGCGATGATTTTTTTCTTTGTCGATATTGAGCATTGAAGAATTCGTTTGAATCTGAATCCATCAGCGAAGCCTAACGAAATGGGAAGCCCAGGATTCTCATGGAAATTGCCCGATCACCCCAAGCTCCCCAAGGGCAAGCCGGTGGCCGTCGTCGTTCTCGACGGATGGGGCGAAGCCAACCCCAACGAGTATAACTGTATTCATACCGCTGAAACACCTACCATGGACTCCCTCAAAAACGTATGTATACTCCGATCTGTTTTATATCCAGATCTATATGCTTTTCAATACTCTGTAGCTATGTTTTTATAAACCTTTTTTGATGTTATTTAGTCTAACAGTTAATCTATTCACCGGTGTTCTATTTGTTTATTAATGATGATATATAGGGCGCTCCTGAAAAATGGAGATTGGTCAGAGCACATGGAACTGCAGTAGGTCTTCCATCTGAGGATGATATGGGTAACAGTGAAGTCGGTCACAATGCTCTAGGAGCGGGACGCATATTCGCTCAGGGGTAAAATTAACCCTTCCTCTTGATTTATCATAAACAGAACTACTTTGTAATTTCTGAGATTCGTAGCTTCATGGCCACTCTATCTTCACACTGTTGGATGGTCAAGAAATCAAACTTATTTGACATGAAGTTGTTTGGTATTATGAGACTTCTCTTGTCAATATATTCGATTTGCAGTTTGATAGATCTGCGCTGTTTCTTTTATTGTCTAACAGGACTTATTTTATTGCGAGGGCTACATGTGTGTGTGTGTGTTTTAAATTTGCTTGCATACATTTAAGATCCAATTAATTTATTTACAAAAAAAGTGGTCTTCATCTTATCACATTTCTTATTCTCCAAAACTTTATTGCTCTAATATGTTGGAGGACAACTACATATTGTAATTTTAATAATAATCCTCAGACGTATTAGAACTTACTATTGCGTACTAAGCACCTGGAGTTATTAAAATAATGTGGACTTGCCCCCTTGTTTCTTTATTTGTTCTCTTAATTTTCTTATTTATCTCTAATTATTGGCTTATCGATTGAGATTGGGGATATCTTGGGTCTGTGATTGCAGTGCAAAGCTTGTTGACATCGCTCTTGCCAATGAAAAAATTTTTGAGGGAGAAGGTTTCAAGTACATAAAGGAATGTTTTGAAACTGGCACACTACATCTCATTGGGTTACTCAGTGATGGTGGAGTTCATTCCCGACTTGATCAATTACAGGTATCTTTTGGGGTACAGCTTCTCTGTTCCTTCATGTCTAAAAAAATTATTTTTTATATCAACTGTTTTTCCGCAGTTGTTGCTCAAAGGGGCTGCTGAACGAGGTGCTAAAAGAATCCGTGTTCATATCCTTACTGATGGCCGTGATGTTTTGGATGGCTCAAGTGTGGGATTTGTGGAAACTCTAGAAAAAGATCTTGAAGCATTGCGCCAGAAAGGTATTGATGCAAGGATTGCATCTGGAGGTGGTCGCATGTATGTTACAATGGACCGTTATGAGGTAAGGAATATAACTAGTATGCATCACTCCTACATTGCAGTTTAGTTGTAGTTGACCTCCATTGTTGGGACGAATGTTTATGCATACTGTCAAGATGGCCCTTTTTGTGGGGAAGAATGAGTGTCTATTTTTGTTCAAAATGTTCCAAAACAGCTCTAGAGCCTATAAAGAATCTTAATGATATGAATGAAGGTCAGGATTGGTGTTCAGTTTAAACTACAAATTGAAGTTTGAATTTATCTTCTGTTTTAACTGGTGGGTTATTATGAATATCTTTACATTGCATTTGAAATATGAAAAAGTTGTTTAAAGATCAATTATCTTTATATTTCTGCTATATTGTTCTTATATTGATCTCGGGATATGCTGCAGAATGACTGGAATGTTGTGAAACGAGGGTGGGATGCCCAAGTTCTTGGTGAAGCACCCCATAAGTTTACTAATGCTGTTGACGCTGTCAAGAAACTGAGGGAGGAACCAAAGGTGAATGATCAGTATTTGCCCCCTTTTGTTATTGTTGATGAGAATGGGAAGCCCGTTGGTCCTATAGTTGATGGTGATGCTGTTGTTACATTTAACTTCCGGGCAGATCGTATGGTTATGATTGCTAAGGCTCTTGAATATGAAAACTTTGACAAATTTGATAGAGTTCGTTTCCCTAAGATCCGCTATGCTGGAATGCTTGAATATGACGGTGAATTGAAACTTCCAAGTCATTACCTTGTTTCTCCACCAGAGATAGACAGGACTTCTGGTGAATATTTAGTGCATAATGGCATCCGGACTTTTGCTTGCAGGCAAGCTACCACTCGTTTCATCTATAACAGGACTTCCATTATCTTTTGAAATTTGATTTTAATTATTTGTGTTTCGAGATGTTCATTCTATTTTTGATTTTGACATATTACAACTTTGCAATGCTTAAATGTCAATTTATCAACTTCAGTTAGCTTAACCTGATGAGAAAATGATTCAGATTTTTGGCCTTTAGCACTAGAGATAAGGAGTCAATAACTTTGGATAGACATGGGAAGTAAAAAATGTTTCTTGTTAATAAAAATGGTCTCTGGTACGTAGGATTGAGTGACTATTTACTTCTGATCCGCTATCAGCTAGAACTTATTTTCTGTTAAATGATGGGGTTCGTATATTAACATAATTTTCTTTCTTTTATTTCTTAATAGTGAGACTGTCAAATTTGGACACGTCACATTCTTCTGGAATGGAAACCGTTCTGGATATTTTAACAAAGAATTGGAGGAGTATGTGGAAATTCCTAGTGACTCTGGGATCACATTCAATGTCAAACCAAAAATGAAAGCGTTGGAGATTGCTGAAAAGGCAAGGGATGCTATTCTCAGCAGAAAATTTGATCAGGTATTTAGAGTGATCCAGGTAATTTTTGAGATCGATGGTTTGGTTGGAATAGCTTTTACTTAACTGTTTGTTTTATATGTTGCATAGGTACGTGTTAATTTACCAAATAGCGACATGGTGGGGCATACAGGTGACATCGAAGCAACTGTCGTGGCTTGCAAGGCAGCTGACGTTGCTGTGAAGGTATGAACTTTTTGTTTCAAATTTATCTGGAACTTTTTTGTAACAAAGCACATCACTGTGGTGCAAGGTTTATCGATCAACATAAGGTATCAAACTAATTGGGGCTGTATTCGTTTTTTCCCCAAGGGGGTTGTTTTGTTCTTGAATCATAAACAATATGGCTCATTTCAGCTCCCCCCCCCCCCCAAAAAAAAAAAAAGAAAGAAAAGGGAAGAAACAAAAAAGTTCTCATTTTCATGGACTTCATGCAGCTTTATTTCTTCAAGAAAGTTTTCAAGTTATCTCTTCTGTGCATTGTAGAGGGAAAAATCTAGTTATTGAGAAGAAAAGGACAAGAAAGTGGACATCATATATGAAACTCATGCTTTTCGGGCAGTTTTAAAAGGTTTATATGTTACAATTTGTATATTTCGAAACATATTTAACAATAATTTAACCTCATTTGTTCTGAGCTGGTAAAAAAACTTCATCTTTTCTGCTTTCATTATTTTCAGTTCATTAAAATGTGCAGCAGGATTTTTTTGGGGGGGGGTTGTAATGTTAGCAGCGGCAACCCATGATTGTTTTGGGATTTATTTTATTATATGTGATTCAATTTTTTTATGTTTATTTTGAGTTATCATTTGTGATTATATATATAATTATTAATTATTTTTCCCCCAGATGGAGGGGAAAAGGAAAATTTATTTGTGGTTGGACATCTACCTGCATCTGAGGAAGGAATCCACTTGCATGTTTTTTTGTGTGTTGATTGCTGCTGTGAGAAATAAGGAAATTAGAAATTAGAGATATGGTGTGTTCTCATTCTGCCAACATATATGGTGATTGCAGATGATCCTTGATGCCATTGAGCAAGTGGGTGGAATTTATGTGGTCACTGCTGACCATGGAAATGCTGAGGACATGGTGAAGAGGGATAAGTCTGGAAAACCTCTACTTGACAAGGATGGAAAGATCCAAATTCTCACATCCCACACTCTTCAGCCTGTAAGTTTTCATAAATTCTGTTGGTTCCTGCCAGGTTTGTTAATATTAATAGCTCTGGCAGAATGTGAAAACATTGACATCTTTGCTATAAGCTATAGCCTGTTAACAGAGTGGTCTTTATCAATATAATAGTTCATGCACATGTAGCAGGCTTCCTCCTGTCCTACCAACAGAGTCTAAATTCTTTCAATTTTAAGTAGTGAAATGAGTCATTTTGATCAAACTTAGCCTTTCATATAACACGGATAATCAAAACTTGTTTTTGGCGGACAAAACTTTGTCTCTAACTAAATATTAAAAATATTCTTAATCACTTTTTTTGTATTGTTTTTGGAGGAAACAGCCTCTCCGATTGTAGTGGTAAGGCTGCATATATCTATCTTTCCTCAAATCCCACCTGATTGAAGTCTTGTGCACTGAGCTGTCTTTTTATTAAATTGACTGAACTTAAGAGTTTGTTTAAAATAATAATCCTTATTCTTCCCAACCCTTTGCCCCATCAGCGCATAAATTGGATTTATTGTGATGGATGTTGAGGTTAATGTTTGTTCTAAATATGGGTGCTTTTGCTCTGTGCCTCAGGTGCCTATTGCAATTGGAGGTCCTGGTCTGGCTCCTGGAGTCAAGTTCAGGCAAGATCTCCCTAAAGGTGGGCTTGCCAATGTTGCTGCCACTGTGATGAATCTCCATGGATTTAATGCTCCAAGCGACTATGAGCCAACTCTCATAGAAGTGGTTGACAACTAAGGATAAAAATACCTGATTTTTGCGGAAGAGAAAGAAGTTAGTTTTAGCCTTCAATTGAAATAATTGACAATTCTTGTCCCACTACTTTAATGTGGGCTTTTTATCTCCTCATTTAAAGTTATTGTCTGTATTATCCTGGGCTGGTGAACCAGGATCACTTGGTAATGCGATTTTGAATGCGGCTCTTTTTGTCAAGACTCTGATTGGTTCTAATATATGAAGTCGGATTACGTTTTATGGCTGTCTAGCATGCAAGACGACCTCTTTATGTTCTTGCATTATCATACTATTGATCATATTATAGTCTCATCAATTTCGAGCAGCTCTGAATGTAAATCGAGACTTAGACGGGACATAATTGGTATGCAGATGATATGGTCCGAGACTCCAGTTCTTTCCTATGATGAAATTTCAGCTCGTGGATAAAAAAGAAGGCATAGTCTGTCTTGTACATTGGCACGCATTAACAATATGACTCTCATAATTCATAGGAGTGAGTTGAGGATCATGACTCCAGTCGAAATAATTTCATATTTCATCAAAATAAAAAAACCTTCAAGAACTCATCGAACCAATTGATTCTAAAATAGAAATACAGAAAAAGGATTTCTTGATTTCTTGATTTCTTGATCTGGTCTGTGGTCTGTTTTAATATGAAGGCAAATAACATTATTATTATTATGAACAAAATAGTGCAATATCAGTTTGAGTTATCATGTTATCATTGCCAGTCAGATTATTGTGGCATGTATCATGTCCTATCACACTTAAGCCTCTTATGCATCCCATGTAATTTGAATAATAAGTTGGTCTCTTCAATTTTGCATTTTTTTTGTGGCTAATAACTAAAGTTTGGACTGAATATTGCACGAAATTTGAGATTGGAAGCTGAACTATTTGTAGCACCCAATGAAATGCTCGACTTCTATTAACTAACATAGATATTGCAGTTGATGAAAAGCGTGACAATATTTACTCAACAGTTAACTGAATTTGGAGATGAACTAGGCTTCATCTTCTCCTAAACAGGCACCAAAATTGGTTGATCCTTTCTAATTTTGGACTGAGTTTTTCATAACTTCTGAACCATGAAAAACAGAGTCAAAAAATTCACACTGCAAAATTAACATCTCCCATATTTCTCTCCTATTCTTTTGGGATACTTTTATCATCCAAAGTTTCAAGCCTATCTATTCTCTATTATCTCATCTCAACCCACCAACCGACCTCTTTCCTTCCTCATTGTGCAATCTTCTTCTTCAACTCCTTCCTTCATTTGTCTAACTACCATCACAGAACACATTTCAACACACAACACAGATTACAACAAAGACAATAGTAACAACAATAACAATAAGATAATCTTTTCTTGGCTTGGTGATCTCAAAAAGGTGATGGAAGGATTAGATGGGTTGATACAGAGGCTTTTGGAAGCAAGGAAAAACAGAGGCAAGAGGGTTCAATTAATTGAATCAGAAATTCGTAACCTTTGTATCACTGCTAAAGAAATCTTCCTCAGCCAACCTAACCTTCTTGAGTTGGAAGCTCCCATCAATGTTTGTGGTACTTCTTTTATTTTTCCCCAAATTAACCAAATTCCAAAAAATCGCATTCAAAAAAAAAAAAAAAAAATCAATTTCTATTATCTCATATATATACTTCAAAATGTTGATCAGGGGACATACATGGGCAATACCCAGATCTGTTGCGATTGTTCGAGTACGGTGGTTTTCCGCCGCAATCGAATTACCTCTTCCTCGGAGATTACGTCGACAGAGGAAAGCAGAGTATTGAAACCATATGTTTGCTGCTGGCCTACAAGATCAAATACCCGGAGAATTTTTTCCTTCTCCGAGGTAATCACGAATGCGCCTCCATAAACAGGATCTACGGATTCTACGACGAGTGCAAGAGGAGATTTAACGTGAGACTGTGGAAGGTATTCACGGATTGTTTCAATTGCCTGCCGGTGGCGGCGGTGATCGACGACAAGATCCTGTGTATGCACGGCGGTTTGTCGCCGGAGATGGAGAGTATGAATCAGATAAAGGAGCTAGAGAGGCCTGTGGATGTGCCGGATCAGGGATTGTTGTGCGATTTGCTTTGGGCAGATCCGGATAAAGAGATCACAGGTTGGGGTGAGAATGATAGAGGAGTTTCGTTCACATTCGGAGCAGATAAAGTTGCAGAGTTCTTGAAGAAGAATGATCTGGATCTCATATGTAGGGCTCACCAGGTAACCCTACTTCTTCTTTCTCTTCTCTCAATTCTGTGATCTTCTCCTTAACAATTTATGGTCCATCTTTGTTGATGATAAAAACAATTACTACTCTCCATGTCCTGTCAGTAAATAAAACTAATTTACAGAATTTAAGAAAATGAGTTATTAGTGTTGGTATCAATGGTACCAATGAAAGTCGAAAGGCTATTTGGCTTATGGATGGAACTAGAGGCCGGTTTGGATGTTGGAAAATCAGACGCGGGAAAAGGAAAATTCAATTTTCCATCCCGCGGCAGTTGTTTGGATCACAATTTTCGCTGGACAAATTTTTCCCGCCAACACCCATTCTCCCTCCTTTAAGGGTTCGTTTGGATTAAAGAAGAGGTGGGAATGGAAAGGAAAAGAAAAGAATGGAAAGTAAGGGAAAATATTTTGCTACCGACGCATTTGGTTTACACTGGAAAAGAAAATGGGTTGATAGGAAAACTTTTGTTTAGTTGGAAGAAAATGAGATAGGAGAACGAGTCAAAAGACCATTTTACCCCTCTATTAAAAATAAGATATAAATGCAAATCAAACCACAATCCAAAAACATCCTCAAATCAAAAGCCTAAAAAAATGCGTCCTCTCCCTCATTCCCTCAACCATCGGAAAAATCTCCCTCGTTCTCCCAACCATTGGAAAAAACGCAAGGACATATAACTCTCTAGTGTGGTGTTTTTTTCTTCGACTAGCTTCGACTTCCGATTGCATTTCTGGCACGAAAGGGGTCATTGGTTGAAAAAAGACGTCCGCGTCTCCTCCTTTCACCCTCACCGACAAATTGAGTCTTTTTCTTTCTTCATTGTCATCTTCTCTCTCTGTCACCACCACCACCACCACCACTTCTTCTTCCTCCTCTGTCACTGACGGATATGCAGTGATCGAAGTAGGAGGTGGCGACAACGACAGCGACGGCAGTGGCAAAGAGGTCACAGTCAGCTTCTTCTTCTTCCTCTATCGTCACTGACAGATTTGCACATGAGGAGGCGGTTACAACCATTGAAGAAGAAAAAAATGGGTTATTTGGGAATTTACCACCATTGGAAAATGGGTTCCCACCAAGAAAGGAAGGAAAATATATTCACATATATGAAGGAAAATTGCCCGCTGCCGGAAAATATTTTCCCGGGACAATGGTGAACCAAACGGTTGTGGCTGGACAGAAAATCCAATTTTCCTTTCTCTCCCTTAATTTGCAGCAAACTAAACAGGCCCTAAATGAAAATGAGTTCCCACAAAAAAAATGGTGGGAACCCATTTTCCAGCCCCCACTGAAAATGGCCAAAAGTCTCATGCCCTTGAATTGTGTGGCATTTCTTGTAAAAACCTCTTCATCATTGCTCATTGTTGCGGTAGAGGATGAACCTCTGATTCTATGGTGGGTAGTGAGATTGGGAAGAGGAAAAGTGGGAGTAGTTATGGAAGTAAGAAAAAGGTGTACGCAAGTGGGTGTGTGGACAGTGACAGAACCATCAGAATGGATTAAAGCAAGCTTGTATTTTTCGATAAAATTTGAGCTGGAAGATTTGCTACAAGCATCGACAGAGATGCCAGGAAAAGGAAGTTTAGGAACAGTGTATAAGACAGTGCTTGACGATGGATGTATCATTGCGGTTAAGAGACTCGAAGACACAAACACATGTGCTCAAAGAGAGTTCGAACAATACATGTGTCACGCCCTTATCTCAATTTCAACATTTACCAGAGTATTTATGGAAAACGATATACGGTTCGGTAGGCAACACAGGATTAGCATGAATATACTGATATTATGTACATAATTATATAATTTCCCCCGAGGGGTTCGTACCTGATAAATTCAAATAATGTAGCCACACAAGGCTATTAGGGTATCTAAACTCATCCCAGTAAAACAGAGACATCTTTTCATCTTCGTTCCACCAATGCAATCCCCTCATATGGTTCTCTGCATTGTTCTCAGCATATCTTCTATCTTCTCCTGTCTAAATTGTTGGTAGGGGAGGGTGAGATTTGAGAGAATCTCAGTAGGAAACAAATACCATAATGCATGCATGATAGATGCTATGTGTATGACATGTTAGCTTTATCTAGATGCATGCCCCATAATGACATTTCTGCATGTTCAATGTTTCATGTAGTAAGACTATAGCCACAGCAGAACAGAAACAGAGCTTCATTTATTCAAATATGCTCTACACAATCAAGTAAAGCAATCATATACATCACTACACAAGCAAAGATATCAAATACATGCAAGTAAGGTAAGTCCCCAACCTTAACCCTTTTCCGCCTCGAAACTCGTGCCTCGATCTACGTGCAAACAGCTCGAGGCTCCATATTCAATCCTACAATGTCAAATGTGCTATTTAGACACTTCCATACTGTTTGTGGGGGTTATATGAGTATATCTTGAAAAATTACTAAAATACCCCCGGAGACCCGATCCGGCTGTACTTTTCTTGAAATTCTTACCTGGGCTATCTTGACATATTTTCGCCTGAGGAATCCATTTCCGGACTCGGAATTACCAAATTCACTGCCAAAAGATGAAATTGCCCTTGGCAGCACTTATTTGAGTGTTTTAGGAGCATTTTCGTAATTATGCTTTCTCGGCCTTTTCCGAAAAACTGCCCAACCGTAACCCCACCTAATTTTCGCTCCTGAACTCAATGGAACCATCAAATCATTGAAAATCCAACTCTAAGACCCATTTATAGTGCTGGCCGAAATATATGGGTTTTCCAGGGAAAATTGGGGTTTTTCGGTTTCGGCTCCGTAAACACGTTCCTTTCTACTCCTAACCACTTTATTGACTATTTCATTAGGTTAAAAATACCATTTAGTATCAATTTGGGCAGCATAACAGCCCCCACAACCCATTTTCCATTTTTACACACAAAGACAATCCGGCGAAATTTCACTGATAAATTGTCTATAGCAGTCAGAATAGTCAATATGCAAGAGTTTGGAAGTTACCTCAAGCTCCCTCTGGCTTTTTCTTGATGTGGCCAAAACCCTAACCTTGGTAACACCATGAATCTTGCTTCAAATACCTCAAACAACATAGAAGAGAAGCTTAGGAGAAGGACTATACACGTTAGGTACGAATTCACCGAATAAATTGACCTATCTCGTGAGTTTTCTCCTCTCCTTCTCTCTCTAAAATCTCTCTATGTTCAGCCGCTATTTGCATCAGTTCTAGCTGAAGGAAGAAGAAGGAATATGCTTATATCATATTATATATTCTATTCTATTCATTTACTAATTTTCCAAAGATTTCGGATTTTACAAAATTCTGATAGATTTCTGCCCAAACTTTGAAAAATCATAAATAATTCTAGAAAAATCGAAATGAGGTGATTCTAAAGCCTATAGAACCTTTATTGAGTCTAGTTTCAAGGAAAAATATATAATTTTGTTGAATGGAATCAAAAAATTCTCAGAATTTCAATCTTTGCATGTTGTTCCAGAAACTTCATAGTTTTTATGTGCTGACTTCAAAAATTCATATCTTTTTTTGTATAGCTCTAATTGATTCATATGACCTATCAAATCAAAGCTTAGGATGTCTACTTTCATCCTATAAAATCTCATAATTTTTGTTCATCATTTGATCATTCAAATGAACATGACAAGCTTACTACCTCATAGGCGATTTCACCAAAAACATAATTACTTTCTCCAAAATTCATCATTTTATTTTCTTAATACCCCAAAGATATTAGAATCATTAGGGGATAAATTTGGGCTCCTGCTAAATTGGGGCTTAGCAGTCCACTTAATTTAGGCTTATTCCCAAGCCTCCAATCCCAAAATTCGGGATATTACATTTCTCCCCCCGTTCAATAAATTTCGTCCTCGAAATTTGAACGTCTACAATTTAGAGATTAATCCTATCTCATTCTATTATCACATACAGGCTCAAAAGCCATATACCTCCATAGTCATATTCCCATTACTAATCTCATATAGTATTCAACATTCATTATCCATTTTGTACCCAGTATGTAACGTGCAATCAAACACAAATTCCCACAGCACTTGGTTCCATAGGCCTTATAGCCTCTTCGGGACTTCACCCGGATTCATACAATCACCTTTTTCTTTAACGGCCCAATCCTCACTACCTTAACGAGGTATGTTGAGCTAGTGAGCCGGTCATGGTTCACTTCGTTAGGTTCCTCCCATGGTAGAATATCGCACCTTATGTGAGACTGGTACTATTGGACATCAAAAGGCTTGGTCACACTGGTCTTAATGCCTTCGCTACAACCTGGTATAGTTTGAATGTTCTGTCAACCTCAAAACATTACCTTGGACACATTGGTCCAATGCCATCGCACTAGGCATCAACCATAGTGCTAGACACACAGGTCTTACAGCCCAGAGACACCGCCCTATGCAACCTTGCACATCGGGTCTTACCGCCTTGTACAAACCTGTACATTTTCTGTAATTCATGCTTACCTATTCAGTGTTCAGGATCAAATGACTATTTGACCCTTATTGGCCGTACTATGTGCACTATTCACTAGCCATATGATGTACACTATTCACTTGTCGTACCATGTGCAATGGTCACTATGTGCACTATTCACTGTGTGCACCATCCATTGTTTGCACTATATCACAAGTGGATGATTCATTCTGTGAGGCTATAGCCATGGAGATGCTCATGCCTCTACTCGACCTTGTTATATCAGAACACATCCCAATCCATGCCTACTTGCATCTGTGTAGACCGTAAACATAGTTTTTACTCACATTTAATATGGGTCTTCCCTAGAAAAGTGAAAAAGGATACATATAAATAAGTGACCTTAATGATCATAAATTTGTGGGCTCCTCCACTTATATGTTTCTTCTTTATATATTAACTTATATATTTCTTCTTCAGCCAAACTCTATCCGATGTGAGCCATATAAGGCCAAGTTCACATATATTTCTTCTTCAACCAAACTAAATTTGTGTTTCCCAAGTTGCCCAATAACATTCATTCAGAAGAAAATTTTGGACCCAAATAGAGGAGCAAACAAATTGTTCTAAAGCTTGATAAGTGACAATAAAATAAGGTAATCAAACCCGAACAAGCCACTAAACCGGTTGGGGTATTGGGTGAAGGGTCAGTAGGTCAGACTGGAGTCAAACAGGGGCTAAACCGGTGAGAAATTGAAAATTTTAGAACTACTAATATGAAATTCTAAAGAAAAAAATTGAATTTTTAAAAAATAAAAACAAAAAAAAAAATTAAACTGGACTAGTTCACTGGACTGAGCCGGTATACCAGCCGGTTTTTAGTGCTAATCGGCCGGTTCGGTCCTAGTCTGATTACACTGCAATAAGAGAGAAAAATTGGAAAGAGATAAAAGAAATCAAGAAGAAAAAACCTGCATCTCCCCTTCGCCATCTCCCTGCCAGCGTTCACTTGCCGTTAGCAAACGGCCATCTTCCTTCCCACCAGCGGCACCTGTTTCGAGTGTTATATAGTGGGTGAGCAACAGTGTAGGGGATGCGTGGTTCACATATCCTTTAAAGGAAAAATGATCTTTTGACTCATTTTCCTGTCTCATTTTCTTCCAACAAAACAAAAATTTTTCTATCGACCCATTTTTTTTTCTCCAGTGCCAATCAAATACCTCTATGGCAAAATATTTTTCATTCATTTCCATTGTATTCATTTCCAACCTTTTCTTTGATCCAAACGGGCTCTAGATATGTGAAGGTGGAAAATACCGGTACTTTTGGAGATCTTTCGCTTAGTAATATTCAAATCTAGATAGCCATATAAAAATTAAGAAAATTAGTTTATTCTATTAATTTTCATAAAACATTTTTTTTATTGTTACCTACACCGTTGATGAAGCTGCAACGATTAGGATTGTTTGAAAAAGGAATTATAATTTTGTGAGAAAAAGTTAATTGAATAGCTAACTCATACATACTTTATGTGTATTTTAATAATTTATGTCTTTGTTTTTTTTTTTTGGCCATGGATTTTAATAACTTATGTCACCTATTCTTTTATGTCATATCTTAAAACATTTAACTTTACTAACTGAAATTTTTGTTTATATTAACAATTCATTTCTATTCAACTGGTTAATTCAGCCGCCCATGGGTTATTCGTCTAGTTTAAAACTAAAATGAATAGTAAATGTTTCCCTTGAAATTTGTATATCTCTATTTTATTTATAAAATCAATAATTTATTTTTAAATTTTGTATTGTTCCTGAATAATTCATTGTTTATACATATGCTCAAGTTTATATTTTTCAGAATTTATACATATATTTTAAAACAGAGACTAAATTATACAAATTTCTATGAAGTTCTGTTAAAATTATATATACTTCTCTTTTATTTTTAAAACATATATACAATCAAATTGGCGTGATTTCAATAAAATTCAAGAGTTAGCCAAAAAAACCCCAAAATTCAGGGGTCTGCATTCTTGTCTCATCATGTTTAGGGGAAAAACAGGTAAGAATCTTAAAAATAGGAAGAAAATGTGTAGTTTTAGCAAAACATGAAAAAGGTCAGTATAATTTAATTAATCTCATCTTGAAAGAATATCTATGTGAATTATGATTTAATCAATGATTTAGGGAATTATATAATAATAAAAATTCTGTTATTGATGACAGGTGGTAGAGGATGGGTTTGAATTTTTTGCAGAGAGACAACTAGTGACAGTATTCTCAGCACCAAACTACTGTGGAGAATTCAACAACGCAGGAGCTCTCATGTGTGTAGACGAGACATTATTGTGTTCCTTTCAGATTCTCAAACCTTGGAGAGGAAGAAACCCTCAACTTGAATAATAATAATATTAATAATAATTGAATTACTAGTCTTATAATTAATTTTGGACTTTAATTAATCTCTCCCCCACCTCTTGATACATAAATAAAACAGGTGGGTTTTGATGATTTTAAAGTTCCACCCAAATTCACCCCCAACTAATTTGTTCATTCTTATAACAGCTGGGTTTTTTTTTTTTTTTTTTCAATTGATCAGGCCTTTTGTTAATTGCAAGCTTTTGAGCTTTGTGACTTCATGTAGTACAGAGAGAGGGGAAAATAAAAATGAAAAAGAAATAGTGGGCATAAAAGGACAGATGTAGGTTTCATCTGTGTATACAACCACGCTGTTCAATATCAGCAGTTTCTGTATTTGAATGTATGTATTAGAAAACTCTGATTTGATTTGATAGTGAACAATTGTACAAGTTTGTTCATTCTACTTTCTAGTTTGTTTTCAAATAGTAATTAATCCTTTCAAATAACTACAAGGGTTATAGTGTAATTTAACTAATAAAATTTTTCCTATGAAATGTTTGACACAAATAAGTTTGGGAATTGATAAAAATAATAATAAACAATTTAAAATGATACATATTCATCAAGATCATTAAATTTCACCAAACATCTGTTAGGTTGTATTTCAAATTGACATTGGTTAATTTAACGGATGTTTGATGAAATTTAACAGCTTTGGTGAATCTGCAACATTTTAAATTATTTATTTATATTTTTGCCCTTTCCAAAATTTATTTATGTCAGAGTCTTATAAAGAAAAATTTTATTAGTAAAATTGCACCTTAACCCTAACTACAAACATAAAATAGTTATTGAATGAGTATGAGTGACTAAATACAAGAGTTAAGTTGAGGAATTTGTTTTGATTATAAATATAGAATTTCGGTCCACCTTATTTCACAAATCTATAAATCTTTTTTCAAATAATCATGTATAGTGATTGCACATATTAAAAAGGGTTTTATTAAGAAGCGTAGTTTTTAATGTAAATGATTAAATAAATATTTTATAAAAATTAACTCACATTTATTACAAATAATTAATAATATATCTTTAATTTCTATAAATTAGTTAGAACTTCTACATGTGAGACAAAGGATTTTTTTTTTTTTTTAAGGATTGAATTACATTAACCCTTACTTGTTTGGCTTGGTCGTACACGTTATAACCAAACATACATAAGGGGAAATCTTTAAGTGAAGGTTATTCGCCAATGATGTAATTCTCATTGTTTAGTCAAAAGAAGAGATTATAACCCTAAACTTGAATTATAGAAAAGGATCTTGGCTAGAGTCAATAGGTTCTTGCTTGAGTAAGATAGGAAAAAGACATGACATATGCATACTGCAAATTTGATACTCCTCCAATCCTTAATATAATATATATTTTGAGAGTTGATCTTGGTCCTAAATATAAAACATAGTTTTCATATTTGTTAATATTTTTTTAATTTACCCCTATTGATATAGGGAAGCTCTGGCCAACCTATATCTCAGTAGCTGCACGAGGAAGCGCTGTCAACACCCGTTTCCATTTCGATAATCGAAGAGTAATAAAGACGGAATTCAATGGGCATACAAAAAAGTACAATTATACTGATAAAAATATTCGTTTTCAATTCCGATATCGTTTGTCGACGGAAACAGAAAATACAACAGAAACTTAACATTTACAATTTCCTCAAAATGACAAAACAATGGCTAAATTATAACCACGTTCTTGACCTCGCCTCGAGACATGTGCCGCTCACTTTCTGACGTCAATGTCTTTGCTCTTTGCCCTATTGGTACCAGCTAAGGTATTTGTTTAAAAATAGGGTGAAATTCCGAAGAATCCTTATAGAAACATGCTATCATTCATAGAGAATGCGAAAAGTAAATATGATATATTTCATGTATGCACCAATTAATGAATATTATAAACATATCATCTGCATGTATACATGAGTAGGGCCCAACCCCACTATTTTGCAACGGTTGGGTTTTTACCAACTCTAGTGTAAGTGCCTCTGACACTTCTGGCACCTATCTGGGTAAATCGTGTTGATTAATAAAGTGCATTTACAAACATTGACATCCACACAATCATATAATTATGACATAATGTATGAAGGATAATGTCCCTACCTCAACACTTTATAATCCTTTGTTTAACGGTGTCTCAAAAAGCGTGATGTTCCGGCTTTCGACTCGGTCCTAAAATATTAAATGTACAAGAAATAGGTCATAACCTATCCAAGTATCATTTTAGACTCTTCCATAGTGTTTCTTGTGATTATATTAGTCTATGGTAAAAATTTACTAAAATGCCCTCGGGACCCTGCCTCGCCTGATGGCACGTTTTCCCAAAATTTTGACTAAGACTGTTTGACTTATTTTCAACCAAAGGAATCCATTTCTGGGTTCGAAATCACTAAATTCACTATCAAATTATGAAAATACCTTTGACAGCCCTATTTAGGGATTTCAGTGGCTTTTTCGTAATTATGCTTTTTCAGCCTCTACCGAAAAAGTGCCTAACTGTAGCCCCACCTATTTTTGCCCACTGAATCCAATGGAACCATTTATTTTATGAAAATCCAACTCCTAATATCAGTTCTAGTTCTGGCTGAAATTTAAGGAAAAAATGGAAACTGGAACTTTGTGTTTTAACTTTCAAAATTTGTAATTTTTCACTTCTAATCCTTGATTAACTCACTTAAACACTTCTTTATCATGATTTAAAGGATTTTGGGCAGCATAACCCCTTAGGATTAGGGTTTTTCCCAATTTTATAACTCAACCAAAAATCACAAAAACCAAACAACAATTACCAACAACAACTTCAAACAACATAAAGTTGAGATTGGTATAATTACCTCTTAAACTTCTTGGAATCTCTTACTCTAGGCACCTCCTCCTTCTCTTCTTGCTCTCAAAGTGTGACTTCATCACCATGGATTCATGAGAAACAAGAGTTTAGAGAAGGAATCTAAGGAAATGCTATAAGAAAAACAAAAAAAAACCATATCTACTTTAGCTTCTTCCTTGAGCTCTCCTCTTCTATCTATTTCTCAAGCTCTCTCTTCTCTCTTTTTTTCCAAGTCTTGGACGAAAATGAGGCATGAAAGAGGAAGGAGGATGTTTTTATCAATTTGTCTTCTTCCTTCCTAACCATTGATTTCATCAAGAGCTTCCAATGTGACACGTGTCACACTCTCTTCTTCCTCATAATTTCTCCACCTAATTTCCGTTAAATTGAATCAATGGTCTCCCTTTGCTTGCCCCTAAAATCCGTCCTCTCCCACTTTTTCTCCTACTAGCCCATACTTCTTTCTCTATGTCCACACTTACACTCTTCCATGCAATCATGTTTCTCATTCCTTCACTCAAGCTTCTTCTTATCATGCATTACACTATCCTTCTATGTTGTGTACACTCCATCTTTGCCATCATTGATATGTGCATGTAGTATAGTCATCATCATTTTCTTCTTGTAGCATGTGATCATGGATTTAATATTTTTCCCTTTACTTTCTTGCTTGGACAAAAATGAAAGAGAGGAAGAGAAGGAAAAATTGTTTTTCACAATTCCATAATTCACATAATTGGTTTATGTATAATTCCCTCTTAATTTCACAATTCTTGATTTATTCCACCAAGAATAAACCCATTATGCATTTTCCTTTATTTTCCTTGATTAATTGAAATTAACTCCAATTAATTGGAAAATAATTCATCTTGGGCAAAATTGGCAAAATTATGATTTTGCTATCACCTTTGTAATTTAATTCATTTCTTGAATTAATTTGCCCATTTCCTTATGAATATGAATATTTCAAAATTCACAAGATCCAAATTCATGAATATTCACCATTTTATTGAATAACTCAAAATAATTACAATATATTTTTGGTGAATAAAATTTGGGGTGTTACAAGGGCCACTCAATCCAGACAGGTTCTTGCAATTGCCTTTCAAACAGGACCTTGAGAGACAAGTCATAGACCTCAACAATAATTAAGGAGAAAAGAAAATGAGAGAATTAAAAAAGATGATTAGTGTGTTTTAGAAAATACATGTTATATTAATTAACTCAGCCAACTTCCTTAATATAATTAAATTAAGTGAATATGTCTTATATTAATGACTAGAGTAGCATGAGGTAAGTTAGAGGTGATTTGAATGTTAAAATAAGAGATTGTATCATACCACAAATGACACAATTTAGATATTTAGGATCTATTATATATGATGATAGTGAAATTGATGGTAATGTTACACATAAAACATAGGGTGGATAGTTCAAATGGAGAATGTTACGTGAATTATATAATTGAAAGTATCTAATAAGTTTATGAAAATAAAAATTTAATGGAATTGTTATAAGATTGATAATGCTATATGTGGCACAAAAGTCAACAGAGAAAAAATGGAATCAAGCCCAAAAATCTTTCTTTTTTTTCCTTGTACGACTATCCTTGGTTCAATTAGCTAGAGGTGGGTCCAATTTAGCTTTTGAAAAGCCAATTGGTATTGAGAAAAATATATTTCTATTGGTTAAGGCTTTTTTATAAGAAGAAGAATCCAATCAAATCAAGTTTAAGCTTAAATACTTTTTATACCTGTTATCTAAATATTACAATGAAGACGTGAAAAATCCCCTCATTTCCAATTTGGCCAACGTTTGTTTCTTTGCCATAGAGTGAAAGCAGACAGAATAACTGCAACTAATAAATAAATCACTAAATATTCAACATGCATGCATGCTTTCTTTTACCCTAGTATCCACGAAAGATCAACAAAGGTCATCGTATGTGAAAGATATTTTTGTGCCATTGTCATTGTTTCATCGCAAATCAATATATATATATATATATATATATATATCTATTGCCGTGTCTTGTCTCATCATCCTTACATTATTTATTATTAGGATATTAAGAAAAGTTTATGGGAAAATCACTCACAGGTCGCAATGACCCAAAAAAACCACAAAAAGTCTCAATTCAAATTCTCAAAGGGACCTTTTGGTAATTAATTGGGAATGTGAAATGACTATATTGCCCAAATCGATTTTGACAAATATGTGAATCATTTTGACAACTGCATTTTTATACTCGGAGGATTTTAGAAATTTCACAAGTCCCAAATTTCACAACTATTTATCAGAATTTTAACAACTGCTTGTGCCTATATTCATAAATGCATTAGTCATTTTGACAAATTCATTATCATACCTAACTGAGATTATAAGTTTCATAGGTCCCAACTTTGACAACTGCATATTCCTGTTTTAACAATTGGTTTTCTTATTTTCACAACTTGATGAGTCATTTTGACAACTTCTTTTTCATACCTGCGTGAGATTACAAGTTTCACAAGTTCTAACTTTCACAACTGCATATGATAATTTTAACAAATGATTTTGCCTATTTCCATAACTTGATGAATCATTTTCACAATTTGTTTTTTATACCTGTGTGAGATTTGACAACTGTTTTCTTTTTCATCCTCAAGCAAGCAATTCAAAGATATAATTGCTTAGCAAAATCCTTCTATACAACATATAATTATTTTTCTGTTTCTCACATCTGATGGATACCTCAGGCAAATATATATGATGCCCATACAACCAGAGTCGGAGCATTTTGTGAGATGCGGGGTAAGGCTTGAGGGTTTTGGAAAATCTTTCTCGCAAAAATTATATATCTTTCAGTAGCACAAAAAATCAATTAGACTTAAGGGCTTGGACATAGAACTCCATATCATAAAGTGCTGCCCACCATTAAACCAAACAAATATATTGCCATATTGAACATATAACTTGAAATACACTATTCTTTTCAAGATATTTCTTCATTAATAGAATTACTCCTTCTGGTTCCTAAACGTAGGAATTAAATATAATTAATGTGAAGAGATTAAAAAAAATTAGGTATTTATAAAAGTGTGTTGGTATTTCTAAAATAACATATTTATTTATTTATTTGTATTGGAACTAGCTCTACGTGAGAACTGCCTTAAAATGTGCAATTAATAATCATAATTTGAAAAAAAAATTATAAATTTATGAGATAAAGTATCAATGACCTCCCAGGCTTCCACTTATAGGAGATTGATTTTACATATTATTAGAATACAAGGTACTTCTCTCCGTCTTTTTATACAATGAAATAGAAAGCAAAACACATACAAAAATTATGCCCAAGTAACAACAAGGATATAATTCAAAGCTTTGGTGGAGCCTTTGAACTTAAAATGGCCGACCTACCGCTTCATTAATAGTAGCTCTTTTTGCAAGAGATGAGTTTGCAATATGATTAACATTCAAATTCAGAACTTGAAATTCAATTAACCTGCTAGCTTCTCTCGATCATATTCTTGATTTCAAAGATCAATCCCTTATCCTCATGTGTGTGCGGCCTTGCGGGAACCTCAGTCTGAATCAGCTGAATATTATATATAGAATTACTCTATTTGATCCTAATTATAAGATAAAGTTGATTTTTTTTAGAGAAATTAAGGAAGTCAATTAAATTACTTTAGAGTATTTATATTTTTAGTATCCTGAGATTATATATCAGTTTATTAGTCAAACTAATTAGTTTGAAGAAACAAATAAAAATAAAGATACTCTAAAATAATTTAATTGATTTTCTTAATTTCTCTAAAAAAATCAATTTTGTTTTATAATTAGGTTCAGAGGAAGTACTTCTTAAAGTTAAGTCCCTCAATCTGTAGTCTCATGCTTTTGCGGGAACCTTATAGTTCAATTCCCTCCTTCTAATCTGAGTAAGAATCCCTCAACTAGCGAGTAGCATTCATTGCTCAATATGCTAGCCACCACACAGAGCCATATCCGTGTAGTGGGAATAGGTCCCATCAACCTTTAACAACATACTTCCCCTTCATATTTTTAACATCCATGTCGCGCAACTATTTTAATTGGTCATTAATATGTAGGAGAATTGTCAAAAAAATATCTTTAAGGTAAATTAATTATTGATTGCTACTAAATGTGTAAGTGATATTTCATGTGTGTAAGCGATCTTCTGTTTTGTGTAAACTATCTTCCGTATATGTAAAAATCTTCTATGTAAATGTACAAACAATCTTCCGTTGTGTGCAAAATATCTTTCATTATGTGCAACAGATATTCTATGGTAGCATTTAACAATTAATTTCCCAAAAAAGTATTTATCAGTAATTCACACTTAATATTTATCCCACTAACTTTGTCAATTGCACCCATCATAGTTAAGTAATGTAGTTAGAATATTGTTCATCTTTGTTTCTCCCCTAGACCACAACGGAACCAGTTTCTCTACTCATCCAAAAGCTGAGTAGGGAGAGCTCCTCTTGCCTGGATCGTTCAGATTTAATTTTTGTACTTTTTATTTTTCACAAAAAAAATTTAATGGGTAGAAAATTTAAAATAAAAATAATCTCTTAACTAAACATTTTTTTTAAAAAAAAATTTCATTTAAAAATTATTAGTTAAAAAAATTAATCTAGACCGATCTGAACAATCCTGATGAGAGAAACTCTCTCCCGAGTAGGAAACTGTTCCCGAGTACATCAAGGCACTGCGTAGGATTTCAAAATGGTCTAACTTTGTTATCCTTCTGGACGACACGCTGGTGTGATGCCTAACTCGACCCAACTTGTGTTGTCTGGATCACATCATTTCACATGGCTTATTATTTGACATGTCCATAAACGTGTATGTACAAATATCAATAAAAAAATATATAAAATTTTTCAGTTCAAAATTACAAACAACATTTTTCAGACCACTGATTTTTTTTTTTATATTTCAAAATTATGTTAAATTTTTAACAAAATTTGAAATAGATAATATAGTTTTCTATTTATTTTTGAAGTAAATTTATATAATTTCTCAAAAAATTTATTTCCATAGTTTTAAATGAAAACAAAAAAAAAATCATGAAACTTTGTGAAAGATCAAATTATAGTGCTAATTATTGGATAATTTAACAATAAAAATGTGAAATTATTCCAACTTTTCTTGGGCAATATTTCGGTTATTAACAGAGCTGCTTAGCTGAAAACTGGAACATATTTGGTAAATACTAAATAGTATATATTTTCTTTTGCCAACAATAAGTGTTTTTTTTACCAAACAATAAGTTAGGTATATTTATTATCTAATTATAAAAAAAAAAAAAACAAAATAAGTAATTACAGGCTAATAGATACGGTTAATGGATGGTGTCCTGAGAAGCCGTTATTGCGAATCTCAAGCTTCTCTCTCAAATCTTTAAACTGTTTCATTCGCTTCCTTCAATTCTTCTCATCTTCTTCGTCTTCTTCCTCGTCATTGCGATCCCTAGCAAGCCGCCTTCAATTCTCTGTATCTGTCTCCATTTTCCAGATTCAATTTTGGAAAATGAAGGCAGAATCTCGTAAGCGACGGAACCTCTGCCTCGCCGTCACGGCGGCTCTGCTGATCGCAGTTGTCTTAATCGTCGTGATTTTAGCCTTCACGGTGTTCAAACCCAAGCGTCCCGTCGACACTGTCGATTCAATCACGATTCAGGAGATGCACGTCGGTCTCAATGTCGCTAAGCTCGTCGTAGATCTGAACATCACCCTCGGAATCGAAGTCTCCATCAAAAATCCCAACCACTTCGGCTTCAAGTACTCCGAATCCAACGCTCTCCTCAATTACAGAGGCCAGCTCGTCGGAGAGGCGCCTATTCCGGCCGGCGAAATCTCTGCCGGAGGGACCGAGAAAATCAATGTAAGTCTCACCATTATGGCGAATCGCCTCCTGTCTAATTCTCAGCTTTTCTCCGATTATGTCTCCGGTTCGTTGCCTCTGAGCACATCGATCACGATTTCTGGGAAAGTAAGCATCCTAGGTTTGATTCATGTGAATGCGGTTTCTTCTTCGTCCTGTGATTTTGCCCTCAATGTCTCCAACAAAACCATAGACCACAAAGTGTGCCGCTACAAAACTAAGCTTAATTGATTTCATTTGGTGCTCTAGATCTTCAATTTCCACTATTTTTTCCTATTTATCTGTTTGAAACATCTGTTGTATATATTGTTTTTTGATATGTACGCAGATTCATTTGTAGGAATCAGGCATTTTTTCTGTCTGTTGTTTTCTTTAACATCAACGTATATTTGAGGTAAGGAACTAAAAACCGGATCGGGTAATGAATTTGTTACAGCACAGGTTTAAAGGTCAATGGATCAATCGGGGTCTAATTGATAATTGAACCGGTAGTGAACCAATCATATTAAAATATTATAATTTATTAGTAGCAATATATATTAATATATTTTTAAACTTCTATAGATAAAAATGAAGATTTTTAAAAAAAAAAATACTTAAAATCTATTAGTATGAGTTATAATGTCTATACTTATGCAATGATATCTCCTTTTCTATAATTATTATATCTTTTTAAATAATTTTTTTCATTATCTTCTTCATTTGTTTTAGATTTGTTCTTTCTTTATCTATTTTTCTCTTTATTTTGGCCTTCAACTTCCAATTTTTCCCTAGAAAAAGTAAATAAAAAAAAAAGAAAAAAAAAGAAACCGGTTCAACCACTGATTTTAACCGGTTCGACCGGTTCCCTGGTTTAATCATCAAACCAGACTGGACCACTAGTCGATTCCCGATTCAACCGGTCGAACCGGGCCGGTCAAGTCCAGTTTTTTGTACAGTGATTTGAGGGCTAATTTTTATTTTTCAAAAAAAAAATCAACATATATAAACGTGCATTTGAATTTAATTTAATTAGTCCTCAAAAGTTAGTCATTCATTATGTTTGTTATATAATATAGAATTATTGTTTATTACTCCCTCCAGTCCTAATTATAAGATAAAGTTGACTTTTTTAGAGAAATTAAGGAAGCCAATTAAATTATTTTAAAGTATTTATATTTTTATTTTTTTTCTCCAAACTAATTAATTTGACTAATAAACTAATATATAATCTAAGGATACTAAAAATATAAACACTCTAAAGTAATTTAATTGGTTTCCTTAATTTCTCTAAAAAAATTAACTTTATCTTATAATTAAGACTAAAAGGAGTACTATTTTTGATAAAAGTAAAATATTAAAAAATTATTTGAGGTGAATTTCAACAAGTGCACAAAAGATTGTCATCATCATAAGGTTGTCAGAAGCCCTGAAAATGAGCAGCGAAGAACCAAAAAAAAAAAAAACATTTGATGAAATTGCTTAACAGAACCTTCTCATTAACACTTTATTTAAAAATTTGACTGTTATCATAAGGTAAGATTTAGCGGAATAATGAACCACTTAGAATTGGACCCTCACACGGAGAATTGTCCACATTTACTTTATATTTGGATGGAGAGAAAATTTGGAGGAAAGAAAATTATGAAGGAAAACTCCTAGACATAGTAATTTTTTACCATTTATGAAATTTTCCTTTCTAATATTCCATCCCTCTATTTTTTATTTTTTCAATTACTTTCCTCTTCATCCAAACACACGTGCTTCAAATATAATTGTTTCCAATAAAAAAATACACATGTCTAAAAAAAAATTTAATTGTTGATATAATATAATGATATGGTATGATTCATATAATCCACAGCAATCACTAAAATAAGACTTGCATATGAATCCAGTCTATTTTTGTGAGCTTGCATAAATTGTGAATTGACAGAGTTGACTGGCTAAATTAATTAAATTTTTAATTTCGGAGTTTGATATGGATAATACAAATTTTCGAGGGATGCACAACACAAGACGTATACGGGCGTTTTAACTAATATTATAAATGACTAGTTTTGATTTTTACCATACACTATCCCCTGCTTTTTGGCTGTTTCAGTTGTTTTTCGTGCATGGTTGTACTGTGGGTCAACCAAGGTGTATGAACCCGGACCAGGCACTGAATTGATTAAGGTACTGGGTCAAGGGTCAGTGGGTCAGACCGGAATCAAACTGGGAGTCAAACCTGGAGTCAGACCGAGGTCAATTAAAAAAAATATATAATTTAAATATTCATCCATACCATTTAAAAAATTAAATAAGAGTTTTTTTCTAACCAATAGTCCAATATAACATTCTAAACTTAATACCTACAAAAATATTGTTAAGTACATAAGAATTTTTCTCCAACTAATGCCAAAAATATTCCATAATCCTTTTAAAACTCATTGAAAATTAAAAAATTTTAGGAAAATAATTTTTCTGAAAAAAAAAGTAAGAAAAATGTCATTTGGAGCTTTAAAAAACAAAGTTTTTTTTCTTAAAAAAAAAAGAGGCAACCCGTGAACCGGCCGGGTTGCACCGGTTCACCCTGGGTTGACCGGGTCAACCCCGGGTCAGACCGAGTTGGAATAGTGCTGGTCTACGAGCTGAACCGGACCGGTCAGTTCTTTGGTTCGCCGGTTTTCAGTCCAAACTTACCAGTTCGGTCCGGTTTCATGAACAATGGGGTCAACATAAAATCGATGTATTATTACTAGAAAATCTTTTTTAAAAAAAAAGCCCACATATAATATTATAATTGTAGAGGAACAATCATCTAACACTAAATAAATAAATAGTTCCATCAACTAATTTGGAAGCTTTTGGCAGATTTTAGTACCATTGTACTTGTGGTATCATAACAGAAACCTACAGAGAATGTTTTTAGCCTTTGGCTTCTATAATTAATCCATATTATTCATATTCATTTTTTTAATAGAATGAAAAGCATTAAAAATTAAAAACTAAAAGTAAAGACAGAATGAAACAAATCCAGTAAAAAACAAAAAAATAAAAAAATCCGGCTTGTATCCAGCAGAAGTTCTGTAGATTCCTTCTATATGATTTACAATTCAAGCCCAATGCTTATTAAAACTTTGTTCACTAAGTGAGTGTTTAGAATATTTTATTTCTGAGAAATAAATATTTATTACGTAAGTCGAGACAAAACTCTTCTCACATATTTATCTTGTATACCGTGAATCACGATTTAAAAGCACTTATTACTCAAAAAATAAGCTATCCCAAACGAGCACTAAGACATTTGCTATTTCATTTTTAGGGCAGTTGATTTTTACCAACTCCACTTTTATTAATATTCTTTTTGCAAACAGAGGCTTGTATTGTAAGCAACTTCTAAAAAGTCTGAATTATTTCTTATATATTTTTCTCCCATAATCATGATTTTGTAAAACCAAGTGTACAAAAACTTTGCTTGAATCATACCTAGCAACATATACTCCCTCTGGGCTCAAATATTAGTTTCTTTGTGAAGAGTCCTAAAATGTCTAAGTATTAAATGATATTTTTCGTAAATGCCCTTTTATGAATACTTCTTCCAATCATTTAAAAATAGTATATACAAGACCAAAGGGAGCGTGCGTTCATTTAAAAATGCGAGAAAATGTTACACATTCAGAATGTGATTCTTCTCTCGCTTTTTTCCAAGGCGCAAGATCAATATTTTGCAGCATTAATGTTAAATGTTGAAAATGGAAGCTTCCATGACCTGTGTTTCTCCAATCAATATTTTTCACACATTCATAAGAAAAGCCCTTCCATCGTATTTATAATGGGGGAGAGATTGTTTTTTTTATCATATTTATAAGTTAGTACATAATAAACTTTTTCACATAATATATAATTTTATTCTTCATTTATTATTTAAATGCTCTAAACTTTTCATTAGGGCAAAATTATACTTTTACGTTTGGAATTAATTAATAGCATTCAGGTTTTTTGGAATTTCAATGTAATTTAATGATTTTATTGGCCTAATTGTAATTAATTCTATTGATTGGGACTTAATTACAATTTTTCTTATTTTTTAACTAATTTTAATCGTTTTCTTAAACCACATAATTTAATTATAGGAGTTTTACATTTAGGACTACAAGGAACATTAAATAAAGATAAAAATGAAAAGTTATTAAATCTTGAGATTAATACAAGACTTAAGGTTTTTCTCGGTGAAACATGCTAAAAGTTACTTGTAAGAGTGTGTTTGGAAGAGCGATGAGAAAAATAAAGTTTCTTAATTTAGCGTTTGGTAATTTTATTTTTGGTAAAAGCTCGATTGTGTAATGTGATTTATGTTTGGAATAGCGATTGTATAAATGAATTTTGTAAAAATAAAACGTGTTTGGATTGACTTAAGCACAAGTGATTTTTGTGATAATAGTAAGAGAGAGTGGGTGGAAAAATATTTTAAAGGGTTAAAAATACCAAAAAATATTTTAAAATAATTTTTGGAACTGAAAAAATACATTAAGGATAAAATTGTAATCAGTCTGATAACACACTGGGTACAGTTGAAAAAATATTTTAAGGGTTACAAGCACCAAAAAAATCGGTGAAATTAATTTTGGTAGCAAAAAAAGTACATTAAGGGATAAAATTGCAATCAGTCTGATATCACACTGGACACAACTGAAAAAATATTTTAATCATTCTCACTCTCCCCAAAAGCTAAATCACCCAAAGCTCCAAAGTTGAGCTTATGCCAAAAGCTATTTTTCCAAAGTCAAGCTCAATTGCTCATTGTGATCCCCAAACATTCATTTTGTTTTTTAAAAAACACACGCTAAGTTAAACAAGATAAGCGCATCAAAATCTGAACTTCTGATTCTGAACTTGTTTAGAAGAGTCAACTTGATAAACAGTACTCTTATGGAGTATGTACAGTCCCTTCAATACATCAAACATTTATTAGGGAGGCATCGTATATTGGCAAAAATAAAAACCTTAAATAATTCACAGAAAGCCAAAATAAAAAAGAGTCATTCAAGTAATAGTTGAAACAAGGAGCGGCATTAAATAAGAGGACCCTCACCTTCCAACTACCAACCATCGTCATCCTCTCAACATAATTATTATACTCATCGCACCTTATAATCTCTCTGCTTTTTGATCTTTCATCTTCACATAATCTCTCTCTCTCTCTCTCTCTCTCTCTCTCTCTGTGTATGAAGCAGCAGGATCAGAACTCGAACACCATGAAAGCATCAACAACCACACACAATAACGAAAACCAGACCACGATCTCACAAAGTAGAATCATCAAGAGAAGAAGGTGTCGCCTTGTTCTAGGCATACTCCTACTTTTACTGATACTGTTCTTCATTGTTGCTCTGGTCCTGGCCTTAACCGTGTTTAAGGCCAAGAACCCAACAGTTTCACTTGTGTCAGCATCTCTGAAAGGCGTGTCGCCGAGCGTCTCTTTCCCGGCCGTTCAGGTTCATCTCAACCTCACTCTTGACATCAATCTCATGGTTCACAATCCAAACCCTGCCAGCTTCAAGCATGAACAGGGCAAGAGCCTCTTGTTTTACAAGGGAAACCAGATTGGTGAAACAGAGATCTTTCCCGGCGAGATTCCGGCGAAGGGGTCCACCGTGCTTCAGACCCAGCTTACCCTGCAGGTGGACAAGGCCGCGTCGGACATCACCGGGTTGATCGGAGATTTAATGGGTGGGGAATTGTCTATGGAATCATCTACTAGGATGCCAGGAAGAATCACCATCCTTGGCTTCATTAAAAGACATGCTGTTGCAGTTTCTGAATGTCAGTTCATTATTGGCGTTTCTGACCGGAAGATTCGATCCCAATCTTGCAAGAATAAGACCAAGTTTTGAATGTTGGAAAAGGGAAATATTTTTTGGATCTGTTGTATAATAGTTCGTTGATTCATAAAGGGTGGGTGTGGTTGTATTTGGGCTTTTGTATGCCTTTTTATTATTTTATATAATATGTACTAGTGGGGAGGTCTATACACACACACACACACACACACACACACACATATATATATAGAGTTACAGAGAGAGAGAGAGAGAGACTTAGCTGCCCATGTCTGTAGTTTCTGATTACCTGTATCAATCCCACTTGCAGCTTTATTTGATTGGCTTTGTTTCTATGCTTGAAGTCACTCTATACGCACTTTGGTCTTTAATAATGAGAACTGCAAAGTGGATCCAGAGGCAGTATGTTCCTGATTTTCTTTGTTTTGATTGTTTTAGGATTTGTTATCCCTAGTCTTTATGTGCTTGCTGGCCAAGGCATATGAGGTTTGAAGATCTGTGAGGCTCTTTCCTGATCTTATGGTAAGGACTTCACACCTCTGGAATTCTATTCCAAATAAGTTTTTTCAGTGAGTGGGTGAGCCTGGTCAAGGTTATTGCTATATGATCAGGAGGTTACGGTTTCAATTTTGAAAACTTCTCTGTTAGTATGAGTAAAGATATGTACATCTATCTCTCTCCAAACCCCCATCTAATAGGAGTTTTATGCACTGAGCCGTCTTTCCTTCCTCAGACCTCATCTAATTGAAACCTTATGCATTGCATTGGGCCGCCCTTTTTTAGAAGTGTTTTTAGTATCATATGGGACACCATTGTGGCCTTGCCCTTGGTGGCAATCCTAAATGGTTTGGGCCTCATGCCATCTTCAGAACCAAGGACTTGATTGGTACAAGGGGAGAGGAGGGAGAGTGAGCAGAGGCACAATCTTTTTAAGTTTGATTTAAAAAAATAAGAGAAGTGAAATTAAAAGCTTTAATTAATTTTTCTTATTTTTTAATTTTATATATTCTTTTTATTAAAATTTCGTAACTCCATTTTTATTAATTTTTTTAAATCCAACTCATAAAAAATTTACCTCCCCTCTAAATCTCTCATGCCAAACAGACCCTTGAAGCAGGACACCATTCGTTTTCTCAGTTTCAACTTTCAAGTTTCACACATGCAGTGTCCACGCTGGTTTGAGGTTTTCTTGGAACACTTTGATAAGCACCGAAAGCTTGTCCCATTTGGATCGTCCAAATCCCATCTGGATGGTCTAAATTTGATTTTTTTAAACTGATTATTTTTTAATAAAAAATCATTTTTTGAGAAAATATCAGTTAAAATATTATCTTTATTTTAGATTCTGTATCCATTAAAATAATTTTTTAAAAAAATTAAATCTAAACCGATCAGATCCTACCTAAATGACCCAAAGGAGCTCAAAGGAAGCTCGTTCCGGTTTTCTTTCTTTCTTTTCTTTAATTTTGTCTTGGGCGTTTGGTTGTTTCAGGTATATTGTCTCTAGTTCTTTTTTTCTCCAGGTTGTCATGTATGGTATTGCTGTTTTGGCAAAAAAAAAAAAAAAGTATGGTATTTCTGTCATGTGTTTTTTTTAAACCGATATTTCTGTGTTTGTTAGTTCCGTCTCTCATATACGCTTTTTTTTTTTGGTTGCGCATCCGGTTTATCGGAGTTTTATTTCGATTATATCTGTATCAAACCTGCGTCATGCACCTGTTTATGATGGGAGAGTCTCCCAATGAGAATTTTCTACATATATAAGGCTTGAACCCGAGACTTTATTTAAAGGGAACCAAACCACTTACCACTTGGATCAACTTCCACCGGTGCCTCTCATTTACTCTTTATAACGTAACGTTTGACCTTTTTTCGTTTGAATAAATGTCTTTTCATACCCAAAAGAAACATCAATCCCCCCTCGGTCACTTATTATTATTATTATTATTATTATTATTATTTTTTTTTTTTATAGTTTACGCTTGGAGTGAACATCACATTACTAGGGAAAAAAAAAATCCTTTTTTGACAGGTCAAAATTAAGATATTAAAAATCAGATCCATCACTAAACCGATTAAGGTGATGATTTAAGGTTTAGTGGTGGGTCAGATCGAAGTTAAATCGGAGTCAAACCGATGATACTTAAAATAATTAAATTAATTAAAATAGGTTAAATATTCATATTTTGATTATAAAAAAATATTTAATATTTAAATATAATAGATATTTGCCCACATCACTATTAACAAATAATTTACATTTTTTAATGGACAACTATAGTCACATTGACGCACTAAATTCATCGTATTTGTTTCTAATTCTTTTTGTTTTCCTCCTTTCTTTCCTAATCCCTATGCAATCACGTGAATTATTTGACTTCCCTCTTATAAGTTAGGGAAAATATCAGCTAGTCCAAAGTTAGGAAAAAATATCATAAAAATCTCTTTAAAAAGTCAATTGTCAGAAAAGTCCCTTCATGAATTCCCAATGACCATTTACCAAAATACCCCCAACCAATTTAACCACTGTCATTAGTTACAACATGTTATGTTATGTTTACAACATCGTAAGTTATATTAACAACATAGTCAGTTACGTTTACAACATGTTACGTTATATTTAATGAGTTGTAAACGTAACTGAAGAGGTTGTAAACGCAACACAATCACACATTTTATATACATGTTGTTAAACGTAACTTACTATGTTGTTAATATGACTTACGAAGTTGTAAACATAGCATAACATGTTGTAACCAATGACAGTGGTTAAATTGCTTGGGGGTATTTTGGTAAATGGTCATTGGGAATTCATGTTAGAAAAGTCCCTATGGACTTTTTTGACAGTTAACTTTTAAAAAGGATTTTTGTGATATTTTTTCCCTAGCTTAGGAACTAGCTGACATTTTCCCTATAAGTTATAACACACCAAAGCATTGTCAAATGGTAAGATTGAAAGGCAAACACTGGAGCACGCATAGGGCCTTCTTTTTCCTCCACTCTCCTTTCTTTCCTCTATTCCTACTCTCATCTTCCACAACCACAAGCATCGGTGAAGACAACAGCAGCTACCACGGAGTGCCAACAACAATGACGGAGCTAGAAGGGAAGAGGACGCCGATGCAGGCTTCTCAAGAACAAGCATCGGCGAAGTTCGATCGTGACGAATGCGGATGGATTTTCAATTGCCGCCATGGATGTTTTGTTTTCTTCCTTTCTTTTCTTCTTTTCTTTATTGATTTTTTTAAAGATGTCGGGTAACCCACCAACACGGCAGGTTAGCCGGGTTATTCCCGGTTCACGCCAAGTTCCTCCGAGTTACCCCAAGTCAATTTTTTCCAAGGGTCAACCGAATAGGCAAGGTTGACAGGTCGTTCGGTTCCGGTCCAAACCAGTCGGTCTGGTCTGAGTTTTAATATACTGGTTGAAATTAACTTTTTAGACTGGGTTTGATCTTGTATCGACCGGTTTAAAAAATTTGTTCTTATAAGACCGGACCTTTGACCAGTTTTAAAAATTACTTTTTTAAATCGATTAATTAGACAACTGATATTAAAAAGTTTCCATTTATAATAAAACAATGTCCACTCTTTAGACTAGATAATTTCATACCTAGTCTAAAAAGTGGGCATTTTTTTTAAATGTACGATTTATTTTGTTTCGCATAAGCCCTATTGAATATTATTATATCTAAAAACTATATTATGCAATATAAATTATACAGATATAAAAAATAATTAGAACTCATAATTAAGAATCTAAGCCTTATATTATGAGATAATTATTGAATCTTAATTCTGACATTTATTTTGTTGAGTGTTTTTTTTCCTTGCATTTTCCCCACCCCCAAAGGACTTGAGATAATTTTTGAGTGTTAGATTTAGTGGATGAAATTTTATACCCCACATCTGCATGCTATAGATGCATGATTCATATTGTGAGCATCCTTAAAGTTGAATGCTGCTATCCATGGATTGGCTGCTAGGTTGCCATACTTATGCATTTTGACTCTTCTGAACCTCAAATATGAAACATGCTTCTACGCTACCCTAGTCTCAGTTGATAAAGAAGAGAGGCTAAGTATAACAGAAATAATATACAAGTATGAAAACTGGATTTTATATGTGTGAATATGATCTCTTTGGGAGGTCTTGGTTGAGAATGAAACCAAACTAAAGGCTAATAATAAGAAAGTAACCGACTAGGTAGAAATATTAGTAACAAGGTGAGGATTAATAACTGTAAATTAAACGATGAAAAACATTGGATAGATGATCATCACTTGAAAGGATAAATTTGTTAGATTGGGTGGTAATCCAATTCAATGAATTTTTCCTTTCAAGTATTGATCACCCGACCTACATTTTTCATTGTCGGATTTAGACATCTTAATAATCAACCTGTCACTAGTAACTCCACCTAGTTGGGTTGCTCCTTATTATTAACTTTCACTTTGATTTCTGTCTCAACCAATACATCATTACACAACCAAACTCAATCACACAAAATAGAATTCTCTAATTTGTATATCAACTATGTTAGACTCAACTTCATTAAATAAGATACTTCACCTTTGTTGCCTAAAACTAAGATAGGCTAGAGCCATATTCTATTTGAACTCTTAAGAGAGCTAAAATGCCTAAGGTTACTAAACTTAGCTCACAATTCAAGGGTTGCAGCAATCGACTATAATGATATCCCGCGATACGAGCCAAGCATCAAAGCACCCACATGTTAAGGTTAAAATTACAATCGACACTCCCACCCAACACTTAATAATGATCTAAGCCCTTTCAAGGAGGGCGCACCCAAACAAAAAAAAAACCTAAAAAGAACAAAGGCATGACAAACAATATTCAATATAATTAACATACTTGTATGCAAAATTTTTTCCACGGAATTCGCAATGATTGGATTTGTGAAACTTGCCATTATGAGAATTATACAATGAAATTGCATTATTATCATAATCACAAGTTTTGCAATTCCAACCATAACGAATTCTGTGGACAAAAGTTTGCATTCACTAACTATAACAATCACAAAGAATAAACTGCCAGCGGGAAAAAAATGTAAACTTTCATGTATCACACTAAGAAACATACAAGAATCACAAAATGAATATCACATTTATATCTGTGGAAGGAAGGCCTTTTTTTTCATTTTCCAAGTCCTAGTGGAAGGGCTTCCACATATCTGCAACCTCAAATTGTATTCATTTGATCCCCTATTTTCAATTACAATCAGTTACATATTATATTAGATTATTTAATGCTCTTCACATGTGTTTAAAAACATAAGTGACAACTACAAAAAACCACTCAACTTGTTGCTCTTCCAATGTCTTTTCGGCGCTCTTTATACTTCTTTCTATAACTAAAAAGGATAAATTGGTAATAAGCAAATTAAATTTGTAATTAGTGTTTTGATAATGATAACAACCATAAAGAATATATAAGAAGGCAACAAATATAAAAGGAATATCATTTTTATACCTATGGAAAGAAGGCTTTTTTTCATTGTTCAAGTCCTACAGGAAGGGCTTGCTTCTATCTATAACCTCTAACTGTGTTATGACCTCTGTGCTATGTATGCAAATGTAATTGAGCTTGTCAACATGTGTGCTAAATAACAGAATTACTACATATGTAATGAACTACATATGTTAACGAACTAAATTGCATTTGAAGCAAGCAACAAATGAAATAATACTAGCCTCTTCATAAACTCTCCACACTCATGAAAATATGGTTTGTTTGGTACTCATCTGCCTTTTGTGCTATGTGTGGTGGTGTTGGTTGGCTAGAATTATCACTACTTGCTTCAAATTCAATGTATTATGTATAAGCCGTATGTTCATGAGCTACATTGAACTTGAAGCAAACATGAATATACTGGCCTACCTACATCAGCACATATATCACATATTAGACACTTTATAACTCATGAATATATGGTCTTTGCAACCAACCAGAGAGAATATCGATCAAGCATACCTTGTACGTCCATTTAGCCTCTTTGCAATATATGCACGCCTTATATGTCCATTTCCATTGTAGGTCCAACCTTGTGATATATGTGGTGGTCAGAGGACATAAGGTGTGTGTACATTACTAAGAGGATAAAAGGTGTAAGAAAGAAAGGGCACAAGCATTATTGTTCTTGCAAAGAAATAAAAGGAGTAAGCATTAAGGTTTCAACAAAGTATTGAGGGTTGGTGAAAGACAATGATTAAAACTTCTATGCAAGTAAAGTCAATGAAAGACAAGACTAATAGAATGCGACAGCAAAATATCTATCAAGGGTTTGTTGAAAGCAACAATTTTTACCATACGCGAGAGCAAAAAGGCGATGACAGAGAGGGAGAGCCCAAAGGCAAGGAATATCAAGCCATCACGATGGTGGAGAAAGAGACACCACAACAGCCGGAGGTGACTGAGAGAGGAAGAGCACGTGTGCGGGACTAAGAGAGGCTAGAGATGAAAACAGAGCGAGGAAGTGAGTATATATACTTAGAGCAACATTTTCTTGACAAATTCTCATTAATGACCGGTGTCCATAACCTTTTCTAGACCGGTTGTCATTAAAGACCGGTGTCAATATGTTAAAAATATTTTTAATTCACAACAACACCATCTTTCAAATCATCCGGTCTAAAATATAATTTTTAGAACATAGTATAAAATTTTAGAAACATAAAAGAACTTTTTCTTAAAGGCTTTCATCAACAACAGATTAATAACACAAAATAGATGATGATCACCAACAATAACTATCAAAAGACATAAAAGACAGAAACATTTTCATTAATCATCGCCTAAAGGTGCCAAAAATCAAAAATTACATTAAAATATTATATATGATGATGATGATGATGATCATATCGGCCATAAAACAACAACTTCATCAAAATATTATAACATTGAGAGTTCTTGAAACGTAAGTCTTCAAAAGATCATCATCATCATTCCAGGAGACTCGTCGTACCTAATGCAAACAGTCGATGATGTCGTTCAGCACTACCTCCAACTCCTCTAGTCATTCAGAGAAGTGATCTTGCCTCGCCATAACCTTGAAAATGGTGCCTTGGAGGCGAAAGATGGCCTCAGCAATTTCCTCCATCGTTGGAGATGGAGGGGGCTGCAAAGAGGAACCGTTAGTAGCTGCCGCCAGAGGAGGAGAGGGGGAATGCTGTCTATTTGATCTTGCTATCAGTGGGAAGTGTTGCCGCTCAAACAAGAGAGAAGTAGAAAGGAACTTTTAAATTTAAAACTAGGAACTAAAGATGCCTTGGTATTTATAAACGGGATTGATGCCCATATTGCTCAAATGATACTAACGATGTAATACCCCGAAATTTGGGATTGGAGGCTTGGGAATAAGCCTAAATTAAGTGGACTGCTAAGCCCCAGTTTAATAGATGTCCCAAATCTATTCTCTAATATTTCTTATATCTTTGGGGTATTAAGAAAGTAAAATGGTGAATTTTGGAGAATATAATTATGTTTTTGGTAAAATCGCCTGTGAGGCAGTAAGCTTATCATAAGGTTTTAAAAGACTAAATGATAATAAAAAATTATGAAATTTTACAGGATGAAAGTAGACATCCTAAGCTTTAATTTGATAGGTCATATGACTCGATTAGAGCTATACACAAAAAGATATGAATTTTTGAAGTTAACACAGAAAAACTATGAAATTTCTGGAACAATATGCAAAGATTTAAATTCTGGGAATTTTGTGATTCCAGAAAGCAAAAGTCTATATTTTTTCTTGTAACTAGACTCAATAAGGGTTCTATAGGCTTTAGAATCACCTCATTTCGAGTTTTCTAGAATTAGTAATGATTTTTCAAAGTTTGGGCAGAAATCTGCCAGAATTTTACAAAAATCCGAAAATTGGGAAAATTAGTTAATTAAATGGGGACATATTATTAAAATCATCATCTTCTTCCCTCAGCACCAGAACTGACGTGCTTTATGCAAAAAATAGAGAGAGGATTTGAGAGAGAAATAGAGAGGAGGAAGGAGAAATCTCACGAGATAGGTCGATTTCTTCGGTGAATTTGTACCTAACGTGTATAATTCTTCTCCTAAGTCTCTCTTCTATGTGGTGTAAGATGTTTGAAGCACAAATCTTGGTGTTTTGAAGTTAGGGTTTCAGCCACTTTGAGAAAAGCTAGTGGTAGCTTGAGGTAACTTCCAAACTCTTGTGTATTGACTATTCTAACTGCTGTGAGCAATTTAATAGGTGAAATTTCGCCGGATTGCCATTGGTTTTAATTTTTGGAAATGGGTATGTGGGACTGTTATGCTGCCCAAATTGGTACTAAATGGTAGCTGTAACCTAATGGAATAGTCAATAAAGTGGTTAGGAGTAGAAAGGAACACGTTTACGGAGCCGAAACCCAAAAACCCCAATTTTCCCCTTAAAACCTATATATTTCGGTCAGCATTGTAAATGGGTCTTAGAGTTGGATTTTCAATTATTTGAGGTTCCATTGAGTTCAGGAGCGAAAATTAGGTGGGGTTACAGTTGGACACTTTTTCGGAAAAGGCCAAGAAAGCATAATTATGAAAATGCCCCTAAAACACTGAAATAAGGGCTGCCAAGGGCAATTTTGTCTTTTGTCAGTGAATTTGGTAATTCCGAGTCCGGAAATGGATTCCTTGGGCGAAAATATGTCAGGATAGCCCAGGTTAGAATTTCGAGAAAAGTACAGCCAGACCGGGTACAATGGGGCCAGGTCCCCGGGGGTATTTTAGTAATTTTTCAAGATAGACTCATATAACCCCCAAAAACACTATGGAAGTGTCTAAATAGTACATTTGACATTGTAGGATCGAATATGGAGCTTCGAGCTGTTGGCACGCAAATCGAGGAGAAAGATTTGGAGGTATGGGACTTACCTTACTTGCATGTATTTGATATCTTTTCTTGTGTAATGATGTATGTGATTGCTTACTTGATTGTGTAGAGCATATTTGAATAAATGAAGCTCTGTTTCTGTTTTTGCTGTGGCCATAGTCTTGTTGTATGAAACATTGAGCATGCAGAAATGTCATTATGGGGCATACATCTAGATAAAGCTAACATGTCATACACATAGCATCAATCATGCATGCATTATGGTATCTATTTCCTACTGAGATTCTCTCGAATCTCACCCTCCCCTACCAACAATTCAGACAGGAGACGACAGAAGATATGCAAACAACAATGTAGAGTACCGTACGAGGGGATTACAGTAGTGGAACGAAGACGAGAAGAAGTTTTCGTTTCGCTGGGATGAGTTTAGATACCCTAGTAGCCTTGTGCGGCTACCTTAATCGTAAGTATCATGTACAAAATCCTATGGGGAATTTATGTAATTATGCATATATTATCAGTATAGTTATGCTATTCCTGTGTTGCCTACCGAATCGCATATCGTTTTCCGCGAATACTCTGAAAAAGGTTGAAATTAAAATAAGGGCGTGACAAACGAGACATGTTAATAGGCGTTGGACGTTGAAATGTTATGTGTTTAGACAAGTCGTATTTGAAAAGTGGTCTAAATAATAATTATGAGACGGATGCACATCTTATCTGATGTAAATAAAAAATTTAATGTTAGAAATTAATAAACGACATTTAGATCGGTAAAGATTTAAACTACAGTTAAGATTAACATATTTAGATCTTGTGCTACTACAACTAGTTTGAATGTAATAAAATTATATTATAATTTAATTTACTAATAAAGTATATATATTCTATAGGAAAATTAACTTATCAATCTAGAGACATAAACAAGGGAACAAAGATGCAAGAGATGTGAATAAGTTCAAGATCATGACAAAGATTAGAAATAAAAGTGATTTTTCATTACCAATAATATTTTGTACATTGTCCTCATCACATTGATTTAAAAAAAACATTAATTTACATAATAAAAAACCCTCAATCTTCCCCCTCATCGCCGAAGGAATAGGAGGAAGAAGAGGGAGGAGAGGGGTCATTGACTGATTGTAGTCGACGTCATTGGCATCGAGTAGAAGTTTGAGCTTGCTATTGACAGTGTGAAGCATCACCAAAAGTCTTCTGAGGCGTCTTTCGATACGATCCACCCCTACATGGAGGTGTTGCAGAAGCTGCTTCACTAAAGGTGGCGGTGGAGGCTGTAGAGGAGGAGAAGGAAAAGGAGGACGGACAGAATTAGTGCTAACATGTACCATATTGATATTCTAGAAAGGAGAAATAGAGGAGCTGAATCTGAAGAAACAAAAGTAATGAGGAGTTTAAATAGACAAGACATATGAAGATTTCAAAAAGACCCGTAGTTAGGGCTTAAGGTTTACCTTGGAAGCTGAAGAAACTTTGAAGCATTTAACACCGGGTATAAAGAAACGATAATATCTAAAAGGATATTTACACTAAGGTATAAGCGTATGATCTAACAAGAATTTTAAATTTTAAATTTTAAATTTTAAATTTTCTTAATATTTAATAATTATCAACACCGCATTACATTACAATCGGTCTAGAAACTTTATTTAGACTGTGTGAAGGCAAGACTGGTGTTAAGTTCTATCAATATTTACAAAAATGCCACCGGTCATACTTTTTAAATCATCTCATCCTATAGAGGTCTAGATGTGATGGTCTTATGGGTTTTTTTTTTCTAGTAGTGACAATGTAACATCGCATTCTTGTTTGAGCTACACACCACTGAAAACATTAAGGGCTTGTTTGGTATGAGAGATTTGGAGGGGAGGGCAAAGGAGGGAAAATTTTTGTAATTTGGATTTAAGAAAATTGGGGAAGCGAGATTACAAAATGTTAATAAAAAAATTATAAGAAAACAATGAAAAAAATTAATTAAAAACTTGTGACCCCACTTCTCTTATTTTTTAAAATTCAACTCAAAATTTTTTTCCCTCCCTTCATCACCGCTCCCCTCATACCAAACAAGCCCTATACGGCTTCTGGTTGATCTCGGTCAATTCATATATATGCTTGCTACGTACGTACGTGTGTGTAAATTGATCAAGAGCCTTGCTTAGTGTGTGTTTGGGATCACTTAATTTTAGAGAATAAGTCCTTATTATGCAAGCCGAGATAAAACTCCTCTCACATACTTACCTCGTATACTGTGAATCACGATTTATAAACACTTATTGCCCAAAAATAAGTTATTCTAAACGAGCACTTAGTCTGATATAAACGGCCGGATGGGATAATTCACAACTAAACAGGAAACGTAATCTACATCAACCGTTTGTGTAGAGAAACAGATAATGGGGAAGGGAGAGAGAAACTCTTTCTTCCCCTGCATACCCCCGTTTTTTTATTTTTTTAACTTCAAATTATGGAGATATGGGTTGTTCAACTCGCAGATTATCATTATTTCCTCGTTCTCTAAAGAAGATCCGAACCAACAAGACATGATCATGAATCTCCACATGACGTAACATTTAAGCCAAAATAGAGAAGAAAGACTAATAGCTTTGACTCAGCAAAAATGAAATTCTGTGGACCATAAATATCTTCTGGGTATCTGGACAAATATGCACATTTTCACTTGGACATTCTGAGATGGATAAACAGGAGGGAAAATACCCTTGAAGGTACCGATCAACATTTAAAAAAACTAACTTGAGTAACCTAGCTTGAGGGTATGGAAAAGAAAAGAGAGCAACATTAGATAGCTCAATAAATTATCTATTAGATAAATATCAGGGCACAATTTCAATGTCAAGAAAACTAACGTCAAAGGTTAGCTATACATCGTTACTTTTACCCCCCAAAACTATCATCTTGGTCAGCTGCAGTTTCTCCATGTAAAAATACAAAATATCAAATCAGAACTCAGAGAGAGATACATGTAACATGAACTATTTCAAAGACAGCAGATCAAAATTGGATTCCCACTGATTGAGCTGTGCCGTTTCTCTCTGTTTATATAAATAAATCAGACTCGCTTGAATCAAAATTCAAGTTTCCTGCGTAGCCCAACAGGAATGATCCTCGGTTTATTCACTGGTTTCACAGGCGCACCAGGGCAGGCATCAGCAATTCCGTTGAGCCAGATTGCTGAAGGAGGTGTTTTACAATCAGCAGGATCATATACCACAGAACCAGATATTTCAGCAAGCATAGCCTCAGCTTGTGTCGATAAAATAAACTCCAAGAGATTCTCATACACAGATTCAAACATCTCTTGATCTGAAAGAGATTCTTCATCATAACCAGAACTCTTGGGCTGAACAGCATCAGAGGAGGGATTAAAATTAAGTCGTCGAGCTACACAGCTCCTTAAATCATTAGCATACTTCTTGCACAGGGGTGCTCGTGCCATGATTTCAGGGCCAGGAGCAAAGGGGTCGAAAACACCGTCCTGGGGAGTTTTAGGGCTGCCATTATCAACAAGACCAACAACCTTACAGCCATTTTCTTTGCTTTTAGAATCAATATCAGGTAATTTAAATGGTTTCTTCATCACCGTGAGGGGTGATTGGAGATCAATGCGAAAATCCCCATTCTCTCTGTCTGCATCAGGAGTTATAGGCACTAGAGAACAGTTGCTTTCAGCAGCATCTGGCAGCTCAGCGACATCTTTATTGGCTCCTATTATAATGATGTCCTCGTTCTGTTTCTGTGAAGATCTTAGACAAGATTCCTTGGCTTCGGCGCACAGATTCTTGCAAGCTCCAGAATCCATAGGCGCGAAAGAAGTGATGGCAAATGCAGCTTTCTTCAGAGTCTAGAAAAACAATTCGGTTTAGCTCATTTAGTTCTCCGTACGCGTCTCAGGGAAAGTTGAAAGCAAAAAAAGGCATGAAATCGCGAAAGAAATTAAAAATACAAGACAGTCCAGCCGATGAAGAATAAACCTAGCAGCAATAAGAGCGGAAAACAAAACCCTAATTCAACGCTTAAAAAACCCCAGACCTTGAAGAAAAATGCATCGGAAAACATCGCAATATTTGAAAATAAGAATAGAGATCTGACATATAAATGAAGAAAAATCCCGAAGAAAGCCGTTAAGATGTCTACAATATACAAGATCGAACATCTATGATATTTTCAAGAAAACGAAGGAAGAATTGCAGCATACAGTACAGAGTACTTCAGATTTGACTATCGGAACAATGATAAAACGAGAGCAAAACGAAAAAGACAGAACCTGAGAAAGAGAATACCGCAATGGAGGATTCGTTGTCAGCGTCGGCGGCGCGATGCACCAGATCAGAGGAAGGAGAAGCCGGCCGGGAAGGTATCGAGTTGATGCGGGACAGTAGTACCACTAAGCGCCAAAGTGGCAAATGCAAAATATATAGCCCTTAAACGAGGTAATATCCACTTGGCGTCGTGTTATTGGCTGTCAATTATCATCCCCTTGGCAGTTTCCAGTTTTTCACTTTGCACTTTACAGTAAAAGATGGCTCCTCAAATCCCGCATGACCGCATCCATCTTTTTAGAATGAGAGCTCCAGCTCATCAAACTTTCATAAAAACTGTTTTCCCCTTTGTTTTTTTTGGAACATGAGTTTAAAGTTTAAACTACCCGTATGTTTTATATAAACAGATAAAATACAAATAGGTCTCGTAATTATATTTAATATTAATATGTTCAAAAAGATTTAAATTTTTACAACTTTGACTTAAAAATATGTAATGTCGGGTCCCTTAAGTTTGTCATCATTTTGATTTTAGTACCTCAAATTTCAAATAAAAAATTTTGGTCCCTCAAGTTTTATTTAATCTAAAATATCAGTCCCTACAACTTCATAAAAATCTGGACCATTTTACTCTTAGAGGGATCAAAACTAATTATTTAAAACTTGAGGGATTAAAAAAAATATGGGTAAATTTGAGAGACCGAAAATAGTATTAAACCAAGTTTATCAATTTAATTTGTAAACTCACCAACAAGATTCATATATCGGCAGCTTGCAAGATTTGAACATTTTAACAAGTATAAGCCAACTTCTTATTAATTAAACCAACTTTTATTGGCGACAATATGTAAATATTAGCTCCCTTATCTTAAAATTGCCAAATAGGCCTCTTTTTAGCCCACAGGAGCCAAATGGGCCTTAGGTCTTGACAGCCATACCCAGACTTTCAGAAATGTGAAAAGCTCTCTTTTTAGCGCACAAGAGCCAAATGGGCCTTAGATCCAAATACGTGGTCCTAGCCCATAATTACTAAAAAACTTAAAATTACAAAAAATGAAGTATGACGGATGAAAATTATAACAAAACAAACAGACCGACAAAGTAATGACTAATTAGCGAGAAGCTACATTAATTAATTATGGATTAGCGTTAATTAAGCGAGAGGAGCCACGTCATAATCCACGAGAGAATCAAGCAACTCATCACCCAAACCGTTGTATCTAATATATATATGGTTTTCCCCTATATAATGTACGCATCATTAGATTCGATGTGATTGATTAGTTCAGTTCCTTTGCTGTTTTCCCGGAAAAATTCAGCCATATCTTTTTCTTGTCTCTTCACAGTATTCTCTTCTTTATACTCTCTCTCAAGTTCCAATTATTGGGTGTTTCCAGAAAGAATTATTGGACGTTATATAAGTCATTAGGAGAGTACTAACCCTCATTTATTAATTTATGTGGCTGAGTGGCTCTTCGGAAGTATATCTCATCGGTTAATAGACACGATTTGTTTTTTTTTTTTAATTTATACTTTCTTAGATAACTATTATCACCAGCCATTTTTACCCTTCCTTGCAAAGTCATAAAGCCCTTATATTACGGTAAGAATAAATATTAGGTTTTTAAAAAATAATATAAAATTGTAAATATACTTGAAGGGATATTATATATGAATTCGGAGGCATAAGATTTAAAACTTATTTAAGCATAGTTATTAAGACTGGATTAGACGGTTTAATCACGAAACAGGTCCGGCCTGGAGGACTTCACAAATTCATATCTAATTATATTTATTTTCAAAAATTACAAATTAAAACTCTTGAGATGTCTACTTTCTAATATAAAAAGAATCACTTAAAAATGTTATCATTTAATCATCAAAAAGCCTAAAGATATAGGGGGTGTTTAATTTTGTTTTTAAAAACTGTTTTTTTTTTTGTTTTACAAACAATAAAGGGAAAATTCTAGAAAAATATAATTAAAAATGAAAAAAATATAAATTGGTGCTGTGAATTTATTAAATCTCAAGTTAAAACTGAAGTAGGCATTTGATATTTTCTATTCTAACCAAATGACTAAAATGCCCTTAGTTCAGTTATAAGTTTCATGGGTTAATAACAACATCTGTATCTATATTAACAATATCATATTTTACATTAACTACTTTACTTTCATATTTTACAACTTCACATTCCAAAAATCAGGGATAATTTTAAGGGCACAAGTTTTAGGGGTCAATAATAACATTTGTATTTATATTAATAACATCATATTTTACATTAACAACTTTACTTTCATGTTTCACAACTTCATATCCAAAAAACCAGAGATAGTTTTGAAGGCACAAGTTTCAGGGGTTAATAACAACATCTGTATATCTATATTAACATTAGATGTTACATTAACGACTTCACTTGTTTCACAACTAAACTAAGGACAATTTGGTCAAAATTGGAAATCTAAAACTCCTTCTTAAATTCTAACATGAGATTTTATAAATTTGTAGCACCAATTTCTCTTTTCCCATTTTTAATTGTATTTTTCTAAAATTTTCCCAACAATAAAATATGTTCGGTAAACTGTTTTTAAAAAATTGTTTTTAAAAACAAAAAAAAAAACAAAAAAGTTGTTTTTAAAAACTAAAAAATAAAAACAGTTTTTTGTTGTTTTTGTTTGCCTATTTTATATTTTTTGAGGCCTCCACTTATTCATTATCGTCACTACACTACCAGTGGCGACTACCACCAAGTCTCCACCGGCGACTGTACCACCACGTCATTTCAAAAACAGATTTTTCAAAATAACTATCTAAATAGATTTTTTTTTTTGTTTTTTTATTTTTTAAAACTTGTTTTATAAAAATGTCTCTAAGAATAAAAAAATAGAAAATAGAATCAAACAAGGCCATAATTTTTAATAATTGTCCTTAATGTTTCTAAGTCTCAAACATTCAAATTCCATCTCTTTACCTCAATCTCATCAATAATTAAATCTTACTCAACTCTAAACCTTAATATTAAAATTTGGGATGTTACAAGTGAGAATTTAAGTATTGCAATTAGCAACTACCCCATTTTTATGTCATTCAAGTTCACTTGCTCATCAGTTTGGCTAAAGTTAGTTTCGATTTGACTTTGATTTGACCTACTGACCTTTGACTCACTACCCTGACCAATTCAGTGGCCAGTCTAGGTTCCATAATCTTGTATTTAAGCCTTATATTTTATGTAAATTTTTAAAAAGACTTCAAGTATTATCAAGCCTTTTGAAGACCCAAGCTTAGGTCTAATAAAGGTTTATATACAGACTTATGCTTCAAATCTCTGTTACAGACTCAACTCTATTTAGATAAAGCCTAACTTATTTTCACTCCTATGTGGCTCTTCCTGCTTTTCTGACTCAATCAAAATCTCATTAATAAGGGTAAAATTAAAAAAATTTATTAAGTTAGTACAGATTTAATAAATTAACTCTCATTCCTCAGTTGGTATGCATTAGTTGAAAGTGTTTTACTATAAAAACTGTCACCTCAAACCAATAAGCTATTGGTTAAGATGGTAAACGACTTCACACCATTGACAGAGAATACAAATAAATTTGAATTTGGAAAAAAACAAAACACAGTTATTGAAAGAGGGAAAAGAAAAAAACTTTTGCTCTTTACAATGGAAAGAAATTAATCTCATTCTCAGGTACAAAGGGAGCCCTTTATCAAATAAACAAATGGACTACCACTCCAAGACAAAACTAGCAGACCTGATTTTAGGGAAACGCATCCATCAGCATTGAATTGAATAAACATAGACACATAATCAAATCAACCACAAAACAATCATCCAAAATTCTGGAGATCACACCCCGTGGCAGAACAGTATTACGTATATATATACTCACAACCCTTAGACTCACACACCCGCATGTGAGTGAGCGTGTGTGTTAATATTTATATATATATATATATAGAGAGAGAGAGAGAGAGAGAGAGACATACACTCATATATATAGCTATAGTTAGGAAGGTGTTGGTGAAGATCGAGCAAGAAGGAGAGGAGAGAATTAGAGAACATGGAAGACAGTTTGGCAGAGAACGAAGATTCTTACATAGAAATAGAGCTGGATTCATCATGTGCCGTGGGGGAGGTGGCACCGACAACAGGTGTGAGTACCGGCGACAGGATCGACCAGGACGACGGTGACTGTGGCGAGCTTAAGGAGAGGCAAGAAAGTGAGGAGTACGATGATGAATTACGCATTTCTATTTCATCAAGGATCGCTCTTCCTGATGTTGTTGTTGTTGATGATGATGATGATCAACGAAGTGTTGTAGATTACTCGGAGAAAAGCGTTGAAGGCTCAGGCTCAGGCTCAGACCGGGCTCCTCATCCTCCTCTGAGACAGACTGATTCTGCAGACTCAGATGAAAGCAGAAGATTGAACGTTGATTTCTGGGAAAATGGTTCATCAGATCATCGGACACATATGACTCTCCAAACAACCATGCCTCTCAACTCCTGTCATGACCTGGACCTGCCCTCCACTACTACTAGGTACGTACACATTTTGCTCCTACTTTCTTCACTTTCCATTTCATTACTATTACTAATTGGCTCTTGAAGATTCACCTATAGAGTTAATTTGCACATAATGATGAAAAAAATAGTTAAATTAATTATTTTTAAAAATAAAATGTTATAGTTGTACTGATGTATTCTTTTAATAATTTGTATTTGAAACTACTCAATTTTAATGAAAATTCTCCTTAATATATGTAATTAATAATAAAAATATAGAAAACAACATAAATTTGAAAGATAGTGCATGTTGAAGTCTCATATTTAGAATAGAAGTAAATCTACCCATCGTCCGTGGGTTCAGTTGGCGAGGGGAGCGGACAATGAGTGCCTGGGTGACCCCCTTGGCATGAGTTCGATCCCTGGGAGTGGCATTTAGTTATGCCTCCAGTTGCGGCGCTTGGGGAGGCATCTTCACAGCTAAGTGAAGCTGGGGTGAAAAAATAGAGGTGAAAGTCCTCTACCTACCTGTGTGGATTGGGCGGCTTGCCAACCAGGAGCCCACAGGGACAGGCCTCCAGTGGATCATGAGTTAGGGGCCCTGCCCTTGGATTGGGTTAAGCCCGAACCCCTTCCTAAAATTTCTATTATCAAAAAAAAAGAATAGAAGTAAATCTCTATGCTAATTCTTACTTTTGGTTCAGTCACTTTGTCTATGGCATTTACCAATAACTATTTTTCCTAATTAAGAATAAATTTGGGGAAAAAATAGAAAAAGAACTTTGAAATTACAAAATCTCAAATCAGATTTATTATCAAGAGATGATAAGAGAATGATAAAACTTAATAAGTAATTCACAATTCATTTTTTAAAAAATACCTAATTTGAAATTTTGTAAATTCAAAGTGTTTTTTTTTTTTCAATCATTCTCCAAATAAATTATGTGGACTTCATTCTACTAAATTTGTTGAAATTACACCTTCAGTACTTTTGTTTCGTTATACCTCCTACTGTCCTACAGAATCAGGTTCATGTTCTCTTTATTTTGTATATTTTAAGAAAATAGAAAGAGATACTTATAATTTTAACAAAACTGAAAAAGACTTCCTAATCTAATCTTTGTCAGGTAAAGGTTTGTCTAAATTTTTTTGGGGTAAAAAGTGGTGAGGGTTTTAAGTATAAAATTCAAAATAAACTCCTTGACTTGGTCTTATTTTTTCTTTATAATTTGCATAATAACGGGAACTGGGCTTTAAGCTAAAAAAAAAAAAAAAAAAGCTGAGATAATTCCAACATCAATATGAAAGTCAAAGTTCTTTTTTTGCAAGTTATTAAATTTGGATTGGCCTATGCTGAATCGGATAAGATAGTGAGTTAAGGATCAGTAGGTCATATCAAAGTCAAAATGAAATTACTCGAGATTAAACTAATAAGGAAGTGAAGATTTTAAAATTATTAATATAAAATTATGAATAAAATTAAAAAATAGAATTAATTTTAAAAAATAAAAAAATCCTGACCCTAGGCTGGGGTTCTCCGACCACTCGACCAGGTAAGTGGCCAGTTCTTCGATTTTCAGTTTGGACCAGTCAATCGATCCACGTTTAATAACCCTCGTTCTATGTTCGTTAATTGCCTTCTGGGGCCATTCGTCCGCAGTCTGATATTTAACAACTGACGGCATGTTTGGCACAGTTTGGGTTGGTTGAAAAGTCAATTTTGGATGATAAAATTCTCATTGACTTTTAAAAGCCTCCTCTTTTAAATCACGCGAACCAAGGAATCACATTTACGCCATTAAATTTGCCGTGGTTCTCCATCCTATTTATAAAAGTTTGATAACTAAATTATGTGTTTTAAGAAAATACTCCCTCCGATTTTATATATAAATAATTTTTTTTGTTGTGTAAAATAAACTAGTAATTAAAAATAATAAGTGTGTCAAAAATGTCATGTTTTTTTTTTTCATATATACCCCTATTTATGAAAATAGTATAGGAGAGAGAATAGATAAAAAGTATGAGAGATAATAAGTATTTAATAAGGATAAAATAGGGAAAAAAACTTATATTTTCAGACAAAAAGTGAAAGTTACTTATAAAAGAGACCAACCTTATAAGAGAGAAAGTTGTTTATAAATAGGACCGGATGTAGTAGTTAAAATTAGTTAAAAATGATAAATATATTTAAAATAAACTCTTTTTTTAAGTATCACTATGGTCCTATTTATAAGTACAACTTAACTAACTCCCACATACCATACCAATAAGAGTTAGTTAACTCATTAATTTCAATTTAGCCTTTATCTATGATGGATTTCAAAAGTTAATATGAATAAATTTTTTTTGTTTATTACAATTAATTGGGGGGAAAATGTAAAAAGCACATATATTACTCTAAAACTGGACATATAATAAAGATAAATTTTTTTAATCAAAATAGACTTATAAATAAGATCAAAGTGACATATCCTTGTTCATGAGTGGTCAAATAAGAAAGAGAAATATGGTAATAATAGTAGAAAGTAGGAAAGATAATATAATATGAAAAAAAATAAAGGGCAAAAATGAAAAAAAAAAACCTTATTAAATGTTGAAACAACTCTTATCATGCTATTATAAAAAGGATCAAGTCAATTCAAAGTTTAGGCTCTTATACTACCTTTGCTCCTTAATATAAGACATATTTATTTAATTTGAGTAGATTAAAAAAGTTAGTTAATATAACATGTATTTTCTAAAACACTTTAGTCATATTCCTTAATTCCTTCATTCTCTCTCCTTCTTGACTATTGTTGAGAAGCATCAATATGACTAAATTAGAAAAAAAAAATTGACAAAGATAAAAATTATGTCTTATATTTAGGTTCAAAATTAACTTTTTAAATGTCTCATATTAAAGAGTGATATTTTCGAAAATTATGTCTTTGAAAATAATAAAATGATATTTTTTTTTCAAATATATTTTTCATAGGGAAAATTACACTTAAGCTCCAAGGAAGAAGAAAAATAAAAAAATAGTTCTTTGAAATTGCAGAATGAAAAAATAGTCTCATAGAGTTGTCTATACCAGCTCATAGAGTTATCAATAGGGCTATTTTTTCATTTTATAATTTTAAGGGACCATTTTTATTTTCCTTCTTTCTTAAGACTTGAGTATAATTTTTCCTTTTTCATATCCTTGACTTCTTTCATCTCTCTCCTCCATTTGTAATCCTCCCCCCACTTGTTTTACTAGGAGCCCGAGCATGTTTCATCTCTCTCTTGTGCATTTATGGACATAGTTATCTCTTGTGCATTTATGCCTTCCCTCTCTTTCTCTTTCTAGGAGAAAAATAGAGTTCCCGTAGCTCTTGTAGATAGGGATAAACTTGGATGAAATAATTAATGAGTCAACTGGGCTCCTATAATTAGGACAAAAATTTTCTTCCAGAAGGGGTCCCATGATATGGACCATAGGAAGTATGACTCCCTGGCCAAAAAGAAGAACTGACTAATTTTTAATTTATCATTCAAATAAAATTTTGTCAAACTGGCTTTTTTCTATAGAAGTCTATCCAACTACAGATTACAGCACACTAATCCACCTTGAGGGGAGGGGGTGTTCACATTGTATACAAATTACTTTTATAAACGTTAATTCAAAAAAAATATCTACTCATCCTCTATATCTATATATGAATAATAAAACTTTAATAAACGTTAATTCAAAAGGAGCTCTAAATAACCAGCGCCTTTAGGCGACTTGGTTATCGAAGTGCCTTTAAGGCACTTCTCCCCCCTCCCCCATCCGGGTTCGAACCCGGCCGATGTTGTATCAACAAAAAAAAAAAAAAAAAAAAAAAAGAACTCTAAATAAATAAAACCACAACTGTGGACAAATTGTCTGAAATGTCAATATATGTATATGAATAGGCACAGCAGAGGAAAAGAAGAAAGCATGAGAAGAAGAAACGGGGGGACCATAATGAAGATGTTGATAAAGTTTAGAGGCATAAAGCTGTCAACACTGATATCATCCCTCCTAAAACCACCACCACCATGCCAAGACCAGCACAACAACAAGGGACACACCAGAAAATATTGCAGAACCATTTTACAGTGCTATCATCAAAAGAAGAACATGGTGGTTAATCCCTCATCAGGCTCATCACAACAAGACAGATCACCATCACCATCATCAAAAAGATCACTTGAAGATGCCACAACATCCAGGAGATTAAGCAAACCCTATTGGGATTTGAACAACAATATTAATAATATTAGTAGTAGTAATGAGGGCTCTTCTAGAAGCACCAAAAGATCATCACGGAACAGATCAGTGGTGGAGATTGATTTGGGTGCACTCAAAGGCATGTTCAGTGCAGTAGGTATTGCCCAGAAAGGCAATAGTTCTAATAAGAGGAAAAGTTGTTCCAATATTTCTTCTTGTGACAACTCACCTATTCATGAAGGCTTTTCTATCACTTGTACTACTGATAACTCCATTCAGGCTGCTATTGCCTATTGTAAAACTTCATTTGGACAAACATCTGATTTTTCCTTCTGATAGGTTTGTTCAATTATATACTATGTTTGAATCTTGCATAAACAAGTGATTTTTGTTCCTACTGTGTGATAAATGATATTGGTTTAATATTCATATGTTTATATTTGTATCTTACCCTGAGACTCTTAGCTGCCAGTTCTGTCACACGGAGTATTCCTTCCACACCTCTGTGGTCCCTTAAAGTACTGATGTGAAGAAACAAAGTGAAAATTTTAATATATCATGTCATTTTCAATTATTCCATTGGTCCTAAATATAAGGTATAGTTGATTTTTTTAGAGAGATTGACGAAGCTAAATAAATTACTTAATCATATCATATGCTGTACATCCTTAGATTATATATTATTTTATAAGTTAGGCAAAATAGTTTGGAAAAAAAATAACAAATATAAATATTTTAAAATAATTTAATTAGTTTTCTTAATATATCTAAAAAAATTAACCCTGTCATATATTTAGAATCGGGGGAAGTACTACTATAAACTAAGACAACTAGTCATTGCATTGAACTTATCCTTTCATATTTTAGTGGAAACTGTAGATTCACAAGGTGTACATATACATATGGGGAAACATTTTTTTAAATTTTTACAACATATAGAAATAAGTTTTATAAAAACACGAAAAGCATATTCCCCTTTCCACATCTGAGGCCAAGAGGATTGTCACATACAACCTGACAAATAGAGAGAAAGAGGAGAGAATTTTTATTTTATAATCTGATTCTCTTTTGTTATAATATATAATTCATGTTATATAATCAACAGTCACTAGTAAACAGATGATTGAACTAAAAAATTACATAAAAAACAGCTAAATATTTGTGAGGTCATCTACTCATAACAGACGCAAAGGAAAGTATAAACCACTGAATCAATTAATCTAAATGACCAGGGCCAAAGAAAATAACCTCAATCAAAATGTGAACACTCTTTGTTCTTTATGAGTCTGAAATTTCGGTCAACATATGAAAACAAACAAATATTCTCAGCTCGTCCAAATGAGAAACTCTTTAACCCCATGAAAGACTTAACACAAATCAAAGTTATCATTCTATCATTTTAGGAAGCCAATAAACACAAGAAAGGTACTGCTAAACTCAGCTGCTAGAGAGAGAGAGAGAGAGATGGAAGGTGGTGAAGAGGTATGGCAATGGAAGATGAAGAAGATGGTTTGGTCAGTGACAGCCGTAGTGATAAGCTGCACTGTGCTGATAATATGGCAGAAAATGTGGTTGAAGCCCAGAAGGATCCGATCAGTTCTTCATAAGCAAGGCATCACAGGGCCAACACCTTCCTTCCTTTTGGGAAATCTCTCTGAGATTCGGAAAATACAATCACAGTTTTCCAATCTCTCCTCTTCCTCACTTCCAGACCAATGGTTTCCCTCTCTCTTCCCTTTTCTTCATCAATGGAGGAAACAATATGGTATATATATACATCTCACTTTCTAATTGCAATATGTGTATGTATATGTAGAGGTATATGAATATGAATATGATGAGCAGGTCCAATATTCCTGTACTCCACTGGAAATAAGCAGCATCTGTATGTGGGAGATCCAGAATTGGTCAAAGAGTTGAATCTGATAAGAAGCTTGGATCTTGGTAAGCCTTCCTATTTGTCCAAGCCTTTGAAACGTATGATGGGATATGGCATCATCAGAGCTAATGGGCACTACTGGTCTTTCCAAAGAAACCTTATTGCTCCTGAATTTTTCCTCTCCAAGATTAAGGTCAATTTCTACTTCCATTTTTTACCAAATTTTTAATTTTTTCAAACATGGCAAAAATATGGAGCCCAAAAGGCTTGCTAGATAAGTTTTTGTGTGAGAAAGTGGACGTTTGATTGTTGTGGAATTTACAGAACATGGTGGATTTCATGGAAGAATCTACGAAAGAAATCACGAGGAAATGGGATAGCTGTATAACAGAAAGTGGAGGGAAAGTTGCTGAGATTGTGATTGACAAAGATTTGATGGCTCTCACAGCTGATGTCCTTTGCAAAGCTTGTTTTGGAAGCTCTTATGCTCAAGGCAATCAAATTTATGCTAAGCTCTCTGCCTTGCAAGCCGCTCTCGCAAAACAAAACCTTCTGTTTGGATTTACAAACATCAGGTTTCATCTCTAGATTCCTTCCTATTACCCTATAATCTAGTGGTATAATTCACAAATCCTCTCTCAAGACTGCAAAATCAAGCAGAATATATAGAACAGAATAACAAAGCATACACACAAGATTTTCATCAAACAGATCATAGGCACTTTTTAAGTAGCTCAGAAGTTAAGCACCCTATATCAATTCAGAGCCACAATTTAATCACATATCGGATTTAACAGAAAATTTTTTTATATTAATTATTGCAGAACAACATCCCTCTGACTCATGAAATTTGTAGTTCCTAAAACCACCGAATCTCATATTAACAAACCAAGAAACTAGGACGACTTACAGCTTTTGACTAAGAAAAACAGAGTGAGCAGCTAAAGTGAACATGAAAACACACTGATTTCTGCATTACTTCTACCATTTCTTTCATTCCTTTCTATTTCATAAACTAAATATAACAAATGAGCACATCTCTGTATGTCTGCGTTCAGATTTCTTCCCACCAAGGCAAACAGAGAGATATGGAGGTTGGGGAAAGAATGGGAGAAGCTTATACTGAAAGTGATCGAAGATCGTAATCTAGAAAATCAGAGGCAAGTAAATGAGAATCGAAATGACCTGTTACAGACAATTATCGACGGTGCTGCTGACGCCGATATCAGTAGAACGGGAATATTGAAGAATCTGAGGCGCAAACACGACGAAACCAAGAGAATCATTATGGATATGTGCTCGAACATCTACATCGCCGGATCAGAAACCACCGCCCTCTTAGTTACCTGGACGTTGATTCTTCTCGCCAAGCATCCTCACTGGCAGGAACGTCTCCGATCAGAGATTCTCGATACCTTCCCCAACATTTCGTCGCCTCATTGCTTCCAAGACATGGACAAATTCCGAAAGCTGAAACAAGTGAGTATTCCAAAATTCAAAAACCTGTGTAATATTGAAACATAAATAATTGTTGATTCACAATTTTGTGGTATAGTTGACGATGGTGATTCAGGAGAGCCTGCGTCTATATCCACCCGGATTAACATCAGCGAGGGAGGCGCTGGAAGATATGAAGATTGGTGAAATGGTGGTGCCAAAAGGAACAAACATATGGGTTTTCATACCTGCAATGCATAGAGACGCAGAGATGTGGGGAGAAGACGTAACTGAGTTCAAGCCTGAGAGATTTGAAGGAGGGATTTTAGAAGCGTGCAAGCATCCACAAGCGTATTTACCATTTGGAGTTGGAAGTCGGATCTGTGTAGGGCAGAATTTTGCTTGGATTGAAGCCAAGATCATACTCTCGCTTCTTCTCTCTAACTTCACATTCTCAATTTCCCCCAATTATCGCCATTGTCCTTCCTTCAAAATGCTCTTGGTGCCGAAATATGGTGCACCCCTCCTCGTTACCAAGCTCTGCCTCTAGTCATAAACTTATCAACTGTATAAATAATCTCACGTTTCTCAGACTCTTTTCATTTTCGTGTCACAGGCAAAATATGAGTGTCTGCATGCCAGTGCACGTATGTGTGGCTGTTAGTATACACATGTGTCAACAGCCTAGGAATAGTGTTTGTTTCTATTTATAAACACCTTAACAGTGGAAATAATTTTAGTGCTCATTGTATGTGTGGGTGTATCCATTCCCAGCCTGGTAACTTATAGGTTCTTTGGTTCAACCCGTATGTCTGTAATGCAATGTTTTAAAAGTCGGACCGGACGTTGAGCCGGAAAGATCAGTGGGTCAAGGTTCAATCGGTTGGATCGGTTGAGCCGTTTAGCCGAACCGGTGACATAATAATTAAATTTAAAAATATTATATATATATATATATATTACAATAATTAGTCATTAGTCAAACTTCATATGAAGTTAGTAAAGTCACAAAACACCATTTAAAAACCTCATCAATTGTCACCTATCAGGATAAATGCTTAAAATATCCACCACTCAAGGGTTATACAAATCTGATTATGTTAATATGTTCTTCTGGTATAAAATTATTAAAATAAAATAACTCAATTAATATGTTCTTCTTTTTTTAAACAATTCTAAACCTGTACATCTAACTCTAAGATAGATTTGAAGCACATATCCTACTGCCCAGCAAATATATATATATGAAATATATTAACTTTTTTAAAATAACAAACAAGATGATGTAGATTTATGAGCCATGAGCCATTTGAGAAGAATGAGAACATATTTATCATTTAAGAATAAAAAGATGCACATAATACAGATATGAGATTAAACAATATAAACCTGTGTTTTTCTATATTAAGCTTCTTTTTTTTTTCTTTGCAAACTTTCTAGTTTTCAGCATCAAAACTAAAAAAAAAATTCTGGGGTTTTTTTTTTTGTAAAGTGAGTTATTAGGCCGGCCGGTTCTTAAAAACCCGTTCCGGGTTCCGGCCCAAAAGCAGCTCAAAAATGGTCCCATAATGAAAACGGCTCAATGTAGTAACCCGGCCTGCCCTCTTGACCTGCTGACGGTCCAACCAGTTGGACCGTCCAGTTCGGTCCGGTTCTTAAACCCATGCTGTAATAATAATCATGATTGTATTATTAAAAAAAAAAAAGTGTTTTATTATTCTTTAACATAAAAATAAGGTGATTACCAAAAAAATTGCTAATCCTCATTCATACCCCTATAAATATCCATTACCACCAAAGTGTTGTAGATTACTCTAAGAAAAGCGTTGAAGGCTCAGGCTCAAGCTCAGACCCAACTCCTCATCCTCCTTTGAGACAGATTTGAGACAGACTGATTCTGCAGACTCAGATAAATGCAGAAGATTGAACGTTGATTTCTGGGAAAATGGTTCATCAGATCATCGGACACATAGGACTCTCCAAACAACCATGCCTCTCAACTCCTGTCATGACCCGGACCTGCACTCCAGTGCTCCACTGCTACGAGGTACACATTTTGCTCCTACTTTTTTCACTTTCCATTTCATTAGTATTACTTGGCTCTTGAAGATTCACCTATATAGTTAATTTGCATATATTAAAAAAATTAATTATTTATAAAAACAACACGTTATAGTTTTACTGATGTATTCTTTTAATAATTTGTATTGGAAACTACTCTCTCTTAATGAAATTTATCCTTAACATATGTAATTAATAATAAAAATATAGAAAAATAAATAAATTTGAAAGATAGTGCATATTGAAATCTCATATTTAGAATCAAATTAAATTTCCATACTATAATTCTTACTTTTGGTTCTGTCACTTTTTGTCTATGGCATTGACCAATCACTGTTTTTTCTGATTAAGAATAAATTAGAGAAAAAGATAAAAAAAGAACTTTAAAATTATAAAATCTCAAATCAGATATATTATCAAGACATGATAAGAGAATGATGAAATTTAATAAGCAATTCACAACTCATTTTTTTAAAAATACCTAATTTAAAATTTTGTAAATTTAAAGTTTTTTTTCGATCTTTCTCCAAATAAATTATGTGGACTTCATTCTAATAAATTTGTTGAAATTACACCTTCAGTTCTTTTGTTTCGTTATACCTCCTACAGAATCAGGTTCATGTTCTCTTTATTTTGTATATTTTAAGAAAATATAAAGAGATACTTATAATTTTAACAAAACTGAAAAAGACTTCCTAATCTACTCTTTGTCAGGTAAGGTTTGTCTAAATTTTTTTTGGGGAAAAAGTGGTGAAGGTTTTAATTATAAAATTCAAAATAAACTCCTTGACTTGGTCTTATTTTTTCTTTATAATTTTTATAATAACGGGAACTGGGCTTTAAGCTTTAAAAAAAAAAACTGAGATGATTCCAACATCAATATGAAAGTCAGTGTTTTTTTGGTAAGGTTATCAAATTCGAACTGGCTTCTAAACCGGTCAAGGTAGTGGATTAAGAGTCAGTAGGTCAAATCAGAGTCAAATCAAAATTTATTGAGGCCAAATTAATAAGGAAGCGAAAATATTAAAATTGTTAATATGAAATTTTGAATACAATAAAAAAATCGAATTAAGTTTAAAAAAAAATTACTGACCCTAGGTTCGAGTTCGCCTAAACTAGGTAAGTGGCCACTTCTTTGATTTCTAGCTTCAACCTGCCGGCACGGTCCACGTTTAATAACCCTCATTCTATGTTCTTTAATTGCCTCCTGGGGCCATCCTTCCGCAATCTGATATATTTAATAATTGCACGGCATGTTTGGCATAGTTTAGGGAGGTTGGAAAGTCAATTTTGGATGATAAAATTCTCATTGACTTCTAAAAGCCTCTTTTTTTGAATCACGTGGATCAAAGAATCATATTTATGTATGATCTTATTTATAAATCTTTTTTTATTAAAAAATTTGATTCTATTTATAAGTTCAGTTTCGTTTCAGTATAGTAAATGAAATTATATCAAATTTGCCTCGATTTATTATATCAATAAAGAAATAATTTAAAAAAAGATAGAGAAGAAAGAGTTAAAAAGTACTAATTCATAAATGAGAGAATAGTTGAAAAGTTATCCCATAATCATTGAGTTAACTATCTCTCCTTGGCATGTGTGATTTAGTTAAAAGGGACTTATAAATAGGACCAGAGTAGTACGCCATTAAATTTGCCGTGGTTCTCAGTTCTATTTATAAAAATTCAATAATTAAATTACGTGATTTAAGAAAGTTGTTAAAACTAGTTAAAAATAATAAATGTATTTGAAATAAACTCTTTTTTTAAGTACCACTATGGTCCTACTTATAAGTACAAATTAACAAACTCTCATATATCAAAGAGTATTAGTTAACTCATTAATTATAGGTTAAATTTCAATTTAGCGCTTATCTATGATTGGTTCCAAAAGTCAATATGAATCAATTCTTTTTGTTTATTGTAATTAATAGGGGCAAAAATGTATAAAGCGCATTTATTACTTTAAAACTGGATATATAATAAGGATTACAATTTTTAGTTAAAATAGACTTATAAATAAGATCAGAGTGACATACTTTTATTTATGAGTGGTCAAATAAGTAAGAGAAATATGATAATAAAAGTAGAAAGTAGGAAAGAGAATATAATATGAAAAAAAGATAAAGGGCAAAAATGAAAAAAAAAAACTTATTAAGGGTTCAAACAACTCTTGTCATACTATAATAAAAATAATCAAGGCAATTCAAAGCTTAGGCTCTTATACTATTTTTGATCCTTAATATAAGACATATTTATCTAATTTGAGTAAATTAAGGAAGTTAGTTAATATAACATGTATTTTTTAAAACACTTTAGTCATATTCATTAATTCTCTCATTCTCTCTCTTCCTTGATCATTGTTGAGGGATCATCAATATAGGTAAATTAAAAAAAATTGACAAACATGAAAATTATGTTTTATATTTAAAATCAAAATTAACTTTTTAAATGTCTTATATGAAGGATCCCAAAGTCATATTTTTGAAAACTGTCTTTGAAAATAATAAAATGATTTTTTTTTTCAAATATATTTTTCATATCTTTGACTTCTTTCACAGGTTATCTAACCCGGACTGGACCGGCCGAACCAGACTGGAAATCGGCAACCTGACCGCTAAACCGATTTGGGTCAAGTTTGTTTATTTTTATTTTTTTTTAAAAAATTTTTCTTTTAGAATTTTATATTATAAGCCTAAAATATTCAATTTCTCACCAGTTTGGTCCCGATTCAGCTCCGATTTGACTTCAATCTGATCCACTGATTCTTAACCCAATACCCCAAACAATTCACTGACTGATCCAGATTTAATTACCTTGCTTCTTTCATCTCTCTCCTGCATTTGTAATTCTCTCCTCACTTCTTTTACTAGGAGCACGAGTATGTTTCATCTCTCTCTCTCCTGAATGTATAGTTATCTATCTCGTGCATTTATGCTTCCCCTCTCTCTTTCTCTTGCTAGGAGAAAAATAGAGTTCCAGTAGCATTTGTAGATAGGGGTAAACTTGGATAAAATTCATTAATGAGTCAACTGGGCTCCTAAAATTAGGACAAAAATTTTCTTAGGAAAATCACTTAGTGGTCTTAAGGACTCAAAAAAACCACAAAAAAAATCTCAATGCAAATTCCTAAATCAAAAAAGTCTTTGGGACATTTGTGTGATTAATTAGCATTGTGAAATGACTATGTTGCCCTTAGCATATGCATAAGACATTTTAACAACCTCATTAGTCATTTTCACAAATCCATTTTCATTCATTGAGTGCATTTCAAATTTCACAAGTCCCAACTCTCACAACTGCTTATCAGAAGTTTAACATCTGCGTAAGTCATTTTACAACTTTATCAGTCATTTTCACAACTTTATTTTTATTCATTGAGTGCATTTCATATTTTACAAGTCCCAACACTCATAACTGATTATCAAATGTTTAACATCTATATCAGTCATTTGAACAACTTCATCGTTCATTTTCACAACTCAATTTTCATTCATTGAGTGCATTTCACATTTCACAAGTCCCAACGTTCACAATTGCTTTTCAGAGGTTTAACATCTTCATCAGCCAATTTAACACCTTCTTCTACCTTTTTTCAAGCCATGCACGAGTCATTTTCATAATAACATGAGTTATTCTCGTAGGGTCTATCACAACAGCTGATTTAATTTTTAACAACTTCTTCTACCTTGTTTTACAAGTGCATGAGTCACATTTCAATAGTATGAGTTATTCTTGGAGGAGTGTATAACTCCCACATGTGACAACATCTGATTTGGTTTTTAACCACTTCTACATTTTTTGACAACTTCTCGAGTTATTGTTACAACTGCATGAATTATTCCTGGAGGAGTGTAGAACTTGACAACTCCCACGTCACAACATTTGATTTGGTTTTAACAACTTCTTATGAATTTTTTTACAAACGCATTAGTCATATTTACAACTATATGAGTTATTCTCGAAAGGTCTGTCACAATAGCTGATTTAGATTTTAACCGGGGTTCTTAAGACCGGACCGGAACGGCCGGTCTGACCTTGAAACTGTCGAACCGGCGGTCCGACCAGTCCAGTCTAGTAACTGACCCCGGTTTGACCGATTTTTTTAATATTTTATTCATAATTTTATATAAATAATTATAAAATCTTCCCTTCCTTACCGAATTAGCCCTGATTTGATTCTGATATAACCCACTGACCCTTGACCCAGTACCCCGACCAGTTCGGGTTTCATAACCTTGATTTTAACAATTTCTTATGCTTATTTTGACAAGTTATTGAGTCATTTTTACAATTGAATTGTAATTCTCGAAGAAGTTTATAAATTTCACAAGTCTCAACTGTTACAAATAATTATCAGAATTTTAACACCTTCTTGTGCCTAGTGTTTTTCAAGTCATTATACCAATTTTGATAATAGTTGATGCCTGTTTTCACAACTACAACTGCACGTAGTAACAATACCTTTTTTTTATATCCTGTTAGCATTTTGTAATCAAACAAACCACCATCACATTCAATCATTTCCACTTAAAATAGAATAATCCCTCTATAAAGTACCTTGCCCAAAAATAGAGCAATCCCCCTTTTACATTGCTCAAAAGCATAGCACAGGTTCTATATTAACGACTACAACTGCCAAAATTACAGCACACTAATCCACCTTGAGGGGAGGGGTGTTCCCATTGTACAAATCACTTTTATAAACGTTCATTCAAACAAAATATCTACTCATCCTATATATAAATATGAATAAAAAAAAATTAATAAACGTTAATTCAAAGGAGCTCTAAATAAATAAGACCATAACTGTTGACAAATTGTCTGAAATGTGAATATATGTATATGAATAGGCACAGCAGAGGAAAAGAAGAAAGCATGAGAAGAAGAAACGGGGGGACCATAATGAAGATGTTGATAAAGTTTAGAGGCATAAAGCTGTCAACACTGATATCATCCCTCCTAAAACCACCACCACCATGCCAAGACCAGCACAACAATAAGGGACACACCAGAAAATATTGCAGAACCATTTTACAGTGCTATCATCAAAAGAAGAACATGGTGGTTAATCCCTCATCCGGCTCATCACAACAAGACAGATCACCAGCATCATCATCAAAAAGACCACTTGAAGATGCCACAACATCCATGAGATTAAGGAAATCCTACTGGGATGTGAACAACAATGTTAATAATATTAGTAGCAGTAATGAGGGCTCTTTTAGAAGCACCAAAAGATCATCATGGAACAGATCAGTGGTGGAGATTGATTTGGGCGCACTCAAAGGCATGTTCAGTGCAGTAGGTATTGCCCAGAAAGGCAATAATTCTAATAAGAGGAAAAGTTGTTCCACTATTTCTTCTTGTGACAACTCACCTATTCATGAAGGCTTTTCTATCACTTGTACTACTGATAACTCCATTCAGGCTGCTATTGCTTGTTGTAAAACTTCATTTGGACAAACATCTGATTTTTCCTTCTGATAGGTTTGTTCAATTATATGCTATGTTTGAATCTTGTATAAACAAGTGATTTTTGTTCCTACTGTGTGATAAATTGTTAAGGTACTGAGTAAAGTAATGGATAAACAGGAAAGTTAGATGATAATTTGAGAATTTATGTTGAGAAGGATAAAGGTATTCTGAGATAAAGAGCAGGCAAGAATCTCACATTCTCTCTAAAACAGCCCAATACTCTGTTATAAAGAGAAAGCAAGCATCTCACTAACTCTCTAAGAACAGCCCTGGAGAATCTCCTAAACCAATTTACTCTCTGAATATTCCATGCTTTATTGAGTAGGCAAGAAGCCAATTTATAGAAGTATAGAGAGATAAAATCTAATTCAAAATTCAAACTAAAAAATCCAAATAATATCTAAAAGAAATCCAAATAATATCTAAAATCTAGGAACTAAATCCTACTTGTATTCCACTTATTCTGAAATATCTAAAATAATAAATAATATTGCTAAAATATCTTAAATCCTATTTGAGGATAATCCACTTATTTTCAGATTTCCTAAAATGATAATAAAAACAGACTCAATTAATAAAATAAATATTAATAAAATCAAACTCTGTCATTATTCCCTCCTTGTAAATTTGCCTTGTCCTCAAGGCAAAACGAAAAAATTGTCTTCCTTATATGTCTGGAGGTTTAGGCAAAGGTGGTAGGAAGGCAATATAAGTTGTATAAGCAACTCTAAGTAAGACTCCAAAAGGAATAGTAGACCAAACAAGAAGACGCACGCCAAATAGCAATTCTTCAAATACAAAATCATGTTTGAACCCATTGTCCGCAAGAATTAGAATTTTATGACTCTGGACGGTACTCTTCATCATTGAAGCAAAAGACTTGCATATTTTGGTGTTGAAGGAGATTCCTGCAACATTCCCTCTTAATTCAGTCTCGACTTCTACTACTAAGGGAGCCATAACCTCTTCGACCTCTCCGGTGATCTTCATTGGTGAAAAGCTTGATTTACAGCAGTGGCCTGGGCAAAAGATGTCTCCACATTGATAGCACATTCCCTTCTCCCTCCTGATTTGAGCTTCCGTATCTAGTTGAGTCGTTCCTGTTGAAGTCGATGTTGTGTATTGAGTTAGTTGCGAGGACGACACAACTGATTTATTTTGGTTTGATGAATCAGACGCATATTGTGCATCCCCTATTGTTGCAGAACTGGGTTGTGTTATGCGAATCTGGGTGCTTAAGTGATTCAGCTTGGGCCCACATGATAACATAAGCTTCTCATATTTTAGGGCTAGGCGAGTTGCTTCATACAGAGTATGGGGCCTACAAATCCTCAATTCAGCTCTTAATTCTTCCTTTAGGCCGCTTAGGAAAACTCCAAGAAGGCAGTGTTGTGGCCAATTTTTGACTCGTGCTGAACGTTTAGCAAACTCTAAGCTATATTCTCTAACACTCCCCACCTATTGTATGCTACAAAGATACTCATCAGCACTTTTCAATTCTATTGGCCCATAATGTTCCAATAATACCTCTACTAGTTCATCCCAATAGAGGATTGTACGCTCCATACTAATGGTAATGAACAAATCCTAAGCGTCGCCCTCTAAATGCCTAGATGCGATATCAACTTTGAAATCCTCAGAAGTTTGATAAAGCCGAAAATAATTCTCAGCCTCTAAAATCCATGACTTTGGATCTCTACCATTATATCTGGGAAAGTATCTTTTAGATGACGGATGAGAATATATTGGAAGGGGTGGTGATATTATAAATTTGTGAAAAGGGTGAATGGGACGGATAAGTAATATTTTTGGATCGAACGGCTCTGATACCATTTGTTAAGATACTAAGTAAAGTAATGGATAAATGGGAAAGTTAGATGATAATTTGAGAATTTATGTTGATAAGGATAAAGGTATTCTAAGATAAAGAGTAGGCAAGAATTTCACTTTCTCTCTAAAACAGCCCAATACTCTGTTATAAAGAGAAAGAAAGCATCTCAGTAACTCTCTAAGAACAGCCCTGGAGAATCTCCTAAACCAATTTACTCTCTGAATATTCCATGCTTTATTGAGTAGGCAAGAAGCCAATTTATAGAAGTACAGAGAGATAAAATCTAATTCAAAATTCAAATTAAAAAATCCAAATAATATCTAAAAGAAATCCAAATAATATCTAAAATCTAGGAACTAAATCCTACTTGTGGATATTCCACTTATTCTGAAATATCTAAAATAATAAATAATATTGCTAAAATATTTTAAATCCTATTTGTGGATAATCCACTTATTTTCAGATTTCCTAAAATGATAATAAAAACAGACTCAATTAATAAAATAAATATTAATAAAATCAGACTCTATAAAAAATGACATTGGTTTAATATAATATGTTTATATTTGTATCTTACCCTGAGACTCTTAGATGCCAGTTCTGTCACATGGAGTATTCCTTCCACACCTTTATGGTCCCTTAAAGTACTAATGTGAAGAAGCAAAGCGAAAATTTTATTGTATCATGTCATTTTCAAGTCTTAAGATAAAATTGATTTTTTTAAAGAGATTGAGGAAGTTAAATAAATTATTTAATTATATCATATGCTGTACATCCTTAGATTATATATTATTTTATAAATTAGGCAAAATAGTTTGAAGAAAAAATGACAAATATAAATATTTTAAAAAAATTTAATTAAACTTTTTAATATCTCCAAAAAAATCAACTTTATCTTATATTTAAGACCAAGGATATATTACTATTAAATGAGACAAGGAGTCATTGCATTAAACTTATCCTTTCATCGTTTAGTGGAAACTGTGGATTCACAAGTTGTAATATACATATCGGGCAACATTTTTTTAAATTTTTACAAATTGTATAGAAATAAGTTTTATAAAAACACGCAAAGCATATTCCACTTTCCACATCTGAGGCCAAAAGGTTTGTCACATGCAACCTGACAAATAGAGAGAGAGAGGTGAGAATTTTTATTTTATAATCTGATTCTCTTTTGTTATATAATCATCAGTCACTAGTAAACAGATGATTGAACTAAAAAATTACATAAAAAACTGCTAAATATTTGTGAGGTCATCTACTCATAACAGACGCAAAGGAAAGTATAAACCACTGAATCAATTAATCTAAATGACCAGGGCAAAAGGAAATAACCTCAATCAAAATGTGAACACTTTTTGTTCTTTATGAGTCTGAAATTTCGGTCAACATATGAAAACAAATAAATATTCTCAGCTCGTCCAAATGACTCTGAAACTCTTTAACCCAATGAAAGACTTGACACAAATTAAAGTTATCATTCCATCATTTTAGGAAGCCAATAAACACAAGAAAGGTACTGCTAAACTCAGCTGCTAGAGAGAGAGAGAGAGAGATGGAAGGTGGCGAAGAGGTATGGCAATGGAAGATGAAGAAGATGGTTTGGTCAGTGACAGCCGTAGTGATAAGCTACACTGTGCTGAAAATATGGCAGAAAATGTGGTTGAAGCCCAGAAGGATCCGATCAGTTCTTCATAAGCAAGGCATCACAGGGCCAACACCTTCCTTCCTTTTGGGAAATCTCTCTGAGATTCGGAAAATACAATCACAGTTTTCCAATCTCTCCTCTTCCTCACTTCCAGATCAATGGTTTCACTCTCTCCTCCCTGTTCTTCATCAATGGAGGAAACAATATGGTATATATACACATCTCACTTTCTAATTTCAATATGTGTATGTATATGTAGAGGTATATGAATATGAATATGATGAGCAGGTCCAATATTCCTGTACTCCACTGGAAATAAGCAGCATCTGTATGTGGGAGATCCAGAATTGGTCAAAGAGTTGAATCTGATAAGAAGCTTGGATCTTGGTACGCCTTCCTATTTGTCCAAGCCTTTGAAACGTATGATGGGATATGGCATCATCAGAGCTAATGGGCACTACTGGTCTTTCCAAAGAAACCTTATTGCTCCTGAATTTTTCCTCTCCAAGATTAAGGTCAATTTCTACTTCCATTTTTTACCAAATTTTTAATTTTTTCAAACATGGCAAAAATATGGAGCCCAAAAGGCTTGCTAGATAAGTTTTTGTGTGAGAAAGTGGACGTTTGATTGTTGTGGAATTTACAGAACATGGTGGATTTCATGGAAGAATCTACGAAAGAAATCACGAGGAAATGGGATAGCTGTATAACAGAAAGTGGAGGGAAAGTTGCTGAGATTGTGATTGACAAAGATTTGATGGCTCTCACAGCTGATGTCCTTTGCAAAGCTTGTTTTGGAAGCTCTTATGCTCAAGGCAATCAAATTTTTGCTAAGCTCTCTGCCTTGCAAGCCGCTCTCGCAAAACAAAACCTTCTGTTTGGATTTACAAACATCAGGTTTCATCTCTAGATTCCTTCCTATTACCCTATAATCTAGTGGTATAATTCACAAATCCTCTCTCAAGACTGCAAAATCAAGCAGAATATATAGAACAGAAAAACAAAGCATACACACAAGATTTTCATCAAACAGATCATAGGCACTTTTTAAGTAGCTCAGAAGTTAAGCACCCTATATCAATTCAGAGCCACAATTTAATCACATATCGGATTCAACAGAAAATTTTTTTATATTAATTATTGCAGAACAACATTCCTCTTACTCATGAAAATTGTAGTTCCTAAAACCACCGAATCTCATATTACCAAACCAAGAAACTAGGACGACTTACAGCTGTTGACTAAGAAAAACAGAGTGAGCAGCTAAAGTGAACATGAAAACACACTGATTTCTGCATTACTTCTACCATTTCTTTCATTCTTTTCTATTTCATAAACTAAATATAACAAATGAGCACATCTCTGTATGTCTGCGTTCAGATTTCTTCCCACCAAGGCAAACAGAGAGATATGGAGGTTGGGGAAAGAGTGGGAGAAGCTTATACAGAAAGTGATCGAAGATCGTAATCTAGAAAATCAGAGGCAAGTAAATGAGAATCGAAATGACCTGTTACAGACAATTATCGACGGTGCTGCTGACGCCGATATCAGTAGAACGGGAATATTGAAGAATCTGAGGCGCAAACACGACGAAACCAAGAGAATCATTATGGATATGTGCTCGAACATCTACATCGCCGGATCAGAAACCACTGCCCTCTTAGTTACCTGGACGTTGATTCTTCTCGCCAAGCATCCTCACTGGCAGGAACGTCTCCGATCAGAGATTCTCGATACCTTCCCCAACATTTCGTCGCCTCATTGCTTCCAAGACATGGACAAATTCCGAAAGCTGAAACAAGTGGGTATTCCAAAATTCAAAAACCTGTGTAATATTGAAACATAACTAATTGTTGATTCACAATTTTGTGGTATAGTTGACGATGGTGATTCAGGAGAGCCTGCGTCTATATCCACCCGGAGTAACATCAGCGAGGGAGGCGCTGGAAGATATGAAGATTGGTGAAATGGTGGTGCCAAAAGGAACAAACATATGGGTTTTCATAACTGCAATGCATAGAGACGCAGAGATCTGGGGAGAAGACGTAACTGAGTTCAAGCCTGGGAGATTTGAAGGAGGGATTTCAGAGGCGTGCAAGTATCCACAAGCGTATTTACCATTTGGAGTTGGAAGTCGGATCTGTGTAGGGCAGAATTTTGCTTTGATTGAAGCCAAGATCATACTCTCGCTTCTTCTCTCTAAGTTCTCATTCTCAATTTCCCCCAATTATCGCCATTGTCCTTCCTACGAAATGCTCTTGATGCCCAAATATGGTGCACCCCTCCTCGTTACCAAGCTCTGCCTCTAGTCATAAACTCATCAACTGTATAAATAATCAATCTCACGATTGTCAGACTCTTTTCATTTTCGTGTTACAGGCATAATACGAGAGTCTGCATGCCAGTGCACGTATGTGTGGGTGTATACAGAAGTGTCAACAACCTAGCAATAGTGTTTGTCTAGAATCGCCATTTATGAACAGCTTCAACGGTGGAACCAGTTTTAGTGGTCATTGTATGTGTGGGTGGATGCACACTCGTCAACGGGTTTTAGAATCATAAATTTATTTTAATGGGTGAAAATCTAAGATAAAGATAATTTCTTAATTATGCTAGTTTCTTTTAAAAAAATGATAATTCTCTTAATTTAAAATTACTATTTAAAAACAATAAATCTGGGTGGTTGAAATTGTATTTAAATTGTGTTGATCTCATCACACTGATGAGCTGTTGGTGGTCGTTATTGTCATGAGCATTGAAACTAGTTCTTATATCCACTAAAGTTAAGATAAAACTTTTATAATATATTTACCTTGTATATCCAACAAAGAAATCTTTGATGCCTTCAAAACCCTCCTTATAATGAGGAGTATAATTTTATATTATTAATGCCTATCCCGAAATCAAAATATATTGATGTCATATATATACATATAGAGCATCTTATGATACATGTAATATAGTCTAGTAAGCTCTTTACTTTTTCTTTTTTTCTTTTTTGAAATATAAGGCCAAAGTAACTTGGTAATGTCACATAATTAAACTACAAAATATCTGAACTACTAGGTAAGGTCAAGGTCGTCCCTCATATAACTCCTACATCCTGGATGGATCACCAATAAGAGCACCTGACTCCCCATTAAATTCTGCACATCTCTGGCTAAATAATTAGCACACCTGAGAGCCTCACACGGTACACAATGAAGCTCTATTTCCAAATATGAGAAGATTAGCTCATGAACTTCCTCGATCTCCATATGAAGAGGGTGATTGTGCCCACCATCCCTCACCACTAAATGATAAACCTCCAAAGAATTTATGTAAGCCAAGACCTTCTAAAGTTGAAGCTGCCTGCATATCCGTAACCCAGTCAACAGTCCCAACAATTCAGCACTCGTTGATGTGAGAAACCCCAAGCGCCGTTAAAAGCCAATAACCCAATTTCCATCATAATCCCGGATCAAACCTCTACATGTTGCAAATCCTTGGCCACACACAGAACCATCTATGTCAAGACAAATGAAACCTGGTGGTGGCGGTTGCCATTGAGCATCGTCCTCTACTCCAACCTTAAACAACTGATTGTTGAAGCTTCCAGACACACTGCTATCCAAAAGATGAAAAATACCTCGATGAATAATGCCTTCCGCTTGGACACGAACACCTTCCAGAATTCACTTGCATCTATTCTTCCACAATAGCCAACAGATGAGGCTAAAAACATGTATCCAAGGCCATCTCCGATGCCGAGCATATCCCATATTCCGGGACATGTTCTCCTTAAGCTAACCCTACAAATCAGATTGAAAGAAACTAAAGCAAAAATTAGGATGAACAAATTTTAATCACACATCTCTCGAAAGCTCATAATCACGAAGAATATGAAGGATGCTCTCCACTTTCTGACACTCAAAAGGACAATCCTCACATTGTGATAGACCTCTCTTAGCTCTGAGGTAGTTCGTAGCAAGTCTCTCATGAACCACTTACCAAAAGAAAAACTTCACTTTCTCTTGCATAGGAGTTTCCATTCTTTCCTCCATAGGATATTGGTATTCTATTCTCTTTGTGTGGAGATCATTTTATAAGCAGCTCGGACATTGAAATTGCCATCTGAAGCATTTCTCCAGTAAATAGTATCATTTTTAGTACCACCCATGTGGGATAACCTATGTGATAATATTAATCACCCACTGGGGTAGAAATTGCCACAACTTTGATATATCCCATTTGCCATTATCTAACACAAAATCGCTAACTTTAGCACAAGGGTTTAAATAATGAAGATTCTTACTAGCCAAATGGATGGAGGTACATCAATCGGTGACCATAAATCCCACTAAGCATTAGTAGACATACCATTCCTCAGTTTCCTTCCCACCCCTTGATAAAACCTCCCCCAAACAGAGAGAATACTATGCCATACACGTAAGGGATTATGTTTACTATACGCCATAGGGTATATGCCATCACCATATCCATATTTACCTTTGAGACATCTAACCCATAGTGCATCAGGTTTGGTTAACAAACTCTAACAAAGTTTCATAATAAACGTAATATTTTGGTTACAAAGGTCTCGAATACCCAAGCCCCCTTTCTCCTTAACTTGTTTGATCATGTCCCATGCAATAAGGTGCATCTTCCTACCATCTTGACCCTAATTCCAAAGGAAGTACCTACAAATTTTCTTAAGATCTTGCAGGGCACCTTTGGGAAGCAAAGTGGTTTGCATTTGATAAGCACAAAAAGTTGAGAGCACAGCTTTAATAAGCACCGTATGTCCTGCCATAGTTAGAAATCGACTTTTCCACCCTGACAATCTCTTGTGAGCTTTTTTTATGATAGGGAAATAGGTATGTTTAGTAGTTTTGCCATGCAGAAGAGGCACACTGAGATATTTACCCAAGTCTCCTGTGATGCCAATACCCAGTGCATTACTCACTTCCAAAGCCCAATTAAAGCTAATACTTCTAGAAAAGAACACTTTAGACTTGGCCAAATTAACCTTATGGCCCAAAACCTCACAAAATTCCCTCATAACCTCTTTCATAACATCAATCTGAGATGTAGATGCTTCCCCAAATAGAAGCAGGTCATCAGCAAAGAAAAGGTGGGATATTGATGGAGTATTCCTATTAAATTTCAAACCCCTCCACCTTCCATTTTGAACTTCCTTATTGATTTGATGTCCAAGCTGCTCCATGCACAAGATAAACAATTAAGGACTTAAAGGATCACCTTGATGGAGACCGTGGGTAGGGGAAAAAGAGGAAGATTCAACCTCATTCCAGAGAATTTTCATAGATACCAAGGAAGTACATGCCATTAAGATCCACTATCCTATCACTTAAACCCAGGTTGAGAAGGGTAGTTTTCAAAAAATTCCAATCAAGACGATCATAAGATTTCTCCATATCAACCTTAATGGCCACCTACCCTCTACGCCTCCTCCTCTTTCTTATGGTATAGATAGCTTCCTGAGCAATAATAATGTTATCACTACTTTGTCTTCCCGCAATAAAACTACACTACAAGGGCTCTATGAGATAAGACAAGGTAGTTTTCAATCTACCAGCAAGTCCCTCATTGTGTAGGGTTTGTCAAATTTTGGGATAAGTACTATATGAGTATGATTAATATCCTTGACCTTCCCAAGATTTTGCCAGATATCCCTGACATAAGCACAAACCTTAGTGCCCACTCTATCCCATTGGGTTTGGAAAAAGTGTGCTTGAAGGCCATCAGGTCTTGGGGCTTTGAATGCTCCCATTATAAAAGCAGCATTTTTAATCCTAATATCTTCCACCTCCTTATGAATAAGTTCCTCATCTTGCCTCTGTAATGGTGGGAACTCAGCTATCTACTTCGAGGAGTCAGTAACCTGATCATCTCTAGTATATAGGTGGTGAAAGAAAGTACCAACCATTTCCTACAACTCATCCTGAATAGAAATCCAATTATTGTCCTTATCCTGAAGGGCTTCTATGGACTGGCGCTTTCGCTTGAAAGAGGCATTGGCATGAAAAAATCTAGTATTTTTATCACCACAAGCAAACCATTTACATCTAGATTTTTTATACTAAATTAACTCCTCTTGCTCACACAACTTACTATAGTCTTGCCAAAGCTTCCTTTTCAACTTGAATAAGCCATTAGAGATGCTGTTAGCTAGGGCTCTTTCAATTCCTTCCAACCTCTTGATAACTTTGTGTTTCTTCTTAAGAATATTGCCAATAACCCTTGAGCTCCAATCCATAGCTTCCTTCTCAAACTTTGATACCCCTCCGCACCAATCCTGATTCTCCCAGGAATTAGTGACCAAAGCAAGAAAACTATTTTCCAACGCCTACGCAGGCTGACATTTGAAATGACAATTCTCCTTATTATTAGCAAAGTGAGATGCATCCGAGACAACCAAGACTCTATGGTTTGAAGTGAAGTGGAGACAATGAAAAACTTTACTGTTTAGGTGTTTCATTTCCCACATTAGATTCCCAAACACCCAATCCAATCTCTTTTTCACCCTTTCTTTTCTCAAGTAAACCACTCTCCCACAAACGGAAGGTCAAGTAATTGTGCCTCTCTTACGCAATCAAAGAATTGCCCCATTGCTCTTAAGGATGGAATTGGTCCTCCAATTTTGTTTTCAGGCTTGAGGAAGGAGTTGAAATCTCCAAGAACCATCCAGGCCTTAGTAGTATGTTGAGCAATATTCTGGATAGAACGCCATAAAGTCTCTCTTCTAGTGATCATCGGCTCACCATAAACAAAAGTATTAACAAGAGAGTCATTAGTCCTTCTATCAACCAGATTATAATGGATAAATTGAGAAGTCAAAAAGAGGTAGTCAACTTGAGTATTATGATCATCCCACAAAATCCACATACCCCTACAAAACCCAAGGCTTTTAGTCTTATCCAGTTATTAAACAGAAGCTTATGGGTCACACTATCCACCCTAGAACCACTAATCCTAGTTTCCATTAAACAAAGAATATCAATATTATACTTACTCACCACATGTTTCACAGTGCTAGGAAAAATTCAAGACCCAGCACCTCTACAATTCCATGAGGCAAAAATTATGATGATAAAAAATAAAAGGACCAAAGACTTACTCATCACTCAGGTCCTTGTGCACCTGTACCTCTTGTTCGTCTAGCTCCAACCTGCAATTTACCAACACATGAGATTTCGCATTTAAAACATCATTACCCAGATAACCATCCAACGAAGATGATATGGATGGCAATACTGGAGGGAGCATTACGTGATCATTGCTTTGTTCAAATTTTTATTTCAAAAAAGGATCATGTTCTCGTTTAAAAACATTACTAGGCCCCTCCAATAACAACATACCATTTCCTACTTGTGCACCATCCATTGTAGGACTTAAAACTGGACTAGAACCTATTTACATGATATTACCGCCCACCACAACATGTTCTCTTCGACCCAATGGTATTTTTCCTGGGCCATCCAATTTATATAAGTTACTCATTTGAATCTCCCCTATAACACGAGGTTGCTTAGTATTTTGGGTTTTCCCCACACCTCGAGGCCCATTAACTTTTTGCACATCTTTATTACCTTCCTTCAACGACCTTGCGCCTTACTGTGCCACATAACTTGCGCCGCCATTGTACTCTTTCTTTTGCCAAGCTGCAAATGTCAGCATCCTTTTATCCTTCCCACTATGATTACTTTGATTTGTACTCCCTCTATCACCCATTTCCAGAAGGTCATCCTCATCGAGTTCCGCAAGAACATTAAACCGAGAGATTGAAGCTCCTTTCTCTGGACTCCTATTACTCATACTGCCTTGATTCTTACCAGTAATAGCATCCAAGTAATCATGCCTCCTTAAGACCCGAGTTTTATTGGCCTTCCCCACTATCATCCACGACCCAAACATCTCATCCTACACTTTTGGATTTTTCCCTGGCGGTAACGGTGCTGCAACTGAAGGCTGAATTTATGTGAATCAATACAAGATTGGCCTTACTTAGCATAGGTCCACAAACAAGATTCTCACCAATGGCCATACCGTTTACAAGAAAAACATATGAGATTTAAACCCTCATATTCAACATGATAGGCCAAATTTGCTGTAATTACTCGTAAGACAACCTCTTCCTCAGATCAAGCTCAACACCAATACGAGCATATTTACCTCGTTCCACTTTGGTTGAAACTGATGGTGCTTTAGAGGGGGTAAGTATATCAACCTTCATGGTTTTCTCAATTCTGTTGCCAAGCCTTGAAATGAAGGTACGGTTGTAACATTGCATTGGGATGTTTGGTATCCTTACCCAAGTAATAATTCTTCCTAGAGGATTGTTGAAAGGGACAAAGTTAGGATACCAATATTGGACAAGGAGGGTATGCTGCTAAACAACCCATGGTCTATTATAAAGGATCTTCTGATATAAATGCGCCCAACTATCCTTTTGAAGGAATCAAACAATAAAATAGTTGTTTGGTAGATCAAACTTAGTAGTGTTCCAAATGCGACATAAATGCATTTTTAAGGTATAGACATTATACGTCTTACTTAGAACAGTAATGGTTAAGGAACCATTCCAAGGTTTGCACCATTCATTATGCTGCTCTGCCATAACTGGAACCACTGAGTGATGTTCCATAAGACTCTAGACCTCACCAGTAAGTTCAGGCATATCCTACTCCCTATTGAGAATATCAGATAATAGCTCTTCGTCCTCTATACTTCCCCCATTATTATCTATCCCATTGAAACCTAAAAGAAAGTCTTTATAAGACGCACACACCTGCTTTGTTTTCTAATTTCTATGCACCTCAGTTTTGTCGAGTTCCATGGAGAAGTTTTCCTCTAATGCATCCTTCAGAGAAACTTCTTTAAACTGTGTCTTCAGTTGCTTGCGAAGAAGAATCCTTCTTCTTCTTTTTGTTATGTCCACAGATAAGGAGATCAGAAGGCCGATCTAGTGGGAGTTTACGGTGGTGGTGATCACTCATGTCGGAGATGGTGAAACTAGCCTGTATTTCAAGAGAGAGCAAAGTCAAACTTCCTCAGGGCTTTTTCATCTTACATTTACTTAAGTCAAGTAGTTTGCTAGAAGCCAGCAGATTTTATTCATATTCATAATTTTATATCCTAATATTAGGGTAAACAACGAGCGGGATGGGCTTACCCGATAGTCAACCCGTTACCCATCTATTTATATCTTAATGGGTAATGGCTGTTAAGAACCCATGATAGCCCATTTATAAATGGGCGGGTAACTAGCAGGCTGTTTAGTAGATAATTTTTTTAAAAACAAATCTCAAATTAGAACCTAACAATTCTCTGCTTTTATTGGTACTTTTATCAGTAAAAAGTTGGTAGCCACAATGTGGAAATAACTATACTAGCTAGCTCTCACAACATTTATTTTGTCTGGCATTTTTCTATGGGAGGCTGGAAGCACTATCATGTAGCAGTTGAATTGATCTGGACTAAAAGTGATTATAACTTTTATTTTTTTAATATAAAAATAATTCTAATGGTTTTTTTTGCCCAACAAAAATAACTCTATTTTTTTTTCTTTTGCCATCAAAAAATATAATTTTATTTCACACGGACAAGAAGTTGCAATGGTGAAGTCAAAGCATGGAATATTGTGACACTTTTCTGGGGGAATGTGCTTAACAGCATTACTTTGATTTTTACGGCATATAAATTGTAAATGAAATATTTAATGCATACATGAACAGTTCTTTTTTTGGTCAAAGTACATGAACAAAGTTAAATAAATACATGAATATCATTTTAAATTAGGAGTGGTAAAACAGGCTGGCCGCGGGTTACGAGCCAGCCCGTTCGGGCCGTGGGTTGTGGCGGGGCGGGCTGCACTAGGCCGCCCTTTTCGCGGGCTGGCTTTTACGAGCCCGAGTTCGTTTAGGCCAGCTTGCCAATTTTTTTTTTAAATTTTTATTCTTTTTTTCTTTCACCCGCTCATATCACACTTCTTTTCTTTTATACATTTATGTTATGAAATCAATTTCATAGTTACTTTCCTTTTTTTTTTTCATCTATTTACATCACAAAACTATATAAATACATCTCTTTTAAATTTAATAATAGTATAATAAATAAATATAATATGAAAATAGTGTCAAATAAAAAGTATGAGGACTTAATTAAACACATCATCAAAGGAAATGAGATAAGGGACCAAGGATATTTGAGGAAAAAATTTTAAAAAATTAAGCGGGCCAGCCCGCGGCTAAATGGGCTAAGCTCATTTTCAAACGGGCTGCCATTTCAGCAGCCCGAACCTGTTTAAAATTGGCTGGCTAGCCCGCCAGCCCAACCCGAATTACCGACTCTATTCTAAATACACCTATCACATTATTCATTAGAGGGTACCTGCATATCCATAAATATAAAATATCACATCTTCTGTTACTAATATAAAAATTAGTTGACTAATTTTGGTTAAACAAAAAAAATCATTTATATTAATTATTTGTAATAAATATATGTTTTTTATTAAAATATCATCTCTTGTCATAATCACCCTTAAATAGAAACTTCTTAATGTTTGTAATATAATCATTAAAGATAAATTGGGAATAATTATAAATTTGAGAGACAAAGTGAATTGGATTTATGTTTAAGACCAAATCTAATACTCAACTAGTTCTTATATTAATAATTAAAGATAATCTCTCTTCATAATGAAATTATGTATACCACTCTGGTTTTTTTTATAAGTTCATTTTGAAAAAAAATTAGTCCCTATTGTAAGTCCACTTAGAGAATAAGAGAGTAGTTAAAAATCATGTTGCTCCCTTCTTTTTCATAAGCAACTTTTATCCTTATTGCACAAAACAAATTAGCAATTAAGATTAGTTAAAAACAATAAATTTGTTAAAAATGTCATGTTTCTTCCATATTTGCCCCTATTTGTGACATGAGTTTAGGAGAGAGAATAAGAAATAAATATGAGAGAGTATTAGTATCTAGTAAATATGAGAGAGTAAGAGTATAAAATATGAGAGAGAATGTATAATAAATGATTAAATGACAGAGAATTAGTGGTAAGTGCAGTAGATACTGTTAATCTCATGAATTTCTTGTAAGAATTGCACATTTCCTCTTATTTCTACCGCATTTTCATGTACTAGTAGGCATTTGAGAGTATTAAAATAGAGGAAATGCATTCTATACATGCTTGGCATAGAAAGAGTGTAAATATGGGGGAAATACGCAAATATCTATTATGCTTACCAAACTGAGATTTTTTGTGAGTTCTTTGTGTTGAAAGGATAAAGATTCAGTCATAGCAAGAACCATAGAAAGCCAAATTCAATGAAAAGAAGGTGAAATGAAGTTGATGCCATCCACTATGCCAGGGAAATGCAAGAAGAAATGAGAATAGAGCTTGAAAGAACAAAATTGGCAAAAAAATTGGCATTGCAAAGTTACTGGCCATGGCCCAAAAGTGGTTAGTAAGTTACTGGCCGTAGCCAACACAACCCTTGGCCGAGGCCAATGGAAGCACAAAAGCTCACTGGCCGCGGCCTACAGATCCACTGGCCACGGCCAACCCCCGATAAAGGTGCTATGCGTTTTGACATTCAGTGGGTATAAACGAGGAAACCTAAGGCTGAAAGAGGGGGATCTGATCCAAAAATACCTAGAGAGGCGGCTGTGACACTCCTCTAAGCTTGAGTTCACCATAAAGCAAGGGAAATTAAGTGGGGATTGGAGATTTTGTAGAGATTTGAGCTGGTTTTCATTGGTTATCCTGATTTCCTTCCCTTTCTTCTTCCTTGTGCTGATATGGCAGTTCATGCTTTGTATTTCTGCATTCATTTCGTTAACATGAGCAACTAAACTTTCATTATAGGATTGTTCATGAACCTTTGTATGGATTAAACTTTAAGTGTCTAATGACATATATATATATATATATATATATATATATGTTGATTTTACCCTGTTTTTACTGCTATTTGTGACTGGCCATCACTGTGGATGATTTGTTCATCTAAGTTAAGCTTGAAAGAGTTAACTTATTTGTAGAACTTTAGTAGAATTATGTTAGATTTAAAGTTTAAGAACTAAACAGATGGTTTGTTAGTAACATAGAGATATAGTTATTAACCTAACATTGTCAAATTAAAGTGGTTACTAAATGATTATTCTCCCTTAACTGCAGCAAGAGATTGTGCATGTTAATGGAGGATATAAGTTTGGTTATGACTTGAGAGAGCTTAATCAATTGCTTGTGAACGTTAGACTGACATATATATATATATATATATATATATATATATATATATATATATATATATATATATATATATATATATATATATATATATATATATATATATATATATCCCATGAAAGTATTCTTGGAAAGGAAAGGAATTAAGTTTATGAGATAAAAAGGGAATGAACAATCCTTGGCTTATTATAATTGATTGAATTCACAAGAATTAGAGTTTTGTTCAGTAATTCTTAGTTTTTATCAAACTATCTTTTGAAACTTCTTTTTCCCACACAACAACATGTTTTGGCTCAACTTAGTTGATTTCAATTGAATCAATTCAACCTAATTGAACACATGATTGCACTCGTTGATTCATTTTCGTCGTAGTCCTCGTAGGAATGATCTTTACTCATCACTTTATTACTTGCGGCCTGTATGCTTGCGGAAGCTAAACAGCGAACAAACACAAAGAGAAAATTGCTTATAAAAAAAATCATCCCTAAGTAAGAGAAAGTTGCTTATAAAAAAGACCGGAGGGAGTACAATTTTACCCTATTAAATTAAATGTAATGAAAAAAATGAATTAATTCATGTTAGAAAGAGTAAAAGATAAGAAAAAATGTTGAGAATATCATTCATAAATGAGGGTAAAATTTAGGAAAATGTACCAATCTGGTATGTGAGAATTATGTAAACTAGACTTATAAAAAAGATTAGAGTGATAATTAACACTATAGATATTACTCCTTCGGTCCTTTTTATAAAAGCGCAAAATTTGAAATGCCTTGATCCTATTTATAAGAGCTTAACAAAAATTGTTTAAACATTTAATGAGGTTTTTCCATTTTGGCCTCTCATTAATTATATGTATTCCATTAATTTAAAGGTTGATGATACTTATATTTACTTTATTTTTCTATCTTACTTGACCCTCCATAAATAAGGGCATATTTAGCAAAAAGGTTTATTTTAGATATATTTATTATTTTTAACTAATTTTAATTATTTTCTTAAATCGGGTAATTCAATTATCAAACTCTTATAGATAAAAAAGGACAGAGTATTATTTAAGACCCGCTTGTATTTGAGTCACTGTCACATGTATGTATGAATAATGAATGTATGTAGTATTGTAATCCTTAATTTCCAAATTTGGCACAACTTCCCATAAACATTGATTTTATTTTTTATTACCATATTCATAGAACGGAAAAGACATACGCTAAGTGCCAAATAAAGTTGCGGTCATTATTGTCTATGCACACTAATCTCTTATGAAAGCAATGCTTAACATTGTCTAGGAGGCTCAGTTGTTAAGAGAGAGAGAGAGATGGTTTGGGGTGTGGCAGCCATTGTTGTGCGCTTGTTAGAACTAATATGTAATTAGTATTTATATAGGTGTAATATTTGTATAGCTGTGTATAGCTAGCATATCTTAACAACATATCTTGCTATAGCTTATTCACTGTACACATATATGGTTTAGATCATTTTGTAACCGTCATTGATTATGTACTCTAGCTATATAAAGAGCAGAGACTAGAGTAATATTCATCTCAGCCTATTATCATTTTTTAAATCTTTGAATCCCTAATTTTTCTATCTTGGTATCAAAGCTTTTCTATTGCTTTTGCATCATGTCACTTTCGTCTCATACTACTGATAATGCTAATTCCGCCACTATCACAAAGTCATATTCTTTGTTTAATTCGTCCAGTCAAACTACATTCGTGAAGTTAGATCGAACTAATTTCTTGGTTTGGGAATCAGTTGTTCTCCCACTCATTGAAGGAAATCGTTTGCAATCTCATATTGATGGCTCGTCTGTTGCTCCAGCACCAACTCGCTCTATTTTTGGTACTCAAGAGGTAGTTTCTAATCCTGATTATAATGACTGGTATGTTGTTGATAGGATGCTTATGGGATGACTTCGCAACACCATGACACAAGAAATTAGAGCTCAACTATTGCACTATCACTCGGCACATGAGCTCTGGACTGAGGCTCGTTCTCTTACTTGTGCAGTTTCAAAGTCTCGGGTTATGGTTTTTAAGTCTGAATTGCATCAAACCCGGAAGAATGCTATGAAAATGGTTGATTATTTGGCTCGTATGAAATCCCTCTATGATCAGCTTGCTCTTACTGGATCACCAATTACCACTGATGAACTTATTTTGCATACACTGAATGGTTTGGATGCTGAGTACAATGCAGTTGTTGTTAAACTTGTTGATCAAGTAGATCTCACTTAAATTGAAGCTCAATCTGATCACTTGCCTTTGAGTGTCGGATTGAGCAGCTTAATCAATTTTCTTCCCTTATTATTCAACCGTATACTAACATAGCTACAGCTACTAGAGGCAATCCTAGTTGATCCTTCAATCGTCCCACTTGGAGAGGTGGTTAGACTAACAATCGTGGTAGTCATAGCTTCAGGGGTTGAAATAATAATCATAACAATACCAATAGTAGTGGACGACCTTACTGTGACTTGTGTGAACGTATGGGACATAGAGTTTCCAATTGTTATCGGCGTTTTGATCGTACATTTCACCCTCCTTCTCACTCAGCTCAAGCTTATTATGCTGATAATCAATCTGTGACAGATCCAGATTGGTACATTGACAGTGGTGCAAATCATCATGTTACGTCTGATTCTTCTCAGCTCGACCATGTGACCCTTATTGGTAAGGCTCATTTAGTTACATGTACTGGTGATAAAATGAAAATTTAGGGAATTGGTTGTGCGTCTATCACATGTTTTGACTCTACTCTTCAACTTAAGAATGTTTTGATTGTGCCTCATGCTATCAAAAACTTACTCAGTGTGCATAAATTAGTTAGATATAATGATATTACTATTCACTTTACTGATAATGGTTGTACTATGAAGGACAAGATAATAGGATAGGTGTTATTGACAGCAACACCAAGGTAGGGACTATATCCAATGCGTAGCGTCACCTCTGGAGCTCAAGCACATATGGCAGTAGCTTCTGTGTTTGATGATGAGTTTATCAACTGGCATTACAAGTTAGGACATCCAAATAATAGGATCTTGAAACAAATCTTGCATAATTGTAATGTCAATATCAAAATTAATGAAAATTTTGTTTGTAAAGCCTATCAATGTGGAAAATCTAAACAGTTACCATTTTAAATTTATACATCTCATGCTTCAACTAGATTTGAATTAATTCACACTGATCTTTGGGGTCCCTCTCCTATTCAATCAGTTCATGGACATCGATTCTATATTCGTTTTGTTGATGATTTTAGTAGATATACCTGGATATATCCACTTAAGCATAAAAGTAAAGGTATCACTGCTTTTAATCATTTTCGTAACATGGTTAAGACTCAGTTTCAAACAACAATCAAGAATATTCAATGTGATAATGGCACTGAGTATAAACCAATTATCACTATTACTGAAGCTTCTGGTATTCATATTCGTCTTACTTGTCCCTATACATCTCAACAAAATGGTTGTGCCGAGCGTAAGCACAGATATATAGTCAAAATTGGCTTAACTCTACTAGCTCAAGCCAAAATGCCTCTATCTTATTGGATTGAGGCATTTTTAGTTGCTGTCTATCTAATTAATCGGCTTTACTGAAGGGTGTTTCACCTGTGTTTTGTTTGTTCAAGATAGGCCAGATTACAAACCTTTGAAACCTTTTGACTGTGCTTGTTACCCTTGTTTAAAGCCATATAATGTTCACAAATTTTCTTTTCATAGTCAAAAGTGTGTATTCCTTGGTCCAGCATCGCAACAAAAAGGGTACAAGTGTCTAAGCATGTCAGGCTGAATATATGTTTCTCGCCATGTGGTTTTTGATGTTTCTTGTTTTCCATTTGCATAAGGATTTCTTACTCGCCGATCTGTTACTGTTCCTAATGATAATCCGGTTCCATTAATCATTGCATCTCCTCAGCAAGTTTCTCATGTTTCAGCTCCTTCGTCGTCGTCTCTTAGTTCACCTGTGTCTTCTCCGTCTTCTAATTCTGAATCAAGTTGTTCGCAGAGCCCATATTCAGTTGACTCTGTTCAAGTCTCTTCTGATCCTGTCATACCATATTCAGAAGCCCAACCCAATACTCAAGATCCGAGCCCAGTACCCACTCTTGCAAACCGGCACTCTATGGTGACCTGGGCCAAGTCAAGTATTACAAAGCGTCGTTACTCATTTGTTGGTCTTCTTGAATATAAAACAAACCCTACTTCTCTGATTCTTGTTGCTAAACATCAATCTATCTCTAAAGCTCTTATCTTACCTCACTGGAAAAAGGCCATGGCAGCTGAGTTCGACGCTCTTCAGCGAAACAAAACTTGGACCCTAGTTCCGTATTGTGGCCAGAGACTCATTGATTGCAAGTGGGTCTTTAAACCAAAGTTCAAGACTAATGGTTCCATTCTGAAACATAAGGCACGGCTGGTAGCGAAGGGGTTTCAACAATCGGTTGGTGTTGATTATGGCAAAACGTTTAGTCATGTGGTAAAGCCAACGACCATTGGACTAATATTAACTATTGTTGTTACTTACCATCGGGAAATTTGCCATCTTGATGTTAATAACACGTTTCTTAATTGGCATTTGCGAGAAGAAGTTTTTATGCGCCAACCAGATGGCTTTCGAGATACATGGCGGCCCAATCATGTCTGCAAACTAGTCAAAGCTATTTACGGTCTTAAGCAAGCACCACGGACATGGTTTGAGTGTCTTCGTTGTACTCTGATGGATTGGGGGTTTCACAATGCTCGAAGTGATATGTCGTTGTTCTTTCTTCAGACCTTTACTAATCTAGTATTTATGCTCATTTATGTTGATGATATTCTTATCACTGGCAATGATTCTAATCTTGTTCGAGCTTTTATCCACAAGCTGAATACAATGTTTTTACTCAAAAATTTAGGACCACTCTATTATTTTCTTGGTCTAGAGGTTTATCGTGATTTTTCAGGTCTGTATATTAATCAAAGCAAATATACACTTGATTTATTACGATGCTTCAATTTGTTTGATTGTGCATCGGTTTCAACTCCTATGGTAACTAGAAGATATTTTTTTGCTAATGAAGGCACGCCTATGTTTGATCCCTCTCTTTATCATTGAGCTATTGGGTCTTTACAATATTTAACTACTACAAGGCCAGATATAGCCTATTCTGTCAATAAATTGAGTCAGTTTATGGCTAAACCCACTGATATTCACTTTTAGGGTGTTAAACGAATATTTAGATATCTCAAAGGAACTTATCAGTATGGTTTGCATATTAAACCATTCAAGTCTTTACAGTTAACAACATTTACATATGCTGATTGGGCAATAGATTTAGATGATCGGAAATCTGTGAAAGGAATTTGTGTACATTTGGGTAGCACTCTTCTATCATGGTCATCTAAGAAACAGAGAGTAGGGGCTAAAGCCAGTTCAGAGTCAGAGCATAGAGCTCTTGCTGATGGAGCAGCAGAATTACAGTGGTTAAAATCCTTAATTTCTGAACTTGGTTTGTTTCTTCGAACACCCTGTGTTATCTGGTGTGATAATTTAAGTGTAAAGGCTCTTGCAGCAAATCCAGTTCAACATGCTCACATCAAACATATAGAAATAGATGTGCATTTTATTAGAGATCTTGTTTTATCAGGACAGTTAGACATTCGGTATATTTCATCTTCAAATCAAATTGCAAATTGTCTGACGAAAGCTCTACCATCTACACAATTCACAAATTTCAGAGGCAAACTTGGATTGTGTCCCACACCCTCTTGTTTGAGGGGAAATGTTAGAACTAATATGTAATTAGTATTTGTACAGGTGTAATATTTGTTTAGCTGTGTATAGTTAGCATATCTTAACAACATATCTTGCTATAGCTTATTCACTGTACACATGTATGGTTTAGATCATTTTGTAACCATCATTGATTTTGTACTTCAGCTATATAAAGAGTAAAGGCTAGAGTAATATTCATCTCAGCCTATTATCATTTTCTGAATCTTTGAATCCCTAATTTTTCTATCTGAGCTTGATGGTGCTGATAATAAGGAAGAATCTTTGGTTGAAGCCTCAGAGAATCAGATCAGTTCTGAAGAAGCAAGGCATTAAAGGACCAAAACCTTCTTTCCCTCTGGGCAATCTCTTAGAGATGAAATGCATTCAATCACAGTTCTCTAATATTCTCTCCTCTCCCTCACAACCTGAACAATGGTTCCTTCTTTCTTCCCATTTCTTCAACAATGGAGAAAACTTTACGGTAATTTAGATTTAATATTTTATAAATTTTTTTTTGACTTTTTAAAATTGTTTCGGTTGGAATTTATTTATTGAATTCTTTAATTTTTTAATAAATTAATATTTTATTAATAATTTTATGAAATATTAAATATGGACTGTTTTAATTTCAATCTAACAATTGATATGAGATTATGGGAAGTAGAGAGAATTCAAATATGATAATATCTATAAGCACTCTGCAGTTTTAATGGATCGGGATTCTAGCCAAACACTTTCCTAGCAAGGAGAGTTAACCAGATTTGGAAGGTCCAGATTTAGTCTTGGACAGTCGAAATTTAAGTTTTTTAAAAAGATGATTTTTTAAATGAAAAATCATTTTTTTAAAAAAATAATAGTTATAAGGTTATATTTCTTTTAGATTCTATACTCATTAAAATAATTTTTCAAAAAAAAAAATTTTAAAAAACAAATATGGATCTGATGAGCTCTCCCCTCTCTTCAATGTCTCTGATTATATATTTGATATGAATATAATTATGATGATCAGGTTCTATCTTCGTGTTCTCTACTGGACATAGGCAACATGTATATGTGGGGGATCCGAAAGTGATAAAAGAGCTGAATCGGGCAAAGCCCATGGATTCAGGTAGGCCCACCTATGTTTTCAAGCCTTTGAAACCATTGCTGTGTTCTGGAGTATTGACAGTCAATGGAGATCCCTGGTCTTTCCAAAGGAACCTTATAGCTCCTGAGTTTTCCCTCTTCAAGATTCAGGTTCATTATTCTCAACTTCCACACTATCTACTAGTCCTGTGGTTTTTATTGTGATAACTCATTTATAAACATTAAGAAAATTAGCTAAGTTAGTTATCCATAAGAAATGTGTGTGTCGATTTTCCTAAAACACTCTCTTTTATTAATCATTTATATTGAAACTACCCTTCGACTTTGATGGAAACTCCTTATATATATATATATATATGCATTTAATTGGTATGGTTTGGAAAGAAATTATAAATTTGGGGAACAAAGTGGATGGAATCATATTTGGTTGTCCATATTACATCTGAATGGTACTCCCTCTTGTCTTTTTAATAAGAACCTAAAATTTAAATTGTCTTTATCATTTTTTTAAGAATCCCATAGAGTTGTTTCAACATTTAATAAGTTTTTTTTTACCATTTATGCCCTTCATTAATTATATAAGTTGTATTAATTAAAGAGTTGATAATACTTATGTTTACTCTATTTCTCTCTCTTAATTGACCCTTATAAATAAGGGCGTACTGGAAAAATTTTTTATTTCAAGACATACTTATTATTTTAAACTAATTCTAACCGCTATCTTATATTGCGTGATCCGGTTGTCGGACTCTTATAAGTTAAAAATATGACCGAAGGGAGTATATATAGATTTATTTGTTCTGACTTTTCTTTTTTTATAAAAAAATATTTTAAAGTATACAAAATTTAAGATAAATATAATCTCATAACTCCAGCTTTTTTTAAAAAAATATTTTTTATTTGAAAATCATCTGTTAAAAATTTTAAATCTGAATTGTTGAAATTATATTTGGGTGGTGCAAATCTGAAGACTGCGGTGAGACTACTGAAACTTATTTCCAAAGTGAATGGGGGTTTTGCATTAATTTATTATGAGAATAAATCTGCTAACTAGCTCCTATACTTAAAACGGAGGAGAGAGTATTTTACGTGGAGGGTTCTTTATATTATATATTTCTTATTGTTATGAAAACCGGACCGGACCGGCCGGTCCGGCCCGGTAACCAGCGAACCGGCCGGTTGGCCGGTCCGGTTTTCATTTAAAAAAAAAAAATTTTTTTTTTTAAATTTTTCCTTTAAAATTTCATACTATAAGTCTAAAATCTTCAATTTCTCACCGGTTTGGTCCCGATTTAGCTCCGGTTTGGTCCCGGTTTGACCCACTGACCCTTAACCCAGTACCCCGACCGGTTCAATGACCGGTCCGAGTTTTAATACCTTGGGATTTATAGAACATGGTGGAGTACTATATGGAAGAAGCTACAAAGGAAACAGTGAGAAAATGGGAGAGGATTATAGCAAAAAGTGGAGGAGGTAAAGTGGCAGAGATTGTGATTGACAATGACATGAAGGATCTTACTGCAAATATCATTTCAAAAGCTTGCTTTGGTGGATCTTATGCCCAAGGCAATCAAATTTTTCCTAAACTCACTGCTTTACAAGCTCTTGTTGCCAAACCCAACATGCTTTTTGGATTTTTATACCTCAGGTTTTATTTTATCCCTTATTTATTTTATTTTTTTTAATTCTTGTTGTTCTCTTTCATATCAATTCAATACATTAGATATAATCAAATTGTATATATTTTGTGCCCAGAATTCTTCCCACTAGGGAAAACAAAGAGGTGTGGAGATTGGAGAAAGAGATAGAACAACTAGTACTTAATGTTGTTCATCATCGTGAGTTACAAAACCAGAACAGTGATAAAGATGAGAATCACCAGAGGGATCTATTACAGATAATTCTTGACAATATTAGTGAGGCAAATAATAAGAAGAAGCAGAAGGTGATAGTGGATATGTGCAAAAACATATACTTTGCAGGTTCAGAGACAACTGCTGTCTTACTCGCATGGACTTTGATTCTTCTATGCTTGCATCCTCATTGGCAACATCATCTTCGAGCAGAGATTCTCGAAACCTACCCCAACATGTCGCCTCATTGCTTCCGTGACATGGACAAGCTTCGAAATATGAAACAAGTTTGTCCCCTCTCTAACTCAATCACTTGTCTCTTCTCTCAATCTAAAGTATATTCATGGCATGAACCAATTATGTAGATATTAAAATCCAATTCGGATCTGGCCTGGCCGGTTAGATCCTTAGACCCGTGAATCATTAAACTAGTCTCCGATTGACCCATTCAGTCAAAGTGTTGGATACATCAACCGGGTTGGATTTTATAATTTTTTTCTCTCTCATTGACTGGTCTTCTTGGATTAAAATGACATATCATTTTGAGTTAGAAAAATAAAAAATAGCTTACAGCCCGTTAAATTTTTGTTTTAGTATCTCTATTTTGTTTATATTATGTGTAATTTACAGATGAGTATTCTATTTACTTGTGAAATAATACCTTTTTTAATTTAAGTATTAGTTCTTTTAGGTTATGTGTGTGTGAGTGCGCGCGCGCGTGTTTATATACAGATATTGTATAAGTGTGTGTGTGTGAATAATTTTTTCTATTTTAATTAGATTACTATATTATTTTAAGGACCATACTTATATCCAATTCCTTATATCCCTTACATCAAGTTCTCTAATCACACGTGACCATGTGTTCTATTTTTTTCATATGCATTTATAGTTAAATGAAAATGACTAAAAAATAGGACATATGGTCACATGTGATTGGAGAACTTGACGAAATAAATATAAGGAACTTAACATAAGTATTTTTTTTTATTTAAATTACAATTGGATTGACCTTAGTTTCAACCAAGGTTAGATCACTAATCTTTGAACCTCTACATCGACCGGTTCAATGATCATTCAGTTTTAAGTGCCTTAAAATCAATAGAATATGAAACTGTGATAGTGTGATTGATTCATCAATAAGATATACACTGTTTGTTTTGCGGTGGCTAGATGTCAATGGTGATTCATGAGAGCCTGCGTCTGTATGGGCCGGGAATAACGACGCCAAGGGAGGCACTTAAAGACGTGAAGGTAGGGGAACTGGCGGTGCCAAAAGGAACCAACATCTTGGTGTTCATCGCTGCGATGCACAGAGACATAGAGATCTGGGGAGAAGATGCGAACGAGTTCAAGCCGGAGAGGTTTCAAATGCTTGTAAGTATCCACAAGCATACTTACCATTTGGAATGGGAAGTCAAATGTGTGTAGGCCAACATTTTGCCATTTTAGAAGCCAAGATAGCTCTAATTGTTCTTTTGCACAATTTCTCATTCTCACTTTCACCTAATTATCGTCATTCTCCTTTCTTCAAAATGTCCTTGACTCCCCAATATGGAGCACCCCTCCTTGTCACCAAGCTTTGATTATTATTAAGTATTATTGTAGTGATTTTAATTTAGTGATAATAGTGGTTTGTGATAATAATCACATGTGCTGCTTTTATATAATACTTCTAGTCCTTAATGTAAGATCTAGTTCATAGTATAGAGACCAGAGGTAGTATATTTCTATGTATGGTTTTGTTGTACTTGTAATTAACTTGACAAGTAATCATATGAAGTTTGTGGATGTTAATTTTAATCATGTTTGAAGAATTTTCATGCTTGAAACGAGATATTACTCAATTTTCTATGTTGGTCTATGCGATCATGCAACCAAAAAGAAAGAAAGTAATATTAGACGAGGAAAAAAATCTGTAGAGCTTATTTCTTGTCTTTTCATTCATTATTCTTTTGAAAACTCGATTTCAAAAAATATTAGAGGGTGGACTGAAAATTAATGAAAATATTTTAAAAGAAAACATTACAAAAAATATTAGAGGTTGGGCTAAAAAATTTGTTTCATATTCTACGACCTTTCTCAATTTCAAAACAACTTTTAATACTAGTATCATTTTTTCTTAAGAGTAAAATAAAATTTTAAAGACATTTAAGGCTTGTTTGATTTGTTTTCAAAAATATTTTTTTTTTTATTAAAACTGAAAAACTAAAAAAACTATTTTCAATAAGTTGTTTTTTTTTTAAAAAAAAAATTGTTTTTAAAAGCTAAAAAACAAAAACAGTTTTTTATTTGTATTTTCTTATTTTTTTTTTCTATTTTTTATTTTTTGAAGCTGCTACCTATCCACTATTAACACCACATTATCGGCAACCACCATCACGACGTCATCATCGATGACAGCTGAATGTCACTTCAAAAACAAATTTTTTAAAACAACTATTTAAACATAATTTTTTTTTTAAATTTTCAAAACTGGTTTTGAAAAACAATTTTATAAAACTATTTGAAAAAAAATAGAAAACAAAATCAAACAGCCCTAAACGATGTATCATTTAACATCATTCTTGAACTCTTATCACAACTTTAAGAGACCAAAATTACATTGAAACTAAATTAATTTAAATTCCTTCCTTTCCTCCAAAAAAAATAAAAAAAATCACAGACCTTACTTGATATGCTCCAATTTCACATCCTCCAGAATTTTATCCTAAGAAAATAGATGTTGGAAATTAAATTTCGGAGTAGGGCGCGCGCGCGCGCGCGTGTGTGTGAAAATATTTGTTAACACTAAACAAATATAGATGTAGATTCATGTACACACTCATCCAAAAAAAGCAATTGAAAGGGAAAGGGAGAATAAAAATTTTATCATGCCAAAAACTAAATAAATAAAAGGGAGGATATTGAACTTTTATGACATATAAATCGTAAAGTAAATATCTATTATATTATATTATAAGAAAGCTTGTAGAAATAGCTTGAATAACATTGTCAAGTTCAAACGATTTGATTACCAAACATTCTAATAACAGTGTTAAATCTAAGTAAGGGAGTATCGTTAAATCCAGCTGAGGAATACTCCACCAAATATACCTTTAAAGTAGAAAAAAACTAATAACTCCATTTGTGTCGCATATAATGGCACTAAGGTTTGAGTTATAATTCTTGATTTATTTTGCATGTTGTTAAAAAATTAGGCATTTAGGAAGACTTAGAGTTCGTTTGGTTCGATTCCATTACATCTTGCAGTGCAGTATGATATAATGGTAATACAATGCAATATTAATTACAGGGATAATGTAATTAAACAGCTTGTAGAAACAGCTTGAATAACATTGTCAAGTCCAAATGATTTGATTACCAAACATTTTAATAACAGTGTTAAATCCAAGTAAGGGAGTAGCGTTAAATCCAGCAGAGGAATACTCCACCAAATATACCTTTAAAGTAGAAAAAAACTGATAACTCCATTTGTGTCGCATATAACGGCACTAAGGTTTCAGTTACAATTCTTGATTTAATTTGTTATTAAAAAATTAGGCATTTAGGAAGACTTAGAGCTCTTTTGGTTCGATCCCATTACACCCTGCAGTGCAGTGCGATCCAATAGTAATGCAATGCAATATTAATTACAGGGGTAATGTTTGGTTTGAATTGTAAGCAAGGTGCAATGAGTTAATAGTTTAAAAACTATTTAAAATTAATATATTGCACAGAGTTTATTTTATCCTTAATATAATCTTTATAGAAAAAATAGTTAAGAGTCGGCAGTGGCGGGGATGGAGGAGGAGGAGGTAGTGGCGGCGGCAACGATGGGGGTGGCGACCGAGGAGGAGGTTGCGGCGGCGGCGATGGGTTGGTGGCGACAGAGGAGGTAGTGTGTGGTGGTAGTGGACGAGTGGCGGGGGTGGCAGCTTAGGAGGAGGAGGTGGTGGTGGTGGTGGTGGTAGGCGGTGGCGGGGTTGGAGGAGGAGATAATGGTGGCGATGGCAACGATGGGGTAGCAGCTGTAATAGTGGAGGAGGAGGAGGTAATGGTGGCAGTAGCGGGTGAAGGTGACAGCGGTGGAGGAGGAGGAGGTAGTGGCGACAGCGGTGGAGGAGGTAGTGGTGGTGGAGGTGACAATGACGGAGGAGGTGGTGGTGGTGGTGGTGGGCAACGGCGGAGGCGAAAGAAGAGGTAGTGATGGTGGCAGTGGGTGACGACGGGGGTGGAGGAGGAGGTAGTGGTGGCGACAACAGGTGGAGGTGGAGGAGGAGGAGGAGGTAGTGGTGGTGGCAGTTGCTATATGATGTGGTAAATGAAATGAGATAAGTGAAACAAAGACATGGAAAACTAAAAAGTAAATTGAACTTTTTTAACTATGTAATGGGATAGTAATGGGGATTTATAGGGGGGAGGTATGAATGATGATTACCAAATTTTTGGTAATCATTATTACCATGGTAAACCCTATTACCATGCTAAAAAGCAACCAAACACTCTTATCTTGGTAATGCAATCATAATTACCATTGCATGCATGCAATGAGGTTGAACCAAACAGGCTCTTAATATGGCTATTAATTATTAAGAAAACAATAAGCTACTCCTCCACTCTTTTTTATAAATAATAACTGTTGGAAATTGTGCCCAAAGGGTCAATCATTGTACTTTGAACATTATTAATTTAATGAAATTTCTCCATTCTGTTATCATATTACTTACATGTTAACTGTGATAATTGTATCATTGGATAAATCATAAAGATTGTCCTAAAATGTCCCTGGTCGGTCATCTATACGGGAGCAGAAATGAAATAAGACCAATATGACTTTGATAAGATATGGAGATACGAATCAAAGTCTTAGGCACTTGTAAAAGTACAAGGTGCTGGACCGACCCACTATGAGAAAGCTACATGGATCAAGTCATAAGCTTTTCTCATGTATAACCACGTCACAATGCCCTTTGACTTGAGGTCATCATAGATTCTTACATGAGAGGTTTTAAGTTTTGAACTAGTCAAAAGTCACCTTTGATAGGGTGATGATAAAGGCTACAATCGGGCTTGATAGTTTTTCATGCAGAAGAATATGAATTATCAAGATGGAATTTATCCCTCACATTAGTAGAGAGATATTATTGGGCCCCTTGATGAGTGAGTCTAAGAAATGTATGACCATACTACCATGGAAAGGAGTTTCCATTTCTATTGTCAGACTACTCAGGAATCAAGAAAGTAATAGTCAAGAACAAAAAGATGACATTATCCATGCCACATCCTTGACCGATATATCATGTGACAAAAGGGACGTGGCATGGTTGTATAACAGGTTACATCGTGTTAACGATCCTCATATGAATTGGGTAGTCGTAATGTTTTACTAGAGACCGCTTGCGACTTGTGGGTTAGTACAATTATTAGCTTACTGCCAACTTCGTATGGGCCTACAGGGTCGCACACGAGAATGACCCAACATGAGATAATGTTTTATTTAGGGTGAACGAATCTTATATTTATATATATATATATATAATATAAAATTTGTTAATAATATCATATATATGTATTTTCTAAATACATATTTTATATATCCATGCCTCATCCTTGACCGATATATCATGTGACAAAAGGGACGTGACATGGTTGTATAACAGGTTACATCGTGTTAATGATCCTCATATGAATTGGGTAGTCGTAATGTTTTACTAAAGACTGCTTGCGACTTATGGGTTAGTACAATTATTAGCTTACTGCCAACTTCGTATGGGCCTACAGGGTCGCACACAAGAATGACCCAACATGAGATAATGTTTTATTTAGGGTGAACGAATCTTATATATATATATATATAATATAAAATTTGTTAATAATATCATATATATGTATTTTCTAAATACATATTTTATATATCCATGCCTCATCCTTGACCGATATATCATGTGACAAAAGGGACGTGACATGGTTGTATAACAGGTTACATCGTGTTAACGATCCTCATATGAATTGGATAGTCGTAATGTCTTACTAGAGACCGCTTGCGACTTGTGGGTTAGTACAATTATTGGCTTACTGCCAACTTCGTATGGGCCTACAGGGTCGCACACAAGAATGACCCAACATGAGATAATGTTTTATTTAGGGTGAACGATTCTTATATTTATATATATATATATATATATATAATATAAAATTTGTTAATAATATCATATATATGTATTTTATGTATGTATGTATGTATGCATGCATGCATGCATGCATGTATGTATGTATGTATGTATGAAGATAACTTAAATAAAATGGCTCTTTATTTGGATTAAATAAATAGGTTAAATTAAAACTATTGGACATATTTAACTTAAACTGAATTTATTTAATTAGCTCATCAAGATAATTAATTGTTAATTAATTTTGAAATTAATAAAGATTAATTTTAAAATTCGAATATAGCCCTCATAGGTTATAAACTTGATAGAGCTGATATAATCATACACACATGAAAATTGTGAGCCGCAAGGGAAACCCTAGGAGACATTGGAGGTGCTAACATGCAATCCTTGTTGGAGAGCATTCGTATGGATACCGGTAAAGGGAGCGGACCTAAGGTATTGGCTTCTAGAGATCGAAAACCTGAATTGAACAAGGTAAGAATCCTTCTAATTCGATTTAAACACCGCTGATAGATCCTCGATTAGGATTGGTGAAAATTTTAAACTTCTTCCGTTGTGCCTGCCGATCCTAACAGTAAAATCATGTAAATTAAAATGTTGGTTAAAATTAGTTAAAACTAATAACTGTGGAAGAGATTTTTTTCTAATTACATACTTATCTATTATATCTATAGAAAAGATGTTCAAACAACGTTGAAACCTGTGTTAAAAAAGGCATATGTTTGACATAAATGGTGTTAAGATTCCTCAAATCAAAATGCTCCAAACTCATTCCAACAATTACCATGAAAACATTACAATGACCAGTTCAAAATTCAGCATATAACCAAAAGAATAAAGACACTATAAAGGAAAAATAAATATGGGAGCGATTATTCAGTTTTATTTTACAGCCACTTTTGATTAAATTATGCTATCTACTGAGACAATAACTTAATGCAAGTAGTGTTATTTTAATTTTGTTTATCAATCTCAAGTTATTTAAACATTACATTGTATATGGCATATGCATTAGTCCCCTACAAATTTTCTGACAGGGTTTTTAAGCTAAAAAACATAAAAATGATAAACTCGGTCTGTAAATTAAATATTTTTAATGATTCAAATTAAATATTTTTACTTTTACTCTTTTAAAAAATATTTTAATGTGTACATAATCTAAAATAAAGATATTCTCTAATTAACCGTCAGTTTTTCATAAAAATGATTTTTTTATTTAAAAATCACCGGTTAAAAATTCTTAAATCTGAATCCTTAAAATACTATTTGAATTGTGTAGATCTTACCCCAACGATGAGCTCTTGGTTTTCATCATTACGATGCACACTGAAATTGATTCTAAAATGTTTATGTGTTTTAATTGATCGTTTTTATTACATTGTTAATCTATTTTAATAGCTTCAATTGCATTAAACTGCCATTAAATAGTATTTTGTAACTACTAATTTAATTGTCACAAAACCTTCTTCAATGACCATTAAGACTCTTCAATGATCGAATATCCTTTGCATATAAAAGACAATGTTTGACGTATAGTCAAGATGTACCGACGACATGTGATACTGAGATTCATCCCCAAGTTCCCCTCCTCTCTCTTCTATTGAGTTACCGATTATCTTTGTGCTTTGTGCTGTTCTATCACTGCACATTTCATAGGAATGACTTATTTAATCCTCGGGAGTGTGACTTCCTGACATATTAAGGGGTTGTAAAATATATCTTAAGAATAATGTCTTTGACACAACTTGAACTATACATTTTGTTGTGTTTATAGAGGTGTCACCAACGCTACCAATTTTAGTTATGCTGGGCAAAAACAAAATCTTGGTTATGCAATGGAATAATTTTTGTGATACAATTTTAATCTTTTCTTTAAATTTGTTACACAAAACATGAAAGTAATTTTTGCGTATAATTAATTTATTAATTCTTTCCACTACATGTAGGGGTAAAAAAAAAGGCATGGCTTTTGATAATGTGTTTGGATAATTTATATTTTGAAAACAACATTGAATAATAAACATTGTCCCGTGCGATGACCGGAAAAAAAAAAAAAATCAAGCACCTGTAAGACCTTCCCTTGTGTCGTTATACAAGTCCATGAATATCTCCATCATCATGTAACTTCCGGTCTTTAATATAAAATCAGGTTAATTTTTTTTAGAAAAATTAAGAAAACTAAATAAATTATTTTAAAGTATTTATATTTATGCTTTTTATACCAAATAATTTGTGTAACTTGTAAATTGATATGTAACTTAATAATACACAAGATATGCTATGACGAACTAACTTATTTAACTTCCTTAATCTCTCTAAGAAAAGTCAACTAGATCTTATATTAAGGATAGAAAGTAGTATTATTTATAACAATATTTTCATTTTCAAATCCTATTTAGTAGTGTCACTTATACGTATGAATGAATGTAATTATCCTTAATTTCCAAAATCTAGCAGAAATTCCAATACAAACTGGACCTTTTTAAAAAAGAAAAATACGCAATACGTACATGTTGAAGACTCTAACTTTTACCCAGATTTCGGTTTGCAAACTCCAGTCCAGTTTGTGAATATCATCAGGAAAAAATACTTTAGTTTGTGAAAACTTTACGTGCTCGTTTGGAATAACTTATTTTTAGACAATAAGTGCTTATAAATTATGATTCACTATATACGAGGTAAGTATGTGAGAGGAGTTTTATCTCGGCTTGCGTAATAAGGACTTATTTAATTTACCCTCAAAACGTATTTCCAAACACAGCTACTTCTGCAAATTAATGTTAATCTAAACCCATGCTTAGCTTTCAAACTACAATGCTAACATATAACTGTAAAAATTAATGTTTTAAATGGCATTTTCCTATGAAACTGTATCATATAGCAAATGAATTTTAATCATATGATAACTTTTATATTTTTATAATATAAAAATAATTCTATTTCACATAAAACGTATACAAGAAGTTGCAATGTTGTAGTCAAACATGGAGTAGTGTGACACTTTTTACTTTTATGTGAGAATGTGCTTAACAGTAATATACTGACATATAAATTTGTAAATTAAATATTATATTTAATACATTCATGAATAGTTCTAAGTGCATGAATAATGTTGAATAGATACATGAACATCATTCGAAGTACATCTATGCCATTATTCCTTGGAGGTTATAGGCACATGTCCATAAATATAAAAATGAGAAAATGACAAGTCCCAATTAAAAAATACTACCTCCGGTCCTAAATATAGGACATAGTTTGTAGTACAAATTACACTACAAACTATGTCCTATATTTAGGACCAAAAGGAGTAATAATATTAGAAAGTTTCAAAATTTTTCAATGGTAGATCATTCACTTATCAATAATTGCTCATGCACTTATCATTGATAAACTATGAAATTTTTCTGATATTATTTTTTTTAATAGAGACCTTGGTGTAATTTTCTCTATAAAATATCGGGGTCAAATCATGCATAACACTTCATATATTATCATTTATTTGGGTCACTGTCACATATATGTATGAATGTATGTAATCCTTATGGCAAAAAAAAAAAAAAAGAATGTATGTAATCCTTAATTTCAAAATTCGGCACAAATTCCCATAAATAATGGATTTGTTTTTTATTATTAGGTACAGAGAACACATAAACACATACCCAAAATGCCAAAGTTGCAGTCATTGTTGTTTATGCATGTCTGTGTTTGTTTGTAATAACTTATTTTTGGACAATAAATGTTTATAAATTGTGATTTACGGTATACGAGGTAAATATGTGAGAGGGGTTTTATCTTGGCTTGCGTAATAAGGACTTATTATCCAAAAATAAGCCCAACCAAACATGCTTAATGTCTTATATAAGCAACGCTTAACGCTGTTCAGGAGGCTCGGTTGTTACAGCATAGTGAGAGAGAGAGAGAGAGAGATGGAAGGTGGTGAATGGGTATGGCAATGGCAGATAACAACAAAGGAGATGGTTTTGTCGGTGGCAGCCATTGTTGTGAGCTTCTTGGTGGTTATAATATGGAAGAATATGTGGTTGAAGCCTCAAAGAATTAGATTAATTCTGCAGAATCAAGGCATTGAAGGACCAAAACCTTCTTTTCTTTTGGGCAACCTCACTGAAATTAAACGCATTCAATCACAGTTCTCAAATATCTCCTCTTCTTCTCAACCTGAACAATGGTTTCACTCTCTCTTCCCTTTTCTCCAACATTGGAGAAAACAATATGGTAATTCTCTTCCCATTTCTCTAAAGCCTGATTGTAATTTTCGATCTCTAGCACATGCAGATGGTATCTTTTGTCTAAGAGATACTTATTCTTTACGTAGCTCTCTCTCTTTGTATTTATGTATGTATGTATGTATTGAGATGCGATAAAATTTGTTCTCATCCTGCAGTTGAGATTGGTAGTAGAGCACTTGAATGTTTTATTTATTTTGTAAGATAGTAAAACCTTTGGCTTTGAGATGTGTTTGTTTCCTCTCACTCACATTGAGTAGGAGACTTTTTCACATTAAATTGTTGTATCTATGTGTAATATTTTTATTGCTCATTTAATATTATGCTTATATTGATGGGAGAATTGTTATGAATAACAAAAACCTATTATCATTTTTTACACTTGAACATATCACTGCGTGCTCCTCAATTGTTAGGAAGATTTAAATTCCTTAATCTTTATAGCCTTATAATAATTCTCCCTATATTGATTTCATACAATCCTTGTTGTTAAGAAGTTTTTTTCTTTGCCATTCTATGCCTAACACTCCGAATGTCTTAGTATGTGTGAGTGAATATAACTCTATATATGATAATGAACAGGTGCAACATTCATGTACTCTACTGGACACAGACAACATCTATATGTGGGTGATCCCAAACTGCTCAAAGAGCTAAATAGGATAAGGAGCTTGGATCTTGGAAGGCCCACCTATATTTCCAAGCCTTTAAAGCCATTGTTAGGCGCTGGTATTTTCAGAGTTAATGGACCCCACTGGTCCTTCCAAAGAAACCTTATTGCTCCTCAATTTTACCTATCCAAAATCCAGGTTATTACCTATTTTCTGGTCGCCATCTGTTGTTTTATATATATATCATCATCAAGTAGTGATCTATATATATTTACAGTTGTTTGTTGTTGGTGTTGTGGAATTTGCAGAACATGGTGGATTTCATGGAGGAATCTACGAGGGAAATAATGAGGAAATGGGAAAGGATTATAGAAGAAAGTGGAGGGAAAACGGCAGAGATTGTGATTGACAATGATATGAAAGAACTCACTGCTGATATCATTTCTAAGGCTTGTTTTGGTGGCTCTTATGCTCTGGGCAATCAGATTTTTGCTAAAATTACTGCCTTGCAAAATCTCCTCGCCAAACCCAGTGTTCTTTTCGGCTTTTTATACCTCAGGTTTCATCCTTTCTATATTTCATCAACCGATGGTCTGTATATATAAACTAACTTCGGCCCTTAGCATAAGCACTAATTGACTTTTTTTAGAGAGATTAATGAAGCTAAATAAATTATTTAATCATGATATATATTGTGTATATCATTAGATTATTAAATATCGGTATATAAGTCAATCAATTTAGTTTGGAGATAAACAATAAATATAAATCTTTTAATGTAATTGATTTAATTTCTTTAATCTCTTTAAAAAAGAGTCAATTGACTTTTATATTAAAGATCAAATTTAGTATTTAACAATTTAACAATCTGGTGTATATGTTGTTGCTCTCAGAATTCTTCCCACCAAGGAGAACAAAGAGATATGGAGGTTGGATAAAGAGATAGAAGAGCTGATTCTGAAAGTGGTTCACCAGCATAAGTTAGAAAACCAGATGAGTAAATATCAGAATCATGAAAAGGATCTACTTCAAGTGATTCTTGAGAATACAATTGATGATGACGATGATGATAGCAGAAGAAGTGTGTGGGGAAGAATATGGAAGAAGCTGATGAAGTGTAAAAGTGAAACCCAGAAACTGATTGTGGATATCTGCAAAAGCATATACTTTGCAGGCTCTGATACCACTGCTCTTTTACTCACTTGGATGCTTATTCAGATCTCATTGCACCCTCAATGGCAAGATCGTCTTCGAGCTGAGATCTTTGAAACCTTCCCTGACATATCATCTCACGATGTCCTTGACATAGACAAACTTCGCAAGATGAAACAAGTTAGCACACTATCTCATCACTTATTTATAAAAAAAGAGGTTGAGATTCAATTTTGCTTAGAAATTTTATACGTATGATATATGGGTATCCGTGAGTTTTTGTTAAATTAATATCGCCTTGGAAATGTTATAAAAGGAGCAATATTGCCCTAATTGTTAAAAAATGAACGTTAACCATTGACATTTTTAATTATAAGGGGCGACATTGTTCATTTTATAACGCTCCCAAAATGATATGGATCCAACAAAAACTCCCGAATACCAACAAAAGAAAGTCTTTATAATATCTCCCTAAGGTGCATTATACCTTCATTATGACCATTATGTCCAGCATTCCTGAGTAAAGACCAGACATGAGAATAAAGGTTAGTTATGGACCTAAAATAGTGGAAACTTAAACAAGACAATTTTTTTATGTTAGACTGGGTCAAAAGAGTAATTTTGAAACGATTTGGGTCAAAAAGGGCGATCTTGAAAATAAAATCCATTTTTTAATGCATTTTACTCACTTTTATCCTAATTAAACCCCAAATTTATTGTCCAAGACATTTTTTTCCTGAATTTTTGAGAATTTTCTAAAATTTCGAGTGTGTTTCCAGATTTACCCCTCATGACCTGAAACTTTTTCAGATTACCCTTCATAGGCGTAACCCCGCAAGTAACCTTTATTCTCATGTTTAGTCTTTATTCTATATTCAGGAAGGCCGGATATTACGACAAAACAGTTATTGACTCAGTATTAATATGATATTTTGTTTTTCTGGTGTAGCTATCAATGGTGATTCAAGAGAGTCTGAGACTGTATGGGCCAGGAATAACAGCTTTAAGGGAGTCACTAGAAGAAGTGAAGGTAGGAGACGTGGTGGTTCCCAAAGGAACCAACATTTTTGTCTTTATAACAGCGATGCACAGAGACAGAGAGATTTGGGGGGAAGATGCAGATGAGTTCAAGCCAGAGAGATTCGAAGGCGGCGTCTCAGAAGCCTGCAAGTATCCACAAGCCTACTTACCGTTTGGATTTGGGACTCGAATCTGTGCTGGCCAAAACTTCGCCCTTATAGAAGCCAAGATATCTCTAGTTCTTCTTCTCGCCAATTTCTCGTTCTCGATTTCGCCTAATTATCGTCACTCTCCTTTCTACAAACTCGTCTTGTTCCCCAAATATGGAGCTCCCCTTCTGGTCACCAAGCTCTGATTAATAACCAGCATTGTGATGGTTATTCTAATTTATCTCTATCTACTGTGTTTCATGTTTGTTTCTTTGTCTCTCATAATAAAATAATTACATATAGGGACATGACTTGTTTAATTCTCCTGCCTTCACCTTTATAATGTAGTTTCTGGTGTGCATAGAGTATAGACGACACGACTGCGGCAGCATTATTGAGTTATAACAGTCAGTTGACTCTTTTTTAAGAAGTTAATGAAATTAAATAAATTATTTAATTATAATATATAATTTCTTTAATCTTAAAAAAAGAAAAAAGTAAACTAACCTTTATATTAAGGGATAGAGGAGTATCATGTGAAATCATAATAAGATTATCTATTTTCCTTACACGTGGGCGCATATGAGAAGTTGCATGCATATTTAGTGTGTTTGTTTTACCGTTTCAGAGGCCAAACGAATGTTTGGGTGGGTTAATCCTGTGTGAACAGTGATTTATTTATTTTGGTGCATTTGGTTGGTCGATGGGTATTAAGGAAAAGGTTAAAAAAAGTCCCAATCCTGATAACCTCAGAATTGAAGTTTAAAATTGTTTAGGAATGAGCCCCACGCGATAGCTTCTGTTTTGAGAATTTTTGGAGATCAATGAAGTACTCAAAATCACTTCTAATCACAAAATTTCTTTTATGAAAAATGTTCTAAATAATTTTCTCTTTCTTTAGATAGTAATCTTTTGCTAATTAGAGAATACTTTTTTTTTTGGACAAAATTAGAGAATACTTTGGGATAAGAGTTTAGGTAAGTTTTGAGTTTTGTCAATATATAACTGTAGAAATATAGAGAATAATTAATAATTAATTTTAATCAGTTTAGATTTATTATTTAATTGTTTTATGATTTTATAATCAATTTTTTTTTTTATAAAAGCCACTTAGGTAAAAGTCAAACCAAACATCATTCACTTTTATATAAGTCACATATCCAATCGTTAAACCAAACATTCATATTTTATCCAAGCTTACTTTTTCCAATCTTAAGATTTCATAAGTCAAAATAAAAATAAGTCACTTATTCAATCACCAATCCAAACACACCCATTATTTCGGGGGGAAGCATTGAGCGAAGCTTCACTCTTTGTCTCACTGATTATGTCAGATTATTCTTGTTTTGTCCCTTTCTTTGTTTCTTCCTTTTTTTTTCATAGGTATCTGATAGTAATTTCATATAAATTAATAAAAATAGTTATTTCTTTTGGAATAAGTCTTACATTTAAATTAATATCAATTCTTTAATTAGGTATTACATTAAGGATAATAAAAATATCTAAATAACTCTCAATAGAAGGTTTTAGTCAGGGAAGTTTGGTTATTTTTTGGTAAAAAAAAAGTTTAGTTTAGTTGAGTATTGGAGTTTCTTAAGGTTAAATCGCTACTCTTACCAATAAGATCCTCATATTAATGGGATTTGAATTTACAATCTTATGTTTATGAGTCAACTCTTTTATTAACTAGATCAACCTTTGTTAATAAGTTTAGTTAGTTAGTTTGGAAGTTTTATTAGTTTGATAGGAATATCAGATGAAAAACGTTATTCTTTCAAATAAAACATGTCATATTATAATATGGGGGACGTTTTATGTAATAAAATCCGAGGGAGCATGCAGTCAAAGTTAGATTACATTGTGCCAGACAAATATTGTAGGGTACTGCAGATAATGAGGGAATGAGGGTTAATAATAAATAAATAAAATGATTAATGATATTATTTATAATAAGACCGCCCAAATTTTCATCACATGTTTGGATATTTGATGCTCCACGATATTTAATTTGAAACATATTTATCTAATTTAATTTAATTAATGAAATTGGTTAAGTTAATTAATACGATATATACTTTTTAAAGCACCTTAGTTATTTTCTTTAATTTTTTCATTCCATCTCCTCTTTGATTATTATTAAAGGAGCATCAATCAAGATAAAATAAAAAAAGATTGATAAATATGAAAACTATATATTACATTTAGGATTAAAATCAACTCCTCAAATATATCTTATATTAAGAATCGTAAGGAGTATTTTGCCCTGTTAAGCAGAAAAATATCTATATCTAAAATTTTTTAATCTTTTTTTTTTTTAAGAATCCCCTTATAACCATTTATGAAAATCAATAAAGTGATAAAATTTCAGTTGTGCAGTGTGAAGTCTGGGCCTAAATCCGAGGCTTTTGGGCCATTTAGCCCATGCACATCTAAGATTCAAAATCCAATTATGAAATTACTTCTACTATTATCTTCTTCTTCTTCTTTTCAAAATAAAACTGATATAATATATACATATATAAAGCTTTAGCCAGACTTAAATGGTATAATTTTTTTAATTTCGTGTAATCCACAGGTTAAATATAATTTGTGACCTAAAAAGTTTACATATAAAAAAAAACGAGATAACTAATGAAAATAAATTCAATAGACAAGAATGTGATAAATATTTTAAAATTACATGGCTCTAATATGACACCTTGGTCTAAAGATGTTCCTGTGAATACTTTTGACCTTGGTAAATTCATAATACCCAATTCATCTTTTTTGTTTTAATAAAAACAAGAGTGATGATAGAGAACTCATGCATCTAGGGTGTTTTGCTTTGAAAGTTGGGAAAATGTTCATAGAAAATATATTGTTGTTTTTATAGATCAATCATTGACAAAGTTAAAATGTTTTGCAAATTAATCAAAATGAGTTGGTCTTAAATCTTAATGGAAAGGGTTTCCACCCTTTAAACATGAGGTATTGAACTTAAATCCATGTGAATGCAGCAAATACATTTAGGAAAATCATTTTCAATGAGTCCAATAATGTTCTGACCAAGATAGCTATATTAAAAAAATATTTTATGAATTAGTGAATTTAATTTATTACAAGCTGATTTAAAATACTCCTTCTGGTCTTTACCTTTTTTTAGAGACTAAGGAAGCTAAATAAATTATTTTAAAATATTTACATTTATTTTTTTTTTCTCTAAAATAATTTGTCAAACTTATAAATTGATATATAATCTAATAATACATATTATGTACTATGATTTAATAATTTATTTGATTTCCTTAATTTCTCTAAAAAAAATTAACTAAAATCTTATGTTAAAGATAGAAGGAAATAATTGCTAAGGTTATGTCATAGAGGAAGAGATATTATATAGGAAAAATCTCATTTAAATACCATTTCAATTGTCAAAACCCACAAAAGCCTCTTATAACTTGAAAATGACATATAGGTATTCAAGAACCAATGTGTTACTGCAGTCTAATTCAAAAGACCAAGATGCCCTTCAACTCATTTATTATCACACTCACGAGGAACCAAGACCAAGACCAAATGCTTTGTACTCTCTCCCTCCCTTCCATGACTAAGCTTCTTTTCCCCTGCAAACCCAAACCCAAACCCAAACTCAGAACCACAGCCCTTCGTTGCTTCTCTGGTATGCTTCTATTTCTCCTTCTCCTTTTATTGCTCTTCTTACTACTATTAATCTTGCATCTTCCCCTTTTCTTCGCTAGACTAGGTTTGTCGGTACCCTCACATTCGATGGTAGACTCATCGTCGTCCCCAAATTGGGAAGCGTGGGTGGAAGCTAGCGCCGCGTCGGACATTCGCTGGTGGGAGGAGTATAGTATTTCTTGTTAATGAAGCTCAATGTCTTATTCTGTGTAACATTTTTTACTCTTCAAATCCTGGGTTTGTTGAGGAAGTTTCAGTTTTGGGGATTTATTTGACCTTTTGAAGCACAAAAAACCAAGGTACTAATTCACTGTTGTCCACCGATTGAATGGTTAGACTCGAGAATCTAACATAGAACTGTTACTTGTTCTATGAATTTTTCCTTCCCTATATGGAAGTAGAGATTTAAAAGAGCAGGATAATACTTTATAAATACAATTTATAGCCTTTGAGTTTGGGGAGTTTTCTAGTCAAAAGTAGCATGTTTTGTAGGTGAATTTAGTTAACCACGGACACGTATCTAAATGGTCATAATTGAATATATTACACTTTGATTACTTTTTTCCAAACACACTGAGATTGCTTTTATGCTGTTTCAAAATTATCTAATTGAAATGCGATTTGGCATCTTTAATTCACAAATTGTAGCCAAATATGGAATATCCAATTTAATTATTCCCCAATTCCATGATATAGAGAAATTTCTGATAAACATATCGGTTGAAATAGATCATGTTGTTGCATTGGTTGTTTATTATATACTCATGATTCAAAATTTTAAGATTTTATGCTGTAATATATCTAGTTAACGTGTGTATTTCTCTTCTTTTGCCGTATAAAATGCTATGAGAGATGTCTTTCCTATGCTACAGCCTATGAGAGGATTTGGAGTTTAGATTCCAACTCTTGTTACATCTTTAAAGTTTTGTCATTGGTATTTAGTTCCTTCTGTTGAAAGGATGCTTCAATGTGCAACATATTACTTGGTTCAATTTTTTCTCTATTAACAAATTATAGTTTGTCTTCCTGACTAAGAGAATATAACTAACATGATTCTGTTATTAATGTCACTTTTTGGTCTTCCTGAAACAATTATTTTTTTAGAATTCATCATTGTTGTAAAGAGCTCAAAACCTATTGTCTAACTTAGTAAACAAGCACTGCAGGTGTGACATAGTAAAGTTGTTATTTTGGTAACCGAGCTTGTATACTACTTCATAGCAGTAGCCTTTTGTGATGTATTGTTACTGTGTATGTAAATTTACTAAAGCTATAGTCCATTTATTCCTACAGTTTGCTAATATGCACTGTTGTAGCACAGGAAGCAAGTAAATCAAGAAATATTGTGTGTTACGTGTTGCCCCAAAAGGGGTGGCCTTTGACAAGTTCAATAATAGGAATAACAAGGTTTTTAATGGTTTTGACGAGAATGGTAATGGGAATGACAGATTAGTCTAACCAAACATTACGTGTGGATTGTCCAAAAAGGGTGGCCTCTGACAGGTTCAATAATAGGAATGGCAAGGTTTTTAATGGTTTTGACGAGAATAGTAATGAGAATGATAAATTAGTCCAACCAAACATTATGTGTGGATTAGCTAAAAAGGGTGGCCTCTGACAAGTTCAATAATGGGAATGATAAGGTTTTTAATGGTTTTGACGAGAATGGTAATGGGAATGACAACTTAATAGTTCCAAACATTATGTGGGCAAGTGTTTGCCCCAAGGAGGGGGGACGCTGACAAATTCACTAATGGAATTAACAAAGTTTGTAATGGTTTTGACGAAAATGATAATGGGAATGACAACTTAATAGTTCCAAACATTATGTGAGTAAGTGTTTGCCCAGAAGAGGGGACGCTGACAAATTCACTAATAGAATTAACAAAGTTTGTAATAGTTTTGACGAGAATGGTAATGGAAATGACAAGTTTCATAATGGTTCCAAACATTATATGGGCAAGTGTTTGCCCAGAAGAGGGGAACGCTGACAAATTCACTAATAGAATTAACAAAGTTTGTAATGTGTTTGACGAGAATGGTAATAGGAATGACAACTTAAAAGTTCCAAACATTATGTGGGCAAGTGTTTGCCCAAAGGGGGGGACACTGACAAATTCACTAATGGAATTAACAAAGTTTGTAATGGTTTTGACGAGAATGGTAATGGGAATTACAAGTTTCATAATGGTTCCAAATATTATGTGGGCAAGTGTTTGCCCAGAAGAGGGGACGCTGACAAATTCACTAATAAAATTAACAAAGTTTGTAATGTGTTTGACGAGAATGGTAATGGGAATGACAACTTAAAAGTTCCAAACATTATTGGGCAAGTGTTTGCCCAGAGGGGGGACGCTGACAAATTCACTAATAGAATTAACAAAGTTTGTAATGGTTTTGACGAGAATGGTAATGGGAATGACAACTTAATAGTTCCAAACGTTATGTAGGCAAGTGTTTGCCCAGAAGGGGGACGCTGACAAATTCACTAATTGAATTAATAAATTTTGTAATGGTTTCGACGAGAATGGTAATGGAAATAACAAGTTTCATAATGGTTCCAAACATTATGTGGGCAAGTGTTTGTGCAGAAGGAGGGACGCTGACAAATTCACTAATAGAATTAACAAAATTGGTAATGTGTTTGACGAGAATAGTAATGTAAATGACAAGTTTCATAATGGTAATGATAAGTTCTGATGACATTGAGAAAAACCACCAATATTTATCACAACAACTACCAAGTAAAGAGTTCAAATGACAATTTAACATTCCTCATCCCACCTACACCCAATGCATACAAGCCATAGACCCACAAGAAGGTGTTCCTTCAACTATAATTAAATGGTTTTAAGCTGTCACCTTTAACAACTGTTTCAATGGAAATGACAAGTTCAGTAATAAAATTTACAAAACACCAGATTCTTACTGACAACACCTATCAAAAACATTGTCAACAAAAAATTTAACATTACTCATTCCACCTACACCCAAAGTGAAGTGTAATTCCCCAAATTTTATTCACCAAAAATATATTGTAATTATTTGAGGAATTCAATAAAATGGTGAATATTCATGAATTTAGATCTTGTGAATTTTGAAATATTCATATTCATAAGAAATGGGCAAATTAATTCAAAAATTGAATTAAATTACAAAGGGAAAAACAAAATCATAATTTTACCAATTTAGCCCAAGATTAATTATTTTTTCAATTAATTGGAGTTAATTTCAATTAATCAAGGAAAATGCATAATGGGATTATTCTTGGTAGAATAAATCTAGAATTGGGAAATTAAGGGGGATTATACATAATTCAATTATGTGAATTATGGGACTAATGAAATGTAAAATTTCCTCCTCTTCTCTTCTAATTCCGTCCATGCATGAAAGAAAAAGGGAAAAATATTAAATACGTGATCACATGCCACAAAAAGAAGGAAATGAAGACTATGGTTGAGTGAGTTAGTAGATTAAATGTTGAGTGTAAGAATGGGAGGAGAAGCTTAAGTGAAGGAGTGAAACACTTGAGTGCTTGAAAGAGGAAAGACATGATTGCATGGAAGAATATAGACATAGAGAAAGAAGCATGGGTTAGTGGGAGAAAAGAAAGGGAGAGGGACAAAAATTTGAAGAGCAAGAAAGGGAAAGACCAATGATTCAATTAGTGCAAGTCAATGAAGAAATTATGATGAAGAAGGGAATTGTGATAAGTGTCACATTAGGAGCCATTGATTAAATCAAGGGCTAACAGGCAACAAGAGACAAAATAATAAAACACTCACTCCTTCCTCTTCCAAGCATCATTTCGGCCAACCACAAGCAAAAAGAGAGAGAGTGAGTTTGTGAGTTCTTGGGAGAGTTAGAGAGCAAGAGGAAGCAAGAAACTAATGTAAGTATGGTTTCTTTGATTATTCTTATGGCATTTCTTTAGAATCCTTCTCTAAACTCTTGTTTCTCATGAATCTATGGTGGTGAAGACACACTTTGAGATCAAGAAGAAAGGGAGGAGGAGCCTAGAGTAAGAGGAAACCAAGAAGCCAAAGAGGGTAACTTCATGAACTTGTCTTCTTGAGTTGTTGTTGGTAATTATTGTTTGGTTTTTATGATTTTTGGGTTGAGTTGTAAAATTAGAAAAGTCATAATCCTAAGGGGTTATGATGCCCAAAATCCTTTAAATCATGATTAAGAAGTGTTTAAGTGAGTTAATCAAGGATTAGAAGTGGAAAAATACAAGTTTTAGGAGCTAAAATACAAAACCTCATTTTTCCATTTTTCCCTAATATTTTCAGCCAGCACCAGAACTGGTTGTAGGAGTTTGATTTTCATGAAATAAATGGTTCCATTGGATTCAATGGGTAAAAATAGGTGGGGTTACAATTGGACACTTTTTCTATAGAGGCTGAAAAAGTATAATTACAAAAACGCCACTGAAATCCCTAAATAGGGGTTGTCAAGGGTATTTTCGTAATTTGACAATGAATTTGGTGATTTTCGAGCCCGGAAATGAATTCCTTGAGCGAAAATAAGTCAGAATAGCCTTAGTCAAAATTTTGAAAAAACGTGTCATCGAGTCGGGTACGGCTGGCCCGGCCGGAGTCCTGGGGGCATTTTAGTAGATTTTCACCATAGACTAATATAACCACAAGAGATACTATGGAAAAGTCTAAAATGATACTTAGATAAATTATGACCTATTTCTTGTACATTTAATATTTTAGAACCGAACGAGAGCCGGAAGGTCACGCTTTTCGAAACGCCGTTAAACAGAGGATTATAAAGCATTGAGGTAGGGACATTATCCTTCATACATTATGCCATAGTTATATGATTGTGTGGATGCCAATGTTTGTAAATGCGCTTTATTAATCAACACGATTTGCCCAAAGAAGGGCCAAAAGTGTCAAAGGCACTTACACTGGAGTTGGTGAAAACCCAACAGGTGCAGAATAGTGGGGCTGGGCCCTACTCATGTATACATACAGATGATATGTTTATAATGTTCATTAATTGGTGCATACATGACATATATCATATTTACTTTTCGCATTCTCTATGAACGATAGCATGTTTCTACGGGGATCTTTCGAAATCTCACCCTATTTTTAAACAAATACCTCAGCGGGTACCAGTGGGGAAAAGGGCAAAGACGTTTACATCGGAAAGTGAGAGGCACATGTCTCGAGGAGAGGTCAAGAACGTGGTTATAATTTAGCCTATGTTTTGTCATTTTGAGAAAACTGTAAATATTAAGTTTCCGCTGTATTTTCTGTTTCCATCGACGAACGATATCGGAATTGTAAACGAATATTTTTATTAGTATAATTGTACTTTTCTGTATGCCCATTGAATTCCGTCTTTATTACTCTTTGATTATCGAAATGGAAACGAGTGTTAACATGAAGAATAGCTTTTGGAGAATAGATTATGGGAAAAAAGTGATTTTGATAAAATGAGAGTGTTTGGATATTTTGATCAGAATAGCTTTTTTCATTGTCAAATGACTAAAAAGGACATTAACTTTTGTGATAATTACATATAAAGGATAGTATTATATTTTAAGTATTATTTAACATTAAATTGCATAATAAATACAAAAAATGAAATTGTATGTTCCCATGGCCGCCACACTTGAAAACAGCTGGGTTAATTCTTCTTGGAATTGGAGGCCATTATTTCTGAATTTATCGTAACCAGGAACTTCCTGTACGTGAATCACCAAATTTATTACACAAGTTCATAAAAGCATGATGTCAAGGAAATAAATGTGTTCGTTTGCATAAGTGAATTACTAACCGCTAGTTTTTTCTCCCACCAATCATCGTCAGCAACAATAGTTTTCTTCTCATTGTCCCATCCAACTCCAGTCTCATTTAACAACCAATCCCACAGTTGCCACTCCTTTCGAAGGGCATCTCATTTGTTTTTAAACTGCCCCTTCTCGTACAATCTGCCTGTCCTTGCAGTGAAGCCTTCCAATATCTCTTTCCACCCATTCTTCTGGAAGCTAGTGCATTTTCTTGTTCCTTTCTCAACTTGTTCTATGCACAAGTCAATAAAAACTTTCATGCTTTTTACATCCCAAGATACATTGACCTTACTCATTATGCTACTAAGTTGACAATTAATACATGAAATGGATAAGGAAGCAGAAATAGTAAAGCAAAATAATAAAAGGCTGCTTGCTTAAAGACTTAATCAGGAAACTAGACCAAGAGTCAACTATCTTTTAGAATTGCACTTCATATAGACCCAAAAAAACCATATCAATCAATATTGCCACATAGACAATGACAAAACGGAAGCAAGAGAAATAACACCACATATTACCTTATGCCAAATCCCTCAAGCTCTTTTTCGATAAGGCGCTTATAAACTGCATTAACAAAACAGTTCTCAGCCCCCAATACATAGACATGCAAAGAAAGATGAAATGGTGCTGAGAAATCATGAATCAAATTAAACCCTTGTTGCCGTAAGAACCAAAAGCAACAAATACAAAGTTTGATCTGTTTAGATATAGAGACCGAGGTGCTTCCAACACTCTAGATAATGAAAAATACATAAACTTAAATTTTATGCAGATAACGAGATTACACATGCATTCAATCAAAGGTCAATGATACTCAAATTTTATATAGACCGTAGTGCAAATTTTCATCTCAGTTTAACAAAACTGCCGCAATGCTCTCTCCTACCCACCCAAACAAGCAAAATCTAATGCTAATTAGACAGGGGAAGAGAAAATTTGTTGATTATTACTATTAAGAGAGCACCAAAACCAGAGAACACAAGACCAATCACTGAAAAAAGCACCATAACCACAACACCATAACCAGAGAACAGAAGCCCACCACAGACGCAAAGGAAAATGACACACAAACGGAACTATGAGCTACCACCACAAACCAAACACCACACATGCTTACCTAGAGGAAGTCGTCGAACCTCACAACCACCACAGACAAAGGAGTAGCCACCGAAGTCGCTGGCAAGATCTGGGTCGCCGAACCTCACGAAATCGCCAGCAAGATTTCACAAGCGATTTTCCGTTTATTTCACAAGTGACTTTCCGTCAACAAAGATATAGCCACCGAAAATAGCACCATTGGGCCGTTCACCGCTTCCATTCATCGTGAGAAAAGGGACAAAGGAAAGATCGAAGCCGCGAAGCAAACTTTTCCGATCTGCAAGAGAATGGAAACGCAAGGGGAAGATGGGATCTATTGAAGGCTGAAGACGAGAATGCCGACCGGAAAGGAAAACGGAGAAGGAAAGGGAAGACGACTTCGCTCGAGAAATTGGAGAAGACGAGAATGAGGAAGAAGATGGGAAAGGGAAAGAGAAAAGGACAAGGGCAGCAGGATAATAATTACTCCCAATGATAATAAATCTGGCTCAAAAGTGATGGAAAATAGCTTCTTTGAAAAATAGTTTTTTCCCTCAAAACCTCGGTTTAGAGCAAAAACGGGATTCTCAGCTTTTTTTCGTGTGTTCGGATAATTTTGTCACAAAACCTTGGTTTGAGCAAATAAGCGCTTTTTTTGTCATCTCCCGAACACACACTTGGTCACTTTGTGTTTTTAAAAGAATTTGTTTGGAAATCACATCAAAGACATGAGCTCCGAGAAGGAAGAAGTTTGCTAAGTTAAAAAAAAAAAAAGAAATGAGAGAAACAATAAAAGGAAAATAAGGAGATGTAAAATATATAAAAATATATTTATAATTAATAAAAATATGCTCCTCCTATCTTTTTTTTATAAGATTCAAATTTTTAAATTGATTTATTTTTTTTATATAAATTATATATAAATATATTATCATAACATATACTATGTGTGTGTTGTTGTTTAATAGGTATTTTTATGCATTTTATTTAAATTATACTTTTTTATTATCACCAATCTCACCATCAAGATAACTTTAGTTTGACTCATTAACCTTTGATTTTATTGTCTCGACTGGTCCAATGAGAACATACATTGATTTATATGCTCAGCCGTCAGTAGAATCTATCCTTTTACTAAAGTTGATTAAACTTTAATCAAACCTTAAGTTATAAAAAACATGTGGTGCACAAATATGATGACATATCATTACATTGCAAACAAAATGATTTCACGTGGTTGGGGGAAAACACTTCAATATATATCTGTAATTATTGAATAAAAACAAAACATGAGTTCCAAATAAACAAAACTTAGAGGCTAGAGAGATACACGCTATGATGTTGGGCGTTTAGGCAACAGAATTATGACCTTTTTTTAAGGAATGCTTTAAAATTTAGATTATATGAATTTTGAGGAATATAACATAAATGACAAGCGCTAATTATGAGTAAAATAATGGGAAAATTTCATTAAAGGACTATAAGACCAAATTTATTTCAGTTAAGAATCAAAACATTTTGAAATTTTACTACATGACCAATGATCAAAATAAAAATAAGTTTTGTAGGTAAAAAAAAATAATGCCCATTGCTTTATTATTATTTTTTTAAAAAGGTTTGATTGTCACTGGAGCTTTAAGGACTGGTCACCGGCCGTTTCCAGGCTGGAGCGGCCACCACTAGCCATGCATCAAATAAAGCTCCAACCGTCAGAAATTAATGTGTTGTTCATAGGAGGACACTGCTTATTCATGAATAGTTGAAGACTTATTTATGAAGAGTAGAACACTTACAAATGCAGCCTGTTTAATTTGTGTTGTATATATATATAATCCACTTATTCATGAAGAGCAGAACACTGACAAATGGGACTTATTCATGATTCTATGTTTTTTTGTTAACATATTAATTTGTGTTATTCTTATGCCTATTTCACTTATTCATAAGGAACTTAACACTTGCAAATAACAACACAGATTCTACAAGTCCCATTTGCAAGTGTACGTGCAACTCTTAATGAACAAGTAGATTATACATATGAACAATACAAATTGAACAAGTTGTATTTCTAAGTGTTCTACTCTTCAAGAATAAGTGTGCAACTCTTCATGAACAAGTAGATTATACATACGAACAACACAAATTGAACAAGTTGCATTTGCAAGTGTTCTACTCTTCAAGAACAAGTGTGCAACTCTTCATAAATAAGTGGAATCCTCTTATGAACGACATATTAATTTCCAATTATCAGAACTCTAGTCAGTCGGTGTCAGAGCTTCGATGGTTGGCCAGTCAATGACTAATGGCCAGAGCTCCGGTGATAATCAAACCTTTTTATAATAAAAAAAAAAAAGCAAGGGGTATTAATGTCTTTTTATCTACAAAACTTATTTTCATTTTAGTCCTGTGTCCTACAAGAAAATTTCATAATGTTTTAGTCCTTGACTGAACTAAATTTAGTCCTATGGTCTTTTAATAAAATTCTCCCTAAAATAATTAAGCCTATTGAGCTTCAGCAATAATCACTCCTTCCAGCTAATCCTCATCTCCCCAAAATTCATATTGGATCTTTAATTAAGCATGAGATACTTTCATACTTAAATTCACTTATTTTAACTACTTTGTTTTAAATAAAAACCAATTTATTCATGCAAACGACAAAGTGAGATACATATAAAACCACCAACTGATTCTGAGTCATCAGGACAAAATGGGGGTTCAAAGTCAAAAAACAGAAACACATTTATAACATTTAAACACTAGCACAACATAAAAAACATAGCTAAAACAAGAAACTTTAATGAAGAGGCCTAAAAGTCAGTCAGCACTTTAAAAACCAACCAAACCTTCAGTATTATTTGAAACCACTTATTTTAACTACTTCCAATCCTCAATAAAAGAGCTAGTTGAGGATTGGAGTTGGTTCTAAATAAAATATCTCAATACACTTTGTCTCTAAAATTTATAATTTTTCTCCAAAGTATTGATAATGATTACACATTAAGGAGTTTTTATTAAGGGTAGTCATGATAAAAGCAGTTCGGAATCCCCCCTCTTCCCTTCTCATCCTCTTCCCTCCTCTTCATTTTCTTACCACTAGATCAATATTTGAATGGTTCAAATTTAGTTTTCTACATAATATTATTTTTAATTTCTTTATTGTACTATTGAATTATTCATATCAAAATTTAGCAATTTTTATTTGATTAATTATTTTTATTTTTAGTTTAACATGTTAACAATAATTTTAGAAAAGATCAAGTCTAAACCATTCACAAATTATTTTTATAATTTTTTGCTTAGCTAATTTCCATTTGACTGCACCATCACCAAGAATAAAGATATAGTCACTAGTGGATTTTGTTTCGTCTGAAACTGAGATCTAGTTGGCATCATTGTACCCTTCTAATATAGCGGGAAATCTACTATATTGTATACCATAATTCATGATACCTCTCAAATATCGTAATAATCTTATGAAAGCCTCCCAATGTTTACTGCTTGGGCAGTAAGTATACTTACTCAATCTACACACAACATATACTATGTCTGGCCTAGTATAATTCATCAAATGCAACAAACTCCTAATTATTTATTCATATTTAGATTGAGCTATTGGATCTCATTCATATTTTGTCAAATGTACACTACCATCATAAGGAGTACTCAAAGGATCTTCATCAAATTGTTCAAACCTTCTCAGAATCTTCTCAACACAGTGTTTTTGAGAAAGTTGAATATCATGTTCATTCCTTATGATTTTTACACCCAAGATTACCTTTGCTTCTCCAAGATCTTTCATATCAAAGTTTGAAGCAAGGAAACTTTTTATCTCAATAACAACATTTAAACTAGTACCAAAGATAAGCATATCATACACGTATAAGCAAATAATCACACAATCATTATTCACAACTTTTATATAAACACATCTTTCTACTTCAATTGTAGATAAACCACCACTTATCAAAACTTGATCTAATTTCTCACGCCACTATTTGGGTGTTTGTTTCAAACCATATGATGACTTAACTAATTTGTAAACTTTGTTTTCTTACCCAGGAATAATACATCATTCAGGTTGAACCATATAAATTTCTTCTTCTAAGTCTCCATTTAGAAATGTTGTTTTGACATCCATTTGGAGAATAACAAGATTATGAATTGATGCAAAGACAATTAGGACTCTAACCGAGGAAATCCTGGTTACAGGCGAAAAGGTATTAAAATAATCAAGATTTTCCTTCTGGGTAAAGCCTTTGGCTACTAATCTAGCTTAATATTTGTCTATGGACCCATCAAAAAAGTATTTTTCCCTAAACACGCACTTACACCCAATAGGTTTTGCTCCTAAGGGCAAGCCTACTAAAACCCAAGTTTTGTTTTGATTTAAAGAGTCTATCTTAGCTTTATTAGCTTCTTTCCAAAACTTTGCATCTAGAAAAGAGACGGATTCATAAAAATTCTTGGGTTTTTCTTGTACTAAATATGTATAAAAATCATCCCCAAAAGATGTTTCTTTTCTTTATCTTTTACTTCTCTGTAAATTTTCAACCACATCTTCATTTGAATTTTGTTTAGAAAATTGTTCAATTCTCTTAGGAATATGCTCAACTTTTAAAGGGAAAAAAAATCTTGGTTATAAAGTGGAATAATTTTTGTAATACAATTTTAATATTTTCTTTAAACTTATTACTCAAAACATGAAAGTAATTTTTTCGTATAATTAATTTATTAATTCTTTACCACTAAATGTAGGGGTAAAAAAAAGGCATGGCTTTTGATAATGTGTTTGGATAATCTATATTTTGAAAACAACATTGAATAATAAACATTGCCCTGTGCGATGCACGGGAAGAATGCTCTAGTTTTATACATAGATCCGTCTTTTTGTTTATAAAAAAAAATACATAAGTCTTTCTAATATTGTATGAATAATGTGACGCAAAAAAAAAAAAAAATACATGTATGCCCTTCCCTTGTGGTTAGTTATACAAGTCCATGAGTATCTCGGAAATCATAGCTACCTCCCGTCTTTGATATAAGATTAAGTTAACTTTTTTTTAAAAAAAAAATAAAAAATCTAGATAAATTATTTAAAGTCTTTATATTTATAATTTTTATACCAAAGTACTTTGCATGACTTATAAACTGATACATAACCTAATAATACACAATACATACTATGACTAACTAACTTATTTAACTTCATTAATCTCTCCAAGAAAAATCAACTGGATTTTATATTAAGGACCGGAAATAGTATTATTTATAACAATATTTTGATTTTAAAATCCTTTTTTATTAGTATCACTTATACAGTTATACGTATGAATGAATGCAATTATCCTTAATTTCCGAAATCTGGCATAAATTCCAATACATACTGGACCTTTATTTAAAAAAAAAAAAACGGAAAAGAAAGATACGCAATACGTACATGTTGAAGACTCTAACTTTTACCCAGATTTCGATTGCAAACTCCAGTTTGTGAATATCATCAGGAAAAAAATACTTCAGTTTGTGAAAATTTTACTTCTGCAAATTAATGTTAATCTAAACCCATGCTTAGCTTTCAAACTACGATGCTAACATATAATTGTAAAAATTAATGTTTTAAATGGCAGCTGCAAGAAACTTTTAAAAATTTTTAAACTATAAACATTAAAAGATTAATTTTGTATGCCATTTTCCTATGAAGCTGTATGATATCGCAAATGAATTTATCATATTATAACTTTTATATTTTTAATATAAAAATAATTTTCACATATAACGTATACAAGAAGTTGCAATGTTGAAGATAAGGCATGGAATAGTGTGAAACTTTTCTGTGAGAATGTGCTTAACTGTAATATACTGACATATAAATTTGTAAATTAAATATAATATTTAATACATTCATGAATAGTTCTAAGAGAAAATATCATATAAAGCTATTTAAAATAGGACAGTTCTAAATCATGTTGATAAATGTTGATAAATTCAATAAATCCCTAATTGAGTCATTAACCTAATTTAGGATTTCAAAATGTGGGTAAAATGACTTTAATGTCATTTCCTCTCTCCTTTTTAAAGAATTTCATTACTTTGTAACTTATGTTTATATATATATATATATACCATAGCTTATGCAGACCTGGGCAACATGCATTTTTTGTGCGGAATTTTAAAATAAAATAAAAATATAAACAGGGACACATTTGCAAAATCAAAGTCTGTACAGATATTTACTAAGAAGATTTAATAAATAAAACTAAGATGAGGTTTGACCGAAAATGATCCGGGTTACAGAAGGAACCATGTCCTCTTTCATACATGGACCATTTACAGAGAATTCCTTTCGAATCTCACACAGAGCATTCATAGTTTGGAATCTCGACCTTCTCCCTTCAGACCATAACAGCACAGCCTTCATTCGTTTCCTACTGGAGGCGTATTCATCTTACTTTCATTTATCTCATCCTAAAATTAAAAAAGACTCTTTTTTTTTTTTTTTACATATTGCCCAGTAACATAATCTATAATACTTCCCTTATGATCGAATAAAATTTCCCCCTTAGATCCCTAAAGGAGTTTAGCCCCTCATACCTGGTTACTCTTCAATAAAAGTTGATTAAAGATAATATTTGTTGCAGCTACCACGGAGAACTTTTCACACAACTCACAAACACAAGAGAGAGAATTTCTGGAAGGAGTACTTTGCATTCAAAAGTGATTGCAATGTATTACAAGAGTGGTGCCTTACTGAGAGGCTTACATGGCTTTTTATAGAGTCGAACTCTCAACCCTGATTACATAATGTTTACTTCAGTTACCCTACCTTGGTTTCTTTTACAAATATCATTACAAGAGGACAATACATCTTTATAGATAATCTTATGAAGGACGATAAGATTCTTTGCTTTTCTGAGTGCTCTGTAATTTCCTTGTCGGCCATCCTTGTCTGTCATCTTCTTTTCTAATCTTCGTCTGCTTCTGCCGACAATTTATATTTGTATTCTTCTGCCGACACTTCATAATAGGCTTGGATCCATATTGATATTTGGGTTTCTATCTTTTCCTCGGACTTCTTGGCAGTATTCACACTCGTGATTTGGATATTCTCCTATTATTTGACAAATTCTTCTTTTTGTATCAGGAGTATTTTCCATCTTATTCTTTTTTATTTGGTCATACCATAACCCAAATTGCTTGTCGTTCTTTGGCTTCTTTCCAAGAGAATACATACAAGTCTTATCTGTACAATAACATACATATATCTTTTCTTCTTTGTCTGGATTTATAGTCATATTCGCCACCTTTATACGATTCATCTCCTGGAATATTATATGGTAATCTTGAGCCTTTATATTTGATACACAAAACTGAAAATCATCATCATCTGTTATATCTTCTTTTATTTCTGGTTCGTATACCAAAGGCTTCTTGGTGGTTCCAAGTCTGATAAGATTTATAGGCATGTAAAATTGATCTGGAGTAATTTCAGCTACAGTTGAATAACACCTTATGAATACTTGATGTTGAGTTACTATATCATAGTAATCTCCTACAGCTTTTATAAACTTTTCGGGTAATTCGGCTATTTCAGATAAATTCCTGGAAGGGTATATACTTTGGATTAATCCATACTGGTATAAGGTTCTGACAATACCTGGAGGAGTTCCTGGATATATAATAGCTTTATTAAATGTATAGTGGGACACGTATTTAATGGTCTTATGGGACAAAGAAAGATGGTTCAACTTTTTGATGATTACTTTATAGAAATTATAAAGCTTTGGAATCTCAAAAATATCAGTATTATTGGAAGGTTCTTTTAGAGGAGGAGAATTATTTGAAGGTTTCTCTTTTTCTTTTTGTTTTTCTTGGGTTGTCATTATCTGAGAAAAAGTTAAAGTTTCTGGAGATGGTTGGCTTATAGGAGTGGAAGTTAATAATGAATTAGAGGTTAGGAGAGATTCAAGTCCAAATGACTCGATTATACTTTGGGTATTGTGAGTAGATGACTCACCTGGAGTGAATGACTCCATTATAGGTAGACTTGGCTTATAAGCTTCAACTTCTTTTCCTTTATTCATAGTTTGGACTTCTGTCCTTATAAGTGGGTTGGCATCAGCCTTTTGGACATCTGTCCTTACAAGTGGATTGGCATCAGCCTTATAGATCTTCAAATTCTCAAGCTGAATATAGATGTCATTAAGAGAGTCATTAATACCAGATATTGAGCTTGTTAACCCTTATATACTGGTACTAACTTGACTACTTAATAGACTCATATTCATTTCAAGAATATTCATCTTCATTATAAGTTGGTTCATCAAAGGGGAAGATTCTTCTTCCTTATTCGTCTGATTTACAGGACTTTTTCTGCCAAGTCGGCTTACTGACTCCATTTGCTTAAATAATCAGCAATTAAGTTATTATTTCCTTTAATATATTCGACTTCATAATCATAATAAGATAAATCTGCTTGCCATTTAATCAACATTTTACTACTTAGTTTATTTTGTTTTATTCCTCTAGATAACCAATGTTTAACTTGCGTATTATCTGTCCTTATTACAAATCTATTATTTACTACAAATAATTCCAGTTTTTCTATAGCTTTTACGACAGCTAATAATTCTTTCCAATTTGAATGATATCTACTTTGAGAATCATTGAACTTTCCACTTGTATATCTAGTTATTTTTTCAATTCCATCTTCATCTTCATAGTATAAAGCTGCTCCCCAATAATTATCAGAGGCATCTGTATATATAATCCATTTTATATTTTCTTTTAAAGGTATGGTCAACTTTGGCAATTCTTTACATAAGACTTTTATATTTTCTACTATTTTTTCTATATTATTATCTCATTTCCATATAGTCTTTTCTCCTGCTAATTTAGATATTTTTGAGGTTAATGCCGATAAATTAGGGATATAGTTTCTAGCCTGGTTTACTAGTCCTAAAAAAGACTATAAATCTTTCTTATTATTTATTTTCTTAAATTGTAATATTTTCTGACTTATATGATCTTGTAATTCTATCCCATCTTTGGTTAATATTTGTCCTAGAAAATTTACTTTTTCTTTTCTTAGTTCCATTTTTTATGGTGATATATTTAGTCCTTTTTCTTCTATAATATTTACAAATTGTTCCAAATGAATTTCATGTTCTCTTTCATCTTTTGAAAATATTAATATGTCATCAATATAAATTACAGCAAAATCTCTTATTGATAATAACATTTTTGACACGTATTCCTGAAATATACTAGGGCTATTATGATAACCCATTGGTAATACATTTCATTCATATAGTCCTTCTGAAGTACTGAATGCTGTATATTTTTTACTATCTTCTTCGAGTTTTACTTGAAAAAATCCTGATTTACAGTCAAATTTACTAAATATAGTTTTTCCTCTTATAAGATTGAATAATAAATCCATTTTAGGTATTGGATATCTATTTCTTATAGCTAATTCATTTAATTTTTGGTAATTTATAACTATTCTAGTTTTTCCTCTTTTTTCTTCACTATGTTTAGACACAATTATAGCTGGTGATGAATATTCTGATCTACTTTCTCTTATAAGATTATATTTTTTCATTTCTTCTATATGCATTATAAATTCTTTCCTATCTTCTTTTGTCCATACATAAGGTTTACAATTTATCTCTTTACTATAATCTTTTAATTCTATTTTAGCCATAGGTTTAGACTTTTCCCAATGTATCAAGGGATTTTCACTATAGTTATCTATAATTCTTTGTTCTATAGTTTTTATCTCTATGATATTCAAGGTTGCTAACATATGTTGAATTTCTACTGGATTATTATTTTGTAAGAATTGGACCTCATGTTCATTATTCTTTCTCTGAAATTTTTCATCTTTTCTTCTATATGGTCTAGTTATTCTTATACCCCAAGCTTCATGTCTACAAGGTGTTGTTAATATTAAGGCTTTACTAATCATATGTATAGGAAAATATTAATCTAAGAAATCTAATCCTAAAATTACATCACAAGAGGGTTCATTATATTGATTTAATTCTTTTATTACTAATTCATAGTTTCCTATTTGAACTTTTACATCTTTTGCTTCTAATTCTAACATATGGATTTCTTTTCCTGCACTTTCCATTCTTAGCATTTTATTTTTTCTTTTCCATAATTCTGGTGGTAATACATTATATTTTGCTACAGTTAAGTTTGCTCCAGTGTCAACCAAAGCATGATATTTTCTAGATCTATACTTTGCATATATGAATTTTATAAGTATATAGTATAATGGTCTACTCATATCCTAGATAATACTTCTAAACGTTCTTTTAATGTTTTCTTAATTTCTTTTCTATCTTGTCTTTCTCTCATTACTCTAGCATATTCTTCTTCATACAATAAATAATGATTATCATATATAAAATTTAGTCTTCTATTTTCCCATTTATAGGTTTTACTCAATCTCTTAATTATCATTCTTAAAAAACTCTTATCATTTTTTGGTATCTTAGTTATATATTCTCTTTTTTTATATGCCCAAAAGTCTCCATCTATAATTAATCTACTTTTGTTTCTTAATTCTTCATTTAACATATGAATGTCTCCCATATTAAACTCTAGATAATAAATCTAATTGTTTCTTTATAAATTTCTTTATATTTTTCCTTTCTCTTTTCCTATTTATTATCTCATTAACCATTTGTATATATGCTCTATCATTATATTGTAATTCTTCTAATACTTGTTTTATAACTATATGTTCTATTCTATTAGCTTTATCCATTTTGTTTAAAAAATATCTTAATAGTCTTTTATCATTTTTAGGTATTCTTATAATATTGTTTTCCATATCATAAAACCAATTATTTTTATCGTACAGTATTATTTGTACATTTATTAAGCTCTTGATAACAAATTTAATTGTTTCTTAAACTCATTTTCTACTTCATTTCTATGATACATTCTATTTATTTGATATTGTATTAATCTTACTCTTACTTCTCTATTATCTATATCTTGTAACGCTAAATTTAATGCTTGTTCTTCTATTTCATCCCATTGTCTTAGTTTATAAATAAAACTTCTCATTAATTCTCTTGCTACTTTGGGTATTCTTATTCCTTCATTATTCTTAAAATAATACCAATTATTGTCATCATATAATGTTATCTTTCTATCCATTTAAGACCTAGATAATACTTTTAATCTTTCCTTTAATTCTTTCTTGATATCATTTCTGTTCATCATATTGTTTACTACTGCATTATAGGCTTCTACAAAGTCTTATGGTTGATTATTATATACTATTCTTAATTGTCTTTTTTCTTTTTCATTACACTTATTTATTTGGTGAATTATATGATTCATCATTGACTTGTCAGATTTTGGTATTACTATTTTTTCATTATCTATGTAATAATAATCTTTACTATTGTCTTCTGCTAATATTATTCTTATTATTTTTGCTGTGTAATGTGTATTTATCATCATATTAATTTCTGGATTATAATTGTCTGATGGTTTATGTTAAAGATTATTCTATCTTTTTGATTTCTATAAGGTCTTACTCTTTCTAAAACGTCTTTTCCTAAGGTTACTTTATATGATCTATTCGAATCTTGTTCTACCCATAAAGTTAATTGTATTACATCTCTTTTATTAAATCTCAATATTATATTTGTTTTTATACCTTCATCTGTCTCTTCATAATCATTTTTTATATATCCTATTTCTATCTTACTTTTTTCTGTATTTTCATCCACTAATGTTATTATTTCTTGCCAAATTCCATTCTTTTTAATTTCCATTAGAATTTTATTCTGTTCATTTTCTTTAGTTATATCTAAACTTGTTATTTTTTGGTTTATTTCAACTAAATCTGTATTTATAGGGTTTAATAGGGACATTTCAGCTAATCTGCTACTACTTGCTATATCAATACTTTTTCTTGGATTCATTATATTTATATGTAAAGGTTCATTTAATGTATTTATTCTTAATGATCTATTACCTAAATTATTATTTGCAATTAACCTTTTTCCTATTTTATCATTGATACTTATAGTTTTGTCTAATTCTATTTCCAGTATTTCCGGTAAAGTTATATTTATAGGATCTGTTTTTACTTCTTTTAATATAGACATAAACTGTTTTTCTATACTTACTCTTCCTATTGATTTATTATATATTTTATGTTCATTTGTAAATACTAATCCTACCATTGCTGTTATACTTATTGTTTTAGCACCTTTTAATAATTTTATTCCTTTTAATTTATGATATACCATTATTGATTGATCTATATGTTCATCATTTCTAGATATTGCAAAATTAGTATTCAAAGTAAATTTTAATTTTTGATATATTAAATTGCCTGTTAACATTCCTAATATACTATCTTGTACACTACTTATTATTCTTCCATCTGTTATTAATAATTCTATAGGTGAATCTATTCCTTCTTTAAAATAAGCTTTTACTAATAACTGTATTCCTGCAATATAAATTTCAGTGACTTCTTCTTTAAAAGGTAGTTTAGATATTTCATTTTCTATTAATCCTTTACTTATTAATGGTATTCTTAATATTCCTTCTGTTAGAGTTGATTCTATAGGATGTTTCTTTTGTAGTATTACACATTGACTTTTAATATCTTTTTTCGATTTTATTATTTTATTAACTCTACTCATAAAATTTTTATTAACTATTTGATCTGGTTTTAAATTTAATTTCATATCTTTTATTTTTTCATATTGTTTAGCATTAAATGTTAACCTTTTTTCTACACTTCCTTCTGATGTATTTCTATATTCTTCATAAGTTTCATATTCATCTTCTTCTTTTACTTCTTCTATTTCTTTACTTTTCATCATATATAATTTAAATTCTTCTTCTGAACTATCTAAATATTCTATTTCTAATTCTGATTCTTCTTCTTCATTTTCACTTATTACTTTTATTTTATATATTTCTATCTCAGGGTTTTCTATATCACTATATATTTCTTCATCAAATTCTAAAGGTTCTAATTCATATTCTTGAGCTTGTTCTAATATATTCATAAACTTCTTATCTTTTGGTTCTTTACATTCTGTTGATATATGACCTATCTTTCCATAATTATAACATCTACATTTTCTAGGTTTTTTACTATAATCTATTTTATTTCCTTTCTTAAAATATTTTCTAAAATATTTCTTAGGTTTGTATTTTTTATAAAATTTCTGTTTTGGATATTTTTTGAATTTATACCTATATTTATTATATCTTTTCATGGGTTTCCATCTTTTATTTTTATATTTTCCCTTACTATATTTTCTTCTCATCTTTTTATTTTCATCTTTACATCCTCATCTATGTGGTCTTTCATATTCTGAACATCTTAATATTAATTTATTCTGTTTATAGTATTTTATATTCCTCCAAGCTTGTTTACATTTTTCAGATAAATAATTTCTTAACTAATCTATTCTTTTTCCTAAGGAATCTATATAAGGTATTAATTCTGGTGTTTCTTTAAATATTTTAGAATAATCATCTATTATTTCATCTCTTATTAATTTTGGTAATTTTCTATAAAAAAGTTCTAAATATTTTATTCTTTTCATTTCTGGATTTTCTTTTATTTCATAATAGTACTTTTGAAATTCACATATATAAGGATTTAAATATCTTGGTTCTAATGAACATATTTCTATTTGATATAATCTTTTTATTGCTTCATTACTCGTTATTTGTTCTTCTAATGTATTACTTCTTCCTACAAATTCTGTTCTAAGCACATATTCATATCTTTTTACTAATTTTACATAATATTCTTTTCTGCTATTATATTCTTCTTTCGCTATTTGTCTTATTTGATTTCTCCAACTTTCTTCTTGGCTTCTCCACCAATAATATACATTTCCTAAAAAGCTTGATTCTATAAGTAAATTAGTTGATTGGAAATCTAAATTATTTCTTCCTATTAATGCTATTATAGTTGCTCTTGACCATTCTTCAATTATTTTTTCAGGGTCTAATACACAATCTAAGTTTAACCATATTCCAAATACTGGTATACTTTTACTTTCATATTTCAAATCTTATATCAAATTCTTGATTTTTTGTTTTCTTATCATGTGGTAAAGCTTGTTTTCCAATTTCTTCTTCTCTTTGTTCTTTATGTTTATTATAATCATTTTCTGTTCTTATTTTAGAGGATTCTGTTTCTTCTTTTTTACTCGAATCTCCCGGTTCATTTATTTTTACTCCTGTATTTAATTCTTTATATTCTTCTATATTTCCTTTTATAATTTTTGCATTTTTGAAATCTTTTTGAATTTGTTCTAATTCTTGTTCTTGTAATCCCGTTAATTTTTCAATTTCATCATCTTCCTCATTTAAATCTTCATCATCTATTACATTCATCATTTTTATTTGTGGATTATGAATTTTAAAAATATCTATTATATCTTTAGAATATATTATTTCTGCAATTTTACTTCCTTCTTCAATCTCTTCATTTCTTTCATAATTTTCTCTTTTATTTTTTCCCTTCGTTATTTCTATTAATTGTTTTTTCTCTTCTTCTGTAATTCCTAAACTATTAAGCTTATCATGAATTGTCCATAAATTATTATTCATTATTTGTTGACCTTTCATTATTTGTTCTGTTATTAATCTTGTTTGTCTTACATTCTCATCCATATTTTATTTATAAATATTTTCTTTAGTATTATCTAATTTTTCCATCTCTTCTAAAGCTTTCATCATATTTAATTTTCGGTGTTTATGTGTTATAGGTTCTAATAAGTCTAATTCAGATTTTATTTCAGGTTCTTCTATTTCCATATCTGTTACTCCTAGTGAATTCATTATAGTTTTTACATTTGATTTTATTATTCTTAAATCTTCAGTGTTATTATCTATCTTCTTCTTCATATTATATATTCTCTCTTCTAAAGACTGGCTTAAAAATTCTAATCTTTCTTTCCTATTACTGGGTTTTTCTATTTTTACTTTTTCTTTAATATCTTCTGGGACCATTTCTAATATTTCATCTAAATTATATATTTGCATTAAATCATAAATATTAGGGTTTATATATGTTCCTAATTGTTTCATTATATACATATTATTCCAATTCATTAAATTCCAAGTATTATTTCCATTTCCTTCTGGCATAAAAGGTGTAAATATACATGTTTCTTCTTGATTTCCTATTAATGATAAATGAGAACTTATAGGTAAATTAGTTATTTCTACTTCATACATACGGGGTTCTATTTTCTTTATAATATTCATATTATATTTCTACAATTATCAACTATAAGATTGTAAACAATAAATTAAACTAATTGATCACCACAATTTATAGCAAATTTTAAAATTATTATCTCAAATAAGGTAACAAAAGTAGTATGAGAATTAATAGGGATCTAAAAGTTCCATTTTATCGAACCATAAGCTCTGATATATATATATATATATATATATCAATATTAATATTTAATAAAACAAAGTATGATTCATCCATAGTTTAAATATATTAATTATCATGGTAAGAACAAAAACTTATAATATTTTTAAGTAAGGAGTTCATTTCATTAACATAAACAATTTTTTTCAGTATATATATATATATATATATATATATTTATGTATATATGTCATTATAAAAAATAGTTTTTAAAATAAATATATTAATTATAAATTTTACCATATTTATTTTATATATATAGTTTTTCTTGAAAAGTTCTATATATCAATAAGCATTTTATGTAATTTTAAGTGTATTTAATATTTTTATAAAAAATATCCCTAGAAGTACATCAAAGTTTAACGCTTTTCTAACAGAAACAAATAACTAATATCAATAATTCATATTAAAGAATGAAAAAGTTAAAAAAGTGAAATCTTAACTAAATTATTTTTAAAAAACTTCCATTTATGCGTTAGGAAAAATTATTTAGAGTTTGTTTAGATTAGTGTTGATAAAAATAGCTTTTATTTCAATTGATTTTTGCAAAATGAAGTTTGACAAGTGTTATATATCATTTCCTTTTTCTTTTGTCTCACTTGATAAAAATAACTACATTAATTTTTTTAAGAAAAATCAATTTTTTATTATATTTTTGTATCTTTATAATCAATTGAATGATTTTTGGTTGAAAAGATCAATTTTTTTTAATATCAATCATATGATTTTTAGTTGGTATGTATCATGGTTCCTTTTTTGCTTGAATTATTATTTATGATCCTTTTAGAACAAAAAAATCCTTTGATTTAGAAAAATTATATTTTATTTGATTATATATTAATGTTGCTATATATAGAGCGATAAAGTAATATAGCAATAAAACTCTTTTAAGAATGAGAGAAGAAAAGGAAGGGCATTAAAGTTATTTTACTCACATTTTAAAATCCTAAATTGGGTTAATGACTCAATTAAGGATTTGTTGAATTTCCCAACCTAATTTAGAATTTTTCTATTTTAGGTAGTTTTATATGGTATTTTCCCTAGTTCTAAGTGCATGAATAATGTTAAATAGATTCATGAATAGTTCTAAGTGCATGAATAAATATTAAATAGATACATGAACATCATTCTAAGTACATCTATGACATTTTATTCCTTGAAGGTTATACGTACACGTCTATAAATATAAAATAGGAAAAAATGATTATGAGATCCCAATTAAAAAATAATAATATTAGAAAAGTCTCATAATTTACCAATGGTAGCCCATTAACTTATTAATGATTGCTCCTTTATTTATTATTGATAAATTATAAGATTTTTTTAATATTATTTTTTTTAATTAAAACTTTATTGTGATTTTCCCTACGAGATATCCGTGTCAGATCATGCATGACACCACAGATATTATCATTTAAAACCCCGATGTATTTGGGTCACTGTCACGTATATGTATAAAAGTATGTAATCCTTAATTTCAAAATTCGGCACAAATTCCCATAAATAATGGATTTTTTTATTATTATTAGGTACAGTGAACACATAAACATATACCCAAAATGCCAAAGTTGCAGTCATTATTGTTCATGCATGCCATGCCAATGTCTTATAAGAGCAATGCCTAACAGTGTTCAGGAGGCTCAGTTGTTACAGAATAGAGAGAGAGAGAGAGAGAGAGAGATGGAAGGTGGTGAATGGGTATGGCAATGGCAGATAATAACAAAGGAGATGGTTTTGTCGGTGGCAGCCATTGTTGTGAGCTTCATGGTGGTTATAATATGGAAGAATATGTGGTTGAAGCCTCGAAGAATTAGATTAATTCTGCAGAATCAAGGCATTGAAGGACCAAAACCTTCTTTTCTTTTGGGCAACCTCAATGAAATTAAACGCATTCAATCACAGTTCTCAAATATCTCCTCTTCTTCTCAACCTGAACAATGGTTTCACTCTCTCTTCCCTTTTCTCCAACATTGGAGAAAACAATATGGTAATTCTCTTCCCATTTCTCTCTAAAGCCTGATTGCAATTTTCCGATCTCTAGCACATGCAGATAGTATCTTTTGTCTAAGAGATACTTATTCTTTATATATATATATATATCTATATATATATGTATGTATCTATGTATGTATAGAGATGGGATAAAATTTGTTCTCATCCTGCAGTTGAGATTGGTAGTAGAGCACTTGAATTTTTTATTTATTTTGTAAGATAGTAAAACCTTTGGCTTTGAGATGTGTTTGTTTCCTCTCACTTACATTGAGGAGGAGAATTTTTCACATTAAATTGTTGCATCTATGTGTATATTGCTCATTTAATATAATTCTTATATTGATGGGAGAATTATTATAAACAGCAAAAACCTGTTATCATTTTTTACACTGGAACTTGTCATTGCGTACTCCTCAATTGTTAGGAAGATTTGAATTACTTAATCTTTAGAGCCTTATAGTAATTCTTTCTATATTGACTTCATACGATCCTTGTCATTAAGAAGTTTTAATCTTTGCATGCTATGCCTAACACTCTGAATGGCTTAGTATGTGTGAGTGAATATAACTCTATATATGATGATGAACAGGTGCAACATTCATGTACTCTACTGGACACAGACAACATCTATATGTGGGAGATCCCAAACTGCTCAAAGAGCTAAATAGGATAAGGAGCTTGGATCTTGGAAGGCCCACCTATATTTCCAAGCCTTTAAAGCCATTGTTAGGTGCTGGTATTTTCAGAGTTAATGGACCCCACTGGTCCTTCCAAAGAAACCTTATTGCCCCTCAATTTTACCTATCCAAAATCCAGGTTATTACCTATTTTCTGGTCGTCATCTGTTGTTTTATATATATTTCATCAGGTAGTGGTCTATATATATTTACAGTTGTTTGTTGTTGGTGTTGTGGAATTTGCAGAACATGGTGGATTTCATGGAGGAATCTACGAGGGAAATAATGAGGAAATGGGAAAGGATCATAGAAGAAAGTGGAGGGAAAACGGCAGAGATTGTGATTGACAATGATATGAAAGAACTCACTGCTGATATCGTTTCTAAAGCTTGTTTTGGTGGCTCTTATGCTCTGGGCAATCAGATTTTTGCTAAAATTACTGCCTTGGAAAATCTCCTCGCTAAACCCAGTGTTCTTTTCGGCTTTTTATACCTCAGGTTTCATCCTTTCTATATTTCATCAACCGATGGTCTGTATATATAAACTAACCTCGGCCTTAGCATAAGCGCTAGTTGAATTTTCTTAGAGAGATTAATGAAGCTAAATAAATTATTTAATCATGACATATATTATGTATATCATTAGATTATTATATATCGGTATATAAGTCAATCAATTTAGTTTGGAGATAAACAATAAATATAAATCTTTTAATATAATTGATTTAACTTCTTTAATCTCTTTAAAAAAGAATCAATTGACTTTTATATTAAGGATCAAATTTAGTATTTAACAATCTTGTGTTTATGTTGCTCTCAGAATTCTTCCCACCAAGGAGAACAAAGAGATATGGAGGTTGGATAAAGAGATAGAAGAGCTGATTCTGAAAGTGGTTCACCAGCATAAGTTAGAAAACCAGATGAGTAAATATCAGAATCATGAAAAGGATCTACTTCAAGTGATTCTTGAGAATACAGTTGATGATGACGATGATGATAGCAGAAGAAGTGTGTGGGGAAGAATATGGAAGAAGCTGATGTGTAAAAGTGAAACCCAGAAACTGATTGTGGATATCTGCAAAAACATATACTTTGCAGGCTCTGATACCACTGCTCTTTTACTCACTTGGATGTTTATTCAGCTCTCAGTGCACCCTCAATGGCAAGATCGTCTTCGAGCTGAGATCTTTGAAACCTTTCCTGACATATCATCTCACAATGTCCTTGACATAGACAAACTTCGCAAGATGAAACAAGTTAGCACACTATCTCATCACTTATTTATAAAAAAAGGGGGTTCAAATTCAATTTTGCTCAGAAAATTTATACGTATGATATATGGGCATCCGTCAGTTTTTGTTAAATTAATATCGCCTTGGAAATGTTACAAAAGGAACAATGTTGCCCTAATTGTTAAAAAATGAACTTTAACCATTGACATTTTTTACTATAAGGGGTGACATTGTTCATTTTATAACGCTCCCGAAGTGATATGGATCCAACAAAAACTCCCGAATACCAACAAAAGACAGTCTTTATAATATCTCCCTAAGGTGCATTATACCTTCGTTATGACCATTATGTCCAGCATTCCTGAGTAAAGACCAGACATGAGAATAAAGGTTAGTTATGGACCTAAAATAGTGGAAACTTAAACAATACAATTTTTGATGTTAGACTGGGTCAAAAGAGTAATTTTGAAACGATTTGGGTCAAAAAGGGTGATCTTGAAAATAAAATCCATTTTTTAATGCATTTTACTCACTTTTATCCTAATTAAACCCCAAATATATTGTCCAAGACATTTTTTTCCTGAATTTTTGAGAATTTTCTAAAATTTCGAGTGTGTTTCCAGATTTACCCCTCATGACCTGAAACTTTTTCAGATTACCCTTCATAGGCGTAACCCCGCAAGTAACCTTTATTCTCATGTTTAGTCTTTATTCTTTATTCAGGAAGGCCGGATGTTACGACAAAACAGTTATTGACTCAGTATTAATATGATATTTTGTTTTTCTGGTGTAGCTATCAATGGTGATTCAAGAGAGTCTGAGACTGTATGGGCCAGGAATAACAACTTCAAGGGAGGCGCTAGAAGAAGTGAAGGTAGGAGACATGGTGGTTCCCAAAGGAACCAACATTTTAGTCTTTATAACAGCGATGCACAGAGATAGAGAGATTTGGGGAGAAGATGCGGATGAGTTCAAGCCAGAGAGATTTGAAGGCGGCGTCTCAGAAGCCTGCAAGTACCCACAAGCTTACTTACCATTTGGATTTGGGACTCGAATCTGTGCTGGCCAAAACTTCGCCCTTATAGAAGCCAAGATATCTCTGGTTCTTCTTCTCGCCAATTTCTCGTTCTCGATTTCGCCTAATTATCGTCACTCTCCTTTCTATAAACTCGTCTTGTTCCCCAAATATGGAGCTCCCCTTCTGGTCACCAAGCTCTGATTAATAACCAGTATTGTGATGATTATTGCAATTTATCTCTATCTACTGTGTTTCATGTTTGTTTCTTTGTCTCTCATAATAAAATAATTACATATAGGGACATGACTTGTTTAATTCTCCTGCCTTCACCTTTATAATGTAGTTTCTGGTGTGCATAGAGTATAGACGACACGACTGCAGCAGCATTATTGAGTTATATCAGTGGCTAAAGAAATTAAATAAATTATTTAATCATAATATATAATATATGTTCTGGATTATCATTAGATTATATATTAGTTTATTATAAGTTAAGGAAATTAGTTTGTAGAAAAACTATAAATATAAATGTTTTAGTATAATTTATTTAATTTTCTTAATATCTCAAAAAAATAAACTAACCCATAGTATAAGGAACGAGTGAATATCATATAAAATCACAATGAGATTATCTACTTTACATATACGTGTGCGTATATGAGAAGTTGCATGCGTATTACTTCAGGGAAAGCATTGAGCGCAGCTTGACTCCTTGTCTGATTATGTCAGATTCTTCTTGTTTTGTTCCTTTCTTCCTTTTTTTCTCATAGGTATCTGATAGGCATTTCATATAAATTAATAAAATTAGTTATTTCTTTTGGAATAAGGCTTACATTTAAATTAATATCAACTTTTAAATTAAGTTTTACATTAAGGATAATAAAAATATATAAGTAACTCTCAATAGAAGGTTTTAGTTAGGAAAGTTTAGTTATATTTTTTATAAAAAAAAAAGTTTAGGTAAGTTGGTCCTAAAGTCTGCTGACGTTAGGTCATTACTCCCACCAATAAGATCATCATATTAATGGGATTTGAGCTTACATTCTTATGTTTACGAGTCAACCTCTTTATTAACTAGATAATCTTTGTTAATAAGTTTAGTTAATTAGTTTGGAAGTTTTATTAGTTTGATAGGAATATTAGATGAAAAACATTATTATTTCAAATAACACAAGTCATATTATAAACTATGCGCTAATCGGAAAAGAAATATGGAGGAGGTTTTATGTAATAAAATCCGAGGGACTATGTAGTCAAGTTAGACTACGTTGTGCCAGACAAATATTGTAGGGTACTGCAGATAACAAGGGAATGAGGGTTAATAATAAATACATATAATAATTAATGATATTATTTATAATAATACCGCCCAAACTTTCATCACTTGTTTGTATATTTGTACTTCCGATATTTAATATAATACATATTAATCTAATTTAATTGGATAAATAAAATTAATTAAATTAATTAATACGATATATATTTTTTAAAGTACTTTAATTATCTTCTCTAATTTCCCTAATAACCATTTATGATGAAGTGATAAAATTTCAGTTGTGCGGTGTGAAGTCTGGGCCTAAATCTGAGGCTTTTGGGCCATTTGGCCCATGCACATTTAAGATTCAAAATCCAATCATGAAATTACTTCTACTATTATCTTCTTTTTTTTTTCTCAAAATAAAACTGATATAATATATATATATATATATACAAAGCTTTAGCCAGACTTACACGGTATTTTTTTTAAAAAATTTCTTGTAATGCACAGGTTAAATATAATTTATGACCTAAAAAGCTTACATTTAAAAAAAGAAAGAGATAACTAATGAAATTAAATTCAATAGACAAGAATGTGATAAATATTTTAAAATTACATGGCTCTAATATGACACCTTGGTCTAAAGATGTTTCTGTGAATACTTTTGACATTAATAAATCCATAATACCCAATTTACCTTTTTTGTTTCAATCAAGGTATTAAAACTCGGACCGGTCATTGAACCGGTCGGGGTACTGGGTTAAGGGTCAGTGGGTCAAACCGGGACCAAACCGGAGCTAAACCGGGACCAAACCGGTGAGAAATTGAAGATTTTAGACTTATAGTATGAAATTCTAAAGGAAAAATTTTTTAAAAAAAAATTTTTTTTTTTAAAAATGAAAACCGGACCGGTCAACCGGCCGGTTCGCCGGTTACCGGGCCGGACCGGCCGGTCCGGTCCGGTTTTCATAACCCTGGTTTCAATAAAAACAAGAGTGATGATAGAGAACACATGCATCTAGGGTGTATTGATTTGAAAATTGGGAAAATGTTAATAGAAAATATATTGTTGTTTTTATAGATCAATCATTGACAAAGTTAAAATGTTTCAATAATCAAAGTGCTCGTTTGGGATAGCTTATTTTTGGGCAATTAGTGCTTATAAATCGTGATTTACAGTATACGAGGTAAGTATGTCAGAGAAGTTTTATCTCGACTTACGTAATAAGTGTTTATTCTTAAAAAATAAGCTACTCCAAACATGCACAAAATAAATTGGTTTTAAATCTTAATGGAAAGGGTTTCCACCCTTTAAACATGAGGTATTGAGCTTAAATCCATGTGAATGAAAAAAATATATTTAGGAAAACCATTTTCAATTGTGTCCAACAATGTTCTAATCAAGATAGCTGAATTCAAAAAAATATTTTTTGAATTAGTGAATTTAATTTATTACAAGCTGATTTAAAATACTCCTTCCTTTTTTGTCTTTTTTTTAGGGATTAAGGAAACTAAATAAATTATTTTAAAATATTTATATTTATCATATTTTTCTAAATTAATTTATCAAACTTATAATTCAATATATAATCTAATAATATATATTATATGTTATGATTAAATAATTTATTTAAATTTTTTAATCTTTCTAAAAAAAATCAACTACAATCTTCAATGTTATGAGACCCGGACCGGACCGGCCGGTCCGGCCCGGGACCCGGCGAACCGGCCGGGAAACCGGTCCGGTTCCCGGTCCGGTCCGGGTCACTTATAAAAAAAAAAAAAAATTTTTACTTTTTCCTTTAGAATTTCATACTATAAGTCTAAAATTTTCAATTTTTCACCGGTTTGGTCCCGGTTTAGCTCCGGTTTGGTCCCGGTTTGACCTACTGACCCTTAACCCAGTACCCCGACCGGTTCAATGCCCGATATAGGAAGGAATAATTATTAGGCTTATATCATTGAGGAAGAGATATTATTAAAAAAAAAAAAAAACAGAAAGGCAGATACAAACAAATGAGAAAGGGTTGGCTTAGCTTTGCCTCAGTGGACTGGAGGATAGGTCAACCACTGACATGATAGCGACCCACGAAAGAAACACGAAAGTCTCCGTTGCTTTGGCGCCGTTTAGCTTCTCCGTTTCATGTCCTTATATTTTATTTTTATTTTTGTGTTTATTCATTAACTGATTAAAGATCTAAATTAGATTACCCAAGAATTACAAATTTCCTGAAATTTATAATTATTCTGGTGGACTAAAATTATTAGTACAAATTTTTCATTGGTTTTTTATCAAGTTAAAAAAATATTGTTCAATTGATTAAATTTATAATTTTTCCGGTGGACTAAAATTATTATTATTACAATTTTTTCATTGGTTTGTTATCAAGTTAGAAAAATATTGTTCAATTGATTTTAAATAATTTTGACAATTGTTTCATTGAATTTATTAATGATTTTGATAGCATGTTAATAAATTCTTTGAAATTTGATGATAACTTTTTTCATTTAAAATAATTTCAATTTTCAATTGAGATTTTTTAATTTTATTTGTTAAATTGAATTGTTTTACCCCAACCAATCGGGTAATCATTTCAGTCCAAAAAAAAAAAATAAGGCAATCACGAAGTTGCGGGATTCTCGCTCCTCTTGGCGGGCCGTCTTGTAGGAAGATGCTGGGAATCTTTGGTTAATATCTTTTTATTATTTTTTTAAAAAATTAAATTAAATTATACAATATCTCTCAGAACTTTACATCATATATAAATGGCATCCTTAACTTTGAAATTTTATAATAAATCTTCCTAAATTTTCATGTTTATACATATAACCCCATTCTATTAGTTTTATTCATTATTTAGCTGCATATGTCTTAAAATTTAAGAGATTTATTGGCGTATAATTCAAATTTTGAGCCTTTAATTTAGTGTTTATGTGCATATAAAAAATAAAGTTTAAGGGTATAAAATTGATATTTTAGAATTATCTTTGTAGGTTTAAAATTGGATGGAGAATGTAAATTTTAACTCCAACGATACCAAAGATTTTAATTGTGTGTTATATATTCGATACTTTTTATTTATTTCTCTTCAAATAGTATAATTATATATACTCACTTCAATAAATATTAAAAAAATAAAATTGATTAGGCTTCCTATATGTTTGTGAGAGAGAGGGGGGGGCCATGGCCGAGTCCAATCTCAGTTAATTCTCTAGTGATTGTATAATACTGAGAGAATCTCTGAAAAGGAACTGGAAATTAAGAAATGATAGATCAATCATTTTGCAAGAAAAAAGTTAGAAATCCCTTATTACGTTTTGACATTTTTTTAATCAACTTTTAGTAAAAAAAAACTCAATTGTCATTTTTCAATTTTCAGGTTCCTTTTCAGGAATTCTCCCTATAATATATTGGACACAAAAAATATTAAAAAAGACGAGTGGAGTAAAATTACTTTTTTATCACCTTTTTTAAAATATGTTACAATAATTTGCCCAAACTGAATTATATTTAAATCATAGCAATGAAATTCAAACTAGATAGGTTGGTTGACTAAAAAATGAGCAACCAAGTCAACTATCCCGTCTAAGCGGGCAGCAAAGAGAAGAAGATGACCTAGGGTAACCTAGGGTAAACCGTTGGGTTGCGGTTGGCCCCAGTCACTTTATGTTCTTAAAAGAATTTGTTTGAAAATCACATAAAAGACATGAGCTTCGAGAAGGAAGAACTTTGCTAAGGTTAAAAAAAGAAAAAGAAATGAGAAGAACAATAAAAGGAAAATAAGGAGATATAAAATATATAAAAATATATTGATAATTAATAAAAATATGCTCCTCCTATCTTTTTTATAAGATTCAAATTTTTGAATTGATTTATTCTTTTTTATATTAATTATATATAAATATATTATTATAACATACTCTATGTGTGTTGTTGTTCAATAGGTATTTTTATGTTTTTTATTTAAATTATGCTTTTTTATAATCATCAATCTCACCTTCAACCTTCAAATTAACTTCGGTTTAACTCATTAACCTTGACATTGATTTATGTGCTCAGCCATCCGTATAATCTGTCCTTTTACTAAATTTGATTAAAGTTTAATCAAACTTTAAGTTATAAAACACGTGTGACATATCGTGCTCGTTTGGATTAGCAATTGGAATGCTTAAAAATAGTTTTTTAATCGTGATTTATGGTATACGAGGTAAGTATGTCAAAGAAGTTGTGTCTCGATTTACATGAAAAACAGCTTATAAGCAATCTGATCGTTAAAACAAACATGTTCATTCATTACATTGCAGACAAAATGATTGTTGGGGAAAAACACTTCAATACATATTTGTAATTATTGAATAAAAACAAAACATGAGTAACAAATAAACAAAACTTAGAGACTAGAGAGATATAGGGTGTGTTTAGTTTAACTTATTGGACAGAAATAAGCCCGTTTTTTGGCAATAAGCCCAAATAAAAACGAGTTGCATTTTTGCAGTGTTTAGTTTAACTTATTTTAATTGCAACACGGGTAGAATAAGCTCCTCACTACGGCTATGTTTGGAAACACGTTTTGGGGGCAAATAAGCCCGTTTTGGATGGTAAACTGACTTACTCATGAGTTGTGTTTTTTTTTTTTAATGTTTGGTTCAGCTTAAAATAATTGCATCACGGGTAGAATAAGCTACAACAAGCTCATCACTACAACTTTTTTATTAAGTCACTTATTACGTAAATCAAGATAAAACTCCTCTCACATACTTACCTCGTATACCGTGAATCACAATTTATAAGCATTTATTGCCCAAAAATAAGTTATTCCAAACGAGCACTAAATCATTCATTCAAACATAAATCACATTATTAAAAATGACTTTTCTATTAAGTCATTTTTAATAAGTCAGAATCATAATAAGTCATTTTTCCTACCGGTATCCCCCACACACACACATAGGCTATGATGTTGGGCGTTTAGGCAACAGAATTATGACCTTTTCTTAAGGAATGAGTTAAAATTTATATTAGATGAAATTTGAAGAACATAACATATATATGACATGCGCTAATTATGAGTAAAATAATGGAAAAATTTCATTAAAGGACTATAAGACCAAATTTATTTCAATCAAGAATCAAAACATTTTGAAATTTTACTGCATAACAAGAACCAAAATGAAAAAAAGTTTTGTAGGTAAAAAAAATAATACCTATTGTTTTATTTATTTTAAAAAAGGAAAGTTTGATTGTCGCTGGAACTCCAGTGACTGGTCACCGGCTACTTCCAAGTTGGAGCGCCACTACCAGCCGTCCATCAAAGCTCTAACCTTTAGAAATTAATTTGCTGTTCATAGGAAAATTCCGCTTATTCATAAATAGTTGAAGACTTATTTATGAAAAGTAGAACACTTGCAAATGCAACTTGTTCAATTTGTGCTATATATATATATAATCCACTTGTTTATGAAAACCTGAACACTTACAAATCGAACTTATTCATGATCCTATGTTTTCTTGTTAACCTATTAATTTGTATAGTTTATATGCCTATTTCATTTGTTCATAAGGAGATTAACACTTGCAAATAATCAAAACAGATTCTACAAGTCCCATTTGTAAATGTGCAATTCTTCATAAACAAGTAGATTATACATATGAACAACACAAATTAAACAAGTCACATTTGCAAGTGTTCTACTCTTCATGAACAAGTGTGCAACTCTTCAGGAATAAGTAGAATCCTCCTATAAATAATACATTAATTTTCAATTGTCAAAGCTCTAGTCAGTTGGCGCCGAGGCTTCGATAGCTAGTCGGTCGGTGACCGGTCGTCGGAGCTTCGGTGATGATAAAATATTTTTTTAAAACAATAAAGCAAGGGTTATTAATGTATTTTTATCTACAAAACTTATTTTCATTTTAGTCATTAGTCCTGCAGTGATATTTCATAATATTTTGATTCTTGACTAAAATAAATTTAGTCCTATGATCTTTTAATAAAATTCTCCCTAACATAATTAGGCCTATTGAGCTTCAGCAATAATCATACCTTCCAAATCCTCATTTCCACAAAATTCGGATTGGATCTTTAATTAATTATGAGATACTTTCATACTTAAATTCACTTATTTTAACTACTTTGTTTTAAATAAAAACCAATTTATTCATGCAAACGACAAAGTGAGATACATATAAAACCACCAACTGATTCTGAGTCATCAAGACTAATTGGGGGTTCAAAGTTAAAAAACAGAAACACACTTATAACATTTAAACACCAACACAACATCTAAAAAACAGCTAAAACAAAAAACTTTAATGAAGAGGCCTAAAAGTCTGTCAGCACTTTAAAAACCAACCAAAACTTCAGTATTATTTGAAACCACTTATTTTAACCACTTAACCTTATTTCTCATTGAAGGTATTGTATGGGCATATACTACTTCCGATCCTTAATAAAAGAGCTGGTTAAGGATTGGAGTTGGTTATAAATATAAGATCTTAATACACTTTGTCTCTCAAATTTATAATTTTTTCCCTAAAGTACAATTAATGATTACACATTAAGGAGTTTTTATTAAGGAGTAGTCACGATGAAAGCAATTCAGAATCCCCCCTCTTCTCTTCTCATCCTCTTCCGTCCTCTTCCTTTTCTTACCACTAGATCAATATTTGATTGGTTCAAATTTAGTTTTCTACATAATATTATTTTTAATTTCTTTATTGTAGTATTAAATTATTCATTTCAAAATTTAGCAATTTGTCTTTAATTAATTATTTTTTATTTTTAGTTTAACATGTTAATAATAATTTTATAAAAGATCCAATTTGAACCAAATACAAATGTTGATCTAATGGTTAGAAAAAAGAAGATGAGAGAAGAGCATGAAAAGCGAAGAGGAGATGTTCTAAACCGCGATGAAATATAATATTTTAGAAAAATCAATATATATTTATTAAAAATAAGTAATATAATTAACTTTTTTAATCTACTCTAATTTATTAACTAGCACTTATATTAAAGATCAGAGGTAATATTGTATATAGTCTCATGATGGCTTTGGTATTGTAGATGGCGGGTGACATTTCTCCATCATTCATCAAACTACGAAAAGATTTAAAAAATTGTTAAGGGTGATCTATCAACGCATGAAGTATTATTTTCATGTGTGGCCAATATAGTAATGTATTTGTGATTCATCCATTATCCTTGAGTTTTTTTATTTTCAGGTGTATCAAGCACCCTAAAAATACTGATAAAATAGTTATTGAAGCTGGATGCAACTTCATTTAATGAACTTTCTGAGCAGTTAACAAAAAAATTAACATTGTTTCTGAAAAAATTAATACTTTAAAACAAATTTGCACCATAAAATATGTTAACATAGCTGAAAAAATATTTCAGGAGGGCTACTGAATAAACCTTGGCCCAAATAAAAAAGATAAGAGTCTTGTCATCATCAAGGACCCCATGCTTCAAGATAAATCGATTCTATATATATATATATATATATATATAATATAGTTGCTCAATTATTAATTCAAGATTATGACACCTGCAATTAATTATTCAGCATTAGTTTCAAAATATTTTTTAATCTCATGGGACCATAGGTTGACCAAACATCCCCCCTCCCCACTTTCTAGTTATGACAAGTTTATCATAATATAAATCTGTCTCCTTTTGAGTTATTTTTTGTCTGTAAAAAGATTATTTTTCCCGTAATATATGTCTATATTTACAAATAAAATTACTTTTAGCTTTTTTTAAATTTTGTATTCGATGTTAATGTATGATTTACCCTTCTACTAACCATAAAATTACAATCTTATTCCAGTAGCCTTTTTTCCTTCTTCGTTTCCCTTCCTTTCTCACTTTCTCACTGTCAACTGTTCATTTTTGCACATTCACCCTGTATGAAATATTCTATTCTTTTTATTAAGTATGAAAGATTTGACTATTATCAACTTATCTAGAATAGTATTGGATATCCAAAATACATATATACAGCAATAAGTAGAAGGTTTTTTTTTAAAAAAAAAAAAAAGAGAAGATCATATCATATTTAATTTAACTAAATTCAAAAATATTATGAAATTATGAAATTTACAGTATTTCATAATTAAAGTGTGGCATGTAGAAAAAGATGTTGCTTCATTAATATATATGAACTTTCATTTATTATTGGAGCCAAAAATCAAGTTCGTATACAACAAAATCAAGCAATTCTGTGAAACTACCACGCTTCTGTTTTGAAATATATGTTTTTGTCAGTATTATTTCCTGTATATATCATAAGTTAGCAAATTAATTCAATATTTGGCCATAAAAATAAATAAATTCAATATGTCATTTAAAAAATCGTCAGATTCATGTGCATATAAAAACAAAACAAATTAAAGCATCATCTCAACCAAAAGGAATCGTTTCAGGTGACAAAAAACCACGTGTTCGTGCATGTGATGCGAGGGGTAAGTAAAACTATGCAATCTTGTGTACGTGGCATGCATTATGTAACTCGCTAACCCATTAGATAATTATAATTAAATAAATACAATGTATATATAATTAAATAAAAAATAAAAAGTTATGCCAATTTTTTTAAATGGTGATTGACAACCCCGCAATATCTCCGGGCCAAAAAAAGGAAAACCGTACAGTTTCTTTTTTTTTTTTTCCGGGGAAAAAATTGATTCATTAAACTACAAGAATTGGAATCTGAAAGCAAAGTAAGTCATACGTAGTAGACAATAAATTAGCATGCCTTTTTTTTTCGCATATTTTTTGCATATACATGTGGATATCTTTGGATCAATAAATAAAATTGAATATGTTCCCTTAAAAAATTCCTCCAATTATCGAGTTTGGATGCAAATTTAAAAAATCTATAATAAATTATTTGAAGTTTTTAAATTATTGATAATAAGGATCAAAATACTTAATTTTTTCCCATGAGCAAAATAATTAAAATTTTCCATAATAAAAAGGATGCATGTTATAAGTTTTTTTGATAATATGCCTTTTGAGATTTAGAGGGTAAAATGTCTTCACCTCTCTCAACAAATACGCTTCTCAAGATTTGAACTTGTGTTTTCTTTCTTATGAGGGTAAGACCGCTTACCACCTCAACCAAGAACTTGTTGGTGGATGCATTTTATAATTTTTTAATTCAAATTAAATTTTGTATTAGTTCCATATTTGAGATAGTTTAGATGATGATAAATCTTAAGATATTTTATATCTTACTAATTTAAATTTAAATATTTTGACAATAATCTAACAGAAATAATTTAATTAGTAATATGAGATAATTTATATGTAGATATACCTTGAATTATGATAGAGAACTTTCATGTAGTTTTCCCTGATAAATAAGACTTTTCTAAGCCATCAGTATCACGTCTCCGAATTGTACAGGTGTTCAAACTTATTGGAACGAACTGTAGGTAATAAAATTTAGGGACAACCATTTGTCAATTGGGAAAATCCCTCTAAAATATATTAGAAATAGGAAAATTCCTATTCAGTGCATTGAAATTGAAAAATCCGGATCAATTCAGTGTCAGTACAGATAAACAGTACAGGCAGCGTTAAAAGACGATTCTGCTCTTCAGCCTTCATTCTCGCCACTTCAGAAATAACAACACGCAGTTCTTAATTAACAATTCCGGATTCTTGATTAACAATCCCCCTTTCTTATTTCACAACTTCCTAATTTAAGTTTCAAGGCCAATAACAACACCTCTTTTTTTTATTAACAACATGCGCTCTTAATTAACAACTCCGAATTCTTGATTAAAAACTCCATATTCTTGATTAACAACTCGAGTTTCATCTTTTTACTTTCACAATAACAATATCGGTCTTGTTATTAACAATACAATATTCTACATTAACAACTCCCATTTTTTGTTTCACAACTTCGTAATTTAAGTTTCAGGGCCAATAACAACACATCTTTCTTTATTAACAACACCGTATTTTACATTAACAACACTAAATTTTTGAGATGCGAAGTTATTAATCAAGAATTCAGAGTTGTTAATAACAAAACTGGTGTTGTTATTGTAAAAAATAAAAAATAAAACTGGAGTTGTTAATCAAGAATACGAAGTTGTTAATTAAGAATCCGAAGTTATTAATTAAGAACAGCGTGTTGTTATTTCTGAATTTGCGAGAATGAGGGCTGAAGAGCAAAATCGTCTTTTGGCGCCGCTCACACTTTTCATTTGTACTGACACTGGACTGATCCGAATTTTTCAATTTCAATGCACTGAATAGGGATTTCCCTATTTCCAATATATTTTTGAGGAATTTTCCCTTATTAATTGCTATACTTTTTCTCCAATTTTTAATTTGATACATTTTCTCTTCAAATTATAAAATACTTTAATTTTGTTCTATTAGCACTGTTGGCCTCTCTACCCTATACATGGGCTAACTGTGTTGACAGAACACAATTACATGAGAAATGGTCTTGACATAGTAAAATTAATGATTTCATTGAGAAAAAAACACACATAAGTGTAAAATTAAAAATTGAGGGTAAGTAAAAAAATATTCACTGTGAAATTCAACTGAGATTTTTTTAATTCACAAATTACAGTTGCGTTCTGACTCCTCAAAATTTAAATGTTTTTATATGAAATCATGAGTTTGGGTTTTTGTTTTTTTTTTTTGGGACAAAATGAGTTTGGGTTTTTAAACGTAGTTAGAATCTAGGAATTTTTTTTATAAGAGAATCTTGGAAATTGTTCTTTTGATACAAAGGAAAGCAAGAGAATCTAGGAACTTAGTTTGCATAGAATTTAGTAAAATATTTCAATATTTTATACCCTATAAAATTTTATTTTAATCCCTCAATCTTATAAGTTGTGTTTTCAGTCTTTTTAACTTTGAGCCCATTCGACTCAATTGTAGATTTACTTTGTAATGCAATGTAATCTTTATTACCATGAGGATGTTTGGCATGATATTGAGAAGGTTGATAATAAACTTATTTTTTCATATCAAACTAAATAAAAATAAATATGAAATTACTAAATCACCCTCATTCAAATTCCCTCTTTCACTTTCTCTTCCCTCCTCCTTGCTCCACCTTCCGGCCTTCCCCTCATCGTCCACGGCAAAAAGGAAACTTGATGGCAAGTGATTCTTGTTCCCAGAAAGAGCCTTGCTTCAAGAAGTTGTGCCAACTCGCTACACTGATTATCAAGATTTTAATCCCATAACATCTTTCAAGACAGACTTTGATGCAGAGGGAATTTGAATAGAGAAGACAGTCTTTGACGAAGAGGGAGGAGGTTGATGATGTTGAGGGAGATGAGGAGGGAAGATGCCGTCGATGGTGGAGAAGGCGAAGAGGTTGCTGGTGGTGGAGAAGACAGAGGCGCCGACTGCGGTGCAAAGATAACAGGAAATGTTGACGGCGAATATGAGGGGAGAGGGGATGATAGTGGCGGAGATGAGGGAAGAGGCTAGCAGTACATCGGTGGCGAAGATGTAGTTGGAGACGGCTGGCTGGAGGTGGGATGATGCCGGGCATGGGTGCTTTTCCGACAAGGAGAGAGACGTCACTAAAAATAAATAAAGATGTAAAATATAAAAATACACATAAACTTATTTTAAAAGAGCACCTAGACTCATAATTTTTCTTTTTTTTGTGCAAAAGTGCTAATAAACTATTCTAAATGGGGATAAAAAGTAACTGTCATCTTTTTGGTTGAGTAGATGCCATATATTACTTTTTGAGAGCAAAAATATCTATTAACTTTTATAAAAAATACATCCAATATTTTATGCTTTTTAAATATGTATATATAACCTGCCAGCATTTTTGTCTCCTAACCCTTTAAAAAGCTCTAACTCACTCTCCCCCCCCCCCCCCCCACCTCCTTCGTGATTCCTCTCATACAAAACTCTTCCTCCTGGCTTCCTATAACAACATAGGCCAAGGCCCCCAATTGTACCACTTAGGCAATTTCTGCAATTTGATGGCAAAAGGTCCAGTGTGCACTGAGTTAGAGTAAATTGTCAGCATTTTTGTCCTTCATGTGCAGGGGTGACGTCAATCTCACAATGGATATGCTTTGACTATGGTTTTAATGTGTTTCGTTATGGTTTAGTAGCTCTATTTTCATTGCGAGTATGCTCTGTTTTCAGGTTTACTGTGTTGTATTTTTGCAATGAAAGGGCTAAGGAATGAAGATAATGGTGAAATGTTTGTGGTTACATCACCTGCTATGCAAAGGAAAAAAGGTGTTGTTAATAGATGCAACGATAGTTGTCAATATGTGTGATGAACTGGTTAATGACAACTATAGGTCATATTTAAATGTTTTTAGGCTATCTAATGAGATTTAGAAAAAATAATATGACATTCACTTTACAAAAACAAAAGAACCATACCCAAAAGATAAGGGTGAAAGGATGAGATTTGCAATGGAAATGGTTTAGATTTCTATCTAATGAGATTTACAAAAAATAGTATGACATGCACTTTACAAAAATAAAAGAACCCAAGCCACCATAATTGATCAGCTTGGATTAGGATTCTTGTAGGTTTTTATACTGTGGCCAGCCTTATTGCACCTGCCACAATGATAAACCCTTTTTTATTTTGAAACTGAGATTCAATCTTTCTTGTTTTTTTTTTTTTTTTGCCTTCTCAGGGGCCTTCTAATGATTGTGGTAGTAACAAATTTTGTGTTATCAGATGTGTCACTGTAAGGGCTTTAAGACGGGAGCAATCATGTATTACTAAGGCCACATGGGAGGTGCATAAACCTTTTCTTCGGTAGAAAGTTTGTAGCAATAATTAAAGTATGAATACACAATACGATGAACTAACTTAATTGCTGCACATGCATGTGAACAAATGTTGTTTTATCAAACGTCAGTGTGAACTTCATAACAAGTCCTTCACTCTCTTTTCCCATAATAGAGGATATCATTCTCTTAAACTCTTCATAACTCGTCCCTTCCTTAATGGTTCTTGATCTGACCATTTTCCCAACATATGTTATATCACCGTCTCCACTAACTATAAACATTCCCCCTATATGAAGAAAACATAGTAAATTCTTGCTAGACGTGCTAGCTATCATACTGTTCATATGCATAGTACGGTTGTCATTAACAATTATCGCGTACATTAACAATTATCGCTACTCCTATTAACAAGACATTCTAACTTTGTACATGAGGACTTCCAACCACACAACTTTCATACCATATTCATTAATTCTCACTTTTAATAAGTAAAAACAGCTCAAAATACCCAAAAAAATATGGCAAACATTTCAAACCCTTGTCAAACATCATTACACCACAAGTAAGATATTTAAATATGATATATAGTTGTCATAAACAAGTTCAGCATACATATTGATAACTATCGTTGCACCTATTAACAACACATTTTTTAGCCCTTCCACCCTCATCTTCATTTCTTAGCCCTTCCATCGCAGAAACACAGCACAATAAACCCAAAAACAGAGTATATTAAACCATACCCAAACACATTGAAATCACAACCAAAGTATATCCATTGCATTTATCTAGGTCTGCCTTTATAGTTTACATTTATAATGGAGGACAATACCCACAAAAAGATGACAGCTTTTTCCATTTTTTTGGCCAAAACGAAGATGAATCAAGAAAACCTAAAAATCTATTTACCTACTCAACAAAAAACATGAATCAAATGGAATAATGAAGATAAGAGAGATGTTGGCATCAATTCCATACCTTCCTCTTTAACCTTCTCTCATCATTAGACCTTCATGAATTTTTCACGCCAATGTTGCCATATGAGTGTGACAGAATATTTCATTCCCGCTCTCTATTTATGTAATGGGGGTATTTTGGACTTTTACCATTTGCAATATATTACAAAAAAGTCCCATGGAACTTCACCATAATTTTGGCATTTCTTGGGACCATTTTTCCTATTTTTCCTTTCCCGGGACCTGAATGTAATTTTTTCAAAAATATTTATAGGTGCCAGGTGCTCTTCTAAAATAAGTTTATGAGTATTTTTACACTTTAATCCAAAAATAAAAGGGGAGAGGGTATTTTTCAGGGCAAAATAGTCAATTTATAAAGAATTGTAGGCCTACAATGAATTTTCATATGGCCCCTAAAAATAAATATTACTTAAAAATGTGCAAACATCTTTACTGTTGTAAGACCTTTTTTAATTCTCCTCCCACCCTTTGCATTGCCACACATCAACCCAATTTAGATCTAATATTGTTTATAACATCTCAATGCCTCGTTCTCAATGTTGTCTATTCCGTTACCATTCACAATTTTAAAATGTATTGAGAGGGAAGATATTCACACCTCTATAAACCATTTTTGTTCCCTTCTCCAATGAGACCTGATAGGATCAGGAGAAATGGTACATGCGGATGGAATGTTCAGGGGGTTTGTGTGTGTGTGTGTGTTTTTTCATAAGGTGTTTTATGTCGGGAAGTCTTTATCATATAATGTAGGGTTAAGGGACCCTTTCTTCTTTCAATCATTTATACATCCACTTGGATGAAATTTCCAAGGTCGGACGATTGAGGAAGCCAAAAAAGTTGACACTTAAATTTTAAACAATGACGTGTTTTCAAAAAGCACCATGATTGTTATAAAAAATCTTCCATCAAGTAAAAGAAAGATATTTTATAAAATTAAGAAAAAAATTAAAACATTTTATAAAATTTTATCGTTAATTATTTAATATTAATTTTTCCATGTTCACGCTTATGAAAATGAAAAGTGGACCGGTAGATATGATACATGTGGACGGAATGTTGAGGTGGTTTACTCTCCTTTTTTTTTTTGGGTGCTAAAGGTTGTTTACTTTATCTGATGCCCCTCATGTTGTTAATATAAGTAATATTTATCTAATTTGATTAGTTTGAAGAAGTTTGTTAAATTAGTTAATATGATATGTATTTTTTAAAACATTCTAGTCATCTTTCTTAATCCCTTATTTCCTCTACTCCTTGATTATGGTTGAGGAATTATTAATAAGGGTAAATTAAAAAAAGATTGATAAATTTAAAAACTATATCTTATATTTGTAGTTAAGATCAACTCCTTAAATATATCTTATATTAATGACAGGAGACTTATATTAATGACAGGAGAAGTAACTCACCCTACTATTTAGTTGGTTGGTAGTTGGTACCAAAAAAATCAATAAATTAGTAGGTTTATATTTATTGTTTTTTTGGAATAAATTTGACCCTATTGAAATAAATAATACTACTGTTTCCTTTTCTTTAGAGAACATTAGGGGAAGGGCTAAAGAAAAATAATATTTATTATAAAATATCTTAAAAATATAATTATTTAATTGGATCAAATTTCAAAATATTAATTTAGTTTCTAAATTAATTTCAAAATATTAATTTAAAGGATCAAATTTCAAAATATTAATTTAGAAACCTTAGTCAAACTTCTTATAGTCTATTCTTCAATTTCCCCCTCATTCTATGTTAAAAATAATTTGCATTTCATTTTCTACCAAAACTAAAAGCGCCAAAAACCAAAGTACTAAGAATTAATTTTGTCCCTTCGGAGACATATGGTAAAATTAATTTTAAAATAGGATGTGGAAGAAATTAATGGGGAGAGCAAGTTTTTTTTTTTTTTTGAACATGAAGAGCACTGGAAGTTTGATTAAGTGTGTGTTTGGATTAGCTTTTGATAATAGCTTTTATGATTTACGAAGTAAGTATGTGAGAGAAGTTTTACTTTGGGTTATGCAAACCTAGGTTTGAAACCTAAATTTAGAAAGTTCCCAAACACTCACTAAGAGAAATTTAGTATTTTTAAATTAATATTTTAAAATTTAGTCCATATAAATAATTGCATTTTCTAATCCTTTGCAATAAATATCAGTTTTCCTTGGTCATTGTCCCTAATTTGGCTTTTCTTTTCTTTCTTTTTTTTTTGGGATGAGATATAGTATTTATTTTATTTTGCTTCAAAACTTAAAAGAATGGCCCTATCATTAACTTGGTGGGGTCTACTCAATTAATTAAATAATGACTTAATTACCAACCAAATGACGTTAAGATGATGGAATCAACGGAAGTATTACTGTATTAGACAGTTTTCGTTTTGGAACCTAAAAGCATCTTCTACAGACAGTCTCTACATGCATCTTGCTTCATCCTTAATTATTTTTCTTATTTTCTTTTTTTAATATTCGTAAACGAAATTTTCATGATAAGTGGATAACGACGAAAAAATATTGTAAAAATATGATAATATTTTCATCCAATTCTTAATATAAAATGCTAGTAGTGTAAAATATTATCAGTCTGTCCGCAATCAGTTTATTTGATGTGATTGAATCCGATTCGGATCTAGAGCATCCAAACCCGATAATTAAGATTCCGCGCTTCGTCTTCTCCTTCTCGCCTTAATTCACCATAACGTGGTGGGGTGATCGCTTAATTTGTTTGACTGTGAGATTTGTACTATATGCCTCCGGTTGACGTGAAAGCCCTACGGTACTTCCTAACTGCTGGTCTGCTCTGCTCGTCTCTTTCCAAGAACTCTCAGTTTGATTTTTGATTCTGATTTAGTTTCGTTCTCTTACTTTTTCATCGGTTTAGAGTTTAATTATATGATTAATTGTTGTAATTAGCTGCACCTGTCATTCTCATCTGAATCTAACTTTCTCGCTGCAAATTTGTTCGTGACGTTGTTTCATTCATCTTCTTAAGCTTGTTGTCTGCACGGGACGCTTGTGAATTACGCACTTAATTACTTCTTTTTATTATGCGCTTCCCACTTTCATGAGCTGAATTTTCCCCAAACTTCGTCGGTGTTCTCTATCAGGCTTTTCTTGGAATCGCCGTGACTTAGCTTTTCCACTCTTTTGCCGACCGACATGGATACGGTGCGAAGCCTTTTCTCCGCCGCCGTCGATAGTGGGGCAGGAGGAGAGTCCCTTCTGGGCTCTATCAAAATCGCGGTGTTGCCTATAGCTAAAGTATTTACTATGTGTTTTCTGGGTTTCCTCATGGCTTCCAAGTTTTTTAACATTTTGCCAGCTAACGGAAGAAAGCTTCTGAATGGGGTAAGCACTTCTTTTTCTCCATTCTTTTGGTAATTGTAAGTAATTCCTTCAATTTTTCTGTGGTTGCTGATCGTTTCTGGGACCGTCTCTTGCAGTTGGTTTTTTCTCTATTGCTACCCTGCTTGATATTTTCTGAACTTGGGCAAGCCGTCACCTTAGAGAAAATGCTTCAATGGTAATTCCTTTACTCGAGTCTTTCCTCCTTTTCTTGATTGCTTTCTTAATATTATCATCTGATATCGGGTTTGTGATTCGTGGTTGCACCTCTCAACACACAGGTGTCACCTTTAAGAATCGAACTCGATACATAGACCAACTCTGTGTTGGTTCCTTTCCTTGATTGCTATCTATACCAATTTGTGAAATTTACATTCCTTGGTTGCTCAGATGGTTTGTGTCATTTTTTCAGGTGGTTCATTCCTGCGAACGTGGTTCTGGGTTCCATATCAGGCTCACTGATTGGTCTAATTGTGGCCTTAATTGTCCGTCCTCCATACCCTTTCTTCAAATTCACGATCGTACAAATCGGAATTGGTAAGCCCTCTTAGTAGCGGCCTTAATTTACAGTTATGCTTATATACTTGATAGTCCTAAATATGCCAGCTACATCTGCAACTTTCTTGTACTCTTAAATTGCCATCCTTTGATGTTGTGCATATTAGAGTCAAGAACATGTGGATCTCAAATCCAAAACCTACAAGTTCTTTCTCCTTTCCTTGAGTATACATTCCACTAGCATCCATTGCCCCCTCCCATGTAACTGAACTTTTTGGACACCTCCATCTTATGAAAAGCAAAAAGTTCAGGAAAAGAGTAAGTTGTCATGAACTTTGTGTTGATTTTTCACAGATCATGTCATTGTGAAATTCTGAAACAGGGAACATTGGGAATGTGCCGCTCGTCCTACTTTCTGCTTTATGCAGAGACCAATCCAATCCTTTTGGGGAGACACAGAAATGTAGCACAGATGGGACTGCCTATATATCATTTGGCCAGTGGGTAGGTTTTAAGTGTCTGTCTGACACTATTTTCTCTTGTCTTAGTGCTTTTACTTGCCAATATTTCTATTGAAAAGTGATTTGAAAAGAATAAAATAAGCTCTCTCTATGGTGCAAGCAAGTTTATATGTTTATACTATTTCATAAACCATACTTCCAGTAAAACAAAATTATGCTAGTCAACAGGAATTATTGAATTATTCATTTTGATTTGTATTAGGTTGGTGCTATCATCCTATACACGTATGTATTTAATATGTTGGCACCTCCTCCTGAGGGCATCTTTGACATCAACAATGAAAGTCTTCCCCTAAAGAGTGCTTCAAAGAGTGATGGCTCACCTGAACAAGTTCCCTTGCTCACTGAGAAAGAGGCTGCCTCAACAGATCCAAATGTTTCTAAAACACCGAAGGTGAGAATCGCTTGATACACAGATATTCATATTAATTTCTTGCATTTAACCTATTCTGCGTTTATATAATTTGATAAAAGTAGGGGAAGGGGAAAAGGAAGAATATTTTCAATGGTCTCCAGGAAACAATTAATGTGAAAAGTTAGTTGTTGTAGTTGATTGTCCAGGTTAGACCAATAATATAAAGTGATTTGATTGCAAATGTCATCCAGTGAGAAAGTTGAAACTTGCATAGATGTTTGCACAGCCTGTGGTTATGCAAGGTGTGGTTTAGAAAGAAAATCAATAGAAGATAATTTAGTGGCACAAAAGATAATAACAATGTTGGTGTAGTTGAAATGAAGGTAGAGGAAATTGGTGGTGTTGTTGGAGGAGGTTTAGCTAGTGGCGAAAGATGACAATGATTGAGCACGCTATTATCCGGTGAATCATGCATTACTTGGGAGTCACCATTGAGAGCCATCAATGCAACAGAGTTGATCTCAACTATAGCCCTATGTAGTATGTGTTTGGGTGAGCCTCAAACCACAGTTTCAAAAGCCCTTTTCCACAAATCAAGACAAAACTTCTTTCACATACTTACCTCGTAAATCGTCAAAGTTATTTTCCAAAAGCTAATCCAAACATACACGTAGTCTCGGGTTGAACCATAACAATATTCATGAGAGGCCTCTGCAACAATGAACAGCATGCCAATACAGTCTCATAATTTGAACTTTGTGCTTTCATAACACAAGGTGAAGGACGGACTTTGGCACTGTGAGAGAAAATTTTGTGATGTCCAAAAATTTGCTGTCCTCTTCCACCAATTCCGTTGCTACCTTCAGTCGAACCACTGCATGTCTTTCATATTTTCATTGCTAGGGATCATATAAAGTGGGGTTAAGGGACCCTTCCTTCTTTGAATCACTCATGTATCCACCGTTACTGAACACAAAGTATCTAAGATGATTTGTTGTCCAAGTCTATGAGCCCATCATCAAAGACTTTTGGATTCTGAATTTGTCTTCGTCTTTCAATTTTATTATTAATTGCTTACATATGGTATCATTTTATTTAATACATTCCCATGGATAGGATATTTTTAGTAACACCTTGTTGTTGATGCAGATTAAACGCTTCTTTGCATTCCTGTATGAGAAGTTGAAGCTTAAGCAAATTCTTCAGCCTCCCATCATCGCTTCAGTAAGCTTCACATACTGAACTGCCTTCACCCCCTATTCTTTTTCTGTTTTGCTTGTGTGGTTGGAAATACAGTATGTACTTGTCTTGGTAGGCTAATCCAATTTGCCTTGGTTGTCATTTTTCAAATATCTGCTAGAAACTTGAGTAGCAAAACTTTGTGCAGTGACAATTAGCCTGACCTGTGGGAAATAGGCATACTGTTACGGTTCCTTTTTAAAGCTAATACAATCTGGTCAAGTAGAAAGTTTAAAGCATCTGGAGTGTTTGTGAGAACTTCTTAATAGACCTACATATGCTCACCTTCTGTTCTGCATTCTACATCTCTATATCGAACTAGTATTGCTTCATCTTTCTATATGTAAAAGGCTGTAAACTTAAGTCTGCCATGTTCTAGAACTAATCTACTAAAATTATATATGTTGCAGATTCTAGCCATGGTACTTGGCGCAGTCCCATTCTTAAAGCGATTGATCCTAACACCTGATGCTCCTCTGTTCTTCTTCACTGACAGTTGCAAGATTCTGGGGTATGCCTATTTAATGTGTGATTAAGTGAAAACTCTGAACATTCCATTGTTGGAGCTAGGAAATTTTTTTTTTTTAAACATAAATATATTATATTGCATAAAGAACAACTTATTCACCTGAAAATATTGTTCCATTCATCTTGACATTTTTTAATGAATCTAGATGCTTGTAGCTAAAGTTATGCTATTTGAACTATTATTGGTGACATTGTCTAATAGTTCCGTTTATTATCAGGGAGGCCATGATTCCTTGCATCCTGTTGGCATTAGGAGGCAACCTTGTCGATGGTAAACTCATATTTCCAGTCTCGTTTTTTATAATATATCTGCACTATTGTTTCTCAAGTCAAAACTTTTTGACTGACGATCTTAATGATCGTTGATTGTACGCGCTATGTAAATTTGTAGGACCCGGAAGTTCAAAACTTGGTTTTCGGACAACTGCTGCTATTGTATTTGCGCGGTTAGTTCTGGTACCTCCCGCTGGGATTGGCATTGTCATGTTGGCTGACAAGCTTGGTTTCCTGCCTCCTGGTGATAAGATGTTTCGATTTGTCCTTCTCCTGCAGCATTCCATGCCCACTTCTGTTCTTGCCGGTAATCCTTAGCTCTCGCTGTTAAGACTTTTTCGAAACACGCTTTTGGGGTTCAAATATCCAAATGTGTGATATCCATCAGACACATCACTTGTATAAAAACAAGTTCTTGGCTTGGAGATTGTTTCTGCTTGGACCTCTTAGTGGCTGAATGTTGGGGTTCTTTTTTTATTTTTTTCCATGTCTGAATCCCTGACTTTGTTTACAGGTGCTGTTGCTAATTTAAGAGGTTGTGGAAGGGAAGCAGCTGCTATTCTCTTTTGGGTTCACATTTTTGCTGTCATCTCAATGGGGCTATGGATTATTTTGTTTCTAAATATTCTTTTCTGAGGCGGCATTAGTGAACTCACTTGATTTCAAAATTGTTTTGGGTATATAATCTCAATGATTTTGTCCTTCGTTTAACGGGGGATTCATGATGGCTCCTCCTGATTCATGTGAAATAATGAAGCACAAATATTCTTCAGGAGAGCCTGCAAATTGTTATTCAAACACTCCCTCCCCAGAAAAAAAAAAATGGAAGAAAGGCATGTGTTAGTTATTCCAGACTCCATTTAGTTTACAAGTTGGACTGTTTTAAATTTATGTGAATAGAAACTGAGGAATATATTTCTTTCCTAGATCTTATCCAGGAAAATAGAAATATAATTATTACTTTTATTATTAATTTACTGTGAATTAATGACAACTTTTTACACTTGATTAGAAGTATTCTTGCGCGACTTAAAAAATTAATAGGATTGTAGTTTTCTTTAATTTTTTGAATTCTTATGGGTGAATTACTTAGTGATAAACATTGACAATAATTCCAGAAATAATAATCTCATGCTAAAATAAATGATGTCTTATAGTCTATCAACAAAGGGAAATAAACACACTAGTAAATATCGATGAATGAATCGATGTGTTTTATACATTACATTTTGTTTTGGTTGAACACAATTTTGTTCCAAATGACTTAACTTGGATTGTACGTTCTACCTCTGAGGCCGAATATATTCAATTTTTAATATCAATCGATAGTTAAAATTTACATGTAGAATAATTAGAACATAAATTTTCGGGAAAATTGTAAAAAAAAAAATACCTCACTGGCAAGTTAATTGGTAAATGGGACCCCGGTTTGCTGACGATCTTCCGGGTGTGGACAAGATTTTCTCCTGTGTGCAATATTCTTCTTTATACGTGTGTAAAACATCTCCGCCTGTGTGCACAGATCTTCCCCCATGTGCACAATATCTTCTCTCCGTGTGCACACGATCTTCTCAGGTCTTATTTGGCAATTAACTTGTCAATAAAATATTTTTTTCATAATTCTCCCTTAATTTTATTAATTTCAGGTAATTAAAAATATATTTGATTAGTCCAACCCAAGTACAATAAAATCACAGTCGCAGTTCCTTAAGCCGATTAGCGACTTTCAATAAGATCAATATTACAATATTTTAGTATAAAAGAGGATCTCCAACAAAAACAAGTACAAAAGAGGATCTAGTTCTCTTTATTTGATTTCTTATTGATTCTGTCATTAATAGCCGTTTGGCCAGATTTCATGGGAGATGATTAAATGTAATCTTGATATAACAGATTAATTATAGTGTTAGGTTGTGCTTATACAATGTAAAGAGGATTACACTAATAGGACTGATGAATAAGGATGCAGACACTCTATAATCAATTGAAAAAAAACACTATTGCCATTAAAATTTTTTAAATTAACCATAGTGCTCACTCATCAAAGCTGTTAAATATTAAATAATTATCATTATTAAATATTAAAAAATTAATTATTAATATAGAAATTTAAAAATATTCCCCATTAAAAATTTAAAAACTTATATTTCACTTTAAAAATATTAAAATATCCCATTAAATAATATTCTCATCATTAAATATTAAAAAATACCATGAACTCAACTTACGTTGCATAATATTTCTATCATTAAATATTTAAAAATTACTATGAATCCAACATGTTCACTACATAAAATGAAAAACAATTATTATGAACCCAACATGTAGATTTTACATATATGTGTGGACAAGGATAATTTTTTCTCTTGTTATATTATTCTCAAGTTTGATGTAATTCAACTAAACAATTTTTATACATATGCATCATATTTTCTTAATAACATATGTAATTATTATTACATTTCATTACATTATCTACAATTCCGTGAACCAAATGAGCCATAATAATATTTATGCTGTCAATGGCTACTTGTCTACCAAAAACCCTCCTTGCTATGCTTGGATGAGGTCTAAGGTCCAAACCTTGACATATTTGTGTGCAATAGGAGCTAACTGTGGGGTTTGTTTTAACACTAAATATAATAATATCAATCTAGTTTGCCTTCCAAGTTTTCCCTATTTATTGAAGTAGTATATATCAAAGAGGGGCTTTCATTGATGGAGGTAATTATCAAAGGCCTTGTTTTAGGAAAATCAATACATATATATTATAAATAATTAACTTAACTAATATTCTTAATACAAATTGCTCCTCTAGTTCTTAATATAAGACATATTTATCTAATTTAATTAGATTAAGGGAGTTGGTTAAGTTAGTCATTATGACATATACTTTCTAAAAAATCCTAGTCATATTCCTTAATTCCCTTCTTCCCCTTTTTCCTTGATTATTGTTAAAGGAGCATTAATAGAGGTAAATTAGGAAAAAAATTGACAAATTTGAAAATTATATCTTATATCTAGGATCAAGATCAACTCTTCAAATATATATTATATTAAGGATTAGAAGAGTAGTTATCTAATTTTCATATTTAGAAGAGAGTGTGTGTGTGTAAGAAAATCTAGTAAGTAGTAACTGATACTTTGACTGGAGGCCAAATGCTCCAATTATATAAACTTGATATATTGAATCTGAAATATTTTATTGACGTCGAGACAATTTCAAATTTTTAATGTGGTCTCCTCTCTTGATCAAAGTTATTTATATCAATATTTATAAAAATGCTATCGGTCATAGTTTTTAAATCGTCTCCGCTTATGGAGGTCTAGATATAACAGTTTTAAAGGCCTTTTTTCTAGTAATGTAAATATACCAATAAGCAAACAAACAAATAACAAGATCTACATTTTATTTAAACCGGTTATTAAAAGTGATGAAAATGTTAGTATAGTGCCATGATAGTCCTGTTATTGTGCCGTGGCACCTGAGAGAAAGTGACGAATATATCGGCAACTTAACGACATTTTCAATTTTGCTCCATGAAAAACTGTTTATCATCACATTTGCACCAATCAAATGTTTATTCTGTTAGATGTTCAAAGTGTAAAACATTATTACTATTTTTGCACATTTACCCTAAAAAAATGATAATGTCCTCCCTATATGGATACCCTCTATTTATATATAATGGGCTTACTTTATGTGCACTTGCTTTATATGTATTCTTTGATGAAATTAGAGAAGAAATGTGTTTTTTAACCAATATGGGTCTAGTATAATGGAATGAGTCAATCCCTCATAAAGTAGTAAATTACTATTTGAATCTCCACTAAAATATATGCTAATATTTAGTACCCGACAGTGTTTGAATAGAATTATCTCTAATAGAATGATACATATGCCAAAAAGAGGGAGAAGAAAAGTTTTATTAATATACATGCATGAGATCCATTACTCCCAAAACTCAATTGCAAATCTTGAGATTTGGATTGTGTAGGCGATTGCATATAATGTACCCCATCCCATGCTTAATATAATATAAGATATATTTATCTAATTTGATTATATTATGGAAGTTAGTTAAATTAGTTAATATGACACATGTTTTTTTTTTAAAAAAAATCTCATATATCTTCCTTAATTCCCTCATTCCCTCATTTTCTTGATTATTATTGAGGGAGCATCGATAGAGATAAATTAGAAAAAAAAATTGATAAATATGAAAACTATGTTTTATATATTTAGAACTAAGATCAACTCCATAAATATATATTATATTAAAGACCAGAGAGAGAATTATTCAAAGTTTCAAACTATACAAGGGTATCAATTTGAAGAACTTTTACAACATTATTCATAATCACAAGTTTGTATGAAGTGTCTGCGAGACCTTTTCTTTTCCAAAAAAGCCATGCTTGATGCTTAATTAATTATCTCTCAGGTCAAAGCCTCACTCATAAGGAAAATCATTGTCAAGTCAGATATATTATACTAGAATTTGTCCATATATAATGCTAGGCCTGACATTGACATATATTATGCTAGGGTTTGCATGCAAAATATTTGTCAAATGCTACCTCGGCCATTATAGTCACCAATTTTAATATTCTTTCGGTACTTAATATAAGATATATTTTAAGAGTTAATGTTAGTATTAAATTTAAGACAATGTTTCCCAACAATGATCAAAGAAGAAAAAGAACGAGAGAATTGAGAAAAATGATTAAGATATTTTAAAAAATACATACATCTTATATTAACTAATTTAACTAACTTTATTAATTTAATCAAATTAGATAAATATATTTTATATTATAAATCAGAGCGAGTACATACCAACATAGAGAATTTAGGAAAAAACATATTAAAAAATAAATTGAAGTCCTGCGTTTAGTATCAAAATAAGTGCGCGAGCACAAACACTAATTCTCACGTTCAGTATCTATGTAATTTCTTGAGAGTTATCCCAAAGTAACGAGAAATTTACACTCTTACGTAAACTTTTGTACGTATGATAGGTTTGGCAAAAAAAAATTGTTCGTATGATAGGACTTGGAGCTGGACGCTAACCCGGGAACGCTCCACCCACCTGTTACGTAGGGGACGTATGTGCCTCTCTCTTTCTATTTTTTTTATCTATTATTTATTATAATTATTGTTTGCTTTTATTCTTATGGGGCCCACAGCGGCTCTCCGACATTCTTTGGCCCTACGTGTGCTTTTCTGTTGTTTGTTACAACTTTGGATTTGGATTATTCCCATTAGAGTTCGTTTACAGTTGAATCGATCCCTCCCGTTTCTACTTCCTTCCGTTGTCGCCGTCGTCCTTCGTCCGTCGTTGGAGGTGGCTGTCTCCGCCATACAATTCCGCGCACAATACAATAATGGCTTACCGGAGGAGGCAGGGAATCTCCAGATCTTCCACCTTCACAGAAGAGTTTCATCCTTCTCCAGATGATCCCGTCCTTAATTCTTCTCCTACCTTGAATCCTTCTTATTCTTTTTCTCCTTCTTCCTCTCTCGCCGCTCAGGCCATCAAAGCCTCCGCCAATCGTCGCGATTCCACTCCTTCCTTCGCTTACAACGATTCCGCTTTTGCCTCTGATCATATCAGATCCAAGGTTTTTTCCTATGCATTTCATTACATTTCCACCCTTCTTTTTTTGTTCATGATCGGATTAGGTTTTTCTCAATTCCTTATTTTTCGTTTTCCTTTTGCCGACTCCTCTGCGGAAATGTAGGGCTTTGATTTAAATGAGGATGCCTCAGTCAGGGATGACTCCAAGTCAGGATTCTGGGGAACTCTGGCGCAGAAAGCCAAATCCATTCTTGATGAAGATAATTTTAACTCGCAAAATGAAATGCGCGACAGACTTAGATCGCAGTCATTTCTTTCCTCGAATGGTGGCCAGGTGATTGATTGATTGATTGATTTTGCCTTGTTCTTTTTCTACTATAATGTGGATTCTCTCTGGTTCCTCTTCTTTCACATGCATTCTGTTATATACATTTATAAATTATACATAATATATATATATATATAAATGGTGATCCCTCCTAAATTACTAAGAATATCGTGATGCTTTTTCAAATGGAGCAGAGAAATCGGATTACTCGTTTAATGCAGGGCACATAACTCAATCTTATATTTTTATTTGAACCTTGTTTAGTGCTTACTCAATTGGACTGAATTTTTGTGTTTCTTTGGCATGGCTTCCCCCTTTCGTTAACAGTTCAACTTCAAACAATCACATCAATCACCCGAGGGTCTTCTGAAAATGGATAATCCTAGACTAAGGAAGGGCTTGGATGCTATTACCTCTTCCCTCAATCAGCTAGGAGACACCTTTGAGAAGGCTTTTGAGGTACATCTTCTATTATTCCGTTAAATTTGAGGTTCTGCTGCTTCAAAATTGTATTATCAGCTCGAGTGATAGCTGCAATTTTCTTTTTATTAGTTGGTACTTAATTGCTCACGCATATGAGAGTTGTGTTCTATATATATATATATTTCTCAGGAAGGTCGGACGATTGTGGAAACCAAAACTGCAGATCTGAGGACTCAAATAAGGCGAAAAGGAAGCAGTCCTGGACACCCAAATCAAGCTTCTGGAGTGATTAGCAGTGCATTTAAGCAACCACCCCAAGCAGAGAATCTAACAGATCATGAAACACAACTCAAGGCATCCCGCGACGTAAGGTGGCAACCATGTAATTGTGGTTAATGCATTGACATATGACTGCAGTTGCTAATATAAATAAATTTGAAGCTACCCACAAAGTTTAGTTTAATGTCGTGTGGTTATCTTATATTTTTAGTCCATACCCCACACCACATTGGCATCAGGCTTTAGCCTACTGCGTCCCAGGCAAGATTAAGCTGCTTATATGATATCATACTCATTGTGAGGACATTCTCGCTATTGCTTCACATGTGGGAAAATTATTTTTGCCTTATGTTGATCATGATTCAGTATTTTAAATTATCGGGTTGTCTGGGTTTCCAATGCTTGTTTATCATATTAGAATCAGTTGTTTAAGTTTCACATGAGTTGACTGGCATAAATTTCCCTTTGCTTCGGCCACAGGTGGCAATGGCAACAGCTGCCAAAGCAAAATTACTTCTTCGCGAGCTAAAAACTGTTAAAGCGGATTTAGCATTTGCCAAAGCTCGCTGTGCTCAACTAGAAGAAGAAAATAAGTTACTCCGGGACCGGGAAGGTCGTGAGAAGGGACATGACCGTGCAGATGATGAGCTGGTATTATTTTTTTGGTTCATTTACCTTATTCCTATGTTGTTCATGTTAAATTTCTCTTTTATGCCCTTGAAACTGTCTAGCTACCTGCAACTATATGAACCTTGCATTGCTTATATTAAAGTTTATTGGAAGGAAGATCTCTGTGTGCAGAGTGAAACAAGCTTAAAGTAACTCTTAGATAATTGTGTTCAACAGATACGGGAACAACTTGAGACACTTCTTGCTGAAAAGGCTCGTTTGGCTAATGAGAATGAGACATATGCCCGAGAGAACAGATTCCTGAGGGAAATAGTGGAATACCACCAACTGACAATGCAAGATGTTGTGTATGTAGATGAAGGCATGGAAGAAGTGACTGAAGTTTACCCGATCAATGGCGACGGAATCCCTCGAGTGTTGTCCCTCTCCTCACTCTCTTCATTGGCTGAGGAAGAAAGTGAACTGGCCACAAAGGAAGTAGTACCAGTGCATCCAGAGAAAATGAATACCAGTACGTCAGGGGCTGACTCTGAGGCTCCTCCAAAGCATCTCAGTATCTGAAGTAAGATGAACCACTTAAATGATGATTCCCTTTATAGCTTTTAGATGCGGTTTGGTTATGGAAGATATGCGTGGGAAGATTTTCACTTGTAGCCAGTGATGGAGGGTGTTTCGGGTGAGTGCTTGAGAATATACGTATTTGTTATTCTTTTTTTGTATGTATCTTTTTTTCCATCAGGGTTGGGTTGATTTTGTCAATATGTACTTTTTTTTGCCCTAATCTTGTCTGTTCAGCTGATTTGACTCACACAAAGTTTTTTGGAATTTGATCCATCGTGTAAGATATACTTCACTAAAAGAGTGTGAAGTTGAAGCTAGTTTTTGGTCTTTCCAATTCTTTGTTGCATTTTCGTTTAATATTGGCCTCCCTCTGGGACAGCCAACATAAAATGTTTTCCAGCCCCAAGCTGACTCATTTAGGCAAGTGGCTACGTACAAAGCCATTTTTTTGCCGCTGGACATTATTACCTCCTTTTTTTTTTTTTTAATATAAGGTCCAGTTTGTTTTATTTTTAAGAGATTAAAGAAGCTAAATAAAATATGAAAAAAAGACATAAATACCATCTAAATTAGGAAAACCCCAAAAAATTTGATAAAACTTGGAAAGAACACAGGTCATAAGAGAGGAATTTGGAATTTTGAAATGTTGTCATTTTACCAAAATGCTTCTATTTTTTTTTTTTTTTGAAGGAAAGAACCAACGTCGGTGCCAGAGCTTAGGGGTGGAAACAGGTCAGGCTTTTGCCTTAACAGGCCTGACCTATTAAGACACAAACTGTCCTGAGCCTAGCCTGTGGCCTGTTAAAGGCCAATTTTTTGGCCTGGGCCTGACCTGTTCATAGGCTTGGCCTAGTCTGAAGTCTGTTAAAGAGGCCTGAATTTTTAAAATTTTTTAAACAAACCGACAGGCCTACAGGCCACACTGCAAAACAGGCTAACAGGCCACAAGCCGAAAGCAGGCCTCCTTAAACAGGCCGAAAACAGGCTAAAACTTACAGGTTCAGGCGAAATTATCTTTTAACCCTTATCTGATTTTTTTTTTTAAAAAAAATATTTTTACAGGCTTAGGCCGGCCTGACAGGTCTTGGCCTAGCCTATTAAGCAAAACAGACTTTTGTTTTGGCCTTGGCCTGGCCTTTTAGCCTGACAGCCCAGGCTATAGGCCCCTGACAAGCTGCATAATCTATTTCCACCCCTACCAGAGCTCCGTCAGCCGATCCCACCCCGCAAGAGCTCTGGCGTTGTCAGCTAACCCCACCCCCGAAGTTCCGGTGACAACTTGAGTAATAAGATTAATTACTTTGGCATAGAGATTAGCTACTTGAGTTCTCTAAGCCTTATCAGGCATCGTTCACAACTTGAATAAAGAGAATGACAACTTGCGCTCCCTAAGTTGCTAAGGGCTATACTCAAGTTGTCATTGCTTTTATTTCAGTTGTCAACAATGGTTGATAAGGCTTAGGGAATTCAAGTAGTCAATCTCTATACTCAAGTAGTTAATCTCATTACTCAAGTTGTCACTAGAGCTTTGACCACAAACATTATTGACAACTTGAATACAGACAATTAACAACTTGAATATAAAGATTGACAACTTGAGCTCCCCAAATTATCTATCTCTAAACACAAATTATTAATTATTATACTTAAATTATCATTGTCTGTATTTAACTTGTCATTAAGATTAAAAAAAAAAAAAAAGAGCTCATTTTCTCCATTTACGTCCTCCCTCACCTCCCTTCTTCAACCCTTTTCTTCTTCCCCTCTGTACCCAAGAGCTAAGAATCAGAGCCCAAACGATCTCACCTCCCTTCTTCTTCTTCACCTCCACACCCAAGAGCCAAGAATCATAGCTCAGAAAATCTCACCTCCCTTCTTCAACCTCCTTCTTCTCCTCCTCCATACCCAAGAGCCAAGAATCAGAGAAAAAAACAAGAAAAAGATGCCGACTTGAAGATGTGGATCTTGTAGGTCTGAATGCTTTTCTTGTTCCTCTTCTTCTTCTTGTCTCCAGCAGCTGCCCCACCCTCCTTCGGGAGTTTCTTTCCAGCCTTAGCCTTCTTCTCTGCCGGAGGATCTTTCTCAGCCTTTGGGAGCATCTTTGGTTCGAAACCCACGCCTTGGCTCCGCCGCTGCCTCCTCCTTCCCCCCGCTAACCGTGGCCGTCGACGAAATAGTTGGGAAACACATACCCACCGATCATTGTCATTGTTCGTGGCCATCGGCCAGTACTGAAGCTGCCTCTATCTAGAACTTCACCACCATGAGCAGAGAATTCGGTGGTGGTGAGAGAGCGGAGGAGGAGGCGATGGAGAGTGGGAGTGGGATAGACGAAGAAAGAGAGGAGTGAGAGGAGGAAGACAACAACTGAATTAGAGAGGAGAAGGCATTTAAGTATTTTCCCTCAAAACATCAATATCCTATATTCCTCCCAAACGCTTCTTTGTCTTATCAGTCTCACCGGGTATTGGAAATTTAGATGTATTTAAGTATCTTTTTATCGATAAAGTGTAATAAGTTATTTATTTATATTGTTTTTCTCTAAAATAAATATTAAATTATCTAACCTATAAATTAATATATAATCTAATAATACACAACATATATTATAATTAAATAATTTATTTAACTTTCTTAATCTCTACAAAAAAAGTCAATCAAGTCTTATACTTAGGACTAGAAGAAGTATATGAAATGGGACAATAATATTTTTGTTTAGAATAGCGATTGGAACTTTCAAAAATAATGTTTCAATCGTGATTTACGGTATACAAGATAAATATATAAGAAAAGTTTTATCTCAATTTATGTGAATTAACACTTTTAGGGATCCAAGCAAACACAATGTGTAAGAGAGAGCAAAAGTACAAGTGCTCAACGTTAATATATTTTTTGGTGCGTTTCATATCACCAACACAGTATAAGAATGTGTTTGGAATAGGCAAATAGCAATTGTAAAAGTGTCTTTTTTATAATATGACTTTTACAATCTTATTTTTGATAAAAGTCATGTTGTGTTATGTGATTTATATTTGGATTGACGGTTGTATAAGTAACTTTTCTAAAACTGAAAGTTGTTTGGATTAATGATAGCATAAATGCTTTTATGATAATGATAAGAGAAAAATTAAATTTAAAATTATAAAAAAATTAAAAATGCCAAATTGGGAAATTTGCAATAAAGAATTATATAATTTGATGAAATAATATTACATGACTAATTGAATCACATATCCTATATAATATAGTCTCTTAATGAATCACAAATATAATTCATTTGGATAGAAGATCACCGAACATAATTTATCACCGAAGAAGACTCTTCATATCACTTATCACTAGAGATTCTGCCAAGGGATTCAACACCATCAATAGAGGTGAGAGAGTCCGTTAGGAAGGATTGAGACATTAATGTTGACGTTCTTGGTTTTTTTTTCTTTTTTTCTTTTTTTTACGCAAATTTGCAAAATATCTCGTGAGATCAATATCTCATTTGAAGAAAAAATTAAAATCCAGATCGCCATAGAAAGAACCGACTTTCGGTGCGGTGAGTGTCTCTGGTAGGGGAAAGGACAAATAAAAATATAAGAGAAGAACGAGAGGGGAAGGAAGGAAGGAAGCGAAAAAGAGATCTCACTCTCGCATCTCTCTCAGGTCCTTCTTGTTCGGCTTCCTTCATCTCTTCCAATCAATCATGGCCGCACTGCTTCTGGCTCTCTCCCACTCCGAGGTAACCGCCTCTCTCTTCTCTCTATCTCTCTCTCTCTCTCTGAAACTCCTTTCTCTAATTCTTGTTTTTAATTTTTTGGCTATTTTCTTCGTTGAATCATACTCTTATTATGTGCTCACACTTGAAAGCAGTAAGCATAACGACGTACTACAAGAACAAGGACATCGAAATGAACTCACCGCCGATGTGGACAGTGGTCCAACCACCGTTCACGGTGGCGCAATGGCAGGAGCTTGAACTCCAAGCTCTCATCTTCAAGTACCTCAAGGCCGGACTAGTGACAAAGATCGCTGGAGGGGAGAGAGAGAGTAGAATTGTTGGTGGGACAGCATTGCATTTAACGGTAATAATTTCAGACAAGTCAATTGCAAAAAGCAACAAATTGTAGCTTATGGTAAAAGCCACTTAACAACCTACAAGCCCTTAAACTTGATCGCAGAACCAAACACAAAAAATATTCATTTTGCCAATCGGGCTTATGAGCCCCAATCGCAGCACCAAACAGACACCTAGGAGAGCAAAAGCACAGGTGTTCAAAAGGCGCAATTTCTGAGTTTTTTTTTTTTTTTTTGGCCTTGAATTTGTGTCAAGAAATATGTTATATTAACCACGCAATACAATTGGGAGACGAAAAAGCTGACTCTCATTCCCCACGAATGTGTACATTTTGATTAATTGTTGAATCAGCTCCCTCTAAGCTTACACTTACAGCGCCTGTTTAGATACACACTTCAACATATTACTAATACATCATATGAACAGAGATCACCAGTTTTTAACTCCTTTTGGTAATTGGTGCAATGATATTCTTTTTTTCGTGGATGGATCAGGGCTGAGTGTTACCCTTGCTGATGTAGATAGATCAGAACACTACTATCAGCCTAGAATAACTCGCAACCTTTTGTGTATTATATGAACTTAGAATAACTGGAAAAACAAACTAGTAGAGCCATCCCCAAATGATTTAAGATCTGCAGGTTTCACCAAAGCCCTGCACAAGGGGCAGGTCCTTTCCCTCTCAAACCTGGCAACATAAGATAACCAGGAGGAGTCAGCACGAAACATGTAGCAGCAAGCGGCAATTAGGAAGTTAAAACCACATTTGAACTTGATTAACAGTGTGAACAGGTCTTTCCTTGAGAAGGAAAAAATTTTCTCAACTACAAGACTGTTAAATTCAATTAAGCATCCATGTAATATCAATTTTTATGAGAAAAACCAGCTGGAAGGTCAATCGAAATCCAGGACAATGCAAGTGTACCACAAGAACAATATCACAAGCCAGCAATGTCATCTATAAGTAGACAGGAGGAGCAGATTAAACTAAAGCAAAAAGTAATTACACAGAACATGGGGTAGAATAATAGCAATAGACAAGGAAAACAGAAAAGAAAGCATCACCATTCTGATACACATTCTTCGCAGAAGATGTGATTACAAGAAAGTAAGATCGGGGTATGCATCTTTTCCTGGCAAATAGCACAAAGATCACCGACGGCATTCACCTGTAAGCATCGGATAGAGAACTTAATGCATGTACAATTAGGTGAACCAAGAGATCATTCATCAGAGTGAGAACCTTGATGATAGAGAAAGCATACAACAACAAACGACGAGCCTTATCCAACTATTTTGATGATAGAGATAGTATAATGCAGAATAAAACAATTCTTTCAATTTCATATCATTTGGGGTAGAGAAACCAGATCAACATATTTTTGAGATATTCGCAAATTCAGTGGACTACCTGTTCTGATGTTGCATAAGCCCCATAGTGCACTTCTTTACGTGACAATGCCTTCAGAGAAGCAAAAAACGATTGCACCTGACAACCGGCACATACATAAGGAAAAGAACAATGCGGGAGTATTGGGGCAAAATACCAAGAGAAATGCAATGCACAGATAGTTATATAAATTACCCAAAAAAAGTGCTTCATTTAATCTCATTTATTGGATAAAAGGAGATTAAATTACAAAAAGAGAAGAATAAAGAGGCGACCAATAAGGGCAAACTAATAGACAACATTATTTCTCATTAGTTCAAGACTTTCTCACATAAAACAAGTAATTTAACAGAGAAAAATACCCCAAAGCACACTCATACCTCTTGTTTATTTGGAAAAGCCATCTATTAAGAACAAAATTACTTCTTCAGTTTAAAAAGGAAAACAACTTTAAAAATGATAAAAAGGAAGGGGGAATGATTCAATGGATCAAAAAAGCCAACTTTAAATACTCAAGGAGAGAATTAAGTAGGCTGTGTGAATCCAATAAGTTACTTTTCACAAGCACAAAAAAATAAAAATGTGAATCTACAACACATTTTAAAGGACTAAAGTACCTTTTCGATGACTGATGTCAGCTTGAATGTTAGATATAATCCTGTCATCAATGAAGAAAAGAAACTTCCGTATTCTTTGTTCAAGAAGAACCGATACCATACTGGAGTTGGCAACAATGCACGGTAAAGGAGGAGTAGGTACTCAACTAGAGTCAGCATTTGGCCCTGTTGAATAGACAAATATTAGTCATAATTTGATAACATGTAAAATGTAATACAGATTCTGATTTCTTAATGAAAACTCCTGAAATATACGAGATATTGGGCATGTGTTGGTTATAAAGTTAAAAACTCGGAAAGAATCCATTTTTAGAAGTTTCAGTCACCTACCTTACTTGCAGTGAATTATAAAATGCTCAATTCAACTGGCTCTAGTACTTCATATTTTATTACCTCACCTGCTTACGATAATTTCGGCCTCTGCCATTCTTGTAATACATCAACAAAATACACTTTACTACCATTCCTGCCTGGCGGACCAAAGCATCTGAAGTTTGAAAGACAGTAGCAAGACAATTAGAAGAAACAAGCCTCTAAAATAAAATTTCAAGAATAGAATAATCCACAACTAGTTAGAATTCACACAGCCAAGAATAGTTCCAGGTCACCCGGTACATGTGCATTGTATCTCATTTTTTGTAAAAGAATAATTGTGTTGTGAATGTTTTGAAAAAAATTATATAGAAGTGCGTGGAAAAGGAGCAACAGTCATGACTAATTATGCATGAACATGGAGTGCAAGCTATTCTGAATGATGCCTTTGCCATTACTAACGTAGACTATTCTTCCCCCGGACTCAACACCAGGAAAAAATTCAAAAAATCACCAAAAGCTAGTTGCAGATATTAATAATAAAATCAGCAAGGCAGCCTTTAAGAATAATACTTTTAAAAAATCCTTACATAAATCTGCGGAAAGTCCATTTCAATTCAAAAACAAAAGCATCATATCACAAGCATTTGACAGAAGAAAATGTAAAAGCACAATGCTACACCAGGACACTTTGCCAGAAAAGTTTTTGGGAAGAAACACACCATTTACTGTGATGATGAAAATAACATGCCAGAACGGAGGAATGACTTTGGGAGGAAGCATGGCCAATGGGTATAGCATGTCGTTATTCTGACACCACCAATATACACCAACCACGTGCAACGTAAATGCAACAGAAATGGTAATTAATACAGGAATTTTTCTCTCTCCCTGCAGCAGCCAATAACAGGAATACTTAATAAACAGGACAAACTTCAATTGACAACAAAGAAATGTTCTACAGGCCACTGAGGAAAAAAAATTGCAAATGCTTGGACTACCAAACCTTCAAAGCTGTCTGCTTCCGCAAAATGTCATTTGACTTGAAAAGGACTGCCGTGACCCAAATTGTAACAAAAAAACCTGCAACATGTGAACACAAAATGAGACAGAATGAACTATCTACAGTTCAACACAATATAAATTGCACATATCTTTTTATCTGCCAGGGTATGATAACTCGTGAACAAAATGAATAAATATTCTCAATCACTTTCCAATAGTTTGATTTGACAGAAGCAATATGCATAGAGGGAACTTTAAGGTACAGTTACAAAGAAAAATTCAGCACAGTAGGTGGCAGGACCAAGTGCCTCAGATAAAAACTAAGCTTCAAAGCTGATTGAACTTGCCTACCACACTTGAAAACCCTAATGGCTTTATTTATTTCTATGTTTCATGGAAAGAGGCAGTACGAACCTAATTAGAACCTCCTTCAAAGCACCCATCCTCACTTTGTGACAGGATGTAGCCCCTGATTTTAGGCTTTTCAATTTACAATGCAATTATCAGAGATGAATACTCTGAACTTTCAATTCAATGACCCAGCACAACAAAATAACACGCCAAAAAAAGCACTAACAATAATCTGACAGAACCAGGAATCATCTTCGTTCATTTCTCTCACCATCTAAAATTATTTGTTCATAGGATATGGGGGTCAATGAACGACTTGATCCTTAACAGCCCTCACTTCCATCACACTTCATCGCATGGAAATATTAAAATAATTAGTCCATAAAAAAAAAACCATATAATACCCCCATCACCAGCTAAAAGTGCCCCTAGCACGGAGTGTTAATTACAGAAAATGGTTCCTTTTCCATTGTCATTGTCATTCGTTGGAGTTTCAATATGGCAGAGTCTATAGAAATAAAAGTTAGCAACTTCCTACATGAAGCAAGGGCCCATGATAGTATAATAAAGTTGAGATTTCAAAATGTACCTTGCAAATGCTGCCGAATGAAGACGACCAGCAACAGTAAGGAAAAAGGTAGGACCTGCTCAATCCAGCGAGCAGCCTGTTGAATATCATACCTCTGGGATGAAGAATCCCTAGCGTTAGCACCAACTCCATCACCTGCCTCAGCATCAGAATTTGCATTCACAGATTGGGAAACACCCTCTTCTACAACATGCTCAGCCCTAGAACGTTCCTGATTGGCAGAGGCAGGAGGAAGAGTCGCAGAGGGCGGCATCCCAGCCAAGGGTTGCGCCGGTATCGATACTTCATTCTGGGACAGAACTTCCCTCACTTCGCCTTCCCTGTCAAGCCGTTGTTCCCCGGCCCCAATAATACTAATCGACACCTCCCCATCGTTAGGAATGACCGATGACTCGTCAAGGCGATTCCGAAGAGCATCACGGAATCCAGAAGACAGTCGATTGTTGTTGATTAAGGGCTCAGTCTCGTGTTGATTAGACCTGCTTCGAATAACCCCTAAATGCTCTAACAACAACGATAAGGGCGCCTGAATAATATTAGAAGCAGATGGGATACCGTATCGATTCGAGCTGGAAGTCACCGGAGGAGTGACGGGGTCAGGGGACGCTTCCATACGCGTGATTGCCCTAACCCTAATCATGAAACGGAGGGATTCGAAGCAAGAATGACAGACATCAAAGGGGGTGTCGAGAAAAAAACAACACAAAGGATTGGGGGAGGGCGAAAATGAAAATGAGGGGTGGCCTCGAGTGGAATCAAAGGATACGTATCGTTGAGGGAAGCACAAGTGTAGTAAGAGGAAAGGATTGAGATTGAGGCGCTGGCTGAAGAAGGAGAATTGTGGATCGGGGTAGACGAAAGTGAACTGAAATGGGTATATTGAGAATTTGAGGTTGTAGGGATTGTGAATTGTGAATTGGGAATTTGGTGTGGTTGGAGAATAGCACGAGACTGAGCCAATTGATCCGACTTAATTGGGCTTTTTGGTAAACACCATTTTCAGCATTCTAATTAATTACAGGCGTTTACTATGATGGGCTCATACCGTATGACATTAAAAAAAAAGAAAATTTTGATGAGCATTTTTGTCCAAAGAGTATTTCTACAAAATCAACGACTACTTATTATTATTATTATTATTACCATTTAATTCGATTCCATGAAACATCAAAGGTTGACTCAGATGTTGGGTTGATTAAAGAATATTACATTTTCTAATTTTTTTTATTTAGTCAAGGGTATCCCCTTCAATGTTTAAAGAGTAAAAGATTTTCTTCTCTCCTAATAAGACAGTTTCTCAAATTTATTAATATTTTTTCAATTTACCCTTATTCACAGCCCTCAACTATAATTAAATAAGAGAGAGGTGAATGGAATTAAGAAAGATGATCAGAGTGTTTTAGAAGAAAAAAAATGTCATATTAACTAACTTAATTGACTTCATTAATCTAATCAAATTAAGTAAATATGTATTATATTAAGGATGAAGAGTAATTTCAATTTGATTCATACTGCTACCTAAATAAACGAGAAGTAAAACTTTTTAAAATGATTTTTTTTTATTCACAAAAAATTTCCCCACCTGATTTTGTTTTTATTTACAACCTCTTTTAACCATCCATTGATTAATCCATGTTCAAGTCACATCATGAATCAAATAGGAAGAATATCTCCCAACATGATTTGTTTGCATTTATTTGACTAAAATCCATATATTGTTTGAGAACTGAGAAGTATGTTGTCCCTTGGACTTTAATTCGATGGAAAATGGCTATCATAAATTTATCAGTTTAACTTCTCAAAACAAATATTTCCATTATTCTTTTTTATGAATATTTATATTATTCTAACATCTTGTGAATAAAATTATAGTTTATATAATACACTCAAATAAATTTGTACTAGATTTTTGCCATAAATGGCGGAGAAAAAATATTGTCTTGAATTTTTTATATGATATTTTATTAGACGAAGTCATTCTACAATCACTAATTATTTCATAATATATATGATTTTTTTTTTAAATCATATTACATGCAAGCAAATCAAATCAATCAAATTATTGGTATGAAAAGTTAGTCGGTGATGGATATGAATTAGTATACGTTAAATGGCCAAGTGCCAACAATAGAGAAGGGCAAGGTAGCATCAATGAAAAGGTATTGGGTTTTGTGTTTAAGTTTGAATTGAATATCACTTCAAAAACAAATAATCATTGTATTAATTCTTAATCCTAATACATTAGTCAGATTAATAAATCGATTAACCTGTATCTTGATTGATTTGGTCAAAAAGTTTTAGACGGATTGACAAGATTATATTTTCTTTATGCCCTTTCTGAGCTTGATATCATTTTAAGAAATAAAAGCACGTCATCAAGGAACGAAAAATCGGACCGGGCAATGAACAAATTACAGCATAAGTTTAAGGGTTAATGGGTCAACCGGGGTCTAACCGGTAGTTGAATCGGTCATATTAAAATATTATAATTTATTAGTGGCAATATATATTAATATATTTTTAAACTTCTATAGATAAAAATGAAGATTTTTAGAAAAAAAAATACTTAAAATCTATTAGTATGAGTTATAATGCCTATACTTATGTAATGATATCTCCTTTTCTATAATTATTATATCTTTTTAAATAAATTTTTTCATTATCTTCTTCATTTTTTTTAGATTTGTTCTTTCTTTACCTATTTTTCTCTTCATTTGGGTTTTCAACTTCCAATTTTCCTCTAAAAAAAGCAAAAAAAAAAGTTATAAAAAAAATGAAACCGGTCCAACCGGTTGAACTACCTGTTTTAACCGGTTCAACCGGTTTCAGACCGGTTCGAATAGTTTCCTGGTTCAACCATCAAACTAGACCGGACCACTGGCCAGTTCAACCAGTCGAACCAGCCGGTCCGGTTTTTTGTACCGTGGATGTCACATTTGTTAGATTATATGTGATTAATATATGAATATTTCATTTAATTGTGGAATAATGCCTTTTTTTTTAATATGAAATGCCTTTTTATTTTAATAATGCGGTTTTGAAACTTACATATGAATATTTTTATATTTGAATTAAATCTGATTCGGGATGATATTGTTGGCTCTCAAAACATTAAGGGCCCGTTTGGTACACTGGAATTGGCCTCATGGAAATGGAATTGGAGGCCAATTCCATGCTTTTGTCATGTTTGGTACAAATCTAGGAACATGGAAATGATTTCCATGTGGAGGCTAATTCCATCAAGATTGATGGAAATGATTTCCATGCCAAAAGCTAGGATTTGTCAATTCCACCTAGAAAAATTATTTTTGCCAAAACTCCATGCTTTCATTTTTTCGTGGTAATAGGATTTTGTGCAAGATTCTGTTATTTTTTAATTTAAGGGGATATTTTGGTATTTTCATACAAAAATTATATCTCATTTCCATGACATACCAAACACACTTTTAAACCTCATTTCCATATCCATATCCATTTCCATTTCTATATCCATATCCATCTCCATTTCCATCAAAATCAATTCTGCGTACCAAACGGGCCCTAAGTCTTGCTAACTCCCTATTTAATGTATACTCTGCCTCAAAAGTATAAAGCTTACCAAATAATAAAGGTTGAATAAAATTGTCCTTATTATATTCATATAAAAAATTTAATAATGTGACTTATAACTAAAAAATAAAACCTTCTTTCTCTAACTTATATATACAACCACATGGGTAGTGATCCATTAAAAGTGGAAAAGTAATTCAATTTATGACACATTAAATAAATTAGCTGTCACTTTTTTATCCGTGTGAATTAATTGAAATGCAGCAACAAGTGATTGCATTACTGCATTAGAATTAAAATGAGTGGAGTTATAAAATAAACAAATAAATAAATAAAATGAAAGGAAAGTGGGGCACAACAAAGGAACTTGTTAATGAGTTTGGGTTAAAAATCAAAGGTTAATATATATTTCCTCTGGTCATATTTATAAGTAACTTTCTCTCTCATAAGGTTTGTCCCTTTTATAAGCAACTTTCACTTTTTTTCTGAAAATGTAAGTTTCTTTTTCCTATTTTACCCTTATTAAATACACATTCTCTCTCATATCTTATGCTCATTATCTCTCATACATTTTATCTATTTTCTCTCCTATACTCTTTTCATAAATAAGGGCATATATGGAAAAAAAATATGGCATTTTTGACACACTTACTACTCTTAACTATAAATTCATTTTACGCAATCAAAAAAATAGTTACTTATAAATAAGACCGGAGGGAGTATATATATTGTTTTCATTGGAGCTCCAATAGTCGGCATCCGATGGGCTGGGCGTCGGCATCGGGTGGGGGTAATATGTTTTTTGAAAAAAAATATTTGTAAGGGTAAATTGATCATTTCTTTTTAGTTTTATAAAAGACAAATTGAACCTAATACTTCTTTAAAATTATTAATATACGAAACACTTTTTTGTTTTTAGCAATTTTAAAGCTCTTTATTAAAAATTTTCCAAGGAAATAACTCAAATAAGTGGGACTCTGCACTTGCCGCCATACCAACAAAGCTGCCTTTATTTATGGCACAACTACACCAGTTGCTCTTCTTACTTTAATTTTGTTAAAAGCAATTCAATAATAACTCCATTATTAAAACCAATTCAAATTAGATTGAAAATAAGCCTCTCTTTCATTGATTTTTTTTTGGACAGAAGTGCCTCTCTTTTATTGATTAAATCAGCAATCTCTCACGCTAATTTATCTATGTTTTTTAGACGTTAAATTGCATTTTTCTCATAGTGAGGGGTTAGCTTAGATATCTGAAACTCATGAAAAACATAATTTTATAAAAAAAATTTATAACATTACTCCCTCCCATCTTTATTATACAGCACCCTCTAAAAGACGTTATTGGTTGTTCTCATACAACAGTTGCTAGATTTAAGAAGTAGTGTTGAATATTTTTTAATGGATGCTCGTACTTCATTAAAGCAGTGAGAAACATAAGAAATTAATATGACATTGAAATTTAGTATAATCATATAAGCATAATATTAGAATCATTTGAATTTCATGATAATTTTAATATTTTTAACTGTTTTTATTAGGGGTGTTCTTAAGACGGAACAGGATTTGGAAACTCCGTTCACAGTCTTATCCTTGGGAAGGGCTCTAATCCCGGTCTCGGCTCGAGATGGGAAAATCCCAAACTTTTGACTTTTTATTTTAAAAAAATTTATTGTATTGACTTTTGGCTCAATTTGGATTTGAATTTGGCCCAATTTCCTGTATTTTTTGTTACAATGGTTAAGATAGAAATATTATTGTACCAATTACTCCAATACAAATATTTAAAATAAATTAAAATTACAAATTCATTGAAATTTCCAAACTCCAACATCACTGTCATTGCTCTTGATAAAAGAAGTAACTTCATGAACTTTAATTCAATGATAATAAAAATAATACTAGTAATAATATGTCCTACAAAAAGCATTTTTCTAACCCTAACACCATTTAGGTTTCACCATAATACATTGTTTGCTTTTAGGATTTAAGGGTAATTTTTCAATATATATATATATATATATATATTTTCAAGATGGGAAGAGATCAGGAAATCCCATCCCGAGCCAAATATTTCCCAATCACAAATTTTCCCATCCCAATTTGTCTGGGATTGGGACAAAATCCCTTAAACAACCCTAGGTTTTATTGGTATACACGTATAAATTAGAAATGACTTATATTCAGAATGAAAGAAAATGATACTGTTATTAGATGAGCTTCATGTTGATTTTATGAACCATTTAATTTTTATCACATGTCATGATGGCCTCACATTATCTGGTGCATTAAGTCTAAAAACATATGAGGATGTGAGTGTTGCTTAATTTTTAAAGCTACTGGTCTCAATTTAAGGAAATGATAATAAATACATATAAAGATTGAAGGGTTCGTGTACCTAAAAATTTAAAATTGTGTCTGCTTTATTTTTGACAAGAGACATATTTAGGATCACTGTAGGGCCTATCTTTTCTGTGTTAGCCCTTAGGACACCCCACCATATATTGTTGCCCTTTCTCTATTTAATTAATTTCCCAAACCTAATTAAGCATTAAATTCAATTTTGAAACTTCAACTTATAGTGGGCTCATATATTAATTAATGATAGTACTAGTACTGAAATGTTTATCAGGATAATATTCAAAATTTTAAAGTATTAAAACTTAGAAGTGAATTCAATTGAGGTATTCATATACAAGTGCGTGTGGCAAGTTCTATAGGACACAAAAAAAAAAAAAAAAAGTATCACATTATTCATAAATTTTAAACTATGTGATTTTCTTTTATAAATTTCACATTAATGATAATGTCGATTACCCAACTAGCATATGTAGTGCTTGTTTGGAATAGTTTAATTTTGGGTAATAAATGCTTATAAATCATGATTCACGGTGTACGAGATAAATATGTGAGATGAATTTTATCTCAGCTTGCGTAATAAGTATTTATATTCAAAAAATAAGTGTTCCCAAATATACACATAGTCATGTGTATGAAGCAAAATTTAACGTCAAAATAAACAGGTTAGGTGTAAATATGAATACTAAAATGTCTTTTGATGGGCCACAGGGTTTATATTTCCAATAAAAATTATGAATTAAATAAATTAAATTTCTTACAATAATATCAACTTATACAGTAGCCACGTGTTTACGTTATATTATGGGAAAATTATATCTTCCATTTTATTATAATTTGTAACAAATAACATTTTCTTATAAAGAGTGTGTGTATTTTAGCAATGACAGTACTATACTGGAATTATTATATCAATAAATTATTCTATCAAAAAAAATTCTGAAGTTGTCCCTAACAATTTCTGCAGTGATTTCGACCCAAAAAAAAAAAAACAATTTCTGCCGTGATGAGGGTGGGAGAGACGGGGAAGGGACGCTCCTGACGGTTTACTTTTCCCTGGTCCATAGGCATGGTCAATAGTCAACAGTCAACTTTCTATTTGGGCAACTTTTTTAGAAAAAGGAGAGAAAAAAAAAAAGCACGAGAGTTGGATTATGGTTTTTTTTTTAATATGCCTCCGAATTCAAAAAATATTAAACTGATAAGAACATATATTACACTTAATCTTAGCCAGAAGGCCGAAAAAGGCAGTTTTAAGAAATGTCAAGAGTCCTTATATTGTCGGTATGATTTAAACTTATATATGAGTTTTAAATCAAATCCTTACTAACTAGATTAATTTTTAGGGTTAAGGTGCAAAAATACACATGAGTTTTTCCCAAAAGTGCGTCTAACATCAAATGCTTTTTTTAGGGACAAAAGTCACTATGTGGTTACAAAAATGGGGCAAAAGTCACATATCACGTTAAAGAGAGGATGCTGACCGTGGAATTGGATTTTTTTGACTAAATGAAATGACGTGTACCTTGACTAGATAAAGGCAATGTCATATTCTCTTTTACTCAGCTGTAGATATGAAATTAGCGTCCCTTCCGTCTTCTTCTTTGCCTCTTCTCCTCTAACCACCCTCTTCTTTCTCTATGACTCTCTAATGGCAATTTCTTCTGCAACTGCTTCTGCTTCCTCCAAGCTCATATTCCTTCATCCCTCTCCCTCTCCCTCTCCTTTCTCCTCTTCTTCCTCTTCTCTCTTTCTCTAAAGCCCCACAAACTCAAATCTGCCACAGCCCATCTCTCCTTTGCTTCTTTGAATTATCTCAGCTTTTTGATTTTGCCGTCAATCGGAGTAATATGGCAGTAGAAGCTTTGTTCTGAAAGAAAAAGAAAGAGCGCACGCACAATGTCGGAGTCGCCGCCGTCATCCATGACTCATCAAGTCTTGGAGATCAACTTGATCTCCGCACAAGATCTCAAACCGCCTACGTCACCTCGATGAAGGCTTCAAACCTATGCCGTGACCTAGGTCGACTCTTTCACCAAGCTCCGAACCCTTGTTGATCAAATCGACAATGAGAACTCTACCTGGAATTTCAGCGATAGGGTACAGGGACCTGAAGCCGTGGATCGAGTTCGCAAAGTGGTCGGACCTCAACTTTCAAAAAGAATTGAATTTGTCAAGGTAATGAGCCGAATTCTTCTTCGGTTTCGCAATGAATTAGTTTTTTCAGTGATTTGATACTCTTGCTCTGGTTTGGTTTCAGGGAAATCTCAGAAATAAAGACGACTTGAAGAATCTGTTCTCTAAAATAAAGTAGGTCGATGAACTGATTCGAATTTTCGCTTGCGTCTCTTAATTCGAAGTTTTATAGTAATTCCTTCATGAAGCTTAATGTCTCGTTCTATTCCTATTTCCTAGTGCTCTGTTTTTTATTTTTCCTTGTAAATCCAAGAAAAAAGTATAGTTCCTGAGAAATGTGTTTCGTTAATTGGGAAAAGACGATGGGATAGATTCGATGCTGTGATTCACTTCGCTAGTTTGAAAGTTGTCGGCGAAAGTGTTGCTAATCCACGCTGATACTTTGACGTTAATTTGATTAGCACCATCAATATCTAAAATGTTGATGACTTGTTTGATCTTGGAAACAGTCAAGTCGGTGAGTTGGGAACAGTAAAGATGGTGGCGATTTTGGTTCTGCGATTGAGAGGAATTGAGAAGACGAATGAGATGTCTGGCGGGAGTAGCTTCCTGATAGCCATTTGTTCTTCAGGTTTTCCAGATCTACAGCCATGTCATCACAATTATTCCACAAACGGCAATTTCACAGGCAACGTACCCTCTTTAATGGAATATGTGACTTTTGCCCCACTTTTATAATCACATAGTGACTTTTGCCCCACTTTTATAATCACATAGTGACTTTTGTCCCTAAAAAAAGCATTTGATGTTAGACGCACTTTTGAGAAAAACTCATGTGTATTTTTACACATTAACCCTAATTTTTATTGGCACATACGTAGACAAATTAAACACAAGCTAACATATTGAGTTTAGAGAAAAACATTAAGTTAATATTTTTTCCTAAAACATACTCTGAAATCGATATTTTAAAATATTCCTTTTAATACAATCAAAAGTGTGGGATTATTTTTTATTTTAGAAAAATATGTTGTTTTTTCAAAAACCCACAAATGGAAGAATAAGTTTTGAATAAGTGATATCATGATGATGATTGGAAGAGTATGGAAGCTAGGATTGCAAATTTGCCATATGGCTTTAACCAAAAAATATTGCCAGAAAGCGTTCATAAAAATTTATTTTTAGCCCAGTAGTCCCTCTTATCACTAATTCATAATCTAATAGTATTATTTGTCCAAAGCATTATTTTTTAATATCTTTTGTTTGAATATTTTATTGATAAGTAGTTAAACAGTTTTTTTCCACTTAATAAATTTTTTTAAAGGTCATTTTTCAAATTTTACAACAACAACAACAAGCATTTACTCTCAAAGCGTTGCCCGAGATAAATATAATTCATTGGCGATAGAATTAGAAGAATATTTTGTAACACTCGCCTACCTAAAGAAAAAGCACATAAAGAAAGTAAAGTAGTCAAAGATATAAATAAATTACATCTCTTATTTATAAGTGCTCAATAATCAAATTATACGGTTTAAAAAATATATTTGAAGTTAGTTAAAAATAATAAGTATGTCTGAAATAAACTTTATTTTTCAAGTATGCCTTTTTTAATGAGGGGCAAGTAAGAGAGAGAAATAAAGTAAATATCATTCTGGCATAAATCCTTTTTGACAAAAAAATTTGATCCTATTTATAAGTCTAGTTTCAGTGTAGTAAATGAGACTGTGACAATTTTGCTCATATTAATTGTACCAATGAAGAAATAATTTAAAGATAAATAGGAAAGAAAAAGTTGAAAAGTACTGATTCATAAATGAGGGCATAATTGGAAATTTACCCCATAATCATTGAGTTAATTACCTCTCCTTGATATATGGGATTTAGTTAAGAGGGGCTTATAAATAGGATCAGAGTGGTATAAGTATTACCAACCCTTTAATTAATGCGATACATAATTAAGGGGAAAATATATAAAAAGAACTTTGAAATTATAAAATTTCAAATCAGATATTTCCCAAAAAAAAAGTTGTGAATTGTTTATCAAGTTTCGTCATTCCCTTATCAATTTTTGATAACAAACCTAATTTGGAATTTTACAATTTCAAAGTTCTTTTTCTATCTTTTCCTCTATAATTAGTTAGGGGTAAAAATGAAAAAAAAAAAACCATTAAATGTTCAATACAACTCTTATCAAGCTCTTATAAAAAGGGTCATGGTAATTTAAATTTTGGGCTCTTTTAAAAAGAACCTGAAGAGTAATAAATTGTATTTATTGATACAAATCAGGTGTGTTTGGATAGCTTTTAAGTAGTTTTTTGTTCCAAAAGTTAGATTGGTACATTTACTTATGTTTGGGATGACTTTTAAAATCAAGCGTTTTTACTTTAAAAATCATCAAAAGTCGTAGTTGGAGAAAAATTACTCAGTGCTTATTTGATATTATGTTTGGGACTCTCAAAAGTGTTTATCATATTGTTTTCCTTTTCATTTTTTTTTTGCAAAATTTTAAACATGGAAAAAAATTAATGAATAAAAAATAAAAATAAATCAACATGTGCATATGATTAATTAATAAATTAAATAATAATCACTTATTTAATATTCAATTAATTGAATAAACAACTTCATAATAAATGAACAAAATAAAATAACTCCAAAGTACCCAATAATTTTATGTTCATAAAAGTATTAAAAGAAAGAAAAAAATTAAACAATAAATTAGAGAAAAATGAGGAAAAGTCTTAGTTAGAAATTTAATTAATGAGAAGAACTTGATAAATTTTTATACAAAGTATAAGTACTCTGAATTTCTAATATATATAATGTAAATATGTATTCTTTAATAAAATTTATGTCTTTTTAGTTATTTTACATCTAAACTTGTTTTTCCATTAATTATTATTCAAACAATTTAGACTTATTTTTCCATCAATTATTATTCAAACAATTTAGTCAAGCTGACTTTTTCAGAAAAATTAATCAAAACACAAATTACATGACACAATTCGACTTTTACCCTATCTTACATTGGCAAAAGTAATATTGAAGAAAAGTAACTCCCATCACCGCTAATCCAAACACACAGTGATTGATGATAAAACTTATCCCATTAGACGTGGTTGACTGAATGAATCATACGATATCATCATATTCTGTTAACAACTAAATCTTTACCTAAATTGTTTACCAAAATACTTCATTCAATAACAATTTTAAAAATTTTAATTAATCTTAAATAAATTTCTTACTATATTTAAAGATGGTAAAACATCTTCGTATGTTGGCAAAAGAATAATACTAGTACATCCTTATAATAATGACAATAAAGAGGAGAAAATTTGAATTATATATAGATAATTTCTGTGATCTTTTAAATTTAATTATAATTGTATCAAACTTTTAATTTTATGCAAATATTTTTATTGATGTTAAGTTTGTGCATAATATGAAGTTACCCATAACTCGAAGTTAATAAAAATAAGTACAAAATTTATGTCAAATTACTTAAAAGCTATGATTGGAGAACTTGAGGTAATATTTATAAAGAATTTAACTTAAGTTTTATCCTAAAAAAATTTTTAAAATAAAATTAAAGTGAGGAGAGTATATGAGTCTTGATATATTAGTATATTATACTCCATTTGATCCTCTAGACAAGAGTTATTTAATTAATTTAGATAGATTAAGAAAATGCAATAAATTAATTAGCTATAATAAATATTATTTTTTTGATACATTATAAAAAATATTATTTTATATTTCAAAAATAACAATGTTTAACATTAAATTATATATCAATTTATAAGTTAGGAAAATCAATTCTTTTAAAAAAAAGATAACTATAGGAGATAATACTATGTTAAATGCAAAATTATTATATCAGATGATTAAAATTTAATCATGCTTTATTCGTATTTAATTGCAAAGTCATAATTTAAATTCATTCTGTTAACATTTCCCATTAAATAAGATAAGAGATGTTAAAAAAAATACTTCTCTAGTTTTCAATATGTGATATATTTAAGGAGTTGATCTTGATATTAAATATAAGACTTTTTTTTTTCATATTTATCATTTTCCCCCTAATTTACCCCTATTTATGCTTTTTCAACAACAATCAAGGAGAAAGGGGAAGGAGAGAACTAAAGAATATGATTAGGGTGTTTTAGAAAATATATTTTAGATTAACTGCTTTAGCTAACTAACCTTTTTTTTTTTTTTTTTTTGGGTTCAGAGGCGGGAATGATTAAAGGGAAAATCACTCATAGGTTCCAAGCAAGCAATATCTTATCAGAAAAGTCCTTGGTTACAATCCTAAAAGCTTGTATTCACAACCTGTTGAGTGTGTTTTACAACCTCTAGAGACTTTTTTGATAATATCTTACTTGTTTGGGACATATGAGTAATTTTCCCATGATTATACCATGCCTCGTACCCTTAACCCTTAAAACATGAAGAACTATCTAGAGGGCTATGTGAGAGATTGACGTCCGCATTTTCGGCTTATTAGAGTGATGAGAAAAATTTCTCATCATCAAAACGACACAGTTGTGTTTAAGGGAGAGATTTGAGCTGTTGATATAAAAATAATCAGGGCCGTTTGTGGCGTATCTAATATCTTAAAATATTTTTTAAATCTCTCTTCTTATCCTAAAATAATCTTTACTACTTTTGACCCTTTAAAATATTTTTTCAGTTGTATCCAGTGTGTTAGCAGACTGACTGTAATTTTACTCTTAATGTATTTTTTCAGCTCTACAAAATTCTTTTAACCTTTTAAAATATTTTTTCAGTTGTACCTAGTAATTTAGGATATTGACTACAATTTTGCCGTTAATGTATTTTTCTTAGTAGTAAAGAGCACCCAAAACTTAGGATACTGATTTATTGATTTTCACCTACTCTAAAATATTTTTTAGTAGAATATACTATTTTAAAGTAATTTTTGGATCTGAAAAAATAAATCAAGGGTAAAATTGCAATCAATCTGTTAACACACTGGGTATAACTGAAAAAATATTTTAAGGGGTTAAAGGTAATAAAAATTATTTTAGGATGAGAAGAGAAATTTAAAAAATATTTTAAGATACTGGATACGTCACAAACGGCCCTTATTTTTTTTGTATCAACGACTCAGATCTCTCCCTTAAACAAAACTGTGTCGTTTTAATTATGAGAACTTTTTTTCTCATCACCCTAATGAGCCGGGAATGCAGACGTGAGAGATCGATTATCTTAACTAATTTTCTTAATCTAACTAAATTAGATAAATATATCTTATATTAAAGACTGAAAAGAATATTAAAGATGTTAAATCTAAGATACTTAAAATGCATTTTATAAATTTAAGGAGTTAAATTAAAACATAATATAAAATTAAAGTACTATACATATACTTTAGCATTATATTATTGAAAAATCAGTAAAAACTAAAAAGCCTATATTTGAGAATTTCATTAACAGGAAAAACTGGAATTCAAGTACAAGTGTACTTTTTGTGCATGAAAATCTGTGACTTGCTTTATATTATATAATAATATAATATAGTATAGGATGAATATGGACACACACATTCTGGCAAAAAAAATAAAAATTACGCAGACATTCTAGCAAAAAAAATATTGAGATACTTGTATAAAAGAAGGGTTCGCATGTGAAGGGATGCATAAGCGAGCACGTGCACGTGCAGTGGCATGTGGACTTGTGGCTGTGGACCTTCAACAAATATCATTGCACTCAGATTTCATTAGCTGTCATCTCTTTTTCTCATGCTCCTTTTTATTTTTATAAATCATCACTACCCACTAAATGACACTGTAATTTTGTCTTCCACTCCATTTACTGAAAATCACACCTAAAGACCCACGTTTTTCTAATTTTTTATTTCAATTTTTTCATATTCATAAAATATATAGGCAGATAATTGGATTGAAGGGCCATGATGACAAAAATGAAAAAAAAAGAAAGAAAGAATATTATTTTTTGACAGCTATGGTCACTTCATTGTGTATTGAGAGAATTACATTTAGATCTCAAGGAAGAGAAGAAATGAAGAAATGATCCCTATAAATTGCAAAATGAAAAAATAGTCTCACGGAGTTGTCAATACAGGCTCATGAAGTTGTAATGGGACCATTTTTTCATTTTGTAATCTATAGGGATCATTTCTTCATTTTTTTTCTTCTATAGGACCTAAGTGTAATTCTCCCTTTTATATTTCTTACATACACTTTATAGTTGTTGAAATTTAAATTTAAATTATTCTTCATAACCGCAACCATCTTAATCAACAATTTGTAAATTAATACCATTAGTTTTATTCAAAAAACACCAACATTGAAATCTTAAATGTTGACAAACACTCAAAACTATTGACATACTCCGTATTATTTTAATACCGGCAATCTTTAATGATATCTTTCTTACCGATCATTATTGCTTTAGAAATCATAATGATGAAAATATACTTCAAAAAAATTAAGGGATAAAACTCAAATTTTACATAATTAAAAATATACTTGGGAAAATGATAGAAAAAGAACCTAAAAATTGGAAAATCTCAAATTGGGATTGTTGTCTAAAATTGTTAAGGTAATGATTACACTTAATAAGCTATTTAGTGATTTACAACTATTTTATGGGAAATATTTTATTTGGAATTTTGTAATTTTCATGTTCTTTTTCTGTTATTTTCACAATATACGTTTGCTGTAATAGTATTTAACTAAAATATCCTTATATTACAATAATATGGCACTTGAGTTCCACTCAATGTTATTTTCATTGATGAATGGACACATGCTACAAGGTAATTAATAATTTATTAAAAAAATTAAAATGAAAACCATTTGAAATAAAAATAACACTACCAGGTGTATCAAACCCTTATGATCATATGATACATAAAATGTAGGTGTATAAAACAAACATGTACTTTTAATAAGAACTGAATTATGAGCTTAACATTCATATTGAAATTTAAGATTGAAATCTTTACTTCTACCCACACAACCTCTCTTACTATAGGAACCAGCCTTATCAGGTATTTAAATAAAAGAAAAAATGAAAATAAGTCTCATATTTAAAATTTTATTGATAAGAATAATATCATAAATGATTTTTTTCCGATGAAATCTAATCAATTCTGATTTACACATAGTATCAGTAATCTACAAATTTGGTACACACAAAATACCATTATTATGTTTTAAGTCCTTACACCCAATAAAATTTTTAATGGGGATTTTTTTTTTCCATTTTTCTGTTAAATAATAAATCACATTAATAATTTTTTATTGATAATGTAATTTTTTTACAATTATTTTATATTTACTGTTATCATATTAAATTAGATTTAATTTTTTAAGGTTATTTTATGATATATAAACAGTTTTAAAAAAAAAACAGAGAGAGAATAAGGTTAAACAAAAGAGCGCATGGGAAGGAGGAGGAAGTGCAGAAATATGTGGGCGTTGCGGTTGGAATGTTCTGGAAGGTGGCACCTTCTCTTACATACAGACAACCATACCCCACACTCACAGCTGTCAACTTCCTTTTATATATATATTAGTACAATGTACTCACAATTTTATATTTATTATTTTTAATCTTAAATATAAGATATATTTGATTTTTTTAAATAGATTAAGAAAATTAAATAAGTTATTTAATCATATCGTATGGTATGTATGATTAAATTATATATTGTAACACCCCAAATTTTATATTCACCAGAAATATATTATAATTCCAGGTCAAAAAAAATATTATAATTAATTGATAAATTCAATAAAATGGTGGATATTCATGAAATTTGGAACTTATGAATTTTGAAATATCCATATTCATAAGGAAATGAGAAAATTAATTCAAGAAAGGAATTAAATTACAAAGGTGATAACAAAATCATAATTTTTCCAATTTAGCCCAAGATTAATTATTTTTCAATTAATTGGATTTAATTCCAATTAATCAAGGAAAATAAAGAAAAACGTATAATTGGATTATTCTTGGTGGATGTATGCTTGTGACAAGTGTCGCATTATAGTCCCTTGATGAGATCAAGAGCTAAGAGGCAAGAAGACTCAAATAATGAGGGAGTATGGCATAAAGTGGGGAAGGTATGGTTGGAGGTATGGGAAGAGGGATGATGTCTTTGACAAGTATTGAAATCTCAACCCTTGATAAGATCAAAGGCTAGGAAGAAAGAAAACCAAGTTAATAAAAACATTCTCCTTCCTCTTTAATGCCATATTTCGTCCAAGCCACAAGGAAGAGAGAGAGAGCGAGAGCTTGAAAGTTCTTTGAGAGATAGAGAGAAGGAGGAAGAAAAAGTTAAGGTAAGTGTTGGTTTCTTTGGTTTTTCTTGTGACATTTCCCAATAATCCTTTTCTAAACTCTTATTTCTCATGAATTCATGATGGTGAAGACACACTCTGAGATCAAGAAGAGAAGGAGTTAAAGTGTTAAGCTTGGAAGCAAGAAGATAATTTCATAAACTTGTTCTCTTGTGGTTGTGGTGTTGTTGGTGTTTGGTTAGATTGTTTGACTTGTTTTCATGATTTTGTAATTTTGGAAATGGCAAACCCTAAGGGGAGGTGCTGTCAAAATTTAGTCTAATCATGTTTAGAATGTGATTAAGTGGTTAAAAAAGTTATTAAAGGTTATAAGAAGGTGTTTTATGAATTGAAATCATAAAACTCCATTTTCTTCAATTATTAAAGAATTCCGTTTAGATTTGTGTTGGATAGTGTTGGGACTGAATTTTAGTGTTTTTGATAATTTCATTGCGTTTAGAATAGAAAATTGTGTGGGGTTCATGTTGGGTGTGAAGTGAAAAAAGCCCTAAAAAGTGAAATGATAAAAATAGTTTTAAAAACCTCACATAGGAGCTGTCAGGGGTAAATATGTAATTGGAGCTAGATTTTCATGAAATAAATGGTTTCATTGGATTCAGTGGGTAAAAATATGAGAGGTTACAGTTGATCACTTTTTCGGTAGAGGCCGAAAAAGCATAATTACGTAAACGTCACTGAAATCCTAAACCGGGGCTGTCAAGGGTATTTTTGTAATTTGACACTGAATTTGATAATTTTGAGCTCGGAAATGAATTCCTTGGGCGAAAATAATTCAGGATAGCCCTAATCAAAATTTTTGAAAAACGTGACATCGGGCAGAGTATGAAGGGGCCGGGCCGAAGTCCTAGAGGCATTTTGGTAAATTTTCACCATAGGCTAATATAACCACAAAAAACACTATGGAGGTGTCTAAATGGTACGTTTGACGTTTTAAGACCAAGTAGAGAGCAAGATGGATTGACACGCAAATCGAGGCACATTATTTGAAGATCAGGGAAGGGCGATTAAGGTAGGGAACTTACTTCTCCTTCATGTATTTGATATTTGTGCTGGTGTATTGATACATGTTATTGCTTTGTTTGATTTTGTGAAACATATATGAATAATTAAAGCTCTGTTTCTGTTTATACTATAGCCATCCGTATATTGTTTGAAACATTGAGCATGCAGACATGTCATTGTGTAAGCATAAGTTATGTAATGCAAACACGTTATGCATTAATCACTTATCTTGAATGCATATTGGTATTGCTTTCCTACTAAAATTTCCCAGAATCTCACCCTCCCCTACCAACAATTTAGATAGGAAAAGACATAACGTATTCTGAGAACAAAGAAGAGAACCGTACAAAGGGGTTGCAGTGCTGGAACGGAGATGAGAAGATATCTCCGTTTCACTGGGATGGATTTAAACACTCACGTAACGCTATGAGGCTACGTTAATTGTAATTATCAAGTACGAAACCCTATGGGGAATTTCCGTAATCGTGCACATAATATCAATATATCTATGTTATTCCTGTGTTACCCACTGAACTGCGTATTGTTTTTCGTAAATATTTTGAAATAGGTGAAAATAAGATGAGGGTGTGACATATATCAATTTATAAATCAAACAAATTAATTTAGAAAAAAATGATAGATATAAATACTTTAAAGTAATTTAATTAGCTTCATTAATCTCTCTAAAATAATTAACTGAATTTTATATTTAAGATTAGAGGTAATGTATTGTGCTCTGTGTACCACTTTAATCAACCCATGACATGCATGTATTCCCCTGTATTTTTTCTTAAACTAAATAAGGCTTCAATGCATTACAAACTGCTTAAGAAATATATTACTACCTCCGGTCTTAATTATAAAATAAAGTTGATTTTTTTTAGATTAAGGAAGTTTAATAAGTTACTTAATCATATCATATATTGTGTATCCTTAGATTATATATTAGTTTATTAGTCAAACTAATTAATCTGGAGGGAGAAATATAAATATAAATACTCTAGAGTAATTTAATTAGCTTTCTTAATTTCTAAAAAAAATCAATTTTATCTTATATTTAAGACCGAAGAGAGTATCATTTAGACTTATGATCAATAGAATCAATTAAAGCATAGTCTCTGTGATTTGTTATTAGGCATTAAGTGTGTTTGGGTAAGTTTCAAACCGCGGTTTCAAAATCCTTTTTCCATAAATCGATATAAATCTCCTCTCATATATTTATTTCGTAAATCGTAAAAGATATTCTCCCCACAAACACACACTAAACCGCAATGCAATGTAGCATAAATTTGAGTTGCCATATCTAAAACACGTGTCAAGATTGGATTTGAGCCCCGAACCTTTTCCAAGTGTGTCAGATAGTTTTGTTGCTACATTGACCAATTTAAATCCTACTTATTTAAATATTAAAGAAAAAAACACATATAAAATCAAAGAAATAAGAATCCCAAATCCACCCCTAAAATCACTCAATTCTTATGAAGTCTTCAAGGACTATTTCAGAGTTAAGCTTTTGTGAAATGATTTAATTATTCTCAATAAAATTAATTGTCACCATTGTAGTTTTTTCTATCACAGATAAATTAAAGTTGTTATTTATTAAATTATTATTGTTTCATTTTTTTTAATTTCATATAAAAAGTATGTATGTAATTTGACTTCAAAATTTAATCTTCTATTAGTCTCGAAGCACTTTATGATAATTAAGTTATTTTGAGATCTTAAATTATTATTTGCATATTTCAAGAGCATTATTTTTCTACCTATGGCTATCTTCAAGGAATAAAGACCCCAACACTTTCACCAACATAAATTAGTTGATATTCCACCTATCTTAAATATAAAATCTAGTTTGGGGATGAATTTTCATCCTAAATGTAAAATCTTTCTCTATTTTATATTTATTATTATCTCCGGTCCTAAATATAGGATAAAGTTTCTAGTATAATTTGCGCTACAAAATTTATCTTATATTTAGGACCGGAGGGAGTATTATTTTTAAATTAATTTACCTAACTTATAAAATGATATACAATTTAATGTTACATAAAAATAATTTAGAAAGATTAGGTCATCTTTATTAAAAAAACAGAGAGATCATATTATCACATATAATATTATAATTAAATAATTTATTTAATTTTTTTAATTAGATATATAGATCTTATATTATATTACTTATCAGAAAAATAGTAAATGTTTTTGTATTGAATTGATATCGAGCATCGATGAATGATTAATTAATAAACTCCACCTAACTACCCTGTTGCCTTTTGCCTCTATCATTGCAATCTCATGCCTCTCTCCCTCTCTCCCTCTCTCCCTCTCCCTCTCTCTCTCTCTCTCTCTCTGCCCTCATTATTTTTTTCAAGTCATTGCCATTTCTCATTCTTCACAAAGTTCACACACACAGTTGTTGTCGGCAGTCGGCACGTTCATTTTGTTTTAAAATAGTGTCATATGAAATGATTAATTATATTTTAAAAATTTTGAAATCCCTTTGACATTTTACAAAGTGGCAAAATTTGAGTAAAATTAAAATGATTTAGCAACCTCTTTAAGAAACACACAAAATAATTTTATAAAGTATATCGATAGGGGTAAATCTCCATATTCATTTTACTTTTTAAGGTCGTTTTAGAGTAAGTTGGTTATTTGCTCATGTTTTGCACAGATTTTGAAGTTAATTAAACTATTAATTTGTATTAGTATTTAATATTTATCAATAATGCGATTTCTCATAAATTTATACTATTATATATATAAATTTATCATGAAAATATCTAAGTGAACTTTTTTCGAATTAGATTGTAGATCTTATTTTTGACATGAGATTTAAAGTAAATCTTTATTTTTGGCAGTAATTTAAAGTAGATCGTACAGCTCAAAACTTATGACCATGTTACTTTTGATTGATGCGCTTATAATAATTCTGTAAATAATTCTGTCCTGTAAGTGTATAAAATGTGTATAAAACAACATTATTTACCCAATTTCTTTCTCTCATTCTTTCCATATTCTTATGTTTAAAAATAGAAAAATGAATTAATTACACAAAATTATAAACTAAAATACCGTTGACACAAGAAGTTAGTAAAAATTTTGATTCTTTCCTAGAAGCAATATGGGATTTTGAGAGTTTCCTTTTAAAATACACACGCCTACCAACATTAACTAAAAGAAAACCAAATCAAATTTGAACAATTCCTTGTACCTTAACTTCTCCAAAGTTTGCTGATCAAAAAAAAAAAAAAATCTCTTGAGCTGTATTGTAAGAAACAAATTATTAAATTTTTAATAATGCAATTAAATAAAGAGACATTCCGGGAATGCATTTATTTAATTTCTCAGTCAGTCATCACCTTCCGGGGGAAAAAAAACTTGCTTATGACTCTCTAGTTTGTTGGTAATTCTTAATATACACTTCCATCAATAATTATTTTTTAATTCATTATTTCAATTGATAATAAGATTTTTTTTTAAAAAAAATTTATTAATAAAAAACAAGTTTTTATAAACCTGAAATTGTTTCATAAAGTAGATATCCAATTGGCAATATTAAACATAAATTATAAGTTTGAATATTGATGTAATTGTCTTCATCATCACATTAAAAATAAAATTTCATTTATCATTTTTTTTCATTTTCAATAAAAAGAAAATGGTAAGATATTTCTACAATGGACATAAAAATATCACATGCTAAGAATATATTTCTTATGATTATCAAATTTAACATATTTTGAAAAAAGAAATCAACCTAACATATTCTCATAATTTTTTTACATATTTTATTTCCTTCAATTATATGGATTTAAATGTAACCAAGTATTCAAATTAAGAAAATTAACATTTTAAAATACAAATTTTTCTCAAAAATTTAGTTGATTTATGCCAAAAACCCCCAAAAAATCAAACCATTTAGATTAAAAATATATGATTAATAAAGAAAATTAAACACTCGGTTCAATTTAAAGTTGGTGAGGGATCTAAATTATAGTTTATTCATACTTCTTGTATCTCACCAACTCGTATATTATATTTTATTTAGGTTGATTGTCCTAATATTTTATTACATTACACTTCACTCCCTTTGTTCATCATCATCATCAAAGCCCAAAAAAGCGTTTTATACAAACAGCAACCAAACAATTTTCCATTTCACTCTCGTCCTCTCTCTCTCTCTCTCTCTCCCCCCTCTCTCACTGCCTTTCTGTCTTTTTTCCTCTTTCCCACCCACACAAGTCCATCTCTCCAGTGGCCATCTATGCATCTGCAACTCTAGAAACTTATCTCCTCTCTCTCTCTCTCTCTCTCTCTCTCTCTCACACACACACACAGAATTGTTTCTAATCCTTGGTGTTTACCCCAACACAGTCCTTATTCCTTCTGTCATTCATTTGTTTCATCTTCATCCTCCTAATATAGAAATTCCACCACCATCCTTGCCTCTTTTACCACAAAGCACCATCGTTCTCATCGTCTTCCTCAGTCATCGAATCATCATCCTCCAGATTTGGCTGAAATGCAGGCTGTTTGGGGGGCTGTTTTAGCCCCCTGATTCTTCAATTTTATTTACTGGTGCCCTTTTGGTGCTCACATTACTCCACTGATAAGCAGTTATGATTTTCTTGAAGATTCTTGGCTTCCAAACGATCCTGAAATTTGGAGTTTCTACTGTATCTGGGTAATCATTGCCGTCGGTTTTGAGGGTTTCTTTTGTGTTCAGCTTCGGCAAGATTACTTTAGGGCTTTCATCTGAAAACCCTTTCCTGCAATTATCAGGTATTTAGTTTGTGAGTCGAGGATCTTGCTTCTGAATCTGTGTTATTTTGCTTGATTTTGAATTCAGAAATCGCCATATTCACTGGTTTGAACTTGGGGGAGGAGGATTAAAAATGTTTTGTTGCCTCGCATTAAAACCTGCTTCTGACCCAATTATTGCATAATGGCGAACAATAAGGGAGGGTTTTGATTTTTTTGTTGAGAAATGAAATGAAATGCCCAAAAGATTCCCAAGTCGTTCTTATCTTTGGCATTGCCTTTGAGAGCTTCTTTTAAAGGGATTCTATTTCTGAAAGCAAAAGCTAATCCTGAAAGGAAACCAAGAGATGTAACGGTTGAAACCTTCAAAGCTGCTTTAATAGTCTCTCTTTGGAAGGAGAATATTTCTCTTTACTCACCGTCCGTTTCATGTTATTTTCTTCCATTTATTTGAGCAAAACGTGCCTGCCAATTATAGACTTTGAAGCGTCCTGGAACAAAATTGATTGCGTATAACTTTACTGTACCGTTATAATTCTGTGAGATTTGAGTCTCTAAAATATAATACTGGGGTTGACACATCTGGGAATCTCCAAGCTGATAGCTACACATCCTCACCATTACAGAGCTGACATTGAGCTGAATTGCCAAAATTCCCAAAGCATCGATGGGACTTCGTCGAAGTCTCGCGATGCTTGTGCTTGTTCTGATGCTATACTTTGAAAGTTTTCCTTATGTGAAAGCTCAGTCTTCTGCCACAAATGGGTCTTCAAGAGCCCTCGATGCACTTCTTCAAGACTATGCTTACAGGGCTTTGGTGAGACCAGTGACAGGTAAAATTTATGATGGGACTGTACCTTCTAATTTGACTGGAATTAATATTGCAGCATTGAGGCTAAGAAGTGGCAGTTTAAGGAGAAGGGGTGTGAATACGTACAAAGAGTTTGATATTCCTGTGGGACTTGTTGCAACACCATATGTAATAAGGCTTGTTTTGGTGTACCAAAATTTGGGCAATTGGTCAAGTGCGTACTACCACACTCAGTTGCCAAATTATACTTTCTTGGCTCCTGTGCTGGGGCTTCTTGCTTATGATGGCACTGATTTGTCTGCTACAAACCTCCAAGAACTGAATTTAGCAGCATCCCGTGCCCCCATTTTGATTAAGTTTGAAGGTGCAAGTCTGGTTCCTGATGGCGCTGTCGCAAGATGTGTTTTGTTTGACTTACAGGGTTCATTCAAGTTCAGCAATGTCACAGATGGCAACACATGTTCAGCTTCCCAACAGGGCCATTTCTCTATTGTGACCAAGTCCATTGGTCCCTCTCCATCGCCTGCACCGGGTCCTTTGGTTCCCCCGGCTCCAAGTGAGAAAGCAGAGAAGAAGAGTAACCGAAAAGTGTGGATTATTGTCGGGTCTGTTCTCGGTGGATTGGCCTTTCTGGTGGTGTTGTCATTACTGGTTTTGTGGGTTCAGAGGTTCAAGCAAAAGAAGAAAAGGCAACTGATGGAAAGGGAAGCAGATGTGGGAGAAGCTCTTCATATGGCCCCTGTTGGGGACACGAAAGCTCCTGCTGCATCCGGTACTCGAACACAACCGACCCTTGAACATGAATATGCACCATGAAAGAAAGGAAAAAACACTATTTTTGCAGAGTCTTGGGATGTTCTTCTTCCACTGTATTCAGGAATTCTTCTGATCACTCTCACTCACTCCATTTTTTTTGGTGGTGTTGTGTTTCTTTTTCCCCGCCCTCCCCCATCGTTTGCTTATTAGGGCTCTCGGGTTTTATTATAAATTGTTGGTAATATAGGATTTTTATGTATATCTCTGCTATCCTCTTTGTTGATTCATTGTGGTGTCAGTGTGAATGTAGCAGCAAGTAAAACAACCAGAATTGATTCTATATGTGATGATGATGATGATTCAGTTGTTCCATTGACAAAGAATAATAAAAAAAATGTGGCTTCTACATTTTTTGGTCTTATATTTTCAATTGTCTTGTCTTGTTCTTTCTGTTCAGTGTTCACTCATTTAGGTGAAGGCGGACCAAAGATCTCAGGAGCCATAACTTTTGTCTCTGATAAATCTTTCAAGTTCTCTGCACTGGTAATGATATTACTGATGAATGAGTTTTTGTGTAGAAGAAGATTAAAGTGGGGGAAAAAAGGGAAGGGGATTTTGACATTAAATTAAAAGTGTTGGAATAATTTGAGCAATAATTGCTAATTAATCCTTAGTCTTTTTGTGATTTGTTTTTAAGCACACAAGTGGGCACAGGGAAAGTACAGAGATGACAGGTATATACCAAGTCCTTCGGCTGCCGTTTGTGTGGGACCATCTTCTCCTGAAAGGGACATCGGAACCTAAGTCTGGTCTGCAGGACAGGGTGTAAACTAGAATAGTCCAAGTCTAATGCAGCTTTATAATGCACCATATTGATTATTTGTTATAATTTTTCTTTTTCTCCCCTATTCAATGTTGACGTAGGAAAGTACTTATAAAACTTTATTTAATATGGGTAAAGTAGATAATTTCTCTAAGTAAACAATTTCTCTACCTTTTAAATTATTGTTGATGATTTTTAGTGTTTTTCTTAGTTTGGATGAAAAATACTAAAAGTAACTTTTAAATAAGATCGAAAGAAAAAAAATATTTTCTTCACAGGTAATACATCAATATTTTTATAAATGTCATTTGAATTTTGAGGATTGCTTTTATATTTGATACGAGACTTCATGTTTAAACAGTTAAAACCCTTTTCATTAAGGTCAATATCTGCCCGTGCTTAGTCGCTTCAACTTTCATGCATATGTATAAAAAGGAAAGTGTCCACACTGACTCTTAGCATGTCACAAAAAGAAACTGGTTTTTTTTTTTTTTTGGGCTTTCTGACATTGTGTGAGGTGTATAAGTTTGACTAGTTAAAAGAGGTTGTTGTTTAAGAATCCTATGTCAAGTCAGGAGACATAAATGAGGCAAAGAAAAAAGGTAACGAACTGTTCATACCCTCTCTTCCACTGTCAATTGCACATTGAAGTCTTGATTTTCAAAGACAGAAATGAACCAACCAGCAAGGCAAAGAAATCCAAATTTTCTGCTTCTATTGACTATTTTACACGACATTGTGCTTTGAATTGTATTAATACACACACACACTGCATATGTTGTTGTCTGTCTGTATTGTGTTATCTGTCTAATGTCTCTTGACCAAGAAGACAAAAAGGCTGTCGTTTTTTTATTTCACCATTCTGTAAGATGTGTGTGTTTGATATTTTTTTATATGGGGTTGCTTTCTAGGATCTGTCGGGTATTAATTACATTTTTCTAAAATTGCCTCTAGTTTGATGCAATTTTTCCTTTTCCCTTCTATTGTCATTCAGTGCTCGTTTGGTTCACGGAATTGGAGGTAATGTAATGGAATGTAATGCAATGTAATGGAATGTAATGTAATGATGATTACATAATTTGTTTGGTTCGTCATTAGGGAAAGATGATGCATATGTATCAAAAAGTTTGGTTGGATTACATAAAAAATAAGAATATTTGGGAATAATATAATAAGGGACAAAATTACCCTTGTCTACACATATAATAATGTATACATTGGGTTCATAATAATTTTTTTAATTCTGTGCAATATATGCGTTGGGTTCATGGTAATTTTTTAATATTTAATGATAAATTTTAATATATTTTAAAGATGAAATATAATTTTTTAATTTTTAATGGGGAATATTTCTTAAGTTTCTATATTATTAATTATTTTTTAATATTTAATGGTGATAATTAAAATTATTTAATAGCATTTATGGGTGAACACTTTGGCCAATTTAAAAAATTATAATGGCAATAGTGTCATTTTCTCTTGATTACAGGATGTCTGCATCCTCATTCATCAGTTCTAGCAGCGTAATCCTCATTACATCAAATGATGTAATCAGGATTACAAAATGTAATCCTGTTTACATTACATAAGCGCAACCAAACGTTGTAATCACTCTATTACATCAGGATTACATGTAATCCTCTCTTATGTAATCGAACCAAACGGGCTATCACAGTTTCAAATATGGGCAAATTTGATTTTTTTGTTTTTATATAGATTTAATGACTTAACCATCACTCTCTGAATTTAGTGGGGCAGTATATACTATATATAGTGAGGTTAAGAGGGAAAGAATCAGGTTTTGTTTGGTTTGATTGAGAGGGAAGATTTTTAATGGAATGAAGAAATTATTTTTGGTACGCTAAGGAATGTAAACAAAATATTTTTATGAGTAAAGTTTGGTAATATACAAAAAGAAGGATTAGGAATAATTTAAAATAAAATGACTAAATTGCCCATCACTCTTAAAAAAAAATCATAAAAATGACTTGGTAGGGGTCATTTTCGACTTTACATGAGGATTTCGTGATGCGTATTAATTAACTTTCCTTCTTTTCAGCTATAAAAATCAATTTTTAAATCCTACATTATATCCATTCCCTCATACCTAACCATGTAATCCCTAATATTTTCGTGGAGCACAATCAGCTTCACATTTATGTCATTTGGATCTAGATGTAAGAGTTAGATAATTAATTTATAAATATTAAGTAAATTAGTTAAATTACTTATTTAAAAGATAAAATAAATTGAAGTATTATATTTAGGACTAAAATAAATTCATTTGTTAGCAATAAATGAGAAATATAAAAATCTTAGCAAGTACTAGTACTCCTCTGGTCCTATTTTTAGGGCATAAAGATAAATTTTTCATATGAATATATAACTTTACCCTTTGTTTAGGAAGTGGATACTCTTAGAATCCTTTTTCTCCTTTTCTTCTCAAAATCTTATCTTCACTTTCAGATCAAAAAATGAATGGTTCAGATTTAATATTTTCTAAAACTATTATTACAGTATTTTATAATTTATTTTTTTAAAATTTTGTTTGTACTGCAGTTATGAACGGTATAGATTAGATTTTAATAGTTTAAATTTATTCGTTTATGTTTAAAATAATAGTTTTATAAAATATAAAATTTGAACTATCAATTTTTTTTTTTTAATTTAGGGGTGAAGATGAGATTCTTAGAAGGAAAAAAAAAAGGAGATAAAGGATTATGAGAGAACCCAAACTTATTTGTTTATTATTGTATTAACTTTGTTTTCATTAGATATAATGTATATTAAATATGAGTAAGGTTGAAAAGTTGTTGAATTTTATGAAAAAGTTAACAGTAACATTTAAGGATTTTATTAGTATGTATGAAACCTGCTAACAATGCCTTATAAATAAAATAAGTGGAGTTACACTTGTTACCGGTTACAAGAAAAATATGACTCATTCATCATTATACTCTATAGGAGGTGCTGAAATATATGTTTAGTGAATATGAAGAGAAAAAGTGGACTCCATCCATGGTTTCACTCCTCAATGGTTTTGTCTAAATGCATGATTACATAATCACACAAAGAAAAAAGAAAGATCAATTAATGAGAGAGTAACATATATATGCATATATATATATATATATATGAATTATATCAAGAGAGTTGCAAAGAAGTTACAGAGGAAGAAGACAATAAGAGATATATATATATATATATATATGAGAGCACATGAAGGCCAATGCAGAGGAATCCAATTCTTGTTTGTTCCTCTCTGTGATGACCCTCACATGTGAACATTTAGTACTTTTTTTGTTTTCCACTCACAACAACAATTTCACAAACACTCACAACACACACATGTCTTCAATTTCTTGTCATTTCCTATAAAAAGCTCCCATCTTTAACTTTATGTGCATTGTATATATAAGGTAATAAGCATTGTCACATTATTATCATCACTAAAGGCTCAAATTAATTATATAAGTGAGTGCTTAGTCTCAATTTAGTACAATACACAAGAAAGCAGAATATTTCATCAAAATGAACAAGGTATTACAACTCAGCCCCACCAACACAACCTTAAGGAACCATTTCCTAAATTGCAATTTTTTTTTTTTTGGTCCTCTAATTGGATGATCATGTTCCAGTGTGGTGGAACTACGCACAAAAGCAACCAAATATTTAGTTCAATCATACACCCATATCACGATGAGGGATAATTAATTTACATGTTGTTATAGTTTCAATCAATTTTTAATTAGGTTCTTATCAGTGTTCTCAGACCCGGACCGGACCAGCCTATCCGGCCTTGGAACCGCCGAACCGGGCATCAGACCGGTGAGCCGGTCCGATCTGACTTTTAAAAAAAAAAAAAAAATCAATTTTTTTAATTTTTTCTTTAAATTTCATACTAATAAGTCTAAAATCTCTAATTTCTTATCGGTTTGGCTCCAGTCTGACCCACTGATCCTTAACCCAGTACCCCGATCGGTTCAATACCTGGTCCGAGTTTTAATTCCTTGGTTGTTATAGTTTTTTTTTAATTAGATCCTTATACTTTCACTTGTTTTTTAATAAGTCCTTGTAGTTTTTTTTTCTTTTTATCAAGTCCTTATAATTTCACGTCATTTTTAATTAGATCCCTGTACATTTTAATAATTTATTCAATAAATTCTAATAACATTCTTCTATAAATATAAAATATGATATTACCATTTATACTATTATTAAATATTATTCTATAAATACTTATATTATATAAATAGTAAACTATCATGATATTTTATTTTAAATTTTTTATGAATTATTTTAATATTATACATATTTTTTTAATTAAAAATATTTTTATATTATTTATTTTTATAACTATAAAATTTGAATTATAATAATAAATGTTTCTAAAAATAGAATGGAATTATAACTAACTAATTAATGATTAATAATTATTTATATTATGAATTTTTCGAATTATATTATTATTAATTTAAATTTATTATTCTTAAATAATATTTTAATATTATTAATTTATTTAAATTTGAATTAAATTAATAATTAAAATCCAAAAAACCTACAAGGACTTCCTTAAAAATTTTGCTGAAACAATAAGGACATGATAAAAAGAAAAAATATATATAAGGACCTAATTAAAAACGTATAGATGAAAGACTGAAAGCATAAGGACTTGACAAAAAGAAAAAAAAAAAGGGACCTAATGAAAAATTGGCTGAAACTATAAGGACGTACAAATTAATTATCCCTAACATATCACAAAAATTTATAGACTTATTCTAGTTATAAACATAAGTGCTAATAAAGAGGTTTGTTTTTTGTCATAAATATTAAGACATTAATCCATTTTGTCTCCTAAATTAAAAATTTTTTTTTTCTAAACTCTCCTTATTGTTTGCACATATTCAAGGTTTCATCACGGAAGTAGTATTGAATGCAAGTAAGTGTGTGTTTGGCTCTTCTCTCAAAACTATGGTTTGGTTGCCAAACACCCAAAATTTTGCTAAACCATGGTTTTGGGAAAATCCGTTTTTTTTTCTTTTTTCTTTATGTGGGCCCCACCCCCTCTCTCATTGATCCTTTCTCATTATGTGGGCTCCACACCATGAAAAAATTTATTTTAACCACAATTTCCAAACACTCTTATTTCATCAAAATCATTTTTTTCTCATAATCTATTTTTCAGAAGCTGTTCTTTAAAAGCTAATCTGAACACACCCTAATTAGAAGTGATATTTTATAGAAATCAATATACGTTATTTACTAATAAATAACTTAACTAATTTTTTTAATATCTGAAAAAAAAAATAGTTATATTGCTCCGATATGCTCAGACTTTACCGTTTAAAAAAATGCAAAGAAAGAGGAAAAGGAGAAACAATCAATAAGGTCCTCAATAGGATTTAAACTAATGCTGCTATGGGAAATGAATGGTATCATTATCAATTATACCAATTTTCAATCATAAAATTATAAAATGTATTCTCTTTTACCAACAAGAATAAAAACAAAAATATTTACAAACAAAAGTACTTACTGTTTCTGTAATTCTGTGGCAGGAAATTTCACATATAGCTGTATGGGATGGGGTCAAGTTTGTTCTTCAGCTCCTCCTCCTCCTCCTGCATGTATTTGTGAGGCTGTTGTTCTGTCAAAGCCAGATGTGTTACATGCAGAAGACAAGACAAGAAGGACCTTCTTGTTCTGCCATTGCCCATTGAGCGTCCCAAGAAATACACACACAAAATGACAGAAAATAAAACATGTTCTGGGTTGAAATAAGTTTTAGGATGTGTTCGGTATCACTTATTAGGAAGAAATATACCCGTTTTTGGGTAATAAGCCTATATAAAAACGTGTTGCGTTTTTGCAGTGTTTGGTTCAGTTTATTTTAATTGTATTACGGGTAGAATGAGTTACTTATTAAATAAGCTCCTCACTGTAACTTTTCTATTAAGTCACTTATTACGTAAGTCGCGATAAAACTCCTCTCATATACTGACCTCGTATACCGTAAATCACGATTTATAAGCACTTATTGTTAAAAAATAAATCGTTCATCCAAACATAAATTACATTACAAAAACTGACTTTTTTATTAAGTCATTTTTAATAAGTTAGAATCATAATAAGTCATTTTTCCTACCACTATCCCAAACACACACTTAAGCTCTAACTTTTCTTTTGTGTGCATCAAAGTTAAATTAAGTTTTGTTTTGAGTCTTTAGAGCTTAAATAGAATGAGGGTACATCTCACAATAGTTTAAAGGGTATTTACTTATCTTTCTTTTAAATGAGGAGAGAAAGTAATAAAGAAGATATATAATAGGATGACAGAAAATAGAAGGATGTGAAAATGTTTTTTCCCCCTTTATATTTTGATAAATAGGAGAAAATGTAGGGGGGAAATAGAACGACTAATTTCATAATGATAATAATATCCATATGAAAAAAATAAACATATCATACACCTTTTTCACTCTTTTAAGACAATTTTGATGATATGTTCTTTTTTTAATCCAAAGTCTCTCTATTTTTGAAGAAAATAACATTGGTCGAGAAAACTTATGGTCCCCATATGTCTTTTTCTCTTGCTATTTAAATAAAAGACAATTTATTTATTTTTCGTATTTCTCCTCTTACTTTTTGTCCTCAACTTTAAAACAAGTAACCTGCCACTAAAAATTATTTGATATAAAATGATACTATTAGGTCGCATTAGAGTACTGTTATACATTGTTAAAAGTATTGAAATGAAATTGTAGAAGATTGCTTTTGTGGCAACAAATACGTCGGCAATAATAATAAGAGGCCATTATTTCAAAGTTAGTGGGTGTTCAAGTTTTGGAGTGACTGGCTTACGATAAAGGAGCATTTGAACAGTTGAGCTGTCACTTGCAACATTTGATAATTGATCCCATTTATTTATTTTTGCAAGATCAAGGGTCAGTGTCACCTACACCTGTTCTTTTCATTTTCATTTTTTATTTTTGAAAATAAAAAAGTGTTCTATCTATTGTGACATTTCTCAAGAACTCTTGATTCAAATTCCTCGGACATTAATGACAAAGAATTCTTGTTTTAAGAAACCTTATGGAATATATATATATATATATGAATTTAATTCTGTAGAAGCTTATTTATTGAAATCTAAACCTAATATAGATATTTTAAAAATGTGATGCTGAAATTTTTGCTTTTCTTTTTGGTTTTTTTTTGGGCCATCAATAATGCTTCTGAAAGGTAACTTATGTTGTAAGCAGAGAGTGACCATCGATCTGTCTGGGTCTGCAGATTCATATCAAACTGTTTCTCTCCTATTCATATTCTCTATAAAAATCATAAATGTAAAAGTCAACAAATTGTTTGGCTACACAAAGTAAAATTATAACATAAGCAGAATATGTCATCCCAGAAATTTTTAAAGTTGACTTTAAAAATTTTTTCGGATGATTAAATATATATTTTTCATATATTGTATAAGTTTTATAAAATTACGTGAATGATATCATGAATTTTATGTTTGGCAGTGATAATACTGTTAATGTAGATATAATTGAAACAATTTTTCCATATTTTCAGGATCACAAAATATGATTTAGTCTTCAGAAAGTGGAGAAAATGACTTTCAAGCTCCATTTCATAAATGTAAAAAGCACAAGAGATCCCAATAGTTTGCCTCATTTAATTGGTTAGTCCCCATAGTTTTATCAAGTTATCACCCAAATCCTTGTAAGTGCCAAGTGTGACAATTCTGTTTGCATGGCGCTGACATGGCCAACAATTGATCCTAGGGGCACCACGTGGAAGCTTGTGTGGCAAGTTGGAGGAAAAAAATAAATATATGAACATTAAAAAGCCAATATTCAACTAGCATAAGCGGGGAAATCAGCCTCAAGAAAAAAATTTCATCTATGATATGTTCTTAAATATAAGTAAATCTTTCTTGTGTGCTTGGTGAGTTGGTGTAATGATGCTATTGAGGATAGCCTGCATGGACTCCGAGACTATGGCTTAGAGTGTGTTGGGAATACTTCTAAAATAACGATAGTAGCCCAAATCTTGATTTAAGTAAAGTCGTCAAACACCATTTCAAAACCAAAATCATGGCTCAAATGGGAATTTTTGTGTCTTTAATCATCCATTTCCTTTCATATAAGAGGAGGTCGATGAAAGATAAGATATACTTTATTTAACTATTGCATCTCTTTTGAAATTATGAATTCTAGTTATTATCTAAAAAAAAACCCCAAAATAACTTTTCACCCTTAAAACCATGATTTGGCTTAAGCTGTCTAAACAAAAATCAAACAATCAAAACTATATTTTTCCTAAAAAAACCATAGTTTACTTTGTACGGGTTGAAAATAGCTTTCCAAAAGCTATTCTCCAAAATCACTTTTTTTCACTTTCACCAAAAACTAATCCAAACATACCTTAAGCTTAATAAACCATAGAACTTTTGCCTTTTATGAGACAAAACTCCTTTTACATATTTACGGAGCAAAATTGCTTAAAATAAGTGAAACCAAACAAGCACTAAGATGAGCAGGCTAGCTAGGGCTATATGTAAGAAACCATACCTTGCTGTTATGTGCTGCAAACAGCACTTCTCATTTTCCAACATTCCCTCCACGTTTTATGGATATGAGGCTTGCTCTACTAGTTATTTAATCAGCTACTGTTCTCTACATTTATATAAGGATATTCAAGTAGAAAATGATCAAACATTAATAGGCAATAAATATCTCAAAAACCCAACACAAGCTTGAACAGGCCTCTGTCAACACGTTCAAATATGGGAAAGTGATTCACACAATAGGTATATTACAAGAATTCATAGGATAAAATGTAACTTTTGTCACCCATCCTGCTTTGTCAGAACTTGGAACGGCTGGAACATCAGATGAGTATTTTATTTCTTTCAGAAGAATGTTGACGGAACAACCTGCAATTTGCAGCATCAGCATTACAATTTGTACTCCATAATTGGACCCTCAAGTTTTATACAAACCAAAATCAAATTTCTGGGTCAAAGCATCTTGTGGCACACTTCAAACTAAATCTCTCACAATACAAACAAAAAGATGAATATGGAAACACAGTTTGTTGATTTTCCTTCATGATGGAGGAAGGGGGAGAAACAAATCAATTCAACAATGTAGTCACATACAGGTTGCCATATTTACCAGCGACATTAAACAATATCATTTTCGTTCTCAAGGCAGTCATTCCAAGTATCTAACTTTAAATAACCTCTCAATCTCAAGTGGCACAGGAAGTGAGGAAACTAGTCTTAAATCAGCATTTCATTTTAGAAGTTTGATGTTATGGAAATATAATAAGATTTTGAATGTTAGTTACTTCTGTTAGGCTGTTATTAGTCTGTTAGTTAGTTAATGGCTTATTAGCCGTTGGGGTTAGGTGAGTATGTTAGGATATAAATAGGATCTCTCCACTATATCAATAGAAACTATGTTCATTATGAAATAGAATCCAGTTTCTCAGTTCCTCCTCTCTCTCTCGTTCTCTCTCTATATCTCCTTTCCTAAATCTCTTCTCTGTTTCTTCCCTATTTCCCTCTTCTCTCTCATTTCTTGTGTGAATACCACAGCAGTGGTATCAGAGCGGATGATTCTCGGCCCTCCCACTGCATTTCCTTCTTTCTGCTACATATCTTACCAAAAAGAGAGAAAAAAGTAGCCCTACAATCTTTGGTTGTACTCAAGAACATGCCTCCCCCTACAATCCAAGACTCCGATGAAAACAAGATGTGGCTACGGCAACGTGGCAGCATGAAGGAATTTAATGCCTTCTTTGATGAGGCCACGCATAACATACAGCTGCTAGAACGTTATCTTGTCATGACATATGTGGCAGGTCTAAGAAAGAGATAGCAGATTCAGTCCGATTGTTTTACCCTCTCACGATGCAACAGGCACGTTCTATCGCCAGAGCGGAAGAAATATTTTTGCAGAGGCAATTGGAGAAGGCAAGAAAAGAATTGAAAGATCAAGAAAAAGGCTTGGTAGCTCAAGAATCCAATGGGTTTTGTTTGTTTAACACCCAAGAGTGCATTGTTAATCAAGAGGCTTCTGTCGAAGCTGAACCTAAGAAGCAAGAAACTGCTGTTGCTCAAGAAACAAATGACGACGATCACAAAGTTGAATGCATCACAATGCAAGAACCACGGGAGTTGTTGAGTACGGTAATTGGTGGAGTTGCCGAGAAGACCCAAGAAGCCACAAGTATTGAAGTGGTACACGGTGCAAGAACAGAGACCACGGGTTCTTTTGACTGCACCTTCATACAACCAAGTGCGATAGAAAGAACTAGAGAAGTGATGACGAGCCCAAGTGGTTCTGGCCTTGGGTTCTCGTCGCACGAGTTTGTCCCTATGTGTCGCAAACCAGGGACTTGGGAAAGCACGAAAATGGCGAATAATAGTAGTGGGTCCCAATCGCTGAGATCAAAAGGGTTAGATTTGTCAATATCCTCAGAAATATGGTCCACCCCCAGAACCGTCTTGAAGGCAAACAGAATGGAAGAACTGCGATTGTCTTTACCGTCACCAATCATCTTCTTGTCTTTGGGTTCTTTGCCGGCAGTTCCTCTTCTTTTCCTACCGTCGAGTCTTCTGGCCTCATCTCTGTTTGAGTTTGATGCCATCACTCCAGTTCTTGAACTCTTAACAAGTCGAGAGGAATGATTGTGCTTCAAAGAAAAATATGCTTGAAGGAGCTGAATGGCAAGATTTAGGGTGCACGTGGCTGAGTGAAGTTGGGTTGAAAAAGTCAACCTCCCAGCTGTCTTGCAATTTCTCTGTGGCAGAAGAATGTTGATGCGTTACAGCTGGATGGCATTCCCTTCCAGCAGCAAAAGATTCTTCACAGTTCAATGGGTTTGGTGCTGTTAGTTGGTTATATGGGCTCGGTTCTTGAAAAAGAAGGCCTGAGGTTGTGGTTGTCATGGATTTTACCTAACAGGCCTACAAGATCATTTTCTAGTTCGGTTTATTTGATTGTTTCTGCTGCAAGATGCTTGGTTCTGAGTTGGTTCAGGGGAGAACTAATTTCAAAGCTCTTTGGCCGAATCTGCTATGTGAGTAGGAAGAAAAGGATAGAAGTGAAGAGTACAGCAGCTCATGTTCCAAACTTGTATGCCAGAATTTTTCCAGAATTCTGCAGCTTATGAAGTCAAAATTTTTCCAGTCTTTTGTTGTCAATCATCCTTGAGGGCAAGGATGTTTTCGGGAGGGGGTATTGTTATGGAGATATAATAAGATTTTGAATGTTAGTTACTTCTGTTAGGCTGTTATTAGTCTGTTAGTTAGTTAATGGCTTATTAGCCGTTGGGGTTAGGTGAGTATGTTAGGATATAAATAGGATCTCTCTACTATATCAATAGAGACTATGTTCATTATGAAATAGAATCCAGTTTCTCAGTTCCTCCTCTCTCTCTCGTTCTCTCTCTATTTCTCCTTTCCTGAATCTCTTCTCTGTTTCTTCCCTATTTCCCTCTTCTCTCATTTCTTATGTGAATGCCACAACATTTGATCATCAAATTAGCAGCAAATTCATTGCTTATATGCACAGCCATCCAATTCTACTAGTCATGCTTTCTTCATCATAGCAATACCAGGCAACTTGGGGTAGGGGTTACTCATTCGTAGCGAAGAAGAACTGCCTGTGCCTATCAAGGCTTAGCACTACAGATATGCCTGTTTAACATATTTGACAACAAAATCACACAAGCACATCATAGGCAAAATATCCAAAACCTAATTTATAGCTTATCACTAACAGTAACAGAATAGGACTGCAACGCCACCAATGGTTCATAATACCAGATAGACAACTCCAACAAGAGTTAAGAATTAAGATTCTTGGGCCCCAGTTGGCATTGCAAAAAGAAAGGTAAAGGCCGTGTTTTATGTCTTAAGGTTTTTGTTTTTGTTTTTTTCCTTTTTGGGAACATGTAATTCTGTATTACTATTGATCAACTTAATGTTGTCCATCCCTCTATTTGTTCTTTTAAAATAAAGATATGTTGATCATTTTTCATCCACAAAATCACTATGTCCATTCTCTTCTCCTTTTCCATTCCTATTTTAATTTTGCGTACCAAACAAAACCTTATAGATTACCCTTGATCCTTGATCGTACACAAACATCCTATAGAATATGTCAAACAAAAGCTGTTGCATAGTTCACATACAATAGCTGTGAGGAACCTCGTAGGAAAATTATTGTGCACTAATCCATTTATATTCATGTAATCTCCTCGTGTCTCACAAAAATAACTCCTGCAACAAAATCTAAAGTTCAATTTCAATCTACGTTTGCGGAATTATGTGTCAATTCATTTTCTTTAGCCTTCTTGTTGCTTATACGAGTCACTAAAGTTTTAAATTCCTGTGCTAATAATCAAATCGATGCATCCGGGGGGGAATTCTTCCTATTGCAAACAGCGCACGAATTCAATAAACCAGTCAGTGGAAAATAAAGTACTACTACTAGAACCCTATTTGAAACCCTAGGGGCCAAAAAAAACAAAAAAGAATCAACTATAAGCTGCGACAGAAAATCTTCAAAATATCAAGAGAGCAAAAATCGTCGCCTGAGAACAGAAAGGTCATTCAACAGCAGCAATAGAATAAGAGAGATAAATAAAGAAGGCAAATACCAGCTTAATTGGGGGAAGCAGAAGAGGCTTGCTCCATGAGCTTCTTATCCCTTCTTTCCATCGCAACATCCCACATATCGTTCCCAATGTGCTTCGGCTGCAAGATCCGAAATTGTTAAATGAATCTTATATTACTGCTAATAAAAATCGAAAAAGAAGACGGAGAAGAAGAAGAAGAAATACTCGGCCGTGAGCGGCTTTGTGAATGTAATACTGAGCGTTGCCCATAACACAAAGCATTCCTGCTATGATTCCTAGTGGAAGAGTAGCTTCCAACCAAATCCAACTCATCTTTTCTCTCCTTCTTCGATTCTGATCTCTTCGTTTGCCGCGATGCCTGCGGTGAGTCTCGAAAAGTACAGAACTACAGATGCTTCCTGAGCGATCTCATAATGGGCCTCATCAGATACGCTTTTTATTGGGCCGTCCACCAATGTTAGTGATATTTAGTGGGCTCAACTCAATCCATCTGCGCGACCAGTGAAATCCAAAGTTAAGAACAAATTTCTTTTTTCTTTTTTGACTTTTTTAAGATAAAAGGGGTTAAAATCTAAAACTAATGTATTGAAAACCGGATTGATCTTTAAACTGGTTGAAGTAGTGGTTTAATGCTTGTTTAAGATTACGTTTAGGGTCTTCAAAAGTACTTATTGATCTAAATCGAGATAATACTCTTCTCACATACTTACCTCATATACCATACATCACAGTTGAAAATAGGGGTGTTCGGGATCGGGATCGGGATCGGGAAATGCCATTCCCGATCCCGATCCCGATCCCGAGAAGGGTTCGGGAATGATTTTCATTCCCGATCCCGAAAATTTCCCGATCCCGAAAATCGGGAAATTTCGGGATCAGGATCGGGAAATTCCCGATCCCGGATTTGCTTTTTTTTTTAAAAAAAATCTTTATATTAAATTTTTTGTTGTGTTTCCTTTAGTCTAGTATAAATATATAATTTGTTTAATATTATATTGTATCAAATAAGTCTAATATAAATATATAATTAGTCCAATACATGTTTAAAGTTGTCGATTCAGCTACAAAAAGAATAAAAACAAGAACAAAAAATTAGAACTATTTAATAAATAATAAATGAAATTAACTAAATAAACTAAAAGAATAGATATCATCTTAAGGATGTTAGGGATTTTCACATTTTATTTTACATTTAGTCTTATTTTCTTAAATATTTTAAAAAAATATATATTTGTATAGATATATTTTCGGGATCGGGAAAAAGTCGGGATCGGGAAATCCCATTCCCGATCCCGATCCCAATCCCGAAATTTTCGGGACGGGAAAATCCCGTCCCGATTTGCTCAGGATCGGGACGGGAAGGTCGGGACGGGAAATTGATGAACACCCCTAGTTGAAAAGCTGTTTTTGAAGGGTCTAACGCTATTCCAAATAACCACTTAAAATGTCAGTCATTCAATTGTACTTGAACAAGGTCAAACCCAATCATTATTAAGACAATATAATTTAATTGAAATATCCTAAAATAATCATATATAACCTAAAAAAGGTAATATTTAAATAAAAAGGTATTAATTACAAGTAAATGAAAAAAAAATTATAAACTACACATAATTTAATAAAATATAGTTACTAAAGTGCAAATTTGTATATGAATACATAACTTTACCCTTTATTTATTATTATGTAGACTTTTGTTCTAGTATATTGTATATTAAATAAGGATAAAATTGAAAAGTTATTAAATTTTAAGGTAGAGTTAAGAAATTTTAAGATTTTTATTAATTCGAATGAAACATGTTGGAAGTGGTTTATAAATAGAATGAAAAGATTACATGCTGGTTTAGAAGGTCTTGAAATATGTTAATTGGATATAAAAAATGTGATCATTACACGCAATTTGAATTGGGCAATTAATAAGATAAATTAGGAATTTTCTTGCCCGGGATTTTTTTTTGGCCAAGTCTTGCCTCGGATGAAACATTGATATATTCATCATATTTAAACCAATAAATATGCCAATAAGGCAATTAGCTTGCAAGAAACAGTGCTCTTAACTTATCAAGATGAGCGGCTCCTTTCCTCTAGCGTTTTCCTTCTATATATATATATTTTTTTGCCTGCATTTTCCTTCTATATAAGGTGTGAGTTAATATAGAGAGAATTGTGAAAAAATATCCCAGTGAGAACTTAATTATCAAATGAGACCTCGGTGTGCAAATAATCTTCTAGGTGTGCAGAATATCTTTCCCTTTGTGTAGATGATCTTCCCTGTGTGTAATATTCTTCGCTATACGTGTGCAAAACATTTTCCCCTGTATGTAGAAGATCTTTCCCCCATGTGCAAATGATTTTTCTAAATCCCATTTGATAATGAATTTATCAATGAGGTCCTTTTTCAAAATTATCCCGTTAAAATATCTGCTTTAGTAACCATAACCTTTCATTATTCTTTTTAAAAAAATTATATAAAAAAGAGATATTTTTTCAGTGGTTTTGTAACCATAACCACACAACATCAGCCTACTCTAAAGTCTAAACCCTATCCTTAACAAGCTATCTGGATAAAATTCCCCATAGAAAAAAAATATTCATCGCTTTCTGGTAAGAAAATTAAATATAAATAAATTCTTTAAATTTCATTTAGCATAGCTTATTTTCAAGTCAAGTAGCGTCATTTATAAATTAAACTTATAAATATTCTTTTTTTTGTCAGATAAACTTATAAATATTCAATTCCTTATGAATTACTAGTATTAAATGAAATTTGTAAAACTTAGCTATATTTAATCTTCTCATCTAAAACATATATATATATATATATAAAAAAAAGAAAAAGATTGCCACCTTGAATAACTTGAGGAGACTCTCTGGCTGCCCTCCCACCCCCCTGACAAGCTACAATCATATCATCATTAATTTTTGGGTTTATTGGTGCAAATTATAAAGAGAAATGCTATTTCTTCAAATGAAAATGTAGGGTTGATAAAAAAAATGGAATGCTTTTTCTTGCTAACAAAAAATTTAAATGAGTTGAGTCTCAAAAATTTATTAGATTTAAAAAAATGTCTTAAGACTCAAATAATGTTTACATATGTGCATATATATATATATATATATATATATTGCCTACCAACTAAATTCTCATATCAATAGCAAACTCTGAACTCATGATGTTGTGAGTTATAATTTATAAACTAACTTTTTATTAATTGGATGGATTTTGATTCGAAAAATATAATGTATTTTTGTGTTTATGTGTGTGATTTTTTTTTTTTAAAAGAAAAGGACATCATAGGATTCTTCACAAGGGGAATAGAGAAGGGAATGGGACACTACTTTGAATTTCCTCTGCCCAACCTCTCTTGTTTTTTTCTTCCTCTTTTTTTGTCTTCAAATATATATATATATATATATATATATATATATATATATATATATATATATATATATATATATATATATATATATATATATATATATATATATATATATATATATATATATATCTCTCTTTAATTAATTAAAACTCACAAATTTTATGTCTCTTCTTTTTGTTCATTTTTCCTTGTCATCTATATCCGTTTCTTCTTCTTCACATGGATGGAATCATTCGGCTCTTTTGAAATTTGTTAATTGTTAATGCTGCATCGTTCTCCTCAATCAATCAATTATGAGAAAATTGGCACAAAGCCTACATTTAAAAATTTTATTAGCTGGTGAAAAAGACTTAATATGTTTTTGTATATAAAAAGTACAGGTATTCGAAGAGATTTCATATAAAAAAAAGGACTAATATTTAAATTCAAGTCTTTTTATCAAATATTATTTTTAAATAGGAATTTTTCATTAATTTTCTCACTAATTAAATTATATATACACATATGACACATCAACCGGTTTTCATTTTGAACTTGGTGATGATCTTGTGTTGTTGTTTTCATGGTAATAATTTAAAATGTAAAAGTAAATATATGCTTAAATAAAGTAAACACGGCCCTAAAAGGCGGGCTTTACATAGATTCTCTCAATCTAGGGATTGAATTATGGGAGAGAAAAATCATTGCTCTTAAAGAACATTCTATTTTTTGACCAAAAAGAAGAACATTCTGTTTTTAACAATTGAATATAAGGCTTGTATACCAAAAAAAAAAAAAAAAGCTAGAGGCACTTAATTTAAAGTTGCTACAATAATTTTCATGTGATCAAATCTAGAGGTGGAAATAGGCTAGTTTAGGCTAGGCCTTACCTGATAGGCCTGGGCTTTCACTATAGGGGTGTGTTCTTATTAGCTTTTGAAGAATAGCTTATGGAGAAAAAATGGAGCGTGTGTTCAGGTATTCTGAAAAAAGTGCTTTTTCAAAATAAAACCATGGTTTCAAATTTTTTTATCCGAATTTTTTGCACAAAACCATGGTTTGGACATAAGCTATATTTTGGGGCTTTTTTCACTTTGTGGGGCCCACCCTCTAATTTTCTTTGGTTCTTTTTCTGTCAGTGGGTCCCACATCACACACTCTCTCATCCTTTCTTGTTTTTTTTGAATTTCAATGTTTGCTCTCAATTTTTTTTTATTTTTAAAATTTTAATACTCCTTCTTATCCTTAATATAAGACATATTTATCTAATTTGATTATATTAAAAAAATTAGTTAAGTTAATTAACATTACATATAGACAAATTTATTTCATTTTTAGTATTAATTATGAAATTTAATGTTAAATAATGGGTTAAGATGTATCATTTTTAATGCCGTTAGGGGTTTTCTTCTCTTATAATTTAACTCCTTTAGATCAAATTTAACGACTATTAAATCTGGACATTAACCCTTAAATAATATATAAAATATAACTTTATCCTTTATATGTAATTATCATAAAAGTTAATGTCATTTTTAGTCATTTGACCATGAGAAAATCTATTCTGATCAAATCATCCAAACACTCTCATTTTACCAAAATCACTTTTTTCCCATAATCTATTCTCCAAAAGCTATTCTCTCCAGAATCTATTCTCCAAAAGCTAATAAGAACACACCCGGAGAATAACTTTTGGACATTAGATTATGAGGAGAATAGATTATGGGAAAAAAGTGATTTTGATAAAATGAAAGTGTTTGGATGAGTTGATCAGAATAGCTTTTTTCATGATCAAATGACTAAAAAGGACATTAACTTTTATGATAATTACATATAAAGGATAAAATTATATTTTAAGTATTATTTCACATTAAATTACATAATAAATACAAAAAATGAAATAAATTTGTCAAAAAATTTTAAAATTATAACATTTGTCAATTATGCAATATAAAAAAATAGATGCAAAAATTTTAAAATTATAAAATTAATCAATTATATGGTAAATTACAAAATCAGATCAAACGTACATACTGAAAGCGTACACTATATTAATTTTCATCTCCTTTCACAACCTGGGTTATCTTTTGCCAAACCCACTGTATTATTCTTCATTAAATTCTTTGGAATGGTTTTGATTTTTGCAAGTGTGTTCTTATCTTTAATTTCTGTTTTGTTTTCTTTACCACTCCAGCCTAGTTTCTGAAGATATATATATATATATATATATATATATATATATATATATATATAAGTATATTAAAAAATTGTTAAAATAAGAAATTTTTTCTACAAAACACCAAAGTACAAATTCCGAGTAATTGTCAATAACAGAGTAAATCAAAATATGGATACAATACCATTTAACATATTGTAAAAAAGAGAGTACGATAAAATACGAAAACATTCACATGACTAATGTGTTAGATCTCATGTTTTGATGATAACAAAGAATATTATGAAAAAAATTTAATGAATAAATAAGTTTGAACAAAGTAATAACAGGGAAAAGCATCACTTGAAGTAAGCATTGGAGTAATGAAGAAAGGTCAAGAGAAAAAGCTAAGAAACTTGATAAGAAGTAAGTTTTCTAAGGCATTACTCGAGTATGTACTCGAGTAATGAGACAAAACTTGAAGTTACCAGAGATACCTTCCAGTAACCTGCCAACGTTACTCGAGTAAGTACTCGAGTAATAGTGTAAAAGTTTTCAAGTTGCTCTCGGCCTGCCAATGTTACTCAAGTAGCTACTCGAGTAACCAGGTAAAAGTTTTCAAGTTACTCTCGGCCTGCTAATGATACTTGAGTATGTACTCGAGTTACTCTGTTTCAGAAAATGTGTTGCTCTCGACATTTTGTACCCTGCCAACGTTACTCGAGTAGCTACTCGAGTAACTCACTGTGTTAAGCAAAAACCTGAAGGTAGTACTCAAATAACTTGATATATTTTTATCTTACTTCACTCGAGGTTCTACTCAAGCATGCAGGTATTTAATGAATCTTTTTAAGTGGATTACTCGAGTATGTACTCGAGTATGCAGAGTTATTTTTTGAAGAAAAACTTCAAGTCATTACCCGAGTAAGCTATGAACATAAATTGAGTTTACTCGAGTATGTACTCGAGTAACAAGGTAATCAAACTTGAAATGCTCTCGGCTTTGAAATCCTGCCAACATTACTGGAGTAAAGCATCGAGTAACATAAGTTTATTTGATGGTTTACTCGCGTTGGTACCCGAGTAACCTATGAAGAAAAGAGTGCATTACTCGAGTAGGTACCCTAGTAAACATGCATTTTCAAAGGTTTGATATTTTGTTTATTCCATGCACTACCCGAGTAATCTTATAGTTGTTTGTTGACTTGCAGTTTATCAAAGTTTTCACGATGATACTCGAGTAAACTTTAATGAATACTCGAGTAAGTACTCGAGTATGCAAACCCAGAAATTCAGAAATCATTCCAAAGTTTATTGTTTTGTTTCCTATTTGATTAACCTTTCATTATATTAGTATTCTTAGCATATCCACAGATAAACAATGAAGAGATCTTACCAAATAAGGAAAGTCAAATGCAACGTTCAAATGTCACCGACCGCCACCTACCGCAAACGTATGTTTTTCAAATACTGGAAAAGTCAATAGTGGCTGCGCACGCTCCAACGGGCATGAAGAAATATGTTCCAGCAATCATTACCAACGTATCTATATATATAGGAACATCCAAACAGAGAAGAGAACAAGAACACACACACAAACGTATCATCAAGTTCATTACTCTGTTTTATATTATACTTGTAATTCTATGCTTCAGTGATTCTTATTCACTCTGTGAGAGAGATATTTCATTCAAACTCAATATTTGTTATTGAGGTAACTTAAGGTTGTGGAACCTTGAGTTGGGATTGGATTACAGCTTGTAAGGGGGAGCGAGTGTCCAGGCGAAGGAACTTGCTTGTACTGAGGTGCCAAGAACCCACTGAATCTTGGAAGTTATAGTGAAACTCTCAGAGAAACTCTGAGGACTGGACGTAGGTCAAAGTGGTTGTGGCCGAACCAGTATAACTCCCGGTGTACACTTCGGTGATATTTCTCCTTACTCTTTCCTGTTTTAATTTCACCGTCAAATTTTATATTTGCAACGAAATTTTTAATATCACCCAATTCACCCCCTCTTGGGTGAAACGCTTGCTCTAACATAATGCTCTTACGTATAATAAATGATTTGATCTCTTATCGAACCACGAAGAAAAGCCATGTCAGATGAATATGCAAGTAATGAAGGTATTGTTGAAGAGTCTTTAGCATCAGGGCCATCAACATCAAACAAACTATCCTCTCGTTCATGCTGGCGAAAGTCAAGATCAGAAATAGAAGTTCTTCTGATGAAATTGTGTATGGTCATTGTCGCACAGACAATTTTAACCGTATGGGAAAGCTCCACTACCTCTATTGGTGTCATTGTTCCCTCCACTACTTCTACAGGTGTTATTGAAATTAATTGAATTGAACTCCTCATTCAACCCAGTCGTTGTCCCTAACAACTCATCACTGTCTCCTGACCCTTCTTGCATTTCGACATCAGGGGTGGTCTCGGTAGGGTGTGGGAGAGACATGGAGGAAGGTGCCCAATTATTTGTTTCCGTGGATGCCACAATTGAAAACAAGTGGGTTAATTCTTCTTGGAATTGGAGGCCATTATTTCTGAATTTCTCGTAACCAGGAACTTCCTGTATGTGAATTACCAAATTCATTACACAAGTTCATAAAAACACGATGTTAGGGAAATAAAAATGGTCGTTCGCATTAGTGAATCACTAACCGCTAGCTTCTTCTCCCACCAATCATCGTAAGCAACAATAGTTTTCTTCTCATCGTCCCATCTAACTTCAGTCTCATTTAACAACCGATCCCACCGTTGCCACTCCTTTCGAAGGGCATCATATTTGTTTTTGAACTGCCCCTTCTCGTATAATCTGTCTGTCCTTACAGTGAAGCCTTCCGATATCTCTTTCCACCCATTCTTTTGGAATCTAGTGCATTTTCTTATTCCTTTCTCAACTTGTTCTATGCACAAGTCAATAAAAATTTTCGTGCTTTTTACATCCCAGGATGCTTTCACCTTACTCATTATGTTGCTAAGTTGACAATTAATACATGAAATGAACAAGGAAGCAGAAATAGTAAAGCAAAATAATAAAGTCCTGCTTGCTTAAAGACTCAATCAAGAAGTTAGACCACGAGTCAACTATTTTTTAGAATGGCACTTTATTATAGACCCGAAAAAACCATATCTATCAACATTGTCACATAGACAGTGACAAAACAGAAGCAAGAGAAATAACACCAATACATAGACATGCAAAGAAAGATGAAATGGTGCAAAGAAATCATGAATCATATTAAACCCTTGTTGCTGTAAGAACCAAAAGTAGCAAACACAAAGTTCGATTTGTTTAGATATATAGATCGAGGTGCTTCTAAACACTCTAGATAATGAAAAATACATAAAGTCAAATTTTATGCACATAACGAAATTACCTTCCTGGACTATCACATGCATTCAATCAAAGGCCAATGATATAAAAACATTCTCTAAATTTTACAAGGATTTTTTAACATACAATAGATTTTACATTTTATAGATTTTACATTTTATAGGCATAGCTGGCTAAGTAGTCCAGACATAAATAATCCCATAGAAGCAGCATGAAACTAAATTATGTTAATTGAGAGAGAGCAATAATTTCGTCGGAAGTAGTACTGCAAAATTTCGTCTCTATTTAAGAAAACTGCCGTAATGCTCTCTCTTATACATAAAACCAACCCACACAAAGAAGTAAAATCTAACTCTTATTACACAGGGAAAAGAGAAAACCTTTGATTATTACTATTAAGAGAGCACCAAAACCAGAGAACACAATACCACTACACGTTAATCACCAAAAATAGCACCATAACCAGAGCACCAATACCAGAGAACACAAGGCCACCATAGATGTAGAGGAAAATGACACACCAAAGCAAAAGCTACCACCACAAACCAGACACCACAAACTCTTAACTGTAGGAAGTCGCCGAACCTCACAACCACCACAGACAGAGGAGTAGCCACTGAAGTCGCCAGCAAGATTTCGCAAGCGATTTTCCGTCAACACAGATAAATGCTCATAGGACAGAGGACTGGCCGCCGAAAATAGCATCACCGGTCCGTTCACTGCAAGAAAAGGGACAAAGGCATGATCAAAGCCACGCTAAGCCAAACTTTTCAGATCCGCAAGACAATAGGAATAGGAAGGGGAAGAGGGATCTGTTGAGGGCCGAAGACAGAATGCCGACCGGGAAGGGGAACAAAGAAGGGAAGCGAGAAGACAGTGGAGTTTGACATGAGAAGGAACGAGAAGGAAAGACGCAGGGGATCTGTTGGCCGATTTTAGAGAACACGGGAATGAAGGAAGAAGATGGGAAAGGGAAAGAGAAAAGGACAGGGGGCGCAGAAGGTAATAATTACTCCCAAGGGTCTGAATTTTCTGAACCAAAGCAATAGAAAATAGCTTCCTCTCATAATAGCTTTTTTTTCGTAAAACCTTTATTTGGGCGAAAAATGGGATTCTCAGAATTTTTTAGGTGTTCGGATACTTTTATCACAAAACCTTGGTTTGGGCAAAAAAGCACTTTTTTAGTGAATACCCGAACACACACTAGGTTTAAAGTCTGAGCCTATATGCAGGCTTTTTTTTAGGCCTAAGCCTAGGCCTTCAAAATGCCTGATAAGGCCTGTAGCCTATTTAAAAGCCCACTTAAAATCTAAACCTTTAAAGCATATGTTTCCAAATTTATACATAGCCTTTCAAGCATATTTACAATCATATATTATGTCTTAAAAGGCAACATCTATTCCCGTCATAATATGAGGGCTTAGTAAGGAAAAGAAAAGAATGTCTAGTGACAATAATTATCCGAGCAAATAGGAATAAGAAAAACTAATCGTTTGTTGACTAATGAGATTTTTTTTTTTGAAATTGACCAAGCATAACAAGCAGCAAGTAAAACTGGATTTTATCTTTTATTTTTCTCACATAAACGGGGACAAACTTTTCTACTAAGATTATAATATTTCATTTAGCACTAAAATAAACTCATAGCAATTATTATACTTTAGTGGACGACACAAATCAAAAGGAGGGAGTAAGTTAACATTGCCATATTTAGCAATCAAATAGAAAGGAGGTAGGGGTGAATGATTGATGTGAATGTAAGGTTTGAGTGTGTGTGAATGAGATGTGATGTGAAACTTAGGATTAAGGCTAAATTGGTAAATCTATAAATAATTTATAAAATTATGTAGATGATATTATATGTGCTAAATAAAGGCACAAATTAAAAAAGTTAAATAGGCCAAACTTGTAGGTTAGACTTTTGAAAATAGGCTTGACATGTTTATTTAAATAAGCCGTAGGCTTTATTAGGGGCATAGTCTATTTCCATCCCTAATTAAATCTAACTTAATTTGTATAAGTGAGAATTTGTCACAACTTTAATTATAGACATTTGTTCATGTTCGACAAAAATGAAATCATTTTAAAGAATGTTGGGAAGATGATGACTATATTACTAATTGAACTAAGAAAAAGAGCTTAATTCATTAAATATGTTTTAGATCAATTTTTTCCCAAATTTACTCTATTAAATAAGGTTTTAATTTGAAAAGGAAAGATATAAAGAGTTATGTTTAAATATTATTTATATATAGACTAAAAATTTATAAATAAGTGCCCGTATTAATTACTCTTCAAATCATTTCTGTTATGGACTAAAAAAAATTTTCGGAAGGTGATTTATATTCTAGATAAGACGAAGAATGATGGAGAATTTGTTTGCTTATATAAGCACGCGAAATTATCATGCTTCAATCATATTTCACCCTACTCTTATCCCGTGATCTAGCTGTTGGTGGCTACGAGCCTATGACGACAACGATGTTTACTCACTCAATTATTTGAGAATTCAAAAAAATGCTACTTTTTTTTTCTATATTAAATATAAGAGCTGTTTAAAGGGATTTATTTTCATCATAAGCATAAGATTTCAATATAGTTTGTCTTCTATATTTATAATTTTTTTCTCAAGCCAACTTTATTGATGGCGTATGTAATATCTTGAATTTTGAGATTGGAGGTTTGGGAATAAACCTGAGTTAAATGGATTACTAAGCCTCGGTTTAGTAAGAGCCCCAAATTTATTCCCTAATGATTTTTATAACTTTGGGGTATTAAAGAAAGTAAAATGGTGAATTTTGGAAAATATAATTATGTTTTCGGTGAAATCACCTATGTGGTAATGATCTTGTCATGTGATTTTGTAAGAACAAATAATGAGAAAAAATTATGAAATTTTATAGGATGAAAGTAGACATCCTAATTTTTAATTTGATAGATCATATGAATCATTTAAAGCTATACGTAAAAATATATGAATTTTTGAAGTTAGCCCAAAAAAATTGAAAAGTTTCTGGAGCAGTATCCAAAGATGGAATTTCTGAAAATTTTGTGCTTCTAAATGGCTAAATTCTATATTTTCCCTTGAAACTAGACTCAAAGTCACTAAATGGCTAATTAAATGTTTCTAGAATTAGTTATGATTTTTCAAAATTTGGGCAGAAATCAGCCAAAATTTTGTAAAAATCCGAAATTGGGAAAATAAATTAATTAAATTGCGATATGTTATTAAAACATTTCATCTCCTTCCTCTAGCCCAAAATGGCATGTTTCAGTAGCGGAGAGAGAGAGAGAGAGAGAGAGAGAGAGAGAGAGAGAGAGAGAGAGAGAGAGAGAGAGAGTTGTGTGATTTTAGAGAGGGAAGGAGAGGAAAATCTCATAAGATAGGTCGATTTCTTCGGTGAATTTGTATCTAACGTGTGTAATCCTTCTCCTAAGCTTCTCTTCTATGTTATTGAAGGTGTTGTGAAGCAAAAACTTAGTGTTTCAAGGGTTAGGGTTCAGCCACTTTGAGAAAAGCCAGAGGGAGCTTGAGGTAACTTCCAAACCATTGTTTATTCTAGCTGCTGTGGGCAATTTAATTGGTGAAATTTCACCAGATTGCCATTAGTTTTAAATTTTGGAAATGGGTTTCCTTAGAAGTTATGCAGCCCAAATTGGTATTAAATGGTAGTTGTAACCTAATGGAATAGTCAATAAAGTAGTTAGGAGTAGAAAGGAAAGCGTTTACGGAGCCGAAACCAAAAAAAACCCCGATTTTCCCCAAAGAACCCATATAATTTGGTCAGGGCTGTAAATGGGTCTTAGAGTTGAATTTTCAATGATTTGATGATTCCATTGAGTTTAAGAGCGAAAATTACGTGGGTTATAGTTGGTTACTTTTTCGAAAAAGGCCGAAAAAGCATAATTACGAAAACGCCCTTGAAACCCTTAAAGTGGAGATGCCAAGGGTAATTTTATAATTAGATATTGAATTTGGTAATTTTGAGTTCGGAAATGGATTCCTTGGGCAAAAATATGTCAGGATAGCCCATGTTAGAATTTCAAAAAAGTACGGTCAGACCCGGTATGGCGAGGCCAGGCCTCTAGGGGCAATTTAGTAATTTTTCAAGATAGACTCATATAACCACTAAAAACACTATGAAAATGTCTAAATGGTACCTTTGGAATTGTAGGACCAAGTTGGGAGCCTGAGTTGCTGGCACGCAAATCGAGGAGAAAAGACAGGAGGTAGGAAACTTACTTTACTTGCATGTATTTGATATCTTTGCTTGTATAATGATGTATGTGATTGTTTTACTTGATTGTGTAGAGCATATTTGAATAAATGAAGCTATGTTTCTGTTTTTGCTGTAGCCATAGTCTTGTTGCATGAAACATTGAGTATGCAAAAATGTCATTATGGGACATACATCTAGTTAAAGCTAATATGTCATACACATAGCATCTATCATGCATACATTATGGTATCTGTTTCCTACTGAGATTCTCTCGAATCTCACCCTCCCCTACCAAAATTTAGACATGTGAAGACAGAATGTATGCTGAGAACAAAGAAAAGAACCATACGAGGGGATTGCGGTGGTGGAATGAAGACGGGAAGATGTCTCCGTTTCACTCAGACGAGTTCAGACACTCTGGTAGCCTTGTGTGGCTACATTGATGGTAATTATTATACACGAACCCCTATGGGGAATTTCTATAATTGAGCACTTTTTATCAGTATTCTTATGCTCTTCCTGTGTTGCCCATTGAACCACATATCATTTTTCGTGAATACTTTGGTAAAGGTGAAATTAAAATAAGGGCGTGGCAGCGTATATTAAGGTGCAGTTGCAATTCAAATAATTAAATAGGGCACTTCCATAAAAACGACACATATTTTATACAAAGGGATCATTAATATATAAGTCTTTATAGCTTTAACTAATTTTTATTCATGTCCTTATAGTTTGTTTTTCATGTTCATATAATTTGACTTGATTTTTAATCAAATCCCAGTAGTTTCTAGGGGTGTTCATTTCTATCTTATCATGGTTGTCCTATTTCAATTCCGGTCATTTTGGGACGGGACAAAAGCGGGACGAGATAAAATTATTATCTAGACAAGATGAGAAGCAGAACGGGTTTTGTTCCATCCCGAAATCATGTTATTATTAGTTTAATATATATAATATATCACATATTTTTATTTTTTTACCATAATAGCTAATATTTTTATTAAAAATATAACTAATATCTTTTGTTAGATAGATGTTAGTTATATAAAAAATATTATCATATAATCTTGTTTAGACAAATTTTAGTCATATAAAAAGATATTATCATATATTGGTTATATCTTTAATATAAAATACTATAAATATTTTTAAAAAAATCCTCACAATCACTAATACGGCGTCAGCGTCTTCGTTCGCTTTGCTCTCTCTTGATATCTATTGAACATGCTTGCCTAATTCTCTACATAATATGGTAAATATTTATAATTTATCATTGCTCTTATTCAGTTTAAGTTTTAATTATTTCTTATTTGTTAATTATGCTTTTGATATAAAAATGATGAAAGAGGATGATTACATATTTGTGTTATATATTTTTAATCATTTAGATTCAACATCCAACTTACACCCATATATTTTAATTTTTAAAAGTCCAATAAGAAGAAAAATATGATGCTCCAAATCCTCAAAATAAATAAATAAATGAATGAATGAACAGGACGTCTCGTTTCCATCGTGGTCTCGTCCTGATCCCAGTCTCGTCCCATCCCGTTAGGAACAGGATGGACACAGGATAGTTTTGTCTTTCCGTATCCTTTTGTGAGATAAGATGTGAAATATGACTATCCCATTCCGTGAACACATCTAATAGTTTCATGTAATTGATATGAAAAGAAAAAAAAATTAAAAAATACAGGGATTTAATTAAAAACATTTGAAACTATAATAACATGATAAAAAACGGAAAAGGTTAAAGGGACCTAATTAAAAACACGTGATAATAAAATACAAACGCATAATTAAAAATTAATTAAAACACATGGACTTGCAGATTAATTACTCATTTTATAAATAATTAAATTAATAATATTTTAATCTTTACAAATTAATTATCTAACTCATATATCCAAAATCAAAGGATTCTAAGTAGTTGTGTATGGCTATAGGAAATGAATTGAGAGTGGAAGAGATCCAAGCTTTGCCGAGGAGGAAGAAAACCTGGAACCCTGCTTATTCCTTTTGATCGGTTTCCTAGTTGTCGTTAGTTGTTGATGATTTTTTAACATTTTTTAAGTAGAAAATTGTGAGAGAGAGAGAGAGAGAGAGAATCATAAAGGTTTTAGCAGAAACTAATATAGAAATATGTTTTATATTTTCTTAGGTACAAGTGAAACAAAAAGTCAAACGCACGCATTTAGTTTAGTTACTCCCCCTAGTCTTCAGGACGAGCCTAGTTGATTTTTTTCTAAAAAAATTAAAAAAGCTACATTGTCAACACCCGTTTTTATTTTAATAATCGGAGAATAATAAAAACGGAATTCAATAGGTATACAGAAAGGACAATTATATTGATAAAAATATTTATTTACAATACCGATATCGTTCATCAACGAAATACAAAAAATACTGCGGAAACTTAATATTTATAGGATAACCCAAAATATCTAAGGCATAAACTAATCATAACCACTATATTGCCCTTGCCTTAAGACACGAGTTGATTACTTCTCGGCGTCCACGCCTTTACCCTTCGATTCACTGGCACTAGCTGAGATATTTGTTTTTGAAAAAGGGTGAGATTCCGAAGAATCCCCGTAAAGACATACGACGGTTGACATATAAAATGTGAAAATTAAATTTGCAATGCACTATATTAGGTAAAAATGAAAGTTCGATTCATATAGATTTATCTCAGCCGAGTCACCAACTACAGCTAGGATTTCCGATAATATACCTCAATTGAGTCATCGACCACAGCTAGGATTTTCCGATATACCGTTGTTGGGTAGCGAACCACAACTAGGTATTGTGTCTCTAGCACGCAATCATATCATGAAATACATTAACAAATACATATAATTATTCACATAGTGTATGAAAGATGGTAGTCCCTACATCGAAGTTTGTTAAACCCCTTTTTCAAGGTGCCTCGTAAAACGTGTCATTTCCAGCGTCCGACTCTGTTCTAAAATATTAAATGTACCAGAAATAGGTCATAACCTATCCAAATATCATTTTAGAGTATTTTATATTGTTTATCGTTGTTATATTAGTTTGTGGTGAAATTTTACCAAAATGCCCTCGGGACCCTGGCCGGGCCTAGCCGTACCCGGCTCGATGGCACGTTTTCCCAAAATTTTGACTTGTGCTTCTTGGAATTAAATTTTCCCCCCTTATTTCCATGTGTTGGCCGAAATTTTAGGGCGGAGAAGAAAAAAATGTTTTTCATAAATTCCACAATTCATATAATTGTATTATGTATAATCCCCTTAATTTCACAATTCTTGATTTATTCCATCAAGAATAATCCATTTGTACATTCTTATTTATTTTTCTTGATTAATTGAAACTAACTTCAATTAATTAGAAAAATAATTAATCTTGGATTAAATTGGTAAAATTGTGATTTTCTGATCACCTTTGCAATTTAATTAAATTCTTGAATTAATTTGCCCATTTTCTTATGAATATGAATATTTCAAAATCCATAAGATTCGAATTCATGAATATTAACCATTTTATTGAATTTCTTAGATAATTACAATGTATATTTTGTGAATAAAATTTGGGGTGTTACATACATAAATTATATTAAAATATTTATATAAATTGTTGTTCTCTAAACTGATTTATTGACTTTTAAACTTATATATGATGTAGTGACACGTAACATATTCTATGATTAAATAATTTATTTAATTTAATTAATGTTTTTTAAAAAATCAACTATAACTTATATTGAGAATAAGAAGGAGTATTTCATATTTGAGTCTCTTTGTGTGTGTGTGTGTGATGAAAATCTTATTAATCAATAATTTGTATATTTGTCTTTATGGGTCTGTTTGGTTTGGTGTGAGGAATTTGGAGGGGAAGGGAGGAGAGAGAAAATTTTTATGAGTTGAATTTTAAAATATTAAAAAAGTGGGGTCATAAAATTTTGATAAAGAGAATATATAAAATAAAAGAGTAAGAAAAATTAATTAAAATTTTTTTAAAAAAATTAATTAAAAATTTTTAAACCCACTTTTCTAATTTTTTTTTTTAAATTCAACTCAACAAAATTTTATCTCTACCCACTTTCCTTCCCCTCCCCTCATATCAAACAAGCCTTATAAGTAGACTTTTGAGTTGGTAATTATTTGTTATAATCTCGATAAAATCCTATGAGTGTGACTCAATTATTAAGCTTATATAATTTGGGGGGGGGGGGGGAATGCAGTCAACAAAGCTGTAGGTCGTAGGTAAGTTCTTCACAGACTAGAGAGAGCTGGGTGATAATAATTTCAGTTGCTAACAAACACCTTTCAAATAAAATTATTATTAATGTAATTAAATATAATTTGATGATAACCATTGATATTATTGGTGATTTTGAGTGATTTGTTTTTGTTTTTTTAAAAAACAATTGATACGACACAATACTGCCAACAACTTGACCTTGTGTTTATTAGTGCACATATAAAACTTAAAGACACACACATACTAGCGTGTGTGCGCGCGCGTGCTGGAGAGAAGATCGCCGAAATCAAAATCGGCATGGATCACCAACCTTGGTCCTTCTGCTGTTCATTTTTTTGGCCGTAATGGTTTGCTTAAAATTATTATATATAAAAAATATGCCCTCAGTTTAACACAACCTTGTTGTTTTTCGGAGGGGTCTAAATACAATATTATAATATTTTTTTTGCTCTTTAGTATAAGACATGTTTATCTAATCTGATTAAATTAAAAAATTAATTAAATTAGTTAATATGACATGTATTTTCTAAAATGCTTTAATCATCTTTCTTAATTTCTCTCATCCCCTCCTCTTTAATTATTGTTAAGAGAGCATCACTAGGGGTAAATTAGGAAAAGATTGACAAATATTAAAGATATATCTATATTTATGATCAAAATTAACTTCTCAAATATGTCTTATATTAAAGACTGGAGAGAGTATTAGGTATGGTATGTTGAGATACCCTCTCTAGTTCTAAATGCATGAGCTAGTTATATAATTGTGAGACTAAATGGATTGATGTATGTATTACATTTATGACTAAAGAAAATCTCTCCACTTGTTTTTTTATATGGTTATCTGATCTGGTCAAATTCCAGTATTATCACATCCAATTGGGGTAAATAATCTAAAGACATTTTCTACACTTATATACAGACTCAAACTTTTAGGGTGTGTTTGGTGTGAGGGATTTGGAGGGGAAGGGAAGGGAGGGAAATTTTTTATGAGTTGAATTTTAAAAGATTGAAGAAGTGGAGTAATAAAATTTTAATAAAGAGAATATATAAGATAAAAGAGTAAGAAAAATTAATTAAAAATTTATAACCCAACTTCTCTAATTTTTTTTTTAAATTCAACTTAAAAAAATTTTCCTTCCGCTCACTTTCCATCCCCTCCCCTCAGACCAAACAAGTCCTTAGAACTCATGATTAAGCAGACAAAGTCCCTTCCACTGGCAGTAGTAGTAACATTTGTTGTGCAAATAAAACGAGAGAGGAAAATGAGAGAAGCCAAGTGTGTGTCATGCCCTTTCTTGATTTGCAATTAAGATGCTACAAATACAAACCATGCAAGGCTCTACCTCAGGAATTATATATATTAGGCTTCTCTCTCTCTCTCTCTCTCTATATATATATATGTAATGTATAAAACAGTGCAGAGGGTATCATAGTCCAGCTCACAGCATGTTGGCATAACGTCTAATTTTGGCTGCTCACTGTCTACCCTTCCGATATAAACAAACATTATACTCTATTAGTATTAAACTATTAATGCCCTTGTTTGTTTGAATAGCCTCTTCTCTCTACTTTTTAAATACATACATACATATATATATATATATATATTGTTCAAGTTTGATAGTACTAAATAAAAATGATTAAAACATGATTTACTTTTGACAAAAAAATTAAGTACATATGAGTGAGCTATGGGTTTTGGAGATTCACTAAGGCGATTATAGAGACATTGGTTGGTTAATAAAAGCTAAACAATTTTTATTTTTTTCCAGTAAGATTTCAAATTGAGGTCTTGTTCAAGTGGAAAAAATAAGCCTCATTATAAATAAAAATAATTATGACAATTTTTAGTCATTTGATTTGAAAATTATTGTTATTTTTTTAAAAAATTATACAGCAAAAAAAAAAATCTAAAACCTTTTTAATTATATGTTATAATAGACATTTTAACATTTAAAACATGAAAATACACTAAAAAAATTGCCAAAAATTAAAACAGGAGAGGAACTACACTGTTTATGACTAGCAAAGACTAAAGAGTGAGTAAATTTAATTGCAATGACTAAGGAACTTACCATATTGTTTAGGAAAAATTTCAGAAAAATATTTTTTAAATATTAAAATTCTAAATCAATAATTTCTTATTAAACTAAGTTTTCAATTACTATGTGCTCGTTTGGAACAGGGATTTGAATGCTTAAAAGTAAATTTTCAATTGTGATTTATAATATTTAAGATAAATATGTGAGAAGAGTTTTATTTTAATTTATATAAAAAACAACTTATAAATAATATCAACACTATAACAAACATACCCAATAAAACATAATGAATCCTTAAAACTATTAAAAGATAATACACTTTTTATTTTAGTAGAGATAGTACACTCATTTTTTGGGCCTATCATGGGACCCCTTGACGTTAAGAGAATAAGAGGGTCTACTATTTCCTCTCAGAATCTGAAGAGACTGTACCCTCTGATATTAGTACTATGCGTCACTAAAAAAAGAAAGATTATATATGATTTTATTTGTTACTATACGTGATCAAGGAATTAAAATCCGAACCGGTTGATGTATTGAATTAAGAGTTAGTGGATCAGATTGAGGTTAAATTGATGAAAAATTAAAGATTTTAAGCTTATTCATATAAAATTCTAAAGAAAAAATAATTTTTTAAAGAAAAAAACAGTGACTCGGACCGGACCTCGAATAGAACTGGTTTCCCAACTTGTTTCAGGGCCGGACTGGCTGGTCCTTTCCGGGTTCGTAACCCTACACATCATATACGGATACATTGGGTTAGAAGCAAATAAAATTAGGGAGGGGTTTTCTGCTCTTCCTTCCTAATGTCCTCTCCGTTATGTCTTAATTTTTTTCCTTTTTCTAGATGTATTTTGCTTATTTTTTATTATTAAATTTTATATAAAATAAGTGGCATTTTGATATTTTTTAAATAAAAGTGATGTTTTGTTTAATTTTCTATAATTTTAAAGATTTAAAACTTTAAATTAAAAAGAAATTGTGCAGATTTTTTGTGAAATTTTTGAAAAATTATAGAAAATTGAAAACAACACAATTTTTTATCTATAAGATATCAAAATATTATTCATTTTAGATAAAACCTAATAATTAAAAAAAAAAGAGTTCCATAAAATTAGGATGCGGGTAACTACTAATAAAATAAGTAATATTTTGTTGTCAACTAAAAAATTAATAATTATAACTACCTTTTTATAAACCATTAAAAAATTACCAATATATATATATATATATATTGCTTTTATAGAGTTAAGCCGTCTATTTAGCACAGAACATTAGATTCTCTGCTCTGCTGCCTGGCCAACACATGTCTTCTTTTAACTTTCTACAGGTTCTCTCTCATTCATCGATCCCCATTGTAAAAAAAACATAAAATCTTTTCTTCTCGTCCTTCGCTCACTGTCAAAACCTTTTCTCTCTGCAAAAAAGAAAAAAAAAAGAAAAAAAAAGAAATCGCTCCCACCCCCACCTTCATATACTTCTGGCTCCACTTTCCACTTTCAGTCCACCGTCTTTGACCTTTTTCAATATTTTAATATTCCCATTTCATTTGTTGTCACTCGCAACTTACAGCTTACAACAACAAGCACGGCTTGTGGGCAAGCATGACATAAAAAAAGGAAAGAAAAATAATAAAGCGAGAAAAATAATTAATGATTTGCCTTCCTCGCAGTAAAAAAATTCCCAGATTTTTGTCGACCCCTTCTTCCTTTTCTTCTCTGTTTCTCTCTGCAACAACGCATCATCAACAACCACATCGACTTAACCCCCTTCTTTTTCGATTTTCTTTGTTTCTTCAATCCCCTGGTAAAAGCTGAACCGAGGAGTAAAATCCATGTCTGGTTTGTATAATCCCAACTTCTCTCATGCTAGAGCGGTTTCTCCTCAGATTAGAACCACCCCGGATGTGGATAGGTAAGTTACTTGCTTGTGAATGTTTGATTGAAATCGAGTAGGGTTGCGAAAGATACAGTCTTGATTTAGTTCGTCACAAATTTCTTTTTTACTTTCATGGTTTTTTTTTTGTTCTGCAGTCAGTACTTGTCGGAGTTGTTAGCAGAGCATCAGAAGCTTGGACCCTTCATTCAAGTCCTTCCGATATGTAGTCGCCTGTTAAATCAAGGTTTTTCTTCCTTAATCGTCACTTTCTTGGATCTCTCTACATTGCGTTTTTGTTTTCTTGCTTCCTCTTCTTCAGATCGCATATCAGTGGTCTTTATCTGTGTTAAATCTTACTTTCCCGACGTCTTGATCGTACATTGATTGCTTTTTCTGATGGCCCTTCATTCATCCATTTTGGTGCCCCAATTGTCTTATCACCTATCACCTTCTTGAGTAGTCATCTGTATGGGGAAACTACAAGTTTAGTTTAAATTGAAATCCCTGTTAATCTCCGTTTCTATTATTACTCAACATCTGAATCACCCCAAGTAGCTGGACTTCATCGAAATGTATCTCTCATTTGCTGTGTGTGTAAAGCAAGCATCTTGTTGGAACCGTCCAATTATGTGTTAGCGTGTACAACAATTGATAGTGAGGCAGGTATTTCCAAGATGCGATTTATGTCAGAGTCCAAATGGTGTTTGTTTTTGGGGTTGGTTTTGAAGAAATTTCGTGCAGTCGCTTTTGGTGGCTGAAAGAAGGAACTTGGAAAACATGAAGTTGCTATAGTTTATGCAAGTAGTTTGAAGTTTCCTTGATTGATTCTGCGCAGGCTTTGGAATCGGCATAGTTTTTCTCTTGAATTTTATTTTGGGCTTAAAGGTCAAGAATATCATTTCAATGCAATGTAGGTTAATGGGGCCTTCAGCGCAAGAATACTTGACTGCCATAAAGCTTCTTGCTCGCAGAAATCTTGGACACGTGTCTTCTGCTGATCATTTTGTGTTTTGTCAATGATCAACTAGGAATCTTCTCTAAGATTGATGGAACTGGACTGACTCTTAGGTTTCTGTCAATCTGATATAAGCTAGGATTGTGTCTACTTATACATGATCCTTTTTCTGAGATCACTCAATATCTTTTCATTTCTTTTTTCCCCTCTTTCTTTATCTGTCATGTGAGGCCCTTAGACATTCTTTGAGTATGATTTTATATAGCTCCTGCCAATTTCTCATAAAACTGGTTTTCTATGTGCAGAAATATTGAGAGTTTCTGGAAAGATGTCCAACCAAAGTTTTGGGGATTTAGACAGACTGCGGAATAGAAGCCCAAGTCCTATGGCGTCTTCAAATCTCATATCAAATGTCACCGGGTCTGGATTAGGTGGCTGGAACCCCCAGGAGGTGGTGCTTCTTCAATTTGCAACTTTTTGTATTTTTATTTTATAATATCCTCAACTTATGCTTGCCTCTACTATCTAAGTGTCAATTGTACATGAAAATGAGTGAAGTCTCTGTTTTCTTTCCTTTTTGGTTGTGTTATAAGTGCATGGCTAGCAATTATTCATAAATTCTCATATTGACATAAATCCTCTAATTATTATTGTCCAATGTTTAATGTTTATAGGGGCCCAACAGTATACAACTCATGACATGCTGTGCTTCTTTGTTGTACTCAGCCTTCTATAGTACTCCCTCTGGTCCTTAATATAGAATCTATTTGAGGAGTTGATCTTTTCCTAATTTAATCTTATTGATGCTTCCTCAACGGTAATTAGGATGTTTTAGAAAATACATGTCATATTAATTAGTTTAACTAACTTCTTTAATGTAATTAAATTAAGTAAATATGTTTTATATTAAAGACCGGAGGGAGTAGTAATGATTTTCCGTCGTATATAACATAAAGTTTGAGCCTTTGAGGAAACATTAGCTGCTAGTTTTGCTTTGTTGCTGAAATTTGGTTAGTCACTTTAATTTGGTGAAATTTCTTGAAAGCCAAGGAGTGATAAATGATAGGAGGGCACTGCCGAAATCTAAAGCCATAATCAACCTAGGATAGCTCAATAAACTGATATATCTGCTTGTTTTGTTGATCTTTGCATCAACATTTAAAATTGACACTAATATTATTTTGAATAAGGTGCACTTATCTTCCTTCATTTTTGAAGAAATCACACAAACTTTTCTTGGAACCAAAAATTATCCTCCAATCATTACACTTTGGTTAATTTTAATCTTTTGACCAAAATTCTTTCAGTTAACTGAAATACATATTTTATGGATAACTTTTTAATAAGGGTGAGGCATATGGTATTTTAGCAAGGTTCAAGAGAAGTTTATGCATATTATTTTACATTTCTCACACTTACACCTGTTACACCTCATGATTAGGGGATTTTTATCATCTATTGATGCTTGTCTTTACCTGTTACTCTGTCTAATTTTTTAGTCTCATCGAATAAGTGTATTTTACTGTGAGACAATATTTTGAATTTTGATGCGGTACTGCTAGCTTACATGCTTTACATCTAACCAAAAAAGAAAAAAAGAAAAACAATACTATGCTAGAACTCTATTCTCATTGGACTCTAGCTGCAAAAGTTATTCGGTTTAGCGTGTCACAAGAATCATAAGTAAGAAGGTGAAAGTGTATTGTAATACTCCCTCCAATCCTTACTATAAGACATATCTGGAGAGTTAATCTTAATCCTAAATATAAGACACAGTTTTCATATTTATCAATCTTTTCATAATTTATCCCTATTAATGCTCCCACAACAATAATCAAGGAAGAGATGGAAGGAGAGAATTAAGGAAGATGACTAGGGTATTTTAAATAATACATGTCATATTAACTAACTTCCTTAATCTAATCAAAATTAGGTAAATATATCTTATATTAAGGACCGGGAGAGAGTAGTTAATTTGAGATATCTGTATTTCATGTGTTTAATTGTCTACAATAAGTTTATAACATTAATGCAGTGGACGAGGCATATACTTGTTTGACATCTGAGATTCAACCTCTGTATGATATTTATGTCTGAAAAAAGAAATCTAATGGTTAGAGATTGAAAAATGTGTGAATGAAGAAATTCTTAATACGTTAACTTAGTGTTGTATTGCATATAGTTTGAGCATGCTGATGGGTTGAGCCATATGACCTGAAGAAGCCTCTGATGCTATCTACTTCATTGAAACTCTGCATTCTGATTTATTGCGGTTTTCTTTATTGTTTACCGCAAACCCTAAAGAAATTCCATTATAGGGACACCAGGGTTTGGATTACTAGTTCCTTGCAGAAGCTGTCATGTTTTCTTGGCTCTTCAAATGGTTCATTTTCTGCAAAGCAGAGATTTTGTGGATCGCTAGAGCATTGCTGAATCCATTTTTATAGTGAAAGGCTGTGTTCATCTTGTGTGAACTCATATACATCTGAAGTAGTGACATTAACTTCTTTGCTTAGCAGAGATTTTGTGGACCGACTGGGATGACAATGGACTGGCAAGGTGGAGCACCTGCAAGTCCTAGTTCAATCACTGTCAAAAGGATACTGCGATTGGAAATTCCGGTAGATACATATCCTAATGTAAGCTTTTACAAATTCCAATTGCACAAACTTGTCTTTTAATACTTGATCATGCACCAGTACTATATCTCTTCTGAAACTGCGAATTCAATTATCTATATGTCTTAAAAGTATATTGCTCATTTTTGTGTTAGTTCAACTTTGTTGGAAGACTTCTGGGGCCTAGAGGCAATTCTCTGAAACGCGTAGAAGTTACTACAGGATGCCGTGTGTATATTAGAGGAAAAGGGTCAATAAAGGATCCAGACAAGGTAATGAACAACCAGATTTCATTTTCCTGACAAAGACAGTACCTGTTTGTCTTGATGAATTGGTATTGTATTATTCATTGTTGTTAAGCTCTGCAAATGACTTTTGTTGTGTGCTCAATCATATTTTTTGCTGTGTCATTCTTAAGGAAGAGAAATTAAGAGGAAGACCAGGCTACGAACATCTCAATGAACCGCTGCATATTTTGATCGAGGCCGATTTACCTGCAAGTATTGTTGACTTAAGGCTTAGACAGGCTCAGGAGATTATAGAAGAATTGCTCAAACCTGTGGTAAGCACCTTCCCTCCTATAGCCTTGTGTTGTGTGACATGAATATTAAGACACAAGCTAATTTTAGCTATTGTAATTTGGACTTTGAATCTTGACCAGGCCTTAGTAAAGTTCATTAGGCAGTTCTTAATATGCTTTTCAGTTAAAACATAATGATCATGAAACCCTCTATCCATATGATTGTTCTTTTCTTTTCTTTTTTCTGATAAAATTCTGTACATATGATTTTGAACAATACAAGTTGTTGCATCCTCTTTACAAATCCCAACTATCCAGGACCATGATTACACCCATTTATAATCTTATGCTGGGTCATGATAAGAAAAATCGCTTAAAGGTATTTAAAACTAAACTGGTCATTTAACTAGTCAAGGCATTGGTTTAAGGATTAATGGTCGAATTCTGGTCAGATCGGCCATGATTAAAATAGTATAATCTAATTAAAATATACAAAAATGTTCATGTATATAACCATAAAAAAAGTATTATTTTAATAAAAAACAAGGCATTAATCATCAAGCAGATGGAATAACAACAACAAAGCCTTATTTCACTAGGTGGGGTATCAAGCGAATGGAACATTCATCCAAATGATACAAATTCTTGTACATTTTCAATGACTTGAGTAACTTATATCTGCAAGCTACATTCTTACCTCAAATTTATCATAAGTTTAGCACAAATTCTATGCACAAAATAAGGCTATTAACTCAGCCAAAACATGTTCTAGAGGGAAAAGAATAACATAAATGCCATCTCGCTTGACTGAGTTAATCAGATTTGCTTAGATCTCAATTGAATCAAAACTCTGGACTAGTCAGGGAACCGTGTCACCGATTTTCTGGTTCAATCAGCCAGGTCGATCCCGGTTTTAAATACTATGCTAAGGATTATATTTTTAGGGAACTCTTACCCTTCTCTTAAATTCTCAATCAATTTGAGCAAACCGATGTGGGACTTGGAAAAATACACCCAATAAAAATTGCACCTAACGTTTTTCCTTTTGCTTTCTTTGGATATTGATGCCATGATTAGTTTCTTTGTTGGAACATCAGTTCGTAGGGTAAATTATCATCATAGAGGTTTTGCTGGGTCATCTTATTTAAGCAAAAGTTGTTCATCTGTTTTCCCTGAGGTGTGAATCTTCCATGTATATGCAGGATGAGTCACAAGACTACATTAAGAGGCAGCAGTTGCGTGAACTAGCCATGCTGAACTCAAATTTCAGAGAAGAGAGTCCAGGACCAAGTGGTAGTGTATCTCCATTCAATTCTAGTGGGATGAAACGTGCAAAAACAGGTCGCTGAGAAATCTCCCTTTCTTACTATTCGTCTAAAAACGCGTATCTCATCGTCGTCCAGTACATTTTCAACCGAAGCAGCTGCTATGAAAAGAATAAGTTGACGTAATTCTTGCCGGCTAGCATTCTGGTGGTTTTGGTCCTTTTTGAAAAAAAGAAAAATGTGGAAAAGAAGATTAAAACAAGTTATATAGTTGGGTATTGAGATGAAACTAGGTCTGGTTAGATCAGTCCTTTATTCTTCTCTTTTTGCTCCCCAGAAACTTGATACATTCATTGGATTTATTCTTGTATTAGATTTTTACCCTTGAGAAGTGTGGGGAGTACATGTGATGGTGAAGATGTTTATGGGGGTCTGAGAAGTTTTGTGAGGCATGTCAAGTGCTTATGATTTATCTATAGGGGTGGATTCATTTTAGTTGTTTATCACAAGTATTATTATGTTAACACTGGAACTATGCATGTCAGGTGAATATCTCAGGATGTAGTAAAAAGGAAGAAAAAAAAAAAAAAAAAGTTCTTTTGTTTTTGTTTATTGTGTATGTAGATAATTCTTGGCCAAAAGTTTTGATGTGTATGTTTAATTATGTTTTTTTAAATAAACGAGTACAACAAGAGAGGTTAGTCATATATAATGTGACAAACCAATATTTAAATTTTTATATGAAGATGTGCCACATTTAGTGCCAATATTACCGTAAACATGATTGTTTCTAATTGGAAAATGCATGTGCCTAACATTAAAAAAAAAAAGAAAAAAAAACTTTTTTTTTTAACCTCAAATGGTTTTACACTCACTAACAGATATGTGAAAACATTCCAATGTGAGTTGGTCCAAGTGGTAAGCGATCTGGTTCCGTTTAAACAAGGTTTCGGGTTTGAGCCTAATGTATGCAGAAAATTCCTATTGGGAGACTCTCCCACTATAGTTAGGTGCGCGATGCGGGTTGGATCCGGATATAGTCGGGACAAAATTCTGGTAAACCGGGTGGGCAAAAAAAAAAAAAAAAACGTTCCAATGACCGGTTAGATTTATTAACTTGATGCTGCTTTGCTCCCTAGGAATGCATTGCAAGGAATGACTGGTACTGCTACTCATGACTTTGTGAATGACATGATTTTTTTTAATAAAATTATACTACTATATATACATTTATTTTTAAAATAAATTTTATTGTTTATGTGTTGTAAATAATATTACGTCATAAATATTATGCAACATTTTGTTTATAATTTGAAATAATTTTGAAAGTTCCATTGTTAGACCATTTAATGTGTGACGACATGCGAACCAAATCTATTCCTACATAAATTGGCATTAAAGTCTTGGGCGAAAAAATAAATAAATTGATATTAAAGTCAAATATATGCTTATTTGCAATTAATAAACATAAGCTTTTGTTTTTTAATAGAACTCGGCACTTCCACCCAAAACAATCGCATTCGCAGCCCTCCGCAAATAATTATTAGATATTTCTCTAATATCATCATCATCATAAGGAAGGAACAACGTTACATAACGTAACTTACATATCTAATATTCTCTCCAGTCCTAATTATAAGACAAAGTTGATTTTTTTGGAGAAATTAAGGAAGTTAATTAAATTATTTTAGAGTGTTTATATTTTTATTTTTTTCTCCAAACTAATTAATTTGACTAATAAACTAATATATAATCTAAGAATACTAAAAATATAAACACTTTAAAGTAATTTAATTGGCTTCCTTAATTTCTCAAAAAAAGTCAACTTTATATTATAATTAAGACCGTAGGGAGTATTGTGACCACCCAAATTTCTGATTTTTTTGTTCAAAGGGGCCGTCCCGGGCTTGTCCATATTGAACCAAACAAATCGAGGTTGTGTTTGGAGCTGGTTCAATCTGTAGCTCTTGTACTATCAGGTGAGGAAGGCAACCTGAGTCCTACTTCTTCATTGGCCATTTATCCCCCGACGAACGAAGACCAAAGTAGTAGTAGTAGTAATAGTAAAATCTTGAACCTTAATTTGGACACAAGGCTGTTTTATTTGAATTTGGGTGTGACGTCGTCTTCAGCACAAATGAGTTTGAGATAGGAGGTGATAAGTCGCCTGGATATATCAATTTTTTCTCTTATGATTTCAGGAGCGTGAGAGTTTTTCTGTCATTTTTTTTTTTTGCTTCTAGGACAATTTTTTGAGTCATTTGGATATATTAAGTTCAGCAACTTAGATTAGAATTTGATTAATTCAACCGTCTTTTTATAGGATTTTCTCTCAATACTGCTGTCTCTTGTCCTTCATATAAAAGGCTGTTGACTTTTTTTTAAAAGAAATTAAGGAAATTAAATAAGTTACTTTAAAGTATTTATATTTATAATTTTTCTTCAAACTAATTTGTAAGACTTATAAATTGACATATAATTTTTCTCCAAACTAATTTTTACTATGATTAAGTAACTTATTTAGCTTGCTTATTCTCAAAAAAAAAAAAAAAGGGAAATAGTTCTTATTATTTAATAACGGGAGGAAGCATCTTCAATCCTGAGTTTTAAATATATAAGTCAATCCGCAACCAGTTTCATTTTGTTTTCAAATATTACTTCGTTTAGTTATATTTGACTCTTGCTGGCAAAAAAAGAAGATACTATATTTGACTCCACCATAATACTACTTTTTATCAATTTTGTTTTAATTTATTTATATTTATAATCATAATCATAAATTACTCTATAACACAAGAAGGCATACGAAGAATTATATTAGACTTCAAATAATGGTGATTTAAAAAAATGTAATTCATACCTTAATTAATTATAACAAGGTTCATTTATTCCTTTAAAGTTATGCTTTAAGGTTAATGCAATTTTTAGTCCCTCAAGTTTACTCTACTTTTAGTTTTCATCTGTCAAGTTTTAAAATATAGGTTTTGGTGCTTTGAGTTTTATTCCGTTTAAAACATTTGTTTATGTAATTAAATAAATACACTGGCTATTTTGTTTTCCAAGGGACCGAAATCAAAATGAGAACAAAATAAAATGAGGGAGGGGCTAAAATCAAAATAAAAGGAAATTTGAGATACTAAAGACTATATTAATATATTGATAAAACAACCTCATATATTAATACATTATACTGTTTTATGACTCACAAATATTATAACAAGTTACTCAACTGATTTTAATAGAGCTTTTAAAGTTAGCCTTAGTTCGGTTGGCCAAAAGATTTCAATCCATTTATAGATGTAAAGCATGCATTAAGTGTGTGTTCTGATTAGTTTTTAGAGAATAGTTTTTATAGTTTATGAGGTAAGTATGTGAGAGGAATTTTGTTTCGATTTACAGAAAAATGCTTCTGAAACCATAGTTTTGAGGGTATAAAAACACGGGTTGGGTTTCTCTCAATATCCTCTTTCTTATTTTCTTCTCATTATCTCATATCCATCATTAGATTAAAACAATATATGGTTTAAATTCAATCTTTTATAAAATTATTTCTATAAATATAAATAAATAAATTTAAACTCTTAAAATCTGATATATACCATTCATAATCGAAATTCATAAAAAATAAATAAATTTTAATTTATAAAATATAATAATAATTCTATAAAATATTAAAACTAAACCATACATTTTATGATCTAAGGATGAAGATGAGATGATGAGAAGATAATGAGAAAGAGGACAATGAGAGTATCATTTTCCATAAAAACACACACTAAGATGCCTCAAAAGCAAAAAAAAAAAAAAAAAAAATCAGATTTTATATTATTAAATTAAAATTAAAATTAAAACTAAATATTATCCTTTTTATATGGTTAAGCCGTCTATCTAGCATAGAACCATATTAGATTCTCTGCTCTGCGGCGCGTCTTTTAACTTTCTACAGTTTCTCTCTCTGAGACTCTGACCTCTTTCATCGATCCACACTGTTCGTTGTAAAATCTTTTCTCCTTCGTTTCTTTCTCGTCTTTCGCTCACTGTCAAAATTTCTCTCTGCAAAATTCACAAATCTTCTGGCTCCACTTTCGACTTTCAGTCCATCGCCTTCCCAATTTTTTCCTCCTTTTTGTTATATATAAATATTTATCTCACAACGCGCAGCTTGGGGTCAAGGAAGATGTGAAAAGGGGAAAACAGTACAGTGACAGACAAGAAAAAAAAAAGGAGGAAGAATAATTAATGATTTGCCACCCTCTCTCTCTCTCTGTAAAATTCACAGATTTCTTTAGAACCCTTTATTGCTTCTCCTCCGCAGTCCTCTGTTTCTCCTTATTCCTCTGCAGCAGCAGCAACAACTGCGACATCGAGTGAAGTAGTGAACCCCTTTTTTTTGATTCTCTTGTTTCTTCAATCGCCTGATAAAAGCTGTACCGAGGAGTAAAATCCATGTCTGGTTTGTATAATCCCAACTTCTCTCATGCTAGAGCGGTTTCTCCTCAGATTAGAACCACCCCGGATGTGGATAGGTAGGTTGCTTGTGAATGTTTGATGAAAATCGAGCAGGATGCGAAATACACAGTGTTGGTCCAGTTCGTCGCAAAATTCTGTGCATTTGATCCAAAAGATGACGTTTCTCTTTACTTTCTTGGGTGTTTTTTTTAGCAGTCAGTACTTGTCGGAGTTGTTGGCGGAGCATCAGAAGCTTGGACCCTTCATTCAAGTCCTTCCGACATGCAGTCGGCTGTTAAATCAAGGTTTTCTTCCTTAATCCTCCCTTTAGTGGATCTCTACATTCCTTTTGTTTTCTCACTTCCTGTTCTTCAGATCGCATATCAATGGCTTTTATCTGTGTTAATCTTACTTCCTGGTTTTTCTTACCTTCAGACATATCGATCGTACATTGATTGCTCTGCTTGGGTTCATCATTATTCATTGTGGTGCTTCATTTCTCTAATCACTTTTTTGAATTGTCACCTTTGTGGGGGACTACAATTTTAGTTTAGTTTGAAATCCCTGTTAATCCCCATTTCTATCATGTCTCAACTCTGAATTACCTCTGGTCGGTTGCCTTTATCAAAATGCGATCTGTGTCAATTTAATGGTCTGAATAGTCTTTATTTTTGGGGTTGGTTTTGAAGAAATTTCGTGCGGTCTCTTTTGGTGGCTAGAAGAAGAGACTTCAAGGGAAAACATGAAGTTGCTATAATTTATGCAAGTAGTTTGAAGTTTCCGTGAGGGGTTTGGCATTCCTTGACTCATTCTGTACAGGCTGTGGACTTGACATAGTTTTTCTCTTGACTCTTAAGTTCGGGTTTAAAGGTCATATTATTTCTATACAATGTAGGTTGATGGTGCCTTCAACATAAGAATACTTGACAGCCATAAACCTAAGAGCTCACAGAAACATAGGTGAAGTGGCTTCTGTTGAGTATTCTCTGTTTTATCAGGGATGAACCGGAAAGGCTCTTGGGCCATAGTTCAACTTGTGTCTACTTATACTTGATCCTTTTACTGAGATCACCTGATATCTCTTCATTTTGTCCTACTCTTTCTTTATCTGTTAAGTTAGGCCCTTTTACATTCTCTGAGTATGATTTCATATGGCACCTGTCAATTTCTGATATAATTGGTTTTCTATGTGCAGAAATATTGAGAGTTTCTGGAATGATGTCCAACCAAAATTTTGGTGATTTAGACAGACTGCGGAATAGAAGCCCGAGTCCTATGGCTTCTTCAAATCTCATGTCAAATGTCACTGGGACTGGATTAGGTGGCTGGAATCCCCAGGAGGTGGAACTTCTTAAATTTGTAACTTCTGCATTTGTATTTTATTATATTGAGGCAAAGCAGACTCGGGCACACTTTGACTGATGCAAACAGAGGGATTATTTTGGGGGGAAGACGGAACTTAGAACTTGGAGGGAGATTTGGTAAAGAATTGAAGGGAGGGATGAGACAAGAAGAAGGAGGGGGGAGAAGAAGAACTTGAGGGGGAATGAGAACAAAAGTGGGAGAGAGAAAGTAGCTAAACCATATCAAAATCTATTTTCATTATTATCCAAATCTTCCTTACATGTGCTGCATGGTGGCTATTTATAGAAGCCACTGCTAAGGTTTCCTTCCCTTTGAGAAAACACCCATGAATTGATAAGAACAACCCACTTGCTAAATGAGTAAAAACAGAAAGTAACAAAATTAAAAATTTAGATTTCCTTTTATAGGAAGTTTCTTCAAAACATATCAATTCTTAGATTTCACCATATGTCCTCAACTTATGCTTGGCACTACTATCTAAGTATCAATTGTACATACAAATGAGCAGGTCTTTGATTTGTTGTTGTTGTTGTTGTTGTTGTTGTTGTGTTATAAGTGCATATTTAGCAATTATTCATAAATTCTCTTTATTAATATAAATCCTCTCATTATTTATGTCTAAAGTTTTATGTTTACAGGAGCTCAACTGTATGGGTTCATATAATGGAAGTATGCAACTCATGACATTTTATGCTTCCTTATACCTAGCATTCTATAATAAATTATGATTTGCCATAGTCCATAAGATAAAGTTTGAGGAAACATTACTTGCTAGTCTTGCTCTGTCATTGAAAGCAGTTGCATGACAATTCATACTGAATTAAGCAGGGCTTTTTGATTGCTTAGTTTCTTGGAAGGCAAGGAATGATAAATGATACTCCTCCGGTCCTAGATGTAGGACCTAGTTTGTAGTGCAATTTGCACTACCAAAATTTAGGACTGGAGGAGTAGGAGAAGGGGCATTGCCGAAATTTAATTCCATAATGATCAACCTAGGATAATTGAACAAGTTGATATATCTGCTTGCTATGGCGATCTTTGCACCTACGTTTAAAATTAATATTAACATTATTTTCAATATGGTACACGTAACTTCCTTCATTTTTGCTGAAATTACATAAACTTTTCTTGAAACAAAAAATTATCCAACAAGTCTACACTTAGGTTTAATTTTAATCTTTTGACCAAAATACTTAATTAACTGATATGCATATTTTACATACAACTTTTTGATATATGTGAGGTATATTGTATTTTAGCAAAGTTCAAGATAAGTTTGTGTAATTTACTTTATTATTTCACATTTCTCATATTCATACCTCCTGCACCTCATGATGAAGGAATTTTTATCATTTAATGATGATTTCCTTTAGCTGTTACCCTGTCTCATGTTTTAGTCTGATGAATAATTTGAGATATCTGAATCTGTATTTCTTGTTTCCAGTTGTCCACAATAAGTTCATAACTTTAACACAGTAGACGAGGCATATACTTGTATGGCATCTGAGTTTTATATTTCTGAATGATATTTCTGTCTGGGAAAAGAAATGTAAAGGTTCTGGAGATTGAAAAAAGAAATTCTTAATTCATTAACTTAGTACTGTATTTGCATATTGTTTGAGCATACTGATGGATTGACTCTTTCCTTCTCATGATTGTTTCTAATGTTGACAACATCATGAGGTCAGAAAGTGCCAAATGAGTTATCCGTCTGATCATGTTATGAGCCATGAAAGTGAGCTATATGACCTGAAGAAGACTTTGGCACTATCTCTTTCAGTGAAACTCTGCATTTCAATTTATTTCTGTCCGCCTTATTGTTTATAGTAAACCCTTGAGAAATTCCGTTTTGGGTACACCAGGGTTTGGAAGACTTGTTCATTGCAGAATCCATTTTTGTAGCAAAAGGCTGTCATATTTTATTTTTGGGTTCCTAGGATGGTTCATTTTCTGTCCTATATCGACTCCAATACATTTGAGATGACATTATCTGCTTTGTAAATGAGAGATTTTGTGGATTGCAAGAGCATTGCTTAATTCATTTTTATAGCGAAAGGCTGTCATGTTTCTCATCATTTGTCAAAATATTCATCTCGTGGCCCTATATGAACTCCTATACATCTGGAATGACATTACCTTCTTCGATAAGCAGAGATTTTGTGGACCAACTGGAATGACAATGGACTGGCAAGGTGGAGCACCAGCAAGTCCTAGTTCAATCACTGTGAAGAAGATCTTGCGATTGGAAATTCCAGTAGATACATACCCCAATGTAAGCTTCTACGCATTCCAGTTGCACAAACTTGTCTTTTAATACCTGATCATACACCTGTATTATACCTCTTCTGAAACTGGGGGTTCAGTCATCTACATGCGTTAAAAGTATATTGCTCGTTGTGTCAGTTCAACTTTGTTGGCAGACTTCTGGGACCCAGAGGCAATTCTCTGAAACGTGTAGAAGTTACTACAGGATGCCGTGTGTATATCAGAGGAAAAGGATCAATCAAGGATCCAGACAAGGTAATGAACAACTAGACATCATTTTCCTAGTCTAATAATGGAAAATGCTGACAAAGACGGTGCCTTTGTTGATGCATCGGTATATATTATTCATAGTTGTTAAGCTCTGAAAATGACTTTATTTTGTGCTTAATCATTTTTTTTCCTCTTTCAATCTTCAGGAAGAGAAATTAAGAGGAAGACCAGGCTATGAACATCTCAATGAACCACTGCACATTTTGATTGAAGCTGATTTACCGGCAAGTGTTGTTGACTTAAGGCTTAGACAGGCACAGGAAATTATAGAAGAATTGCTTAAACCTGTGGTAAGCACCCTCCTCCGATAGCCTTGTCACCTTTTGCGACATGAAGAGTAATGGGGCTTTTGCTCTGCTTCACTTTGTGTGCGATCACCTACATCTGGAAAAGTCGCACTAAAACTTAAAGGCTTTTATGTTTTCACGCAAATATCAAGACAAGTTTATTTTAGTTTTTGTTATTTGGAGACGTCTACTATGGAGAAGACCTTTGTAATAATCCTCAAGTACTTGTTATAATGTTTTTCCAATGAAAATCATGAAATCCTCTGTACATATAATTTTGAACCCAAAAAAGTTGTAACATCCTCTTCATCCCTCATAATCCAATGCTTGGCTATGATGTCCAAACCTTTTAATCAGAACTACTCAGTGTCCAGATTTCACCCGTGATGAGAGAAATCGTTGCCTAAAGATTCTATTTTTAGGAAACTTTCATCCTCAATCAATTTGAGACTAGGAGAAATATTATTCAAACATTTCTACTGAAAATGAAATTTTACTTTCAGACTCTTGGATCCCATGTGGGACTTGGAAAAATACTCCCAACAAAAATCGCACCTAACTTTTGTCCTTTTGCTTTCTTAGGACATTGATGCCATGATTTGTTTCTTTGCTGGAACATCTGTTTGTAGGTTAAATTACTCTGATAGAATATTGCTGAGCGATCTCATTTATGAAAAAGTTGTTTATCTGTTTTCTCTGAGATGTGAATCTTCCACACACACACACACACATATATGCAGGATGAGTCACAAGACTACATTAAGAGGCAGCAGTTGCGTGAACTAGCTATGCTGAACTCAAATTTCAGGGAAGAGAGTCCAGGACCAAGTGGTAGTGTATCTCCATTCAATTCTAGTGGGATGAAACGTGCAAAAACAGGTCGCTGAGAAATCTCTCTTTCTTACTTATTTGTCTGAAAAATGCACATCTTGTCATCGTCTGGTACATTTTTCGATCGATGCAGAAGCTACAAAAAGCACAGGCTAACTCAAATTCTTGCTGGCTAGCGTTCTGGTGGTTTTGGTCCTTTTTGAACAAAGTTGGAAAAAGAATATTAAAACAAGTCATATAGTTGGGTATTGAGATGAAGCTAGGTCTGTTCAGATCAGTCTTTATTATATTCTTCTCTCTCTCTCTCTCTCTCTCTGTTTTTTTTGGCTCCCCATAAACTTGATACATTCATTGGATTTATTCTTGTGTTAGATTTTTACCTTTGAGAAGTGTGGGGAATACATGTGATGGTGAAGGTGTTTAGGGTCTGAGAAGTTTTGTGAGGCATGTCAAGTGTCTATGATTTATATATATATATAGCATAGGGGGGTGGATTCTTTCTAGTTGTTTGTCACACAGCATTTGTATTCCGTTAACATTGGAACAATGCATGTCAGGTGAATATCTTAGAATGTACCAAAAATGATGGAAAACACCAAAAAAAAAAAGTGGTTTTTATCTATTGTATATATAATTTTTGGCCAAAAGTTTTGATATGTATAGTGAAGGTAAAAGTGTACATTTGGTCCTTTTGACTTTATACAAGATTTCATTTTGGTTTTTTAATTTTATAAAATGCCTTTTTAATCCTCTAACTCTAACACTGTTAGTTCTATTTTTCAAAAAAAAGAAAAAAGCCTAACATTAAATTTTTAAATGATGACAACCTGTTTACAAATGCATCAAAAAAATATTAACATTAAGTTTAATTACCTAAGATAATGATTGGTACTAAAAAATAATTATTTGAGACTAATAATGTTAGCATTAGAGGGATTAAAAAGATATTTTGTAAAAGTAAGCGATCGAATCGAAGTCTTGTATATGGTTAGATTGAACAGAAATCTTGTATTACTCTGGTCGAATTTATAAAGTTATTTTAAACTAATTCTCATATACTATGTAGAGTTAGTTAACTTATTAACTATGAGTTAAATTTTCAATTTTACCATTATTTATGATTGGTTTTAAAAATCAACATGAATAATTTTTTTTGTTAATTATAATTAATAGGGGTAAAAAAATAAAAAATGCATTTACTATAATTTAGACTTATAAAAAGGATCAAAATAGGACCAGAGTGGTATAAAGTTAGATGATTACACGTGTAATTTTATTCTGTTATATATATATAGTATTAAATTATGGTTTTATGCTAACTTGTTACTACAATGACTTAGATGTCCCGGCATACCAATGAGCTCTATTAGATTTATAAACCAGACGGGGCTACCTATGAAAACTTTACACTTAAGATAAAGAATGATTAGTCATGGCATATGAGTAGTATGATTTTTTTTTCTATCAATTACTACTATATTATATATTAAAATATTGACGATTCTTTTTCTATCTATCCATATGGGAGGTGACACCATGGAATCTATAATTACTCTTGGGATATAAAAGATTTTTGCACATTGAAGTGATTTTTGTCAAGTCTCGTTCATTGATTTAAACATATTTTTTCATGCATCACATAAAATTTGAAAATTAAATCTTATCTATTACTATATTATATCTATAGAAAGATTGTAGTAATCATGTATACTAACGGTGTTAACTTTTTAACCTAGCTTATAGTAACCATGCATACTAATGACATTAGCTTTTTAACCTTGATCAGTGAAGCCAAATGCTATTCAAATTTTCATTTATCTATTGATGGTTGGGCCAAGGGATTGAAAATAAAATATTTTTTTATAATATTAAAAATAAAATATTAAAATTTTGGGAGTAACCTAAAATTGACTTTAATATTCTAACAAATTAAAAATATAAATTATTTTTAGAAAACTATGGGAAATATTGTTTGGCAGAAAAAAAGCTATTTGAATGTTAATTGTGGATCATTTGTAAAATGAAAACGCACTTGAATATTATTTATGAAAAAATGCTACTTGAATGTTAATTATAAATTGGTTGGAAAATGTAAAGTCATTTAAAAGCTTATAGTGACCATACATACTAATCGCATTTACATTTTAAACTTGATTAGTTAAAAAGCCACCTCACAAAAATGTGCAAAAGACATGAGCTTTTTTTAAGGGAAAAAAGGACATGATCTATTCAAATTTTCAAATATCTTTTGATGGTTGGGCCAAAGGTATTAACAATAAAATATGATTTTTGATAATATTTAAAATAAAATATTAAAATTTTGGGAGTGACATGAAATTGATTTTAATATTCTAATAAATTAAAAGTATAAATTTTTTTAGAAAACTGTGGGAAAGATAGTTTGAGAGAAAAAAGCTACTTGAAAGTTAATTATGAATCGTTTAGAAAATGAAAAGATACCTGAATATTATCTATGAAATAGTAAATATCAATGTAATGTATTGTAAAGTAAGTACATTTACTATTCAACTATACACCTTTCACATGTCTGCTAAAAAAAGCTACTTGAGTGTTAATTATAAATCGATCGAAAAATGAAAATACACTTAATTTTTAATTGTGTTGGCAACATTTAAAACAACAAAATAAAAGAGTGGAAAAGAGAAGTATTTAGAACTAACCATTGGAGCATTTATGCATTTTGATTACTTGGTTTTATTTTCTTCATTAACCATATTGAATTACCATAAATCACCATAATTGTCAATGATTAAAAATTGTTGTATTTAATCATCATTAAGCCACCAACATTATGGGTCATCAACGGTCATATTATGTTCCCTACTTATAAAAGACAATACGTGGTGTGTAGTCAATGTATACCGAGCTCTATCCCTAGACATCCCTCCTCTCTCTTCTTGAGTTATACTACTATTAGGGCTCATTTGCTACATGGAAAATGAGGTGATGGAAAAAGAAAATTAGCATTTTCCATCGGGGTAGGCGCAATTGGTTGCCAAATTATTCAGCAACCTATTTTCTTGTGGCAACTTATTTTCCTTTATACATAAAAAAATGGGTTCCCACCTATTTTGGTGGGAACCCATTTTTCGGGGGTGGTGGAAAATCTGGAAGACAATTTTACTTTTCAAGCAAATTTTGACAGCTTGATAGATGTAATATCCCAAAAAGTGATTAAGGGCTAATGACTTCAAAAGTGGATGTAATTATTGTTGAATAAACACTTGTGGAGAATGTGTGATGGGAATTTGGATATTTTAATGATTCCAATGGCTTCCTTGTGAAAATTCATGTGGGGAGAGTGTTTATTGTGAAGTTGGAACCATTGGGAACAATTGTGCAAAAGTTGAAAACTCTGTCCATTGAAACTCTGTACAGGGCAGCCAATTTGTATGGACGTTTTAAATAGGCAAATGGTGTCTAAAAATTCTGAAATTTTCCAGTATTAAAGTTCACATGTCAAGCTTCAAAATGAACATATAATTTGTATCATTTTGATTTGTGACCTAAGAGTTTTGGATTTTTGAAGTTTGCCCAGCGAAATTAATTATTTTCTGGAACAGTATGCAAAGATTGAAAGTCTGGGAATTTTGTGGTGATTTTCAGTAATGGCCAATATTTTTCCTATGAATAGGACTTAAATATCTTTCATTTGGCTTTGGAATCACCTCATTTTTATTTTTCTAGAATTAGTTATGATTTTTTAAAGTTTGGGCAGAAAAACTGTCATAAAATCCGAAAATGGGATTTATGACATCAGCATAATAAAACATGACATCATCCTAATGTTAAAACACTTTTTATTCATCATCTTCATCAGCTATTCCCGACGCCATTCTGCAGCCAAAGTAAAGAAAAAGAGTTGAGAGGGTTTTGGGAGAAAAGGAGAAGAGAACTCGCAAGGTAAGCCGATTTCTCCGACGATCTAGCTCCTAACGCGTATAACTCCGATCCTAAGCTACTCCTTTATGTTCTTTAAGGTTTGGAAGCTCCTCTTTTGGTGTTAAAACACCTAGGGTTTTCATTCAAGTCAAGGAAAATCTATTGGGAGCTTGAGGTAACTTCCAAACTCTTGTATATTGACTATTCTGGCTGCTGTGGGCAATTTAATCGGTGAAATTTCGCCGGATTGCCATTAGTTTTAATTCTTGGAAATGGGCTTTTATAGGGGTTATGCTGCCCAAATTGATACTAAATGGTAGTTGTAACTTAATGAAATAGTCAATAAAGTGGTTAGGAGTAGAAAGGAACGTGTTTACGGAGCCGAAATCGTAAAACCCCGATTTTCTCCGAAGAGCTCATATATTTCGGTCAGGGGTCTAAATGGGTCTTAGAGTTGGATTTTCAATGATTTGATGGTTCCATTGAGTTCAGGGGCGAAAATTAGGTGGGGTTACAGTTGGGCACTTTTTCAAAAAAGGCCGAGAAAGCATAATTACGGAAACACCCCTAAAACCCTAAAAGTAGGGCTGCCAAGGGCAATTTCGTAATTTGACATTGAATTTGATAATTCTGAGTACGGAAATGGATTCCTTGGGCGGAAATATGTTAGGATAGCCCAGATTAGAATTTCGGGAAAAGTGCAACCAGACCGGGTAGGCGGGCCCGGGCCGGGTCCCCGGGGGTAGTTTTGTAAATTTTCATTATAGACTCATATAACCCCAAGTAACACTATGGAAGTGTCTAAATGGTGCATTTGGAATTGTAGGATTCGATATTTGCCGCCCTCGGGAGCCCGCAGTGCCAAGAAACGTCGGGAAAGGATCAGGTAGTGACTCTCTCTCTTATACTATGTATAATGCTCTGTATGTGTGTGTTATCATTGTTATGTGATGATTCTTTGATGCTGCTGCGATTACAGCTGGTGATAGCTGTCGTTTACAGCGCAAGCTGTCGTTTACAGCGCAAGCTGTCGTTTACAGCGTAAGCTGTCGTTATTGTGATTACAGCGTAAGCTGTCGTGATTATTATTACAGCGAGAGCTGTCGTATTATGCATACAGCCGTGAGTGCTGTCGTTTGTGGTGAAAACCATGTATCTTTGAGATTGCTGCTGCTGTTGCTGGTTGTGATTTATATACATGCTTTGTGTTATTCGCTCGAATCTCATTCTTTCCTATGACTAACATTTCAGACAGGGCATGTGGCTCAAAGGAGAAGCGGCCAACCCGAAGCACTTAGGATCTTTAGTGATACTAAGGATTTTTGAGATGTTGGTTATCTACTTTAAACTCGGGATTACTGTATATCCTGAATCAGGAACACTACATTCGATTTTGGTTGTGTAATCCCCTAGTAGATACTTGTAACCTCTAGATTATATATGTATAGGACCCGGGAGTTGCCGGGGATTTGGTTATACACTCTGTCATACGTGAATGTAGATAAACTGCACAGGTGATTATATTCGAATTTTGAAATGGAGACCAGGAACAGGAAAGAGATTTTGAATGATTTTGTGAAAACCCTACCACAAAGTAGGAGATTGAAACGAGTTTAAGTTATCCGAAGGTCTCTAATCTACTTTAATTATTTATATCGAATTATAATTACATGATTAAAGGCAGGGTGTTACATTTTGGTATCAGAGATGTAGTTCCTGGCAAGGGTAGAGGTTGCTAGGATAGATCCCTTAGATAGTAGTAGGGATAGAAGATTATCTGTGAATGATTGTTGTGTATGCACATGTATGTTTAATTGACATGGATATATATATGAGTTTTGTGACTATATGTGCATACTATCTCTGCTAAATTAATGGGGCAAGTTGTTTGTAGAATGAAGAAAACTAGAGGACGCCCCAATATTCCGCGTGTAGACCCAGAGGTGGAGGTCGTCAATGATAATCCACCAGATCCTATGCAAGAGCTGATGGGTCTAATCCGGGATCAAAGAGATATGATAACTGAGTTGAGAGAAGAGCTCAGAGCAGAGAAGGCGAAGAACAAGGAAGGTCCAGTTCAATCCACTCCGGAGGAAACTCAAGGAGAAACCCGTCATGAGGACACTGCTGAAGGGTCAGCACGACCCCTGGAGTCCCCACCTCACATTGTCCCAAATCAAGAATCACATGGGATACCGCTTAGAGAGGAAAGAGACCTTCAGTTTTGGGTCACCAGGTTCTGCAAGCATCTGCCTCCTGCGTTCAGAGGGAGGTTTGACCCTCAAGCAGCCGAAGATTGGATGAACAGACTGGAGAAAATATTTGAGGTGCTTAATTGTCCGGATGAGGTGAAGCCACGACTGGCCGTTTACAAACTCGAAGGGGATGCAGACCGTTGGTGGCGGAATATCGCCCTAACCTTGAAGAGCAACAAGATGCCATTGACTTGGGAATTGTTTCAACAAGAATTCAACGAGAAGTATTTTCCCAAATCAGTGAGGCTCGAGAAGGAGACAGAATTCCTGAATATCAGGCAAGGGGACACGGAAAGCTTCGATGATTACTTGTCCCGTTTTGTTCGATTGGCTCGATACTCCTCCTATCTCCGGTTCAAGGATGATGAAGAATGGAGTTCTGATATGCTCATTCGCGGTCTGAGGCGGGAGTTGAGGAAGCGCTTAGCTACTCATCAATTTACCAAGTTCAACAAGGCGGTTGAACAGTGCAGGATTACAGAGAACAACTTGAGAGATTTGTATCCTGCCAGAGCTACTATCCACCGCAATGAACCTAATAAGGCTGCTACCTCACAAAAGCGAAAGGGGCAAGGATCTTCTTCTGGAAGTGGTAAGAAGCCCTACCAGTCTGGGAGCCGTGACCAGCAAAGAACATATTCTGGACCATGGATTTGTCGTCGGTGTAACCAACCACATCAAGGCAAAACTTGTGATGGCAAAATAATATGCTTCAATTGTAAGCGTGTGGGGCATACTTCTGCTGAATGCAAAGAGCCACGACCAGACCAGAGACCGAGGACACAGGGCCGAGTATTCACTATGACCCATGAGGAGGCCCGCAAATCTCCTGAGCTAATACAAGGTAAACTTCTACTTCATGGCCATCTGTTGCAAGTTTTATTTGACTCGGGTGCAAGTCACTCCTTCATTGCCTATGATTGCGTGAAGCGCCTGGGATTGCATGTGCACAAACTGCCATTTGAATTAGTAGTGTCAACTCCAATGGGTATTAAGGCCTTGACCACAGAAGCTTGTTTGAGTTGTGTCATAACTGTGGAAGGGCATCAATCTATTGTAGATTTGATATGTTTGCCTCTTAGTCAATTAGAAGTCATTTTGGGTTTTGATTGGTTAATGGCAAATAATATATTGCTTGATTGTGGAAACAAGAGGATAGTATATCCTGTATCTCAGAGGGTTGAAGATGTGGATGCTAGTATGAATTTTCTTTCGGCAGCCAAAGCTGAAAAGTATCTTGAAAAGGGTTGCCAGGGGTATGTAGTGTTTTTCTCTGTGCAAGGGGAAAATGGCGAAACCTTGAATAATATACCCGTGGTAAATGAATTCCCTGAGGTGTTTCCGGACGATCTGAGCGGACTACCTCCAGAAAGGGAAGTTCAGTTCCCAATTGACATTGTACCTGGAGCTGGTTCTATATCCAAGGCCCCATACCGCATGGCCCCAAACGAAATGGCGGAGTTAAAGAAACAAATAGAAGATTTGCTTGAGAAAGGGTTTATTAGACCCAGTGTGTCGCCTTGGGGAGCTCCAGTGTTGTTTGTAAAGAAGAAAGATGGGAGTTTTCGCTTGTGTATCGACTACAGAGAGCTGGATAAAGTTACTATAAACAACAAGTACCCTCTTCCCCGAATTGATGACCTATTAGATCAACTCTCTGGTTCGTGTGTGTTTTCAAAGATTGATCTAAGGTCAGGGTATCATCAGCTGCGAGTGAAAGCAGAAGATATTCCAAAGACTGCTTTCAGGACTCGATATGGTCATTATGAGTTCTTGGTGATGCCATTTGGGTTAACCAATGCGTCTGCGGTTTTCATGGATTACATGAACCGTATCTTTCGGCAATATCTGGATCAGTTTGTTGTTGTGTTTATCGATGACATTTTGATATATTCCAAGAATAAGGATGAGCATGAGCATCATTTGAGAATCGTATTGAATATCTTGTGCGAGAAGCAATTATATGCTAAATTGAGCAAGTGCGAGTTTTGGCTATCAGAAGTGAAATTCTTAGGCCATGTTATCTCGCAAGAAGGGGTCTCTGTGGATCCCAGCAAAGTGGAAGCAGTACTGAACTGGAAGAGGCCAGAATCTGTGGCGGAAATACGCAGTTTTCTGGGTCTTGCTGGTTATTATCAGAGATTTATCCAAAATTTCTCCCGTATTGCGTTGCCGATGACCAAGCTCACGAGAAAAGATCAGCCGTTTGTGTGGGACGAGAAATGTGAAAACTGTTTTGTGGAGCTGAAGGAGAGGTTGACGTCGGCACTTGTATTGATTTTACCCGATCCCAGTGTGACATATGTTGTGTATTCTGATGCCAGTGGGCAGGGATTAGGGTGTGTCCTTATGCAGCAGGGACGTGTGGTGGCCTACGCCTCTCGACAGCTCAGACCTCATGAATTGAATTATCCCACTCATGATCTGGAGCTTGCGGCCATTGTATTTGCTTTAAAGATTTGGCGTCATTACCTATATGGTGTGACTGTGGAATTGTACTGCGACCACAAGAGTCTCAAATATCTGTATGATCAAAAAGAGCTGAATATGAGACAGCGTCGCTGGATGGAATTGCTTAAGGACTACGACCTGGAGATAAAATATCACCCGGGTAAGGCAAATGTAGTCGCTGATGCTCTTAGCCGAAAGACTGTGCTCGTTGCAGCTATGATGATACAAGAAAGGAAATTGATTGAAGATTTTCGTGATTTAAATTTGACAAATCAGATCATCTGTGCCAATTACATTGTTTCTCAAGAGGAGAGTGATCTAAGGGTGGAAATTGAAGAAGCTCAGAGTCAAGATGACTGGATACAGCGCAATCTGACTCGAATCAAACAGGGAGAAGTTTCAGGCTACGACATATCGCCTCGTGGATTGGTTTGTTACCAGAAAAGAGTCTGCGTTCCACTTAAGGCAGAGTTGAGGCAGAAGATTCTGGATGAGGCACACAAGAGCCGATATACTCTTCATCCTGGTATGACCAAGATGTATCAGAATCTGAAATTGGTGTATTGGTGGCCGGGTTTGAAGAGTGACGTGACCAAATATGTTGCAAGGTGTCTCACTTGTCAGAAAGTGAAAATCGAGCACCAGAGACCGCCTGGTTTACTTCAGAGTCCTGAGATTCCGGAATGGAAATGGGAAAGCGTGACCATGGATTTGGTTGTGGGATTACCCAGGATCAGAAACTATGATGCAATCTGGGTAATTGTGGACCGATTAACAAAGTCAGCCCACTTCATACCAATTGATGCTGGTTACTCTCCGGATAAGCTAGCAGAGATTTATATCCGAGAAATTGTGAAACTCCATGGTGTACCGAAGAATATCATTTCCGATCGAGATCCACGATTTACTTCGAAGTTTTGGAAAGCATTGCATGAAGCCTTAGGTACTCAACTGAGATTCAGTACGGCCTATCATCCTCAAACGGATGGACAATCTGAGAGAACAATTCAGACGCTGGAAGATATGTTGCGAGCTTGTGTTCTCGACTTTAAAGGAAGTTGGGATCGTTTCCTTCCACTGGCTGAGTTCGCTTACGACAATAGCTATCATGCGAGCATCCAAATGGCTCCGTATGAAGCGTTGTATGGAAGACGGTGTCAATCACCTTTATGCTGGAATGAATTATCCGAAAGGAAGCTTTATGGGCCAGATTTGGTTGATCAAACCTCAGCACAGATTCAGATTATTCGTAAGAGGCTCCTTGCAGAGCAGAGTCGACAGAAAAGTTACGCTGACAAGAGGAGAAGGCCTCTAGAATTTGAGGTTAGTGATCACATATTCCTGAGAGTATCACCAATTACGGGCATTGGGCGAGCCATCAAGAGGAAGAAGCTGAGCCCGAGATATATAGGTCCTTTTGAAATCCTTGAGAGGATTGGGCCTGTTGCTTATCGAGTAGCCCTACCCCCAAACTTGAGTAGACTCCACGATGTGTTTCATGTTTCCCAACTGAAGAAGTATCAACCGGATCCATCTCATATTGTTGAATATGAAGAAGTTGAGTTACAAGACAACTTCACATATGCGATAGAGCCAGAACAGATCATTGATAGAGAAGAACGACGGCTCAGACACCGAAGCATTCCATTTGTGAAGGTGATCTGGAAGGGAATGACTCAGAGGGAAGCAACTTGGGAAGCGGAAGCGGATATGCGAAGACGTTATCCTGAGTTTATGGCTCAAGTTGTGTGACAAATTTCGAGGATGAAATTTATTTTACGGGGGGAGAAATATAATATCCCAAAAAGTGATTAAGGGCTAATGACTTCAAAAGTGGATGTAATTATTGTTGAATAAACACTTTTGGAGAATGTGTGATGGGAATTTGGATATTTTAATGATTCCAATGGCTTCCTTGTGAAAATTCATGTGGGGAGAGTGTTTATTGTGAAGTTGGAACCATTGGGAACAATTGTGCAAAAGTTGAAAACTCTGTCCATTGAAACTCTGTACAGGGCAGCCAATTTGTATGGACGTTTTAAATAGGCAAATGGTGTCTAAAAATTCTGAAATTTTCCAGTATTAAAGTTCACATGTCAAGCTTCAAAATGAACATATAATTTGTATCATTTTGATTTGTGACCTAAGAGTTTTGGATTTTTGAAGTTTGCCCAGCGAAATTAATTATTTTCTGGAACAGTATGCAAAGATTGAAAGTCTGGGAATTTTGTGGTGATTTTCAGTAATGGCCAATATTTTTCCTATGAATAGGACTTAAATATCTTTCATTTGGCTTTGGAATCACCTCATTTTTATTTTTCTAGAATTAGTTATGATTTTTTAAAGTTTGGGCAGAAAAACTGTCATAAAATCCGAAAATGGGATTTATGACATCAGCATAATAAAACATGACATCATCCTAATGTTAAAACACTTTTTATTCATCATCTTCATCAGCTATTCCCGACGCCATTCTGCAGCCAAAGTAAAGAAAAAGAGTTGAGAGGGTTTTGGGAGAAAAGGAGAAGAGAACTCGCAAGGTAAGCCGATTTCTCCGACGATCTAGCTCCTAACGCGTATAACTCCGATCCTAAGCTACTCCTTTATGTTCTTTAAGGTTTGGAAGCTCCTCTTTTGGTGTTAAAACACCTAGGGTTTTCATTCAAGTCAAGGAAAATCTATTGGGAGCTTGAGGTAACTTCCAAACTCTTGTATATTGACTATTCTGGCTGCTGTGGGCAATTTAATCGGTGAAATTTCGCCGGATTGCCATTAGTTTTAATTCTTGGAAATGGGCTTTTATAGGGGTTATGCTGCCCAAATTGATACTAAATGGTAGTTGTAACTTAATGAAATAGTCAATAAAGTGGTTAGGAGTAGAAAGGAACGTGTTTACGGAGCCGAAATCGTAAAACCCCGATTTTCTCCGAAGAGCTCATATATTTCGGTCAGGGGTCTAAATGGGTCTTAGAGTTGGATTTTCAATGATTTGATGGTTCCATTGAGTTCAGGGGCGAAAATTAGGTGGGGTTACAGTTGGGCACTTTTTCAAAAAAGGCCGAGAAAGCATAATTACGGAAACACCCCTAAAACCCTAAAAGTAGGGCTGCCAAGGGCAATTTCGTAATTTGACATTGAATTTGATAATTCTGAGTACGGAAATGGATTCCTTGGGCGGAAATATGTTAGGATAGCCCAGATTAGAATTTCGGGAAAAGTGCAACCAGACCGGGTAGGCGGGCCCGGGCCGGGTCCCCGGGGGTAGTTTTGTAAATTTTCATTATAGACTCATATAACCCCAAGTAACACTATGGAAGTGTCTAAATGGTGCATTTGGAATTGTAGGATTCGATATTTGCCGCCCTCGGGAGCCCGCAGTGCCAAGAAACGTCGGGAAAGGATCAGGTAGTGACTCTCTCTCTTATACTATGTATAATGCTCTGTATGTGTGTGTTATCATTGTTATGTGATGATTCTTTGATGCTGCTGCGATTACAGCTGGTGATAGCTGTCGTTTACAGCGCAAGCTGTCATTTACAGCGCAAGCTGTCGTTTACAGCGTAAGCTGTCGTTATTGTGATTACAGCGTAAGCTGTCGTGATTATTATTACAGCGAGAGCTGTCGTATTATGCATACAGCCGTGAGTGCTGTCGTTTGTGGTGAAAACCATGTATCTTTGAGATTGCTGCTGCTGTTGCTGGTTGTGATTTATATACATGCTTTGTGTTATGCATTGTGTGAGTGGTTTGTTACTACTGGGATTCGCTCGAATCTCATTCTTTCCTATGACTAACATTTCAGACAGGGCATGTGGCTCAAAGGAGAAGCGGCCAACCCGAAGCACTTAGGATCTTTAGTGATACTAAGGATTTTTGAGATGTTGGTTATCTACTTTAAACTCGGGATTACTGTATATCCTGAATCAGGAACACTACATTCGATTTTGGTTGTGTAATCCCCTAGTAGATACTTGTAACCTCTAGATTATATATGTATAGGACCCGGGAGTTGCCGGGGATTTGGTTATACACTCTGTCATACTTGAATGTAGATAAACTGCACAGGTTATTATATTCGAATTTTGAAATGGAGACCAGGAACAGGAAAGAGATTTTGAATGATTTTGTGAAAACCCTACCACAAAGTAGGAGATTGAAACGAGTTTAAGTTATCCGAAGGTCTCTAATCTACTTTAATTATTTAATATCGAATTATAATTACATGATTAAAGGCAGGGTGTTACAATAGAACATGGGTTCAATCGATGACAAGTCTACCAATAAAGAAAGAAGAGGCTGGGAGGCATGTAACTATGGGGTTATTGAGATTTAAGTCACAATTAGAGATGATGGAGTAATATGAGCCGCTATGGCCGATGGGGGAGGATGGAGTAGGTGTTGGTTGGGTGTCGGTAAAGATGGTAATGAAAAGTTGTTGGGTATCGAAAATCCAAGCATAGGAGACTAGAAGGGTTTGGAAGAATTGGGAGAGACTAAAATCTACTAAACAAAGTTTGATTTTGGAGCTTAGAGATGGAAGTTTGGATTCATTGATGGATTTGGGTTGGTAAAGAATTACTTAAGAAGTGAGTTTGAGTGCTAATTAATAATTTGCTTAGTACCAAGGTTTATTATAAACACATTCTAAGTATTGGGTGGTATAATTGGGATTCTCTAGCGATTTTGAAAATGACATTAAAGGAATACTCATATAATACTCCCCTGTTCCTTTTTAATTACAAGCAATAACTACATAAATTTTGCAAAACGAACTGGAGGTCAAAATTAGTTAAAAGCCATGAATGTATAAGAGATATGACTTCTTCCAAACATACCCTTATTTATGAAGATATATGGAAATTTTGAGAGTAACCTAAAATTAATTTTAATATTCTAACAAATTAAAAGTATAAACCTTTTTTAGAAAGCCTAATAAACCTTTAATCAGGCTAAGCAAGTCTTTACTCTTAACATAATTGTCATTTTTTCCAACTCTAAAATTTAATTTAAAAATGTTATAAATATTCCAATATTTGGTGTGGATGTCCGTAACCTTCTAAAATGAGTCTTTTGAAATTTTACACTTAAAGCCATATAATTCATGACATGAATATCTTAGTGGGAGTTTTCTATTATTAATGTAAATAATCTACAAAGACTTTATATTATACTATTATGTAGATTTACTCTTTTGTTGTAACTCTTGTAATGAAAGTTAATTATTTGTGGCCTATAAATAGTAGGTAAGTATCAAATGTTGTAAACTTAAAATGAAATAAGAATCACTCCCTCCTTGCTCTCTATTTCTCTCTTGTATTTCTTCATTTTCTTCATCTCAAGCTCTTATACTTTCTTGATTTTATAACACGTTATCAGCAAGAATTTGCTCAGAAGACCTATGTTCTAGTTTTCTATCTCTTCTACTCTCTAATTTTCTTATTTCCATACTATGTTTTATACTGTTTATTCTCTATGTTATTTTATTTTTCTAGTCTACATTATCAATCTATTGTTATATATTATTTTTATCCTATTGTTATCTTTTACATATATATGGGATAATCTAAGCCATTATATGAAATTAAATAGACTCTTTTACCGATTATTTTATACATTGGGTTCCATAGCTAAGATTTGAGATTATATTATCCTTCGCAAGTTTTCTTTCCTTTCAATGAATTTATCGTTTTCTGTTAATCTCTGGTTATGCAAAATTTATATTTATTTATTTTATATTCTAGTATTCTTTACATTTTATGTTATTATATTATTTTATTTCATTTTATTTACACTTATTTAACATTTATATTTCTTTATTTTATTTACATTTTATGTTATATATTATTGTTTGTTTCTTTATTTTATGTCATTTATTTCATCTTGTTTTATTGTTATTTTATTTACATTTTATTTATTTATGTTAATACATTATTGTTATATCATTATGTCAATATTTTATTTTCATTTGTTTATTATATTAAATTAATATATAATAGTATTATATAAGAGCATGTAATGTGGTCTATATGATCATGGACTCATCTATTTTTTATATTTGATTATGAATTTGAATTTACTTGATTTATTTTTTAGTATTTTAATTTTATCGAAAGGTTAGAAGCCATAATATTCTTAATTTCGTGATCAGATGGTTGGAAGTCACATCATTTTTGTAATAGCTCTTATAAGAAAGAACGCTATTGATTTCATTAAAGTGCAAGATTGACAAGAAAAATTTTGGCACTTTGATAATTTAATTGTTACAAATATCAAAGCCCTGAAGGCTAAATGTTCAAATATCAAGCTAAACAAAAAAAAAAAATAGCTTTGCAAGATTTTTGCTATGGTCGTGAAGACCAATATTTGGAGAAATTGATGATGCTATTGAAAGTAAAGAACATATGCAAGAGTGAAAATGAACATGATCACATTGTATTTGGGGAATTGATAGTTGAAAGTTAAGAATACTTCGTCTTAGCTATTGAACTACAATCATGAAAATAATAACATTTTTAAGGTGATTAAAATTATGAACAAATATCATACTATGACTAGAAGTCATATGGATAGAAAAAAATGGCATGATATGACCAGAAGTCATATAGACTAATATGTACTAATTTATTGAAAATAAAGATCAAAATGGCTCTGAAGCCAAAAAGACAATGAAATATTTTGAAAAATATCAAAATTAGGTATGATGCTTAAAGCAATAAGTTATGGAAAAAGATGATCAGCTTGTAAAGCCAAAAGAAATAATTGTAAGCCTTTAAGGCTATATGATTTTGATTAAGAAATAATTGTAAGCCCTAAAGGCTATATGATTTTGATTCTTTATGTTTAAATTTAAATTGATTGTGATTAATTTGTGAGAGAGAAATTATTATTTAACATTGTGATATCAACATGAGTGATATATGAAATCAAATAGATAAAAAAGTAATTATTGGTCATTTTAAAATTTCAATATAGTGTCAATTTATTTATAAATTTAAACATTATTGGTAATTATTGATATTTTGATTTCATAGCCTTTTAGGATTCTAACTATCTCATGGTTAATCCTTATAACTCTCATATCAAATGGTTTTCAGTATTTATTTATATAACATTCAATTATACAATTAAGTTGTTTAATTACCTTCTTTATGTATAATTGTACAATTTATTTGTAGTTTTAAGTATATTGTGTATGTGAATACTATTCATACATCAATGGAGTATACCACCTCTATTTTCTTCCTGGGACTTGTATTTCTTTGTTGCACCAAAGATTTTCCAACAAACATTCAACTCATATATCTCAACATCAAGGTACTTTTTTTCATTATTAGTCATATTTTTCATTTTAGCTTTGCCTTCCATCTCTTTTCTCCTCTTGAGCACTACTATGTTGCCTACTTGCCTTAAATATATATGCAATTTTTCTTAGTTCCAAACTTTCATTATTGAAAGGCATACAAACACTCTACAATTTGTATTTTATTTTAGTATTGATATGTTATTGTCTCATCTCCCAATTCATTGTATTGTCATTTCTTCTACTCCTTAGCATTCTCATATGATATGTGCAAGTTTCATACATTAATTATGATATAATATATAATATGATATATATTGGAATTAAATTGGTTTTACATGACATTTGTGAAAAAAAAATCCTATATCATATTTGAATTAAGAGATGAGAACTTATTTAATTTAATGAGAAAATTCATTATGAATAGTTTATGATTTGTTAGACAAAATCATTTTTATAATGTGCGTGAACTATATATAGTGCAAGTTAAATTCATGGATGATCAAATAGTAGGAAATATTTGAAAGAAGACTATGTATATCATAAGTATTCATTATTTTATATTATAATGCATTTGTCTTTATATTTCTCTCAAATTAATTTTATCCCCTAAACATCGCAAATCAATGCAATATGATTTTTATGTATTTCACTATTTTGATTATGGATCTTCTCATATTTTTCTTTAAATAGTGGAAAATTCTAAACATTTCATATTTTGAATATGCATCAAAAGTGGCAAATTGAAGCATATTATTATTAATGAGTAATAAAATTATATAAATATGTGATAATATATGTTAGTTCCTGAAGAACATAAATGTAACAAAATTGATATAGTTCATGAAGAACTAATATAGATTTTTCTTAAATTCTATGGGCAGAAGAAGAATTGATTATGAAAAGTTATGACCCATAGATTTACATTAGAGTTTCACTCTACTACAGGGTCTAAGTGATAGCCTAATTAACTGAAATCCATGATTATATTAGTTGTAAATTATGAAGTATTTGAGTTTTTAAATAAAAGGTATATTATTGGCTTAATAGTTAATATATACTGATTTGTCTTTGAAATAAAAAAAAAGTATATTTATATAACTCACATTTGATGGGGAGATTGTTAGAATATAAGTGTGAGTTAATATTGAAAAGTTCTACTCATATACTTTCTCACAAAACTTATTGATCTCCCAAAAATGGATGTCATATTGACGTTTTATATCAATACTTACGGAAATTGAAAAGTTTTGTTGTTGGTTAAGCAACATGTCATAATAAACCAGCAGTTTATTGATCCAAACAAATTTATTGTTGGCATGACTTGTTTGATCATCCGAGTCATATATAAAAAATTACGTATGATATCTATTGAAGAACCAGAAGATTCTTCATGAATAGCCAACATATTATATAATTCAAGAATTATCATGTGCTGCTTGTTCTCAAAGAAATTTGATTATGAGAGTATCACAAGTTATGATTTGGAATGGATCTCTATATTTCTGGAAATAAATAAACTCATATATGGGCCCATTAAAATATCATATAAACCATATCAATGTTTAATAATTTTGATAGATATATCTATAAGATAGTTACATGTGATATTACTATTTGTTTGCAAGAATGTTTGAATAACTTATTATGTTAAGTGCGATTTTTAGATTATATGATTCATTCATTCAAATCTCACTAAAATTGCTAGATTAATACTTATGAGAACAAAGTTTCTATTTCAGTGTTGGCAAATTTAATTTGACATATTGCAACACTTATACTAGCCAACCAAATTCTCCCGATATAATTGGCTTTTGGTTAGGAGCCAGGTATATTCCATCTTAAAAAGTTTGAATGTGCATTCCTATTTTGATTCATTACAATGCACATAGATGGATATTGAAAGGAAATTGAGATAAATGTTGGGTAAAAACCTCCTCCTTCTTGTTTATCTCTAAATAAAATAAAAGGATGTTTCTAATGGAAACAAATGGATTTAGAAGACTTATATTGCATGATTAGTCGATTGTCATTTGACAAAGATTTCCCAACATGAAGGGGAGAAATTAAATAGCCAGAAAAGAAAACAAAAGAAATGCATTATTATTATTATCATCAAGTATAGATCCTCGAATATAACAATATGAACCAGAAGTTCATTTGGTTTTGCATTCATGAAATATTGCATAAAATCTGCTAGATGCAATTACTGATCTAAATAGGAATTACTAAATCTCATATTCCAGCTATAAATGCTCTAATCAGCATAAATAAAAGTGAAACATACCAAAAGTATGAGAGAATAATCAGTTCAAAAAAAAAAAAGAAAGAAGCAAATAATCAAGATAATCATATTAAGGAGGCAGACACTCCAGAAGAGATCAATACATAACTACTTGCAAAACCCTCGAAAGAGGTTTAGGTACCTAAAAGTAATAAAGAGATCTCAATGAATTATGTCACAAAAAAAAAATGAAACTGAAAAAATAAAGTTGTCAACAACAATTTTAGTAATAATATCACGTGATCAAATGAGGATCTTATACATAACTATGTTGATAGAAAAAAAAAAGGTGATTGGCCAACTGAAAAATGGGTTAAGACACAATAAAAAATGTTCTTTCAATATGTGAAAATTATGGACCTGCAGTCCAAAACATTTGAAATATAAAATTATTTGTGATATATGAATATTCATGTGAAAATAAATATTTTCACAAGATTTAATGATGATTATGATGAGGTACAACATTTGGTGGTGGATACAATAATTGTTGCATATATTATTAGTCTAGCAGTATATGCAAATGGAATAATGTGTCTATGAGATATCATTATATATAGCATATGCATATGGATAGTGAATATTACATGAGAATTCTTGAAGGGTCCAAAATATTGAAAGTATGTCTAAGAAAAATATTCAGTATATAAAATGTCACATGGATTAAAATGATTTGAGTATATATATAATTGATTGAAAGATATATTGAAAAATGAATAATTTTACATATCAAGTTATTAAAAATCTTAATGATTTCAAAATCATATATTTTTGTTATGATTATTGTTTGCAAAAATTTATTGAATTTAATGGTCTATAAGTATCACATATTTACATCATGTTAATATTGTAGTTATTATTTTCTTTTTAGTAGAATCAAGATGCTGCAGTACACTATGGATACTATGAAACTGAGATTTAGTATAGTAGTTTTATGAAACTATTCTATAAGTACATTTTGGTTATAACAAATTGAACATGTGGATAGAAAATATATCATGGTGATTTTCAGGATAATTGTCGTTTATTATTTCCACAATGCATAGAGGCAAGTGGAGAATATAATATTTAACATATCCAGAATATATGATAGGTAATTATGTTTCAGCATATGATTTGATGACAATGCATTATGTATAGTTTAGATAAAAAGGACATCAATTGCTTGAAAAAAAATCATTAATTACAGTTGCAATTGAGAAATTAGTATATTGTCTTAAAATATGATAATCTAATCAAAATGAGTGCTATTGCTATTAGGGGGAGTAAAGATCATGTTGTACTCTTTTCTTTAACCAAAGTTTTGTCCCACTGGGTTTTCCTGGTATGGTTTGTAATGAGGCAACTTCAATATGTATTGTGTACTCTTTTTCATTCACTGAATTTTTGTCCCATTGGGTTTTTCCTAGTAATGTTTTAATAAGGCACAATATTTGTCTATGGACATCAAAGGGGGAGTGTTATAAATATTCCAATATTTGGTGTGGATGTCCATAACCTTCCAAGATGAGTCTTTTGGAAATCTACACTTAAAGCCATATAACTGATGACATGAATAGCTTAATGGGAGTTTTCTATTATTAATGTAAATAACCTACAAAGACTTTATATTATACTATTATATAGATTTACTCTTTTGTTGTAACTCTTGTAATGGAAGTTAAAGATTTGTGACCTATAAATAGTAGGCATGTATCAAATATTGTAAGTTTGAAATGAAATAAGAATCATTCTCTCCTTACTCTCTATTTCTCTCTTGTATTTCTTCATTTCTTTTATCTCAATCTCTTATACTTTTTTGATTTTATAACAAAAAAAATAGTTTTTTAATATGTGTACACCAAATTTATATTAATAAGGATATTAATTGATGATCAATGATTATAACTGATAATGTAAAACATCATCCCACACTAATCTTATATCTAATCTATAATGGTTAGTGGGAGAGATTCAAGAAGTTTCTACCAATGAATTATTGTGCTTATAACCTTTGATTTTCCTCTTCAAGTTAACTATATATTCATGTTGGGTGTTCCTTTTTTTTTTTTTTTTTTTCCCTTTAGGTGTTTAAAGCTCTACCAAAACTTATTGCTAGAATTTTATTGTTAATATTTCAAAAAACATTTTCCAAAGGGCTATTAATGGGAGGGGAGAGATTGATCTACTTTTAATATATTAGGGGTAAAATTATACCACAAAAAGTTTCAAAGTGTTAGATGCCCATAAAAATATTTCATGGACCGACATGCATCTTAACTCAGTATTAAATTATTTGAGATTGAAAATGCTAGTTGTTAGAATACTATTATGAAAGCAATTTCCTTATAGTGTTACAAAATATGTTATTTTTAATTTTTTAGAGCACACATAATTATTTTAAATTATTAATTAATTGAATCATAACTATTTTAATTTTCCTAAAACAACGTCATAGTCGGTTCAATTGCCATTCCTTTTGGTTGTTGTTTTATTTCCTTTTGGTGTTACTAAATATATTCACTACAAATAAATTGATTTTTCAATCGCTATTGTAGAAACTGTCTCTAGATCTTTCAACTGTATCAAAAACTATCATTAGAGAAAAATTTTGACTAGCTACTGCTTGTGTGCCATGTCACCACCACGCGTTATATCACCTCCAAATGCTATCAACTCAAGTGTCTCTCCTCCAAAAATCAAACTCGTCACCACCTCTTTTTAGTGCTAACTAAAAAAATCATTGCTAAAAGACCTTTTTTTGTAGTGTTTACTTAATAATTACTATTTTGGTAGAGGAAGGTGGGATTTAGAGGCAGTAAAAAGTATTGGGCTCGCCACCAGCCCGCTAGCCCTCCTATTATTTTTTTAAAAAATTATTTCACTCTTTTTTATAAAAACAATTCACATTTTCTTTCTCTTTCATCCATTCACATTACACTTTTTTTTTTATATATATTTATGTTAGGAAGCTAATTTCTTTCTTACTTTTTTTTTTCATCTACTCACATCACAAAAACATATAAACATATTTCTTTTAAATTTAATAATAGTAGAATAAATAAATATAATATGAAAATAAAAGTGTCAAATAAAAAATAAGGAAGTAGTTAAATACAACATCAAAAGAAAGACGATAAGAGTATTTGGGGCACCTGCCTCGTTTAACCCCAGGCTGGCCCATAGCCTTCAAGCGAGCCCAAATTACCAGCCATAGTGGGATTGAAACAAAATATCAAGATTTGGGGGACAAAGGCTAAAATCAATTTTAACATTAAGTTCAGTCAAATTCAATTTTATTAATATTATAGTGGATCAAATTTTATACAAGCAATAAATGAAATTTTTTTTTGGAGGGGGGATGAAATTTCCTAGGAATAAAATGGTGGTACCTATCTTCAAACCTTATATATCAACCACCTATATTATTATTCAAAAAGCACAACCACTGAATAAAATGAACTAACAAAACAAAACTATTTACAAAGGCAACCAAGCACAAATTTTGAAACAATAGAGATATTTTTTCATGATCATATTTTAAAATTTATATCATAAAATATCTAACCAGTGCATAACATGGGAAGAAGCCTCTAGTTATTTATGATTTGTAAAGGACCAAACTAGGTCAAATTAATTAGGTCCATCATGGGGTTGGGTTTTTCTCATGATTCTCTTTCTCATTTTCTTCTCATCATCTTATATCTACCATTAGATTAAAATAATATATTGTGTAGATTCAATCTTTTATAAAATTATTTCTATAAACATAAGTAAATTTAAACTCTTAAAATTTGATATATACCATTCATAATTGCAATCCATAAAAAATAAATAAATTTTAATTTATAAAATATAATAATAATAATTTTATAAAATATTAAATCTAAACTATTCATTTTATGATATAGAGGTGGATATGAGATGATAAAAAGATAATGAGAAAGACGATAATGAGAATATCCTCTTCCATCAATTATGTTTAGGTAGCCATTGAGGTTTTGACATCTAGATTAGTTTAACATATCACCATTTAACCTCTGTTAAATCACCGTTAACTCTTCCTCTTCAAAGATGATTCTCCCATCTCTGACTAAACCCAGCTTTTTCCTCTACATCTTCATCTTTTTCACCTACTTTATCACCTGCTTCCTCATTCCGGAGAAGAAATTCCAGTTTCCCTTCTCTAAAGCTCAACCCACCGTTTCAATCTGTGTGCTCTTCATCCTCGCTACTATTCTTCTCTTTACTCTCTCTAATCCTTCTCCCTGCAATTTCACATCCATTACCGTCAATTCCTGTCTCACAAACCTTCCACCACTCACAATATTCCCAATTACAAAATCCCTAATCGATTACCCCGAATGTTAAACCCAAATCATAAAAAGCAGCAAAGATCAAGTATTATTTCCGTTCAACTGCTCTGCAACGAATGGGAGAAACCGGAGCAATGATTTTGTTGCGGCTTATGTGGTTGAAGACCTCAAGAACGAAGTCCGATCAGAGGAGGCAGTCATTTGAATGCGTTATCGGGAATCGTCGTTCCAGGTCCGTAACCCAGCAGCGTAGCCGCCTACTATCCCGTTCAATAGAATTAATTTCACTCGTGAAGGGAAGAAGGCTCATTCATAGCATTCACTTGTTGGGTTCGGGCGGGCTTCTTTCTTTCCCGGAACTCGCCGACGATGAACTCCGGTTGTTTCTCAAAGTTTTGCAACGGTCTTATCTCATTGTGAGAGTCAATGTCATTTTCATCCTCCCTCTTGCTGCTGCTTCTTCGTCGGTTCCATTATTCACTACGAGAACAACTTGTTCTTGCTGCGTGTTGACCACTATACAGAACTGAACATGACGAACATTGATGGCGGTTTTAACTGGGGCTAGGGCTGATGTGTTAAATTAATCCATATGGCATAATTTTAATGGCTAACGCTAATTGGTCCTATTCACCCACTTAATTTGACCTAAGGTTTGTACGTTTGTGAAAAATATAATTTACCATAGATATTATTTTTTATGCACAATTTGTTTTTAAAAAAGCATTTTGAATGTTTCAATCTTGGGCCATTTATATTTTGAAAACATATAAATCAAATCAATATTTAACAATTATTTTTGATATTTTGATGTTAAAGTCAAATGTGCCCTTGTTTGCTATTAATATTTAATAATTCTATTTAGGCAAAATCATTGAAATAGTCATGTGTGTTTTGATTAATGAGCTAGTACTGTGGTTGGGAGGTTTGATTTTATGACATTTTTTCTTTTTTTGCCAACGGTTTGATTTTATGACTTACAAATATAACAAGTTACTTTTAATATTTGGACTGGTCAAAAGATTTTAATCTATTTATAGATTGCAGATTATGGATATAAGCTTGCATTTAGATGCATTACAAGAATAGGAAAATTACATAAAAAATAATATAAAATATTGATATTGTCGAATAATTATTAAAACGACATGTGTGATGGGGAATTATGAGTATAAGGAATAAGATATACTAGGTATATATTATCATATATTTTACATTACGAATTATGAGGCTACAAGCTGGATTCAACCTGTGGCCTCTCACTTAGAAAGGAGTTTATAGCTATATTTGGGATAGTTTTTTTTGGGATATAAGTGTTTATTATATAAGTTGAGATAAAATTCCTCTCACATACGTACCTCATATATTGTAAATCATGATTTATAAGCACTTATAAGTAAAAAATAAGCTATGCCAAAGTATACTAATAATTTTTTTTTATGAGAAAAAAATGATAGTTTGGACTTTTGAGGGTCCCTTTTAAGGTAGAACGATTCAAAGTCTCAAATACACCTATGTGATGGATGTAGGGGTGTTCGGGATTGGGATCGGGATCGAGAAATGCCATTCCCGATCCCGATCCCGATCCCGAGAAGGGTTTCAGAATGATTTTCATTCCCGATCCCGATCCCGAAAATTTCCCGATTCCGAAAATCGGGAAATTTCGGGATCGGGAAATTCCTGATCCTGGATTTGCTTTTTTTTTTTTTTTTTAAAAAAAATCTTTATATTAAATTTTTTGTTGTGTTTCCTCTAGTCTAGTATAAATATATAATTTGTTTAATATTATATTGTATCAAATAAGTCTAATATAAATATATAATTAGTCCAATACATGCTTAAAGTTGTCGATTCAGCTGCAAAAAGAATAAAAACAAGAACAAAAAATTAGAACTATTTAATAAATAATAAATGAAATAAACTAAAAGAATAGATATTATCTTAAGGATGTTAGGGATTTTCACATTTTATTTTACATTTAGTCTTATTTTCTTAAATATTTTTAAAAAATATATATTTGTATAGATATATTTTCGAGATCGGGAAATCCCATTCCCGATCTCGATCCCGAAGTTTTCCCGATCCCGAAATTTTCGGGACGGGAAAATCCCGTCCCGATTTGCTCGGGATCGGGACGGGAAGGTCGGAACGGGAAATTGATGAACACCCCTAGATGGATGTTCTACTCTTTTTAGTTTATAGTGGAAACTATTTCTTAACCATTTGTATAGGAAATTATTTCTTAATAATTTGTGTTGACTCATTTTAATAGTTAAAAGGAAAAAAGAAGAAGAAAAGTCTAAGAAAAACAACTCCAACCTTTTAAAATCCTAAATTAGTCATTTTTTTCACTAAAATAAGTTATGATTTCTTATCAAGTATAGTCAAACATTTATCAATGTTAGTAGAGCTGGGAAATCGGGCTGAGCCCGTCGGGCAGGCCCGTTTAAGCTTTGTTAAGTCTCGGGTCGGGCTTATAAATTGGAGCATCCAAAGGAAGTTGGGCCTAAAAGGGCCCGCCCTGTAGGGCCGGCCCATTAGGGCCTTTTAATTTTTTTTGCCCCTACCCCCTCCTTACCCCTTGTCCAGAAATTCTTGATATTTTTATTCCTTAAGTACAACCTACTACATAAAGTGAAGCACAATCAAATATCCTTAAAATTGATGATAGTGGTGAAGAAGATGAAAATGATAGTCATCATACTAATGTTATGTAGAGGTTAGAGTGTTTAGTTTCTTGCCTTCTTATGTTTTGTCTTTATGTGAGTTATTATGGGCATGATTGTACTTTTGATTATGCATTAGTAACTGTGTTTGTTTCTTGCGTGAGACATGTTTTAAACTTTAATATTGACAACATTTATGTGTTAAATTAGAACTTTGTATATCTCTCTAAAAGAAAATACGCAGGAAAAATAGTTAAATATTGTAAAAAGGACTTTCCGACCCTGATGCTCTCGGGTTGGGCTTTGAAAAACTGCAATTTTCCTTACCTCGAGCCCTTTAGGGCCGGCCCTGATTCCCAGCTCTAAATGTTAGGGAAAGAAAACTGATTTGAGATTTTGAAATTTTATAGGTCTTTTTCTAAGATTTTTTCTAAAAAAATAATCAATATAAAATTTAAAAAATTTAACAAATCATGTTAATAAATTATGAACTATATTCTCATCAGCTTTCAAGTCCAAAATAATTATCAATTTAAGATTTTTTAAAAAAAAAACATTAATTAGTTTTTCCTAACAATTTTATCCTTTAGTAAATGAGAAGCCTTTATTTCAAGACATTGTATAAAGGTATTTTAATAAAATTCCATTACATCTTATAAAAATTTAGCTTGTTTATTAGGTTTATTAATTATTTTATGCATATGTATTTACTAACTGAGGCCAATTCTATTCAAACTCTCGAACACTAAATTGTCAACGTTATAGGTAACTCTAAAGAGGCAATTATCATGAAACATATAAAACACTCCCCCCCCCCCACTATATATATATATATATATATATGATATATTTAGGAGTTGATATTAATTTTAAATATAATAAATATTTTTTATATTTATCGTTTTTTTCTAATTTATCTTTATTGATATTCTCTCAATAATAATTAAGAATGAGAAAATGAGGGAATTAGGAAGATGAGTAGCGTGTTTAGAAAATACATACTTTCTCTGGTCCTTTTTATAAGAACTCAAAATTTGAATTGTTCTTATCATTTTTATAAGAGCCTAACAAGAGTTGTCTCAACATTTAATTAGTTTTTTTTTATTTGTGCCTCTCATTAATTATATATATTAAATTAATTAAGGGGTTGGTCATACTTATTTTTTACTTTATTTCTCTCTCTTACTTACCCCTTATAAATAAAGGCATACTTAGAAAAAAAAGTTTATTTCAAGATATATTTATTAGTTTTAACTAATTTTAAATACTTTCTTAAACCACAAAATTCGGTTATCGGGCTATTATATTAACTAATTACTCTAACTTTTTTAATCTAACCAAATTAGATAAATATGTCTTATATTAAGAACAAGATAGAGTATTATTTATTCCCTCTATCCCAAATTATAAGTTTCTTTTCCTGAGCTTTTTCTGTCCTACTAAGATGCAAGACTTAAAACGATAATATCTCCCATTAAATTCCATTACTTGCAATTAAATGTGAGGGCGATCTTAGGATTTAACATCAGGTCAAAAAAATCTTTGAATTTAATAAAGATAAAATTGGAAATTAATGTTATTTCTTGACAAAATCTACTGATTACTTAACTTCAATCTTGAGGGTGCTTAATTTACTAATTAGTGCTTAATGTTATACAATGCATTAAACTGTCTTAGTTTACTACCACCAGTTATTAAATACTTCCACTGAGTGCTTATCCAAAAGACCGTGTCAACCCGGATCCGTCTTGAACATTGCAAAACGCTGCGTTTCAAGTCTCCCCAGTTCCACCTCATTCCTCAATACCTTATCGGTCTTCGATCTCCTCCATTCTCTTCGTCGACGTCGAGCTCCCCCGGCTGAACAGCTCCGTGCACCGTCGCCATCTGCCGGCCGCCGTCGAGGTCTAGTGGCTTCCAAGTCCACAAGCCACTTGTCAGAGACGTTGCCTCACTCCCTCCCACCTTCCACCGCCGCGTCGTCGTCGTCGTCTAGTGGCAGCTCGTGCTCCTCGTCGTCGTCTCACCCCTTCACCTTCCCCATTTTCTGGCCAAACTGTTCGATCCATGTAGCTCGGTGAGATTTTCGATCCTTCCCTTCCTCACTCTCGATTCATCTCTTTCTCAATCTTTCACCTGGATGTTCATTTTTCTCTTCGACAAAATGCTCGATTCAGCTCCGATGGTCAAGTGAAGACTGTTTCATGATTTTAACCTAGATGTATTTTATCAACAAAACAAGAAAATGATAAAAGCACGGAGAAATTGAACAAGTCAAAACTCCCTAATTTCCTTTTTTTCCTCCTCCTTTTCTTTTTTAATCGGACGTCGTCTTCTTCTTCACCAGAGTCGTATTCATTTCTTACTGTTTCCTGTATTGTGGTGCGGTTTCTCTGTGCTTGTCTTAATCCGACCCGGCGCGTGTAGTCCCCGCCATTTACTTACTTGCAAGTAACTCTTAAATAGTCCTGCTTTAAAGTGAGTGAAAAACTGTACGCCCACAGAATAAAACTAAAAAAATGAAAAACCAAAAGCAATAATGGGGAGAAAAATCGCATACAGAAGAAACAAGTGAAAAGTGAAAGCAAATTTTGTCGCCTTTCTTCCACGGAGATTAGGGTTTTCAGTCTGTGTCTTTAATCATTCTTCTCTCTATCTTCCTGCCCGTCTCGTAAGTTTCTTTTATTCTCTTTTCTTGTCTGTCTGTTATAGTTTGCTTTTTGTCTTTTGATTTTCTCCTGCTCTTTCGATACCTATTACACTCGAGCTCTGAATCCGTAGTTCTTTGCCTGGACTCGCGTTCCCCTCTTAATTCTGATCTCTGAACAACTTAATACTATAAATAAGTTTGCTATCTTATATTTCTTCCTTTGGTTTATTTGTTTTGTTTTTCAAGTATATAATTGTGCAAATTAAAGCTTAATTTGCGGATTGTCTGCGAGATTCTCTTCCGGTTTGCAAATTTGCTATCATTGAACATGGTTGACTGGTTCGTAGCTTCCTATCGTAGTTCGGATGCGTCGCTTTAAAATAATTCAATTTTTTTGTTTATCGAGTTTGGACTTTCACGTAATTGAATGGTTCTTAACTTCAGATTGTTCAGATGCGGCGTTTTTGAACAATTTGAGTTGTATGTTCATCGACTTTTGACCTTCCTTAGCTCTGGGGCTAGAAGGATCACCTGATCCAAACTGATTTTTGATTTTTATGGTCAAATTGGGAAATTGAAATGCATTTGACTTTGATAGGGTCACCGTTGACATTCATAGAAAGAGGAAATTCGTTAAGATTCATGGAACTCAACAAGTAGCTTGCTTGGTCTACTTCGTTATTGATCTTCAATTATACATCTGATCATTTACAGCAAGTTTATGTTGCTTACCAAATATTCACTTATAGTGGATGACGAAGTAAGGCAATGGTACCTGGTCCTTTAACTACTTAGTTTTTTTTTCTCTTCCCTTGTTCCTTCCCCTCTTCTTCTTGTACTGATTTATTTTTATCCTATTCATCTCTTTAAACTCCTTCAAACCATGATTACTCTTTTTATTCCATGACATGCTTTTATGTCACCCTTCCAACTGTTTATTATTGATTTGCAACTTAATTTTCAATCAAGACCTCAAACTAATCTCTGAAATAGAAAAATCACTAGTCACTGCCCTGAAATTATGATTTATCATTTGAAACTCTCTTTCCTGTCAAAAAGTGAAGTTTAAAAGCATAATTTGACCTTTTTGGACTAGCAAGTTGTAAGTAACACACAACGGGGACATTTGTCTATTAATTGTTTACACTCCTCAGTTCTACCATTTGCAATCTTCATTTACGCATTTTGTGTCCAATACATGAGAATTGAAACATGGAAATGTTGTTTGACAACTCTTGCACTCTAATGCTTAGATTAGATGGAAGTAACATACCACACCATATATAGATATCACTGTAATGTCTCTGCCCTCCTTTGCATGTTGCATTGCTATATAGGTAGCATCATTTGCAAGTTGGAATCCTTTTGCTTCATTTTTTTCTTATGTATGTTGTATTCTTATACGCAGGGGAGATTATAATCAGTTGTGCAGTCATCTTTTGCATTTATAATATCCACTTATAATCATGGTAAGTTATTCATCCCTTGAGGCAGTCATTTTTTGGTAGAACCCTAGAGGTGTAGACTTGTTGAAAGGGAAATTCATTCTTTCTCAAACCCCATGACCCCAAGAAAATAGAAGCAGTAAAGAGACGCTTAAATTATGTGAGTAATGGTAATATATATATTTTTATATGCAGGACTTGTAGCATATTATTGCTTAATTGACCAAGTTCTATACTGGCTGAGGAGGCCTAAAAGTATTGATCTTTTGTGTCCATTTGTGGGTTTCTGATGGATGATGCTGGGCATCGTGAAAATGGGAGGCACAAAGCCGACCAATATAAATCAGCTCAGGGGCAGGTATATTGAAATAGCTTTCTGCTCATTGACATACTCAACTGTTGAAGTTTGCATGAAGTAAATTTTGCTTAGTGTGGCATGCATTTCCTGCCAAAAAATTGTCTTTATAATTATATTGGTCTCAATATTCTTGTCCCAGTGGTTGATGCAACATCAACCTTCCATGAAGCAAATTATGGCAATCATGGCTGAAAGAGATGCAGCCATTCAAGAGAGAAATCTAGCCCTTTCTGAAAAAAAGGCAGCCCTTGCAGAGCGTGATATTGCATTCTTGCAACGAGACACTGCCATTGCAGAACGGAATAATGCCATTATGGAACGAGATAATGCAATTGCTACCCTTCAGTATCGAGAGAACTCCTTAGCCAATGGTAGCATGTCTTCTTGTCCTCCAGGATGTCAAATTGCCCGAGGTGTCAAGCACGTGCATCATCCTCAGCAACAAGTACACCATTTACCTCATATGGGTGATACTTCTTATGGCACACGGGAAATGCACACTGGTGATGACCTTCCAACAGCATCCATGCCTAATGAAGCGGGGAAATCACGCCGGGCCAAGCGACCGAAGGATGGTAAGTCAGTTTCACCTAGCAAGAAGACTCCAAGAGCTGCAAAAAAAGTCAAGAGGGAGGGTGAAGACTTGAACAAGATGATGTTTGGCAAGGCGCATGAGTGGAAGAGTGGTCAGGAAATGGTTAATGGAGGTGATGATCTTAACAAGCAGTTAGGGTCATCAAAGGCAGATTGGAAAGGTCAAGACTTGGGGTTGAACCAGGTAGTATATGATGAGTCAACAATGCCAGCACCTGTGTGCTCTTGTACTGGTGTTCTAAGACAGTGCTACAAATGGGGGAATGGGGGCTGGCAGTCTGCTTGTTGCACAACGACTCTATCAATGTATCCTCTTCCAGCAGTACCCAACAAGAGACATGCTAGGGTTGGTGGACGGAAGATGAGTGGAGGCGCTTTCAACAAGCTGCTTAGCCGGCTTGCAGCAGAGGGCCATGATCTGTCAAACCCAGTTGACCTGAAGGACCACTGGGCCAAACATGGCACAAACCGCTATATCACAATCAAGTAGATTGCGCTAATCTTTTGAATCCGAAAGAGCAATAAAATAAATAGGGAACAACATCTAAGTCATCAACCCCGGATTTCCATGCCTGCCATTCAAGGGGGAAAATAAGATTGTTAAATGGTAAGCAGGGAAGTTAATGATTAAGGTACGGTTGTGCCCATTAATGTACTTAGCATAAATAGTTCTGCAGAACATCGGTTATATAGTGACTGAAGAAATGGCAATATAACCATTGTGGTCACTGATACCACGTTTAATTAGCCAAGATGATGGTCTGCTGCGGTCAGTAGCATGTAAAAAAGTTGTGTGATTATTGTTTAACTGTCATATAGTTCTGATATTTGAATCAAGCATGTTAGCCCAAATAATTGTAGAAAAGTATGCCCCCTTTGAACCCTATGAACCGAATTATTTGTAGTGGTGTGTAACATGTAAATTTTATTTTTGAATGACAATCGTATCTCCTAATGGAGGCGAATCTTAGAGGCATGCCTGCAAATTACAATGCGTGTCGAGAATTCCATTGCTTCTATCTTCCAGTTATTGTAAGGGCTCCCAAAAATTGATTGTCTGCAAAGAATTTTTTCAGGAGCAGTCTGGAGGACAATTGTACAAATTTAAGCATTTATTGTTGAGAGCCCTTTGGAGATCATTTTATATTGCAGCATCCAATTCTAGAAGCAGGAGGATTTGAAGTAATTGCATTGCCTGATGGTAGTGAATAGTGATTTGTGTTTTCTCTCCTCTTCTGTGTACGAGACAGAGTTATCATATATGCTTAGACTTTTGGCTGCGGAAAAAATAATGCCTTTGCCATTTTCATCGTCGCATCATCTTATTGAGACATTAAGGAAATAAAGCACTAGCCAGATATAGAAGCTTAGAAAATAGAACAATGATGATTCTGGTATTGCCTGAAAAGGAAAAGCAGGTGGTTCTGCCGGTGATGATGATTGAAATCAAAGCTAATATTGCAGATGCTGGTAAACTTTTCAGAAACGTGCTCATGATTTTTGGTTGATTATATATCTTGTGCCCCCCACGAGTCTGAGGCTTTATGCAGATCATGTTACTTTAAGCAGGACATTCTTGAAAATAGAATTTTATACAGGGTTGACAGCAGTGTCTTGTTGGATTGGATTGCATGATGGATTGATTGATATTAGCTGATACGATGATTTATCCTTACTTAGTAAATATCTGGTATTTAAGAAAATAAGATATATTTATATATTTATTTGAGGTGGTCATAGATTTGAGAACTCCCACATTCCCTTGAGGAGATCAAACAAATCATCCTAGTTAAATCTCTGGGCCCAATTAGAGAAAAGGATACGTTGGAGATGTGCAAATGATGGATGGAGGTTTTCTATTAAAGCAGCCTAAAAAGAATAACTCAGCTGGACTGGACAGATGTAGAGGTGGCGTACAAATAAGAAGACCAAAACATTTCTCAGGAAGTTGCTTGTGTGATTGTTTACAAGTCAATATTGTGAAAAATAAAGCCATTCAATTAATGGTGGCTGTGTTAAGTAAAAGACACTTAATTTTTCTGAAGTAAGGTTGAGGCTTCGAATATTCTAGATGGAACACACACACACACACACACACACACGCACGCACGCACACACACGTTAGGAGAGTTTCCCCAAATTTGTTCCACAATACGTAAATTTAACTCCACACACACACACATGTTAGGAGAGTTTCCCCAAATTTGTTCCACAATACGTAAATTTAACTCCTTAGCATTAGCTAACAGACAACCATATAAAGAAGACAAAAGAATGGTATAGGTCATAGGATATGAAGGATACAATTCTTTTTGGGCAAAGGTGCAATTCTGCCCATAAACATTTATTGGAAGAGCTATTGGCAAAGTAAACATTTTTTTGGTGCAAAAATACCTATGAACATTACAAAGTAGACTAAAAATGCCAATTCTGTTAACTTTGCTTAATGGTGTTAGTTTTCCGATAAAAAATAGGTGGGGCCCATATAAACAAGAAAGTAACGCTGTTAGCCCAAGTTAATGGAATTGACATTATTGGTTTATTTTTCAATGTTCATAGGTATTTTTGCACTTGAAAAATGTTTACTGTGCTAGTAGCTCTTCTGAAGAATGTTTATGGGCAGAATTGCACCTTCACCCATTCTTTTTTGTGATCAAGATGTGGGAAAATGATATTTTTAATAATACATAACAAAGTATGAATATTTTTTATTTGTATGAAATTTTCATGGAAAGGGAGTATAATAAGATTTTTTTATTAACTAATTACATTTGATAGAAAAATTAACTAATTTAATTGTTGTCTAAAGAAGTATGTTCTAATGAAATTTTATTTTCATGGTTTTAAGGGCTTCAAAGTTAAATGATACATACTCCCTGGGTTCTTAAGCCTTAAATTTGTGAATAGGCTTGTCTCAAAATATGAGCTTCATTTTATTTTTGTCAAAACATTTATTTTGTTTTCCCCAATTTTACCCATTAATTGTACTTGTTGTATTTATTGTTCCTCTCTCATTTATTTTCGTTACAATAAGGACATATTTGGCAAAAAAAAAAAAAAATCTATTGCTCTTAACTAATTTTAACCATTTTCTTGATAAACGCTAATAAGTTATTTGAAGCATTGTCAAGTATTTAAAGACTTCTTGATTAGCGCAAATTGGTTGTTTGAATTCATATTTATTGCTCTTAATTAATTTTAAAACAATTACAAAATAATTTGAATAATTTATTTGACCCTGCCTTTTCAAATTAAAATGTATTTACGGTATACTTAAAAAAAGATTTTTAAATACTTTTTTGACCATGTCTTTGTTAAATAAGAAAGTATAATATACTTAAAATTATAGGTCAAACGCCAAGAGTTTTTTTTAAAAATGATTTGATGTATAATAAAAATATAGAATGAAATATATTTGTGTGTTAATGTATATTTTCAGGGCAAAACTTACATCTTTATCAAATAGTTATTGATAGGGGAGAGGGGCAGCAAATGAAATATATTTGTGTGTTAATGTACACGCTCTCCGGACTTTTTTATAAGAGCTGGATAACTAAATTAGACGGTTTAATAAAAATGTTAAAATTAGTTAAAAATAATAAGAATATTTGAAATAATTTTTTTTAAAGTATGTCTTTATTTATAAGAGGGTAAGTAAGAGAGAGAAATAAAGTAGATATAAATAGGAAAACAATGTTATATTAACTATCTTAACTAGCTTTTTTAATCTAATCAATTTAGTTATGATGTTAAACACTAGAGGAGTATATTTTACCTCTCAATTTACATCTGTCCATTAATCAATATATCATAATAGGATGCATTATAAAATTAAAATGTGAAGCAGAGACGAGACCATGCAGAGAAAACCACAAACATTTCAAAGAGGGGTAATACTGAAATATTAAAAGCTTATCATGGGCAATTTTGTCATGATAAGAAAATAGTTTCTCTTCTCACAAAACGGCGTTAAATTCCTTACACTCCCAAACAGACCACTTAACGGTCCATCCGCAAACATTCACGACCCAACCAAACAAGGAAGAGGGAATTTAGAGAGGAATGTTCCTCCCTAGTTAGCACGGGATTTTAGAAGGAATGCACGTTCCCCCTAAATTTCATTTCCCCCCATTTCATTTTTTTTTTTTCTGTTGGTGATTCTTTCCCTCCATTTTTTTGGGCTCAGGATTGGCTCTGAAAATCCATAACCGTTTTCTCAAGTTCTCCCTCCATTTCCGTTCGGCGAAACCCTTCCCTCCTTTTCTCTGCTTCCAAGTCTCCCTCTCAACTCGTGAGCTCCTTCTTCCGCCTTCAACCTCATAGCTTCGATTTTTCTTTCAAGATTCTGCTCCTTCTTCGCTCGCAGCGGCGTGATTCATCGTCAATCATCTTCTATCCCGGTCTGATGGCTCTGTTTGCTGTTAGTTCAGATTTTCAGGTAAGTGTCGACTTCTTTTATCGTCGCATTTCGTTTATTGAGTGATCTTGTTGAAGTTTGCTTGAATCAAGTGTCTATCATATTGCTACTTTCTCAATTTTGTCTGGTTTTGCTGCTTGCTCTGCTCTCCTATTGCTGTGACAGTACTCCATTTTCTCTCAATTTCGCCTATTATCTGTATTTACATCATTTGTTTATTCTTGATCCTAGGTCTTGTTCCGAACGTCCTGCATTTTTTTTTGGGTGATAGAATGATGAAACTCTAAGCTGTTCAAAATTCAAAATGCATCATAAATTAGATTTCAGAATGAATCTTCATGAATAAAAAATTTCTCCTTCTATGAGGGATTGGGACAAGAAGCATTGATAAAGAAACAGAGTTAAATGATACAGCAATCTAAGAACTGATATTTCTTTAAACTGATTTGTCAAGTTGTGAAGAGAGGAAGTATTGGCTGTTATATTCAAATAAATATTCAAAATACCTTCACCCTTAATTCAGAAAATAATGTTTACATGGGACCTATCTTGTCACTGTAGTTATATATGTTTTTTCTTTTGTCAGGAAAACACAGCACACACACACACACGCACAGAGAAAGAAAGAAAAGAACAGCTGATAAAGAAGTAACGTTGGTTACCATCATTGGTGCAAACACATACCTTCGATTATTGCCATCTCATCCAATATCTGCCAAATCCATCTTTGTTCATATTTGTAAATTCAGCTCAATTTCAAGATTGTAACTAGTGATGATTTTACCCATATAGCTGGCAGAAAAATATCTAGTCAGATTAAAAATTAATAAACAACACAGCTTGAAATCCAAACTCACACATCATGCATATAGGCCCAAATTACCAAATTTTAAATGTTCAACAACAAAAACAACAACAAAGCCTTTTATTTCATTAGGTGGGGTCGGCTACATGGATCGCATGACGCCATTGTGCTCTGTCAAAAACCATATTTTTAGGTATATTATTAATTAAAAGGTCTCTCTCTATGACCTCATTGAGTGTTCGCTTCGGCCTTCCGCGACCTCGTTTTACAGGACTGCATACTGCTTGACCAACCCTCCTCACCGGTGCATTCAATGACCTTCGTTGAACATATCCAAACCACCTCAAACGACTTTCTACTATTTTTACTTCAATAGAGGCCACTCCAACTCGTTTACTTATATGATTATTACAAATCTTATCTTTTCTTGTATGACCACACATCCATCTCAACATCCTCATCTCAACCACTCCAATTTTATGTTCATGTTGTCCCTTTAAAGCCCAACACTCACTACCATATAGCATTGCTGGTCTTATAGCAGTGCGGTAGAATTTCCCTTTAACCTTATTAGGTACTTTCCGATCACAAATAACTCCAGTGGTTTTTCTCCATTTATACCATCTAGCTTGAATTCAGTGATTGACATCTCCATTAATTTCACCATCTTGTTGTATAATTGATCCCAAATATCTAAATTTTGTCAGTTGCGGAATGACTTGCCCCCCCAATTTAACTTCAACTTTGCTTCAACCTAGTCTCTTATCATACTTGCGATGCATATATTCAGTTTTGCTCCTACTCAGACAAAAACCCTTTACTTCCAAAGTCTGTCTCCATATCTCAAGTTTAGAATTAATTTCCTCCCTGGATTTAGCCAACATAAATATATCATCCGCAAAAAGCATGCATTTAGGGATCTCCTCTTTTATAGGCTCAGTTAGAACATCTACCACTAGGTTAAACAAATAAGGACTCAAAGCTGATCCCTGATGTAGGCCAATCCTTATAGGAAAGTCCTTTGTTACACCTCCAGGCATTCTAACATTGGTTGTAACCCCGTCATACATGTCCTGAATGACTTTGATATATGTAATCCGCACCCCCTTCTTTTCCAAGGCTTTCTAGAGTACCTCTCTTGGCACACGGTCATATGCTTTTTCCAAATCAATGAAAACCATATGCAAATCTCTTCATTTGCTCCTATATTTTTCCATTAGCCCCCTTAATAAATACATCGCTTCTGTTGTAGACCTTCCTGGCATGATTCCAAATTGGTTTTCAGCAATATCAATCTCCAACCTCAACCTGTGTTCAATCATCTTTTCCCACAATTTCATTGTATGACTCAAACTTGATTCCTCTGTAGTTTGCACAATTTTGAATATCCCCTTTATTCGTATAAATAGGAATCAAAGTACTTTTCCTCCACTCATCCGGCATTTTCTTGAATCGTAAAATCTCATTAAATAATTTTGTGAGCCACAACACACCCTCTTTACCCAAACATTTCCAAACTTCAATAGGAATACCATCAGGTCCAACAGCTTTACCTTTTCCATTTTTTTAAGAGCTTCCCTAACCTCGTAAACTCGAATCCTATGGTAAAATGATAAATTAAGATCACCTTCTCGAGTTGTCAAATCTTCCCAATCACAAGACGACCCTCCCCCTCCATCATTGAACAACTTATAAAAGTAGGCTTCCCACCTATTTCTAATATCTCCATCAATAACCAAAACATTACCTTCATCTTTTATATACCTTACTTGGTCAAATTTTAAATGTTCATGATGGATAAAATACAAGGTTAATGTTGTGCATCTATTTTAAATTTTGGGATGTGAAAATAAAGGGTTGCTATTTTGTCATTGATTGGGCCGTTCAAATTACAATAGAAGAGTTATAGTTTCTCTCTTTGCTCGTTTTTCAAGATTATATTATTGGCATATGTTTACTTCAAATTATTTTATTATTATGATATTTATCCAATATTTTGAAATAGAGATAAATGTTAAGATGTCTTATATTTTAAATTCTAAATTTAAATATAAATATTTTACAATGGTCATTATAAAAAAGTTATCAAATAGTTGTCTATATTCTATAGGTTTTGAGGTAAAATTTATTGTTTATCATGAAGTTGTCTTACATATAAGCATAAGTTGTTTGTGCTCATTTGTTCCCTTCTCGGCATATGTATTTTAAATTGTTCCTAAGCATGTATACCTCATATTTATGATACTTTTATTATTTGATGTAACTGATAGGAAAACAATAAGGACTCTGAGGAGATGGAAGAGACAACTAAAGGCATAGTTGGAAATCCCATAAACAATACTAAGTTTCAAGATCTTCCTTGAAGGTAAATCAGATGAATGAAATAATTGTTGTGTGTTATGCAGAGAGGGAATAGGTACATATATACATGAAGAGAGAATCGGATCGTTATGATAAGATCCGGATAAGATAATATTAAATCACTATATAATCAGGAAATAAATCTAAACTAATAATCCTAATTATCTGCTATAATCTTGGATTTAATTAATCCCTATAATCGTGGGATTATATGGGATTCTACACTCCCCCTCAAGTTGGACTATAGATATTATGTTTGGTTTAGCGATTCGATTGCTTATAAGTTGCTTTTTAATAATGATTTACGGTATACGAAGTAAGTATGTGAGAGGAGTTGTGTCTCGATTTACGTAAAAAGCAACTTATAAGTTTTTTTAAGCTCAAACAAACATGCTTATTTATCATGTTCAACTTGCCAATAAGATACTCAAACTTGTCCCTGGGTAGTCCTTTAGTAAGGATGTCTGCGGTTTGTTCCTTAGACGGTATGTATTGCAGATCAACAATTCCTTCATCAACCTTCTCTCTTATGAAATGTCTGTCTATCTCAACATGCTTGGTTCTGTCATGTTGAATCGGATTGTGGGCAATATTAATTGCAGCCATGTTATCACAATAGATCTTGATTGGCAGATTTATGTATACCCTTAAGTCTTCGAGAACACGCTTTATCCATATGCCTTCACAAATTCCAAGTGCTACAGCTTGATATTCAGCCTCAGCACTGCTTCTTGCAACTACACTTTGCTTTTTACTCCTCCATGTGACCAAGTTACCCTACACATATGTACAGTATCCAGACGTAGATTTCCTGTCATCTTGATCACCTGCCCAATCAGCATCTGTAAACAATTTTACTATTCATTTATCAGTCTTCTTGAACAGTAAGCCACGCCCCGGAGATCCCTTTAAATAACGAAGGATCCGGTATACTTCATTCAGATGCTTTTGTTTAGGATTATGAGAGTGTTGACTGACCACACTAATAGCAAATGCGATGTCTGGTCTGGTATGAGACAAGTATATTAGTTTGCCCACTATTCGCTGATAATTTCCTATGTCCACAGCTTTTCCAAGATTTGCTTCTTCATTTATTTTATCAACCCGAATAGGTGTGTCATTAGGTTTGCAACCTGTCATTCCTGTTTCCTTTAGAAGATCCAGTATATACTTTCTTGGGGAAATATAGATTCCTCTTTTTGACCGAGAAACTTCCATCCCAAGAAAGTACTTCATCTCTCCAAGGTCTTTGATTTGGAATTCTCGTGCAAGAGCTCTCTTGATTTGATTAATTTCTACCTCATCATCTCCAGTAAGGACTATATCATCAACATATACTGCTAGAACAACCATCTTACCCTTATGATGTTTAAAGAACAAAGTATGATCGCTTTGCCCTTGAGTGTATCCATGTCTCTTAAGGACCCGAGTAAATCTATCAAACCAAGCACGCGGAGATTGCTTTAACCCATATAATGATCTCTTGAGCTTGCAGACTTGATTAGCTTTCTTCCCCGGGAACCTTGGAGGTAATTTCATATACACCTCTTCCTTGAGTTCTCCGTTGAGGAAGGCATTCTTTACATCTAGTTGGTGTAGATCTCAATCTAGGTTGACTGTAATAGATAAGATCATTCTAATTGTATTCAGCTTGGCCACTGGTGCAAATGTTTCAGTGTAATCTTCCCCATATACTTGCGTGAAACCTTTTGCAACCAATCTAGCTTCATATTTCTCAAGAGTTCCATCTGCTTTATATTTAGGAGTGAATACCCATTTACATCCAACAGGCTTCTTCCTTTGTGGTAGATCTACTACATCCCATGTCTTATTACGCTTAAGGGCTTCCATTTCCTCCAGCACAGCTTGCCGCCATTTAGTTATCGCCATGGCTTCGTCAATTGTGTCTGGTACCTTGATACTATCCAGATGAGAGGAAAATGCCTTGTATTTGGATGACAAGGCCTTATAAGAAACAAACCTTTCAATGGGATATTGGGTACAAGATCTGGGCTTTTTTCTTACTGCAATGGGAAGATCAAGGTCAGACTCCTCTGTTATCACTGTTTCCTCTTGACCTGCCTCCGGTTCTGACTCTTGGTGAGTGCTAATAGCTGATGGCTTATTACTTCTTTTGTGACGTCGTATGTAGGTTTTACCCCACTTGTTTGTGTTTCCCCCTGGAACCGGATCATCCGAGATATCAAGGTTATTAAAGGTATCGGGATTAGGTTCTAATTGGGTAGGCGTATAAACCGTAAAGGTCAGGTCATCTTCTGGTGTTTGTGTCTGGAATTCCCTATCTCTCCCTCCCTGAATTGCAGACAGGGAATAATAAGGAGTGTTCTCATGGAAGGTGACATCACAGGTAGTGAAGAGACGTTTGGAAATCGGGTCATAACACTTATATCCTTTTTGAGAATTGGAGTAGCCAAGGAAGATACATCGAAGGGCTTTGGGATCAAGTTTGTTGGTGTGATGGAGATGGACATAGGATGTGCATCCAAACACCCTGAGTGGCAGTGTGTTTTCGAGGTATGGTAGGTTATAATATTTATGCAGGAGCTGAAGTGGTGTTTTGTAAGACAGTGGTCGGCTTGGCATTCGGTTAATGAGGAAGGTGGTAGTGAGGACAACATCATCCCAATGATATTTAGGAACATTACTACTAAACAAAATGGCTCTGGCTGTTTCGAGAATATGATGATTTTTTCGTTCGGCTATGCCATTTTGCTAGGGTGTATTAGGACAAGTGCTTTTGTGAACAATGCCATTTTCAGTTAGGAAGGTGGACAGGGCCTGATTGAAGTATTCAGTCCCATTGTCAGTGTGTAGGATTTGGATTTGGGTTTGGAATTGGGTCTAAATCATATTATGGAAGTTAAGGAAGGATTGGTACACCTCTGTGTTATTTTTTAAAAGGTAAACCCAACTGACCCGTATATGGTCATCGATAAATGTGATGAACCATTTGGAGTTTGATCTGTTTGGTGTGCGTGATGGTCCCCATAAATCACTATGGACTAAGGAAAAAGGCTTAGATGCTTGATATGGGTGTTTTGAAAATGAAGTCCGATGATGCTTAGCTTTTTCACATGAATCACAATGAAAATCAAATGCTTTTTTATTAGAAATAAGAGATGGAAACATGTGAAACATATAATTGAAATTTGGATGACCTAAACGTTTGTGCCATAACTCAAAGTCACAGTCCTAGGGAGAGACACATTATTGCAAGACTTAATCCTACGACTATCACTGTCATCAAGGTAGTAGAGACCATCATGCTCCTTCGCACTCCCAATCGTCGTCCCCGTCAGCAGATCCTGAAAAAGACAGTAATTAGCAAAGAAGTTAGCATAACATCGTTCATCATTTGCTAATTGACTTACTGATAGTAAGTTACACTTTAACTTTGGAACATGTAATACAGAATGCAAAGTAAGTGTAGCAGAAATTTTAACAGATCCAATTCCAGTCACAATAGTTTCGGAGTTATCAGCAATCCGTACAGTCATTCCCTTAGGAATAGGAGTATAGGATGAGAAGTGAGTCTTATTGTCAGTCATGTGATCCGAGGCACCTGAGTCAACAATCCAGTAATTACCTGCACACAGTCCTGTTACTATAGCCAATGCTTGCAAGAAATTACCTCTTCTTACTACAGTGGCAATAGGCTGTTTTGTAGTTTGAAGAGCTGCAAGCATTTCCATGATCTTGCTTAGTTGATCACTTTGGGATGTCTCACCTCCTTTTGAAGTTTCAGCCATATGGCCTCTTCCTCTCCCTTTTTTGGGTTTCCAATCAGTAGGTTTACCATGGAGGTCCCAACAAGTATCTTTCGTATACCCCTGTTTCTTACAATGATCACAAAATGGTCGACCTTTGGAGCTTTTTGATTCCGTAGATCGAATAGTAAGAGCTGAAGCCTCAAGAGGTGCAGGAGTAGCAGTGGAAGTATTCTGAAGCATTGATTTTCGCCTATCTTCTTTATTGCGTAGAATGGAGTAGACTTCGCGCACAGAAGGCAAGGGTTCTTGACTAAGAATCCGAGCCCGAACATCATCATAAATCACATTAAGACTGACCAATAGTTCATATACTCTTTCTTCTTCTTTCTCTTTGCGATCTTCTGAAGCATCAGCTCGGCAATGATGAGTTTTGTTCTTTAAGGCATCAAACTCTTGCCAAAGAGTAGACTTTTCGAGATAATACTCATCCAGTGACATGAGTTCTTGTTTCAACTGCCACAACTTTTTCTTAACATCAAATATGCGGGACCGGTTCCCAACAGTACTATATGTCTCTCAAAGGGCCTTCCAAATCTCTCGAGCTGAAGGAAGATACATGAAACTTTTTTTAATTGATGAAGACATTGCATTCATCAGCCAGGATGATACTAATGCATTCTCAAACTTCTAAACTCGAAACGCCTTGGTTTCTGATTCAGGGGGCCTCTTTGCTTCACCAGTGATATATTCAAGTTTGTCTCTTCCATCGAGAGCGAGGATCATGGATTGAGACCATTCTCGATAATTGTCATTAGTAAGTTTCTCAGAGACAATAAGAACAGTAGAGATGTCGTTAGACCGTGAAACAAAGGAAGATCCTTCAGATGACATACTGTTGGAATTAAATAGAGCAATCAAACTAGTTCAAATTTCAGAAATGACCAGTTCAGTCCTTCGAATTTCCAAAATGATAGGTTGGTCCTCCGAATATTGAAAATGATAGAATGGTCCTCCGAATTGTCAAAATGACAGAATGGTGCTTCGAATATTAAAAATGACAGATTGGTCCTTAATAAGCAAATTGCAGATTAGTCCTTTGAATATTGAAAATGTCAGAATGGTCCTTGAGCAATTAATAAGCTGACAGACTGATTCTGACAGACTGATTCGAACTGGCCGCGGACGATTCTACCTATTTGAAGAACTCGACCAAGCAGACCGATGGCAGACGGCGAATGGTGGAGAGGCCGGCTTGGGGAAGTTGGCGATGCTCATTGATGACGCTGACGGAGGATGGCGTTGTGCTCACAGGTAGAGCCTGACTGTGATAGACGACCAGGCAGCGATCACAGGAAGCAGGAGTTAGTGCTCGACAGTGTAATCGGACGGTGAGCGGCGAGGAGGTTGATGATTACAGGGAGCTTCGACGGTGATGCTCGATAGAATCCGACGTTTCTAGTAGCGTCTCGGTTGACGGCGATACTCGACAGAATTGGGGGTATCGTCGCCAGAAAAATACTCTGATTATTTCCTTCAACTCTCTGATACCATGAAGGTAAATCAGATGAATGAAATAATTGTTGTGTTATTCAGAGAGGGAATAGGTACATATATACATGAAGAGAGAATCGGATCGTTATGATAAGATCTGGATAAGATAATATTAAATCACTATATAATCAGGAAATAAATCTAAACTAATAATCCTAATTATCTGCTATAATCTTGGATTTAATTAATCGCTATAATCGTGGGATTATATGGGATTCTACATTCCTCAACACATCATCCACCATATTATGAATTTTCTCCTCTCCAATGACGTGGCCAAGTTTCGTGTTTTATCCAAAACCTTCCATTCTTTGTGGCTTTCCTTTCCTGTACTTGACTTTGACTATGAATTCTTTGGCAAAGAGAAAGACCCACATTACAGCTTCATGTCTTTCGTACTCAAAAGTCTCCACTTTCATTGTCATCATCGCATCAACAAGTCTTTGCAAAGGTTAAGCATAACTTACCTTGACAGTGACATTGGGAATTTTCCCTTCAAGGTTGTATTTGATGCATTGCTAACCTTTGCATTAGAGAACAAAAGTAAAGAGATAATGTTTTGTATGTCTGGCGTCATGGTTCTAGTAAGATATGACTTTCTTCTTCACCTATTTTCTTCACAGTTTTTGAATGTGCTCTACCTTAGAGGGTGATTTCAATTTTCTGATTCTGTCATAAAATGTCCAAACCTGAAAGAACCAATGATCAAACATTGCGAAGGATTACAAATTGTAATAGCCTCATCTTTGCTTGTGGAGACAGTTTACATTAGTTTTTGTGACAAGTTAGAAAGAGTTGAATTGGAGGGAAAGAATACATTGTCTTGCCATATTGTTGGTGTTGAAAGTGAAACAGGTGAATTCATTCAATGTGAAATTGCTGGTCAGTCCATAAAAAAAATGCACCTAGAGGGTGTAAAGGTCTTAAAGGATTTAATGGAAATAATCACGGGAAGTTTGTTTGTCAGTGAATGTTACTTGCCTGGCAGCCTGAGAGTTCATAATCCTCACATCAAAGAGTTGGATGTGGTGGGTAATTATGAGTTGGAGGACTTGTGATAGGCACCCAAGCACCTTGGGATGTGGTTCTTCAAGGTGCTTGGGTGCCTATCATTTGGTATCAGAGTTGGTGGCTGATGGATTGGAGAGGGCTACCTATGAAGGGTTCTAACCGTCAAAGAGTTGGATGTGGTGGGTAATTATGAGCTGGAGGACGAACCGAAGAGGGTTATCTACGGAGGGTTCTAACCGAAAGGGTAGCCTCACATCAAAGAGTTGGATGTGGTGGGTAATTATGAGTTGGAGGACTTGTGATAGGCATCCAAGCACCTTGAGGTGTGGTTCTTCAAGGTGCTTGGGTGCCTATCATTTGGTATCAGAGACCTACGGAGGGTTCTAGCCGTTAAAGAGTTGGATGTGGTGGGGGTTATCTATGGAGGGTTCTAACCGAAAGGGTTGCCTATCATTTTGTGGGTAATAATGAGTTGGAGGACTTCTTAAAGGATTTAATGGAAATAGTCACGGGAAGTTTGTTTGTCAGTGAATGTTACTTGCTTGGCAGCCTGAGAGTTCATAATCCTCACATCAAAGAGTTGGATGTGGTGGGTATAGGGTAGCCTCACATCAAAGAGTTGGATGTGGTGGGTAATTATGAGTTGGAGGACTTGTGATAGGCACCCAAGCACCTTGGGGTGTGGTTCTTCAAGGTGCTTGGGTGCCTATCATTTGGTATCAGAGACCTACGGAAGGTTCTAGCCGTTAAAGAGTTGGATGTGGTGGGGGTTATCTATGGAGGGTTCTAACCGAAAGGGTTGCCTATCATTTTGTGGGTAATTATGAGTTGGAGGACTTCTTAAAGGATTTAATGGAAATAGTCACAGGAAGTTTGTTTGTCAGTGAATGTTACTTGCTTGGTAGCCTGAGAGTTCATAATCCTCACATTAAAGAGTTGGATGTGGTGGGTAATTATGAGTTGGAGGACTTGTGATAGGCACCCAAGCACCTTGGGGTGTGGTTCTTCAAGGTGTTTGGGTGCCTATCATTTGGTATCAGAGACCTACGGAGGGTTCTAGCCGTTAAAGAGTTGGATGTGGTGGGGGCTATCTATAGAGGGTTCTAACCGAAAGGGTTGCCTATCATTTTATGGGTAATTATGAGCTGGAGGACTTCTTAAAGGATTTAATGGAAATAGTCACGGGAAGTTTGTTTGTCAGTGAATGTTACTTGCTTGGTAGCCTGAGAGTTCATAATCCTCACATCAAAGAGTTGGATGTGGTGGGTAAAGGGTAGCCTCACATAAAAGAGTTGGATGTGGTGGGTAATTATGAGTTGGAAGACTTGTGATAGGCACCCAAGTACCTTGGGGTGTGGTTCTTCAAGATGTGGTGGGTAATTATGAGTTGGAGGACTTGTGATAGGCACCCAAAAGGTGCTTGGGTGCCTATCATTTGGTATCAGAGACCTACGGAGGGTTCTAACCGTTAAAGAGTTGGATGTGGTGGGGCCTATCTATAGAGGGTTCTAACCGAATAGGTTGCTTATCATTTTACGGGTAATTATGAGCTGGAGGACTTTTGATAGGCACCCAAGTACCTTAGGGTATGGTTCTCCAAGGTGTTTGGGTGCCAATCATTTGGTATCAGAGTCGGTGGTTAATGGACTTGAAAGGGCTACAGCTGACCAGCAAGCGGCTGAGTGAAGCACTGAGCGAAGTTTTGTAGAGTGGATCTGCCAAAATGTTTGCTTTCAGGGGAGGGATTCACTCTACGTCACTTCACTCGACACTTTACTTAGCCACTTATTGATCAGCCTCTCCAATCAGAACCCTTTCTGGTCTGCCAGCCACCGGCTCTGATACCAAATGATAGGCACCCAAGCACTTTGACGAGCCACACCCCAAAAGCTAGCTGTTGAGGTGGAAGAGCCAAGGCACTTAAGTACCCCATCAAGCAGCCCATACTACTCGATGTGGGACTTTGGTAGCTCATATTACCTTGGTCCTTATCAACTTGTTCCTCTTAGGTTGTAAGCTAGAACATTTTTTAAAAAGTTTTCCCCTAGAAAAATAATGAACGGTGAATATCTTTGAATGTGTGGCTCTCAAAAGTTTGATATTAATAGGGCTAGTTATAACAGATGAGTGGGTGAGGAGCACAATGTCAAACTTAGGTTGTTTGAAAGAATTGACAGTAAGTAATTGTGATGGGTTAGAGAAGATGGAGCTGAAACATGGCAATCTTGAGATTTTGACATTGAAGAGATGTTACAATTTAATAGAGGCAAATGTGGATGCTTATCTCGTAAATCGTAAAAGCTATTTTCCAAAAGTTAATTCAAACACACTACACAATCTTACAAATAGTTTGACAATCACATGCATTGTAATGAATTCAAAAACTATTGCAGTTCGAATATGTTGGAAGTGAAAAGGATGATGGTGGACAAGAAATGTTGCGTAGGGATTCCCATAAAGTGTTGGAGGCACTATGCGCCTAAAGTGGACATTTAGGGTTTTGAAGAATCTAAGAAAAACTACTTGAAGGGGTTGTTTGTTCCTTACATTTGATCATGGAAGAGATATGCCTCATTCTGATCCATAATTTTTTTTGTTAGAATTATAAGCACATCAAACTATGTTAGGACACCTAATTGAACTCTTTTTAGGTGAACAAAGTTAGCGTAAATGTTTCAAATGTTGATGAAATTCAACATACATATACATATATACGCTCTATATACTAAGGGGATGTTTCTTCTAAAACTAGAAATAGCACTTTGGTGATGTTTGGGACAAACCCAGTTGCCACCGTCGAAGAAAGTAAGAAACATTGTGGGGAAGTTGTGATGGCCATTGTCTCCACCGGATCGCGTTAACGGGGTTAGAGGATTTATAATAGAAGGACTTGCACCTTTATGTGCCCTCTTTGTCCTTGTTTTCTACAAGGTCATCTTTTTTGAAATCGTTTTTTTTAAAATAGGGAAAAAGACATAAATACCATGTCAACTTCCAAAACTAAGAAAAGTCTTTTAACACATGCAAAGGACAAAGAGAGGTTGGGGGTGAGAATATGGGTTTTTCATGTTTGCAAGAAAAGACTAAAAAGTCCCCTTATTCAATCTTTTTATACATATTGTCCATACTTATTGATTTTGTCAAAACCATTACTCTTTTAATTAATCTCATTATTCAATTGGTCACAATCCAAAAATCTTTGTCAATCATTTTATACATTTGGTCAGTACTTATTGATTTTTTCAAAACCATTACAGATTTCATCAAGACCACTATTCTTTTTCGTCAATTCCATACCTATTAATTTTGTTAAAACCATTATGGATTTTGTCAAAACCATTACTCTTTTAGTTAATTTCATTACTTAATTGGTCACAATCTAAAACTCTTTGTCAATCCTTTTATATATTTTATCAGTACTTATTGATCTTGTTAAAACCATTACAGATTTCGTCAACACTACTATTCATTTCGTCAATCCCATACTTATTGATTGTGTCAAAACCATTATGAATTTTTAAAAATCATTATTTTTTTTGTTAATCTCATTACTCAATTGGTCACAACCCAAAACTCTTTGTGAATCTTTTTACACATTTTGTTAGTACTGATTGATTTTGTCAAAACCATTACGAATTTCATCAATACCACAATTTATTTTGTCATTCACATTACTCTATTGGCGATAACCTAAAACTCTTTTTCAATCTTTTTACACATATTGTCATTATTTATTGATTTTGTTAAAACAATTACAGATTTTTTCAAAACCATTACTCTTTTAGTTAATATTGTAGGAAGTAATCCAATTTCAAAACAATCAAAGAAGACAATGGGCGTCCATGAATCAATTACCATTGCAACAAGAAAAAACAAGCTCGAAGGAGAAATGTAGGAAAAACAGATAGGAGGTTCAAATAAATGGGATCTAGAAACAACACGGTGATTTTTCTAGAAATTATGTATTGCTTTGCTTTAAGAGTCAATCGAAACAACAAATTTTGTTGACAGCACAAAGCTTCAGCTTCCCAACAAAATAATGAATTTCATTGTCATGATTTGAATAGAGTCTTTCACTTTTATGGTTTATTCCTTTGATTTTTAAGGATCCCTGAGGAGTTAGCTCAAGTATGGTGGTGGAGAGAGACAAAAGGGGAATGAGAGAAAGGGAAGACGTTGAGAACAGAGAGGGAGAAGGGATAAGAGTTTACCGCCATTGCCATCAGAAATCTCACATTCACCATTAGATCTGCCATGACCAACGCCAGAGGTCACACAACATCACCATTGAAAATCTGCTGGAGGTCACACCCTTCCAGACCAAAAAAAACAAAATATTGGGATTTCTTAAGGGTTTGGAGCCAATCAGGTCGGATGATTCTCTCTAGGACTGACTCTACCAGAAACCAACGCCGTAAAACCTTTCCCACATCTCCTTCTCCAGTTGTTGTAGCTCCTTATCTACATCTGGCGATGACTCTAGAGATGACAGGTCTAGGATGTAGTTCAGGTGAATCTGACTCTCAGAATTATCGCAACCACACGAGTAACGACGCTGCCTCAGCGGCAACTCGAGTAGCGACGGCTCCTCGATGGCAACATCTACTTTCGACACTTGTCGAAAGCTGTAGAGGTGGAGACATTGATAAAAGCTACATAAAGGGAGAGAATTTGGATTTTCACGGGGGAGAAGGAACTCACCAGAGAAAAGGGTTTATACTATGTGAGGGGCATTTTGATAAAAACACATAAACTTCAAAATCGCATATTCCTACCACATCACCTTTATGTTATTTTCATGTGTTAATAGACTTTTTAGGGTTTTCTAAGTTCAAGTGGTATCTATCTATCATTTTCTCTTTAAAATACTCCTTGGAATTGTCTTAATAATACATGCTAATTACCTATTTTACCCTTCATTAATTTCATATATTGTATTAATTATTACCCATACTCTCTCTCCTTTGCCTACTCAAAAATAAGAGTATGTTTTTAAAAACAAATATATTTTCTGCATATTTATTTATTTTAACTAATTTTAACTATTTTCTTAAACAATAATCTATTCTTTTTTATGAGAAACACTTGATCAAATCAGGTGAAAAAAAGTTGGTTAAAAAAAATAAATATATAAAAATATAAATTTTTTCTCAAAAATACCATTATTCATGGGGAGAGATAGGGATGGAAATAGGCTAGGCCTCTAATAGGGGCCTACAGCCTAGCTTACATAGAGTCTAGCCTATTTAGTAAATAGGATTAAATAAGCTAGGCTCAGGCTTATTGCCAAGCCTATTTAGATAAACAGGCCATACATATTTTCATAAAACCTAGCTACAAGCCTACAGGCCTAGCCTATTTAACTTTTTTAGTATATACTATAACATAAGAATATACAATGTGATCTAAATAATTGTATAAATTATTTATAAATTTATCAACTTAATCTTAATTCTAAGTTTCACATTTCATCGTTATTACTTTCAATCCTTACTTTCGTATCAATTATTAACCCCACATCTCTTCTCTCCTATTGCTCGAGATGGCAATGCTAGCTCATTCTCTCTCCTTGATTTGCGCCGTCCACTAAAGCATAATAATTTATGAGTTTATTTTAGTGCCAAATGAAATATTATAATATTAGTAACATGAGTTTGTCCCAATTTATGTGGAAACAGGAAAAAAGATAAAATCTAGTTTTACATGTTACTTGTTATGCTTGGTTAGTTTTAAAAAATATATCACATTAGTCAGCAGGCATTAGTTTTTCTTATTCCTATTTGCTCGAACAATTGTTGTCACTATAGATTCTTTTCTTTTTCTTACTAAGCCTTTATATTACAACAAGAATGGATGCTAAGCTTTTAAGACATGATGTAATGTTTTAAATAATTGTGAAGACGTTATATATGAATTTAGATGCATAAGTTTTAAAGATTATTTAAATGCCTATATTTTAAATAGGCTTTTAAACAGGCTTCAGGCTTTTTGAAGGCCCAATCCTAAAAAATAGTCTACATACAGGCTCATGCTTTAAACTTCTGTTGCAGGCCCATGTCTATTTAGGTAAAGCCTAGCCCAACCTAGCCTATTTCCACCCCTAGGGGGAGAGGGAATAAGAGAGAGAATTTGAAAATTATTGTAATAAAGACAATTGTGGGAGATGTGGGAGAGAGAATAAGAAAATCAATATATTATTAAATACTCTTCCACCATACACTCAACAAAAGTTATTGTTCACAAGCCGCCCTACTCCATCGGGCTCCGCACTAGTTATTTCAACCGAAGACATACCTCCGCCTTCGTGGCCCTCTCCTTTCTCTAAATAAAAGCCTACTCATCTTACTCGAGGCATGTTCCAAATGTTTTGGTCATTTGTTAGAGCAGTGATGGTGGCAATAGCCGTCTTCATACAGGTAACCCCTTTGCCATTGTTAATTTCTCTTTGCACTTATTTTCTCTTCCTCCTCTTTCTTTCTCTCTCCCCTTCTCCCTCTCCTTCTTTACCTTTCCCCAAGGCCCTCTTCTCCTTTTAGTTTTTTCCTCTCAACTCTCATAGCATCTCATCTCTATAGCCAGGGTTTCAAAATTTGAATGACTCCTTTCTACCCCCATCAAATTTCTTCTTACCTATCCTCTCTCTTAGTCATCTGCACTCCTTCATAATGGCCTCCATCATTGCTGGCACAAAAGTAGGGGACAGTGATCTGTTAGTGATTTCATGATTTGAGCTCTTTTTTTCTTCTTTTTTTAGTTCTGTTTCCTCTTCTCCTCTCTAGTATGAGATGTTGATTTCAGACCTCTTAGAGAGACGGTGAGAATGGCGGCAGTAAAGAAGCAACAACAAAAAAGATGGGGCCTTTCTTCATGGTGAACTCATCTTTCTTGTATGGCTTGCCTATGTTTTCACAAAGGTTCTCTCACAGAAATTCCTTTTGTTATCCCCGCACTTACTAGGCCGTAATAGTGTTTGAACACGTGTCATAACTTAATTAAGAGATTGAGAATAAATAAATTTTTTTTCCAAAACCTATATAATACCATCTCTATTCACTTTTAAAAACTATTTGGCCTGTTAGGCTCTGTTACATACATCAATATCAGAGTGCTTAGCAAAAATTCCCGACATTTACCCGGGATAAATTCATTAACTAAAAGGGTTTTACAGGGCATCATTGCCCATCTCAGTTTCCCTTATTGGGGATCACAATAAAACACTATTCTGTGATCAATATATATACATTTATCCAAAGGTGATAACCAAAAACCAAAAGTTAATGGCAATCCTAATCATCCTTATGTACTTGCTTGTCCCTTAATCCACTTGTCCTGACTAAAATTTGGTTAATAGAAAAAGTGAGATTCAAAAGAATTTCAGAAGTAATATTTCACGTATATGATGCATAATCTAACAAAGTATGTAAGTAAATATCACAATACAGCAACACAACAGCATTTAATTAGCATAGCACTTGCAGCAACATTCAATCATGACTATGATCACAAACGTGATAAGCATGACAATCACTAACAGCAGCATTCAATCATTACCATGATCACTTACGTGATAGGCATGACAATTACTAACAGCACTTTCATGACCTTTGTCATATTCAATGCTGGGACATTCTCCATGACTTAATCGTTCATTTAAAGCTAGGACATTCACCACGACTCAATCGTTCATTCAAATTCGGGACATTCACCATGACTCAATCGTTCATTCAATGATAAGTACAAACATACAATGCATTAAACATGATATAGGAGAAAGTGTCACTACATTGTTCTTTCTGTTCTTGTTCAGGCACAGGCCTCCTACGTTCGGGGCAAATATCAAATTCTATAATCATAATTAAAGATGATAAGTTATCACTTATCTCAATACTCAAATGACTTCAAAGCACTTAGATTTGATTATAATTAAAGTCCTTTAGGTAGCTGTGAAAGTCTCTAACAATAGCCTAAAAAGATTGAGAAGTACTAGGTTAGAAACCACTTTTAAAAATTACAAAATGCTGAAAATAGGGGTTGGTTGCAGCCAATAAATCTCTGGCTGCGGCAAAAAAGAGGTCCAAAATTTTTTTGCTACAGCCAAGAATCCTCTAGTTATGGCCAAAAGCAGGACAGAAGCTTTTGGGCTGCAGCTAAGAACCTTTGGCTGCTTCCAAGAAAATTTCTGTTTCTTGGCTGAATTTCTAAAAGTCATAACTAAATATAGAAAAATCAAAATGAGGTGATCCCAAGTCCTACTTACATATTTTTAAGCCCTCTTTACAAACAAAATATGAATCATTGCTGTCTATAAACACAAAAATACAGAATTCAACAATTCTCCTTGTTGTTTTAGAATTGATCACAGTTTTGACGTCAAACTTTGGAAATTCATAACTCCCAGTACACACATCAGAATAACCACCATAATATATCAATTTAAAGCATGATATGTACACTATCAGAATAGAAAGTTTCAGAATTTTTAGACACCATTCACTCATTCAAAATGGCCATGCAAACTGAGTGCCTATACAGAGTTTTCACTAACCAAATCTTGCAACTTTTAAACCTAAGTTTCCAATGGTTCAAAATTCACATCCAACACTACTCCCATACAATTTTCCATAAGGAATTCAATGGAAATATCAAAATAACCAAATTTTCAATCCTTTAACATGTTCTGTTTTTGGGGCTACAATTAATACAAAACCCCAAAACTCCAAACTTCACATTCAAGGTTCAATTAAATTCCATTCATCTAAGATTCAATGTAAAGCACCATTTTCATGACCACAACATACCAAACTCTTTAAGACCCTAATCCACGAAAAATAGGGCAAAAATTCCAGAAATTCAAGCCTCAAACAATGGCCACAAAATGCATGTAGAAAGGTTCCTCTTACCCACCTCAATCACTTTCTCAAACTTTTTTCTTGCTTCACCAACCTTTAGTTTTCTTGAATGCACAAACCACCACCAATGGAAAATCTAAAACCATAGAATTGAAGCTCTCAACCCAAGGAACAAGATTAAAGAAGAGAATTTTGGCATCTAAGTTCATCTTAAGGGTTAAATAACTCACCTTTTCACAAGCTTCTTCCTCTTTCCTTTGCTCCAATGGCCGCCGAAATTAGAGAGCAATAAAGAGAAAATGGAGAGTGAGGAAGATGATGAAATGATCACTTCTCCCATGCCCATACTCCTACCAGCCGAATACAAGGAAGAGAGAGGTAAAGAAATGATTTAAAAATGTGTTTTAACTTTTCCTAACTACTCTCTTATCAACTGAACATGCCACTTGTTCCAATCTCTTTGTTTCTCATAAAGTAAGTAACCACATGATTACACTAACTACTTCATTAGCCATTTAGTCCCACTCCTCATTTCTTTTAGTTAGTAATTAATTTCTTCCTCAATTACTGACTAACTGGCTGATAAATTTTCATTTTTTAAATTTTGCCACTGATTATGGCACATTCACTAAAATTGCTACATGACACATATTTTAATTTTTCTTCCCTTCTCCATGCATCATTTCCCTCTATTTTAGCCCAATAATTACTTTGCCACATAATTATACTCAAATACAAGGTTTTGGGCATTTCCAATAATTAATACAGGTCACAATTCAACTTTAACTCCCTAAAAATGTTTTCTCACATTAATTATATTCTCAATAAAAGTCATTAGCCCTTAATCAAAATTTGTGGTATTACAATTTCACCATTTTTATGGTATGCAATTAGCATTCTCCCTTTGGCTTCTCTCCTTTTTCTTCTCTTAATTGAAATTGAAATCCATTTTTTTGGTTGAAAAGGTAAGGAGATATCTTTGACTGTTTGGCTCATCCCTTGGGTAATGATAGCATCTAACAATTGTATCCAGTCAATCGATCCAGGAATTTCTCTCTTTATTTTGCTAACTGCATCACTGGTGCTCTTCCATGTTGAAAAACTTACAATTTACTTTTTTCCATGCTTTATTACTAATGTTAATTTTTATTTTTATAAATTATGCAAGGCATACATTCTTCAACTAAAGGGGTAGCACGAGAGTTTTTCTTAGGCTGCTATTATAACGACACGTTTGTAGGGCAGAAACAATTTAATGAGCAAAAGAGGTATATATTAAAAGAAGTATATTTTTGTCATTTGTTGCATCGCAAAGGAAATTTCTTATTCTACAAAATTTCATTTCTCGGCTCAGTAGCTTTTGTTGTCTTTCAACATATTGCTATTTTGACTTCTGTCGTGGTAAATTTGCAAAGTTGTATAGTTAAAGTTGATTTTATATTTTCCTTGTTGAGGTGGATACCAAAAAAATAACCACTTTGTTTTATATTTTCTTGGGTTTTCACATCTTCTCTCAAATTGGCTCTACACAATTTCTACCTTCCTTTTTTATTGCTGGAAAACGGTGGTAAGATTTGGTACTATTCCTTTTTTATTTGATGTGACTAGTGTTCCTTTTCTAGCTTCTCCCCCCTTTTGGCTTCTCCTCCTTTCTAACTTTAGCCGTTAGGTTATGAAGGGTTTATTTTTTTTAACTAGATCATATTGTTAGATGTGATTGTGTTGTTTGTATCTTTGATGCTTTTGTTTACATTTCTTTCCTTAGAAGAAAATTTTGCTTCTTTAACAAGCTCCTATACTTTTATACTTCTTTTCTATTAATGCAATTAGCAAGTCCAAAAGTGTAGACTTTCCATATAAGTTTATATTGGATTTCCTGGGTCAGAGATTTAATCTTTCTTAACTTATTGCTTTTTCTTGAAATTCTATTTGCAAGTGATCCTTAATGTTATTGTTATGTTAGAACTCATTTCCTCCCTTAGCCATATTGTAATTTAAAAATGATTGCATTTGAATTTATTTATGGTCTTTTCTTAACCATGCTATTGTGATGATGTGAGCTTGAAAATTGATCATGCCTCTTGAATGAAGGTGCTAGGAATTACACTGGATAGCAGATTAATAGATATTAGTATGATGAATATATGGCTATCTTCAGATTAATTATCTCATACTATTTGCATTTAGCATATTATTGTTAAAAAATCAATATATTCCATGTTTTATTTTAAATTATCATTATTTTTTATCTATCCACTGTACTCTACTCTAGAACATGAAATTGAATATTCAATCATGTTTTGGATTGACTAGAGATTCATTTTTAAAAGTTTCAGTCTTAGGGGTATTAGGTGTTAGCATGAGGTATCTTTTCGATTACACTTGATTCATGGTTGCCTAATGGCATATGTCGTAACTGGGTAGTTTCTTTTAGTATATTTCTAATTCAACTTATGCATATTTACTTAACAAACTATATATATCAGCAGCAACCTAGTGGAAGCTTCTTGATCTACGTTAAATAGTATTGATTTGGGTATAAATATGAAATTCTTCCTTCTTTTCTTATAAAACTCTAGCAAATGTTGGCTACAGTAGTGCTTCCTTTTACCCTTCCAATTGAATATAATAGAGCATTAGCATTAGAAGGTATGCTCAAAAAATTAAGTCATGCATCTTATAATAAGAGTAGTTATTGGACATTTTACAAATCACACATCTTAAATTATGTCATACCTTTTAACCTTTTTTAAATTAAAGTAGTTATAAAAGCAGGTAGGAAATGTTAAAAGGCATATGAAGAAAATTTATATACGATTATAAGGTATCTTAAAGACAAGTTTCCTACTATCAAGTTATTTTTAATTGTGGACATTGTGTTAGAAGATAAGATACATATTGTCAATTTCAATTAGCTCTGGAAATGATAGATCTCATAGAAGGTATGAATGTTCTATATTTTATAACTTTCATTTGTTGTTTTAGAAGGTATGGAAGATGTTATAGTTAAGGGGTCATTTGCTCACTATTTAGGCTGATGATGGAATAAAATGACAGAAAATTTACTAGATAAAAAGGCATGTGAAAAAAAACTCCTAATACATTATTCCATTGGAGAATGTTATGATGGCTATTGTCCACTAGATGTAAGACAAATTCTTCAACAGATGTTTCATGAAAACGTGCTTTGCTTATTTGCGCTTTAATCAATGCATAAGCATCCATCACACTAATGCCCTATAATATTTGCATGATACACATCCACAGGTTAAAAGTTCACGTTTTACTAGACATCTCTATAAGTTTCATTGTTAAGGTAAGTTTATTTACCCGCATTTAAGAAAGCTGACAAGTTTGAACCTATACATGGTGGTTTCATTACTTATTTTGTGAACAGGTCTCTGCTTTTATTATGTCATCTTGCAGAAATATAGGAAGTCAATTAAAATGATAGGAGCTTACTCAACCTAGGTATATGCCAAAGGTGTTGGAGACTTGGAGGTTGTAAAGTTGGTGGTGTGAGTGTAGCATGGATATTTGAGCGAAAGACAAGATCATGAGCTTAGTTGGTCAAAAAGAAAAAATAGCACTACACCATTTCCATATTTAGAAAAAGTGACGCATATTGGACAAGAAGTTATACAAGAACATAGCATCAAAAGTTTAAATTATGCTCATGCAGTATGAACTACTCATTTAGCTTGTGGTTATATGTATGCTACTGTGATGAATAAATACAATATAAATGACTTATTTATGCTCATATTATTTCCTTTCAAAGTAGACTAAATATCTACAAGTTTGTCCTTTGTAACTGAGCCAACTTTGGCATGGTGCAATTTAAAACCTACTAAGGTATCAAATTTGCTAGCATTGCTGTGAAACTATTTAGCCACTTTCGTATTTTGTTGGCTGCTAGAATTATTTGGTCATTTTTTGTTTTCTGTACAAGTTTATTTTAACTACTTATCATTATCAAAACATTATTTTTGTTAAAACAGTTTCAATTGCATCTGGTTTAATGGACATCAGTAGATATTCAAAAAAGAAAAAAAAAGTTCATTTATGATGATTTAGCCAAACCAAAACTTAACATATCTTGATAAAGCATTGGATTATGTTATAATGTTGGGGCAACAATTTCATATATATATGTGTGTGTGTGTATATATCTGTGTGTGTATACACATATGCATATAGATATATATAGATATGTATACATATGTACACACACATAGATGTATGCACGCACGCACACACGCACCATGAAAAAATAAATAGATTTAACTTAACATCACAAAACAAAAGGAATTGAGTAAGTATTATATTTTAAAATATGAAGATTGGGTAATATTTTTAAATATGAACACATTTTGGGGGAATAAATAGATTTAACTTAACCTCACAAAACAAAATGAGTTCAAAAAATAAAACTAAATATCAATTATCCATAAAAAAAATGTCAAGTATTTCAATTTGTATTTTTTATCAAATATCCATACAATGTTAAGGAGTGAATTATGATCATCATCATCAACAAAACATTATTAATTTTAAGACTTTATGTTCTTGGGGAAGAACTTAATTATAAGTTATGGTAGTAATAAAATGTTTTTTAAGGTGGGTCTAAAAAATCTGCATCAGTCATGAGATTTTAATGTATCATGTGAGAGTAAGCATGCAAGCAAGGACATGTTGGGATGGTATAGTGGTTTTTTGAAATATCTTTAATTTTGATATATTTATTTCGTAGGCTAGGAGTTAGTTGTATTTTTATTGGAATTAAAATGTATTGACTCCAAATTTATAATTTGTTAGAGCGAGGAAGCACACAAATATTGTTTGTAATACAAAGAGTTATTCAGAAATCTTGATGCATATCTCATTGAGTTGTACTAATTACAAAATTTTTTGAAGAAGAATTAGTCATTCTAATTAGTAATTATGATGTAGCTATAATATTTATGGTTAAAATAATAATGCATAAAGAAAATAGTATTATTAACAAAATCTGAAATAAAGGGAAAAAATATATCAATATGTAAAAGTTCCTCGTGCAACGCAGGGGAAGCATATGCTCGTTATTATAATAGAAAGAAGGGTTAAGGTGCAAAAATACACATGTGATTTTCCTCAAAGTGTACCCAACACCAAATGCTTTTTTTAGGTGCAACAGTGACTATGTGGTTTCAAAATAGGTGCAAAACTACCCTTTGACTGTTATTTTGACTTTTTTATCCTGAAAGTGATGACATGTACGATGACATGGACGCTGGAGTGACATTCTTAAAAAAAAAAACTTGTTGAAAATCAAATTTCCTAATAAATCATATAATTTAATAAAAATTAGTAATATACTACATGTATTATAATGATTTTAATTTAATAATATTGGGAATCTAGGGTTGAAAAAAAAATTGAGCAATCAATATGTTTTATAGGGCAGCAGCTCTGCTAAGTGAGTTAAACACTATGCATTCAAATTTGAATTTACTTCAGCAAATGTGGTATTGAAATAGTGAAATGTGGGTAATATTAATTGCAAAGCTTCACCAGTCAACAAGTTTTTTTTTTTTTTCAGAATGTCACTCTAGCGTCCATGTCATTGTACACGTCATCACTTTCAAGATAAAAAAGTCAAACTAATGGTCAAAGGGTAGTTTTACACCTATTTTGAAACCACATAGTCACTATTGCATCTAAAAAAATATTTGGTGTTGGGTGCACTTTGAGAAAAATTACATGTGTATTTTTGCACCTTAACCCTAAAAAGAACTGTGAAAGGGAAAGAATGTGTGGTGGGAAGAGATACTTTGGGGATATGATAATAAATATATTAATATTAAAATGAATAATTAAATGGAGGCAAAATAGGAAATTAACAAAAAAAAATGAGACATTCTCTGCATGTTTCTTATAAGTAAGAGGAATGTGATTCAAAATTTGGTAAATTGTAGGAACCCATAGATTGATTTTTCCAAGTATTTAATTGTCAGAATTAACATTTTTCTACAACAGGGGTATCACCCGTTCTTACCTTTCTAAGGTGACATTGAGCTAGCAATGACTCATTCACAGACATTTTCAGGCCAAAATTTACATCTTTATCAGATCGTTATTGATAGGTGAGAGGGGCATCAAATGAAATATATTTGTGAGTTAATGTGTAGTAAATGAGAATTCTTATGTTAGTGGCTGCCTTGAAAGAGAATGGAATGACTGTGCAGCGAAGGGATTAGCAGAGTTGAAGCAGAAAGTTAATACAATTTGGGAACAGGAGGAAGTGCAGTGGGCTCAGAAGTCGAGAGTGCTGTGGCTCAAATGTGGCGACAAAAACGCAAGATTTTTCCACATGGCAACACTTTAGAGGAGAAGTTGAAACAAGATTACAAGACTGAAAGCTGATGGAGATGTTTGGGTGGAAGGAGAGGAAGAAATTGGAAAATGCTTTGGGAATTTTTATTCAAATCTATTTGCTGCCTCAAGTCACAGGGATTTCAGCGAGTGCCTTAATCATATGGATTGTGATGTGTCTGAACAAGAGAATTTGAAGCTGATGGAAGATATCTCTGATGAGGAAATCAAAAAAGCTTTTTTTGAATTGGGAGGATCAAAAGCCCCAGGACATGATGGTTTCACTGGTGCCTTCTTTCATAAAGAATGGCATGTTATGGGCAAACAGGTTTGTGCTTTAATCCGCAAATTTTTCTCTGTTGGATTTGAATTAAATGATATTAACAATACTGATTTGGGTATGATTCCTAAGGTAGATTGACCTGAAACTATTAGTGACTATCAAGTTTGTATAATTTTGTTTGCAAAATTTTTTCCAAAGTAATGGCCAATAGGCTTAAGCCTTTACTATGACACATTATAGGGAGCGGGGTCCCTGATGTGCATTACCTGATGTGCAGTGTGATGCGCACAATCTCAGCCGTTCGTTTCATCTACGGTGAGAAATATATCATTAATTAAAATGACGTCGTTTTGATTCCTGAATCTGGACTACTCATTCAAAACCTCAATCACAGCCGTTCATAACATTTTATTTAAACTTCTTTTGTTAACCTTTTTCCTCAACACGCTGTGACCTCCGGTTCTTATATTTTGTTTTTTTGCCATTCAGTTTTTATATCAAGTGAAGCTTTATCTTTATATTCCATGGAATTTTTACCTTCTTACTTTTGTAATTATGAATTCTCCCAGTTATTTTATTTCTCACTTTTTTTTCCAAATATTTTATTTCTCACTTAATTTAATGTAAATGTTTCTTTACATCAATAAATTTGATTAAAAAAATAAAAAATTACCTCCAACTTGCTGCACTGATAATATTAATGTCAACCTCCCAATTTTCTCCTATTAGTTACGTATTTGTCTCTTCTTTATGTAAAATAAAATTCATCATTCTATTATATGGAGATAAAGAGAAAAACTGATAAAATACAATGCCAAAAGAATTAGTCAAAATACAATGTTTTTACTCTCCATCCATTAACTTACTATCATCTTATCTATCACAATAATTAAATATTTAGTATTAAATTGCCAAAATTATCGCTACATCAAAATGGTTGACGGAACCCAAAGTCCTGCTGAAGAATAGTGAACCACAATCTCTCAAGAAGGTACGTTGTTCTACCAAAATGGGTAGCTGAATCAACATATAAACCCAAAGATGGAGGAGCTGACAAAATTATCTGAAATCTCATTTCTATACAAGACTAATGGTGCTACATTGAGAACCTATTATTAAGACAACATTGTCAAAATATAATTATTGTAAAAAATTGAAATAAAATTTCATGTAGTTAATATTGATTGTCTTGATTCAAGAAGTTGAAGTGTACCTAGTGATTGAAGAGATTTGATTTTTCTTTTCTTGCCTTGCTTTTGATTTTTCTTTTCTTGCCTTACTTTAGATTCAAGAGGCTTTTGCAAAGAGTTGACATTTTGTCTTCTCTCACCTTGCTTTTGAAGGACACAGCTGGGTTTATTTTGTAATACCTTAGCACCCTGCAATTAAAAAATGGTCAATATTGGCTAAACTTAAGATGAAAATGACATAAGAAAAATTTAGTCATTACCTTGTATATATGATTAGATTGAACTTTTCTCTTTTTGTTTGATTGATTATCAACCCAACTCATCCATCGCCTTTTATGCCTCTTCCCCTCTTTCTTCTTCAAAACAGAAGTTATAGCACATTTTGTACACATTTTGGAAGATGCTTCATCTTCAGAAGATTCACGCATGGCCAGAATATCACTAACTTTCTTGCTTAGTTCTAAGATCGCATGTTGCACAATATCAAAAGTCTCTTGACATTTTGACACTTCAGACACCAATCTTACAAACATAGGGCATAATTGCCTATAACGCATTGAACTTTCCATCTTTGGATCAACTTTAATCTCATTACCCAATATATCTTGTACAACTTCACATCTTGCTTCCCTTGTCCACCTTTTTATTATATATTGTTTCAGAAGTTCATCAACTTCTAAATGTGTATATGTCCTTAATGCATGGCAACAGATTAGTTCATATTGTTGAAACTTCATGCAACTACAATTGGTGCAACCATTAGTACTATCATAAGTAACTTTCCACTCTCCTGGTCTAGTAATCATTCTAACCACATATTGCTTTACATCACCTATCTCATCTCTTTCTTTTATACGACATGCACAACTACAATCCCATTCACCTTGGAAGACATCAAATATAGCAGGAGTGTAGATTTGAGAAACTTGTTGGAGCATCGGTGCATTTCTCACAATCAATCTAGGAAGTTTCTCACGTGTGTTAAAGTCTTGTTGCAACTCAGTATATCGCTTGTCATGAACAACCATTTCAAAGAGTTTCAAGAATCTATTGATATCAAGTTCAGGAGTCATACAATCCTTCAAGATTCTCAATTCCAAGATTCTTGTCATAGCAGCTAAATGATAACAAGAAGTAATTTAGCAAGTTTCCAAACAAGTATAGTTCAGGGTAATGACAGCAGGAAATGCACAAGTCACAATTTAGGGAGTGTAGTAGTGAGAAACTTCTAGCAAATTCAAGAGACAACAATTTTAGCAAGTGTAAATCAGATTCAGGTGACTGAATTTATTCCCAAAACATTAGATGAAAACTCACTACCGCAATTTCAGGTTTGACAACAAAAAATATACCCATATTCAGGTTTGAAAACTCACATCTTGCCTGCATCTTTATTTTTTTAAGTGAAAAAATATACCCATATCATATATTATTGTCCACATCTTTATTTTGGTCAATAGGCATATCGTATACTCAACCAAAGAGCCTGTCTTGTATATTATTGATGACTGATGTAAACATTTTTTATGATTTTATTCCGTATAAATCATGTCGTTCTATTTATAAATTAAATTAAATTGTGAATGGCATTGTCATCACTTGATTTATTGTATACATTATGATGTAAACATATTATGTTTTCGACTTTTTAATTGCCTCTGCATCTGATAGGTTCACATGTAAAAATCAACTAGTGTGGCTCTCTTTAATCTATGAATTATGTGGTTTATTAAAGCTGCATTAGAAATAGAGTTATTCACTTATTCCTTAACTTGTTTTCTTCTTAGTGATATCCTAAAATTGGATATGCATGTGGAGTTGAGGTGCAGAAACTAGAGTTAATGGAGGCCTGCAGAGTGAAAGGGGCATGAAAAAAACAGTCCATAGGCCCTTAAATAAGGCAACATCGACTCATGGACTAAGCCCACATCTCCAGATTATACATCACCTCTTAAAGCATATCAACAATGTAATTCCAAAAATTCTTCAACCAGAATTGATTTGAGTTTATGCAGTAGCTTTTCACCAATTAATTCAGCAATCAGAGAGCATTAAGCTTCCATTTAATTGCTGATAACACATATATGCAACAACATGCAAACATATGATAGCCTTGACTTGTATTGTGATAATAAGCTACTAAAACATCATTGGGAGATTTTGCCTCTTTCGACATTCTCCATAAAAACTCAAAAAGATGGGTTTTTTAATCATAGATCAGCATATTTGAAACATTTTTAGACTTATAAATATCCAAAAAGTTATAAAAAACATACCTTTAGACTTGCCCCCACCTCAATAGAGTTTTCCCGCGCATACTTCAGCCACAAAGGTGAATTTCAGTGATCTCTGTCTGTAGCAACGTGTTGGAGAAGAAGAAGTTTAAATAAAATGTTGAGGACGGCTGTGATTGAGGTTTTGAGTGAGTGGTCCAGATTCAGTAATCAAAACGACGTCGTTTTGATTAATGAATTATTTCTCACCGTAGAGAAACGAACAGCTGAGATTGTGCACATCACACTGCGCATCAGGTAATGCACATCAGGGACCCCAGTCCCCACATTATATGGGAAAGTCAGAGAGCATTTGTTCTGGGTCGGCTGATTCCGGATAATATTGTCATTGTGCATGAATGTTTCCATCATTTAAAGGTTAAGAAGAATGTCTCTGACCTTGCGCTTAAACTTAATATGAACAAAGCATATGATAGAGTGGAGTGGGACTTTTTGACTGCCTTATTGCTGAAAATGGGTTTTTGTGATGAGTGGGTCAAAAGGATTTATTGGTGTTTCAACTCAGTTAATTTCTCTATCATACTGGCTACGAAGCGCATGTCTCAATTGTTGCCAGGAAGGCGCTTAAGATAGGAGGACCCTCTTTCCCCGTATTTATTTATCCTTGTTAGCAATGTTTTATCTAAAATGTTGGAAAACTGGGAGTTGCATCATGGGACGATTACAGGTATAAAAGTGGCAAGAGGGTGCCCAAATATCACTTATTCTTTATTTGCAGATGATTCTGTGTTTCCCCCCCTGAAAGCTAGTGTTGAGAATTGCAGAAATATGACATATCTTCTTGATTTGTACTGTCAAGCTTCCGGGCAAATGGTTAACATGAATAAATCCTGTCTGTATTTTTCTATTAACATCCCCATGTTCTGAAAGAAGAAATTGGGCATATTTTTTAGATACCTGCAGATTATGTTCCTGGTAATTATTTAGGTCTACCTATCACTTGGGGTAGATCAAAGATGCAAACTATGAATTTTGTGATTGATTGTGTCAAGAAATGGGTCCAGGGTTGGTAGAGAAATTTCTTATCGAAGGCTGGCAGAGAGATACTTATTAAATCTATGTTCAATTCTAATGCTGGTTATCCCATGTCTTGTGTTCTTTTTCCAAAAGCAGCCTTGTCTTGATTGGACCAATTAATTTATTATTTTTGGTGGAAGGAAACAGATAATAAAAGAAAAATTTATTGGGTTTCATGAGAAGGGATGAAGTACGATAAGCTACATGTGGGGTTGGGTTTTCAAGATTTTGAAGCATTTCATCTAGCTTTGTTAGCAAAGAACATTTTATCTTTGATGCCACCATATTTAACTGAGGAGCGTGCAACTATTCTTAATGTTAGATGTTCTGTGTCGAGTAGGGAAGACTCTTGGGTCTGGACTGGGGGTTCCAGAAGTGGGTATACGGTAAAGGAGGGTTCTAGAGTAGCTCAGAAATTACTGGGTACTTGTGGTAATGATGTCCCTGAATCTTCTTCTTCAAATAGGGTTATGTGGCGTCAGGTTTGGTAGTGTTTTCTGTTTCAAATTTTCTGATGATGAACATGTGGATTTAACAAAAGCAAATCTTTCTGAATGGCTTAGGGTTCTCATTGCTACGTTGTTATGGCAAATTTGGAAAAGCAGATGTAATTTTATGTATCAAGATATCAGATTTGATCCTGTATTTATCTCTAATCAAGCAGGAGATCTGCTTAAGGAGTTCTGGGCGGTACATGGCTGGGGTGAAAATTAAAGCACCAGACTTCTGATGATGCAGGTTAGCAGAATATGTCAAGGAGTAAGAGATGGAGCTTTCTCTAGTGATACTGGAATTGCTGCCACTGCATTTGTTGTAATGTAAATGGAAGGGTATCCGTTTATGACGGAATGTATGCTCTGAGTGATATGACTATGCCATTGAGAATCAACTTGATGATGTTGTTTTTGAGTCTGATAATCTCTCTCTAGTGAATTGCATTAAGAATCTGAGCACCTCTCCTGATTGGAGGTGTGAAATCATCATTGAGAATATACTTTTCAAAAGGAACCTTATTCAAAACTACTCTCTTTTGTGGATTTCCAGGGAAATGAATTTAGTTGCCGACTGGGTTGCTAAATCTTTGTTAAAGAGGTCGTGCCTTAAGGATTAATTGAATGTAGAGACCTCCATCTATTTTACACAAACTTTTGGATAGTGCAGCTTCTATTATAGTAGACGATCATGGTTAATTGTCTTTGTTTGTTGAATTCCTAGTTGTTTAGATTGGGTTTTCTTTTTGATGACTGTTTCTGTTCCTAAATTGATATTTTATGGTTATCTTAGTAATGAAATTATCTTTTTGGGCAAAAATAAGAATTGGTATGATTATGAGTGATGGATTATTGGACTTGATACGAATTTGGGGATTTGGGTAAGCTTCTAAATTTCCTATTTTTGATAGGGGTATTCATGAGATGGGACAGGAACGGGATAGGGCTATTCCATGTCTCGTCCCGCAAAAGGTACTAACAACAAAATTGTTCAATGTCCTGACGAGAATAGAATGTCCCATATATATATTTTTTGAGAATCTAGACCATCAATTTTTCCCTTTTTCTAAACTTGTAAAAATTAAAATGTATGTGTATGAGTTGGACGCTGAACCTAGATGAATTGAAAATATATAATACAAATATGTAATTATCCTTTTTTACCATTTTTAATTGAAAGCATAATAAAAAAAGGAAATAATTAAAACTTAAACTTAATAAGAGCGATGATCATAAATATTTATAATATTTTGTAGATAATTAGGTGAGTAGGTGCAAGAGAGACCGAGAGAGAGCGGAGTGGATGAAGACGGTGACAGAATGACTGTAAGGGTTTTCTTAAATATGTATAGTTTGGCTGTTTGCTTATATGTTAGAAGTCTAAGAAACAAAGTGTTGTTTCTATTTCCTCAGCTGAAGCGGAATATAGAGCACCTCAAATGGCTATGGCATAGCTTACTTGAATAGTTGGGTTGATGAAAGAACTGCATATTAATAAGGTGGAGCCTGTTCAAGTGTCTTGTGATAACAAATCAACTATTCACATAGCGATCAATCCCATTTTTCATGAACGTACCAAACATATTAAGGTGGACAGCCATTTTGTAAGGGACAAACTCTTGGTTGGTATGATAGAATTTAAGCATGAGAGATCAGAGGAGCAATACGCTAATGTGCTGACTAAAGCTTTAGGGGGTGGTCATCATGATTATATTGTTGGCAAGCTGAGCACTTGTGAATATAAGGTCCCTAACTTGAGGGGGAGTATAAGTAGCACACAGATAATATATGAAGATTGTAGTAGCAGACAGTTATGTTGTACCATCTTATTGTGGTCGACAATATAAATATGTACACGTAGGAGTGTTGGGCCAATGTGCTTGTTCGCTGACATATAGATAGTTTAGGTATATATATTAGAGTGATGGACAGATGGTACTGATTGTACATATAACTTCAAGTTTCAGTTAATGAGATAGGTGTATTATTCAGTCACTTTGTTGGCCCAGGAATTAACACTTTCAAAGGTAAACCTTGATGCTAGCTTTATGGATTATGTGGAATTTACAGAGTACTTAACTTTGAAACTTAATCCTGGTTCAGTTATTAAATCTTCAACTTTCTCAATCAATAATCTAGTTCGATTTCTGACCAAAAAATAAAGATCTGGTTTGATCTTTTATTCTGATAACTTCTTTGAATTTTTTGCTGTTGTCTTGTTTGATTTGGTCCTAACTTTAGCTATCCACCTCAGTGTCTGCATCATCATACACGTCAGCGCATGTGTTCATCTTTTCCAAACACACCTTACCAACTCACCATCCACGTCATCTGATTTGGTCAATATTTTAAAAAACAAGGTCAACATACATGAAACTAACAACTGTGGCATTTAAGAGACTTTTTTAAAATATATATAGGCATTTTTTAACCTAAAAATTGTTTGTGGTGCTAGTAGCTCCATATTAGAGAGAGGAAAAGAACGCGGCAGAATTCGTCTTCAATTATTTTCCCTAGGAATATAAGGTTGGCTATAATACTCTTGGCGTAAAGGATAATCTCTGAGATAATATTCCTTCAGGTACACAATCATCATCTCTTAGTCATGTTTCAGTTCATATCATGTGTCATTGTTTTGATTTAGTTTGAAAGCATAATCTTCAAGATAATATATATGTGGACCAAGTAGAGATAGCCGATGATGATTTACATGTGCACTACATAGACAGATAGTATAGATTCACATGATTGTGTGTGTGTTAATTACTTGATCCATAAACCAACGTCAAATCGAGATGTTAGTTTGCTTGAAACCCTAATTCCTTGGGTGTGATTGTTGGGGACAACAATTTCTTAGGGTTGAGAAGAGAAATCAATATGGCATTAGTCTTACAATGAGATTGAAAATCTCAAGGGGTTTACTTAAGGACAAGAAGTAATTAATTAAATTAAGAGGTTTGGATGAATTAACTGGTACAATTTTTTTTTTTGTATCCACTTTCTTTTAACTCCTTCCCATCTCATTCCAGAGTTTATTTTCTACTCCCAACATAAGACTTAATTGGGGAGGTAACGTTGGTCCATATTTCATATGTTTATCAATTTTTTCTTACATTAACCCTATTGATATTCCTTTAACAAATTAAGAGAAGGACGAAGGGAATTAAGGAAGATGATTAGGGTGTTTCAGAAATAGTGTATCATATTAATTATCTTAACTAACATACTTAATCTACTCAAATTAGTTAATTAAGGACACCATCTATATGATTGAGAAAAAGAAAAAGTAAAGTTTTGAAAAGTTATTGTTGTTAGACATCCAATTCCCCTCCTACTTTTATTATTAGCCACTACTGCTCTTTTGATTAGGGTGTTTGTTTGTTTGTTTTTTTTTTTTTGGACTGAGATTAGGGTGTTTGTTTATTAATACTATAATCAATCAAAGTTGAATATAAATTAAATGAGAAACCCTAAATCTATAGAGGTCTAATAATAACAATAATTTAAATCTTTTTTTTTTTTTTTGGCATCAACAATAATTTAAATCTAAATTCTGATGCTAAAATAACAAATATAATTATAAGATAACTTAGATATTATATTTTATTGAGATATTCCAAAATATTAAAAAATAAATATCTTCATTTAATATCTCCCGTGGATAACCCTAAATATCTTAATTAAACCTAAATTGTCACTTACCCCATATTCCATCACAATTTTATCCTTAAATATTGATCCAATCGTTTTTATACTGGAAAATTAAAATAAGCCAACTAAAAGCATGCTGGATGCACCTTGGCCCTTAAAAAAATCCAAAAACAATTGAAAAACTAAGGATTAGTGGATTTTTCAAATATTTTCATTGATTTTAAGATTTAAGATTTTGCAAATCACGCTCCTCATCATAAAAAACCATCAACGGATTTGGTGAGGAAGACGAAGGGCCTGTGTTGCTGTTGTTCTTCTTCTTCAGTATTTCTTCCCCTGGGCTTTTAACCTAAAGCAGAATCGGCAGAACAAAGGTTTGTATACACACACAATCATCTCTCTTAAGTTTCAATTCATCATTTCATTTATCTTTAAAATACTTATTTGTAACGTTAGATTGCATATCAGTTTATAAATTAGGTAAATTAGTTAGAAAAATCATAAAATTTATATTTACATGGGAATCAAGCCATCCATCCTCAAGAATAAAGAGGACTAGCAACTCATGTAGCTAAATAATACCATATATTAATAATAAAGAAAGCTAAAAAAAATATGAGAAGAAGAGATGTGAACTGGAGAAGTATTTAGACATAGCGGATGATTTCTTCGGTATACTCTTCAAACTCAGTTGCATGAACTGATTCATGGAATTCTACATATTGTGAAATTTATATCCATTTGAAAATTTTCCTTTTTCGACGCTCAGAGGTTTATTATTGGCGACTACTCTTTATATGGTTTTTTGTTTTGTTAGATATGAATATATGTGTGTGTGTGTGTAGATGTACCTATAAATAAGGCTTCTGACATTTAATACATATATTTATATATAGATAAGGAAATTGAGGAGATTGAAGCAACAAAACAGCGGTATAAAGAATAATATGAAGATGGAAGATTTGCCTGATCATCTCATCCATAAGATCATGCATTTGCTTCCTTATGAGGAAGCAGCCAAGTTTAGTGTCTTATCCAAATCCTTCTGTTCTTATTGGCTTTCATTCCCAACCCTAAACTTCAGTTACAAATCCAGTGATTCAGACGATGTTTCATATCAGACCTTCTCCAACACTGTTCCGAAAACCCTTCAGCTTCGTGGCCCTTATATAAAAGGTTCATTGCACAGCCTAAGCTTATCTTACGTTGACATATCCAATCGCTTTCCCTCTTCATTGAGGAAAAGAGGAAGATCCTATTCCTATTCTTATCGGCAAGTGTTTGATGCGTTAATAAACTTTGCGGAAGAAAACAAAGTCAAAGATATAAACTTTGAAACCATATCCTATTCCGATTCTTATCTGAAAGTGTTTAATGAACGGAAAAACATTAATAACATTAAATTGACTCCGAACACACTACTTCCACTATTTTCCTCTCAATTCTTGACTGTACTCAAACTTACTGGTATTGAGATTCCACCTGTGGATGCTTGTATAAAATGCCCAGAATTGACACAACTACTAATCAATTCATGTGATGGTTTTCGAACTATAAATGTTTCATCGTCTTCATCATTGAAGCAAGTTGAAGTGAAATGCTGCAAAGGGTTGCGCGCATTTCACATATTGGATGGAAAAAGTTTGCAAAGTTTCGAGTTTGAGGGTTCTCATTGTGAATTCCCACCATGTACTTTGGATATCTCAGATTGTCTTGCTCTTAGGGTTTTGAAACTGAAGGCGGCAACGGCCATAACGGACGAGTGGTTGAACCGGACAATTCGGAGCTTATCTTATTTGGAAGAGCTACATATATGAGATTGCAAACTGTTGGAGAAGACTAAATCTGAAAACTACAGCCTTAAAAAGTTCACATTGTGGGGTTCTTTGAAATCTGTTGCAGAAGACTGAATTTGAAAATTGCAGCCTTAAAAAGTTCACATTGTGGGGTTCTTTGAAACAGAAAGAGGTAGTTGCTGATGTTCCCAACTTACTTGAGTTCAGCTTCTGTGGACGAATAAACTACCCGATAAGCATTTTATCAGCCAAATGCAAGGGCCACTTCGCATTGCCATATGGTAACTTAAATCGTGCCTTACGTTGCTTTGATCACTTCAAAGACCTCCATCTTTCTTGCTCAAGATTCGAGGTACGTAATTGTTTTCACAAACCCAAAAATATATAGCCGATCCCTTCTGCTCAATTATTTCAAGTCTGACATTTATTATATTTGATTTGGTCTATTTTGAAGGATATGATCGTTCCAGGATACAAAATGCAGCTGAAAAATTTGAAGCATCTAAAATTAGAAGCTACGATTGAGGAATTACCAAGTGGTCCAGCATTGACCGAATTTTTGGAAAGTTTGCTTCGGTTGATGCCCAAACCCTGGACTATAACATTTTACTCCAAAATCGCAAGGAAAACTCACACCTTGAAGGTATGTTTCTTTTATGCTTGATTTGTATTTACCTAAATTTATTATTGTTGGTGGAAAAAATCTTGGGAAAAAGACATTTAAATACTACTTGAACTTGAAAATCCTAAATCAGTTATTTTTAAAATGAATTGTTAATTGTTATATTCTTTTTATCAGTCTCATTACTCTTATTGTCAACAAAACTAATTTATAATTTTAAAATTCAAACGGTATTTAAGTATCTTTTTCCTGAAATTCTTTACATGTCCTATGACTAAGTTGGGAGAGAGAGATAGGTATATCTAGGGCACCAAGTCTGATGCTTGTTCATCCTTCGGCTAGAAACATTTTACCAAGGTTATTAGAACCAGCCCGGGCCGGCTAGTCCGGACCGGTGCCTTAACCGGGCCGGTTCAAGCACTGAACCTGGGTCACGCGACTTGGCCATGACTCGGCCGACTCGCTGTGACCCGATATTAACTCGGTCGACTCGGCCTGGTCAGCGAGTCGACCGAGTTAAAAAATTTGGCCCCCATTCCAAGAGAAACGACGTCGTTTCTCTGCTTTTTAAAAAAAATTAGAAATTTCAAATGCTCTTAGATGCTCACTCTGATTCTTCATTCTTCGACCGTTCAAACGAAAACGGAAAGCCAGAACCAGAACTCGCATCGTCTTCTTCCCTCTCCCTCCTCGAGCTCGCCGTTCCCTCTGAACTCTCCCTCTCCCATCGCCGGCAACGGCGCTTGCAAGCCGGAGCTTGTTAGCTTCAGCTTCTCTGCTTCAGTTGTTCAGTTCCTTCCCGTCGCCTTCCTCGTTCTTCCTCTTCAATGTCGACATTTTCTCTTACCTCTCCCTCTCCCCTCGCCGGTGATGGCGTTTGCAAACCGGACCTTTGAGGTTAGCTGATTTGGAGTTCACTAGTTCAACAACGAGGCGGCGCTCCTCTGTTGTTCAGATCGAAGCCCTGTAGCTAATTTGGAGTTCACTCGTTCTTCGTTCTTCCTCAACGTTTCAGGCCCTCTAAGCCCAAATGTGGTTGATTCCTCGACGTTTTGCTTGAAAGGTGGGAGCTTTGGGTTCGATTATTGCTGTCCTGGACTCCTGGTGGTTTTGTGGCAGTCAAATGATTTCTGGGGGATTAAGGTCGGTGTTGGTGTTCCTGGCTTGGCTCTGTTCTTCACATTTTCAGTTTGATTTCTATATTCGTATGCCTGTATTTTTTTTTTTTTGCTACTTGCATCGTATTCCTATGCCTTTATTTTGTCAAATTTTCAGTTTGATTTCGTCAAATCTTGGTGATTTACTGATTTCCATATTAAGGCCAATAATCTTGGTGATTAAGGTCGTGTTCCTGGCTTGTTGCTGCTCTGGTTTTGTATTGATTTGCTTAAAAATAAAATGTGAATGGTAATGACTGATGCTTTGTTTGTTTTTGCTTGCTGGTTTGGTTGGCTTGTTGTTTCATTGTAGCTCTGAATCGTGAATCCTCTGATAGTGATTATTAATCAACGGGGTGCTTTTGGTTTGTGAATTGAAAGGGTTTGTTTGCTGTTTGCTTTGGTTTTGGTTTCTTAATGGAGGGAACTAATGAAGCACCTGAGAATGTTGCAGCCAACCCAAATCCCGACACTACCAATCCTCCTAATAGTAGTTTACCCCCTCCACAGACATTAGGGACTTTAAAAAAAACAAACCCAGCTTGGCAATATGTTTATGTTAAGAAAGAGGGAAAAATAAATATTTTCACTTGTCTTTTATGTGCTTCAAGTTATAGGGGAGGTGGGATAAATAGGTTGAAACAACATTTGGCTGGTGTGAGTGGTCAAGTGAGTTCTTGTAAAAAGGTTTCTCATGATGTACGTGCTAAAATGAAAGAATCTTTGTTAGAAGGTTCAAAGAAAAAACATGTTGTTGGGGAGGACAATGAAGTTAGAGAGGTTGAGGAATCACTTGCTTCTTTAAAGAGGAAAGCTCCTATAGTTGGGAAGATTGATAGTCATTTTGCATCTAGGACAACTCCTGGTAGCCAACCAAGCATCAAAAGTGCTTGGGCAAGTCAAGAAGCACAATATAATGCAAAAATGGCATTTGCTCGTTGGGCTTATGTTAATTGTATTCCATTTAATGCAATGACTTGTCCATTATTTCAAAAAGCTGTTGATGCTGCTGCTGCAATTGGGCCTGGGTTTAAGGTCCCAAGTTTTCATGAGTATAGAGTTACCATGTTGAGAGATTGCAAAAAGGAACTTCATCTACTGATTGATAGCCATCGAGCCAAATGGAAAGAAAATGGTTGCACACTCATGGCTGATGGTTGGACAGATGTTAGACAACGAACTTTGATTAATTTCTTAGTTTATTCATTACATGGCATGGTATTTGTGAAGTCAGTTGATGCTTCGGATATAGTTAAAGATGCCAACACTTTATTCTCATTGTTCACTGAAGTTATTGAGTGGGTTGGTCCTCAAAATCTAGTCCATGTGGTGACTGACAATGCAGCTAATTATGTAGCATGCGGTAGATTGATTAAAAAAAATACAAAACTATTTATTGGTCACCGTGTGCAGCTCATTGTTTGAATCTTATTTTGAAAAACATTGCAGCCATGCCTCATGTGTCAGAACTTGCGAAGAGTGCATCTAAAATCACTGTTTTTGCAAATAATCATATGGTCTTCTTGTCATGGTTGAGGAATAGACCAGGTTGAAAGGAAATTGTACGTCCTGGTGTGATGAGATTCGCCACCACATTCATAACCCTTCATAGCATTTATTCACATAAGCATGATTTACAAGCTTTTGTTGTTGATCATCATTTTGTGCAGCACAAATTAGCAAGCACTGAACCTGGAAAAATTTTCAGTGCAATCGTTCTAAATAATCAGTTTTGGGACGATTGCTTTGAAATTGTGAGACTTGTGTCTCCTTTGATAAGGTTGTTGAGGATTGTGGATTCAGATGAAAAACCTTCAATGCCTTACATCTATGAAGGCATGCAAAGAGCTAAGAATGGAATTAAGGAAATGTTTCAAATGAAGAAGGAATTGTACAAGCCATATACGGATATCATTCAAAGTCGTTGGGATAAGCATTTGAAAAATGACCTACATGCAGCGGCATATCTCTTGAATCCTGCATTCTTGTACAGTCCTAACTTTGTTCGAAAGCATAGACTGATGGATGCTGTGATTAATTTGTTTGAGACACTCTCACCTAACAATGATGATCATTTTGTTACAATGATGCAACAAATCAGTGTCTACCGTGAACATAAAGAATCATTTGATAAAGTTTCATGCGAGAAAACAGCCCAAAAGCTAGTCCTTCGTGAGTATATTAAGTTTTATATTTGAAAGCACATATTATGATTATTATTTAATGTTTATTAATACATACTAAATGTTTTTACTTTATTTTGAAGATGAGTGGTGGTTGTATTATGGGGGTTCAGTACCAGAATTGCAACAAATTGCTATACGTGTTCTAAGTCAAACTTCTTCTTCTTCTGGCTGTGAAAGAAATTGGAGTTTATTTGAACGTATCCATACTAAAAGAAGAAACAGATTGGAGCATCAAAGGCTTAATGATTTAGTTTTCAAAAACTACAATCTGAAGTTAAAGTTTAGGTAATCTAAAAAGTTATGATTGAGGAATGGTTGTTATATATGTTTAGTAAATCATGATCTTCTATTGTGTTGGCATTGGCATTATAGGAACCAATTGAAGAAGAAGAAAGATAATTACGACCCCATTGATTATGAATCAATTGATAGACTAGACTTTTGGGTTCTTGACGAAGATCCAACTCCTGAATTTGAAAATGTAGAAGCAACGGATCTTCAATTTCAACAAATGGCGAAGGATTATGAAGGTTTCTAACCATCCTTTTAATTATCTAAGATTATATTCTTATTTCTTACACAAAAGAATATAACCATATTTTTAGCATAACTAGTACTAATTTTATTCATTTGATACATAGGTGATGACGATGTTGTTGGGGCTCCATCATTAAATGTTGACTCTGTTGCTCCTAGTGCCTTTACTCTTCCTCCTACAGCTCCACCTCCTAATGTCTCAGTACCTAGAGAGTTGAATGATATAGTTGATTCTTATTTTAATGATGATAACTAATTATTAGTTTACTACTTTTGTTATCATAAACATGTTTTGATATTGTGTTATGAACTTATGATAAATATTTTGGGATTACAAGTTATAACAGCTATCATTAGGTGATTTATATATGATACAATCATGTTATTTTGTTAGCATTTTGATTCTGGATATATACTATTCTTAATTTGGATGGTGTGATGAGAAATTACAATATTTTTCAATTTTTTACTCCTCACCGGTTTAGGTCCGGGTTGACTCCGGTCTGACCCACTGACCCTTGACCCAATACCCTGATCGGTTCACTGACCGGTCCCAGTTTAATTACCTTGCATTTTACTTATCAGAATGACGTCGTTTTGATTGAGCAAATCTTGACCGCTCATTTACACACTCAATGACAGCAGTTTATATTTCTTATTTCAATGTCGTTTTGATAAGTGAAATGTTTCTAGCCGCTGGATGAATTAAACGGTTATGATTATGGGCATTAGTGGGTGAATCGGACACCTTCCTCCCGACTAGGTGCTATAAATTTTACTGTTAATTTGAAAATGTTGCAGTTTGAATATTATGGTCAAAATCTGGAATCGGAGAACTTGAAGGTGGGAAAATGCTGCTATGATGTTCCCATAAAATGTTGGAGACATTATGATCTGAAGGTTAAATTTGAAGGCTTCTATAAATCTGAGAAATACTTTTTGAAGAAGTTCTTCGCTAAGTCGTTGCGTTATTAAGAGATTTACATGGATCGCTATACAGCTGCCTCCAATATGATTAGCTTTCTTGTTTCTTAATTTTCAAAATATTTTATATTTATTGTTTTATCAATGGTTATATTGTCTTTAATTGCCTCAACTAAACAGTCGAAATTGAGGTTTGTTTTCAGAGCATATACGGAAATTCCTCAGAAGAAAGCATGGACTTGCCTGCACACATGTAGTGATGGCTTGACATTGTTCTTTTTTTTTTTAATTTCTTTTAATTTTATATAAATTCATTTTGACTTAAAGTTTCTTTTTTATTTAAGTCTCACACTGTTAAAAAAAATGTGACTTTTAAAATTTTTAATATTGATCAAGTACTATCAAGTATCAAATGCAGACATATAATTAAGTTTAATTTTGAAAAATAACAATGATTATAAGTTATGACAAAAAATTAACATTTGAGACTAATCGTATTGGTGCTGGTTAGAAGATTGAAAACATATGTTAAAAAATTAAAGAACCAAACTGCAAGGACCAAATATATACTTTTCTGGTTATAAACTTGTAAAAATTACAGGGTAGTATATATAATTTTCAATTTCATCTCCCATTCATTCATGTAGTCTCTCACCTTTATGATTGAAGTGATGAGTGTATAGAGGAGGAGGAAAAACATTAATAACATTAAATTGACTCTGAACACACTACATCCACTATTTTCCTCTCAATTCTCTACTGTACTCAAGCTTACTGGTATTGAGATTCCACCTGTGGACGCTTGTATAAAATGCCCAGAATTGACACAACTACTAATCAATTCCTGTGATGGTTTTCGAACTATAAATGTTTCATCGTCTTCATCACTGAAGCAAGTTGAACTGAAATGCTGCAAAGGGTTGCGCGCATTTCAAATATTGGATGGAAAAAGTTTGCAAAGTTTCGAGTTTGACGGTTCTCATTGTGAATCCCACCATGTCCTTTGGATATCTCAGATTGTCTTGCTCTTAGGGTTTTGAAACTGAAGGCGGCAACGGCCATAACGGACGAGTGGTTGAACCAGACAATTCGTAGCTTATCTTATTTGGAAGAGCTACATATATGAGATTGCAATCTGTTGGAGAAGACTGAATTTGAAAACTACAGCCTTAAAAAGTTCACATTGTGGGGTTCTTTGAAACAGATGGAGGTAGTTGCTGATGTTCCCAACTTACTTGAGTTCAACTTCCTTGGACGTATAAACAACCCGATTTGCATTTCATCCGCCAAATGCAAGGGCCACATCGTATTGACACATGGTAAATTAAATACTGTCTTTCGTTGCTTTGATCACTTCGAAGACCTCTATCTTTCTTGCTCAATATTCCAGGTACGTAATTGTTTACACAAACCCAAAAATATGCCTGCTCTGACCCTACTGCCCCTCAATTTTAGGGCACTTCCCAAATATTGTTTTAATGGTTCTTATGATTACTAGATTCTAATTGAGATGAATGACATTTTAATATCTTATAGGTAACAAAATGGAGCTGTTTTCAATTTTTTTTTACAATTTTTCAAAGATTTATAACTCCAAAATTGTGTAGTCTCCTTTTCATTTAGAGTCTTAAATTTTTAAAAAATCGTAAAAAATTAAAAAAAAATTCCATTTTTTCTCCTATAAAATATCAAAATATCACTTATTTCATGTAGAATCTAATAATAAAAAAAAATATAAAAAACATATTTGGGAAGTACCCCAGAATTGAGGGGCAGTAGGGAGCGCATCACCACAGGCGCCACAGGCACCATTTCCCCCAAAAATATATAGCTCATTGGCCTTCTGCTCAATTGTTTCAAGTCTGACATATATTATATTTGATTTGGTCTATTTTGAAGGATATGATCGTTCCAAGATACGAAATGCAGCTGAATAATTTGAAGCATCTAAAATTAGAAGCTAGGAATCGGCCATTACCAAGTGGTCCAGCATTGACCGAACTTTTGGAAAGTTTGCACTGGTTGATGCCCAAACCCTGGACTATAACATTATACTCCCAAATCACAAGGGAAACTCACACCTTGAAGGTATGTTTCTATTATCTTTTAATCATATATGCTTGATTTGTATTTACCTAAATTTATTCTTGTTGGTAGAAAATTTTTTAAGGAAAATACACTTAAATACCACTTGAACTTCAATAAATCAGTGATTTTCCAAAAACATGAATTGTCAATTGTTATATTCTTTTTTATCAATCTTATTACTTTTATTGTCAACAAAACCAATTTAAGATTTTAAAGTTCAAGCGGTATTAAAGTGTCTTCTTCCCAAAATTCTTTGTATGCCCTATGACTAAGTGGGGAGAGAGAGGGGTATATATAGTGCACCATGTCTGATGCTTGTTCATCCTTCGGCTAGAAACATTTTACTTCTCAGCATGACGTCGTTTTAATTGAGCAAATCTTGACCGCTCATTTATACACTCAAGTGATGGCCGTTTATATTTCTTATCTCAATGTTGTTTTGATAAGTGAAATGTTTCTAGCCGCTGGATGAATTAAACGGTTATGATTATGGGCATTAGTGGGTGCTCCCGACTAGGTGCTATAAATTTTAATGTTAATTTGAAAATGTTGCAGTTTGAATATTATGGTAAAATACTGGAAAACTTGAAGGTGGGAAAATGCTGCGTGCCATGATGTTCCCATAAAATGTTGGAGACATTATGATCTGAAGGTTAAATTGAAAGGCTTCTATAAATCTGAGAAATACTGTTTGAAGAAGTTCTTCGCTAACTGGTTGCGTTGGCTGCCTCTAATATGATTAGCTTTCTTGTATCTTAATTTTCAAAATATTTGCTATTTATTGTTTTATCAATGGTTATATTGTCTTTAATTGCCCAAACTAGACAGTCGAAATTGAGGTTTGTCGTCGAAGCATACACCGAAATTTCTCAGAAGCTATTCTTTAGGGGCGATAATAGAAGCTTGGATCTGCCCGCACACATGTAGTGGCTTTGACATTGTTCTTTTTCTTTTATTTCTTTTAATTTTATATAAGTTCATTTTGACTTAAAGTTTCTTTTTTAATTAATTCTCACACTGTTAAAAAAATGTGACTTTTAAAATTTTTAATATTGACCAAGTACTATGAAATGCAGACATATTAAGTTTAATTTTGAAAAATAACAATGATTATAAGCTATGACAAAAAATTATCATTTGAGACTAATCGTATTGGTGCTAGTTACAAGATTGAAAATATATTTTTAAAAAATAAAGAACCAAACTGTAAGGACCAAATATATACTTTTATGGTTACAAACTTATAAAATTACGGGGTAGTATATATAATTTTCACTTTCATCTCCCATTCATTCATGTAGAGGAACCGAAGAAACTTGAAGAACAAACAGAGAGGGAGTGTATGGAGGAGGAGGAAGATTGGTGGAGTGATGATGATTGATGGACGGAGAGGGTGAAAGTGGTCATGACCGCTAATCAAAAATCTGTTCATAAATTAATTAATGATGATTTATATATATATATATATATATATCAATATTATGGCTTTTATTTGTTTAGGAAAATTAATATCGTAGAATACAAAAAAAAAAAATTAACAACACTTCAATTCTTGGTTAAGCAGCTTATTAATTCAACTTTGGTTTTATTTTCTTAGAGTTCTTTACTATGACCCTTTCACGCCCTATTTCAGTCAGATCGAAAAAAATACATAAATATAGTTGGAACTGTGTATTTTCAATGTTATTTTGTACAAAGAACCATAATATTTTAGCTTTCAATCCTTTTTATCATCTTTTATTAGCGTACTAATGAATAATGATATGGCCTCTACTTTTTTGTTTTTGCGATCAGCGTGGAGTGTTCATTTTGGCTTCGATGAAAGTCCTCTTGTATTTCAATTTTTAAGGACAGCTTTTTCAAGGTTCTTGAGTTGCATAATGTTGTCAATTTTAAATTTCCCTATAAGTTAATTAATGGGACGTTATTATTTTAAAAGCACTATATTTCACACGGATATGCGAAAATCAGGACCAATTGTGCCAAAGAAGGTTGTGAGAGACAGGTTGGGCCCCCAGAGCGACTTGAGCTTTTGGGTTACTAAATGTTGAGAAGTGTCCCACGAAAGGTGAGGGTGACAAGCCTGCTACTACATGTGAGTGAGGTAAGTCGAATGTTCCCCGAAGCTATAGTATGGAAGAAGACAGTGAGCCACCGGACCCAGTTGCCGGAGGGAAAGGAGGTTTCTGTTGGTCCAGTCTAACTTTATCCGATAAGTTGGTCGAAGGCGGCGGCTTCTGTTAAGGGATCACGTCGGGAGGAAATTATGTGGCTCCAGAGATCTCCATGTGATTGGTATAATAATGGTGACAAGAATACAGGGTATTTTCATACTATGACAAACTGCAGACGTTAATGGTGAATGGTGTTATGACCAGGGTGTCCTTCAAAGAGCAGGTATATGCAATATTTTTAGGAATTATATACTGCTGATTTGGAGTTTAGTGATAACATTAATTTTGCAGTGAGGTTCCCCGAGATTGATGATGATACACTGGAGAGTTTTACATGGAGTTTTGACCCCACTGAAGTTAAGCAAGCTATTTTCAGCATGGGGACGTTGAAACCTCCAGGTCCTGTCCTGATGGTCTTAACCCATTGTCTTTATCAGAGTCAATGGGAAATTTACCTATATATAATACTCTTCTGATCCTTAATATAAAATAGGGTAAAGGTGCATCCAGCACCCCAAACTATTTTTGGAGGTGCAATCAGCACCCTAAAGTATTTAAGGGTGCAATCAGCACCCTAAACTATTTTTTGGGGTGCAATCAGCACCCTAGAGTATTTAAAGGTGCAATCAGCACCCTAAACTATTTTTGGAGGTGCAATCAGTACCCTAATGTATCAAAATGGAACAATTACACTCTTTCACTAACAGAATACTAACTCCGTTTGCTAAAGTTCAAATTTTTGGAGGTGCAATTGCTCTATTTTTACTACATTAGAGGCAAAATTGCAGCCTTAAATACTGAAAGAAAATAGTATGTTAGCAAACGGAGTTAGTATTCTGTTAGTGAAAGGGTATAATTGTTCCATTTATAATACATTAGGGTACTGATTGCATCTCCAAATATAGTTTAGGATGCTGATTGCACCATTAAATACTCTAGGGTGCTGATTGCACCCCAAAAAATAGTTTAGGGTGCTGATTGCACCCTTAAATACTTTAGGGTGCTGATTGCACCTCCAAAAATAGTTCGGGGTGCTGGATGCACCTTTACCCTATAAAATATTCACCTAATTTGATTAGATTACGGAGGTTGGCTAATATGACATGAATTTTCTAAAATACCCTATGCATCTTCCTTAATTCCATAATTTCCTTTCCTCCTTGATTATTGTTGCGGGAGTATCAATAGGGATAAATTAGGAAAAGATTAACAAATATGTAAACTATGTCTTATGTCTAATATCAATATCAATTCTCAAATGTTATCATATAATTAGGACCGAAGGTAGGGGTGTTCTTAGGATGGGGTCGGAAAACCCTGTTCTCATTCCTGGTCATGTCCCGAAGAAGGGCTCGGGAAGGAAAATCATTCCCAATCCCGACACATTTTTGTCCGATCAGGACCAGTATTTTCCAAAAATTTTCACTTTGTTTTTTCCTTCTAACGACTTTGGCCCAATTTGACCTGAATTAGGCCCAATTTGTTGTATTTCCTTTAGAATAGCTAAGATATAAATATCATATTGTACCAATTAATCCAATACAAATATTTAAATCAAATTAAAATTACAGATTCATTGAAATTCTGAAAAAATATAATATATACTTGAGATAGTTTTAGATATTAGGGAATTTAAAAAATGGTTAAGATACAAATTTGCTTTGAAAGTTTTCATTGAGGAGCAATATTACCCTGAAAGTTTTTTCAAGTTGAATATTGTCTTGAAAAATGTTAAAATGGAGCCATGTTGCCCTTTTTCCATTAAAAGTTAATGGTCAACATCAATTGTTTAATGGCCAATGTTGGTTTTTTAACTGTATGGAGTAATATTGTTACGTTTTGAAACTTTATGGGTGACATTGAACCTAAAAAAACTTTCAGGGCAACATTGCTCCTCAGCAAAAAAACTTTCGGAACAAATTTGCACCTTAACCCTTTAAAAAAATATAATATATATTCGAGATCAGAAAGTCCCATTCCCGATCCCAATCCCAAATATAATTTTTTCCAATCCCGAATTTTCCCTCCCCAATTTGCCTGGGATTGGGACGGGAAAATCTTGAACACCTTTAACCGAATGAGTACCTATTTATAATATTGATCAATCTTTTTCCTAATTTACCCCATTAGTACTCTTTCAACAATAATCAAGAATGAGAGGGAACTAAGGAATATGATTAGGGTATTTTAGAAAATACATATAATGTGAACTAACTAAACTAACTTTTTTAATTTAATCAAATTAGATTAATATATTTTATATTAACCATAATAGGGGATAGACATTGCCCCTTCATTTATCCAACGAGCTTTCTATTCTCATGGTCAGTAATGCTTTCTTTTCTTGTGTGCTTTGATGTCTTAGCCTTTGTATCTTCCTACAAGGATAGGAGTTATAAAGGGCAAAAAGTTAAGAGTTATGATCATATAGTGATAAAGGTGAACAAAGCCTTGAAATTTGGGGTGTTCGGGATCAGCACGGGATCAAGAAATGTCATTTTCGATCCTGATCCTAAGAAGGGTTCGGGAATGATTTTCATTCCTGATCCCAATCCCGATCCCAAAAATCGGGAAATTTTAGGATCGGGATCAAGAATTTCCCAATCTTGGATTTTTTTTTTTAAAAAAAAAATCTCTATATTAAATTTTTTGTTGTGTTTCCTTTAGTCTAGTATCAATATATAATTTATCTAATATCATATTGTACTAAATAAGTCTAATATAAATATATAATTAGTCCAATACATACTTAAAGTTGTTGATTCAGCTGCAAAAAGAATAAAGACAAGAACAAAAAATTAGAATTATTTAATAAATAATAAATGAAATTAACTAAATAAACTAAAAGAATAGATATTACCTTAAGGGTGTTAGGGATTTTCACATTTTATTTTATATTTGATCTTATTTTCTTAAATATTTTTAAAAAATATACATGTGTATATATATATTTTTAGGATCGGGAAGTCCCATTCCCGATCCCGAAATCACATTTCCGATCCCAAAATTTTCGGGATAGAATTTTCCCGTTGCGATTTGCTTGGGATCAGAACGGGAAGGTCGGGACGGGAAATTCATGAACACCCCTACTTGAAACTATCAATATCTATCTAAAAAATGTCTCTCCTTTGATTATCCCATGCTTGTAAAACTTTGTGTTCTTCGCATTTGGATATATTCCCTCGAAATCCATTAGTAAAAATAAACAATGTGTTTAGGTCTAAATAGAAGAATCAATTACTTATTGTCTCTTGTATTTTTTAAAATTTTCACTCTCATTAAATAAGTATCATTAAATACACTATCGCCGTGGTATAAAATCAATAAAAGCATTTTCAGAAAAATCTAAAATATATTTATTAATCTAAATTTTTTTTTAAAGATTCTTATGATATGATTATTTATTTTATATGAAAAGATAAGCAGAGTGTTAAGTAGATATTTACACGGAGAGAGAGAATGAATGGACCACCATTATTTAGCAGGCAAGATTTTTTTGTACATATTTAATGTGTAATCTCATATTATTATCCTTTTTTAAGGAAAAATATGAGACTCGTTAGGTAATTATTTGCCCGAGAATATTGGTCCCCTGCCAGGAGTCTTGTCCAAGGTGGTTTGTGCAATGAGATTTCCATTATTTAACATCAAATTGATTTTTTTTTCCAAGTTAAAATATCATCATTTGATACCTTCAGAGTTAAATTCATTTTTATTTTTAATTTTTTCTCAAGTTTGCCCATGGGTGTTGGTTTTAGTTTGGAGGGATTTTGGCTCCTTAAATACTAAGTCTTGATTTTGATCAATTTCTAATTCGCATGAATGCAAAAAATGCCTTGGAGAAAACTACCCTAAATTATATCAAATGGTATTTGAGTCTAAAGTGTTCGTTTGGAACAGTAATTAAAATATTTAAAAATAATTTTTTAATCATGATTTATAATATACGAGGTAAGTATGTAAGAGAAGTTTTGTCTCAATTTAAGTGAAAAGCAGCTTATAAGCAATCTTAACGCCAAAACAAACATGCACTAACCATATAAAAAAAATATTTTTATTTTATATCCCTCCCTTCCATAAATTTTGTTGTTTAAGTTTTCTATTTTGTTTTAAAACTGTCCTTATTTATAAATCCAATGCGTTTTTTTCTTCTGTTGTCTAAAGTCTTAAGCTAGTCCATTCGAAATTGAATAAAATGGATGCAGCTGGCAAAATATGGACGTAATTAGTCATTGTATAGAACTACCTATTTGATACTCCCTCCAATTCTAAAATATAAAATATTTCCAATTACTTCACATATCTTTTGATCCTAAATATAGAATTTAGTTTATAAACATGATTTGATTCTAATTTTACGACATTATTCACCCCCTCCTTTTTTTTTCCAGCAATATCCTCATCAATTTTAACGTGTTTCTCAATCTCTCTCCCATTTAATAATTAATAACATTATTCTATTGTAATAGGGAAAATAATAGAAAAATACTGTTAAAATATGTAAAAAGACAGATAAGGGTGGCAAATTTCAATAATATCAAATTGACTGATTTAAAACTTTGAAATGTTGATAAATGTGTGAAATTAAATAAGTGTCCTTTTTTTTTAAAAAAAAACCCCTAAAACCCCTTAAATATGTGTCCTTTATTAGCTGCTGAAGATCTATCGTTGAGGACTAATGATTGAAGCTCCGGCGGCTGATTTTTTTTTTTTTTTAATTTCTCAAACATAAGTTGTCAATATAGATATTTGAGTTGCTAATAGTGATACTAAAGTTGTAAACAGGGTATTTGTTGAGAAATTCAAAAAAAAAAAAAGTTTAGACCATGGAGTTCCAGTGAAAGTTATTAACAAATACCCTGTTTAAAACTTTAATATCATTATTAACAACTCAGGTATCCATATTAACAACTTTTACCTTAGAAATTCAAAAATATATATATTAGGCCGCCGTTTACAATTTTAGTATTGTTATTAACAACTCGAGTATCCATATTAATAATTTTTGTTTGAGAAATTCAAAAAATACATATTATGCCGTTGTTTATAACTTTAGTATCACTATTAACAACTCAAGTATTTATATTGATAACTTTTGCTTGAGAAAGTAATATATATATATATATATATTAGGCTGATGGAGCTCCAACGGCCGGTCACCAGCAAAAGACACTGGGGTCCGGTGACAAGCCACCGTCAACAATCACCGGGGCTGGAGCTCCAGCAACTGGCAAGAAGTTTTAAGGATTTTTTTAAAAAAATAAAAAGTAAGACCATTATGTAATTTCACACATTTGTTAACATTTCAAAATTTCAAATCAGTAACTTTAAAATTATTGAAATTCATCACCCTTATTTTTCTTTTACGTATTTTGATAGTATGTTTTGTTATTTTCCCATTGTATTAGGGGTATTTTGGTCACCAGCAAAAGACATTGGGGTCCAGTGACAAGCCACCATCAACAATCACTGGGGCTGGAGCTCCAGCAACTGGCAAGAGGTTTTAAGGATGTTTTTAAAAAAAAATAAAAAGTAAGAGCATTTATGTAATTTTACACATTTGTTAACATTTCAAAATTTCAAATCAGTAAATTTGAAATTATTGAAATTCATCACCCTTATTTTTCTTTTACGTATTTTGACAGTGTGTTTTGTTATTTTCCCATTGTATTAGGGGTATTTTGGTCACCAGCAAAAGACATTGGGGTCCGGTGACAAGCCACCGTCAACAATCATCGGGGCTGGAGCTCCAACAACTGGCAAGAGGTTTTAAGGGTTTTTTTTAAAAAAAAATAAAAAGTAAAAGCATTTATGTAATTTCACACATTTGTTAACATTTCAAAATTTCAAATCAGTAAATTTGAAATTATTGAAATTCATCACCCTTATTTTTCTTTTACGTATTTTGACAGTATGTTTTGTTATTTTCCCATTGTATTAGGGGTATTTTTGGAAAAATGACACCTAATTTTCACTAGTTAAGTAATAAACATGTTAGACGTATATTTTTTTAAGCCGATATTTATAAATGAGAGGAAAGGAATAATAAAGAGAATGTATCAATATTTTAATTAATGTAAGTATGAAATTGATTAAAAATAAAAGGAGTAAAAATGCACGAACTCAGTGGGCAAAAAAAAAAAAAAAAGAGAAACTCAAGAAAAACCTTATAAAAAGGGACAAACTTATTGAAAAAAATGAGACCTTGTAAATAGCAACCCATTAAGAGAGGGACTAATTTAAGGGAAAATCCCAAAAAAGATAGTTAAATTATTTAAATTCAAAATTGGGTTGTTAAATTTAACAAATTATAAATTAGGTCATATGACCTAAGATATGATTTTAAAATTTGCTAATTTTATCTTACTACACTAATTTGATTCCAACTTAATTAAAAAATAATTCTATGTATATCCATCTATATTATTTTAATTTCTTTTACAAAATACAGATTCATTGATTACACCCTCTCCTCAACAATTTTCCTTTTCCAAAAAAGCTCTCCCTCGATCCCTCCACCTTTGCTGCACCATACCAGTCACTCTAAAATTATTTGCTCCACACCAATAAAGCATTTTCTTTTTACCTTGGCACTACTCAAATCTAAGTCACTCTAAAACAAAATTTGTTGAGAATACCATGAAAGTTCGGTTAAATAGTTGATTGGATTCTTCTGGGCTCAAACCAGTCACGGCAGATCTATATATACATTGCCTGATGAAAGTTGCTAGTAGATGAAGAAGGCAATAGGGGCAAGTCCGGAGCGTGATTTGGATCATACATAAATGTTGACAAAAAATTACAAGAAAACATTTTTATAAGTCAAAAACATTTCCTCAATTTTTACCGTTTTCAGTTTTCAGTTTTGCAACAAAGAATGCTGCCGGTTTTTGTGTTTTGCTCAAAAACAATGTGATTGGAGAATGGGTTGATTCATTTTGGTGCCTTTGCCCCAAATTTTGTTCCTTCCCTTTTGTTATATGCATACCAATAAGAAAAAGTCTCTATATGTGTATTTGATTCAACGGAGGTTAGGTTAAGTGAGGTTTATTTAAGTTAAGTTAGGAGAGACTATAATGTTGTTTAGTTCAAGAAGAGGGTAGGTGAGGTTTGGTATCTTGTTTGGTTCAAGAGGTTAAATTAAGGGAGTTAATTATAAGTGGATAAAAATGTCCTTCTACATATTTTCCTTGTTTTTTTATAATGTATTTATTAATAATATTTATTTGTAAAATTATTATTTATAAAATAATTATTCTAACAATTATATACAATTCTTTCATACATTTGTCATTTTAAGACTTAAGACAATAAAAAAGATTAAAGAAAATGAAAAGAATATTTTTTCTGATCACTAAATGCTTATGCTTTTCATATTTAATGTTTTCCCTCTTCTTTTGATATTTAAAAATTTAGAAAAAAGACTTTATTTTATCAAAGAAAGGGTGCCAAAAAAAAAAAAAGCTTGCCATGAATCTTTCTCTTTCTTGGAATTCGCTCTTTGCGGAAATTAAGGTTGGAGCTCCATGAATTCCATAACAACATACTACCAATGATCATCCCATTTAGAAATTCAATTCTTAAAAAAATACAGAATCTGGAGCATCAATGACCATTTATGATTAATTAATTCAAGATATAGAATATCCCAAAAATTCAAGATATAGAAACTCATCTCAGAAGCCAATATTTCATGCTAACGACTTACACGTGCTCCCTAATGATCTGAAGCTGTTCACCATCCATTCCCCATATGCGACAAGCACAGTCCTCACTGGCGGAAAAAAAAAAAGGATATGAAGCAGGAGATGAGTTTTACAGAGGGGAGGGTAGTGCTGAAATTTTAAAAAATTATTATAGATAATTTAGTCATAATTGGATATAAAAATTCTTTCACCTAAAAAAAACCCTAAATTAAAGGTTTTGTAACGTTGGGGTTATTACTAGAGGATAAAAAAACCTCTCATACCTAATCTAACCTCCTTTCAATCAAACACTTATTTTTAATCTCCAACCTCATCCCAACTTAACCTAAATTAATAAAACCTCGACCAAACAAAGCCTATATTTCTGGCACTCACTGCGTTGTCTTAGATTTGCTTATATCCAAAGCTTTTTTTTTTTACCTGAACTTGAATCAGAGTTGAAGGATTGTATTAAAAAAATGTTCTCTTTATTTATGTAGACTCAACTTTAATTTTGTTAATACTCTTAACGTTATTTGGGAGGTAGAGCTTTTTGTAAAAGGAAAATTGTTGAAGATCGGAGTGTGTGTAATCAATTAGTCCGTATTTTTGTGAAAAAGATTAAATTAGGAGAGATAGATACTTAACTTAGAGATGGGGTCATAAGGTAAAATTATTAAATTTTAAAATCATATTTTAGGATATATGACCTAATTTAGAATTTTTTGAATTTAACAATCTAAATTAAAATTTGAATAATTTAGCTGTTTTTAAAAGGAATTTTCCCCAAATTTAACCTACTTTCTTAATTATTATGAATTTATTAATTAGGCCTTATATATTTTAGTATGGGGAGAAATATCAAAAAATAAATAAATAAAATATTTATTCTGTTTTTTTCGTTTGAAAGGTCCTTTTCACTCTCCAGCGTAGGGTTCCAGTGATCAGAAACCTGTCACTTTATAAGGGTTTTGAGATTTTAGCTTCCGTTTCAGAATTTTCTGCTCACATTTTCGCCCAAATCCGTTGCACTCTTCCTTCTTCTCCTTTGCTATTCCCTACTGTCATTCTCATTTTCAGGTTCTTTCCCTTTTGCCAATCTTCGTAGTTTCTCTGTTTAATTATGAATCTTTCTGATTATTGTCTAGTTTTTGTTTCTGTTCATGATCTGAGAACGATGTTCATGTGCTAAATGTTTCAAAATCTGTATGTTGTAGCTATTCACGAGTGTTGATTTGTTAAATCTGTAGCTCTGTTCCAGATCGTGTGGGGTTAAGCCGGACTACCATGGCGGCCATGGCTCAACTTCGTTTTTCTCCTCTCTCTGGCTCCTACCACACTGTTTCAGACGCACGCGCACTCAATCACCGTGCCGTTATTTCGTTTCCATCTTCCTTGCATTCTGGAAATCGATCTCTCCCTTTCATCAGCCCAAAGGTCTACGAGCCTAATCTGCCGGAGAATCTGCAAATTTCATTCGCCGGCGGTGATGGTAGCGACGGAGTTGGGCGCGGAGGAGGTGATGGTGGCGGCAGCGGAGATTGGGGCAACAACGACGGGAATTCGGACGATTCATCTTCATCGTCGTCATCTCAGGGACTGGGCATTTTGGGCATGTTTCTGGCGGGATGGAGATCGAGGGTTGCCGCCGATCCCCAATTCCCTTTCAAGGTTCTGATGGAAGAATTGGTGGGAGTCAGCGCTTGCATCATCGGAGACATGGCTTCTCGTCCAAATTTCGGATTGAACGAGCTCGATTTCGTTTTCTGCACACTTGTCGTCGGATCAATTCTGAATTTCACCCTCATGTATCTATTAGCACCCACCATGGCTTCTTCAGCATCCTCAAATCTACCTTCAATCTTTGCAAGTTGCCCTCGTAGCCACATGTTCGAACCAGGTGCTTATGGGATCCTTGATCGATTTGGAACCCTTGTGTACAAAGGAACATTGTTTGCAGCTGTTGGATTTGGAGCTGGGCTTCTAGGAACTGCAATTTCAAATGGGTTGATCAAGATCAGGAAGAAGATGGATCCAAACTTTGAGACACCAAACAAGGCACCTCCAACACTGTTGAATGCTCTGACATGGGCGGCTCACATGGGATTTGGCAGCAATCTGAGGTACCAAACTTTGAATGGGATTGAGTTTGTGTTGGAGAAAGCGCTTCCTCCGTTGGGATTCAAATCATCTGTGGTTGTATTGAGATGCTTGAACAATATTGTTGGAGGCATGACGTTTGTGATGCTGGCCAGGGTGACTGGTTCACAGAGTGTGTCAGAACAAAAACAGCAGAAGCCATTAGCAGTGGAGAGCAGAGAAGAGGATTTGCAGGGCAATAAAGAGTCGATTTCAAAGTGAGGGAGAAGAAGAAGGATCAAAGATTAGAACTTGTTTGTGAGGCTTTGGTTTCTGGGCATTGCAGATGAACTAGCTAGAGTGAGTAGTTCACCCATACGCTTGAGTGTGGATGAATGAATTTATTTTGTAGCTAGCGGCCTAGCACGCTCATGAATTAAAATCTTTTCCAGGAAGAATTAAATAATTTTAAAATCAGATGTCATTAAAAATAATATTACATCTAGTTAATATATTCTCTCCCAGTCCGGTTGATTTTTTTTTTGGGGGGCAAGGTTGAAGAAGTTAAATAAGTCATCTAAATATAACATATAGTATATTATTATATCATATATCAATTTATTAATTAAATAAATAAATTTAGAGAAGAGTGATAAATATAAATATTTTAATATAACTTATTTTATTTTATTAATCTTGCAAAACAAAGTCAACAGGGCTGAGAGTTTTCATGGTTGACATTTTGCTAATATATTAATACAATATTAAATTATATGCACACGAGTAGATGTATTAAAAAAACACAATTTTCTACAGCTATTATTTTGAAAGATATTGTTTATTGATTTTCTATGTGATTGCCCGTAAAAGTCATATGAGGTGATTTAGACATATTCAACGAAGGTTGTTGAATGCACCGGTGAGGAGTGTTGATCAAGCAGTATGAAGTCCTGTAAAACGAGGTCGTGGAAGGTTGAAGTGAACGCTTAACAAGATCATAGAGACCTTTTGATTAATAATATACAGAGACCTTTTGATTAATAATATACTTAAAGATATGATTTTCGACATAACGTATGCGATCTATGTAGCCGATCCCATCTAGTAAAATAAAGACTTTGTTGTTGTTATGCGTTTACGCTAAAACAAACTGAATTTAAAATTGGAGAACTCAAGATGAAAAACTTGTAGTTTAAGATCTTTAATTTTAGCTTTACTCTCTTTTAATTTATGTAGTCAAACAAAAAATGATCAAAAATTATCTTAGCATGCCGATAATTTTTACTTGTTTTAATTATATATCAATCGAAATATGAAAAATTATATATCAATCGAAATATGAAACCGGGTGATTATAAAAATTTGACCGAATCAAATAAATCAATAAATTAGTGACAACATTAATTCAACCAAACTGACATTTAATTATGTTAAAAATAATTCTAATATATTATGATAAAATTGTAAATATCACTTAAATCTATGTACTATCATGTACTTAAAATGTATAGTTGTTTTTAGTTATACAAACAATATATTAATTTAACCCAGTTAACATCATGCACTGACCCAAACCCAAAACCAAAACCAACGAGCGGAAAAAGAATCAGAATCTGCTGATTTATATCCACGTTTTGCTACGTTCATCACAGTGTAAGAGATTAGGGTTCAATAAAATCAAAAACTATATACAAAGAAAAAGCTAAACATGACAAACATCAGATTCTGAATGGCAACTCTTAGCACCTGTATTAAATCTCTGCCTCAGGACCCAAAGAAGTATAACCTGTTAGCCTCTTTAAATCCCCCGCTATAAATGGCGCACGAATCTCTGCAGTCCCAGTTGGTCAATAAAACTAAACACTTTCATGGCTCTGGGGACTTGGGTCATCAATTCAGAGAGTTCTCAATATGTCTCTGTTGTATAAGAACATTAACAATATATATATAGATGATGATGATGCACCACAATCATCCCTATCTTACAGCTTCTGGTGCAGAATTGCAGTAAGGTGTATGCAAGCACACCAACCTGGTGAATGTCAGACATAAAATAGCAAAACCCATACCCATAGTGAGGCCAAAGGTGCTTTTACTTTTTTCCAAACTTAGTGCCCTCTTAACCATATTTCCAAAACCTGGGATTAATCCACCACATGCAAAGACCATAACATGGTCTAGACCGCTGTAATCAATACCGGCGAGGATTGCCCCGATTGCTGACATCGGGCCCATGAATCCGATTATGGCAGCTGATGCAAGGGAAGCGTGCCAACTATTGGTTGCGCCAAAGATGCAGCTAGCCACCGCTGCTCCTCGTGGGAGTCCATGTAGAGAGACTGGTAGCACCATGTGACGGCCAAGTCCGTACGCTTTTGGCGCGGCCACTCCCAACGCGAGTCCTTCAGCCAAAGCATGAAGAGCAACTGTTCCACATGAGATGAATGATTGAAGGGTGTGAACGCTCAGTGGGAACCCAGTGATTGCAGGTAAGTCACTGGCTGAGGTCTTTTTGCGATATGCAACCTTCAACATGCTGGAGCTAGAAACATGGACGAAAGCAGCCCCTGCTGCAAGGAGGAATATAACAGGAAAAAATCCCAACTTTGAAGACAAAATAAGCTGCACCGGTCGCCAAGCACCAAGAACAAAAGCAATCCCACAAGCTGTGCCCATGAGAAGAGCATGCCGAAGATGAAAGGCGAGAGCAAATGCAAGCAGAATGATGCCCCCAAGTAATGGGCCAAGGCCAAAAAGTAATGAAACAAAGAAGCCAGAAGCATCCTCGGAGCTGTAAAAGAAATCAAACTTTCAGGAGGCATCAAGAAAAGAAAACTAGAAAGTGTTACTTCTGTGATATGGTGATGTGGACAACAAAAATTCAATTTATTCCTTCTCATAAACTCACTTGTAGTCGTGGCTGAAATTTTGAAAGAGCGTGCTGAGAGCTTCCATAAATGCTACAGAAAGGGTTGCTGCTGATGCAACCTGTGAAGCAGAGGCTTCCTGTAATCCAAAGCACAAAAAACTATTATACATAAAAAAAAAAAAAAGAATCTGGACGAAAATAACATAAGAAATGCATTATGGATCCAGGGGAACAGTTTCTTATGATATCAATGAAGTTCTAATCTTTACATATAACATAAAATGTGAACAAGTGGGATCATCCAATTTGAAGTCTAGTGAATGCAAGAGAAAGTAGGAATCAATTCAGAGAATGACAAGAAAAGGTCATGCCATGATGAGAATGATGCTCATGGTGAAGTGTGTCCCAAATTTGGCCACCACGCTGCTACCATCCATTAAAATATTAAAAAAGAAAATAAAGATAATATAATTATGAAAAAGAAACTTTAAGATCAGAAGATCCATCACTCATGCAAAGTATGTCACCTTGAATGCATCAGGGAGCACTTCTGCAACAACCATCCAGATCATACACCCAGCTGCAAATCCCGTGCAGAAAGGAAGGAACTTACTAAATGCATCAGCACACATAAATGAAGGAACTGCTACGATTGGCTGCATCAAATCAAGCATAACACAGTTAGAGACCATGGCCAAAAACTACAATTTCAACAACCACTTGTTAGAGGTTATCAGTTTAGCTCAACCCTAACAATAATATTTTAGCCACCGCTGGATGAACCTATAATACGGTTATGATATTATGCTACCACAGAACCCAACCACTTAACAATTATTAATTATCAAATTGCAATGTGCAACAAGAATTAATATTTCAACTGCGTATTTCAAAATTTTGAATCATAAATAGTATAAAATCCTAAAATTTAGAAACAAATAGAAAACTTCTTGAAACATAAAAAGACTAAATTGCAAAGGGTGTCATGAGTTTTAAGTCATGTACAGATACTCCTCTGACTTTAAACTTGAGGAGTCACCATAAACTTTCAAATTTGTGCAAATAACACCCTTAAAATTTATACTTAGTTGCAAAATCTAACGAACTTTAGGTCATGTGCATTTAAAATTTAAAAGTTTAAAGGGAATGAATTTTGAAAGTTTGAGAGCTTCTCTTTATGCACCAGCATCCCCGGGCTGTGCAATTTATCCAATATAATATGAATATATATTCTTGCAATACTATATGCATAAAATAATGCAATAAATTTAGCATGAGTTAAATGTACAAAGCCATTATTCATTAAATTAAATGTGAGTAATTAATTCTCGAACGATCTTCCTTGTTAAGTGGCAAAAACAAAACAAAACAATAATACTCACACCAATTCATTGTTTTCACTCATGTCTATGTTTAAGAAACATGAAATTCTGCCACATTGGCTCGAATTGTCCTTTCACAATTTTTGGTCAATTTAGGACTACTTCAAATTCAATCCTTGATTCAAATTGTTCTAGGCTCACTCATGGAGTGTAAGATTCAAATTGTAACAATTTTGGTAAAAATGTTAACTACTACAATTGATGATCATATTAACAGTCCAAATGATGGACACTAATATTTCATGAATTTGAGCAGAAATTAACTGCCCATGCAACTAATCTGCATGGTATAGGCAAACTCACACAGGATGTGACTTCAGTAGATAAGATAACATTGAAGACACTACCAAATCTTTCATAGTTCAATGTAATGGTTGAGAAGAGAAACTAATCCTTTCAGGTTAGACAGTACTGCCTCAGTGCAAACCCAACTAGAAATAATTCAGCAACTTCATAGTCGTAGTGCTTTATGTTGAAGAGACATACAAGTTAATACAAGAAACTGAAACTTAGAATTGAGAGGAGAAACCATACAAGAAATACCTCACTCAAAGCAAAGCAGACTCAAGCATACCACTTGCCCAAAATCATTATAACAATGAAAACATACCCAAGCATTAACAATCTCACAACAATGAATAGTATCTGAAGTATACAAACAATATTGATTATTGAGTTGTGCCAAAGAACCATTAATTTGTATCACATCATTTGCTATTGTATCTGAATAGATCATCATTGTACCTTGACAATGTTAAATGGCTGTATATAAGCCATAGTTTGATATTGTTGCATGACAGTTTATCCCTTTATGAGGTACGATGATTCAGCTTGTAACAACAACAACAACAATAACAACAACATCAACAACAATAATAATACCTGAGGTAAAGAAGTTATTACGCTCCATAACATAGCATTCTGTGGGGAGACACCCCTTGATGCTAGCACCATGCTCACAGCTAATCCCTCTGGTATGTTGTGTACAGCAATAGCCAATGTAACCAACAGACCTTGAGAGAAACCTTTTGAGCCAGCAAAGGAGACCCCAACCCCAGAACCCTCTCCAAAAGAATGAAGTGTCATTATTCCAATAACTAGAACCACTTTGGCTGCATCAGCACCCTTTATATCCAACATGCTTACTTCCCCATATTGCTCAAGATACTGAAACCAAGCAGATAATGTAGACTGAAATAAGAATGTAATGAACCCAAAAGTGAAATTATAAAGGTAGATACAAAATTTATATGACCAAGTGCGTCCCAAAAGATATGAAAAAGAAAAGAATCACACAACATATCAACAAACATTGAATTCTTTCATCAAATGACCGAATCACCAAATTGGCAAAATTCTTGGAGTAGATTGATTTGCCCCTAAAAGATATGCCAAAGATAAATAACTTTGTTCTTTTCAGTTTAAAAGTTTTTAAAATTTTGAGGGGGGAAAACATTTTTTATAGTCCGCATTCAGTTAAAAGAACATGTGGGGCATTACTGACATGATCCCCAAGTATAAATACTTATGTTCTTAAAATGATAGTTTTGAAGCCAAAGTCACCCTTTATGGCATTATCATACATAGTTTAAGAAAAGCTGAGAAGCATTTCAAATGTCCATGGTCACAACAACAATGAAGAAAAGTTCATGTACAGAACAGAAAAACTATTTCAAAACACACACACACACAGGTTCAGCTACTTTCTTCAAAGCAAGACAAATTATGATTTTTGGTACAGAGAACAGGCCAGAACTTCATCACCTTCTTGCATAGCCAAATAAAAATGCCACCAGCTAGAATCCCAATCACCACCCAGTTTCCTGCTCCATGTTCCTGCCCTTCCTGTACAAGATCAAAACTCGCAGCCAACATGACACCTGCTGCCATTCCGTTGCATAATCCAGCCCACTGTGGGTCAAGCTCCACAAAGAAGAAAGGTACAGCACCTAAACCAGTTGCAGCTGCCATTGCCAAAGTGAATAATGCAACTGTTGAAATAGAAACTTTACTACTTCCACCTTTCCTATCACTCAGCACATTAGTGGTTTCGTCAAAAGCAAGGGAATTCTCTAGACCAGTACCATCAATGACCTTGCTTCCTACATTCTTATGTGGAGCAGATCTAATTTTTTGTATAACTTCATGTTCAACTTCAGCTTTTGAGTTACCAAATAAGATAATGAAGGACAGTAGAAACAGGACAGCAACATGTAGCAGCAGCTTTGGATTCCAAGCCATGTGAATCAAATTCTACTTTCAGATGTAAACAGACAAAGGGCTTTCTTAACGTCACCAGCCCCAAATGAAATCTTTAGAAGCTAGTGCTCCATGATCAATCAAGGATGCAGAACAGAAGCTCATAGCATGAAGATGATGCTATGAGCCCAATCAGATAGTCAATAACATCAACAAGACAAACGCATCCAAAAGGCAGTCTAGACACAGCAATCACAAGTCAAACATTTCCAACAAAGTTTGGACCTCTTGGTCAACGTCCCTGCAAATAAATAATTATGAGAAAAAGATTAGCACCTGGACATAGTTACCTGTGCCTTCCTAATTGACACTCCCAAAACACATCAAAGCACGCAGTACATTGATCATAAAAAGAAGAGATTCTTTTCTAATCTAAAATGAATGATTAATAAATCTCCCCTAAACCCCCCCCCCCCAACAACAAGAAAAAAAAAGGGAACAAATTCAAAACTCAATTTCGCATAATATTCAGAATCTCAATCTGGCCTCATGAGAAATACTTAGTAGAAGCGACTTTCTGTACTCAATTACAAGGCAAGGGCAATCTCCAAAATCGGAATTGAGAACCAACGTCCAACAGGAAAGATAACCGCGGCAATCAAATATAAATGGGTTATCATAGTATAATGCCCTACAATAAACAATCAGTTCCAAAAGGGTAATTGCAGATAAAGATCATTACCCAAAGATCCGGCAAATTACAGAGGATAGCAACGATTCCCGAAAACCCTAGAGGGGAATTAAGAAGAGACGCACCTAAACAGAAAAGAACCGCGGAGAGGATGGAAGGTCCAACAGATATTTTTATGGGAGTTGCAAATGTGAAATGGAGCTGATCAGTGAGAAGGAAAGAGAAAGAGAGCCCATTGTTTTGTTTGAAACTGATAGATAAAGAAATGGGGAAGCAGTTTCGTAGGATATAGGTCACCGTTTCGTACGCAGCGTATATAGAAAATACAGTAATAAAGAAAAAGGGCATGTACAAAGTCCAAACTGGAAACTCTGCACAATCAGCTTCCTTCTGGTGGGCCCCGCCGGAAACTAACCATGGTGGGAGATATTCTCTTTTGTTTTTGTTTTGTTTTTTTGTAGGGATATTCTTTTTGAACTTTGCAACACGGTTATTAAATCCTAACCGGACCCGCCGCCGGTTCAGTCCGGGAACCGACGAACCGGCCGGTAAACCGATCCGGTTCCCGGTCCGATCCGGTTTGGCATTTTTAAAACAAAAAAATTTTAATTTTTCCTTTAGAATTTCATATTATAAATCTAAAATTTTCAATTTCTCACTGGTTTGGTCCCGATCTGACCCACTGACCCTTAACCCAGTACCCCGACCGGTTATATGCCCGGTCCGAATTTTAATACCTTGCTTTGCAATACTTGTTGATATTAATATAAGGTACTAGCACCGTATAATACATTATTTCTTTTATTTCTTATGATATCTATCTACATCTGTGAGTTTATTTAAGATAGTTTATTTTTTACTTATAGATGATTATAAATCATGATTTACGATATACGAGATAAGTATGTGAGAGGAGTTTTATCTCGACTTCCATAATAAACACTTATTACCCAAAAATCAGTTATCACAAACTCCCCCTATGTCTATATATTCTATAATATAATACATATGTGTGATTAGTAATATTTTTGTTAATGAGGGGTGTTTTGGTCAAATAATAGCTCAATGATATGATTTAATATTTAACTAAAAATCTCAAAATTAGAAGGGACGTCTATGCAACATATATTTTGATTTTAAGGAAGATTCATATAGCTTTTTAAAATAGAATGGAGGTCTTTGTAATTTAGAGTAAATAGAGGGGATATTGATGTATTTTACTCTAATAACTTTATTAAAGATAGTTAATTTTAACCTTGAGGAGAAGTTGTTTATTTTGGACAAAAAAGATTAGAAGTTGTTTATTACTCAGTTAAGAATATAATGGCAAAAATCGGATTTAATCCTCTCTTTCATCCTTTCTTCTCATCATCCCATCTATTATATCATAAGAAAGCTCGTAGAAACAGATGTAATAACAGTGTTAAATTCAAGTAAAAGAGTAGCGTTAAATGCAGTTGAGGAAGATTCCAGCAAATATACCCTTAATATACCTAATGGCACTAAGGTTTCAATTACAATTCTTGATTCAATTCATTATTAAAAAATTAGGCATTCAGGAAGACTTAATATGGCTATTAGTTTGAAAAACAATAAGCTACTCCTCCACTATTTTTTATAATTAATAACTACCAAAATCATGCAAATTAAAATATTTGTTAAAATTAGTTAAAAGTAATAAATGTGTAAGAGATTTTTTTTTTCTAATTATATACTTATCTGTATAGAAAAGATGTTGAAAACTGTATTAAAAAAGGCATATGTTGGACATAAACGGTGTTAAGATTCCTCAAATCAAAATGCTCAAAACTCATTCTAACAATGACCATGAAAACATCAGACAAAATTCAGCATAACCAAAAGCATAAAGATACTGTAAAGGAAAAATAAATATGGGAGCGATGTATTGGTTTTGTTTTACGGCCAATTTTGGTTAAATCATGCTATCTACTGAGACAATAACTTGATGCATGAAGTGTTATTTTAATTCAAGATAAATTCTAGGTCCATTATATAAGTCACTTAGTGGATCATAGATGAATTTTTCCCAAATATTACCCTTATTACAATTTATTAGGACAAAACTTGAAGTCTAATGTACAATATAGTTTCTCAATGTTCTTAATTAAAAAAATATATTTCATTTTTAGATGAAGTTAATAAGTCAAGTGAAAATTTTTTATCCATACCATAAGTCTTTTAGTGAAAAAGTTTTTGAAATGACCATCAAAGATGACCCTTGGAACATATATGGCTCGTTCGGTTTACGGAATCGAAGGTAATGTAATAAAATATAATGTAGTATAATTGTCAACACCCGTTTCCATTTCGATAATCGAAGAGTAATAAAGACGGAATTCAATGGGCATACAGAAAAGTACAATTATACTGATAGAAATATTCATTTACGATCCCAACGTCGTTTGTTTACAACTCCGATATTGTTCGTTGACGGAAACAGAAAATACAGCGGAAGTTTTAATATTTACAAATTTCACCAAAATATCACAAAATAGACTAATTATGCCCACGTTCTTGACCCCGCCTCGAGACACGCGCTGCTCACCTTCCGACGTCAATGTCTTTGCCCTTTGACCCACTGGTACCCGCTGAGGTGTTTATTTAAAAATAGGGTGAGATTCCAAAGAATCCCTGTGGAGACATAATATCGTTCACAGAAAATGCGAAAAGTAAATATGACATGCGCCAAGGTATGCACAAATTAATGAACAATATAAACACATCATCATCATCATGTATACATGAATAGGGCCCAGCCCCACAACCTACACCGGTTGGACTTCTGCCAACTCTCAGTGTAAGTGCACCTCTGGCACTAACAGCCTCTCTCTAGGCAAATCATGTTATTAATAAAGTGCATTTACAAAACATTGGCATCCGCACAATCACATAACTTATGGCATAGTGTATGAAGGATAATATCCCTACCTCAAAGCTTTAATATCCCCTTTTAAATGTGCCTCGAAAAACGTGTCGTATCCGGCCTCCAAATCGGTCCTAAAATATTAAATGTACCAGAAATAGGTCATAACCTATCCAAGTATCATTTTAGACTCTTCCTTAGTGTTTATTGTGGTTATATTAGTCTATGGTGAAAATTTACAAAAATGCCCCCGGGAACCCGGCCCGGCCCCGCCGTACCCGGCTCGATGGCACATTTTCCCAAAATTTTGACCAAAGCTATTCTGACTTATTTTCGCCCAAGGAATCCATTTCTGGGATCGAAATCACCAAATTCACTGTCAAATTACGAAAATACCCTTGACAGCCCCTATTTAGGGATTTCAGTGGCGTTTTCGTAAATATGCTTTTTCGGCCTCTACCGAAAAAGTGTCCAACTGTAACCCCACCTATTTTTGCCTACTGAATCCAATGGAACCATTTATTTTATGAAAATCCAAATCCTTCTCTCAGATCTGTGCTGGCCGAAATATTGGTCAAAAATTGGAAAAATGGAGTTTTGTGTTTTAGCTTCTAAAACTTGTACTTTTCCACTTCTAATCCTAGATTAATTCATTTAAACACTTCATAATCATGATTTAAAGGATTTTGGGCAGCATAACCCCTTAGGGTCATGGCTTTTCTATTTTTACAACTCAACCCAAAATCACAAAACCAAACAACAATCACCAACAACTTCAATACACAAAGAAGTTGAGATTTTGGAGATTACCTCTTGATCCTTGATGTTTCTCTCTCTAGGACGTCCTCTCTCTCTTCTCCTTGAGCTAAGAATGAGTCTTCAAGATCATAGATTCATGAAGAAACATGGTTTAGAGAAGGATCTAGGGGAAATGTTACAAGGAAAGCTTAAAAATCAACTCTTACCTTAAGATTTCTTCTTCCTCTTCCCTCTAACTCTTCAAAGTTTCTCCAAACTCTCTCCCTCTCTATGTTGAACGAATATTCATGAAGGGAAGGGAAGAGAAAGCCTTCATAAAAATGCTCCCTTGATTCCAAACCATTGATCTCATCTAAGGTTGTTATGGTGACACATGTCAACCACCATACTTGCCTCCATGCTTGCACCATACTTCTCTTTTGTGTGCATTCAACCTTGCCATGCTTCCCTTTTGTGTACACTCAACCTCAATTATCATTTCCTTCTCCCTTGGTTGGCCAAAAACGTGCTCCCTCTTATGCTCCAACTAAATCAAGTGTTCCTTCCATTTACTCAAGTCAATTGGTGTAAAAGTTGGCCACCTAACCTTATGACATAAGTAAGGACTTATGACACAACAATTATCTCCATCATCTTTCATGTGGTGTTGACACTTGGCCTCATTGGATTTTGACACTTGTCTTCTCCTCCTTCATCCCTTAATTTCTAAAATAATTAAGAGAAAAAGGAAGATTACTTTATTTCTCAAATTTTCGGAATAATGCAAATTCTGGCAGATTTTCTGCCTTAACTTTGAAAAATCATAACTAATTTTGTAGACATCTTTTCGAGGCGATTCCAAAGCCTACGGAACCCTTATCGAGTTTAGTTCCAAGGAAAAATATGGAATTTTACTGGAAATAATCATATTATTCCCAGATTTTCAATCTTTGACCGCTGCTCCAGAAACTTTCCAGATTTTCTGGATTAACTTCAAAAATTCATATCTTTTTGTACATAGCTTCAATTGAGTCATATGACCTATCAAATTAAATCTTAGGATGTCTACTTTCACCCTATAAAATTTCATAATTTTTGGTCATCATTTGGTCTTCCAAAACTATATGACAATCTCACTGCCTCGCAGTCGATTTCACTGAAAACACTATTCAACCTTCAATTTTCAATATTTAATTCTTTTGGCCTTAAATATTCACCATTTCATTGAATATATATAATAATTAAAATATATTCTTGGTGAATAAAATTTGGGATGTTACAATAATAAAATGTAAATGTAATGATAATTATATAAATTTGTTTGGTTCGTCAGTAGGAAAAGATGATGTACATGCATAAAAATGTTTTGTTAGATTATATTGAACATGGGAATAGATGAAAATAGTATAGCAAGAGACAAAACTATGCCTGTTTACACACACACACATATAATGTACACGTTGAGCTCATGGTCATTTTTTCATTTTGTGCAGTGTACACATGTTGGGTCATAGTAATTTTTTAATATTTAATGGCAAAAATATTATGCAGTTAACAGATTTGGTTTATGATAATTTTTAATATCTAATTGTGAGAATATTATTTAATGGGATATTTTGATATTTTTCAATAGTGGAATATAATTATTTAAATTAACAGATTTGGTTTATGATAATTTTTAATATCTAATAATGAGAATATTATTTAATGGGATATTTTGATATTTTTTAATGGTGGAATATAATTACTGGAGGAATATTTTTTAAATTTCTATATCATTAATTATCAATTAATTTTTTTAATATTTAATAGCGATAATTATTAAATATTTAACAGCATTTATGGGTGGCTCTTTGGTCACTTTAAAAAATTATAATGGCAATAGTGTCTTTTTCACTTGATTACGGAATGTATGTATCCACATTTATCAGTCATAGTAGTATAATTATAATTACACCAAATGATATAATTAGGATTAATAAATGTAATCCTCTTTACATTATATAAGCACAATCAAATGATGTAATCAATTTGTTGCATCTATATTACATGTAATCCTTTCTCGTGGAATCGAACCAAACGTGCTATTAGGAACCAATTTTAACCACCACAGACCACTGAAATTTAATTTGAATGATTCAAATTAAATATTTTTACTATAATTTTTTAAAAAAATATTTTAATATGTGCAGAATCTAAAATAACAATATTCTCTAATTAACCGTCAGTTTTTCATAAAAATGATTTTTTTTATTTAAAAATCATTCGTTAAAAATTCTTAAATTTGTATCATTAAAAAACTATTTGAATTGTGCAAATCTTACCCAGTGATAAGCTCTTGGACTTGGTTCTTATCATTGCGATGAACACAGAAACTGATTATGAAACGTTTATGTGTTTTATTTTATCGTTTTCATTACATTGTTAACTAGTTTTAATAGCTTCAATTGCTTTACACCACCCAAAAAAAAAAAAATTGCTTTACACCACCATTAGACAATACTACATCCGGTCCTAATTATAAAATAAAGTTGATTTTTTTTTTGAAAAAATTAAGGAAGCTAAATAAGTTACTTAATCATATCATGTGTTATGTATTATTAGATTATATATTAATTTATTAGTCAAATTAATTAGTTCGAGAAAAGAAATATAAATATAAATACTCTAAAATAATTTAATTAGCTTTCTTAATTTTTCTAAAAAAAATCAAAATTGCCTTATAATTAGGACCGGAGGGAGTATTTCGTAACTACTAATTTAATTGTCACAAGGCCTTCTTCAATGACCATCAAGACTCTTCAATGATCAAATGTCCTCTGCATATAGAAAGCAATGTTTGGTGTATAGTTAAAATGCACCGAGGACATGTAACACCGAGCTTCATCCCAAGTTCTCCTCTCTCTTCTCTTGAGTTGTACTATTATCTTTATATTGTTCTGTCACCGTAATTTTTGTAAGAATGACTTATTTAATTTTAGGGAGTGCAGCTTTCTGATTTAGTGAGGGATTGTAGAATATCTCTTAAAGATAATGTGTTTGGACACAACTTCAATTATACATTGTCTTATGTTTATAGAGATGTCGCCAACACTACCAATCTTAGTTATGCCGGGCAAAAAAAAATCTTGGTTATGCAATGGAATAATTTTTGTAACACAATTTTTATCTTTTCTTTAAATTTACCATACAAAACATGAACGTAATTTTTGCGTATAATTAATTTATTAATTTTTTTTCCACTGCACGGAGGGGTGAAAAAAATGCATGGCTTTTGATAATGTGTTTGGATAATTTATATTTTGCAAACAACATTGAATAATAAATATCGTCCCGTGTGATGCACATGGAGATTACTCAAGTTTCTACTATTAGATCAAAAATAATGAATTGTTGAAATTTAATATTTTATAAAATTATAATTTTTTTTATTTTCAGGTAATCTACAATTTTGAACCTTCCATATAAATTTTGAATAATTTAAATTTATTTATTTTTTATATATTTATTTCTGTTTATGCAATATAACTATTATTATTATTTTATAATATAATAAATTTCAACCCTTCAATTTGTTGTTTTTTGGGTGTCCCAACCCTTCAAATTTTTTATCCAATAGTGAGGATGACATGATGAGTAAAAACGAAAAAATTGATGGGGAGACAATCCAAATGCTTAAATGCATAGGGGAAAAAAAAACTGAAAAAGAATTTTAAAATTATAAAATCGCAAATCAAATTTGTTATCAAGAATTAATAAAGTAATGATGAGACTTGATAAATAATTCACGACTCATTTTATGGAAAATACCTGATTTAGGATTTTACAATTTCAGAATTCTTTCTTTTCTTTTTTGTTTTTCTCCCTAAATGCATTGGTTCAAAAGTAAGATAGGTATTTATTGTATACTCCATTTGGTCCCTATTACAGGGCATCTTCTAAAATATGTTATTGGTTTTTTTTATAAGACATTTGATAGTTTTAATGAGTACTAAATATTTTTCATACATGACAATATTTTAATAAGGGTTGTGAAAGAAAGTATAGATTAATATAATCTTGGAGTTTAATGTAATTAATAACAATAATATTAAAAATTACTTAAATTTTATGACAAATTCGATACTTCTAATTTTTTTTATATATTAGCATAAATTAATTTAGTATTTGCTTGCATTTTCTTTCTTCCCCCCCCCCCTAACACTAATGATTTTCAGAAGAAAATTGAGGTATGATTAATCTGAATTAAACCAAGTCATATAATAGGTTGTAACATAATTTTCTATACAAGACTCAAAATAATACCTAAAGAAAATCACAAGAATCAATTGTTGCCATTAGTTAATCAAGCTTTATTAAAAGGGGAAAAGAACAAAAAATGCTAATCTGGACCATTGGTTTTTCTTAATTTTCTAGTCCCCCCACAGTTTCGGCTTCATCTGTTATCTAATGTATGCTGATATATCTGGACTAGTTCCTTAGTGGGAATAGTCAAAAGCCTATCACCATGTTTTTAATTAATTAATTAGTCATTTAATAAATAGATAAAATTGAGTCCAGTTGTCTAGGATCATGCTATTTAGATTGTGTCCAGTTTTGTTGCCCCCTACTATTCAAGCTGAGCTGGAAATCATATTGGCCAAGTTGGGTAGTTTGACTTCAAAATTTAAAAAAATAAGTATAATTTTAATCAATAGCGAATATAATCTCCTTTAAAAGACGGTTGAGGGAATACAACTTTTTTAATTAAGCTTGCTCTATACATAGAAGTTGAGAATTGAACCTTCAGCCTCTTCTTTAATATGTGCAAGCCTTCATCATTTTTGCTAACTTGAGTAGTTTATGAAAATTTTATTTTATTAAAAGCACAAAGTGATTTTACATAGCTTTTTTTTTTTCGGAAAATAGGGATAAAGTCCATATTTAAAAATTTTATTGGTAAAAAATATTATTATTCTAAGATTTTATATATAAAAAGTGTCAATACTCAACTTTAAGTCCTAAAATTTTTAAACAAGGATTTTTCACCGACTTTCCCTCCTTTTTGTTGTTACAAGGACTTCTTTTTTTTTTTTTTTTTTTGGTCGAATTGTTACAAGGACTTGAATGAAATCAAATTCAGAAGATGACAATCTGGTTCATAATTGACCTAAAAATATGAAAGTTCCCATATTCATATCGTGTAATTTTATGCTTTCTATATGATACATGTAAGAATACATCAAAATTCTGGATCAGTCAAGTGCCACAGTTATACGAGAGTTTCTACCTACAAACTTGCCTTTAACATCACACAATTTCCTCACTACATCTTCAATAGTACATATTGACTTCATCCACTTTCACAACCCCCACCTTTGTAATCAAATCCGCAGTATCAGCTTCCTTCAAGCAGAAAAACACAACATACTACGTACCTTCACTGTCTTCTGTCTGAAATCTGGTCCATTGATCTGATCTAAGCATATTAGAAGAGGGACTTGACCAAGTAATCTGTTTCTTATTGATATATGCAATGCACTCAGTTATTGGATTGAGTTCTCTAAACCATTAGATTAGTGGTGTTTGGAAGCCAAGGGGAGAAAAAAGCATTTTTGAGGTTTACATGACAAAACTCCTTTCATATATTTACCTAGTACAGTATAAAATCAGTTAAAATAAGCTAATTCAAACACTCAGGCGAACGAAACTTTGAACAAGAGAGGGTAGCAGAATTGTTGGACCGAGAGGATCGAGTTCCAACTTGATCTCCTAAAATCATATGTCTAAGAGGAAGAGTGTGCGGGGCATCGATTAACGAGGAACAATGGTGGGAATAACATCACTGACAAGGTTGCTTCCTGACAACATAGAAGAGGACATGTTTTGGCTGTCCCTTGCCATGTATGATTTCGATGATGTTGATGATGATGAAGCCATTTCAACAGAAAAATCATATGCACCATCTGGGAAAGCAGTTTCAGAATCAGGCAACATTGAGAGAATAATCTCCAGCTCCCTCACCACATCTATCATGCCTGGTCTCTCCTCTGGATTCTCATGGCAACAACTGAGGGAAAGATTTAGAAACTTGTCCACACAATCTGATGGATATGAACCCATATTGCTATCTATAATGGAAGATATCGTGCCACCATGAAGCGCGTCATTAACCTGACAAAACATTCTGCATTGTTAGGTCAAAACCAAACTACTTAAACAACAACAATAAGCTTTATCCTACTAAGTGGAGTCGGCTTCATAAATCGTGTAAAACCATTGAGCTCGATCAACAACTAAATCTTTTGGATATACTGACTAAACTGATTTAAAAAAATCAAACCCACTGAAACTGAACAAAAAAACAAAGTTAAAGGTCAGTTTTTCAACATAAGAACTGATTTAATTGACTCGGTTATGGTTTAAAACTTCAAATCAAATCAAACCAATGGTGACAGTTATTTTTCCTTTGTGATAGTTGAAGAATGAATTAGGCCAGCAGTGATTTGATGTTCTTAATTTCTTTTAATCAATATGTTCTTGGAGTTGAATTTTCTTATCCTACATTAATATAAAATCCAACTAAAGTATTGAAGAAGGAAAAAAAAAGTGTCTAAAATTTGACCATCTGGTGCTATTATTAAACATGGTACCTCACGAACAATGTTTTTCCCATGTGATATCGGATGCATGCCTGTCAAAAGCTCCAGAAACACAATTCCCAAGCTATAAACATCACTTTTGTCCGTTAACTTACGAGTCAAAAAATACTCCGGATCTAAGTATCCCTGCAAACATACAAGTAGAATAAAAACGAAAGGAAGGAGTTTACCAGCCAGAACAATCTCATGACACTGCAAATGTTGCACAAAACTCCCATATGTACGGACATATGTGCAAACGTGTGTGTGTGTGTCTGTCCTGTACTAAATAATACAATTTAAGTCATTCCTGCAATTTTCTGAAGCAAACTTACTGGTGTTCCCTTCACAACTGTTGACACATATTTAGGTGTGTTTCCTTCGTCATCCATATTCGGTGCAAGTCGTGAGAGTCCAAAGTCAGCCACTTTAGCAACCAGCAGGCGGTCCAGAAGTATGTTGCTAGCTTTAATATCTCGGTGGAATATGGGAGGGTTAGCCTCGGTATGGAGATACAGTATGCCCTTGGCGGCACCCATTGCAATCCTCATCCTCGTACCAAAGTTTAGGCTTCCCTTCCTTTTACCTATCATATAACAATACCCATAATAACTACTTAAGCAAAAAAACACCAGAGCTCAGCAGATTTCATTCAAGGTGAAGGTATTTAAGAACCACAAGAAATGACAACAGTGGCCTTTGTAAGCAATATTACTTAAGCAAAACTTTACATTACGTGTCAAAACAGAATTATTGCCTGACTCTGAGATAATCTGCATAAAGGATTTATGGTGATTGAGTGTTCATATCAAGTATTTTATCCTTCTGCTTCAATAAGTTTTACTGTCTTTTTTCCCATTTCTGTATTCCTTTTCTAGATATGTTATTTAATTATTCCCTGTTTTTTTTTTCTCCCATGCCTAGATTTGTCATGCAAATTAAGTCCATAACTATATTCAAATTTTGTTTCCTTCAACCTGCAGAAAAAGTTTATTTTTTTCAGTAGTCACCATGGCCATATGCATCAGTGTAGATTTATAAAGCTATTATAGTTTATTACTTTAACATTGATCATTGATAATAATAAAGCAAGACAGTTTCTTGCAAACAAATGAAGAATATTTTTGCAAAGGAAGGATAAAACAGATGAGTGGAATACTTAAAAAAAGAAGAGAAAAGAAGCACAAAACAAATAATGAAAGACACATTTAATATATGACATTGAAAGCATTGTAAATTGTTAATTTGAAAGTTCAACATTTTCATACCAGAAATCCACTCCCGCAAGGTACCATTAGGCATGAACTCGTAAACCAGAATCTGAACCAGCAGAATGGTAGATGAGACTCATTAATATAATCTGGCATCTAGAATACATTAAATATTTTGGATACTAAAATAGTAGAATTAGAATAACTACGGCCCTTAGTGTCAGTAACTCCAATATCTAATGACTGCTTTAAAGAGAAATCAGTAAGACCACGCAATTCACTTATTAAATAACAAGAGGCCTTAGTTGCCATAAATCCAGTTCATATGTAAGCTCAACAAAACATACCTAAAGAACCAACATAACAAAGGGCTTAAACAGCCCAAAGGAGACAAATGGGCTGCGTGTGGAGTTCAAGGAGGACAAGTAGGAATTAAGCTCCGCCATGTTAAAAATTTTGACTCAATGGCTAGTTTGCTAGAAGAATGTTTAATCAAGCTAAAGGGTTTATCAATTACAGTCAAAAGTTTTTAAAAGAACCAATTGCAAGATGGTTTAGATAAGGAAGAACCATGTAAGAACAATTACCTGCTCTCCTTCTTCGTGACAGTATCCGACCAATGAGACTAGATTTCGATGATGTAACCTTGATAGAAGTTCAATCTCAGTCAAAAATTCTTTTTGGCCTTGTAAAGAACCTTCATCTGCTCGCTTTACAGCCACAACTGCTTTATCAAACAGAATGCCTTTATAAACCTTCCCATAACCTCCTTGGCCAACTACAGTTGAACTGCTGAAATTGTCAGTTGCATGAACCAGTTCTTTGAAAGTGAATGCTTTCACACCAACAATTTTGATGGAAATATTAGAGGCTGCAAAAAGAGATAAGATTTAGAATTTTTGAATGCTATTATTCACCACAAAAAGTATCAATATAAAATATTAAAAATGTAAGGAGCTGAACAGTTTAAAAGCTATAGGTAGTGTAACTTATCAAAGGTCCCATGCAAATGCACAAAACCCACTCTGGATACATTTAATACTTACACATATGATTCCTGGATGGATTGGGACGGTATTTGATATGTCTTTTGGCTATCACGAGAGTGACAATTGCAGAGATCGTGGCAGCACAAGCAATAGCTGCAACAATGGCAACTACTAACACGGTTGTACTGATCTTCCCCTTATTTGTCTCAACAATTACTACGGCAACAATAGGAGAAGTAAATTATAGAAACTCAATAAGGAAAACATAATATAACTCAATTCAATCTGAAAAAAATTTAGGTCAGGTATTTGATGTATCCAATTTGATTCACCAACATCAATGTTAATTCTAGGTAGACAAAAAGGTAACTGCTTTTTCATTGACATTCAAATCTTTGCTGGATCAAAATAATTCTTCTATATTTTTCTAGTTTGATGGAAGAATTGATTTGGATTCATGAATGAATGCGCATTAATACCTTTTATTTTGCATTGAACAATTTATTACTGCAAAATATACAGATAGGTGTATGGCTTCTCCTTGTACATGAGCCAAAGGTGAAAATGATTAAAGTTCAAAACACCAAAAGAGAATGGCTAATTTCTTTGAATCATGAATAAAAATCTGCCAACCACTTTTGCAAGCAGTTAAGGTCACTATATTTGTGGTAAATGTTACATGCATACAGTGGTAAGTAATGAAGATGATATTATAAAAATTAGCAGAAATTGATAACGCATTGTCTAGAATCACATAAAATAGGAAATTATGCTGATTAAGAAACTTACACTCTTCATAAGGTCCAAGGAGAGTGAAGTTCAGGAGTTCATATGGGCCAAACAAATCAGTGCGAGGAAAACTCCATGATCCAAATTGTCCTTGAATACGCCGTACCTCGCTTGTATTGAACTTATTAGAGTGGGAATCATTGTACTTAGGATAAAGTTTCAAATACATCCTAAGACGAGGTCCTACTTCCCAAGCAATTGAGTCTATCCATACTTGGTATCGGTCCAAATGTAAAGTCTGAGTCAGATATAATTCAAAATAAGTTCTATAAGGAGAAAAGTAAGAGAAACTTGGGCTTTTCAGACGATATCCAATTCTCAGAGGCGCTGCACAATAGCAGGGAACAGGGGAATATGGGACATATTCATAGAAATCATTCGCTGGACAAGCTTGAGCAGGACAGGCAGTTGTTGAATTCATAGATTTTTCCGATTCAACCCCTTCTGAGGCACAATATTGACCAATATTTTGAACGTTAGAATCCTTGCAGATAGGATTGCCAGAAAGCCTTCAAGGAAAAAAAAGAAAGAAATAGATAAGAAAATGGCAATACCAAGAGCCAATCGTTTTCAAATAGCCATCAATTTTAAAGAACCTACTTTTTAACATGTTAGGTAGAATCATAAATGCACTACAAGCCTTTTGATATCACCTCTTTTGCCCCACCCAAGAGAATTCATTATCAGAAGAAACAAGCACAGCTTTAGTTGAAGGACAAAATATCCTATTTGAAATATATATTAGCCCAAAAGACCCCAAAATCACTTTACATGTCCAGCAAATAGTCACCTTTAAAGGAAGCAAGAGCAAATACCATGAGGAGGTCAAAGAATACAGAAACCTGTCATGATGCCAAAAGCTTGAGAATAGGACACCTTGTTTTCTGGCATCATTATTATATTAATCATAAGTATTCTATTGCATTGCAGCTTCCTTGAGACTGTCCTAAGGTTTAGTGATTATCTAGTCTCCTTTATTCCACTGTAGATTGTTACAGTGGATCTGATTTATAAGCTTCAATTGAATACATATCAGAAATCCACATAAAATACAGTAAGAATTATTGCCACGTTATGCTCATGAACCAAGCAACAGAACAATAGAGAGAATCATATAATGCAGAATGGCAGATGCATGGAAGTCCATGTGTTACTGAATATGAACAACAAGAATACCTCAAGGTGACATTTGCTGGTACTCTTGAACTGCCTGAAATGTCTGAAAATGAATTATTGCGGAGATCACTGCATAGATTGGACAAAACATTAAAATTCAATTTGAAAATAGCATTATCAAAATCCATTCCACCAACTTAAACCATTAACTGGCTAATGAAAACTTGATAATACTCCAATTATACTAACTCAACTCAGAAGAGTTAGCTTGATGCAGAGAATTACTACAAGATTAGTAAACATGATTTTGATTCAGAATTTACATTGTGAGCTTAGCACTCCTAGTGAAGTTCAACCATATACTGGCAGGAATGGATCCAGACAAAGAATTGTTCTCTAGTGACCTGCAATTGACAAATTCAAAAAAAAAAAAAATTCTAAGAAAAGGTAATGCCCATGGTATTATGGTAAAGTATATTCTTGATGGCATCTGGCTTTTTTTCTGAAAGAGTATTATATTTAAGATATTCCGAAATGTTACTACGTAATCCATCATATGCTACAGCCAAAATTACAGATTGATGAGTATGTTCTCACAATCTTTGAAGTAAAGGAAGTAATTTGATGCCTCCAGCAATAGATCCGTTGATCCAGTTATTTGATAGGTCACTGCAACAAAAAGAAAATTACGATGTCAATCTCAAATGGTCATAATTAACATTGAGAAAAATATATGCTTTGCAAGTAGATAGGGCAATTTGGGGCGTTAAAGCTACAGAATACAAAGAACTAAATTAGACAAATACATACATAGTTGTCATATTATCTGAAAGTTTCTTTGATGGTATGGGTCCAGTAAGATGATTCCAGCTGAGATCCCTGAAACAGGAACCCGACACAAGTTAATAGGTGGTCTGGAGAGAATGGAGTAGAGGTGTGTCATCAGGCAAACCACAGGATTTGTTTCAACATACAAATAGGTAAGTTCGGTTATCAAACTCAGATCAGGAACAGCTCCTTGCAAACTGCAGTTTCTAAGACTTCTGTTAAGTCAAAGAGGACATGTTAGCTCAGGAAAACAAATCAGTCTTGATTATATTCTCAAAATTACAATTGAAAACTCCCACATAATTTTTTGCCCTTTCTAAGTAATTTTAGTCGCAACAGAATCTTTTAGTCACGGTTTCTAAAGAAAATGCGGTATCCCCAGCACAAAGGGCATGCAAATTCCTTGGATGCGGTTTGAGCTGTCACTTGAAGCCCAAAGGATATTTCCATGTCCCACATGCACTCATATATAGAAGCCTTTTGTCCTTGAAGGATGTAAAGATAGACTCTCTTCTATCTTCAATGGCAAATTAAGTTTGCAAAAGAGAAGGATAGATAGAACTCTTGGCTTCATGATTGGCAAGGATTAGAAATAATGTCAAAGAACCTTCTGGCATAATGGTTAAAGCCATAAGATGAGACCCAAATGATGGTGGTTTAAAATTAAATTATCTAACATCCTAGGAAAAAATAAAGAGAGAGTTGTCAATAGGAATACTTACAGTTTTACTAGGTTGGGAAAGTTTGCATATGTAGAAGGAATTTCTGTTCCACTGAAATTATTGTTATCGACTTGGCTGCAACGAGTAACAAGAAAAATACAAAAAATGAGGACATGGTTATAGCAACATCACTTTTTCTTCCCAATATAAAGATTTATAAGCATCCATAACAGAAAGCTAGCATTTGGTGGCATCCTTTTTTTTTTTAATCAAACAAGGGTTCTATAGTTTACAATAAGAAAGAATACAAATAAGATGCTGGAAAATACTGAGAAAAGAGGAGCATGTGGTGGCATCTACCATATATATTCATAAAAGTTCATAGCGTGGAACATCATTAAAGCCACTGGACAAATATTAATTGTAAGGTAGTGGCGTTGAGTTTAAGACCTGATTTTCTAAAACACAAAAATGCTAATCACTCTTCATTATTCCTGCAGCTGACTATAGTATTTTAGGAATCACAGAATTACTTAGTGGTCAACCACAATTACAAGAATTCACAAGGCATTCTACCACAGTGGCCTAGTGGGAGTTATTTTTACATTCCTCGGTCCAACATATACCCATGGTATTTTCATTGCACTTTTAATGAAATGCTTCAGTCATTATACTGACAATGCCATTCAATGAATTTGATAGATAATGTCTCATTTTTTTTCAACTGAAAATAACTGAAAAACTCCTAAAAATATGCTAACAAACTGATCTGTCCCACTATCCCATGGTCCTTTGTGAGTACAGTACTCTGTCAGAATCATTCACACTGAGCCAAGAGATACAATTAGAAGTAAAGGGGGCAAAATAGCTCATGAAAAAGCAAATCAGCTGGGGAATTGAAAGGTGGTTTCTAGAAAATTAATGTTACATTATTAGTTTCTTAAACTTTTTAAGGGGGAAGAGAGAGAGCATTATAATTCCAAAACATCCTGTATAAACTCATGAAATATTTGTCACTTTTGATTCTTTGCAGGCACTCTCCAGCTATTTTAAATTATTTCCTGTCAGTGCTAAAAATCCTTCAAGCATGAAAGTTACACAAGCAGCCTATATCTCTGTAACTGTATTTTCAAGTCAATGTAAGTAAGACAACAAACGCGGCAAGCCTTGCTAGATATTGTAATAAGCTGAGTCCGTCCTTGAGCAGAAACAAGAGGAACCCATACATAAACTCTTTTAGGCTATTTAGTCATGTCCCTCATGGCAATATTTCCTGTTATTGATGCTTCTGTAGTGCAGGGGTATGAATCCAAATAATTATAATAAATCATAACACTATCCTTTAAGCATGATGAGACTGTCATTTCATATAAGAGCATAACATTTACATTATTCACTAATCCTCCAAGACAGAAAAAATTGGAGCGGTGAAAAAGAAACCCCCGGAGACAGTGAATAAGCAGAGAAATCAAGAAGATATATGTCAACAACCATAGCTGATAATTGCTATTTAATCTAAACAATATGGGAACAGAAACATACAGTATGCGCAACGCCGGTAGCATGGAAAATTCAAGTGGAAGATGGCCGGAAAAATTGTTATTGTCGACAAGCCTGTAATGTCATCTCAAAAAATAAACATGCTGAAGAACTTTTATAGGAACTAGAAAATGGAGAAACATGCTGCTAATAGAGGTTTGAAACCATAAGGTAGATGAAAAAAAGTGTTCTGCCTTGAATACTTACAAATGCAGTAGATTGTGTAGTTTTGAAAGTTCACGAGGAATTTGACCCATAAATGAGTTATTGTTCAAGTGGCTGGAAAGATACAGATAAGGAAGATAAAGTAAACATAAAAAATCCAGCTCCAAACCAAGTTAGTGATGCATTTAGCTCAGATATTCACTCACAGGTGTTTAACATTGATCAAGTTGGCAAACGATTGTGGTATTGGACCTGACAGTTGGTTTTCGTCAAGTTGGAGCCTATTCAAGTTTGAGAGATTGCCAAGTTCATCAGGCAAAGAACCAGATAACTTATTGCCATTCAGGAGTCTGTAGAGATAGTTCACAAAAAGAATAGTTATTTTCATGTCACTGCATATAAGAGTGAATTAAATCAATACTCTGTTGCATAATTGATAATAAAATTCCATGTGCTGCAGCATTATCATGTTTTGTTTTCAACCATGCACACTCGGATACAGACACCAGGGCAACAGAAAATTCAAAAACCAATTTATCACAACTCATTGTTTTGTAGTCTAAGACAACAAGACACCTTAATCAAACTTCATATTTAAGTCTCTTGCTCATATTATACACTAATTTATAATATATCTGTCAGCAGAGTGAAACTAAAGAACGAATAGTTACATAAATAAGTGAGGCCATCTCTAATTAAAATCTCATCATCATCTAGCAGGACAGCAAATTTCTTCTTACAATACAAAGGTCTTAACTCTTGAGGATCTATTCCAATATCTCAGTATATTGTATAAAGGAAATAACTCAAAAAACTCTAGAAAGAGTTTAAGCCATCTTACAAGAGTCTCAACCATTTGATATTCCCTATCTCCTTTGGTATGGTTCCTGTGAGATCATTCCACATGAAATTCCTTCATGAAGAAAATTATAGACATTAGCATAGCTGAAAGTATCACCTCAATCTCTTGTTTAATTTCTAGATCGAAGTTTATCCAATGAGACAACTCACATTATTCGAAGCTGCGATAGCTGACCAAGCTGAGGTGCTAGACTTCCCGAGAGATTCGAAGTCATTAAGTAACTTCAGTAAAGTTGATGAATAATAATTAGAACTTTGTCATTATATCTGTAGTTCTATACCTTTCCTCACTAACTTTATAATATCTGACTAATACAAAATGCCAGATTGAAACTTCCAAATGAAAGGAGAAAAAGAAAGATAAATGGGCCATACAGCTCTTGGACATGGAAGTATCCATCAGTCTCAACCCCATTAAAACACCAGACACCAGTCCAGTTTGATGCACAAGGGTCGCCCTTATTCCAGTTCCTCAGATGGTTCTTCGGATCAATCAAACTTTTCTTGATTTGGACCAGTGCTTTCACTGCAAATGGTGCAGAGCACAAACATAGACCATACATTAGGTTTAGAAGTTTCATTCAACAAATCAAATTATGATGCAGCTTGAGATATAGTAAGATAAAATGATAGGAATGTAGCACATTTCTACTTGGCTTAGCAAGAAGAATGATAAGACGACAAACTACAAAGACTGTTCTTTAATGACCACGAGAGCTAAGAGGAGGCCCATAACTCCAACCTCAAAACTTTCACAAGGACTAATTATCCTTCTACTTCTGCTTGTTAGTACTAGCATTTGAACTTGGAACCTCAAGGTAATACTTTTTTCATCTAACCATGAAGGTCAAATATGCTAGTGAAGACTGAAGACTACTTATCCTTTAGAGTAAACTAGTAAGGATAAGCAAAATGTGGAGACTTTCTTTCTTTTGGCATTAGCATTAAGAGTCAACACACGCACGCACGCAGAGTTTACGAAGAACACTTTATGTAGGAACTTTGAAATTTTAGTATTTTCTAAATGGCAACTGCCAATCTATTTTCCTACTTCGAGTGATGTTTTGACGCAATGCAGCATCATGATTCAATATGAAGTACTTGTCTACAGAGCAGAATGAAGCACGAGAAACACAGATAAGAAGGTGAAACAGAAAAAGGCAATCCATATAAAACTTTTAAATTCACCTTCCGAAGGATGTGTCTTTTGTGCTGCTGCTGTGAGGATGAAACAGAAAAACGAAAAAACCAGGCTAAATCCATATAATCTCGGACCCAGCATCCCAATATCCTGGGCAAAGGGTACAAATGAATAAAAAGGAATCACCACATGGAACAAACTAATAAAGTATCAAGGCATGTGAAGGATCAGTGTCAATCATGTTGTAGTGTTGAACATAAAGAACATTAAGATAGATATATCGTAGGCCTAAAATTTGTTCAATCAGAGCACAATTAAATTAAATAAGTATATAAACAGAAACACCGAAATGTCATTTGCTTATAAGTGACATTAACAAATGCAAGATGGAAAAGAAGCTGAAACATGCTTTATACAATAACTTGAGTTGATTTTGGTTTGAATCATTCTCTCTTGCTGGGGAATGAAAATCAAGAACTTAAAATTGCAGAGAGCCATAACGAAGAAAGAAAAAAAGGTGGAGAAAAATGGATGTTGAGCTGAAAAAGAATGAACAAGAAATCAGAGTCCCAGTCTACAGAACAGAATCCAAAAAAGGTCTTACCGGAAAATTCAGACGAGTACAATGAGAAAAAATCACCGAGTGGGGGCTTGAAACCCTAACAATTTGAAGTCCAAAAGTCAATGCAGGTAATGGAGTGGGTAGGAATTTGCTTGCTAAATCATTTTCTCCATCATGACGAAACTATCTTATCCCTATTATCGCTATAACGACATATGAGGACGCGAATAAAAAGCCCTTTTTTCCTTTTTCTTTTTCCATTTTTTGGTGCAAGCAACGTCGTCATGATGATGAGCTGATCGATTCTGAATATTCAAAAGACAATCGGTAGGTAGATTTCAACGAAGGCAGCCACCTTTTCGATATTTTATCCGATTTTTTCTGAACTCACACTTCCCACTCACAATGACCAGACAGATCCCAAAAGGTACGCGAAAGAGTAAGAAAACGCGCCAATCCAGCGCGTGGGCTTAGCAGCCAGAAATGTGAAGCTTAAAGCAAAACGCGGTTGAGATGCGGAGGCTGTGGTCAACGATGTGATCTTGTCTGTCTCGAAACCAAAGCGCATATGATAATGCGATAATCATTGATTGAACTAAGGACTAAATTAAGTCCCTTGTAAAAGTAAAAGAGATAGGCAATAAAAAGAAAAGAGCAAGAAAAGAAAAAAAAAAATTGATAGAAAAAGAGGGAAGCAACTCTTATTTACTTGTGTGTTATTTGTATATTTGTAGATTATAATGTTTTGTCCATAACTTTTATTTATTAGCCTTCAAGAGTCACCAATAAGAGTCACATACAATAAATAGCGCAACTAATATACATGAATATATACTATGTGATCATTTGATGTTTCTGTTGCAGGAGCAAATTAGATGCATAAAATGTGGAGAATGTTTTCACAAGCATATCTTCTTCAATAACTTTTTCTACACATAATTTTAATTGAGAACTAATTCTCAAATATGGTTGACTTATACTCGCTCACATATTTAAAATATTGCAAATGCATCTAGTCATAACGAGCTTTTGAAAGTATAACCATATTTTATCAGTCATACATTTCTTTTAAATTGTTCCAAAGAACAAGTGGGTCTTTCAAAGTCAAATCTTCAATATTGAGATTTTCATGCAAATGGTAAAGTAGAAAAATCATGGATTTGTCACCATTTGCATGAAGGTCTCTGATAAATCCCAAATTTAATATATTTTATCATACTTTATTCATTTATTTTGGGGATTATTTTAAGCTAATTTGGATTGTTAACCGATTTTAGGAAATAATATAAATCTGAATTGATGATGAGATTATTGGGCTTAAATTGTTAATATTCTTTCTGATTGCTTTCTTGTGATTAAATAATATTTTCAAATATATGATAGATCATGATTATATTTAATTCTAGTAGAACAAGGAAAAGCATACTAGAAGATCTTATGGTGCGAAATTTTTCTTGGAAGCTAAAAAAGAATATAATGGTGAAATTTTACTGGGCTTCTTAAATTTTAATGGCCTTAAGTTGATATCCAAAACTCTCCCCTCTTTTCTTAAAATTTAACCTAATAGCCACAATAAAGGAGATATAACACCCCAAATTTTATTCACCAAATATATTGTAATTATTGGAAATAGTCAATGAAATGGTGAATTTTGGAGAATATCATGCTTTTGGTGAAATCGCCTATGAGGAAGTGAGCCTATCATGTGCTTTTGTATGACCAAATGATGAGCAAAAATTATGAAATTTTAATATGTGAAAGTAGACATCCTAAACTTTAAATTGATAGGTCATATGACTCATTTGAAGCTATATACAAAGAGTTATGAATTTTTTAAGTTTTCCCAGTGAAATTGATTATATTCTGGAGCAGCGGTCAAAGAAATTAAATATGGGAATGATGTACTTCCAACTGGCTAAATTCCATATTTTTCCTTAAAACTAGACTCAATTAGGGTTCCATAGCCTTTGAAATCACTCTGATACAATGTCTACAAAATTAGTTATGATTTTTCAAAGATTGGACAAAACATTCTGCACAAAAATCCGAAAATAAAATTATGACATAAGCATGGACTTATAAAATAATTCTCCATCTCCCTCCTCTAGCCAAAAAAGAAGTGAACCAGCTGAAATAAGAGGGAGGAAGTGCAGCCATTTTATAGAGAGAGAAAGGAGAAGAGAACTTGTACGGTAGGTCGATTTCTTCGGTTAATCGGTTTCTAACATGTATAACTCCGCTTCTAAGCTATTCTTCTATGTGGATTAAGGCTTTGAAGCTCAAATTTCAGTCTTAGGAGCTTAGGGTTTTCAGCCAAGTCGAGAAAAGCTAGTGGGAGTTTGAGGTAACTTCCAAACCCTCATATATTGCTTATTCTGACTGCTGTGGACAATTTAATCAATGAAATTTAGCCGAATTGTTAATTGTTTTAATTTTTGGAAATGGGTTTGCTTAGGGTTTATGATGCCCAAATTGGTACTAAATGGTAGTTGTAACCTAAATGAATAGTCAATAAAGTGGTTAGGAATAGAAAGGAATGTGTTTATGGAGCCGAAATCGCAAAACCTCAATTTTTCCCAGAGAACCCATATATTTCGACTAGGGCTGTAAATGGGCCTTAGAGTTGGATTTTCAATGATTTGATGATTTCCATTGAATTCAAAAGGGAAAATTAGGTGGGGTTACAGTTGATCGCTTTTTCGGAAAAGCCAGAAAAAGCATAATTATGAAACACCCCTGAAACACTGAAATAAGAGCTGACAGGGGCAATTTCATCTTTTGATAGTGAATTTGATAATTCTGAATCCGGAAATGGATTCTTTAGGTTGAAATAGGTCAGTATAGCCCAGGTTAGCATTTCGGAAAAATTGTAACTAGACCTAGTAAGGCAAGGCTGGGCGGGGTCCTTGAGGGCATTTTAGTAATTTTTCAATCTAGACTCATATAACCCCTAGAAACACTATGAAAGTGTCTAAACGGTAAATTTAGCATTGTAGGATCAAATATGGAGCCCGAGTTGTTTACACGTAGATCGAGGAACTATATCTGTTTAGCAAAAGGGACACAAGGTAGGGGACTTACCTTATTTGCATGTATTTGATATCTCTACTTGTGTAGTGATGTATGTGATTCCTTTACTTGATTGTGTAGAGCATATTTGAATAAATGAAGCTCTGTTTTTGTTTTCGCTGTGGCTATATTTTTGCTACATGAGACATTGAGCATGCAGAAATATCATTACGGGGCATACATCTAGTTAAAGCTAATATGTCATAAACATTGCATCTATCATGCATGCATTAAACACAGCATCTATCATGCATGCATTTTGGTATTTGTTTCCTACTGAGTTTCTCTCAAATCTCATCCTTCTCTACCAACAATTTAGACAGGCAAATACAGAAGATACGAGGAAATCAAAGAAGAGAACTGCAAGAGAGAGTGTTGTAATGGTGGAGCGAAGACGGGAAGAAGTCTCCGTTTCATTGGGATGGGTTTAGACACCCTAATAGCCCTATGCGACTACTTTAATTGTAAGTATCATATACGAATCCTTATGGGAATTTTTTGTAATTATGTATATATTATCAGTATATTCATACTATTTTTATATTACCTACTAAATCACATATTATTTTTCGTAAATACTCTGATAAAAATGAAATTAAAATAGGACATAACAGGACGCTGAAACGAAGCAGAAGACGCCCACTCTCGCTCTCCATTATAACATTCACGGTATCTTCCACTTTCCCCTTATTTTCCATTAGTATATTTCCTTCTCCAGCTTCTTCTTCACACGTGCAAATCCCTCATTCACATCATTGGCCATTGATTGTTCGTCATGTACGTGGCTTTTAAGGAGATTGAAGAGGTGTATTCACCGCCACAAAATAGAGATTTAGTAGCGCTGATCTTATGACACTTCTTTAAATAAGTGTAGGAGGTGACTTCTATTTTTTTAAAAAAAAATACATGTGAAAATTATGGTGCTATCTGTGTCAAGCGTCGTAGCTGCTGAGTACCCTATATGGCTCTTGCTTGGGGAAGCATCATATAAAGGAGTTATTTAAAAAAAAAAAAAAAAAAGACCCATTGTATGGCGTTTACCCAGACAAGCGACATAGCTGAGTTACATACCTTTAATGACTCCATTAAAGGGCCTTCAAATTGTTTTTTTAAATATGTCATGAATCTTAGATTGTAGTTTTATTTGTACTTATAATTTTTTTCATCTCATGTTAAACTTCCTATACATTGTAAGTTTTTTAATTTTTAAGCTTACAAGTATAATTTTATTAGTTGTTACTTGTTTAATTTACTCAGTGTCTTTTATATTTAATTTATTACATAAAATTATTTTCAAAAAATAATTGTAGTAACTAGTATAAGTCAAAATTAATTAAAAAACATAGATTTTTTAAAGATTTAAAGGAAGAAAAAAAGTTAAATCAAGTTCCTTAAATTCATCTTGTCAAGTCTTCTAAGACTATGTGTCATATTTATTTTAGTTAGATTTATAGTGAAATTATAATATTTCTAAAATATTACACATGTGTCCTATTTATTTTTAAGCTTACAAATATAATTTTATTAGTTATTATTTATTTAATTTGTTCAATGTCTTTTATATTTAATTTATTATGTAAAATTATTTTTTTTTTTTAAAAAATATTTTTTATGGGAAATGGCCTTCAAAGGCCTTGTAAGGTGGGTTAATTTACAAAACAAATTGGGGCCTTTAATGGTGTTTGGTAAAGAAAGTGTCATTAAAGATATAATCATATATGCCTTTATTGATACTTTCTCTAAAAAGCACCATTAAAGGCATATATGACATGACGTAGGCATATATATGATATGATGTAAGCATTCATGCCTTTAATGACGTTTTACAGAGAAATTGTTATTAAAGGCATATAATCATATAAAGTGCCATTAAAGGCCCTTCATTTTTTTTTTAAAAAAGATCCAAAATAAATGTTAGCTTGTAGTTTTATTTGTACTTATAGTTTTTTTCATCTCTTGTTAAACTTCTTATACATTATAAGTTTTTTAATTTTTAAGTTTACAAGTATAATTTTATTAGTTGTTACTAATATAATTTTATTAGTTTTTTAATTTACTTAAGGTATTTTATATTTAATTTATTACATAGAATTATTTTTAAAAAATAATTATAGTAACTGGTAGGAGTCAAAATTAATTAAAAAACAAAGAGCATCTAAAGATTTAAAGAAGAAAAAAAATTTAAGTCAAGTTCCTTGAATTCATTATATCAAGTCCTCTAAAATTAACCATGTTTCCAATTTATTTCAGCTAGATTTATAATAAAATTATAATATTTCCAAAATATAACACATGTATTCTATTAATTTTTAAGTTTACAAATATAATTTTATTAATTATTTCTTATGTAATTTGTTCAATGTCTTTTATATTTAATTTATTACATAAAATTAATTTTTTTTTTTAAAAAAAAAACATTTTCTATGGGAAGTGGCTTCAAAAGTCATACAAAGTGGGCTAATTTTTTTTAAAAAAATTAGAGAACAAAACTTATAAATGAATCACCCTTATTAGAAAAAATTTTAACCTTTATTTTAATAAAAGGTCATCTTGGACGCGTTTGGTCCACCAAGCACCCTCCAAGGTGTTGAATATGGCACCACGTGGTACCTTGAATATTTAAGGCACCGGGGCTTTGAATTTATAAGGTTGGGGGCTTTTTTATTTTAAAAAAATTACATTCTTTTTAAGATTAAGAAGCTATGATGTTTTGACAAACAAGCGTCATATAAGGTTCTATTTAATTTTTACAACCCACCGTTTTCGTTTTCATTTTAATCTTCCTGTATTCCCTCTAGCTCTCCCATTTCTCAGAACTCCGTTGCATTATAAAGCTTCCTCTTCCATATATATTTTTGTTCTTGTCTCGGCCTCTTTCAAAAGCTCCTTAGTGTGTAAGTATTTTTTTTTCAACAATTGGTTCATGTTTTCTAACTACTAGGGGTCAAAATTAATTAAAAAACAAAAAGTTTCTAAAGATTTAAAGGGAAAAAAAATTTAAGTCAAGTTTTTTAAATTCATCATGTCAAGTCCTCTGAAATTAATCATGTCTCCAATTTATTTTAGCTAAATTTATAATGAAATTATAATATTTCTAAAATATAACACATATCTCATATTAATTTTTAAACTTACAAATATAATTTTATTAATTATTACTTATTTAATTTGTTCAATGTCTTTTATATTTAATTTATTACGTAAAAATATTTTTTTAAAAAAATATTTTCTATTGGAAGTGGCTTCAAAAGTCATACAAAATGGGTTAATTTAAAAAACATTAGAGGTCAAAAGTTATAAATGAATCACCTCTATTAGAAAACATTTTAATTTTTTTAAACAAAAGGCCACCTTGGATGGCGCTTGGTGTAGGTGCTTGGTAACATTCAAGGCATCAACTGCTTTAAATTTTCAAGGCACCGAAGCTTTGAATTTGTAAGGTCGAGGGAGTTTTTTATTTTAAAAAAATTAAATTTTTTTAATATTAGGAAACTATGATGTTTTGACAAACAAGCACCATATAAGGTTTTATTTAATTTAGACACCCACCCGTTCTTATTTTCATTTTTATCTTCCCGCGTTCCCTGTAGCTCTCCTATTTTCCAGAACTCAGTTGTAGTACAAAGCTTCCTCTTTCATATATATTTTTTTCTTGTCTCGGCCTCATTCAAAAGCTCCTTAGCGTGTAAGTGTTTTTTTTTCAACATTTAGTTCACGTTTTCTTTTTTAGTTAAAATATGTCATCAATTTTATATGTGTTCTCATAATTTTTTTTTTTCAGGTATTAATTTGAAGTATCAATTCTGTCTTCTTGAACTTCCTATACATTATAAGTTTTTTAATTTTTGAGCTTGCAAATATAATAATACTTAATTTAATTCTACGTAGAAGTAACGTATATGGCTCAAGTTTAGGCAACTTAAATGCTGGAATTATTTAATGCTTGATATATGAAGGCACAATATTACAAAAGATATGTGTCATGTTATTTCATTTTGTTATGGATTATACTGTAAATTGATGTGGATTTTGAATTGTAAATGGAGATTTCTAACAGAAAAATAAAATAATTACCAAAAATTATTTTTTTTAAAAAAAGGACTTCCTACGGCGCTTCCTCAAGGAAGGGCCGTAGGAAGTGTTACCTTCTTATGGTGCTTCCCTGTGAAAGCACCATAGCTTTATATTTAAAAAAATTAAATAATCAAGCTATAGAGCTTTTATATATTCAAGAACCGCCGTAGCTTATTATTATTTTTTTTTTGATACAACAAGGCCAGGTTCGAACCCGAATGGGGGAGGGGGGGAGAAGTGCCTTAAAGGCACTTCTATAACCATGTCGCCTAAAGGCACCGTAGCTTATTTTAATGGCACTGGAAGCTATAGCGCTTCTCAAACGCTATAGTGTTCTTAAATTAAACGCCACAACTTGTGTTCTTTATAATAGTAATTCTATAGGAGCGTCAGCTCATTAGGGAGATAACTCGGGAGGAGCATGGAGGAAGCTAGAGTCTAGAAATTGCTTATGAAGACTATAAAGGAGTGCCTTTTCTTTTATCAATTTATTTCAAGACTTGAGATTATTTAGTTTTAAAAGCTATAGCGCTTCTCAAACGCTATAGTGTTCTTAAATTAAACGCCACAACTTGTGTTCTTTATAATAGTAATTCTATAGGAGCGTCAGCTCATTAGGGAGATAACTCGGGAGGAGCATGGAGGAAGCTAGAGTCTAGAAATTGCTTATGAAGACTATAAAGGAGTGCCTTTTCTTTTATCAATTTATTTCAAGACTTGAGATTATTTAGTTTTAAATAATTTTGAGTTGTATTGCTTGAAAACACTCTAGTTTTAGATTGCAGACATACTTCGTTTTGAATTGAATTGACTTGTGCTAAGACAATTGCTGAAATTTTTGTTTACAAACCTTTAGATTGTTAATTGAATTATTAATTGAGTTTTCATTATTAATTTAATTGTCAATTTGGTTTTTCTTCTTGATTGTTTAATTGGGTTGGTTAATTGTCTAATTAGACAATTGTGACATGATTTCCAGAATTTATTTGAAATTAATTGGGATTGATTTTAAAGGGTTTAATTAACTAGCTCTTACTTCATTATGAGTTTTCTAGCGGAGTAAGTGTTATTGAGCTTGAGGGTTTCTCGTACTTCAATTAGATGATTAAATTTATTAATTCATCTCTTTTATCAATCTCTCTTTGGTCTAATTAATTAATTTAGGCTAAAAAAATTAATTCCATGTAAATCCTAAGTTGTTCCCTACACCGTATTTGAAGAAAACTTTTATTATTTTTTCTTATTTGATTTTTTAGATATTAGTTTATTTCTTTTCCTTAGAATTTTAATTTCCCTTTTCATAAGAAAACTCCCCTAAAAATTGCATTTACATTCATTTAGCTTAGTTTCATTCTCATATAAGTTGCATTTTAGTTTAGGTTCATTCTATTATATTTTTCATCACCTAAATTCAACCTAAAGAAATACCCATAGATTGTTCCTTGGAAGAATGACCTAAGTTGCTACTATATTGCATTAGTAGGTTGTCATAGTTATTAATTGATTGCTTCAGCGATAAAAGCAATATCAGTCTCAAAATTAAATATTTGACTTTGAAAGACCCACTTCTTCTTTAGAACAATTTAAAAGAAACGTATGACCAACAAAAGATGGTTATACTTCTCAAAGCTCCTTATGACTTGATGCATTTACGTTTGCAATATTTTAAATATGTGAGCGAGTATAAGTCAACCATATTTAGAATTTCTAAGGGGAATATTCCGCCAAAATATTCCCACTAGAGCTCCGACGGCCGATCAATCCCCGGAGCTCTACTCGTTGGTGGGAGGGCGCCATCAGTAGGTGGAGGTAATTTTTTTTCAAATAAAAAAATATATGCAAGGTAAATTGGTTTTTTCTTTTTAATTTTAAAAAAACAAATTAAACCTAACATCTTTCTGGATTATGAATATTTGAAACATTTTTTATCTTTTAGCAATTTTAAAGTTCTTTATTAGGTATTTCCCTAAATTTATGATACTAATCTAATAGTAAAAATTTTTTATAACAAAAATAGTAATAGTTTGTTTGTTTTTGACCGGCAAGTGTACATATATGATTGAAATTGATTTGTTTAAATAATTTAATATGCACATATATATATACACATATAATTATTTTATGTCCCTAAATATAAATCACTTCAAAAAGTTAATAAAATTAATTATTATTTTTTAACAAATACTCTTACTAATTTTATTGTAGAGATAGATTATGCAAAAGAAAAATTAAAAAGCAATTAAGCATGTTTATTTTAATTGGAAGATAATGACCCAGGCTAGTACTTGTAATAATTTTTCACTATTTTAATTATACAAACCACTTTCTTTATGGACGTGGGTGATTGTCACTTTGATGTGCGCCCAAACATTATCATATATACATTGTCTAAATTAGATTTGGACGATCAAACTTATGAAAAAGTTAGAGGCCTTAAATATAAGGGAAAATTATGAGAAATCCCTCATTGACAACTTATTTGTTAAATGAGATCTTCACGTGCAGATTATCTTCCACGTGTGCAGAATATCTTCCCTGATGTGCAGATATCTTCTCTGTGCATAAAATTCTTCTCTATATGTGTGCAAAAATATTCCCTGCGTGTGCAGAAATCTTCCCTTCGTGTGCAATTTCCTTCTCAGGTCCCATTTGACAAATAAGTTGTCAATAAAGCCTTTTTTAGTAATTCCCCATAAATACAACCAATAAGAAGTAAAGCTGGAAAAATGTAATAAAAATACTAAAGCAAATATAAAATGAAGCTTGTAGTTTGAAACACACACATTCACAAATTTTAAACTTATAATAAAGAAAGAATGGAAGGACTACATTGGAATGATGTGGGAGTGTATACTAAAAAAAATCAATTCCATTCGATCAAAAAGATTACACATCGTGAGTCTACAATCATCACAGGACATGATTGCAAAGAATGGAAAACATTACAGTGGCTATTTTCCACCCAAATGAAATTATTCAAAGAGAATAGAGTAAGAAAAATTGTAAATCTTTGCATACAAAATGTTAGAAGAAAATTGCTCTGTACCCTCCTTTGGCAGCAAACAGCTTCTGGATAGAAATGATTTGAAGGTTTTTGTTGATGGATGAATTAAATAATGAACATTTAAGTATTCAATGAAGAGATGCCCTAAAATAAAGGGAAAATTGTGAAAAAATTTCTCATTGGCAACTTATTTACCAAATGGGATATTCACGTGCAGATTATCTTCCACGTGTATAGAATATCTTCCCTGGTGTGCAGATGATTTTCCCTGTGTGCAAAATTCTTCCTTATACGTGTGCAGAAATCTTCCCTCAGTGTGCAAATATCTTCCCTTCATGTACAAGATATTTTCCCAGGTCTCATTCAACAAATAAGTTGTCCATGAGGTTTTTTTTTTAACAATTCTCCCTAAAATAAGTCAGAATAAGGAATACATGTCCATGAGATTTCTTCTAGAGAATAGATTTGACACGTTGTCCTTGGGAGTATATACTAAGAACACAAGAAGTTTTAGTAAGAGAATTAGCTGCTAATTAATTATTCATAAACATGCATTTCACGTTGTTCTAAGACTATTCATCACCAAATATGAATGGCAAATGGTTGTTCAACACTTGTGCATCCATTTTAGATATACGGCCACCACATCATGTCTTTACCACTAAAATTTAATCATCATAACAACAGGGTTGGTAGGACTTCATTTTAGTGGAAGGAACTTCGTACGGTTAAATATGAGTTCTTAAGTTTAAATTTATATAAATGTATAAAAATTGTTTTTTTATGAGCTATTCAATTAAATCTGACAATGCTCAAATTTAACTTGGACTAATAGCTAGCTATTATCAAAAGAAGAAGAAGAATTAAAATGAGTCTGAAGTTGGTTAAATTATTTAATTTGTTAAAAATTAATATTTTCATTATTATCTTTATTATAAATTCTAACATCATATTTTTTTTAGATTTTAATTATAAACAAAGAGTGTACATCCTTAACATAACTACTCAATCTAGTTATTAATATAAGATCAACCTTAATAAAGACATTGAATTATTAAATGAATCTTATATTAAATATCGGAGGCAGTATTAATTAAAAACAAAAGGAATTCCATGTTTTCTGTGTGTGAACTGAAATTTATATATGAGATTAAATACCCATTCAAGTTATTTTATTTTTAAAAAATAAGATTTGAATAGGGAGAATGGCATTTAAAAACGGATAAGGAAATTAACATATAAAATGAGAACATGTCTACAACTAAAACTTCAAAATTCATAACTCAAACATATATGTTTAGTTGTTCACAACCTAAAAGTTCTCATTTCACAACCCTCATATTGTTTACTCTGCATTTAAATATTCTCATATATGTATAATATTATATAACCTTTTCTATGATTTAAATTAGTCATTTAGCTCAATCTGAATAACCAATAACAACAACAACAACAACAACTAGCCTTATTCAACTAACTAAATATGATTGGCTATCAATCTAAATAAGAAAAGTAAATAAAGAAAATAAAGGACAAGATCAAATAATTATCCACTCTATAGGATAATTGGTGGATTGATGAATCTTTCTTGTAATTTTTAGATCAAACCTATCAAATAATGAAATAGAGAAAACAGTACAATTTTCTGATTGGCCAAAAATAAAATATCTTCTTTGCACGATTCTCTTCAATGTCACTGTCCAGAAATGTCTATTACTAGTTCAAGCTTAATTTTTTTTTTCCAGATTTTTTATGATAAAATACAGAGTGGCGAATCTAATTATATAATATTATTAATTATGGTAGCTGTGAAGCCAACATATCATATCAACATAAATCAGATAAGATAAAGAATTTAATTAATTAAATATTAGCTTATGTCTCACTCTTGATGGGTGTGGTTACGTACATATCCAAGCAATGTTTCATATATTCTCTTCACATTCAGTAAGTAATAAGTATTATTATGACTTGGAGAAAAATGTATTCCTTTTACGGCACTAAAATATTATAAAATTACATGATATCCCCAACTCTTTATATTGCCTTTTAATATAAGTTACGCGTCGTTGACTGTTAAAATATAGGATCCGGGTCTCCTCAGCGGCAAAATTTTCAGCGTCCCTCGGTGGCGTGAATTTTCAGCCATTGAAGTCAATCTAACATCTCATCGCGTGCCACCTCATCATGCTTTTTAAAATTTAAAAAAATCTAAGCCATTTTAGATAATTTTGATTTAAGTTACGTGGGCTAAAACATTTTTTTTCATATATGTCCAATATCTTAAAGTAATTAATGGTGTGTCCAATATTCTGAAATATTTTTGCAAATACATCTAATGCACCTTAAAGTAATTTGTGATGTGTTCAGCATCATACTGCTCATTTAAAATATTTTTTAGGAGTTAATCTGAATAGCATTACTGTCTTTGATTCTAAATATATGACTTAGTTAAATTTTTTGGGAAGATTAAAAAAATTAATTAAATTACTTTAAAATATTTATATGTATCGTTTTTTCTCCAAATTAATTTGGCAGACTCATAAATTTATATATAATTTAATCATATATAATATATTATATGATTATATAACTTATTTTTCTTCCTTAATCTCTCAAAAAAAGTTAACTAGGTCATATATTTAAGACTGTATGTAGTAATATTTATTTCAAAGTTATCTAAAATTGGCTCAGATTTTTAAAATTTTTTAATTTTAAAAAGGCTGATGATGTGGTACATTATGAGATGTTAGATTGATCTGGATGGCTGGAAATTCACTCCGCTGAGGGACGCTGAGAATTTCGCCACTGAGGAGATCTAGATCCCAAAATATTTGGATTTGGGAATATATTTCCTTTTTTATTTTTTGCCAGCAGGGAATATATTTCTAATCTTGATAAAAATGACAACATTAAATTAAAACGTGTAGAACCTTTTTTAGTTTTTAATTTAAAAGGTTTGTATTAATCATTTAAGATTATAAGTGAGAACAAACTTGTGATCCCGGAGAACAAATTATATGAATCCGATTAAATCAACGTTTTTGAAATTTATTATTTCTTCGGTTCTAAATATAAAACATTGTTTGTGAGTAAACTTTGATCATATTATCATTTTTTTTAAAGTAATTTATTTAACTTATAAACTAATTCATAACCTAATATTACCCATAAATAGTTTGAAGGCATCACGCATGCCACATATATTATAATTAAATAATTCATTTAATTTCTTTTAATTTATTCAAAATAAATAAATAAATAGGTAGAAGTACTAAGAAACTTGGTGTTTAATCTCTACACACTGAGAAGGAAGGCTTGCTAATATGAAATAGGGTCACCGATAATATTTTTAGACAAACAGTTTACCTTATATCTTAAGAAGAGGGTTCAATGGAATTTTCCATAAAATTATTAGTTTATTACTACCAATTTTCAAACATTAATTAATCCAATAATTACTTTTCCCCCCCATGCAATCCAATAATTACTTATTACTTAATTAGGTGAACTATCACAGAAGTCAAAGGTGCAGTTGATGATGGGACTTTGATAATTATGATTATGGTGCTAATACACCCTCAACTGACTCAATCACGTGTGGAAGCTGACAAATAAAATATACTTAATATAAGATCCATATTTGATTTTTTTAGAGGGATTAAAGAAATTAAATAAATTATTCTAAAATATTTATATTTATCTTTTTTTATACATAACTAATCTGTCTGACTTATAAATTGATATATAATTAAATAATACACGACATATATTATGATTAATTAATTTATTTGACTTCTTTAATCTATCTAAAAAAATCAATTGAGTCTTGTATTAATGATACCGGGAAGTAGTTTAAATCATACAAAATTCTTTTAACCATTGAATCATATGTTTTAATATTTAAAAGTTAAAACTCAAAAATAAACTATCTTAAATTCTTAAGTTTGTACGGATAACCCCTGACCATTAATTACGTACTTCGTCAAACTTTATTTTTATGTATATATAAACCTCCATATACTTTAAATTATACACATAACTTCCTTAAATTTTAAGCTATATACAAATAAGTAATGAATAAAACTAATAATAGGATAGTTAGCTACATAAAAAATGTAAGAGTTTATGAGGATTTATTATAAGGCTTCGAAGATGGGAGGTTCTTTGCAAATGACATAAATTTAAGTAGAACTGTGTATAATTTAGCATACAAATGAAAAAATGGTTTTCATTTTTCTATGACTTTGAACTTGCCCCAAAAAAATAAGTTTACTTTTTGGTAAGACATTACTCATTCTTATTATAATAAAATATATCGCTCATTCTATGTATTACTATTATTTAGTAGTATATATTAAATCAAATTATATGAATATCTCCTAATTTCATTAACGTTATATGGATATTCTCTTTATTTTAATGTAAGAAAATAAAGAGAGAGAGAGGATGGACTAGTGTGCCGGGGCGAATCCACATTCGGATTCGGGTCAAAGCTCCAATGCTCCATAACTCGAATATAATACTGTCCACACAATTATTAGACTACTAGAGCCTAATTAGAATTGGCACAACAGATCACCAGAACAAAAAAGATGGTAGGAAAGATGAGAGATTGCTAGAAAGCTCAATGACAAGGATAAGAAAAAATTGAAGGAGGCACATCCTATCTATAGTGGTTTATGGTGGCCACTAATTAGGAAATTATGTGCACTTCTTCTTATCTTCCAAGTTAGTAATCATGAGAATTAATTCTCAATTAATTTCTTGAATTATGATGACTTGTTTCTCAATTAACAATCTCATAATTAATACTAACTTATTTCCCAATCCACAATTAATGATGATTTAATTCTTATTTGATTATGCTACTTGTATCCTAATCAAATAGTCTAGCCCATCAAGGGCAGACTTAAACCCAAAGTCCAACATCTCTCACTTGCACTTGATTGACCTCCCATCGTGCGTCCGTTGCTCTTTCCTATTTCATACTTGGTGTTTGCTGTGACCGCGTAAGCAAAAACGTCTTCACTTAGTGCTTGTGATACTAGAAATCCCTCATATCGGATCAGCATCCAATGACGCTCTTTATATATATCTATAAGCTATATATTCATTGTCTCAGATGCCCCAGATTCCCCCATATATATCACTTATGGCATATCTAATCCCTCTCGAGTTAATATGTTGATTAACTCAAGTTGCCTTCCATGCACGTAATATCCGCACTTACAAGCTATACATAGAACTAGTAAGGGGTCAACCACAGACACTAGCACATCTTATATATCTATGAGTAAATATTCCTTTTTAACTAAATATCAGTCCATCTTGACTTGGTTGCTTTCCTATTTTTCACTCGTCTGACCGAATCGTGTGTAATTATAGAGCTTCAGCTAAATTAGCTGTCACCAAACCAAGCTTTCATGATGCCGCCTGAGTCTTAAGGGCATCGTGGAAGGGTTTTTCCTTCCTGGGACTCATACTGTAGTGAACTGGGATCTTTCACCTACATCCCATGTTGCAATCTAACTTCCAAGCACATGCAATATGAATTGCATGCTACGGTGAATGGTTTGTGGTGTACATCGATTTCTTCCTCTTTCACCGTACATACATTAATTCCAAAATGTACTTAACATATAAACCAAAACTTTCTTTTTCACAATATCTCTTTCACGATCTCATTTGTGAAAAAGAGTTCTTTCCTTGGCTATAGGTATGTTTTCATACTTCGATCCATTTTCTGTGTATATGCATACATATGAATCTCATCTCAGTTTAACTGAGATGACTCAAATGCAAAGATTCTTCTTAACCATCTCATGGTAATCATTTGCCCATCTTAATCCCCCATGCCCCTGTAAAACATAGGAAGGCGGTCGTTCGTGTGAGTGAACCAACCTCTTCTGACCTGTACAACATACAAAATTATATACCTTATATTTTATTTATGCCCCAAGATCTCCACTGACTTAATGAATATCGAGCTACGGGTTCAATAAGGGGATCTACCAACATTGTGTTAGCAAAAGAGCATTGAATTGTTGTTTTCCCTCTCTGAAAGTATGTCTTTCATAGAGACACATCAAATGTATGTTCGCCTTGCTGTAATACTTAGGATCCACATCATAAGATGTTATTCTTTGGATCCTTCTATCCACCATTCATTCCCAATTACTCATAGGAACTTCTCTAGTCATATGGCACCTTGAATGATAGTAGAACACGCTCTGTGCTCTAATTCCATGGATAACAAAAATACATTGTATTTTTCTTTACTCCATTATCGTTTGCCCAGGCCTTGTTTTGGAGTATCCTTTCAAAGGTAAGTTGTTGCCTTGACAACTCAATCCATGGTAATTCTCATAATCTTTTTCACAGCAGGACCAAAACTAGCTTCCAAGTCCAACAAAAAATATTTGGTCTTATATACACCAATGTGTACATTTATATTACCAACCATAGTATTACTATGAGACTCTATCCACTTTTTCTATGTTGGATTCCTCATAGGACATGTAACCTCTCTAGGTTTGTGCCCTTGACTTTAGGGGTATCCATGGGTTTACAGTTTAGCATACTAATATGCCTAAGGATCACACTTGTACATGTCTTAGGTGAAAAAGACTCTATCTTTCTTGTGGAATCTCCATTTACCTTGTCATTCAAGATATTATATTTTTGTAACACCTCAAATCACAGCAGCCAAATACTTAACTAAAGTATTTCAAATATCGTCAATAAGGATGTTCAACACCCAAACCATCAAAATACAAATCAGTTTAAATAAATCTCACGTCTCAATGTCAAATCAAATCCTCAAAATATTTCAACAAAACAAAATAAAATGCGGAAGTCTTAGGGTCATGGCAATAAAAATGACATAACATGAGCTCTAGGAGCACAAAAGAGCCTCTAAGACTCACTCCATATGTGCCTTCCCTTGCTCCCTACTAGAACAATCACCTGAAAATGTTAATATATAGGGATGAGATTCTACGCCTCAGTAACTACTGAAAATTTCTACAGTACACAAGCAAATCTCATATGATAAAAAGGAACTGATTTCATATATATATATATATATATATATATATATATATTCATATGTACCATAATTCTCATACGAGACAAAAACAAGTTTAATCACCATTATATCAATCTGTATTTTCATCACAACATGTAATATACAATTATGCAATATGCAATATGTAAGATGCAACATTCCTTATATCATCGTCCATCCTTATTCCATTGACTGGAGCCATAGGCTAACACATAGTCCAACAGAAACTCATCCATTTGATTGGATTATCCCAAGCTCACCAGTTCATAAGATACACCCGGCCAAAGGTGTAGAGCTTAAGTCTGGACTATGGCTCCCTTCCTTAAAAGAATACAACTAAGGAGGTGTCACATGTCCCACGGCTCCAATGAAACCCCGACCAAAGGAAAACATGGAAGAAGGGGCCCTGACAAGTACCATCCACTGTGCACCGAGTAATGACATACCACGTGGTAAAAGATCTCAACATACAAATTCCTCCTCACTTCAACCCATCATAGATACAACCGCCATGACAGTGATAAATAAAATATCATTAAAAGATAAAGTACAATAATTCATGCTTCCATTCATATCAAATATAATCACATATTCTAACATGCTAAAAATGAAATAATAATCCAATAATATATTAATTATCATTAAATTATTAATTATATGAATATAATGAGTTATATAGAAATTTACTTGTAACACTACTTATTTGAGAATTTATAATACAAACACATATACATATAATTCAGTCTATTTTTCTTTAAAAAAATAGTCATTCAAAAATCATACACTATTCACAAGTATATGGAAGAATATTCAGAGTCACCTGTTACTCCCTAACGTACAGGTAATCACACACGTGTTACTCCAAAGCTCTCAATGAGAGTCTACAAAATCACAATTATAAATATCTATCAATATATGACCCAAACTACTCCAAAGTCATTCTAAGCCTACACCATAGAAATTAGTTATGTATTCTTCTTCTTCTTCTTTTTATAAAATTAGGATTTACACGAAAGTAAATATAAAAATATAGCTATAATTGAATAAAAAAGGACTTATATGTTTATGTGAACAAACACTAAAATATAGAGGGATTGGTTAAAACAAAATGACAAAAAAAACGTGGCACTCATGAAAAAAAAATAAAGAGAGAGAAGTATTGTAAGTATGTGTCCTTTTGAAATGCCCAATGTGTTTTTTGACCAAACAAAAAAAAAGCCCTATGTGTTGACCGAAATGAAGAAAGAATAATGAGTGAATGTGGGTCCATTAATAGGGTGTGTGTTTCTAATTGATGTGAACATAAACTCTATGTGTGGGTGTTGTGAAAATCTATGTGTGTGTGGGTGTGTTTTTCTTTCTTTCTCCCACCTTATGAACCAAATCTTTTTTTTTCAAAGTATGAATAAATTAGTTGAAAAGAAACATGAGAGAGTGAGTAACTATAAAAGATTTCCTCACCAAAAACGAAGATAAGAAGTGGGTCAGGAGAAATGAATTAAATTTGAAGCTACATGTATTTATGGTTTGGTGGAAACAGTGCGGTGATGAGTTAGGGAAGCAAAAGATAGGATAAGATATTCACAATCAGAAAAAGATAGGAAAGAAACCATAGAAGGGGTAATATGAAAAGTAAAAATTTTGACAAGACAGAATCAAGAGAATGCGCCGAACAAGAAGAAAAAGGAGAGGAAAAGAGAGATACCTGCACAGTAAGAAGTGACGGCTGAGAGTGAAGAAAAGGAGAAGAGAGTATTTATAAGGGAGGGTTAGGGTTTACCCTCTCTCTCTATTTTTTTTATAACAATATTTTTTTTATAGCAAAATTTTTATTTCTATATTATTTTCCATTAAAAAGGTAAGTCTGCACACACATACTCATGTGTTAAAAATAATTATTTTGAAGGGGTATTTCATTTCTATATATTTTTATTTATTTATTTTTATAAAGCAATAAATTTTTTTTTGGAACTTGGTTCTTTTTTTTTTAAATTATTAATTTGTTCTAATTCTTTGACTAAATAAAATTTAAGCTACAATTAACTCTAAGTGTTAAAAAGGAGGATGTTACAATTTTCAACCCATGATTTTCAACTTAGAATTTAAGATTCTCTTATCCTTTATTCCTTTTAACTCTCTTAACACTTGTTTCAGCTAAACATATATCATTTGACAAAGGATGACTTCACAAAGAATCATCTCAAGACCGTTTGGCACTCATGTAGTGTTCTTCGATTATCTCGAAATATACTACTACCTGGGTGATTTTTTCTACGAAGTCCTTAAGCTACTTCATGTAGAATTCATCATCCAATTCCAAATTTTCAAATTGGAAAGAGGTCTTCACATCATCTTGATGTAATTTCAAGACTAAGCTTGTTGTCATAGTCAAAATTGGTTGTTCAAAGTTAAAATGCAAAATGGGAAATCTTCCAATTGTCGTACCCCTTAGCCTCTAAATGTTTTAGGTTTTATGTGCCCTTTATAGATTTGAGAATCTACTTGTTCCAAATTGCCTTTTGGCTAGGTGACAAATCGCCTAAACATGTCCTTGGCTAATTTCAAAAAGAATCCATATCCTTTTGTATGATACTTTGCAATTCTTCTTAGCAAGTCTTTCTAGTATCTTTCAGAAACTTATAGGTAGTCATCACCACCTTCTAAATGATGAAGAGAGCATTCAATCCATTAGAGAATCTATTCCCTTATAGTCATTTGCTATATGACAATTTACTCTGGGTAGATTTCATAGGATTCTTTTCCTATGTATGGGTGAGGTAATCTTCTTGTAACTTACCTCTTATTTCTTTCGTTTGTGAAAATGGTCTCAACCCTCCCACTTAGATTGGTAAACTTATGAACACTTGGTTATTTCTTGTTACTGTGAACCATTTAGAGAGATTCAGTATAATTAATGCTCATTTCCTTATAGGACATTTGAGTTTTATGAACATTGTGTCCCTCAGTTCTCTCATAGTCACTGAGCCGCCATCGTTTTTCCTAATAAAGACGTGTCTTGTCAAATTCTCCGGTAATCTCACAAAGAGATACCTTGTATACCTTGGCCCCAATCTTCCTTACTCATAGGAATAATTATGGATATGAAGTTGCTGACCCTTGTGGTCTTAATGAGCTTCGACCTGTTTTAAGTCCTATCCATGATTCACAGGGTAAGGTCATAACTAACTTAGAGGGCATTTGGTTAAGTATGAAGATAATAGCTGTGAGTTTACATGCCAACATATAGCTGATAGTTTCACTTATGCCATTATTTACTCAACCATGTCAAAGAAAGGTTTATCTCTCTGTTTCAACAACTCTATTATGTTGAAGAGTTCTAGGTATTGATAGCCACCTAATAATCCATTTCTTGTACACAAAGCAGCTTGAATTAATCACGTGGGTGTTCTTAACCCTTGTTAGTTCAAAAAGTTCTTATCCTTTTAGTTTAACTGATTCCTGACAAGATTTAGCCATTATCTAATAGCTTCACACTTGCCAAAAATCAAGTAAACATAATTGTATTTCAAGTAAACATCCATGACGTTAATGAAACAACAAGCTCTATGTTTTTCCCTCACATTTATTAGTTCACAAATGTCATAGTTTGCTAATTACAGAGGATATCTTCCCAAAATGTTTCCTTGTCTTTCTTGCCAGTAAGACTAAGTCCTCAACTACTTATAAGGGTATTAACCCTTTAGCATACTTATTTAACAAATTCTCTTTTACTAGTTTGATCATTTCTTTTAATCAATGGGTACATGTGGCAATAAATGGATTTATTATCCTCAAAAGGAAACATCAAATCCAATAAAGAATTTAAGAGTCATAGTCCCATCTGTAACACCCTAATTTTTGATTAAGGGCTAGTGACAATTATTGAGGATAATTATCAAATTAAAGTGGAATTATTATGTGTTTGGTGGCAATATTAATTAATATGCCATGATTATTGGAAATTGAAAGAATGGAATTTTTGGGCAATTAGTTAGTGATTAATAAAGAAATTAATTACTAGCTAAGAGAAAAATGTGATATGTGATTAAATGGCTCATGGAGGGATTAGAGTAGCTAATTAGTGGCTTATTGTATGAAGAGCCAATGACAAGTGGACATGTGGCAAGTTTGGAAGAAGAGAGAAAAGTCAAATATCATTTGTTTATTATTTTCTCTTTCTTCTTCTTCCTCCGTTTTGGCTGACTAATTAGGGAGGGGGTAGCTTCATCATTTTCTCTCCTTCCTTAAACACTCTTCTCTCTCTCCTCTTCTCATTTTTCCGGCACCATTGTTAGGCAAGAGAGAAAAGAAAAGCTTGTGATTTGGGTAAGCTAATGGCTTCCATTGCTCAAACTCTCTTCTCTAATGTTGCTCCTTGAGTTGAGAGCTTCATTTTGATGGTTGTAGTTTCTCCATCGGTGATGATTGAGGAGCCACAAAAATCTGATAGTTGGAGAATTAAGAAGTGTCTTTGGAAAAGTTGAAGAGGTAGGTGAACCAAACATTTCTATCTATGTTTCATGCCATTTGATAAAGTTAGGAATTTTTGGTAATTATAGCCTTAAATTTGAAAAATTTTGGCATGTTATTGGTATAGAAATGAGTGTTTGGTATGCGTTTTGGATAGATAAATTGATTTGGGATTGGAATGATAGAGTTTAATGATTTTGGAATTTTGGATGTTTATATTGTTAGATCTCATGTTTTGATGATAACAAAGAATGGTATGAAAAAGATTTGGTTAATAAATAAGTTTGAACAAAGTAATAATAGGGATAAGCATCACTTGAAGTAAGCAATGGAGTAATGAAGAAAAGCCAAAGGAAAAAGCTGAGAAACTTGATTAGAAGCAGGTTTTCTAAGGCATTACTCGAGTATGTACTCGAGTAATGAGACAAAACTTGAAGTAATCAGAGACACCTTCCAGTAACGTGCCAACATTACTTGAGTAAGTACTCGAGTAATAGTGTAAATATTTTCAAGTTGCTCTCGGCCTGCCAATGTTACTCGAGTAGCTACTCGAGTAACCAGATAAATACCTTGGAGTTGCTCTCGGCCAGCCAACATTACTCGAGTAGTTACTCGAGTAACCAGGTAAAAGTTTTCAAGTTACTCTCGGGCTGCCAATGATACTCGAGTATGTACTCGAGTTACTCTGTTTCAGAAAATGTGTTGCTCTCGGCATTTTGTACCACTTCCAATGTTACTCGAGTAGCTACCGAGTAACGCACTGAGCTAAGTAAAAACTTGAAGGTAGTACTCGATAAACTTGATTTAATTTTATCTCACTTTCCTCGAGTCATTACTCTAGTATGCAAGAATTTAATGATTCTTTTTAAGTGGATTACTCGAGTATGTACTCGAGTATGCAGTGTTATGTTTGAAGGAAAACCTCAAGTCATTACCCGAGTAAGTTATGCACAAAAAGTAAGTTTACTTGAGTATGTACTCGAGTAACAAGGTAATCAAACTTGAAGTGCTCTCTGCCTTGAAATCCTGCAACATTACTGGAGTAAAGCATCGAGTATTCAAAAGTTTATTTGAAGGTTTACTCGAGTTGGTACCTGAGTAACCTATGAAGTTATGAGTGCATTACTCGAGTAGGTACCTGAGTAAACATGCATTTCCAAAGGTTTGATATTTTGTTTATTCCATGCACTACCCGAGTAATCTTATAGTTGTGTGTTGACTTGCAGTTCATCAAAGTTTTCACGATGATACTCGAGTAAGCAAACCCAGAAATTCAGAAATCATTCCAACGTTCATTGTTTTGCTTTCTATTTGATTAACCTTTCATTATATTAGTATTCTTAGCATATCTATAGATAAACAATGAAGAGATCTTACCAAATAAGGAAAGTCAAATGCAACGTTCAAATGTCACCGACCGCCACCTACCACAAACGTATGTTTTTCAAATATTGGAAAAGTCAATAGTGGCTCTGCATGCTCCAACGGACATGAAGAAATATGTTCCAGCAATCATTACCAACGTATCTATATATATGGGAACATCCAAACAGAGAAGAACAACAAGAACACACTCACGAACGTATCATCAAGTTCATTACTCTGTTTTATATTATATTTGTAATTCTATGCTTCAGTGATTCTTATTCACTCTGTAAGAGAGATATTTCATTCAAGCTCAATATTTGTTATTGAGATAACTTAAGGTTGTTGAACCTTGAGTTGGGATTGGATTACAACTTGTAAGGGGGAGCGAGTGTCCAGGTGAAGGAACTTGCTTGTACTGAGGTGCCAAGAACCCACTGAATCTTGGAAGTTATAGTGAAACTCTGAGAGAAGCTTTGAGGACTGGACGTAGGTCAAAGTGGTTGTGGCCGAACCAGTATAACTCCTGGTGTACACTTCGGTGATATTTCTCCTTACTTTTTCCTATTTTAATTTCACCGTCAAATTTTATATTTGCAACAAAATTTTTAATATCACCCAATTCACCCCCCTCTTGGGTGAAACGCTTGCTCTAACATATATTGCCCTGAAGCAAAGCATGTTAATGGAATGAGATTTTGGTAATTCTGTTGATACCATTGAATTCCTTGGATGTTTTTGTGTGGGAGTAGCTTTGGTAGAAGTTTTGGGTCCATTTAGATCAATTGAGCAAGTGTTAGGAAATGTGGTCAGTGTTTCTGTATTTTCTGGTTTCTGATAAGATCACTCGAGTGATTTGGGGTTCACTCGAGTGTGGGATGAATGTCACTTGGGTGAGGTTGAGTATCACTCGAGTGCTGCGTGTATATTCTGTTTCTCTTCAGTTTTTCTGTTGAGCTTTCTAGTAAATCTCAAGAGTGTATAGTCTCACTTGAGAGTGTTAATCCATCACTCTAGTGCAATGTCCTGTGCTCGAGTACTCCTCTTCGTGGAAAACTCTTGTGCTCTCGGGTCCTCACTTTCTGGACATCACTCTCTAGTGCTCAAGTGAGGCATGTGGCCATCACTCGGGTGAGGTCCAGTGTGCTCGAGTGTTATAGTCTCTGAAAAGTCCTTGTGCTCTCAGGTGTTTACTCGATGTCTTTCACTCTTTAGTACTCGAGTATAGGCCATACCATCATTTGAGTGAGGTCTTCTTCACTCGAGTATCCGTACAATATCATTCGAGTGAGGCCATCTTCACTAGAGTCTCAGTGAAAAATATCAGTTTTGAGCTTTCACAAAAAGGGATATTTTAGGATAGTCTTCCAACCCCTTAGAGCTATCAATAGAGGTGTTTATGGGTACTAAAAGAACAATAATGATAACCAATTAAGTATTAAGAAGTTATTGAGAATTGGAATAGAGAATTGATACTTCGTCACTCAATATGAATGATAGGATACGACATTTGCCCTACTCAGGAGGAAGCAGTACTAGAGTGTGCACGGAAGGAACGAGCAGGTAGTAATTTCTCTCTCATATTGTGTACGATATCTGGTATGCATGATTTATCATAGTGTTTGTGAAATGTGAATTTATGCTTAGTGAAATGTGAAGGAAAATATGTGCCATGGTCCATTACAGCGTGAGCACTTCAGCGGGAGCCGTCGTAGGGGGTTGATGCTTATCACACCTACCCCGGTCGTTGAACTGCCGTTGTAATTGACAAGGATCTATTATGAACTATAAACCGGCCAGTATAGCTATGCATTGTGAACTGTTATATGAAACCCAGCTGTGGTGAAATATATATATTGTTGTGAACTGTGATGTGTGCGATACAACGTGAGCAAACGTAAGGGTGGCATTCATCATACCTACCTTTGCCGCTGTAACTGCCATTGTATTTGCAATGTCTGTGTGATATTATTGCTTTCATGCTTTACTGTTGTGCACATTCTAAGTGATTTGACACTACGGGGATTCTTTAGAATCTCACTCTCTTAAAACAATATTTAGATAGGGCCAAAGGATCGAAAGGAAAGCGGGTGATGAAGAGCGGTTGAGCTCCAATTTAGGAGTTGTTTTGATTATTTGGTTATCATGTAAATCATTTAGATACTTTTGGGATCAAATATATGTATATTGATGGATTATTGGCTTTGTGCCTTTGTAAAATCCCTTTGTTAATTAATGGAATCCAAGTGTATCGAAAATTTATGATGTACTCTGATATTTATGAATGAAATTAACCTGTACAGGCCATTTTGTATTTGTAATGTGAATATGAGACCTTGTGAGCAGGTTTTTGAAAAGTTTTATAGACTCTGATTTTGGGAAGTTTGATTTTGTTTAAGTCCCAAATCAGCTAAGGTCTCTAATTTCACTTAATTACTTGATTATAAACGTAATCTCGGCCTATGGTTGGAAAGGGGTTACGCCATCGATATTTAACTAAAGAGATAACAATATGTGTTTTTGTCGGTTACAATTGCATGGAGTGAATCAGGGTGGTTTATCTATACAGAGTTAACGTGCAAGTTCCAATTCTTTGATTCTTTGTCTTTCTTACTTTGCATTCGACATGAAGCCATATGTTTCTATAAAACATCCACTACTCATATAGATTGCTTCTTCCACAACTCTTAAAGGATTATCAATGTAGCATTTCATTTTTGTAGAAACTATTGACCTCCTCTAGATTAAGTTTACCTTATAGGTTTCTTGCCCTTAGGTTTAGAGGATGAATCCTCCCACTCTTTAGCTAAGTTCATTTGACTTATGGATCTTGGATCCTTCAGTCTTTCATACTTAAGTTCAATGTGGTGAATCACATTGTCAAATATCACAATATGCATATCAGGAGTAGTATTTGCTTTCATATACACCTATTCACAGGAAGACGTGGCTTATTGTCACAACATACACTTGTTGTTTGTTAGAAAGAGCTTGCCATTTTATTTGTCTCACCTTCTTGGTTTGACATTTGCCTCAAGTGTTGCCTAAACGATAAGTTAGGGCTTAGTATACTATATTAAAACTTAACTTAGTTTTAACTTTATGGAAAAAGATTATCAATTCTACTCTCTTCTAACACTATCAACACAACTTGGATAAGATTATATTTCTCGTACTATAATAAATCTGAGCAATCTAGTTCTTTTATGTTTGATAGCATAAACATTTTGTATCTTTCGGTTGCTTCAGACTCCAGATGCTGAAGACTAGTTGGCAGGATGTCCCTGACATCTAATTTTTTTTTTCTGAATACAAGAGATTTAGGAGTTTCTAACTCCATAGATATCTTTATTGCAAGGTTTGCAAACCCGGACCGGACCGGCCGGTCCGGACCGAAAACTGGCGGTCCGGCCGGAAAACCGGTCCGGTTTGCTGATTAACCCGGGTTAGCGGTTTAACCCGGGTGACTCGGCCGAGTTGGCGAGTCAGCCGAGTCACCCCTTACTTTTTTTTAAATCCTTTTCTTTCAAAACGACGTCGTTTTGTATGTCTCTGTTTTTTTTAATTCAAACTTCAGTTTCAGTTGACCGAACCGAAAGGCGTGGGGCTCCAAATCTGAACTTCTGAATATGATGATATCATCATATCACTCAGTGATCAAAGAATCAAATGAAATTAATTACTTCACTTCAGTGTTTCGAGTTTCGACTGTTCCCTTCCCTTGTTCAGTTTCGCGCTCAAACTCGAAAGTCTGACGCCGTCGTCCGCTTCTCCTCCGCTCGTCCTCTTCTCCTCTCCATCTCAAACCTTCTCCTTTCGACAATCCGACTTTATCCAAGGTGTTGTTTCGCCTGTAAAGCCTTCGTCCTGGTTTCGCTACCGTTGGAATGCCGTTCTCATTTTGCCACTGTCGAAGCTTGAACGTCACCGTCCTACTTCCGGAATGAGTAGCCGGTTACAGAGGTTGACTTCCCATTAATTTTTCTATGAAAGAGGTCGGTTAGTTTGTGCATATTATTATCCTTTTTGTTTCATTTTGCCGTCGCCGTTTCTTTGTTTTTTCTGACTTTGCCGTCACTCCACTTGAAAGCTCTGTTTCTGTTTTTTAATCTTTGCCTTGTTGCCTTGAAAGGTGGAAGCTTTGGCCTTTGGGTTCTTTGGTTTGGTCCTGACTCCTGAGGCATTTTTCAATCTTTTGGATACGGAGCTCTATTTAACTCTAATGCAACTTGTGTAGAGCGTCGGCAAACTCATTCGGCAGTTCTGTGTAGCTACTGGTTAGTCTGTATACTAAAAGGTTGTTCATTGTTGTAAAAGGCTTGTTGAACTTTCTTATTTTCCTTAAACTCATGTTATGCGTTTTTACAATGTCGGTGCTCTGGTTGAACTTTCTTCTTTGCTTCAAACTCATGTATTGCTGCTGGTGCTCTGTTTTAACTTTTACAATGTTGTTTATATTTAATATCAAATAGAGTATCCAAGGTAAATATCTGATTGCTTGCTGCGTCTTTGTGATTGTTGATGGTGCTCTGTTCCTGATTATCAGATTATGAATATTTGATTATAAATATATGGATATTTTAGTTGATGATGATATTTGCTGGGGCGTGTGATACTTGCTCTATGATATTTGTTGATGATATCAAACATTTTGTTCTTGATTATGAATATTTGTCCTTGAAATTAATTATTATTCGAAGATGAATGTACAAGATTTATTTATTTATGTGAAATGTTTATTGACAGAACTTGTTGATTGAAAGGGTGATCTTGGTTTGCTTTCGGTTTGTTAATGCCAATGGAGGGAAATATAAATGTTAACAATGAAGGTGCTCAGAATAGTGAGAATACTGCCACCCCTAATCCTGAGTCCACCAATCCTCCCAATAATAGCTCAAAGCTACCACAATCAACTGTGAAAAAAATAGACCCTGCTTGGGAATATGTCTATGTTAAGAAAGAGGGGAAAGTAAATGTGTTTACATGCCTTTTATGTGGTTCAAGTTATAGGGGAGGTGGGATAAATAGGTTGAAACAGTATTTAGCTGGTGTGAGTGGTCAAGTGAGTTCTTGTAAAAAAGTTACCTATGATGCACGTGCTAGAATGAAAGCATCTTTGGTAGAAGGTTCAAAGAAAAATCCTGTTCATAATGATAATGAAAATGAACATGAAGTCGATGCAACTAGAGAAAGTGAAGAACCACTTGTTTCAAAGAGAAAAGTTGGGGGGCTTGAAAATTATTTTTCATCTAGGACAACTCCTGGTGCTCAACCAAGTATTAAAAGTGCATGGGCAAGTCAAGAAGCCCAATATAATGCAAAAATGGTTTTTGGTCAATGGGCTTATGTGAATTGTGTTCCATTTAATGCTTTGACTTGTCCCTTATTTCAAAAAGATTGATGCTGCTACTGGAATTGGGCCTGGGTTTAAGGTCCCTTCTTAGCATGAGTACAGAGTTAGCTTATTGAGAGATTGTAAAAAAGAATGTCAACTTGTAATTGATAGCCATCGAGCTAAATGGAAAGAAAATGGTTGCACACTCATGGCTGATGGTTGGACAGATGTTAGACAGCGAACTTTGATTAATTTCTTAGTTTATTCAGTACATGGCATGGTTTTTGTGAAATCTATTGATGCTTCAGATTTAGTTAAAGATGCCAATACATTATTCTCATTGTTCAGAGAAGTGATTGAGTGGGTTGGTCCTGAAAATATAGTTTATATTGTGACTGATAATGCTACTAATTATGTAGCGTGTGGTAAATTGATAAAAGAGAAATATAAAACCATTTATTGGTTACCATGTGCAGATCACTGTTTGAATTTGGTTTTAAAAGACATTGCATCTATGCCTCATGTGTCGGACCTTGCAAAGAAGGCGTCCAAAATCACTGTATTCGCATATAACCATTTGGTCTTCTTGTCATGGTTAAGAAAAAGACCTAATTGGAAGGAAATTGTGCGTCCTGGTGCAACAAGATTTGCCACCACATTCATCACCCTTCATAGTATATATTCGCACAAACATGACTTACAGGCTTTGGTTATTGATGACCATTTTTTGCAACACAAGCTAGCAACCACTGAAGCCGGGAAAACTTTCAGTGTAATTATTCTAGATAATCGGTTTTGGAACGATTGCTTTCAAGTTGTAAGACTTGTGTCTCCATTAATAAGACTATTGAGGATTGTTGATTCAGATGAGAAACCTTCAATGCCTTATGTCTATGAAGGCATGCAGAGGGCTAAAAATGTGATCAAGGACTTGTTTCAGAGGAAAAAGGAACAATACACGCCTTACACAAATATTATTCAAAGTCGTTGGGATAAGCACTTGAAAAATGAACTTCATGCAGCTGCATATTTGCTGAATCCTGCATTCTTGTATAGTCCTGACTTTGTTAGAAAGCATCGATGTCTGGAAGCTGTGATTGATTTGTTTGAGGCAAATTCACCTGACAATGCTGATTATTATGTTACAATGATGAAGCAAATCGGTGTATACTGTGAGCGTAAAGAATCATTTGCTAAAGTTTATTGTGAAAAAACAGCCCAGAAACTAGTTCCTCGTAAGCATGTTGAATTTCATATTCAAAAGCACCTATTGAGATATTAATAAGTACTAAATGTCTTTTATTTTATTATGCAGATGATTGGTGGTTGTACTACGGGGGTGCAGTACCAGAATTGCAAAAAATGGCTATACGTGTTCTCAGTCAAACTTCTTCTTCTTCTGGTTGTGAAAGAAATTGGAGCTTGTTTGAACGTATTCACACTAAAAGAAGAAATAGATTAGAGCATCAAAGGCTGGACGACTTGGTTTTCACTAACTACAATCTAAGGTTAAAGTTTAGGTAATCTTCTTCTTCATGACTTGAATTTTGATTGCTTGTTTTATGATTTATAATTTCATTACATATATTACTACACATTTCATTAATATTGGTCTTCTATTATGTTGGTATTATAGGAATCAATTGAAGAAGAAAAAAGATAATTATGATCCCATTGATTATGAATCGGTTGATCAAGTAGACTTTTGGGTGGTTGAAGAAGATTCAACTCCTGAATTTGATGATGTAGAAGCGACAAATCATCAACTTGAACAAATGGCGAGGGATTTTGGAGGTTTCTAACCATCCCTTCTATTATTTACATTTTAAAATGATATTCTTATTTCGTACACAAAAATATATATAACTATGCTTTTTACATAAGTAACATCTCTATTCATTTCATAAATAGGTGATGATGATGTTAGTACTGGGGCTCCATCTTTAAGTGATGATCATATTGCTTCTACTGCCTTTACTGTACCTTTTACAGCTCCACCTCCTGATGTCTCAATACCTAGAGAGTTGAATGATGTTAATGATGATTTCAATGATGCTGATTATTAGTTTGGTGATTAAAGGTGGAAATATTTTGTAATCATGTAGGTGGGAATATTTTGTCATCATATACTTGTTTTTAATATTTTGCTACGATGAATATTTGTGATTAATGCTTACACATTTAAGTGTCATTGGGTGGTAATTGATACAATGCTGTCGATTTGTAAAGAAAATTGTAAAGAATTTGTGACAAGCATTAGAGTATATGATTATTTTGCTAGCAATTTAAGGAGTGGAAATGATATATAGTTTTTGAAATTTTGGACGGTGTAATAAGAAATTACATTATTTTTCAATTTTTTATACCTCACCGGTTCAGTCCCCGGGTTGACTCCAGTCTGACCCACTGACCCTTGACCCAGTACCTCGACCGGTTCAGTGGCCGGTCCGGGTTTCAAAACCTTGCTTTATTGAGCTTGGCTTCATAAGATTAGTCAAATAGACTTGGTTTATAATTGGTCACTTAGACGATTATGGTATACAAATCATATTCTTTTCTCTAAATAAGATATAGGATAATTAGATAATAAGTTCACTAGTTTCATGTTTAGGATACAACTATGTTGTCTCCCATCCCAATATTCCTAATTCAATTCTAAAAATAAAGAATTTAATAATAAATTGAATGAAAAAGAATATTCAAAATTTGTAAAAAGCTTACCTCATATTGTTGTTTCTTAACTAGGTTCTTCCTCTTATATGCCCTTCTGACCATATGAACTCATGTAACATCTAGCTACAATATCAAGCTCCTCTTAGCCATGTTTACATCCACTTACTTGGATGTATTTGCAGTATACCTCTCACTTGATGAGATGATTCTTACATCTCTATCTGTCTTGTCCTTTGTCAGAATACTTGTGAAAAAGGGTTGACTCAGAAGTCACTACTTCAATCCCAATTGATTCAATGTAGTTATAAGCATAAGAAGACTTATTATTATTTAATAATTTTAAGTTGTTGCAAGTTTTAGGTTTTATTTCTAAGAATTTGAGTCAAGGTTAGATTGAGCCTTATATTCAAAAACACATTTAAATGATTTCACACTTTAAAGAATCTTTCAGCATTAACCTTATGTTGCAGTTGAAATACTCTTAATAAATAAGCCAACTTATTCCAAAAATAATAGAATCAACATAGACTCAATTTTGACCTTTTTGGGAATTTTTAAGTGTCTATAAATGCCTTTTTAACTCAAATTAGATCCAAATATGCTTCAAATATATGCAAATTATATATCAAATTGAAGATCTCGAATTTAGGGATTTTTAGGAACAAATCGCATCTCAATCGGAGGTCCTATGAGCCAACACGCGCCCCTCGAAGGTGTCTGGATCAAAAAATCCTAAAAAATTGGAAAAATCCAACAAGGCCCACTCTCAACGGAGGTGCGTGTATGCCACACACCGCCATGCGGCCATTGGCCAGCAACACTCGTGGGCCTACCAAGGTTCACACGTCGTCCTCTCTCTGACGGTGCCTACCATGTGTCAAATAGTGGCCCCTATGGGCCCCACGTGCCACTTATCAATTTCTGGGTTTTTTTGTCAACGGTTGATTGGTCAACCCTTGACCGTGTCCCTTGCTGAAGTGGTGCTGACGTGTCGCTTTCAACGTGGCTAGTCAATTTATCTTCATAATGAGCTAATTAAATAGAGCCGGGAATTCGGGCCGAGCCTGTCAAGGGCCGGGCCTATGATTTAGAGGCTAAAAATGGAAATGGGCCTAAAAGGGTCGGCCCTGTAGGGCCAGCCCTGAAGCCCTGCGGGTCGGCCCTTTTAGGCCCGTTTAATATTTTTTAAAAATAAATTAATAAATATAATATCATTATATCAAATTATCAATATGAGAGACACCTAAGTTCCTAATAGAGTATTAATAATAGGCAAACACTTATTAATTGGTTTGATTTATTTTATTTTTTACAATGTTTTATTCATTTAAACTTTAAAAAAAAGGCTAATTTGGACATTAGATAATTATTTTAACTAAAAAATTATGAGTTTTAAAACTAATGTATACCAATTTAAAGTAAAATAATAAATAAATTGTAAAACTTTAAAAAAAATTGAATTAAAATGAGTTTAAGCCCGTTTAGGCTCGAGCCCGTGAAGGGCCAGCCCTGTAGGGCCGTGGGCTTCAAAAATATGGTACTTTTTGCCTGTGAAGGGCCGGCCCGTTTTCCCAGCTCTATAATTAAATTTAAAAATTGATAAGCTAATTTTTTTCAACGATTGATTGGTCAACCCTTGACCGTGACCCTTGCTGACGTGGCACTGACGTGTCCCTTTTGTAACACCCCAAATTTTGATTAAGGGCTAATGAGGATTAATGTGGTTATTTGGTGAATTAATTGGAATTATTATGTGTTTTATGGCTATTTTAATTAATATGTCATAATTATTGAGAAATTGGAAGAATGGAATTATTAGCCATAAGTTGGTGATTAATGGGAAATTAATTACTAACTCAGAGAAAAATGAGAAGTATGATTAAAATAGCTAATGGAAGGATTAAAGTGACTAATTAGGTGGTTGCTTTATGAGAACCATTGAGACTATGACACATGGCAATTTGAGAGGAAGCAAGAGAGTGAGTGAGAAGTCAAAAATTTCATTATTTTATTTCATTTCTCTCTCTTCTTCCCTTGTTTTTTCGGTTGATATGAAAGATTAGAGGGAGTGTGATCATTTTGCTTCTTCATCAAGCTCATATCTTGTTCTCTCTCTCTTGCATTCTAGTACCATTGTTGAAGAAGAGGGGAAGAAGAAAAGCTTGATTCAAGGTAAGTCAATGGCCTCCATTGCTCAAACTTCATTCACTAAAGTTGATCCTTGGAGTGAGAGCTTCATTTTGATGTTTATAGTATGCCAATTGGTGTTGGTTTATGTCTATATGAAATTTTGGGAAGTGGTAAATTAAGAAGTCTCTTTGGCAAAGTTATAGAGGTGAGTAAAATAAACCTTTCTATATAGGTCTTATAGCCATTGGTTAAGTTTGGATTTTCCGAAAATTTTGCTTTGAATTTTGAAACGGAGGGTGTAATATCCCAAAAAGTGATTAAGGGCTAATGACTTTAAAAGTGGATATAATTATTGTTGAACAAATACTTTTGGAGAATGTGTGATGGGAATTTGGATATTTTAATGATTCCAATGGCTTCCTTGTGAAAATTCATGTGGGGAGAGTGTTTATTGTGAAATTGGAACCATTGGGAACAATCGTGCTAAAGTTGAAAACTCTGTCCATTGAAACTCTGTACAGGGCAGCCAATTTGTATGGACATTTTAAATAGACAAATGGTGTCTAAAAATTATGAAATTTTCCAGTATTAAATTTCACATGTCAAGCTTCAAAATGAATATATAATTTGTATCATTTTGATTTGTGACCTAAGAGTTTTGGATTTTTGAAGTTTGCCCAGCGAAATTAATTATTTTCTGGAACAGTATGCAAAGATTGAAATTCTGGGAATTTTGTGGTGATTTTCAGTAATGGCTAATATTTTTCCTATGAAGAGGACTTAAATATCTTTCATTTGGCTTTGGAATCACCTCATTTCTATTTTTCTAGAATTAGTTATGATTTTTCAAAGTTTGGGCAGAAAATCTGCCAGAAAATCCGAAAATGGGAATTATGACATCATCTCATTAAAAGATGATGTCAGCATGGATTATTAATCAAATTGCTCATCTTCTTCAGCCATTTCACGCCATTTCCAGCTGAAGATAGTGAGAGAAAGTTGAGAGCTCTTAGAGAGAGAAAGAGGAGAAATCTCGCAAGGTAAGCCGATTTCTCCGACGATCTAGCTCCTAACGCGTATAACCTTGTTCCTAAGCTTCTCTTCTATGTTATTTAAGGTGTTTGAGAAGACAATTTGGTGTTCAAGGGGCTAGGGTTTTCAGCCACTCTTGAGAAAAGCTAGAAGGAGCTTGAGGTAACTTCCAAACTTTCGTATATTGCTTATTCTGGCTGCTGTGGGCAATTTAATCGGTGAAATTTCGCCGGATTGCCATTGGTTTTAAAGTTTGGAAATGATGTGGCCTAGGGGTTATGCTGCCCAAATTGGGTCTTAATGTTAGTTGTAACCTAATGTAATGGTTAATAAAGTGGTTAGGAGTAGAAAGGAACGCGTTTACGGAGCCGAAATCGTAAAACCCCAATTTTTCCCGGAGAACATGTATATTTCGGCCAAGGCTGTAAGTGGGTCTTAGAGTTGGATTTTCAATGATTTCATGATTCCATTGGATTCAGTGGGCGAAAATAGGTGGGGTTACAGTTGGGCACTTTTTCAAAAAAGGCCGAGAAAGCATAATTACGGAAACACCCTTAAAACCCTAAAAGTAGGGCTGCCAAGGGCAATTTCGTAATTTGACATTGAATTTGATAATTCTGAGTACGGAAATGGATTCCTTGGGTGGAAATATGTTAGGATAGCCCAGATTAGAATTTCGAGAAAAGTGCAACCGGTCCGGGTATGGCGGGCCCAGGCCGGGTCCCCGGGGGTATTTTTGTAAATTTTCATTATAGACTCATATAACCCTAAGTAACACTATGGAAGTGTCTAAATAGTACATTTGGAATTGTAGGATTCGATATTTGCCGCCCTCGTGAGCCAACTGCGTTGAAGGACGTCAGGAAAGGATCAGGTAGTGACTCTCTCTCTTATACTATGTGTAATGCTCTGTATGTGTGTGTTATCACTGTTCTGTGATGAATCTTTGATGCTGCTGCGGTTACAGCTGGTGATAGCTGTCGTTTACAGCGCAAGCTGTCGTTATTGTGATTACAGCGTAAGCTGTCGTGATGGTGATTACAGCGTAAGCTGTCGTATTGTGTATACAGCCGTGAGTGCTGTCGTTTGTGGTGAAAATCATGTATCTTTGAGATTGATGTTGCTGTTGTTGCTGGTTGTGATTTATATACATGCTTGGTATTTATACATTGTATGAGTGGTTTGTTACTACTGAGATTCTCTCGAATCTCATTCCTTCCTATGACTAACCTTTCAGACAGGGCATGTGGCTCAAAGGAGAAGAGGCCGACCCGAAGCACTTAGGACCCTTAGGGGTATAGTTGATTTTGGAATGTTGGTTATATCTTTTGAATTCGGGATTACTGTATAATCTGAAATATGAATAGTATATTCAATTTTGGATGTAATCCCCTAGTGGATACTTAAACCTCAGGTTATATATGTATAGAATCCGGGAGTTGCCGGGGAATTGGTTTTACACTCTGTCATACGTGAATGTAGATAAACTGCACAGGTGATTATATTCGAATTTTGAAATGGAGACCAGGAACAGGAAAGAGATTTTGAATGATTTTGTGAAAACCCTACCACAAAGTAGGAGATTGAAACGAGTTTAAGTTATTCGAAGGTCTCTAATCTACTTTAATTATTTAATATCGAATTATAATTACATGATTAAAGGCAGGGTGTTACATTTTGGTATCAGAGCTGTAGTTCCTGGCAAGGGTAGAGGTTGCTAGGATAGATCCCTTAGATAGTAGTAGGGATAGAAGATTATCTGTGAATGATTGTTGTGTATGCACATGTATGTTTTATTGACATGGATATATATATGAGTTTTGTGACTATATGTGCATACTATCTTTGCTAAATTAATGGGGCAAGTTGTTTGTAGAATGAAGAAAACTAGAGGACGCCCCAATATTCCGCGTGTAGACCCAGAGGTGGAGGTTGTCAATAATAACCCACCGGATGCAATGCAGGAATTAATGGGTCTAATCAGAGATCAGCGAGATATGATAACTGAGTTGAGAGAAGAGCTCAGAGCAGAGAAGGCGAAGAACAAGGAAGGTCCAGTTCAGTCCACTCCGGAGGAAACTCAAGGAGAAACCCGTCATGAGGACACTGCTGAAGGGTCAGCACGACCCCTGGAGTCCCCACCTCACATTGTCCCAAATCAAGAATCACATGGGATGCCGCTTAGAGAGGAAAGAGACCTTCAGTTTTGGGTCACCAGGTTCTGCAAGCATCTGCCTCCTGCGTTCAGAGGGAGGTTTGACCCTCAAGCAGCCGAAGATTGGATGAACAGACTGGAGAAAATATTTGAGGTGCTTAATTGTCCGGATGAGGTGAAGCCACGACTGGCCGTTTACAAACTCGAAGGGGATGCAGACCGTTGGTGGCGGAATATCGCCCTAACCTTGAAGAGCAACAAGATGCCATTGACTTGGGAATTGTTTCAACAAGAATTCAACGAGAAGTATTTTCCCAAATCAGTGAGGCTCGAGAAGGAGACAGAATTCTTGAATATCAGGCAAGGGGACACGGAAAGCTTCGATGATTACTTGTCCCGTTTTGTCCTATTGGCTCGATACTCCTCCTATCTCCGGTTCAAGGATGATGAAGAATGGAGTTCTGATATGCTCATTCGCGGTCTGAGGCGAGAGTTGAGGAAGCGCTTAGCTACTCATCAATTTACCAAGTTCAACAAGGCGGTTGAACAGTGCAGGATTATAGAGAACAACTTGAGAGATTTGTATCCTGCCAGAGCTACTATCCACCGCAATGAACCTAATAGGGGTGCTACCTCACAGAAGCGAAAGGGGCAAGGATCTTCGTCTGGAAGTGGTAAGAAGCCCTACCAGTCTGGGAGCCGTGACCAGCAAAGAACATATTCTGGACCTTGGATTTGTCGTCAGTGTAACCAACCACATCAAGGCAAAACTTGTGATGGCAAAATAATATGCTTCAATTGTAAGCGTGTGGGGCATACTTCTGCTGAATGCAAAGAGCCACGACCAGACCAGAGACCGAGGACACAGGGCCGAGTATTCACTATGACCCATGAGGAGGCCCGCAAATCTCCTGAGCTAATACAAGGTAAACTTCTACTTCATGGCCATCTGTTACAAGTTTTATTTGACTCGGGTGCAAGTCACTTCTTCATTGCCTATGATTGCGTGAAGCGCCTGGGATTGCATGTGCACAAACTGCGATTTGAATTAGTAGTGTCAACTCCAATGGGTATTAAGGCTTTGACCACAGAAGCTTGTTTGAGTTGTGTCATAACTGTGGAAGGGCATCAATCTATTGTAGATTTGATATGTTTGCCTCTTAGTCAATTAGAAGTCATTTTGGGTTTTGATTGGTTAATGGCAAATAATATATTGCTTGATTGTGGAAACAAGAGGATAGTATATCCTGTATCTCAGAGGGTTGAAGATGTGGATGCTAGTATGAATTTTCTTTCGGCAGCCAAAGCTGAAAAGTATCTTGAAAAGGGTTGCCAGGGGTATGTAGTGTTTTTCTCTGTGCAAGGGGAAAATGGCGAAACCTTGAATAATATACCCGTGGTAAATGAATTCCCTGAGGTGTTTCCGGACGATCTGAGCGGATTACCTCCAGAAAGGGAAGTTCAGTTCCCAATTGACATTGTACCTGGAGCTGGTTCTATATCCAAGGCCCCATACCGCATGGCCCCAAACGAAATGGCGGAGTTAAAGAAACAAATAGAAGATTTTCTTGAGAAAGGGTTTATTAGACCCAGTGTGTCGCCTTAGGGAGCTCCAGTGTTGTTTGTAAAGAAGAAAGATGGGAGTCTTCGCTTGTGTATCGACTACAGAGAGCTGAATAAAGTTACTATCAAAAACAATTACCCTCTTCCCTGAATTGATGACCTATTAGATCAACTCTCTGGTTCGTGTGTGTTTTCAAAGATTGATCTAAGGTCAGGGTATCATCAGCTGCGAGTGAAAGCAGAAGATATTCCAAAGACTGCTTTCAGGACCCGATATGGTCATTATGAGTTCTTGGTGATGCCATTTGGGCTAACCAATGCGCCTGTGGTTTTCATGGATTACATGAACCGTATCTTTCGGCAATATCTGGATCAGTTTGTTGTTGTGTTTATCGATGACATTTTGATATATTCCAAGAATAAGGATGAGCATGAGCATCATTTGAGAATCGTATTGAATATCTTGTGCGAGAAGCAATTATATGCTAAATTGAGCAAGTGCGAGTTTTGGCTATCAGAAGTGAAATTCTTAGGCCATGTTATCTCGCAAGAAGGGGTCTCTGTGGATCCCAGCAAAGTGGAAGCAGTACTGAACTGGAAGAGGCCAGAATCTGTGGCGGAAATACGCAGTTTTCTGGGTCTTGCTGGTTATTATCGGAGATTTATCCAAAATTTCTCCCGTATTGCATTGCCGATGACCAAGCTCACGAGAAAAGATCAGCCGTTTGTGTGGGACGAGAAATGTGAAAACTGCTTTGTGGAGCTGAAGGAGAGGTTGACGTCGGCACCTGTATTGATTTTACCCGATCCCAGTGTGACATATGTTGTGTATTCTGATGCCAGTGGGCAGGGATTAGGGTGTGTCCTTATGCAGCAGGGACGTGTGGTGGCCTACGCCTCTCGACAGCTCAGACCTCATGAATTGAATTATCCCACTCATGATCTGGAGCTTGCGGCCATTGTATTTGCTTTAAAGATTTGGCGTCATTACCTGTATGGTGTGACTGTGGAACTGTACTGCGACCACAAAAGTCTCAAATATCTGTATGATAAAAAAGAACTGAATATGAGACAGCGCCGCTGGATGGAATTGCTTAAGGACTACGACCTGGAGATAAAATATCACCCGGGTAAGGCAAATGTAGTCGCTGATGCTCTTAGCCAAAAGACTGTGCTCGTTGCAGCTATGATGATACAAGAAAGGAAATTGATTGAAGATTTCCGTGATTTAAATTTGACAAACCAGATCATTTGTGCCAATTACACTGTTTCTCAATAGGAGAGTGATCTAAGGGCAGAAATTGAAGAAGCTCAGAGTCAAGATGACTAGATACAGCGCAATCTGACTCGAATCGAACAGGGAGAAGTTTCAGGCTACGACATATCGCCTCGTGGATTGGTTCGTTACCAGAAAAGAGTCTGCGTTCCACTTAAGGCAGAGTTGAGGCAGAAGATTCTGGATGAGGCACACAAGAGCCGATATACTCTTCATCCTGGTATGACCAAGATATATCAGAATCTGAAATCGGTGTATTGGTGGCCGGGTTTGAAGAGTGATGTGACCAAATATGTTGCAAGGTGTCTCACTTGTCAGAAAGTGAAGATCGAGCACCAGAGACCGCCTGGTTTACTTCAGAGTCCTGAGATTCCGGAATGGAAATGGGAAAGCGTGACCATGGATTTGGTGGTGGGATTACCCAGGATCAGAAACTATGATGCAATCTGGGTAATTGTGGATCGGTTAACGAAGTCAGCCCACTTCATACCAATCAATGCTGGTTATTCTCCTGATAAACTAGCGGAGATTTATATCCGAGAGATTGTCAAACTTCATGGTGTTCCGAAAAACATCATTTCCGATCGAGATCCACGATTTACTTCAAAGTTTTGGAAAGCACTGCATGAAGCCTTAGGTACTCAACTGAGATTCAGTACGGCTTATCATCCTCAAACGGATGGACAATCTGAGAGAACAATTCAGACGTTGGAAGATATGTTGCGAGCTTGTGTTCTCGACTTTAAAGGAAGTTGGGATTGTTTCCTTCCACTGGCTGAGTTCGCTTACAACAATAGCTATCATGCGAGTATCCAAATGGCTCCGTATGAAGCGTTGTATGGAAGACGGTGTCAATCACCTATATGCTGGAATGAATTATCCGAAAGGAAGCTTTATGGGCCAGATTTGGTTGATCAAACCTCAGCACAGATTCAGATCATTCGTAAGAGGCTCCTTGTAGCGCAAAGTAGACAGAAAAGCTACGCTGATAAGAGGAGAAGGCCTCTAGAGTTTGAGGTTGGTGATCATGTTTTTCTGAGAGTATCATCAATTACGGGCATCGGGAGAGCTATCAAGCGGAAGAAGTTGAGCCCGAGGTACATAGGTCCTTTTGAGATTCTTGCAAGAATTGGGCCTGTAGCCTATCAAGTAGCCCTACCCCCGAACTTGAGCAGGCTCCATGATGTGTTTCATGTTTTCCAACTGAAGAAGTACCAACCGGATCCATCTCATATAGTTGAATATGAAGAAGTCGAATTACAAGACAACTTCACATATACGGTAGAGCCAGAGCAGATCATTGATCGAGAAGAGCGACGGCTCAGACACCGAAGCATTCCATTTGTGAAAGTGATCTGGAAGGGAATGACAGAAAGAGAAGCAACTTGGGAAGCGGAAGCAGATATGCGAAGACGTCATCCGGAGTTTATGGCTCAAGTTGTGTAGCAATTTCGAGGACGAAATTTAATTTTCGGGGGGAGAAATGTAATATCCCAAAAAGTGATTAAGGGCTAATGACTTTAAAAGTGGATATAATTATTGTTGAACAAATACTTTTGGAGAATGTGTGATGGGAATTTGGATATTTTAATGATTCCAATGGCTTCCTTGTGAAAATTCATGTGGGGAGAGTGTTTATTGTGAAATTGGAACCATTGGGAACAATCGTGCTAAAGTTGAAAACTCTGTCCATTGAAACTCTGTACAGGGCAGCCAATTTGTATGGACGTTTTAAATAGACAAATGGTGTCTAAAAATTATGAAATTTTCCAGTATTAAAGTTCACATGTCAAGCTTCAAAATGAACATATAATTTGTATCATTTTGATTTGTGACCTAAGAGTTTTGGATTTTTGAAGTTTGCCCAGCGAAATTAATTATTTTCTGGAACAGTATGCAAAGATTGAAATTCTGGGACTTTTGTGGTGATTTTCAGTAATGGCCAATATTTTTCCTATGAAGAGGACTTAAATATCTTTCATTTGGCTTTGGAATCACCTCATTTCTATTTTTCTAGAATTAGTTATGATTTTTCAAAGTTTGGGCAGAAAATCTGCCAGAAAATCCGAAAATGGGAATTATGACATCATCTCATTAAAAGATGATGTCAGCATGGATTATTAATCAAATTGCTCATCTTCTTCAGCCATTTCACGCCATTTCCAGCTGAAGATAGTGAGAGAAAGTTGAGAGCTCTTAGAGAGAGAAAGAGGAGAAATCTCGCAAGGTAAGCCGATTTCTCCGACGATCTAGCTCCTAACGCGTATAACCTTGTTCCTAAGCTTCTCTTCTATGTTATTTAAGGTGTTTGAGAAGACAATTTGGTGTTCAAGGGGCTAGGGTTTTCAGCCACTCTTGAGAAAAGCTAGAAGGAGCTTGAGGTAACTTCCAAACTTTCGTATATTACTTATTCTGGCTGCTGTGGGCAATTTAATCGGTGAAATTTCGCCGGATTGCCATTGGTTTTAAAGTTTGGAAATGATGTGGCCTAGGGGTTATGCTGCCCAAATTGGGTCTTAATGTTAGTTGTAACCTAATGTAATGGTTAATAAAGTGGTTAGGAGTAGAAAGGAACGCGTTTACGGAGCCGAAATCGTAAAACCCCAATTTTTCCCGGAGAACATGTATATTTCGGCCAAGGCTGTAAATGGGTCTTAGATTTGGATTTTCAATGATTTGATGATTCCATTGGATTCAGTGGGCGAAAATAGGTGGGGTTACAGTTGGGCACTTTTTCAAAAAAGGCCGAGAAAGCATAATTACGGAAACACCCCTAAAACCCTAAAAGTAGGGCTGCCAAGGGCAATTTCGTAATTTGACATTGAATTTGATAATTCTGAGTACGGAAATGGATTCCTTGGGCGGAAATATGTTAGGATAGCCCAGATTAGAATTTCGAGAAAAGTGCAACCGGTCCGGGTATGGCGGGCCCAGGCCGGGTCCCCGGGGGTATTTTTGTAAATTTTCATTATAGACTCATATAACCCTAAGTAACACTATGGAAGTGTCTAAATAGTGCATTTGGAATTGTAGGATTCGATATTTGCCGCCCTCGTGAGCCAACTGCGCTGAAGGACGTCAGGAAAGGATCAGGTAGTGACTCTCTCTCTTATACTATGTGTAATGCTCTGTATGTGTGTGTTATCACTGTTCTGTGATGAATCTTTGATGCTGCTGCGGTTACAGCTGGTGATAGCTGTCGTTTACAGCGCAAGCTGTCGTTATTGTGATTACAGCGTAAGCTGTCATGATGGTGATTACAGCGTAAGCTGTCGTATTGTGTATACAGCCGTGAGTGCTATCGTTTGTGGTGAAAATCATGTATCTTTGAGATTGATGTTGCTGTTGTTGCTGGTTGTGATTTATATACATGCTTGGTATTTATACATTGTATGAGTGGTTTGTTACTACTGAGATTCTCTCGAATCTCATTCCTTCCTATGACTAACCTTTCAGACAGGGCATGTGGCTCAAAGGAGAAGAGGCCGACCTGAAGCACTTAGGACCCTTAGGGGTATAGTTGATTTTGGAATGTTGGTTATATCTTTTGAATTCGAGATTACTGTATAATCTGAAATATGAATAGTATATTCAATTTTGGATGTAATCCCCTAGTGGATACTTAAACCTCAGGTTATATATGTATAGAATCCGGGAGTTGCCGGGGAATTGGTTTTACACTCTGTCATACGTGAATGTAGATAAACTGCACAGGTGATTATATTCGAATTTTGAAATGGAGACCAGGAACAGGAAAGAGATTTTGAATGATTTTGTGAAAACCCTACCACAAAGTAGGAGATTGAAATGAGTTTAATTTATTCGAAGGTCTCTAATCTACTTTAATTATTTAATATTGAATTATAATTACATGATTAAAGGCAGGGTGTTACAGAGGGTCATTGTGCTATTGGCATGTTGTTGTCATGGAATTAGTGCCTTGTTTAGTGTTTTGAATGAATAGAATTGAATTGAAGCTTAAAGGTGAAGTTTGGGAACTTTGTATTTGGTGTTGTTTATTGGTCAAAATAGGGCATGGTGATAGGTTGGGATTTTGGTCATTTTGAGGTTACCATTGTGTTCCTTGTGAAAATTTATGTGGGAATAGGCTTGATTGTTAATTTTGGAGCTATTGGACACTTTGGTAGAAAGTTGGAAAATTTGTCTTGTGTGAACTCTATCTGAGCAGTCAGTTTGCACGAACGTTTTGAATGACCAAATTCTGAAACTTTCCAATCTTAAATTTCACATCCCAAGCTTCAAAATGGACATATAATTTGTGTCATTTCGTTTTGTTAACTAAGAGTTATGCTTTGCCAAAGTTTGGGACAAAAACTGAACTCTATTTTGGAGTAGTGTTGAGTTTTGTGTAATTCTAGAATTTTGTGGTGATTTATGGTTATAGTCCATATTTTTCTAGTAAAGAGGACTTAAATACCTTTCATTTGGCTTTAGAATCACCTCGTTTTAATTTTTCTAGAATTATTTATGAATTCTGGAAGTTCAACCAAGAATCAGGAAATTTCTTGGTCGCGGCCTAAGGTGGCTAGCCGTGCCCAAACCTTTCTGACCTGATTCTGGCTGCGGCCCATGGGTGGTTGGCCGCAACCAGTGACCTTCTGACCATATTTTTGCCATGGCCCAAGGGAGGGCTGCCCGCGGCCAACCCCTGTGTTCCAGCACTTTGAGTTTTTGAAAAGAGATTTTCAGCCTATTGTTTTCCAACCTTTTAGGGGTTTTATTATAGGCATTTGTAGCTTCTTAAGGGTCATTATTAATACCAAATCTAAGTGTTGAAGAGTCAACTGAGTATTGGAATATAGAATAATACTTCATCCTTAATTATGACTTTAGGATTTGATATTTCCCCGGAGCGTAGAAGGCATGTGCCTGCTCAAGAACGGAAATACCAAGGTAGTGACACTTTATCCTATATAATGTATATTGCATTGCTTGTTTGCATTAATCATTGAATACAGTGAAGGGAACGTGGCGTAAACCCGATCTCAAATACATATACAGTAAGGGAACGTGGCGTAAGCCCGGTCTCGAATACAGATACAGTAAAGGATGTGGTGTAAGCCCAACCTTGTATACATTGAACAGGACGTGGCAATGTGCCCGGTCTCGAATATTGATTGCTATATTGTAATATATGTTTACTTGCTTTGTTTATATGCATTATATACGTAAACTGTTGTTACTAGGATTCTCTAAAATCTCATTCTTTCCAAATAACATTTTTAGACAGGGCAAGTGGATCGAGGAACAAGCAAGTGAATAAGGATGATTAGGACTGTCGGCAGTAATCTTAGTTAGATATTTTGGTTTTATACTGAACTGGTTATCATTTTGGATAAATGTACATATTGAATAGACCATAGAAGTATAGCTTTATGTAATCCCCGATATGGATACTGAGATGGACATTGATGCCCTAATTATTATTTTGGATTAACATTATTATACCAGGTGAATGTCAGGAATTGTGGTATGCTTTGATATTGTACATGTAACAGACCGAGCAGACTATTTGTTTTAAGGAACAAAATGGATGGAGATCTATTTATACAGTTGTTATAAAAGTTTTTTTTAATTATCCCGGATCTCTCATTCGATTATTAAATGTGTTTAAACGTTAATTGTGGTCTTTCTCGAGGCGGGGGTTACGCCTTTCAACATGGCTGGTCACTTTATCTTCATGATTAGCTAATTAAATTTAAAACTTGATGAGCTAATTTTTGTCAACAGTTGATTGGTCAACCCTTGACCGTGACCCTTGCTGACGTGGCGCTGATGTGTCCCTTTCAACGTGGCTGGTCAATTCATCTTCATGATGAGCTAATTAAATTAAATGTAACTGACATGGAGCTGACGTGTCCCTTTTAACGTGACGTGTCCCTTTCAACGTGACTGGTCAAATTAACAATTAATTAGCTTGATGAGCTAATTAAATAAATTCAGTTTAAATTAAATCTGTCCAACAGTTTTAATTTAACTTATTTATTTAATCCAAATAAAGAGCCATTAGATTTAATTTATCTTCATAAATTAAATCTGAGATACTATATCTCTATCATGTTAGTTATTAAATCTAATTTATCTTAATAAAATTAAATTTAAAACTAACACAATATAATAATATCATATAATACACAAACAAACACACACACGCACATATATAAAAATATGTATTTCAAAAATACATATTTATACACACACACACACACACACACATAATATTCTTAATTTTATTTTCACGAATTTTATATTATATATATAATTCGTCTATCCTAGATTAAACATTATCTTGTGTTAGGCCATTCTTGTGTGTGACCTTGTAGGCCCATACGAAATTGGCAGTGGGCCAATAACTGTACTAACCTACAAGTCACAAGCGGCCTCTAGTAAGATATTACGACTACCCAATTCATATGAGGATCGTTAATACGATGCAACCTGTCATATAACCATGTCACATCCCTTTTGTCATACGATATATCGATCAAGGATGAGGCATGAATAATATCATCTTCTTGTTCCTTATTATTACTTTCTCGATTCCTGAGTAGTCTGACAATAGAAATAAAAACACATTTCCATCATAGTATGACCATACATTTCTCAGACTTACTTATCAAGGGGCCCAGTAATATCTCTCTATTAATGTGAGGGACAAATTCTATCTTGATCGTTCATATTCCTCTGCATGAAAAACCAAAAGCCCGATCATAGCCTTTATCATCACTCGGTCAAAAGTGACTTTTAACTAGTTCAAAACTTAGCAACTCTTAGGTAGGAATCCATGATGACCTCAGGTCAAAGGGCATTGTGACATGGTTGTACATGAGAAAAGCTTATGACTTGATCCATGTAACTTTCTTATAGTGGGTCGGTTCAGCATCTTGTATTCTTACAAATGGCTAAGACTTTGATTCGTATCTCCATATCTTATTAAAGTTATACTAGTCTTATTGTATCTCTGCTCTCACATAGATGACCAACCAGGGACATTTTAGGATAATCTTTATGATTTATCTAAGGATACAATTATCACAGTTAACATGCAAATAATATGATAACAGAATGAAGAAAATTCATTAAATAATAATGTTTAAAGTACAATGATGGACCCTTAGGGCACAATTTCCAACAGAATCCACGTTCGGATTCGGGCCAAAGCTCCAATGCTCTATAAATCGAACATAATAGTGGCCATACAATTATTAAACTACTACATAATTGGGATTGACACAGCAGATCACCAAAACAAGAAAGATGGTAGGAGAGAAGAGAGATTACCAAAAGCTCAATGGCATGGGTGAGAAATAACTGAAGGAGGCACATCCTATTTATAGTGGTTTATGGTGGCCACTAATTAAAATTTTTGTGCACTCCTTCTTACCTTCCAAGTTAGTAATCAGGATAATTAATTCTCAATTAATTTCTTGAATTATGATAACTTGATTCTTATTTGATTATACTACTTGTATCCTAATTAAATAGTCTAGCCCATCAAGGGCGGATTTAGACCCAAAATCCAACATTTAAAAGCTTATTCATATCTCCTATGAAATGAAAAGATATAGACGACTCTTTTATTTTTAAAATATTAAGAAGCATATTTACTGAACTTTATTACATTAAAGTAATTTATTTCTATTTTAAAGGAAATTTGGTGTATATAATAAAACTAGATGAAAGATGAAAATCCCTGTAATGTCAGAAAAACTCAAAGAAGATTAGCATAATTTAATATATTTTGAAATTCAAAAAAATGACACCTCTATAAATTTTAATACGTATAATTTACAAGACGTGATATGGTTTATTGTTTTGGATTCACATCTTCACATCAATGATGGTTTTCAATTTATTTGGGGATTGTAACGTATTTTAGCTTGGGCCAAATTCATTTACTCCATCGTTTCTGAGGCCGAGATCAATAAGGTGCTCGCAAAGCCCAGCCCAGCATGGTTTCTTAAGTCAACAATCAAAAGCCCAGCCCAAATTTATTTTATTTTTTCCACTTAAATGTAATAGTAGTTTGTCAGCCAAATTATATTCTTGAAGGTCATATTTATTTATTAAATATTAAAATTGGAGTAACATTGATGATGAATGGTAAAGAATTGGAAATTATCTCAAATAATTCAATGCCCAATTTAGATCATTCAAAGTATTTTCCAGGAATAATTAGAATTCTCTCCTCTGTGAGTGTCCGTCTCTCTCCCCTGTGAGAGTTGTAAGGCTCCTGTAGCCCCACCGGCGACATTATTTGAATGTTGCGGGTCTAGTTTTTTTCTCTAACTTCTTCTCTTTTCCTTCTTTCTTTTCATTTTCCTGTAATTTGTGAGGTCGTGAGTTGGAGGGTAGTTTTCTTGTAATATTTGGAGGTATAGAGGAGGGACAGAGCAGTGGGAAGAAAAAACAGAGAGAGGTGGTTTTGAAGTTCAGTTCCAGTAAGGAGAAAAAAGGTGGATCTTTGGTGGGAAGATTGATAACCGGGAAAACATTGAATAAGCCAACGGTGCTTTCAATGATCAAGAAAGGTTGGCAGATTGATGATGAAGCTCTGGAAATCCATGATATGGATAAGAAGAATCTTATCTTCTTATTTAGATTCAACAAGTATGATGATTTTTTACGAATTGTTCAGGGACGGCCGTGGTCTATCCAAGGTCACCTCTTAAACTTGCAACTCTGGGAAGATTACATGGTCCTAAACGAGGTAAAGTTTGATACTTCTCCTTATTGGGTTCAGTTCCATGGACTACCATTCGAAGCTTTTGATCCAGATAATGCAATAACCCTTGGCAATATTGTTGGGGAAGTCCTTATGTTTGAAAATCCAGAAGTGGATGGGAAATTATCGAGAAGCTTTGTGAGGGTGTGTGTCCTCATTAACATTGGAGAGCCTCTGGTTACTGGGTTTTGGGTCCCAAGGGAGAAGAAGGACCCAGTATGGGTTACTGTACGCTATGAACGCCTCGAAAACTATTGCTATAGATGTGGGAGAATTGGTCATGATAATAAGGCATGTACTGCTTCTTTAGCTACTCTGGAGGAAGAAGATGACAATGTAAAATATGGGCCTTGGCTGGGTACTGCTCCGATGAAGACTTTAGAAGAGGTGTTGGTGGTTCACAAAGACGAATGCATTGAAGCACGCCAGAAGGAAATGTCTCCGACGATACAGAGGGGAATCCGGCACCGAATACAGGACCCACAAAACATCATAATTGAAAAAGGAGATCTTGGTCAACAATCAAGTATGATTTGTGCAATGGAAAAAGGTCATCCGAAAAGTAATGAAGGTACCTATTTTAGGAATAAAAATCAATTGTCCTCCGTGAATGGTGGGATTGAGGAACCAGGTAGAGACGGTGGTCGGAAGACGTTGCTGATGAATGAAGATGCAATTCCACAAAAAGAAATTATGGTAGGGCCCTCATCAATTAAAGATTCCTTACTTTTGCCTTTTAAGACCAAGAATGCCGTAAATTCTCCTACTAGCTTAATTGAAGGAGAAAACATTCAAATGTCCACTTGCATGGTGGGACCATGTGTCTCCCCAACTTTTAATCATGAGAAGGAGTGCATCACATTGAAGAGGTGGACTAGAAAATTCCCGGACGGGAGGAGCGCCAATTCTTTGATAAAGTCTACCAAAAATAAAAACTCCTTGTTGACAAGTCACGCACATGTTGTGGACCCACCGAGTGAGGATGAGGAGATATCTCAAGCTATAATCCCTATCAACGGGCTTTCTCCAGTGTCTAGTGTTACCATGAGGCTGAGTGGCTTTGATTTAAAAAGACTTCTTAATGATGAGGGGACCCACGTAGATGCTAAACAATGCAAGAAATTAGACTTCTCTATTGATAATTCGTCAGAACCAGTGAAGTGTTTGGAGGTGAAAACGAATTTTCCAGTAAAGTCCAAAAATGAGCCAAGGAAGGGCCATCGTCGGAGTGTCCGTGCTCTAAAACAACAGATACGTACGAACTCCACACCAAATTCTTCTGCTAGAGGTATCACTACAGCTTCAAACTATGAAATTGATTTTCCTAGTAGTTGGATTAGCTCTGATGGCAACTTCGACTCTAGTAATTCATTCTCTTCTACTCAAAACGCCGGTGGTTGGATGGGACCAACCACCGGTTCACAATGAATATTTTAAGCCGGAATTGCCAAGGCCTCGGGGCAGCCTTGACAGTCAAAAATCTGAAGGAAGAATGTTTCCTAATAAGCCCCAAATTGTCTTCTTAATGGAGACTAAACAAAAAAAGAAGAATGTGAAGAAAGTTAGAAAAAGGTGTGGTTTTGCAGAAGAATGGTTGGTAGATCCTATTGGTCATAGTGGAGGTCTTGCTCTGTGGTGGAAGGATGAGTTGTGGTGAATATCCTTTACTCTTCAGCAAATATAATTCACACGAAGGTCTCATCTTCGACTTTTGACTCACCCTCCTATATTTCTTTTGTCTACGGACCCCCAAATGAGAATGAGCGTCAGTTGTGTTGGCAAGAAGTAAGGCGTATTACCCAGCATGTTGATCAATCGTGGTTATGTCTGGGTGACTTTAATGATATCGCAGCACAAGGAGAAAAAAGTGGGGGTAATCCGAGAGCTTGGAGGAAGATAGTTAATTTCCAGAACTTTATAGCTGACTGTAATCTTATGGATCTGGGATTCAATGGTTACAGGTTCACATGGTGCAATAAGAGGGAGGGACAAGGAATGATTCGTGAACGTATTGATAGAGCTCTGGGTAACACTGAATTAAGAGAACATTTGCCTCATCTACAGGTATTCCATTTAGACCCATTGGGCTCTGATCACCACTTACTACTAGTTAACTGTTGGTGTAAGCAACAATTTCAAACCCGCTCCTTTAAATTTGAATCTGTCTGGACTACACACATGAACTATCTGGCTACTGTACGCAATGGATGGCAGTGACCCTATGTAAGTGATTCTTCATCTCTCACTGAGTTTGTAAGCCGTTTATGTTCTTGTAGATATGAATTAACCAGGTGGAGCAAGAAGGAGTTTCCGAATTCCAAAAAAGTTATTGAGCAACTTAAAGTGGAGCTTGCTGTCTGTGAACAAGGAGTATTAACTCCAGAGAGTAAGAAGAAAGCTTCTGAAATTACAGCTAAAATCGAAAATGCCATGGATAAGGAAGAGCAGTATTGGTGGCAACGATCGAGAATTAATTGGCTACAGGCAGGAGACAGGAATTCAAGATTTTTCCATCTTACTACAATCCAGCGCAGACAATACAATAGCATTCTACGTTTAAAGGATGATTCAGGGATCTGGCTATCAAGTAGAGAGTCAATATCTGCCAATATCTCCTCTTTTTTTGAGACACTGTTTCTTCCTTCTGGGAGTCGACGTACCGAAGCAGTACTAAATTTCATAGAACCCAAAATCTCAGAACAGATGAATCTTAATTTATTACTTCCTGTGACACGAGAGGAGATCCGAGAAGCTGCTTTCAGCTTGGGAAGTACGAAGGCCCCTGGTCCTGATGGATTCTCAGGTAAATTTTATCATTCGGCTTGGCCTGAAATTGGTGAAAATATATGCTCCATGGTTCAAGAATTCTTTGCTGGCAATTCTTATCTTCATGAAATCAATGATACAAATGTTACTCTGATTCCCAAGATAGAGAAACCAGATCATGTTTCCCATTTCCGTCCTATTGGGCTCTGTAATTTCTCCTACAAGATAATATCTAAAATTATTGCAAGCCGGATGAGACCTTTACTTGATGCCTGTATTTCCCAAAACCAGAGTGCTTTTATTCTTGGTCGTCTTATTCAAGACAACATTATCATTGCACATGAGGTTTATCATTATCTACGTCGAAAGAAAAAGGGGAATAAATACGAATTTGCACTTAAAATGGATATGAGCAAAGCCTATGACCGTGTGGAATGGGATTTCTTAGAGCTTGTTCTTTTAAAATTTGGGTTTTGTGAAGATTGGGTGCGTTTAATTATGAAGTGTGTGAATTCTGTCAGACTAAATCTGTGTGTTTCAGGAGAGAAAATTGGCTCTATCTCTCCGGGTAGGGGTCTACGACAAGGTGATCCTTTATCTCCTTATCTATTTATTCTAGTGACTGAAGTTTTGTCTGCTATGATTACCAAGAATCAAATGTCTAAAAATCTCCAAGGGATTAAATTGAGCAACTCCTGTCCTGAGATTTCTCATTGCTTCTTTGCGGATGATGCCCTATTTTTTATGAATGCTAATGAGAGGAATTGTACAAACCTGGCAAATATTTTGAATCAATACTGTGTTGTATCTGGTCAGGCTGCTAATTAAATCCAGGACGAGTGGCATCTTAGGCTTCCAGGCTATGCAAGATCTGGGTAAATATCTGGGTATCCCGAGTGTATGGGGCAAAACAAAGCACCAGGCTCTATCTTATATCAGAGAGCGAGTAAGAAATAAAATTCAGGGATGGACAAAATCCACTTTATCCTTTGCAGGGCGGGAAGTTATGATCAAATCAATTATCAATGCCATCCCAATTTATCCCATGAATTTCTTCAAGTTTACAATCAAAGCATGCAAAGAATTAAATAGCTTAATAGCTAATTTCTGGTGGGAGGGCAATGCAGCTGGACATAAGCTTCACTGGAAGTCTTGGGATTCTCTCACTGAGGCCAAGTGTGTAGGAGGTATGGGATTTAGAGATTTCACTATTGCTAATGATGCTTTACTAGCTAAAACAGCCTGACACCTTCTTAATAACCCAGATGACTTGTGGGTTCGAGTTTTGAAGAGCATTTACTTTCCACAAGGGGAGTTTATAGATGCTGAAAAAGGATACAAAGCATCTTGGTGCTGGTCTAGTATCATTGATGGTAGATATTTTCTCAAGAAAGATTTACTGTGGGATCTAGGTGATGGCTCCTCCATCCGCATTTGGGAAGATAGATGGGTACCAGATGTTCAATTTCCTGAGAAACCTGTTAATAATTATGATGATATTCTTCAGTAAGGGCGAGTGTGTGATCTCATTGTACATGGTAACTGGAACTTGTCTCCCATACGACACTTAATCTCTGATAATCTTGCACATGCAATTATCCAAATTCCGATCCCCTTGAATGGTTTGAAAGATAAGATCATTTGGACCCCAGCAAGCAATGGTAATTATTCAGTCAAGTTGGGGTATAGAAATGCAAAGGCTAGACGTTACATTATACATAGACCTAGCTCCTCTACTAATATGTCGCCAGCTAACTGGAGAAGTATATGGAAGCTGAACATTGTACCGCGTGTCCAACATTTTGTTTGGAGGATTTTGAACCAGGTTGTGGCCACTAATGATGCTCTATTCCGACGTAAGAAGGCATCTTCTAAATTATGCCCAATATGCGACAGAGAGGAGGAAACAGTTGAACATCTTTTCTTTCACTGTCCTTGGACAAGGTGTGTCTGGTTTGGTTGCCATTTAGGTGTTAAAACTGATGTGATTCAAGTCAGGAACTTCACTTCTTGGTGGCTATGCATTACAGATGTGGGATCAAATTTTGCTTCAGCTGACATTACTCTTATTTGCTAGATCCTTTGGTTTATATGGAAGCAAAGGAATGAAAAGGTGTTTAATCTGCGAGAACCTAGTCCACAATTCGTTATTGAATGGGCTCTGCGATCTAATCTGGAATTATGTGCTTTGAATGATGTAACTGATATGAATGAGTCTATTTCTATAACTGACCCCGATAGTGTACATTGGTGCTTTCCTACCCCAGGTATTCTCAAAATAATTGTGATGGCGCTTACTCATCAGCAATGGGCACTGCAGTTATTGGAATTATCTGCCGAAATGAGTATGGAGACTTCATTTGGGGTTTTGCTGATAAGATTAAATCCTTGTCGGCGTTCATGACTGAGGCCTTAGCTTTAAACAGAGCATTAATGTTAGCGGTGGATTTGGGTCACGACAAAATTTTGTTTGAAACGGACAGTCAACTTCTGAAATCAAGTGTTGAAAGCCAACAGCCGGATCTGTATGACTGGAAATGCCGGAGTATCATTCAAGACATTATCAACCTTCTTGCTTCTAGAGTCGGGTTCTCTCTTACTTTTACTCCTTGTAGGGGTAATTTCGCAGCTGACCATATTGTAGCTGATGCTTTTAAGGGAGTGTGCCCTATGGGGTGGGTGTCACAACCATCACTCTCTTTGTCTTCTATACTGACTTTGGATGCTCAGAAGGCGGGTCGTCATTTTGATGCTACTGCTTCTCCATGAACCAGATCAACCTTTGGCCTATTTTTCTGGGTTTTATGCTATTTTGTTGTGTTGTTTACCTTGTTACTTTCCTTCTGTTATTTGTGTGATTGGCTTTCTATATTGTATTAGACATGCTTTTGCAATATTAATAGAAGTACCCTTTTGAACAAAAAAAAGTATTTTCCAAAAAATCAAAAGTAGAAAGATAAATTAATATAAAAAGGAGACTAATCACAGAGAATAAAAAGTGCATAACAATTAAGAAGGAATATGCCAAAAACCAAGTCCAACTATAAAATATAAAATTTAACACACAAGAACTACAACTTGATTTTGTTTAGTTAATCAAACAATACATAAAATAAGACTTAGTATAAAGAATTTTTTAAGAATAAATTCATGACCTTGGAAAGTTATCATGGTAAGGATAATAAATACAACTAATCTGTGTTTTCAATTAATTAATTAATGTGTACTTGTTCTAATTAGACAAATAAAAGTGGGGATGGGACATTATTCAGCTTTGAACTGCAAGTGTTTCTATGTCTTTTATATATATATATATACTAGAAAGTAAAAACAACAGACAAACTAAAAAAATCTAAAGGGACAAAAATTAGCCCGGGTCGTCCATCCGTGTAGACTGAATTATGTCTTTTGGTCTCAAGAGCTGAAATCCATGTATGGAGCTCAGGCTTCTCTTTGCAAGTGTGTCAGCCATTCTATTTTCTTCCCTGGGAATATGTTGGAATTCCACCCTCTAGCTGCGCCCCAACATTCCTCTAATCTTTGTTAGCAATTGCCATTCCTCATGTAATTTTGGAAATGTTGTCTGCAACAAATTAACAACCTTGTAGGAATCGCATTTGACTAAGACGTTTTTGAAACTGTCATCCCAAGCTTATCACATACCCATCATACAACCCCAAATTTCAGCCGTGAAGGCATCTCCCGTGTTTAGTCTTAATAAGAAGCCTTCCATCACCATACCTTTTGGGTTTCAAATCACATCCCTACATGCAAGGGAGTGGGTGGTTTGTGAGAATGCTCCATCTGTTTCAACAATTATCCAATCATCTATAGCTGATGCAACATGTGGGCTTAAATTTAGCAAGTTTGTTTTTCTATTTTTACTCTTGTAATTTTGCCTACGGCGTGAGAAAAGCCACCAAGTATTGCCTAAGCTCTTACTAGCATAGTGGAGATAGGTGGGCTAGGATTTGAGTGTATGATGTCATTTTGGTCCTTCCATATCAATCAACAAAGGACAATGAATAAATCCTTCCAATTAGACCTCCTTTTGCTAGCATCATTCTTAAAATTTAGGAGGATCCATACGTCAATCTCGGTTGAGAAAAATCTAGAATAATAAGAGGGATGAATGATGGACTCCCAACAGGCACGAACCTCTTCACAATCTTGTAGTGCATGGATACCTCTCTTATATTTACTTTGTTTGTGATTAACCTATCATAGTACAATAGCCACGCAAAAGATGTACAGCTACTTGGGATTTTTAGCTTCCATAGAGTATGCCAGCAACGAGGTGATATTTCCTGTTGAGTATTTAAACTCCTAGAGGCCAAGCGAATAGAAAACATTTCACTTTTTCCCACTTCCAACGAGGCCTCTCCTGCCGAGTGGCATTTCTTACCAATTGAATACCATTATGAACTTCCTTCCAGTTTTGCTTTATTCTACTCAAAGTATTTGAGCCATGTTTCTCAGTATTAATACAAGGCATTAAGTCTTCTCCACACCCATACTTGCCTCTAATTACTCGTGCCCATAGAGATTGTCGATCGATGACAAGACCTTACCCAGGCTTCATCATGAAAGCTTGGTTTTGTTGCTTAATATGCCTTATGCCTAATCCTCCCGCTGTCTTCTCTTTGCAAACCACATCCCAGGATATGAGGTGCGTACGCCATTTCTCATCCGTAGATCCCCAGAGAAAGTCATGAGACTTCTTCTCAATGGTCTCACAAGTAGCAGTTGGAAGATTTACTATTTGCATTGAGTAAGTAAGCATAGCAGATAAGAATAATTTTATGAGAGTCTCATGCCCTGCTAGTGATAATTTTGATATTTGCCAATTACTCAGTCGGTTCCGAACTCTATCGATAATGTACTGATAGGTGCTTGATGTAATCCAGTTATGTTGTAAAGGAACACCTAGGTACTTCCCAAGGTTTGCCGGGGAACTAAAGCCTAATGCTTCACTCAGCTGGTTAGTACAGTTGTGATTGATGTTCCTGGAGAAAAAAACTCGTGTCTTAGTTGTGTTGACTTTCTGTCCTAACATGTTGCAGAAATTATCCAAGCATAGTTTGATAATCTCCACATGATCCAAATTTGCTTATGCAAATAACGTAAGATCATAAGCAAAAAATAAATGAGATATAGGTGGGCCATTTTTACCAAGCTTGATAGGTTTCCAGTGTCCTGATGAGGCTTCACTTTGGATGAGATGTGCTAACTTCTCCATACAGATCACAAAAAGATATGGAGATATAGGGTCTCCCTGTCTTAGTCCCCTAGTGGGTAAGAAGGCCTCCGTTTGACTTCCTTCCCACAAGATTTGCATAGATGATGTAGATACACATGCTCTTATTACTTCACAGAGATATGCTAGTAGTTGAAGTTCATCCAGACATGATGATATAAAGTCCCATCATACACAGTCATATACTTTTTTCGAGGTCAATTTTGATAGCCATATAGCCCTTTTTTCCTTTCATACTCTTCATCGAGTGAATAACTTCATGAACTACGATGATGTTATCTGAACTTGTTCTTCTAGGGACAAAGCTACACTGATTGGGAGCAATAACTTGCTAAAGGAAACACTTAAATCTGTTAGAGACTACCTTAGTAATTAATTACTTTGTAAATGACATTGCATAAACTGATAGGGCAAAAATCCCGGATGTTCCTTTTTCTGAATCAGCACAATAAAAGTGTGATTGATGCTTTTAATTGATGCCAAGTCTTTGAAAGCATGCTTCACCACTTCTATGATTGAAGGTCCCACCAGTTCCCACTGACTCTGAAAGAAGAGAGCATTCAAACTATCCGGTCCTGGAGATTTTATCGCACCCATACTAAATAACGCCTTTTTGATATCTTCGTCATAAACCTCCCTTTGTAGGTCATCCAACATAGATTCTTCTTTACTTGGGAAGGTAGTATCGCTTGGTAGTCTTAGAGGTGTATCTTGTTCTTCTGTAAATAGTTGCATGAAGAAACCCATTGCCAGGTCCTTAATTTCATCCAGATCATCTGTCTATTCATCACTGTTATTTTTTATTGCCTCGATTCTATTTCTTTTCCTTCTCCCATTTGCCTTTGCATGAAAATATTTGGTATTTTTATCTCCCATAGCATACCAATCACAAGTAGCTTCTTGAGCCCATAAAATATGTTCTTGGAGAAGTACTTCTTCAAGTTCTAGCTAAATCTGTTTTTGGAGTTGTTCTAACGAGGAAGTTTGACTTGCGACGCTCATTGCTTTTGTTATACCATCGAGTCTCCCCATAAGATGACTCTTTTTCCTCCATAGATGTCCATATACATCATAGCTCTATTTTCCTACTTTGGCAGTGAATTTCTTTATGTTGTCCTACAACCTAGCTTTGGTTTTCCATGAGTCCTTAACCAATCTCTTGAAATCATCATGTAATACCCATGGGGCCATAAACCGGAATATTCTTTGAGTACGTCTTTTATTGAGAACGCCTCTAGGGTTTAATAGTAGTAGTCTACGATTTGATTTAAACTGAGGCAAGTGCTTCACGAATACTTCACTAAAATGGTTAATAAAGTGATTATTAGCAACAACTCGATCAATTCAACTTTCGCACCCTTTCCTCTTCAACCTAGACTATGAATTCTCTATCTACCGTGCTCAGATTTTGTATCGTTGATTGTCTTTCATTATAGTAGAGAGTTGCGTTGAAATCTCCTCTTATTACCCAGGGCCACCCCTCATATGGTTTAATTTCTTTTAAATCCTCCTATAGCTTCCATCTACAATTCACATTGGGGCTCGCATAAACTGATGTAAAAAAGGTTTTATCACTACCTTTCTCAATTACTGCATGAATAAATTGGGAAGATTTATTGAGCACCATTAGTTTGAAATCAGCTTCATTCCATGCGATCCAGATTCCCCCCACTAAGTCCATTTGCATAAACAATATCGTAATAATCAAAACCCAGACTTTGACAACGATCTTGAGCTGTAGTACCACTAGATTTTGTTTCAAAAAAGCCATAAAGTCAAAAGAGTATTTTTTCTTGAGTTCCTTGATGAGGCCTGGCATAGTCTTAGACCCTGTACCCCTGCAATTTCACAAGAAATAAATCATTTAACAATAACTGCTGGGGATTCAATGCTTATAGACCCCTCTTGTTGTGTTTGTGTCTCATGTTCAACATTAGAAAAATTATTTAGCATATTAATATCGTTGCATAAAGGATGATCAAAGTTATGTTCACTAATTACAAGGCTATCTTCGGAAGTATGATATTCTATACTACTGTTCTGTTCTAGATCTCCACCCTTATGATTAGCCATCGTTGCGACATCTACCTCCATATGGTCATCGGTAGCAATTTGATTAAGGTATTCAAAAGGGTTGGGCGAGGTAAGGAAATGATCATGTCCAGTAGTTACAGTTGCAAATTCCAGCCCACTATTTGATGGGCCTGCCACTTCATTTGAAATAATATGATTCTTATTAACCTTTTCCTAGCTTTTTCCTTTTTCCTTATCCACTGGGACCCACCGCTTCTGACTATTTTCTTTCTTTCCATTGTATCCGAAATTGCCTGGACCAGCAGATTCAACATTCCTCTTCTTCACCATATTTTGCGCCGCTTCATCATCCTTAAAACAACAATCCTGCGCTGATTTATTGGCACCATTAATGTGAGAAGATCTCGCATCCCCCTAATTTGCAACATTCAAAAGGTTAGGAATCGCAGCTCGCCGGCGATAATAGCATTGGATGAGATTCCAAGCTTTAAAGCTCTCCGCCGGTGATGCGCCAGCCCTGACGTGCAGTTGCAAACTAGAGGCGGTAAAACGGGGCGGGCTGGCGGGCCAACCCGCCAGCCCACGAAAAACAGTTGGGTTCGGGCCGCCGAAATGGCGGCCCGTTTATATTTAGGGTTGGTGCGGGCTGGCGGGCCAGCCTGCCATCCCACAAAAATTTTTTTTTTATTTTTTTTTCTTCTCCTCAAATGCCCTCTTAGTATCCATTTTCTTCTTTCCTTTGATGATGTGTTTAATTAATTCCCCATATTTTTTATTTGACACTTATTTTCATATTATATTTATTTATTCTACTATCATCAAATTTAAAAAATATGTGTTTATATAGTTTTGTGATGTGAATAGATGAAAAAAAAAAAGAAAAGTAAGAATGAAATTGACTTTATAATATAAATGTATAAAAAAAAGAAGTGTGATATGAGCGGGTGAAAAAGAAAGAGGGTAGATTTTTTTTAAAAAAGAGTGAAATTTAAAATAAAAAAAAAAAAATTGGCGGGCTGGCGGGCTAGCCTGCCAGCCCGCCTAAACGGGAGCCAGCCCGCGAAGGGGGCGGGCTACTTCAGCCCGCCCCGTTTAAATTCCCAACCCGCGCGGGCTGGCCCGCAACCCGCGGGCCAGCCCGCATTCCTACCTCTATTGCAAACCATCACATCCCTATTCCATTTCTGGGTATTAGCTTCGTCTTGGTTGTTGGCCAGATCAGTCATTAGTCCATCTGTGACTCTATTTTTATTTTTAAGTTTCGTTCTCACTGTTTTTGCTGTTTCTATGGTCTGAGAAGCTCTTACAATGTCTGGATGAGCTTTTTGCACTTCATCTGGGCAGTTATCCTTGTGGTAGAGGTATTTCCCACATCCAAAGCATACTAGATATAGTCCTTCATGTTCAACGCACCTCCTTTTCCTGAAAATATTAATCGCTGATTTTAGCCTCTTCCCCTTAAGTCAATTTCAATACAAATACGTGCATACCTTCCTCTTTTACTTGCGTATGTGATACAGTCAACCTTTAAAATCGTACCAATTAAGGAACCTATTTTCTTGAGACTCACTAAATTGAAGAATTCTAAAGGAATTAAAACCCATGCCGCTATCTTCTTTTGAATATCTGCCATCCATGGATCAAAATTGGGTCCCTATCTCTGAACCACTAAGTATCTGTCTGCAACCATCAATGGTCCTTCCTGATATACATAGTTCATATTTGCTTCATTATCGAAAGAGATAACAAAGAAACCATTATCAAGGTCTCTTGTTGTAAACGTCTTCTTTGTCTTCCATATTCTATTCAGGGTATCTCTTATAACCCAGAAAGGCATAGACTTGCCCAACAGTTTCATAATAAGTGATTTCTTCCAAGGAGCACACCAAAGCTCATATTCCTCACGCGAGACCCTGAGAGTGGGGCAATCTTCATAATCTTCCCCATTAGTTTCAGGAACCTCAGGCTCGTTTGCACTAATAAAATAACTCTGGAGGCAAGCTATGTAGTCAGCCCAAGCATCTTCAGACACCCCAATTTCCTTAGTATCCTTCGTTACCTTCACCTCTTCCTCATATAGAAGCTTTTCCTTAAAGGAGCGCCCTTGTTCTTCTTGCTCGCCCGCATTCTGTGTTTCTGAATCATCATCATTTGCAGACCTTACTTTTTTCCGGACACGCGAGGTTGTGCCTCCATCGAACATACCCCCTCATCCTCCGGAGGCTAAGGGCTTACCATCAGTCAGATTGTCGATGCTCATGAGAGAAAGGTTCAGAGCATAGAATACTAGTTATCTTTGTTTCTTTATCAGCCTCCTTTCTCCCACATACTTTTCTTGTTATTAAATTTTGGGAGTTAGTTAAGTTTCCCTCTGCAGTAGAATTAGTGTTTCTATGTCTATTCTCTGTTGGAATGGAAAGTTTCGTAATATTGGAATAAAATTTAAAAACAATAATTACAATTAAGAAAGCATCTATCAAATCAAGATTCCTTCTTAACATCATTACCTTTTAAACACAATCAAAGTGGGCTCACCCAGATTGTGACTATGATCAAACTATTAATTAATTTTAACCCAAAACAACATGGGCACCTAGATTAAACTAGTGGGTTGGTGAAAAAAAAATTCAAGGGCACACATTTTCTGATCCACCAAAATTAACTAAATTTAAAAATATGCATCATTTTCAAATCTCCACATACTATATTTTCTAATTCCCCTGCCAACTAATTAATACACACACACACACACACACACACACATTGATGATACCAAGGCAACAATGAGAGAAACTTACCTTCATTAGAGTTTCACAAAATCATAAAGTGTTGTAAAAATAAAAGAGATTTGGGATAAGAGAAAGGACCAAGAGGATGGAAAATTTGAGAGAGAAAAGGGGGAGTAATTCTCATTCACTCACCATTCGTGTTCTTTGTACATTGAAGGATTTTGTCGATGGATGAATTAAATAATAGGCATTTAAGTATCCAATGAAGAGATTTCTTTTGGAGAATAGATTCGATATGTTATCCTTGGGAGTATATACTAAGAACTCAAGAAGTATTAGTAAGAGAATTAGCTGCTAATTAATTATTCATAAATATGCCTGTCACGTTGGTCTAAGACTATTCATCACCAAATATGAATGGCAAATGGTTGTTCAACACTTGTATATCCTTTTAGACATATGGCCACCATACCATGTCTTTACCACTAAAATTGTGACACTCCAAATTTTATTCACCAAGAGTATATTGTGATTATTTTATATATTTAATGAAATGGTGAATATTTAAAGCTAAAGAAATTAAATATTAAAAATTGAAAGTTGAATAGTGTTTTTAGTGAAATCGCTTGCGAGGTAGTGAGTTTGTCATGTGGTTTTGGAAGAACAAATGATGAGAAAAAATTATGAAATTTTATAGGGTGAAAGTAGACATCCTAAGCTTTAATTTGATAAGTCATTTGAATCAATTGAATCTATGTACGAAAAGATATGAATTTTTGAATTTAGTCCAAAATATTTGGAAATTCTCTGGAGCAGCAGTTAAAGAAATGAAATCTGGGAATGATATGCTTCCAGATGACTAAAGTCCATATTTTCTTGAAAATAGACTCAATAAGAGTTCCATAGCCTTTCAAATCACTCCAAAACGATGTCTACAAAATTAGTTGTGATTTTTCAAAGTTAGGGTAGAAAATCTGCCAGAATTGGTATTACTCCAAAAATTGAAAATAAAATGTGTTAGCAATTGTGTAAATTGTGGAATTAAAGATGACAAGTATCATTATCATATGAATAGAGGATTAGATTATGATTTATAAAGAAGAGATTAACTTAAAATTGAATTTCCAAGATCACATGTCTAATTGCTACATGAACATAGTAATGATGATAATGGTGGAGTGCATTGTTGGATTAGATGATGAGAACATGGTTGGGTTAGAAGTTGAGTGTATGGAATTTCAATACATGTATGCAAGGTGGAGTTTACGCTACATGAAGGCATGGACATAGCGATCATGATGGTAAGGATTAGCTTGAGTGAAGGGTTGGATGAACTTGAGTGTTTGGTGGAGTATGAAGTTGGTCTAATTGGAAGAACACTTGTTTTGGTTGGAGCAAGAGAGGGAGCATGTATTTTTGGCCAACCAAAGGAGAAGAGAATTGGTTCAAATCTAAAAGAAAGCTAATGGAGTTAGTGTGTCATAATATGAAGGAGGTATGAGTGGAGGTATGGCTTGTGACAAGTGTCACATTATGGTCCATTGATTAAATCCTATGGTGAAGGATGAATGGAGTCAAATTAATAAACATACTTCCCTCCCCCTTCATGTGTTCATTTAGGTCAAGCAAAGAAAGAGAAGAGAGAGAGAGAGAGCTTGGAAGTCTCAAGTGCTAGGGAGAAGGAAGAAGGGAAATCCTAAGGTAAGAAGTTAATTTCTTAAGGTTTTCTTGTGATCTTCTTAAGAAATCCTTCTCTAAACCTTGTTTCTTCATGAAACCATGATCATGAAGGCACATTGTTAGCTCAAGAAGAAGAGAGAGAGGACACATAGAGTGAGAGCAATTAAGAAGCCTAAGAGGTAACTACATCAAACTCAAATATATACTTGTATGAAGTTGATATTGAAGTTTGTTGTTGATTTGATGATTTTTGGTTGACTTGTAAATTTGGAAAAGCCCTAATCCTAAGGGGTTATGCTGCCCAAATTTCTTTGAATCATGATTAAGAAGTGTTTAAATGAGTTAATAAAGGATTAGAAGTGGAAAAGTACAAGTTTTGGAAGCTAAAACACAAAACCCCATTGTTCCATTTTTTGTCTAATATTTCGGCTAGCATTGTTCTGAGGGGTGGGAGCTGGATTTTCATGAAATAGATGGTTCCATTGGATTCAGTGGGCAAAAATATGTGGGGTTACAGTTGGTCACTTTTTCAGAAAAGGCCGAAAAATCGTAATTATGAAAACGCCCATAAAACCCTAAATCAAGGCTATCACGGGTATTTTTGTAATTTGACAGTGAAATTGGTGATTTTGAACCTAAAAATGGATTACTTGAGAGAAAATAAGTCAAGATAACCCTAGTCAAATTTTTAGGAAAACGTACCATCAAGCCGGGTGCGGCGAGGCCGGGTCGAGGTTTAGAGGGTATTTTGATAAATTTTTACCATAGATTAGTACAACCACAAGAAACACCATGGAAGAGTCTAAAATGATACTTGGATAAGTTATAACATATTTCTTGTACATTTAATATTTTAAGATCGAGTCGAAAGCTGAAACGACACGTTTTACGAGGCACACTAAAAAGGGAATTGATAAGACTTTGAGGTAGGGACTACCATCTTTCATATACTATGTGATTAATTGTATGTATGTGTTAATGTATTTCGTGATATGATTGCATGCTAAAGACACAGTACCTAGTTGTGGTTCAGTACCCAACAAAGGTATATCGAAAAATGCTAGCTGAGGTTCGATACCCAACCAAGGTATATCGAAAATCCTAGCTGTAGTCGATGACTCGGTTAAGGTAATTATATGTTAATCGAATTGAATTTCATTTTTGCCTAATATGGTGCATTGCATATTTAATTTTCACATTTTTTATGTCAATCGTATGTCTCTACGAGGATTCTTTAGAATCTCATCTTATTTTTAAATAAACATCTCAGCGGGTGCCAGTGGATTGAAAGGCAAAGTTGTAGACGCGGAGAAGTGACTGACACGTGTCTTGAGGCAAGGTCAAGGCTGGTGGTTATAATTAGTTTATGTTTAAGATTTTTTGGGAAATCCTGTAAACGTTAGAATTTCTGCTGTATTTCTGTATTTTCCGTATTTTGTTGACGAACGACGTTAGGATTGTAAACGAATACATTTATCAGTATAATTTTACTTTTTTGTATGCCTACGGAATCTTATCTTTATTACTCTTCGATTATCGAAATGGAAACGGGTGTTGAAAAATTTAATCATCATAACAAAAATGCTTAGTCGTGTTAAGAAAATGAGTTGAAAGTATGACGTCATTTTACTTTATGCATAACATGGAGCATGATATATTTACTTTTCACATTTTATATGAACTATTGTATGTTACTATTTAGATTTGTTTGAATCTCACCCTTTTTCAAATTAATAAATATGCTAGCGGGATCTAGTGGCTCCAAGGGTAAAGCAGTAGATACAGGTCATTGAAGGGTGCAGATCCTGAGATCGGAGTTATTTGGTTATATGTAGTCTATTTTCGAATATTTGGATATTTTGGGATAATTTGTATATATACTTTCAAACCCTTGGAGGAAGAAACATGTGTTGTAATCAAGTACCTTATATCAGTATATTTGTGATATTCCTGTGTTGCTCACTGAACTGCACACAAGCACTCTAAAAAATATGGAAATAAGATAAGGGTGTGACTCATGGACTTGTCAATTGAATCCCCTAGACTTGTTAATGGGACTATTTCTCATTTTTTCTCTTGTGCGGGACCTGAATACAATTCTTCCTAAATTATATTATCATTATGTTAAAGCTTTTATGTGTGTGTATAATGAAATAAGTAGTCTTTATGGATGAATACTTTTATACTATAAGAGTACCATGTTATCTGAAATTTTTCCAATGAAAACATAACAACTCATATCATTTTAATCCTAGTTGGTTAATGAATCATCTGAAAAAATTCAAATTTTATCATATTTTTAAGAAAAACCATATTAATTTTAAAAAAATTAAAACAAAATGATCAACCAATATTTTTCTTAAAAACAAGATAAAAATTAAATTTTTTAAGATGAGTCATCAGCCAACTAAAATTAAAATAATATGAGTTATTATATTTTCAATAGCTATTTAAATAACATGATACTCTTTTTTTTTCCCTGAAAATATCATGATACTCTGAGAGTATATAAATATTTCCCGTCTCTACCTACTTCTTGAGTAAAAAGTACGCATGCAATAACAAATTATATATTGTTTGTAAACTTTGTCCTTATATTTACGCCCTTATTATATATTATATATTCTTAATTTAATTTGTCATAAAATATTATATTCACACGCATAGATCCTAATGATATATAGTCTCAATTTTGTCTTCCCTTGATTAAAACCAACCACGAAAAATAAAAGCAGAAAGACACAAAAGTCCTCAAATATGCAAATCCTAATTCACATCCTGAAATGGCTTAAGGGAAAACCATTCTTCATGTAAACGTAATTTCCTTCAATTTTTAATTTGAAATTTGTATATTTTTTTCTTATTAAATTTTTAATTGTAATCTTTTAATACAGTTAGCTAATGTAACTTTGTTGTATTAGCGTTGTTAGCCCTTGTACAAAATCCAATTCTCCAAACAGTGTAAAATTAAAAAATTTAATAAGGAGGAAAAAACACATGGGTACCAAATTAAAAATTGAATAAAACTATAGGTACCTCAGATATGGTTTTCCTTTAAATTGCATAACAAATTTACCATAATACCCTTTATTTATAAAAAAAAATGGCTTCTAGCCATAGTAAAAATTCACAACGTCAATAAGATTGAATAACTTGTAAAGGAGATTAAAATAAGATAGAAAAGTAATAACAATTTCCAATTTTAGTTATGGAATCCGATGTCTAAAATAATTAGTAAAAATGTCTCTTTAATTCCATATAGTGACTTACGAATTCACATAAAGATACAGTACAAGAAGGTGGATGAAATCATCAAGGCAACAATGAGAGAAACATACTTTCATTAGAGTTTTGTGTTGATAAAGCGTTGCAAAAATAAAAGAGATTTGGGATAAGAGAGAAGAACAAGAGGAGGGAAAAATCGAGAAAGGGAGAGCAATTCTCATTCATTTGTGTGCTATTTATGTTCTTTGTACATTACAACATTTTGTATATAACCTCTATTCGAAGACTTTCAAGAGTCACCATTATTGTTATCAAACTCACAAGTTGACTCTCAAAGTTTACTGTTTTTACGTTTTTATCTCACAAAATCATGTCAAGTCGCCTTCAACTCCTACTAATGGTAAACTTGATTAAACTCGCGAGTTTAAATAACGAATTTACCATTTTTACGTTTTCATATTACAAAATCGTGTTAACACATGTTAACTTTTTTGCTTTAATTATACTTAATAGATTTATATATGAAGTTTATAGAAATTTCTTTATTACAAGAAATTATAAATGTTAATTGATTTAATTTCAATTATCATGATTTATTTCTTTAAAAAAACAAATTGTAGTCATTTTTAATATTTTAATTATTTAATTATATTCCAACAATCCTTATTTATTAATAAAAGTAAATTCTCACGAGTTTAAGATTTGAGTTCCTAATACGAGTTTATGTCACTATCACGGGTTTATTTAAATGCGTAAGTTTGACAACCATGATCACTATTAAGAGCCACATGTAACCCTTTGCCACATTCATGCCATATCAATGTATATTAAGTAGCCTTCTAGTTTCCCAATTACTATTCATAAATGGTGACTAAGATATAAGAGGTCAAAAGTTTATAGATGTCAACATAATTAATATTCATAATAAAGTATTAATTTTAAGTATATTGTGTAGTTTTTGCAGCTCTTGGCTCCTGCGACGGAATATTTAATGTTTAAAATATTTAATTTAGTTCCAACGTTGGGAAAAGAAATTATTTCTTTCAATTTTGTACTAAAATGTAGGGAAAACCCTTAATAAAGAACATTAAAAATACTAAAAGACAAAAAGGTATTTTGACTATTCATAATCCTATAAAGATGTTAGGCTCAATTTGTTTTTTTTTTTTTAATTAAAAGGAAAAGACCAATTTATCCTTACATATATATTTTTTCATTTAAAAAAAAATTACCTCCATGGGCCGCCGTTGACGCCAAAGCTTCGGTAGGACATAATATTCCCTTAGGAATAAATAGTGTTAGGGTGGGGTTTGAACTCCCACCACTTTGTTTGCATAAAATGTTAATGATCATTGAGCCACCTATGCCATTCAATACAAACAATGCAATATATATATATATATATATATATATATTAACATTTGATTTTTAACCCAAGCTCATTAACAAGTTCTGATAAGGAACTGATAAGTTTATATAAGGAATTCATAATTTTCATGTTTTAAGTAAAAATTTCACTTATTCTCTTAGACTATTCACAAATTTAAATAAAGAATTCACAACTTTCGTTTACAGAGTTAAAAATTCATACTATCAGGCTATTGATAAATTTAAATAAGAAATTGAAAATTTTAGATAAGTAACTCATAACTATTTAGGGTTTAGGGTTTTTTAAAGTTGTGAATTTCTTATATGAGCTTGTGAATGGCTTGATAGAGTTAGTGATTTTTTATTTAAATGAAAATTACAAATTCCTTATCTAAACTTGTGAGTGGTCTAAGAGAGTAATTGAATGTTTTACTTAAAAAATGAAAGTTGTGAATTCCTTATCTAAACTTGTCAATTCTTTATCCGAACTTGTTAATGGATTTGGGTTAAAGATTAAAGGATAATATGTATATATATATTTTGCATTATTTATATTAAATGGCATTGGTGGCCCAATGGTCACTAACATTTTGTGCAACCCCCACCACTTTAGGAATATTTATTCCTAAGGGGAATATTCCCACTAGAGTTTCAGCTGCTGGCCACCAAAGGGATGGGCCGGGCGCTGGCGGTTGATTGGAGTAATTTTTTTAAATTATATATATTGTGTGTGTGTGTGTGTAAGGCAAGTTAGTCTTTTCCTTCTAATTTTAAAAAAGATAAATTGAGTTTAACATCTTCATGAGATTATGAATATTCGAAACATAGTTTTCTCTTTTAGCATTTTTAAAGTTCTTTATTAAGAATTTCCCCTAAAATTTATTATACTAATCAAATAGTAATAATTTTTTATAACAAAAATAGAAATAGCTTGTTTGTTTTTTACCAGCAAGTGTTCATATATGATTGAAATTGATTTGTATGCGCATATATATATATATATATATATATATATATATATATATATATATATATATATATATATATATAATCATTTTATTCTATTCATTTTCTTGAAATATGTGCGCACCACTGGCACTCTTGTCCTTCATATAAGGTATTTTCTAAAAAAAGGTATGACCCTAAATATAAACCACACTAGTATAAAAAAGGTGTTTTAGACCAGTTGTAGTTGATGAGGTTTAAAAGAAATGCGCGGTGGCTAGAGCCGGTAAAACGGGCCGGGCTGGCGGGTTGGCCCGCCAGCCTGCCCAAAAAAGCCTTAAACGGGCTGCCATTTTGGCAGCCCGTTTAAATGCGGGCTAAACGGGCTCAGCCCGTTTAGCCCACGGGCTGATGCGGGCCAGCCCGCTTTTTTTTTTTAAAAAAAAATAGTTTTTTGGTTTTTTATTATTATTTTAAATAAAATAAATTTAAATACCCTTATTATTACATTTCATTTGATGTTGTGTTTAATTAATTTCTCATACTTTTTATTTGACATTTTTATTTTTATATTATATTTATTTATTCTATTATTATTAAATTTAAAAGAGATGTGTTTATATGTTTTTGTTATGTGATTAGATGAAAAAAAAGGAAAGTAAGAACAAAATTGACTTCATAACACAAATGTATAAAAAAAGAAGTATGATATGAGCGGGTGAAAGAGAAAGAGAATAAATATTTAAAAAAAACGAAATTAAAAAAAAAAAAGAATGGCGGGCTGGCGGGCCAGCCCGCCTAAACGGGCGCGAAGGGGGCGGGCTGAACTAGCCCGCCCCGTGAAGCACTCCAGCTCGCGCAGGCTAGCCCGCAACCCGCGAGCCAGCCCGCATTCCCAGTCATAGCGGTGGCATTTTCATAATTATAAACAAGGTGGGAGACCAATTATTATATTAACCGGTCTACAAAATATTATTTAAACCGATTCTACACTAACCAATCTAAAAAGATTAATCCTTTTATTTTTTAGACCGGTTACTGAAAGAACCGGTCTAAAATATATTTATTTTAGACCGGTTAATAGGATAACCGGTCTAAAATAAAGATTTTTAAAACCGGTTCTTCTAACAACCGGTCTTAAAAAGCTTTTAAGACCGGTTATCCTATTAACCGGCCTTAAAAGTTTTCCCCAATATTTTCACGCCTCATCTCCCCGCCCTTTTCCATTCTGAAATCCCTCTTCCATTTTGAATAAGCTTTTCTCTCCTTAGCCCTCGACTCCCCGTCTCTTACCCGATCTTTGAATTGGAACAATCGAATCCGGTCGAGCTGCTCATGGTTGTCACTGGTGGGTCGCTGTCATCCTTTGCTTCAGGTGGTCAGCTCCATCCATTATTCACTGCGCTTCAGGGAAGTCTTCCAGCTTCATCCTCCTTTTTAAGGTATGCTTCCTTGTCCTCTACATTTACCCCTCTACAATTACTATATAGAAGTTGTTGCCTCCAGATTTGGAATTCCAGTTATCCTTCACAAAATATGTCATCGGCCTAGGCTAGCAAGGGGATAAACTAAACATTAGCTTAATATAAATTTTCTAGTGTGTTTGGTGTTTAAAACCCTCTCACAAAAATCTTGCTTAGTTCTGCCAATGATTGTATGAGCAGAAATTTTAGTGAAAACTGAATAGTTGTTCAGGCAGGATTCAGTTTAGTGTATTACAAACTACTATGTAATTAGTGAATTTATTGAATTCCAATGCCGATCAGTGCCTTACCATAAATTTAACATCTGCAGTAAATTTGACTGTTTTTTGGCCTTCACTTTCTTATTCCCTTCACTAGATACCATAGCAATTAATGTTTTTTCCTTGCAAAGTTCAGTTTTATAGAATTTTACTCTTGGTTTTCATGTGTTCCATAGACTAATTGTACCATTTTCTTAGCCCTTTGAAAAGAATATTTTGAAACTATGCCCTACTTGGGATTCCGATTTTTAGAATTAGTTTTCATGAATAAACTTAGTTTGAACTTTGAAAGCCTTAATTCAAATGAAGAATTGGTTGTTTTGTTAGGATTTTCAAAGTGCGGTTCAGTGGGATGAAGTTAAAGACATAATAACACGCTTGTTTTTCTCCCTCAGGTGTCCTTGGAACATCAACCAAGTGAGGTGTTCATTCATCTTTTTGCTGGTAGATGCTAGGAATTGGTACAAGAGAGAGTGAATCTGGAAATCACTAAGCAACATAAGCTGGTAATTTTTCTTTGGAAAACCGATTTATAATTTATAAATTAATAAATTGCTTCAAGTGGAATTGGGCAAAAGATCAATTTTATTCCATTTCTTACTTTCCGCCTGACTTACAGGGAAAGCTATATAATAATGATAGTGAATTATGGAACTGAGTGTTTCTTGGCTCCATATGTGTATGGGTAAGAAACAAATTTATATTTTATAATTTATATCATGTTTTATGTTTGCTTAATATTCTTCTCTTTTTTTCAGTGATCATTGGCAGTTGGTTTTTCTATGCAAGAGTAGTTACACTGTCATCCTCTTATGCTCCCTCCACTTCAAACCAGGGAATGATTTGAAAAAGACCATGAACTCGTTAGTTTTCTTGCATTATTACCTTTTGTGTGTAAAGTTTATGGAATTTGTGTAAAATAAATAACATTTGTGATTTTGATGATCATAGGGCTATGCGGACATTCCTACACACTACTTGTGATAAGCATGTTCGTGATTTAAAGGACCCTACATGGATCATGCCAAAGCTTAATACATATTGATTTGTTTAAAGAAAGTAATAAGCCATGCCTCTATATTTGTTTTAATGATATCATGTTTTTTCTCAGAGCCGTAGGCAACCATAGGGGTCCAACTTATGTGGTTTTTATGTTTTGAGACACATTTACAATATTATCACTCTAGGCACGACTGATTTTACTCAAGAGGTAAATTTATATTTTAGAACTTTTGTATTACTTTATTGTTTTTAAGTTACTAAGTTAATATTTTGTCTGGTTTTGGTGTTACAGATGTTTGATCTTGCCGATCCCTTTCCTAAAGAAGATATTGATTTCATTCGCATATGTTGTGCTGAATTCATCTATGAGCTATTACAAAAATAGTGAGTTTTTGGATCCAATGTTACATTGTACATTGTTCTCATATGTATTGCTAACAAGGCTTATGTATCTGTGTAGGACAATTTCTGTTATATGGGTGATACATGAGGCATGGGATTTGAGGGACTGGCCTTTGTAACTTTTCTTCCCTTTGTATTATGTAAAACTGAGAAATTTTTGTTTTTACTTGTATCAATACTTGAATTTTATTACTATCATTGTCATTTCAAAGTTTTGCATCCATTTCTGAGCAAATTCGTCTATTTGGACATTCCTTCATGTTTTTAATTTTAGACAACTTCATAATGCACATTGAAATTGCAAGAAATTGAGTGAATTTGGAGTTCCTAGAATCTGATTTTAGCTTGTTGCTTAAATTGTGACATTTGATCTTGAACCTTGTTCTACACTAATTACCATTTGTTGGAAGTTTATTTAAAGTCACCTGGTTTACACCTTTATTTGTGCTTGTTGTTGATCTTGCTGTTGTCATTACTTTTATGAAATCTATTACGTTGCTTCTGTGCAATCTGTTACTTACTTACATGCACTCCATTGCATTTGTTGCATTTTGCATTGTTCTCTATTGCTTTAAGATTCATTAATGTTGTCATTTGGTCCTCCTCACTATCTAATTGCACTGTTGGTGTTATTTAGTGCTAAACTAAGGTTGGTCATTACCTTTGGCTAAATTCTTGACAAATTTGCTTGTACTCTACTGTAACTGGAATTACTGTCAAAGTTATGCATTAAGCTGTCATGCATAGTTTCTTGAAGTCTGGGATTTAAATAAATTTCTGCATCATTATGAAGCCTTTGCTGAAATTGAGCAAATCTATTTGGCATTTCTGTGCATTTGATATGAATTTCTTGTCTACTTTTTGTTTCTGCAGGTTAGGTTAGGTCAAGCATTATCTTCATCTGAGTTTTGCTGCACATTCTATTACACTGGTATACTGTTAATATTGTCTGAACTCATTCCTAGTTTTTCCCTGTTTCTAGCCTTTGTTTGAAGTGGATGTTGTTTGAAACTTGGTGAAATTGTGCATTTGCACTTCATTTACCTTACTGGAACAAAATTCAGTCTTTGGAAGGCTGTCATAGTAAATTAAATCTGTGAAATACTTTCCCAATCTGTTGAGCTAGAGACTGAAACTACAAGTGCATTTGCGTTGAAATTGAGCCAATGAAGTATACATTACTTGTTGCCATATTCTTCTATACTGTAATTAAGGTGCTGCAAATGAATCATCAATGTGTGACTGGCTTGTCTAAAAATTTGTTGCTGCTATAGACTGCTGCCTTTGAAGATTAAAATTGAAATATGTGATTGTTTTGTATTACTGTTAAAATTATTGGTTCATTGAACATGTTGCTGGAGTTAGGTTCTATTTCTGTTATCATTCTAACCTTTTGCTTGTTAACCTGATATTGAGAATATATATTCACCTGTGCATGACTTGAATTCAACCACCATGAAATTTGTGAAAGTATCCACTGCGTAGATAAGATTTTTTGAACATCCACTGTGTATATATATATATATAAAGGACCTTTTTTAAAAAAAATAGAATCTTTAAGACTGGTTGTAGCTACAACTGTTTAAGACCGTGTTAGCTACAACCGGTCTTAAAGGTAAGACCTTTAAGACCAGTTGTGCTTACAACCGATCTTAAAGGTAGACTTTTAAGACCGATTGTAGGCACAATCGATCTTCAAAGGTCTGATCTTTAAGGCCTGTTGTAGGCAGAACAGGTCTTAAAGGTGACCTTTAAGACCAATTTTAGGAACAACTGATATTAAAGTATGACTTTTAAGACCGGTTGCAACAACCGGTCTAAAAAATAACAGACTTTTTAGATATGTTATAACAAGACCTGATACACAACCGGTCTAAAAAGTCAATTTTCCACTAGTGCCACTTCAAAAAGTTAATAAAATTAATTATTCTTTTTTAACAAATGCTCTTACTAAATTTATTGTAGAGATAAATTATGCAAAAGAAAAATTAAAAAGCAATTAAGCATGTTTATTTTAAGTGGAAGATAATAACATAGGCTAGTACTTGTAATAATTTTTCACTATTGTAATTATACAAACAGCTTTATTTACCGACGTGGGTGTTTTTCATTTTGATGTGTACTCAAACATTATCATATATACACTATCTATATCAGATTTGGACAATCAAATTTATGAAAAAGTTAGAAATGCCTTAAATACAATCAATAAAGAGTAAAGCTAGAAAAATGTAATAAAAAAACTTAAAGCAAACGTAAAATGAAGCTTGTATTTTGAATCACACACATTCACAAATTTTAAACTTATAATAAAGAAAGAATGGAAGGACTACATTGGAATGATGTGGGAGTATATACTAAAAAAAAAAATCAATTCCATTCAATAAAAAGATTACACATCATGATTCTACAATCATCATATGACATGATTTCAAAGAATTGAAAGTATTACAGTGGATATCTTGCACCCAAATGAAATTATTCAAAGAGAATAGAGTAAGAAAATTGTAGATATTTGCATACAAAATGTGAGAAGAAAATTGCTCTGTACCCTCCTTTGGCAGCAAACTGCTTCTTAATAGAAATGATTTGAAGGTTTTTGTTGATGGTTGAATTAAACAATGGGCATTTAAGTATCCAATGAAGAGATGCCCTAAAACAAATCAGAACAAGGAATGCCCGTTCATGAGATTTCTTCCGGAGAATAGATTCGATAGTGTTCTTGGGAGTATATGCTAAGAACACAAGAGGTATTGGTAAGAGAATTAGCTGCTAATTAATTATTCATAAATATGCCTTTCACGTTGGTCTATGACTATTCATCACTAAATATGAATGGCAAATGGTTGTTTAACACTTGTATATCCTTTTAGATATATGGCCACCACATCGTGTCTTTACCACTAAAATTTAATCATCATAACAACAATGCTTGGTCATGTTAAGAAAATGAGTTGAAAGTAGGACATCATTTTAGTGGACGAAACGTTATACGTTTAAATACGAAGTCCTAAGTTTAAATTCGTATGAATGTATAAAACTATTTTTTTCATGAGCTATCCAATTAAACCTGATAATGCTTGAATTTAACTTTGACTAATATATAGCTATTATCAGAAGAAGAAGAAGAATTAAAATGAATTGGAAGTTGGTTAAATTATTTAATTTGTTAAAAATAAATATTTTCATTATTATCTTTATAATAAATTCTAACATCATATTGTTTTTAGATTTTAATTATAACATCATAATTTAGCTAGTCCTGTATCAAACAGGATTACAAAAGCAAGAGATCAAAAAACTGCATGCAGGATAATGAATGAATGCAAAACCATGCAAGCGACCACCAACTTCTCCCACCCTGCTGGCGATGGCGCCTGAGTTCCGATTGTTGAGAAAAGAAGTCCAACATCTCCATCCCCTTAGGTAAGAAGCTTGCGCGGGGTGTTGAGGTAGCCGGTCTGTCCATACTTGGCGATGATGTCCTCTCCCTCGAGATCCAGGCCATGCATCGCAAGAAGCTGATGGAAGGGGGGAAATTCCTTGCCTCTGGCATTCTCGACGGACTTGTAGAGGATCTTGAGGTTGTCGACATGCTCCTCATCGACACCCAGCCTGACGGCAAGCGCTGCACGGAACTTCCCTCTCTCGCCATCCTCCACGAAATACCTGTGCTCCAAGTTCTGAGGATCCCCCTTCGTCGCGTTGTGGGAGATGGACAAGGTCGCGAACTCCTTGAGCGTCTTGAAGTTGGTGCCGTAGTTAATATTGCAGGTCAGGAGCAGGGAGTTGATCTCGAAATCGAGGGCCGCGCCGATAGCGATGGTGGCATCATCGGCTTTCTGGGTGTTGCCGAGCACGCCATCGCTCATGCCTTCGGCGTAGAAGTTGAAGCGGATGTTGGGGTTCTCGATGGCGCCGATGTTGAAGACGGCGGGAGGCAGGTGGGTCTGAGGATTGGGGTTGGAGAGGTCGACGACAAGGGCGTTGGGACGTTCGTCGATCTTGGCGCTGCCGAGGAGCGCGCGAACCTCATTGGCAGGGAACTGCTTCAAGTCCGCCTCGAGGGCCGAGTTGGACACGGCGCGGTCGGCTCGCATGGTCTGGAAGATCGAGACCTCATAGAAGAGTTTTTGGGCCTTGAGGAAGACCTGGCCATCTTCGATGCGGCAGCCAAACGGGGAGGTGCTGAAGCCAACCATGAACTGGGGCTTGAAGAGCTTGCGCTGCTCCTCCTTGAGCGACGAGCCGTTGTCGGGGATGGTCACCATGGTCTTCTTCGACATCTGGTGGCGGCTGAGCTCCTTCTCGATGCCCTCGCGAGCGTGAGCCGGGATTGTCTGGGCGATAACGCGAGCCTTCTTGAGACCGGCCGCTAGATCGTGGGTGACTTCGGGGTGGTACAGTTGGTCGTCGCCCAGGATCTTTCCCTTGGCCTTGAGGGCGCCAGAGCCGGCTGCCCAGACCTTGTCGAAGTTGGCGCGGCGGTCCGAGGGGACGTAAAGGATGGCCTTGTGGCCCTGCTTCTCAAGCCAGCAGGCGAGCGAAAGGCCGACATTGCCGGGGCCAAGGATCAGATAGGTGTAGCTGAACTCAGGCTCCTCGGCTTCGCCATAGGTTGCCCAGAAAGACTGGATCGTTTCGACAATGTCGGCGTCAAAAGTGGTGTAGCCGGTGAGAGCCGCCATGATGAAGTTGATATGAGTGCTGGAAAGCTGAACGGTTGGATGCGAAAGTGATGAGATCAGGTAGAGAAGAAAAGGTGATTGAGAATTATGGTTGTTCGAAATTCATCGCGGGGGGAGCGAGCTCTTTTATGGGCTGAAGCGGACGGCTATTGCGCCGCCGGATGGCTGCGCACGGCAGTCCGGGATAAGATATATGCTCTACATTCATGCACCGGTCATCGCCGATTTCATTGACGGTATAAGCTTATTCATATCTCCTATGAAAATAAAAGATAGAGAAATACTTCCATATTTTAGGTTTGTCGTTGGATTTATATTCTAATTAATTAAAATATAATAATTCATTTCATTTTAATTGTACATCACGAGTTATTTGAAAAAATTTAAATTTTATAATTTTTAAAAAACAACAATTTATGAAACGAAATTGCGTCTTTTATTTTTCTAAATTATAAAGTTTATGTTTTTCAAAATTATAAAATTTGACTTTCTCCATATGACTCATCTGCCATGTAGGATCAAAATATAATGAGTTGTTATATTTTAATTAGTTAGAATATAGATGAGATGGTGCTCTGGAAGTATGTAAGTATTTCTCAAGAAAGATATGGACGACTCTTTTACTTTTTAAATATTAAGAAGTATATTTACTCAACTTTATTACATTAAAGTAATTTATTTCTATTTTAAAGGAAGTTTGGTGTATATAATTAAAATGGATGAAAGATGAAAATCCCTGTAATATTAGAAAAACTCCAAGAAGATTAGCATAATTTAATATATTTTGAAATTAAAGAAAATGACATCCATACAAATTTTAAACTAAATTATATAAAACTCCCCTGAACTTTAAGGTAGTTGTATATAACCTCCCTGACGATTCGATATTTAAATATAGGCCCCCTAAACTTTGAATTTTTTTTTTTTTATTTTGGACCCCAGCCGTTAACATGTCATTATCTTTTTGACAAAATTTGCCACGTCAAATTAATAGAAGACGCATCATCATATCTTATGTGGCATCCTATTAAGTTTATAGTTCTGTAAAATCCTTCTGAACTTTAATCTAATTGCATATAAACCCCTCGACATTTTAAACTTTAAACTTAACTCCCTTGAATTTTTTTAAATATTAAACCCATGCCTTTTTTTTTTTTTATCTAATTTTTATCAAAGCGAGCTCATTACTTTCAAATGATCTTATCAGCTTCTTCATATATTAAAATAACACTTTTACAATTTTATTGTCTTAATTTATAATATTAATAAATTCATTAAATTTTGTTTGCTATATATCATATCTGTTAATTTTTTTGTTGAATTAGAGGTTGAATTTCTATCCTTATGTTTCTTGTTAATGTGAACTTTGAAATATTATTTTTCTCTATCCAAAAAATACTATTATAATTAACAAATGATATATAGCCAACAAAAATTAATGAATTTATTAACATTAAAAATTAAGACAATGAAATTGTAAAAATGCTATTTTAATATATGAAGAAGTTGATAGGATCATTTGAAAGTAATGAGCTCGCTCTGATAAGAATTAGATAAAAAAAAATAAAGGCCAGGGTTTACTATTAAAAAAATAAAACTTCAAATGGGTTAGGTTTAAAGTTTAAAATGTCGATGAGGTTATATACAATTAGACTAAAGTTCAAAGAGCTTTTATACGACAATAAGCTTACTCGGATGTTACGTAAGATATGATGAGATATGTCTTCTATTAATCTAACATGGCAAATTCTGTCAAAAAGATAACGGCATGTTAACAGCAGGGGATCCAAAGTAAAAGAGCCAGAGTTCAGGGTGGTTAAATTTAAACGTCAAAATATCAGGGGGTTATATATAACTATCCCAAAATTTAGAAAAATTTTGTATAATTTAACCTAAGTTTTAATACGTGTAACTTACAAAGACGTGATATGGATTATTTTTTTGGATTCACATCTTCACATCAATTAATGGATTTCAATTTATTTGAGGATTGCATGGTATTTTAGCTTGGCCCAAGCTCATTTACTCTATCGTTTCTGAGCCCCCAAACTCTTCTACAAACGAGTTATTGACAACTCTATGAGTGGTTATTAATAATTTTACGGGATTATTTTTTTATTTTGCAATTTTAAAGGAGCATTTTTTAGTTTCTTTTTTTCTTAGGAGTTGAGTGTAATTTTCTCAAAAAATAAAGGAGACTTTTCATTTTTAGTCCTTGATGACGATGCTGATGCATAATGCATGACGAACTCTCTGGTGACATTATCATTAGCCATTCTTTTGGTAAATTCTTGGGAAGCTGCCTATCAAGTATCAACAGCCAAAGGATTTTTTTTTTTTTAATTATTAAATTTTTTTAGTATATATTTTATATTGACATGTCGATATGAATGATTTGGTACATATATGATGATATGATTTTAATTATAATAAATTCTAACATCATGTTTTTGTAGATTTTAATTATAACATCATAATTTAGTTAGTGCTGTATCAAAAAGGATTACAAAAGCAAGAGATCAAAAAACTGCATGCAGGATAATGAATGAATGCAAAATCATGCAAGCGACCACCAACTTCTCCCACCCGGCTGGCGATAGCGCCTGAGTTCCGATTGCAGAGAAAAGAAGTCCAACTTCTCCATCCCCTTAGGTAAGGAGCTTGCGCGGGGTGTTGAGGTAGCCGGTCCGTCCATACTTGGCGATGATGTCCTCTCGCTTGAGATCCAGGCCATGCATCGCAAGAAGCTGATGGAAGGAGGGGAATTCCTTGCCCCTGGCATTCTCGACGGACTTGTAGAGGATCTTGAGGTTGTCGACATGCTCCTCATCGACGCCCAGCCTGACGGCAAGCACTGCACGGAACTTCGCTCTCTCGCCATCCTCCACGAAATACCTGTGCTCCAAGTTCTGAGGATCCCCCTTCGTCGCGTTGTGGGAGGTCGCGAACTCCTTGAGCGTCTTGCAGTTGGTGCCGTAGTAAAGATTGACAGCCAGGAGCAGGGAGCAGATCTCGAAATCGAGGGCCGCGCCGATAGCGATGGTCGAAGTTGGCGCGGCGGTCCGAGGGGACGTAAAGGATGGCCTTGTGGCCCTGCTTCTCAAGCCAGCAGGCGAGAGAAAGGCCGACAATGCCGGGGCCCAGGATCAGATAGGTGTAGCTGACCTCAGGCTCCTCGGCTTCGCCATAGGTTGCCCAGAACGACTGGATCGTTTCGACAATGTCGGCGTTGTCAAAAGTGGTGTAGCCGGTGAGAGCCGCCATGATGAAGTTCATGAGTGCTGGAAAGCTGAACGGTTGGATGCGAAAGTGATGGGATCAGGCAGAGACTAAGAGGTGATTGAGAGTGATGGTTTTTCGAAATTCATCGCGGAGGGAGCGAGCTCTTTTATATTGCGCCGTCGGATAGATTGTTTTGGATCCGCATCTTCACATCAATTAATGGATTTCAATTTATTTGGGAATTGCAACGTATTTTATCTTGGACCAAACTCATTTACTCCATTGTTTCTGAGCCCCAAACTCTTTTACAAGCCCAGCCCAGCATGGTTTCTTAACTCGACAATCAAAAGCCCAGCCCAAATTTATTTTACTTTTGCAACTTTAATGTAATGGTAGATTAGTAGTTTATCAGCCAAATTATATTCTTGGAGTTCATATTTATTTATTAAATATTAAAGTTGGACTAACATTGACGATGAATAGTAAAGAATTGGAAACTATCTCAAATATTCCAATGCCCAATTTAGATAATTCAAAGTACATTTTCCAAAAAAATAAAAAATAGAAAGATAAATTAATATAAAAAGGAGACTAATCATGGAGAATAAAAAGTGCATACCAATTAAGAAGGAATATGCCAAAAATCAAGTTCAACTATAAAATATAAATTTGACACACAAGAACTACAAGTTGATTTTGTTTAGTCAATCAAATATTACATAAAATAAGACTTAGTGAAAAAGAATTTTTCAAGAATAAATTCATGACTTTGGAATGTTATCATGGTAAGGATAATAAATACAGCTAATCTGTGTTTTCAATTAATTAATTAATTAATTAACGTGTACTTGTACTAATTAAACAAATAAATGTGAAATGGGACATTATTCAGTTTTGAATTGCAAGTGTTTTTGTATCTATTCTCCATTGGAATGGAAAGTTTTGGACTAAAATTTAAAAATAATAATTAACTATAAATGATGAAAGCATATGTCAAATCAAGATTCCTTTTTAACTTACCTTTTAGATAGGGGTGTTGGGGATCGGGACAGGATCGGGAAATGTCATTCCCGATCCCGATCCTGATCCCGAAAGGGGTTGGGGAATGATTTTCATTTCCGATCTTGAAAATCTGGAAATTTTGGGATCTTGATCGGGAATTTCCTGATCCCGGATTTGCTATTTTTTAAAAAAAATCTCTATATTGAATTTTTTTATTGTGTTTCCTTTAGTCTAATATAAATATACAATTTGTCTAATATTATATTGTATCAAATACGTCTAATATAAATATATAATTAGTCCAATACATGCTTAAAGTTGTCGATTTAGCTATAAAAAGAACAAAGACAAGAACAAAAAATTAAAATTATTTAATAAATAATAAATGAAATTAACTAAATAAACTAAAAGAATATATATTACCTTAAGGGTATTAGGGATTTTCACATTTTATTTTACATTTAGTTTTATTTTCTTAAATATTTTAAAAAAATATACATGTGTGTATATATATTTTCGGGATCGGGAAAAAGTCAGGATCGGGAAGTTCCATTCCCAATCCCGATCCCGAAATCACATTCCTGATCCCGAAATTTTCGAGACGGGATTTTCCCGTCCCGATTTGCTCGGGATCAGGATGGGAAGGTCGGGACAGAAAATTGATGAACATCCCTACTTTTAGACACAATCAAGGTGGGCTCACCCAAATTGCTACTATAATCAAACCATTAATTAATTTTAACCCAAAAGAAACATTAATTAATTTGTATGTGATATCGTAAGTAGGAAATTTTTGATAAAGTCAGATGACTTAAGACTTACTTGGATGGATTCCCAAAAACCAGTTGGAGCCCCAAAATTATGTTTGAATTTATTTTTGTTTTTGGATATATTGACATTGGGTTCTAATGAATTTTTTCAAAAGCTAAGTTAGATCTACATTTAGAGTTACAAAAGTTAAATGAGCATTTAAATATAAATTATATTATCCTAATTTTAATTTAAAAATTATATGTAAGATAAAGTTTATCTCCATAAAACATTAATCCAAATAAACCCTTAAAGGTGTACTTTTGCCCATATAATGTGTGCGGGGGCAGGTGAGTCACTTGCTTTGGTACTTAATAGACCTAGAGCTGGGAAAATGGGCCGGCTCTTCATGGGCTCGGGCCTAAACAGACCGGTCCGTTTAGGTCCGTTTCCTAAAAAGTATCATATTTTTGAAACCCGCGGCCCTACAGGGCTGGCCCTTCACGGGCTCGGGCTTAAACTCATTTTAATTCAAAATTTTTTTTTAAAGTTTTACAATTCATTTATTATTTTTCTTTAAATTGGTATACATTATTTTTAAAACTCATAAATTTTTAGTTAAAATAATCATCTAATGTCCAAATTAGCCTTTTTTTTTAAGTTTAAATGAATAAAACATTATAGAAAATTAGAGCCGGGAATTCGGGCCGGCCCGTTTAGGCCCGAGCCCGTCAAGGGCCGGACCTATGATTTAGAGGCTGAAAATGGAAGCGGGCCTAAAAGGGCCAGCCCTGTAGGGTCAGCCCTGAAGCCCTGCGGGCCAGCCCTTTTAGGCCCGTTTAATATTTTTTTAAAATAAATTAATAAATATAATATCATTATATCAAATTATCAATATGAGAGACACCTAAGTTCCTAATAGAGTATAATAACAGGCAAACACTTATTAATTGGTTTGATTTATTTTATTTTCTATAGAGCTGGGAAAACGGGCCGGCCCTTCATGGGCTCTGGCCTAAACAGACCGGTCCGTTTAGGCCCGTTTCCTAAAAAGTATCATATTTTTGAAGCCCGCGGCCCTACAGGGCTGGCCCTTCACGAGCTCGGGCTTAAACTCATTTTAATTCAAAATTTTTTTTTAAAGTTTTACAATTCATTTATTATTTTTCTTTAAATTGGTATACATTATTTTTAAAACTCATAAATTTTTAGTTAAAATAATCATCTAATGTCCAAATTAGCCTTTTTTTTTTAAGTTTAAATGAATAAAACATTATAGAAAATAAAATAAATCAAACCAATTAATAAGTGTTTGCCTGTTATTAATACTCTATTAGGAACTTAGGTGTCTCTCATATTGATAATTTGATATAATGATATTATATTTATTAATTTATTTTAAAAAAATATTAAACGGGCCTAAAAGTGCCGGCCCGCAGGGCTTCAGGGCTGACCCTACAGGGCTTGCGGCCCTACAGGGCCGGCCCTTTTAGACCCACTTCTATTTTCAGCCTCTAAATCATAGGTCCGGCCCTTGACGGGCTCGGGCCTAAACGGGCCGGCCCGAAGTCCCGGCTCTAAATAGACTCAGTGTAATCATAATATAAGGTAAATATTGTTCAAAATAATATAAGGTAAATAAGGAGCATCTTTTAAGGCCCATTAATAATTTAGTTGGGTGAATATATGTATATATATATATATATAACTTTTAAAATGCTGACAAATAGTGGATGGCAAATAGGTAGGAAGGCCTTTTTCCTAGTTGAGACTTGAGAGGGTCAAAAGGGTACCTCACCGCCCTATCTGTTTCTCATCAAATAATGTTTTTGAAACTTTCCAACTCAGTGAACCCACATGGCCGTCTCACTTCCTGGAAATTCCACCTTTTTTTTGTTTATATATTGTATATACAATATATTTAATTTCATGCCCTCTCTTATTATTTTTTCATATATATATATATATATATATATATTTAGATCATGGCCCCCTCCCTTCAATTAATTATATTTACTCCTTTAATTAAATGTTAAATATCTTGTAACTTATTGCTTGCTTGCTTGTTTCTTCTTGGAATTTCAACCCCTTTTCTATTATTCTCTCTTTTACTATTACTCTTACTCTTCTCCTTTGACCCATTAAAAAAAAAAACACGCCCGCACACACACATTTTGAATTACAAAATATTTATATTAATTTTTTTATATCCGTCACTTTTTCAATCACATGTGATCATATATTCTATTTTTGAATTATTATTATTTAACTATAAACTTATATGAAAAAATAGGATACATGTTCATGTGTGACTAGAGAATTTGACGAAATGGATATAAGTAATTTGATGTAGTATGGTTCTTTTAAATTATATTAGACTCTTTATCCATGTCTAATTATATGAATCATACTGCTCTAATCTTAAATATAGGAACTAGTAGTTGGGGGTTGATTTTGATATAAGACCTTGATTTTTTTTAATAATGATATAAGACCTTGATTCTCTTTATACTCCCTTTAACAATAGTAGCAATAATTAAATTCACAGTCCTTTTTTTTTTTTTTTGCTAGAAAAATTCATAGAGTTAGAAGATATTTATTTAAAAAATTAAAGATATATATTTTGGGAAGATAAAATCACATTTGTTATAATTAACTAATTTACCTAACTTCCTTAATCTATTCAAATTAGTTAAGTAGTTCTTACATTAAGAAGATCTCTTTGTATGTAAAAAGGAGGAGGAGATGTAGATCAAATGAAGCAGCCTACCTAGCTCATTTGAAGACATATTGAGTTAAATATTATATTAGCATTTATCACAATTTGTTGCATGTGAGTGCATAACATGGGGAGATCAATCGAAATACTAATTAGGGAATATTACAATTAAGACAAATTAACTAAGCTAGCTAGGTTAATTAGCTGATAACTAGCTAATTAAAGTTGTTAATTAGAGTAGTAGGTAGGGTAATTAATTAATAGAGTAAATATTAATTAAGGGATGAAATACATGGGATTAGGAAGCTTGAAAATACGATTGCCCAAAGAAAAGCCTTGAAGATCACTCAATTGATCTCCAACATTGACCCAAATTCTGAATCCTTCATTTTCTATCTCCTTCCTCTTCTCCGATTTGTACTTTGATGCACTCTCTTCTTTATACTCTCCTCACCTACACAAGCACCATTTCATTAGCATTGCGAGAAAGACGGTGAAAAGTCTCTGATTAATTACACATTATTAATTAATGTTACTATTACTTTGGGTTGAAACTGAAATGTCATAACAAACGGCAAAAAAAGAAAGAACAAGGATATGATCGATCAACATGAATGATTGACAAAAGCTGTTAAATTAATTAATTAAAGACGAAGAAGAAAACTTATTCGTTTGTTCCCATTGCATTGACTTCTTGTGGCAAACTTGACAAAACTTAATTATAACATTATGCAATGATTAACCAAAAAAATCACAGCACATGTGGCTATGATTAAAAATGTAAATAAGAGTGTAGGTAAATGAATTAAAACTTACGACATTAATATGTCAATTATGAATTGCCCCCTTCACCTTATCCACTACCCATCATGAGTGGTTGACGGCTATATAAATATATTAAAATATTCGGACATTTACAAAATACAACTTATAAAGAGAATCGCACTTATTCAGAAAATTATAGCCTATAAAAGGAACGGACGACAGTATATGTAAAACATAATACCACTCTTATATGAAAATATAAGTTACTTCTAGCTAATTCACATATATCAATAAAAATATTTAAAAATTATTAAATGTATTCTAGAATTCAGGTGAGTTTTTAACATTATCCTTATTAACTACACTAATAAACTCCATGATAGTAATTTCTATTCTTCGGTCACTGCCCTTATTAAATATGGGCTCATATCAAAAAATTATTTAATTAATACCCCATAAAATTATGAAATGTCTTTGTAAAGAAGCCAATGACACTTGGTCATAGAATAGACGATGCACCCAACATTTCAAATCACACACACTTGGTCATAGAATAGGTATGACCCAACATCGAGTGCGTGAGAGTTTTTGATTGTGAAGGTGATTAAAGTGGACTCGTTTCTTATATGTACTATAGAGATTGTGAGGGGCAGTTGCTATCGACCTGATGATACAAGTGAAATCTAACTTTGCTACTTCCCACTTATAAAAGAACTTAATTTCATGCTATTAGGTTATCAGACTATTGGTGTTGTTTATAATTTATCAAACGTAATACAACTTCTTTTTGTATTAGTTTCATATTAAAATTAGAATGGTTTACAATCTTTGAACAAGTCTTTTTAATTTTTTTTTTTATTTTTTAACTAGTTTCTGACGTTTTTTCTAAATCATATTATCAAGTACCGAACAACTAACTACTCTATTTTCAGAATTTGTGACTTCCCATCATAACATATTTGCCTCCTCTAAGACTTAAATTCGAGATATAGAAGGATCTAGCTGGACCAACTTATACTACTAGATGAACTCTATATTAGAACAATATCTGAAGAACAAATCAAACCTCAAACAAGTGTCCATCGATGGATCCTCCAATGTGAGATGTTTGGTCGGGTTTGAAACAAAAGACACGTGGATGGCGGGTTTGAAACAAAAGACACGTGCATGGCGGGTTTGTAAGAAAAGACACGTAGGATGGCATTTTTTGATGATATTGGGTGGAAGACAGAGACTACTAAGGTAGGAGGCAGCACCTTCTGTTTTTCCTCTCCCTCTCCCTCTCCCTCCCTCTCCCTCTCTCTCATGTGCATTTCATGGATACTAATTAATAATTTAAATATCAAACCCGTGGCCTATGAAAGGTCAGAATATTTTAAATGATAATTAAAAGGGTGAGATTCAAAGCTCAAAGTTCAAACCATCATAATCATATCATATTAAAGCTTAAATTACATGAAATAATTTCCCTAAACTTATGACAGCATGTACATAACTTTTTTACTCTTTAGGGTTTAATAACAAACCGTCCTAGCTAAACTCTAAACTAATTAATTTTATATCATTTTAAGCTTTATTTTTGTGCGCGCTATATATGTATATGTATGTGTAATCTCATTAAACTGAGTTATATGTAGATAATCTTTATAAACTTTTAAGTCATTTGTAGATAAAAAATGAATAAAACTATTATTATAAAGTTATTATGCATAAACACAAAAATTCAAAAAGGTTTATTTGTAACGTTTAAAAATTGACAAAATTAATTAGAATAGGCTGGACATGTGGATCATAATCGATAATATTGTTTATCACTTTTAAATACTATGACTTATGATAAATTTTATATTATTCACACACTATACCACTTTGTACTTGAATATAATAAAGTTGCTTACAAGGATTAATATAGAGTTGGTCTAGTAGTGAAAGGCTCCGCTAGATCCTTCTGATTCTCAAGTTCAAGTTTTTGAGGAGTCACTTGTGTTGGAAAGGGTAATTACAAACTCTGAAGCGTACACTAGATGATTATAAAAAAAAAGTTACTTATAAGGAAAAAGTTTGGTTCAATATATAAGTTACTTATAGGGTAATTAATGACATTTTCTCAATTTTACCTCTATCAAATTTATATTGGAAATTAAAGAGAGAAAGATATGAGAGAGTTGTGAAAACCATTTGTAAAGTGGAGAGGGAAAAAAATTTAATAAAGACAAATATAAAAAAAATTAATCAATTTAAAGTATTTGTTGGTATGCAAGAATAGAATACAAGTGACTTATTATATTTAGATATAATGTCAAGTTAAAACATCATTGTGTGTGTTTCGAATCACAATTGGAGCTTTCAAAAGTAGCTTTTCAATCGTGATTTATAATATACGTGATATGTATGTGAGATAAGTTTTATTTAAATTTACGTAAAAAATACTTATAAGCTCTTCAAAAGCGATCCCAAACATGCTTAATTAGAGTGGAAATACTTATATTATCATTTTGTTGATCTTATCTAGGCGAGGCTAGAAATAAGAGTAGAAACTCAATCTAAGAAGCTATTGTTCCATCCTAAATTATATTATCATTATGTTAACACTTTTATGTGTGTATAATGAAGCAAGTAGTTTCTATCGATAAATACTTACATACTTCAACAATACCCATATTATCTGAAATTTGTTTAATGAAAATATAAAAACTCATATCATTTTAATCTTAATTGGTTAATGATTCATCTGAAAAAATTTAAATTTTATCATATTTTTAAGAAAAAAAATATTAATTTAAAAAAAAACAAAACAAAATGGTCAACCAATAGTTTTTTTTTTAAAACAAGATATAAAATAATTTTTTAAGATGGGTCATCAACCCGTTAAGATTAAAATGACATGAGTTATTACATTTTCATCGGCTAAAATATAGTTAACATGGTATCTTAGAGTATATAAGCATTTCCCGTCTGTATCTACTTCTTGAGTAAGAAGCACGCATGCAATAACAAATTATATATTGTCTGTAAACTTTGTCTTTATATTTACGCACTTATTATATATTATATATTATTGATTTAATTTGTCATAAAATATTATATTCACACGCATAGATTCTAATGATATATAGTTTCAATTTTGTATTCTCTTGATTAAAACCTTTGCATGAAAAAAAAAGGAGAAAGACACAAAAGTCCTCAAATCCTAATTCAGGTCCTGAAATATCTTAAGGGAAAACCATTCTTCATGTAAACGTAATTTCTTTCAATTTTTAATTTAATGCATGTATATTTTTTTTCTTATTAAATTTTTAATTTTACTCTTTTAACACATTTAGCCCATTTAACTTTGTTGTATCAGTATTGTTAGCCCTTTAACCTAAAAATAATCAGGTGGTTTCACAGAAAACGTAATTTCGGAATAGTTTAAGGTTTAATTAATAAGGATTTCATTAGAATTAAACTATTTTGAGAAACTACTTTAAAATTTTCATATTTTCATCCTCTTTATATGGTTCTTTTTCTATAATAAAAGGACAAAGCCAGGGGAAATAAACACACATAACTACGAAAGTACAAATAAAGCAAAGAACTTAATAAAATTAAACAAAAATAAAAAAAGTAATGATGAGTACCTCAAAATGAGACGATGGTAACCAAAGAAACCTTGGGAATGCAAGTTGAGAGTAGTGATTTGGCCAAGAATGGCTTGGTCTCTCCCAGTGAGCAAAAACACTTTAAAGCCTCTCTCTATCAGCTCCTTGAACAGTCCTAACACAGATGGAATTGCAGGGCATGCACCCTTCATTATCCATTCCTTGAACTTCCCTGAATCAAATGGATCACACCTACACATACACCCCAAAAAAAAAAAAAAAAATCACCTAAACATTCTAGCCTTGTGTATTACATAAGAGTCTTCTGTGATGAGTGTCACACGGAAAAGTTTTATGGGTAAAGTGTGATTTATCAGTTTAAGAGGCTTTCCAACCTCAAAAATCTAATTTTTTGAGATGGGTTCTTCATTTAAACTTGTCACCATATCATATTCATTCCAGACAAAGAAAACTGACCCAATGTTTGAATGACGAGAAAATTACTAGGGAAAAAATCAGAAGAAAAAACTCCCAAGAAAATAGTAAATTTCTTTTTACTATTTTTTTTTTTTGAAAGTTTTCCTTCCTAATTCCTAATATTTCTTTCCCTTATTTTTCTTTCACTTTTCTATCAATCCAAACATAGCAGGATTTTGGAAGAGAAATATATATTTAGAGAGAGTAAGTTTAATATAACTGAGTGCTAAGAGTCCTCTGTTATAAATCTCACGTCGGGAGGTTTTGCCGTTAAAGCATAATTTATAAGTTTAAGAGATTCTCCCGCACAAAAATCTAATCTTTTGAAATGGGTTCTTTCTTTAAACTTATAATCATAGCATATTCACCTCAAACAAAGATAAATGAGGGTTTTGGAAGAGATATGGATATAAGAGAGAGAGAGAGAGAGAGGAAGGAAAACGAACCCGAATCGGTGAGCTTTGTAATAGTTGATGTTAGAGATACAGGTATCGTCGACGTCGAAAACCCAGGCGTCGAAGCCGTCGGAGGAGAGAGGGATGTGGAGGGTATAAGCGAGAATTTGGTCGGTGATGAGTTGGACATCATTCTGGTACTGTCCTCCAATGATGTAACTCTGAACATGTTTGTAACATCTTGCTGGAACTGTTCGCCATGGACCTACATTGTTTGCTTCCACAGCTAACCTCCAGCTCAGACCATACCCATTATCATCATCGTCCTCCGTTTCCGACGACAAGGATGACGACGACGGCAACGACGTGCTGTGCTTCTTCACCAGCACCACGATGGTGTTCAGTCGGAGTTGTACTATAGTCACAAACAACGTTAGACCTTCCACCGCTCGTTGTACTATGGTGGTTTTGATATGTCTCTCGAGTCGGAGTTGCGTTTTTTTGGTTATATAGACTTATAGTTAATGAACCGTGCGAGAATGTGTGGGACCCACTTGGCATATAGAGATGCCGATATGCATTTGTTGGTTGATTATGATTATTTAAAAACAAACTCTTAATTTTGTTTATAACAAAAACTTTTGGTGAGTTGAGTTCTAAGATTTTATTATGGTTAGGTTATGTTTCTGGGTTTGAAGAGCGATTATATCGCTTGTCAATAAGGTTCTCACATAAGTGAGATTCTAACTTATAATATTATAGATATGAGTCAACCCTTTTTATTTTTATTGGCCAAACTCTAAATTTTTTTTTAATATATATGAATGGGAGAAAAACCTTTTTAAGCGAATAATTAACCCTAATCAAGCATAATAACGCTTGAATCTGATTCATTGATGAGTATCAACTAGTTGTAAAAAAAGGGGGAAAAGGCAAAAAAAATCTCCCATTACAAAATGTATTATTCAAATTTAAGTACCCAAAATTTGTTAAAGGACTAGGTATAACCTATTTTAGCTGGTGCAACTTTGATCAGTTGTGTGTAATCTATTTTCTTTCCCTTTTTTTTTTGGTTCAGCATAATTATCTTTCTATTGGAGATAATTTTGTCCAAAACACTGTTGCGCTTTTCTCCCACCAAGAATTCAACATTAGTTCGTCATGTTGTGAGGAGCTAGTTTTTTTGATTTGACTCAAGCTCGTTAGTTGTAACTGATTTTCAATTATGTAACAAAAAAAATGTATTTGTATATGTGTTAGTACGGATGAACAGTGGTGGGGGCGCCAAAAGACGATTTTACCCTTTAGTCCTCATTCTCGTCACTTCAGAATAACAACACGAGGCTCTTAATTAACAACTTCGGATTCTTGATTATCATACCGGTAAGTCTAAAATCTTCAATTTCTCATCGGTTTGGCCCCGGTTTAGCTCCGATTTGGCCCCGGTCTGACCCACTGACCCTTAACCCAGTACCCCGACTGGTTTAGTACCCGGTCCGGGTTTTAATACCTTGGTATTAATAACTTCATGAGACCATTTTTTCATTTTGCAATTTCAAAGGACCACTTTTTATTTTTCCTTTTTTCTTGGGACTTGAGTGTAATTTTCCCAAAAAGTAAAGGAGACTTTTCATTGTAGTCCTTGGTGACGATGCTGATGCATAATGAATGACGAACTCTGTGGTGACATTATCATTAGCCATTCTTTTGGTAAATTCTTGGTAAGCTTCCTATCAACAGCCAAAGGATTCTTTTTTTTTTTTAATTATAATATTAGTTTTTTTTAGTATATATTTTATATTGACATGTCGATATGAATGATTTGGTACATATATGATGATATGATTTTAATTATAATAAATTCTAACATCATATTTTTTTTAGATTTTAATTATAACATCATAATTTAGTTAGTGTTGTATCAAAAAGGATTACAAAAGCAAGAGATCAAAAAACTGCATGCAAGAGGGGCCTTGTGGCCTTGCTTCTCAAGCCAGCAGGCGAGAGAAAGGCCGACATTGCCGGGGCCGAGGATCAGATAGGTGTAGCTGACCTCAGGCTCCTCGGCTTCGCCATAGGTTGCCCAGAACGACTGGATCGTTTCGACAATGTTGGTGTTGTCAAAAGTGGTGTAGCCAGTGAGAGACGGAAGTGGCTCCCATCCTTTTCTTTAAAAGAAAAGGATGGTCCTTTTCTTTAAAAGAAAAGGACCTCTTTCTCAAGATCGTCGGATCAAGATGGTCCAGATTTAATATATTATTAAAATATTATTTTTATAATATTTTAATAAAAATAATATTTTAATAATATATTAAATCTGGACCGTTGAGATCTTAATCCGACGGTCCCAAGAAAGAAAAGGATGGGAGCCGAGTCCGTGAGAGCCGCCATGATGAAGTTGATATGAGTGCTGGAAAGCTGAACGGTTGGATGCGAAAGTGATGGGATTAGGCAGAGAATAAGAGGCGATGGTCGAAGTTGGCGCGGCGGTTCGATCATTGACGTTATATGGATATTCTCTTTATTTTAAAAAGCTTATTCATATCTCCTATGACAATAAAAGATGGCTGTTTTATTTTTAAAATATTAAGAAGCATATTTACTGAACTTTATTACATTAAAGAAATTTATTTCTATTTTTAAGGAAATTTGGTGTATATAATAAAAATAGATGAAAGATGAAAATCCCTGTAATACCAGAAAAGCTCCAAGAAGATTAGCATAATTTAATATATTTTGAAATTGAAGAAAATGACATCCATATAAATTTTAATACGTGCAACTTACAAGACGTGATATGGTTTTTTGGATCCGCATCTTCACATCAATTAATGGATTTCAATTTATTTGGGAATTGCAACGTATTTTATCTTGGCCCAAACTCATTTACTCCATTGTTTCTGAGCCCCAAACTCTTTTAGAAGCCCAGGCCAGCATGGTTTCTTAAGTCGACAATCAAAAGCCCAGCCCAAATTTGTTTTACTTGTGCAACTTAAATGTAATAGTAGAGCAGTAGTTTGTCAGCCAAATTACATTCTTGGAGGTCATATTTATTTACTCCTAATTATAAGATAAAGTTGACTTTTTTGGAGAAATTAAGGAAGCCAATTAAATTACTTTAGAGTATTTATATTCTTACTTTTTTCTCCAAACTAATTAATTTGACTAATAAACTAATATATAATCTAAGGATACTAAAAATATAAATAATCTAAAGTAATTTAATTGGCTTCCTTAATTTCTCCAAAAAAATCAAATTTGTCTTATAATTAGGACCGGAGGGAGTATTAAATATTAAAGTTGGACTAACAGTGATGATGAATGGTAAAGAATTAAAACTATCACAAATAATCCAATGCCCAATTTAGATAATTCAAAGTACATTTTCCAAAAAATCAAAAGTACAAAGATAAATTAATATAAAAAGGAGCCTAATCATGGAGAATAAAAAGTACATAACAATTAAGAAGGAATATGCCAAAAATCAAGTTCAAAGATAAAATATAAAATTTAACACAAGAACTACAAATTGAATTTGTTTACTCAATCAAATAATACATAAAATAAGACTTACTACAAAGAATTTTTTAAGAATAAATTCATGACTTTGGAAAGTTATCATGGTAAGGATAATAAATACAGATAATCTGTGTTTTCAATTAATTAATTAATTAATTAATTAACTAACTAACGTTTACTTTTTCTAATTAGACATATAAAAGTGGGGATGAGACATTATTCAGCTTTGAACTACAAGTGTTTCTATGTCTATTCTCAGTTGGAATGGAAAGTTTCATAATATTGGATTAAAATTTAAAAATAATAATTAATTTTCAATTAAGAAAGCATCTATCAAATCAAGATTCCTTCTTAACATCATTATCTTTTAACAAGGAACAAAAAATTGGACCAAGCAGTGAACCGGTCATGGAATTGGTTTAAGGGTTAATGAGTCAACCGGAGTCTAATCGGTGATTGAACTGGTCATATTAAAATATTACAATTTATTAATAATATATATATATATATATTAATATATTTTTAAACTTCTATAAATAAAATAAATTGATTATGTTAGATTTGATTACTTGAATCATATCAAATTAATTGACTAAAATATTATATATTATATGTATATAATATATAATGTTTTTTCATTTATTCTTTTTGTTTTTTTAATTTTCGTGGCCTTGAAATTAAATTTTTTTCTTATAATTTATTAAAATATTATAGATTGTATGTATATCGGTCTAGATCTATGGTTTTTTTTTTCAGCCTCTTTGTTGAACTAGAGATCTCATTTTTCAAAAAAAGAAAAAATAGCAAATCGGTTGAATCAGTCAACCCACCGGTTTTGACCCATTTTGTATTAGTTCAACTAATTTCCACTGGGTCAACTCTCCCTCCCTCTCAAGAAGTGAAATTGACCGGACTAGAGACTGGTTCACCAGTTTTCCAGTTCGACCGGCCGGTCCGGTCTAATTTTTTGAACCATGCCTTTTAAACACAATCAAAGTGAGCTCACCCAAATTGCGACTATGATCAAACCAGTAATTAATTTTAACCCAAAACCACATGGGCACCTAGATTAAACTAGTGGGTTGGCGAACAAAAGATTCAAGGGCACATATTTTCTGATTTACCAAAATTAACTAAATTTAAAAATATGCATTATTTTGGGAGTGCGATGAGTGCAAGTGGTGAAAGTGCGAATGGAGGCGGCGGCGCGGAGAGTGGAGATCGAGAAGGTGGAAGGGAGCAGGAGAAGGCGAAGGAGGCGGCCAATGATGCTGATTCGTCTTTGGCAGATCAAATGGTCAGAGTGGTTTGGAAAATGGCCTTGGGGACAAGGAAGGGACTCCGTTGCAAAAACAGGGAAGGTCAATCTCCTATCGGGATAAACTTCTGGCTCCAAGTTATGCTGGCTTCCTGGTGAAGCATGATGAGGAGGAGGATATAGTGAATGGCTGGAAAACATACTTCCGCAAGATGAACTCAGAGGAGCTTACGATAGAGAATGGAGAAGCCTCGGATGAAGAAGAGAATCAGGAACGATTGTTGAATGGAAAATCTCCGAAACTAAAATTTTCGGAAGAGGAATATACTGCATGGTGTAAACCCTGGATGAACTTATTGATCATAAAAGTTCTGGGGGTTGAGATTCCTAAACATGTCATCTGGGACAGGATTAATCGTATGTGGAAACCGAAGGGTTCGATGAAGATGATCCCTCTAAGTAATAAATACTACATCATCTCATTTACCACGAAGGAGATCGTGATTTCGCTCACCAAGAGGGTCTATGGATGATTGATGATCACTACCTGGTGGTCCAAAGATGGCAACCAAATTTTAATCCTTGGAAAGCAGATGTGCAAAGGAGAATAGCTGCTTGGGTTAGGCTTCCTGACCTTCCAGTAGAATTTTACAGCGTGGATTCCTTGAAATGAATCAGGAAAATAATTGGTAGCATAATTAAAATAGATAGGTCCACATCCATCTATGATAAGGGAGGTTTCACAAGAATTCGTGTAGAGATCGATCTACAGCAGCCACAGTTACCGACGTTCGATGAGTTTGGTGAGGACCGACCTATCATATACGAAGGCTTACATTTGGTATGCTTCGGATGTGGCAAGCATGGCCACCAAAAAGAAGAATTCCCTGATAAAGAAAGCAGGATGGAGCAGGGAACTGAAACGGAGGATGTGGAGGGACTGGTGCAGGGGAAGGTGACGGCTAATAGCGGTGGCGTGGGTCCCGGCGACTCATTGACAGAAAACACTCTATATGGTAAATTGAGGATCTTGAAGCAGGATTTTAGGGGGGTTATGATGACAACTAAGGTGACGGGATCTGATGAGGATGTTGCGAGAAATCTGGATGCGAAGAAACAAAATGATGAGAGCAGATATGGGCCCTGTGTAACGACCAAATCACAGGATATTGGAGGATCATTTTTAAAGAGGGTGGATAGTAGGAATCAGATTAATTTAAAAGATCAAAAGCAAAAACCACCAGAGTGGGTCCCAGTAAGATTAAAGAGAAAGGGTGATATTAAAGTCAAATCGAAAGGAAAAGAGAACATGCCTCCAACACGTGTGAAAAAGAGCATCAAAGAGAAAAGAGAAAATGTGGGTCAGGGTCATAAACCAATTGAGAATAAAAATTCTTTTGAGGCCCAAGCTACCATAGGGCCTGGGACTAGTGAACCTCGTTCTAGGCTGCTCTCAATGCGGCCCAAAGAGATGCCTCAAGAACTGATAGTGCTTCTGAGCTTAGATCATATAGAAGAGGAAAGCGTAGTCCATGATTCAATGCAACACCCTTGGATATTGAGTAATGCTGGAGAAGACCATATAGTTCAGGAGGACCAACGGGATAAGGACATGTGCGAACATATAGGGTCTGATGAGGCATGACTAGCCAATCACACCCTCCAAAATGTTTCTCTATGAATTACATGTTATAGAATGTGAGGGGCACAGGCGCAAAATGCTTTCCGACTCTTGTGCGCAATTTATAAAAACATTGTTCTTTGGATTTCCTAGCTCTTTTTGAAACCCGATGCGACAAATCAGTGACTGATGGCAGACTCAAAAAATTTGGCTTTGGTAGTTATGCAAGTGTTGACTTTGCAGGGTATAGCGGAGGAATTTGGTGCTTATGGGTCTCTAATAATCTCTCTGTTACAGTGGTCGAAAAGAACATGCAGTTCATGCATTTGCGGATCCAGGCCAAGAATAAGAATGCATGGTTCTTTACTATTATCTATGCAAGTCCAAATAAAACTGTTCGACATGGTTTACGGGGTGAACTGACCAGGCTTTCGCAGGCAACTCGAGGACTATGGGCTGTGGGAGGAGATCTGAATGCCACTTTGTTTGACTGTGAGAGGAAATCTATAGCTCCATTTAAACTTTCGTACGATAAAGAATTCTTCGAGTAGGTAGACAGAGAGAACATGCTGGACTTAGGGTTTGTGGGGCCAGAATTTACCTGGAAACGGGGCAACTCTGAAGCACGACTAGACTGGATTCTAACGAATGAACATTGGGTCCAGGATTTCCCTAATGTGATGCTTTCTCACTTACCATTTTTTAAATTAGACCATAGAGCACTTCTTCTTCGCATGGATTATATTCCTAGTGCGCACAAACCACAACGTCCCTTTCGGTTTAATGCAGCCTAGGTGTTACATAGGGACTTTGATGATTTTGTGAAGAAGGAATGGCGGACAGAGGGTGATTGGCCAATGAATATATCTTGCTTCACTGAAGCTTGCTCCAATTGGAATAAGTCTGTATTTGGCCATACCAAAGCTCAAAAGAATAAATTATTATGAATACCAGAAGGTCTAAATCATGCCATTGCTAGAAAAGGAACTTCTCCTTAACTTGAGGAGCTACAAATGGAGCTGTGGAAAGAATTGGAGGGTGTTCTTCTTCAAGAGTTTCTCATGTGGGCACAAAAGGCGAGATTGGAATGGACTATGTTTGGGGACCGTAACTCTTGAATATTCCATGCTAGAGCTAATAAACGTAGGCAGTCAAACCGGATTGAGGCCATTCGTGATGAAACGGGTGACTGGCAATATGACTCTGAAGAAACTAAGAAGTTGGCCACATAATACTTCTCTAACTTGTTTTTGGAGGAGGAAGAAATACGACCAACACTTAGCTGTACTGTCACCTATCCAAGCATTGATGAGAATTTGCTAAGTTGGTGTGGTAGAGAAGTACATGAGGAGGAAATTAAAGAAGCTATTTTCAGTATGGGTGCTGTAACACCCTGACTTTAATCACGTAATTATAATTCGATATTAGGTAATTAAATTAAATTAGAGACCGTCAAATAATTCAAAACCCATAAAATGTTCCCTTTAGTAGTAGGGACTTTACGAAATTTTCAAAACTTTGTTCTTCTTCCGGTCTCAAGTTCAAGTATCGAATATAATCACCTGTGCAGTTTATCTACATCTATGTATGACAGAGTGTATAACCAAAATCCCGGCAACCCCCGGGTTCAACTACATATATATAGTCTCAAATCCTGATGAGGGAATTACAGGTTCAAGTCTTCAAACCGTATACAACTCAACGTTATACAGTAATCCCCAAATAAACGATCTAACCAACATGTCCAAAATAAATGTCCCTACAGAACTCTACCCGCTCCGGGTCACGCGCTTCTCCTTGGAGCCACTCGCCCTGTCTGAAAGGTTAGTTCAAGGAAAGAATGAGATTCAAAAGAATCCCAGTAGTAACAAAACATTTATACCACATATAAGCACACAACATGTAAGCAAATCGTCATAAAGCAGCAGCACATATCACACTCCACCCTCATCCCCTTTCTCCGCCGGGAAGGCACACAGTCCTAACTCGAACCGTTGCTAGCTACTCAGGGACTATTGGCGTGGCAGTGCATAAATATAGCCTTCTAGCTCGTACAGCTAACCGGCTCTCACAAATGGCCCGTCGGCCTCACAAATAGCCTTTCGGCTCACATATCACATATATCACACTTCATCCTCATCCCCTTTCTCCGCCGGGAAGGCACACTGCCTAAACTCGAACCGTTGCTAGCTACTCAGGGACTATCGGAATGACAGTGCTAATACAAATCCACAAAGATCGCAGCATATGAATCCATTCCCAATCAACGATATAACACACATGCAATGCATCATATATGGTACGAAAGAAAAGTCACTACCTGATCCTTTCCTGACGGTTGCTGGCACAGTAGGCTCACGAGGATAGCAGATGTCAAATCCTATAATCAAATAGGGACATTAAGTCAATCTCTTTTCCAAGTTTTTAATTCAATAACACTCTAAGTTGGTATTCATTTGGACTCTTTAGATGGCCATTAAATGCCTAAACATATGCCTAAAGGGTTGGGATAACTATCCCCAAAGATCCCTCTTTGGAAAGCTAACACTGATTTTTGGGTCCCCTCACTCGAGCACAGACGGCCGTGCTCGAGCATGACCCCCCATTCTCACTCGAGCACAAGTGAGTGAGACGCAGGAAGTGCTTGCCCGAGAGCAACTCCCGCGACAAACCTATACTCTCACTCAAGCACCAAAGGCTGTGCTCGAGCAGAGACCTCAGAAGCACTCGAGCACCACGGAAGTGAGGCCTGCGAGTGACAACCCGAGAGCATCTCTCAACATCTTCCTCCACCTTCACTCGAGCACAAACACCTGTGCTCGAGCACTGACCCTCAACGCTCTCGAGCACAAGGAAGTGAGGTCCCGCGAGTGTCCACCCGAGAGCAACTCCACTCCCAGGCAATAGATTCACTCGAGCACAAACTCCAGTGCTCGAGTGATCTCCCAATGCTCGCGAGTGCCAGCGCACTCTTGGCAAACTGCCCACGAGTGATCACCCGAGACGCTCACCCCCAGTGATTTCATGCACCCTCACTCGAGCACAAACATGCTCACTCGAGCACGTTCATCCTGTGCTCGAGTGAGTTCTTCCCTCACTCGAGAAATCCTGACAGATGCCCAAAACGCTGAACTGATATGGTTTCCCAGAATTTACCAATTGATTACCAATGGTCCTAAAACTCATACCATAACTCATTCTCACTTGTTTCAACACAAGGAACCCATTGGCAACCAAAAACAACCCAAATTCAACTCATTCAACACATTCTCTCTCTAGATCATCAAACCACTCAAAACCTCATTCTAACAATCTCCCTTATTCCACTTCAAATCAACTTCTAATCACTCCCAAGTGTCAAAACTGACCAAATGAACAGTGACCCACTAATCAAACTCTACCCTCTAATTAACATCATAATTAGGTCAAATTTCCAGAATTTTCATTGATTAGGCAAACATCTTGACATATATATCAAAATGCATTACAAGCCTACCTCTTAAACTTGCTGAAATCAACACCTTGATTCCACCAACTTCCAGATTTGTCCAACAATCAAACACCACTTTTCACAAATATGAAAACATAGCAAGGGAGCTCTTAACCATTTGAGAAATATCAATGAGGGATGATTAAGCATATAAGATCATTTACCTATCTTATTTTCAAACCCTTACTTTTCTCTTTCTTGCTTACTCGCCGGAAATGGAGGAATGAAGAGAGAGAGAAATGAGTTGGTGAGGTGATGATCATTCTTTCCTTCTTCCCATGTAAGACCGACTAAGAGGAGAGAGGGAAAATATTTGACTTTTTGCTTCTCATCCAATGGCTCATAGCTTGCCACTTGGCATCATCTCCTTCCTCCTACAATGATTTCACCTAAATCCACATGCACACAATTCCACCCCTTGATCTCTCAATCTCAACCATTGATCTTGATTACCAAGGAGTTTCCTCTCCAGTAGCTAACCAGACGGTTGGCAAATTTACCGTTTTACCCCTGACTAGTACATTTCTCATTAAATCATTACTAATGATCTTGATTTCACATTACACAACATATACTTCAAATATGCTTAATTAACATTAATTACATCATTTGAAGTTATTATCCCTTGATTACAATCCAGGATATTACAATTCTCCCCCCGAAAATTTAATTTCATCCTCGAAATTGTTACACTACTTGAGCCATAAACTCCGGATATCTTCTTCGCATATCTTCCTCCGCTTCCCAGGTTGCTTCTCTCGGAGTCATTCCCTTCCAGATTATTTTCACATATGGAATGCTCCTGTGCCTGAGCCGTCGCTCCTCTCGATCAATAACTTGCTCTGGCTCCACGGCATATGTGAAATTGTCTTGAAGCTCAACATCCTCATACTCAATGATATGAGATGGATCCGGTTGGTACTTCTTCAATTGAGAAATGTGGAATACATCATGGAGTCTGCTCAAGCTCGGAGGTAGAGCTACCCGGTAAGCAACAGGCCCAATCCTCTCAAGGATTTCAAAAGGACCTATGTATCTTGGGCTTAGCTTCTTCCTCTTGATCGCTCGCCCAATGCCCGTGACAGGAGATACTCTTAGAAAAATGTGGTCTCCTACCTCAAATTCTAGAGGCCGTCTTCTCTTGTCAGCGTAGCTTTTCTGTCGGCTCTGCGCTGCAAGTAACCTCTTTCGAATGATCTGAATCTGTGCTGAGGTTTGATCAACAAGATCCGGTCCGTAAAGCTTCCTTTCAGATAGCTCGTTCCAGCACAATGGTGATTGACACCGTCTCCCATACAACGCTTCATATGGAGCCATCTGAATGCTCGCATGATAGCTATTGTTGTAGGCGAATTCCGCAAGTGGAAGAAAGTGATCCCAACTTCCTTTAAAGTCGAGAACACAGGCTCGCAACATATCTTCCAGTGTCTGGATTGTTCTCTCCGACTGTCCATCCGTCTGTGGATGATAAGCCGTACTGAACCTCAATTGAGTTCCCAAGGCTTCATGCAACGCTTTCCAGAATCTTGAAGTAAATCGAGGATCTCGATCAGAAATGATATTCTTCGGTGTACCATGGAGCTTCACAATCTCACGAATGTAAATCTCTGCTAGTTTATCAGGAGAATAACCAGCATTGATTGGTATGAAGTGGGCTGACTTCGTTAGTCGATCTACAATAACCCAGATCGCATCATAATTTCTGATCTTGGGCAAACCCACAACAAGATCCATGGTCACACTTTCCCATTTCCACTCCGGAATTTCAGGGCTCTGGGATAATCCAGGTGGTCTCTGGTGCTCGATCTTTACCTTCTGGCAAGTGAGACACCTTGCCACATACTTGGTTACATCACTCTTCAATCCCGGCCACCAATACACAGATTTCAAGTTATGATACATCTTGGTCATACCAGGATGTAGGGTGTACCGGCTCTTGTGCGCCTCATCCAGAATCTTTTGCCTCAACTCTGCCTTAAGTGGAACACAAACTCTCTTCTGATAGCGAACTAATCCACGAGGCGATAGGTCATAGCCTGGGACTTCTCCCCGTTCAATTCGTGCCAGATTGTGCTGTATCCAGCCATCTTGCCCCTGAGCTTCTTCAATCTCAGTTCTTAGATCATTTTCCTCTTGGGAAACAGTGTAATTGGCACAGATGATCTGGTTTGTCAAATTCAAATCACGAAAATCTTCAATTAATTTCTTCTCTCGTATCATCATAGTTGCTACGAGCACGGTCTTTCGACTAAGAGCATCAGCGACTACATTGGCTTTACCTGGATGATATTTGATTTCCAGGTTGTAGTCTTTAAGCAATTCCATCCAGCGACGCTGTCTCATGTTCAGTTCTTTTTGATCATACAAGTATTTAAGGCTCTTGTGGTCGCAGTACAGTTCCACAGTCACACCATACAGGTAATGATGCCAAATCTTCAAAGCAAACACAATGGCCGCAAGCTCCAGATCATGAGTGGGATAGTTCAATTCATGAGGTCTGAGCTGTCGAGAGGCGTAGGCCACCACACGTCCCTGCTGCATAAGGACACACCCTAATCCCTGCCCACTGGCATCAGAGTACACAACATATGTCGTACCGGGATCGGGCAAAATCAACACAGGTGCCGTCGTCAACCTCTCCTTCAGCTCCACAAAACACTTTTCACATTTCTCGTCCCACACAAACGGCTGATCCTTTCTCGTGAGCTTGGTCATTGGTAACGCAATACGGGAGAAATTCTGAATGAATCTCCGATAGTACCCGGCAAGACCCAGAAAACTGCGTACCTCTGCCACAGATTCTGGCCTCTTCCAGTCTAGTACTGCTTCCACTTTACTGGGATCCACAGAGACCCCTTCTTGCGAGATAACATGGCCTAGGAATCTCACTTTCGATAGCCAAAACTCGCACTTGCTCAATAAATAGAGATCAATGCCAAGCTCAAAGGGAGAAGAGAGGAAGAGAATCAGAGGTCTTTTTCTGACAATTAGAGGCTCTTCTCTGACAAGGAGAGACCCTTTCTCTGACAGTTCTGAAAAAAGTGTGTTATTTTCTAGATTTAATTTCATACATTGTATCAATTCTTGCATGCCTCCATCTTGGAAGGCTTAGGATTTTATTACTTTTTGCATGCCTCCATCTTGGAAGGCTTAGGATTTTATTAGATTTTGCATGCCTCTATCTTGGAAGGCTTAGGATTTTATTTTGCATACCGCCTACATGGAAGGTTTTACCTCCTAAATTGATGGCTAGATTTCTTCATTTTTCATGCATCTTTTGGTTGTATATTTATGTTTGAGAATTTAATATTCAAGTTTATGCAGTATTTCTGAGGATTTCATTCTAGCTTTATATAATGTCAATTTATTTTGGTTTTGTTTTTAATTCCATCATGTGCTAAACTTTCATTTTCCTAGGGTGATGATGTAGCTTATTAATGGCGGATTGAATCTTAACTTATTAAATCTAGTTTGAATTTCTCCTTCATGATTGAGTTGTAATTATTATTCTTAATGTTTTTGATTGACTGGCCATCTTTTGAATGATTTCAATATGCATGTTGAGACCGGAAGGAGATACATGTGTGTAGACCCTATAATTAAAACCATGACTTGCATATGAAATAGGAATACATTCATATGAGTTGTGTAGTCTTACTGAGTTCCATAAATCTTAATGCATAATTAATTGCTTAAATTCATATAGGAATATATTGGATTAGCAATTGATTATAGAATTGCTTGACCTTGGAAGAGGCTAGTAATTAAATTAGGGAAACTTGACTATCAATCATGTGGAATAAATTGGGCTAGAACAGATAAGTGATTCAATCCGGAATTTGTTAAGTGAAATCTGACCCCTAGGGCTTTTTCTCATATTTGCTTTCATATCATCTGCATTCATATTTAATTGTCTTTCTTTTATTTTGTACTCTCAATCACCAACTAATCGATCGACTAAATAGAGTTAAAATTGCTCATTTTGGTACTTAGTGAACAATTCTCGTGGGAACGATACTCTACTCACTTCTATATTACTTGATTACGACAGTGTACACTTGCACTATTTAATTGATCATCTGAACTCGTATCAAGTTTTTGGCGCCGTTGCCGGGGATTGTTGTCACTAATATCAATACCAAGTAATTTTAATATTAATTTGGTCTTCACATTACATTTATTTTTCTTCTTGGTGTCTTGTGTTTCTTTTCAGGTTTTTGCTTAGTGTATGATCAGATCGAAGGAGACTGAACTATTGCCTTTTGATTCGGAGATCGAAAGAACTTGTCGAAGAAATCGAAGAGTTCAGAAGCAGTCTACTTTAATCCTAAGCAATCCGATGGCAAATCCGGGGGGAGGAACAACAGATACCAAAACACTCCGTGACTATGCAACACCAACAGTCATAGGGACAAATTTTGGAATCACAAGACCACCAGTAGCAGCTAACAACTTTGAAATCAAGCCGACAATTATCCAGATGATGCAACCAAATCAGTTCGGTGGTTTACCAACAGAAGATCCTAATGCACATATAGCCAACTTCCTAGATATTTGTGACACATTCAAGCATAATGGTGTTACTGACGATGCCATTAGACTTAGACTTTTCCCTTTCTCACTCAGGGATAAGGCTAAGAGTTGGCTACAATCACTACCAGTGGGAAGCATAACGACGTGGGAGATCATGACGCAGAAATTTTTGGAGAAATACTTTCCTTCAGCAAAAACAGCTAAATTGAGGAATGAAATTGCCTTATTTACCCAACATGAACAGGAAAGCCTCTATGAAGCATGGGAAAGATACAAGGAGTTGCTAAGGAGATGTCCTCATCATGGGTTACCAGATTGGTGGCAACTGCAAACTTTCTATAGTAGGATGATGCACATCTCCAGAATTCTTGTAGATGCTGCAGCTGGAGGATCTCTAATGGGAAAAAATATAGATGATGCTTACAATCTACTTGAGGAGATGGTAGCCAATGCATATCAATGGCCTTCTGAACGTAGCAATTCAAAGAAAGTACTTGGAGTGTACGAGCTGGATGTCCTTACAACTTTGTCTTCTCAAGTTGCATCTATATCCAAGCAAGTAGGATCATTGACAACCCAAGCAAATGTAATCAACACTCCTACGGAAGCTTGTGATCAATATGGAGGACCTCATGTGAGTACGCAATGTCAAGAAGGACACTCATTCATGCCGGAGCAAGCCCAGTTCATCGGAAATCAAAGGAATGACCCATTTTCAAACACCTATAATCCAGGTTGGCGAAATCATCCAAACTTTAGTTAGAGGAATAATCAAAATGCATTCAAGCCACAAGGGAACTACCAGCAGCAAGCTTTTCAACAACCAAATCCACCACAACAGAAAGTGAATTTGGAGGATGCACTGGCTCAACTAACCATGAATACATCTCAATTCATGGCTAGGAATGATGCAACAATCAAAAGCCAAGATGCCTCAATAAAGAACTTGGAGATCCATATGGGCCAAATTGCAAATATGCTGAATTCCAGGCAACCAGGAACTCTACCAAGTGACATTAAAAGAAACCCAAAAGAACATGTGAAGGCCGTTGTTTCCAGACAATCCTCCTCCATATGTACCACCAGTTCCATACCCTCAGAGACTCGCGAAGGCAAAGCTAGCCAAGCAATTTGCAAAGTTTCTAGAGGTTTTCAAGAAGTTGCACATCAACATTCCTTTTACAGACGCTCTTGCCCAAATGCCCAGTTATGCAAAATTCATGAAAGACATTCTTTCAAATAAGTGTAAGCTTGAGGAATTTGAAACAGTTGCACTTACTGAGGAGTGCAGCGCTATTCTCCAAAGAAATTACCTCCAAAGCTGAAAGATCCAGGAAGCTTTTGCATACCTTGCACCATCGGTCAATGTCACTTTCAAAGAGCACTTTGTGATCTTGGAGCAAGTGTAAACCTCATGCCTCTATCTGCCTACAACAAACTTGGTCTTGGAGAGGTAAAGTCAACCACAATTTCATTACTTCTGGCAGACCGATCAATAAAGCATCCGAGGGGTGTCTTAGAAGATGTTGTGGTGAAGGTGGACAAACTCATTCCCAGATAATTTCATAATACTCGACATGGAAGAAGACCAAGAAATTCCTATCATTCTTGGGAGGCCATTCCTAGCAACTGGGAGAACATTAATAGATGTGCAGCAGGGGAAGTTAACCTTGCGAGTTCAAGATAATCAAGTATCCTTCAACATTTTCAAGGCTTTATCCTTCCCAGATGAAGGTGACACTTGCTACAGAGTTGATACATTGTCCAGTTGCACAAAAGACGTGGTGAACGAAATCTTCATGGATCAACCATTAGTAATAAGAATGGTAGATGTATCAAAATCTACTAATCCTGAAGTCTTGGAGCTGATTAAGTACCTGGAAGCAAATTCCCCGATTTTTATCAAGAAACCATTTGAAGATCTTAGGGAAAGGCCAAGTAAGCCGGTTCCATCAACGGAGAAACCACCAGTATTGGAGTTGAAAGTACTGCCATCCCACTTGAAGTATGCTTATCTAGGAGAAAATTCAACATTACCAGTAATTGTCTCAGCAGCTCTTACTCCCGAAGAAGAAGAAAAGTTATTAAGAGTTCTAAGGGAGTATAAAGCACCGTTTGGATGGTCAATAGCTGATATAAGAGGGATTAGTCCTTCAATTTGTATGCATAAGATCTTGATGGAGGACAACTACAAGCCAACAGTTGAGTACCAGAGAAGACTGAATCCAAATATAAAGGAGGTGGTGAGAAAGGAGGTAATAAAGTGGCTAGATGCTGGCATAATCTACCCAATCTCTGACAGTCAATGGGTAAGCCCAGTTCAAGTTATGCTAAAGAAAGGTGGAATGACAGTAGTGCCCAACGAGAAAAATGAACTGATTCCACAACGCACGGTAACTGGATGGAGAGTGTGCATCAACTATAGAAAGCTCAACAAAGCCACCAGAAAATATCACTTTCCTCTACCATTTATAGATCAGATGCTTGACAGACTTGCTGGAAAAGCCTATTATTGTTTCTTGGATGGGTACACAGGATATAATCAAATTACAATTGCATTGGAGGATCAAGAGAAAACAACTTTTACATGTCCATATGGTACCTTTGCCTTCAAAAAGATGCCATTTGGTCTATGTAATGCACTAGCAACATTTCAAAGGAGTATGATGGCGATCTTCTCAGACATGGTGGAAAGGTTCATTGAGGTGTTTATGGATGATTTTTCAGTTTTTGGAGAATCATTCAATCATTGTCTTTCAAATCTGGCAAAAGTCTTGCAACGTTGTGTGGAGACAAACTTGGTTCTAAATTGGGAGAAATGTCATTTCATGGTGAAAGAAGGAATTGTGCTGGGCCATAAGGTATCTGATCAAGGCATTAAAGTGGACCGAGCTAAGATTGAAACAATTCAAAAGCTACCACCTCCTTCCTCAATCAAGGGCATTCGGAGTTTTTTAGGACATGCTGGTTTCTATAGAAGATTCATCAAGGACTTCTCAAAAATCACAAAGCCACTTTGCATGCTGTTGGAGAAAAACACTCCCTTTGTGTTTAATAAGGAGTGCTTATCAGCAAATTCTAAAAAGTGCCTTGACCACTGCACCAGTTATCATAGCTCCAGATTGGAATCTTCCATTTGAGATGATGTGTAATGCAAGTGATTATGCAGTTGGAGCTGTTTTAGGCCAAAGAAAAGACAAGATCTTTCATGCTATCTATTATGCTAGCAGAACACTCTCAGAAGCACAGCTGAATTATGCAACAACAGAAAAAGAACTCCTAGCAGTAGTGTTTGTATTTGAAAAATTCAGAGCATACTTGATCGGGTCAAAGGTCATTGTCTGGACGGACCACTCAGCAATCAAATACCTGATTGAGAAGAAAGATGCTAAGCCCAGACTAATCAGATGGGTGCTTTTACTACAAGAATTTGACTTGGAGATCAAAGACAAAAAAAGGACCGAGAATCTTATTGCAGATCATCTTTCTCAGTTAGAACTACCTGAACGAAAGAGAGAATCACCAATCCAGGAGAATTTCCCAGATGAGCAACTTTTTATCATGCAGTCACAACCTACTCCGTGGTATGCTGATTTTGTGAATTATTTGGCAAGCGGAGTAATGCCTTATGAACTTTCTAAAGTGTAAAAGAAGAAGTTTCTGGCTGATGTAAGGCATTACTTTTGGGAGGATCCGTTCTTATACAAACAATGCCCAGATCGAATTATCAGGCGATGTGTTCCTGAAGAAGAAATGGTCAGCATCTTAAATCACTGCCATTCATCCTCATATGGTGGTCATTTTGGAGCAAATAGAATAGCTACTAAAGTCCTTCAATCAGGATTTTACTGGCCTACACTTTTCAAAGAAGCTCACAAAATTGTGGCAACTTGTGACAGATGTCAAAGAACTGGAAATATCTCAAGGAGATATGAAGCCCCTTTAACCAACATCTTAGAAGTTGAACTTTTTGATGTATGGGAGATCGATTTTATGGGGCCTTTTCCATCTTCATTTAGCAATCAGTTCATTTTAGTAGCTGTTGATTATGTCTCCAAGTGGGTTGAAGCAGCTGCCTTTCCTACAAATGATTATCATATGGTTGTGAAGTTCTTGAGGAAGAATATTTTTACAAGATTTGGAGTGCCTAGAGCTATTATCAGTGACGGAGGAAGGCATTTTGCAATCAGCAGCTTCAGTTGGTATTGGCTAAATATGGAGTAACTCACAAGGTTGCAACTCCATATCATCCACAAACTAGCGGGCAGGTGGAAATCTCAAACAGAGAACTAAAGTGGATCTTAGAGAAGACAGTGAATTCCAACCGGAAGGATTGGGCTCAAAAGTTAGATGATGCACTCTGGGCTTATAAAACTGCCTTTAAGACACCAATTGGTACATCCCCGTATCAATTGGTCTATGGAAAAGCATGCCATCTTCCAGTAGAAATGGAGCACAAAGCATATTGGGTGGTAAAAGCATTAAATTTTGACTTAAAGGTAGCTGGTGAGAAAAGGCTTATCCAACTCAATGAGCTTGAAGAATTCAGACAACAAGCTTATGAAAATGCAAAGTTATACAAGGAGATGACAAAAATGTGGCATGACAGAAGAATTTTGAGGAGAGAGTTTACCCCAGGACAAAAGGTGCTTTTATACAACTCAAAGTTAAAGCTCTTTCTAGGAAAGTTGAGATCAAGATGGTCAGGTCCTTTAACTGTGATTCAAGTATGGCCATATGGAACTGTGGAGATTCAAGATGGTGATCAAAAATTCAAAGTGAATGGGCAAAGGCTCAAAGAATACAATGAAGGTGCACTCAACACTTTGAAATCTGTTATCACGTTTGAAGAATCAACAGGTAAGTCCTCAATCTAGTAATTTTTTTAAAAAAAAAAAGAGAAAATTTTTTTTGTTTGATCTTTGTCTAGCTAAAGACGTTAAAGAAGGGTGGCTTTTTGGGAGGCAACCCAAAACTTCTTTCCTACTCTCTCAATTTTCTTTCCTACTCACTTATTTCTTTCCTACTCTCTCAAAACTTCTTTCCCACTCACTCATTTCTTTCCTACTCTCTCATTTTTCTTTCCTACTCACCGAAATAAACTACACTGCATTAAGCATTTTAATTTTCATCATTTTTATTTAAGTTGCCATGGAGGAATCTCTTGCAAAGATTAAGAATAGGTTCCCCACTCTTCCTAAAGATGTGCTCAGGAAGATCTATAACAGTCGACTTGAAAGGATGATGATATTCAATCGTTTGGGCCTTCCTGTGGATGTACATTGGATCATTGAAGCTAAGGTACGTTTAGCAGGTGAGATTCATAATTCATTTGTTAAATCTTTACCAGGAATGGGAAGAAGTTCTTACTCCAAAAAGAGAAGAGCTAAAAGAATGAAGGTCTGCCATAAATGTGCAAGGTGGAATTGTGATCAGCACTGTAGGAGTAAAGGTATGGTTTCTATAAATCGAGAAGATAAAATCAAATTTATAAAGGATGGACTGAGTAAGGAGTCTTTGCATGATATCATTCAAACTCTTGAGACTCATCCGAGTGGTGATGTTCATCGTATTCTTTTGGATTTAGCAGACATATTCAACAGAGAAAAGGAGCGCTATTGTCTTGGGAATATGACGTTAAAAGACCCTGTTTGCCAGTTTATAAGAAAACTGGATGGGAAGCAAATCCTCGATTCATAGAAAGTGTTTAAGCCATTTCTGGACGTAAAACCAGAGGAAGATGTGAGCCAAAATCACAACTGCTGTACATAATCATGCTTGTGTTTAATTTGTTTTGCCTTTTTCGTAGCTTTTGTCTAATCTTTCTTATCTTTTCAGCAACTTTTGTCTACCCTACTGTATCTTTTGACTTTCTTTCCTCTTTTTGTTTAATTTCTTCACGCAATGGCCCACCGGTCATGTGTGTCAGAAATTTTTTCAAACTTCTTTGAAAAATGTGTGTTTTGTGTGATTTTATTGTCGCTGTTTTAGTATTATATATATATATGCACACTTCCATTTGTAAATATGAATTCTTCTTCTTGTAAGCGTACATGATCCGAGAGAAACAAAGAGAAAAAGGATATCACACAAAAATGTAGATTTACATCTATTTGCATTTTTGATGAAACTGATTTAGGCAAGAAAGGAGAGTTTATAACAGTAGCAAACGAACTTGGAATTACATTAGCTGCCAGAAAAATTAACTTTGTGTACGGGTGAGGCGTCCAGGGCCTAAAGGGAAGAATGGCCATTTCTGCATCCATGAATGGAAGCAAGGTTTTAAGTATAAGGTTGAAGGAGTTGGAAGATCACATTTTTTCCTTAGGACAAGAGTTACAGGTTTTGAGCTTGCCTGAACGGATGGGAGTAATGTTCTACCATGCTCAAGCTTTTATTGCTCTACCCGATGGTTTGGAGACATTGGATGGCATGTCTAGTGTTGCATATTGGGCTAAGTTAAACTATCACAAAAAACCATCAGGATTGTTAAATGTTAATGGTTTTTATGATAATCTATTGTCTTTTCTTGATCATGCTATAGAAACAGGATTCATACCCTAAGCGACTCGCCACTCCATAATTGTTGCACCAACTGCTGATCAGCTGCTTGATCAAATGCAAACCTATAAACCTAAACCAGATCTACTAGTCAATAAAATAGGTGGGCCATCTTCAGATAGCAGTCAGAAGCAGAACCCAGATACCTCTCTTAGGTTGTAACTTTCCTTAATCTCTTAGTTTTACTTTATTGTGTGTTTATGTTAAAAAAACACCTTCTCTAAGTTCTAGAAGACATTGGGGACAATGTCTGATTTAGGTTGGGGGAGGAGATTTTTTTTTTTCTTTTGTTAGTTAGTAAAACCATTAGATGCATGGGGTGTGGAAAAAGATGGCAGAGTAAGGAGTTATTCTTAACTCCTGAGACGCATTTTATTAGTTGCATGATTTTTTTTATCTTTTTAAAAAAAACATCTTTTTCAAGTGCTTTGTAATGATCTTAAGAAGTATATAAGTTTTAAGTATGGATCAATTGAATTTAGAGATTTTATAGCATGAATGAACAACTGATTGTTGCAACTGGTGATGAATTTTGAGATTGAATGAACTGAGTTTAAAAATTCCTAACCATGAGCTTCTGAGCCTATAATGATTATTTCTCTTGTGTGTGATATTCACCTATTAAGTTGTCACTCTAGAACTTGCTTTAAATCTGGTTGAAATTACATCTCACATGCACATTCAAAAATGATAAAGGCATTCATTTGCTTTAGCCAGAGCCAAATAGCCAACCTTGCAATTATACCGTTGATAAGCCCCTTTGAGCCTAATTGATTGTTTCTTTGTTTTCAACTCAATAACATGTGTTTTAATTATATATCAAGTGCTTTTACCTTATTTGGAAGATTAGTGGAGCATTTGAAATTTTTGTGAAATGGGCTTTTGACAAAGTGTGGGGATGTATCTGTCATCAACTTTACAGTTGCAATTCAAAAAGAAAAAAAAAGAAAAAAAAAGAAAGAAGGAAAAAATTATAAAAAAAAGAAAAAAAAAGTTAAGTGTTTGAATTGTGGGTTGTTGTGATAAGATAAATTTACAAGTAGCCCATTTTTTAATTGCTCTATTTTTTTAGCCTTTCATGTCATGTTTTACATTCCTTTACCTTAACCCTATTACAACCCTTAATAAGTTTTTTTTTATTTGAATTATGCATGTGAATTAGGTAGTGGAGATTGAGATTTTTAGCAAGCCTATGGTAGTGCAATTTTTTCGGTTGAATTTGAGCGAAACACTTACCCTTGAACACTTGAGAGATTGAGAGAATGAGCTACAAGTACGAATTCAGTTTATTCATTTTCAATTAAAGTTACCAGTTTATATTTTCATTGATTCATTAATACTATGATCTCTTTATTTTTCAATTGTGTTCTTACTTATGACCTGACACTTCTGATTTTGTTGGAAGCACTTATTGTTTACTTCTTGTCTGAGGATGTCCAAGAGTTAAGTGTGGGGGAATTTGATAAGTAAAATATTTGCATATTTATTTTCTCTTGTATGATGATTTTATGGATGATATTTGCGTTTAATATAATAAATTTGGGTGTGATTGATAAATAAATATTTTTTTTGGAATAAACAGCATTTTCAAAAAATAAAAAAAATAAAAGTACTGTAGCAGCCACCGAGCACTGTAGCAGTCAACGGACACTGTAGCAGGTCAACGGCACTGTAGCAGCCGCGCAGGGGGTACTGTAGCAGGTCAACGGGCGTTGTAGCAGCCGCCAGGGGCACTGTAGCACCCCGCCAGATCACTGTAGCAATACTGTAGCACACGTTTTTCCCCCTATAAATAGAGATCAATGCCAAGCTCAAAGGGAGAAGAGAGGAAGAGAATCAGAGGTCTTTTTCTGACAATTAGAGGCTCTTCTCTGACAAGGAGAGACCCTTTCTCTGACAGTTCTGAAAAAAGTGTGTTATTTTCTAGATTTAATTTCATACATTGTATCAATTCTTGCATGCCTCCATCTTGGAAGGCTTAGGATTTTATTACTTTTTGCATGCCTCCATCTTGGAAGGCTTAGGATTTTATTAGATTTTGCATGCCTCTATCTTCGAAGGCTTAGGATTTTATTACATTTTGCATGCCTCTATCTTAGAAGGCTTAGGATTTTATTTTTGCATACCGCCTATTTGGAAGGTTTTACCTCCTAAATTGACGGCTAGATTTCTTCATTTTTCATGCATCTTTTGGTTGTATATTTATGTTTGAGAATTTAATATTCAAGTTTATGCAGTATTTCTGAGGATTTCATTCTAGCTTTATATAATGTCAATTTATTTTGGTTTTGTTTTTAATTCCATCATGTGCTAAACTTTCATTTTCCTAGGGTGATGATGTAGCTTATTAATGGCGGATTGAATCTTAACTTATTAAATCTAGTTTGAATTTCTCCTTCATGATTGAGTTGTAATTATTATTCTTAATGTTTTTGATTGACTGGCCATCTTTTGAATGATTTCAATATGCATGTTGAGACCGGAAGGAGATACATGTGTGTAGACCCTATAATTAAAACCATGACTTGCATATGAAATAGGAATATATTCATATGAGTTGTGTAGTCTTACTGAGTTCCATAAATCTTAATGCATAATTAATTGCTTAAATTCATATAGGAATATATTGGATTAGCAATTGATTATAGAATTGCTTGACCTTGGAAGAGGCTAGTAATTAAATTAGGGAAACTTGACTATTAATCATGTGGAATAAATTGGGCTAGAACAGATAAGTGATTCAATCCGGAATTTGTTAAGTGAAATCTGACCCCTAGGGCTTTTTCTCATATTTGCTTTCATATCATCTGCATTCATATTTAATTGTCTTTCTTTTATTTTGTACTCTCAATCACCAACTAATCGATCGACTAAATAGAGTTAAAATTGCTCATTTTGGTACTTAGTGAACAATTCTCGTGGGAACGATACTCTACTCACTTCTATATTACTTGATTACGACAGTGTACACTTGCACTATTTAATTGATCATCTGAACTTGTATCAGCTTTCGTAAAGCTGAGATAGAGTCAGACTCTGAGGAAGCAATTCTACTCATAAAAGATGGTGCTTGCGATACTCATGTTGATAAAAGGATTATTGATGCAGTGCGAGATATGCTACAAAGGGAATGGGATATGAATCTACAACACGTACGGAGATGGCATAATTTAGCCGGGGATCACCTTACCAAGGAAGGGCTTAACGTACCACTGGGTCTGCACATGGTGTACCAAGCTCCGCTAGAGCTTGAACGGATACTACATAGAGATCTAGGCTAATACGCTGTTCTCTCTTCATGTTATAAAAAAAATATGCATCATTTTCAAATCTCTACATACTATATTTTCTAATTTCCCCACCAACTAATTAATATACACGGACACACATTGATGATAACAAGGCAACAATTAGAGAAACTTACCTTCATTAGAGTTTCGTGAAATCATAAAGTGTTATAAAAATAAAAGAGATTTGGGACAAGAGAAAGGAGCAAGAGGATGGAAAATTTGAGAGAGAAAAGAGGGAGTAATTCTCATTCACTTGTCTACTATTTGCGTTCTTTGTACATTGAAGGTTTTTGTCGATGGATGAATTAAATAATAGGCATTTAAGTATCCAATGAAGAGATGCCCTAAAACAAATTAGAACAAGAAATGTCTGTCCACGAGATTTCTTCCGGAGAATAGATTCGATATGTTATCCTTGGGAGTATATACTAAGAACTCAAGAAGTATTAGTAAGAGAATTAGCTGCTAATTAATTATTCATAGATATGCCTTTCACGTTGGTCTAAGACTATTCATCACCAAATATGAATGGCAAATGGTTGTTCAACACTTGTATATCCTTTTAGATACATGGCCACTGCATCATGTCTTTACCACTAAAATTTAATCATCATAACAACAATGCTTAGTCATGTTAAGAAAATGAGTTGAAAGTAGGACATCATTTTACTTTGTGCGTTACATGAAGCATGACATATTTACTTTTCGCATTTTATATGGACGATTGTATGTTACTACTGAGATTTATTTGAATCTCACCCTTTTTCAAATTATAAATATGCTAGCGGGATCTAGTGGCTCCAAGGGCAAAGCAGCAGATATAGGTAATTGAAGGGTGCGGATCCCGAGATTGGAGTTATTTGGTTATACGTGGTCTATTTTTGAATATTTGGATATTTTGGGATAATTTGTATATATACTTTCAAACCCTGAGAGGAAGAAACATGTGTTGTAATCAAATACCTATTATCAATATATCAGTATATTTGAACTATTACTGTGTTGATCATCGAATTACGCGTAAGCACTCTGAAGAATATGGAAATAAGATAAGATTGTGACACCAGGACTTGTTAATGAGGCTATTTCTCTTTTTTTTTTTCTTTTGTGCGGGACCTGCATGTAATTTTCCCTAAATTATATTATCATTATGTTAAAACTTTTATGTGTGTGTATAATGAAATAAGCAGTCTCTATCGATAAATACTTTTATACTATAAGAGTACCACGTCATTTAAAATTTTTCTAATAAAAACATAATAAATCATATCATTTTAATCCTAGTTGGTTAATAAATCATATGAAAAAAATTCAAATTTTATCATATTTTTAAGAAAAACCATCTTAATTTAAAAAAAAAAAAAATAAAACAAAATGATCAACCAATATTTTTCTTAAAAACAAGATAAAAATTAAATTTTTTAAGATAGGTCATTAGCCAACTAAAATTAAAATAATATGAGTAGTTATATTTTTAATAGCTATGAAAAAAAAAACATGATACTCTGAGAGTATATGAATATTTCACGTCTCTACCTACTTCTTGAGTAAAAAGGACGCATGCAGTAACAAATTATATATTGTTTGTAAACTTTGTCCTTATATTTACGCACTTATTTTATATTCTATATTCTTGATTTAATTTGTCATAAAATATTATATTCACACGCATAGATTCTAATGATATGCAGTCTCAATTTTGTCTTCTCTTGATTAAAACCAACCACGAAAAATAAAAGGAGAAAGACACAAAAGTCCTCAAATATGCAAATCATAATATTTCAGATCCTGAAATGGCTTAAGGGAAAACCATTATTCATGTAAACGTAGTTTCCTTCAATTTTTAATTTAGAATTTATATATTTTTTTTCTTATTAAATTTTAAATTGTAATCTTTTAATACAGTTAGCTCATGTAACTTTGTTGTATCAGCGTTGTTAGCCCTTGTACAAAATCCAATTCTCCTAACAGTGTAAAATTAAAAAATTTAATAAGGAGGAAAAACCACACAAATACTAGATTAAAAATTGAATGAAACTATAGGTACCTTAGATATGGTTTTCCTTTAAATTGCATAACAAATTTACCATAATACCCTTTATTTCTAAAAAAAATGGCTTCTAGCCATACTAAAAAGTAACAATGTCAATAATATTGAATAACTTGTAAAGGAAATTAAAATGAGATAGAAAAGTAATAACAATCTCTAATTTTAGTCATGAAATCCGATGTCTAAAACAATTAGTAAAAATGTCTCTTTAATTCCGTATAGTGACTTACGTTATCCCAAATAGATCACATAAAGATACATTACAAGAACGTGGGTGAAATCATCAAGGCAACAATGAGAGAAACATATCTTCATTAGAGTTTCGTGTTGATAAAGTATTGTAAAAATAAAAGAGATTTGGGATAAAAGTGAAGAGCAAGAGGAGGGAAAAATCGAGAAAGGGAGAATAATTCTCATTAAAGGGAGAATAATTCTCATTCACTTGTATGCTAGAAATGCCTTAAATACAATCAATAAGGAGTAAAGCTAGAAAAATGTAACAAAAATACTTAAAGCAAATGTAAAATGAAGCTTGTATTTTGAAACATAGACATTCACAAATGTTAAACTTATAATAAAGAATGGAAGGACTACATTGGAATGATGTGCATGGGAGTATATACTAAAAAAAAATCAATTCCATTCAATAAAAAGATTACACATCATGATTCTACAATCATCACAGGACATGATTTCAAAGAATTGAAAGTATTACAGTGGATATCTTGCACCCAAATGAAATTATTCAAAGAGAATAGAGTAAGAAAATTGTAGATATTTGCATACAAAATGTGAGAAGAAAATTGCTCTATACCCTCCTTTGGCAGCAAACTGGTTCTTAATAGAAATGATTTGAAGGTTTTGGTTGATGGGTGAATTAAACAATGGGCATTTAAGTATCCAATGAAGAGATGCCCTGAAACAAATAACAACAAGGAATGCCTGTTCATGAGATTTCTTCCGGAGAATGGATTCGATAGAGTGTCCTTGGGAGTATATGCTAAGAACACAAGAGGTATTGTTAGAGAATTAGCTGCTAATTAATTATTCATAAATATGCATTTCACGTTAGTCTAAGACTATTAATCTCACCAAATATAAACGGCAAATGGTTGTTCAACACTTGTATATCCTTTCAGATATATGGCCACCACATCGTGTCTTTACCACTAAAATTTAATCATCATAACAACAATGCTTAGTCATGTTAAGAAAATGAGTTGACAGTAGGACATCATTTTAGTGGAAGTAACTTCATATGCTTAAATAAGAGGTATTAAGTTTAAATTCATACGAATGTATAAAAATTATTTTTTTGATGAGCTATCCAATTAAACCTGACAAGGCTAGAATTTAACTTTGACTAATATATACTACCTCTGGTCCTAAATATAAGATAAAGTTTTTAGTGCAATATAAAATTTTTAGTGCAAATTGCACTAAAAACTTTATCCTATATTTAGGACCGGAGGGAGTAGCTATTATCAAGAGAAGAAGAATTAAAATGAATTGGAAGATGGTTAAATTATTTAATTTGTTAAAAATTAATGGTTTCATTATTATCTTTATAATAAATTCTAACATCATTTTTTTTTTTAGATTTTAATATAATTATAACATCATTATTTAGCTAGTCCTGTATCAAACAGGATTACAAAAGCAAGAGATCAAAAAACTGCATGCAGGATAATGAATGAATGCAAAACCATGCAAGCGACCACCAACTTCTCCCACCCTGCTGGCGATAGCGCCTGAGTTCCGATTGCTGAGAAAAGAAGTCCAACTTCTCCATCCCCTTAGGTAAGGAGCTTGCGCGGTGTGTTGAGGTAGCCGGTCGGTCCATACTTGGCGATGATGTCCTCTACCTCGAGATCCAGGCCATGCATCGCAAGAAGCTGATGAAAAGGGGGGAATTCCTTGCCTCTGGCATTCTCGACAGACTTGTAGAGGATCTTGAGGTTGTCAACATGCTCCTCATCGACGCCCAGCCTGACGGCAAGAGCTGCACGGAACTTCGCTCTCTCGCCATCCTCCACGAAATACCTGTGCTCCAAGTTCTGAGGATCCCCCTTCGTCGCGTTGTGGGAGATGGACAAGGTCGCGAGCTCCTTGAACGTCTTGAAGTTGGTGCCGTAGTAAAGATTGGCGGCCAGGAGCTGGGATCGGATCTCGAAATCGAGGGCCGCGCCGATAGCGATGGTAGCATCATCGACTTTCCGGGTGTTGCCGAGCACGCCATCGCTCATGCCTTCGGCGTAGAAGTTGAAGCGGATGTTGGGGTTCTCGATGGCGCCGATGTTGAAGACGGCGGGAGGCAGGTGGGTCTGGGGATTGGGGTTGGAGAGGTCGACGACAAGGGCGTTGGGACGTTCGTCGATCTTGGCGTTGCCGAGGAGCGCGCGAACCTCATTTGCGGGGAACTGCTTCAAGTCCGCTTCGAGGGCCGAGTTGGACACGGCGCGGTCGGCGCGCATGGTCTGGAAGATCGAGACCTCATAAAAGAGTTTTTCGGCCTTGAGGAAGACCTGGCCATCTTCGATGCGGCAGCCAAACGGGGAGGTGCTGAAGCCAACCATGAACTGGGGCTTAAAGAGCTTGTGCTGCTCCTCCTTGAGCGACGAGCCGTTGTCGGGGATGGTCACCATGGTCTTCTTCGACATCTGGTGGCAGCTGAGCTCCTTCTCGATGCCCTCGCGAGCGTGAGCCGGGATTGTCTGGGCGATAACGCGAGCCTTCTTGAGACCGGCCGCTAGATCGTGGGTGACTTCGGGGTGGTACAGTTGGTCGTCGCCCAGGATCTTTCCCTTGGCCTTGAGGGCGCCAGAGCCGGCTGCCCAGACCTTGTCGAAGTTGGCGCGGCGGTCCGAGGGGACGTAAAGGATGGCCTTGTGGCCCTGCTTCTCAAGCCAGCAGGCGAGCGAAAGGCCGACATTGCCGGGGCCGAGGATCAGATAGGTGTAGCTGACCTCAGGCTCCTCGGCTTCGCCAAAGGTTGCCCAGAAAGACTGGATCGTTTCGACAATGTCGGCGTCAAAAGTGGTGTAGCCGGTGAGAGCCGCCATGATGAAGTTGATATGAGTGCTGGAAAGCTGAACGGTTGGATGCTAAAGTGATGAGATCAGGTAGAGAAGAAAAGGTGATTGAGAGTGATGGTTTTTTGAAATTCATTGCGGGGGGAGCGAGCTCTTTTATGGGCTGAAGCGGATGGATATTGCGCCGTCGGATGACGGCGCAGCTGAGGCATTTTTTCCAGCTTTGCGTCATGGCCGCCTTCAGTGGTGAAACGCAACCCCGGTTTCATTGGCGGCGTCTATTAAGCAGAGAGCAGGGATATCGCGCCGTCGGATAGATTGTTTCCCCGAAGCTGGTGTATATAATAAAAATAGATGAAAGATGAAAATCCCTGTAATATCAGAAAAACTCAAAGAAGATTAGCATAATTTAATATATTTTGAAATTAAAGAAAACTAGGGGCTTCATTGCACGGGTGGTGTAAACTTCAAGATATACGATATTGCAGCAGTATTTCTTTATTTATTAATTATACGAACAGTGGCATTTTTTGGGATTTCTATATTTTATATTGACCCAACGACAACAATTTGGTTTGGTTTTTTGTTCTTCATATCATTTATGTGTAGCTGTGATTACACTGTAACACATCTGTCATGTGGCAATAAGCTACCCATAACATGATGTTTTTGTCCATGAATTTCTAATGATTAAGGGCCTCTCTACTATTGCCATTAATTTAACAACAGTGAGACATGACATGGGAATGGGATATTATTCTTTATTTGCAAGAGTGAGATTTAGCCACTTTAAAGTCTAAGATTCTCTTTCTTGATCTTCCAAATTTCTAAAAGCTTGAAAGAACCCTATGACATCTAAAAAAATTGGTTTGGCTATAATTTTAAACTCAATAATGCAAAAAAGAAGACAATTACCTTTCAGAGATGTGAATTATACAAAATATCTTATTGAGAAGCCTAAACCAATTAGTTCTTCATTCTCTATTGCGTAATCTATAATGTTTTTAACATAGACAAAGTTGAATGTGTTTATAGGAATTTGCAAATTGGAGTCTTGGAAAAATGTCATATTGTGGAATTTGTTTCTCCACGAGTGCGGATACACTTTATAGTTGTCATTATTGTCAAGCATCTCGAAGCTTTGAAAGTGATAAACCTCATGCTCTTGGAGCTCCTTCATGAATGTTCCATCAATTTCTTCTAAGTGACAATAACTTATTCGATCGTACATCATCCTTACCAAAGAAGAGTTTGCTGAGATTTTGTGGGGCTGGTTTTAAAAAAGGTACAACAACCATTCTGATGAGTCAAGTAGGCATTCAGAAGCAGAATATTATACCATAATAGCATGCCACAATATTGGCCCTCACAAATGTTTATAGTAATCCATGAGTGTCTTCCCTTGTGCTTCATTATACAATTACAACTTTAAAGGTGGATGTTATACAATTGAAGAAAATAAAGGAATATTTTCATACTGATTTAGCACCCTTAACGGTTATTGGTGATGAAATGGGTCTCAAATTTAAAGAAACCATTAGCCTCCTTCCATTCCTAAGGTGAAACCAATAAAGCAACGTAATTATTATAGCCCTAATTAATTATTATGGCATTTTCGATCTTTAGAGAGGGTTTCTAATTATTTGTATTTATATTGTCATAAATATATGGAATTATTTTATTTATTAAATAATATTATTTTTATTAGTTAGAAATTACTCCTCTACTCCTATTCATAAGACACTTCCAGTATATTTTACAATCTAAAAAAACCTTAAACTTCATTAATCTTAAAGTTAAGAGCTTTCCAACTTTACCCCTATTAACGATATACACAATAATAAAGTATATATATATATATATATATATATATATATATATATATATATATATATATATATATATATATATATATATATATATATATATATATATATATATATATATATATATATATATATATATCTCCCTATGCTTTGCCCGGTAGGGTGTACGGTAATATTCGGGAGATTTGTTTTGATTTAGTGTCTATATTCTTCCGGAGTCAGCAAAAATTTAGGATGTATGCATGGTTTCTTATTTATGCAAATAAGCATGTATTCCAATCAAATTCCAATTCCAATTAAATAAAAATAGGTTTCAGTTTATTTCATTTAAAGCATATGGTTTCATTTTGTTTCCTTATGTTTGTACATTAATAAATAAATAATGGTATTATAACTTATTATTAAGTACGTACTGTTACTTTCATAATCAATGCACACATTATGTCGTCTTTTTAAATGCCTTACTCCTTAAATAAATGCATTCTCAATTTCAATTTAAATTACGTTTTTTCCTTAAATTCAAAGAAGTAATTAGTTAGATAAAGATGGGTAAGAAGATGGAGAGTAAATTGTATTTGAGAAGTGAGCATTGCAGAAAAATGAAGAGCAAGGTTTTTCGAAACATGTGGCTCACTTTGTCGCTAACACACTTTCGAGATAATAGAATACTCCCTCCGGTCCTAAATATAAGACATAGTTTATAGTGCAAAAACTATGTCTTATATTTAGGATTGCACTACAAACTATGTCCTATATTTAGGACCGGAGGTAGTAATAGTTTCCGGCTTGCCGTTGGGTCAATGCAGTACCCAATTTCTAGATTTTACTTCTGTACGTAACATCACATTACATTTGCAATCTAATGATAACATAATAACATTCAGCAACCCCAAATTAACAGTGCTACCTGCAGATTTGTGGCGAAATTAATTGATTGTTAATTAATTATTAATAACGGAAATGCATATTTGTGCGAAAATCATTCGATATTAATAAATGGTTAATAACAGATTTGCAAATTTAGCCACAAAAAATAATGGACAATGATCCTCATGGAATTCACCGTAATGGAATTTCTAAATAAACACCTTTCTGTTCTCTAAATAAGCACGGCCTTTTTTACCTACCTAAATGAACACCATTACTCCACTGTTTCTACAACATTTCTTGTAATATAATAGATAGATAGATAATAGATAGTACAAAGAACTAACATGTGCAGTACCTTCCAGAGATTTATGCTGCTAAAAATATCTTACTGACAAGCACTAAACAATTAGTTCTTCATTATGTGTGGTATGTAATCTGCAATGTTTTTAACAGAGACAAAGTTAAATGCTTCTATCGGAATTTACAAATATGATGCTTGTAAAAATGTCAAAGTTTTGAAAGTAATAAACCTTATCCTCTTAGAGTTCCTTCATGTAACGCTCCTCCAATCGCTTTGGAGTGACAAAACATTCAATAGTAGTTCCTTACATTTTTTTTCTTAAACTTATGTAAATGATATTGTACAAGTTAGTGCATAATCACAAGGATTTTATGTGCATATTTGGGAACACTTATTTTTTGAATATAAGTGCTTATTACGCAAGTCGAGATAAAATTCCCCTCTCATACTTACCTTGTATACCGTGAATCACGATTTATAAACACTTATTGTCCAAAAATAAATTATTCCAAACAAAGTGCATGTTTGGGAACATTTATTTTTTGAATATAAGTGTTTATTACGCAAACCGAGATAAAACTCCTCTCACATACTTACCTCGTATACCATAAATCATTATTTATAAACATTTATTACTCAAAAATAAGTTATTCCAAACCAACATAAACACTATCATTGACAAACTTATTCATCCACAATGATCATGCTTTGTGTGGCGGCGCTGTCATCTATACCCAATCCGTGACTCTAATCTTTGTCCAATTTGTTATTCCCCATGGAATGTGAAAGGTCTTGCGGGGTTAACGGGGGTTTTTTTTTTTTTTTTAATGAAATTGGTGAATGAATTCAATTGGGTTTGCTTGGGATGTCTTGATATGCTTAAAGATTCTTTATGAATTTTTTATTAGTAAAAAATCGTAAAATCCGTACATAATTAAAAAAACATGATAAAAACCGTATGAGGCCCATAGTTTTAGCTCTGGCTTTATTAAGGGTTTTCAATAATTGGATGGAATATTTGTTTAACAAAAATAATGGGATGGATTAATTGGGTTTTGCGCTCACATTATTTTTTTCATTATTTAAAGTTGTTCTTAGTCCAAATTCATATTCCTTATTTGCATAAAAAAAAAAAAATTGGGTGGAGTAATGGGGCTTTACTCACGATATTTTTTTCCCATTATTTAAAGTTGTTGTTAGTCCAAATTCATATTCCTTTTCTAATTTTAAGATCCGATTATCTATAAGTATTTGTTATTATTCTAAATTCATATTCCATATTTAAATTTAAAACCCTAATATTTTTAACCGGAAGCCGTTCTAAATCCTATTATATTTAAGCTGAAACTGGTCCATCATTGAAGGTGGCGTCTTAATTAGGAGTGTCCACTGATGGAATATTAAAAATCTAATATTAATTAATTTAATTAGGTCCATTTTTCATGCAGACGCCGTTATCAGCTTTAAGTCCTAATATTAATTAAAGTCGTCTTTTATGGGATTATGAATCAATTTTAAATCCTAATATTAATTAATTTAATCGGGTCCGTTCTTTATAAAACTTTTTTCATGCAGTCGCCTTTTATGGGATCATGACGGGAATCGGTTTTAAATCCTGATATCACTGGAAGTTGCCTTTTATGGGATTATGATGGGAATAAGTTATAAATCCTAATAGTAATAATTTATGCGATTAGGTCGCCTTTTATGATATTTTGTTGGGAATCAGTTTTATATTCTTGAGTGCGTATTAAAGTCAGTTCCAAACGGGCGTTTTAATGGAAGACAATTCATCGTTAAGGGAAATGGTTTGATGCATTTGGATTGGGTTATCTCACACCGTGAAATGAATTTAAGCAGCAAAGTGAGATCAGTGGGTGCCGTTAACAGAATTGGTTGAAAGCACTGTTACTACACATTTTATAAAGATATAGTGCTCGTTTGAAATAGCTTATTTTTAGATAATAAGTGCTTATAAATCGTAATTCATGGTATATAAGGTAAATATGTAAGAAAAGTTTTATCTCAGCTTGCGTAATAAGGATTTATTATCAAAAAATAAGTGATACCAAATACAGGCATAATATATAAATAGATGACATCCATATAAATTTTAATACGTGTCACTTACAAGACGTGATATGGTTTATTCACTTTATTGTTTGGGATTCACATCTTCACATCAATTAATGGATTTCAATTTATTTGAGGATTGTAAAGTATTTTAGCTGGGCCCAAACTCATTTACTCCATCGTTACTGAGCCCCAAACTCTTTTACAAAGCCCAGCCCAGTATGGTTTCTTAAGTCGACAGTCAAAAGCCCAGCCCAAATTTGACTTTTGCAACTTAAATGTAATGGTAGATTAGTAGTTTGTCAGCCAAATTATATTCTTGGACGTCATATTTATTTATTAAATATTAAAGTTGGACTAACATTGACGATGAATGTAATAGTAGATTCATCGTTTGTCAGCATGGTTTATTTATGTAATACGTTTTTTTTTGCCAATGTTATTTATGTAATAGTTGGACTAACATATTCTTTTACAAAGCCCAGCCCAGCATGGTTTCTTAAGTCGATAATCAAAAGCCCAGCCCAAATTTATTTTACATTTGCAACTTTAATGTAATAGTAGATTAGTAGTTTGTCATCCAAATTATTTTCTTGGAGGGAGTATTTATTTATTAAATATTAAAGTTGGACTAACATTGACGATGAATGGTAAAGAATTGGAAACTATCTCAAATAATCCAATGCCCAATTTAGATAATTCAAAGTACATTTTCCAAAAAATCAAAAGTAGAAAGATAAATTAATATAAAAAGGAGACTAATCATGGAGAATAAAAAGTGCATAAAAATTAACAAGGAATATGCCAAAAATCAAGTTCAACTATAAAATATAAAATTTAACACACAAGAACTACAACTTGATTTTGTTTGGTCAATCAAATAATACATAAAATAAGACTTAGTAAAAAGAATTTTTTAAGAATAAATTCATGACTTTGTAAAACTTATCATGGTAAGTATAATAAATACAGCTAATCTGTGTTTTAAATTAATTAATTAATTAATTAACGTGTACTTGTTCTAATTAGACAAAAAAACATGGGGATGGGACATTATTCAGCTTTGAACTGTAAGTGTTTCTATATCTATTCTCTGTTGGAATGAAAAGTTTTATAATATTGGACCAAAATTTGAAAATAATAATTAATTTTCAATTAAGAAAGCATCTATCAAATCAAGATTATATTCCTTCTTAACATCATTACCTTTTAAACACAATCAAAGTGGGCTCACCCAGATTGCGACTATGATCAAACCATTAATTAATTTTAACCCAAAACAACATGGGCACCTAGATTAAACTAGTGGGTTTGGCAAACAAATGATTCAAGGGCACACATTTTCTAATCCACCAAAATTAACTAAATTTAAAAATATGCATTATTTTCAAGTCTCCACATACTATATTTTCTAATGCCCCCCACCAACTAATTAATATACACGTGCACAAATTGATGATACCAAGGCAACAATTAAAGAAACTTACCTTCATTAGAGTTTTGTGAAATCATAAAGTGTTATAAAAATAAAAGAGATTTGGGATAAGAGAGAGGAGTAAGAGGATGGAAAATTCGAGAGAGGAAAAGGGGAGTATTCTCATTCACTCGATTATTATTTGTGTTCTTTTTACATTGAAGGGTTTTGTCGATGGATGAATTAAACAATAGGAATTTAAGTATCCAATGAAGAGATGCCCTAAAACAAATTAGAATAAGGAATGTCTGTCCATGAGATTTCTTCCAGAGAATAGATTCGATATGTTATCCTTGGGAGTATATACTAAGAACTCAAGATGTATTAGTAAGAGAATTAGCTGCTAATTAATTATTCATAAATATGCCTTTCACGTTGGTCTACGACTATTTATCACCAAATATGAATGGCAAATGGTTGTTCTAACACTTGTATATCCTTTTAGATATATGGCCACCACATCATGTCTTTACCACTAAAATTTAATCATCATAACAAAAATGCTAAGTCATGTTAAAAAAAATGAGTTGAAAGTAGGACATCATTTTATTTTGTGCATAACATGGAGCATGACATATTTACTTTTCACATTTTATATGAATGACTGTATGTTACTATTGAGATTCGTTTGAATCTCACCCTTTTTCAAATTAATAAATATGCTAGCGGGATCTAGTGGTTCCAAGGGCAAAACAACAGATACAGGTCATTGAAGGGTGTGGATCCCGAGATCGGAGTTATTTAGTTATATGTAGTGTATTTTTGAATATTTGGATATTTTGGGATAATTTGTATATATACTTTCAAACCCTGAGAGGAAAAAACCTATGCTATAATCAAGTACCTTGTATCAATATATCAGTATATTTATGCTATTCCTGTATTGCTCACCGAACTGCGCGTAAGCACTATGAAAAATATAGAAATAACATACAGGGTATGACACATAGACTTGTCAATTGAATCCCCTGGACTTGTTAATGAGATTTTTTCTCATTTTTTCTCTTGTGTGGGACCTAAATGCAATTCTCCCTAAATTGTATTATCATTATGTTAAAACTTTTATGTGTGTGTATAATGAAATAAGTAGTCTTTATCGATAAATACTTTTATACTATAAGAGTATCACGTCATCTGAAATTTGTCTAATAAAAACATAACAATTTATATCATTTTAATCCTAGTTAGTTAATGAATCATTTGAAAAAAATTCAAATTTTATCATATTTTTAAGAAAAACCATCTTAATTTAAAAAAAACTAAAATAAAATGATCAACCAATATTTTTCTTAAAAACAAGATAAAAATTAAATTTTTTAAGATGAGTCATCAGCCAACTAAGATTAAAATAATATGAGTTGTTATATTTTTAATGACTATTTAAATAACATGATACTCTGAGAGTATATAAATATTTCTCGTCTCTACCTACTTCTTGAGTAAAAAGTATGCATGCAATAACAAATTATATATTGTTTGTAGGGTTAAGATGCAAATATACCCACGAACGTTCTTCAAAAATGCACTCACCACCATAAACTTTTTTTGGGGGCAAAAATAACCATAAACTTTTAAAATAAAGACAAAAATGATGTTACAGTTAAAATCACATAACCTCTGGTAAAAATCCTTATGGGCCCCATGTTATTAAAAATTAGAAAGCCTAATTTGTTTTATTTCCATTACTACCCTTCCTCTTAGCCCTTCCATCCCTCTCTCATCAGACTCACCCCTCCTCCTTTCAACTCCATCTTTTCCTTCTCAATTCTCGGTGACGGTGGCAGCAAAATCTTCTATCGTTGACAGCGGAGAATCAAGCATGGCGAATGTTTGGTTTCCTCTTCCTCATCTTCACCGATCCTACCCCGTTATCGTTGCAACTCAATGAGAGGACAATGGCTATGTCATCTTCATCGGAGGCTGCAAGATCGAAGGCGTGGTGGGGAGAAGATAAGGCGGCAACCTACCGCCCCCTCCATTTCTCTCTTCTTTCTATCCTATTTCGTTCTTCTACTTCTTTACTCTTGCATTTCGCCTCTCTCAGCTAGCCGTCGATCTCAGCCACTCCATTCACAGTGCCGTCGACCTCTTCGTTTTTCCACCCTCCTCACTAAATCCAAACAATGGGAAGAAGAACCAACATCCAGTACTTCTGTGTTTGAAGAAGAATTGCTATTCATATCCCCAGGTCTTGAAGGTTCTGCTTTTCTTTTTGCAAAATCAAGAGGTGAGCGCTCTCTCTTTTGCTTCCTATATCTAGTTTGTTTGGCGGATAGGAATTTCCCACTCCTTCTTAGGGTTCTTACTGTTTTCTGGAGTTAATTCAGAAGCCAATTGTGTAAGAATATCTTGTTTTTGTTCGTCTATGTTTGTTGGGTGCTTCACTGGGAAGAAGATGGATCTGAGGTTTAGAGGGAGACTTTTTTTTAGCTAGCCATTGTCTCTATTGATTTTGGAGATGGACCCATTATGTTCAGTTTTTGTTGAATCTGATGCCTGGATAGAAGAAAGAGGTGGAATTATTTTCTACTATTGTTTTGCAGATGCCATCACCTAATGTTTCTAAGGAGCATTAGTTCAAAAATGCCTCCTTGATAACAGACTTAATATAGGCAACGATGGATCAGGTTTATAGGGAGTTTTTTTTTTTCTTTTTTGTACTAGGGGTATTTTGGTATTTTCATAGCGTAGATAACCTCTATCAGTTAGTTTTGACGGTTGTGTTACTTTTTCCCTCTTTTTAAAAGTTTATGGTTAATTTTGCCCCAAAAAAAGTTTATGGTGGTGAGTACACTTTTGAAGAAAATTCGTGGGTATTTTTGCACCTTAACCCTTGTTTGTAAACTTTGTCCTTATATTTACGCACTTATTATATATTCTATATTCTTGATTTAATTTGTCATAAAATATTATATTCACACGCATAGATCCTAATGATATATAGTCTCAATTTTGTCTTCCCTTGATTAAAACCAACCACGAGAAATAAAAGGAGAAAGACACAAAAGTCCTCAAATATGCAAATCCTAATTCAGATCCTGAAATGGCTCAAGGGAAAACCATTCTTCATGTAAACGTAGTTTCCTTCAATATTTAATTTGGAATTTGTATATTTTTTCTTATTAAATTTTTAATTGTAATCTTTTAATACAGTTAACTTATATAACTTTGTTGTATCAACGTTGTCAGCCCTTGTCCAAAATCCAATTCTCCTAACAGTGTAAAATTTAAAAATTTAATAAGGAGGAAAAAACACACAGATACCAAATTAAAAACTGAATGAAACTATAGGTACCTCAGATATGGTTTTTCTTTAAATTACATAACAAATTTACCATAATACCCTTTATTTCTAAAAAAATGGCTTCTAGCCATACTAAAAAAGTAACAACGTCACTAATATTGAATAACTTGTAAAGGAGGTTAAAATGAGATAGAAAAGTAATAACAATCTTCAATTTTAGTCATGGAATCCGATGTCTAAAATAATTAGTAAAAGGTCTCTTTAATTCCATATAATGACTTACGTTATCCCAGATAGATCACATAAAGATACAGTACAAGAAGGTGGATGAAATCATCAAGGCAACAATGAGAGAAACATACCTTCATTAGAGTTTTGTGTTGATAAATTGTTGTAAAAATAAAAGAGATTTAGGATAAGAGAGAAGAGCAAGAGGAGGGAAAAATCAAAAAAGGGAGAGCAATTCTCATTCACTTGTGTGCTATTTGTGTTCTTTGTACATTACAATGTTTTGTACATGACCTCTGTTTATAGACTTTCAGGAGTCACCATCACTATTGTCAAACTCACTAGTTGACTCTCAAAGTTTACTGTTTTTATGTTTTTATCTTACAAAATCATGTCAAGTCATCCTCAAACTCATACTAGTGGTAAACTTGATTAAACTCGAGAGTTCAAATAACGAATTTACCATTTTTTCGTTCTCATATTACAAAATCGTGTTAACTCATTGTTAACACGTGTTAACTTTTTTGCTTTAATTATACTCAATAGATTTATATATGGAGTTTATAGAAATTTCTTTATTATAAGAAATTATAAATGCTAATTGATGTAATTTCAATTATCATGATTTATTACTTTTAAAAAAATTGTGGTCATTTTTAATATTTTAATTATTTAATTATATTCCAACAATCATTATTTATTAATAAAAGTAAATTTTTACGAGTTTAAGATTTGAGTTCCCAATACGAGTTTATGTCACTGTCACGGATTTATTTAAACGCGTGAGTTTGACAACCATGGTCACTATTAAGAGCCACATACAATGAATAGTATAATTAATACACATGAAAGTACACCATGTAACCCTTTGCTACATTCATGCCATATGAATGTATATTAAGTAGCATTCTAGTTTCCCAATTATATTCATAAATGGTGACTAAGATATAAGAGGTCAAAAGTCTATAGATGTCCATATAATTAATATTCATAACAAAGTATTAATTTTAAGTATATTGTGTAGTTTTTGCAGCTCTTGGCTCTTGCGACAGAATATTTAATTTAATTCCAACATTGGGAAAAGAAATTATTTCTTTCAGTTTTGCACTAACATTTAGGGAAAACCCTTAATAAAGAACATTAAAAATATTAAAAGACAAACAGGTATTTTGACTATTCATAATCCTATAGAGATGTTAGGCTCAATTTGTTTTTTTAATTAAAAGGAAAAGACCAATTTATCCTGACATATATTTTTTCATTTAAAAAAAATTACCTCCATGAGCCGCCATTGCTGCCGAAGCTCAGGTGGGACAGAATATTCCCTTGGGAATAAATAGTGGTGGGGTGGGCTTTGAACTCCCACCACTTTGTTTGCACAAAATGTTAGTGATCATTGAGCCACCAGTGCCATTCAATACAAACAATGCAATATATATATATATATATATATATTAACATTTGATCTTTAACCTAAACCCATTAACAAGTTCAGATAAGGAATTGACAAGTTTATATAAGGAATTCACAACTTCCATTTTTTAAGTAAAAATTTCATTTATTCTCTTAAACTATTCACAAATTTAAATAAAGAATTCACAATTTTCGTTTACAAAGTTCAAAATTCATACTATCAGGCTATTGATAAATTTAAATAAGAAATTGACAAATTTAGATAAGTAACTCACAATATTTAGGGTTTAAGGTTTTTTAAAGTTATGAATTCCTTATCTGAACTTGTGAATTCTTTATCTGAACTTGTGAATGGCTTGAGAGAGTAGGTGAATTTTTTACTTAAAAAATAAAAGTTGAAAAGTCGTTATCTAAAATTGTGAATGATCTAAGAGAGTAAGTGAATTTTTTACTTAGACGAAAGTTGTGAATTCCTTATCTAAACTTGTGAGTGGCCTGAGAGAGTAATTGAATTTTTTACTTAAAAAATGAAAGTTGTAAATTCCTTATCTAAACTTATCAATTCTGTATTTGAACTTGTTAATGGACTTAGGTTAAAGATTGAAGGATAATATATATATATATATATATATATATATATATATATATATATATATATATATATATATATATATATATATATATATATATATATATTGCATTATTTATATTAAATGGCATTGGTGGCCCAATGGTCACCAACATTTTGTGCAACCCCCACCACTTTAGGAATATTTATTCTTAAGAGGAATATTCCGCATTAGTGGCCCAATGGTCACCAACATTTTGTGCAACCCCCACTACTTTAGGAATATTTATTCCTAAGGGGAATATTCCGCTGAAATATTCCCACCAGTGTAACATCTCAAACCAAACAACCAAGTATTTAACCAAAGTATTTCAAATATCATCGATAAGGATGTTTAACATCCTAATAATCAAAATCAGTTCAAATAAAGCCTATATCTTAGTGTTAAATCAAATCCTCAAACTATTTTAGTAAATAAAATAATATGCGGAAGTCTTAGGGTCATGATAAATAAAACGACATTACATGTGCTCTGTTACACCCTTATTTTAATTTCACATTTACCAGAGTATTAGCAGAAAATAATATGCGGTTCGGTGGGCAACACAGGAATAGCATCATTATATTGATAATATGTGCATGATTACAAAAATTTCCCATAAGGGTTCGTACATGATACTTATGATTAAGGTAGCTGCACAAGGCTACTAAGGTGTCTAAACTCATCCCAGTGAAATAGAGACTTCTTCCTATCTTCGCTCCACCACTGCAACCCTCTCTCGTGTAGTTCTCTTCTATGATTTCAGTACACTTCTTGTTTTCACCTGTCTAATTTGTTGGTAGGGGAAGGTGAGAGTCAGGAGAATCTCAGTAAGAAACAAATACCAATAATAATGCATGATAGAAGCTATGTGTATGACATGTTAGCTTTAACTAGATGTATGCCTCATAATGACATTTTTGCAACACAATGTTTCATGCAACAAGACTATCGCCACAACGAACACAGAAACAAAGCTTCATTTATTCAAATATGCTCTACACAATCAAGTAAAGCAATCACATACATCACTACACAAGCAGAGATATCAAATACATGTAAATAAGGTAAGTCCCCTACCTTAACCCTTTTCTGCCTCGAAACGCGTGCCTCGTAAAGCGTGTCACAACTTGGCTCTCCACTATATCCCACAATTTCAAATATACCATTTAGACACTTCTATAGTGTTTTTGGGAGTTATATGAGTCTATATTAAAAAATTACTAAAATACCCCTGAGGACTCAGTCCGGTCTCGCCATACCCGATCCGATTGTACTTTTTCTGAAATTCTAACCTGGGCTATCCTGATATATTTTCGTCCAAGGAATCCATTTTCAGATTCATAATTACTAAATTCACTGCCAAAAGACAAAATTGCCCTTGGCAGCCTTACTTTAAGGGTTTCAGGGGCGTTTTCGTAATTATGCTTTTTCGGGCTTTTCCGAAAAAGTGACCAACTGTAACCCCATCTAATTTCCCTCCTGAATCCAATGGAATTATCAAATCGTTGAAAATCCAACTCTAAGACCCATTTCTATGGCTGGCTGAAATTATAGTATCCTCCTGAAAAAATCGGGGTTTTGCGATTTCAGCTTTGTAAACGCATTCCTTTATACTTCTAACCACTTTATTAACTATTGCATTAGGTTATAACTACCATTTGAACCAAAATTGGGTAGCATAATCCTTAGGCAACTCAATTTCTAAAATTTGAAACCAACAGCAATCCGGCGAAATTTCACCAATTAAATTGCCCACAACAGCAAGAATAGTCAATATACAAAAGTTTGGAAGTTACCTCAAGCTCCCACTAGCTTTTTCCTTCATATGGATGAAACCCTAGCTGTTATAACACCAAAAGATGAGGTTCCAAACCTTAAGGAACATATAGGAATAGCTTAGAATCGGAGTTATACGCGTTAGGAGTTAAATCATCGAAGAAATCGGCTTACTGTACAAGATCTCTTCTCCTTTCTCTCTCTATAATGTTGAGCTCTTCCTCCCTCTCTAAAACTGATATGGCGTCAGTTTATGGCAGCTAAGGGAAGAGGATGAAGCTTTTATTCTTTTACTTTATGGTATTTTAACCATTTTTGCAAATTTCGTATTTTTACAAAATTTTGGCAGATTTCTGCCCATACTTTGAAAAATCATAACTAATTCTAGAAAAATTGAATTGGAGTGATTCTAAAGGCTATAAAACCCTTATTGAGTCTAGTTTCAAGAAAAAAATATAGCCTTTTGCTAGCTAGAAGTATATCATTTCCAGAGTTTCAATTTTTACATGCTGTTATAGAAAATAATCAATTTCGCTGGGTAAACTTCAAAAATTTATAACTCTTTATATGTAGCCTCAATTGATTAATATGACCTATCAAATTAAAGATTAGGATGTCTACTTTCACCCTATATATAAAATTTCATAATCTTTGCTCATCATTTGATCATGCAAAATCACATGACAATCTCACTGCCTCATAGGCAATTTCACCGAAAACATTGTTTATCTTTAATTTCTAATATCTCATGTCCAAAATTAACATTAGGATTGGCCAAATATTATTTTCTTATATTCTTCTACTTTGGACCTCAATATTGGGATTTCTAGAAAACCCAAGAGTTAATTCCATTTTTGTATAAAAATTTCTCATACTCTTTAATTCATCAAATTTCCCATACTCTTTAATTCATCATTTTATTCCCTTTAATACCTCACAGTTATAAGAAACGTTAGGGAATAAGTTCAAGACACCTGCTAAACCGGGGCTTAGCGATCTCTTAATTTAGGCTTATTCTAAAGCCTCCAGTCCCAAAATTAAAGATATTACATGCTCTAGGAGCACAAAGGATCCTTTAAGGCTCACTTCATAGGTGCCTTCCCTTGTTTCCTACTTGAACAACCACCTGAAAATTGTTAATATATAGGGATGAGATTCCATATTGTAAGAATAATTGGGCTTACCTGGAGTTCGACCGTTTCTCTTTTTATACCCACGCTAATCGTATCACAGTAGCGGAAGCGATTATGACGCACAGCAAATACACCACTATAGGAAGAAGAAAAGAGAAATATAGTAGAGGGAATAGGGATTCACAGTGACAGAGTTTCTGTATGTTAATTCAAGTATCTAGCAACTGAATCCCTTTACGCCTATTTATAGGGTTCTATGCACCCCTTCCTCTTCTACTAACATGTCCTTCCATCAGAGAGACAAGATATCCTTTCAATTGAGAGATATATTGTTTCAATGAAACAATACCACTTGAAGAGTCATATTGCATCGGACAAAAAACATGACTCATAACATTTTGGATAATATTACATATATCCACCCAAGAATTTATGTTATGTATACTTTGACCCCCAATCTTATTGGGCTTGGGCCCAATCCACCAAGGGTGGACTAGGCTATTTTCCAACATCTCCCACTCACACTTGGTGGATTAGATATATCTCTTTTTCTTCCTTCTTTCATACTAGGTGCTTTGCCGTGACCGCGTAGGCATGACATCTGCATATAGGTGTATATACTAGAAATCTCTTTTACAGAGACCAGCACAAAACAACCTTCATTGTGTAGCTTGATTTTAATATTGTGCCTTAAATATCCTAGATTCACTTATATACACTTTCACATAGCTAATCTAATCCCTTTCGAGTCAGTATAAAACTCAGATTGCCTTTCTAGTATGCATAGTATCCAAATTTATGAAATTATCAAAAATAATACCATAAAAGGACATGTCTCAGACACTAGCATATTTGTGTATATTTCAAGTAATCTTCCTTTCGCCCAGATATCACTTCAATATACATCAGCCGCTTTCCTAACAAAATACCATAGATCGCATCTATCATGATCGTAGGACATATGATAAAGTAGCAACGCTGAAGCACACCTCTGTGATACTGTCAAAGTCAAAGGATATGATTGGAAGAATTAGAAACTTCTTGGGACTCACACAACAATTAAGCAGGGATCTTCTTACTTGCTTCCCTTTTGCGGTTCTTTAGCACATGTGGTATGAATCACATGCTACAGTGTTACTCTCATACCATAAGAGCGCACGTCATTTTTCATTTTGTTATTAACATTGTACAGACTTAAGTCTAGACACTCCCAGCATCTAAACCCAAATTCTTCCTTTCTACTCAGATGTCAATATTGAAGAATTTGTTATCTGGCTACAGGCATCATGGAAGTGGATATCCATGATTCGATCCATACTAATGTTCATGTTTATGGATCTCATCTTGACACGCTACACTGTTGTCAAGGCGACATATGTTGTGTTTCTTCTCTACCATATCAGCATTCTAGCAGTTTTATCGGTGAACACAATTGTCTCATCTTTGCATACCCCTCCTGAGTGTTAAAGGCGGTTGCTCGTGTGAGAGAGACAACCTCACAAGCCTGTACGACATACTAGACATTGTATACTTTCACACAAACATTTATACTAATAATGATAAGTACTTCAATTAATCATAAATGTAATAAAGTCTGAAATTTTTACATTTTACGTACACCAAGTGCCCTTACATGTTTTTCAAATGTTTCCTTGGCAATTGGTTTGGTCAGGGGATCTGCGACCATACTCTTGGTCGAAATATGTTGTACAGCAATAATTTTCTGTGCTATATAATCTCTTACAAAATTGTACTTAATGTCTATATGCTTGGTCTTACTATGATACTTAGGATCTTTAGTATAGGCTATGGCTGCAGTGTTATCACAATGCATTAATACTGGATTGGTACTCTCATTGCCAAATCCAAGATGTTTAATGAACCTCTTCAACCATAATGCCTCTTGTGCAGCTGCAGTGCATGCTACGAACTCGGCTTCCATAGAATGTAAAGCAATACATGTTTGCTTCTTGCTACTCCAACATATGGCGCCATTATTCAGTAAGAAAGTATAACCTGAGGTCGATCTTCGCTCTTCCTCATCTCCGCCTAAATCAGCATCGGAATATCCAACCAGGCGTAAATCACTTCCTTCGTAGCATAGTGCATAGTCAGAGGTGCCTTTTAAGTATCTCATGATCCTTTTTACTGCTTTCCAGTGACGCTCACCTGGGTTGGATTGGAACCTACTTACCAATCCTACCGCAAAGCAGATATCTGGCCTTGTACACATCATTGCATACATTAAACTACCAACAACACTAGCATAGGGAACTTTCATCATTTTCTTTTGATCAGACTCAGTTTTGGGACACATCTTATTGCTTAAGGTTACACCAGAAGCCACTGGGGTATCTAAGGAATTGCAGTTGCTCATGTTGAATCGTTCAAGAATCTTTTTAATGTAATTTTCTTGTGAAAGATATAGGATTCTTTTTAAACGATCTCTTTGGATCTTAACTCCAAGTATATACTCTACTTCACCCATGTCTTTCATTTCAAAATTCGATGAAAGCCATTCTTTAATAGCTATAATCGAGTTCAGATTATTTCCAGCCAATAGTATATCATCTATATATAAGGATAATATAACAAAATTACCCTCAAACCGTTTGATGTAGACACAGTGGTCCTTTTCAATCATTTGGAAATCATAAGAGGTTATTGCTTTATGAAACCTCAAATACCACTGTCTGGATGATTGCTTGAGTCCATAAATAGACCTTTTAAGTTTACAAACTTTATTCTCTTTTCCTTTTTCAATGAAACCTAATGGTTGTTCCATATAGATTTCCTCATCCAGATCACCATTTAGAAATGCAGTTTTAACATCCATTTGATGTAATTCTAAGTCCAAACTGTTTACTATTGCTAGAATAATTCTTATAGAATTAAATCGTACCACGGGTGAGAAGGTATCTTCATAATCTATACCTTCTTGCTGTGTATACCCCTTTGCAACTAATCGTGCCTTATACTTATCAATTGACCCATCCACCTTTCTTTTAATTTTGAGAACCCACTTGTTTCCAATGGCTTTTCGCCCTTTTGGTAGGTCAACCAATTCCCAAACTTTATTCTTTCTCATTGAGTTCATTTCTTCATCCATTGCCTTTTTCCATTCATCTTTAGCAGCACTGGATAAGGCCTCTAGTACCGAACATGGTTCATCATCCCCATCAGGAGTAACAATAAGTGCTTCACTTTCTATTTGGAAGCGTCTTTTAGGGATACTTTCCCTATTACTCTTTCTTGTAGGAGCTTCTTGCCTTTGTCTTTTCTTTTGTCTAGGTCTTTGTGTTGACCTTTCTAAGCTCCCACTTAGATCGACATTTTGGGATGATTCAGGCATACCAACAGGTTTTATACTTATTTGTTCCTGTGTCTCATAAAGAGATACAGTGCGATCAATGTCTCCCTTTTTAGGGAATTCATTTTCTAGAAATGTAACATCTCTAGATTCAATTTCAGTTACCGTTCCATCTTCATTTTCACCTATGAAGACATATCCTTTGGATTGTTCAGAGTACCTTATAAAGATACATTTCTTTCCTCTAGGACCTAACTTGCCATACTTATGAGAATTATCATGAATGTATGCAGCTGACCCCCATGGTCTAAGGATACTAAGATCCGACTTACGTTTTGTCCATAACTTATAAGGTGTTGAAGTAACTGATTTTGAGGGCACACGATTAAGTACGAAGGTAGCAGTCATTAAAGCATCACCCCAATATGAAATTGGTAGATTTGCTTGTGCCATCATTGACCTAACCATGTCTAGAAGCGTTCTATTTCTTCTTTCAGCAACTCCGTTCTATTGGGGAGTGCCAGGGATAGTTAGCTGCCTAATTATCCCTTTTTCTTCACAGAGCTCTTTAAATTGATCAGACAAATATTCACGTCCTCGATCAGTACGTAATACTTTAACTTTATTGTCCATTTGATTTTCAACTTCATTTACGTATCGTCTAAAGCACTCAAGAGCTTCAGACTTATGTGTGATCAAATAGACATGACCGTATCGTGAATAGTCATCAATAAAAGTGATAAAATACCAAGCTCCATGCCTTGCCCTCATACTCATAGAACTGCAAATATCAGAATGAATTATTTGCAATGGTTGTTCTGATCTGGTTCCCTTACCAAAAGGTTTTCTAGTTGCCTTACCTGCTAGACAACTTTCACACAAGGACATTTCCATATTGGATATGGATCCTAGCAAACCTTCTTTTGCTAGTTTAATCATTTTATTTTGATTAATATGCCCTAATCTAGCATGCCAAATAACCATATCAACAGTTGAATCAAAAGAAGTAGCAAAACAGTCATATATATTATAATCATCAATAATATCCATTACAAAGAACTTCTTTGAAAGGAAAGCTAGACCATAAAATACAAAATTATAAAATATGTCTACAACTTTATCATGAAAGTTTACATTAAACCCATAGTTCACAAGACATTTTACAGAAACTAAATTCCGTCGGATGTCAGGAGCATGAAGCACATCATGTAGGATCAAAGGTTTTCCACTACGCAAAGTTAATTTGCAAGTTCCAATGCCTTTAACTTCAATCTTTGCATTGTTTCCTACATAAAGCCGCTTACATTTATCAGGCAGCCAACGGTATTCCACATAGGATCCTCAATCCCTCGTCACGTGGTCTGTTGAACCTGAGTCTAAAATCCAAGAAGAACAGATATTCTCTGTTAGGAAAATAGTGCTAGAAACATAGGAAACATGTGAATTTACATAATCCACTAGTACCTTTTTACTCTCATTTCGCTCAGTGCAATCCCGTGCGAAATGACCCATCTTTTGGCAGGCAAAGCATTTGACCTTCTTTAAGTCATTTTTCTTCTTTTTCCCATCCTTTTTTCCTTTCTTCTTGAATTCCTTTTTGCTTTTTACAAATTTATTCTTGTCCTTCTTTCCATTCTTTTGGAATTTATTCCCCTTCTTGGAATCGGGTTTTGTACTAGAAGGACCTACACCCTCTGTGTAGTAGGCATGGCCAGAGGATTTGTATGCCTCCAAGCGCTCATCCTCAAGTTCCAAGTGTTTAGCCACATCATTAAAATTTTTAATGCCTTCATTATGGGTTAGATTAACCTTCATGTGCTCCCAACTAGATGGCAATGATCTTATCGCTGCCTGAACTTGTTGTTCATCAGACACAGTATGCCCAGCTTCCTTCAATTCTCTAATCATATTTGCCATCTCTCTTAGATGTTGTTTCATGGAAGTATTTGGCCTAAGCTTATACGTATCAAACTTAATAGTTAATCGTCTAAGCTTAGAGGTGGATGTACCACCAAACCTGTCTTTCAACGCTGCCCATATGGCTTGCGCTGTTTCATTTTTCTCATATTCACACATGAGGTCATCTGCCATTGTACTCAGCAATGTAATTCTTGCAATGCTATTTTTCTTTTTCCAAGCCTCATAAACCTCTTGGTCTCTCCTGTGTTAGGCCGTATTCCCAACAGCAGGTTGTGCTACAACTGTTGTTAGAGGCTCCATTGCCTCTTGTTCCTCCAAAATATATTGGACTTTTCGGTACCAGATATCCCAATTGTCACCATTTAATTTGTCCCCTTTATTTAACTCAGCGATGATGTTCTTAGTTGCCATTTTCAATTCTGGAGACAAATTTATTCCACATTCAATATGTCTCTCTGAAGGAATTAAACTATTGAACATATCATCGACAATATATAGCACAACACAGTATACAATGTCATGTACTTATATTATTCTTAACCAGAAAAAATAGTAATACTACAAAATTCATGATCAGGAGTATACGTTTGTATCTCCCATCACATAAATATTAGCAACATTACTAAAATTCTGTCAAGAATTATATATATATACTTTAAATACTCTAACTTTTAGGATTAACAACTCCTAAAATCTCCCACTTAACAAAAACATATAATAATATAATGAATTATCAACTAAATCATGCTTCATTATAATATAAATAAGACAATATTCACTCTATAATATTTGAAAACATGTTTATAACACATTTAAATATAACAGAAAAATATTGAATTCAACAAATGAATTTTAAAAGTTTTAAAATGATTTAAAACATTCATAAACGCACTTAGAATATCACAAACATATATTAATAAGTGTCAAAACTAATCATATAGATATCATATTAAAGATCATGAATTTAGGGATTTTTAGAAGCAAACCGGGTCCCATTCGGCTCATGCACGCGCCCCCACGCGCCCCAAGAAGTCAGAAATAACCCAAAAAAAATAAAAAACAGAAAATACACACGCACATAGTGGCGCGTTAACACCACGCGCCACCTTCCGGCCACAAACCGGCGACACGCACACGTGGCCTCACGCGCCACGTGGCTTTTCTGGAAAAAAAACTTTTTTTTTTGGGCTTCAGAAGTCTGGGCCTCACTTGTTGGGCCTGGACTGAACTCCTTTTTTTTTTAAATGATTCGGCCCAGACACCCTTAAACAAAAAAAGCTTTTTTTTAAACGCCGAAACGACGTCGTTTTTGGAGGCCGGAGGTTGTCTTCAACCTCCAGCCGGGTCGACCCGGACCCGGTTACAGGCGTGGGTCGGGTCCGTCGACCCAGTAACTTCCCTCCTCCGTATCTCCTTCGTCCGATATCCCTTTTGGGTGTTCTTGGTGTCGTTTTCGATCATTTTTTCGAGCTCTACGCAATGGGACTAATTTCAAATCCTAATTCTCTGATTTTAAAATGACCCAATACCAAAAACAATTTCATTTTTCATGCTTTCTCTCTCTAAGTTCTTTTGTTTTATGATTCTAAATTTACATATGCTATATCTATATGCCTATACGAAGAGCATACTCTCAAACTCAGAAACACAGTGGAGGCATTATACATATATTATCATGTTAATCTCAAGAACAAATATCAATAAGTTCCCCGCATATATATGTGACTATAGAAAATATCATATAGATATTTGAAAATAATAACATACACATCATATTATCATAATATGAGGATTACAATCTCATACAGGCTAAACCTGGCTCTGATACCATGTAAGAATAATTGGGCGTACCTGGAGTGCGACCGTTTCTCTCTTATACCCACGCTAATCGTATCATAGTAGCGGAAGCGATTATGACGCACATCAAATACACCACTATAGGAAGAAGAAAAGAGAAATATAGTAGAGGGAATAGGGATTCACAGTGACAGAGTTTCTGTATGTTAATTCAAGTATTTAGCAACTGAATCCCTTTACGCCTATTTATAGGGTTCTATGCACCCCTTTCTCTTCTACTAACATGTCCTTCCATCAGAGAGACAAGATATCCTTTCAATTGAGAGATATATTGTTTCAATGAAACAATACCACTTGAAGAGTCATATTGCATCGGACAAAAAACATGACTCATAACATTTTGGATAATATTACATATATCCACCCAAGCATTTATGTTATTTATACTTTGACCCCCAATCTTATTGGGCTTGGGCCCAATCCACCAAGGGTGGACTAGGCTATTTTCCAACACATATCTTAGTAACTACTGAAAGCTTCTACCGTACACAAGCAAACTACATATGATTTAAAAGAAGGAACTGATTATATATATATATTTGCATATATTATAATCGTCATACAAAATGAGGTCACATTTAATCATCATTATGCCAACCTATATTTTCATCACAACAGGTAATATACAATTATGCAGTCATATGCAGTCTCCCTTATATCAGCGTCCATCCTTATTCCGCTGACTAGAGTCATAGGCTAACACATAGTCTAACAGAAACCCATCCATTTGACTAGATTGTCCTAAGCCCACCAGTTCTTAAGATACACCCGACCAAAGGTGTAGAGCTCAAGTCTGGACTAAGGCTCCCCTTCTTAAAACAGCAAAACTAAGGAGGTGTCACATATCCTACAACTCCAATGCAATCCCGGCCAAAGGAACACATGGAAGAAGAGGCCCTGACAAGTGCTATCCACTGTGCACCGAGTGATGGCATACCACGTGGTAAAAGATCTCAATATACAAATTTCTCCTTACTCCAACCCATCATAAATGCAACCGTCATGACAGTTATATTCAATCACTAATAATAAAATTAAAAGACAATGTACAATAAATCGTGTTTTTATTCGTATAAAATATCATCACATATTCAAACATGCCTAAAAGGGAAAAAATAATCCAATAATACATTAATTATAATTAAATTGTTAACTATGTGAATAAAGTGAGTTATGATGAAATTTACTTGTAACATTACCTACTTAGGAATTTATAATACATACATATGTACATATGATTCAGTCTATTTTTTTTATAAAAAATAGTCATTCATAATCATGCACAATTCACAAGTATATGGAAGAATATTCAGAGTTACCTGCTACTCCTCAACTTATAGACAATTACCAAAAGTTACTCCAAAGCTCTCAAAGAGAGCCTGTCAACACCCGTTTCTATTTCGATAATTGAAGAGTAATAAAGACGAAATTCAATAGGCATACAGAAAAGTACAATTATACTGATAAAAATATTCGTTTACATTACCGATATCATTCGTCGCTGAAACACAGAAAATACAGCGGTAACCTTAATATTTACAGAATTTTCCAAAATATCTAAGGCATAACTAATTATAACCACTATCTTGTCCTCGCCTCGAGACACATGCCAATTATTTCCCGGTGTCTACGCCCTTTCCTTTCGATCCACTAGCACTCGCTGAGATGTTTATTTAAAAATAGGGTGAGATTTCAAAGAATCCCAATAGAAACATACTATCGTTCAAAGAAAATGCGAAAAGTAAATATAACATGCGCAAGGTATGCACCAATTAATAAAAAATATAAACACATCATTGTCATGTATGCATGAGTAGAGCCCAGCCCTACAATCTACACCGGTTGGTCTTCCACCAACTCCCAGTGTAAATACACACCGACACTAACAACCGCTCTCTAGGCAATTTATGTTAATTAATAAAGTGCATTTACAAACAATGGCATCCACACAATCATATAACTATGGCATAATGTATGAAGGATAATGTTCCTACCTCAAAGCTTTAAAATCTCCTTTTTAAATGTGTCTCGAAATAAGTGTTGTGTCCGGCCTCCGACTTGGTCCTAAAATATTAAATATATAAGAAATAGATCATAACCTATAGAAATATCATTTTAGACTCTTCCACAGTGTTTCTTGTGGATATATTAGTCTATGGTCAAAATTTACCGAAATGCCCCAGGGATCCCGGCCTGGCCCCATCGTACCCGATCCGATGACACGTTTTCCCAAAATTTTGACTAAGGCTATTCTGACTTATTTTTGCCCAAGGAATCCACTTTCTGGCTTGAAATTATCAAATTCACCGCCAACGTATGAAAATACCCTTGACAGCCCCGGTTTAGGGATTTCAGTGGCGTTTTCGTAATTATGTGTTTTCGGCCTCTACCGAAAAAGTGACCAACTATAACCCCACCTATTTTTTCTCATTGAATCTAATGGAACCATTTATTTCATGAAAATACAACTCCTACCCCTTGAAACAGTGCTGGCCGAAATATTGAATAAAAATGGAAAAAAATAGTTTTGTGTTTTAACTTCCAAAACTTGTACTTTTTCACTTCTAATCCTTTATTAAATCATTTAAACACTTCTTAACTATGATTCAAAGAAATTTGAGCAGCATAACCTGTAACCCCCATTCCGTAAGTATATCTGAAATACGCGATTAAAGTGAAATAGAAACCAATAATTATCAAAAAACATTTTTCAAATCCATTTATAAGTTAGGGTTTTTACAAATACTTTTCGAATACAATTAACCTGGTCTCATATTCACATTTTGAATACAATTACTTTATGGGGATAAATCACATTTATATCTATACATCAGAGTGCACAACAAAAATCTCGGCAACCCTGGGTCCCATACATAAATCATAGCCTCACAGGGCGTAAATGCCCTTTTAAAAATTCTCATACGAGGATTACATAATATCCTTTCAAATACATATTTGAATATACATTCCCATATTTAAATCCAAATACAAATACCAAATGTAGAATACTTCCCAACTATGATAACCAACAACCAAAATCACATCCCGAAGGAGTCCTTGCCGCCCTCGGCTGCTTGCCCCCCCTCGATCCGCTTGCCCTGTCTAACTTTTGGTAGGGAGGGTGAGATTCTAGAGAATCTCAATAGGAAACAAATACCAGTATACATGCAAGATAAGTGTTTAATACATGATATGCTTGCAATACATAACTCATGCTCACACAATGACATATCTGCATGCTCAATGTTTCAACAACATACTCATGGCCATAGCATAAATAAAAACAGAGCTATAATCATTCATATATGTTTCACATAATCAAGCAAAGCAATACATACATCAATACACCAACACAAATATCAAAAACATGCAGAAGATGTAAGTTCCCTATACTTATTCTTTCCACGTATGCTCCAGCACTGCTTACTCATGATCAGGGCGAACTTCAAACCCTATAACCAAATCAAGGACATAGGGTTATTCTCTATTCCAAATCCTTACTTTCATAACACTTAAAGTTGGTTACCATTCATGATTTTTAGGTGGCTAATCAAAGCCTAAACATATGCCTAAAGGCTTGAGAAAACACTTGACTAAAGACCATCTTTGAAAGTCCAAAATGTCATTTTTGGGGGTTGGCCGCGGCCTACAAGTCCATTGGCTGCGGCCAAAAACAGATCAGAAACATTTGGGCCGCTGCCAAGAACCTCTAGCAGCGGCCAAGAAAATCTTGTTTCTTGGCTGAACTTTCAAAAATCATAACTTATTCCATAAAAATCAAAATGAGGTGATTCCAAAGCCAAATGAAAGATATTTAAGTCATATTCATAGAAAAATTATGTATCATTACTATAAATCACCACAAAAATAAAAAATTGCCCAAAATCCAAAATTGCCCCAAAACAAAGTCCATTTTTGACATTAAACTTTGGACGGTCATATCTCCCAGCTCACAAAACGAAATGGCACAAATTATATGTCCATTTTGAAGCTTGGGATGTTAAATTTAAGACTGGAAAGTTTCATAATTTTTTGACATCATTTTCCCATTCAAAACGTCAACACAAACAAACTACCCAGAACAGATTTTCAATGGACAACATTTCTAGTTTTGCAACTAATGTGTCCTATCCAATCCAAACCAATTCCAATGACTAAATACCACAACATGACACCATTTTCAACATAAAACACAACCCAATTCATCCAATCCAAAATCACAAGAAAATCAGGGCAAAATTCAAAATTCACAAAGCTCATCCACAAATCACAAAACTTAGATCAAAAGGCTTCAAATACTCACCTCTTCCTCTTTCCCAAACCAATTCCTTGATTCTTCAATCAAACATTATAGAAGGGTGTCTAAGCAATCAAAACTTTTCCGCTTTTCCTCAAGCTATCAAACACCACCAATCAAGAATCTAAAACCATATAAATGAAGCTCTCATCACTATGAACAATATTATAGAAGGGTGTCTAAGCAATCGAGGACATCTACCAAGCTAAAAACTCACCTATAACTTTCTCTTTCTTCCTCTTGAGCTAGACGTCCATGGAGATGAAAGAGAGAGATGAGAGATGATGATGAAGATGAGACAAGTCAGTTTTTTGGTGCCCAAAACCGACCTAAAGAGATGGAGAGGAGAGAGGGAAGAATTTTGACCATTTGACCCAATCCATGACTCATATTGTGCCAAGTGTCAAGATCTTGTTCAATCTTCATAAGCTCACTTAGGCGCACACACACATGGGATTCCACCCTTTTAATCTCATAACAATCAATCTCAACCATTAATCTTTAAGTTACCAATGAGCTTCCTCTTCGGTAACCGATCAATTGGTCGGTAACTTTACCATTTTACCCCTGATTATAGCAATTCCCTTGGAATCACTGCCAAACACATTTTCTCATTCATTTACACCATATATATGACCTCCCCCTTATTTTCATTCAATTTAGATGTTAACCCATAATTGAACTCAAATGAAGGGTTTGGGCACAACTCACAACACATACAAATCACATTCGAATCTCAAATCACATCATATTCTCCAAAAGGGTTATTTATCACTAACCACATCCACTTTTGGAGTCATTAACCCTTAATCACAATTTGGGATCTTACTAAACCGGGGCTTAGCAATCCACTTATTTTAGGCTTATTCTCTAGCCTTAAGTCTCAAAATTCAGGGTATCACATAACCCCTTAGGGTTATAGCTTTTCCCATTCTTCAACTCAACCAAGAAACTTGAAAAGTCAAGAAACAACAACAACAACACAAGGAAGCAAGTTCATGAAGTTACCCTCTTTAGCTTCTTGGTTTCTCTCTCCCTATGCGTCCTCTCTCCCTTCTCCTTGAGCTAGAAATATGTCTTCAACACATGGATTCCATCGAAGAAGGAGAGTTTAGAGAAGAATTCCAAGATAACATCACAAGAAACCTAAAGAGTTTAGCTTCTTACCTTAACCTTTTCTTCTTCCTTCTCTCAAATTCTCCAAAAAACTCTCAAGCTCACTCTCTCTCTTTTTGCTCCTTGCTTGGTCGAAATGTTGCATGAAAGAGAAAGGAGAATGTGTTTATTAATTTGGTCTTCTTTCTTCCTAGCCTTTGATCTCATCAAGAGTTGAGATTTCAACACTTGTCTTGCACCATTCCTCCTCCCATACCTCCAACCATGCCTTCTTCACTTTATGCCATACCCCCTCATCATTTGGCTTCAATTGGATTTGGACTAGCTTCCCTTCTTGTTACACAAACCGTCCCCCCTCCTCTTTACTCTAACCAAACCCTTTTCTTCACCCAACTAACCAAAATAGCACTACTACAAAAAGGGGCTATAACGTCCCAAATTTGGCACCTTTAACGTCCCAAAACGGGGGGACGTATATACTGGGGGCGTAGTAAGTTATAAGAAAAGACGTCCCAAATAATAGGGACGTCTAAAGTCCCCCCAGGACGGGACTTTAGACCTCCCAAATCTTAATTTGGGACGTCTAAAGTCCCCATGTGTAGGACTTTAGACCTCCCAAATCTCAATTTGGGACGTCTAAAGTCATTTGAATTTCAAATTTCCAGACGAGAATCCTCTGTAATAGTTTTGTTGAACATAAATGCTAGCTTTCTCCATTCTCTTTTTGGCTCCGGAATTTTCTTTTTTAGCATCACCACACTTCCACCACTTTGCTAGCTTTGTTCAAACTTCTTTTAGTCAAACTTTAAAATTCAAAAAATCCATTTTTTACCCAGATGCACTGTACCAGATCTGATTGTGAAAAAGAGAGAGGAACTTATATAATAATAATAATAAATATACAAGCATGTAAGATTTGAGAAGTGATAAAGAGAGAGTTACCGTCGCAAATAGAGGCATCGAAGGGCATGATGAGAGGGGAGACGATGGCGAAAACACCGAAGGAAAAAGCTATGCACAGAAGGGCATGATGAGAGGGGGGATGATGGCGAAAACACCGAAGGAAAAAGCTATTTGAATCTATAGAATGTGGGTCTTTCTCTGCAACTCTTATCAAAGAAATTGAAAACTGTTGTGGGAGTGAGATAGAGAGAGAGAGAGAGAGGAAGGAAAGCTTCCATTTATTTAATATAAGGCACGAGCGTCCCTTATATTCAATACAGGTGGCGGGAAAATTTTTGAATCACTTTAGACGTCCCAAATTCCATTTGGGACGTCTAAAGTGTAAATTTTTTTTTTTTACACTTTAGATGTCCCAAATGGAATTTGGGACATCTAAAGTGTAAATTTTTTTTTTTTAATTTTAGACATCACTTTAGATGTCCCAAATTGAATTTGGGATGTCTAAAGTACCACTTTAGACATCCCAAATGGAATTTGGGACATCTAAAGTGTGAAATTTTTTTTTTTTTTTTTTTTTACTTTAGACGTCCCAAATTGAATTTGGGACGTCTAAAGTAAAAAAAAATTAATTTTTTTTTTTTTTACACTTTAGATGTCCCAAATGGAATTTGGGACATCTAAAGTGTAAATTTTTTATTTTTTATTTTAGACACCACTTTAGACGTCCCAAATTGAATTTGGGACCTCTAAAGTGCTAAAAAAAAAAATTTTTACTTTAGACGTCCCAAATTCAATTTGGGACGTCTAAAGTGACGTCTGAAGTAAAAAATAAAATATTAATTTTTTTTTTAACTTTAGACGTCCCAAATTGAATTTGGGACGTCTAAAGCTACCAAGTTCCCACACATAATTACAAAAATGCCACCGCCTATGTTTTAGACGTCCCTATTTTAAAAAGGGACGTCTTTTAGGGTAGCAGTATCTATATTCTGTAGTAGTGTAGCACTTAACTTCATGTAACATTTTAGCATGTGCTTTTGGAATTTAATTTTTCTCCCTTATTTTCATGTGTTGGGCGAGATTATGGAAGAGAAAGGAAATAATATGTATTTTATTAATTCCATAATTCAATTAAATGAATTATGTATAATTCCCTCTAATTTCACAATTCTTGATTTATTCCATAAAAAATAATCCAATTATACGTTTTCCTTTATTTTCCTTGATTAATTGAAATTAACTTCAATTAATTAGAAAATAATAAATCTTGGGCTAAATTGGCAAAATTATGATTTTGTTATCACCTTTGTAATTTAATTCCTTTTATGAATTAATTTGCCCATTTCCTCATGAATATGAATATTTCAAAATTCACAAGATCCAATTTCCATGAATATTCACCATTTTATTGAATTACTCAAATAATTACAATATATTTTTGTGAATATAAAATCTAGGGTGTTACAGAGTCTACAAAGTCACAAGCACAGATACTTATCAATATATTATGCACATTACTCAAAAGTTACTCTAAGGATATTCTAAACCCAATCCAAGCTAGTCTAGAGCATTAAAGCTACCTTCTCAATTAAATCCATAAACTAATCTAAATTCACAGTATGTCATAATAGACATACATACATATATTTATATGTATGAATGTATTATTTTTTTTAAAAAAATGTACGGCTACAGAATAATAAGAATGCATGTACGGAGAGTGCATATGAAAATGTGTGTGTGTGTGTGTGTGTGTGTGTGTGTGTGTGTGTGTGTGTGTGTGTGTGTTCAAGAAGAGAACTAACCAAAGGAATTAGTGTAAAGATGGAATTGGCAGGAAGAAAACAAGCCCTTTAATATATAACTAAGAGTGAACTAACTTGAAGTTCGGGGCCAACTGTGGAGAAAGAATTAAAAAGTAAAAATAAAAAGAAAAAAATGCATTGCTTCACAGGTTAATTTTAGGGAGAATGGCACGAAGGGCATAAGAGAGATGAAATAAATGTGAAATGGGTTCAACAAATATGAGAGAAATCATATATTTTCCTTGTGGGAAGTACAAAATGAGTTCACAATAAATATGATATATATATATATATATATATATATAACACAAACACCCAAAAAGCTAAAAGGATAAAGGGGGGGTTTAAGAAATCGGGTTAGTGTATATTAGGTGGCAGATGGTACAAGGGATAATTTTTAATATATGTGAGTGTGTATTAGTGTGTGTTTGGATTAGTTTTTTTTAATAGCTTTTATAACTTATGAGGTAAGTATGTGAGAGGAGTTTTATCTCAGATTGCGTAAATCATGATTTAGAGGTTTGTCAAACACACACTTAGTATACATGAGAGAAAGAAAAGTTTCGATGGTGGGTAATGAAGAAATCAATGAATAAAATGAAAATATATCTAAAAAATTACAAACATGGTGGAAGACCCTCCTAAGAACATGTGGTGAGGAAAACATGAAAAGACAATGAGACAAGACATGATGCAGTGCTAAATAGTAAAGAAATGAAGAAAAGGTCAGGAAGGTGAAAATCATGACAAGATAATGTGCAATAGAAATAAAGCAAGGGATGTTCGGTAAGAGGAAAAACACGCCGAAGAGAAGAAGAATATTAACCCAAGAAAGTAGGGGGTGCGGCGCTGAGGGAATATCTGGTTGAGAAGACGATGGTTTTATATAACAGTGGTTTTAGGGTTTAACTCATTAAAGTAGTATTGTTTTTTTTAGAAAATAATAGTAAAAGTAATGTTTTTGACAGTATTTTTCTTTTTATATTATTTATTTCAACAATCATACATGTTTGCACATAGATACCTATATATTTAGAATATTTATTTTAAGGATGTATTTCATTTGCATGATTTTTTTTATAAAATAACTATTTATAACTGATATTTCTTTAACATTATTAATTTGTTACTTACTCTTTAAATATATAAATCCTAAGGCACAATAATTCTGAGTACTAATAAAATAAGGATGTTACAACTAGAGCTCCAGCTGGCCGCCAAAGGGGTGGGCTCTAATGGTTGGTGGGGGTAATTTTTTTAAATAATATATATATATGTGTGTGTGTGTGTGTGTGTGTGTGTAAGGCAAATTGGTCTTTTTCTTCTAATTTTAAAAAAGGCAAACTGAATTTAACACCTTTATTTTATGAAATTATAAATATTCGAAACATAATTTTCTCTTTTAGCATTTTTAAAGTTCTTTATTAAGAATTTTCCCTAAAATTTATGATACTCATCTAATAGTAATAATATTTTATAACAAAAATAGAAATAGCTTGTTTGTTTTTGACCGGCAAGTGCATATATGATTGAAATTGATTTGTATGCATATTAAAGCAGGTAATATGGGCCCAACCCGTAGTTTCAACCCGTGAGCCCGCAGGTTTTGACGGGTTAGGGTTGGAAAAATCCCAATCCGTAAAAATGCGGGCCGCACAGTCTCGCACCACATAACCCACGGGTTGATGGCCCGCAAAATTTTTTATTTTTTATTTACATATAATAATTTTACAAAACTTATAAATTTTACACTCTTATCTTAGTACCTCCCAATCCAAATAGAAAAAATCTTAGCTTCTTCCCTTCTTCTTTAAACAAAATTATTATATCTTGATTGCTTGAGGATGAGTTTATGTTTTGTTTACAAACTTTAACAAATTTGATAATTTTATCACTTAAATTGTAGATTATGTTTTTAAATTTTTATAAGAGAAATGATTGATACTAGAAAGATAAATTTAATTACTCATATATATGTGTCTCATATTTTCAATCCTCTTTAAAAAATATGAAATTTTTTTTTCAAAAAAAGGGGGGGTCCCGCGGGCTGGCCCGCAACCCGCACACTGCGGGTTAGGATCAAGGTATTAAAACCCGGACCGGGCATTGAACCGGTCGGGGTACTGGGTTAAGGGTCAGTGGGTCAAACCGGGACCAAACCGGAGCTAAACCGGGACCAAACCGGTGAGAAATTGAAAATTTTAGACTTATAGTATGAAATTCTAAAGGAAAAAGTAAAAAAATTTTTTTTTTTTTTTTATAAGTGACCCGGACCGGACCGGGAACCGGACCGGTTTCCCGGCCGGTTCGCCGGGTCCCGGGCCGGACCGGCCGGTCCGGTCCGGGTCTCATAACATTGGTTAGGATTGGCATTTTGCTAGCTCTCAAAAGTGCGGGCTGCACAGGACCGCAACGTGCGGGCCGCGGGTTGGTGCGGGCCTGACTCGTATTCCCAGCTATAATGCATATATATATATATAATCATTTTATTCTATTCATTTTCTTGAAATATGTGCGTACCACTCTTGTCCTTCATATAAGGTATTTTCTAAAAAAAATGTATGACCCTAAATATAAATCACTTCAAAAAGTTAATAAAATTAATTATTCTTTTTTAACAAATGCTCTTGCTAAATTTATTATAGAGATAAATTATGCAAAAGAAAAATTAAAAAGCAATTAAGCATGTTTATTTTAATTGGAAGATAATAACATAGGCTAGTACTTGTAATAATTTTTCACTATTGTAATTATACAAACAACTTTATTTACCGACGTGGGTGTTTGTCATTTTGACGTGTACTCAAACATTATCATATATACATTGTCTACATCAGATTTGGACAATCAAATTTATGAAAAAGTTAGAAATGCCTTAAATACAATCAATAAGGAATAAAGTTAGAAAAATGTAATAAAAATACTTAAAGCAAACGTAAAATGAAGCTTGTATTTTGAAACACACACATTCACAAATTTTAAACTTATAATAAAAAAAGAATGGAAGGACTACATTAGAATGATGTGGGAGTATATACTAAAAAAAAATCAATTCCATTCAATAAAAAGATTACACATCATGATTCTACAATCATCATAGGATATGATTTCAAAGAATTGAAAGTATTATACAGTGGATATCTTACTAATTTTAATAAAATTAATTATTATTTTTTAACAAATACTCTTACTAATTTTATTGTAGAGATAGATTATGCAAAAGAAAAATTAAAAAGCAATTAAGCATGTTTATTTTAATTGGAAGATAATGACCCAGGCTAGTACTTGTAATAATTTTTCACTATTTTAATTATACAAACCACTTTCTTTATGGACGTGGGTGATTGTCACTTTGATGTGCGCCCAAACATTATCATATATACATTGTCTAAATTAGATTTGGACGATCAAACTTATGAAAAAGTTAGAGGCCTTAAATATAAGGGAAAATTGTGAAAAATCCCTCATTGACAACTTATTTGTTAAATGAGATCTTCACGTGCAGATTATCTTCCACGTGTGCAGAATATCTTCCCTGATGTGCAGATATCTTCTCTGTGCGTAAAATTCTTCTCTATATGTGTGCAAAAATATTCCCTGCATGTGCAAAAATCTTCCCTTCGTGTGCAGTTTCCTTCTCAGGTCCCATTTGACAAATAAGTTGTCAATAAAACCTTTTTTAGTAATTCCCCCTAAATACAACCAATAAGGAGTAAAGCTGGAAAAATGTAATAAAAATACTAAAGCAAATATAAAATGAAGCTTGTAGTTTGAAACACACACATTCACAAATTTTAAACTTATAATAAAGAAAGAATGGAAGGACTACATTGGAATGATGTGGGAGTGTATACTAAAAACAATCAATTCCATTCGATAAAAAAGATTACACATCGTGAGTCTACAATCATCACAGGACATGATTGCAAAGAATGGAAAACATTACAGTGGCTATTTTCCACCCAAATGAAATTATTCAAAGAGAATAGAGTAAGAAAATTGTAGATATTTGCATACAAACTGTGAGAAGAAAATTGCTCTGTACCCTCCTTTGGCAACAAACTGCTTCTTAATAGAAATGATTTGAAGGTTTTTGTTGATGGATGAATTAAACAATGGGCATTTAAGTATCCAATGAAGAAATGCCCTAAAACAAATCAGAACAAGGAATGCCTGTTCATGAGATTTCTTCCGGAGAATAGATTCGATACAGTGTCCTTGGGAGTATATGCTAAGAACACAAGAGGTATTGGTAAGAGAATTAGCCGCTAATTAATTATTCATAAATATGCCTTTCACGTGGGTCTAAGACTATTCATCACCAAATATGAATGGCAAATGGCATATCCTTTTAGATATATGGCCACCACATCATGTCTTAGCTTTACCACTAAAATTTAATCATCATAACAATAATGCTTAATCATGTTAAAAAAAAAAAAAAGAGTTGAAAGTAGGACATCATTTTAGTGGAAGTGTCTGTTTGGATTAGCAGTGGAGAATGAACTTTTTTTGTAAATGAGTTTTTAAAAAAGTCAGATAGAAAAAAAATCATATTGTAGATGTGATTTGTGTTTGGATTGGCGGTGGTACAAGTAGCTTTTTTTCTAACTTTAATGAGTTGTTTGGACAATTATTTGAAAAGTCAGTTGAGATTAAAAATAACATGAATCTTATTGAATACTATATATATATACACATATATTAGTTGTATATTATGTGATAATTTTTTTAAAAAAATTTAAATTTAAAAAATTTTAAATTATTATTAAAAAACATTGAATGAATGGAAGCTAGAAGATGAAAAAAGTGGCTTCTATCAAAAGCCACTTTTTTTAAGTGTGTTTGGATGTCATTTCAAAGCGCTTTTTTAAAGAAAACCATGGTTTGGGATATTTTCATTTGAACACTTGAAAATTTTTCTGAAGCACTTTTTTGCACAAAACTATAGTTTGGGATTCAAAATCATGGTTTTGAAAAAATCTATTTTTTTTAGCTTTCTCATGTTTCTGAAATTTCTCTTTCTTCGATATTATTGTATTGTATTCGTTGGCTACAAAAAAAAAAAGTGCATTTGTTGGTTATTGCATCTGTCGTTTTTTGTTTTTGTTTTTAATGTTATGAAATTTAAAATGTTAAATAATGGGTTAAAGTGCAAATTTAACTAACAAGTTTTTTTTAGGGGCGTCTGACATAAATAAGTTTTGGAATGTATAAAAATAATATTGAACAAATAAAAATGGTGTAAATTTAACAAAACTGTTAAATTTGGCCTAACGCTGTTAGGAGATTTCTTCTCTTAAATTTACACCTTTTTTAGTTTTTAATATTATTTTTGCACATTACAAAACTTATTTGTGCCAGACGCCCCTCAGGAAAAATTTGATTGTTAAATTTTCACTTTAACCCTTAAATAATACATAAAATATTATCTTATCATTTATATGTAATTATCACAAAAACTAATGTCTTTTTTAGTAATTTGACCATGAAAAAAATCTATTCTGATCACAACATCTAAACACTCTTATTTTATCAAAATCATTTTTTTCTCATAATCTATTCTTCTCATAATTTATTCTCCAAAAACTATTCTCCACTTTTTCTCTAGAAGCTATTCTCCAAAACTAATCCGAACACTCCTAAAGAAGCCCATCAAAATCAAAAGCTATCCCAAACAGTTCAAAATTCTCCACTGAGCTTTTTCTAGCTTTCACTGGGTTTTTGCTCTCTCTAACGAGGTCCCAGACAGACCAAGTAACTTCATATCTTAAGTTTAAATTCGTATGAATGTATAAGAATTATTATTTTGATGAGCTATCCATTAAACCTGGCAATCTCGAATTTAACTTTGACTAATATATAGCTATTATCAAAAGAAGAAGAATTAAAATGAATTGGAAGTTGGTTAAAATATTTAATTTTTTAAAAATTAATATTTTCATTATTATTTTTTTAGATTTTGATTATAACATCATAATTTAGCTAGTCCTGTACAAAAGCAAGAGATCAAAAAACAGCAGGGTAATGAAAGCAAAACCATGCAGGCGACCACCAACTTCTCCCGCCCTGCTGGCGATAGCGCCTGAGTTCCGATTGCCGAAAAAAGAAGTCCAACTTCTCCATCCCCTTAGGTAAGGAGCTTGCGCGGGGTGTTGAGGTAGCCGGTCCGTCCATACTTGGCGATGATGTCCTCTCCCTCGAGATCCAGGCCATGCATCGCAAGAAGCTGATGGAAGGAGGGGAATTCCTTGCCTCTGGCATTCTCGACGGACTTGTAGAGGATCTTGAGGTTGTCGACATGCTCCTCATCGACGCCCAGCCTGACGGCAAGCGCTGCACGGAACTTCGCTCTCTCGCCATCCTCCACGAAATACCTGTGCTCCAAGTTCTGAGGATCCCCCTTCGTCGCGTTGTGGGAGATGGACAAGGTCGCGAACTCTTTGAGCGTCTTGAAGTTGGTGCCATAGTAAAGATTGACGGCCAGGAGCAGGGAGCGGATCTCGAAATCGAGGGCCGAGCCGATAGCGATGGTGGCATCATCGGCTTTCTGGGTGTTGCCGAGCACGCCATTGCTCATGCCTTCGGCGTAGAAGTTGAAGCTGATGTTGGGGTTCTCGATGGCGCCGATGTTGAAGACGGCGGGAGGCAGGTGGTTCTGGGGACCGAGGTTGGAGAGGTCGACGACAAGGGCGTTGGGACGTTCGTCGATCTTGGCGTTGCCGAGGAGCGCGCGAACCTCGTTGGCGGGGAACTGCTTCAAGTCCGCTTCGAGGGCCGAGTTGGACGCTGCGCGGTCGGCGCGCATGGTCTGGAAGATCGAGACCTCATAGAAGAGTTTTTCGGCCTTGAGGAAGACCTGACCATCTTCGATGCGGCAGCCAAACGGGGAGGAGCTGAAGCCAACCATGAACTGGGGCTTGAAGAGCTTGCGCTGCTCCTCCTTGAGCGACGAGCCTTTGTCGGGGATGGTCACCATGGTCTTCTTCGACATCTGGTGGCAGCTGAGCTCCTTCTCGATGCCCTCGCGAGCGTGAGACGGGATTGTCTGGGCGATAACACGAGCCTTCTTGAGACCGGCCTCTAGATCGTGGGTGACTTCGGGGTGGTACAGTTGGTCGTCGCCCAGGATCTTTCCCTTGGCCTTGAGGGCGCCAGAGCCAGCCGCCCACACCTTGTCGAAGTTGGCGCGGCGGTCCGAGGGGACGTAAAGGATGGCCTTGTGGCCCTGCTTCTCAAGCCAGCAGGCGAGCGAAAGGCCGACATTGCCGGGGCCGAGGATCAGATAGGTGTAGCTGACCTCAGGCTCCTCGGCTTCGCCATAGGTTGCCCAGAAGGACTGGATCGTTTCGACAATGTCGGCGTTAAAAGTGGTGTAGCCGGTGAGAGCAGCCATGATGAAGTTGATGAGTGCTGGAAAGCTGAACGGTTGGATGCGAAAGTGATGGGATCAGGCAGAGAAGAAGAGGTGATTGAGAGTGATGGTTTTTCGAAATTCTTCGCGGGAGGAGCGAGCTCTTTTATGGGCTGAAGCGGACTGATAGATTGTTTCCCCGAAGCTGACGCTGCCTGTCGCACGACAGGTAGGGATAAAATGGAGTGATTGTTTTCATGAATATCTCCTCATATCATTGACGTTATATGGATATTCTCTTTATTTTAAAAAGCTTATTCATATCTCCTATGAAAATAAAAGATGACTGTTCTGCTTTTAAAATATTAAGAAGCATATTTACTAAACTTTATTACATTAACGTAATTTATTTCTATTTTTAAGGAAATTTGGGGTATATAACGATGTTTTAAAAGTCAAACCGGACGTCGAGTCGAAAAGGCCAGCGGGTCAAGATTTAACCAGTTGGAATGGTTGGGCCGTTCGGTCAGGCCGGTGATGTAATAAATAAATTTAAAAATATTATATGCATATATATTTATAATTATATATATATATATATATATATATATTATACAATTAATCTTTAGTAATCTAATTTGATAGGAACTTAACTAGGTCAGAACATATGGTTGAAGGAAGAATACTAAGTCAACAATCAACCTAACAAAATGCATTGGATCATAATGACTTCATGACTTGTCAATTGGTGGCTCTTGATTGATCCAAATATGAATTTCTTGATAAGCATTTGGACCATAAATATCATCATCTGCTTGAGGAAAAGATCCAAAATTAAGACCACCAACTTCAATCTCATAGCTTCCAATTCCATCCATAGTTTGAGGATGAACCTTGTTGTCTTGCTCTTGAAAAACATCTTTATAAAAGAGTGCGCAACAAACCAAATTTTTAAAATTAGTAACATATACTTTAAAAAATAAATCAATATGTCTAAAATTTAGAATATCCAACCTTCATCATTGATGGTAACTTTTGGTATTGGCGGGGTGGCATCATTATAAATTATGTCTTCTTCTATCTCTTCAGCAGAAAGTGTTGAAAGTGGAGTAGAATCCACTTCTTCCATTGTCCAATATTCAATATTATCAATACTTTCATAATCAATGGGATCAAAAGCTTTTTTCTTGTCAACAACTCTAAAAAAACACATGAACATAAAGTATTAGTATTATCATTAGAAGTCATTCAATTAATTTTTGAGAGATACAAATTTCAATAAAGTGTAAAGTGAAAAGCTTAGAAAATATACATATTCCTCAACGAAAGTTGTAATGAATAAAGACAAGATCATTCAGCCATTGATGTTCCAATCTATTTCTTCCTTTAGAGTGTATTTTTTCAAAGACACTCCAATTCCTTTCACAATAGGAAGAAGAAGCAGTTTGGCTCAACAATTGAATAGCCAATGTCTTAACATTAGGACAACTACCTCCAAAATACCGCCACCATTCATTTATCATATTAAATTGAACATAATCAAATAAAAAAAACCAAACCAGAGGATTATAGTATAAGAATTAAGAAGTAAGAAATGTTACCAAGTTGCATTGATTTTGCTGATTCAAGAGCCATTCTTTCTTGATATAATGTGCCTTCTTGCAAGAACTTGATCTTATTAGTTGTTACTTTCCTACTTATGACAAACAGATATCCTTGCATTACCTCTGGCTTTTGAGAGAAGTTAGACTTATCATAAAGAAAATCAAGATTTAAGATGTAAGCTGCTGCATGACGATCTTGGCAAAGCTAAGAATCCTACCTATTCTTGATAATACTCATGAATGGCTTATAATTTTTTTTATTTGATTAAAAGTACGTTTGATAGTTTTCCTTGCCCTATACATCCGTTTATATATATATATATATATATCCAAGTGAGATCATATCATCATAATCTACAACTCTCAAAAGTCTTATAAGAGGTTTGACAACTTCAACAATACCCTGACAATCATTCCAAAATCCACTATCCAATACAACCGCAACTACATCCCTTGTTTTATGGTCTCTCAAGTATCTAGAGTCTATAAATGTCTTGCTAGTTACCAAGGCTTGTAAATCATGCTTGTGCTCAAGAATACTTTTCAAGGCAATAAAAGTAGTAGCAAATCGTGTTGCTCCTGGTTTGATGATTTTCGTCCAACCTTCTCTTTTTCTCAGCCAAGCTAGCAAAAATCCATAATTGTAAATGAATTTTGAAATTAAAGATGCATGTCTAGATAAACGTGTGACAATCTCCATTTTGCCAATGTTAGACAAAATCATATTTAAGCAGTGTGAAGCATATAGAGACCAATAAATAGATGGATACTTTTCGGTCAATAACTTCCTGACCACTTTATAATTAGTTGCATTATCAGTACTAAGGTGAACGACATTGTTCACACCAGCAAACACAACCATGTCCATGAATAAGTTGCATAGCATTTGGGCATCTTTGACAATGTTTGAGGCATTAATAGATTTGATGAAGACAATTCCCTTAGAACAATAAACCAGAAAATTAATCAATTGCCTATTTCGTTAGTCTTGCCAACCATCCACCATTATTGTGCAACCAGTTTCTGCTCAAAGATTCCTACACTTATCAACTAACAACTGAACTTCCTTTTTCATGTCTTGCAATAATTTTGTTCTGAAGGCATGGTAAGATGGTGCTTTATAACCAGGGCCAATAGCTGCAATAGCATCAATCATAGGCTGGAAATAAATTGAATTCACAGCATTAATGGGAATGCAACAATCATACAACCACCTAGCCACTGACATATATGCTCTATGCATAGCTTCTTTATCTGCAAATGCCCTTCTTATTCCTAATTGTGCACTTGGAGTTGTCCTTGGGGCAAAGAAGTTATTTGTAGTTGCAGGTGCCTTTCTTTTCAAACCTTCAAATGATCTTGAAGAAGGATTTTGAACACTTTGTTGAGATGGATTAGAAGTTTGGGTATGTGAAAGAGGAGCTTCTTGCAAATTTGGAGCATCCCCTTCAAATGTAGGGCCATATGGATTGTCCTCTTCAAATTGATCTTGTTTCTTTCCTTTTTTCTCTTCAATCTCTTTCAAATTTTCTTCCAACCAAAAGCAAACATCCCCCAAAACCTTTTTACAACTTATGATATCCCCTTTTTTCCTGGCAAAATGTTGTTTCATTCTATGTATTCCTCCTCCAACAAATTCCTTTCCACAATACATACATTTCAAGAGAGGTTTGCCACTTGGATTTTTGTTTGGCACTTGAACACAATGCTCCCATGTTGGATCGGCCTTTGATCTAACAGATTGAGTGGATAGAGCAACAGTAGATACTTGTTCTGCTTGGGATGACATTTTCTAGTTCCTACAATATAAAAACAGATTATGCTATAAGGAGAATATGAAAAACACTTACATGAGAAACAGTCAAACAAATCTTGAAAGTCATAATCAACTTCTACAAACCATTTAGTCATCATTTTAGGGTCATGTTAATATCATTAATTCTTTATATGCATACTTGATATGTTTGTTTCTCCTTGAATACATTATACATCGGTAAGTATTAATGAAATGCGCATGCCCACTACTGAAGATGACTGTTGAGTTAGTTCATGTCAAAGAAAATATTTACTCATGGTCCCTAAAGTTTCCTAATTTGGTTGTCATACTTTTATGGAATGAGAAAGCCAGTGATCTTTGGCAATTGCTACTGTCCTTTCATTGATTGTTGGTTACATTTTTTATGGAGGAAAATTTCAAATAACCTCATTAATTAATTAACATAATGATTATTTTATAGAAGTTGGATTCAACAAAAACAAAACCAAAGGCTCTAACTGGGCCTTTGTAATCAAATCCCTTCATTCAAATAACCTCATTAATTAATTAACATAATGAATATTTTATAGCAGTTGGATTCAAAAAAACAAAAAACAAAAACATGATTTACTTTATAAAAACAAAGTTGGTTTACTTCGATTAGATGCAATAAAGACAAAGTTAGTTTACTTTATTAAAATAGCTTGTCTCAAAAATTACAAAAGCCTCTGCTTCGATTAGATGCAATAAAGACAAAGTTGGTTTACTTTATTAGTTGTCCATGTCTAACTTCTTAAAGTTGACCCTTATACAGCTACAACTTACACCTACAGACAAACTTGACCCATAATGACATAACTTCTTAAAGTTTGATATAATAAAGCTCACAAAGGATTCAACACAAAGTGAAACCACTTTTAATTTCATAATAAAACAATGGCAACACTGTAGTAGAGCACATATCAGACAAGCAGAAGAAGATATAAGTTGCCTTGCAGATTTGGCAATTCCAGTTTCTTAACTAGACAAGCAGTCAAAGATATACAAATTACAAAACCAATCCATCTATCATTTATGCATCGAAAGCATTGAACAATGAGCATTATAGTACCAATAAAAATGACCAAATCCAATTAGAGCCACAACAAGCTCAGTTCACACCGCCATAGGGGAGTATAAACAAAGACTTATCAGTTATCAGACTATTAGAGATTCAGAGCACATGCCACATCGCCACAGGGGAATATTTGACAAAGTACCTCAGTCCAAAAAGTGATCCACTTTGGCTAAACGAGGAGACGCCAAGACGGACTGAACAAGAGGAGGAGCCGACTGTCGAGATTAAGGAGGACTGAGACCTGATTTGATGCCGAGACTCAAAAGAAAAGGAGCCAACTTGGACTCTTGGAGTTTGGAGGGATCACCGACTCCGAGTCACCGAGTCTGATGATTTGCAGCTGAGACTGAAAATGAATCACAGCACTACGCATGATAGATGACAACAGTGAAGAAGGTGGAGTATGACCCTATATACGACAAAAGACTATGGCTACAGATGGCGGATGGCTTTGCTATAAATAGCGAAAGAAGCATGGATGTGCGACGGCACTCGGCTGAAAGGGTTTGGGGATTCCGGATTTGATTTGGGGGATTTTCCAATTTTGACCCTTTTATATGCCTTAAATTAAAAAAAAAAAAATTGGACCCATTTTTTTTTAAATGCCATTTTCTGACCCGGCCGGTTTTTGTAAACCTACTCAAGGTTCCAGCCCAAAGATGGTTGGTGGCCCAACAGCGAGTTAAAAGCGGTCCAAAACGGCTCCAGAAAAAAAAGGGCTTATTGGGCTAACCCAAGCTGTTGTTGAAACCGGGCGACGATCTGACCGGTCGGACCGTCTAGCCCTTTCTTGTTCTTAAAAGCATGTTATATAATAAAAACAGATGAAAGATGAAAATCCCTATAATATTAGAAAAACTCCAAGAAGATTAGCATAATTTAATATATTTAAATGACATCCATATAAATTTTAATACGTGTCAATTAATGGTTTTCAATTTATTTGAGGATTGTAAAGTGTTCTAGCTTGGCCCAAATTCATTCACTCCATCGTTTCTGAGGCCCAGATCAATAATGTGCTCATAAAGCCCAGCCCAACATGGTTTCTTAAATCGACAATCAAAAGCCCAGCCCAAATTTATTTATTTTTGCAACTTAAATGTAATAGTAGCTTAGTAGTTTGTCAGCCAAATTATATTCTTGGAGGTCATATTCATTTATTAAATATTAAAGTTTTGACGATGAATACTAAAGAATTAGAAATTATCTCAAATAATCCAATGCCCAATTTAGATAATTCAAAGAACATTTTCCAAAAAATCAAAAGTAGAAAGATAAATTAATATAAAAAGGAGACTTATCGTGGAGAATAAAAAGTGCATAACAATTAAGAAGGAATATGCCAAAACTCAAGTTCAACTATAAAATATAAAATTTAACACACGAACTACAACTTGATTTTGTTTGGTCAATCAAATAATACATAAAAGAAGACTTAGTACAAATAATTTTTTAAGAATAACTTCATGACTTTGGAAAGTTTTCATGGTAAGGATAATAAATACAGCTAATCTGTGTTTTCAATTAATTAACTAATTAATGTGTACTTGTTCTAATTAGACCAAAAAAAAAAAAAGTGGGGATGAGACATTATTCAGCTTTGAACTGCAAGTGTTTCTATGTCTATTCTCTATTAAAATGGAAAGTTTCATAATATTGGACTAAAATTTTAAAATAATAATTAATTTTCAATGATGAAAGCATCTATCAAATCAAGATTTCTTTTTAACATCATTACCTTGTAGACATAATCAAAGTGGGCTCACCCAGATTGCTAATATGATCAAACCATTAATTAATTTTAACCAAAAAGAAACATTAATTAATTAATTTGTATGTGATATCGTAAGTAGGAAATTTTTGATGAAGTTAGATGACTTAAGACTCACTTGGATTGATTCCCAAAAGCCAGTTGGAGCCTCAAAATTATGTTTCAATCGACTTTTTCTGTTTTTTTTTTTTTTTTTTTTGAATATATTGACATTGGATTCTAATGAATTTTTTCAAAAGCTAAGTTAGACCTAAAGCCATATTTAGAGTTACAAAAGTCAAATCGGTATTTAAACATAAATTATATTATATTAATTTTAATTTAAAAAATACATGTAGGATAAAGTTTACCTCTATAAAACATTAATCCAAATAAACCCTCAAAGGTGTACTTTTGCCCATACAAAGTGTGTGGGGCAGTGGAGGCCGGTAAGTCACATGTTTTGGTGCTTTTGTCCATATAATCGTATTGTAAGGTAAAAAAGGAGCATCTTTTTAGGCCCATTAATAATGTAGTTGGGCACATATATATATATATATATATATATATATATATATATATATATATATATATATATATATATATATATATATATATATATATATATATATATATATATATATATATATATATAACTTTTAAATTGATGACAAATAGTACGTGGAAAATAGGTAGGAAGGCCCTTTTCCTAGTTGAGAGAATCAAAAGGGTACCTCATCAGATAATGTTTTTGAAACTTCCCAAATTCCAACCCACATGGCCTTCTCCCTTTCTGGAAATTCCACTTTTTTTTGTTTTTATATTGTATATACAATATATTTAATTTGATGCCCTCTCTTATTATTTTTTCATATATATATATATAGATCATGGCCCCCTCCCTTCAATTAATTATATTTACTCCTTTAATTAAATGTTAAATATATTGTGACTTATTGCTTGCTTGTTTCTTCTGGGAATTTCACCCCCTTTTCTATTATTCTCTCTTTTACTATTACTCTTACTCCTCTCCGTTGACCCATTCAAAAAAAAAAAAAAAACACAGACACACACACACATTTTGAATTGGAAAATACTTGGATCAAATTTTTTATATTCATTTCATCAAATTCTTCAATTACATGTGACTATATGTCTTATTTTTAAATTATTATCATTTCACTATAAACTTATAAAAAAATAGGACATACGTTCATATATAATTAGAAACTTGATGAAATGGATATAAGAAATTTGATATAATATGATCCTTTTGAATTATATTAGACTCTTTATCCATGTCCAAATATATGAATCATGCTGCTCTGATTCTAAATATAGGAACTAGTAGTTGGGGGTTGATTTTGATGTAAGACCCTGATTTTTTTTTTTTTTGAACAATGATGTAAGACCTTGATTCACTTCATACTCCCTTTAACAATAGTAGCAATAATCAAATTCAGAGTCTTTTTTTTTTTTGGGCCAGAAAAATTCACAGAGTTAGAAGACATTTATTTCAAAAATTAAAGATATATATTTTGAAAAGATCAAGTCACATTTATTATAATTAACTAATTTACCTAACTTCCTTAATCTATTCAAATTAGTTAAATAGCTCTTACATTAAGGACAAGAAGATATCTTCGTAGGTGAAAAGGAGGAGGAGGTGTAGATCAAATGAAGCAGCCTGGCTAGCTCATTTGAAGACATATAATGAGTTAAATATTATATTAGCATTTATCACAATTTGTTTATGATGCATGTGAGTGCATAAAATGGGGAGATCAATCAAAATACTAATTAGGGAATATTACAATTAAGACAAACTAACTAGCTCATTGAAATTGTTAATTAGAGTAGTAGGTAGGGTAATTAATTAATAGAGCAAATATTAATTAACGGATGAAATACATAGGATTAGGAAGCTTGAAAATACGATTGCCCAAAGAGAAGCCTTGAAGATCACTCCATTGATCTCCAACATTGCCCCAAATTCTGAATCCTTCATTTTCTATCTCCTTCCTCTTCTCTGATTTGTACTTTGATGCACTCTCTCCTTTGTACTCTCCTCGCCTACACAAGCATCATTTCATTAGCAATGTGAGAAAGATGGTCAAAAGTCTCTGATTATAAATTTTATTTGTCAAAAGGACCTGAATTCAAGTATTATAACTTTCTTCATATGAAAACACATCAGTTCATTATTGGGCAATACAATTTATAAACATGGACGTACTTTTTCATTTATTTTCTTCCCATGTATTATAAATCTAATGATGAGTAATACTATTTACAACGAATAAATAATAATTTTTCCACACATTATTCTGAGTAATATGTGAAGAACTTGTTTAATTTGTGAAAACACATACATTGAAATATTGAATCAACTAATATAACTATATAATTGCTACAACTACATAGTAGGTATACCAAATCATGACTAGACGATTATCACCATCATAATAAAGCTAATCCTGATCACAATTCTAATCATTGCTAAAACTACTGATTGCATTATTAACTAACACAGTAAATCAAGGTAATATGTATGAAAAACAAACTTATTAATTGATTGATTGATTGATTATAAGGTGCACTGTGAGTAGAATAGAATGTGGAAGTTGAATGGGACAACGCGTGAGGCAGCTGGCACACCGAATTTTTCTTTGTCTTGATAATGGACCAAATTTAATTTAATTTTTTTAAAATTAATTACACATTATTAATTAATGTTACTATTACTTTGGGTTGAATCTGAAATGTCATAACAAATGGCAAAACAAGAAAGAACAAGGATATATATGATCGATCGACATGAATGATTGACAAAAGCTGCTAAATTAATTGATTAAAGACGAAGAATAAGACTTATTCGTTTGTTCCCATTGCATTGACTTCTTGTGCCAAACTTGTCAAAACTTAATTATAACATTAGGGCAATGATTGACCAAAAAAATCACAGCACATGTGACTATGATTAAAAATGTAAATAAGTGTGTAGGTAAATGAATTAAAACTTACGACATTAATATGTCAATTATGAATTGCCCCCTTCACCTTATCCACCAATCATCATGTGGTTGATAGCTATATAATACATAGTGTTTGTTTGAAATAGCTTATTTTTGGGTAATAAGTATTTATGAATCATGATTTACGGTATACGAGATAAGTATGTGAGAGGAGTTTTATCTCGATTTACGTAATAAATGCTTATTGGCCCCCCAATAAACAATACCAAACACACATTTATTCAAAAATTATAGCCTATAAAAAGAACGGAAGAGAGTATATATAAAATATAATACTATTCTGATGTGAAAATATAAGTTACTTCTAGCTAATTCACATATAATAATAAAAATAGTTAAAATTATTAAATGTATTTTAGAATTCAAGTGATTTTTAATATTATTCTTATTAATTACACTAATAAACTTTGTTATATTGATTTCTATTCTTTGTTCGCTGCCCTTATTAAATATGGGCTCATATGAAAAAAAAAATTGTTTAATTAATACCCCTTAAAATTATGAAATGTCTTCGGAAAGAGGCCAATGACACTTGGTCATAGAATAGACCATGCACCCAACATTTCAAATCACACACATGCTTCTTTGACGGCAGATGATTTCTTAAACTTTTTGCTTTGGTAAAAGTTTCTTACTTTTAGAATTTTATAGTAGCAAGAAAGCTTTTCTAAATGTTTAAATTTACATGAAAAAGTTTGACAAAAAATAGTGAATAAAAACTCATGTCAATAAAAAATTTTATCACTTCATCACTAACTAATAATAAAGAGCCACCTGAGGCTTCTTCACAGGATCAGAATAAGGTAAAATATGAGAGTAGAGGTCCAGAATTCAAATTCTTCTGGTGTAAAAGAGAAAACTTTAATAAAAAAAACAATACAATGAGTTCTGTTGCATTAATTGGTTATTAAGTTTTAAAAGTAAAATAAATATCACTCAAATAATTGAAGCTCTTAAAAATTTCATACACTAATCATGTCACACTTATAAAACAAATGTAAAAAAATCACACTATACTTTAATCATGTATGGTATAATTTGTTTGGGTTCGTAGCTCTAATTAGACCGATAGTATTTAAATCTGACCCAGTCAAATAGCAATATAAAAATTATGTGACATCGGGCGCATTACTTGGTTGAAAATATAGCTTTCCATTTTCAAACAATATGGGCACCTAGATTGAACTAGTGGGTTGACAAGCAAAAGATTCAAGGGCACACATTTTCTGATCCACCAAAATTAACTAAATTTAAAAATATGCATCATTTTCAAATCTCCACATACTATATTTTCTAATTCTCCCACCAACTAATTAATATATACACACACATTGATGATACCAAGGCGATTCATAAAGAAAAAAAAATAGAATATGAACATACAGATTGAACCGTTCAAAGTGGACAAAAAAGGAATATAAGAGTCGTATCAAAATATGAAAAGAACAAATTTATACTTATCTAGAAGTATAACATGTATGTCACCAACAATCCAATTATCCAAGTTCCCACTAGTGAACGAAGTCGGCAATATATATATATATATATATATATTTATATATTTATATATGCGCATTACACGACAGTGCATGTGGCCATGAAAAATGACATCAAAAAATAGCGGAAGCCTCTAGGTGAAACCTTAAAAAACAAGAAAAAAAAAATTCTAGGTATGACCTAACATCGTGTGTGTGAGAGTTTTTGATTGTGAAGGTGATTAAAGTGGACACGTTTCTTATATGTACTATAGAGATTGTGAGGGGCAGTTGCTATCGACATGATGATACAAGTGAAATCTAACTTGCTACTTCCTACTTACAAAAGAGCTTAATTTCATGCTATTAAGGTTATTGGTGTTGTTTATATAATTTATCAACTGTAATACAACTTCTTTTTGTATTAGTTTTATATTAAAATTAGAATGGGTTACAATCTTTGAACACAATCTTTTTAATTTTTTTTTTTTATTTTTTAATTAGTAACCGACGCTTTTCCTGAATCATATTATCAGGTATTCAAGCAACCAACTACTCTATTTTTGGAATCTATGGCTTCTCATCTTAATATAGGTGTCTTCTCTAAGACTCAAATTCGAGACCCAAAAGGATTTAGCCGGGTCAACTTATACTATTAGATCAACTTTACGTTGTTACAATCTTTGAACGAGTCAAACCTCAAATAAGTGTACATTGATGGATCTTCCAATGTGAGATGTTTGATCGGGTTTGAAACAAAAGACACATGGATGGCATTTTTCGATGATACGGTGTGGAAGACAGAGACCACTAAGGTAGGAGGCAGTACTTTCTAGTGGGATTACAATTACGCCACCCCGTTTTCCTCTCTCTCTCCCTGTCTCCCTCTCCCTCTGTTTTCTTTTGGCCGAATTCCCCCCCCCCCCCTTTCATGTGCATTTCATGGATACTAATTAATAATTTAAATATCAAACCCGTGGCACATGAAAGGTCAGATTATTTAAAATGATAATTATAATGTTGAGATTCAAAGTTCAAACCATCGTGTCATATTAAAGCTTAAATTACATGAAACTTCCCTAAACTTATGACAGCATGTAGATAAATTCTTTAATCTTTAGGGTTTAATAATAAACCCTCCAAGCTAAACTCTAAACTAATTAATTTCATATCATTTTAAGCTTTATTTTTGTATGCATATATATATATATATAGCTATATAATCTCATTAACCTGAGTTATATGTAGATAATCTTTATAAACTTTTAAGTCATTTGTAGATAAAAAATGAATAAAACTAATATTATAAAGAGTTATATGCATAAACCCAAAAATTTAAAAAGGTTTATTGTAAAGTTTAATCACGACTAGTTTTGGGTGAATTCACTCTTGTATTACCAAAATAAAATAAAATAAAATACATATAACATGATACTCTTGAGTAAGAGGTATGCGTGCAATAACAAACTATATATTGTTTGTAAACTTTGTCCTTATATTTACGCACTTATTATATATTCTATATTCTTGATTTAATGTGTCATAAAATATTATATTCACACGCATAGATCCTAATAATATATATATAATTGGAAAAAAAAAATGATATATATATAGTCTCAATTTTGTTTTATGCAAGTATTTCTAGTCTCTATCTACTTCTTGAGTAAGAAGTACGCATGCAATAACAAATTATATATTGTCTTGTCCTTATGTTTACGCCCTTATTATATATTCTATATTCTTGATTTAATTTGTCATAAAATATTATACACACACGCATAGATCCAATGATATGTAGTCTCAATTTTGTCTTCTCTTGATTAAAACCAACCATGAAACAAAGAGGAGAAAGACGCAAAAGTCCTCAAATCCTAATTCAGATCCTGAAATGGCTCAAGGGAAAACCATTCCTCATGTAAATGTAATTTCCTTCAGTTTTTAATTTAGTATTTGTATATTTATTTTAATTAAAATTTTAATTTTACTCTTATAATACATCTAGCTCGTGTAACTTTGTTGTATCAACATTGTTAGCCCTTGTACAAAATCCAATTGTCATAATAGAGTAAAATTAAAGAATTTAATAAGGAGAGAAAAACATACAAGTACTGAATTAAAAATTGAATGAAACTATAGTGGTACCTCAGAAATGGTTTTTCTTTAAATTTTGCATAACAAATTCACCTCAATACTGTTTATTTAAAAAAGAAAAGGAAATAACGGTAATAATTTAACAACTAACACTCTTAACTTATCAGATGATGACATTAAGATAGATGACAACTATTTTCAACACTATTTTTTATGGATAGAAAATTAGAGGAGAAAAAATATTAAAGATGGAAAATTCTTAAAAATAGTAATTTTTTTTGTCATTTTTAAAAGTTTTTCTTCTTAGTATTTTCTCCCATTTTTCATCTTTACTTTTCTTCCGTCCAAACTTAACCTAAAAGGATTTCATAAGCATTAAACTATCTTGAGAAACTACTTTAAAATTTTCATATTTTCATCCTCTTTATATGGTTCTTTTTCTGTAATTAAAGGACAAAGCCAGGGGCAATAAACACACACAACTATGAAAGTACAAATAAAGTAAGGAATCAGGTTAAGCTGAAAAAGCTTTATTTTCTCCATCTCCATCTAGCTAGAACTTAATAAAATTAAACAAACATAAAAAAGTAATGATGAGTACCTCAAAATGAGACGATGGTAACCAAAGAAACCTTGGGAATGCAAGTTGAGAGTAGTGATTTGGCCAAGAATGGCTTGGTCTCTCCCAGTGAGCAAGAACACTTTAAAGCCTCTCTCTATCAGCTCCTTGAACAGTCCTAACACAGATGGAATTGCAGGGCATGCACCCTTCAATATCCATTCCTTGAACTTCCCTGAATCAAATGGATCACACCTACACATACACCCCAAAAAAAAAATCACCTAAATATTCTAGCCTTGTGTATTACATAGAGTCTTCTATCATGAGTCTCACACCGGAAAGTTTTATGGGTAAAGTGTGATTTATCAGTTTAAGAGGCTTTTCAACCTCAAAAATCTAATTTTTTGAGATGGGTTCTTCATTTAAACTTGTGACCATATCATATTCATTCCAGACAAAGAAAACTGACCCAATGTTTGAATGACGAGAAAATTAGTGGGGGAAAAATTAGAAGAAAAAACTCCCAAAAAAATAGTAAATTTCTTTTTACTATTTTTTTTTGAAAGTTTTCTTTCCTAGTTCCTAATATTTCTTTCCCTTATTTTTCTTTCACTTTTCTATCAATCCAAACATAGCAGGATTTTGGAAGAGAAATATATATTTAGAGAGAATAAGTTTAATATAACTGAGTGCTACGAGTCCTCTGTTATAAATCTCACGTCGGGAGGTTTTGCCGTTAAAGCATAATTTATAAGTTTAAGAGATTCTCCCGCACAAAAATCTAATCTTTTGAAATGGGTTCTTTCTTTAAACTTATAATCATAGCATATTCATCTCAAACAAAGATAAATGAAGGTTTTGGAAGAGATATGGATATGAGACAGAGACAGAGAGAGAGAGAGAGAGAGAGAGAGAGAGGAAAACGAACCCGAATTGGTGAGCTTTGTAATAGTTGATGTTAGAGATACAGGTATCGTCGACGTCGAAAACCCAGGCGTCGAAGCCGTCGGAGGAGAGAGGGATGTGGAGGGCATACGCGAGAATTTGGTCGGTGATGAATTGGACATCATTCTGGTACTGTCCTCCCATGATGTAACTCTGCACATGTTTGTAACATCTTGCTGGAACTGTTCGCCATGGACCCACATTGTTTGCTTCCACAGCTAACCTCCAGCTCAGACCATACCCATTATCATCATCGTCCTCCGTCTCCGACGACAAGGACGACGGCCACGACGGCAACGACGTGCTGTGCTTCTTCACCGGCACCACGATGGTGTTCAGTATCTTAGTCACAAGCAACGTTAGACCTTCCACCGCTCGTTGTACCATGGTGGTTTTGATATATCTCTCGAGTCGGAGTTGGGTTTTTTGGTTATATAGACATGTAGTTAATTTCGTGAAGCTAATCTTCTGCCGAAAAGAAGAAATGTACTGTTCACAAAAAAAAAAAAAAAACAAGAAGAAGAAGAAATGTACAATTTTGATTTTTGAATTTCTTCATTGAATGAACCGTGCCAGAATGTGTGGGACCCACTTGGCGGATAGAATAAGATGCCGATGTGCATTTGTTGGTTGATTATGATTATTTAAAAACAAGCTCTTTTTTTTTTTATAACAAAAATTTTTGGTGAGTTGGGTTTCTAGAATTCATCATGGTCGGGTATGTCTTTAGGTTTAAAGAACGCTTACATCATTTATCAATAAAATCCTCATATCAGTGAAATTCCAATTCACAACCTTATAGTCAACCCCTTTTATTTTTATTGGCCAAACTCTTAAATTTTTTAATATATGTGAATGGAAGAAAAACCTTTTTAAGCGAATAATTAAGGGACAATTACAATGAAGTCTCACACAAGAAAAAAAATGAAAAAATGGTCCCTGAAGTTGTTAATGACAAGTCAAGAAACGTCCATTAACAAGTCGAGGAACTTACACTGACAACTTCAGGGACCAATTCTTCATTTTTTCTCTTGTATGGGATTTCATTGTAATTGCCCCAATAATTAACCCTAATCAAGCATAACAACGCTTGAATCTGATTCATTGAGCAATTGAGTATTAAAAAAACAAGGCTAAAAAATCTCCCATTACAAAATGTATTATTCAAATTAAAGTATTTAAAATTTGTTAAAGGACCAGGTATAACCTATTTTAGCGGGTGCAACTTTTTTCGGTTGTGTGTAATATTTTTTATTTTTTGCTCAGCACAGGTATTCCTTTATTGAAAATAATTCTGTTCGAGGTATTGTTGGATGCTTCTCCCATCAGAAATTCAACCTTATTTCGTCATATTGTGATGTGAGGAGCTAGCCCCTTCCACTTGACTCAGCTCCGTTAGTTGTAATTGATTTTTAATTATTATGCAAAAAAAAAAATATTTTTATGTAGTTAAAAATATGTTACACACAATCAAATATATATTACATACATGCAGGTGCGTATAGCTAAAAAAATTTGCATACAATTGAAGATATGTTGCACTCGGTTAAGGAACGAAGTCCTTAAATACCTTTGAGCAATAGATTTCCTAATGAAGAATGTTTCAACAAATTTTCTTTAAAAAAGGATAACCCCACACATTCGCAAATGAAATTTAAATTCCATTATATTTAAGTAAATGATAATAACTATGAAGTGAAAAGAAAAAAGGGCCTAAATGTTAAGATTTGATTGTAAAATTAGTTGTTACGGATAGAAGTAAATAGATACAAGTCTTTTCTTTAGTTTATTTATAAGACTTGAACTCAATATCTTTGTAACAACTTTCTTATAGTTCACCTAATTACCTTTATTAAAAATAGAGGAACTAATTCATTTATAAGATAATAGTATACAAACGTGTCCATCTAGTTGGTTTGATTTATTGAAAGAAGAATATAGAGTTGAGAGTTGGGCCATTGTAATTATGGAGAAACATGGCAAAATAAAGGAGACTTTTCAATCTAGTCCTTGGTGACGATGCTGATGCATAGTGAATGACGAACTCTATGGTGACATTATCATTAGCCGTTGTAAATTCTTGGGAAGCATCCTATCTACCGCCAAAGGATTCTTTTTTTTTTTTTTATATATATATAAGTTTATTTTAATACTACCTCCGTTCCTAAATATAAGATATAATTTTTTTTTGGAGAAATTAAAGAAGCTAAATAAGTTATTTAATCATATCATATATTGTGTATCATTAGATTATATATCAGTTTATAAGTTAGACAAAATAGTTTGGAGAAAAAATGACAAATATAAATACTTTAAAGTAATTTTATTAGCTTTCTTAATCTCTAAAAAAATTAATTTTATCTCATATTTAGGACAAAAAAGAGTATATATTTTATACTGAAATATCGATATGAATGATTTGGCATATATGATCATAGGATTTTGACATGAGATACCCTAGCCCAAAAAATGACAACAAATAATATGCAACTTTTCCAAGCGGAATAAAACGTGTCTGCTTGGCACCAATAATGAATGTTACAATTTTTTTAAAGAAATTTTAAATTATTAGTTTTCAATTTTTTTTCGCATTTTTTATTAATTTTAATACAAGAGAGAATGATAGTTAGGTTCTAGAACATCAATTTAATGACCATTGAAGAATGTTATTAAGAGCTAAGTTGCATATAACAATTCATACAATTGTAAATATGGAAGTTTTAATTGCAAATATAATTACGATGTTTAACTCTCTTTAGTTCTTGATTTACGACTAAGGCTTTTGTATTTAGAACTGTCAAAATCTTGGGACGAATTTGCCCTCAGCACTGGTTAGAATCGTTCAATTAATGGCTAACATTGATAAACATTAATATAAGATAACATAGCACTGTTTTGTAAATTTAAACACACTGTATCAATTGAAATTTAAGGATATCAATTGCATATGGGTAAGCTTTCATGACAAATTTGTCTTTTTAACTCTAAAAATAATATATTTGGAAAGTTGTTGAGCTACGTCGTGCTAGCTTATAAGCATAACCCATTGCCCATGTGAAGGCAATAAGCATCTAATGTATTTTGTAAGTTATCTTTGATAGTTTTAAATTTTTATTTCATAATTTTATTGTAAAATTTAATACTTCCTCGATCCTTAATATAATATTTAGTTTGAACAAGATCTTATATTAAGGATAAAAAATAATATTAAATTTTGTGATGTATATCTCGTATGCTTTTAGGATTGGATTACACTTCTACTTACGTTTAACCATCAAAGTGACTGGAAAACAAATTAAAAAGGCGGGAACGCAAGTTTAAAAGGAGAAAATATTAAAAAAGCCAATTATCTTTTTTTGGTTTTCTCCCACCTCTTTAAAAAAGAAACTAGATAAGTGGGCTCCATGCAAACAAAATATTGGCATAAGAAAAAAATGTTTAATATGTTTAAAAAGGAAAACAAAATATCTTGCTTAGGGATGTTTGGTAACATTAAAAAAGAGAGACTATGTTTGGAGATAATTCAAAGTAAAAGACTAAACCACCACTCCCTCTTAATTAAAACATAAAATAACTTGGCAGGGACATTTTTTTAAAGGATAACATTTGAATATATAAGATAAATTAAATTTCTTTCAATATAATTCAATCTAAAGACTTAAATTCAAAATCTTATTTAATTAAATTATTAAGTATACAATCATCTAAATATTATCAATAGTTGAATTTGCACTCTATCCCTCTCATTTTCTTAGTCTATCATTAAAGGGTTGTGTCTTTCCAAAAAGGAAAAAAAAAAACAAGAAGAGACGCGCACACAATATATTTGAGAATATTGAAAGGAAGTGATGGAGAGAAAATTGTGTCGTATATGTATCACGGGTTTGCACTTTTGTTTTGTCAATTTCTTGGTCAAAAAATTTTTAAAGAGGGAAGCAATAAAAAAAAAAAAAAGAAGAAACACTTGTGGATCCGAGTAATAGAGACTTCATTTTTGTCAAAATAAGATTTTGAAATTAAATTTTATGAATAAACAATACGTTTTAGAGTGAGACCTTGTATAAAATTAATTCAGTCACCATACTGTCTTAACATTCAATTAGATTTTTCTCTCTATTTATTATTAAATATATTATATGAAATTATTAAAAATGAGAGAAGAATGGAATATGGAATATTAAATAATGAATTATAGAGAAAGCACATAGAATACGGAAGAATTAGTGTAAATGAAAACAATCGGATAGCATCGGTTTGACATGTTTTTTTTTGTGGGGGGGGGGGGGGGTTGTAGATAAGATATGGATGCCAACTCACTCACAAGTCATAACACTATTGACTGAGCCCCTTTCGGTTGGGGAAGGAGTCTCTCCACTTCCATTCTACTTAATTTCTTTATTATTATATTGGCTTTTAATGATTCAAAATTTTTTTTGTAAAAATATTATTACCATTTAATATTTAATACTACAATAATATTTTTAATATAATATAAAATCTTCACCATTAAAAGTTAATCTAATGATAAAGAAGTTAAGAAAGGGGTTAGTGGAGACACTCATTTCCCTTATTGGGATCCTTTACTTCATAAAATTATCGGTATCTATCTCTTCTATAATACTCATACTAACGCCGTAAAAAACTGTTCAATGAACAACCGTTTTTTGAGAAAATAATTGTGTTTATATTAATGCCATTAGTGTATTCTGTTTACTTTGACACTAATAATGTAACATCCCAAATTTTATTCACCAAGAATATATTATAATTATTATATATATTCAATGAAATGGTGAATATTTAAGGCCAAAAGAATTAAATATTGAAAATTGAAGGTTGAATAGTATTTTCAGTGAAATCGCCTGCGAGGCAATGAAATTTTCATATAGTTTTGGAAGACCAAATGATAACCAAAAATTATGAAATTTTACAGGGTGAAATTATACATCCTAAGATTTAATTTGATAGGTCATATGACTCAATTGAAGCTATGTACAAAAAGATATGAATTTTTGAAGTTGATCCAGAAAATCTGGAAAGTTTCTGGAGCAGCGATCAAAGATTGAAAATCTGGGAATAATATGATCCTATTAAGTAAAATCCCATATTTTTCCTTGGAACTAGACTCAATAAGGGTTCCATAGGCTTTGGAATCACATTAAAATGATGTCTACAAAATTAGTTATGATTTTTCAAAGTTAAGGCAGAAAATCTGCCAGAATTGGCATTATTCCGAAAATTTAAGAAATAAAGTAATCTTCCTTTTTCTCTTAATTATTTTAGAAATTAAGGGATGAAGGAGGAGAAGACAAGTGTCAAAATCTAATGAGACCAAGTGTCAACACCACATGAAAGATGATGGAGATAATTGTTGTGTCATAAGTCCTTACTTATGTCATAAGGTTAGGTAGCCAACTTTTACACCAATTGACTTGAGTAAATGGAAGAAACACTTGATTTAGTTGGAGCATAAGAGGGAGCACGTTTTTGGCTAACCAAGGGAGAAGGAAATGATGATTAAGGTTGAGTGTACACAAAAGGGAAGCATGGCAAGGTTGAGTGCACAAAAAAGAGAAGTATGGTGCAAGCATGGAGGCAAGTATGGTGGTTGACATGTGTCACCATAACAACCTTAGATGAGATCAATGGTTTGGAATCAAGGGAGCATTTTTATGAAGGCTTTCTCTTCCCTTCCCTTCATGCATTTTCGTTCAACATAGAGAGGGAGAAATTTTGGAGAGTTAAAGGGAAGAGGAAGAAGAAATCTTAAGGTAATAGTTGATTCTTAAACTTTCCTTGTAACATTTCCCCTAGATCCTTCTCTAAACCATGTTTCTTCATGAATCTATGATCTTGAAGACTCATTCTTAGCTCAAGGAGAAGAGAGAGAGGACATCCTAGAGAGAGAAACACCAAGGATCAAAAGGTAATCTCCAAAACCTCAACTTCTTAGTGTATTGAAGTTGTTGTTGGTGATTGTTGTTTGGTTTATGTGATTTTTGGTTAAGTTGTAAAATTGGAAAAGCCATAACCCTAAGGGGTTATGCTGCCCAAAATCCTTTAAATCATGATTATGAAGTGTTTAAATGAGTTGATCAAGGATTAGAAGTGGAAAAGTACAAGTTTTGGAAGCTAAAACACAAAGCTCTATTTTTCTACTTTTTTCCTTCAATATTTCGGCCAGGACCAGATATGGTAGTAGGAGTTGGATTTTCATGAAATAAATGGTTCCATTGGACTCAGTGGGCAAAAATAGGTGGAGTTACAGTTGGGCACTTTTTCGGTAGAGGCCAAAAAAGCATAATTACGAAAACGTCACTGAAATCCCTAAATAGGGGCTGTCAAGGGCATTTTCATAATTTGACAGTGAATTTGGTAATTTTGAGCCCGGAAATGGATTCCTTGGACGAAAATAAGTTAGAATAGCCTCAGTCAAAATTTTGGGAAAACGTGCCATCAGGCGGGTACGGAGGGGTCAAGCCGGGTTCCCGGGGGCATTTTTGTAAATTTTCACCATAGACTAATATAACCACAATAAACACTATGGAAGAGTATAAAATGATACTTGGATAGGTTATGACCTATTTCTGGTACATTTAATATTTTAGGACCGATTTGGAGACCGTATATGACACGTTCTTCGAGGCACATTTAAAAGAGGATTATAAAGCTTTGAGGTAAGGACATTATCCTTCATACACTATGCCATAAGTTATGTGATTGTGTGGATGCCATTGTTTTGTAAATGCACTTTATTAATAACATGATTTGCCTAGAGAAAGGCTGTTAGTGTCATAGGTGCACTTACACTGGGAGTTGGCAGAAGTCCAACCGGTGTAGATTGTAGGGCTGGGCCCTACTCATGTATACATGACGATGATGTGTTTATATTGTTCATTAATTTGTGCATACCTTGGCGCATGTCATATTTACTTTTTGCATTTTCTATAAATGATATTATGTCTCTACGGAGATTCTTCAGAATCTCACCTTATTTTTAAATAAACACGTCAGCGGGTACCAGTGGGCCAAAGGGCAAAGACGTTGACGCCGAAAAGTGAGTGGCACGTGTCTTGAGGCGAGGATATGAACGTGGTTATGCTTTAGTCTATGCCTTAATATTTTGGATAATTTATAAATATTAAAACTTCCGCTGTATTTTCTGTTTCCGTCGACGAACAATATCGAAATTGTAAACGAACGCCGTTGGGATTGTAAATGAATATTTTTATCAGTATAATTGTACTTTTCTGTATGCCCATTAAATTTTGTCTTTATTACTTTTCGATTATCAAAATGGAAACGAGTGTTGACAAATAAAAATAAAAATAAATATTTATTACCTTCTTTTGACTATCATAATTATTTATCGCTATCTTTTACTATTTCATATCAATATTTTATATTTTATATCCATAAATTATTAGTTGGCCCCCATGATTCAAGGAGTTATTATAATAATAATTTACCCCATAAATCAAGGAGTTATCATAATTCAAACTAAATCTGCAAGAAGCTTAATTTCCAAGAAATATAGCTGGCTCCATAATTATAGTAATGCTTATATATATATTATTGTCACTAGTTTATTCCGTTTTGTGTCAACACCCATTTCCATTTCGATAATCGAAAAGTAATAAAGACAAGATTCCATGGGATATAGAAAAGTATAATTATACTGATAAAAGTATTCGTTTACAATCTCAATGTCGTTCGTCAACGAAATACAAAATACAGTGGAAGTTTTAATAAATATAGGATATCCCAAAATATTTAAAGCATAAGACTAATTATAACCACCGTCTTCAACCTCACCTCGAGACAAGTGCAAATCACTTCCCCGTATCTGTACCTTTACCTTTTGTCCCACTGGTACTCGCTAAGATGTTTATTTTAAAAATAGAGTGAGATTTCGAAGATTCCCGTAGAAACATACTATCGTTCATAGAAAATGCGAAAAGTAAATATGACATGCGTCAAGGTATGCACTAATTAATGAACAATATAAACACATTATTGTCATGTATACATGAGTAGGGCCTTGGCCCACAATTTACACCGATTGGACTTCCGCCAACTCCCAGTGTAAGTGCACCCCAGCACTAAATGCTCCTCTCTAGACAAACCATGTTGATTAATAAAGCACATTTACAAACATTGGCATCCACACAAGCATATAACTATGCCATGATGTATGAAGGATAATGTTCCTACCTCGAAGTTCTTTTAACCCCTTTTTAGTGTGCCTCGTAAAACATGTCACTTCCGACCTCCGACTCGATCCTAAAATATTAAATGTATAAGAAATGGGTCATAACCTATCCAAGTATCATTTTAGACTCTTTCATATTATTTCTTGTTGTTATATTAGTCTATGGTAAAAATTTACCAAAATGGCCTCGAGACCCAACTCGACCCCACAGTACCCGGCCCGATGGCACGTTTTCTCAAAATTTTGACTAGGGCTATCCTGACGTATTTTCACCTAAGGAATTCATTTCCTGGCTTGAAATCACCAAATTCACTATCAAATTATGAAAATACCCTTGACAACCCCGATTTAGGATTTTAGTGGTGTTTTCGTAATTATGCTTTTTCGACCTTTTCTGGAAAAGTGACCACTAATAACCCCACCTATTTTTTCCCATTGAATCCAATGGAACCATCTCTTTTATGAAAATCCAGCTCCTACCCCCTATTCTTACCTTAGCCGAAACTTTGCTAAAAAAATGGAGTTTTTGTTTTTAGCTTCCAAAGTTTGTACTTTTCCACTTCTAATCCTTTATTAACTTATCTAACCACTTCTTAATCATGATTCAATGAAATTTGGGCACTAAATTTGCAACTCAACCAAAAATCACCAAATCAACAACAAACTTCAATATCAACTTCATACAAGTATAGATTTGAGTTTGGTGTAGTTACCTCTTAAACTTCTTGAATCCTCTCACTCTATGCGTCCTCTCCTCTCTCTCTTGGAGCTCAAATGTGTGTTCTAAACAATGAATTCCATGAAGAGAAGTTTAGAGAAGGATTTAAGGAATGCTACAAGAAATTGCTTAAGAGACGTCACTTACCTTAAATTCCTTCTTCTTCTTCTTCTTCTTCTTCTCTTTAGCTCTCAAGAGTTCTCCAAGCTCTCTCTCTCTCTCTCTCTCTCTCTCTCTCTTCTTTCTCTTGGTGTGGCCAAAATGCATAAAGGGAAGGGAAGAGGAAGTGTTTTAATCAAATGCTTCATCATTCCTCTTAACCCTTGATTTTCCAAGATTAAATCTTATAGTGATACTTGTCACAATCCTCCCTTCCTTCATGTTTATGTCATAATGTCTCCACTTAGCTTCCCATTAGATTTGAACCACTTTTCTTCTCCCTTGGTTGGCCAAAAAAAGTCCCCCTCTATGCTCCAACTAAACCAAATGCTCTTCCACCTAGACCAACTTCATGCTCCACCAAACACTCAAGTAGTGAAATCATTAGTACAAAATTTCCTTTTTAGACTTCCATATTTAGACCGGTTATAGCGGATAAGGTCTAAAAAATTTGACCCGTGGCAGTTTTATAATTATATAGAACTTCTAAGACCGGTTCTCAAAAAAACCGGTCTTAAAAAAATTATTTAGATCGGTTATAAATAAAACCGATCTAAAAATATCTAAATATTTAAAAAATTAAAAATTTTAAAATTTTAAGACCGGTTATTATTAATAACCGGTCTTAAATATCAAACATTTAAGATCGGTTTTAGTAAAAACCGGTCTTAAATATGAAAAAAAATTACCCTTTTAAGACCGGTTTTATATATACCCGGTCTAAAAAATCATCCCTAAATTTTTGAATATCCTCTTTGTCGTGCCTAAATTTTGCTCTCTAAATATGAAACCTCTCTTCTCGGTGCGATTACTCTGTAAGCTCGGTCATCTTCGCTCGATCTCATTCTCATGTTTGTTGTTGCGATGCTCTCACCCTTGCACTGAATGAGTTTGTTGCCGCCACAACCTCGCTTGCTCTGATCTCCTTCGTCGTGATTTTTCTCTTTCCCCGTAATATCCATCCTTCATCGCAACGTACCTTGGCAGTCTCACTTCTTTGCTGCCATTAGCTGCTTGCTCCTTTGCTTTGACCTAAAGATGCGTGAAGAAGATGCAACTGATGTTTTGAGGTTTAAATAAACTTTCCTTTTAAACGCTTAATTAATTTGTAAACTAATTTTTGAGTATCTACTACAAGGTGGCGTTAGATGAAAGAGGAAGAAGAAGGTGCAGAGCGAAACGCCTCGCTTAAAACAATTCCTCATCTGCTTTCGTTACCAGAGGAACAAGGGTAACGAAGAGAAGAGAGATCCTATTTGGATTTTTGTTTTTTTAGGGTTTTATTGTAGGTGTAAATGGTATATATACTACTATATACCGAGTTGAGTGTATGGTCGGTCTCTGGGGGATCCTATTTGCGAAATTGCTCTGTTTGCTTTTTTTAATTTTGTCTCTGGTTTTCTTCTTCCTTATGGTTGTGCCAAAATAGTTTTATAGTTTCAACTAAGAAACTGAATATGAATACAAAGTTAAACTTATGGATGTGCCTGAATTTTGTTACAAGAGCTGTTCATTATCTTTCTATGTTGTTTGATCTTCTTAGTGAACGATACAGGAATTCATGTTTTCAGAAATTTTAGCAGCGGGATTCACAGACATTCCGCAGGTATTTGCTCCGGACATCCTCCCATAATCCCCGATCCGGCTGTGAACCATACATCATGTATACTGCTCCAACTCCAGGATTAGTAACAAAACCCAGATCTGTCTCTGTCTTGTCTGTTTGTGGCTTATCTTCCTGTCACTTAACTACCTGCAACTGTGGCTGGACGTTGATCAGCCAACTGGTTATACTGTTTTAGGATGAGCCTCCACACTTTGGCCTTACTCGAACCCGCTCCCTCGGTGTTCATGCCATCCTTGTACTATCTCTCTCTGGTATGGTAACATATACTGCCTTTCGGGTATTCCATTGTTTTCCCGGGGCTTGTTTGTTCCATTCAGGGCCTATGAACAAGATGAAGTAATTCACTTTGCAGTTCCGATCACTGTATAATCAAGCATAATAGTATACTATTATGTTGCCAGAACTACCACATTTACTCTGAGCAAACAATTTTGTGGCCAAAATCCTTGCTCTGATACCAAAATGTCATACCCTTATCTTATTTTGACTTGCAGCAAAATATTAATGTATGGTTTAATGAGCAACACATGAATAGTGTAAATATACTAGGGGTGTTCAAAGTATCTCGGTCCCGGTTGTCCCGGCCCGGTCCCGGATATTTTATCCCAGGAATTTTCCGTCCCGGCCGGGACCGGGATGTAAAAAACCCGGGACCGGGACCGGGACTGGGACCGGGATCACACCTTGTGATCCCAGGAATTCCCGATCCCGGTTTTTTTTTTCTTTTTTCCTTAAAAAATAGGTTATTATTTTATTTTTGTATTTTTTATCCCATAAATTAAGTTGTCATTTGATAAAATGTATATCACATATTTAGTTAGAGTTAAATCGTATATTTTATCCCATAAATTAAGTTATCATTTGATAAAATGTATATCACATATTTAGTTAGAGTTAAATCGTATATATCGTGATACAAATCCTAACTATATAATGTATAAAGATAAGAACAAAAATGATGAATGTGATAATAATATGTTATTTTTCAATTCCAACTCAATTTGTGTGATTTTTATAACCTTATTAGGTGTTAAATAATCACTTTAAACACTAGATTATAAAAAATTTAACTAATATAATTATATTATTAAGACCGGGAATTCCCGATCCCGGTCCCGGTCCCGGTCCCGGGAATTCCCGGTCCCGGTTGTCCCGAGAATTTCCTGGGACCGGGACCGGGAATGAGATCCCAGTCCCGGCCAATCCCGGGATGGGAACCGGGAATGGGTATTCCCGGTCCCGTCCCGGGATTTGAACACCCCTAAAATATACTGATAATATGTGCATGATTACAGAAACTCCCCATAACGGTTCGTACATAATAATTACAAATCTTGTAGCTACACAAGGCTCTAAGGTATCTAAACCCATCCTAATGGAACAGAGACACCTTCCCATCTACGTTCCACCACTGTAATCCTCTCGTATAGTTCTCTTCTCTGATCTCCGCATACCTTTTGTATTCACCTGTCTAAATTGTTGGTAGGAAAGGGTGAGATTTGAGAGAATCTCAATAGGAAAATAGTACTAACATGCATGCAATATAAGTGCTTAATGCATGACATGCTTGCATTACATAACTCATGCTCACACAATGACATATCTGCGTGCTTAATGTTTCATGGAACAAAATTATGGCCACAACGAAAATAGAAACATAACTTCAATCATTCATATATGTTTCACATAATCAAGCAAAGCAATAACATACATCAATACACCAGCACAAATATCAAATACATGCAGGAGAGATAAGTTCCCTACCTTAATTGCCCTTCCTTGATACTTAAAGAGGCTCCTCGAACTTTTGTGCCTTGTAATGCGTGCCGACAACTCAGGCTCTCAACTTAGTTCTAAAATGTCAAATGTACAATTTAGACACTTCTACAGCGTTCTTGGTGGTTATATATATTTACCATTTTATTCTCTTTAATACCCTAAAGATATAAGAAAGGTTATGGAATAGATTTGGGACACCTGCTAAACCGGGGCTTAGAGTCTACTTAATCTAGGCTTATTCTCAAGTCTCAAATCCCAAAATTCTGAATATTACATGTCCTCTTCAAATTTTTTCATTATCTCCCTACTTCTCATCGTTTTTTTTGAACCAAGATGATGGCTTAGCTCAATGGTGGCTTATTATGTAGATCTTCTTCCAGATCTAAAGAATAAATCCTTCAGCTTGACAGTGCCTTTTGTTGTTGTGGTTTTTGATAGATTTAAGACATGATTTTTTATTTTTAGTTTAATTGATAATAGGGGTTTGATATTATTGAGCTTGATTATTTCTATATTGACTTATGTTGTATTTAACAATTGATTATTCGTTTCCATAGTTCTTCAAGTTAAATGTCATTGCGGGTTCTCTAATGAAATCAGTGCTGTCGGAGAAGAATTGTTTTATTATGAATGTTTGGTTCCAAGGGAGAAAATGCACAAAGAAAATGTTTTCCTTAAGGGAAATTTTATTTTTGTCTTTTCACAATTATTCACACCTAAGAGCCTTACACCTTTACATGGTTTCAGGTCCCATTTCACAAATAAATTTTTAAATAGGGATTTATGAGCAATTTTTCCAATTTTATAAGGAGTGTTGTATTATATGAGTATAATCTTATAAATAAGATGGGAGTGAAATAGAATGCAAATATAATCAATTCATATGCAGGCTTGTCTAAGCTGCATTGATTAATGTTGTCATAATTTATAATAGAATGCTAATATATTAATACAAATAATTTTAAAAATGTATCTTAAAAATATTTTGAAAAATAAAATATTTTTAAAATGCATATTTTGAATTAAACATTAATTTACATGTCAACATTTGTTGCTAGTAATTAACAATCTTAACATTAAAGGACTACAAATACACTTTATAAACTTAATATAAATTTAAAAATCAAATTTAAATTGCAACCATGTCCCAATTAACATAATTAATTACAATCAAATCCCTTGAAATCATCAAATTGCAGTGAAGGCCCAAGGGATCAGGGCGCTATTAATTTCAAATGTAAAAGTACAATTTTACCCTAACGCCAAGTTTAGAGCATCCAATGATAAATTCATAGAAACCAACAACAAGGTTAGAGTAACTAATGACAAGTTACACAGTAATTAATGACAAGTTTAGAGCAACCACCGACAAGTTACATGGCAACAACATAAGTTTTACAAATAAATACCATAGAAATGCAAAGATTGTTAACTATATGTTGTCTTTATGATTTATGTTGTTGTTTCATTGAGTGTGAGGGACAGTTTGGATTTTTGCTTTGTTCTTGTGGAGATTGTGCTATGTTTTCGTGTTTGTAGACAAGGATGAAGCTTTATGTGATTATAACTCTTGTTATACAATTTCAAAATATGTCGTCAATACAGTACTTTAAAGTTGTTAATGTTGCTCATGAAGTTGTCAATAACAAATGTGTTCTGCAGGGTGATAGAAAAGATGACGAGTACGTTTGGAAAGCATATATTAATTTCTTGCATATAGGGGAACAATTTCTAAATGGAGAAGAATGTGATTTCCCATATGTGGGAGGCAACGTTATAACAAAAACTATAAAGGAAGACACTACATATGAAGAGTTGAAAGTAATTGTAGCATCAATTGTTAGAAAAGAAAGTAGTCGAAGTACCATGAACTTCACATTGACCTTTGATGATACGACAACCTTTGTGGACCTTTAGATGATGAAGGAGTAGAACATTTTATTAAGTTCAATGGAGAAAGTGATTATGTGTATGTAGGAAAAAATGTAGATGATAATATATAACCAACAAGGGATGATGCAAGAGAAGAACATGTGTAAGTTATATTTGCTTTTTGAATTAATATTTTATGTAGTCACTTGTTGCCATATAACTTGTCATTGGTTATTCTAAACTTGTCATTGGTTGTCTTGTAACTTGTCATTGATTGCTCTAAATTTATCATTGATTGTCATTTAACTTGTCATTGGTTGTTGCAAATTTGTTATTGGATGTTCTGAACTTAACATTGAGCCAAAATTGTACTTTCACATTTGTAATTAATAGTACTCAAGTCTCTTAAGACTTCACTGAAATTTGATGATTTCAAAATATCTGATTGTAATTAATTCTATTCATTTGGACCTGATTGCAATTTTCTCTTTTATTATTGAGTTAGTATCTTATGCCATGAAGAGTTAATGGTAAATAGTTAATGTTCAAATGTCTTGTTGGTTAGTTGAGAGGACCAAATTCCTCATCACGTGGTCATGATTTCAAACAACATCGATAGGGGAAGCATATCCTCTCATCATCTCATTTTCTCATCATCCCTCATGAGCCCATTAGAACCGTTGATTGGGAAGAGGAGTCCATCTGGACCGTTAATTGGGAAGAAGAGAGAAAAATAGAAGGAGTGATAACTTGATGACATAGCTCATTTTTTATCTTTCGGATTGATTGGACAGACATGATTTAGAGATTATGAGAGATGATGAGAAAAGGGACAATGAGAGAAACCGAACCCATCGATAGGAGGGAGCAAGAGTTAATGATAAATATTTTTCATAATGCAAATTGTAAATTAAATATTAATATGTTAGCATTCTATTGCTGATTTTGCATTAAATTCACTTGATGAGTTATCATTTTCCGTTAATAAGGATTTTTAAAAACTTGAAAATAAACTTTATAAATTTGAGATACTAAAATGAAATTTGATGTCAATTTAGAAAACCAAACTATGCTTTAACCTAATTACAAAAGATTAAGTGCATTTTGTTTTTTCAGTCTTATAATCCACTATTATTTTTGTTAAAAAAAAAGGATATCGACACTGAAGATTTAATTTTTTTTAATAAATATTCTCAAATGCTGACATATTAGTCTTAATTTTATTTAAATAATAATAATGATTAGCAAAAAAATCATCATTTAAAACAAATGATTTTAAGATTACATATTTGAAAAGATGTTTTATAAAATTATGAGATCAAACTCAAATATTATAGAGTTAGAAGACAGCTCAAAGCCAAAATACGTTTTTTTTTTTACACAAATATACCCCTTTTTCTTTTCCATGATGAAATATGAACACAATTGAGAGCCACATTTGACTGTATCACTTTAATTAGTTTGGAGGCCACACACACACACAAACACACATATATACGAACTTGAAGTTTGGTGGCCGACGCACCCACCAGACTGTGAGATATATATATATATATATATATGCTCATATATATGTTGTTGGTTTTTTCTTTTTTTTTGCCCAATAAATATGAATGTTGTTATTATCGTTGCTAAAGGTTGATGATGACATTGGATGACTATGTCCTCAATTAAACTGGGTGCGTGTCCACTATTCATATAACGACCCAACACAAAAAAGTTTCTCTTGTTCTCATCTTTCACTTCATTAATTTTCTACTCACCAAATCTTTTTTTTTTAAAGTCCCTCCACTTAACTTTCTTTAGTTGGATCGTTAACAAACTGTCTGCTCTTTTCTTGTTCTGTAATATCTCTCGTTCTAAATATTATTTTTATCTTAAATATAAGATTCAGTTTGATTTTTTTAAAAAAGATTAAAGAAACTAATTACATTACTTTAAAGTATATATATTTATTGTTTTTTATCTAAACTAATTTGTCTAACTTATAAACTGATAGTATGCAATTTAGGGTGTGTTTGCTTTAGCTTATTGGGCAGAAATAAGCCCTTTTTTTGGCAATAAGCCCAAATAAAAATGTGTTGCGTTTTTACAGTATTTGATTCATTTTATTTTAATTGCATCACGGGTAGAATAAGCTACTTATTAAATAAGCTCCTCATTACAGCTTTTCTATTAATTCATTTATTACGTAAGTCAAGATAAAACTCATCTCACATACTTACCTCGTATACCGTAAATCACAATTTATAAGCACTTATTATCTAAAAATAAATCGCTCATCCAAACATAAATCACATTACAAAAATTGACTTTTCTATTAAATCATTTTTAATAAGTCAGAATCATAATAAGTCATTTTTCCTACCGTTATCCTAAACACACATTTAATCATACACAATCATGATTAAGTGTGTGTTTGGGATAACGGTAGGAAAAATGACTTATTATGATTCTAACTTATTAAAAATGACTTAATAAAAAAGTCAGTTTTTATAATGTGATTTATGTTTGGAAGAGCGATTGAATAAGTGATTTTTCATAAGTCAAAACATGTTTGGATTGGCGATTATATAAGTGTTTTTTTAAAAATAAAAACTTATTTGGATTGGCAATTACATTATTGCTTTTGTGTTAATTATAACAAAATAAGAAATTAAAAATTAGTAGAAAAATTGAAGTTAGAAAATGTGATGCCAAAATACATAATTTCACATAAAAATATTACATAACTAATTAGATCACATGTCTCGTATAAATCGATCTCTAATCATATCATGAATGTGATTCATACGGATTGAAGATTATTCTATTTTTAAAGGTAATGGATAATATTATTCTATAATATTATTTTATTTTAACACTTTCAAGATACTTTGAACCAAAAAAAATTAGGACAACATTATTCCTAATTAAAAACTTACTAAATATATTTACACCTTAACTCAAAATTTAATGATACAATCAATATTTATTTTTTCCGTACAAAAAAGGTGTAGAATGAAATGGGAGAAGATGTGTGGACGGGGGGTAACATGGAGGCACACGGGTGGGGCCCAAAAGCTGTGTATAAAAATAAGCTGCAGCTTATTTCAGAAAAAAAGTGGGTGTGTATGTTTGGGAACACTTATTTTTTGAATATAAGTGTTTATTACGCAATCCGAGATAAAACTCCTCTCACATACTTACCTCGTATACCATAAATCACGGTTTATAAGCACTTATCGCCCAAAAATAAGTTATTCCAAATAAACACGGTGTCTTGGGCTTATTTAATAAGTTGAGTTTTCAGGCTTTTTGTTTTTTGTAAAACGCTGTTCCAAACACAGCCAAAACGTGGCACGTTTTGAATTGGGCTTTTTGCCCCAAAATCGGGCTTATTGGGCACTGAAACGTTTTCCCAAACACTCTCAACATATGATATGATTAAGTAACTTATTTAATTTTCTTAATATCTCCAAAACAAGTCAACTAATTCTTATATTTAGGATCGGAGATAGTATAAGACAATGTTGACTTTTTTAGATATATTAAAAAATTTAATTAAACTACTTTAAAATTTTTATATTTATCGTTTTTTCTCCAAACTATTTTGCCTAATATATAGACTGATATATAATCTAATGATATATAATATATTATATGATTAAGTAACTTATTAAGCTTCCTTAATTTCTAAAAAAATTAAATCTATCTTATATTTAGCACCGGAAGAAGTATTTAATACTTCCTCCCATTCCAAAATATAAGTCACGTAGGAAGTTTGCTTTGATTATAAATATTAGACTTCACTTTGTTTGCCTCCCAAATTTTTCTTCTTCTTCAAAATATCCTATTGATTGCAAATGTTATTAAGGGAATATTCATTTAGTGGGTAGTTCTAAGTCCCTGATTAAAGAGGGTATTTTAGAAAACTAATATATAATTATTATAAATAATTAATTTAACTAATTTTTTTACTATTCATCAATTATTTATCTGGCAACCCGCCGAAGAAGTATTATAGTATTAAATTAAATTTGGGTATTATTCAGATCCAAACAAAGATGGCATTGTCCATTTATTATTGCTTTTGAATTGAGGACTGGATTTTGCTCAGTTTTCACTTTTCAATGGAAAATATGGATTGTTTGAATTAATTGAGTGATAAAATTATATTAAAAAAATTGGAAAAACTAATCATTTGGTCTCTATGTTTTTGACTCAATTAAAACCGTCCCTAAGCTGCCAATAAAAATTAGCCTAGCCAGTGTTAAAGGAGTTGGATCATAACTATAAGGTTATAAATTTAAATCCCACCGATATAAGAATTTTGTTGATGACAATCTATAAGTACTTTTTTAAGCATTCTTTGAGCTCAGAGGCATAATATTACCCTAATAAGCCCTCAGGTTCCAATTCACCTAAACTTTTTTGTTATATAAAAAAAAAAAACTTTCCCTAAACTTTGAGTCATCAGAATATAGTCCATATAATTTTAACTTCTTAAAATATATTAGTCTATAAAATTTTTTTTAAAAAAAACTATAAGGATTAAAGGGTCATGTTGAGCATTAAGAACCAATGTTTCAAACCGTTAAAAACTAAATATATTAAGTGGCACTGAGTTAAAATTAAAAGACTAAATTATAATCAAGTCAAAATAATAATTACTGTTGTTATTATTATAAGATTGGAAAGGCTTAGAGAGAAAAAACACAATTGAGTGCACGAAATGTGTTCGAGAGAAAGTGAGAAACAATAGCCTCCAAATTAGTTAACTTGTTAGTCAAAACAACTAAGATTATTGGGTTGGTTTAGTGGTTACTCCAAAAACAAAAAGGAATATTGTTTTTCATTTAATATCTATTATGCTTCTTAATAATCATTATTGTCATTACCATTATCATTATTTAAAAATGGTATTCCTGCAAGGTCTAAGTTTGCTAGGTGGAGAGGACGAAGCGAGTGGCTGATTCAATTGAAACTATTAAAAAGCAACGACCATTAAGACAATCACATTAACCGAAATAATTGAATTTTCCCTAAATTACAAACCGAAATAATTGAACTTTCTCTAAATTACACGCCGATGATGACCGAACCGAAACCGAATTGAAAGTAATGACCTAATTGAAAATTGAATTATTTTGGCTTAATTATTTAGTTTGCTGGGTTTTTTAGGATGGAGATAAAAAAAAATAGTACAGAAATTTAAAAAAAAAAAAGGCAAAAAATCATGGAACTTTTAATAGTGGAAATGATTTTGTTATATACTCCCTCTAGTTCAAAATATAAGAGCCAAATTTATAAGGGGGTGTGATTTTTTCCTCTAGGAGCCAATTTACTTTTATCTCATCATTTAGTGTTTTTTTTTTTCAATTTTATCTTATTATATATCTCTCTCATCTATTTTTTCCACTCCAGTCTCTCTCCTACTCACTCTCTCCATAATTAGGGACTTTTGAGGGAAGTAGGTTATATTTTTTTACATATTTATTATCTTTAATCAATTTTAACTAACTTTTTGAATTGCATAATTTAGTTGTTTGGCTTTTGTATTTTGAACCGGAGGTAGTACATAAATATATATATATATATATATATATATATGATTTTGATTATAGATTTGAAATTTGTTGTTCAATGTTGAGAGCAAGATTATGAAACCCGGACTGGATCGGAAACCGGCGAACTGACCAGTAAATCGATCCGGTCCGAGAGTCAACCCAATTAGGGGGGTTAAAAAAATCATTTTTTTAAAAAAAAATTCTTTAGAATTTTATATTAATAACCCTAAAATCTTCAATTTCTTACCGGTTTGGCCACGGGTTAGCTTCGATTTAACTCCGATCTAACTCACTGACCCCTGACCCAGTATCCTGACCAATTCAGTGCCGGTCCGGATTTCATAACCATCATTGAGAGGTTAATGCGACCCTTTAATATTGATGGGACAACAACTGACTGAAGCCGTTGTGTGTTAAACTTGACTGGTGCATACTACACGCTACGTTACATCTAAGTTATTTTGAAAAATCCTATACTTTTTTTTTCATTAAATTTAGGGGAGATAAAGTGTAGATAATTAAATTATGGGGAAAACTAATAATTTCAGATTTTTAAACATATTTTAAATTAATATAATTAACTAATTACGTATTTTAAAGTGTTTAATGAAATATTCACAACGACATTGAAAAGGAAGAATTGTGAAAAAATATCTCATTGGCAAATTAATTGCCAAATGCTACCTCGATGTGCACATGATTTTCTAGGTATGCACAAGATCTTCCTCTATGTACAGACGATTTTCTCTGTGTGCAACATTCTTCCCTATACGTGTGCAAAATATATCTGCCCGTGTGCACAAGATCTTCCCCTCATGTATACACAATCTTCCGTGGTAGCATTTGGTAATTAATTTGTCAATGAAGTATTTTTCCACAATTCTTCCTATTGAAAATTGAACTGAGTTGTAAATTTGAAATAAGTGGGGCGGTCACCATGATTCTAATAAAACTAAATAATGTCATTATATTTTAATTTTTTATTGCCGTCCAACACTGTAGTTTTGGTGAGAAAATTATGATTTAAAAAAAAAAAATCAAACACTCTTTGCAATCACGTTGTAAGCATTTTGTAAGCCGTAGGGCTAGCCTCCTCTAACTGGTATTCTATATCTTTTATGAAATACGAACAACCAATTACTTCAGTTTTGAGGTTTATAACAGCTTTTGTCAACATAAATGTCCCCTTTAAAACTCGAATCGAAATCCAAAGAGATCAAATAGGAGATTTTACACTGCTAGACTAACTCTGTTTTGATTTTGAGACTTTACTAATTAGATTCTTTATGCTCAAAACAAAATGAAAGAAAAAAATTATTTTTTTTAAACAACTAAATTTAACCAAAGTCCAAATAACTAATGAACAGCATAAAACTTCTGTCATATTTTGTATCCGAACTTCTCGCCACATGATACTCACTTGTTATGGGACTTTCTAAGGATTGCATTCTTTTCTTAGGAACTTGCAATAATTCTCTCAATATTTGATGTCATCGTGGCGTATCTATGCATTCATTGGAATAAAAGAGCATAACGTTTCTAGATCCGTCAAAAATGAAAATGTCTTCCGTTGATTATGATAAGATGTCGAAAGCATCCACTTCCCCTCTATGAAATGCCGAATGGCCATTTTCAATCTTCATTATCATCTTTGCTTCACACTCACGAACCATTAAAAGCCACTATCTTGGTCCAACTTTTTTTATCCCCTAAATTCTACACAACTCTTCTGAATTTTATATGCCATGTACATTAATTTCTCGTCTCTCTGAAACTTTACAATAACTTAAAAATAAAGGAGTTATATGCATATAATTCAAAGTTCACGAGAGTCACATATGCATAAAAATAAAGTTTAAGGGAGTATATAATTAATGGTCGAGATTGAACGAGGAAAAAACGTTGAGTTAGTTGCACAAATTTACAAGTTTATAGTAGTTTATTATTAAGTTTTAAATATTAACGGAGTTATTTGTGGGGGACTATTGTGTAATTTAGTTTTTTTGTTTTTTTTTAAAAAAAAACATGAAGGGCTTGTTTGGCCTAAAGGGAGGGGAGGGAAAATGAGCGGAGGAAAAATTTTTTTAAGTTGAATTTAAAAAAATTAGAGATGTGGGGTTAAAAATTTTTAATTAATTTTTATTACTCTTTTATCTTATATATTCTCTTTATTAAAATAATATTACCCCACTTCTTCAATCTTTTAAAATTCAACTTATAAAAATTTCCCTCCTCTCCCTTCCCCTCCAAATCCCTCACACCAAACAAACCCGAAGAGTATCTCCTGCTAATGCTAAATACTATTTTTTGATTTGAAATGCTAAATACTACCAATCTTCGTTTAAGCATGAAGAATAAAAGACAGGCTCCTCTTGGTTAGACTTACTCCATAACTGAACTTCTTGAGCAGTTTTTCATTATTTTTTTAAAATTTTAAAATAACGTATTTGATATTCTAATACTTCCAAGTAATTTAGATTCATATCAAGTCATGCTCCAGTCTAATAATAAGGCCTTCCCATATAATTTTCCTATTCACAAATTTTAATCTAAAAACTTCATCTAGAATGTTAAATCCTTGACCATTTGAACCTACTATTGTGAGTCTTGTCTTGTTCTTAATATAAGACCAACTAATAGACAAAAAAAAACTGGAGCCAAACAAGCAAAGTGTTGACAGTGATGTTCTCATACTACAAAGAACAAACTGTTAGGCTTATTAGACATTACCTGGCAAAAAAAGGATAGAGATAAAAAGAACTTGTTTGATATGTGGAAAGTTCTTACAATAATACACCGTCAGATTCCTTTTCTTGATTCATATCACAAATGCCCCATTTTAAACTTCTGTGACCTGTCTTAAAGCTATTACCTACCAAGGAAAACCCACCTTTCTCTTTTTCATTGTCAAGAATACCCTCCACCACAGGAAACAACAAGGTTGTTTTTTCTAGAAAACAAATAAGAAGAGCAAGATCTGCACCAAATAATTCAAACTCTACACAAAGTCAAGGATGAAAAATGAGACTACTATTCTTCATAGAAAAGGAACAAATACAAAGAGATAGTCACTGTTTAAATTAATATAACTCACAATAGACATCATATATATCTCATTTTTTGTTTGTATTGAAAAGAGAATCTTTTTTTTCCCCACTCATGATGCAAAATAGGCCCCGAGATTGAATTCGAATAAACTATCTAGCTTGTCAGCGCTACCAAATGCCAAGGGATTATTAAACTAAGCAAACAATTGAGAAACCTAATTTTCCATCAGAGTGAACCTCCAACCCTTTTAGTTCACCTTAACTAAATGAAGCGCCAGACAGATAATCATAAATAGAAAAAGAACCAAGAGAGGCCATGGCTAATTGGTTTTACATAAATGTTGTGTTGGGAACTAGCCGATAAACCTTGGTCTTGATGAATTGAGTCTAAAAACTTCCAAGCCCTGCAAAATGAGATGTATAGGCCAACTGAGAAAAATTGAATATCTTTTTTTCCACCTTTCACCTTAACGTCATCAAAACAAGTGACTGACAGTCTTATTCGGTAGAAAATTAATCGCCACAGTATTCATTTGGAATAGCTTATTTTTGGGCAATAAGTGCTTATAAATCGTGATTCACGGTATACGAGGTAAATATGTGAGAGGAGTTTTATCTCGGCTTGCGTAATAAGGACTTGTTGTCCAAATATAAGTGATACCAAACACACTATAGATGAAATCAAATCCATAGGCATAAGGTCAATTTTGGTATCCATATGTCTATGACAAACTGATATTATCAGAAGAAAAATAGATAAATTATCTGGCAAGGAAAACTTTACCGCTATGATGCAAGCCTGCCAGCGAGGATTCCACCAAATATTATGGCTCCAAACCACTTATTTGAGACAAATCTGGAAGAAATATTTCAGTGCCAAGATGGAGTTCATTATGTTCATAAGCAAGATACAAGAACAGACATATAATTGTAAAATAAATAAAAGCATACTGCAACTTGATTTCATTTTTCAAGATTTAGTAGTGGATGCTCAATAGCTGCCAATAACATTTTGTCACGTTGTATAGTTAAGTTCTCCATTTTAGGTGACGTCAAGTACATAGAGATTATATAAACATTTCGCTGTACCATACATAGCAAGTTGCACCTAATCAATTAATTAGCACGCTCAAAATAATCTATAGCAGTTATCAGTGAATTTTCTAGCGGTTTCATGTCTATCCATAGAATTGATAGTGATTGGTGAGGGTTCCCTCTGCTGCAAAATGTAGGTAGCAAAGACTGATTTATTCATAAAGTCATACATAAAAATTCAAGACAAATTTATATAATATATATATAAACATATAAATCACACTATTTATTATTTATGCGACATGAACAGTGCAACTCATTTTCCAAACTACGTGCAACTAGCAAGACTTGTACTAGCTTTGCTCCAATGGAGGTTTGGCGCCAATAAATTGCCAAGGAACTGTGGAAAATCAGTTGAACACAGTAAACGTTGGACTTCTAGATCAGAAAATAATTAAATAACAGAAATATTATGCCTAAAAAACAGAAAGGTGATATCCTCGAGAAACATACTTCTTGTTGCAATCAGAACGTGATGAAAGGTCAACTATCCAAATTTGCCAGATTAGGTGCCCAGATGCAGCTCCCAGAAATGGATAATATGGCCAGCCTGCACATATATTATAATCATGAAACAGAAAACAATTATTGCAATTCAACTGCTAACAGGCACAGCCATTAAAAAAATGGGGAACAGAAAGTCATAAAACCTACCAATCTCAGCGTTAAATCCGCTCAAGGCAAGACTACCAATGCATGCGATGGCAAACCCAGAAATCCACTCTTTTGTTGACTCACCAAAGCGCAAAGCTGTTGATTTAACTCCCACTTTCACATCGTCTTCTTTATCCTGATTGCCAATATTTTTTCTAGACAGCATAAGAAACTCAATTACATGGCTTCAGTAACAAACTTCAGCAGAAGGGCCTCAAGCAGTGTTATTTTATTCCCCATGAAGCTTAGCCAAAATTCTTAGGATTTAGGCTTCTTCTTATAGTCATTGTACTCTCTGTTTTATAATACCCAAATTAGACAAGAAAGTCATCCGAACTGGTGAATAACTATATCTTAACACATAAACGTAGCATAGCTGAAGGAGCGGACAATATTGCCCCCTGCAGACAGGAAGTGGAAACCTAAAACCATAATTATTAAGTTGCCCATTAAATTTGAAGACACAATAGTGTCGGGAAAGAGGTACCAGAATACCAACAAATTTGAAGTCCAAATAGTAACCTCTAGAGAGTGGGAGGAATCCAGAGAAGTAATTCTTTCTGTTATATTGGCACCAAGGCCTTAAAACATCGATCCATATGAATTTTTAGTGTAATGGTACTCTGCTGCTCAAGCATTATTCAAGTAAAAACAACAGAGAAAAACCCCTACCAATATGGGGAAATAGGTAGAATTGTGGGTAGAAATCACAAACCAGAAGAACCATAAGAACAACAGCAAAACAGAACTCACCCCAGCAACAAAGAAAGAACATTCAGAAACATAAAGATAGGCTCTAGCTTTTGAGATGCTGAATTCTCTCCAGGAAAGCCTTGATCAGAATGAGCACAATGTTCCTCTAGTCTCCAAGGTCTCTCAATTTCTAGCTCAACTTCTTCTCTCCGCCAGAACACTACCTCAAAATCATCATGTGTCAGAGTTCGCTATTCCCACATACTTCCTTTTCCTTTTATGTTTTACTAGATCAGTGTCTCATTTTCTTTGGTTAAATTAGGGCCAGCCCTTTCCCCCTCTTTCTTCCAAATATAACTACATTCCATATATTGTTTTGTGCAAATAGAACCTGCCCTCACAATTCAAGTACCAATGGGATTTATGTGATCAGATTTGGTAAGGATATTTAACAAAACAGATATTGGGTCTTCCCCAAACAGCTTAAGCTTCTGAGGTTTAGTGACTATTTAGAAGACTGTGAAACAAAGGTAAGCACACCTTGTCAAATCCCATATATGCTCCTACAACAAGAATTTTACATTGGCTACAGCAACATAGTTTAGCACAACACATTTTCTTGGAAGACAGAACATCTTGCATGGACCAAGGTGACTCTTGCTATCTAGGAAATAGGAACTAAATAATATGAAGAGATTGGAAAAAATGAAGAGAAAAGAAAAGTCAGAAAAACGGATCTTGGCATCTCACAAGAAGCACAGCTGTTTGTACCTGATGAGCATATATTGTATCATACACAAGAGTCCAGAAAACTCCAGAGGCGTAAAGTGGAAGCACAATAGCTGGATCCAGGCTTCCCTTAACCGCAACCCATCCCAATAGAGCCCCCCAGTTGAAGGTCAACCCAAGATAGGCTTGAGGCTAAAAGATGAAGTCACAAGAGATAAAAGGCTTTGTGAGATCATTCATCAAAGATAGAATTAAGATCTATTAATGGAAACTAGAAATAAGGAAACTGCATTACCCAAAATGTAAACCTCTTCATGAGGGGATAGGAGAAGACAAGCAACAAAGATGAAGCTCCCAAGACGCGGCTGCCAAAAGAACACGAGCCATAATTATTTAAAATTTATAAGAGGAATCGCATGCCATTGAATATTGAGTATTGATCAAAATTATGTATACAAACTGAATAATGATAAAGAAAAACTTTATGAAGATTGCATGTACTAGTAAACCATGAGGAGAAAAATCATTTCAAGTTTTCCAGAATCAATAAAGCAGATCGGGGCAAATTGTTCGCCTAAAGTCTCAGCAACACCAAAGCATTATTCTGACCGTGATCATCTTCATCATATAGATAGTTCATATAGAGTGGCTAGCTCAGCCTCTATCAACCTAAGAGTATATTCTGTTCAAAAACTCAATCAAAATTTTACTCTGATTCCATGAATAATAGAAACAGACACTAATTGTACACCTTGGTGATGTACTAGAGTAACAGTGCTAATAGAATACAATTCAAAAAAACTTGCTGCAAGGTAAGGAAGCCACTAGGCAAAGAAATCTTTCATGAATTGCAGAAGGCAGCTCCGGATTACAAGATGAGAACTTAGGACTTAATGTAATATTCATTTTCACCAATGCAGAATTACAGGGAATATCTTAAACCCAGTCAACCTGGATTTTGTTTCCATATTGGACCTTAAATACAAAATATGAGGTTCATAATTAGCACTAACCTATAATTATTTAGTTGTAGAAGAATCCCAAGACCCAAAAGCAATTGAAAACCAAGAAAACAAAGTCCCTGAAATGGTGTCAGAAGACCACTTGCAACTGGTCTGACCTTTGTACGTTCTACCTGCATTATATGTTCACATAAAAATTTATTCAGAACTTCAAATGAAAATCAGTAATGAAACAATACTGTAAAAAACGAATTAGGAAACAAAAATCCCCAGGGTTATGCTAAGAGTTAGGAGGCAATCAGAAACTGGCAAATACAAATTCTTAATCCACCATCTTCTTCCATTTGCTTATCCATTTTGGCCGCTTGTGCATGAGTATGACTATGTATGGTCATCAAAACACATAGTGCTCAAGAGGCACAACAGAGTGCTATTTCTTTGTATTTCAAAGGTATTGAGTCACAGAATACACCTCTATAGCTGTTGATGACTGAGTGAATTGATCAGAAGTATAGGATTTTAGTTGGGTTTTACGACCTCCAACTCCCTTGCAGACTTTCTTAGTGAAGACAGATCAGGTGATCGAGCTGGTGTCAGTTGATGTCTAGTGTCTTCCTACTCTTAGTTGTTTTCTTTCAATTTTCACATTGTAACTCTTTGGGTTGTTTAGACTTGGTTGTTCCTCTTGTCTGGTTTTCTATCAATGATTGTATTCCTTTTAATGGGGGAAAAAGTAGTTGAGTGTGACAAAATTGAAATCCAAAGAGTGAATGTAGATGGTTCGCAAATTGAATCTATATTCTGTATTAATTGCTGAATAAACTAAACATATGTCTGGAATAATTTTGTCAGTTATTCAGATGTTTATCACACCCAACCGAGGAATAACATTTTTAGAGGATAATTCTGAAAAAGATAAGTAGGTGCATGCTTAGATAAACTAACACACTCAAGGTATAATAATTTAAAGCACAAAATCCCCATCTCCCATTAGAAGTAGAACCAAGGATAAAAACAACTAAATTACCTTTGTATCAATATCCCGATCAAGAAGATCATTAACAGTACAACCAGCACCCCTTAAAAGCAATGCACCACATCCAAACAATGCTAACATTTTAAAATCAGGAAGATGTCCTGGAGGTGCCGCCAAGGTAATTGACCTGCAACATAGAGCATATAAAATCAGAAACACTGGTAAAAATGAATGAGGTAAGAAGAAGAAACTTCAAATAGGAAAGTAAACAAAGTGACAAGTAATAAAGAAGTTTCTGTGAAGACATAAATGCTTAAAACTTAAAAAAAAAAACATTAACTTAACACATAATACTGAGTATTTTGTCAAATCATATTATATATCTATCAAGTTGCTTTTCAGTTGTAACAGAATTTACAGTTTGGTATAATTTACAATTCATAAATAAGAATTCCAGTTTGAAATTTGATAAAAATGCCATAATCTACATACACAAACACGTGCATGTGTGCATGTGTAACTAGTTGTCAAGTTCCCATCAAAATTATTACAGCTCACCACGCTTCCTCAACAATGAAGAACTCCTTCACAAAGAGAAAGGGGGGAAATCAAAATAAAGATTCTTACCACATACAGGGCCATAAAAGCAACCATGTTCCAATTGGCTTGTCAAGCCGAGCAAGTCGAGCGTAGGGCTGAACCTGCCTCGGAAGGTACAAATCAATCCAGGAGAAGTTGGCTGCTGAAAATCTCATGTCATTTTCATTACCACTTAAATTCTTCTGTTCCTTAGAATCCCCTCCCACACCAGAAGATGTAGAGATGCGCGCGACAAAACGGAAATCTGGATGAAGTCTAATATTTCTACACAAATCAAAATTTAATATCTGAGGGAGGGATTGACTGAGGGGACTGAATGGAAAATTTGAAAGGCTAGGTTTCAGAGTGGGGTTTAGATTAACAGATGATTGAGTGGGGACTGAAGGATCAAATATTGAGAGGCATTGAGACACTGAAGAGCCAGAAGAAGGGAGATAAGATTTAATAGATCTACGTGAAACACGAGAGATCAAAACAGAAGCCATTATTTTTTTTTTTTGTAAGCAACAATTTGGATTTGCTTTGCTGCTACTAGCTCTACACCAAACTAAGCATTTGGTTATAGGATTAGTATGCAGATTTGAATGAAGCAGAGTGAATTATGTTAAGGAGCCAATATCCAAGGGAAACATTCTGATAAATCAACCCCAATGGGAGAAAACGTTCACATCTGTCAGCCCCTCTAGTAACTCTCTTCATGATGAGTAGCCTTCCATGAGAACACTGTAAATTCAAAAATTTGTCACTATAAAAATTGTGAATGATAATTTCCAAGCAGAACTCTTGAGAATATGGAACATACAAATTTAGCAGTCCACTGCCAGAATTAACTTTCCCATTTTTAATATTAAGTCATTTAATTGGCATTCCTCAATAACCTTAGAAAATCAATACCTTTGCAGGTTGCAGCATTCCATGAAAGTTGAACAATTTGTTTCTATTAAGAGGCAATGTACAAATGGACCAAATGGAAGTGAAGAATTGTGAAGCACTTCTAGATAGTTGTCAGGCACAATAAGAAATTCAATAGATTACCCATCAACCAGGTATCAAGCCCACAGAAATGAGACAGTGCATTATAAAATCCAAAGTTTCTTTGGACCATCATAGTTGACACCAAGCAATTGCACACAAAACATCATGCAATGTCTTTTCAAAACGATAAAACTTACATTACCCTTTTTAACACATCTATAATCTAACCAGCAACCCTCACTTAACACGAAATCTTAAAACAAAAAAACACTAAATCTCAAACATCTGTCATTCCCATCTGATCTCAATCCACAAAAACACAGCTGCAAAGAACCAGCATTCATCACAAAATCTCTAACCCGTACGATAAAAATTGCACCGAGAAGAAGAATTTTCTAGCTCAGAAACGAGCCCTCATCTCTTACACGATTTCCATTTCAACCAGGAAACTTGCTAACCATTATACATATTTCATTATTATATGAGCAAATTCCGCGTACCAAGCCAAACAAATAAGGTCACTTGGGCATGAAGGGGGTGAAGACAATGTTCGACTCGTCAGCGAGGCCGGCAAAAAATGGACTCATTAGGCCGTGACAAGAGAACAAGAAGAGAGGAAGCTCTTCACTTTGCTCAATAAGTTGGAGTCCATTAATCCTTATTCCTTACCGAACCCCCAGTCACCAAAGAGAAAGCAGACCTGACCGTCAATTAGACAAAGGAGAAACGTCGCGCGGAATGTCTCCACCCTCCAGTTTCCACTTTACCCCTTCCTCCGCCTCGTCACCATGTAGCCAAAACGCGTCGTTTTACTTATAAAACAAAAGGGTTTTCATCCTGATTTAACGGTGATGCTTATGGCATTATTATGAATGCTCAGGCACGCAATCCTTTACAAAAATGTCGGTTTTTCCCTTAATAACGTACTCCCTATTGGCTTTATTATAAAGCACTAACTATCAATTCTCATAAATCAATAAAGATAGTTAAAAGTATTAAAGTTGTCCTAAAATTTAAGTAGATTCCAATATTATCCTTACCAACTACATTAAATTCAAATATCCATTAATTATTACTCTATCTCACTACCCTTATTAAATATGGGCATACATGGAAAAATAAATTAAATGATTCTTAAAAACTTACAAGTGCCTTATAAAAAGGACTAAAAACACATGTTAGTTGGTGCCTTATAATAAGGACCAGAGGGAGTATGTGAAAAGACAACACGTGGCTTCCAAAAACAGAAGTGCTGGATAAAATATATTTAGAGAGTTGATTTTAATCCTAAGCATAAAACATAGTTTTTAAATTTATTATTCTTTTTTTTAATTTATTTCTATGGATGCTCCTTCAATTCTAATTAAGAAAGAGAGGGGAGAAGGCAATTAAAGGAGATGATTAGGATATTTTAAAAAATACATGTTATATTAAGTAAATTAAACAGTTTTCTTAATCTAATCAAATTAGGTAAACTTAAAGTACTAGAGCTCAAGGATCTATTTGGTGTGAGGGATTTGGAGGGAGGGGAAGGAGGGAAAATTTTTATAAGTAGAATTTTAAAAGATTGAAGAAGTGAAATAATAAAATTTTAATAAAGAGAATATATAAGATGAAAGAATAAAAAAAAAATTAATTCAAAATTTTTAACCCATTGATGTAATTTTTTTAAATTCAACTAAAAAAATTTTCAAACATGCTGTAAGAGGACGATGGCAGTGTAGGCAGAGAGAAGTATAAGTGGCGGCAGCGGTAGCGAGCTTTGTGAGAGGATCTTCACGGCACAATACAATGGCTATAGTGATCCGGCAGAGCCATTGGCAAGGGTGTGCAACGGGCGGGCGGAGCTGCCCCATTGGCGAACCCGTTGCCCGCCGTTTAAATTATACAGGTACGGGTTATACGGGTGGGGCTGCACTTTAATATTCATTTTTTATTTCCAGAGTATTCTGTATTCTTATTAAATTTCAGTTTCAAAAATGTCAGAAGTATTCTTCCAACTTTAAGAGTCATCTTCCCAAATCAACAATCAACAAGCAAACCTTAATCAACCAAATGAAAAGTACACCTATTACTATTTTAGCATTTAAGCATTCTGAGATGTTTATCAAAGAAATTCAAATAAATATGAACAACAATCCTTCAAACAAAATTCCAGATTTGAAATTTCCCTTCCTTCAGTTCAAATCAACGTACATGCAAGAAAAGCAACTGACACAAGCTTGATTCGATAATCTAAACACAGTTTTCGGTAAGGAAATTGCAGATTGGAAAACTATGCAGGCGAATGAGATAAGAACAGTACCGTTGGTCCGTTGCTGCTGCCTGCTAGAATGAAGAAAAACAACGAAGGATGAAGAAGAAGAACTGAGGAATCGACGGAATGGTTGGTGTACTCCTTACCGGTGGACGGTGGTCCCTCCCTGTCGTTGGTTGAAACTCCCGGCGGCGTTGGAATGGCTGGCTGGGGACTTCGAGAATCGAGAGGAACAGATGAAGACTGAAGTAGCCGACTCTGGATCACGCCGCGACTCCAAGGCTCCCAAGTTGAGGTCTGCGACGGCGAGGAGAGCAGAGGTTGGCCGGTTGGGGACGGAGAAGTAGCCGACTCTGGAATCTGGATCACGCGTCGACGATGAAGATTGAGAGAAGGGAGAGGCTGGACAGCTATAGACGAGAGGGAAATTGGGAAAAGTCGCGGCGAGTGGTGGCGGGTGGCGAGTCGCCGCGGCGATGAAGATTGACGTCTGAAGAATGAAGATTAGGGAAGATTAGGGTGTTTGGGACAGGGGTGTTCAAAGTGTCCGGTCCGGATATTTTGATCTTGGGAATTTCCTGTCCTAGTCGGGACCGGGACCAGAACCTATGGGATCTAGGATTGGGAGTGGTCATACGTCTTGTGATCCCGGTCCCGGTTTTTTAATTTTTTTTTAAATTTTTTTTCTTAAAAACTAAGTTATTATTTTATTTTTGTATTTTTTATCTCATAATTTAAGTTATCATTTGATAAAATGTGTATCACATATTTAGTTGAAGTTAAACTATATATATATTGTGATACTAATCCTACTATATAATGTATAAAAATAAAAAAAACAATGATGAAGGTGATCATAATAATAATAATAAAATGTTATTCTTCAATTCTAAATCAATTTGTGTTATTATTATGGCCTTATTAGATGTTAAATAATTACTTTAAACATTAGATTATAAAAAATTTAACTAAGATAATAATATTTTTAAAATTTAATTGTTTTTAAAAAAAACCGGGAATTCCCGGTTTGATCCCGGTCCCGCCCTGGATTACTGGGATCAAACCGGGACCTGGATGCAATTTGCATCCCGGTCAAAAACCGGAACCGGGAGTAATGGATCCTGGTCCTGGTCTCGGATTTGAACACCCCTAGTTTGGGTACAGGTTCGATGAGATTTATTAAAGTTATGTGGGAGAATGTTAAGAATTTTGTTTGATTTAAGAAAAAGGTGGGGAGGTTTATTTTCTTATTTGATTTAGGAGGGTAGCGAAAAGGAATTAATTATAATTAATTATATATTGATAAATATATCATTTTTTATTTATATATATAAATATATATTCCTTCGTTTTATAATATTTATATCAGAATTATTATTTCCTAATCTCAAAAAGCCTATTGCCTCGTATATATATGATACAAAAACTATATACATGTTAAAGTATGATTTTATTGATTTTTACATGTCATTTTATTAATTTTAATATGATAAAATATTCTAATAATAACTCTCATTTTTAGTAGATTTAAGATACATTTTAATATATTTAGAGATTAATCAATACTAAAGTAAAGGATTTTATTAAATTAGATATAGTTGAATGGGCGAAAGAATAAATAAATAATAATATTTAATGTTAAAAAAAGAGAAGAGAAGAGAGTTTTTGTTGTGATCTTCATCACAGAATGCTTGGTTGGGCACATGTTGACTGGCGTAGTCGGAAGAGACCGTGCTGCAAAACAGTGGCTGGATAAGAATTGGGGAACACATGTTGAATGGTATAAAGTGTTTTTGGGATAACGGTGGAAAAAGTGATTTCTTTTCAATCTAATTTATAGAAACTTATGATTAGGTAAAAGTGAGATTATGTAATATGATTTATGTTTGGATTAGCGATTGTATAAGTGTTTTTATAAAAGTCAAAACTTGTTTGGATTAGCGATTGTATAAGTGTTTTTGTAAAAGTAGAAATTTGTTTAAATTAGCAATTGCATAAGTGCTTTTTATGATAATTGTAAAAAAGAGAACATATTTAATAAATATAACAAATTGGAAAAATTGAAGTGAGCAAAATGTAGTTCCAAAATACATAATTTGATAAAAAAAATATGACATAACTAATTGGATCAAATGTCCTATGTAAGTGAGTTTTTAATAATGTCACGAATACGATTCATACGGTTTGAAGATGTTCCAGCATAATTGGTCGACGAAGCCTCATCCTGTATAGTATTATTATCTTTATGAGCAAAATCCCCTATTTCTACTTGGCCAAAATTAACGTCAGATTGAGAATTTATCCTAATAAAATTACGTACAACAAAAAAATACAACAATGTGCATCACACTACAGTCTAATGAATCTGAATCAAACAAATGCAAATGCTAAAGCCAGGACAAGTTTTTAACCACCAGCAGATCAAAGGTTGACAAACCCACACACGTATAGGAAAAGCAAGACAAGTGCAAATGCTAAAAATCACAGCCACGACGTCAAACCAAACCACCAACAAGGAGAACTACAAATGAGATAAACACAGGCAGTGGCATCCATGAAATTCATAACAAAAGCCTCACTGGCAGAAGATGAAGCACGACAAAACCAGCAACAGGGATATTTACAGAGAAATGAAACAAGATTAAGGGCAACCTTCAAGCCTTTACTCGCTAGCATGGGCAGGTACGGAATGGCTACAGGGAGCGAAATGAAGTTGTAAACCTTACCTGGCAAACAGACCACAGCCAGAGCAGATCGACTACAATAGCACCTTGAACTGAAGATGGAGGCTCAAAGGCAGGCAAGCAGAAACAAGTCATCGCGAGCAGATCGGCCACCCCCTGAGTCAAGGTCGTCCAAAATCGAAGCTGAAACAAACTGACTGACTTCAATGGAAATTGTCGAACTTCAACTCCGCTGGCCATTATGACAGAGACGGAGATAAGAAGCAGACCCACACCGGACAACTTGCCAAAACATGGAGATCAACACCAAGCCAAAAAATATATCCTCCTTTGCTGGGTCAGAGCCACCGCGAGCTGGAGGTTCTGGAGCCAGGCCTCTGTTTTGTCTAGAAGAAGAAAAGGGAGACTAATATACGGAGAAGAGAGAGAGAAAAGGGTCTCACATGTTGGTGTGCTTTTAAAACACATTAAATGCTAAATAACGGTAAAATGGCATTAGCTTTTAGCAAAAGCTCCAATCCCCAGCTTATCCCAATCGTGCGTCTACACTCATCAAATTGGAAGAAGGCCAATTGCACAGAAGTTGAACCAAACATTCCCAAACTAGCAAAATGCATGCCATCGCACAATTGGGCCTCCAATCACATTATTGAGCCTTCTAATCGCTGATCCTCTAGTAGTCGGGAGCTTAAAGCAGCGGTTGGTATATTGGCGAAAGAAGCACTTTCTACTGGATTCGGCTTCTCTCCCTTATGATTCCGGTCCATTTCCCCTCTTTTGCCCAAAACTACATCGTTTTAGGTCTAAAATAAGGGGTTCGTTCTATTTTTTTATTCAAAATAAACATTCAATATTCTGGAATAATTTTCAGTAGCACCCAATATCTTAAAATTCTAGAATGTTTTTTCAATAGCAACCAATATTTAAAAATAATTTTACATGTATCCAGCACTTTAAGATATTTTTTTAATTACAACGAGCACCTTAAACTTAAGATATAGAATGCTGATGGGAAAAAAATTTGATGTATTAGATGGAAAAAAAATATTTTAGGATATAAGGTGTCATTAAAAAAATTAGGATGCTAAATAAGTTAAAAATTAATTTACGATACTGGATGCTACTGAAAAAAGACTTTATGGTGCATATATTGGATGTTACTGAAAAAATATTTGACAATAAGTGCATCAAAAATTATTTTAGAATACCAGGCGCCACTGAAAAAATACTCCAGAATACTGGATTTTTTTTAATCCAGTATTCTGGAGTATTTTTTCAGTGGCGCCTGGTATTCTAAAATAAAAAAAATAGAACCAACTCCCTATTTTACACCCAAAATGGTGTAGTTTTGGACAAAAGATGGGAAATGGACGGGAATCACAAGGGAGAGGAGCTGAATCCCTTTCTACTGCCTAGGGATTGACATCAATAAGCACTATGCTGGGAGCTTATTTCTTCTATACTTGATGCAGATTTGTTAAGATAAATTTTTTATGCATTTCTTTCAAAACGAAAAAAAAGAGCGTACTGCTAGGTGGAAGAGGGAAAAAAGGGGGGGCAAGTGTTTTAAATAAGGGGACAAGCTTGGAATATTCAAAATAGGCATGGGTATTTTAGTTAAAGTGTGACACAATGTTTCTCTTCCCTCAAACAAGCCCTAATTTTGGAGGGTAGAGAGAGGAAGTGAGTGAAGCAGGAAAAGACAAAAAGTTTAACCCCATCTCCTCTCCTTCCAACCAAACACACTTATATCCTCTGCTACCCTCACCTACTCTAACATGTCCTCCAAAAACCTCCAACCAAACAAACCCAGGTTATGAAGGAAGGACTTAGGTTTTGTCGTTTTAGAGAGAAGCAGGAGAAGAAAATAATTTTTAATATATATATATATATATATCTATATTTATTTATGGGTAACAAGCAGGTACGGGTGCCTCGTGAGTGCACCTGTTGGCCATCTTGTTTAACAAATACGAGTACAGGCAACCCGTACCCGTTACGGGCAAAAATCTCTGGGCTGCGGGCGGGCGGACGGATAAGTTGCTGGTGTTTTGCTCACCCTTAGCCATCGCTATTTGAAATTCTTTTTCTACAAAAATTATGATAAGGGCAAAATAGTTTTTCTGTTATGTATTAATTTTAATAATTATTAAAAACATAACTCAAAACAATTGTCCTTGTAATTAATAATGGAACGCATTGCACTTTTGTGAGATGTAATGGGATTTAACTAAATGGGTTGATAATCTGGACAATCTTGACTTCATTTGAGCCAGGCCTAGATTTTAATTCAGTGTAATCTAATCCTTATAATTTTGATTTAGTTATAATTAAGGTTATCTAACTCATGAGTTTGAGCAAATTCATGACAGGAACATAAACTCGTATGGTAAGTAAGAATTTTTTTTATCAATAGATAGTTATTAAGAATATATGATATGAAATAATTAATATATAAAAATACAAAAATTTGGTTTATATATATTCTAAATCCAATAATTGAAATTTAATCCATCACAATATATAATAGTTGTAACTCTGTCCTTAATATTTGACTCGATGCAATTCAATCCCTATAAAGAACCTATATTTTGGAAAGTAAAATCATATATTTCATTAAAATTAGACACTAAAGTTTTAAATGGTTAAAGATATGAAAATTGATTTACAATGAGTTAAAGTTCAGGACCAAATTTTAGTTAAGTTAAAATTATAAGAATTGAGTTGTGCTCAAAGCTACCAAGAAGAAAGATTAAATTTAAGTGGCTTAGAGGTGTTTAACAATTTCCCGTCCTAATCTTCCCATCCCGATCCTGAGCAAATTGGGATGAGAAAAATTCATAATCGGGAAAAATATATTCGAGATTGGGAATGAGACTTCCCAACTGTAAATATGAATATCTTGCAATAAAGGACAGGTGTATCTGCCGACAAAGAAAAAGAGAAAAAGAAGGCCGACAAGATAAGGTGAATAAATGAAAAGCAAAAGCAAAAGAAGATATGACAAGAAGTAGGTGGAGTAAAGATAAGAGTAGGCGTAGTAAAGTAAGAAAGAGAATATAAAGAACCAAAAGCAAAAGAAGACCTGACAAAAGAAAGTGGAGTAAAACAAAGGAGAATAAGACAAAGAAGATAAGATTCCCTACAAAATAACCTGACCAGAGTTAGGAGAAGTAATTAGAGTTGTGAATAAATGTAACTAGAGTTGGGAATGCTCGGCTCTGTATAAAGTCATGTAAACTCTCTTGAAATCATCAATCAGGAGATAAAGAGAAACATTTCTCTCTGTAAAAGTATCATTCTTGAATAAGAAATCTATGTTCTTGCATACAGTGTTCTTTACTTTTCTTGAAGTATATCAATAATCAAAGAAGCAAAAATATAAGGTATGTGCAGCTAAACTCTTTATAGGGGTCAGGGAGGTAATGTCTATCTTAATCCAAAAAGTAATGATCCTGTATGGAAATCACTGGTTATATGTCCATATAGATAGGATATATGTCCATAAAGATAGGAATCCAGTTACGACACTAGTAGGAAATGAAGGAAGGTTGTGTTGTGATGGTCTGAAGGGGGAAGGTTTGAGCTCCAAAGAGGGAAGGCTCTATAATAGTATATCTGTATGAAAAAGGACAGAGATCCTTCTTTTACCTGGATCATTAGCGGTCAATCATTGGATCACTATCCTTATGTTCATATCGACTACCTATATGAACATATAGCCAGTCTGCCCCTGTCATGGTATCAGAACTTGAGGAGGAAAGATAAACACGAATCCTTTATCCCTAGTTAATACACATTTCTTATATTTGTACTTATCCGTTGGTAACTAGTTTAGTTGCTGTAACACCACAAATTTTATTCACCAAAAATTATATTGTAATTATTTGAATAATTCAATAAAATGGTGAATATTCATGGATTTGGATCTTGTGAGTTGTGAAATATTCATATTCATAAGGAAATGGGCAAATTAATTCAAAAATTGAATTAAAATACAAAAGGGATAGCAAAATCATAATTTTGTCAATTTAGCCCAAAATTAATTATTTTCCAATTAATTGGAGTTAATCTCAATTAATTAAGAAAAATACAAGAAAATGCATAAATGGGATTATTCTTGGTAGAATAAATCAAGAATTTGGGGAATTAGGGGGAATTATACATTGGTCAATTATATGAATTATGGAATATAGGAAAAACATTTTTTTCTCCTCTACCTTCCCTAAAATTCGTCCAATACATAGAAAAATAAGGAAAAAAATTAGTCAAACCCAATTAGACCTAAATGATGACAAGGGAAGTATGGCAAGGTTGAGTGCACACAAAAGGGAAGCATGGCAAGGTTGAGTGTACACAAAAAATGGAATGATGGTGTACATGAAAGGTGGAGAAATCCTAACCTTTGGTTAGATCAAGGGTTAGGATGAAACTTAAAGAGAAAATGTGAGATACTTTATGAGGCCACTTCCTTCATCTTTCCTTGCTATTTTTGTTCAAGGCTAAAGAAAGAAGAGAGAGAGTGAGTTTGTGAAGCTTCATGCTCTAGAGAGAAGGAAGAAGAGAAAGACTAAGGTAAGTTATGATTTCTTAAGGTTTCTTCTTCTAATCTTCCATAAATCTCTTCTCTAATCTCTTCCTTTCCATAAACTCCATGGATTAGCAAGCTAATCTTCAAGGTTGAGGGGAGAGAGAGGACGTCCTAGAGAGATAAACACCAAGGATCAAGAGGTAATCTCCAAAATCTCAACTTCTTTGTGTATTGAAGTTGTTATTGATGATTGTTGTTTGGTTTATGTGATTTTTGGTTAAGTTGTAAAATTGGAAAAGCCATAATCCTAAGGGGTTATGCTGCCCAAAATCCTTTAAATCATGGTTAAGAAGTTTTTAAGTAAGTTAATCAAGGATTAGAAGTGGAAAAGTATAAGTTTTGGAAGCTAAAACACAACCTTATTTTTCCATTTTTTTCCCTAACATTTCGGCCAGGACCAGAACTGGTAGTAGGAGTTGGATTTTTATGAAATAAATGGTTCCATTGGACTCAGTGGGCAAAAATAGGTGGGGTTACAGTTGGGCACTTTTTTGATAGAGGCCGAAAAAGCATAATTACGAAAACGCCCTTGAAATCCCTAAATAGGGGTTGTCAAGGGTATTTTCGTAATTTGACAGTGAATTTGGTGATTTCGAGCCCGGAAATAGATTCCTTGGGTGAAAATAAGTCATAATGGCCTTAGTCAAAATTTTGGGAAAACGTGCCATCAGGCCAGGTACGGCCGGGCCGGGTCGGGTTCCCGGGGGTATTTTTATAAATTTTCACTATAGACTAATATAACCACAATAAACACTATGGAAGAGTCTAAAATGATACTTGGATATGTTATGACCTATTTCTGGTACATTTAATATTTTAGGATCGATTTGGAGGCTGGATACGACACGTTCTTCGAGACACATTTAAAAAGGGGATATTAAAGCTTTGAGGTAGGGACATTATCCTTCATACGCTATGCCATAAGTTATGTGATTGTGTGGATGCCAATGTTTGTAAATACGCTTTATTAATCAACACGATTTGCCCAGAGAAGGGCTAGAAGTCCTAGAGGCACTTACACTAGAGTTGGTGAAAACCTAACCGGTGTAAAATAGTGGGGCTGGGCCCTACTCATGTATACATACAGATGATATGTTTATAATGTTCATTAATTGGTGCATACATGACATATATCATATTTACTTTTCACATTTTCTATGAACGATAGCATGTTTCTACTAGGGTTCTCCAGAATCTCACCCTATTTTTAAATAAACACCTCAGCGGGTACCAGTGGGGCAAAGGGAAAAGACATAGACACCGGAAAGTGAACGGCACGTGTTTCGAGGCAAGGACAAGAACATGGTCATAATTAGTCTATTTTGTGATATTTTGGTGAAATTTGTAAATATTAAAACTTCCGCTATATTTTCTGTTTTCGTCGATGAATGATGTCAGAATTGTAAACGAATATTATTATCAGTATAATTGGACTTTTTTGTATGCCCATTGAATTCCGTCTTTATTACTCTTCGATTATCGAAATGGAAACGGATGTTGATAGTTGCTGTATTTTAGTTAGTTTACCGTGTTAGTGTTTAAATTTATAATTCTTATACTGTTGAACAGTTTATATTGTTGAAGTTAAGAATATAGAAGTATTGTAAAATTCTAATAATGGATACAATAAAAACAATAGAACCAAGAATATATGATATAGAATGTAATAAACTCCCAAAAAGTTCTTATATGCCTATAAATGAATATACATGTATGTTTTCTCCATATATCTTAGGAAGAGATGGAGATAGTACTTATAACTAAGTAAATTGGACGAATATGTATTTAATGAAACAATTAGAATGTTATATGAATATGAATATTGAAGGTTTATTAAAAGTATATACTTGAGAGGAAATAATAGAAAAATTATCTAAAGATGCAAAAATAATTATAGAAAAAAACATCCTCTGTATATATTAGATAGATATTAGAATTAGCAAAACCAATAGAAGTAAAAAAAAAAATTATATGAAGATAGAAACAAGAAATAATACAAATGAATTAGCTTATATAAAACGAAATGTTAAACAAATAATGAAAAGTTTAGGAGTAGAATAGAAAATAGAACCAATTCAAAATCATCCACAAATAAATATGATGAAAATATTAGAACAAGAAAACGAAAACAACCAAGCAACAAGTAAGATCTCAAGCATTAGATGAGAGTATGAAACAAACAAGAATTATAACAGAAGAAATTCATAAAGGACAAGAAGTTATTAATAGAAACTTATGGACTATATTTGAAGAAATACAAAAAATAGACTTAAAAAGACAACAAGGAAGAACTAGACAAATAATTTATAAACAAGAAGAAATAAAAGAAGTAACTCAGAGAAAATAATAAAATTTCAGAAATAGCCTGTTACATAGGTTCAAAAACTGATTATTTATTTAGAATACTAAGATCTTCTGTAGGAAAAGAACAAAATCAAAACAAAACTTCCACAAATAATATGAATGCATTACAAGAATTAGAAGAATTGAATGAAGATGAAATAGAATAAATTATGGGACAAGAAGAACAAGAGAATTTAGAAGAAGTAAGAAAAGAATTTGCACATATAACAAATATAGGAAACTCAGTAGGACAAATAAATATGCAACAAAGACAAGAAATAAATAATCAACAAACTTTTAATGTTCTGAGTATAAATAGTCAAGATTATAATATAAATGATGCTTCGACGAGTACAGTAATAAATGGAATAAGTAGAGAAGAAGAAGTAGAAGTAGATAATTTATAACATAAAGAATCATTAAAATCTTCTGATATACCATTTGAAACAATATTTAAAACACCTAGTAATTCAGGATTTGTACCCACACCTATAGAACAATATGAAACTAGGCAAATACCTAATTCAAGTTTATGACTAGATTTGGATTGTAATTTAGATAATGAAAAAAGATTAGAAGAATGGACAAAATCTCAATTAATAGCATTAATAGGAAGAAATATTGAAATTAAAGCTATGTTTGGGATAGTTTTTTTTAGATATAAATGCTTATTACATAAGTCGAGATACAACTCCTCTCACATACTTACCTCGTGTAATGTAAATCACGATTTATAAACACTTCTAAATAAAAAATAAGTTATCTCAAACAAATACTAATATAGCTAGTGTGTTAGAAGAAATAGGTTTTGTAGGAAATGTACAAAATTGGTGGACGAGTAAAACACATGAATTTAGAAAACAAGCAAGAACAATAATAGAACCATGTCAAAATAAAAAAGAATGTTATACATTATTAATAAGATAGTATGAACAATTATTAAGAAATGAATTTATAGGAAGAAGTGTAATGGCCAATGAAACAACAAAAATAGAAAAAGCTATTACAAAATTACATCAAATAGAAATATGCTCTTTATATCCTAAATATCTGAATCAGTATGTTTGTGAATATAAAAAATATCATTGTGAAGCAAGATTACAAAATTATGAATCACAGAGATTTTATATGGAACTATTATATAGAAAATTACCAAGATTAATATCGGAACCTATAATAGAAGATTATAATAAATTTTTTAGACAAAGAAATGATTTAATGCCATTTATTGATATTATGAGAATAAGAGAAGAATTTCTAAGAGAATATTTATCAGATAAATGTAAACAAGAATGGAGAAATTTAAAATATTACAAAACTAATAAAAAATATTAAAATGTGCAGAATTAGAAACACCTCATAAATAGGGATATATACCAGAAAAATTAAAAGGAAAAAGAAAAGGTAAAATTAAATATAGGTTTAAAAACATCCTAAAGAAAAATTTTACCAGAAATATAAATCTAGAAAATATTTCAAGAAAAGAAAAAAGAATTAAATTATAGCAAAAAGCCAATAAAATGTGAATGTTATAATTGTGGAAAAATTGGTCATATATCTACTAATTGTCCAGAACCAAAAAATAAAAAGAGAATGAATATATTAGAACAAACTTATGAATATGATTTAGAGCCCTTAGAATTTGATGAAGTTATATATATTGAAATAAATAGTTTGAAAATAGAAATATATAAATTAAAAAAAATATAAGTGATTTTTTAGATGATGAATCTGAATACTCATCTATTGAAGAAGAACATCAATTCTATATGATGAATATAGTAAATAATAGAGAAGGATCAATAATATAGAATATGATGAATTAGAAGTAGGGGTAGAAACAGGTTAGGCAGCCTGTGGCCTAGCCTGTCAATATAAAAGGCCAGGCCAAAGCCTGTTTCAAAACATGTTTTTCTTAACAGGCCAGATCTAGGCCTACTAATAAGCCTTTAGGCTTACAAGGTTGGTCTGTTAAGATTTTTTAAAAAAAATTATAAGCATAAAATTGTGATTATGATGTATTTTGGATCATTAGTATTAACATATGTAATTCGGCCTATTTTCAGCCTGTTTAACGTAGGCCTGTTTTGCGCTAAGGCCTATGGCCTGTTAGTCTATTTAAAAAGTTTTAAAAATCTAAGTCTCCTTATAAGCTTTAGGTTGGGTAGGCTTGTATACAAGCCAAACTTAAGCAAAAAAAAAAAAAAAAAAAGCCCTCTAATAGGCCACTGGCCACACTCATGCTATCTTATTACAAAACAGGTTGACTTGGCTTAGCCTGTTTCCACCTTTAATTAGAAGAATATAGAAATGCTTCAAAAGGAATAATAGAGGGAAGAATGACTTTTAATAAAAAACAATATAATAAGATAAAAGATACAAAATTAGATATGAAAGCAGAAGAAATCCAAAATGAGAATTTTATGAATAAAGTAAGTAGAATATTAAAATCAAAGAAAAATGAGAAAAGTCATTGTGTAGTATTAGAAAAGAAACGCCCCATAGAATCAACATTAATAGAAAGAAAGAGTATTGCGAATACCATTAATAAGTAAAACATTAATAGAAAATGAAATATCTAAATTACCATTTAAAGATGAAGTTACAGAAATATATATTGTAGAAATTCAATTATTAGTAAAGGCTTATTTTAAAGAAGGAATAGATTCACCTATAAAATTATTAATAACATATGGAAGAATAATAAATAGTGTACAAGATATTATATTAGGAATATTAACAGAAAATTTAATGTATCAAAAATTAAAGTTTACATTAAATAATAATTTTGTAATATCAAGAGCAGATGAACATATGAATAAATCCATTATAATATATCATAAATTATGAGGAGTAAGATTACTACCAGAAACAAGAACAATAAGTATAACAACTATGGTAGGATTAGTATTTACTAATGAACATAAAAAATATAAAAAGTCTCAAAAAAATAACTCTAGACAAATATTTTATGCCAGTATTACAAAAAATCCCAATAGATCCTATAAATATAACTATTCCACAACAATTACAAATAAAATTAGATAATACAATAAATTATTATGAAAATACTCCAAAGAGAATACAAAATAATAATAATAATAATATAGGAGAAAGATTATTAAGAATAAATACACCTTCGAATATAAATATAAATCGACAAAGGCATAGTATAGACCATCCTAGGCTAATAACTAGAAGAGGATTATCTAGAACTTTAAGTTTAAGGAATAATATAAATGATAATTATCAAAGAAACTTATTAGCAGAAATACCAATAAATTCAAACTTAGCACAAATAAGACCAAGAACACAACAAATAGATTTGACCCAACTTGGTAATTATATGAGATTAGAAGTCAAAAAAGATGCAATATGGGTAGATATAACAGCATTAATAGATGAGAAAAAAGAAAAAATTTCTATTGAATTGAATTATATTGAAAGTAATTTAGAAATAACAGAAGAAGGAACTAAAACGAATTCTATATTAAGATTTAATAAAAGAGATGTAATAGATATTAGATTATGGGTAGAAGATAATAACGAAAATGAATATAGGATAGTATTAGTAAAAGATTTTTTATAACAAGTAAAACCTTATAGAATATAAAAAGACAAAATAATATTTAACATAAATGATCAAACAATATTAATTCCAACAGTTAAATGGACAATAGAATTGGGATAATTATGACTAATTATAATGTAAAAGAAAACCAAAGAATAATCATACCAAGTGCAGATAGAAGCTTTATAAAGTTTATAATAAATAGAATAGATAAGATGAACTAAAAGGATAAAGATAGATTAAAAGAAATCATACAGAATAATATAGAACAATTACCCTTATTTTATAATCAAACTATCAGAAATATACATAATAGGAAATTTCTTAGAAAATATTCTAAACCAAAATTAGAATTATTATCAAGAATATAAGTTAGAAAAGGATTTAAACTAAAGGAATAATGTCACACCCTCATCTTATTTTCACCTATTTCAAAGTATTTACGGAAAATGATACGCAGTTCAGTGGGCAACACAGAAATAGCATAAACATACTGATATTATGTGCACGATTACGAAAATTCCCCATATGGGTTCTTACTTGATTATTACAATTAATGTAACCTCGCAGCGTTACATGGGTGTCTACACCCGTCTCAGTGAAATGGAGACATCTTCTAGTCTTCATTCCACCACTGCAATCCCCTCGTACGGTTCTCTTCTTTGTTCTCAGCATACGTTCTCTCTTCTCTTGTCTAAATTGTTGGTAAGGGAGGGTGAGATTCTGGGGAATCTCAGTAGGAAAGCAATACCAATATGCATGCAAGATAAGTGTTTGATGCATGACATGCTTGCATTACATAGCTCATGCTCACACAATGACATATCTGTGTGCTCAATGTTTCAATCAACATACGTATGGCCATAGCATAAACAGAAACAGAGCTTCAGTTATTCATATATGTTTCACATAATCAGGCAAAGCAATAACATGCATCAATACACCAGCACAAATGTCAAATACATATAGGAGAGGTAAGTTCCCTACCTTAATCGCCCTTCCCTGATCTTCTAATAGCGTGCCCCGATTTACGTGCCAATCCCTCAGGCTCTCTACTTGGTCCTAAAACGTCAAACATACCGTTTAGACACTTCCATAGTGTTTCTGGTGGTTATATTAGTATATGGTGGAAATTTACCAAAATGTCCCCGGGACCCCGACCCGACCATGCCGTACCCGGCCCGATGACACGTTTTCCCAAAATTTTGACTAGGGCTATCCTGACTTATTTTCTCCCAAGGAATCCATTTCCATACTCGAAATTATCAAATTCACTATGAAATTACGAAAATACCCTTGACAGCCCCTATTTCAAGTTTCAATGGCGTTTTCGTAATTATGCTTTTTCGGCCTCTACCGAAAAAGTGCCCAACTGTAACCACACCTATTTTTTCCCATTAAATCCAATGAAACCATCTATTTTATGAAAATCCTGCTCCTTCCCTCAGATCTGGTCTTGACCGAAATATTGGTCAAGAAAATGGAAAAATGGAGCTTTTATGTTTTAGCTTCCAAAACTTGTATTTTTCCACTTCTAATCCCTTATTAAATTATTTAATCACATTCTAATCATGATTTAAAGAAATTTGGGCAACATAACCCCTTAGGGTTATAGCTTTTCCAATTTTCCAACTCAACAAAAAAATCACCAACTAACAACAAACTTCAACAACAACACCATACTAGTTTAGATCTAAGGTTTGTGAAGTTACCTCTTGAGATGTTGAATCCTTTCTCTCTAGGTGTCTCCTCCCTCTCTCCTTGAGCTAAGAATGTGTCTTCAAATTCATGGATTCCATGAAAAAGAAAGGTTTAGAGAAGGATCTATGACAAAATCACAAGAAACATAAGTGTTTAGCTTCTTACCTCAAGATTTCTTCTTCCTTTTCTCTCTAGCTCTCAAAGTCTCCAAGGCACTTTCTCTCTCTATTTCTCTTATGGCTTGGACAAAATGAATGAAGGGAAGGGAAGAGAAAAGCTTCATAAAAATGCTCCCTTAATCCTACGCCATTGATCTCATCAAGGGTTGTTATGGTCACACATATTTCCCACCATACCTCCCTCCATACCTTCACCCATACTTTGACTCATTTTATGCTTTACTTGCCTCCATGCTTCCACCATAATTTGACCTTCTTGCTCTATTAACTTTCACTTAGGATTGAACCAAATTCTCCCCTTGATTTGGTCCACAAAACCGTCCCCTTCTCCCTTACTCTAACCAACCAATTTTCTCTCCCAACTAACCAACTAACACTCATTTTCACCCCTCATTTTATATGTTGGACAAAAATTATGGAAGAGAAAGGGAATAATATGTGTTTCCATAATTCAATTAAATGAATTGTGTATAATTCCCTCTAATTTCAAAATTCTTGATTTATTTTTTTTTGATACATATGAAAGGAAACGACAGAACAAACAGCAGCAAGCAAAGCAAAATACCAAACACCAAAAAAACTAAAATAGAGCAATAGACTCTATCTATGTGATTTCATCAGTCAACGCCCTGACAGCAGCCTGAGAGGTAATCGGATGGAAGCCGATTATACATTTATTCTTGATGGAATAAATTATTGATTTATTCAATCAAGAATAATCCAATTATACATTTTCCTTTATTTTTCTTGATTAATTGAAATTAACTCCAATTAATTGAAAAATAATTAATCTTGGGTTAAATTGGTAAAATTATGATTTTGTTATCACTTTTGTAATTTAATTCCTTTCATGAATTAATTTGCCCGTTTCCTTATGAATATAAATATTTCAAAATTCACAAGATCCAAATTCATGAATATTCACCATTTTATTGAATTTATCAATTAATTATAATATATTTTTGGTGAATATAAAATTTGGGGTGTTACAAATAACAACAAATAAATTGAGAAATAAAATGTTGATTAAATGGCAAAGTGATTTGTCATATTATGATATTGAGCATATTAAAGGAAAGAATAATCTTGTTGCTAATTATTTAAGCAGATGGAACCAAGAATGATCAATAAAGATGATTCTCCTAGAGGTTCACCAGCTCTTGAACAAGTTATAATGAAGATAAATATTCTGGAAATGAATATAAATATTCTAAACAGCTAAGTAAGTACAAGTATCTAGAACTTATCAAGTTTTGTTGCAGATGTATATTCACAAATTGAAGAATTAACGAAGAAGTGGAGTCAATTGAAAGAACCACAACAAGAAATATATTTGTAGCTAATGCTGTAGTATAGACATATATATCATCTATATCTGGAGCAGATGCTTCAGTCCAAAGACCAATATATGGGAATTTTGAAACCTCAGTCCAACAAAGAATTACACCCTTATCAGAAATAATCAAAGCCCAAGAACAAGCCCAAAAAACTCCAGAAAAACCTTCAACCTCAAAACTCTCAATATATGAAACCTTTTTTCAAACCCCTCAGCAATATAAATTCCTGAAAGCCCTTATTCAAAAATTAAGCCATTTATCTTTAGCCACTAAAACCATCACATATGTCTCCCCTTATGCTTTTAATAAGGCCACTAGATACCTAGGTACTTCACCCAGTTTTGTAAAAACCTTATATAGTTATGGACTTATCCAGACCATATATCCCTCACCAACTATGGAAGAGACAGTCGAATTACCAAAATATATTAGAGACTCGGTAAAGCATTATTTTGGAATTGTAACCCAATATATTGTATTCATTAGATGTTATTCAACTATAGCCGAATTAACTCTAGATAAATTTTATCCTACTATAAATCTGATAAGGCTTGGGACTACTAAGAAGCCCATATAACATGGTCTAGAGGTCAGAGAAGACATTGAAGATGATGAAGAATTCTAGTATCGGGTATCTACCATAAGAGCCCAGGATCACAACATTATTTCAAGAGATGAGCAGGACTATAACTTCTGAAGAAGCTTAATGGGTTTATTTTACAGGCGCAACTACATGTATATACTCAAAGAACGAGTAAACAGACAAGCAAGATTCTTCCTACAATGGTATGATAAAATAAAGATGAATAAAATGAAGAATCCCGAAGAAACCAAAAAGAGGATGTCATGTATTATCAGATTATGTGTCTGCGTAAATATATATATATATATATTTATATATATATATATATTGTCAACCCCTTATCTTATTTTGACTTGCAGCGGAATATTAATATGTGGTTCGGTGGGCAACACATGAATAGCATAATTATACTAATAATATGTACATGATTACAGAAATTCTCCATAGGGATTCGTACATGATAATTACCATCAATGTAGCCGTGCGGGCTACTAGGGTGTCTAAACCCGTCCCAGTGAAACAGAAACTTCTTCTCGTCTTTGTTCCACCACTGCAATCTTCTCGCGTAGTTTTCTTTGCTGATCTCTGCGTACTTTCCGTTTTCACATGTCTGTGTTGGTAGGGGAGGGTGAGATTCAAGAGAATCTCAGTAGAAAACAGATACCATAATGCATGCATGATAGATGCTATGTGTACGACATGTTAGCTTTAACTAGATGTATACCCCATAATGATATTTCTGCATGCTCAATGTTTCATATAACAAAACTATGGCCACCGCGAAAACAGAAACAGAGCTTCATTTATTCAAATATTCTCTACACAATCAAGTAAAGTAATCACATACATCACTATACAAGTAGAGATATCAAATACATGCAAATAAGGTAAGTCCCCTACCTTAACTCTTCTCCGCCTCGAAACATGTGCCCCATAAAGCATGCCAATAGCTCGGGCTCCATATTCGATCCTACAATTCCAAATGTACCATTTAGAACTCTCATGGTGTTTTTGGGGGTTATATGAGGCTATATTGAAAAATTACTAAAATACCCCTGGGGACCTGGCCCGGCCCCGCCGTACTTGGCTGCACTTTTTCCGAAATTTTGATATGGGCTATTCTAACATATTTTTGCCCAAGCAATTCATTTTCGGACTTAGATAATATATGAAGGTTTGGAAGTTACCTTTAGCTTCCCTCTGGCTTTTCCCAACAAGGCTGAAACCCTATGTCCTCCAACACCAAATTTGAGTCTACAAATCTTAAATCACATGAAAAGGAAGCGATTAGAGTTATACGCATCAGGAACCGATTTACCGAAGAAAGTACCTACCTTTGTAAGCTTTTCTTCCTCTTTCTCTTTCTCTCTCTAGAATTTCTCACATCCTCTCTCTAGGTTCAGATCTGTTTGGGATGAATTGGGCTGAAGGAAGGAGATAATGATATATACTAATATATCATATGTTATTTCATTTATTTAATCAATTTCCAAAAATTCTAAAATCAATTTTACGTACTTAAACTCTATGTACATGTAACCAAGCTCATTAAGCCCAACCAATATTTTCTTCCTCTTGTAATATGTAGGAGGCACCTAGGGGTCCCTCCCTATAGTCTCAATTAGCTTCACAACTTGTTCTGATTACGTATATACATAAAGTCTCAAATTTGGTCAAAATTGCACTTTTTGCCCAAATTTTTCATAAATTCATATTAGATTAACCAAAATATTCTAAATATATATTTTCCTTTTTATTTTCCTTAATTAATTGAAATTAACTTGAATTAATCGAAAAAAAATTAATTTTGTGATAATTTGACAAAATTACGATTTCGTCATTACCTTTTTAATCCAATTTCTTTTCTCATTTTTCTTTGGCCAATTCCCATATATTTTTGGACCAAATATTTTCTCTATTTTTGGACCTTAATATTGGGCTTTTTAAATTACCTAGATTAATTCCATAATTATTTTGCCCATTTTCTCATGAATATGACATTTATAAAATTTATAAATTCCAAATTCATTAATATTCACCATTTTATTGAATTTTTCAACTAATTACAATATATTTGGTGAATATAAAATTTGGGGTGTTACATATATATTCTCTAAAATACTAAGTGAAGTGAAGCACCTTTAAAATAAGAACAATGGTTAGTCTGTTTGAATTTTTTTTAATCAAGTTGTGCTTTTTAATCAAAAGAAACCACTATTTAATCAAGTTTGTCAGATGTTGAGACAAATTTTAATAATAGATTTTGGCATCTCTATGATGCAAAGGGAAGACCAATTTACCAATTTCAAGCTGTTACGTAAATGATTGTATTTTATTTCTTTCTTTTCATAGCAAGAGCTTTTGTTGCTTCCAATTTTCACAAAGATTTATTACCATTTTCCTCGTTTGCGAGCCTTTTCTTGGAATGAACTGCATCTACTAAAGAATCAACCTTCGACCCCCATTTCTCACTGGATTTCCATAATATTTTATAGCTACCTTGTCTCTTGTGGTACCCAAAATGAAAAAGATTAACTTCCATTGTAGCCTCTCATAATTTTTTATTTTTTATTTTTTATTTTTTATTTGTTGTGTTAATACCACCTTATTCACCCATATCAAGAGTACCCTCTAAATACTTTTCTTGTTCCTTCATTTAGTTTAATTTAATATTAGGGATTATCATTCTTTTTTTTTTTTTGTTTCCCAATGGCCAAGCTAACTTGGATAGTACAAATTACATTACATAATCCACATCAAAGGGGTGAGGGAGGTCTGCCCTAAGTAAGGAAATACATCCTGAATGGGGAACTGGCAAAATTACCAAATTCTAAACTAAGTACTGAGCATCCCTTGCTAAGTAATTAGCACACCTAATTGTATTTCTTGGTGCATATCGAAGTTCAATGTCCCATTCTGAGTAGAGCAAATTTCGAACCTCATGAATCTCTGATCTCAATAGATGATTAACACCACCATCTCTCATGATCAAGTGATATGTCTCTAGTGAATCTGTATAAACAGCAACTTTAGGGAAGCCAAACTGTTTAGGGATTATCATTCAATCTTGCCATACAATGACCCTAATGTTCTTGTTGCCAACTTTAAATTATGGTGTAAGTGGGCATATTCTCCAGAAAATGGTGGTATAAGTGCATCTATGGTCTATGTCACAGGGAGCAAAATATTGAAAGATTTGGAATATTAAATTATTAATGAATTTTTAATTTTAATTTACTTTAAATATTGTATTGGACTAATTATATATTTTTATTGGATTAATTTAGTATAGTATGATATTGGGCAAATTATATATTTGTGCTAAACTAAAGGAAATACAAGAAAAAAAATTCAATACAGGGATTAATTACAAAAAGAAAAAGAAAAGGAACCTTTTCGGGAAATTCTCGATTCCAATTCCGAGAATTTCCCGTCCCGTTAGGATGAGAAATTCTCAAGATCAGGAATGAAAAGCTTTTTAGAGCCTTTTTTGGGATCGAAATCAAGAATAGGATTTTTCGGTCCCATCCCGTCCTGAGAACACCTTTAATATGCCCTATTTTCCTTTATTTTAGTCCCTACCCCACCTTTGCACCTTCTCTCCTAAAATCATCAGCTGTCTTCTCGTTTTTTCTTCTTCCACCTCAATCCTTACTATGTAAAAGGATCAATTTCCATGAAGCTGTTAAATGTGTTGCAGGGGAAGAAGGGTCAAAATAGCTATAGCCCTATTTGTTTCTACTTCTAAAAACAAAAATATAATACAACTTATTTATAAAATTATTTTCAATATGCTGTTTTTTTTTAAAAAAAATAAAAAGCTGTTTTTACTAAAAAATTAAAATAAATTTTAGGTGTTTTCTTATTTTTGTTTTTCTATTTTTTTATTTTTTGAGGCCGTTACATGTCCACTATCGACCTTACACCGCCAACATTAATTACTTCCACATCACAGCTAGTAATGACTGCTGCCACATCACTTCGAAAACATATGTTTTTTAAAAAAAAACTATCCAAACAATTTTTTATTTTCAAATTTTTTTAAAAAAAATTTGCAAAAATGTTTTGAAAATGAAAAAACAGAACACAACAATGTATCTTTTTTGGCAAAAAAGAGCTTGGCCTTTTTATCGGAATGCTGTAAACAGTAAAATATAATACCAAAATGCTATAAAGTTGAAACTATTTACCATAATGCTGCACTTAAAATTTTAAATTTGTGAAGAAGTCATTCTTGCAAAGAACGACTTTCAGTCTGACAAAATCTAAAAATCGTTCTTCGCGAGAACGATTTTAGAAATCGTTCTTCGCATGAACGATTTCTAAATGATGTGACTTTTTTTAAAATAATTTAAATAGAACTTGTCAAGAATATTCTTCGTACAAAAGGCATTGCATGCATGTTCCCCCCAATGCCCTCCTCCTTCCCAATGCCCTCCTCGTTAGTCATATCATCCATTTCCTCATGTCAGCTCGTGAACACACAGTAGTAGATGGTTTTATAGTTTGCTCAATTCCTGCATCCGCTCTTTATTCATGCGTTCTCACTCTGCGCTTCTTTCCTCTCATCTCATTTTTCTCTAAGAGTTTCCTCTTACTAAGTTTTCTCCTTCTCCTTTGCTTTGTTGATCCTTGAAGGTTATTTGCATGGTTGTTTTTCTTATTACTGTTGTCGGTAAGTTGTTTCTCTTAATAATTTGGTAGTTTGTAATATGTAATTTGAATTTTATTTTTGTTGCACTTGATAACTATTATTTGACTATTTCTTATTTTTAGATGGTCAGTGGTTGGTTCAACAACTTGGAAAATCAAAATAGGTGCATCTTATTTTAACTGTAAGTATTATCCTGTATTATATGGTAATATAGGTAAGTTTTGAGACTTCAAAATTTAAATTTGATCTCTATTTTTAAGCATGTGATTTCGTCTATGTGAATCTTGTGTCATGATATTAGCAAATATGTTTTTATTTTGGGGAACCTTATTTGTATATTTATGATATTTACCAAAAGATTGGCTCGCCCAAAAACTTTAACGTTAGTGGGATAAAACTTTAAAAAAAAAAACCTCCCATATGTCCCAACATATGTAGTGGTATATAATATCTAAAATATAGTTAGAGATTAAAATTTTAGAATATATAAAATATAGGTGTGTGTAGTTAAAATATTTAGAAAAAAGATATTTTTACCACAAGAACAAGATAGATTTTAGTAAGTATATATTTTTGTTATATTTATACAGTGGTACTGATTTTATATTATTTATACATAATATCATTGATAAAGCACGTTGTTTTTCAGACTTTTGGACCAAAATGATATTTTGGAAATTACGGGTACTTTTCTGTAGTTTTCTCTGATATTTTTGCAGCCAAAAGAATCAGTTCGAGAGGTGAATTCCGGATTGTGGGACCCAATTGGAGTTTTTTAAATTTGGGGTATTTATGTAATTTTCTATCATATTTTTTCAGCTGAAAGTGACAGCTAATATTACATAAAATACCCTTGTTTCTGTCAGAATTCCCTTGTAGCCACACACAGAATTTTATTTTATGTTCCAGTCCTTATAAATATTTATTGTTTCAGAAAAAATATTAATAAATAAAATAAATAAATTTTTTTAGTGTGCCACATTTATGATCATCAATTTTTTATATTTCAATGATAATATATATTAATTTTTAATTAACCAAAAATATAATAAGAAATAAAATATATTTTGAAATACGTTGTCACAAAAATTTATTAAAAAAAAAAAGCAATGAAAGGTAAATGAAGAATAATATTTTATATTTTATCATGATTATTTGTTGGTGTTATGCATAATGTGGTGAGACAATTATGAATATTTTTTATGATGATTTTTTTTAAAATATGATATTGTGAATTTAAATTGTTTTGACAATTTCATTTAGTTTCATTAATAATTGTAATGTAATATTTAGGAAGTAGGATGAATCATAGAAAGGAGTTCGTGTATATATTTTCAAATGGATGAATTTGTAATGGCCCATCCGGTGTAACATTTGAGTTTGATAGGATGAAACCCAAATATTACCTTGAGTAAATTGAAGCAAGTTATCAGACGAAAGCTACAACTTCCTTTCAATCAAATCATGACAAATATAGTATACAGATATCCTACATACATAAATCCACCACAGTACCAGGCATGCAATTTGGAAGATGACTCGGACATACAACACATGTGGCAAGTGTGTCAACCCCCGTTTCCATTTCGATAATCAAAGAGTAATAAAGACGGAATTCAATGGGCATACAGAAAAGTACAATTATACTGATAAAAATATTCGTTTACAATCCCAACGTCGTTCGTTTAGAATTCCGATATTGTTCGCCGGCGGAAACAGAAAATACAGCGGAAGTATTAATATTTACAAATTATCCAAAATACTAAGACATAGACTAAAACATAACCACGTTCATATCCTCACCTTGAGACACGTGCCACTCACTTTTCAGCGTCAACGTCTTTGTCCTTTGACCCACTGGTACCCACTGAGGTATTTGTTTAAAAATAGGGTGAGATTCCGAAGAATCTCCATAGAGACATAATATCGTTCATAGAAAATGCGAAAAGTAAATATGTCATGCGCCAAAGTATGCACAAATTAATGAACAATATAAACATATCATCGTCATGTATACATGAGTAGGGCCCAGCCTCACAATCTACACCGGTTGGACTTCTGCCAACTCCCAGTGTAAGTGCACCTCTGGCACTAACAGCCTCTCTCTAGGCAAATCATGTTATTAATAAAGTGCATTTACAAAACAATGGCATCCACACAATCACATAACTTATGGCATAGTGTATGAAGGATAATGTCCTTACCTCAAAGCTTTATAATCCTCTTTTAAATGTGCCTCGAAGAACGTGTCGTATCCGGCCTCCAAATCGGTCCTAAAATATTAAATGTACCAGAAATAGGTCATAACCTATCCAAGTATCATTTTAGACTCTTCCATAATGTTTATTGTGGTTATATTAGTCTATGGTGAAAATTTACAAAAATGCCTCCGGGAACCCGGCCCGACCCCGCCGTACTCGGCCTGATGGCACGTTTTCCCAAAATTTTGACCAAGGCTATTCTGACTTATTTTCGCCCAAGGAATCCATTTCCGGGCTCGAAATTGCCAAATTCACGGTCAAATTACGAAAATACCCTTGACAGCCCCTATTTAGTGATTTCAGTGGCGTTTTCGTAATTATGCTTTTTCGGCCTCTACCGAAAAAGTGCCCAACTGTAACCCCACCTATTTTTGCCCACTGAGTCCAATGGAACCATTTATTTCATGAAAATCCAACTCCTTGTACCAGTTCTGGTCTGGCCGAAATATTGAAGGGAAAATAGAAAAATGAAGCTTTGTGTTTTAGCTTCCAAAACTTGTACTTTTCCACTTCTAATCCTTGATTAATTCATTTAAAAACTTCATAATCATGATTTAAAGGATTTTGGGCAGCATAACCCCTTAGGATTATGGCTTTTCCAATTTTACAACTTAACCAAAAATCATATAAATCAAACAACAATCACCAACAACAACTTCAATACACAAAGAAGTTGAGATTTTGGAGATTACCTCTTGATCCTTGGTGTTTCTCTCTCTAGAACGTCCTCTCTCTCCCCTCAACCTTGAGATTAGCTTGCTAACATGGTGATCCCTAGAGAAAAAGAGATTAGAGAAGCTATTATGCAAGAGAGGAAGCTTTGAACACAAGAACAACAATACCTACCTTAGACTTCTTCCTCCTTGAGCTCTCCTCTTCTCTCTATTTCTCAAGCTTTCTCTCTCTTCCTCGTTCCCTTGTGCCTTGAACGAAATGTGTGTATGAAGGGGAAGGGAAGATATTTTATTAACCTTGTCATCTTTCTTCCTAACCCTTGATTTCATCAATGGTTGAGATTGCAACACCTTTCATGCACACCATCATTCCATTTTTGTGTACACTCAACCTTGCCATGCTTCCCTTTTGTGTACACTCAACCTAAATTATCATTTCCTTCTCTCTTTGTTGGCCAAAAACGTGCTCCCTCTTATGCTCCAACTAAATCAAGTGTGCCTTCCATTTACTCAAGTCAATTGGTGCAAAAGTTGGTCACCTAACCTTATGACATAAGTAAGGACTTATGACACAACAATTATCTCCATCATCTTTCATGTGGTGTTGACACTTGGCCTCATTGGATTTTGACACTTGTTTTCTCCTCCTTCATCCCTAAATTTCTAAAATAATTAAGAGAAAAAGGAAGATTACTTTATTTCTCAAATTTTCGGAATAATGCCAATTCTGGCAGATTTTCTGCCTTAACTTTGAAAAATCATAACTAATTTTGTAGACGTCGTTTCGAGTCGATTCCAAAGCCTATGGAACCCTCATTGAGTCTAATTTCAAGGAAAAATATGGAATTTTACTGGAAATGATCATATTATTCCCAGATTTTAAATCTTTGATCTCTGCTCCAGAAACTTTCCAGATTTTCTGGATCAACTTCAAAAATTCATATCTTTTTGTCTATAGCTTCAATTGAGTAATATGACCTATCAAATTAAAGCTTAGGATGTCTACTTTCACCCTATAAAATGTCATAATTTTTGGTCATCATTTGTTCTTCCAAAACTATATGACAATCTCACTGCCTCGCAGGCGATTTCACTGAAAACACTGTTCCACCTTCAATTTTCAATATTTAATTCTTTTGGCCTTAAATATTCACCATTTCATTGAATATATATAATAATTACAATATATTCTTGGTGAATAAAATTTGGGATGTTATGGCCTTAAATATTCACCATTTCATTGAATATATATAATAATTACAATATATTCTTGGTGAATAAAATTTGGGATGTTACAAAGTACTGGAAGATTTTCAACTCAATTGACATGTGCAGAGTTGTATGCCAACATATGTGATTTACCATATGATAATCACATTGAATCATAATCAATAATCAATGATATTGGAAATACACTTCCAGCAAGTACCAGTGAGGTTAACATTGTGGGACAAGAATCCATGTTTACCGGTGACATGAAAAATTTCCACTCATTTGAACCTCTATTATATGATGGCAACAATGAAGCACCATGTTCACTTCCTCATGTAGAAGACATCATGGATGCAATCGAGAAAGAGGATGAATATGATTCTTATTTAAATGTTGGTGGTGAGAATGATAATGAAGATAATGACAATGACCATGAAGAGGGGAACGAGCACAATGATCTTGCAAATGCTTTCTTATCACAAATTAATGTTGAGCCAGATATGACTCATGAGGTTGATGATTTAGAAGAAATTCTGAATCTAAGCGATACGAATGAGTTATATATTGGAAAGGTGTTTAACAGTGTCCGAGTTCTAAGACGTGCAATCAAGCTATACTCCGTTCGAGTTCATCACACATTTAAGGTTTATTATTCATGTAAAAAATATGAAAAGTATCGATGTGTTAACTATGGGTCAAATTGCAATTGAAGAGTAAGGGTATGCAGGAAAGAAAATAGAAACTTTTGGGAGATAACAAAATATTGCAGGGCCCACACATTCTTGAGACATCATTGACTCAAGACCATCCAAAGTTGGATATGTTTGGTTATACTGTGTCATACAAGAAAGCATGGAAGGCAAAACAATTAGCTGTTGCCACTGTTTTTGGGAATTGGGAGACGTCTTATTCCTTACTCCCAAAGTGGTTAGTTGTAGTTCAACACTTTATGCCTGGGTCATGCATACAATTTTCACATAAACAATGCTCTGAAGTCGATTCAAATGATCAACCAGTTGAAATATTTCATCGTGTGTTCTGGGCATTCAAACCATATATAGACGCATTTTCATACCTAAAGCCCATTATACATGTTAGACAAAACCCTCATCCAAGTGCCATGACTTTGCTTCGATATAAGAGTTTCTTGGATAAAATGGTTGATGATGAGATAATTTGGCAGCTATATGAATCTTATAAAGTCCGCCAATTAATTCCAGAGTTTTGCTTACAAACACCTGAAATTTGGCTCTCTTTTGTTCCTTTGATATGCTTTAATATCATAGAATAGCACCACCCTGATCGTGTGCTAAGGCAGTTTGGTCGTCAGAAACCAATTCCCGCCCAACTTGTTCATTTGGGAAATTACCACACAATGCAACTACGAGGTAGAACAACTACAAATTGGATTAACCAATACTCAACCTTTATTCAGGCATGGGATACTTGGTCACATGCTGTTGTTAGTGCTCCAATGGCACATGATGAACTTGATGGAACATCTCAATACATGCAATGGTATTGGAGACGTACAAGATGATGGATTCAACATATCAGTGGTGATACTGGTTGTGCGGTAAGTTTTTCTTCTTTTTTCCATCAATACCATTTTTTCCTTCATATAATAAATTTTATAATACAATCTCTTTTATTTATTTCAGTCTGACATAGCAGAGGAGTTATATACGCTAACAATTAATACACGTTCCACATGCTTAGATTGTATTGATTATCGAGACAGAGTTGCTCGAGGCCAACGAAACATTTTACTTGCACTTAGAGAACAACAATTTAACATGAGTCGTCAACCTGCTCCCCCAACAATTGAATTGCCTCGACCACAAATTCCTCATGATAGACCGAGCAAGCGACGTGGCGGTTACTTGTCAACATAACCACCAGTTGAAATAAAAATGTTTTGGAACAAGACCTTCTAAATTTTAGTCAGCCTCATTACATGTCAATGTCGTCATCATCCCATTTCACTTCTTTTAACCCTACGCAACAAGAACCTCATTACATGTCACCATTATCTTCCCCTTCCAACCCACCCAATATTGTTCAATCTCAGTCATTCACATCTTTATTAGATGATCATGCATTATTTTCGACTGAATACAATACTTCTACTTTTGAGCATGGTGGGCCGTCAAATGAAGCATTTGTTACTCCTAGACAATCCATTTCTTTAAATGAATCGCTATGGTTTAATTTAAATAGGTCAACGATACAAATCAATGAAATGCTTGAATCTCAAGAACTTGACGTACAGCAACAACAACGACCACAACGCATGCGAAGGATACCTAAATGTGGTACATGGTGTCACTATTTATAAGGTTAATTCATTTTTATTTTTCGGTCATATACACTTAATTATTATTTAGTATTAATTTTTTAATACTTTATTTGGTCAATATACTCCTTATCCTATTTTTACAATTATTATTTCTTTTATTATGTAATTACTATTAGTATTATTACCATCATCATCATCATCAATCATTGTTTTTTAATGTAAGTTAATCATTAGGCATATGATTAGGAGGGATGGAGTTTTTTTAATGTAAATTAATCATTAGGCAATGATGAGGAGAGAGGGAGGTAAGAAAGAGAAAATACATTGAAGTCGTTCTTCAGGTGATGAAGTTTAGAAATCGTTCACCTGAGGAACGATTTTTCATTTGCATCGAATCCCGTGCCAATGTTGTGTTATTGAAGAACTCGTTTTTCAGGTGAACGATTTCTAAAATTCATAACCTAAAGAATGATTTTCAATGTAGCATTTTGATAAATATTTTTCAAGGTGTAGTATATTGGTATATAAGTTTTACTGTTTGCAGCATATTAGTAAAAAAGCCCAAGAGCTTCCAGATTTGAACCCCATCTCCTCCATCCTGCGCCCACCATGATTGTTAACGGTGAATCTTGAAAGCCGCCAACAACCTATTTACTGTTTAAACTCTGCATATTTTTTTTAAAAAAAACTATTTGAAAAAGTTTCAGAAAAATACTTTCAAAATATCAAAATCCTAAACTAGTTTTGTTTCCTACAATACATAATACATTGGTTATTATCGTATTAACTATACTTGTTTAGGATGCAAAAAAAAAATCTATATTTATTTAACAATTCGCAACTCATTTTAATAGAAAATAACTTATTTGGGGGTTTTAAATTTTGAAGAAATTTTTTTTTTAGAATTTTACCTACAATTAATATTGATGTTTTGGTTGTATAATTTTATTAACACATTAGGTATTTTAGTTGTAAACTTTTTTAATGGTAATATAATAGATATTATTTTTATTGTATTATCAATAATTGTATAATTACAAACAAAGGCATGCATATATTAATTTTGTATAAGAGATTTATATATTTATTACGTTTCAATAAAAAAAACTAACGGTGACCATTTTAACTACACACACTCACACACGTGTGTGTGAGTGATATTATTGGAAAAATCGCTTAAAAATACTTTTGGAAATTGCTAAATGCTACTATGGAAGATTGGTTGAACTTTAACGGAAGATATGTTGCACACAATGGAAAATATTTTGCACACAACGGAAGATGATTTACACATTTATATAGAAGATTTGTGCACACACGGAAGAGTATTTGCACACACGGAAGATGACTTGCACACTTGGTAGCATTCAGCAATTAATTGACCAAAAAAGTATTTATTTCCAATTCTCCCTATTTTATTTGACAGGATGAAAAAATAAGAAAATAGATTTTTTTATAATATTTATTATATTTCCAGCATCATTTTTTATATTTAATTATAAATTTTTGGCAAAAAATGTTTAATTATATTTAGGGTTAATATAACTTTTGGTCCTTGAAGTTTAAACCAATTTTGGTTTTGGTCCCTCAAGTTTGAAATTGGTGGTTTTGGTTCCTGAAGTTTGACCCAATTTTAGTTTTGGTATGTTAAGTTTGAAATTGATGGCTTAGGTCCCGAAAGTTTGACCCGATTTTGGTTTTAGTCCCTTAAGTTTGAAAAGGACTTGGTTTCTTTCCAGTCCGGTTCGGGTTTCATAACCAGGTCACCAAGTCCTTTTCAAATTTAAGGGACCAAAACCACCAATTTTAAACTTGAGGGGCCAAAACCAAAATTGGGTCAAACTTTAGGGACCAATACCACCGATTTCAAACTTGAGGGACCAAAACCAAAATCGGATTAAACTTCGGGGACCAAAAGTTATATTAAGCCTTATATTTATTTTCCAAATAAAACTCCAAACAATGTTTCCATACATTTATATTTGGAAAAATTTCACTACACCCCCTCTATAGCTATATAATACCACACAGCCCCAAAACTTTATAAAATTTCACTGCATCCCCTAGGTCTAGACTGAAATTAAAATTTGTGGGTGAAAAGACAATTGTCCCTCACTTCACAAGTCAAATATGATCATTAGTAAGACACGTGTAGAAAATTATAAGTCAAATATGATTATTTACAAAACAAATAAGTGAAATTACAAGATTATCTTAGCTATGTACAAAACAAGGAGTATATTCACAAGAACACATGTTATTTACAAGACACGTGTGAGAATTTACAAGTTAAATATGCGTATTTACAATACATATGTAGGAATTTATTAGACCATCTCGGTCATATACAAGACAAAAGCAAAAATATCTTTTCAGCCAAAAAACTTAATTTCAGTTCAATTGTGGGGTGTAGTGAAGTTTCAAAAAGTTTTGAGAGCTTTTTAAGATTAAATGTCAATAGTGGTATGCAGCGAAGTTTTCCCAAAATGATAAAGGTGCTCATGGCACTTTGAAAGTTTTTCGGTGAAGCATCTGGCATCATAAAATATTTATGGGTGCAATTTTATCCCTTATTGTATACTCCGTAATAAAAATGGAGTAGTCCCACCCTTACTCTAACATCTTTCTTAACACCGTTATCTCGCTAAACTTCCCTCATAGTCTCCCTCCAATTACCTCGCTACTCCCACTGCTACAGATTAAAAGCAAGGTGCCTCAACAGCCCACATCTAAGGCTACATAGTTGCACAGTTTCAGTTAGTCTCTTCTCCGCTTGTTGAGAAAAAGCACACCAACCTCGATGCCAATGGTTCACGTTCCTCAATTGCACCTCCATCCTTGCTTCAGCCCAAGAGGAAAATGATGAACAGTGTCATTAAAGAAATTAGTGCCCAATTGTCATGAGAGAGAAAATAGCATTAAAAGAGATGTTAGATTAAGGGTGAGATTGCTCCATATTTATTATATATGGGGCAAAATTGCACTCATGATATTTTAAGACGTTAGATGCACCTTTACCCTTTATTTTTATATTGTGTTTTTATAAAATATCTAGTATTATGTTTTAAGATATTTTATTTTAAGAAGGATATTTAGTGAAAAACATGTTTGGGAACGTACAACTCTTGCGCCCCAATTTGATGTATAGAGGTGTAACCCCCTCACGGTAATTATATCCGGATTGCGAAATTTAAGTGAAATAGAGACCAATAAGACAAAATCACCATTTTTATAATCACTCATCTCCAAGAGATGAGGTTAACAATTAAAACATTTAAAATAGAATTCATCTGGTCTCACATTCACTTTCGAATACAATTACCTGTGCAGTTATATCACATAATAAATATCAGAGTATGTAACCAAAACCCCGACAACCCCGGGTTACTTATATATATATGTTGGGTTTAAAGGTTTCCCAAAATGGGGATTACATGACCAAAGATTCATATTTACATTTCATATACATTTGGTAACCCCAAACCAAAAACAGATAACCAACAATCCACTAAATGTCCCAAGTAATTCTAACTACTCCTGGTTGTCCGCTTCCCCTTTAAGCCACTCGCCCTGTCTGAAATGTTAGTCATTTGGAAAGAGTGAGATTCTAAAGAATCCCAGTAGTAACAAATCATTCATACCACACGTAATCACATAGCATGTAAACAAATCACCACATAACCGCAACTCAAATCACACTCCACCCTCATCCCCTTTTACCGCCGGGAAGGCACACCGTCCTAACCCGAACTGTTGTTAGCGACTCAGGGACTGTTGGTATGACAGTGCATACGAATAGCCTTACGGCTCACATATAGCATTTTGGCCCACAATTAGCCTTTCGGCCCACAATTAGCCTTTCAGCCCACATAATCACATATACCACACCCTAACCTCATCCCCTTTTATGGCCGGGAAGGCACACAGCCCTTACCCGAACCGTTGTTACGACTCAGGGGCTATTGGTATAGCGGCGCTTTCACAATTTCACAAATCTTGCAGCATTCAAATTCATCATAAACCAATGATATAGCACACATACAATGTATCACATAAGATATAAAGAAAGAGTCACTACATGTATCTTTCCTGACTGGCTCCAGTACCGTGGTCTCACGAGGGCAACAGATATCAAATCCTATACCAAATTAGGGACAACCGATCAATATCTTTTCCAATACATCTTTGCATAATACTTTAAGTTGGTTATCATTTAGGACTCTTTAAGTGACTATTAGAGGCCTATACATATGCCTAAAAGGTTGGAAGAACTACCCTGAAGACCCCTTTTTCGAAAGGTAAAACAGTGATTTTCAGTTGGCTCACTCGAGTGAAGACGACCTCACTTGAGTGATGAGAGACTCGTGCCCGAGTGAGAACGACTCTCACTCGCGAGTGTTTGACAGTAAGCAACTACCCTGACCCGAAAGTGCTCACATCACTCGAGCATGAAACTTTGCACTCGGGTGATGGCTCCAAATCTGCTCGAGTACCCGAAAGTGCAACACAACGAGTGACAACCCGAGAGCACATGCAACATCAGAGGGACAAGCTCACTCGAGCATACCCTCCAGTGCTCGGGTGAGACGGCCGTGCTTGTGAGTGTCAAAGCACACTCTTGAACAATGGCCAGTGAGTGACAACCTGAGAGCAGCCCTGACCAAGCTCTCACACTATCACTCGAGCAATCCCTTGCTCACTCGAGTGATCATCAACTTCACTCGCGGATATAGAAGTGCACTCGAGCTCACTTCATGCAAACCCAGGAAAAACATAACGCAGAAAGGGAAAAATACACGCAGCACTCGAACATGATCTTCCCCCACTCGAGTGTTGTGCATCAGAGACCAGAAACGCAGCAAATGACATAAAATACTAGATTGGTCAAAATTGCTCCCAATGGTTCCCAAACCTCACACAAAGCTCATACACACTTAACCATGCCTAAGGAACACATTGTCAACTTCCAAAACACCCAAATACCATTTTAACCATAATTAAACACTTAGGTCTCTATGACACACCCAATGTCCAAATTCCATTCAACTCAATTCAAACTTTCTAAATCAACTCCAACAATCAAATAACTTCACAATAGACTAATTCCAACATCAATCACTATGAATTTCATTTATTCCAAAATAACCATAAATTAGGGCAAATTTCTAAAATTTCTCAAACTTATTCAAAACTCATAACATATATATCAAAATGCATCAAATGCCTACCTCTTCACTTTACCAAATCCAGAATCTTGATTCTCCAACTTTCAATTTCATCCAACACCCAAATCAACACTATTCAAGATTCTGAAATCACCACAATGAAGCTTTCAATGAGGTGCACAACAATAGAGAAGAGGATTTTAACAAAGAAGGACTATCACTCACCCAAAATCAAAGCTTTCACTTCCTCTTTCCTTGCTTGAGTTCAGCGAAAATAGGGAAGGAAGAGAGAGAAAATGAGAGATGGAAGAGATGATGATGATGATGAAGCACACTCCCCCTAGCCATACACACAACCGCATAGGAGAGAGAAAAGAAAGGAAAAAGTGATGTTTTGTCCTTTTGTGCCATCCAATGGTCTACCAAAAAGCCACTTGTCACCATCTTATTCACTCCCACCATAAGCTCACACAACCGCAAAGCATAGGATTCCGACTCATAAACAATGAATCTCAACCCTTGATCTTAAATACCACACACATTTATACCAAATTCACATCATATTAATCCCAAAAGTGCTTAATTATACGAATTACAATTAATATCAGAGTAATTAGCTCTTAATCACAAATTGAGATATTACAAGAGGTGTGTGAAAGAAATCAAATGGGTTTTCTTTTCCCCCTATTGGATGGACTAAACTTTGATGGGTCGGCGAAAAGATGTCCAGGTGCAGCTCGGTGTGGTGGCATAGGTGTTAAGGAGGGATAGTGGGATTTGGGTGTGTGGGTTTGTGAAAAAGGAAGAGATTAGATTTGTAATACACTAGTGGCACAGTTGTGGGGTGCAGCGTATGGTTTCAAAATTGTGCAAGAACTAGGAGTCACAAAGCTAATTGGGAAGGGCGGTTCCTTTTATGTGATCCAAATACTTTTGCAAGCTTGGAATGAGGGTAAGGTAAGAAACATGATTATGTGTTCGTGACATAGAAAAACTTTAAAAAAAACCATCAATGTACACTTCTCTCATTCTTATAGGGAAGGTAATTTTGCGGCTGATTGACTTTCAAACTTTAGTCTAGACTGTGGAGATGAACTGTGCAGTTTTGATGTGCCTCCTAAGCCTATATGGTGTATTACTCATAGGTTTTGTGGGTGTTTCGTGCTCACTTTCTTATATAGATGATGAATAAAGATTGATAGAGTGGATTGCCTTATTTTCTACTAAAAAGAAAAAAATTGATTTAGGATGATTTCCTTATTATTATTATTATTATTATTATTATTATTATTATTATTATTATTATTATTATAGGACTATTTCATATTTTATTTGTTTTTAAACAAATATAGATACATTAAGGTCCTCTCGTTTATTAGCCTTTTAATGAATAAAATCTTGTTCCCTCCTCCCTCCTTGTTCTTCTTTGAGGCAAGTTTTCTCCCCAAATTTATGCCACCAACTTTACCCCTCAAAGGAGAATTTTGAGTAGGTGAGAAAGTATGGAATACAGGTGTATGTCGAGATAATTTGGGTTATATTTCATATTTAAAATCATTTTTAATAATTATTTGTAGAATTACTGTGATATTCTTATCATTATCTTCTAAAGACTATTTTAGATTTTATTTATTAATAAATGTACCTAAGGTTTCATAAATAAATACAAAAATTATGTCAAATTCTCTAATAACTTTTATTATTGTACTATTATCAGTTGTTAAATTGCATATGTTCACTTGTAAATTCATCAATGGAACACTTATAAATTTTTGTATAAGCTATTTACATATTTGTAAAATTTTATATGTATACTTATTATTTTTCTTTGGTTAGTTATTAACATGGGTATGTACACTTGTAAATTCATTTATGAAACATAGACACTTGTTATTTTACTATTATTCATTACTAAAATGTCTTTATAAAATTATCTAACTTGACTTAATAAATATAAGCAACACATTTTTTGTGTTCTTCTCATTGATGGAATAAAAGTTACAGTGTTTCTCATGCCTTCCCAAATTTTCTCCCCTCCCTCCTCCTCTTCCTCTCACTCTCTCTTCTAGTTTTACCCCACTTAATTTACTAAATATTTTCATGGAAGAATATTCAAATTTTTTTTACAGTAGTTCTCATTTAATCACTACTACAGTTTTGAGTATTTTAACACTTAATACATAACGGTTCCAACTAATAAATGTCATGCATGTTAAGGCAACGGTTGCACAAGGATACATAACACTTAAAAGTAATAGTTAATTATGGTTACCATCAAGTATTGCGAGACGGAATTTGTGAAAATACAAAATTAACGGTTGTAGTTAATAACTATAATTTATTTAGTGACAAAAATAGCGGTTCTTTTGATACAACCATCATGTAACACTCACAAACGATACGTCTTCCAATCTTACACACAAATATAATGGTTATGTCAATTGACCGTAAAGTATGAACAACAAAAATAACATTTCATAATAAACAACTGTTATGTAAAGTACAAATCTAAAAAGCACCATTTCAAAATCTCATTCGGTCTAACACCAACTACTAATTCTCCTAAAGTTAAATACTTTAGAACAAAGTATTCATTTTGTTCATAGTACTTTTCCAAAACACACATTTTTCATAACCTCGTCCTTCTTTTCCTCATCATGGTCAAACCTCAAAGAGCTCTTTCCATTGGCCCTCTTCTTCATCCCTATGCTCACCCTCCTCCCCCTCCTCATCATCCTCACCCTCCTCCTCCTCCTCCTCATCATCCTCACCCTCCTCCTCCACCATCGCCTCCTACTCCTCCACCACCATCACAACCTCCACAAGCTCCTCCCCCTCCACCACCTCCTCCACCTCCTCATCAAATAGAGGCTCTGTTGCAAACGTTGGCCAGCCTTGACTGCTCCATAAAGCGTCTCAGTAGACACACCTACAGTCTGAACAGGAAGTTGGACCTCATCCTTCATCACAATCAGGTTATATATGATATTATGATCACTTTCAGTCAGGCCCATCATCTCCTTCCTCAGATGTCGATGATGTGCCGAGTGAGAGGGAGGGGTATAAGGAGGTGGAGGACGGCAGTGGTGGTGGTGATTGAGAACCACAACTATTTTTTTTTTTAATATTAAAAAAATAATCGTTAGGGCAATGTAGCCCAAAAATATTTTTAAAAAAACAATTGTCTCTTGAAGGTTATTAATAAACAACCATTACTAATTTGGGCATTTTACAAGGCTCTATAACCTAACCCTTTTCATTCCAAATGACATGTTCTTTTGGATAACCCACGAAAGCCTTTTCATTTAAATGTCTAAAAAATGAACTCAATTTATCTATCCACTTCGATGTATTCCAACTTCTCATATCCAACTTCTGACTTTTGTTCTTCATTGATTACATCAGAGAGCAAGGACGCATGAACAAGTGCTTGAAGGAACTGACCTCTCTCGTTCGCTCTTTGATCGAGAAGGTGGACAAATTACTAGAGAAGGATATGGATCTGATGATGCATGTAACACCCCAAATTTTATTCACAAAAAATATATTGTAATTATTTGAATAATTCAATAAAATGGTGAATATTCATAAATTTGGATCTTGTGAATTTTGGAAATATTCATATTCATAAGGGAATGGGCAAATTAATTCAAGAATTGAATTAAATTACAAAAGTGATAGCAAAATCATAATTTTGCCAATTTAGCCCAAGATTAATTATTTTCCAATTAATTGGAGTTAATTTCAATTAATCAAGGAAAATAAAGGAAAATGTATAAATTGAATATTCTTGGGAGGAATTTGTGCATAAAACAATTAAAGGAACTATAGAAAATGTTGGAACAATTCTGATTTCCCTTTTTCCTTGATAATTTCGCCTAGCTTATGGAAATTTAAGGAAAAACAATTGTTGAGATCAAGATATGCCAAGTGTCATTAATCTAAGCTAAGAGGAATAAACAATGATTCTTCAATATGAGCACATGGGTTAATACCTTAAGATAATGTTTCTTGGACCAAGAAGCTTAAGACAAATGGAATGAAAGTCCATTTGGTTTCTTAAGGACCCTTTATGCGTGATGGGCTAGAAGGAAAGGAGAAGAAATTGGTTCAAACATAATTGGACTCTATGACATAAGTTTGAAGGAGATAAGGCCTAAGTACTAAAGTGATGTCATAAACTAAATTACCACCATTTATTAAATGAAGAGAAAAGGTGAGATAATTTATGAAGCCACTTCCTTCATCTTTCCTTCCCATTTTCGTTCAAAGCCAAAGAAAGAAGAGAGAGAGAGAGCTTGAGAAGCTTCATGCTCTAGAGAGAAGGAAGAAGAAAAAGACTAAGGTAAGTTATGATTTCTTAAGGTTTCTTCTTCTAATCTTCCATAAAACTGTTCTCTAATCTCTTCTTTTCCATAAATTCCATGGTTTAGCAAGCAAATCTTGAGCCCAAAGAGAGAGAGAGGGAGGAGGACTCCTAGAGAGAGGAAAAGAACTCAAGAAGGTAACTTCACAAATCCTAAAATGTTGCTAGTATGTGGTTGTTGTTGATGATTATGGTTGGATTTGGTTATTTTGTTGAGTTTGTAAATTTGAAAAGTCCTAATCCTAAGGGGTTATGCTGCCCAAATTTCTTTAAATCATGGTTAAGATGTGCTTAAGTAAGTTAATAAGGAATTAGAAGTGGAAAAGTATAAGTTTTGGAAGCTAAAACACAAAGCTCCATTTTTCTATTTTTTCTTCATATTTCGGCCAGACTAGAACTGGTACTAGGAGTTGGATTTTCATGAAATAAATGGTTCCATTAGACTCAGTGGGCAAAAATAGGTGGGGTTACAGTTGGACACTTTTTCGGTAGAGGCCGAAAAAACATAATTACGAAAACGCCACTGAAATCCCTAAATAGGGGGCTATCAAGGGCGTTTTCGTAATTTGACACTGAATTTGGTGATTTCGAGCCTGGAAATGGATTCCTTGGGTGAAAATAAGTCAAAATAGCTTTGGTCAAAATTTTGAAAAAACGTGCTATCAGGCTAGGTACAACGGGGCCGAGCGGGGTTTCCGAGGGCCTTTTTATAAATTTTCATCATAGACTAATATAACCACAATAAACATAATGGAAGAGTCTAAAATGATACTTGGATCGGTTATGACCTATTTCTAGTACATTTAATATTTTAAGACCGAGTCGGACGCTAGGACAACACGCTTTACGAGACACTATTAAATAAAGGATTATAAAGCTTTGAGATAGGGACATTATCTTTCATACACTATGCCATAAGTTATGTGATTGTTTGGATGCCATTGTTTTGTAAATGTGCTTTATTAATCAACATGATTTGCCTAGAGAGGGGCAGTTAGTGTCAGAGGTGCACTTACACTGGGAGTTGGTAGAAATCCAACCGGTGTAGATTGTGGGGCTGGGCCCTACTTATATATACATGAAGATGATGTGTTTCTATTGTTCATTAATTTGTGCATACCTTGGTGCATGTCATATTTACTTTTCACATTCTCTATGAACGATATTATGTCTCTACGGGGATTCTTCGGAATCTCATCCTATTTTTAAACAAACACCTCAGCGGGTACCAGTGGGGCAAAGGGGAAAGACATAGACACCAGAAAGTGAACGGCACGTGTCTTGGGGCAAGGATAAGATCGTGGGCATAATTAGTCTATTTTGTGATATTTTGGTGAAATTTGTAAATATTAAAACTTCCGCTGTATTTTCTGTTTCCGTCGATGAACAATATCAGAATTGTAAACGAATATTTTTATCAGTATGATTGTATTTTTCTGTATACCTATTGAATTCCGTCTTTATTACTCTTTGATTATCGAAATAGAAACGGGTGTTGACAATGCAGCAAATCCTTTATCCACATAACTTTTTATTTTTTGTTAGTTTATTCAAACTCTCTGTTGATAAGTGTATATGATTATATTGGCAAGTTCATATATGTTAACTAAACCAGCTCTCATTGATAAGTGTATGTGACTATATTAACAAGTCATAGAGTGGCCATTGACAAGTCTATCTATGTTAACTAAACTAGCTCCCTTTGCCAAGTGTATGTCACCATATTGATAAGTCATAGAGTAATCATTGACAATTTCATCTATGTTAACTAAAATAGTTTCTGTTGACAAACATATGTGACTATATTGACAAGCTCATCTTTATCACTAAGGTCCCTATGGACATTTTTAATAAAGGAATCTACACTAGTACTTTTTTTATATTTTTTTCCAGTCATTGGGACCTGAGTGAGTTTTGCCCTAGTTATTTTCATGACCACATAGCACAAAAACCAATTTTTTTTATTAAATAGTTGTAATCCTTTTATTTTGGAAAGATTACCAATCAGTTTGAGTAAAGAAAAAAATTGAAAAATTTTAGAAAAATACCTTCAAAATATCAAAATCTCAAATCAATATTTTGTATCCTCCAGTAAATTAAGTATTGACTACATTTAATTAGCAATTCATAAATCATTTTAATAAGAAATCATTAATTTGAGATTTTCATATTTTGAAGGTATTTATCTAGAAATTTTCCAAAATCAAATGCAACAAGATTTTTGAATTTTATTTTTATAATTTTGACTTGTAAATAATGCAAGTGATAATATGAATATTTGACTAGTAAATATTAAATATCTTAATACTTAGAATTAATATTAAATAACATTTAGAGGACCTCTATTTACATTATTTTCCTACTGAGATCTTTTTTTTTTTTCTTTTAAGTTTTGCATTATGTTTTACGTTTTAGAATGCAAAACTCTAGATAATGGGATAAAAATATAAAGGGTATGTCTTGCTAGGTGATTATCAACCAGGGTTGAAAGGTAGAGTAAAAACTAAAAAGAAAGAATCACACAAGATTTTGTTCGGACAAATGGAAAAGATTCAGCAGAACCAAACAAGCAGTGGAATGATAAAAATTGAAATGGATAAGGGTGTCATTTGACTGTCAGCAATCTAGCTGAGAGGTGGCATCAACAAACTCGCAGAAAGAATGTCAACACATATTTTCATTTCCATAATCGAAGAGTAATTTGGGTAGTATAACCCCTTAGGGTTATAGCTTTTCCAATTTTTCAACTCAACCAAAAATCACCAAACTAACAACAAACTTCAAAAGCAACTTCATATAAGTATAGATTTGAGTTTGGTGTAATTACCTCTTAGGCTTCTTGGTTCCTCTCTCCCTATGCGTCCTCTCTCTCGTCTCCTTGAACCATCAATGTGTCTTCAAGATTATGGATTTATGAAGAAACAAGGTTTAGAGAAGGATTCCATGACAAAACCACAAGAAAACCTTAAGAGATTAGCTTCTTACCTTAAGTTTCTTCTTCTTATTCTCTCTAGCTCTCAAGAGTTTCTCCAAGCTCTCTCTCTCTTTCTCTATGTGGGACGGAAATACACAAAGGAAGAGGAAGGAATGGCTTCATAAATTTTCCTCCCTTCATTCTACACCATTGATCTCATCAAGAGGTGTCATGATGACACTTGCCAACCACCATGCCTCCACCCATGCCTCCATCCATACTCCCTTCATATGCTCCCTTTGACTTCCCTTAACATTGAACTAGCCTTCTCCCTTGGTTAGCTTTTAAAAAAAAATTGCTCGCCCTTCCTCTTGTTCCAACTAAGCCATTACTCTTCCAACTAAACCAATTCTTGTACTCAAGGTAGCATACCATTTCATCATTATTTGTCCATGTAGCATTATTTTAATGCAATTTGATATGTGCTCATACAAATCCATTATAATCTAATCCCTTCCTTATATGATCATGACACTAAACATTTTAATTCCATTAATCAATTTCTAACACATTTTATTTTCAATTTTTGGAATAATGCCAATTCTGGCAGATTTTCTGCCCTAAATTTGAAAAATCATAACTAATTTTGTAGACATCGTTTTGGAGTGATTCTAAAGGCTATGGAACCCTTATTGAGTCTAGTTTTGAGAAAAAATATAGACTTTAGCCATCGAAAGAATATCATTCCCAGATTTTATTTCTTTGACTACTGCTCCAGAGACTTTCTAGATTTTCTGGACTAACTTCAAAATTCATATCTTTTTGTACATAGCTTCAATTGATTCATATGATCTATCAAATTAAAACTTAGGATGTCTACTTTCACTATTTAAAATTTCATAATTTTTGCTCATCATTGGGTCTTCCAAAACCACATGATGAACTCACTGCCTCACAGACGATTTCACTGAAAAACCATTCAACTTTCAATTTTCAATATTTAATCATTTGGCCTTAAATATTCACTATTTATTAAATATATAAAATAATCACAATAATCTCTTACTGAATAAAATTTAGGGTGTTACAAAGAACTCTTTAAGAGGTGAGAGAAAAATGAAAAGATGAATGACCAAGTCACAAGCGAATCAAAAATTTAAAGAATGAGTCGAATCGAGTCTCAGGGAGAGAATTAAGTAAATCAAATGTTAAAGTACTAAAAATACCCTATTAAATATTTAAAACCATGGTTTATAATTATTTTTTTTAATATTTTATTTGAACAAGGACATTTCAAATATCTTTTAGGTGAGCTAATTAAAATTATTGTGATTTTTTTTCATTGTCTTTCAAACACTATTTTAGATTTTGTTTAGGGTTAATATAACTTTTAGTCCCTGAAGTTTGATCTAATTTTGGTTTTGGTCCATCGAGTTTGAAATCGGTTTTAATCCCTAAAGTTTCACCCGATTTTAGTTTTGATCCCTTAAGTTTGAAAACAGTAGTTTTGGTCCCTGAAGTTTCACCCAATTTTGGTTTTAGTCTCTCAAGTTTGAAAATGACTTGGTGACCCGGTTATGAAACCCAACCCAACCCGGAAAAAAATCAAATCATTTTCAAACTTAAGGGATTAAAACCAAAATCGGGTGAAACTTTATGGACCAAAATCACCGATTTCAAATTTGAGGGACTAAAACCAAAATTAGATCAAACTTCAGAGATCAAAAGTTATATTAACCCTTTTATTTATAAATAAATGTGCCTAGGTTCTGTAAACCATAAATAAAGAGGCCAAACTTATGTCAACTTCTTCAATACTCCCTGATACTTTTTATAAGCTGGAATAGTCACTCTCACAGAGGCGGTTCTTAATATAAAGAATAAATTATTTTTATCTAAAATTTTAAATTAGTCTATTCATTTTCAACGCTCATCGAATATATGTCACTTATCCATTTATTATCTTTTCACAATAAAATTTCACTTATCTTACACATTTTTTATTTTTAACTAAATTTTGAACCCATGATTTTGGTAATTGTTCCTTAAAAAGGATCTGAGGGAGTAATACTTATCATTTTGTTATTATTAGTTGTTAAAATACATATGTACACTTATAAATTTACCCATAGAACATTTGATAAATTTTTGTATAAGCTATTTATATATTTATAAAATTTCATATAGATACTTGTTATTTGTAAATTCATCTATAGAACACTTGTAAATTTTTGTATAAGCTATTTACTTATCTGTAAAATTTTATAGGGATACTTGTTATTTTGTTATAGTTAGCTATTAAAATGTGTATGTATTTACTTGTAAATTTATCCCTGAAACATGAGCACTTGTTATTTTCCTATGATTAGTTATTAAAATGCTCTTATAAAATTAACTAACTTGAGTACTTCACCGAATATATGTAATACACACACACACACACACACACACACACACAACTTGATTTTTGTGGTCTTCTCATCAACTAAAGAATAGTTACGGTATTTCTCCTGCCTTCTTTTTTTCTTATCTTCCTCCCTGAGTTTACCTCACTTAATTTATTTAATATTTACTTGGGAGAATGGTAAAAAAAATTTTGCAGTGCTTATTTAATGCATATGTACAGCTATATTTATAGCTTTATGTTTAAAATGATTAGGATTTTTTTCAATTAATTATTTTATGGTGGTGATTATGTAGGAATTAAAATGAACCAGCACTGCATCAAGATAAAAAGCTATTTTGATTAACTGAAGTTTAGTTAGAGAAAATAAGTTATTTTTTTTACCATCATTATTTTACTCCTTTGTACGAAAGTCACCTTGCAATATGAAATTAATTAGACCCTTGCTTTAGTTATATTAAGAAATTGAGAATAAAATAAAATGAATAATTTTAACATTTGCATTGAATTTTAATAATTTTGAGATTATGGTTATATATATTTTTTGTAGGAGAACAATTTTGAGCAATTTTTATAGATGCGGTGCTCAGACAAGACTATATTGGAAATAAAGAAATGATTATGAACAAACCACCTGTCACACCCCTCAATTTCTGATTGGACCCCACTTACTGATACTAGATCACCTGGCATGAAGGCACCTGCCTCGAGGTCGAGGGATGGACTCACAAGGAGTATTTGCACACCCCTTGTGCATTTCTTTCGCCTCTGCAAATATCGAACACTTGACCTGGGGGTAAGTATAAGTTTTCGGTGATGCTTGCTACCATTGAGCTAGTCAAAAAACTGTTCATACTATGAACATAATATAATGGCGGTTGGGCAAGTATGCCCCCATCGTCTAGTGGTTCAGAACATAGTAGCTCAATGGTAGCAAGTATCACCAAAAACTTGTACTTACCCCTAGGTCAAGTGTTCGATACTAGCGGAGGCAAAAGAAACCTTGTGCGTAAATACTCCTTGTGAGTCCATCTCTCAACCCTGAGGCAGGTGCCTCCAGGCCAGGTGATCTGGTATCAGTAAGTGGGGTCCAGTCAGAGATTGAGGGGTGTGACAATAAAAAGCATAGAACAAAAAACCGGACCGGACCGGCCGGTCTGACCGAAAAACCGGTGAACCGGCCCCATATCTGGTCCGGTTTCCTGTCTCAAAGGGGGGTAGGTCGACTCGGTCAAAACCGAGTCGACCCGCCCGGTTTGCATCTGACTCGGGAAAACCGCCGAGTCAAGCGGTTTACCCGAGTCAGTTTAATTCCAAAAAAATTATTGTAAAAAAAACTGTGTCTCCCTCCTTCCCCAACCAGCGACAAACGGAAAGAATGAAAGACAGGAGAAAGCGAGAAAAATAGATGTTGAGAGCCTGAGGTTGAGACGCATGTCGAAGTCGAACTCCCTCCCTCCCTCCCTCCTCGACTCTTGAAGACGATGAACAAAGGCCACCTCTGATCTGTCGTTGATGGCCGATTTCAGACAAGAAGGTGATGCTTGCTGCTCTGGTTCCCTTTCGCCCATCTGAGTCTGACCAAACTGAAGCTCGTCTGATTCATTTTTCTTTCCTCGCGTCTACCTCCCTTTACAATTGCAAAACTAATTCTCTCTCCAAATGATGTCGACAGCTAGCAAAAGCAAGAAAAGCAAATAAACCATAATAAACTATTAAATGGGCCAGCTGTAAAGTAGGCAAAATGTCCGCGCATGTGTGCAAAAAAGACAAAACATAAAGGCACAGAACTTAATATTAAATATAAAATAGTTAATAGAACAAAATATAGTTTAATTTAATTAAGTTTAACTAGCCAACACAATTCATTACTAAAATAATTAGATTAATATGTGTGTGTGATTTATCAAAATATTTTTTAAAATGTCTTATAATTTCACTTATTATTAATTAATGAATTTAATTAACTAAATGTTTGGACTGTTTTAATGTTAGTGATGAGTGATGACTTGATGGTTAATATTATTATTTTATTATTGTCAATTAAATTATAATATTTTAATATGTCTGGTTCGACCTCCGATTAGACCCCGGTTGACCCATTAACCCTTGAATCTGTGTCGTAACCGGTTTATTACCCGATCCGGTTTTTTGTTCCTTGATAAAAAGGTGAAAATATCAACACCCATTTCCATTTCGATAATTGAAGAGTAATAAAGACGAAATTCAATGGGCATACAAAAAAGTACAATTATACAGATAAAAATATTCGTTTACAATTATGATATCGTTCGTCTACGAAAATAGAAAATACAGCGGAAGTTTTAATATTTAAAAATTTCACCAAAATACCTCGAAACACGAGCCAATTACTTCTCGGTGTCTACGTCTTCGCCTTTCGATCCACTAGCACCCGCTGAGATACTTGTTTAAAAATAAGGTGAGATTCCAAAGAATCCCAGTAGAAACACGCTGTCGTTCATAGAAAATGCGAAAGTTAAATATGATATATGTCATGTATGCATCAATTAATGAACAATATAAATATATTGTCTACATGTATACATGAGTAGGGCCCAGCCCTACTATTTTGCACCAGTTGGGTTTTCACCAACTCCAGTGTAAGTGCCTCTGACACTTCTGGCCCCTCTCTAGGAAAATCGTGTTGATTAATAAAATGCATTTACAAACATTGGCATCCACACAATCATATAACTATGGCATAATGTATGAAAAATAATGTCCCTACCTCAAAGCTTTATAATCCCTTTTTCTGGTGTGTCCCGTAACGCGTGTCGTTCCGGCTTTAGAATCGATCCTAAAATATTAAATGTACCAGAAATAGGTCATAACCTATCCAAGTATCATTTTAGACTCTTCTATAGTGTTTTTTATGGTTATATTAGTCTATAGTGAAAAATTACTAAAATGCCCCCAGGACCTCGACCCGGCCCAGCCGTACCCGGCCCAATGGCACATTTTTTCAAAATTTTGACTAAGGCTATGTTGACTTATTTTCGCCCAAGGAATCCATTTATGGGCTCAAAATTACCAAATTCACTGTCAAATTACGAAAAAACCCTTGACAGCCCCTATTTAGGGATTTCAATGGCATTTTCGTAATTATGCTTTTTCGGCTTCTACCGAAAAAGTGCCCAACTGTAACCCCACCTATTTTTGCCCATTGAATCCAATGGAACCATTTATTTCATAAAAATCCAACTCCTAGTACCAGTTCTGGTGCTGGCCAAAAATATTAGGGAAAAGTGGAAAAATGAGGTTTTGTGTTTTAGTTCCCAAAACTTATACTTTTTCACTTCTAATCCTTGATTAAATCACTTAACACTTCTTAATCATAATTTAAAGGATTTTGGGTAGCATAACCCCTTAGGGTTATGGCCTTTCTAGTTTTTAAAACTCAACCCAAAAATCATGAAAACCAAACAACAATTACCAACAACAACTTAAGAAGGCAAGTTCATGAAGTTATTCTCTTTAGCTTTTTGGTTTCCTCTTACTCTAGGCTCCTCCTCCCTCTCTTCTTGATCTCAAAGTGTGTCTTCACCACCATAGATTCATGAGAAACAAGAGTTTAGAGAAGGATTTCATGGAAGATCACAAAGAAAATGCTTAAGAGACAACACTTACCTTAGTCTTCTTGCTCCTTCTCTCAAATCTTCAAGAACTTCACAAGGTCACTCTCTCTCTCTCTCTTTTCCTTATGTTATGGCCGAATGTGTCATGAAAGTGGAGGGAGTAAGTGTTTTATTTATTTTGTCTTCCTTTTTCCTATCCATTCATTTGATCAAGGGCTCATAATGTGACACTTGTCACACTCTTCTCTTCCTTCATGATTTCTTCATTGACTTGCCATTAAATTGATGCAATTGCTTCCCTTATTTTGCTCCTCAAAACTGTGCTTTCTCTCCCTTTTTCTCTACTAGTCCATGCTTCTTTATCCATGTTCACACTTACACTCTTTTATGTAATCATGTGTTTCACCCTTCACTCAAGCTTCCCTTCCCATTCTTACACTCAACATTAATCTACCAACTCACTCAACCATGGTCATCATTTCCTCTTTCTTGTGGCATGTGATCATGTATTTTAATATTTCTTTCTTTTTTCCTTTCATGATGGACAAAAATTAGAGAGGAATAGAAGAAAAATTTGCATTTCATTAATCCCATAATTCACATAATTGAATTATGTATAATCTCCCCTTAACTTTCCAAATTCTTGATTTATTCCACCAAGAATAATCCCATTATGCATCTTCCTTTATTTTTCTTGATTAATTGAAATTAACTCCAATTAATTAGAAAATAATTAATCTTGGGCAAAATTGGCAAAATTATGATTTTGCTATCCCCTTTGTAATTTAATTCAATTTTTTGAATTTATTTGCCCATTTCCTTGTGAATATGAATATTTCAAAATTCACAAGATCTAAATTTATGAATATTCACTATTTTAGTGAATTTCTCAATTAATTATAATATATTTTTGGTGAATATAAAATTTGGGATGTTACACCACCAATAAATTAGTAAAGAGAAACCAAGGATAGAAGATCTGAGCACTAAAGTCATTAACAATTCTAAAGAATCCATTAGAATCTTCACAATCATGAGACACAATAAGGAAGATGAGAAGGAAACACATTGCTGTGCGCCATTTAACTTACTGCAAGCATATGGGTCGTAAGTAAAAGTATAGTGAGAAAAAAAGTGTCATTCCATAAGGACTATGACGAAAGTGGGTTAATTATTGTAACCATGTTCTTAACTAGGTTGAATGAAATTATTTGATATTGAGTAGGTGAATTAAGGAATTTTTGCTGAAAACAATAAGGTAAAATAATGGTAACTGTAAAATTGATTCTACTTCAAGACTTAAAGGCTTAGGATTACTTTTTCCTATTGTATTTCATGAAACTATGCAATTAAATCACTTATGCTAGTTAAATGAGTCTATATGCTAGTCATAGATTCTAAAATCATCAACTAGGCTCTCTTAAGTCAAGATTGATTTTTAATCTTTATTAAAAATATTCAATCTCTTGTTTATAATTAATGAAAACTATTAAAAATATTCAATCTCTTGTTTATAATTAATGAAAACTATCTTTCCAAAATAATTCTTTGATAGACTATGTTAGGTTGTTAGATATATATATCTATTCTAACAACAAACCATCCATTTAATTAACAAATTTCATGTCTAACATAATTTTTCTCAAGTTCTACAACTAAAATAGCTCTCTCAAGATCATTCAATTGAGCTAATCTAATCATGTGGTGATCAAGAACAAGATAGCATTACGCATAGAAAAAAATCAGCATATATTTTCAATAACTAGCAAAAACAAGATAATCTAGTAGTTTCAATCCATATAATGGGTAAAAGCAATTCTAAATGAGAGTTCTAGCTACTCATAATCAAATACAAACCAACAACTAAACTTAAAACTCACATTCATATCAGCAAAATGGGAAGAAAAGATGGAAAAACTAGAAAAAGTAAGGAAGACTCTTGAATTTCTTCAAAAATCTTCTCCAAGAATCCCCAAACTCTTCGAGAGCTCTCTCCCAAGTAGCCTCCTCTTGTCCTAAGCCTTTTCTCAGTGCAGAATGCTCATTTTCGTTGCCCCTCTTAGGTTAAAAGGCTGCCAGAATCATCATTTTTCCAAAACGCATAGCATCAGTTTCACAACTTCACTTTTGCTTCGCTCTAGCGAAGCTACAGTGAACATTGTCAAAAAGGCCTATTTTTGTTGTTGTTTTCGCTTCCGCTTCACTGTGGCGTAGCAACAACAAACGCGGTTAGAAAGGCCTATTTTTTTGGTGTTTTCACATTTGCGTTGTTGTGGCAAAGCAAAAGCGATTAGGAGTATCTTTAGGCTACTTCTTTGATATTCTTTTTTTGAATTTTGTTATTCTTTTCTCCACTTCCAATAATCCATGTAGGCTTCTATATCTTGTTCTCATCTTCCTACAAAGAGAAGGAGTTTATAAGCTTTCTAATTTCTTCAATTTAATCAAAACTTCTATACACTTAGCTCAAAATTTAAAAATTTTCAAAGTATTTTCATCACATCACATTTTTCTTTATATGTATAACCTTTATATATAATTTGAGTTCAAAATCAACAAATATATAAAAAAAATATGATAAAATACAAAAATTTCTAGATAATAACAATTGCCGTGAGTTTTTATGCGGTCATGTTGGTAAAAATACTAAGAATAATTACCATCATAATGGGCTGAATAGTAACTAAAAGTTTGTTATTTTCATTGCTTGTACCATTCTTGTTTTCATTCCACACCTATTTTTACAAGAAGAAAACCATGGCAGTGATTACGAATTGATATATCTTTTTTTGTGTCAAATGCAATATTTTTAACATCTTTTTAGTTTATGACTCGCTATATAATGAAGGAAGAAAACTAACTATATTATGGTTAGAGGACCAAAAAAGATAGAATTTTATAAATTTAAGGGATCAAACTAAAATCTTTCATGAAGTTACAGGATCAAAAGTAAAAACAATACAAAAATGTTTTAGTCAGCTGGCTTGCTTAATAATGCATCACAATGCAATCCTTATTACATGGATGTTTGGTATGATACTGCAATATTAAGAAGGTTGGTAACAGATTTATTTTTGGGAAAAATACCTTAAAAAAGAACTTTAAAAATGTTAACAAACAAAAAGGAGTTCTGAATATTTATAATACTAAAGAGACGTTAGGGCCTAATTCTTTCATTTCATAATTAAATTGAAATAACATAATTATCCCTCTAAGTTTAAAATTAAGAATATAGAGGAAGGTGCGATTTTACAAGTTCTGATAAAGGTTTTTATAGATTTAAATAAGGTTTTCACTATTTCTCATAAGAATTTTACAAGTTGCAAATCAAAATTTACAAGATCTAATAAGGGTTTTACAAGTTCGGATAAGATTTTCACAAGTTCTTAAAAAAATTTCACAACTTCCTTAAAGAATTTCACAAGTTGCAAATTTGAATTCACAATATCTTATAAGGGTTTCACAAGTTCGAATAAGGTTTTCACAAATTTTCAAAATAATTTCACAACTTTCTTAAATAATTTTACAAGTTGCTAATTTTGATTCACAATATTTGATAAAGGTTTCACAAGTTCAGGTTTTTACAATTTTTCAAAAGAATTTCACAACTTTATTAAAGAATTTCACAACTTGCAAATTTTGATTCACAAGATCTGATAAGGGTTTCACAAGTTTTGATAAAGGTTTTACAAATTCGGGGTAAGGTTTTTACAAGTTTTCAAAAGAATTTCACAAGGTGCAGATTTTGATTCACAATATTTGATAAGAGTTTCCCAAAGTTTTGATAAAGGTTTTACAAGTTTTGGCAAGGTTTTCACAAGTTCTTAAAAGAATTTCACATCTTCTTTAAAAAATTTCACAAATTGCAAATCAAAATTCACAAGATCTAATAAGGATTTCACAAGTTTAAATAAGGTTTTCATAATTAATTCTATCAAAGTGGAAATTAAACTTTGAGGGATAATTCTATTATTTCCTTTTAATTTTGAAAAGGACGAATCAAGCCCTAATATCTCTTTGGCATTATGAATATTCGAAACACATTTTTATCTTTTGACATTTTTAAAATTCTTTTTAAGGGGATTTTTTCATTATTTTTTATAGGGTTAATACTGCTATTAGTCATATAGTTTAATCAAAATTTGATCATGGTGCTATAGTTTTAAATTATTAGTTTTGATCTCTATAAATAAAGATTTGGTTTGAGTTTGCCTAATAATCCTTATACTTTTAACGAGTTTTGGTTTTGGTCTTATACTTAAATTTAGACCAAATTCTTATGATGCTATAGGGATTAAGATCAATTGCAAAATTTGATTAAACTTTAAATGACCGATAATGATATTAACACCTTTTTATATTAAACTAAGTAAATAATTGTGAAATTACTAATATATCCTCTAAGTCAAATAACCATTTGTGGGTTAAACAGTAAACACTGTGGGTTCAGCCCCACTGCAAATTTCAAAATACTGGGCATGACTATCTCGGTGAGCTGGGTAATAAAAATAAATCATCTTGTCGTGGTTGCTGGTTTTGTATAGGAATACGAAATGAAGAGGAAAGAGGTTGATAATGGTGTAGTAGAGAAGAGTTAAGAGGCCTCCAAATACAATAGGTATCTCAAATTTTATTTAATATTAATAGGTCTCCACAGATTTAATATAGTATAATTTTGACTTGTTGGTTGTAACTAACATGTGAATATGAATGTTTGGCTGGTAAATATTAAATCTACCAATTTTTTCTTTTAACTTTTGCATTATGTTTTACGTTCTAAAATCAAATATTATCACTATTAAAATTAATATCAATTAATCATCATCCACCAATCATCAGTTCAATATTCAATATAAATACTATATAAAAGCTGTAAAAATCGTAGTATTATTTATAAATCATCAAACTCACGACAAAACATACACTCTGGATAATGGAATAAAAATATAAAGGATATCCTAGTTAGTAGGGGTGTTGAAATCCCGGGACGGGACCGGGAATACCCATTCCCGGTTCTCATCCCGGGATTGGCCGGGACTGGGATGTCATTCCCGGTCCCAGGAAATTCCCCGGACAACCAGAACCGGGACCGGGAATTTTCAGTCTTAATAATATAATTATATTAATTAAATTGTTTATAATCTAGTGTTTAAAGTGATTATTTAACACCTAATAAGGTCATAAAAATCACACAAATTAAGTTAAAATTGAAAAATAACATATTATTATCACATTCATCATTTTTGTTATTATCTTTATACATTATATAGTTAGAATTTGTATCACGATATATACAATTTAACTTTAACTAAATATGTGATATACATTTTATCAAATAATAACTTAATTTATGGGGTAAAAAATACAAAAATAAAATAATAACCTATTTTTTAAGAAAAAAAAACCTAGACCGGGAATTCTCGGGATCACAAGGTGTGATCCCGGTTCCGGGTTTTTTAGATCCCGGTCCCGGTCCTGGTCGGGATGGAAAATTCTAGGGATAAAATATTCAGGACCGAGCCGGAACAATCGGAACCGGGATACTTTAAACACCCCTATTAGTTAGGGGATTTTTAACCAAAGCTTAAAGATAGGGTAAAAACTTTTTTAAAAAATAAAAGAAAGGAAGGAAGAAGAGTAAAGACTAAAAAGAAAGAATCTCACAAGATTTTTTCGGGCGAATAGATTAACAGTAGGAATTGTTCAACTAATTTGATTTACACGAGAAAAGTCGTATTTTTTTTCAATTACAATTCAAACGCGCACTCAGCATAGCGACGATAGTGGAATGATAACAAATGAAATGGATAACAGTGTCATTTGACTTTTCCATGCTTCCATATTTGTCGAGACAGAAGTTTTGGTATCAGCAATCTCTAACAGAGAGGGCTCTTGAGAGGTAATAGAAACCTGTGGTGGGTTTCTGAAGCCTGGGCGGCTACAGGACTTGTGAATCCCTCGCTCCTCGAAGCTGTTTCTTCAAGCTTCGCCTCTCAATTTGCTCTTCTTCAGGTATTACTCTTTCCTCTTCCTGTTTCTTCCCCATTTTCTTTCACATCTGAATCCTTCTCTATGTTTCGTTTTTTACCCTGATTTTTGTGATCTGTGGATTCTGGGGTTGTTGCTTGTTTCGTTTTTTCACGATCGCTTCACATCTTGTGATAAAATATCTTGTATCTGGCTTGTTGCGGTGAATTGATGTTTGGTTGGACTTTGGATGTGTACACTTTCTTTTCTGCAGGTTCTGATTCGGTCCATCGGTTGGAGGAAGGGACATGGCTTCAAAGCGCATCTTGAAGGAGCTTAAGGACTTGCAGAAAGATCCACCAACTTCATGCAGCGCAGGTTCCAAAACAATGTGACTTTTGCGTCATTATTAGTTTACACTTTGCACTTTCATTTGTGTGTGCATATTCTTTAGACGCGTTCTACATTGTAAGATGGCTGGATTTTAGGTGTTTCTAATCATGCATTTCTACTCATTTGCGGGGATTTAGTGAACCTATAATGCTTAGACTATATACGAAGTTAGCTGATAACATGCTGTAGACTTGTCCATAACACGCATTTGATTATATTTATTTCTATTTAAATATGGAATTAATGTCATAAGATGTTTATGTTGTGAAGAACTATGGTCTGAAAAGTTTCAGTTTCAGGTTGACATGAATTTGCTTATTGGTTTGCAAATTCGATCTCTTCCATTTTGTGATTCAAATTATAGGGCAGGTATTTACTTTCTGTGTCATGTAAAGCTCTTATGTGTCACTCACTGTGTTTTTTGTTCATGGCCATCCCTCAGTTGTCAGCACAAGGTGTATGTCTAATTCTGGTTACCAGTAAAGATTGTTTTATTAAAGATCAGCTTCTGATCTTCAGGTTTTCAGCTGTTCACTACTAGTTACAGCCTTACATTATATCCCTACTTGGCATCAATTTATGCATAGCTTCTTGTTGGATAATTTATTTGAAGATGATGAATGTATCACTGCAGGTTGATATTTGTACTGCAGGTTTAATTTTGGCTGCCTATAATTAGATCTTAGATGCACTTTTACATTTAGGTTCTCTTAAACTAAAATCTTGATTACATAACTAATGTATTTGTACCGTTTTCTCCATATCCCGCCTCTTATGGGTGCTTGCCATATCAGAGCCCCAATTTTAAACTTGAATTTAATGTAACTGTGGAAGGCTGGCATACTTGTTATCAAGAGCGGAGTGGGATCCAAGATATTTTATCTTGATCAGGATTCTGGTTCTCCTAAATCAAAATTTGGGGAAATCTTCAGTGTAGGGAGAATTTATGGAGTAAAAATTGAAATCTTTGTGATTGTTATGCTCCAGTCATTGGAGAGAGAACCATATTCATGGCCCTGTTTATGAATAAATATTTGTCGGTTTATTAATGGTAAGTATCCCCTTCACAGATAGCAGAAGGATTCTTGGAATTAAGTTTGCTATCTAACAAAACATTGGAGTTCTGTTCTTGTATCAATAGTAAATCTCTAAAATACATAGATTATTTCTTACATATGTTGAACATTAATGCACATGGCTTATCTTTGGGAAATCCTAAATTCCTGGTATAAACCACTCAAGAGTTTTGATCAAAGATAGTTGGCCGAGGGATTATCGAATTGTACTGCAGATGTTGTTTGTGTTTGAGTTTGTTAGCTGTGTTGTGGGGAATAAAGGAAGCCTTAAACCATAATCTGTTGAATTTGCTTTGGAAATTAACTAGTGACAGCAGCTTCAAGGGTTGCTGTGCATTGGTCTCAGTTAAACTGGTCATCCTCTCATTCTGATGCTAATCTTATTGATGACTGTAAGTTTCTAATGGAGGGTTGTGAACATAAGGTGTCTCACTGCTTGAGACAATTAATTATACATAATTTGGCATGAAGGGGCTAAAACTTAAGGAGACTCCAGTGTTTTTTCTCGCTGTCAGTTCAAAGCCCAAATCAGCTGCTTACATGAGTGTTGTTTCAAGGCTATGTAGCCAGGAGAAGTGTGTCTATTTTACGAAAATGACCTTCTTGCTAATAAAAATGAAAATGAAAATAATTAATGAAAAATAATGTTTCTTAGATTAGACAATACAGTTATTACATTGGCTTCGTTTGCAGCTATGGGTATTTTCATGTTGAATTTCAAAGTCAGTTTTCTCTATACTCTATTCAAAACAGGTCCAGTTGCTGAAGATATGTTTCATTGGCAAGCAACCATCATGGGCCCTGCTGATAGCCCATACGCCGGAGGTGTATTTCTAGTTACGATCCATTTTCCTCCAGATTATCCTTTCAAGCCCCCCAAGGTAAATTATATTTTGCAGGCACAATGGCATAATGTCTGTGCATTGATGTGTTCAATTTTTTAAATGTTCTTTGGATCTCATGCCTTTTTCATCCAGGTTGCGTTTAGGACTAAGGTCTTCCACCCAAACATTAATAGCAATGGTAGTATTTGTCTTGATATCCTGAAGGAACAATGGAGCCCTGCCCTTACCATCTCTAAGGTTTGCCTTTCTCCTCGTTAAATATACAATTCTTGGATATGAAGTATGTGATTTCACTAAAGCATTAATTATAACATTTGTCATAAAAGAATTGCAACAAGTTGTGTTAATTATCAGAGAGTGGAAAAGTTAACAATGTATCGTTAATAGCCTCTCTGATATATTTGTACAAGTATCTTTTGATGGAAAACTGACTGACCTATGCTACACAAGGATTAAATTTGAGTTACCGAAATTACTTTTCCTTAACCCAGATCAATAGATCTCGTTTGATTTGCAGAATGGAATGGAAAAGGGAATGGTTTGAAAAAGAAAAAAGGAATTTTTGTTATTGCAAATGTCATATGTGGCATTAGATACAAATTAATAATAAAATTAAATAAATCTTTTTATTCAAACCAGGGTTATGAAAACCGGACCGGACCGGACCGGCCGGTCCGGCCCGGTAACCGGCGAACCGGCCGGTTGGCCGGTCCGGTTCCCGGTCCGGTTTTCATTTTTAAAAAAAAAAAAAAAATTTTTTAAAAAAAATTTTTCCTTTAGAATTTCATACTATAAGTCTAAAATCTTCAATTTTTCACCGGTTTGACCCACTGACCCTTAACCCAGTACCCCGACCGGTTCAATGACCGGTCCGAGTTTTAATACCTTGATTCAAACAACTTATTCACACTGTTTACCTTCTAAAAGTGTATCTTTTTTCTTGATGCTAACCAAATGGGGCCTTAGTTCCTTTTATTAGTGTCTGTGGGGCGGCTGGAGTTTATTAGAAATTCTCAGAGTTCTCAAGGTCACCTTTTACTCGTTGAAACAACTAATTCACACTGCTTACCTTCTAAACGTGACCTATAACTGGAAAACTAGTGATATAGTCTAATTGTAGTTTTCCAGAAACAAGTGATTTTCAGCTGTGATCATGTATCCACAAGGGCAGCCCTTTGTTGGTCTGATTGCTGCAATCGATTTTTTCAATAGAAACTGCCAACATAATTTGGATACTGGTTTGATATGATTACTTGATCACGAAGTGTAGTCTGGATTCTTGAAGAACATTAATACTCACCTGGTTCTTTATATTTGTCCTCTAGCTGTAGATTAATCCCCCCCCCCCCCAATATTGTTACTGCTCATGGCTTTTTCCTCTATTATATGTGAGGAAGAAAATACCCAACAAAGCCTTTTTATGTATGAATATTGGCCCTAGTCTCTTCTTTAAGTAATCTGCTAATTTTTAGAACTCTTGCTCAATTGCTCACAGGACACAGGTTGATTTTCTCTTTTTCCAAAATCTTGTTTAGTTTGAACTGGTTTTGGATCAAGATCTTGAGATTTCAAACGATATCTTGCTTGGCATTTCAGGTACTGCTATCAATCTGCTCGCTGTTGACGGATCCGAATCCTGACGATCCTCTTGTACCAGAGATTGCTCACATTTACAAAACTGACCGGGCCAAGTACGAAGCCACTGCTCGCAGCTGGACTCAGAAGTATGCCATGGGCTGATTTGGTAGCACCTTAGTCCTTGTACATTGAATGGCATCTATGGAGGGTTGAAAAAACTCTTGTGGGCTTGTGTTTTGTCTCTTCCAGTTTCTCTGGGGGGACCTGTTTTATTGTTTTCTGGGGAGGCATGGTGAATGGTGGTGTCTTAATCCTGACAATCTACTTTTGTTTAACTTCTGTGATGCTATGTCATGATACAAAGACTCAAACTAGAAGTTATTTATGTCATGCTTGCCTTGTCTTTTGTTGAATCAATGTAGATATAGTGATATGCTATTGTAAACCTTGTTATTGTGGAATATATTTCATCTCTAACTATGCTTTTGATGTTGGATGATTTCTCTTAACTTACTCTCTTCCTTTCCTAATTGGAAATCATATAATTATCTAATCACAGATGCTAAGAAAACAATATGGTCAGTGTAGTTGGCGTCTTTGGCCCTTAAATAAATGCTGTCATTTTGTCAACCTCAAATGTTTTCAAAAATTAAATTCTCAGTCTTTTTAATAATTTACAAGGGGTATTTTGGCAAAATCATTTAGAAAAATTTGGGGAAAAGTTCCTCATTAGAAGTTTTATGGATGAGAATGACATTATATGTTTTTATATTAGTACTTTAATTGAGGTCTTTCTCGCTAATAAAATTTATAATGGGAGTATTCCCCACATTTTCCAAAAATCTATTAATTATTTTTAAAATCTTATAGGGTCTTGTATTTTTGGGCACAAAATTCAAAAAATTGTACTCCGGATTACTTTTGCAAGTGAATATTTTTAGGAGTTTTTTGGTTTTAAATATAAGAAACAATGACTTAGCTTATACTTTCCTCCGGTACTATTTATAAGTAATTTTTTCTCTCATAGAGCTGATTCGTTTTATAAGTAACTTTTATTTTTTGTCTGAAAATGTAATCTTCTTTTTCTTATTTTACCTTTATTAAATATTCATTCTCTCTTAGTTATATCTTATACTCATTATCTCTCATACTTTTTTATCTATTTTCTCTCCTATACTTTTTTCATAAATAGGGGCATATATGAAAAAAAAAATATAGCATTTTTTATACATTTATTACTTTTAACTACTAATTTATTTTGCTTAATCAAAAAAAAATATTTATAAATAGGATCAGACGGAGTATTCATTAAAAAGAAGTATTTATTAATAAGACCGCTTATTAAAAGCCACCGGCCAATTTTATCAAAAAAAATTCATAAACAAATTATTAAATAATGATATTTCTGAATTGAAATTTGTACTTTTAACCAAAAAAACAAGTTGATTGACGCAACCAACTTTATCATTTTTTAATTCTTAAAAATTATTTATTCATCTCTTATAAAAGAACTCGGAGCGGGTGCCTCATAACGATGGAGGATCAGGATGGTCTGGATGGGTTCGGTAATACCCCACGGAGTGATAATAAAATATTCCTTTTTAGGTAGAATGATAAAATATTCTTTACAAGCAAGGGTTTGTGTTGAAACTAGGGTTTAGGGTAAAAAATATCCATAATTTTTTTTTTAAAAGTGTATCAATCATTATAATTTTTTTTAGATGTAAAAGTAACTATGAACTTTTAAAAGGGGAGGCAAAAGTGACACTTCTGTTAAAATTAACTAAATGCTGTTAACTCCAGTGTAAAAGTATCAAAATACCCCTATATAAAAAAAGGTTAAGTTCAAAAATACTCATAAACTTTTTTCACAAGTGCAAAAATACCTATAAATTTTTTTTTAAAAGTGCGTCCACCACCATAAAATCTTTTTTTAGATAGGGGTATTTTGGTATTTTTGTACTGAAGTTAACGGCCGTTAGTTAGTTTTAACGGAAGTGCCATTTTCCCCCTTTTTTAAAATTCGTGATTACTTTTACAATTAAAAAGGGTTTATGGTGGTGAATGCACTTTTGAGAAATGTTTATGGGTATTTTTGCCCCTTAATCCTTAAAAATATAACTAAAGTGTGGTTAAGGTTTGAAATAAATTATACTCCTACTAATTATGACTTGTTTAGAATGTGTGTTTTTCTACTTTAATTTTCATTGACAAGTTCTTAATACAGCAATGTGATATTTGACATCAGAGCAAAACTGAAAGCAACTTGGTCTCTCTGCTTTTTTTTTTTTCAAACTTTTGGCGTAGTTTGATGAAGCAACTAGGTGGTTTTTTTTTTTTTTTAATCAAATTAAAAACTAGGCGGTAGGTTCATTGGTATGAACATATCTGAGCACGAATTCCACGTGATTCCACTGAGTGTCGTGTTTTTGTCATTTTCTTATTCTTCAATACATTCTCAAACGGCTTCCCAAATTTCATACGAAGGTATTAAAATTCGGACCGAGCATTAAATCGGTTGGAGTACTGGGTTAAGGGTCAGTGGGTCAGACCGGGGTCAAACCGGAGCTAAATTGGGACTAAATCGGTGAGAAATTGAAAATTTTAGACTTATAGTATGAAATTCTAAAGGAAAAATGTAAATTTTTTTTTTTTTAATATGAACCCGGACTGAACATGTTTACCGACTGGTTCACTGGTTTCCGGGCTGGTCCGGTCTGGGTTCAAGAACCTGGTTCCATACTCATTATTTTGAAATGGATAAATTAGACTTAAAAAAAAGTATAATATAAGCCACTTTAATTAATTTATCAAAATTAAAAAAAAAAGATAGTTAACTTATTAAACTTGTCGTAAATTGAAAGAAGTTTTTAAATTTACCAATATAAAATGAAATATTAAAGGAGAGAGAAAAATATAAAGAATTATATTTAAATAGATAAAATTAAAAAAAATAAACATTAATTGTTTTAGGAGTGATTTGTATTTTGCATCCGAATTGGTTTATTCCCCAAGAGGTCATTTACATAGCCTGCCCGCATATACCCACATACAACCACCATTTTGATTTTGATTTTTTTTTTGCCAGAACATACTATTTATGAATTTAAATCTCGGGAGAAAAACCTTTTGATTTGATCGGGAGACGAATTTTTATTATTATAAAAATTTCAGATGGATTGAATTTTAAAAGCTTATCAAAATTAAAATAGGCCTTAAAATTAAAAAAAAATGCTTTGAAAAATACATATAAGTTTCTTGTGAATATGTCCTTACATAATCAATAATGAGATTAAGTTGTGCCCTTTTGTGGGATATAAATATATGTTTGTCAATTGAGTTAACTTTTATTAGTTGAGTAGATGTTCTTTCACTCCATATGCTCCCAAACTAAAATTCAATATTACTAGCTCTGGCCCAAATACGAGTGATATACATTTTAAGATATTTTTAGTGAGTGTTTGGGAAAGCACCAAATCATAGTTTTAGAAATTCTTTTTATAAGCGGAGGCAAAACTCCTCTTATATATTTACCTCATAAATTATAAAAACTACTACCTCCAGTCCTAATTATAAGACAAAGTTGACTTTTTTGGAGAAATTAAGGAAACCAATTAAATTACCTTAGAGTGTTTATATTTTTAGTTTCCTTAGATTATATATTAATTTATTAGTCAAATTAATTAGTTTGGAGAAAAAAATAAAAATAAAAATGCTCTAAAGTAATTTAATTGGCTTCCTTAATTTCTCTAAAAAAGTTAATTTTATCTTATAATTAGGACCGGAGGAAGTATTTTTCAAAAACTAATCTAAATGCACACTTAATCATAAACTTATGAATTCAGTCTTTTAATATAATTATCCTGAATAAATAAAAGAGAATAAAAATAAAGGAGAATTTGAGGTCACGAGTAAGGAATATAACATCACAAAAAACTGTCAATAACGAGTAAGACACGATACCTTTTTCTACATCGTAACTCATCATCATACATGGTTCAGATATGATTTATCACGTTCCTTCTTATGGCAAAAAAATCACGTTCCTTCTTAAAAACTTCATTGTGATTTACCAAACAGTTGTTTATTGAGATGACATGTAGTCCTGTAAATACAACTACGCAAATTTAAATTACAGAAAATATATTTATTGGATGAGTCGAAGACTCTTTATACTCTAAATGTTTTTAATAAAAAAAGGGAGAATCTTTTGAAAAAATTTAAAAATTATACAATGATAAATCATTTTTTTTATCAAAAATTGATTAAAAAATATATAAGTGATTCGTAACTTATTTTTTAGGAAATATCTGATTTATCATTTTATAATTTTTAAATTCTTTTTTTAAGGATTCTCTCAAGAAAAAACCAGAATTAAAATAAATATAAAAAACTTCACAATGGTTTTTTAAGAAAAAGTGCATTCCGGACAAAAAGAAGAACACGGAAAAACGAACCATCGTGGAACTCACCGCATCGGCCTCACCGTCAACGTCTTGGTCTTTCGTTTCATACCTGGTCCCAATTAATTAATCACATCACTTCTTTGACATCAAGATCTCCACTTTCCCAAAATACCCTCTGATCCCCTTTCCCATCATGCAAACTCCAAGGGTACTTTGGTCATCCCAAGATTATCTGTGTGCGGTAGGTGCCAAGCCTCTTTATAAGAAATGGTCTCCATTCAACGCCTTTAATGATTATCATGTTATTGATATGAAATATGCAAGAGACTGGAGTTACCTATTATCCTAATTATAAGATAAAGTATATTTGTTTTAAGAAGTTAAAAAAATTAATTAAATTATTTTAGAATATTTATATTTTTAGTATATTTAGATTATATATTAATTTATTAATTAAATTAATTAATTTAAAAAAAATAAAAATAAAAATACTCTAAAATAATTTAATTGACTTTTTTAATTTCTCCAAAAATATCAATTTTATCTTATACTTCCTCCGGTCCTAATTGTAAGATAAAATTGACTTTTTTTTAGAGAAATTAAGGAAACCAATTAAATTATCTTAAAGTGTTTATATTTTTAGTTTTCTTAGATTATATATTAGTTTATTAGTCAAATTAATTATTTTAGAGAAAAAAATCAAAATCAAAATGCTCTAAAGTAATTTAATTGATTTCCTTAATTTCTCTAAAAAATTAATTTTATCTTATAATTAGGACCGGAGGGAGTAATTAGTATCAGAGGAGTATTAATTTTTCTTTTCTTTTTTGATCTCGGAAGCTATTAAAGGAACTGGTCTTCTTTTCCTTCTTCGACCGAGCTAGTTTAGTTTCAGATTTTGCTGGAATTCTGCTTCGAGTCTTCTAATTAGGTTTTTGCGTTTACCCATCTTATTTCACCGGTAATTCTTTAGTGCATTTTCTTACCCATCGAAATGTGTCGTTTGTTTTCTTCAGTGTTTCGTTGAATTGTCGCTCAAAATCGATAGATAGCATGCAACTTTAGGTTCCTAATGGGGAATGGAAATTTTGTTATTATTGTCAATTCTTTTATTGATTTTGACGATTTTCAGACTGGATTGGAGAAGGGATGGATAGAATAGCCCACCCATCTAAAATCTTTTACTGTGCGATTTTGGAGAACACTTCAAAGGTCATTATTATGTTACTAAACATGTATGGCGAATTAGACAGAATTAGGCATGAATACGTTTTTCATGTTTTCATCGGTCTCCTTTCACTTGTTCCCCTTTCACCTTCCTTACTCTTCTATCTTTTTTTCAATACTTGGAAGGCGCTGTTTCACTTGTTTTCTACTTGACAAGTGTTGAAAATTGCATGAATTTAACTCTACTAAAATTCCTGTTTTGATGTATGTCTACGAGGCCTCTAAGGTTTCTGATTAACACCTTGCAGTTAAAAAGTTTCAGGGAGAATTCCAAAAAAATACCATTTGAACTTTAAAATCCCGTTGATAAGAAGTGTAATGGGATTGACAAAAAAAATAATGAGATTGACAACGCAAGTTCTTGTCAAATCACTAATTTAGGATTTTGAAGTTCAAACGGTATTTTTCTAGAATTCTCCCAAAGTTTTATTTCTCTTGTTCTGTACTGCATGGGTTGAATAGTCGATCTATAACATTTCTGTTGCTTGATGTACTCCATCCTTTATTTTGAACGACTTTGAAAATGATTTCTCTAAGATTGGTGATTTTTCTAGAATTCTCCCAAAGTTTTATTTCTCTTGTCCTGTACTGCATGGGTTGAATAGTCGATCTATAACATTTCTGTTGCTTGCTGTACTCCATCCTTTATTTTGAACGACTTTGAAAATGAGTTCTCTAAGATTGGTGATTTTTCTAGAATTCTCCCAAAGTTTTATTTCTCTTGTCCTGTACTGGATGGGTTGAATAGTCGATCTATAACATTTCTGTTGCTTGCTGTACTCCATCCTTTATTTTGAACGACTTTGAAAATGAGTTCTCTAAGATTGGTGATTTTTCTGATTTCAGGCTTCAGCTGCTATTTTTAGCAATTCAACGTTCAAGGTTACAATTTCATTCATCTGAAACTAAGTATGGGGCTTTGCCTCTGTAAGGTGAGCATTAAAAAAATGTCGATCAAAACCATAATTTGAAGAGCTAATGGCTTTTGCACCTCTCTTTCAATTCTGATGGTGAACTTAAACTACGTATTTTTGCTGTGGATGTCATGAATTTAGAATGTGGCTGTGAATTCTGAGTGCTAGAGCTAAGCTTAGTCTGTAACTCAAGAATGGGTTTGCTTTGCATTGTGTGTATGTGCTTTTCTCATTGGCTGAAAGTTTCTATTTTCATCAGCCTCAATCGGATGGAGCTTTACATCTTCAACCCACTTATGTGAACTCCATTGTAGGTGTTCATTCAGTAGCAGGTAGATTAGGCAGGGATAATAAAGAACAGATAGACAAATTTTACTGGATGTCACAATTAGCTGTTGGTGAGAATGAACAGCTATTAATTATCTTAGGCATCTGATATTACACTGAAGTTTTTCAATATCATCCAATGGTCTCAGTTCAAATGGCACCCCCGGCGACTAAGAAAAGGAGTTGCCAATATGAGTTAGGCAGCTTATACTTCCTGCTCAATTTGACAATATGACAGAGGCAAACGACATACATATTGTGAGAGTGCTCAATATATTGAAATTATTCTTCAATGCACATGAAACTTCCAACTTTGGTATTGTTTAGCTCAGCTCCTTCATGCTTCCACAATAATTAATGATTGAATAGACTTCAAATTGAACACAAGTTGTAAATTTGTATTAATCCACGTGTATGAAATACTGAAGAATGAGAAATAGTGGCCAGTTAAAGGATGAGTTCTTCTAGCAGCTTTCGGTATCCCTATTACAATAGTGAAAGCCTCTAATCTTTGATAAAGGGATGTTCTGATTCCTTGCTCAAACCAATCTGAGTCTACTTAGCTATGGTTAGTGGGGGTCCATGGATAGAATTTTGGCTTGACTCATACATTCTTCCTTCCCCAACCGGAAACTTTACGCATATGTGATGTTTCAGTGATTGCAGGAAACCTGCTGAATTGGTATGATTCAATAGTATGCCACCCGTAGCTTAAAACTTTGGTTATCTGCCGATATATTATCCTCCTGAGTCCTGACCATTTTTCGTCCTCTCCAATACATGCTTCCTAGAAGAATAAAAATGAAAAAGGATATAGTTTTTGATAGTTCAGCATGACTAGTGGAACCTTAATGTTTCTTAAATTCACTGTGCATCAGTCTGCGAATTTCATTGTGGTTTTCTTCTAAGTTTATTGTTTGCAATTCTTGTAGTCCCAAGATAGGGATGATGATTCTGATCATCATGTGGAGTTGGCTTCTGGAAACGTACAACTTATTACCAGCAAAGAGTCATGGGATCAAAAGTTGGCAGAAGCAACAAGGGATGGCAGAACTGTAAGTTTTCCATCCTAAAGATTTTTCCAACGCGGTAGGATATTTGAAGGCCCATTGCCATTTTTTCCCTGTGTGTTTGGATGAACCTCACAATATCTTACCTTGCATTTCTATTTTTGGTAGCCTTAGTAATCTTTGTCTCTCACTCTTGACAATCTGATGTTACTGTACAAACTTTGATGGTATTACTGCATCTGAGAGTCCATTTCAGTGAGATGCACCTTAGTTCCTGCTCCCCCCACAAATTTTGTTGCCTTTAGTTTACAATCGTTCGTGTTATGTGATTCCAGCTCAATCATATGCAGAAGCTATTGAACATGTTAATGCCTTTTATTTCCTTTTGCATGTCATTTAATGCCTGGCTATTATTTTCATAATGAATATAATTAGATCTGATTATTGTATTTTCTTTGGAACTACCTGACCTACATAGCATGTGCTCTAATTCCGAATCATATATAGTATTGATCTCCTGCTAATTGATACAACTAGAAGCTTAAAAAGAAGTTTCTTTAAAAGACTAAAGGTATAAAATGATCTTTTCAAAATTGGCATGGGGTAATCCGCTGATGTATTCTTACTGGGTTTGATAAAAACTTTAAATGCACAAATTATGAACTATCTAAACACGCATGTACTAGTGTGCATACACCATAGAGAAACTTTCTAACTTGTAAGTTGGGCCATCTTGCACCATACGAAATGTTAGACCATTCAGTTGTTGCACCCACGCTTTCAATTATATTTTCTTTAGACTCGTTTTTGGTTTCTTCATTAATCCTTTACATTTTTCTTTGGATACCATAATAAACTCTAAAATTGTATGTTTGACAGGTGATTGCAAATTTCAGTGCCGTATGGTGTGGTCCTTGCAAGACAATTGCGCCATTTTACAGCGAATTATCTGAGAAATACCCATCTTTGATGTTCTTGTTAATTGACGTGGATGAACTAGCTGTAAGTAGTGAGCTACAGATGTTATTCTTCAATATCATGACTTCCTAATTATAATTTTTACTTGACATATTATTACTCTAGTACACACAGTTAATGTGGACATAAATTCTTTCCAACTTAACCCCGTGAGTTAAGGAATTCCTCAAACATCAGCTAGGTGACGAGGATATCTTTTAGAAATTAGGGGTTAATATTATTGTTGATCTTTATAGTTTGATTGGATTTTGGTTCTGGTCCTTGTAATTTCAAATCGTTGGTTTTAGTCCCTATAGTTTCATAAGGATTTAGTCTGAGTTTAAGTGTAGGGACCAAAACCAAAATTCATTAAATGTATAAGGATCATTCATTAAAGTCAGACCAAATCCTTATGAAACTATAGAGATCAAAACCAACAATTTGAAACTATGCAACCAAAACCAAAATTTGACCAAACTTTAAAGACTTACAATGGTATTAACCCAATAAGAGAAGTAAATTTCTGAGATGACCTTGTAGACTCCTGGTGTGAGTGAAGACTTGCAAGTCTTTGACATGGTTTTGTATGTTGCAGGACTTTAGCACTTCATGGGACATCAAAGCCACTCCAACTTTCTTCTTTCTCAAAAATGGACAACAGATTGACAAACTTGTTGGAGCCAACAAGCCAGAGCTGCAGAAAAAGATCAATGCCATTGTTGAACCACAGAGTTAATGGTGATTGCTATTAACTTCTTAATAGCAAGAGCTCATGGGTTTTCTCCTTGTTTGGCGACTGGTGGATTATCTGTAAACTTTGTATTTGTGTTTTGCCTCGGATGTAAATATGACATTTTGCATTTGATGTGTTCCATGCAATTTGTGATCAATGTATTTTTTGGGGAACTCCGCATGTAGAGGAGGTTTGTGTTAGGCTCTTGACAAACAGCATAAAACTCTTGAATTTTTTATGAACATGGATCAATGTGGGAATTGAAAGTTGTTGTATTTAAATTTGTTTGTTTTGGAAATATGAAAAGTTGTTATCTTGCTGTATCATGATGTGAAGTCATGAATTTGGATTTTCACTTGTGACATGATGGTGATATGAAGAAAGAGAAAAAGATACACACACACACATATATATATATATAGGTAGGATTAAGGTATAAAAATACCCACCAACTTATACAAAAAATACACCCAACACCATAAACTCTTATTGAGTGTAAAAGTACTCATAAATATTCAAAATCAGAGTGAAAATAACACATATGTTATGTTAATTTTTGTGGGGGGCCCACGCTATTTTTAAGTAAGTACCAAAATGCCCCTGGCTGAAAAATGGTAAAAGTGCAAAAATGCACATAAATTTTTACTCAATGTGTCAAACACTATGTTTTTTGGAGGTGCAAAAATACCAATGAACATTCAAAATAGATAAGAAAGTACCAAAATATCCCCAAGTAAAAAACACTCACATGGTGAATATGTTTTATGAAAATTATTTATATGTATTTATAAAAAAAAATGAAATAGAAAATTTAAGTGTGTTAATTGTAAGTTAATTTCTTAAGAAAATCTAGAAAAAATTGAAATAAAAAAGTAATAGAAAATTTAATAGCATGTACTCCATTTGGCATAATGTACATTATCACATCCAATTATTGGGGTTGACTGTATATTAATTAAGGATAAAATTAGAAAGTTATTAAGTTTAAAGATAGCATTAATGAAGTTTAAGATTTTTCTTAGTTATGATAAAACATTTTAGAAGTGAATTATAAAAAGAAGTAGGTGAGTTGATAATAGTAATTTGTTTGTTAATTTAAAGTTGATGTATAAAATTTCAAGCTATGTTCATAGATAATAGAATTTGAGTAGTTAGATAATTTTTTGTTTGAGTTGGGGTATTTTAATACTTTCATATCTATTTTGAATATTCAAAGGTATTTTTACACATCTAAAAAACATGATATTTGACGCACTTTATGTAAACGTTTATGGATATTTTTACACCTTTATCATTTTTGAGCTGGGGCATTTTAATACTTTCTGTAAAGTAGCATCGGCCCATTACAAAAAGTAATGGAAGTTAGCCCATTTTAACAAATGTGTCATTTTCGCTTTAATTTTGAATGTTTGTGGGTTACCTTTGTACCCAATAAGAATTTATGGTATTGGGTATATTTTTGGTACACGCCGGTAGGTATTTTTATACTTTAACCCATATATAAATATACACACACACATATAACCTTTTTGCTTCTCTTTTTAAAATCTCCGTTTGCACATGAGCTGGTGAGATGATATTATATTCCTGTGGTTGAGCTGGTGAGAGCAAAAAAGAGAGAGAGGAAGTCAAAGATTTTGAACAACCAACAAAAGCGCGGAATTATCCCATGCTTGTACTAAAAAATAGGAACAAAGAATCAAAAGAAGCATCCTAGAATGGATGCTTCAAGATGGTGAGATGCATTGGAATGTCCATTTTAGCAATTTTCTATAAATTTTTTGTCTCAGATTATATATTTAAAAAATGTATAAAGAAAATAATGGAGTGAGATGGGATTTTTCTTTTCCTGTTTGCTAGTTCGACACATTTTTCAATGCAAATTACCAAAATTCTTCCCTCTAAATAGGAGGTTTTGGATTGGGTCTTATTTATAATTTTATATTGTTAGTGTTTGCCCTTCTAAATTTTTTTAAAATGAGTTGCATTAATTATCGCTTACAAATTAAAAATGTTACTTTAATGTAGAATTAATATACAATCAACTATATCCTTCTAAATGTTGTAGCTAATTATTTATTGGTCCTGCTAAGCATCTGACTTGGACAAATAAACTAATATCATAAGTTTATACATGGAACGTCTCCAAATATGACATTTCATCAATTCAAGTCGCCTTACACCGATGTAATGACACAAAAGGTCTCTCTATTTGTCATTTCATTAGTTTATTAATTTTTTTTCACCAGGCTACAATTAATGGTCACTAATTCATGCCCCCTCATCAATTTCTCATATCTGCTCTCCTCAATCCAATAATAGATAATTTAAATCGCTAATTGTAGCTAATGGCTAAACAGTGATTGGATCCTAATCACCATCTAACATGGGCAGTGTCATCTTTCACAAAAGTAGATGATTCTTACAGCAACTAGATCATTTTCGCCAAGGTCATTGGGTCTTTTTTGGACGTCCCTCATGCTGTAAGTCATTATCAATTACGTGCAACGCTGTGCTGGCCGATGCCAAGGTATTCTGTCATTTTTTGGTACAGTCGGTGTATCATTTTTACATCTTGACTTTTAAAACTACTTATGATTACCCAAATGTGGTTCTTTTATATGAACTCCAGGGTTATGTCGTGCTAGCAGTTGTGCGCCATCGAGACATGATCAAGAGGTTCTGTGTTGTGTGGGTCCCCGCGTTGGGTTCGCTTTCATCTTCTAATCGTTTGCTTTATGTTGCATAAGTTGTAGGACTTGTGTCTGGGTTTTTCGGAGTGAGTGAAGTACGTGTCGATAGGGAGACGTTGTTTCAGTTCAACTTTGAGATAATAGATGAGTAGTACAAATGAATAAGGAAGTTCGCCGCATATATTAAAAAATGCATTAACATGAAGGCAACAACAGATTAATAAATGTTTAATTTCTTTTTTTTTTTCAGATTTACTATGGTTGCTTTTTTTTATAATGATATTCTTTACATATTATTAAATCTTAACCATTAAAAGTTGATCTAATGGTAGATGCACTCAATAGAGAATAAATAGAGAGGGAAATCAGTGGAGACACCCCTCTCCCTCTTTGATCTTATCTTTCCATATAACTATTAAGATTTCGTATTATTAACATTTGTATGTTACATGGATTTTAACTCTGCTGCTTTCATCGACATCGTCCATTTATACATAATAAACATCAGCAGAAGAAGCCTAATAATAAGCAAATGTAGCACTGGAATTACAGTCAATTGTTACTTAATTTAAGCAGGATAATGGTGAGGTCATGTCGCAATAACGATGTTGAAAAAATTGAAATAACTTTTTACTTGCAGCGTATTTAAAAAATCTGTTGTAACTTACAACCCAATTGACACTACCTATTACTAACTCTGCTTCTTTTTATAAATAATTTTATCTTTTTTAGAGCTAATCCTTAATATAAGCAACTTTCTTTTGGGTTTCAAAATTTAAACTATATTTTTTTTCTACTTCTATTGAATACATAACTTAAATTTATATTAATTATCCCCTACTTACCAGTCACTACTAATTCTCTTTCATTTAATCATTTATTATCTATTCTCTGTCATATATTCTACTCATTCTCTCTCATATATATATATATCTATATATATATATATATATATATATATATATATATATTTATATATATATAGGGGTGTATTTAGAAATACACGACATTTTTTAAATATTTATTGTTTTTAACTAATTTTAATTGTCAGTTCATTTTACGCAATCAGGAAAAAATTGTTTATAAAAAAGACTGGAGGGAGTAATTAATTTTACATATAAACGATGTTATTATTTTAACCTAAATGTCCAAAGCATGCCTTTGAAATAATTTAGGGTTAAGGTGCAAAAATAGCAAAGAACTATTTCGCGAAGTGCACTCAGCACAATTAACTATTTTTGGGTGCAAAACTAGACAACAACAATATTTTTGGGTGCAAAAGTAGCAACGCCGTTAACTCAAGATAGCTTCCGTTACTTTAATATAATTTTAGAATGGTTAAGGTGCAAATTTAGCAACAAACTATTTTCTTATGAACACCAAACACAATAATTTTTCACACGAGCATTTACAAGACAAATATGAGCATTTACACAGGAGCATTTACATTAATGATCTTACTTTATTTTTTTCATAAGAGCATTTATAAGACAGATAAAGGGATTTCAAAGAATTCGGGGAATTAAAAAATTTTGGTCTTTCATATATTTATCTTGTAAATGCCTATATTTATCTTTCCACTGACAAAACCTAACTTTTACTTGACTGAATGGGGTGCAATAAAATTTTGTTAACTCACTGTATTCTTTTAAATCTCTTTATTTTGTCTTGTAAATTCTCTTATTAGAAAATTGGTGGCACCCATATTTTCTAAAAGGGTTAAGTTGAAAATTTAGCAATGAATTATTTCCCTATGGGCACTAACGCAATTATTTTTCTTAAGAGCATTTACAAGACAAATAAAGAGATTTAAAAGAATACAGTGAGTTAACAAAATTTTGCTGCACCCCATTCGGCCAAGTAAAAGTTAAAGTTAGGTTTTGTCAGTGGAAAGATAAATATAGGCATTTACAAGATAAATATATGAAAGACCAAAATTTTTTAATTCCCCGGATTCTTTGAAATCCCTTTATCTGTCTTATAAATGCTCTTTTTTAAAAAAATAAAGTAAGATCATTAATGTAAATGCTCCTGTGTAAATGCTCATATTTGTCTTGTAAATGCTCGTGTGAAAAATTATTGTGTTTGGTGTTCATAAGAAAACAGTTTGTTGCTAAATTTGCACCTTACCCATTCTAAAATTATATTAAAGTAACGGAAGTTATCCTGAGTTAACGGCGTTGCTACTTTTGCACCCAAAAATATTGTTTATGTCTACTTTTGCACCCAAAAATATTGTTAATGTCTAGTTTTGCACCCAAAAATAGTTAATTGTGCTGAATGCACTTCGCGAAATAGTTCTTTACTATTTTTGCACCTTAACCCAATAATTTAATACATCACCAATTTTGTGTGTGTAACTATCCAGGCCAGATTATCACACTTGACTAAGTCGTCATGACAACCAGTAGTAGATGAGGCGTGGTTCAGCGCATTGCTACGCGTCACAGGTTTTCATTGTAATTGGGAAAGTACGAGTTGGAATATCATCTGCTCCGACGCCCTTTATTGAAAAATTGAAGTATAACGCGGGTTTGTCCCCGATATTTCAAAAGTTTCTGATGGTGAGATGCATTGGAATGTCCATTTTAGCAATTTTCTATAAATTTTTTTGTCTCAGATTATATATTTAAAAAATGTATAAAGAAAATAATGGAGTGAGATGGGATTTTTCTTTGGGAGATTTACACTTAGGTCCCATGTAAGGAAAAAAATGAAAAAATGGTCCTTATAGATTGCAAAATGAAAAAATGGTCCCATGGAGTTGTCAATACAGGCTCCTAGAGTTGTTAATGACAACGCCAGGAGCCTGTATTGACAACTCCATGGGACCATTTTTTCATTTTGCAATCTATAGGGACCATTTCTTCATTTCTCCTCTTCCTTGGGACTTCACTGTCATTCTCCCTTTTTCTTTTCCTGTTTGCTAGTTCGACACATTTTTCAATGCAAATTACCAAAATTCTTCCCTCTAAACAGGAGGTTTTGGATTGGGTCTTATTTATAATTTTATATTGTTAGTGTTTACCCTTCTAATTTTTTAAAAAATGAGTTGCATTAATTATCGCTTACAAATTAAAAATGTTACTTTAATGTAGAATTAATATACAATCAACTATCAACTATCAACTATATAATTCTAAACTTTGTAGCTAATCATTCATTGGTCCTGCTAAGCATCTGACTTGGACAAATAAACTAATATCATAGGTTTATACATGAAACGTCTCCAAATATGACATTTCATCAATTCAAGTCGCCTTACTGATGTAATGACACAAAAAATCTCTATATTTGTCATTTCATTGGTCTATTAATTTTTTTTCACCAGGCTACAATTAACGGTCACTAATTCATACCCCCTCATCAATTTCTCATATCCGCTCTCGCCAATCCAGTAATAGATAAGTTAAATCACTAACCCCCATTGATTGTTGCAGTTGTATGTGAGTACATGTGTCACCATAGTAGAGGTTTTGATGGTAGCTAAATAGTGATTGGATACTAAAACTTGTGGCTAAACAGTGATTGGATCATAATCACCATCTAACATGGCAGTTTAAACCAATAAACATCAACAAAAAAATTTTCCGTCCCCAAAACTGTCGCGTCAATCAACAATTATTCTTTCAACACAAAAGTCATTAAATAAGTCGTCTAGCGTTTAAACCCAATTGGGCTTACACATGCGTATCATGCAACAACATTTATTGCTCTACACATTCCTTGCGTCCCCCTCTTTTTCCCAATACACTAGTCAACATTTGCATAATTCATGTCATTGAGAATAGGCACGGCTATCTCTGATTTGGTTTTCAATGGTGGTCAGAGTTTTTCCATGGAACCCTTCCATTTTCAGGAATGAATACCTAGTCCTATATAAATCATCTGGAGAAATATTCCTCTCACACTCGTCCTTCATCAAAATTCCCTTTCTTCCAGATAATCAATTCCTCATGTAACAATGGTGTCATGGACGGTGTCATCTTTCACAAAAGTAGATGATTCTTACAACAACTAGATCATTTTCGCCAAGGTCATTGGGTCTTTTTTGGACGTCCCTCATGCTGTAAGTCATTATCAGTTACGTGCAACGCTGTGCTGGCCGATGCCAAGGTATTCTGTCATTTTTTGGTACAGTCGGTGTATCATTTTTACATCTTGACTTTTAAAACTACTTATGATTACCCAAATGTGGTTCTTTTATATGTACTCCAGGGTTATGTCGTGCTGGCAGTTGTGCACCATCGAGACATGATCAAGAGGTTTTGTGTTGTGCTGGTCCCTGGGTTCGCTTTCATCTTCTAATCGTTTGCTTTATGTTGCATAAGTTGTAGGACTTGTGTCTGGGTTTTTCGGAGTGAGTGAAGTACGTGTCGATAGGGAGACGTTGTTTCAGTTCAACTTTGAGATAATAGATGAGTAGTACAAATGAATAAGGAAGTTCGCCGCATATATTAAAAAATGCATTAATATCATGAAGGCAACAATAGATTAATAAATGTTTTTTTTTTTCAGATTTACCATGGTTGATTTTTATTATAATGATATTCCTTACATATTATTAAATCTTAATCATTGAAAGTTGATCTAATGATAGATGCACTCAATAGAGAATAAATGGAGAGAGAAATCAGTGGAGACACCCCTCTCCCCTTTGGTCTTATCTTTCCATATAACTATTAAGATTTCGTATTATTAACATTTGTATGTTACATAGATTTTTTTTTTGAATTACAATGACAAGAGAAACGGTCTCTTGAGAGTTTCGACGTACTCAATCAGAGATCAACATAAACGGCAGTAGAGAAAAGCCAAATCTTAGCCTAAATCTGCTAACATTTGGATCAAACAAAAACCTGGAGGATAGTGCAATAAAGTTAGGTCATTGTTTGAATCTAGAGCCGCTTTTGCCAAAAGATCTGCACAAGCAATAACTTCTATGTGCGAATGATGGATCTCTAAATCCCAATTTCGGTAGATTAGATCCCTAATTTCCTCTAATTCATAGTGTAGAGGATGATAGGGCCCACCTGCTTGAAAAAGTAGATGGAGTGCTTCGGTGGAGTCAGTGTACAGCCTCACCTTCGTGAAATTCATGGATTTGCAAACTTGTAAACCGGTCAAAATAGCCTGGAGCTCTGAAGCTGTTGACCCGAGGGAGAAACCTGTGTGCTTTTGGAACCCACATATCCAGGCACCTGAACTGTCGCGAACAACTCCTCCAATAGCCGAATGTCGATGATCGTCAACAGCCGCATCCACATCAACCCGTACGTATTCATTTGGTGGTGCGATCCATTTATCAGAGTCTCTATCTGAAACTCTTAGTAACTTGTGTCTGAAACGTCCATCTTCAATGCCTTCGTGAAGGAAATGCAATCCTCTGTGTAGTAGTTGCTGTGGCTGATCGCAAGATCCTTCGAAAGCTCTTTTGTATCTATTCTTCCATATGAGCCAGCACAAGGAACCAAAGACCCTTAGCCAGGGCCATTGTGCTACTCTGCCTCGTCCAGGGGAGTGTTGCATGTTCCATTTGATCTAGACCTGCAGATTGCCAGAGAAAAAAACAGAGTGATATATTGGGTTAGTGCAAGAAAGCCACACACTGCTAGCAAGCTCACAATCTCTCAAGGAATGAATAGGTGTTTCCTCACAGTTACACTCAAAAGGGCACTCGGAATTTATCCTCACATCTCTCTTTGCTCGAATTGAATTTGTCGGGATTCTCTCTTGGAATAACTGCCACATAAAATACTTGACTTTCTCAGGAATTGGCCATCTCCAGATACGATGCCAGAAAGGATTCGGCGTCTCATAACGCGACGAATAAATCATTGAATAAGCTGATCTCACGCTAAAGTTACCATCAGATGATTTCCGCCACCAGAACAAATCATGTCCCGTTAGGGAAGGAGGGGGGATGCACTTGATCTTGTCAATCACCCACCACGGCAAGAACGTGGCCCATTTGTGCAGGTCCCATCTTCCGTTTGAGCCGACAAATTTGCTGACCTCATCGTCCAGATTGATTAGGTTCTGATTCTTGTCAACGTAGTACATGAGTGGTTGGTCAAGATTAGTCCAAAGATCCCACCAAGCCTTCATTGGATTACCGCTCCGGAGTTTGCTTCCTATTGCTTTCATTGACATCGTCCATTTATACATAATAAACATCAGCAGAAGAAGCCTAATAATAAGCAAATGTAGCACTGGAATTACAATCAATTATTACTTAATTTAAGCAGGATAATGGTGAAGTCATGTCGCAATAACGATGTTGAAAAAATTGAAATAACTTTCTACTTGCAGCGTATTTAAAAAATCTGTTGTAACTTACAACCCAATTGACACTACCTATTACTAACTCTACTCCTTTTTATAAATAACTTTCTCTTTTTTGGAGTTAATCCTTAATATAAGCAACTTTCTTTTGGGTTTCAAAATTTAAACTATATTTTTTTTTCTACTTCTATTGAATACATAACTTTAATTTATATTAATTATCCCCCACTTACCAGTCACTACTAATTCTCTTTCATTTAATCATTTATTACCTATTCTCTGTCATATATTCTACTCATTCTCTCTCATATATATATATATATATATATATATATATATATTTATATATATATAGGGGTGTATTTAGAAATACACGACATTTTTTAAATATTTATTGTTTTTAACTAATTTTAATTGTCAGTTCATTTTACGCAATCAGAAAAAAATTGTTTATAAAAAAGACTGGGGGGAGTAATTAATTTTACATATAAACGATGTTATTATTTTAACCTAAATGTCCAGAGCATGCCTTTGAAATAATTTAATACATCACCAATTTTGTGTGTGTAACTATCAGGCCAGATTATCACACTTGACTAAATTGTCATGACAACCAGTAGTAGATGAGGCGTGGTTCAGCGCATTGCTACGCGTCATAGGTTTTTATTGTAATTGGGAAAGTACAAGTTGGAATATCATCTGCTCCGATGCCCTTTATTGAAAAATTGAAGTATAACGCGGGTTTGTCCCCGATATTTCAAAAGTCTCTGAAGGTAATGCTTAACTATTGAGAAGGAATAGGATAATCTCAGCTGCTACTTCACCTAAATGGTCGCCTCTGACGGATGCCATGCGCGTGTGCATACATTATTTTGTTTTTAAAAATATTTTCCCTTACTGGTCAGGGAATAATTAAATGATTAAACATCTGTTTGTGTATGAGTAGTGCTTGTTTCCCAATCGATTTTAAGTCATAGGAGTACCCATAGGTGGCTTTCAGACTTGGCCTGTTTCAGAGGTCTCTAATAGGTCGAGACTAACGCAAATTACCAATGCACTCGTTGGTAAATAGTTATTCATATGGACAGTTCAAATATACTCCCTCCGGTCCTAATTATAAGATAAAGTTGATTTTTTTGGAGAAATTAAGGAAGCCAATTAAATCACTTTAGAATATTTTTATTTTTATTTTTTTCTTCAAACTAAGTAATTTGATTAATAAACTAATATATAATCTAAAGATACTAAAAATATAAATACTTTAAAGTGATTTAATTGGCTTCCTTAATTTCTCCAAAAAAAATCAACTTTATCTTATAATTAGGACTGGAGGGAGTATTATTTTTTCCCAAAAAAAAAAACATGGCCACTTATCTAATTCCCGCCAAATAATGTATATTTAATTGGAAGAAGTTGCTAGAACAGAACTGCAAGTATCATCATCATTTCCAATCGGTGGATCTAGTTGTTATTCCATTTCGTGTTATAGTAAGCCATCTACTTGCAACTTTATATTCGTGAATTTGTAATCCAATGTATTTGAATACTTTTGAAGTTCTAACCTAAGTCTTAAACCTTTTACCAGATGTTGAAGAAGGATTTATTTAGGAACCTTAACGACACCAAAGACACATGGTCTGTCCATGTTAAGGTCCTGAGAAAGTGAGTCGATAGGAGGAAGGCTTCCCCATATCCCGTTTGGAAGATTGGAATGGTATTGGTGGAAGAAGAGGTTAACTCAATTTGAAACTTTCAATTCAAGCCTAGACAACTTATTCTAATTAATATTTATGGACATTATACGTTTACTACACTTAAATATGACGTCCCTGAAATAGTTTCTTTTTTAACAGCTTACTAGGGTTGAGGTTAGCGTTACGCACAAAAATCTGCTTCAACGTTTAGGGGATGTGTAGTCTGGGAGGTGATTTTAAGCAAATATTGCCATTTATACCAAAGGGTGGCAAAGCTGAAATTGTTGACACTTCCATCAACACATCTCCCTTTAGGTTTGAGTGTAAGATACTCAATCTGACAACGAACATGAGACTCCAATCATCCTATGATCCTAAAGAACGGGAGAAAAGTAAGACTTTCTCAGAGTGGTTGTTAAAAGTGGGTGGCGAGAGCATATGACTTCCTCATGATGGACATAACTATACCATCAAAGCTATTGTTCCATGATGAGTGCAACCCAATAAACAAAAGCCAATGTCAATCAATGACGAATGTTGGCTTATATCTTTTGAATCTGGTTTTTTCACCTGGTCAACTATACATTGTACAATCAAGGGTCAAGAGTTTTAATGGCTTTAAATTACTTATATTGGATGAAAAACAAAAAATAAATGTACTAACATGATGACAAACATTGTCTGCAGAGATGTGTTTCAAAACCTTATTTTATGAGATTGATCTAATTCAAACATTTGGATGGATGGAGCTAAATTTATTAATGCTAAATTGTAAATACTCACATTTCAATGTTCATAGCCTAATAGATAATTTATTTTTTACGTTTAAATGTGTGTGAATGTAATTTTCACCACCTAGATAAAACTTATCTGTGCAATGCACGAGTCGCAAGTCTTATTCAATATAAATGCCTGCAATTGCTTGGTAGATTTCAAGAGAGTTTGGCAAGGAAGGAAGATGGATGATGATGATGCGTTGAATTTTGGTAATTTGCATTCAATGATTTGGCTTTTACAAATGAAGGTCTTTGCATAATGAGTGATCAGGAGGATGGTAAATAAGACAGGATTAGGAGAATAATTATTGCTGTTAATGAGTTGATTTTCAGATAAACTAATCATGGGCTCATTGAATGTTTAGTTTACTCTCAATAAATGTGGGACCTTTGGTTCTTAAAACATAAGAGAGAAAAAAAGCAAGTGATTTACGAAAATAAAATTGGAAATAATGGATACATTTTATATATTATTCCCTCTGTTCCTTTTTATAAGATAGGACTAGGGGATATATGAAAGTTTTTTTTTTTTGTAAACTCCCCATTTTACTCTTAATTAAAAAAATTACTCATACTACTATTGTAATTAATTCTCTTGTTTAACTAAAGCACTCAATATAAGATATTCTTTCTCTTCCACATAAATGAGGGCATTTTTAAAGAACAAAATTCATTTTTAATATATCACTCTAGTCTTGTTTATAAGTCCAGATTGAGAAAAAATTTTGTTCTTATTATAAGTTCACTTTCAGAATAATAAATGAAAATATTACAATTCTAAATAATAAATGAAAATATTACAATTCTATCTCTATTAAAGGTGGAGAGAGAGAGAGAGAGAAGAGGTGAAAAGTACATATTTATAAATGAGTATAAAATTAGCAAAATTTATCAATTTAATCCATATTTATTGAGTTCACTAATTTTCTCTTATATGTGAGAATTAGGTAATTTTGACTTATAAATAGAATAGGAATAGTGTTTATTATACCTAACCAATTTTAATTTAGTTAATTTTATCAAGGTATTAAAATCCGGACCGGGTATTGAACCGGTCGGGGTACTGGATTAAGGGTCAGTGGGTCAGACCGGGGCCAAATCGGAGCTAAATCGGGACCAAACCGGTGAGAAATTGAAAATTTTAGACTTATAGTATAAAATTCTAAAGGAAAAATTAAAAAAAAAAAATTAAAAATAGGTAACCCGGACCAGACCGGGAACCGGACCGGTTTACCGGCCGGTTCGCCGGTTTCCGGGCCGGTCCGGCCAGTCCGGTCCGGTCCGGGTTTCATTACCCTGAATTTTATCTTATAAAAAGAAATGAAAAGAAAAGAGAGTATATTGAATTATTGATTGATATATTTGATAATTAATATTGATTGATGCATATACACACACTCACACACAGAAGGGACAATGGCTACACATACGTGGCAGCCACTTCCGCCTGTTTATGTCAACTTTCAAATTTGATCTTTAAAAGCAATTTTTCCTATCTTTTTAAATAAAGTATGTAATATTCCATTATTCCTTGTCATTTCAGGATTGTTTTATATTAGTGATTAAATAAGTAAGAGATCAGAGACGGCGCCTTTATAAATAAAGAAACCAAGTTAGGTATAGAGAGCGTTATATTGTGTGTGTGGCTTACAGGTGTCCTCTGTTGTTATCCAGCTTTCATAGAATCTCATCAATCAAGTTGGCCTCACAATATCCTCATACACGCGTTCGTGCCAGACTGGACCCTCCTTTTTTGGAATATATATGTGTATATATATATTTTTTAGGGAAATTTTTCATCCCTACAATTTTGACTTAGTTCTAATTAAGGTTTTAAAGAAGTACTCCCTCTAGTTCTATTATAAACAATTTTTTTTATTGTATAAAATAAATTGGTAGTTAAAAACAATAAGGATATTAAAAATGTCATTTTTTTTTTCATATATGCCCCTATTTATGAAAAGAATATAAGAGAGAGAATAGATAAAAAGTATGAGAGATAATGGGTATAATATATGAGAGATAATAAATATTTAATAAGAATAAAGTAGGAAAACGAAGCTTACAATTTCACATAAAAAGTGAAAGTTGCTTATAAAAGGGGTTAGCCCTATGAGAGAGAAAATTATTTATAAATAGAACCAGAGAGAGTAACTTAGTCTCTATAATTGCAAGAGAAATACTTATATACTCCAAGAGTGCCACCTCATCTATAGTGTGACTAATTAAAATCCATGTTCTCAGACCCAGACCGTAAGGTAGGTGGTCTGAGCTAGTATTTATTTTATGAAAAAAATAATTCTTTTTAATTTTTCTTTAGAATTTCATATTAATAATCCTAAAATCTTCAATTTCTCACCGGTTTAGTGCCGGGTTAGCTCTGGTTTGACTTCGGTCTGACCTACTAACTTTTGACTTAGTATCTCGGCCGGTTCAATGACCAGTCCGAGTTTAATTACTTTGATTAAAATATAAAAAACTTATCTTATTTTAGTCTTACATAGTAGATGAATCATTTGGAAAAATTCAAATTTTATGATTTTAAAAGTCCACTCTTCATGGGAGGAAATTGTGTTTTTAAATTTTTCTAAATTATGAAGTTTATGTTTTTTAAAACTATAAAATTTGAATTTCTCCAAATGACTCATCTACTATATGATATTAAAATAAAATGAGCTGGTGTAATTTAATCAGTTAGAATTTAGTTGAGGTGACATTCTTAAAGTATGTGAGTATTTTTCATAATTTTGATTACATTGTAACTTAACTTTCGAACTTCAGTTCTATAATTTTGACAGTTTATAACTTTAGTCCCCATATTTCAAAATTCTTTAGTCCACATATTTCAAAATTCAAATGTTTAAAACTATATTGGTAAAAAAAATGTTTAAAACTATAAAAAAGTGAGTTGCAGTAAGTTAGTAAAACTTATGGATGAAATGAAATGCCAACAAAGTTTAAAGTCAAAGCCATAAGAATGTGAGCTTCAGGGTATCAAAATTAAATCAGAGTTATAATTAAGTGGGTGTTTGGATAACACCTAAACAACAGTTTTAGAAGTTTTTTTTCGTAAATTGAGATAAAATTTTTCTTACATATTTACTTCATAAATCTTAAAAATCATTCTTTAAAAGTTAATCCAAAAAAACTAATTTTTCATTTATTTTAATACAATGATCCCCAACAAAAAATTGTAAAAAATTGGGCGCAGTTATTGCAAGATTGGAGTCGTCATTCTCATAAGACCACTCCACATGGTCACAGCTAAACTGGGACCCACATCCACCATCTATTTCACCGCAAATCATGCTAATGCGTATTTGGGTGTGTGGTACTGGTGTATTTTTCGTGTTTTTCAGTTTTTATTATAATATAAAATTTATTAAAAAGATCTGTATCTCGCTTTAATTTTAAATTTTATGTACAGCATCTGAATTATTTCCTAGTTGTTAAATTTTACTGGGGCTACATAAATACTTGAAAATTTTATTAGGAATTCAAAGTTTTTTAAAATAAAATTCTAAATCTGAAAAAAAAAAACAAAATACTTTTTTAGTACAAATATGATTTTATTTTGTTGTCTTTTGGACGATTTTAGATGGCTTTTCCTATATCTCACTATTCCTCCCAAAAAAAAGGAGACATATACGTTCACATTTGCGAAGAATATTAGACAATGAGATTGTTTATAAGCTATTTTTTATATAGATCGAGATAAAACTTTTCTCACCTACTTATCTCATATATCATAAATCATGATTAAAAAATTGTTTTTAAATATTCCAATCACTATTCCAACCGAACAAAATACTACAATGCTACATGAGGATAACTTTAGGAATTTGAGAATTGAGATAGACCACTTATTATTGCTTGAAAGAAATATTATTTGGTAGCCGAGAAGTGAAAACCCTCTATAGTCTCTCTATAGCAGGGTAATGAAACCCGGACCGTACCGACCGGTCCGGCCCGGAAACCGGCCGGTAAACCGGTCTGGTTCCCGGTCTGGTCCGGGTTACCTATTTTTAATTTTTTTTTTAAATTTTTCCTTTAGAATTTTATACTATAAGTCTAAAATTTTCAATTTCTCACCGGTTTGGTCCCGGTTTAGCTCCGGTTTGGCCCCGGTCTGACCCACTGACCCTTAATCCAGTACCCCGACCGGTTCAATACCCAGTCCGGGTTTTAATACCTTGCTCTATAGTCGATGCTTGAGAAGGAAAACCTTTAATCAAATTAAAAAACACAAAATATTTATAAGGATAAATATAAGAAGTTTCAGGGGAGGGAAATGGTTAATAACCTGAACCGGTATGTTTCATCCTCATGTAATGTGGTCACAATTGCAACTTACAAGATCAAAACAAATCAGACAGAATATATAACATACATGAAATTAAATAAATTTTGAAAATTCAATTATGATTCCCTTCATCAACATTAACGGCTTCAAGTAGTAGAGTGGACTTCACTACCCAACTTGAGATTATGTAAATATGTAGTCCCCATCCTTGTGGTGTTGGCTTCTTGCAATGACATTAACGCCCTTTCGGATTCATGATCTGAGAAAACACAGCGCTTGGTGTTAATCCATCAGAGTCTTCACTGGCCAAGCTCCGGCCACCGATGCTCATACTCATCCCTGAGCTTCGGGAATCGGTTACATTGCTGTCGAAACCCGGTAATGCCTCGTTCGGGTCCTTCCCTTTGGAGTTCACATACAAGGGCTCCTCCTCATCAATGTTGTGCATTCCTCCAATGCCCTTACCGCTCTCCTCTGCGCTCTCTTGCAGTTGCAATGCAAACTCAAGGTTCCACAGCACATCCCCCATTGATGGCCTCTCGATGCCCTGATCAGCCACGCACTTCATCGCAGTCTCGGCAAACTTCTTGAAGCATTCTGGGGCTATCTTGCCCTTCAAGTAAGGATCAACGAGCTGATCAAGAATGCCCTTTTTGTAGCAATGAGCAGCCCACTCTGCTAAGCTCACTTGCTCTTTTGGAAGGGTTGGGTTCAAAGCCGGACGAGCGCACAGAATCTCGAAAAGAACCACCCCGAAGGAGTAAACATCGGATTTGTCAGTCAGTTGTTGCCTCCTGAAGTATTCTGGATCCAAGTATCCAAAACTACCCTTAACTACGGTGCTCACATGTGTGTTATCCAATGTTGGACCAGTTTTTGACAATCCAAAGTCAGAAACCTTCGCTACCCACTTCTCATCCAGTAAAATGTTAGTGGTCTTCACATCTCTGTGGATGATAGTGTGCTTGGCACCTGTATGTAGATAGTGTAAACCTCGAGCAGCTCCAATGCATATCTCAAGCCTTTGCTTCCATGGTAGTGGAGGTTTCTGGGTCTTGTAGAGATGCTCCCGGAGAGTTCCATAGGCCATGTAATCATAGACAAGGATCATTTCAGTGTTCTCTTCGCAGTAGCCAATCAGTGAAACAAGATGCCGGTGGCGCAGTTTAGAGAGCATTTCAATCTCAGTTTGGAACTCATGTACACCCTGCTCAGAAAGAGGGTTCCCACGTTTAATTGCTACTTTGGTTGTTCCACCATCAATCTCTCCTTTGTAAACCTTACCGAATCCTCCCACACCAAGGAGCAAAGCCTCATCAAAGTTGTTCGTTGCAGCCTGAATATCAGCAAATGAGAAATGCCGACAGAGATTTGATGGGAGTGACGATGCATAGCTTCCTGTTGTGTTGGTCTTGGCAGAACCGGCAGAATGGGAGTTGCCATAAAGAGAAAGAGGAAGCCAGCCAGACGGCCCTTCGCTTGTACCAGAATCCTTCTTGCCATGCCTCCAACGACGTGAAGCAGCAAAGGCAATGACTCCAACAAGTAATAAAACTACTCCCCCACTAACACCTCCAGCAATTGCTCCTTTCTGACTCTTCGAATGGCCTTTGCTTGAGCTTCTAGCCAATGATGGATCAATAACATCTTGCACAGGAGCAGGCGTAGGATTCGGCCCAGCAAGATTACCAGTAGTATCATTAATTTTGAATATCTCCACTCCATTCAATATTGCATCATAGTACTGAGGCTTTGACTTCATATCTGGCTGTAGTGAAAGCCACAGGTCCTGCTGTGGCTCCCCAACAGGAACAAACGCAACATAATCCCTATGCACAGGAACCCCATTATCATGTGGAAGACCATATTGGTCCGCCAAGAGGATAACATCTGCTCCATCTTCAGCTGTTTGATTACCAACAAATACATCAAACACCCTTTGATTAGGCTTGGTGATATTGGTAGAACCCTCACAAAAATGGAGTCTCACGAGATAAGAAAACCCAGAATCAACAGAGAAAATCCAAGTCAAGTTGTAATTCCCATTGATATACGCATTCGGCCCCATTGATCTAGCCGTAGAGTAGACATCAAGAGGAGCAATATAAGACGGTGTGCCTGGAGGATAGGTGATGTTAACCTCAGGATCAGCAGGCTCAGTGACTCCATAAGCAGCACCATAGAGATACCTAGTATCATCAGTCCATGATCTAAACAAACCAGTATCATGGGAAGGCGAAATATCATTCCCACCAACATTAAGCCGATAAATAGTCTCAAGGGAGGTACTATTATCAAAAGTGAAAGGAGTATCTGTACCCACAATCATAGGGTTATCACTAGGAGCACCATAAATATCAGGAGGCATAGACACAATCTCAATCCCATTAACAAAGGCAAATGCATTAGAAGCATTAGGAGATGGAGTAAAAGTTACATTCAGCGAATCTCCTTCAACATTGACCAAATATTCCTTCACAAGAAAGTCATAGTTCAAAGCTAATACCGTTTGAGCAACACTGAAGTTCCTAAGAAGCGTGAGGGATTGAGCAGTGACAGAGAAAAGCGCATCGGAGGCATTCAATACGCCATAAGAAGAAGGGTAAAAGTAAAGACGGATGAATTTCCGACCAGGTGCCACCGGAAAAGAGTAGGCGAATTCCGACTGAAACACACGCGCCGTCATAAATGGAACTTCCGGCACGGAGGGGTCTTGTGTTGCAGCATCAGCTGTTTTGGATTTTCCCGTTGAGGACAAGAACTTGGACCCAACATCAGAATTCCATTTTCTTCCATCAGTATCGGTTGATTCTGGAGGACCCCCACAGCTCAAGAGGATTTTATCAGACGGCACATAATCGGCAGCTTGAACAACTTGAAAAGCTAAGAGAAGAAGAATCCAAGGAAGAAACCCTTTGATGTCCCTCATGACCCAGAGCCTTCTAGTGTTGCGCACGATCAGGAAAAAAAAATCAACAAAATCAGAATTCGAAACAATCCTCCCAGATCTTTAAGGAGCAGGAGATTAACAAACTTAACCAAAAAAAAATATCCACAGAGAAGGGAGTGGGAAGAAGCTAACCCAGAATGATGAAGACAATTTAAGACTCTGTGGAAACAAGTAAGACCAGGGAGATCTGAAGCATTCAGGGATTTGGATTTTGATGAAGATGGCAGAAAGAAAGAAACCAGAAAGGGAATGAAAATCAGAGCTTATTTACTGAAACTCTCTTCAGTTGTTACTTTAGTAATGCGCGTCTTGATCGTCCAGATGATATGTGAACGGTTCAGATCTTTTTAGCTACATAGCTAGCTGTTTCAAGTTGCTTTCCATATAATGCCAATGTTATATTACACAACACATCCCTAAATTTTGGATTATATATAAATAACTCCTTTAATTTGGCAAAAAAAAAAAAAAAAAAAAACTCCTTTAACTTTCAAAACTTAAAAATAAACATCCGAAAGCTTTTAAATCTGTACAAATAACCACCAACTATCAATTATATATTTGTATATCCCTTATATTTTATTTTTATATGCGTATATGGCTTTCTTAAATTTTGATTGATACTCCCTCCGGTCCTCATTATAAGACAAAATTGATTTTTTTGGAGAAATTAAGGAAGCTAATTAAATTACTTTTGAGTCTTTATATTTTTATTTTTTACTCCAAACTAATTAATTTGACTACTAAATTAATATATAATGTAAGGATACTAAAAATATAAACACTCTAAACTAATTTAATTAGCTTCCTTAATTTCTCCAAAAAAGTTAATTTTATCTTATAATTAGGACCGGAGGGAGTAATAGATATTAGATTATCTCCTAATATGTAGATGTAGATAAGTGAGATACAAAATCACTAATATAGGAACTACTCTCTCCAATTTTTTTTATAAGTAATAAATATTCAAGTAATGTAAAATGAACTAATAGTTAAAATTAGTTAAAAGAAATAAAGATGCAAGAGATATAATTTTTCCTCCAAACATACCCTTATTTATGAAGATGATGAGTGAGAGATAAAATAATAAGTGAAAAAAAATCAAGAAGTTGTTACTTGAAGTAGTAAGCAGCCTTATTTTGTAAGGAGAAGAACACAAATTCAAAGTCCTAAAAACGTACTTGTTTGGAGAGGCGAACACCATTTTCAAAAGAGAAAACCCTTAATTTATTCCAAAAAAAAAAAAGAATGAGTGGAAAAATAAATAAGATAGATATGCAATTAATTGAGCATAAAAATGAAAAAAAGTCTATTAAATTTTTAGATAAAATAAAATTATTGCTTATATAAAGGATTAAAACCATGAGAGAGAATATTATTTATAAATAAAATCAGAGAGAGTAGAACTGGAGGGAGCATTTGTGTGAGTTGAAGAGTTTAGGAAGTTGATTGTAAGATATCAGACAATAGAAAAATTATGTGTATTTATTTTAAAGTTTAGGGTCATGTTACACAACTTACCCTAAAATCAAAATAATAAAGGATTTGATTACCTTAAAAGCTAATGAAACAGTTGTTATGGAGGACGAAATGACGGTTATGACCTTACGGCGGTGGAATATTTCCGGTCAGCCCCTCGTGAGTGATGACAGATCGGAGTTACGGGGAAAGACGACGTGGTCCCCACGCGTTTTCAGTAGTGCCACAGGCATTTATGTGTGCCTCCCTGTAATGACGTGTTTGGTAACTGGTAGTGGTAACTTCATTTATCAATTATTGATTGTGATTCTTCCCCAAATAAACGAATCAATTATGTTTCGTAAAAACTTTATGTTTTTCTTAATTTTTTCAATTAGAAATGCACCTGCCAAATTAATTATAAATATATCATGTGTGTGTGTATGCACCTAGGTTCAGGAACCCGGATCGGACCGGCCCGGAAACCGGCGAACCACTAACCCTTAACCCAATTTTTTGTCTGGGTTCCAATTTTTTGTTTTAATTTTTTTTTATTTTTTCTCTAGAATTTCATACTATAAGCCTAAAATCTTCAATTTCCCACTAGTTTGGTCCCAATTTAGCTCCGATTTAGTCTCGGTCTGACCCACTAACCCTTAACCCAGTACCCCTACCGGTTCAATACCCGGTCCGAGTTTTAATACCTAGGTATGCACATATAATAATTTGATAAGCATGTTCCAATCTGGCCTTTGTTTTCTGAAGGACAGCATGTTCCAATGACTCTATGAAAGAAGGATGAATTCAGCAAGTTGCATGAAGTCTAAAATCTTAAGTTGAGAGGTTGAATTTAATTTTAAACGTAAGATATCAATCTACTTTATTTTTTATGTTTAACATTTTGTTTTGAAATATCATTGTTGATTGCACAAGTCAAAAGAGTTTGCTTCAATAAGCCATTTCATTGCAAATGTTTTAAGAGAGTATTTTAGAAAAATCAATACATATTTTTTATAAATAATCAATTTAACTAATTTACTTAACCTAATCAAATTAACTGAGTAAATTTTATATTAACACCTGACAGTTGTATTATATACTTTTTATAAGAAATTCATAGTTTGTAAATTGTAAAAACGGAGAATTGGGAATAAATACCTTTTTAGTAAATTAATTGTTGAATGCTACTAAGCATGCAATTCATCTTCCGTGTGTGTAAAAGAACTTCAGTTGTGTGCAAATATTCTTCCGTGTGTGCACAAATCTTCCATATAAACGTGCAAACCATCTTCCGTTGTGTGTAAAATATCTTTCGTTGTGTGCAACATATCTTTTGTTAAAATGCAACTGATCTTCCATGATAACATTCAACAATTAATTTGCCCTAAAGGTATTTTTGGGTGATTTTCTCTTGTAAAAATCCCTATGACGATGGCAAAAAAAAAAAAAAAGAACCCTTTAGAAAATTAATAATAGTTTTTCTTAATTTTGAACCAGATCCTTATAATTCATTTTGTTTGAATGAGTGTGTGTTTGGATTAGTTTTTGAAAATAACTTTTACGATTTACGAGGTAAGTGTGTGAGAAGAATTTTGTCTTGGGTTGCGCAAACCTAAGTTTGACAAATTGCCAAACACTCGATGAGACACCAACGCTCTTATCCATCATAGGCATTTATCTTTGAGTATAAAAACCATTAATTTCAATTTCTAGAATAGCATGGTCTTTATGAAATTTTTCTTCATTTTATTTAACACCTCGTATACTTTTATAAATAAAATTTTATAAAGGCTATAAATTAAAGGGGAGAATAACTTGATGTCCTAAGAAATTATTGTAATCCAAAACGTCCCAATAATAGGTAAGCGACATAAATATATTTTCATTTCCTACAAACAAAACTTGTCATTATATGTTGCCCAACGATTTTAGTTAATCATATTATTAAACATTTTTGAAAGTATAAATGAATAATTAAAATTTCTATATTATATCATGTATGAGTGGAAAAACAAACACATACACACAGAGTGTACGATTTTCCTTTTAAAATTACTCCACACAAAAAACCAAACTTATAAAAAGTGCTGCAAACGCGTAGGTACATGAACAAAGGTTATTAGTCAAGAATACATCCTTATTCATGTACCTACGTATTTATAATGTATATGTCATGTACCTTATCCTTATAATGGGAATGGAACAAAGAGAGATTAGGAATATGGAGAGCTTCAGGCACACAGTGCTTTATAGAAGGAAAGTTGACATTAAGGTCTCAAATAAAAAAAATAATATCAGTAAAGTCTTATAATCTGTCAATGAGAAGCGAAAGAGCCATCGTTGACAAATAATAAGACTTTTTTAATATTATTTTTCTTAATAGGAACCTTGGTGTCATTTCCCCTTTATAGAATCATTTTGTTCATGACATATTTACTTGCTTGGTTTTGTTTGAAACTATAACATCTTAAGCATATTCAACAATCATCACTTGTGTATCCAAGATATAGAAATGAAGTTATCTGAAAAAGATTCTGAAAGGTCAAAAGAATGTTTAATGCAGGCTTCTTGCATGAGGGATTATACTTTCTCCGCTCCTTATTATAAGCACCTAATAATAACTTTACATAAATTAATGAAGTTAGTTAAAATTAGTTATTCCTTGTAAACTACTATTTTGGTCTTTAATATAAGAGCTATTTAATTATTTTGGGTAAATAAGAAAATGAAATAAATTGGTTAATTTAAAAAAAAATGTAATACAATCTCCTGAAAATATTCATGTGTAACATTATGTTGTATATCGGTTTATAATTAAATTAATTAGGGAAAAATAAAAAATACGGGAGATAAAATGAATTGAGCTCTTATATTTAAGACCAAATCGAACTCCCAAACTAGCTCTTATATTAAGGACCAAAGATGGTATCAAAATTACCATCAATAAAAGTCATTAGTTAGGTGAGTTTGGTTAATTAGTCAGGAAGTTTTCTAGTTGGTTAGGGATGCTACAACAACAAGAAGCTAGATCCCACCAGTTATACTACAGAGAAAACTAGGGAATAACTACGGTGGTTCATATTCTCATTCTATTTGGATTAATGTCTATGTTGAGACAGGACAACTACTATGCGTTACATGAAAAACATAAGCATGTCTCTTGAATTATACTCCCTCCAGTTCTAAATATAGGACATAGTTTGTAGTGTAATTTGTACTACAAACTATGTCATATATTTAGAACCGGAGGTAGTAATAGGCAAAGTAAGGTTGCAAAAAAGAGGCATCATCTACAAGAACACAGCTCAAATGAACGTGTCATATACAATTGAATATCATTTCTCTTGAATGTATAATCAGTTCCTCCAAATAATTGAAACATCAGATACCAAAATGTGACAGTAAATTATGGGGGTTAATACAAGTTTTGTCTTTATAGTTTGCTTTTATTTTGGTTTTAGTTCCCATAGTTTTACTTTCAAACCATAGATTTTGATCATTTGAGCTTTTTTTTTTTTTTTTTTGTCTAAAACATTAATCCCTATAAATACCTAGAACCCCACCGTTCCTAAAAATAAGAGTCTGTTGACTATTTTGGCAATATTAAGAAAACCAATTAAATTACCAAACTAATTTGCCTACCTTATAAACTGATATAGAATCTAATAATATATAACATATGATATGATTAAGTAATTTATTTAGATTCCTTACTTTCTCCAAAAAAAAAAAAGATCAACTGAGTTTATATTTAAAGACCGGAGGGGGTACATTTTGCCCTTAAGGGACTAAAACCTATGATTTGAAACCATAGAGATCAAAATCAAAATAAGAGCAAACTATAAGAACTAAAGATTATATTAACCCTAAATCGTGGCTTCACTTTGTTCTTTCTATTTTTGTTTTAATCCACAGAAGTCAGAAAGCATTACAGGTGAAATCCCACCAAACATCTCTGATATACAACTTGAAGAACCGAATTACAAATTATGACTCATGGGACAAGATGGATTTAGCTCCTACATCACAGAGTGATCTTTCCTGAATTTGACATAAATCTAGGCCAGAAGCAATGGCAGTTATCCTTCTGTGAAATGCAAACAAATTTTCTCTCAAATCTTTCTTAAGCTCTATGGGCTACTGTGTGCCCACAAACTTGGAGAAGAAGAGCCCAACAGAGAAAAGTCACAAGCTGTCCACATAGATGGTATACATCCTTTCATCCTTGTATAATTCATTTAGTGTGTAACAAAATTTTTAATGTTCATATTGAAAATATTTACTCAGTTGAGTAACTGATGTACAGCTTCAGAGACAATCAACTGGCAGCAAAAACACAAAACATCGCTAAGGAATATAAATCTTTTGGTCCCTATAATTTTGACTCAGTTGCAAGTCAATTTGTAAATTTGAATCTATGCAACTCATTCCTATAATGTTAACTCAGCTGTGACTTAGTCTCCGAACTTTGACTCAATGCAATTCAGTCGTTATAGTTTTAACCACTTAAAACTTTAATCCCTAAACTTTATGAAATATATAATTTTATTTTCTAAAATATAGAAAGACTGAGTTGTATTGAATCAAAATTCAGAACTAAATTACAACTAAGTCAAAACTGAAGGGAATGAGTTGCATCAAGTTAAATTTTAGGGATTAAGATAGTAAGTTACAACCGAGTCAAAACTATACGGATAAAAAGATTAATTTTCTCAAAAAAAATTAAAAAGGGAATGGATATACTCACATCATTAAGCATCTCACTTTCTGGCTAAGCTCAATTTTGAAAGGACTGCAGCAGCTTGATCACCGCCCAGAAGAAAATAAGGGTGCCTCAAAGCATCTGCAGCAGATAAACGTCCTCTTCTAAAGGGACCTCTCTCACAAACAAGCTTGGCTGCTAAGTCCCACCCTCTACCCGAGTCGCTGTCAAGAATCTGAAAGTTGGGCCTCTGGCGAGTATAATCTCTCCATTTGATCAAATCATATTGACATGTTTTGATTTCCAAGTTGAAGTTCTTTAAAGCAGCTGCAGATCTTAAGGATGGTATTGCCATTTGCAGTAGTACAACCCCAGCAGAGTACATGTCAAACAGATCAGGACTGTTAAGCTGCAACAGTAATCACATGATTTCAGTTTTAGCACTCGCTGGATGCAGAGAATATAATGCAAACAAGGTAACTCCATAAAGATGAAATGGCGAATTTCATCACAATCTGGAGACTCTAGCCAATGCAAAAATCTTACCCTCTACAGAACAAGAATCTATGATGCAGAGAGTACAAATAAATTCCAAGGAAGGAATGTAATTACCAAAAAGTCCAATAACAAATGAGTAGAATGCAATAATAAGTTTTGATTCAGGAAATAACAACAGGTTCTTGTTGCTCACTTGTTATTGGGACTTTTTAGTGATTACATTCCTTCCTTGAGACTTAAGTGATTTTCCTTAAATCTTACCCTATACCTTATAGACAGAATAAATTTGACAAAAGGGCTGGCTTTGGTAATTTAATTTGTTGCTTGAACTTATAAAATAGCTTCTAATTTTGACTTTGTAAACAAGGTATGAATGAGCATTAGAACCTGCCACAAGATTGGTGAAAGGAAAGCTGCAATTGGTTCTGGAGGAGGATTTGGTGTTTCTTCTGGGAGAACGTATAATTCTGGGGGACAGTAGTCAGGATCCAGTAGGGTACTATCAGGAATATAATTCTTTCCAATTCGAAGGTCTGTTGCTGCACCAAAATCTATGAGTTTAATCTGCCCCCGTCTAGTGACTACTAAGTTGGCAGGCTTTACATCTCTATGAACAATGCCTGTGTCGTGAATTTTCTTTAGACACGTAATGATCTGGCGCATAATTTGCTTGATGATCAAAGCATTTCGTTTAGAAGAGTCTACACCTTGCAAGACACTTCCAAACATAACAGACTCTAAGTTTGAAGGAAAGTTGCGATCTTTCATGTAATCAGCAAGAGTGCGGTCTCCCTGTGTCAAAGACAACCAGCAATTAGATAAAAACATCATGGTACTGACATGTGTGCATTTTTAGCAAATTTGCTTGATTTACTTCATGCAATGAAAGCAAATAGAACAAGGTATAGACTAGACCATAGTTTTAGTTATAATTATTTATTTTATAAGATCACAATTAAGACCAACAAAACATACTAAAACAATTTTTTTGGAAGTTAATTGGTGCATGGATGAACAATATTTGGGAAAATCGGTGAAAAGTTTCGGTTTGGAAATTTTATTAACCAGAAGGATGGATATTTTTAAACGCATGAAGTTTAGGAGGATTTCATACACAGAAAGCAACCTTACTCGAATTCAGGTCTGGCCAATAAATTTCAAAATAGGGATTTTTCACCGATTTTCCGTGTAAAACATAGATGAATAAATAATCTATGAATGTTGTTTATGCAATGAAAGTATCACTATCAGGTAGAGTACCTCAAACTTCCAAACAAGCCATTTTCCACCCTTTATGAATTGTGAATTTGTAGTATCAGCAACAAAACTTCCCAGGAATTCAGCACATGTTTCAGGAGCTGCTCTGGAAAGCCTGTAATTAAACCATTCCTCAAAGTCACCAAATTGTTCAGCCCCTACAATTCCAACCTTCACCTGCACATGTCATCCAGCCAACGTTTGAACACATTTAACAGGTTTATCATTATTTAAAAAAGAAGAGAATGCATTGAAAAAGAGATTGCTTCCATGTCAGAGTGCACAGGTTTCTCCTTAACTTCGGAGTTCATGCGACAAAATTAAAAGGTTTTAATTCTTGTCTCATTCTTCTTACTCTTATAAAAGGAGCCACCTCTGATCCCTAATATAAGAGCTAGTTTGGACCTAGATTTGGTCCAAAATATGATATCTCAATTAATTTTATCTTTAAATTTTTCATTTTTCCCAAAACTAATTTATCTAACTTAATGTTACATAATGATGTTTAAGAGAGATTATGTCACATTTGTTCAAATTAACCAATTTATTTCATTTCCGTAATCTATCCAAGTTAATTAAGTGCTCTTATAATATAAGACCAGAGGAGGGAGTATAAAAAGCAAGCTAAACAAAGGAAAAAAGGAAATGGATATAAACAAACAAACACATTGTCATTATTATCTGTAGAAAGAAACTGATCCAACAATTGGCTTCATTGAACCATGAAGCATGCGTCATGAGATAAGTAAAGCTCTCTACAAATGCATATAAATAAGAATACCTTTTTGAGAATAACTTTATCCTTAGATTTCACATTCAAATTTGTTGTTGTCTTGCCTCTTCCCCTCTTCCGTTGTACATTCTCTTCAACATAACCATTCTTCGGAACCACAACACCAGAATAAACAATACCAAATGAACCTTCCCCAATCTTATCTCCAATCATAAAATCAGTCCTCTTGAGATTCCTTCTTCCTGATAAACTATCCAAACCGAGTTGCAGAGGGGCCAGAAGGTAAGCATCAATGGCGCCAATAAGAACACCAGGCCTCGCAGTCAAGTAAATCCAAGTCAATCCTGCAAAAATAAGGTAACCCCATTTCTGGAAATCGGATAAATCTTCAGTTAATCTTTGAAATTGGACTAATCCTGTTCGAAGAACAGGGAATTGATTCAGGTATATAGTGCTCTCCAACAAATCGCTGGGAATGTTGTCCAGAAAAGCTTTGCATTTTACAGGGTTACTCTTGAAACGGTGTGTTAAGAAAGAAATGTTATTTGGAGGAGTGGATTTCAGAGGGGAGGAGGAGAATGTCGTGGTGAGATTATTGTGTAGAAGGTTATGTGCAGGAGGAAGACGAAGCAAAGAAGCCATGAACGAAGAAAGGCGCCACTCACAGAAGATGAGTACACTCAGAACTTGAGGTTGCTTTTGGAGTAACGTCAGCACAAGGCAGTGGCAATTCTTTTGCCATCTGTTTCAATTTGTGTGCTTTATCCAACAGAAATACATTTTCTCGGACCAAAATTTTACTCCAATACACCCATACAGTTTTAATTTTTTAAATATATATACTCTCTCTCCAATCATTAGTATGAAATCTATAATCTTTATTATAAATATAAGAAAAATGACTTAGATATTTTAAAAAATATATACCATATTAACTAATCATAACTCTGATATTTTAAAAAATATATGTTATATTAACTAATTTAGTTATTATTTTTAAGGGAGAATTACCCATAAATACATCATTAGAAACTTATTTGTCAAATTGGACAAGAGGGAAGATCTTTTGCATATAAGAGAAGATTGTTTGAACATAAGGGAATGTCATATAGAGAAGATTGTTTGAACATAAGGAAATATCTTTTGCAAACGAAGAATATTGTTTGCACCCGAAGATTGAATTTGACAAATAAGTTTCAAATGAAGTATTTATGGATAATTTTCTCTAATTTTAAACTAATTAAATTAAATAAATATATTTTATATTAAGAGGAAGCGACATGGTATATATAATAAAATAAAATGTAAGAAATGACAATTGCGGGCTTTAATGCTTATTTGGGATAGTTTATTTTTAACTTATATATGCTTATAAATCGTGATTTACGATATACAATATAAGTATGTAAGAGAAGTTTTATCTCAACTTACCTAATAAACATTTATTTTCCAAAAAAAAACAAACGCTATTCTAAACATAGCATTATTGTTTTGTTTTCTTGGGTTATCATGAATAATGAATAGCTCTCGTTAGTGCTGACACGTCAATTGTTTTTTTGGGATAATAGAACATTGGACCCCTATACTTTTTATATTATCTCTATCTAGTTCACATGCATACAAGACAGACAAAAGGCACTATTATTGTTTATAAATTAATATTCACAGAGCCACATTAAACAATACTTTTAAATGATATTATCATTTTTTTTATTTTATTGTGTATCTTCGATTTTTTTTTTAATTTTCCTAAAATTTAAATATTCCTTCGAAAATAGGCAAAGATTGTAGCGCCATGACAATACTAAGAGAAAAAAATGCTTCAGCAAAATCATCCAACTCAGGTAAGTAGAGATGAAATTGCACCTGAGAGAAGAGACAATAATAAGATGCCAAAATACATAGTATTTGTCCATACCACAATAATTTATGAGCAAGTCAGCTCAATGCAATAATACACGAGCTGCAAATCTCACAAAGCACGAAGGACACAGAAAATATATGTTATTGTACCATAGTACAACTATTTTCACACAGCTAAATAAATAAAACAGAGTATTGCAGAAAACTTGTGCATATTATAGGCCTCCAATTAAAGCTATATCAAGCAGGGCTATTCCTTTGAAGGAAGGAAGCAGCAGGTCTCACATAACTGAAGTCTTTGAAAAGATTGCCACCATGTGGACTATTAGCCGGCGAAACCGTGATGGGCATATCAGTCCAGCGCTTCTCAAAGTTGGCAACACAATATTTTCCGGCAACCTCAGGGCGAAAGCTTGGTTGGACCTCACGAGCATCCAACTTCCTCCACTTGATTGGTTTAAACCACTTGTGGTCTCTGATTTCCAAGCTACCCCTCGTTCCACTGCCTAATCGCTTACTCGCATCCTTCTGCAGTAGCTGTAACAGGGACAAGTAGCAGTGAGTAAACCAAAAAAAAAGGTTTTATATATTTCAAGCAAAAGTTAGGTCAAATTATTATTCTCCAGAAAATGAAAATTTTGAACCAAGGCAGGGTCTGGTAGGTGAACATTCAAATATCCAGTCATTAAGAAGTGGAATGCTTATTTATAGAATGTAAGGAGGGGAAGTCGTGGTCCTTATGCTAAGTATGATAGATATATCAAAACATGAAAATTCTGAATATTTCATATGTAAAATTCAAAAAACTTATGAAATACACATGCAAAAATCATATAGAAATGAAGGAAATGTTACATGACACAAAAGTACCCCAGTTCTACACTCTTCTATTTAAACCCCTCTATCTGGGCCAGATGTGTCATCTCCCCCAGTATGTCTGAATTGATGGCAATGCTCAATGACAGAAAGGTAAGACAAATTTACAATGAGCATGTCAAATAATTGTTTATCAATTCAAATGATAAGCGAAGCGAGGAAAATTCTGATTTCAAGCTTAGAATATTCTTTAAAAGCAATGAGTTATTGGTGAACTAATTATTACCATTTTCAACAGTGAATGAGCTTCACTAGACAAAAATGCTGGCAGCTTGATCTTGTCTTTAATTATTTTCTGCTGAATCTTCTCACGGTTTCCACCACAGAAGGGAGGCTGCAGAGAAGATGACCAAACAACAAAAACAATCATTTTCTATTCCAAACCAGAAGCACATAGTTAGCTACTCAATGCCCAAGAACACAAAAGTTCTGCACAAGAATATAATATAATACCCTAATAAGCAAATAGGATCTGTTGCCACATTTGTTTTTCGCAAGAATTCCAGACGAGATGAGATATAAATTCTCAAAAACTTCAATGATCCAGATGAACAACTACAATTATACAAAAAGTAGGATACAAACCTTTCCTGTAAGCATCTCAAACAGCAGGATTCCAACACTCCACCAATCAGCAGCCTTATCATGGCCCTTGCCAAGAATAATTTCAGGTGCCATGTACTCTATTGTTCCACACATGGAGTTAGATCTTGTATCACTTTCAAATTGCTTGGCCAGGCCAAAATCCGTCAGCATAACCTAGGTGATCAATACAAAAACCTCATTATTTAAAGTCTAAAGCAGAGCTAAAAATCATTCAAGCATGAAGTAGGAAGGGGGGTATACATGGCCATCAGCATCCAGCAGGATATTTTCAGGTTTCAGATCCCTGTGCATTATTCCGTTTGCATGGAGATGGGAAACTGCAGAAACAATCTCAGCAGCATATATGCGTGCTAGATCCTCTCTGAAAATCGAAAGCAAGAATAAAACCACAAAGTCAGGTATTTATCCTCCCCTCTATGCAATATTTCTTAAAGAAGAAAGGCCAAAACCAAAAGTACCTGAAAAGGCCTTGATGATAAAGCTGAAAGAAGAGATGACCCCCATTTACAAAATCCAGCACAAGATACAATCTGTATTTTGTCTGAACAAAATAAACATAACACCACATTGGTCAGTGATCGTCAAGAGAAAGCACTTCACTAACATCAAAGATGGGTAATTAAAAATTACTTGAAAATAAGATACAGACAATATATAGCATAATTAAGGTTGAATAGTAAGAAATTATGTCAATAGAAATAAATTATTACAACAACAATGATAAACAAAACAGCATCTGCAAACCCTAGTATTACTAATTTGAGAATAAGTACCTGAAAAGAGTATCTGAGTTGAACAATAAAGGGGTGCTCTATTTTGGTTAAAATATCCCTCTCGGCTTTCATGTATTCAGCATGGTTCTTTTCCATAATTTTGTCCTTTCTCATTACCTTCATTGCATATATTTCAGAAGTACCCTTTTTTCTCACTTGATATACTTTTGCAAATGCTCCCTGTCCCACAACCTTCAAAATTTCGAAATCTTCAATACTCACACCCTGGATCATCGTGAGATGCCCATTATCACCTTCAAGAGACTCCTCAATGATGACATTGTTCCCATTAGATTCATCAACCTCTTTAATGGTCTCTCCAGCAACATGCTCCGACACTTCCAATGAATCCTGTGTTTCATGTAAAGTGAGTTTGCCAAGCTTGAGTGATTGGCTAATACAAGTAGAAGGGCCAACCAATGAATGTGAGCGGGTAAAAATGACAGCTGGATCATCATAAACGAGTTCACTTGATTCTTCCTCATGCCCAATGATAGCAGAATCATCATCATTCACTTCTATAGAAGGCACTGTAACTGGACCAAAGACATCAGAGAAATCAAGCTCAACTTGGTCCGTAATTACACTGTCAGTGACGCTTGAAGGAAAGAGCACTTGTTTCTGGAATGGTTTGCACACGCCATTCTTAGGCAAATCAGAAAACTGAGAGGAAACCATCTCACCAATTAACACAGGGATCCAAATATGCTGATGGCCAAACTAATCAACGCTGTAAATTAATCACCACTTAATTCCCTCAACTGCTGATGGACTCCTGTCAATTGCCTGAATGAGAAGAAAGTTGAAGCGTGCAAATGGAGTTCCCAAATAGTTTGGCAGTAAGGAGAGCAAAATCCAGTAGAAGAGGCTGTTCTTGTTTCCCGATGCACAGGAAACGGAGTATGGTCCAGTAGTTGTTGAACTCATGAAGATCCAATTAGCAATCTGCATATTAACCCAGGAAAGGAAAAATATGAGAAAGACATCACATGCACAAGCATAACTGATTCGGCTTTTCTTTTTTTTGTATTTCTTTTAAGCAATTCTGGAGGGAAGATTTTCAAGATATAAACTAATCACAATATCACTGCTAAGTGATATGAGCTGATAACAGAATGAAATAGGGCCCAGGAGGTATAAATGATATATTCAGCAGATGTGTACAGCGGGAAATAAAGGGAATTGAGATCACATGCGGCTGGCCTCAGGTAGTTTTAAATCCTGTTACGAAAGAGTGGGACCTCTACCAACCTGACTAGGAATTAGTTAGAGAAGGGGTGCCAGTAGAAAAGGAAGGTATGTGTACTGGTTTTCAGTTCGAGTTGGGATAGTTTAAGCTTGAGCTCATGAAGACGCTTGGATCATCTCATCCCACCTACATGTTTCAGGCACAACTGGGATTGAAACTGGTATAGAGGAAATCTGAAACTGTTTCGGATACCAGTTTGGTACAAGGGTCTTTTTTTGTCCATAAGAGACCAAAATTACAATAAGAAAATGGTTCTCAAATATAAGAGAATTCATAACAAATCTCCAAAACTAAATGTCCAATACATTCCGCTACGTTTTCTCTCTGTCTACCTCCTCTAACCGACTCCCAGTGGGCCGTTAGAGGTGCCACTATTTCCTAACAGAATCAGAAACTACCTGAGGCCAGTTACAGATTATCTCAATTTCCCTTTTATCCCCCCATTAACATCCATCTTAAGCACTTAGCATAACTCCATTAAAAAAAGAAATTCCAAAGAATGAGAACTCAAGTTCATAGAAATATATTAAGAAGAGCTTTATATGCAGAATTGTTTATTTAAAATAAATAATCGACCAAAACGAAAAGACAGATTATAGTAGTAACCAAGATCTGCCAGAAAGGTTTAAATTTCGATCCGGATCCAATGGCACAAAACTCAACCCAAGTTCCGAGAGAACACAAAATTCATCGGCAAAAATTATATTCAGTTAGAGAAAAAAAAAAATTTTACTCGGTTAAGGTATAACTAATGCCAGCAATTAAACAGTTAACTCAGCGGCCACAATATTGAACCGTTAAATTCAAAGACAAGGTCAAAGTTAGAAAAAAAAACCTCTGTCGTGCAACTCAAGCGTTTGCTCGAAAAATCGAAAATTGGGAAAACGAAAAGGAAATTGCAAAGGGAAAACGAGATTGAAAGAGAGAGAAGAAGGAAGGAGTACCTGGGAAGGTTGCAGAGAAGAGCGAAAAAGAAGTGCAATGGCGTCTTTTCAGGAAATTCTTCAAACTCGGCTCGCCACTTATAGATCGTTGAAAACTGATGGTTTGCGTTATTTCTTTTTTTCCCTTTTCCTTTTCCCTTTTTTTTTTTCCCTCTAACCACTTGGCGGCTGATTTCGATTCCTAACACGTGGCGTTGAACTATTGCTTAAGAGGGTGGAATATGCTATTTCGTCTTGGGTTCCAATTCCTTATGCTTTTATAGGATTTGGTTTCACATTAATTTTATCTTTTCTTAAAATCTGAATACACGATTTTATCTTTAAAGTTTAAACATGAGGATGAGATGATATTATTTGGGAAAATCCCTATAAAATACATTTAAAATAGAGAAATCTTAAATCAATATTCCGAAATTATAAAATTTTAAGTCAATGTTGTGTTAGTACATAGAAGAAATCTGGGATTTTGAAATCTCGGCAAAAAGACGAATGTGCCCTTCAGTTGTCCCCCCTCTCAGCTCGGAATAACAACACCTCCCTCTTAATTAACAACACTGCATTCTATATTGATAACTCCGCTTTATTCTTTCACATTTTTGTATATTAAAATATGGCGTTGTTAATGTAAAATACGATGTTATTAATAAAGAATTATGTGTTTCTATTAAAAAAAATAAAGAATTAGGTGTTATTATTAGCTCTGAAACTTAAATTATGAAGTTGTGAAATAAGAAAGTGGAGTTGTTAATGTAGAATACGGTGTTGTTAATATAGAGATCGATGTTGTTATTGCGAACAAGAAAGTCGAGTTGTTAATGTATAATACGGTATTGTTATTGTAAAAGTTAAAAAGCGGAGTTGTTAATGTAGAATGCGATGTTGTTAATCAAAAGTGAAGTGTTATTATTCCGAGCTAAGATGGGAGGACAGCTGAAGGGCACATTGGTCTTTTTACCGAGATTTTCAAATCTCATATTCCTCCTCCGTACTGACACAATACTGACCTGAGATTTTGCAATTTCAACTCACTGATTTAGGATTTCCCTATTTTCAAAGTAGTTTTTTGGGATTTTCCCATACTCTTTCATGTAATATGATTATTTTTATTCTTTCAAGCATATAATACTCATCTTAAATCCTACCAAATTCTAATATTTTATTTGATCAAAAGTTTAATATTTTCTTTAGCCATATATGAATAAATCTTATTTTATATATGATGCTATCTTATCATTAAGGTCAAAATCTAATCTTATCACGCTTTTTTTTTTTCTTGTAACTTGATCGTTTTACCTAATAATTTGTCTTTTAAATGTAAGAGATATACTGGGAGATTTTAACTTGTATTGTTTTATGTAATACTTCTTATGGTTTTAAATATAAGACATAATTAACTTTTTTTAGAGAGATTAAGAAAGTTAAATAAGTTATTTAATCATACCATATGTTATGTATTATTAGATTATATATCAATTTATAAGTTAGGGAACATAATTTGGAGAAAAACCAATAAATATAAATATTTTAAAGTAATTTAATTAACTTTTTTCATATCTTCAAAAAATTCAACTCTATCTTATATTTAAGATCGAAGAGAATATATTGTCTTTTAAAGATAATACGGGAGATTTATCTAATAAAATGTCTTTTAAAAATATCAGGCTTTTTTAACCTCTATTGCTTTGTTTAAAATGATTTATATTTTTGGGGGATTTTTCTGTCATCCTCTAAAAATATATATATATATATGAAGTAATATTATTCTTAGTTTCTCAAGTTTACCCTCATTTTGATGTTGATTATTGTAATGATAAAGTGATTCAGATTTTTTTTGAGTTATATTGATCAATGTTTTATATAAAATGAAACTTGAAAAATCAAATTCTATCAGCACTCTTGTTTGGTATTGCGCGTGTCCCCCACCTGCCCCGTTCCTGCATGTGGGTATCTATCTGCAGACTCCTTCAATTCCATTTTTTCCCCTTTCCTTTCCTTATATTTAAAAGGGAAAATTACTCTCAGGTCCCAAACAAGAAAGATAATATCAGAAAGATCCCTTAAGGTTGTAAAAACGCACTCATCAGATTGTGAATGCGCGCTTTGAGGTATACCCAGGGACCTTTCTGATATTATCTTCCTTATTTAGGACCTAGGAGTGATTTTCCCTATTTAAAAGTTAGATTCTAGGAACTTTGTTAAGATCATGACGAGTCCAACTTAAAAACATACCTATAAATGTGTGTGTGTGTCCATTAAATATAACTAATTAAGTGTTTTAGTATTTTTTAAAATTTTCCCCACTAATACATTGATTCTTTTTATTGTTAAAATATTATTTTTAAAATATTTCTTTCAAAATTATCACATTTATACTCTATATATAATTTATGTCCTTTAAGTAATTTTCCATGGAAACTTATTTTTTAATCATGTCATCCAAACAACTTTTAATTGGTGAAACTAACCTTTTTATTATTATAAAAACCAATCTAAATATAAATCATGTTATTTTTTTTAGAAAATAGTATTTCATTAAAATTAACCCAACGATAGGGGTGGAAATAGATTAGGCTTTACCTAAATAGGTCTGAGCCTGCAACAGATATTCAAAGCTTGAGTTGTACGTAGGCTTTTTTTTAGGCTTGAGCCTAGGCCTTCAAGAGGCCTGAAGCCTGTTTAAAGGCATACTTAGAATGTACACCTTATAATAGCCTTTAAAGCTTATGCATCCAAATTCATATATAACCATTCACGCTTATTTACAATCATATATTATGTCTTAAAAGCTTAACATTTATTATTGTCGTGATATTAGGGCTTACTAAGAGAAAGAAAAGAATATCTAGTGACAACAATTATTCGAGTAAATAGGAAGAAGAAAAACTAATTGTCTGTTGACTAATGAGATATATTTTTTAAAATCGATAAAGTATGATAAGCAACATATAAAACTAGAATTTACCTTTTTTACTCTTCCTACATAAATTGCACAAACTTTGTTTACTAAGATTATAATATTTTATTTGGCATTAAAATAAACTCATAGCAATTATTATGTTTTAGTGGACGACCCAATCAGGGGAGTGTGAGTGAGTTAGCATCGCCATTGCAAGCGATCGAAGAGAAAAGAGGTAAGGTAAATGATTGATGTAAAAGCAATGATTGAGTGTAATGAAGATGAGATGTAAAACTTAGAATTAAGGTTAAGTTGGTAAATTTCTAAATAATTTATAAAATTATTTAGATAAGCCAAACCTGTAGGCTAGGCCTTATGAAAATAGGTTTGACCTGTTTATCATAATAGGCCTAGCAACAGGCCTGAGTCTGAGCCGAGCCTATCATAATAGGCTAGACATCATGTAGGTTAGATCGTATAGGGGCCTGACCTATTTCCATCTCTACCCAATGAGAATGAGAAATACAAGCCTAAAATAAAAGGATTGCAAAAGAAAGCCCAAATACATAATAATACAAGGAAACTCTAAAATAACATAGTCCTAAAATATGTGAGAGGGAGTCGCCGTCAAAGCCAAAAACTCTCTCACCTTGCGCCTTCATAATCCCTTCATTGGAATCTGGGGGTAGAAAAATGCCATCACCGGCAACGAAGTCATTATACAAAGTGGTTATTCGAAGAACCATCCCAAAAGATCTATCGCCATTGTAACATTTAATATTTCATTCTCATCATTCTCTTCATTGTAATAATATTTTTATAAAATATTAAATATAGACTATTAGATTTTGATCCCATGCAAAGAAACTCTAAACATAACCTAGTCCTAAAATATGTGAGAGGAAGTTGCCGCCATAGCCAAGAACTCTCCCGCCTTGCCCCTTCATAATTTCTTCACTAGAATATGTGGGGAGAAAAATGAAAACGACGGAAAAAGAAAATGAAAGAAGTCAAGTTAAAAAGAAAAAGAGTAAATGTCGGACATTAGATATGGATATCTCTTCTAACGATGATTCAAATCTTAATTGACCACGTTACGAGGTATTAACCGTTTTCGATGGACCAACCCGTTGATTATCTTTTTTTTCGTTTCGAATGCAAAGTTATATTCTATCAAAACAAAATGGGGAAAAAGGAATCGTTTTTACTTTTACTCCCCCACAGCATCTGAGAATAATTGGCCCAAACCAAACAATCCGAGAACACCTAACCGACCCATTCCCCGGTCTCGTTCTTCTTATCGATCGATCAATCCATTGGCATTCAAATCCGGTAAGCAAGTGTGACCGGACAAAATTTGCTTCGCGCGCAACAAGAAGCTATGTTACTCCCCTAGTTAAAGCCTCAAAAGGTTTTCCAAGACTATGTGTGATTTTCTTGCTTCAAATTCTCTCGCCATTTCAGTGGCCGAAGCTCGAAGACTAGCTTTTCTCAATCTAAGACCTGGAAACGAACTTAAACCCAGATTCCATGCCCCCTTCTGTGTTAATTTATTCAATGCCCGTTATTTAGACCCTGCAAATGATAACAATGGCGACACACAGTTCCTTAAGAGTGCTTCACTGGCGAATGGACGCTCTCGCAGGATGGGGTCGGGGAATTATCGCTTCTATAATGAACTTGAATTTGAGGATAAAGGGGACAAGATATTCGGTCTAGAGAGAAATCGGGTCGATGCGGATGCGGTTAATTTCCCAAAACGCGGGTCCTCCGCCAGAGCCCCAGCTAAAAATCTGGGTTTCAGGGATGATACTACAGCTTCATCGGGATCGGAGGATTTTGTTGAGTTGAATTCTGGTTCGAACGACGATGAGCGAAGCAGAAAGGAAGAGAATACTTCAAGGGAAGAAGATTTGGTTCCAGTTCAGAGAGATACAAATGGCGTTGATTTAAAAAGGACGAGCAATTTGAGAGATTTAGCGGTAAACTCGGAATTAGAAGAGCTAAACAGGTGATCAGAAGGTCGAACTTGTTGGCTAAACAAGTAATCAGCATTCGCTCTGCTATCAGCTTGGGATTCGTCTCGCAGCTTTGGGTGGACACCACCTCTGTGAGTGTTTAATTTATCATCCGAGTTAATGTAGCACTCGGTTTTCGTCACTTCAACCCCAATTAATTACTTTGTAAGCAAGTTTTTTCTTTTTTGGAGATTTCACGTATAAATTCGTCTGTTAATGATATATATTCATGCGACTAAGTGTGTGTTTCGTATTGCTGATCGGGGTCAATAAGCACTTATTACTCCTCTCATATATTTACCTCGAATACTATAAATCACGATGTATAAGCACTTATTGTCCAAAAATAAGCTATCCAAACGAGCACTAAGTAGTTTGTTGAAATTTTCATTTCTTCAGTGGGTGGTATTATTTGTAGAGGTGAGGCCAAACTTGCTTTCCGGGGAATCAGAAAAGTTCCTTCTGGAGGATATTAGCCAGGTATAAAAAATTCAAATTCTAGAGATGCATTCCTTCTTGAGAACTAGCACTGTTGAGATGAATGTGCATATGCTAATTCAAACATATTTTCCTCTTGCAATTATTCTTTAACTTTACATTTTTTCAGTCCTTCTGCCTGCATTAATTTTAAGAGATAATCACTTAGGCTAGATTACTGGCTGAATATGAAGATTGTGGTGGTGCTTCCAACTCTATTTATGACAATGCCAAATTGTGGCTGATAATTTCTGCTTGTTAGTTCTGATGTAATATTTGAAGCAGGGTTTTGTAACTTTTCTCTTCAGTCATATTTAATTTCTAAAACAACGTATTGGTGTACCTTGCTGCTTTTGCTGCAAGTGACTTCTTGATTAAAAATAGTCAGTGTTCCTCTTGTTTATTTCTCAGGTTGGGGATGTTGTCCTTGTCCAAGATGAAAGCGTTATAGAGAATGAATATCGAATGGTTGGACTGGAGACTCTGGTATGTCATACTGTTTAATAAGACTTAGAAATGTGAACCGTTTCATTTTTATGAGATTTGTAATTGTTATTGCATGGGCATGGCACACTGATTAAAAAGTCTGCTCGTGTTATGTAGTACTTGAACTCTGACTTTTTGCTCCAAGAATGCAGATAATTTATGTTTCCTGTTCATATCAGATGCTTCCCTTCGAACTTGTGTAATGAAGACACTTCTGTGTAAACAATCTGTGCACCACTTTTGTTTGAACTTCCTTCTTTTGTACTTTTGTTAGATGATGATGCAAAGGGAATGTTTCCTTATTTCTGTTGGGCTAGATTTTCAATTGTGACTTTGTTTCTTTTCTTTGCACGAATTTGCTATTTGACTTGGGATTCTAGTTGTGATTGCTCGTATGATAGAATTGTGGAATGTTATTTCTATTGAAAAATACTTGTTTTCCACTCTATGGAGTTGCAGTTTTGTATAATCTTTTTGCTTCTAGCTCCATCTTTTTAGTGTGTGTTTGGATTAGCTTTTGAGAATAGCTTTTATGATTTACGAGGTAAGTGTGTGAGAGGGGTTTTGTCTCGGGTTACGCAAACCTAGGTTTGACTAATTGCCAAACACTTTAATCCATCATCATTGAAACGAATTCACTTCCTTTCTTTCTTCTGGGATTTTGTGATGTTAACATTTGACCTTCTTGCCGTTCCTATTAAAAAAATACTAGTACTACATAGAACTGCCATTCTTATTTTTCTCCTCAATTTGTGTAACTAACTCGAGATATTGGCTAAAGCAGCTGCTCATAGCCTTTAACTTTTTATTCATATGTTTTAGGTGGGATGCAAGGTTGTAACACCCTCTCAGCAGAACATCGGAAAGGTGATAATATGTTTCTCTCACGATTGCATCATATCTATTTAGAAATTTTATTCATCTTTATTTATTGTTTTTTGGAAATCTTAATTGGCATAGGTGCGTGGGTACACTTTCAACATAAATTCTGGGACAGTTGAAGAGCTTGAGCTTGATTCATTTGGACTCTCCATCATCCCATCAAGTTTGGTAAGTGGGCTGTCTCTTACCAAGGTTAACAAAATTAAAATATATTGCAGTTACTTATGGTCTTGTAGTAGTTCCATCAGTGTCCAATATTTTATTAGATTCAGTTCTTAGTTTTAGTTTACAAATTTAGAATATTTGCTTGTTATATTTTAGGTGACTACCTACTCTTTGATGGTTGAGGACGTACTGGAAGTTGTATCTGATGCAGTTGTTGTACATGAAGCTGCTGCTTCACGCATACAAAGACTTTCAAAGGTACCTTTAGGTCTGGAATCGAGATATTAGTTGCCAGGCTCGCTTGGGGATGTAGTACTTGTGTATTTTAGCTGTTGAGTTTCTGTTAGAGACTTGCGAGAATATTCGCCAAAGGGACACTGAAATAACAACTCGCACTGAACAACTGGGGAATCTTTTTAATATTAATGGATGGAAGTACTGAATCAGTTTTACAACCTAATAAAATACTGGTCCTGACCAAAACCCTGTTCCCCCAATACACCAACAGTCGCAAAGATAGAAAAAAATATTCTCCCTTCAGTCCTTAATATGAGACATATTTACCTAATTCGATTAGATTAAGAAAATTAGTTAAGTTAGTTAATATGACATGTATATTCTAAAATAACCTAGGCAACTTTCTTAATTCCCTCATTCCCTCACTTTTTTTATTATTGTGGATGGAGCATCAATAAGGGTAAATTAGGAAAAGATTGACAAATATGAAAACTATGTCTTATATTTAAGTCAAAGATCAACTCCCCAAATATGTCTTATATTAAGGACTAGAGGGAGTAGAATGAATTCGTTGCAGCAAAATATGGGCAGCAGTTCTGGCTCTCGAGAGGCCAGATCTGTCCTCTCCAGTCTCTGCAATTTCTAACAAAACAGATCACACTCCCTTCTACTGGAATGGAGGTTATATACCCTAATATGTTATCATCAGCTACCCCCAACACTGCCCATGTCTCGTGACAACCCTTAAACTCTACTTGTCTATCGCTTTTTTTGCTCTACAATTGTAAACATGAAGACAAGCTTCTTGATCAGTTGTAGTAACTCTTTGAACTTCATTTTCCTTCTTGAGCATCTTCTTTAGGTCTTGGTAAAATCTGCAGCGCTATCAGTTTCCTGGTAGTAGGTTTCTGTTGGCTTTCCAACTCAAGATTATAACCTCTTGCTCATTCTGGTTTATGCATGGAAACACATGAGCTGAGATGGTTTTGACTTTTGATCTTCATTTTGATTTGATTTGGACAAGACCTGGGGTGGAATGATTGTCTGTTATGAGGTCCCTCAACAATTAATTATGTGTTACTGAACTGTAAAAAAACAAGTGTCTTGTTTTTGTCAGATAACTTTATGGCAAACATTAAAAAAAAAACATAAAATTTATCCATTTCATTATTCTTGCTTTCTACACACCTTCTGCAAGCATCGGTTCATTTATTCATATTCTTTTCAACTGTTGTACTCCACATTTTTGCATGAAATTTAAGATAAATTACGCTATTCATAACTTGCAAATAGTGTGGCTCTCTATCTGCGTGGAATCAGTTTTTAACACTGTAACCAAACGACTCCTATAGTCTTTTGGTAACAGAACTAACTATTTTTCTGACACCAGGGTTTATTAGGCAACCAGAACGTGGGGACTGTGGATGACGTTGAAGAATATTCAGACTCTGAAAGATCTTCAAGGTCAAGGAGAAGTTTTAGGAGAAAGAAAGGCAATCCTAGAGATTGGGATAATGAGGAAGATTTGGAACTTCCTATGGATTACCTCTAACTCGCATTCGATGATTCTCTGGGAACTCTCATGGAAGCACGTCTCTGTATAAATGAATAAAGTCCAACAACATTCATAAGCCAACCAAGTATACTGGCTTGCATTTTTATACTTGGTCTTGTAGAATTTTTTTTTCCTCAGGTTTTTTTTTATATATATCACAAAAGGTTTGGGTGAGTTGGGTCCGGGAATTCACCAAAACAACAGATGCATCTAGGCTTAAAAAGTGCTTATAAAGATATTTGCATATTGTCCACTAATAAGCTCTTTATTATAGCTAGTAAAACGGGCTCAAGCAGTTGCAAATTGGGCAGGGTTAGCGTTGGGAGTTTTGCAGCCCACAAAAATGTGTGATGCACCAGGCTACCTGTGAACTGGCCAACAAAAATTTTTATAAAAAAAATAAATTGGAGTGTCGAACAAAAGGGATTAAGGGGGTGTAATGGGTCTGATTCTTTTATATCAATGAATAAAAGGAGACTAAGGGAGTATAATGGGTCCAATCCTTTTATATATCACCAAAAAAAGGGACTAAAGTAGTGTAATTGGTTGTGTCCCCCCTTTTTATTTTGATAACAGGGCTGGTCCCTTGTTTCAACCAAATAAAGAATAATAATAATGTGCGAGTTATCAGCATGGGTTGGCATAAGTGGTAAGGGGCTTGCATTTCCTTAAGCACTTTAGTCCTGGGTTTGATTCTTGGAGCGGCATGTATGGAGAAAATCTATTTGGGAGAGTCGCCCCTATCTTGGGCCCAACAATGCCCGAGGTATTAGTTATCGGGCTCGCTCCGGTGGATACCTTACGTAGCATAAAAAAAATATATGCGAGTTGGGGTTGATGTTTTTGTCAGCCCATGAATGTTTAGGCTTGCCCGTATTTTTAGCTCTAATCCATATATTAGTAGTGGGGTTTAATCTCACAAACTTATGTGTTATGAGCGAACTCCTTATCAACTATGTTAACTGTTGTGGGTTTGGTGCATTCACAAAATCTAGAAAATGAACTGTGTTGTTCATAGCTCATAAATAATGCTCTTTGTTTTGTGTATATATTAAAAAAAAAAAAATTGTTATAAAGAAGATGCCCTGTATCGTAAACAAGAAGGAGTACGTTATTTGTGCAACTTTTACAGATTTTATATTAAATGTATAATTTTTTTGGGGCCAAAACATTAAACAAATGTTGATAATACATTGTTTTTTTAAATAACCAATCAGAGAATAACGATGTGATTAAGAAATACGAACAATAAACAAATCTAGGCTACATCCCTTGTACCAAATCTGTAGTCTGTAAATAAAATAATTAGTGAAATGCGACACGAGACATTATGGATTCCGAGCTTTGTGTCATTGTGAAGGACAAGTAGACAAGCATGAGAATTCCATTATTTGTCAGAGAGAGGCAGGATTTGCCAGCCTATGCCTATTTGTCAAAAATATTTTCTTCTAAAAATTAATAATTTTGTTGTAAAAATATTAAGGTGGATGTCCATGAACTCCCAACTCTTGACCTTTTATTTTCTACATCCTATAACCTCTTCAATACATGGTCTTTAGGAGTTTTCATGCTAATAACTCAAAGGTTACAATGTGTGCACTAATGAGGATTAAAGTTTGTCATTTACTTTGTGTAACTCTTGGTTGTGGTTAAGGGCCTATAAATAGAGCAATATGTATCACACTTTAGTTGCATCCAAATGAATAAGATATTACTCCATCTTTCTCTCTAGTTCTCTCTTCATCTCTCTTCATTTCTTTATTTACATCTCTTATATTTTCACATTTTTATAACACGTTATCAACACGATTCTCTAACCAAGGTATTTTTTTTTTCCTTATCGTTGTCTCAACCATTTCCTCTATCTTCTTTTATTGTGTCTCTATTTAATCTATCTAGGATGATAAGAGTCATTGTATGGAATTAAAGAGACCTTTTTACGAATTGTTTTATACTTCGGGTTCAATGACTGAGATTGGAGGCTTTTGTTATTTTTTGCATTTATATTTCTTTATTTTAGATTCTGTTGTTATTTATACTTTATACTAGTTAATTTTATTTATATTTTATTTGTTTATCATTTTGATTTTCTATTGACACAACTTTCTAGTGTTTCATTCTATTTCATTTCATTTTGTTATTTACATTTACATTTATTTATTTTCATTCGTTTATTTTCTTCTCATAAATTTTGTTGTTTTGCTTGGGCTTTTTTCAGTTCATTTTTTTATAATTATTTTAGTTATGTTTCATTTTATTTACATTTCATGCTATATTTTATTATTTATATTTTTTTTATTTTACGTTATTCATTTCATTTTATTATTTTTTTATTTTTTATTTACTGATATTGTTATATTATTTCATTTTATTAAGCCATTTCATTTTGTTTGTTTATTGTTTTTAATATTTTATTATTTATTTGTATTGTGTTTTAAATTATTCCTTTTACATTTTTCATTTTATTTCATCACCACATTTATTATTATGTTTATTTCTTATTTATAATTCATTTTTTATTTTATTATTATTTAATTTATTTTCGTTTTTACCCTTGTTATTGCTATATTTATGTTAATTTTTTTTTATATTTGTTTAAATTTACTCTTATTTACATTTATTACCATAAGTACATCAATTATCTACTCCAATGGTTGTAAGATCACATGATAAGGAGAAAGATCCTTTTCGTCCTCAAGAGAAAATAGAAGAACTTCTTAGTTCAGAAGTATCATATCTTAGTGCTATAAGTGCACTAATTTATCTTGCCAATACAACACGACCCGATATTGCATTTGCTGTGAATTTATTGACAATATTTAGTTCTCCAACAAAAATGCATCGGAACGGAATTAAACATATATTCCGATATCTTCAAGGAACAAATGATATGGGATTATTTTATTCTAAGGAATCTGAATAACAATTGATTGGTTATGCAGATGCAGGGTTTTTATCATATCCACACAATAGTAGATTTCAAACAGGATATTTATTTACTTATGGAGGTACACCTGTATCTTGGTGATCAACAAAACAAACTTTAGCCATTACTTCATCAAATCATGTAGAGATAATTGCAGTTCACGAGGCAAGTCGAGAATGTGTTTGGCTAAGGTCAATAACTCAACATATCCAATCAGTGTGTGGCCTGTTTCCTGAACAAAAGATTCCAACAATACTATATGAAGATAATATAGCATATATAACTCAATTAAAAGGAGGGTACATTATGGGAGATAGAACAAAACATATATCTCCAAAATTCTTTTTCACTCATGATCTAATGAAGAGTAGTGACATAGATGTTTATCAAATTTGCTCATGTGACAACCTTGCAGATTTGTTTACCAAGACACTGCCAACTAGAACATTTAAGAAGTTAGTGCATAGTATTGAAATGCGTAGGCTTAAAGACATAAAGTGATGTTGTCATCAAGGGGAGTAAACATTGTGTACTCTTTTTTCTTCACTAGGTTTTTGTCCCAATGGATTTTTCCTAGTAAGGTTTTAATGAGGCACAATATTTTTTTTATGGACATCCAAGGGGAAATGTTGTAAAAATACTAATTAAGGTGGATGTCCATGAACTCTCAACTTTTGACCTTTCATTTTCTATGTCCTATAACCTTTTCAATGAATGGTGTTTAGGAGTTTTCATGCCCATAGCTCAAAAGTTACAATGTGTGCATTCATGAGAATTAAAGTTTGCCATTTACTTTGTGTAACTCTTGGTTGTGGTTGAAGGCCTATAAATAAAGCACTATATACTACACTTTGGTTGCATCCAAATGAATAAGATATTGCTCCATCTTTCTCTCTAGTTCTTTCTTCATCTCTCTTCATTTCTTTCTTTACATCTCTTATATTTTCCCATTTTTATAACAAATTTTAATAAATTCAGAAAAAACAAGTTATCATCAGCTGGTCGTTGGTTTTCATTTTCAAGAGATCCATTCATGCATTGCTAAGGATTCAATTTTGACTTTGAAAGAAATAAACTACTCATCATCATATTCTTGTTAAATCTTTAGTCTTTTTAATGGGTTAAGGTACAATTTTACCACAGAAGTAATAGTTCAGGAGCAGCCCGAAAGTGTTAAAAGTAAGCAATTGCGCTCTAATAACGCTTAGCATTCACATTTTTATTGGCAATGGGTAAAATTAATATATTTTAGTTACTTTTAAAACAAAATTACTACTCAAAAAACTTTCATACAATCTAACACTTGTGAATTGTTATTTTTGGTGCAAAATTGCAACTCACCCCTTTTTTTAATTGATTTCTGAAAAGAAAAATCAAAATTACAGCATGCTTGCTTATCATTAATGTTACTAAAATTATGTAACTGATTTTATGTTTTAGATGTATTGTAATTATAAATTCATTTCTTGTATAATTATTTGACATTTGATTTTAGGAAAAATGACAGAAAAATAATTTTGAAATTGCAAAATTCCAAATTAGGTTTGTTACTAAAAATTGATAAAGTGATGACGAGACTTGATAAATAATTCACACATCATTTTACGAGAAATACCTGATTTGAAATTTTATAATTTCAAAATTCTTTTTTTATTATTCTCCCTTTATTTTATTGGGAATAATTAGATATAATTTTTACGTGATTTTTTCATTAAAAAAAATCAAACTTTTAGTCTTGCTTTGAAGAAATTAAATGATGGGATTTTGTTTGAAGTTGTATGAAATTTGTGTGTGGTTGCAATACCTTTTTTATTTTTTTAAAAAATAAAAATGATGGGGATCATTAATTGCCCACCTGCTGGATGCTTCAAGGGAGCCAGGGAGGATCTCACCGCCAAGCGAGGAAGCCGAAGCTTTGAAAGGAAAAGCAGAAGGGATTGGGAATGCACGGGTCAACAAGACCATCACGAGCAATCGGCCTTAATGTAGTAATGGAATTGATCTTTCATGCCAAATATTAGATATATTACATATTTTTTATATTTATTAATCTGATCCTAATCTACCCATATTTATATTCCTTTAATAATAATCAAATAAAAGAAATATGAAGGAAATTAAAGGAGATAATTAGGGTATTTTAGAAAAATAGTATCTTTTTATAATCACTAACTAAAATCATTTTTCAAATTTAAAAATCATTTCCGTTTCCCTTTCTAATGAAAGGGCCAGTATATCGTAAGGGGTAATCCATCTAGTTAGTTAAATAAATCTTACATTAAGGATAAAAGATAATAGTATATTGCTCCAATCTTAAAGTGTATTTGGATTAGCTTTTGGAAAATAGTTTTTAGAGAAAAAGTGGAGAATAACTTCTGGAGAATAAATTCTGAGCAGAATAAATTATAAGAAAAAAGTGATTTTGATAAAATGAGAGTGTTTGGGTATTATGGTCAGAATAGTTTTTTTCATGGTCAAATTACTAAAAAGGATATTAACTTTTGTGATAATTACATATAATGAATAACATTATATTTTATGTATTATTTAAGGGTTAATGTCCAAATTTAACATCAAAGTTTTTCCTGAGGGGAGTCTAGTACAAATAAGTTCTGGAAAATGCAAAAATAACAATAAACAATTAAAAATGATGTAAATTTAATAAAATCGTTAAATTTGACCTTACGGTTTTAAATTATAAGAGAAGAAAACCCTTAACAACATTAAAAAAAGGATGCATCTTAACCCATTATTTAACATTAAATTTCATAATAAATACTAAAAATAAAATAAATTTGTCTATATGTAATATTAATTAACTTAACTAATTTTTATAATATAATCAAATTAAATAAATAGATCTTATATTAAAAATAAAAGGGAGTATTAAAATTTTAAAATTCTTAAAAAAAAAACAAGGATTGAAGAAAAGAAAGGTGAAATTAAAGAGAGAGTGTGTGTGTGTGGCGTGCGGCCCACATTAATGAAAAAGAACCAATTAAAGAGAGTTGGTGGGGCCACAAAGGGAAAAGGCAAAAAATATTGAATTTTCTCCACACTATGGTTTTGACATCCAAACTATAATTTGAGATCAAAACCTTGATTTTGTAAAAATTGGGGTGTTTGAATGATTTTTGCAAAACCATGTTTTGAGATTAAGGGTGAGCATGGTGCCCAGTGGCCCGATATGCCCACCTTGGCTCTGCAAAAAATTACCCAGCCCAGCCCTAAAAAAGTGGCCCAAAAAAATTTTAGGTAGTTTTGGGCTGGTTAATAACCGGGCAGGGCCGGGTATTGGGCAAGGGGTGCTGCCCTGCCCATTTGACCCTGCCCTAAAAATTATTTTTATTTATTTAAAATATAAAATTTCATATCAATTAAATATTATTTCATATATATTTTTTTATTTAAAATATATACTGTCTATTGTATAATACTCTTTTGGTTCTTTCTTTTTTATCCTAGCCACTAAACACTATTTACAAGTAGAGTTCTTCATTTCTTCTTTATTTTGTGATGTATTAAATTATAATTGCTTTTTATTTTTTTTCTAGATGCTTCATCATTTGATCAACTTTTGGGACATTGAATTGATGCAAACTACTTTGACTTCATAGTTTTAATTACAATCGTTTTGTTTCCTTATTTATAATGGATTATGGATGTTGTTTAATTTTTAAAGTATGGATATTTGTTAAGACATATGGTATTTTTTAAATTTCAAGACTCAAGTTGTAGACTTATTTTGAAATATCCCAAGATGTGGAATCATCAAATGTAGTTGAAGTTTATATTACTTAAGGCGAAGTTAAGATATATGAGATTGGTAACTACGAGAATGTTTATGAAATTTACACGGAATTATTTTTTTCATATGTAAACAAAACAAGATATTATCTCTTGGGCAGGAAAGCCAACCCTACCTAACCCACACTTGCCCAACCCAAAATAGTTAGGGCTTTTAATGGGTAGGGCCGGGCATCGGGCTACAAAATGCAACCCGATCATCCTTCTAGCAGGGCATCGGGCAGGGGTCTCGCCCTGCCCTGCCCAGCCCATGCCCACTCCTATTTAAGATCAAAATGATAGTTTAGCAAAAAATTGGGTTTTTAGATTATTTTTTATAAAACTATGATTTTATCTCAAAACCATAGTTTTGTTTCTCATCCAAACACACAATACACCTCTGATTGTATTACAAGTCTTTTTTTCTTCCCTCAGCACAAATCTTGTTTTAAAAAAAGGAAAAATTAATCTAACGGTACTTATAATTTACTCAGTTTTGTATCAGGTCGTTGGACTTTTTTTTTTTAATTTTTATAAGACCCTTTTAAGCTGACACAGTTAGATCAATCAGTCCTTCTGCTAAAAATTCCGTCAAATAGTATAAGGTGGTGTTGAGCTGGAAATATTTTACCAAAATCCACTCTAACCAAGCATCCAGTTGGCACCATCACCGTCTTCATCTTCCCTTCCAGACCCTCTCATCAAAAACCAGAAACCCAATGTCAAATCCAACTCTCTCTCATCCATCTTCCTTTCCGCACAAGAGAATCATGGATGAAGCCCAAAACATCATGAAAGAAGAAGGTTGGCGTCTTTCCCGGCGCTGCATCGGAGAAAGTGGCGGTGGTGAAGTCGGTGGCGTGGGAGGCGATGAGGCTTGAGCTGCCGATACAGTACCAGTACGGGAAGGCGAAGTAGGATGTTGTGATTCAGAGCCACGATACCGTGTTTGTAGGGAAGAAGGGAGAGATGATATTTGGAAATTGGGTTTCAACCTTTTGCGACGAAGGATGAGAGAATGTTCAAGAATGTAGAGTTTGAGGAAGAGACAGGTTCGTTGGAGAAAGCATCTGTTTCATTAGCGTAGGTTAATAAAGATCACTCTCCTCACAATATCAAAGGGTATTCTTAGATTTTGTTTCAATAGGCTTTTTTTTGGTTCTGGATTTGTTGGATACAACGTCCCTGACGTTGCTTTCTGGTTTTCAATGAGAGAGTCTAGATTCTAGAAAGGAAGATGGATGAAGAAATTTTGCGTTGGTAGCTCTCTGGGGAAGATGAAGATGGTGATGGTGCCAACTGGATGCTTGGTGATGGTAGATCTTGGCAAAATATTTCCAGTCATACGCCATCTCATACTGTTTAACGAAAGTTTTAACAGAAGGACCGATTGATCTAACAGTGCTAACTTAAAGGGTCTTATAAAAAGAAAAGAAAGTCCAAGGACCTGATTCAAAACTTAAGTAAATTATAAGAACTGTCAGATTAAAAGTTTTCCTAATGTAAATTGGAAATTGAAAGTTTTCATATGTAGACTTGTAGATTTTATTATTATTGGTCCCTATAAAATATTTATGTCCAACTGTAAATTTTTTACCCATGTAAATTGATAAACTACGTTCATCGTGTGTTTAAACTTCCTTGGCCACTTTATTTACAGATGGGTTAAGGTACACATTACCTTAAAAGTTTTCATTTAGGGGCATTAGGTATCCATAAGTTTTTTTTTTTGGTTCAATGTTGCCATGGAAGTTTCCAAAAGGTGGCAATTTCACCTCCACTATCATTTAAGGTCAAGTTTAACTGTTAAAATAACATATGCCACTTAATATGCCACCTCATTATCATGTGCTTCCTTTCTCTCCTTCTCCACCACATCATCCCACTAGATTACTAGAATTAATTTTCACCCTCTCGCACCTCTTATTAAATATGGACATATATGAAAAAAAATATTTAATACCCCTTATAACTAACAAATGCCTATAAAAAGGATTAGAGAAGGTGCCTTATAATAGATTCCAAAAGTCAAGATACCACCTCCATGCAAATCTTCATGCCCCTTCTTCTTCTTCTTTGTTGTTAGAGGAGGCCGTTATTGCCTTTCATCGTTGCTAGAGGAGGTCGGGGCTGCCATCGCCGTTGTTAAAGGAGGTTGTCTCAACCGCTGTTGCTAGACCTTCTTTGCATGGAATCTGAAGAAGAATAAGAAGAGAGAGAGAGAGAGGACCAAAAAAAAGTAAAAATGAGATTTAATGAAAGCATTTATGTCATTTCTTTTAAATTTCAAAAAAGACAAATATGTTAGAATCAGCTGACACCCAAAAATGAGGTGAATTGGATGTAAGATAATTAAAATTGGGGGTGAATTGGGTGTAAGATAATTACTTAGGAATTTTGAAAATCTTTTCACATCTTAGAGAAATAATAAGTATGAGCCATAAAACCACAATCAATTAAGTAAATCAGGTATGCTGGAAATATAAGAGATAAGGGAAAAGAATATACAAACTGTGATCTATCATGGTTTTTCCCAATCCTTCATGACCTACATCTAGTTCCCAAGTTCCACTTGAGATTTTTAATCCACTATCTTCTTGTTTAATCCGGGCACAAGAGAAGTCTCTACAATCCCACAAGTTTAGTCGAGCACTTGTGAAGCCTTTTACAATTCTCACACTGAGTTACTCCTCCTTACACTCCATAAGGATACAACCTTGATGATGAAGGATTACAATGATCTTCATTCTTAGAAGTGAATTAAGATGAATACTAAAGCACAATACAAATAATGTCTCTCCCTAAAGTAGATTATGTAAACACTGAGAAACAAAGAGTATTACAATCGGAATGTTGGAGTCAAAGTTTTGGCATTTTGACAGTGATGGCGCAAGCTCTCATTTTTTGGCTTTAAGTGCTCTTCTATTTATAGTTGATGGGTATATGACCGCTGAGCTTTTTCTTCTTCCCGTTAGGCTTCTTAGAATATGATCGTTGGAAGTCTGTTGGCGCTTCTGACACAAAATTGCTTTTTAGCCGTTAAGATCTAATCCATGTTTAAGAACCTATAATCCTCATGTAAACTTGATCAGTGATGATTAGGAATGGTTAGGAATAAGATAATCAAGATTTAAATGAGTTTGAAAGAATATCAAAAAATCTGAGACGGTAATTCAAAAACTTTGACGAACAATCACTTGAGTGCGTGAGGGATCACTCAAGTGATCTTTACTTAGGATATTTCAGCACTTTTAGATCACTTACATGTGCACTGCAAATGATCATGGATCACTCAAGTGATTTCCCCAATCACTCCAAGTGATTTTGGAGATCACTCGAGTGATTTCTCGGATTACTGAGTGATGAAGAAGGATTTTCAATGAATACTTCTAGATTGATAATTTGGTAGAGGTCAACTTCTAGTGGACATAGCTCTTTGAATATAACTTTAGATTCATCAAATTACCTATCCCTAGAAATATCTTTAAGCCTTATTTCCAATGCAATAAAAACGAATTCCAAATTCGTTGTCTTCCAAACTATATGATCAAATCAGTAGCTACTAGTCTGGAACATAGTGTTGATTTTGGGCACCAACTTTTGAAGTTCATATCGCTTCCATTTAAAACTCTTTGAGGATGAAGTAAATGTTCATAAACCACATTTAGAGTCTAGTTTCTTATGAAACAAGTTTCACCTCAATCGGAGTTGTGGTATAGGAGGTATGTTCAAATTACTAAGTATATTTTGGAATAACTCGAGAAATTCTAGTGTCAATTTCTAAGATCTATATCCCTTTTGTCGGAAATCATGGAGCTTGATCTTTGTTTTTATGTGTTTCATTTGAAGTATAGTTTCATATGAAGCAAGTTTCAGCTCAATCGGATTTACGGTTTCAGATATTAAACCAAATTACCGAACTTGCTTTGGAATAACGAGAGAAATTCCCATATCAACTTCCAAAATTCATACCTCTTTCATCTAAACTATTTTGAACTTGATTTTGATATCTGTGTGTTGAATTTGAAGTCTAGTTTCATAGGAAACAAGTTTCAAATCAATCAAACTTGTGGTTTAGGATATATGAACAAATTATCGGACCTCTCTCATACTGAACAAAAATAGAGCTGAGCAGAGTATGTTGAAATTGAATAATCACTCGAGTGACGCTTCCTTCACTCTAGTGAAATGTGTGAAAATCACTTTCTGGAGGTGTCACTTGAGTGATAATAAAGTATCACTCGAGTGAAGTTGATATGACTTCAATACAAGGCACTTCAACATCTGATTAAGCTATTCCGACTTCCATTTGAGCATAAAACCTCCAATACCAAATCTAAGAACTTAAAACTTGATATTCCTATTATATTTTGCAAGTTCTTCTTTCTTCAATCTCTTCTTTTCTTCCTTTTTATCCTCCTTGATCATTCCCAATAATCAAACTCAATAACTCCTTTCTTTTCTTGATTTCTCTCCATATTTAATAACTTCCTTGTTCAATAGCTTTTTAATCTTCTACTCGACCATTCACCCTAATCCAACTTAATATCTTCTCTTTTTTCCTGACTAATCTACAATATATTTTACATTAAACATAATAGTTAGTCAAAGTATAAGATAAATATATATTATACAAATTTTTTGCTCTTAACATTTGACATTTATATTTGACATCATCAAAACTAATCACATCTAACAAGATCAGGTACTAACACTTTTCTGGGATTATGAATATTCAAAACACCTTTTTGTCTTTTAGGATCTGTAAAGTTCTTTATATGGGATTTTCCCTAAAATATATTACATTTTTTTATATTTATTAATTGATCCTAATCTACCCATATTTATATTCCTTCAACAATAATCAAATAAAAGAGAGATAAAAGAAATTAAGGAAAATGATTAGGGTATTTTAGAAAAATAGTACCCTTTTGCAATCACTAACTAAAATTATTTTTCAAATTTAAAAATCATTTCCATTTCCCTTTCTAATGAAAGAGCCCATGCATTACATGGGGTAATCCATTTTGTTAGTTAAATAAGTCTTAAATTAAGGATAGAAGAGAGTAGTATACTGCTCCAATCTTATACACGGCTCTAGTATCTATTACAAGTCATTTTTTCCCCTCAACACAAGTCTTTTTTTTTAAAAAAAATATGTGATGTTTGTTATAATCACTAAGGTAGTTATTGATTATAATTTTTTTTAGATTGCCCCTGCTTAAAATTTGATATAATTTTTATTTTTTGCATTAAGATGAAATTTATGATCTCAAATAAAGGTAAATTTAGAAATTGGGAGTTGTAAATTCACATATGAATAATTGTAAATTTGGTCATTTTTAATTATTAAAATGTTTTTGTGTACTTGTAAATTCACCTACGTGCACTTGTAAATTCATCTATAAAACTTATAAAGTTCTCTATCAGAAGCTCTTGTATTGTATATTAGGAGTTGTAAATTTATGTATGTACACTTGTAAATTTTACAATTGTTAATTGTTAAAATGTTTATATATACTTGTAAATTCAATTTCTATCATAAGCCCTTATAATGTAAATTGGGAATTGAAAGTTTTCATATATACACTTATGAATTTTATTATTATTGGTCCCCATAAAATATTTATGTCCGACTGTAAATTTCTTACCAAATAATATTAGCATGTAAATTAAGAAACTAAGTTCATCATGCATTCAAACTTTCTTGGTCACTTTATTTACAGAGGGATTAAGGTATAAATTTACTCCGAAAGTTTTCATTCAGAAGCACTAAGGCCCTGTTTGGTACGAGGTATTTGGGGGTAGGGACTGGGATTGGGCTAGAATACATCGTTTGGTTTGAGGGAGTACGGATGCGTAGGGATTGGGAGTACCACGAAAACGGGAATGCTGCAAAGCCACCTCCCCCTGGTATTGCAAATTTTAGAGACAAAAATATCCCTATTTATAATATTCTCTTAACAAAAATACCCTCTATTAATTGTACCCTAAATTATAACTCTTAACTTTATTTCATCTTTCATCATCTCTCCCACAGTTGTTCTTGCAGGCTCTAATGGTGCAATCAGCTTAGCCTCAGAATACAACACCGCCTTTCACTCCCGACGAAGACGCCGTCATCATCCAGGCTCATGCCATCCACAGAAATAAGTAGCCCACCATTTCCCGTCTGTTGTCCAGCCGAACAGACAACTCCATCAAGAACTACTGGAACTCCACCCTGCGCCGCCACCGAGGGCTGTAAATTTCATCTGTGTCTGTATCATTGGAGTCAGAATCTATCATGGTAATGAAGAAGCGGCCGGAGCCTTGTGATGACCCGAATTCATCGGGAATGAGGGAGTTGGAGCAGCGATTGAAGAGGCAGTGCCTCGGGAGGATTTCACCAGAAAACAATAGTTACAAGGATCTAATGGTGGGCCTTGTGATGACGTCATTGAGTTTGTTACCTCCAGGAGAAAGAGTGGATAACAAGGTGAAAGAAGAGAATGAGGAACATGAAGGTGAAGGGAGTGAGAACGGGAAGCTAAACGAAGAGGAAGAACCATACTTGATGAGGATGATGAAGCGCGTGATAGTAGAGGAGGTTATTCTTATTATTAATGTGTATAGCCCCCAACTTGAAGGGGTGTTATTCTTATTGTATTATTCTTATATACTGTTATAGGTTAGCAAGTAGGTACAGTTAGTCACTTGAATGTGCCTATATATAAGAATACTTGGCTAGTGTATTGTGACAGTGCGTGATGGCCCAATGGATCACTTTGTAAAACTTATGTTTGATCAATAATACATGGTTTCTTTCTTTACAAAGATGATTTGTTATTTGTAGTTGATTTTTTGTCATTTGCTCGAAGTGTAAAGTTAGATCTTTTTTGGTTTAGATTTCTAGATTGACATGAAATCTGATCGTTTCTTGAGTTTGGCATGAAGTATGATGATTTTTTGGGGTTGATTTTGCGTTTTGATTTTGAATTTTTTGTCTTTATCCTAGATATGTTGAACTCTGGATTTTTTTCGAGTTTTGTTTCTCGGAAAGACACTGATGAGATGCAAAGCAAACAATGGGAGAGGGGGGAAGGTAAAGGATTAGCTAAGGTGGTGCTGAGTTGGATTATTAAGTGCCACATCATAGTGCCATGCGGAACTTTTAGTCAAATAAAACGGTCAAACTTAACTTTTGTTAACACCAAGGCAAAGTTGCTATATTTTAAGATTTTCGGAGTGACAGAGACTAAAATACCTTCTAGGACCACAAATGAGATTTTTGAAATACTTAAAGGGCAGATTTGCACCTTAATCCATTGATTTTTCCTCCTTCATTGTATATTGATTTTAGTTGGAGACTGAAAACTGTGATTACTGACGCAGGCATACAAAAAAAAAATTGCAGTGGCCAATCTCAATCTTCAGCCTATAGGGTTGGAAGATAATACTCTCATAATTTTTTTCCTCTTCCTCTTTTTAGAATAATTTTTTTCCTCTTCCTCTTTTTAGAATCTCATCTTCACCTTTAAATCAAAAATGGATAATTCAAATTTAATATTTTCTATAGTTATGATTATAGTGTTTTGTAAATCAATTTTTTTATTAATTTTATTTATATTATAGTTATGAATTATATAGATCATGTTTTAACAATTTAAATTTACTTATATATACTTAAAATAATAATTTTATAAAATATTAAATATAGATCATCTATTTTTTTTAAATTTAAGAGTAAAGAAAAGATTATAAAAAAAAGAAAGAGAAAAATGATATTGAGAGAACCCAACGAAGCCTTATCCCAAAATCCGTAACGTAAATAAATCTTGGCATTTCCGCAAGTGCAGTCCTGTGTTCCGCTCTGCTCCCAAAACAACAGGGCCCGTACGTACAAGGTAAAACGTAAAAGGCAGGGAAAAAATTAAAAGGTAAAACGTAAAAGCAAGAGATGGAGACAAAAATAAGACAAGGGCGTAAAGTGTAAATTCACAAGAAGCGGCCAAATCTCCACAAGTTACGGGGAGACGCAAACGGCAAAATGGAAATACCACTCATCATCATCGCAGCAGTAACTCATAAGTACCCGACAAACGGGTTTCATGCGCACGTGTTCCTCTCTTGTCTTTCCCACCCGTACGGTATCCTTCCTCCAGTCCTAAACATAAAAAAAAAAATTTACTTCTGAAATAAATTTCAATGCAGATTATTAAAATAGATATATAGGGAATGACAGAAAAATACCATTTGAATTTTAAAATCTTATTGACAAGAATAGTAATGATATTAACAACATAAATCTTTATCAAAAGACTAATTTATGATTTTAAAATTCAAGTGATATTTTTCTGTCATTCTCCCCATTTTAAAAGGTTAACACACTTTTTTTTTAATAAATAACAGCTTTAATTAATTTTTTTATTTTCCATAAATTGGTTGTTTGTTTGGCCTATAGATTGGTCATCTAATCCTAAATTCAGTGTTGGAGAAATTACCCCCAAATATTTAGCCTGTGTTTGGAAACACGTTTTGAGGGTAAATAAGTCCTTATTACGCAAGCCGAGATAAAACTCCTCTCACATACTTACCTCATATACCGTGAATCACGATTTATAAGCACTTATTGTCTAAAAATAAGTTATTTCAAACGAACACTTACTCTCATGCTCCCTACAACAACATGAGAATCTAACATTGGTTTGATTCTCTGAAATGTATTTTACTTTTTATCATGATAATAGAATCTAGACCAGACTGGGCTGTTTGGACAGAAAACCAGCTGGTAAACCGGTCCGGTCTGGTGAACTAATCCGGATTTTTTTATTTTTTTTAAATCACTTTTTTTAATATTTAGAATTTTATATTAATAAGCCTAAAGTTTTTAATTTTTCACCGATTTGGTCCCGAGTTAATTTTAGTTTGATTCCAATTTGACCCATTAACCTTTGAATCAGTACCCCAGTACTCAGGTTGATTGTGATGACCTTACTTTTTACAATCAGACGGAGAGCTTGAATTTTAGTTGCTGAACCTAGTGTTGAGTTCAAATACGTTACTACTGTACATGACTCTTCCATCTTTTGTTGTTTATTTTGTTATTAGTTTTTTTTTTTTTTTTGTATAATAGACTGGGCCCGTGATTTATCTGGTAATTCTTAGATTAATTCTCGGAAGCTCCCAATAGATTTTGGTCTTTTATGCAACTCGTGTTATCTTTTTAATAAATTGTCTTTTAAATTAAAAAAAATACCAAAATTCTATTAAACATTATAAGTGTTGAATTCTTAACCTCAAGGTGTGAAATTAAGGTTAAAATAATCAGTGGTTTACCTCCAAATGATTTTTTGGGTGGATAGTATTATTGACCCCTACAATTTAATCAAAATTTGATTTTTATTCATGGAGATACTGGAGGATGGATTGGTGACTACATGTGCAAGTTAACCTTAGTTCCCCCAACTATGGCAGAAGTCATTGCCATTATCCAGGGTCTTCAAATTTGCTAGAATAAAGGGTTTAGAAATATTGTAATGCTTACTGATTGTATTGAAGCTGTCAATTTGCTAACGAGGGGGGGTGTGATTCTACACATCCTTTCTATGATCTTATTGTTGATGCCAGACTGTGGTTCTCTAGGAGCTGGCAGGTCTTGGTTTGTCATATACCTAGGGATTGCAATATTCTTACGTACTATTTAGCAAAGTTTGCCATAACATTGTTGAGAATTTTGTTCTCCTTGATCATCCACCACCTTCTTACCAGGAGTTAGTTGATGATGAACGATGATAGTCTCTTACTAGGACTTTTGATTGTAATATTCTCTAGGTGTTAATGTATTCCAGTTTCTATTAAAAAAAAGGTAATTTGTGGTGCAATTTGACCCCAAAAGCTTTAAAATTTGAGCAATTTCACTCTTTTGTTAACCTCGCGTGCGCGCACAAAAGCTTCCTTGTTGAAATGCTTTCCATCTTATCTCCTCCTACCATTATGACTTTATGATAATATAAATGGTGAGGTCCAGGTTGAAGCTTTAATGGTGGGAGGAGGTGAGATGGAAAGCATTTTAAGGGGGGAACTTTTATTAAAAGAAAAAGGTGCTAATAAATGGATTGTTAATATGAGGGTGAAAATTGCTCCATTTATAAAACACTAAGAGCCCGTTTGGTTTAACCCCATTGGATGCCTGTAATATTAATCATGATTGTATTACCAAGAGAAGAATGTTTGGTTGCTCTTTAGCATAATAATAGGATTTACTATGGTAATGATAATTACCAAAAAATTGGTAATCCTCATTCATACCTCCTCTCTATAAATCCTCATTACCATCCTATTACATGGTTTAAAAGTCCAATTTACCCTTTAGTTTCCCATGTCTTTGTTTTACTTATCTCATTTTACTTGCCACATCACACCACAACTACCACCGCCACAACCTCCTCCTCCTACTCCACTGTCGTCACCTCCACCCTCTGTCACCACCACTACCTCCTCCATCGCCGTCACCTCCACCCACTACAGCCACCACCACCCCTTGTCGCTGCCGCTGCCGCTGCCACTGCCACCTCCTCCATGCCCACCGTTGCCCGCCGCCGTCGCCACTACCTCCGCCGCAGTTTCCCGCCACCTCCTCCACTTCTGCCGCCCACCACCACCTCCTCCTCCGCTGCTGCTTCCATCACCCCCCCCCACAGCCACCACCATTACCTCCTCCTCCGCCACCGCTACCAGCCGCCCGCTGCCACCTCCTCCTCTACCGCTACCGTCGCCGCCCCATCGCCGCCGCACCACCTCCTCCTCTACCACTACCACCACCCCCATCGTTGCCGCCTCCACTACCTTCTCCTCCATCCCCGCCTCCACCGGCTCTTAACTATTTTTTCTACAAAGATTTTGTTAAGGGTAAAATAAACTTTGTGCAATATATTAATTTTAAATAATTGTTAAAATAGTAACTCATTGCACCTTATTTAAAAATCAAACCAAACACTACTCTTATAATTAATATTGCATCGCATTATACTGCACTGCAGGGTGTAATGGGATCGAACCCAACGGACCCTAAGAGTTAAATAATTATACCACGAATTATGTTAGGGGGTTGGATTATTTAAAAAGAAAAATATTCAGGGTGTTAATTGCAACTTCTTAACTCTTGTACTACTACTTTTTAAAAAAAAAATCCTAGTGTCTCATTTATATATTTGGGAAGGACAATCAGACTTTTTTAAAAAAAACGTTGAGAAAGATAAGAAAACTTTTCAGTTTGTGTCGAAGTCCATGACAATATTTTCATGCTTAATAAGCTCCTAAAAAACCAATAAAACTAAAAGAGAATCGAAATAATTCCATTAATTCGATTCAGTTATTTTCTCCTTGGCCTTTTTTTTGGTTTGGTATTGAAAATACACTCAAAAAACCGAATTGCTCGCTTCTTTATTCTGCACAGATGTTCATAATTTTAAGTTTTTAACTCTCATGATATAAATAAAAATTATATAAAAAAGGGCAAACATGTTCACTTTCTTGACATTTAGTGTATAGAACAAGGTATTAAAACTCGGACCGGTCATTGAACCGGTCGGGGTACTGGGTTAAGGGTCAGTGGGTCAAACCGGGACCAAACCGGAGCTAAACCGGTGAGAAATTGAAAATTTTAGACTTATAGTATGAAATTCTAAAGGAAAAATAAAAAAATTTTTTTTTTGTTTTTTTTAAAAACCCAACCCGGACAGGTTTCCCGGCCGGTTCGCCGGGTCCCGGGCCGGACCGGCCGGTCCGGTCCGGGTTTAAAAACCCTGGTATAGAATAGCTAGAAATGGTTTTTTTTTTTTTGGGGGTAAAAAGCTATAAATGATTTAATTTGGGCAGTGTTCGTACAAAGTAAGTACAATAGTATATAACTATGTCTCGAATTTCCAACACAATACTGTCATTAACATTTTTCATTTTATGTTTTATTCCCCGGGCTAAAATAAGTGGCTATATCTTTATCTTGTTCTTTATGTGGGACCCCGAACGTGATGACAATTAATCTTTTGCGACAAAATTGGATTAAAAACCTCAAATCGAGATAGATCCACATGAACGTGAGCCTTTATGCATATAGCAAGTTTTTTGGTGTTGATTCGAATATATTTTTCCATATTTTACTATCGAAATTTTTTATTAATTTATACATGATATATACCTCTATTAATTTATTAGATTAATCTTAGAAAAATATAATTAATCTCAGGTGAGTATATTGAGAAATAACACGATATATGTTATTATATATTCAGTTGTCCGTGGATGTAAACTTGATAAAGAATTAAATCCTATATCGCTCCAGGTCCCAAAAAAAAAAAAAAATCCTATGTCGCTCACTGTTAATGATGTGATTTGTTTTAAAATGTATATTCTTTTGGGAAAATTGTGAAAAAATCCCTCATTAATAACTTATTTGTTAAATAGGACCTTCACGTGCAGATTATCTTCCAAGTGTGCAGAATATTTTCCCTAGTGTGCAGATAATCTTTCCTGTGTGCAAGATTCTTCTCTATGTGTGTGCAGAAATCTTCCCTCCGTGTGCAAATATCTTCCCTTCATGTGTAAGATATCTTCCTAGGTCCCATTTAGCAAATAAGTTATCAATAAAATCTTTTTTTAGCAATTCTCCCTATTCTCTTTAATATGTGTGTATGTTAATTCCTTCATATAACATTTTCTATAGTTATATCACAACTTAAAAAACGTATTAAAAGTATATAATTCATTTTCTATCAAACGCTAGGCATGGAAATAGGCCAGGCCAGGTCAGGCTTTGGCTAAATAGGCCTGAGCCTGTAATGGGAATCTGAAGCCTGAGCCTAGGCCTAAGCCTACATATAGGCTTTTTTTTAGGCTTAGGCCTGAGCCTACATGAGGCCTAACTAAGCCTGAAGCCTTTTTATAGGCCTATTTATAATGTAGGCCTTTAAAAAGGCCTCATGTTGCAGGCCTTGAAGACTACAAATAGGCTTTGAGCCTACAAAAACCAAAATAAATGTAGGTTTTTGGTAGGTTTTAAAGCCAACATATTTATAAATTGTAGGCTTTACATAGGCTTAAAGCCTATTTAAATCCTGCATAAAATTAAAATAATCCTAATTATTAATAATAGAAAAATTTATCCATTATAATTCAGTACTAAATGTACTCATATCAATATAGTGATAAACACAAAAATTCAACATCCACAATGTATAAAAATATCATAAAAAGATACTATCACTCTAATGAAAATTGTGTATAAAAAAATTAAACAACATAATAACATCAAGATCAAGGCTTCAGTATAATCTCCTCCTGTTCATATGGCTCCTACACAATAAAAGAATTAATTTAAAATAAATAACTAGTTCCAACACAAATCCAACCAACATGCAACAAATATAAAAATAAATAAGTATATAATATAATATTCATACCTTCAATTTTCTTTTCAACCCATATTTGTGACGAAGCCAGTCCCCACCACATAAAAGAACTTCAACAGATTCTTCATTCAATCTAGCACGATATTCATCAATTATCCTTCCCCCAGCACTAAATGTGGATTCTGATGCCACAGTTGAGATAGGGACAGCTAGTATATCAGATGCCATCTTTGATAAAACTTTAAACTTTGCACTATTGTTCTTCCACCACTCTAGAGCACAAAAAGATGAAGATTCAGAAGAAGGAATATAAGGATCATCAGCAAGATAAGTTTCCAACTCCGATTTTGTAGGAGGAATCGAATGCCTTTGACGAATCATGTTCAGCATTCGTTGCATTCCTTTATCTTTTTGTTGTGCACTAGTATCTGCTAAGGCAACGCTATCAACATTGACTTCATCAGATGCAAAAGATGAGGAATACAAATCCACATACTCAAGATATAATTCCTCTAATGCATTTTTCACCTTTTCCACATTTCGTATAGCCTCACTTTCTGATTTATATATTAAAGGGAAGCTTATCTCAATAGCCAAAAATTTGATCCTTGGATCCAAAACACTTGCAATAGCCATCAATAAGTTGCATTCTCCCCAATATTTATCAAATTTTTCTTTCATAGGTTTTGCCATCTCATACATGAATGGGTCAAGAGACTCCATTGCATCATCAATCACTTGTTTCACCCGATGAACTTCAGCAAGATATAAATTAGACGTAGGGTATTCACTACCTGAGATGACATGAGTGGCATCATTAAAAACTTCTAAGAAATGACAAATCTTCTCAATCTTTTCCCAATGCTCAGGATTGGGTGCATAAGTATAATGAGGCTCTTTTTCATTATAAGCAGAAAATGCATGCTTGAATTTTATAGCAGTCATCAACATCAAGAATGTAGAATTCCACCTTGTAGGACAATCAAGAATAAGCTTCCTTTCTTTCAATCCCTTTAACTCCACAACTTCACAAAAAGATTTCAGCCTTGCATCTGAGGCATTTATAAACTTGACACTTTCACGAACTTTGTGAATGACATCTTTAATGGTGCCAAGGCCATCTTGCACCAACAAATTTAGGATATGTGCGCAGCATCTAACATGAAATAGTTGCCCATCAAGTACCAACTTATTGTTCAATGACAAATTCTCTTTCAAAGTTCTTAAGCAAGTGTCATTGTAGCTAGCATTATCAACAGAAACTGAGAATATTTTGTTCTCAATACCCCATGATCTCAAACACTTGAAAATTGCATTAGCTATATCTACTCCTCGTCTTGGAGCAGGAACTTTAACAAAACTCAAAACTCTCTTTTGAAGATTCCACATATCATCAACAAAATGGCCAGTAACAACCATATATTCAGCTACTTGATGACTAGACTTCCACATGTCTGTTGTAATACTTACCTTGCTCACATTTTTCAATACTTTTTTTAAAGTATTCTTTTCATCTTCATACAATTTGAGGCAATCACTTCTAACAGTCTTACAAGTGACTTTTCTAAAATCTGGATTTGCATATTCAAAGCCCCACATCAAAACATCATCTTCCACCATGCTAAAAGGACGCTCATGCACCATAATAGCAGTAGCTAAGATTTCTCTCATCTTTTCATTAGAGTACTTAGTGCCAGGAACAATAAAAGGATTAATTCCTGATTCACTTGGAGAAAATTGTATAGTGGTTTGCTTATTTTGTCGAGAAACAAACAACCTACGTTTAAAGCAACTCACCGAATGCCTCTTAAGATGGCTAGTGCTAGCCCCCCTTCCACCGGTAGCTAGCTTTTCTTTACAGTACAAACACATTGCTTTCTTGACACCATCAGCAAGTTGAACTTCTTCAAAATCTTTCCATACCACTGAAGTTTTTTGCCGTTTTTTTGTGATAACAGAATCTTCTTCACCCCCAGTTACTACCTGTTGAGAGGCATTATTGTTAATGTTCATTGAATCATTTGAAGGAGTTGCCACATGCCCACTAATTTGTTGGCCGGTTTGAGGTCCTTGAGGTTGAGGAGGAGCAAATTCACTTATGTTGTTGTTGCGGCTATCCATTACAAGGACTTGTTCTATATTAAAAAAAATAACAAAGTAAAATAATTATACACCATATAAAGTAGGAGTCATTTTTATTTACATGACTATACACCTATCTCTTGAATAGAAAGAAAGAAATATTTTTTAAACTATGCTTTTAAATTTTCCCAAACTTCAAATCATTCTCTAAAATCTGTGAACTAATTCAATTGAGTCACAACTTCCCTTTAGCTAGTAAAATAAATAAAAATAAACAAATCGAAATAAAAGAAAAAATTTTGTTCCAATGAGTTTGTCTTTATTTAAATAAACTCATTGAAACAAAAAAAAAAAAGTCAAATAAAATAAACCAAAAAAGGAAGATCATATACCAATATCATAACACCTTGAAAACACAACGCTTGCTGGAATACGTATGGTGAATATATGTAGACCATATGCACTTTTCCACCATGGGGGCCACTTTTGACCTTTTTTTATGCTTTTATTTTGAGTTGAAAATAAGTTTTATTAAAAAAGTATGCACAAAACCATCATCAGTTTCGAAAAGCTACAATGAAACAATATTGAACAACAAATAATGGTTGAAGTGGTGAGAGATATTTGAGTGGAAAAGAAATACAAATAGTGAGATACCTGAAGCAACGTTGATTAGTTTTTTGTGTTGCACAAAGCAAAGTGAGAGATCTGGGTTGCGACAGAAGTGCACAAAGCAAAGCGAGAGATCTGGGTTCGACAGAAGGAGCGAGAGGAGTAGCAACCATGAACAATAATACTTGAAAAGATGATGAGATGACGGCTAGGTCTAACTGTCTAAGTCTTTGAGTAAAAAAGGTATAATAGAAAACAATAAAAAAATCATTAAATCAATAACATTGGTAATATAGTAATTTCCTATTATAACTTTAAATTAGAAATTACAATATAATAGTAGTTGACAAATAAAATTAAAATATAAGAATGAAAAACATATAAATATAAGTATAAAAAACATATAAATTAAATATTGTTTGTATATACATATGTGATGTAAATAAAATTATATTTTTTTTGTATAAATAGGCTAGGCCTAGAGGCTTATAGGCCAGGCTTTAACAAAATAGGCCTAGCCTATTTATACATTTAGGCCTTTAGATAGGCCTTGGCCTGGCCTTTTTAATAAACAGGCCAGGCCAGGCCAGGCCCTAAGTAGGCCAGGCCGTAGGCCGCCTGATAGGGGCCTGGCCTATTTCCACCCCTATCAAACGCTGTCATTCTCATTAGCCAAAATAAAAATGTGTTCACTAATTATATATTTGTTTTAAAATTTGAGGCACAATTAATCTTTCAGTCCCTATAGTTTCATATTATTTTTAATTTTTTATTAGATCCATATAGTTTCACCTATTTTTCAACATGTCCTTAACTTTTTTTTTTTTGGCCCTGTTTATGATTGTTTTTGGTGAGGCGCTTATAGTTATTTATTAATCACATGAAACTACAGGGATTAATTAAAAATTATGTAAAAATATAAAGACTTGATAAAAAAGTTATGAAGATCTGATAAAAAAACCAACACTGACCTGTAAAAAAAAAAAGGGAAAATCCCATTTAAATCCATTTGAAATACTTAAATCCAGATTTAGGCATACACTTTTATCAAATTCCTAAGAATGTCAAGGGGCCTTATTAGAAATTTATGAATTTGTTGATTTTACTAATATGTCCTGCAATTTTTTCTACATCTTCTCTTTTTGTAAGATCCTTTGTATCAAATCTCACTCTCATGGACTCCTCACGTCTCCTCTCTCTATCCTGAGATTTCTTTGGCCGATTTACCTATATTCGACATGGATTCCAGTCTTTATTTCTTCTTTGAGTCTAAATTTGGATTTCAATGGCAACTCGGGTGATAAGCTTCTGAATCATGAAGATCGTTCAACTCTGATTCCATTTCATATTGTCACCCGTGCATCTCGCCTCTCTATTGAATTCCTAGAACCCCCACCTCATGAGAAACTCGTCATTGGTTTCGAATGTGAGGGCGTCAACCTATATCACTCTGGGGCTCTATGTATTAGTAAGGTTATATTAAGGATATGTTATAATCAAATCAATTTCTTTGATGCTTTCAGGACAATTTCCCCAAACTTGCAGAACGCATTTTACTGAATGTGCTGAGGCTTTCAATCAATCCATCATGTGGAACTAACTATGCTCTAAATATTAGGGTTAAAGAAAAAGTGCCCAAACTTACCCCTTAATATTTGTTGTTGGCAGAGATTACTCTATTTCTTCTCTTCTTTGATTCTTTAGTTCTATCTTCAAAAGCCCTAGTTCATCTTACCCTGTATTTTTTTTTTTTTGGATGATTCATGATATGATAGGATGCTCAATCATCATTTTTATTAGAGAGGCATTATGGTCTTTTAAAAAAAATTCAAATATCCCTAATGAGGCCTCTTGACTTGATTAGGGATTTGTTTAAAGTACATGCTTGAATCTGGATTTAGGTATTTAAAATGAATTTAAATAGGATTCTCCCCAAAAAAAAACCACAGGGGCATGATAAAAAGGAAAATGATATACAAACGTAACTAAAAATTGGTTAACACTGTAAAATTTTTAGATTAATTATCCCTAAATTTAATTATGGTGTATAAAGGTTGACAATGGTATAATCTTCTACCACAAGAAAACATAAAAAGAATCGTGTTTAAATATTTCTTTTCAAAACATCAAGCATGCATCAACAATAAAGCTGTGCGAATGAATAAATTAACTAGGTTTAGTCATAAGTTTTATCAATATAGTTTAAGCTAAAATTGGTAAAAAGTCTGCAATTTGAAATTTCATAAGGATCTGGTAAATTCTTATACTCCAAAAATATTAGTACCATGCAAATTTTGTACACAGAGTATTGATACTGTAATTTAAGTCATTCTCATTAATAAAATTTTCAATGAGGCCTAATCCTTATTATACTACCTCCAATCCTAAATATAGGACATAGTTTGTAACACAAATTGCAACTACAAACTATGTCCTATATTTAGGACCTGAGGGAGTAAATCATTCGTTCAGGAAATTTTTTATCCTAAATACTAGTCATTTATAGGGTAATTATTTATCCTTTCCTAATTTTACTCTTATTTAATTCATGTTAAAAAGAGAAAAAAGGTAAGAGAAAAAGATGAAAGAGATGTGTGAATAATTTGTAAATGCAAAGAGATAAAAACTTTAATATGGGTAAATTTGAAAAGTTTTATCAATTTATTGTATTTGAGATGCTGATGGTATGTGAGAATGAGGATTAGAGCAGAATATTAATTACTAAAATATTATCTAATATAAGAATTAGTTGGAGGTTGGAATTGATCCTAAATATAATATCCCAATCCATATTGTCTTGCATATTTATAATTTGTTTCTCAAAGTATTCCTTGTGATTGCACATATTAAGGAGTTTCTATCATAGGGTAGTTATGATAGAAGGTGATACTGTAGTTTAAGAAAACCAACCTATATTTATTATTATAAATAACTAAGATAACTAATTTATTTAATCTATTTAAATTAGTCAAATAACTCTTATATTAGGGGTTAAATATAATAGTTTATTTTTTAACATTAAGAAAAGTAGGTTTTTATAAAAGGGAAAATTAGAGCCAGGAATACGGGCCGGCCCTTCATAGGCTCGGGCCTAAACGGGCTAGCTCGTTTAGGCCCGCTTTTTAAAAAGTCTCATATTTTTGAAGCCCGCAGCCCTACAGGGCTGGCCCTTCAAGGACTTGGGCCTAAACAAGCTTAAACTCATTTTAATTCAAAAAAAAAATTCTTTTTCAAGTTTTACAATTTATTTATTATTTTGGTTTAAATTGAAATACATTATTTTTAAAACTCATAATTTTTTAGTTAAAATAATCATCTAATGTCCATATTAACCTTTTTTTTTTAAGTTTAAATGAATAAACCATTGTAGAAAATAAAATAAATTAAACCAACTAATAAGTGTTTGCCTATTATTAATACTCTATTAGATACTTAGGTGTCTCTCAAGTTGATAATTTGATATAATAATATTATATTTATTAATTTATTTTAAAAACATATTAAACGGGCCTAAAAGGGCCGGTCCTTTTAGGTTCGCTTCCTTTTTTAACCTCTAAATAATAAGACCGCCCCTTGAAGGGCTCGGGCTTAAACGAGCTCAGCCCAATTTTCCGACTCTAGGCAAAATCTCTAAAAAATAACTTTAAAAATACTAAAGAACATAATAATATTTCAAATATTCATAATGTTGGATAGGTGTGAGTTGTAACACCCCAAATTTTATATTTACTAAATATATTGTAATTATTTGAGAAATTCAATAAAATAGTGAATATTCATGAATTTAGAATTTATGAATTTTATAAATGTTCATTTTCATGAGAAAATGGGCAAAATAATTATGGAATTAATTTGGGTAATTTTAAAAGCCCAATATTAAGGTCCAAAAATGAAGAAATATTAGAGAAAATATTTAGTTCAATAATAAATGAAAATTGGCTAAAGAAAAATAAGAGAAGAAATTGGATTAGAAAGGTAATGGCGAAATCGTAATTTTGCCAAATTATCACAAAATTAATTATTTTCCAATTAATTGAATTTAATTTCAATTAATTAAGAAAAATAAAGGTGAAAAATATATTTAGAATATTTTGGTCAATTTAATATGAATTTATGAAAAATTTAAGCAAAAATGCAATTTTGACCAAAATTGAGACTTTACGTTTATACGTGTAACACCCCAAATTTTATATTCACCAAATATATTGTAATTATTTGGGAAATTCAATAAAATGGTGAATATTCATGAATTTGGAATTTATGAATTTCATAAATGTTCAATTTCATGGGAAATTGGGCAAAAATAATTATAGAGTTGATTTGGGTAATTTAAAAAGCCCAATATTAAGGTCCAAAAATGAAGAAATGTTAGAGAAAATATTTGGTCCAAAAATAGATGGAAATTGGCCAAAGAAAAATAAGAGAAGAAATTGGATTAGAAAAGTAATGTCAAAATCATAATTTTTTCAAATTATGGCAAAATTAATTACTTTCGATTAATTCAATTTAATTTCAATTAATTAAGGAAAATAAAGGGAAAAAATATATTTGAAATATTTTGGTCAATTTAATATGAATTTATGAAAAATTTAAGCAAAAATGCAATTTTGACCAAAATTGAGACTTTACGTTTATACGTGTAACACCTCAAATTTTATATTCACCAAATATATTGTAATTATTTGGGAAATTCAATAAAATGGTGAATATTCATGAATTTGGAATTTATGAATTTCATAAATGTTCAATTTCATGGGAAATTGGGCAAAAATAATTATAGAGTTGATTTGGGTAATTTAAAAAGCCCAATATTAAGGTCCAAAAATGAAGAAATGTTAGAGAAAATATTTGGTCCAAAAATAGATGGAAATTGGCCAAAGAAAAATAAGAGAAGAAATTGGATTAGAAAAGTAATGGCAAAATCGTAATTTTTTCAAATTATGGCAAAATTAATTACTTTCGATTAATTGAATTTAATTTCAATTAATTAAGGAAAATAAAGGGAAAAAATATATTTGAAATATTTTGGTCAATTTAATATGAATTTATGAAAAATTTAAGCAAAAATGCAATTTTGACCAAAATTGAGACTTTACGTGTATATGTAACCTGGACAAGTTGTGAAATCTACTGAGACCATAGAGAGGGATCGCTAGGTGTCTCCTACATGTGGCATAAATAAGGAAATATTGATTGGGCTTAATGAGTATGGTTATATGTACATAAGTTCATTTTTGAAATTTTGGAAAATAAAACAAATGAATAAAATAATGCAAAATATATGATAAATAAATATATCATCATCCTCTTCAGCCCATTTTCATGCTGCAACAGACCTGAAATAAGTGAGAGAAAGTTGAGAGAGAGAGGGGGAAGAAATCTCGCAAGGTAAGCCGATTTCTCCGACGATTTAGCTCCTAACGCGTATAACTCCGACCCTAAGCTACTCCTTTTTGTTCTTTAAGGTTTGGAGGCTCAAAACTTTGTTGTCCAAGGGTTAGGGTTTCAGCCATATTTGGGGAAAAGCTTGTGGGAGCTCGAGGTAACTTCCAAACCTTCGAATATTAACTATTTTGGCTGCTATGGGCAATTTAATCGGTGAAATTTTGTCGGATTGCCATTAGTTTTAAATTTTGGAAAAGTGTGTGCCTAAGGGTTATGCTGCCCAATTGTAGTTCAAATGGTTTTTATAACTCAATTAGATGGTTAATAAAGTAGTTAGGAGTAGAAAATAACGCGTTTACGGAGCCGAAATCATAAAACCCCGATTTTTCCCGGAGAACACCATAATTTCGGCCAGGGATGTTTGAGGGCCTTAGAGTTGGATTTTCAATGATTTGATGGTTCCATTGGGTTTAGGAGGGAGAGGGAAAATTAGTTGGAGTTACAGTTGGGCACTTTTTCAGAAAAGGCCGAGAAAGCATAATTACGGAAAACGCCCCTAAAACCTTAAAAGTAGGGCTGCCAAGGGTAATTTTGTAATTTAACATTGAATTTGGTAATTTTGAGTCTTGAAATGGATTCCTTGGATGAAAATACGTTAGGATAGCTCTAGTAAAAAATTTGGGAAAACGTGCCATCGGGCCGGATATGGCGGGGCTGGGCCGGGGTCCTGGGGGCATTTTGGTAAATTTTTACCATAGGCTAATATAACAACAATAAACACTATGGAAGTGTCTAAAATGATACATGGATAGGTCATAACCTATTTCTTGTACATTTGGTATTTTATGACCGAGTTAGGAGCCTGGAGTTGGCACGTTCCACGAGGCAAGCATCTTGAGGTTAAAAAGGGTTGAGGTAGGGACTACTATCTCTCATATACTATGTGACTATTGTATGTTATGTGTTACTGTATTTTTGTGATATGAATGCGTGTTAGAGGCACAGTACCTGGTTTTGGTTTGGTGCCTAGCCAAGGTATATCAAAAATCCTAGCTGTGGTCGGTGACTCGGCTGAGGTACATGTAGGGGTTCTAACTCGATGTTTGGCCCTGAAACGTGTGTACACATATGAATCGAATCGAACTTTCATTTTGCTTAATATGGTGTATTGCATATTTAATTTTCATATTTTATATGTTGATAATATGTTTCTACTAGGATTCTTCAGAATCTCACCCTTTTTTTTCTAAACCAAACATCTCAGCAGGTGCTAGTGGATCAAAAAGCAAGGACGTAGATAAAGGAAAGTGATTGGCACGTGTCTCAAGGCGAAGTTAAAGCTTGTGGTTATAGATAGCTCATGTTGTAAATATTGTCCCCTTTGGTATCTTGACTTGGGACTGTAAACAAATACTTTTATCAGTGTATATGTACTTTTTTGTATGCCTGTGGAACTTTAACTCTATTATTCTGTGTATATCGAAATGGAAATGGGTGTTGGCAATACATAACCGGAACAAGTTGTGAAACCAATTGAAACCAAAGGGTAGGACCCCTAGGAGTCTCCTACATGTAACATGAAGAAGAAAATATTAGTTGGGCTTAATGAGCAAGGTTGTATGTACATAGAGTTTATGTGCATAAAATTGATTTTTTTAAAGTTTTGGAAATTGTTAAACAATTAAAGCATAATGTTATATATTATAAAACACATCTTGCATCTTCATCCTCAGCCTATTCACGACACACACAGTAGTTGAATATAGAGAGAGAAAGTTTGGAATTGTAGAGAGAGAAAGGAGAAGAAAAATCGCAAGGTAAGCCGATTTCTCCAACGATTTAACTCCTAACATGTATAACTCCGATCCTAAACTACTCCTCTTTGTTCTTTAAGGTTTAGAAGCTCAAAATCTGTTGTTGAGTACTTAGGGTTTTCAGCCATATTCAGGAAAAACTTGTGGGAGCTTAAGGTAACTTCCAAACCTTTGTATATTGACTATTCTGGTTGCTGTAGACAATTTAAACGGTGAAATTTCGCCGGATTGTCTTTGTTTGTAAATTTTGGAAATGTGACATTAGAAGGGCTATGCTGCTCAATTTTAGTTCAAATGGTGGTTATAACTCTATTATATGGTTAATAAAGTGGTTAGGATTAGAAAGGAACGCGTTTACGGAGCCGAAATCGTAAAACCCCAATTTTTTTTCGGAGAACACCATAATTTCAGCCAGGGCTGTTAGAGGGCTTTAGAGTTGAATTTTTAATGATTTGATGGTTCCATTGGGTTCAGGAGGAAAAATTAGGTGGGATTACAATTGGGCACTTTTTCGGAAGAAGCCGAGAAATCATAATTACGGAAACGCCCCTGAAACTCTTAAAGTGGGACTGCCAAGGGCAATTTTGTAATTTGACATTGAATTTGGTAATTTCGAATATGAAAATGGACTCCTTAGGTGAAAATATGTTAGGACAGAACTAGTCAAAAATTTGGGAAAATGTGCCATCAGGCCGGGTACGGCGGGGCCGGGCCAGATCCTGGGGGCATTTTGGTAAATTTTCACTATAGGCTAATATAACCACAAGAAACACTATGGAAGTGTCTAAAATGATACTTGGATAGGTTATGACCTATTTCTTGTACATTTAATATTTTAGGACCGAATCGGGAGTCGAAAGTCGACACGTTCACGAGGCACACAAAAGGGGTCGATAGAACTTCGAGGTAAGGGCATTATCCTTCATACATCATACCATAGTTTTATGATTGTGTGGATGCCATTTTTTGTAAATGCGATTTATTAATCAACATGCTTTGCCCAGAGAAGGGCTAGTAGTGCTAGAGGCACTTACATTGGAGTTGGTGAGAATCCAACCAGTGCAGATTAGTGGGGTTGGGCCCTACTCATGTATACATGCAGATGATATGTTTACATTGTTCATTTATTGGTGCATACATGGCGTACATCATATTTACTTTTCGCATTTTCTATGAACGATATTATGTTTCTACTATTATTCTTCGGAATCTCACCCCTTTTTCTAAATAAAACATCTTAGTGGGTGCCAGTGGCTCAAATGCCAAGGATGCAGAGAAGGAAAACTGACGGGCATGTTTCCCAAGATGAATACAATGGTTGTATATAGTCTATATGTGAAATAGTTTTGGGACATTCTGTACATATTTGTCATTATTATCAATTTCTGCTCTGTTAATAACTATCTGTAAACAAACACTTATTATCAGTATAACTATACTTTTGTGTTTACCTATGGAACTTGTTCATTATTGCCCTGTGCATATCAAAATAGAAACGAGTGTTGTTATGAGTACTTGATTTGTTCTTTTTAAAAATTAAATTAAAATTACATAAATGTCCCTCTCTATCTTCTTCTTTCATAAGTCATAACCCTACCTTGTTTCACTCCTCAGAAGACTTGTCTCTCCTTCTTTCTTCTTCTTCTCAGCCCCATATGATGTGTATTGCTCTCAATTCGCTCACACCCACGACATGCTTCCCTCCTTAAGCTTCCCCGTCAATCTCTCTTGCCCCTCTGCCGCCCCTCAACTAGTGCCTCCCCTTTGACGAGCTCGACTTCTTCTCCAATTGCAACTATCCTCCTCCCCTCCTCCTCTTAATCTTGTCAAAAATGAGATTCCTCTGGCGAGTTCTGACCATTTCATTTTGCAAATTTTCAGATATGGCACTCTCATTCATTGCAAGCATGAGTTTAAAGTACATAGTTTGCATATCTGGAGAATGTTGTTTCAAATAAGAGTTCACCATATCAGCAAAATGCAAGGGTTAGAGCTCTGTTGCATATTGTTTTATGGCTCTGGGGTTAGTTTTAACAAGGTATTAATGTCAAGGTGGCAAGTGTTTAATGTTAAATGAGAATTCATGAAAATCTTATTAGAACTTATTAAAACCTTATATAAACTTGTAAATCTCTTATTAGAAGTGGGCATCAATACCTTATTACTGTTGCAAGTGTTTAATGTTAAGTGAGAATTTGTGAAAATTTTATTAGGAGTCGTTAAAACCTCATTTGAAGTTGTGAATCCCTCCTCTTTAGTTCCTTGATACCAACTTTCAACGCAATCTTCTCTCATTGCAAGCTACCACGCTTCTCACAATATTTCATTATGTTTTAACAACTTTGGTTTACCAAGTAACAAATCTACACTATTAGGTTTTTTCACAAGTTTTGTTAAGGAATTCATGACAAGTCTCAGATTTTTTTTATAAGTTTTGTTAAGGAATTCACGACACCATGATAATAGAACCAGGACCGGATCAGAAACCAGTCCATAAATTTTTATTTTTTTTAAAATCATTTTTTCTTTAGAATTTCATATTAATAAGCATAAAATCTTCAATTTCTCATCGGTTTGGTCTTGGGTTAGCTCTGGTTTGATTCCAGATAACCCACCAACCCTTGACCCAGTACCCTGATTGGTTCAGTGACCAGTCCTGGTTTAATTACCTTGTGAATTCCTTAACAAAACTTGTGAAAAAACCTGATAGTGTAGATTTGTTACTTGGTAAACGAAAGTTATTAAAATATAATGAAATATTGTGAATTCTTTAACAAAATTTATAAAATATTTGATAATGTGGATTGATTACTTGGTAATAAAAAATTGTTAAAACCTAATAAAATATTATGAATTTCTTAAAAAATCTTGTTACTTTATCAATAATTATTCCTACGGGGGCTCCAACGCCAACAACTCGCATGGGTATGTCCCTCACAGTTGTCAATGAGGGTGGGGTGGGGGCTATTTTTTTTTTTTTATAAATGTGGAAGGCCATTCTTGTCATTTTTTATTTAAAAAAAAAAGGATAAATCAGACTCAACATCTCTTTAATATTATAAATATTTGAAATACCTATTTATCTATTTTTATTTTTAAAATTCTTTTCTGTCTTTTCCCATTAATGCAAAATAAGAAATAATGACAAATTCTTAAACCAGAGTATTTTGCGTGTATAATGAACAAAAATCGTACACCAGTAGTAACCAATGGTAAAAATTGGAAAGGTAATCTGATAATCCGTACGAACTATGAATGAAGAAGGTAAAAGAGAGAGAAAACTGAGAACTCACTGAAAATAATAAAGGTAAGAAGTAGTACGTGGCATTGGTTAGGTGGGGAAAAAATACAGAAGAGATAGGCTAGAAGAAGAAGGTTGGAGAAGAGAGATAGATATGGCGATAGAGAGAGAGAGGGGAGTGTAGTTGTTAATTCAATGTGATGAAGTGAGCCAGCAAAGCCAAAGGATTCGTGGTTTACCGCTACTTTCTCTCACTGCCAAATTCTCAGCCTGCGATTTTCTCGCTCATCGTGCCTCTCCCTCCTCCTCTCTTTCTCTCTCTTCCCAATGCCATCGTCGTCTCTCCGTTTCGGCAAAACACAGAGCTGAATCTATCCTCTGGGATTTCTTCCCCTTCATCGAGCCCTGAACGTTTTTCTCCCAATCGAACCTTCCCCTTTTATTATTTCTTTTGATTTCCGCGCTGGCCGATCCGATCGGGTTCACGCTGCACTAAGTTCCTTCTGGGCTTAGATCCGATTCCCTGGGTCGTCCGTCGCCTCGCAGTCTCTACCTCCCCTGCCCTCTCATTTGCGTTTAGGGATTTTCATTTTCATTCTCGTTTCTGTAATCTCTCTAAGTGCACAGGTTTGTTTATCTCTCTCTATTTCTCTTTTTTCGTGATTTTTTGATCTGTCTGCGATGCGAATTTTCCCGAAGCGTATATCATATTTTGTTCGTATTATGGCGGTGGCATTTGATTAGGTTATGGAGGGAAGTGGTCTCTGTGATTGATATGTCTTTAGGATGTAATGTGGGCGTTTTCCCTGTTTTTAGTTATTTTTGGATTTGTTGAAGCATGTTCATTTCGTGACTCCGTTGTTTGTTTGATCCAATTCGCAGCTTTGCGTGCATTTGAAGCCCTGCTGATCCCCTTTGGTTCATAAGGGCCTTCTTTGGATCCGGGCATTAAAGGTGCTGTGGAGCTACATTTATTTTTGAATTTTCATCCTCCTACTGGCATAATACTTAACAGAATCAGCACTTTAATGACCGTGGGATGACTGAGGTCTGGAATCAAATATTTTGTGCACTAGATGCTGCAAACATCTGGTGAGTATGAAGGAAGATTGGGAGGAAACATGAAAACATTAACTGCCCGACCGGAGATCTGGGCCACATTATACATGGTTATGTACATCTGTTCTGGGTTGTTAATCGTTGGTGATGGTGGCTGGTACTGCTCTATGTGATCATCCAACCATCCAATGCTGATGAAGAACTTTTTATGAGTCCTGATAAGTCACTCCTTTCAGAATCAGATTGCTCTCTGGGGATTCATCGCCGTTCTCGGAAATCAGGATCTCTCAGCCGCTATGTCTCCTTCCCGTCTACCATTTTTGATGAAACTCAAAGTGGTAGGTTTGATGTGAAGGACGAAGAAGTTGTATCTGCTGGAGGCTCTAGTTTTCGTAGTGCACTTGAACATTGCGCTTCTGTGACAGAAAAGGACTCTCAATCAGCTGAATCCGAGTTTTGCCAGCAGCTACCTTTGGAATGCTCCACTCGGGAGAGGAGGCGCCTGACATCGTGGGGTGCAATGGAACAGCGTGATATGAATAGCCATACTGTGCCATTTGAAATATCAGGTGCTCCATCTCGAGTGCAGGAAAAGAATAAATCACAGAGAATTCGCCACAAAAGTGTGCAATTTGAAGAAAACCTCTTACATGATGACAATTCAAGGTCAATATACATCAACAATCCCAAGAAGACAAATGACAAATATGAGTTCACGGGGAATGAGATCCGAACTAGTAAATACACAGTTATCACCTTCCTCCCTAAGAATCTTTTCATACAGTTTCATCGGGTTGCTTACTTGTATTTCCTTGCTATTGCGGCTCTAAATCAGCTCCCTCCACTGGCTGTATTTGGTAGGACTGTGTCTCTTTTCCCCCTCTTGTTTGTTCTTTGTGTCACAGCTATTAAGGATGGTTATGAGGATTGGCGAAGGCACAGGTCAGACCGCAATGAGAACAACCGAGAGTCTTTGGTACTTCAATGTGGTGATTTCCAGCCCAAAAAATGGAAGAATATTGAAGTTGGTGAGGTTGTTAAAATTTTAGCTGATGAGACTATACCCGTTGATATGGTCTTATTGGGGACAAGTGATCAGAGTGGGCTTGCATATATTCAGACAATGAACTTGGATGGTGAATCAAATTTAAAGACAAGGTATGCTCGCCAGGAAATGGCTTCAGCAGTATCACCAGATTGTTGTGCGGTTTCTGGGATCATTAGATGTGAGCAACCAAACAGGAATATTTATGAGTTCACAGCCAACATGGATTTCAATGGGCATAGGTTTCCCCTTAGCCAATCAAATATTGTTCTGCGGGGTTGCCAACTGAAGAACACAGATTGGATAATCGGTGTTGTGGTTTATGCAGGGCAGGAAACAAAGGCAATGTTGAACAGTGCAGCTTCCCCTTCAAAGAGAAGCAGGCTAGAGGGTTATATGAACAGAGAAACCCTTTGGCTGTCAATATTTCTCTTTACCATGTGTTTGGTTGTGGCCGTTGGGATGGGTCTTTGGCTGATGCGTCATAAGCACCAGCTTGACACCTTGCCATACTACAGAAAAAGATTCTTCACAAATGGCCCTGATAATGGAAAAAGATACAGATATTATGGGATACCAATGGAAATCTTTTTCTCATTTTTGAGCTCTATTATAGTTTTCCAGATAATGATACCCATATCTCTTTACATAACTATGGAGTTGGTTCGATTGGGCCAGTCATATTTCATGATTGAGGACATGGATATGTATGATGCCAACTCTGGATCAAGGTTTCAGTGTAGGTCATTAAATATCAATGAAGATTTGGGTCAAATACGTTATGTTTTTTCAGACAAGACAGGAACACTTACAGAAAATAAGATGGAATTTCGAAGAGCTAGTATACATGGAAGGAATTATGGCAGTTCATTACCTATGGGCGATAATACAATAGGTATTTAGTTTTCTCCAAGATGATTGTGAAATTCTAGACTGCTTGAGAATGTGGCATATTGCCAATATCTCTTGTTATGATACTAAGATTTCTCAATTTTTGCCCCTTTTTATATGGTACTAACTACTAAGATAATATAAATAATTGATTTCTTGTGAAAGTTTTAGGTATGCACCTAATTTTATTGCATCTCAGTATCATTATACTGTCTTAGATTGTTATATTCAACCCATGCTCTAGATCTGAACCTGGATTTGGCCTTGTGATTATGTTTTGCCCTGCAAGGTTTTGTAGTTATTGTATTAGGCAATGAGAAAAATATGGATAACTGATCTATCTAATGGTTTTTTTTGCCCCTTCTCCCACCATTCTTCTTTGCTTATTCTTAGATTTTCTATTATAAAGTTCATGATTCAGTCAAATCTCTTGATTTGAGTCTCAAGGAGTGTTCAAATGAGTTCTTAACGGTGCTTATCAGTTGTCTTACTTTAACCTTATGAATTGGCAAATTTTCCGGTGTATATTTATGACACGACTGCCTTTTGTGTTCTTTCACAACAGCAGCAGCAACAGTTAGTGGCAGAGGGAGATGGAAGCTCAAATCTGAAATTGCTGTTGATTCAGAACTCATAACACTGTTGCACACAGACTCAGATAGAGATGAAAGGATTGCTGCACACGAATTTTTCCTTACATTGGCTGCTTGTAATACTGTGATCCCTATTGTTAGTTGTGGAACAAGCGAGTCAAATCAGGGTGTAGAATGTATTGAATACCAGGGAGAATCTCCTGATGAACAAGCTTTAGTTGCTGCGGCCTGTGCTTATGGATATACACTTTTTGAGCGGACATCAGGACATATTGTTATTGATGTCAATGGTGAGAAACTCAGGTAGATATGGAATTCCATTTGGCACGAGACTACATCTCCGCCCTTCTTTTCTTTATTAGAATCTTGTACTTGCAAAACCTGGGATTTTCATTTTTTTCCTTTTTGCTAATTTGTTTTATTCTTGTAATTTGTCTGTGGTTTGTGTTGTTCAGTAATATAATTATTTTTATGCATTACAGGTTGGATGTGTTGGGTCTGCACGAGTTTGATAGTGTTCGGAAAAGAATGTCTGTTGTTATTCGATTTCCTGACAATACAGTAAAGGTGTTGGTTAAAGGAGCTGATACCTCAATGTTTAGCATCTTAGCTGATGAAATTGACAGCAGTGATAGTATACTGCTTGGAACTCAGGTTCATTTGAATGAATATTCTTTGCAAGGTTTACGCACACTTGTAGTTGCTTCCAGGAATCTCTCAGATGCAGAACTTGAGCAGTGGCAGAGCATGTATGAAGAAGCAAGCACTTCATTAACTGATAGAGGTGCAAAACTACGCCAAACAGCAGCTCTAATAGAATGCAACTTAAAGCTACTTGGAGCAACTGGGATTGAGGACAAACTGCAAGAGGGTGTACCAGAAGCTATTGAGTCCCTGCGGCAAGCTGGAATTAAGGTCTGGGTTCTTACTGGTGATAAGCAGGAGACAGCAATTTCAATTGGTCTCTCCTGCAAACTTTTGACTCCAGATATGCAGATGATAACTATAAATGGTACATCAGAAAATGAATGCAGAAATCTCTTGGCTGTTGCTAAAGCCAAATTTGGTATAAGATCTGTATGTATGAGAAACCAGAATATAAGGCACAAAACAAATGACGGTCATGGTGATCTTGAGACTGCCAATAATGTAAAGTCATGCAATATGCCTAAATGTGATCTAAGGGAAGAAGGAACTAATGCTCCACTGGCACTTGTAATTGATGGAAACAGTTTGGTTTACATCTTGGAGAAGGAACTGGAGTCAGAGGCAAGATTATTTCTTTTCATTTGATTTTTTTTTGGAATGCTAAAGCTTGATTTTAAATCAGAGTTGTAGGTGCACATACAATTTTTTTATATGTTGGAGCTGTACCATTCAACTTATCAGTGAACATTTTTTATTTTGTTTCCATGTCAGCAGCTTTTCGACCTTGCGACTTCTTGTAGAGTTGTGCTATGCTGTCGTGTTGCACCCCTGCAAAAAGCAGGAATTGTTGATTTGATAAAGAGCCGCACCGTTGATATGACACTAGCTATTGGTGATGGTAAATTCCTCATGATTATGAAACTGGGAATGCTATAACTTACATTTTGCTTTTATTCAGGACTTGGGTGTCAAGGGGTTTATTTTTGGGCTGGCTGACACATTGATATTTACGTGTTTGATATATTGATGTTTACACTCTTGCATCTTAGATATCATTATATTTCTACAAGATTTTATGTTATTTAAAATTTCCATATCTGGCATCATAATGGAAAGTTGTCAAAGAATAAACGAACTCTAGAAATTTTGTAAGCCAGCAAAATTTTAAATTGTTGATGTGGGATGCCCTTTGCTTTTGGGTTGTATGAAATACAACTATGCCAATTGGCATTTTTGGTTCTACTATAAATAGCCTTTGCATGCTGAAGCGATTAAGATTGTTTGTGGCAAGCTGGTGTGACTAGATGAACTTATAAAACAAGGCTTGATTCAATTTGAAACTATAACCCTTCCCATTTTTACAGGGGCCAATGATGTGTCAATGATCCAAATGGCAGATGTCGGTGTTGGAATATGTGGGCAGGAAGGGCGCCAAGCAGTGATGGCATCTGATTTTGCTATGGGACAGTTTCGATTTTTGAAAAGATTGCTTCTGGTGCATGGACACTGGAATTATCAGCGTGTTGGCTATTTAGTTCTCTACAATTTCTACCGCAATGCCGTCTTTGTCTTGATGTTATTCTGGTATGTATAGTTTCCATCATATATTACAAACTGAAGGCCTCTTTGTGTTCTATCTGTTATTCTGAGAATTAAATTGGCTTGTTTGTCCAGTAGAACTGGCAAACCAGTCCAGACAAACTGTTAACAACAGATGGCTTTACCAGACAGGGCAAAAAGCCTTTTTTTCAAAGGATCAGTTCTGTATAAAATATGACTGGTAAACCTAGAAATGGCAGCTTATGAGTTTTCTTATTAAGTATTTAGGGAAATTCCATTAATATGGGATGATACCAGGGCTTGAACTTTGTAACAGCTGTTGAATAGCAAGTAGGCCGACAAAAGGGTTGTGCTACCTTTTATTTAATGCATTTACTTGTGAATGTTTGGATTTTATACTTATAATCATATTATAATAAATAAATACAAATATCTTTAGCTAATAATATGATATAATTATATATTTATTTTTGATAAAAGTATCTTCGAAATTCTGTTATTAAGAAAATACTTAATGAAATAACCTTTTGTATAAATTACCATCCAAGATTTGACACCATATCAAATATTATATTTGAAAGTTTTTAATCTTTTCAAGTGTTATTTGTTCCCTGAATCTATAAACTGTTAAGCAACAAATTTGTGTCACTACAACGACATTTGCATGTCAGATATGATGGAAAAATTCAAAATTTGTGTTGGACATGACAACGACATCATGAATGTTATATATTTATGAATATTCATTGTTAATTGGAGATAAATATATTTTCAACTTTCAAGATGTTCTCTTACCAAATTCCTGTTCTTGTTCCTTTTAATTCAGTCATTTGGGTATCAATGTTAATTATAAAACTATGATTTTTCATTATCTCTGCCTGTTAGATACGCTATGGACATACTGACATTGACATAAATAATTGGCGTTGACGTGTTCCTTGATGTCAAATTGTAGTGCTACAATGCCATCAACTCTGAAAATCTCATGTTCATTTTCCTCCGTATACTATCTTTATTGAAACTTGTATGCAGGGTGCAACAAATTTTTGGCCTAAAAAAATGGATTAAATTCTTGAGTGTATAGGCTATCCTTTGGTGATAGTAGCAGATTTATAATTCTTCATTGATTCTAATTTATTGTTTAATTTGTCTGTAGGTATATATTATGCACTGCTTTTTCAACAACTTCTGCATTAACGGATTGGAGCAGTGTATTCTATTCTGTGATATACACTTCGGTCCCTACTATTGTTGTAGGTGTTCTGGACAAAGACTTGAGTCATAAAACACTCTTGCAGCATCCAAAACTGTATGGTGCAGGTCACCGGCATGAGGCTTACAATATGCATTTATTTTGGATCACAATGATTGACACACTATGGCAGAGTCTTGTTCTCTTCTACATACCCTTGTTCACCTATAAGGATAGCACAATTGATATATGGAGCATGGGCAGTTTGTGGACAATTGCAGTTGTTGTCCTTGTAAATGTGCATTTGGCTATGGACATTAGGCATTGGGTATTAATTACACATGTTGCTGTATGGGGGTCAATAATCATTACATTTGGTTGCATGGTGATATTGGATTCTTTTCCTGTCCTGCCCAACTACTGGTTAGTTACATTTATGTCAGCCAATATGTGTATTATGCGTTGTTGTCTTTGAATCAATGCCTAGCAGATAACTAATATTCCCTGAACTATTGCAGGACTTTTTATCATGTGGCTAAGTCCCCTACATATTGGATAACAATTTTGCTTATAATTATTGTGGCAATGCTCCCTCGATTTGTCTGTAAAGTTGTTTATCAAGTATTTTGGCCGTCTGATATCCAGATAGCAAGAGAAGCTGAGATTATGAAAAAACATCATGATGATCTGGGGCCAAGGCAAGAAGTTTCTAGTTAACTTGTGTCTGTCTTCTAGAAACCAGTGTGATCTTGATCGACTGGCATCCCTTGTATTTGACCATCACATTGCTTTCTTGTGGCTGTTGGTTGTAAAGGTTATCTGGTAAGGACATAGTTTTTCATTATTTATTTATGATTTTCCTTTTACGTCTGTTTTTCCATTTGGTACTAGTTTTTTGGCCAATTTCCATTTGGTACTTGAATTGCTTTTCTTGGACTAAATTGTGGTCTAAAGCTAAAGAGAACTTCCATATTTGTTATTTGGATGACTAAAGGCTCGTTTGGCATACTGTATAGGATAGGGCCTGATAGGATAACAAGGGTTGATAAAGTTTCAATTATATGCTGTGTTTGGCATCACAATGTATAACATAATGTAGTGTATAAATTAATATCGTATGCTTGTTGATATATGGTATGTTATTAGACAGAAGTAAATTTTTTTACAAAAATACCTCTTATTTAAAATTTAAATAAATTCATTTAAAACTGCTATACTATATTCATTTTAAGAGGAAAAAATTCTTTTTAATGTTACAATGATGCTGGTGGCTGGTGGCTGGTGGCTGGTGGTGATGGTCATGATGACTAGTGACAATAGTGATGGTGACAACAGTGGCCAGAGATGGTGGTGGCTAGTTATGATCGTGGTGATGACAAGTGACAAAGGTGGTTGCCAATGATGATGGTGGTAGTGGTGAAGACCAGTGGCAGCGGTGATGGTTGTGGTGACACTGAGGTTTGGTGATGATGAAGGCCGGTCATGGTGGTAGCTGGCTGGTGGTGGTGACTGTGGTTGATGGTGGCGCCTGCAGCAGCAGCTAGTGATGGAAGTGGTGATGACCTGTGACAGTGGTGTGGCCAAAGGTGGTGGTGGTAGTGGTGATGGATATTGATGTGGTTAGTGATGGTGATGGTATTGTTGGTTGTTAGGGATGATAGTGATGATTGTGGTGGCGGTGGCCGTGGCTAGGGACAATGGGGATGTTTGATATAAACTTATATAATACATTACATGCACCAAACAAATGATAAGCCCTTAATGCATTAGCTTATACTATCATGCCAAACAGACCTTAAATGTGTAGAAAATATCTGGCGTGATGTCAGGGGAATTTTGAGGGTCTATGACATGGATGCTTTTGCAATGGTAGTTTTATTGCTATTAAGTTGGAATTGGAGGTTGTGGTCCTGAATATAGATCAACTAACAGAAATTCAAGAGGCATTACTACGTTTCACTGTTGTAATTGAGCTACACAATTGAAACATGAGGTTAACGTTGCTGTATAGGGTATTAATTGTGTGCTTCCGCTCTCATTTTTATTTCTCTGCTTGATAATGGGCATTGAGCAGAAATATGAAAAAGAAAAATATGGGGTGATGGAGGTGGTTGGTGGAGTTGAGACTGATACTTTAGTATAAAAGAAAGAGAAGACATAATAGAAAGTTCAATCGTCACAAAATTGTTTTAATTGCATTCACATGTTATTTTAAAATATAAAAAAGAACTTTAATTAAATAGGACTTCTTTCTGGTAGTTTTAGAAACAAGTGGTGGGCATGTTAAGGGGACAAGACAAGTAAATGATCATATGGGCAGAGAGATAGCCTTCTCAGGTTTTATCGCAGTTAAAAGTGGGTTTATAGTTGTGAATGTGTTAACATGTTTAGGAGACAAGTGATAACCATCGCTTGCCAAAATTTATTCTGTTCTTTATTATTGTTTCATGGTCATGCTACTGCTAGTGGGTATTGTATTTGTTGATATGTTGACGTTGAAGCGGTCTGAATATGTTCTGCTCACACAAATAGGTCAAGCCAATATTAGTGGCCCCTTGATTTAGTTTATAGTTTCAATTTGGTTCTTTATTTTGTGGCAAATTGGTCCTCTAATCGGTATGCTTATCCCGAACTAGTAGATTTGTCCACTGAGTTGACTGTCAGTGATATATTTTCTTGGGAAAATTGCTGAAAAATCCCCCATTGATATTTTAATTGGTGAGAAGTACTTGATAAGTTTTTTTTACATTGAAAGTACTAGGATTCTGCAAATTTTGCATACATAGAGCATTGGTACTCTGATTCAAGTCCTCACCAATAAAATTTTCAATGCGGGGTCTTTTCCCCAGTTTCTTCTATTTTCTTAAACTAGTGGTTTCGTCTAGCAAAGCCAAAGATTTATGATACAAACTAAGTTAAGGGATGAATTTAAAGCACAAATTCAGGGGATCCAAAGGAAACCTTGAGATGATATTGTATTGTTGTAACATGTCATGATCTGTTTGTTTGTGCCTCCTTATGTGGTCTCTTGTTCATTTGATTCTCAGATGAGTTGCAGAGGCAGAGTGCATTGATGCGAGACAAAATGGCAGAGCGCGTAACACGGTAAACCAAGAATGTAATGTGATGTGGTGATGGATGGGGATCACAGGCAAGTCATGGAAGCTAATCTCTCTGGTTTGTTTCAAATGCCTCCCGTCGGGAAGGAATGTTTTCTTTAGAGTCTCAGCGAGGGAGAGACAGTGAGGAAGAGGGAGAAAGGGATGTTTTCCTTTATATAGATATAGAGGGCACAAGGGGAAGAGCACAGAAATATGAAGTAGGGGGTCCCAAGGGGAGATTGGGAGACACGGTACGTTACTGAAGTGTATATTAGTGGTGTAAAAAATCAGGCACTCTCTTTCAAAGGAAAAATTGTCCTTTCTTTAAAAAAAGGTTGAAATGAAAAAAAAGGTAAACTTTAGTTATCTGCCTTTGATCTAACCTGGTTTCGATTGCTTCATGGATTGACCTCACTTGGCAACGTACCTTACCCATTTTCCTTCTAAGGGGTAGGTTGGTTTTATTGATTTAAGGTGACTGTGTTGTACAAAAAAATGTGAAAACATTTTGTTTCGCAAAGCGTTAAAAAGCTTTCAAGGCGGAGGAAAACAAGCGCGAAGCCATTATTCTAAATGGTCACAGGCAATGTTTATTCTTCAGAAATGTGCCAAGGAAAGAAGGAGTACATGACATTGGATCACTAATGCCATTCTTGGTTCTAGTGGAAAACATATAATGGGATTATATATATATATATATATTATTGAATTTCGGGCAAAATAATACATCGTTGAATGAGAATTACATGCACTTTGAAATATTTTTCCAGTAGCATTTAGTATTCTAAATTAGTTTTTGGTGCATTCATATCCTAAAGTATTTCTTTAGTATTGCTTTTAAAGTATTCTTTCTTAGCAACAACGAGCATTTCAAGTTTAGGATAATACTCCCTCCGGTCTTAATTATAAGACAAAGTTGACTTTTTTTGGAGAAATTAAGGAAGCCAATTAAATTGCTTTAGAGTATTTATATTTTTAATTTTTTCTCCAAACTAATTAATTTGAATAATCAACTAATATATAATATAAGGATATTAAAAATATAAACACTCTAAAGTAATTTAATTGGCTTTCTTAATTTTTCCAAAAAAGTCAACTTTGTCTTATAATTAGGACCGAAGGGAGTAAGTGTTATTGAAAAAGTGCTGAGGTACCGGATACACGGGATTTTTATAGTACAGAGTGTTGTTGGAAACATGTTTTAAAGTGCTAGATTCACCAAAATTAGTTCAAGACATTGGATGTTGCTAAAAAAAAATTCAGGTGTTAAATGTAACTCTAAGAATTACATAGAAAATGGTCGAATTACTACCTCTGGTCCTAAATATAGGACATAGTTTGTAGTGTAAATTACACTACAAACTATGTCCTATATTTAGGACCGGATGGAGTAATATTTACATATAAAATTTATGGCAAGTAATTGCCCATGAATAAATAATTTATTTTTTTTTTAATTTTTTTGTATAAGTCAAAGAATGCATTTGATTGCATTTTATATACTTGATTGGTGTGGATTTTAATCTCGAACATTGTCCCCGAAACGTATAGTATGTTACATTGTTCTTAATTAAATAAAGGAGCCTATTGAGATTTTTATATTATAGATTGATGACGTGTTGAGAAATAGATTTCCATTTCTTGTATAATTATTCGTTTTCATACTAATGCGCACGCGGTCCAAAACAAGTCAAATTATTTAGCTTTTTACCTACTTCACTCCGCGTACCGTTGTTTACAATTCTGTTTTATAAGAAGTTTAATACACAAATTAATAAATATAATTATTATGGTAGTTTTTCTTATAAAAGCGTGTTTAGTTTCCTTGGTCCAAGCAACTAACCAATAAGTAATTATATTATGAACTATGAAAACGTCTTCTCTGAGAAAGAAGGGGTGTTTAGCTCTATCAAAGAAGCCAAAGAATGTCGTTATGAGAAATTAGAGTGTTGCATTAAAGGAAAGATGTGCGTCAAAGACTTTGTAACTTAATGATATGAGAACTCTTCTATAAATGTGAGGTCGTGAGTTTGATGTTGTTACTAACTTCAAGGTGTTAATGCCTACCACTTTAATTAAAAAAAGCTATGACTGATTTATTAGAAATGCCTCCAAGCAGACAGTCTCTGGGGAAAAGATCAATAAACACATTCACATTCTCTAGAGATTCCTCTGCTTGGTTGACTTGGGTCAACCAAAGATTAGCTGGTTACAAGCAGATCTTCTTCAAGTAGCAGTCAAAAATCTCTCAACATCATTTCCTATGACAAAAGAATTTAATAAATACTCCCTCGTGAGCTAGTTTGGAGGTTGAATTTGATCTAAAATATAATATTCCCAATCCATTTTATCTCTCTCTATATTTATATTTTTTTTCCTAAATTAATTTAAAGCTTAATAAATTATTTTAGGGCGATCAAATCGCACATGTTATACTTAACTAATTTATTTCATTTTCTTAATCTATTAAAATTAGTTGAGTAGATCTTATACTCCTTCTGGTCCTTAGTATAAAACATATTTGGGGAGTTAATCTTAATTCTAAATAGAAGATATAGTTTTTAGGGAGAATTACACTCAAGTCCTAAAGAAAAAGGAAAATGAAGAAATAGTCCATTGAAATTGCAAAATGAAAAAATGGTTCCATTAATAACTCCAGGAGCAGGTCATTGACAAATAAAAACTCCAGGAGCTTGCATTGACAATTTCATAAGACCATTTTTTCATTTTACAATTTCAAAGGACCATTTCTTTATTTCTCTTCTTCCTTGGGTAAGTGTAATTCTCCCTAGTTTTTATGTCTGTCAATCTCTTTCTAATTTGTCCATATAGGTGCTCCCTCAAAAATAATCAATGAGAAGAGGGAAGGAGGGAATTAAAGAAGACAACTATGATATTTTAAAAAATACATGTCATATTAATTAACTTAACTAACTTTAATAATCTAATCAAATTAGATGAATATGTCTTATATATATTAAAGATAGGAAGGAGTGTTAAAGACCCAGGGAGTATAAAAATTACCTGGAAACAGAAGAAACTAATGAAAGAGTCTATTCATGCACTCACACCTTAATTGGATTAACAAACATATCTTTTTCTTTTTTTTAAGATTCTTTATGAACAAAGACAAGTATAATGATAAAAAAAAACATAATGACTTAAGATCCCATAATATTAAAGTAACACTAACGCACTTTGTGCACATGTTTCATTTCCTCATAAATTAACATTTTTTTTGTTGCTTTCACCGTGTGATGAATCCTACTCACTTTTGGGAAGAATCAACAATGGCAACTCACCATTACTGGTCATACAATTTTTTTTCCTGATTTTAATATGACTGTATTATTTCTATTATTCTAAAATAGAAATCGGATAAAATTTTTAAAATTTTGATTTTGATTTTATTTTATATAGTTGATACTCTTTTAGAAAGGAGATGCTCTTTAAATTTGCAATATATAAAATTAATTTTGCAAAGTTTTAGAATTATAATTTTGATATATTCGTAACTGAACGGGAGATTAAATTTTGGAACCAATAGAAGTAAGGGAAAGTTGCATTTGGGTCTCAACTAAGACAAATTATTACTGTAACGTCCCTTGAAATCTCTAAATCACTAGCAAGTCCTAAGGGATGTGAGAGTAAGAAATTCCAATTCTAAAATGACGTAGTTGCCCTTGCCCTCATTCAGTTATCATTACCTTGTCCCTCACTTGTCAATTCATGCTCTTTCACTTGTCAACTAATTAAAATATAGTATATGTTTTAATTACCTTCTTTTAATTTGGGCTCATGTGTGCTTAGAATATATAAACCAAAACAAAATTATATAGTAGGTTTCTATCATATTTTGATTCATGATTACCATATAATTTTGTATTTGTTGACAAGTGAAAGGGTAGGGTTGCACAAAGACCAAACTAGGTTTACCCTTACCCTAACGTCTGGTGTAAAATCTCTTTGGGCAAGTCTTTGCTGTTCGAGGCCTGGTCTAGTCTGGGAGAAACCCGAGGGTAGACCAGACTGGTTTTGGTCTCCTTGACTAGAGACTGTAATACCTAAAAAATTGGGATTTGAGGCTTGGAAATAAGTCTAAATTAAGTGGATTACTAAGCCCCAATTTAGCAAGAGCCCAAATTTATCCCCTAATGATTCTTATATCTTTAGGGGTATTAAAAAAGTAAAATGGTGAATTTTGGAGAATATAATTATGTTTTCGGTGAAATCGCCTATGAGGTAGTGAGCTTGTCATGTGATTTTGAATGATCAAATGATGATAAACAATTATGAAATTTTACAGGATGAAAGTAGACATCCTAAGCTTTAATTTGATAGGCTATATGAATCAATTAGAGCTATATACAAAAAGTTATGAATTTTTGAAGTCAGCACAGAAAAACTGTGAAGTTTCTGAAACATCATGTAAAGATTGAAATTCTGGGAATTTTGTGCTTCCAGATAGCAAAAGGCTATATTTTTCCTTGAAACTAGACTAAATAAGGGTTCCATATCCTTTTGAATCACTCCAATTCTATTTTTCTAAAATTAGTTATGATTTTTCAAAGTTAGAGCAGAAAATCTGCCATAATTTCTGAAGAATCCGAAAATTTTGAAAATTGAATAAATAATTCAATATCATATAATATATGATATATCCGCCTTCCAGCAGCTATTTTCGTCATGTTTCAGCAGGCCAAAGAGAGAGAAATCTTGAGAGAGTTTAGAGAGAGAAGGAGAAGAGAACTCACAAGGTAAGCCGATTTCTCCGACGATTTAGCTTCTAACACGTATAACTATACTCCTAAGCTTCTTTTCTATGTTATGTAAGGTATTTGAAGCATAAATCTTGGTGTTTTGAAGTTAGGGTTTTCTGCCATCTTGAGAAAAAGCTAGTGGGAGCTTGAGGTAACTTCCAAACTTTCATATATTGCTTATTCTGGCTGCTATGGGCAATTTAATCGGTGAAATTTCGCCGGATTGTCATTGGTTTTAAAGTTTGGAAATTGAGCTGCCTAGGGGTTATGCTGTCGAAATTGGGTCTAGAAGGTAGTTGTAACCTAATTAAATAGTTGATAAAGTGATCAGGAGTAGAAAGGAATACGTTTGCGAAGTCAAAACTCAAAAACCCCGATTTTTCCCGGAGAATCCACAAGTTTTAGGCAACTCTAGTTAAGGGGCTTAGAGTTGGATTTTCAATGATTTGATGATTCCATTGTGTTCAGGGTGGAAACTTAAATGTGGTTACAGTTGGTCACTTTTTCGGAAAAGGCCGAAAAAACATAATTACGAAAACGCCCCTGAAACCCTTAAAGTGGGGCTGCCAAGAGTAATTTTGTAATTTGACATTGAATTTGATAATTCCGAGTCTAGAAATGGATTTCTTGGACAAAAATATGTCAGACTAGCCCATGTTAAAATTTCACGAAAAGTACAGTTGGACCGAGTAAGGCGGGGCCGGGCTGGATCTTCGGGGGCATTTTAGTAAATTTTTATAATAGGCTCATATAACCCCAGAAACACTATGGAAGTGTCTGAATGGTACTTTTGGCATTGTAAGATCGAATATGGAGCCTTAGTTGTTGGCACGCTTTACGAGGCATACATTTCGAAGCTTAAAAGGGTTAAGGTAGGGAACTTACCTCTCCTGCCTGTATATGATATTTGTGTTAGTGTGTTGATGCATGTTATTACTTTGCTTGATTATGTGAAACATATATGAATGATTTGAAGCTATGTTTCAATTTATGTTGTGGCCATAAGTATATTGTTCGAAATATTGAGCTTACAGATTTGTCATTGTGTGAGCATGAGTTATGTAATGCAAGCATGTCATGCATTAAACATTTATCATACATGCATATTGATATTATTTTCCTACTGAGATTCTCTCGAATCTTACCATCCCTTACCAACAATTTAGACATGAGAAGATAGAAGATATGCTGTGAACAATGCAAAGAACCATATAAGGGGATTGCAGTGGTGAAACAAAGATGATAAGATGTCTTTATTTCACTGGGACGGGTTTAGATACCCAAGTAGCCTTGTGTGACTATATTGATGGTAATGATCATGTACGAACCCCTATGGGGAATTTATGTAATTATGCACTTATTATCAGTATATTAATGTTATTCCTGTGTTGCCCACCAAACCGCATATCGTTTTCCGTGAATACTCTGAAAAAGGTTAAAATAAGGTAAGGGTGTGACAGGGATCGGTCTGCCAGACCAATTGATTTTTTTCTTAAGAAATTTTAAGAAAAAACTTACAAGGGTTTCACCCAGTTAAAGAGGAAAAAAGCTTTAGAGGAATACATACACTCCTTCTCGCCTTATATTCAACATCCAGCTCATTCTTCCCCTCTATAGTGATCTCAATATTATAAAACACGTCCCACAAAAGCCCTCCTTACTCTGTACTCACCCGATCCCTCCCCTTACCCCACCTTCTCTTCCACTTCTCTCTCCCCTCTATAAGAAGATGACAGGCAGGGTTAGCCTCGAACGCAACAAAACTTTACAAGTCATCAATGGAAAATGAACCCATCTAAACTAAAAGTAGTATGACACGTTGGGTTACAAAAGGAATATAAAATTTTAAAATAATAAATACAGGCATCAGGTTAGACCAGACTAGACCAGATCATCTAATTTGAAGAGCCAGCCCAAAACCCAATTTGGCCAGATGTCTAACCTAATCTAATCTAGTCTGATTTTGTGTTTGGGCTACTTTTCTTCGGGTTGGATTGGACTGAGTTTCCTCGGTCTAGATCAGGTTCCCTATACCATTGGGTTTTTCGCTCATCCCAATTGTCACACCCCGCATGAAACCCAATCCCAGGCCTATGGGCGTAGACTCACAAAGCTATCCCCGACCCCTCCAACTCAGTCTGGTTTCTTTCACCTTTCGAGTTTTGAAGCCGCGACCTGAGGGCATAAGTACGCACTTCACAGAGACCCTAGTACTATTTGAGTGCCTACGAGCGTGGATCAACAAGCTATCCCCGACCCCCCCAACTCAGCCAGGTTCTTTTGCCTTTCGAGTCTCGAAGCCGCGACTTGAGGGCATAACGCGCTTCACCGAGACTCTAGTACCAAATGAGCCACTAAGCCGGGAATAGCTTTGTGAGTCCACACCCACAGGCCTAGGATTGGGTTTCTACGGGGTGTGACACCAATGAAAGAGTATGAAGCAGTTAATGACAACTGAATGAGGGAAAGGGCAATGACGTCTTTTTACAATTGGAATCTCTTGACTTTAGGTACCTTGGGACTTGATAGTAATTTGGAGATTCAAAAGGACCTTACAATAATAATTTGTTTTATTTGGGGCCTCAGTGCAATTTTCCCAAGTAAGTCTCAATACCAAACATTTTCTATTAATTATTGTGATAATGTAAATCTCTCGAACAACGTCCCTGACTTCAAAGTTGTACTTATTCTTGTTTTATCTATTGTGTCAGTTCATGTTTGACTGGTTTAATAACAAATATCCATTTGTTTTTATTTCATTCTATCTTAAGAAAATAAAATTCCTAAATTAATTTTATATTTCATTTTGGATTCGCTCTTCTAGAATCCTTTTGATCTCATAGGCTTCTAAAGAAAATAATGATTGTTCCATACTACGCGTACGCAATTACATTTTTGTTTGTAAGAATATAAGGTGGCACATACTTTATGGTTTTGAAAAATATAAAGTTACTGAAAAATCAGATTGTTCATTCAACCGATGTAAATAGTGATTTGAGGGTCTGTGATCCAACCATAATTAAACCAGAGTCACCTCAAACACAATTAAAATAATATAATTTATTTAACATATAACAATATTCATATATAATTTTAAAAAGAATAATAATAATCATGTATAAACTCTACTTAATACTAACAAAAGAGACTCTAAAGCACTTTTTTTTTTGCCTTTACAAAAGAACAAATATAACATAGCCCTTTTACTGTTTTCTCTCCTTAAGGGAGCGAGGGTTTTCTCTCATATGTGAGAGCGTAGTTACAATGATTGGTCGTTGAGGTCATAGTGGCTAGATTGTCGCTCATTGTGACAGAGAAGAAGGAAAGACAGAGCTATCTCTGTCGCCTATTGCGGCAGAGGGAAGAAATATAGTGGCTTCTTCGTCGTTCATTGCGATAGAGTGGTGGTGAGATTTGTGTGCGAGGAGGTGATATTGACGATGGAGGTCCAAGCAAGCTAATCGGCTAAGGTTCAGAGCCAAGGAAGGGTGAATTAGAGGTTGATTTAGTATAGAGGAAGAAAGAGGATCGAAGGTTTAGTGGAGGACTGTTAATTGGGAAATTGATTACTGGAAAAAACCTAAATGCTGCTACTGTGAAACAGATGATTAGGAAGGGATGGAACCTAGAGAAAAGCGAAGATCTAGAGATTATGGAGATAGATCAGAAAATCTTTTTGTTTGAATTTCACAGTAAAGAGGAATATCGGCGAATATTGCGTGGTAGGCCATGGTCAATCAACAGTTGGCTCTTGAATATTCAGCTGTGGGAGAAAGACATGGTGGTTGGTGAAGTTAATTTTGATAAGTGTCCTGTATGGATACAATTCCATGATCTTCCGTCGGCTGTAATGGATGCAGAGAATGCTAAAAGACTTGGAGCTATGATTGGTGAAGTGGTTCTGGTTGAAGATCCAATTTGTGGAGGTATGACTGCTTGTAGCTTCTTGCGTGCTTGGGTTTTTATTGACTTGAAGAATCCCTTGGTGACTGCTTTATGGACACAGAGGCCTAAGAAAGATCCAATTCGTATTAAGGTCAGGTATCAGCATTTATAGAATTTATGTTTTGCTTGTGGTAAACTGGGACATGAGATGAGGGCTTGTGTGTATAAGGAGGTTGAAGAAACAGGGGAACGAGCATATGGTAACTGGTTGTGTGTGCAAGCTATGAGAAGGATAGATGAAATTATTGTTGTGTAAGGAGGGATGGGAGGAGGTGGTGATTAGTAGTGAGAGGATGGATAGAGGGAAGGATAAGGGGGATGATTTAAGGTAGAGTGAGGGTAAATTGATAATAGAGGAGGATTTAAGTAGGAGGAATGAGTTTGATTCCGATTTCACAAAGGAAATTAGCAAGGATAGTGCTAAGAAGTCCTTGGTTAGATGGAAGAAGGAAACTGATTGTGTATTAAATGTGAATTTAGTAGTTAATGCCTAGAAATCAGTTGATATTGCAAAGTTAATGGATCAAGTAAAGCTGGGAATTAACAAAGTCTGGGCTAGTTTAAGTGAAGAAATAAGGTCTGGAAATTTAGAGGGGCTTAGGCGTAATTTCAAAGCTAAAAGGTTGATTTGTGAAGGAGAATCAAGTGGTGGACAGAATATTATGGAGGAATGTGAGAAGGATTCTCCTAAGGAAGTTGAACATACAGAGAAGGCTATCATTCCTTATGTTAAAAAGGAAATTATTTCTGAAATGGCCGAGAAGTTGAAGGGAATTCAACTTAAACGAAATGCATAAGATGATCTGGTTACCGAGAAGGTGAAGCTGAGGAAAATTGGAGAGTGGGCGGAGAATAGTAAAATGACTATTTCTATTTTGTCATATCAGTTGAAGAAGGAAGAGTTGAAAAAGAAGAGGCTTGCAAGAAAGTCAATATTGAGTGAAGGTAAAAGGTGAAGGAGGATTAAGAGTAGGGAAGCTTTGAAGGAAATATCTAGGAATATAGTTCAAGAGGAGGGGCGAGTGAGTGATTTTTTGGAGGAAGCGAAAAGATTGATGGCTGAAGGTAGTGGTGGCTGGCCTTTAATAGCCACTAAGGAGGCATGAAGGTCTTATCTTGGAACTGTCAAGGTCTAGGTGGGGCCTTAACAGTTAAAAATATGCGGGAGGTGAACTATAAGTATAATCCCCTTAGTGGTTTTTCTTATGAAGACAGAATGAAAGAGAAAAATATAAAAATACTTTGTAGGAGATGTGGGTTTGAGTTGGATTGATATGTTGAACCAAAGGGGTTATCTGGTGGATTGGCGTTATGGTAGAAGAAGGAGGTGGTTTTTAAGATTATGTATAGTTTAGAAAACATTATTCATGTACATGTAACCTCAGCAGTGATAAATACCCCTCAGTTTATGACTTTTTATGTATGGTCATCCAAAAGAAAAAGAAAGACATATTATTTGGGATAAATTGAGGATATTGGCAGGAGAAATAACAGAATCTTGGTGTTGTATTGGCAATTTCAATGATTTGATCTCACTAACTGAGAAGGAAAGAGGTAATCCTAGGGTAGTTAAAAGAATCCTAAATTTTCAGAAGTTATTGTCAGATTGCAACCTTCTAGATTTGGAATTTAAGGGGGCCATATTCACTTGGAATAATGGGAGGATAGGTGATGATCATGTCAAAGAAAGGATGGATAGATGTGTAGCAAATGTAGAGTTTAGGGAGGAATTTGAGAAGGCTCTAGTTTTCTATATAGAGCCATTTAGTTCAGATCATTATTTACTCTTGTTAGATTGTTGTCATGCTGATTTGAGATAGCCAAAGAGATACAAGTTTGAGGCTAAGTGAATTAAACACAATGGTTATAGGGAAGCGGTGTGTAAAGGGTGGAATTCAGTATGTAGTGAAGAAGGTTGGAAGGTTCAGAAGGTAAGAAAGAGGTTGAATGCATGTAGTTGTGAGTTGAAACCAAGGTATTAAAACCCAGACCGAGTATTGAACCTGTCGGGGTACTGGGTTAAGGGTCAGTGGGTCAGACCGGGGCCAAACCGGAGCTAAACCGGAACCAAACTGGTGAGAAATTGAAGATTTTAGGTTTATAGTATAAAATTCTAAAGGAAAAACTAATTTTTTTAAAATTGGAACCAGGACCGGACCGGTCTACCGGCCAGTTGCCAGTCCGATCCAGGTTCCACAACCCTGGTTGAAACATTGGAGTGAAGTAGAATTTCCTAACAACAAGAATGCAATTAATGAGCTGTTAATAGAGTTGAGAATGTGTAGGGAAGGAAGGCTGACTGAAGCTAAGAAACTGATGATTGAGGAAATTGTTGAAAAAATTGAAAAATTGTGGGACCGAGAGGAGATGTATTGGTGGCAAAGGGCTCAATTAAACTAGATTAAATTTGGTGATAAGAATTCAAGATTCTTTCACAACACTGTTATTCAAAGAAGAGCTAGAAATAAGCTGTTGAGGTTACGATCTAGTAAAGGTACTAGGTTGGAAAATTCTATGGAGATTGATTTAGAATTTTCTAACTTCTATAAAAATCTTTTCACAGTATCAATGACACAAAATGAAGAGGAAGTCTTGAAATATGTAAAAAAAGAGTTATTTTTGATGAGGGTAATCAGTGTTTAATGCTGCCTGTTGATGAAGAGCAAATAAAGCAAGCAATATTCCATCTTTGTGCAAACAAGGCTCCTGGGCTAAATGGTTTCTTAGGACTATTTTTTCAATCCTCTTGGCTTTATATTAAAGATGAAGTCTGTAAAATGATTTGGGAATTTTTTTGGGATTGGTTGTAGTTTAAAGGGGATTAATAAAACTAATATTGTCTTGGTTCCCAAGATTTATAAGCCTGAAACTGTAAACCACTTTAGGCCTACTGGATTATGCAATGTGATATACAAGATAATCTCTAAGATCATGATGAATAGGATGAGAGGTCTTGTGCAAAAATGTATTTCGCCACAACAGAGAAGCTTTATTTCGGATATGATGGCCCATGACAATATTATGGGAGTCAGGAGGCCTTTCATTATTTGAAGGGAAGGAAGAAGGGCTTTAGAGTTGAAGTGTCTTTGAAGGCAGATATGAGTAAATCCTATGACCAGGTGGAGTAGAATATTTTGAGCCAAGTTCTCTTTAGAATGGCTTTATGTGTGATTTGAGTGTAATGGATAATGGAGTGTGTCACATCTATGGAGTTTGAATCAACCATTGGTGAGAGGTGTGTCTCAAATTTCACTCCTGGAAGGGGTATAAGACAAGGTGATCTTCTTTCACCTTATCTTTTCATTATTGTGGTAGATGTGCTCTCACAAATGATTCAGTACCATGTTGAGAAACATGAATTGAGAGGCATCAAGTTAGCTGGTAGCTATATAGTCCTTTCACATTGCTTGTTTGGTGACGACTCTTTATTCTTTATAAATGCAAATAGATGAAATTGTTTAATTCTAAAAATGATTTTGCAAAGTTATTGTGAGGCTTTTAGGCAAGAAATCAATTTTGATAAATCTTGTCTATTCTTCTCTGAGAATGCTACTCTAGAATTCAGGGATGAAGTGGTTGAGATATTTCAGGTAAGAGAAACAAACCGGCCTGGGAAATACTTAGGCTGCCAATGATTCGAGTAGATCTAAATCTTTGGCTCTTGCCTTTGTTAGAAATAAAGTTGGGTTGAAGATTTAAGGATGGAAACAAAAGTTACTTACCTTTGCAGGGAGGGAAGTCTTGATCAAGGCAGTGGTAAACTCCATCCCTATATATCCAATGGCTTGTTTTTTTCCCCAAGAAAACCTGTAAAGAGTTGGATATAGTGATAGCCAATTTCTAGTAGGGAAATAACAATGAAGAGAGCAGTAAAATTCATTAGAAGAGATGGGATTACCTCACCGCTTCTAAAATGGAGCAAGGATTAGGGTTTTGAGATTTTAAGGACCTTAATAAGGCTATGCTAGCTAAAACAACATGGTGAATTATTCAAAATCATAATAACTTTTGGTACAGGATTTTAAAGGGAAAATATTTTCCTAAGGTCAATTCTCTTGAAGCAAAGAAGGGTAAGCATGATTCTTGGTGCTGGGGTAGTATTCTTGTGGGAAAAGATTTTCTGATGAAGAATTTGTGATGGAAAATTGGAAGAGGATCAGAAGTGAAGGTTTGGAAGGACAAATGGGTGTCAGGACTACTGGGTACTATGCTAAATAGTAGACCTGGAAGAGGGATTTTTCTGAAATGATAGTGCATGAATTTATTGAAGGGAATAGATGGAATTTGAATGCAATTGAAGGGTTTATCTCAGTAGAGGAGAAAAAAGAGATATTGAAAATCCAGTTATGTAATAATAGTAGTGATGATTGTGTTTTTTTGGCTTCCTTGCAGGCATGAGCAATATATTGTGAAGTATGGATATAAAATAGCAAGGGATGAGTCGAAGAGGAGGATGAAAAGGGGGCCTAAAACCTCTCTTTAGGTGCCAGACTTTCTGTGGAAGCAAGTATGGAAATTGAATGTTCCTGAGAAGATTAAACATTTTCTGTGGAGAAGTATTATGGGGGTTTTGCCTACTAAAGAGGCATCATTTAAAAGAAAATTTAATGTCTCTCCCATTTGTCCTATTTGTCTGGATGAAGTAGAGAATGTAGATAATCTATTATTCTTGTGTCTATGGGCTCAAGCATGCTGGTTTGGATATCGGTTGAATTTAAAATTCTTAAAGCATGATTTTAGAAACTCTTTGCATTGGTTTTTGGAAGTTTTTAGTAAAGTCTGTGGTTTGGATGATAAGGGAAAAGCTACTGTTGATACTATATTTTGGGGTATTTGGAAAGGGAGGTGTAATTGGGTTTTCAATGGAGAAGAGGTGGGGGTGGAAAGGGTTATTAGTAATGCACATAAGCTAGTGCAAGAATGCTTTAAATCAAATGTCATTGGTGAAAATTTTGATTCTGCAGCTTTGAGAAAAAAGGAAAGAGGCTTGAAATGGATGGCATCTAGGAATGGAAAAGTAAAGATTAATGTAGATGGTTCCATCATTTATGACTTAGATTTTGCTGGTGTGGGAATTATTCGCAGAAACAGTAGTAGTGAAATGATAGATGGATTGAGTATGAAGGTTTATGCTTCGTCACCTTTTATGGCAAAGTGTTTGGCGTTAAAGGAAGGTTTCAATATAGCTAGTACACCTGAATTCTCTAATGTTGTTCTAGAAACTGATTGTTAGGAGTTGTATCATCTGGTGAATGGGAAGAAAGATAGGTTAGGGATTGGAGATGTTTGGATTTGGTTATGGAGCTTTAGAACTTGAAGAAATCAGTCAAGTTTTCCTATGGTATCCTTGGTGTGTCGCCAAGGTAGTAGGGTTGCAAATTATTTGGTAGCTTTGGATGCAAAGGAGATGTGTCATAAGGATGGCTTGCTGAAGCATCATCTCCTCTATCTGATATCCTACTTGCTGATATCTTTGGATCTAGGGACTCTTAGACTGTAACCCCCTTTTCATCCAAGGCCGAGATTAAGTTCATAAATACGTGATTATGGTGGAATTAGAGACCATAAGATAATTTGGGACTTATTTAAAATTAAACTTCCCAAAACCAAGGTTTACAAAAACTTTTCAAAAGACTGCTTAACACGGTCTCATATTCACATTTCAAACATACAAAAGGCTTGTACAAATTGATTTCATTCATAAATATCAGAGTACAATATAAATTCCCGACACACTCAGTTTTCATTAATCAATAAAGGGTTTACAAGGCACAAATGCCCATAATCAGTTTCCCATTCTAGGGGATTACACAATTACTATTCTATAATCCAAAATATCATCTACAATTATCCAGAATGATAACCAAAATCCAAAATAACTCGTATCCCGGAGCTCTAACCGCCTTTTGTCACCTGCTTCTCTTTAGAACCACCAGCCCTGTCTAAAATTTGTTTGGGAGAGTGAGATTCTAAGGAATCCCTGTAGTGTCAAATCGCTCATAGTATGCACAACCACAAAGCATGTAAACAAATCACAACACAACACATAGCAACTACAACGGCAGTTACAGCGGTAGGGGAAGGTGTGACCTACGTCATCCTTACATCTGCCCATGCTAAAGTGCTTACGCTGTATTGCACAACCACATGTTCATATCACATATATCACCACAGCTGAGATCCATATAAAATATTTCACATTACATCAAAATCACACTGGCATATCCTTAAAATAGGAATCCACGATTCCATAACATAGCCTCGGCAATTACAACGGTAGGGGTAGATGGGATAATCATCACCCCCTACGACTGCTCACGCTGAACTGCTCCCGTTGTAATGCCCTACGACATATAACACATTCACAAGATCACAATGGCCTCATGCCCACAATTTTACAACATCAAGTTTTCACACGAAATATTTCACAATAACACAATGATAAGTCATACATACCAAGCATCATACATAACATTATAACATGAGAGAAAAGTCACTACCTTGGTCCTTCCGTAAGTGATTTGGCACTAGTCTCTCCTGAGTAGGGTAAATATCAAATCCTATAATTCATAATTAGGGACAAAGTGTTATTCTTTATTCCAATACTTAATGACTTCACCACTTAGATTTGGTTATCATTAATGTCCTTTATGAAGCTATAAATGCCTCTAACAGAAGCCCTAAAGGGTTGGAAGAACTATACTAAAGATCTCCTTTTAGAAGTATAAATGCAGATTTTTCACTGTTTTACTCTAGTGAAGAAGGTCTCACTCGAGTGATGATGGACTTACACTCGAGCATGAAAGCTCACTCGTGCGAGTGCTTGGCAGAAAGCATAGACAGAGACAAGAAATGCACACAACACTTGAGTGATAGCCAAATGCTCACTCGAGTCCTACAAAGTGAGGTGCAGAAAGTGCTCACCCGAGAGCAACATAAACTTTTAAAAGAGAACATCACTCGAGCAGGGACCTTGGAACTCGAGTGATGGCTTAACACTCGCGAGTGTTAAGACACACTCTTGAAAATGGACAGGGAGTGACAACCCAAGATGCGAGTTCATAATGTTAAATACACCTACACTTGAGTGAGACAAGGTTCATTCGAGTGAAAACCCACAACACTCGCAAGTGAGACAACACTTTTGGCTTTTTGCAAGAAAGTGCACCCGAAAACTTGAAGGAAAAACGAATATGCAATGCTTCACTCGAGTGAGACCCTAGATCACTCGAGTAATGCATATCATAAGCCAAAAACGCAGCAGAGTTGACATCACTTTCCAAACTTTACCCAAGTGTTTCCAATGATCCCAAATTCTCAATCAAGGCTACTCCCACATAAATTTGCGCAAGGAATTCAATAGAAACATCAAAATTACCAAATTCCTATTCCATTATTATGCTTTGTTTTAGGCTACATTCAATACAAAAATCCCAAAATCTTTAAACTTAACATTTCAAATCTAAACCAATTATATCTATTCCAAACACACTACAAGACACCATTTCCATAACCATATCATGCCATACTCTTTAAGACCCTAATTTTCGAAAATAAGGCCCAAAATCCCAGAAATTCCAAGCTTCATCAAATGGCTTAAGACATAGATAGAATGGTCTCTTTTACTCACCTTAACAACTTTCTCAAAGGTGCTCCTTAGTTCTCCAACTCTTAGATTTCCTTGAGTTCTCAAATAAACTCTAATGGACAATCTAGAACCATAGAATCGAAGCTCTCAATCCAAGGAACAAGATTAAAGAAAGGAATTTTTGCATTTGGAGTCATTTAGAGGGTCAAATACTTACCTTTTTCACAAAGCTTCTTCCTCTCACTTGATCAACAATGGCTACCGAAAATAGGAGAGAGAGAAGAGAGAGATGAGTGAGGAAGAAGATGAAATGATAACTTTCCCATTGCCCCATACTCTTCAGCGAAAATGAGGGAAGAAAGAGAGAGAAGAAATGATAAAATATTGAGTTTTGACTTTCTCTACAATCTCTCCTCATACCACTTGCCACATGTCCTAATTCCATTGGCTCTCATAAAGTAAGTAACCAATTAGTTATTCTATCCACTCTATTAGCTATTTAGTCACACATCTCATTTCTTCTTAGTTAGTAATTAATTTCTTCATTATTCACTGCCTAATTAATCGACAATTTTCCATTCTTTCTAATTTTCCCACTGATTTTGGCACATTAACTTAAATTGCCACATAACACATATTTAAATTTTTTTCCTCCTCTTCATGCGCCATTTCCCTCATATTTAGCATAAATAATTATTTGTCATATAATTATGCTAAAATACAAGATATTGAGCATTTCTAATAATTAATTCGGATATCAAATCAACTTTATTTCATAGAATATTCTCAATAAGTATCATTAGCCTTTAATTAAAATTTGGGGCATTACGTAGACAGTTTCTAATAATAATGCAAAGGAGAAGGATGACATTGGTTAGTTAATTGTCTTTTGTTATCTAGTAGTATATTCCTACAGGTTTTAAATGTTTGTAGTTCTTTTAGTAGTTGATATTTTTTTTTTGTGAGTTTTGGTGTGAGAGGCTGTATTGTTAGGTATTTTTTTTAGTGTTTTTGTTGGCTTTGACTATTAATGTGTGTATTACTTACTTTTTTGTGATTAATAAAATGAACTCTTTTGGCCAAAAAAGAAAAAGCATGGCGCTTTTTTTTTAATATCAAAACATCATTTCAGTTTCAGCAAAGGAAAAAATTATAAGCTTCAATATAGTTTATCAATTCAAAACTCTTAAATAAATGGGAAAATTTTGGAAAAATACAATTAAAAATGGAAAAGAAAAGTTGGTGTTGCAAATTTATCAAATCCTAAGTCAGAACTGGAGTAGGAATATGAGATTTCCAATTCTGACTAAATGACCAAAATACCCTTAGTTCAGTTCATAAGTTTAAAGGGTCAATAATAATATCTGTATCTATATTAACAGCATCAGATTTTACATTAATAACTTTACTTTCATGTTTTACAACTTCATATCCTAAAAATCAGGGATACTTTTGAGGACACAAATTTTAGGAGTCAATAATAACATCTATATCTATATTAACAACAACATATTTTACATTAACGACTTTACTTTCATGTTTCACAACTTCGTATCCCAAAAACTAGGGATAATTTTGAGGGTACAAGTTTCAAAGGTAACATCTGTATCTATATTATCATATTTTACATTAACGACTTCACTTTTATGTTTTACAATTGAACTAAGGGCAATTTGGTTAGAATTGAAAATCCCATATTCCTACTTCAGTTCTAACCTGGGATTTTAGCAGTACCAATTTGTCTTTCTCCATTTTTAAATGTACTTTTTCTAAAATTTTTCCTAAATAAATTGGTAAAAAATGGTTTACCAAATTACACATTTGCTAATCTCATTTAGATAGAGTTTTAATCGCACAAGAAATATGGATGATGTCGGTAATTAGAAGTACATACAAAATCAATAAATTATTGGTTGAAATGATAGGTGGCCTTATTTTTATAAAAAGAATACGAGTTTGAATTTTGGAAAATATACTTGTTAGAGGAGATAAAATTTTTTTGTGCTATAAGTTTTAAAAGGGAAAAATTTGATTAAATTTAAAAAAAAACTACACACCAAAATTTGTTGGTGAAATTTGAAGTACCACTTGATTATATTTATAAGTTTAAATTAATTAACTTTCACATACAAGAAAAGTTAGTTAATTCAATAAATATGAACTAAATTAATAATTTTTTTTTTCAATTTTGTCCTTTATGAAAGAGTATTTTTCACTTTTTTCTTTTGTCTCTATCTTTAATAGGAATAAAATTGTATCACTCTCATAGTGGGCTTATAATAAATATCAAAATTTTTCCCAATTGAACTTATAAATTGCACTAGAGAGGTAAAAATACATTAATAACAAAATATGTAAATATTGAATTTTAAACAAAATGATCAATCAATGACGCCTTTCCTATGGTTTAATTTTTAAAATTAGCTTATGGCAAAAAAAATTTTAAATTTAGGATACTTTGAAGTCCATGCAACGCGGTAGTGCCACGTTTCTTCATGTCATTGGCTAACGCGTCATCATGACATAACCATAATGACGTCACCCTCCTTCATACCACCCAAATACATCCCCCCCGCCCGGCAAGTGATAATGACGTTACTCCAGGCCCACTCCCTCCACAAATCGCAACCCTCGGTGTTCCTCACGTACATAAAAGCTCGTGAAACCATGATAATTAATCCACCCTGGAATTTTCTTCCGCGCTTCCTCCACGTTCCCACGAATATGCCCAATCACTAATTTTTTTAAACAAAATATTAAAAAATAGAAAATACTCGTAATAAAAAAATAATAAAAGAAGTAAGGAACCATCCAAAACCAAAAATGGGTCGCCCTAGTCGCTACCCGCTAATATATATACCATGGTATATGTACCCTTCTCCTCCTGCTCATCTTCTACAATACATCCCCCCTCTCCCAACTCACAACGCACGCACAGTCCAATGCACTCTCCTCTTCTTCACCACACAATACTTCACTCTCACTTCTCTTTCTGATATTATCATCTGTTATTCGGTCAAGGGCTCGTGTTTGTCCCTCTCACTCAGGTGTTTATTCTAAGATTTGAAGGCGAGATCCAGAGAGATCCAGCGGGTCCTTACATCAACTCAGTGTTCGGTGTTGGTCTTCACTCTCATCTTCTATTATAAAGCTTAATTTTTGTATTATTGACTGGTTTTTTGTGGTCATGGAGAATCTGACGGCTGTGAAGGTGCTAGAGAGAGGGAGAGAGTATGCGAACGAGCTTCGGAGATTGATGTTTACGGGTGTGGATGAGGAAGATGATGATAAGGTTAAGGGATTAACGACGCCGTCTGCTGAGGATCTGGTGGCTAAAGTGTTGGATTCTTTCACCAGCACACTCTCTCTCTTCAATCACCATTCTGCAGATTCCTCCATTACTACTTCTTCCTTCTCTCACTTGCCTTCTCCCTCCGACGAATCTCATGAGAGCCCTAAGACCAAAAGCCCCACCACCATTAAAGATCGAACAAGATCCTCTCCCAAGAAAAGGTGTGTATATATACACACTTTCACATACATACATATATGAACCACCATAGCCACATATATACTGCATCTATTTCTTTCTCTACCACATCAACAATAACAATAAAATATTATCTAACTAGATTAGATCGGTTATATGAATCAAATGACGCTATTGACCTCGGTCAAAAACTAAATTGTAGGATAAATTTTTAACTAAGAGATCTTGTTGAATATAAACATCTCTCCCTTTTTGTCTAACCAACTATTTATTTACCTTTTTGATACATATATTAGATTTCATACCAATCATCTTCAAGTCTCAGATTTCGTTAGTATTTGGGTGAAAGGATAAGAGGTTGTGTGTTTTACTGTATACTATATATATATATATATATCTTTGTTTGTTGTCAGTATTTGGATAAGTTTAATGCTGGAGTTTATGTTATTCTATAGAGTAAGGAGCTAATTAATGAAGTTAATTAATCACTCAAGTTGCTAATGCTTAATTAATGAATTTTGAAAATTTCTTTTTTATGGCAGGAAAAGTGGACAGATACAAACATGGGTGGAGGAATCCAAGATGAGTCCAAAAGAAGATGGGCATGCATGGAGAAAATATGGCCAAAAAATCATCCTCAATGCTAAACATCCCAGGTATATGTTAGTTAATTTTCCATCTTTTCCATGCACTTTTATTTTTTTCAGAAAAATAAAATTAATTTTCATATAGTTTATTTGAATCCTACTCATCTAAACTTCAAGTTACATACAGATCATCGTCCTCTTATTTATAATCTGATTATAATAAAGAATTATTTAGCACAAATTAAAGTTCAAAGTTCATATGATACACAGAACCTAAAGAGCAAGTCCCCTTATTTATAATGATTGTTATATATCTAATTCGATCTGAGTTCGAAAGAGACATCTAATAACATAGTGTTTTCCCCTATTATCACCAGTCACAACCTTTCAAAGGTTTTTTAATTTTTTCCAAATAAGGAAATATATAGGTTATCTATGATTTAATCATTCCTTTAAGATTAGACCATTATATTCACTAATTTTCTTCAAGAATGATTAAATTAATCATGAATATATATAAATGCAGGAACTATTACAGATGCACTCACAAATACGACCAACGATGTGCAGCAATAAAACATGTTCAGAAAATCCAAGACGATCCTCCTCTTTTCAGAACCACTTATTTTGGCCACCACACTTGCACCGATCTTCTCAGTCCTAATATCTTTCTTGATTTTCATGACGTCGTTAATTCAACTTCAGCTTTTACTATCAGTTTCGAAAACAATAATCACAACAACAACAACACTAGCTCCTTCTTTGTCTCGTCTGGCTCTTTATTTCCATCTTCTAGTTCTGTGAAAAAAGAGGAGCACTGTAACAACAACATCAAGCAAGAGAAGAACAATAATTTCAATAATGATGGGATTATTAATGTTGTTGCTTCATGTTCATCCAATAATGATTGCCTTGTGTCTCATCCTCATGAAGAAGAAGCTGTTCTTCCTGCTTTTGGATCTGGAGATTATGATGAAGTTGATGTGTTTAATTCTGCTGCATTTTGTGATCCTCTAATTGGGATTGAAGATCTCTTGTTTGATTTTGTTTGATCAAGTACTCTATTTTGAATCTTTTTTTTTTTTTTTGGCCCCATACATATACTAGGTTAGTTGTAAGCTTAATTAAGCTCCATGTGTCCTTGAAACATTATATAGAGGTCTTCGGCTTCCTTCAAGGATATAGGATCCATAATTAGTGTGTACTCTCTTTTTATAAAGCGTTTGAAGTGTGTACCTTTGCTGAAAATTTTGAGAATAAATGTGCTCTTTACACTCTTAATGATAAACTATTTGAATCTTATTATTCATTTTTTAAAAGAAAAATCACACTTTAATTTAGATCGTTATTCTTTTGTGATGGTTCGATCATTATTTTTGATAAGTAGTTGGTATTCTATTTTTCATCTCTAAATTGTATTTCATTTATTTATGGATTAAGTGGCAAATCTATCAATGATCTTTTAAGAAAAGAGCATCTTACATAATTATCTTCTAGAAGGGGTAAAAATACACATGAACAATTAAAAAGAGGCATCCACCACAAAAACCGTTAATCTATACTAACGCCGTTAGGAGTTTTTTTCTTTTATAATTTAACGCCATTAGTACGGATTTTAACGGTTTCTGTGGTGGATGCCCCTTTTTAATTGTTTTTGTGAATTTTTGCCTCTTTTTAATTATTCATGTGTATTTTTACTCCTTCTAAAAGATAATTGTGCCAGATACTCTTTTCTTAAAAGATCATTGGTAGATTTACCCCTTAACCCTTTATTTATTTATTGTTGTGAACAACTTTGCAGTGTTTATATTAATTTAATGAAGATTTTTCCCCCGCGGCACAGAATAAACTACTGATTGTTCAGTGACAGATTTTTCCAGTCATAAATTCTTACTTTTTGGTGCCACCGAGTTATACAGATCTATATATATATATATATGGGTTGCTGTTTAGAAAATAATTAGAAATCGTCTTCTGGATATGTATCCCTGTCAACATCACCGCCTTTATCTTTCATTGTCATGGACAAGGAGTTGTAGAAAATTTCAAACACACTATGACTTTATAATTTTTAAATTTCTTTTTAACAAATTACTTTAGTGCTTAATCAACATTTTTGATTTGTTACCCGCAAACAGCTGGAATAGTAACTTAAAAATAATATGTCTAAATAAATGATATGCGAACTATTTAATAAAAACATTTGGATTATTGAGGAAGCATGCATATTCTATGGACATCAAATGAGAGACAACTTGTTAAATAGTTAGGTGGCTACTTTACCTCAAGCTTCTCTTTGACCATAAGTTGTGTTTGAGTGCCAGTGGGGAAAAATACGTTAAATAAAAAAATTTACAATAGAGTAGCATATAAATAAAAATTATAAATTTAATGTATTAATATTAATTAGGTATAAATGAATTCATCTGTGCAATATATAATAATTCTAAATAATATGGTTTGATAGGTAATTACTAATTAGTATATAGATTAACGTGTTAATCTCAAATTGACTTTAGTTAGAGGATCCTTCTACTCCTAAAGTATTTACAGATGAGCGCGCCAAATTTAATAATGTTGAGGAATTGATATTTTTCTATCCAAACATGTCACATCATATTTAAGCTTTTTATATGTTAAGCCAACTATGTCTGGTCTGTATCTATCAGTTTAAAAAGTTTATCTCTCTATATTAATGATCACCTGCCAGTAGTGTCACAACACCGTATTTTCAGGACTAATAATAATACCTCTTTTTTATTAATAACATCTTATTTTATATTAACAAAATTATATTTTTTATATGTAAATATGTGAAAGAATAAAGCTGAGTTGTTAATCAAGAATCTGGAGTTGTTAACTAAGAGAATCGTGTTGTTATTCTGAAAGTGGCGAGAATGAGGGTTGAAGGACAAAATGTTTTTTGGCCCTTGCACTGTTCATCCATACTGACACAAGATTGAATCGGATTTCTGGAATTCGCAGCACTCAAACGAAATTTTGCTAATTCGGTGGTATTTTATAGGGATTTTTCCTAAATAATATGTGACCATACTATCGATTTATTATTATTATTATTATTATTATTATTATTATTATTATTATTATTTATTATTATTCTTATAATTAATGGGGGAGCTGACAAACATTTTGTTATCAATGAGTCTTTAGTTAGCAAGCCAAATGACATACATTTCATCCTCCTATTTTTAACCAACATGTGTGCTTTGTCTTTTGATGTTTACCATTAGTATAGGTTAAGATGAGCGCCCAATTATGAAGTTATGATAAACATATATATAACTTGCGTTAATGTTGTTAATTGACCAGTAATTCAGGTTTATTGAGCTTTTTTTTTTTTTTTTTAAATTGATGAATACTTAATTGGCAAAATATGTGATACTTGAAACACGGTGCTATTTGTTTCAATGAAGCCACAAAGCGATGGTACTTTTCTACTCCATATTATTAAATTTGAAGGTGCTAATTAATTATTCTTCCCTGCATAAATACTTTAGGAGCAAAAATGCTCTTTAAAATAAAGTTAATCTAAAGTTAACCGATGACATTGTTCTAATAAGTTTAATTAGGATACTCACATCTCCTTGTAAAATACTCCTTTTGATTCTTAATATAAGATACAATTGATTTTTTTTAGACATATTAAGTAAGCTAAATAAGTAACTTAATCATAACATATGTTGTATATAATTAAATTATATATTAGTCTATAAGTCAGACAATTTAGTTTGATACAAAAACGATAAACGTGAATACTTTAAAATAATTTATTTAGCTTCCTTAACCCTTCTAAAAAAGTCAACTGAATTTTATATTAAGGATTGAATGTAATAATTATGGCGTAAAAATACTGTTTAACTCAACTTGATAATGCTGAAATTTTATTTAATAATATGAATATCTCCTAGTTGTAATAAAAAAAAAAAATAGTAGCGACAATTATTTTAATAGAGACAGTATGTGAGATGTATCTAATCCTAGTTGTGTTTTTTCTTTGGCCTCGCAACCAAATTAGGACTTTTCTTGTTGAGCCAAAAAAGCAAGTTGCCAAGGGGAAGAAAATTTCTGGGAAAATCACTCCTAAGTCCTAAGAATGGAAGATATTATCAAAAAGGTCCCTTGAGATTATAAAACATATTCAACAGGTTGTGAATAAACGCTTTGAGGTTGTAACCAGGAACCTTTTTGATAATATTTTCCTTTTCTTGGGACCTAGGAGTGATTCTCCCAAATTTTTCCTACTCCTTTCAATTATTGTTTGCTGATGTCATTAGAATTTCAGTGCAAGAATCTCAAATCTTTAGCTAAAATCTCATTTATTAACCTTAATCTCAAGCTAAGTTAATTGGTAATTAGAAATTCCTGTGAAGTGACTAATGAGGGATTAGATAAAGTGGGTGCAGTTACCCTTATTCTATATCACATTATTCAGAAAAAAGAATTTGCATGTGGCTTCTTTAGGCTGTGTCTCACTTGTCCATCAACAATATATTGATCTATATATTTTATTTACTGTCAAGTGCAATATGAAGTATTTACCCATGAACATCTAACAACATAAACTTTTCTTGAATGTAAAAGTACATATTAAGTTTTAAAAATGGTGCAAAAATATCACAGTTATTAAGTCAACTAACGTTGATCGTTTAGTGAACATGCATGCATGTAGGTTAAGATAATGGTGCAAAAATGCACACAAAGTTCCCAAAATAGTGCAAAAATGTAGTGGTCACCGGTAACTTCATGTGTATTTTTGCACAATTTCCTTAGTTGACATGTTTATTAAATGGCTACCGTTAGTTGACTTAACAAGTGTAACAGTTTTGCACCATTTTGAAAAATTCATTTATATTGTTGCAGTTAAAGAAAGTTTATAGTCATTAATATAGAAATCGTGATATATGATGGTTATTAATTGTCATACATCACGGTTTTGAATCGTTATATATGTGAGCACGATAAAAGTTGGCACAAATATATTACGGTTTGGAATTGTTATTTATTTTGAACATATTATAACGACTATAATATAACATATGTTACATATTGATCCTTGCACTACAAAAAAACACCCGATTTTCGACAAAATTTGCGATGGAATTAGCATTTCCGACGGAATCTATTTCGTTGCTAATAGGTGCATTGCAAACAAATTTGCGACGCAATTGAAATTCCGTCGGAAATTTCCGACAGAATACTTCAGACGGAATTTTCCATCACAAATTCTGACGGAATTTTTCGTCCGAAATTCCAACGGAAACCAATTCCGTTGGAAATTTCCTACGGAATTCGTTTTCGTCGCAATTTTTTTTTAAAAAAATCAAAAATTATTTTTTAAAAAAAATTCAAGATTTTTTTAATTTTTTTTTAATTTACAAATTCCACGTGCATACTCCTCAGTGCACCACATGTCTCCTCCCCCTGGCTGCCACGTGTTGGCACCTCATAATTCCTCCAAGTGCCTCTTCTCTCGTTCGAACCTGCGACTTCAGGCTGTCGATGCCTTCGTGCTCGAGTCTTTGCCAGTTACATCAAAATGAACCTGTGTCATATTATTACATATTATTATATATATAATATTATCATATATATATAAACATACATACATACAATTAATTAATAATATACATATGATTAATTATTAATTAAATATAATATTATTAAAAATAATGAAAAATTTAATTAAAACGAAAAAAATATTTATATATTTAAATTAAATAATTTTTTAATTAAAATTATTTATAAATAGTAATTTAATATTGTAAATATTATTTTTAATATAAATCATAAATATAATTTTAATAAAATACATATTAATAAATAATAATATAATTTTAATCATTAATATTAAATATATTTATTTAATAATTAATATTTTAATTTTATAAATATTATTTTTTTAAAAAATTAATAAATTTTAATTTTTCCGACAGAACTTCCGACCGACTTTGCCACGGAAAAAATTCCGTCGGAAATTCTGTGGGTAAATTTGTGACAGAAATTTTTGTTGGAATTTGCCACGGAAAAGGTTTCGTCGGAAACTCCGTTGGAAATTGAGTGTTTTTTTGTAGCGTTGGTGAGGCTCTAATATACTCATTGCTGTGATAATGATTAACGGGTATATGTGAACAGCCGTCATAATATATGATAATGCTTGCATCATACATAATGGTTCCGCTTTAACAACTGTTGTACATAGTTGACATAAATAACGGTTGTTAGATAACAATCGTGATTTATGATGTCACACATAGCGGTTTCGCTTTAACAACCATTATATATAGTTGACATAAATAACAGTTGTTAGAAAACAATTGTGATTTATCGGAACTAAATTTTAAAAGAAAATCGGGGGGGGGGGGTGTAACACCCCAAATTTTGATTAAGGCTTAATGATAATTATCGAGGATAATTATTGGATTAAAGTTGAATTAATGTATATTGATGACAATATTATTTATATGTCATAATTGTTGGAAAATTGAAAGAATGAAATTATTGGCATAAGTTGGTAATTAATGGGAAAAGTAATTACTAGCTAAGAGAGAAATGAGAAGTGGGATTAAAATGACTAATGGAGAGATTAGAGAAGCTAATGGGTGCTTATTGTGTGAGAGCCAATGAGGAGTGGACACATGGCAAGCCCACATGTGAAGAGATTGGGAGAAAAGTCAAATAAGATTAAACAAAGCATTTCTCTCTCCTCTCTTCCCTCTTGTGCGCAGGAAAATCTGAAGTGGAGGGAGTATAATCATTCTTCTTTCATCTCACACTCCACTCCATCTCTCTCTCTCTCGTCCTCTCACTCTTCCCTCTCCATTTCTGTCGCCATTTTTGCAGCAAAGAGGAAGAGGAAAAGCTTGCAAAAAGGTAAGGAAAATGGCTTCTATTGCTCAAACTTCCTTCTTTAATGTTGATCCTTGAATGAAGAGCTTCATTGTGATGGTTGTAATGTGTTCATTGGTGGTAGTTTATGAGCTCAAGAGATTGTGAAAGTTGAAGAATCAAGAAATCTCTTTGGCAAAGTGAAAGAGGTGAGTGTTATCTCCCTTTTAATATATATATTGTGGATGTTGGTGAGCATTGATTTTTCTGGAAATTTATGCCCTATTTTCGAAAATTAGGGTCTTAGTGAGTTTGGCATGTTGTGATAATGGAAAAGGTGTATTATGATGTCTTTTGGACAAATGGATTGGTTTGAATCATTAAAAGTAAAGGTTGGGAACTTTGTGTTGGTTTTGGTGTGTTGGTCAAAACAGGGCATGTGGTTAGAGTATGAATTTGGTCATTTTGAGGCTACCATTGTGTTCCTTGTGGAAAATTGTATGGGAATAAGCTTGGTTAATGATTTTGGAGTCATTAAACACTTTGGTAGAAAAGTTGGAAAATGCTGTCAATGTGAACTCTGTCTGGACAGTTTATTTGTGTGGACGTTTTGAGTGACCAAATGATTTCAGAAAATTGTGAAAGTCTTAAATTTCACATCCCAAGCTTCAAAATGGACATATATTTTATGTCATTTCGTTTGGTATTCTGAGAGTTATGCTTTGCCAAAGTTTGGTGCAAAAACAGAACTCTGTTTTGGAGTAATGTTGGATTTTGGGTGATTCTGTATTTTTGTGATGATTTTAAGTTATAAGCCATATTTTTCCTTGAAAGAGGACTCAAATACCTTTCTTTTGGCTTTGGAATCACTCCGTTTCGAATTTTCTAGAATTAGTTATGGTTTTTCAAAGTTCAGCCCAGAGTCAGGAAATCTCTGGGCCGCGGCCCAAGCCTTTCTGACCTGTTTTGGGCCGCGGCCCAAGAGTGGTGGGCCGCAGCCCAAGACCTTCTGCCCATATTTGGGCCGCAGCCCAAGGAAGGGTGGGCCGCGGCCCAACCCTGTATTCCAGCACTTAGTGTTTTCGATAAGAGATCTTCACCCTATTGTTTTCCAACCTTTTAGGGGTTTTATTAGGGGCATTTGTGGCTTCTTAAGGGTCATTATTGATAACCAAATCTAAGTGTTGAAGAGTTAATTGAGTATTGGAATAGAGAATAATGTTTCGTCCTTAATTATGACTTTAGGATTTGATATCTGCCCGGAGCATAGAAGGCTTGTGCCTGCTCAAGGAAGGAAAGACAAAGGTAGTGACACTTTTTCCTATATCATGTGTATTGCATTGCATGTTTGCATTAGTCATTGAATACAGTGAAAGTGAAGAGGACGTGGCGAAAGCCCGGACTCGATTAAAGTGAAAGTGAAGGGGACGTGGCGAAAGCCCGGACTCGATTATAGTGAAAGTGAAGGGGACGTGGCGAAAGCCCGGACTCGAATATTGATAAAGTGATGGGGCGTGGCGTAAGCCTGACCTCGTATATAGTGAAGGGAACGTGGCGAAAGCCCGGTCTCGAATATTGATTGCTGCATTGTGATATATGTGACTTGCTTTGTATATATGCATCATATAAATAAACTGTTGCTACTGAGATTCTCTAGAATCTCATTCTTTCCAAATAACATTTTTAGACAGGGCAAGTGGATCGAAAAGCAAGCAAGTGGCAAAGGACGATTAGGACTGCCAGCGGTAGTCTTAGTTAAATATTTTGGTTTTATATCGAATTGGTTATCATTTTGGATGATTGTAAATATATTGAATAGAATTGTAGTGGTATAGTTTTGTGTAATCCCCGGTATGGATACTGAGATGGGCAATGATGCCTTGTATAAACCATTGGATTAATGTTACTATCCCGGGTGAACGTCGGGAATTGTGCTTACTCTGATATTGTACATGTAACAGACCAAACAGGCCATTTGTGTAATGAATGAAATGAATGGAAATCCATTTGTACAAGTGTTTTAAAAAGTTTTTAATTGTTCCGGATTTCTCATTCGATTATTAAATGTGCTTAAACGTTAATCCCGGCCTGATTATCGAAGGGGGTTACAGGGGGGTTTCTGCTTTCGATATCCCCCTGCATATATATTTGTATAGAACGAATCATAATATATATTTACTTTCATTCATATACAGAACAATACAACAAATTAGAATATATTTACAGTCAATTATGTACATGTATACACTATTAAAACAAAAAATTTAAAACAAACAAATTATCATTATCTAGAACTTTACAGTAATTCTATATGTATTTACTTTTCCAATGATGTTGCACATATGTTGTCAACTCTTTAACAACTTCTTCTATTTGTGAGTTGCTAAACATCATGTAGGAGGCATCAAAATACTATGCACAAAAGTAAACAAGATGGAAGTTAGATGTTGTAATATATAACTTACTGAATGTATATATGAAAAAATTGAGCATATAATATACCTTTGTTGTATCAATATTTTCAGGACCGTGGGTGATAATATCCTTCATGTACTACATCACGCAGTACCCACAATCGTTGCTCTTATCCAGTTGCTTTGAGTATTAAAATGAAATGAGAAGAAAAATTTATCAATCAGTCATATATATATATATATATAAAAACTATATTGTGTGCTTTAACAATTAATTGGGGTTGATTTCAATTAATCAAGGAACATAAAGGAAGATGTATAATTGGATTATTCTTGATAGAATAAATCAAGAATTGCGAAATTAGAGGGAATTATACATAATTCATTTAATTAAATTATGGAATTATTGAAACACATTTTATTTTCCCTTCTCTTTCATAATTTCGCCTAGCATGAGGTGTATGGAGGGAAAAATTGATTAATGAAATTTAATATGCCAAGTGTTATGATCATATGAGGAAGGGACTAAATCATAATTTATTTCAAGAGCGCGTGTCAATATGCTACATGAACATGGTAATGATGACAATACGTTACATGAAGGCATGGACATGGTGATCATGATAAGTGAATGTAAGGGAATAGCTTGAGTGGGGGGTTGGATGACATGAGTGTTTGATAGAGTATGAAGATCAGTATAGTTGAAAGGACACTTGGTTTGGTTGGAGCAAGAGGGGGAGCACGTTTTTTTGGAGGCTAACCAAGGAGAAAAAGCTAGTTCAATGTTAAGGGAAACCAAATGGAGTAATTATGAAGGAAGTATGGGAGTAAAGATGGGTGGAGGTATGGTTGGAGACAAGTGTCACCATAACACTCCTTGATGAAATCAATGGTGTAGGATGAAGGGAGCAATTTTATGAAGCCATTTCCTTTCCTCTTCCTTTGTTCATTTCAGCCAAGCAAGGGAGAGAAGAGAGAGAAAGAGCTTTGAGGAGGTCTTGAGAATTAGAGAGAAGGAGGAAGAAGATTAAGGTAAGTGTTGTCTCTTAAAGCCTTTTCTTGTAAGAATGCATGAAAAATCCTTCTCTAAACTCTTGTTCCTCATGAATCCATGGTGGTGAAGACACACTTTGAGATCAAGAAGAGAGGGAGGAGGAGCCTAAAGTGAGAGGATTCAAGAAGTTTAAGAGGTAACTATACCAAACTCAAATCTATACTTACATGAAGTTGATATTGAAGTTTGTTGTTGATTTGGTAATTTTTGGTTGAGTTGTAAATTTGGAAAAGCCCTAATCCTAAGGGGTTATACTGCCCAAATATCTTTGAATCATGATTAAGAAGTGTTTAAATGAGTTAATAAAGAATTAGAAGTGGAAATGTACAAGTTTTGGAAGCTAAAACACAAAACTACATTTTTCCATTTTTCTTCAAAAGTTTTGGCCAGCACTATTCTAGAGGAAGGAGCTGTATTTTTATAAAATATATGGTTCCATTGGATTAAGTGGACAAATATAGGCAGGGTTACAGTTGGCTACTTTTTTGGAAAAGGCCGAAAAAGTATAATTACGAAAACGCCCCTAAAATTCCTAAACCGGGGCTGTCAAGTGTTTTTTTCGTAATTTGACACTGATTTTGGTAATTTTGAGCCTGGAAATAAATTTCTTGGGAAAAAATATGTTAGGATAGCCCTAGTCAAAATTTTGGGAAAACGTGCCATCGAGCTGGTTACGGTGGGCCAAGCTAGGGTCCCGCGGGCATTTTGGTAAAATTTCACCATAGACTAATATAATCACAAGAAACACTATAGAAGTGTATAAAATGATACTTGGATAAGTTATGACCTATTTCTTGTACATTTAATATTTTAGGGTCGAGTCGGATGCTGGAAGCGACACGTTTTATGAGGACACTAAAGAGGAATTGTTAAGACTTTTGAGGTAAGGACTACTATCCTTCATACACTATGTGAATAATTATATGTATTTGTTACTATATTTTGTGATATGATTGTGTGCTAAAGGCACAGTACCTAGTTGTGGTTTGGTGCCCAACGAAGGTATATAGGAAAATCCTAGTTGTGGTTCGGTGCCCAACATATGTATATCAGAAAATCCTAGTTGTGGTTCGATTCCCTACATATGTATATATCAGAAAATCCTAGCTGTGGTTCGGTGCCAAGCCAAGGTATATTGAAAATCCTAGCTATAGTCGATGACTCGGCTGAGGTAATTATATGTGAATCGAATCAAACTTTCATTTTTGCTTAATATGGTATATTGCATATTTGATTTTCACATTTTATATGTCAATCGTATGTCTATACGAGGATTCTTCGGAATCTCACCCTTTTTTTAAAAAAATAAACATCTCAGCGGGTGCCAGTGGGACGAAAGGCAAAGGTGCATACATAGAAAAGTGATTGGCACATGTAGCAAGGTAAGGTCAAAGTTGGTGGTTATAATTAGTTTATGATTAAAACCTTTTTAGGATATCCTGTAAATATTTTGATTTTCACTGTATTTTTGTTGACGAACGACCTTGGGTTGTAAACAAATACCTTTATCAGGATAATTATACTTTTATGTATGCCCATAGAATTTTGTCTTTATTACTCTTCGCTTATCGAAATGGAAACGGGTGTTGACAATTTGCAAAATTGTCACGTCCTTATCTAATTTTCACCTTTTTCAGAGTATACGGGGAAAATGATATTTGGTTCGGTGGGCAACACAGGAATAACATGAATATACTGATAATAAGTGCATGATTACATAAATTCCCCACAGGGGTTTGTACATGATACTTACGATTAAGGTAGCCGAACAAGGCTACTAGGGTGTCTAAACTCATTCCAGTGAAACAAAGACTTCTTCCCGTCTTCGTTCCACTACTGTAATCCCCTCATACGGTACTCTACATTGTTGTTTGCATATCTTCTGTCGTCTCCTGTCTGAATTGTTGGTAGGGGAGGGTGAGATTCGAGAGAATCTCAGTAGGAAACAGATACCATAATGCATGCATGATTGATGCTATGTGTATGACATGTTAGCTTTATCTAGATGTATGCCCCATAATGACATTTCTGCATGCTCAATGTTTCATACAATAAGACTATGGCCACAGCGAAAACAGAAACAGAGCTTCATTTATTCAAATATGCTCTACACAATCAAGTAAAGCAATCACATACATCATTACACAAGTAAAGATATCAAATACATGCAAGTAAGGTAAGTCCCCTAACTTAACCATTTTCCGCCTTTGAAACGTGTGCCTCGATCTACGTGCAAACAGCTAGGGGCTCCATATTCGATCCTACAATGTCAAATGTACTATTTAGACACTTCCATAGTGTTTCTGGGGGTTATATGAGTCTATCTTGAAAAATTACTAAAATGCCCCTCGGGGACCCCACCCGGCTTAGCTGTACTTGGTTTGGCTGTACTTTTCCTGAAATTTTGACATGGGTTATTCTTATATATTTTCACCCAAGGAATCCATTTCCGGACTCGGAATTACCAAATTCAATGTCAAATTACGAAATTGCCCTTGACAGCCCTACTTTTAGGGTTTTAGGGGTGTTTCCGAATTATGCTTTTTCCGAAAAAGTGCCCAACTGTAACTCCACCTAATTTTTCCTCCTGAACTCAATGGAACCATCAAATCATTGAAAATCCAACTCTAAGACCCATTTACAATGCTGGCCGAAATATATGGGTTTTAAGGGAAAAATCGGGATTTTTCGATTTCGGCTTCGCAAACGCGTTCCTTTCCATTCCCAATCATTTTATTGACTATTCCATTAGGTTACAACTACCATTTAGTATCAATTTGGGCAGAATAAAAGCCCCCACAACCCATTTTCCATTTTTAACACACAAAGACAATCCAGCGAAATTTCACCGATTAAATTGTCTATAACAGCCAGAATAGTCAATATGCAAGAGTTTGGAAGTTACCTCAAGATCCCACTTGATTTTCATTGACTTGGCTGAACCCTAGCTCACTTCAACAAGCAAATTTGAGCTTCCAACCCTTGAATCACATAGAAGAATAGCTTAGGAGCGCAGTTATACTTATTAGGAACCGATTTACCGAAGAAATCACTTACCTTTGTAAGTTTTTTCCTCCCCTTCTCTCTCTACAAATCTGAGTTCTCTCTCTCTTAGGGTCTGTTATGGCGTCAAAAATGGGGCTGAAGAAGGAGGATGATGATATATTATTATATCATATTTTACTTTAATTTTCCAAATTTTCGGATTTTTACAAAGTTTTGGCAGATTTCTGCCCAAACTTTGAAAAATCATAACTAATTCTAGAAACATCGAAATGAGGTGATTCCAAAACCTATAGAACCCTTATTGAGTCTAGTTTCAAGGAAAAATATATACGTTTACTGAATGGAATCACAAAATTCCCAGAATTTCAATCTTTTCATATTGTTCCAGAAATTTCACAGTTTTTTTGTGCTGACTTCAAAAATTCATATCTTTTTGTTCATAGCTCTAATTGAGTCATATGACTATCAAATTAAAGCTTAGGATGTCTACTTTCATCCTGTAAAATTTCATAACTTTTGCTCATCATTCGGTTATACAAAATCATATGACAAACTCACTGCCTCATAGGCGATTTCACCGTAAGCATAATCACTTTCTTTAAAATTAACCATTTTATATTCTTTAATGCCCCAAAGATATAAGGAACATTAGAGAATATATTTGGGACATATACTAAATCGGGGCTTAGTAGTCCACTCAATTTAGGCTTATTCCAAGCCTCAAGTCCCAAATTTCGAGGTATTACATTGCAAAATCCTGAAGAGGCTAATGAGACAGAAGTTCCTATGGATCTTTGGTCCACCATCAAAATGGATGATTGGAAAAATTTTGTCATCTCACCTCGCGACCCGATATTTCAGGTTATTGTCATTTGCAATTCATTAGACCTACATGTATCTGTGTAATAACTCGAGCGTTGTGTGGTTTTGTAGCAATTAAGCCGGGTGAATAGGAGGAGAGAAAAGAACAATAAGTATCCCTACAATAGAGGGCGAAAGGGTTATGCTCTGACCATGATAAGAGAGAGAATAATGATGTTATAAAAATGTGCTTTTTAGAAAAGTACTATGAACAAAATGAATAATTCGTTCTAAAGTATTTAACTTTAAGAGAACTAGTAATTTGTGTCAAACCGAACGAAATGTACTTTTTAAATTTGTACTTTATATGACAATTCTTTATTATGAAATTTTGTTTTTATCGTTCATGCTTTACAGTCAATTGGCATAACCGTTATATTTGTGTTTTCACTTATGTAAGGTTGGAAGACGAATCGTTTATAAGTGTTACATGACGATTGTTTAAAAAGAACCGTTACGTTTAACACTAAATAAATGATGATTATTAACTATAATCATTATTTTTGTGTTTTCGTGAATTCCGTCTCACAATACATGACAGTGCACATGATTAACTATTACTTTTAAGCGTTATATATTCTTTCGCGTCCTCCATCTCAACATGCATGACGTTTATTAGCTGTAACCATTATGTATTAAGCGTTATAACTGCCTAAATCTATAGTGGTGGTGGTGGTGGTGGTGGTAGGTGTATGGTGCTCCTGGTAGAATACTCCAAGAGTAATTTTTTTTGATATTATCATTTGGTATCTGGTTCGGGGTTCGTGATTGCCCCTCCCAACGCAAATGTCTCCTTTATGACTCAAAGTTGAGACCCAAAGGAATCTAGCGGGGTTTTACACCGCTAGACCAACTCTATGTTAGTCTTTATCAGTAAATTTTTATCTTAACCCTTTTATTTATAATGTAAAATTTTTAATAATTTTTATTATTTTATAATATATAAATAACATAGCTTATTTTTCAAACACCATATATAACGTATAAAACCTACAATAGTCCACCCAAAAGTATTTGGTCTGGTGACTAGTAGTTAACTAACTCTCCTTCGGTTTTTAATATAAAACATATTTATCTAATTTGATTAGATTAATAAAGTTGGTTAAGTTAGTTAATATAAGATATATTTTTTAAAATATCTTAGTCACCTTCCTTAATTCGTTCCTTCCACCTCCTCCTTGATTATTGTTGAGGGAGCATCAACAAAGGTAAATTAGGAAAAAATTGATAAATATGAAAATTTTGTTTTATATTTAGAATCAAGATCAATTTCTAAAATATATCTTATATTAAAGATAGGAGGAAGTACATTGCAAAGTCAGCAGACTGAGCTTTGATTCCAATAGATTAATTAGAAGGGAAAAAAGATGCAAAACATGTAATTAATTATGATGGGTCCAAGTGTTGAATTTGTTGTATAGTTGTAATTATCTCAACTAACTAAGACTTACATTTAAGAAAGCCTTAAGAGAAATGTTTGATGTTATTTGAGCTATAATACTCTAATATTAAAATATGATCTAAAACATATAAATTTGACAGAAGAGAGGGGGGGAAACAAGAAGTAGAGAAAAGAAGCCAAATTAGGTGATGAAAATGTTATTTGCGTCATCTCCCACCTTTCACCACAAGGCATTGTTTTGTCACAAACCATACTACAAATTAAAAACAATTATTAATTAAACAATAATAAACTAATAGTGTTGTGTACTCCTCTCGTTCTAATACAAGAGCAACTAAATTATTCGATTTTCTTAAAGCATCCCTATTAAATATTATGTTATATATCAGTTATTAAATTAGATAAATTAGTTTTAAAAAAATTATAAATATTATAAATAAAATGAATTAAAATCATCTTATACTTAAAGATCAAAATTAACCTTCTAACTAGCTCATATAATTAGAAGCGGAGGAGTATTATTTAAAGATCGAAGTCAAGTCTAATAAAATATTACAAATACTTTTCTCACACGTGCTCATCCATGTTGTACAATTTTCCAGCAAGGGTTCACACTTCACTAACGACAAGACTTGTTTCAACCACACCAATTATTTATTTTTATATTGATCCAAAATTTTTTTTTTTGCCCCAGAAAATAAGTGGCTAATTGGCTATCATCAATTTTATCTAAACATTATTTATTATATGTTTTAATACCACGTGTTAGTTAATAGAATTACTAAGTCAAACTCATGACTTAAACCAATAACTTTCTTTTTTCTTTGTTTTATTATATTTATGTTTATTTCCACAACCAACTCCCATTAACATAATTTTTTAATATATCACTGCTCTTTTTTAGCCGCCCCCTCAAAAAGGTGTAACTAGTGAGAGTACCATTCAGGATTTGCATATTTACAGTTGAAATGGACAGAAATTAGTTTAATATTCTTTTTTGGGTTTGCTTTACGTTTTTACTATTCTAAATTAAAAGTATATCACTCTGATCCTAGAGTCTTGAGTGTACGATATTATTTGGAAAAAGAGTTTCACACAAAAAACGTAATTAGTAAAAATAACACTAAAACTTTTTAGAAAATATAAGGGATTAAAAGAATAAACTATCACTTACATTATCTTTTAGATTAGTATTCATATTCTTTTAAACTAAATTTGAACTTCAAAGAATAATTACCTATATTATTTTTCTTACCAAGTGCATCCTCCAACAGCTAGCATAGAGCAATTCTTTAAGAAATTGTGATGACTTTTAGTTCCTTTGTGTAATTTTCATTTTGTTATTAATACTAATACTTATCTTGATAATAGTTCCATTATAAACCTAATGAATTTTATAACATATAATTAAGTTTAATAATTTGAAATAAAACATTCAATCTAACAATCACGAATGATACAAATCAATATCAACTTCTATTCTATCTATATATGAATAAGAATCAGTTTAAGGGTCATTTTGTTTTGTAAGCATTTAGGAATGAGTTATAGGTATTTGGAAGTTCTTTTAGGCTCACTATCATCTAGGGAAGTGTTAAAAAATGAGTAATTTTGTTTTAACTATTAAAAAACCAATATTGATCATTAATATTTTTTTAACGGGCCAAGACAACATTGTATCTTTTTCAACATTTCCTGAGAAATAATGTTGAGCAAAAAAGAAAAGAAACTTTTGGATACTCAAGTCTCATTTGCGCGTACTACCTAAACAAAAACAACCTTTAATCCAAAAAGAATCTGTAGGAAAATAGCTAAAAAAATCTATATACGACAATGCTATTAATAAATCATGAACAATATGACTCGCTCCTGTCAAATTCTATGTGAGGATACAGTCCATAATCTAATTTTTGGTCCACATGGAGACACTTGTAATAATAAATGCATGGACCAGTTCAAAAGATATGCCAATTTGGGTCATACATACGTAGAATGAAGAAAAGCAAACGAAATTCACGAATCTAAGATTCAGATTTTATAAGGCCATAGATGGAAGATTTGGACGATTGACTTAACTATTGAATTATTTGAATTTCAAATCCATCACGTTCTTCACAACTAAATGTGAAGAGACATCTTCATTTCATACATGCTTAATATTTGACTTGAAAAATAAGTTCCTTGCTTTCACACTATTCTCCTTTGTTTATTCGTTGGACCATGTCCTTTGCCTTCTTTCCATGTTCACATATACAGCTAACTATACATCATTTTGTTTCCTCAAAAAGTCAACGATGTGTGTTTAGGTTGTCACTTCTTGATAAATATTTGCATGACCTATCTGGCTTCTTCTTCTTGTCCAGAGAGTTTTGTAACCATATTTAATACTTCTTTCTATTCTAAATATAGGACTTTCGTTTAAAAAAAAAAAAAAAGAATCTAGTAGTATATATTATATGAAATATATACTCAAAATCAGTTAATAACCTTAGTTCTTTCAAGAATCATTCTCTTTGGCAATGACTAATATTAAACAAAGCATCGTACTTGATAAAAAGTCTATCATATATGACAAAAAAGATGAAAAATGGCTTTCTATTTAGAAATGGAGGGAGTTCAATAATGATATGATCCATTCTGAAAGTTTCTCTGGTCTATTTCACTTCTTTTTAAATATCTCTTGTTGATGTTCTTAAACATCATATTCTGAATGTAGAAGGTCAATGTCTTTTTAATTGTTTGGAACATAAATCTCTTGAACATTTACGGTTTAAGTGTCCTTACTCATGCTCAATTTGACTTGGATGCTTTTCCTTGAGACCTCCTAGCACTGATTTTTCTAGCATGTTACGTTGGCTTAAGTACTCTTTACTCCAATCGCATATAGATGGCCTTCATGACCAGGTTAAAGGCATCTGTGTTCTTCTTACTACTCTATGGCATGATAGGAATATAATATTGCCCTTCATCACATGGCAATATGTTCCTCTTACTGTTATTATAAAGGAAATATGTTCCTTTTTCTTTTCTAGCTGTGATGTCCCACATTAGTTAGGAAGAAGAACGACAAACGTTTTATAAGAGTTTGGTTACCTCCCCACTTAATACGTTTTAAAACCATGAAAGGTGATGGGCCCCAAAACATACAATATCGAAAACATGAGTCAACTAAGGGCAAACCGTGAGGGGCCGAGGCCCTGGGATATTACACTAGCTGGTAGGGCGCAAGTCTATTTGTGCTGGAAATTAATGATTAACCTTCTAGAGCTTCAAAAGTCATCAAGTTGTATCATTAGAGTTGATATTTTTTTCCCCTTCTATCCTTCTCTCCAGTTTCATCTAGAGTCGTTGATTTTAATTTCTTTCATAATCTTGGTTGTAATTATATTTTACCTTCTGTTCTTCTAACTGTGTAAACTCTATTTTCGTAATATCATTTTACTTTTTACCAAAAAAAAAAATGGAGGGAGTTCTTTGATTTTTGTCTATTCTGTTGATTATTTTACTCATTCACTCTCCTTAACAACATACATTTATAGCTTCTCTCTCTCACACACACACACTCTTATCCTTATTTTAAGGAACCTTCTAAAAGCAATAGATATAGATGGTTCTTCTTATCAGTCACCAAGTGAAGTATTAATTACATTTTCCAATATAGCCCATACTTAAAATCTCATTAATAGTTACTTCTTTAACTTTTTGGATGTAATCCATAGTATTAAATACGGATAAATTTGGAAGCTTTTTTCATTTTCAGAGAAATTTAATAATTTAACCATTTGTTATTAGTTTTGATGAAGTGGTTAGAGATGCCATATGATAAGAACTAAAAGAGCACGCAAAAAATAAAAAATAAAAACTCATTTTGTAACTTCTGCTGTTTGTTGTTGTAGGCTTTGCCCAACTTCTTTGAGCAGTATCCATCATATTCGTGGTTTGAATTTAATTGAAGTAATTCCAAATATGAGACCATAACTTTCTCCAAAGTCCAAACCGCCTTAATTTAGTTAGACCAAACACCATATTTCAGTTTGAGGCCCATGACTGAACTATTAGATTATTTTGACGGGTCAAAAAGATCCAGACTACAAATTAATATTCCATTTTGTTTTTTTTGCCCACAATTAATATTCCATTTTGTACCCAAAAAAAATTAGTATTGCATTAATCAATGGGGTTGGGTTTGGGGAATAGGCTGGTCCCCAATAATGCTCAACATTGGTGTCTAGCCATGCTCAACATTAATGGAAGGATACATGTGTCTATAAAAAAGTATTATATATATATATATATATATATATTTTTTTTTTTTTTAAAAAAAACCTCATGCCCCACCCTAAAAATTGCTATTTTGGCTTCATTTTGCACTTTATTTCCTTCAAAACAAGAAACTTTTGGGGTTGGGTTAATTCTCATCAGCATCCCTTATCCGGGTTGAATTTTATTCATCCAGATCAATCCAAAAGCTCATAGTACGCCACATCATCATGCTATTAAAAATTTAAAATAAAATTGAACCATCTTTGAACAATATATATATATATATATATATATTATATTTTGCAGCATACAGTTTCTTGAACCTATCTCACTCCAACTGAAAGATTTATTGGGGTTTGGACTTGAATAAATCTGCCATTTCTATAGAATTTGGTTTAGTCTGTACTCGCATAAATTCTCCACTTGAAATGATAGTTTCACAAAATTGTAAATACTTAGTCTTAGACCCATATCAATTTTCCAGCTGAAGTGAGATGGCTCCAGAAAACTTGATGCTCCATGCCAAAAAATAAAAGATTTGGATTTGCTTTTAATTTTTAATAGTGAGATGAGGCGGCACAATTTGAGCCTTTTGATTCATCTGGAAGGAAAAGATTCAGCACAGCCAAGAGACACTAAGAAATTCACTCCTAAGAGTGTCGTATATGAAACTCCCAGATAATAACCACGACTTTCTTTTATTACTTGTAAACTTTTTTTTTTTTTTTGTATAATTTAGTTGAGTAAAACATGAAATAGGGACTAACAAGTTATTGGATGATATGGTAAGCAATTTCCCTCCTGTCAAAAGAAGAACACAAATTCGAATCTAGGAAGCGTACTTACTGAGAGATGTGAAAACCCTTTACGCTTTAAGCCTCGAAAGGAAAAACCCTTAATCAAATAAAAAAAAGATGAAACGGGCAGCAACTTAAATCGTAATTTTGCAAATTATCTTTGACCTCAAACAACTCAAACTCCATGACTTGTAATTATTCCCACCCGGAGATTCCCTTGGGTTACAACATTGGTCAAATCACAAAATAAGTGGTCCATAAAAAATTTACCTCCGATCAAGCTTGTAATACCTAAATATCGGCCAATGCAGATTAAAATTGGACCAAAGAGCAAATAGGACAAGGAGTTAAAAAAAAGAACCCAAGTTTTGAAAAATTTATACATAGAAGCAATCAAGATTTTCCCCCAGGAAGAAGGGGCACACATAAATAAGACCCCACAGGACTTCAGGCTAGTTATCTAGCAGCCAAAGATTGAGGAGAGCTTTTATCTGATTCTTTTTCAAGATGAACTTCACATTTTGTAGTTTTTGCTCTTTGCTGCTCTTGGCATTGCCCAACATCTACAAAACGGGAAAAAAGAAAAACACAAAAAATGGATTTATCAATATCTATATTCATAGGTTATCATCACTGAATTGCATTTCATTAGCAGGAATACCAAATACGAGCCCACTACTTTTTCCGGGACGTCTTCGATTTAAATTAGTTGGACTAATCAATCACAGGGCTTTTTTAAGTTTCCGGGACGTCTTTGAATTTTTATTTAAAAAACCTACTAGAGGATCATATTGTAGGTGAGCGATATATGAATCAGAGGGCAACTAAAAACTCGATTGATCTAATTATTCCAATTAGTAGAGCAATTTCTTCTGATTGAGCTTATCATCCCCAAATTCTCTGCTAGTGCAGATTAAAAATCTGACTACAGAATTAATAAGAAGACCAAAGTTCTTTTTCAAAAAAATTAGGTTTAAGGTATAAAAATACCCATGAACATTCAATATGAGAGTAAAAATGCCGAGACTGTTACTTTTCGTGGTGGGGCACACGTTATTTTTGCATATGCATATGTAACAGTGTTAAGTTATATTTAACAATCCTAGCTTTTTTGATCCCATTTTAAATGTTCATGGTATTTTTGAATTTCTGAAAAGCATATGGTGTTAGACGCATTTTTAGTAAAAACTCATGGGTATTTTTATACCTTAACCCCAAAAAATTACATAGTATAACAACAATCAAGAATTTCTTCCCCGGAATATAAGTACACAGATAAACTCAACACAAAAGATCTCCACTCTAGTTAGCTAGCATCCAAAGATAGAGGAGGGCTTTTACCTGATTCCTCTTTAAGAAGAGCTGACGTGCAAGAAAAAAGGGAAGCTAGCTCATCTTCTGATGCCATTCCAAAGCCTTGCCATCTTATTCTACCAAATTTATCAAGTAGAAAGATGTACCTAATGAAAATAACATGATAAACACAGTAATCGACTTGAACAAATTTACTGACTGACCATGGATTGGATAAGCAAAGAAAAACTTCTATACCCCGTAAGGAGATTCAGTATCTTCAGTTCTTTTCTGAAGTAATAATGATCACCAAATGAGTACACCGTCTTCTTCTGAAGTGTATTCTTGCTTTCATCACGATTAGATTTCCTTATATACCACAGAAGCAAACGCTTGATAGGACTTCGGCGCAAGAGCCATGAGTCTATAAATGACACCTGTTGGACAACATGAATATTTCATTGTAAATTTGGCAGGTTTCATTCATAATATGGAAGCGGAAAAAACAAGAGTGTATTATCTCCATACACTGAATCTGTAAGATAAATGCCTAGATTAAAGTGACTGACTTGTTCCCCAGATTAAATTGACAGACTCGCTTGCACCATAATTTAACCACAGAGAGAGAGATAAATGACAAGGGCCCAACCTCACAACTATCAACATGAATTATTTTCCGGAGGTGTGAAACACTCGCAAAAAATGCAAAATAACACAATCATAATATAATTTTCATGTTACAAGAAGCATAACCGGAGGGCTAGGGATAGGGAGGTGATAAAACTGCTCCTTTCAACAAGCCAAGCTATGTGGTAGTGGTTGATATGCGACCACAAACATGGTGGCGTGTATGAAAATATCTAAAACAGATTTGTGGGTACAAGTCCACTTCTTTAGTAACATTCCTTGCACAGGCAGAAGTACCTAAACAGACACATTGAGAAAAATCTAAAGCACGACTCTGGCAGCCAGTATCCCTTATTTACAGAAGTTCAGATAAGTATCTGAGCAGTAAGCACTATAAGCCAATTATCGTAGTATATAAGGGTTAGAGATTAGCAGATGCTATAGTTATCTCTGCTTCCTCAATATGATTCCAAGCTTCAACATGAGACCATTATCTGAGGGGAGGTGCTTACAGCTGCATGCTTTAAGGAAGAGCCTCTAGCAAGCAATGGGGAAAAATGCAAAGAAACAAAAACATTTAGAAACATACCTCACAGACGTGGACATTTTCTGATTTACTAAATGCTTCAATAAATGGCGAGCTCCAAGAATTGATCATTGCCTGTGAAGGATAAAGTACAGAATTATATAGTAACAGCAGCGGGCCAAAAAGCATCTAAAGAAAAAAAAAGCAACAAAAATACATAAAATATTTATGCACATAGCCCCCTTTACATGATTCATTTACAAAGGTTGAAAAGTTACTTCGCTCCCCTCCTAGCAGTTGAAATTCTACAAGGAAATGATAGCAGCATTAAGGCTGAATTTCAAACTTAGCCTAGTAAGGAGACGATGACAACTACTACTACAACAACGACGACAACAACAACAACAACAAGCCTCATCCCACTAGCTGAGGTTAGCTATGTGGATCATAATCAAGGTACTAAAAGCCGAATCGGACAATAAATAGGTTGAGGCGATAGTTCAAGAGTCAGTGCCCAGTGGGCCAAATCAGGGTCAAATTGGAGCGGTACCAGTCATAATTAAAATAATATAGTTTGTTTAACAATATTCATATTTCATAATAAAAGTAAATATATTTTTAATCAAACTAAAAATGTGCTTGGAGTTTGTGCATTGAGAGCCTCTTAGATTGAAGAGCCATCAACCACATCTAATGAGTCTTTAGTTTCAAGAATTCTTCAAACTCAGTTTCATGCGTTTCGCTGCTGCCTTTTTTCTTCAACCTCCACCATCTCCCATCACTTGTAGTCAGCGAAATTGATCGGCTCCGTCCTAGGCTTCCCCTTCTTCTTCAACCATTGTGATTTACATTCCTTCTCCCTATCAGTCATCCCTTGTGGATCTGGCTATCTGGTGTCTAGTCCATCTCCCTTTCTTCCCTCCCTCATAGATCTAGCTCTCTAGTGTCCAATCATTTTAGGTGCATCGTTCCAAAATAATGACCCAAGTAACCCACCCAACCCAATGGGTTACCCAAATTGCTTCTAGGTTGCACCTGTTTATCCTAAGTCACCCCGGGTCAAATTTCTTTCGGGACTGCCTATCCACGAGACTGAAAACGTGGCTGGGTAGCTATTTGCTGGGATAACCCTAGCCGGTCCAGTCTAGTTTATAGAACCATGATCATAATCGCCAATGCACTCTATCAACAACCCATTCTTTAGATATTTCATTAACTAAAAGGTCCCCTTCGACAACTTTTTTTAATGTTTTTCCTGGTCTTCCACTACCTCTCTTAAAGGATTCAACACCATTTGTTCAACTCTCCTTATTGACACCTCCTTTGCTTAAACAATTTTGACCAACTTCTCAACAAATGCCACTTCAACTTTTCCTCATATATGATTGTAACGGATCTTACCTTCTCTTATATGATCATATATCTAAATCAACATCTTCATCTCAGGTACTCCACTTTTTTTTTTTTTTTGGGTTCTCCCTTTAATACCTAGCATTAACTACCAATCTGATATGATATTGTAATAAAGATATTTTAAAAGTTAGGTAGTTTAGTTAATTAGACAAGCGGGATTAACCATTAGTGGCACTAGCCTTTCAAGAGCAGCATTAGCCAAACATGGCCTTAACCGTGTCTAATGACTATTAAACCCCTGATTAGTGAACCCCTCTACTGTTTAGCTACTGCCTATATATATGGTAGAGCATTCCTATTATTTCTTAGTTTTGCAGTGTTAATGAAATCCAGAGTATTATTCAGCATCTTCTACCTCTATCTTCTCTCTCTCTAATTCTCTTCTTCAACCCTCTAATCTTCTTCTCTTCTACCCTAATCCCCAATTCTAAAACCATTCAAACCACAAAAGCTTATCAGTGGCATCAGAGCTTTTGATTCTTGGCCTTGGTTAAACAAGGTCCCAAGAAAATTCAAGAATTATGGATGAAAGAATTCAAGCTATTGAACAGAAATTAGGAACCTTCGAAGACTCAGTTGAAACACTCCATGAATCGGTCCAAGGGTACCGAGACGAGCTCTAAATGGTTCAGTGAGGAATGTAGGAGAATTTTCATGCCGTGACTCAAGAACTCAGAACCTTGGCAACGACAGTCCAAAGAATTAACCAAAATGGCCTACAGAGAGTATCGGAAAATCAAGAAAGGGAAGGAAACGGCCAGCCCCAATACAAGCGACCTACCCAATTTACCAAAATGGAATTTCCCAAGTATACGAGACAAGATATGGATACCTGGATTGAGAAAGTCGAACGGTACTTTGTAATCGATGAGACCCCAGAAGCTTCGAAGGTGACGATGGCATCTATGCATCTCGATGACGACCGGTTTCAATGGCACCAAGCGATCGAGTGATGTTTGCATCAACCTCCGGCATGGGCTGAGTATGCAACGCTACTCCGAGATACTTTTGGGCAACCATTTGAAACACCCATGACAGATTTTACCCATTTAAGACAAACCGGGTACGTAGCCAAATTCAATACTCGATTTGATCAAATCTCGGCAAAACTGGACTTGAGTGAAGCCTATCTTGTCGACGCATATGTAGGAGTGTTAAAGGATGAAATCGTGGACTCGCTTCGGTTGCTTAACCCCAGAAATTTGCAAGAAGAGCACCTCTAGCACGAACCCAGGAAATTGCAGTCAATCAAAGGGCAACGAAGTATAATTCGGATAAGTCGCAAAAACAAAGCACAGTGAATTTGGGGTCAAACTTTTCAATGAACACGTCAACATCCACCAAGAATCGGTATTTTTCTAATGGATATTACCGAAAAGATCAAAAACCCCCACAAAACACTTAAAATTCCAACTTCATCCCTAGAACCATTACACGCCCAATAAAGGCCCTCACTACAGAAGAAGAGGCAGAACACAGGGCAAATAATCTCTGTTTCTTTTGCCATGAGAAATTCTCAAGAGATCACAAGTGTCCTCAACGGCAGAAAATGCAGCTCCATTTGGTTTTGTTGGACGAAGAAGGTGACAGTACTGATGCTGTCTCTGAAATTCCAGAAACTGCAATTGATCAAGAAACAGAGCAACCGCACATCTCCCTGTATGCAATGGAGGGGACTGATCATACTGAAGCCATGCGAGTCATGGGTGCTGTTGGGAAACACCATCTACAGATACTAATTGACAGCAGGAGCACACATGACTTTTTAAACTTAGAAACAGCCATTAAACTGGGTTGGCGGTCCCAAGAAACACCTCCTGCATATGTTGAGATAGTAGGTGGAGGTAAACTGAAAATTCATGGTGTTTGGCATGGATTCCGATGGAAAATGCAAGGTTTTTTTGCAATGTGAATGATAGAAGTATACCTGTCCCTTCTCTCTCTCTGTTCTTTTCTCTCTAATCTCTTCTACTTCTTCAATCCTCTCTTTCTCTTCTCTTCTACCCTAATTCCCAATTCTATAAACATTCATATTACAAGGTTTGGAATTCCCTTTTGATCTGTGAATTATTGAATTGCATACATATGACATGGTGTTGGGTTTGCAATGGCTTAAAAGCATAAAGAATGCCTTTTGGGATTATGAATCCCTCTCCATGTATTTATAGAAGGAGGGTCAACTAGTTAAACTACAAGCCAATATTCCTCATTCCCTGAAATTTGTAGCACCAAAAAGGGTGGAAGCAAGCTGCCTCAAGGAGGAGCAATTATACCTTATGCAGCTGGTTGAAGTCCAAGGTGATAGGATGAGTTGTTTTGCCATTAAGGATGCTGATCCTAAGCTGCCAGCAGAGATTCAGGGTGTCTTAAGGGCTTTTCAAGATGTATTTGATGAGCCTAAGAGCCTCCCACCTTTTCGAGAAGGCCATAATCACCTTATTGTCTTAGAAGAGGGCATAAATCCTATTTCCTTGAAACCATATCGATATCCGGCTGCACAAAAGGATGTCATTGAGAAATTGGTGGCTGAGCTACTTGAAGCAAGTGTTGTGCAAGAGAGTTGCTCTCCAATTTCAGCTCCTATAGTCCTTGTAAAAAAGAAGGATGGGTCTTGGCGTATGTGTGTGGATTATCGAGAGTTAAACAAGAAAACGATATAGAATCAATACCCTATTCCTCTAGTTGAGAACTTGTTTGATGAGTTGAGTAAGGCTAGATGGTTCACAAAACTTGATCTAAGGGCCGGTTATCACCAAATCAGGATGATGCCAAAAGATGCTTACAAAACTGCGTTCAAGACTCACTCCAAGCACTATGAGTGGCTCGTAAAACCTTTCGGTCTTACAAATGCACTGGCGACTTTTTAGGGAGCTATGAATGATATTTTTTGCCCTTTTCTTAGAAAATTTATTCTAATTTTCTTCGATGATATACTGATTTATAGCCCTTCACTTGTAGATCATCAGGAGCACTTGCGGATCACTTTGCACACATTGCGGCAACATCACTATTTTGTGAAGGAGAGCAAGTGTACCTTTGTTGCTACAAGTATGGAGTATTTAGGGCATATCCTAGGGAATGGAGTAGCAGCAACTGATCCTAAGAAGATTCAAGCGGTTGCAAATTGGCCTCAACCCACCACAGTCAAGCAATTGAGAGCATTTTCGGGGCTAGCTGGCTACTACCGGCGTTTTATCAAGAGCTATGGTATCATTACAAGACCCTTGACTCTTTTGTTGAAAAGGAATGCCTTTGTGTGGTCTGAATCTGCTAGTGAAGCCTTCCATCACCTCAAGGAGGCATTAGTTTCAGCCTCGGTCCTTATTCTTCCCAATTTCACTAAGCAATTTGCGATGGAGTCTGATGCATGTGGAGTGGGAATAGGTGTTGTTCTAATGCAACAAGGGCAGCCTCTTGCATTCTTTGGCAAAGGTCTCTCTCCATGACACCAAAATCTCTTGGTTTATGAGAAAGAGTTGATGGCGGCGGTGCTAGCGGTGCTACAACAACAACAACAACAAAGCCTTTATCCTACTAGGTGGGGTCGGCTACATGGATCGCACGACGCTATTGTGCTCTGTCGAAAACCATATTTTTGGTATATTATTAATCAAAAAATCTCTCTCTATGACTTCATTAAGCGTACGCTTCGGCCTTCCGCGACCTCGTTTTACAGGACTCCATACGGCTTGATCCACCTTCCTCACAGGTGCATTCAACGGCCTTCGTTGAACATGTCCAAACCACCCTCCTCACAGGTGCTAGCGGTGCTACATTGGCACAAATACCTTGAAAGAGACAAGTTTATCATTCGTACAGATCAGTAAAGCCTTAAATTTCCGTTGGGTCAGCAACTCAAGATACCATTTCAAATGTTTTGGGTGGCAAAACTAGCCGGTCTTGACTATGATATAGTGTACAAGAAGGGGGTGAATAACTTTGTGGCCGATGCAGTTTCCCGTCTTCCTAAGCAACAACTAATGCAAATGACTTATAGCACTACCTCACCGGAGTTGTTGCACCAGGTAAAGGATAGTTGGCATGTAGATGACTTCACTCGCTCTCTACTTGAAAAGGTGCAACAACATGAGGGGGTGTGGAGTCACTTTACTTGGGATGGTACTCTTTTGCGAAGGAAGGGTAAATTGGTTATAGGTAAAGTAGAGGCTCTTTGGTTGTATATTCTTGAGTGGCTCCATTCAAGCCCACAAGGAGGCCATTCGGGGATCCAAGCTACTTATCAACGTATTAAGGGTCTCTTTTGGTGGAAAAAGTTAATAAATGATGTTGTGGAGTATGTTAAAAGGTGTGATCCATGCTCTAGGCGCAAGTATGAGACTATAGCTTCTCCAGGATTGTTGCAGCCTTAACCTATACCTAACAGGGTGTGGGAGTCGATTGCCATGGACTTCATTGAAAGTCTCCCTAAGTCACAAGGGAAGGATACTATATGGGTGGTCATCAACGGAATGAGCAAGTATGCCCATTTTATACCTCTTGCTCACCCCTTTTCAGCATCTACCTTAGCACAACATTTTATGGATCAGGTTTACAAACTCCATGGTGGCCTGGCTGAAATTGTGAGTGGTCGCGACTCCCTTTTCGTTAGTAGTTTTTGGAAAGAATTTCTTCATGTGCTGGGTGTGGACCAAAACCTTTCTACCGCTTATCACCCTCAAACAAATGGGCAATCAGAGGTCCTTAATAGGTGTTTGGAGACGTATTTGCAGTGTATGTGTTGGGAAAAGCCTAGAAATTGGGCTAAGTGGATTTCGCATGCGAAATGGTGGTACAATACAACATACCACATAGCCATTAAAGCTACACCATATGAGTTGTTTTATGGGCAACAGCCTCCACTACACCCCTTATCTACCCCACAATTCGGCGCTTAAGTTGGTAGATCATAGCTTCACGGCTAGAGAGGAAGTTCTAGCACTTTTGAAGCATCATTTGCACTATGCAGCAAATTTGATGAAGCAAAGGGCTGATTTGCATAGGACGGATCGTTAGTTTCAGGTAGGGCAATGGGTGTTCTTGAAGCTCAAGCCCTATAGGCAAATCTCTACAGCAGCAAGAGTTTCTCAGAAGTTAGCCCTTAGGTTCTATGGACCTTATCAGGTGGTAGAGAAGATTGGAGCTATTGCATATAAGCTAGCATTGCCACCAGAATCCAGAATTCATTCTGCTTTTCATGTTTCTTTATCGAGGCTATGTTCAGATCCTACTGTTAGACCTAGGTATCCTCCTGTTGACTTTATAGAGTTGCCACCGGCCATGGAACCAGAGAGCATTCTGAACCGAAGGACAAAGAAGCATCGAAAGAGAATGATTACAGAAGTGTTGGTTCAATAGAAGGGCTTACCTGATGAAGAAGCCTCTTGGATGGCCCTTCACTCTTTTCAACAGCAATATCCTACTTTTGTGGTTCCTAATCCTTGAGGTCAAGGATGTTTCAGGGGGGTATTGATATGATATTGTAATAAGGATATTTTAAAAGTTAGGTAGTCTAGTTAACTATATGAGCGGGATTAACCATTAGTGGCACTAGCCGTTTAAGAGTGGCATTAGCCAAACATGGCCTTAACCATGTCTAATGACTATTAAACCCCTGATTAGTGAACTCCTCTACTGTTTAGCAACTGCCTATATATATGGTAGAGCATTCCTATTATTTCTCAGCTTTTCAGTGTTAATGAAATCCAGAGTACTATTCAGCATCTTCTACCTCTATCTCCTCTCTCTCTAATCTCTCAAATTCTCTTCTTCAACCCTCTAATCTTCTTCTCTTCTACCCTAATCCCCAATTCTAAAAACATTCAGATTACAAAAGCTTATCACAATCTACCATAAAGTATCAAAGGTCTTATAGTAGTATGATAAAACTTAGCCTAGTAAGCTCAAAATAAAGGCTCTCCACTTCACATATCACTCTACCACTCATTCCTTCTTGTCTTATTATTCACCCTCAAAAATCCCTGAAGATACATGTATGCCCTTAATACCAATTAGTGGACAGCAATAACAATGTGCCTATTAAAACTTGAATAATAAAAATGTATGAAACACTATCATAGATTCTAACTATTTCAGATATACCATGCAATTTTGTAAAGGACAAGAGCAACATATTTACAAAACATTTATCATCATTCACTACCTGAGAGTTTGCACGAAATGAGAGAGAAAGCAAAGATGCCTTGGGTACCGTTGCTTGGTCAGCATTAACATTTTCATATTGACGACAGGGAAGCTTTGCTGTCATACCATCTTTGTCAATGACGTCCAAATCAGGAAACTTAACAGCTACCATTGCGGGAATGATCACTTTATTTGCCATAGCAATCTGCAAAAATATCACTGATAGATCCCTCATGCGTCCAACGATGTAACTACAGTAGAAAGCAGGCAATAACTTGACCTTTGTGATAAACATCTTGAGGTTCATTTAGCAGAAAATTCAAAACATGAAGGCAGCTTTAACTGAACAAATTTAGAACATAAGTCTAATAGAAGTTACATAATTTTGAGGGAGGGAAAAAAGGAGTTTGAAGCATTTATGCTAGTTTATAATGAAGGATATCTTTATTTCTTGAGGTTAATTCTACCTCATCACATTCTATACACAGAATTTAAGATGTTCAACGAAGAATTGTTAGTCATTAACAATCCAATACCTTGCCACCATGATTTTTTAGCTCAGCCATATCAGCAAAGTAACCCCTACTCATTTCATCTGCACTGCCCAAAATTCCATCAACAACATCATTGACTATGCTTCAACAAAAAGATCAGCATAAGGTTTCCTTCAATTCCCGAAAAGAAAAAAACTGAACTTACATTCGAGCACGCTCCTTCTCGATGGCTGCCTTGCTTGCCAACTACAACCAAATTCAATTTTCACAAAACTCGAGCTTAGCTAAAAAGAACTGAAGCCTAATTGTGAGTGGATAATTAGTAACACACAGAAATTCCTCCTTTTCTTTAAAATAAATAGTATATTCCCCGAATTTCCTTGGTTACTAATCAAAGAGTAAATCAAGCGCAAAAAAGGGCAAAAAAAAAAAAAAAAAAAAAACATAAACGGAACCTGATAGATATCGAGGAAACGATTGGAAGCCATTCGGGCCAAATGCTGCGGAGGAAGTAGGTGGAGCTTATCCTGTTGCCTCGCGTTTGAGGAGACAACCATCGAAGCTCTGATAAATGAAGATTGGGTTATGAGTCGCTTCATCCAAGCTCTGAAAACCATCTTGGTTCAATCTCATTTGTATTGTATTCTTTGGGAGTCGTCTTCTCTCACTTTCCTCCTCTTCGGCGATGCTACATACTGATCGAGAGATCGGCTTCTCGCCACTGGCTTCCCATTCACTGTCCTATTCTGGGAAAATTCTTACGGGCCGTTTGGCACGCGGAAGAAGGGGGATGGAAACATGAACAAATTCTCTTGTTTGGAATATAATTTTTAGTGAGAAGAAATGTTTTAAAAGTCGGACCGAAGATCGAGTCGGAAAGACTACCGGGTCATGGTTCAATCGGTTGAAACGGTTAGGCCATTCGGTCGAACCGGTGATATAATAATTAAATAAAAAATAATATTATATGCTTATATAATAACATATGTAAAAAATAAAATATTAAATTACCAAATAATTTAATAATAAACTTAAATAATTTAATTTTTAAATAAGTTAATAGATTTATATGGCATCTTATAGCATATATTTAATTTTTTTTTTCCGATGGTAATAATAAACACAGGTTTAATTTTGTATTAAGTATTTTAGATAAAAATGAAAATGAAATGAGAAATTAAGAATATGTAAATACTGTAAAAGCTAAAAACAAAGAAAAACGAAAAAAATTTTCAACTTTAAATTTCTCGGTAAATGTGTATGACTGATGCAGACAAAGCTAAATATTATTAAAAAAACATTACCTACATGTAGGCATATAGGTTACAGCCCGAAGACGTGGAAAAATGGGTAAAGCAAACAAACAACATTTTATTTTATTTTATTTTTAACAATAGCCAGCTTTTACACTGAGAATTGAGGCGTTCTTTTTTACAGTTCAGAAATCACAATCTCTTTCTTCTTTCCTCTAAACATTTGAAAAACCCCTAAATCCAGAAAGTAGAAGGTGATCTTCGAAGAAGGCAAAACGGTAATCAGCAGACATCAAAGCACAACGAAGCTCTTTGATTTTCTTTTTTTCATGTATGATTTTCGATATTTTCTCTATAAATCAGTTTTATTTGATGTTAGATATAGATTTGGTTTGATATTCCTCTTTTTCCGTCAACTTCTTCTCCTTCTTCTTCGCATATGGCTTATTGCACTCTGAGTTCTTCACCAGGCCGGGTTTTCAATACCCGCTTCGGGTGACGGTTTTTTTCCGGCTATCAGCTCAAATCCCGATTTCAAACGGCTCATTCTGGCCTGACCTTGAAAGCGGGTGAATGCTCTAAGACGGATCGCCCTCTTCTCCGGTCGACGGTTGGACCGGTCCAACCATCTAGTCTGGTCCGTGCTTAAAAACACTGGAGAGAAGCACTCCTAGATCCCAAGGAAGGAAGATATTATCAGAGAGGTCCCTGATTACAACCTCAAAGCATATATTAACAACCTGTTGAGTGTGTTTTATAACCTCAAGGAACCTTTCTGATAATATCTTCCTTCTTTGAGACCTAGGAGTAATTCTCCCTAATTTTTTTTCAATCTTAAGTTCTCACACCCACCAATATTCCTTTAAAAGTGGAAAAATGAGATCCCACCAAAATTGGTGGGAACTCAAGTTTCCTTTATGAACCGTGAAACTATTGGACATATTCGCCCCCTAAAAACGAGTTCCTTGGTACCGCACCCGTGATAGAGATGGTGGACTTAAAGTGCAACAGAGTCGGCAACGTAACTCTGGCGTCTCTAGCTTAGTTCAACCAAAAAAATTTCTAAAAAAGAAAAATAGAATTAGAGAAGAGAAATATACTAGATTCGATCAATTGCCTTCCGACTCCACCATGTTTTTTTTCCTTATTACCATCGCTGCTATTACGTCTTCCTTGGAACATGCAGATTTGAGAATTTGTGAAGATTCAGGAGCTGATGAGAAATGTTAGTAAGAGTTGTCTTTTTTTATGTTAATATTCATTACTACAAAAGAAGGATTTAGTAGCTCCCATTTTATGGCACTTCTCTAGATAATTGTTTTTTAAAAAAAGAAAAAAAAAAGAAATTGTGGCACTTGCTAGTACATGTGTTAATGCTAACGTATAGGCTAGGCCTTTATTTTTTTTTAAAAAAAAATAAAGGGTCAGCTATGGCGCTTGCCTAGCTACCCCTAAGGCTTTGTGTGAGCAAGAGCCGTATAAGACCGTTATTTTTTAAAGAAAAATAAAGAGTCAACTACGGCGCTTGCCTAGGCAAGTACCATAGCTACCCAAAGCCCTTTTTTACCTTTGGATCTAGATTTGCGATATCATCTTCCTAAGCTCCCCATTTTCTAGCAAAATCTTATCTCAAGTCTTGTCTTATCCCTTCGATCCACACTCCATGGGCCCACCACCTTTCCTTATCCATTCTCCCCACTCCCCTCTTCCTATATAATACTTTGTCCCCACTCCTTAGCTTCCTCTCTATTTTCACCAACAACCAGTGACATTGTCCCCACTCCCTCTTCTATATTTTTAAGGTGGCAAGTGCAGAAGCTTCATTGGTCCCCCACTTTTTTTTTGTTTCTTGTCTCCTCCTCCTCCATATTTCTTCAATATTTGGTCCCCATTTCCATCGGCACTACAAAGCTTGGTCTCCCACTTTTTTTCCCTTCTTGTCCCCTCCTACAAAAACTCCCTTGTAAGTTCTGTTTTTTTAATATAGAAGCTTTCGTCGATCGACACTAGAGTTTCTTTTTTTTTTTTAATTTTAAAATCTACTATGAATTTTAGCTTGTAGTTTTATGTGTGCTTATAATTTTTTTTTGGTTAAGGTGCAAATCCACCTCGAAAGTATTTGCGAAGGAGCAATGTTGCCTTGGAAGTTTTTTTTTTGTCTCAATGTTGCCCCGATAGTATAAAAACGTAACAATGTTGCCCTTGCCCATTAACAAAGTTAACTTTGACCATTAAAAGACATGTCACTGCCATGTGGTAGTCAGAATGCCACCTCATCACCATCCTTCTTCTCCCTAATCCATTTCATCATCTCTTGACCTCTTTCTCTCTCCCTCTCTTTCAATGTTTAGGGCCAACCCTCCCTCTCTCCCTCTGGAAGCAATTGAAGCTAAATCACTTAAAATTACAGTATGCTACAATCATCAAAGGAAAACAAAATATAGTAGGGAAAAGCAAAACTTAACCTATATTTCCTACTAAACGAGCACAATCCTAAATTTCTAAGATTGTTAGCATAATGAAAATCAAAGGAAATACAAGAGAAATACTCTAATCACTAAAACACTCTAAAAACAATCAAGAACCACTATCAGAATCAACAAGTATGGACAAGAGAAATACTCTAACCACTAAAACACTCTAAAAAAAATCAAGAACCATAATCAAAATCAACAAGTATGGACAATCAAGAACCACCTCCGTTTGGCCTTGTTCTCTCGTCCTCGTCAAATTTGTCGAACACTGGGCCTCACCCCATCCCTCATATTCAGACCTCAACACTCTTAACCCTTACTTTGACCTCCTCAATTTTTGATGCAAAGGCGCCATCGAAATCGGCACCAGATGCGGCGTTGCCGACATGGGCCTCTACCTCTTGGGCCTCACTGACATAGCCCCTATCATCCTCATGCTTGTCAGAGCCATCATCGTCGGTGAGCTCTAGATCTAATAAGATGTCAAACCTTTTCAGAATCTTGTAGGGACTAGATTTCGTCAGCGGCAACAAGGGAAGAGACGACGGCGAGGATGATTGAAGAAGAACTGGTGAGGACAATTGGAGAAGAAGAGGAGAGGGAAGGAACTTTTTTCCCCAGAAAGAATGATGGGGGGAGCAAGAAAGAGGGAGGGAGGGAGGATGAGGTGTGAAGGAGGGAGAGAGAAAGGAGGAGAGAAAGGATGATGCGGACAAATCAGAATACATGTGGTAGCTTGGTAAGCAACTATAGTCAAAATTAACAGTCAATATAAACGATGGTTAATAAAAGGACGACATTGCTACGTTTTAAGACTTCCGGGGCAACATTGAGATTAAAAAATCTTTCAGGGTAATATTGCTCCTTCGCAAATACTTCCGGGGTGGATTTGCACCTTAACCCTTTTTTTCCCAGGTATTTGCTTAAAGTTACAATTCTCTCTTGTTAAACTTCCTATACATTGTAGGTTTTTTTTTTATTTTGAGCTTACAAATATAATTTTATTAGTTGTTACTAGTTTAATTTACTCAAAGTTTTTTATATTTAATTTATTATGAAATATGAAAAAATAATTCTTAACTATATATGTTGAAAATTAATTGAGATAATATTACATGTTACTATATATAGGTTGTATATGTGAAGATATGCGTAGTAATTATAATTTTTAGCTGCTATAGTAATTGTTATTGATGAGTTGTATAAGTGAAATAATTATAACACTTGTATTTTTGGTGGCTTGTAATGCAACCAATTAATGTAACTATGATATGTAGTGATTTTATGAATTAGTTATTTGTTTGAAGTTATTTCATTCTGGTTTAGTTTTATTCATTTAGTTGTGCATTTGTACTGCAAAATACAGGATTCATTAGGAAAAGGAAAAAATTTTGAAAATTTATTTTTTTAAAAAGAAATTTCATATGGCGCTTCTTTAGGAAAGGGCCATAAGAAGTGTATATATAACACTTCCTATGGCCTTTCCTTGAGGAAGCACATACACACTTCCTATGCCCCTTCCTTAAGGACGTGTCATACTTACTGTGACCCTTCGTTAAGGAAGTGTCATTGGAAGCTATTTAAAAAAGATAATAATAAAAATAAGGAAGCGCCACAGTATTCATAAAAATAAGTGTCATTTATGACATTTTTTGTAGTAGTGATTAGAGAAAGGCCACGAAAGCAGAAGGTGAGAAAGGTTAGCAGAATTTGCGATGGAGAGTTTGCTCTATTTTAAAGCCCATAAAACAGAGTCAAACAGAATTTGATTATCACATTTGAATTTGCTTAGCAAATTCGAATTTTGACAACCTGAGCAAATTGAAATTTGAATTTCTATCTATAAAAAATTTCAATTTTATTAATAAACAAAATAAATTTGATTCAATATCTTAACAAAACCCAATTTTCATATTCTTATATTTATTATTTATTGATTATTTTTATTTAATTAATTTAATCCTTAAATGTCTTAATAAGATGTGATCTTTCAATTTCAAACTTGCATAACCGTGTTGATCTGAAACGATATCTGTGGAAGTAGTTGCAAAGTGGGTTTTTGAATTTGAAGGATGGAGTTACAGCATGAGAATATGGGAAAAATATCTTTGTTATAAACTCACTCTTAATTATTTATTATGTGCAGCTATTTTGATATTTATATTGAATATTCACATTTATTTAATTATTTAGAATCTTTGAGAAGCAGTTGCAATGTGGGTAGAGAGTTGCTGCAAGAGAATATGGGAGTGAGATCTTCGGGATTAATTCGAGTAATTGAAGCTGTAAGATGCGTATCAGTTAAATTCTTTGCAAGTTACTATTTAATTTAACTATTTATTTCATTTTATTATTGTTAATATAGTTGTTATATAAGGTCATGAGTGTCAAAATAAAAATAATTTGATTCAGTATCTAACTTCTTTGTGTTATTATTTATATTATTTGTTTTTTATTTTATTTTATTTTTAATTCATTTAATATCTATGTTATTTTTAAAACTATTTATATTTATTTATAATTTATTCATTTTATTTAATTTTAAAACTATTTATATTTATTTATAATTTATTCATTTTATTTAACTTTTAAATTATTGTACAACTAATTATTGAATTTATGAATTGAAATATAAATTTGATTAATAGATAATTATTAATTTATTTTGAGGGTCAAATGGGTATTTCCCCTTTTTTCCTAAGTTCCACCCTTCAATTTTCTTCATACCAAATAATTCATTTTCCCCCAACCCATCCTTCATCACCCCTGACAATCTTCCCTTCCCTCCACACTAAGTTCCTTTGCCTTTTCAAATTTTCCTCACACCAAACGAGCCCTTAGTTCTTTGGGCTGAACCAATTTTAGGAATTAATTAATAAATATTGGTTTTGGTATTTATCTATGTATTCAGAATCACAAATTTTTTAGGTAAAAAAAAAATTCAAATTGTGATACCCTATACGTGAATTCAATGATTGAAGGGTTTTGCCTAAGCTCACTTAAGGGAGCGAGTTCCACCCTTAAGACCCAGGGAAGCATCCATTATCTACCTAAAAGCATGGAATTTGGAGTTAATTCTTATGTGATTAATGCTCTACCTTAACCAATGATATAACCATATCGAGGTTATGTGATTAATTCTTAACCAATGATATAACCATTATCTACCTAAAAGCATGGAATTTGGAGTTAATTCTTATGTGATTAATGCTCTACCTTAACCAATGATATAACCATATCGAGGTTATCTAAAGGGTAGTGTAACCCGACACTCACCCACCCTACACTACAAAAAAACAGCAAATTACCCACGGAATTCCGTCTCTGAAATCAAATTACCCACGGATTAGGGACGGAAACGGAATTACAGACGGAATTTTTTCCGTCTCTAAAAAATCCGTGACAAATTGATTTACCGACGGAATTTTTATTCCGTCAGAAATTACCGACGGAAATTACCCACGGAAAAAATTCCGTCGGTAATTACCGATGGAAATTACCCACGGAAAATTTTTCGTCGGTGATTACCCACGGAAAAAATTCCGTCTGTGATTACCCACGGAATTTACCCACGGAAAAATTCCGTCGGTGATTACCCACGGAATTTTTTCGGTGGGTAATCCGTCGGTCATTTAATATTATTTTTTTAAAAAAAAATTCCACGTGGCAACCTTAAAAGAGGCCACATGGATATCACCGGAAGCCCCCCAACGCCTGCCCCCGCATCTGGCCCCGGCAGCCCCTGAGCAGGGCCACGTGTCCCTCTAACCTTGCGCCACGTGTCTTTGTGAGATAATTGTTGCACTTTGTGACGAAGGTGGGATTTGAACCTTGGACCTTTTGGGATGTGTTCTGATGCCTTTGCCAGTTGAGCTGCTTTAACCTTGTGTTATTTATTCACGTAATAATATATATAATGTAATAATTTAAAAACAAATATAATATTAAGATAAATATATATAATTAAATATATATATTTATATATAATTATATTTTTCATTTTTTATAATATAAAATTTTTTAATTTATAATTTCGTTTAAATATTTAATATTAATATAAATATATACAAAATTACATATATACTTATAAATAATTATATATTTAGTTTTTTATAATATAAATTTAAATTTTTTTAATTTCTTATTTCATTTAAATATTTAATATTAATATAAATATATCTAATATTAAATATATATTTATATATAATTATATATTTTGTTTTTATGATATAAAGTTTAAAATATTTAATTTTGTTATTTCATTTAAAATTTTTATTATTAATATTATATATATTTAATATATTATATTAAATATTAATTTTATAATATTTAAATTTTTATTTGTTATAGATTATTTTTATTTTTATTATTTTATATAAATTATTAAAAAATGATAAAAAAATTATTAATTTTACAGACGGATTACCCACGGAATTCCGTCGGTAATTTCTCATTCAAATTACCCACGGAATTCCGTGGGTAAGGCGTGAGTAATTACCGACGGAAAAAATTCCGTGGGTAAAAGTCAAATTTACCGACGGAATTTTGATTCCGTCGGAAATTACCGACGGATTACCCACGGAAAAAATTCCGTGGGTAATTACCGACGGAAATTACCCACGGAAAATTTTCCGTCGGTAATTACCCACGGAAAATTTTTCCGTCGGTGATTAGAGACGGATTACCCACGGAATTCCGTGGGTAATTTCTCATTCAAATTACCCACGGAATTCCGTGGGTAAAGCGTGGGTAATTACCGACGGAAAAAATTCCGTGGGTAATCCGTCGGTAATTACCCACGGAATTTTTTTCCGTCGGTAATTCCGTCGGTAATTTTTCCGACGGAAAATCTGTCGGTAAATCGTCGGAAATTACCGACGGAAATAATTCCGTGGGTAATTCCGTCGGTAATAACATGTTTTTTTGTAGTGCTAGGTTTGGCATCAACCCCCCTAGTGACTTTGTATGGGCTTAGAGTTTCACCTTACAAGACGAGGTCAAGGCCACTTATTACCAATGGCTTGTTGGTTTACTTTTGTTTTTAGTCCACAACAATAACAAGCTTCATCTATGAGGTCAGCTATATGTATCTCACTAGTCGTTGGGTTTTATAAACAACTAAACAAGGTGGAACCCCTTCTTATTCCTTCTTATCCTCTTCCCTCTATTCTTTTTTTTTTTTTTTAAATACCATGAGATCAACATGAGGAAGATGATCAACATACATCAATAACTTTATCTCACTATGTGAGATTAGCTATATTTATCTCACTAGTCATTGAGTTTTATTAATAAGGAGGAACCTCTCATTTTCTCTTTCCATCCTCTTCTCTCTTTTCTTTTGTTTTATTTTTAACCCTTGAGATCAACATCTAAAAGAGGAAGAGGATGAGATGGGAAGAAGAAGAGGCTCCTCTCCCCTATTTACTGGGAACCAAATATTTAGTTAACTTGTTAACTAAGACTCTGAATTTCAATATCCATAAATTACTAAATATTAGAAAAGAAAATATTTAAAATAATAAATGTCTGATTAGATATTTGATAAATAATGTTATTCTCAAATATAGGAATAATCATTTATAGTAAATATTTGAAGATCACATCTTGATACTAACTAGGAAATTTAAATAATAAATGTTTATATTTGATAAATTAAATAATTTTATTTTCAAATATAGGAATAATTATTTGTGGTAAATCTTTGAAGATCACATCTTGATACTAACTAGCTAGGATTTGAATCATTGATTGATACTAATCTTCTATCAATTAGCTAAAGAAAATTAATTAAATTAAAAAGATAAACACAAATAAAATCTCAGCCATTCAAAATAAATGTAAGCCGAAGGATGTAGGAGGTCTGGGACTACGTCATGCACGTAAACAAAACGAAGCTTTTATGATGAAGTTAGGGTGGGGCCTTGTGAAGCGGCGAGATACCTTATGGGTGAAGTTTATGCGGGAGAAATATAAATGTGGGGATGATATCTTGCCAGTCATAAAGAAAGTGCGGAGTGGTTCCCAAGCATGGAAAGGGATACGGCACGTCTGGGAAAGGGTGCAAGAAGGTGTGGGTTGGCGGATTGGAAAGGGTGATCGAGTACGTTTTTGGACAGATCCATGGCTCCCGCATTATGATAGTCTTCTGAGGTATTGTGTTAGAGATATTCCGGATGGCATGCTAGTAGATCCGGTGTGTACATATGTTACGTCGTCAGGTGGGTGGGATTGGGCGAAGTTTGATTCTTTCTTACCGTTCTCGGTGATTCATGCCTTACGGAAGGTCATACCGTCTGCTCGAGGATCTGAGGAAGATATTCCCATATGGCGGGTCTCGAATAGTGGGGAGTTTACTATTAAATCAGCATATGGACTAGTGGCAGGGGAGCAACATTCACCTCATCGTGGGTTATGGAGAAGAATATGGAAACTGCGTACTCCACAAAGGTGTAAAACATTTCTGTGGATGGCAGCTCGGGGAAGATTGATGACGAATTCATGGAGGGCAGGGTGTGGAATGCAAGTACAGCAGGATTGCTTTAAGTGTGTAGCGGTGCCTGAAAGTGTGTTACATGTTCTTCGGGATTGCAGGCTAGCAAGGGGTTATTGGGCGAAGACGTCAGATTCTCCGGCACAGAATACCAAGTTTTATGAGTTTACGGATATAAGCGCATGGATTCGATGGAATTTAGTACAGAGAAAAGAGTATGAAGGGGTGAGTTGGCCGGTATGGTTTGCAATCTTCTGTAGGCAGCTCTGGCTAAATAGAAACTCGGGAGTATTTCAAGGTCAGACATTGGCAGCCAACCAGTTGATACCTCAAGTTAGAGCTCAAACAAGATGGGCTGATATGAAGTTATGTAAGTCCCTTGTTGAGACAGGAGAGAGTACATTATGGAAACCTCCATATGTAGGATGGGTTAAAGTAAATGTGGATGGCGCGTGTAATTCGGGAGGGGATCGTGCAGGATGTGGAGGGATCGTGAGGGATCATGAAGGCAAATTGCTGACCGGATTCATGTATGGTTTAGGACGAGGATCTAGCCTTCATGCTGAGGTGTGGGCGGTAATGATAGGGCTTAAGATGGCTTGGGATTTGGGGAAGCGACGAATAGTGATCGAGTCAGATTGTTTGGAGGCTTTGGAACTATTAATGGGTGGCTGGGAGGAAGATCACATGGAAGCTCAGTTACTCGGACAGATTCAGGAAATGTTGGATAGGAGCTGGGATGTATCAATGGAATGGTGTGGCCGCAGATCTAATCATGTGGCAGATATTTTAGCTAAGGAATCACTGGGAATAGCTGCAGGGCTTGTCTGGTTTCGTGAACCACCGGTGTGTATTCGGGCGAAGATACTTTTAGATATGGGTTAATTGTAGTTGGTGTTTTGTTTCTTGTTTTGTAGTTTGTTTTCATTTATTGTATGTCTATCAAAAAAAAAATTATTCTACCGCAATAGATCTATCCGCATCACGGAAACCCTACTATTGTGATATCTCATCCTTGTCTATAAATAACCGCCTTCTCCATCCAGTTTAGGCACTGCGTTGTTCAACCTAAATATATGAACAAGGGAATCAAAAGGTAAGCCCTCTCTTCTTTTCTTCTACTTATAGTATAAGCATGTTTTTGCTGTTCTTAACTTTATTTCATATTCTTATGTCCCAATGTTTTCTTTCTTGAATTTATTTTTTTTTCTTTTCGTATAATATGATATTCTATATGTTGTTTCTGCTGTTCACCTAAAACATGAAATTGATTATGAAAACTCATGTTTACACGCCTTTCCTGTGAACCTTAAGGCCTTTTGAATTTGATCAAAAGTATTTGAACTTTGTATTTGAGACTATTCCTTTTCGAGACTTAGGACACAAAACCCTATACATGGTGGTATTGAAGGGGTTGGTATTGAGCTTGGCACCAATATCCCTTATTATATATTTGGATTAGTTTTTGGAGAATAACTTTTATGATTTATGAGATGAGTATGTCAGAGGAGTTTTGTCTCAACTTGCAGAAAGTGGCTTTTAAAACCACGGGTTTATGATTTCCCAAACACTGATCAGGGACTCATGGAAACCCAAATATTGATGAAGCAGTGCTGAGATTATAAAATTAATTTTTCAGACTGAAGTACCCTCATTCTATTCATCACATTATCATTGGATCTCTCTCACATCTCCATGCTCATCTTCTTCCCCATCTCCACCATCTCCGGTAACCTTCTCCATCTCCAGTCATATTCTCTTTGGACAAAGCTATCCATATATAGTCATGATAAATTTAGGACACAAATACCCCTATGAACTTTTGCCTGTAAAACCATTCTCAACTAATTTGCTTTCTCATATTAGATATATAAAGTTAAGAAATTTTTATTTTAAAATATTATGTATCCATCCTTCCATGAAAGCAAGGAGGATAAATAGTGGAAGTGGTGGGTGTGGAAGGATGAGAACAATGATGATTGGTGGGTTGCTTGGGTATAGTCATTTGTATATTTACTTTATTTTATAAAATAAAATTAATAAAAACATTACCTTAAAATATTACCATTACCAATGTCAATCTCAACCTCCCTACCTATCAAATAGGGCATTGCCTTCGTGGTTGTTTGGCGTGGAAGTCAAACCCACAATGTGTTCTTCTCTTTACAAGGTTGACAACCCTTGCTGGCTAGTCCTTAAGGGCCTTTTTATTATGCTTCCTCCCTCACTTGTTCTTGTATCACACCAAATTGTATCAGAGGCAAGTTACCTCACCAGCTTCCTCCCTCCCTCCCCTAACTATGTACTTCAAGAAATTGGTATAAGAGGCAAGTTACCTCTCCAATCCTTGTTTTACACCAAATTGGTATAAGAGGCGCAAGTTACCTCTTCAAGTATGTGCCATCAATTTCACTCCTTTGGAATCAAAGACAAGTTTGTGCCATCCATTTTACCCCTTCTCCTTTGTATTGTTTTACATCAATTAGGTATCAGAGGTAGGTTATATCTCCAAATTTGTACAGCCAATTAGATATTTAAGTTTGCTTTATTATGATTATTTGTTTTAAGATATTTTATTTGAATTTTTACTTCTTTATGTTCAAAATGTTTAGGATTTTTCTCAATTAGTTATCTTATGGTGGCAGGTGTATGAGGAATTAAAAACAAACAAACATAATGAAAGGCCTTGCTTTAAACCCTTACAATATGGACTCATCTCAATATTTAATTCAGAAGCTTCCACAAAAGACACTCGAATCTCCGAAGGTATGCTGTTGATCTCAAGTTCAATCAAATTAGATATATTATTTATTTTTGACAAGTTATTTAGAATTGCCTCAAATGATAAAAAGTGGGGTGGGATACACGTAGTGTACTAAATGCAAAAGAATGTAATAGAGTATGAATAAAAAAAACTCATAGTTTCAGTTAATTCAATTTTACTGAGTTAATTTTAACTGTTTCATTGAATTTTGGCAATGCTGAGGTTATGCTTGTATTTTTCAGAGGGGGAACAATCTCGAGCAATTTTTATGTGATGGTGTGTTTGCTAGTCTTTTTAGACTCAATATGGATATAGATAAATCTAATCATCAAAATGGCATGAAAAGGAGAAGAGTCCAATGCTCTCCCATTTCATGTCTACTTCATATCAATGCTAAAGGCGATAGTTTTGAAGGAAAGCAAGCAACTGATGCTTTTCCTACTTTCGTCGTTGATGATGTTGACACATCAAATTGTATTGTGGTCAAAGACTCTATTGACTCTATAGAAGAGTCAACCCAAGTGAAGCAAGAAAACTTGGTTATTGGCAATGATTATGAACATACTATTGAGAGATTAGTTCAAGAGAAACTAATGGTAGAAGATCTAGAAGAACTCAAAGAGAAACCAACGGTTGAAGATCTGGAAGAACCAAAATTGTTGACAATTTTGAGAAATCCATCAAAATCTTCACAATGGAGGCCCAAAAAGGAAGACAAAAAGAGAAAACCAACACAAGAATTTTTGCATGGTCATATTGGTGAGAATTCTGTTAGAAGACATGTTATTCTTATTGGACACACGTCTCAAGCTAAGCTTCTAAAAGATCCATTAAAATATTCACAATCGAGACCTAGAAAGGAAGACAAGAAAAAATCTACACAAGAGTCTCTACGCTCTCATGTTGGAGAGAATTCTCTTAGAAGACCCGTTATACCTATCGGACCAATGTTCCAAGCTAACCTCCCAAAAGATCCATTAGAATCTTCACAGTCGAAACCCAAAAAGGAAGACAAGAAGAAAAAAACTACACCAAAGTTTTTATGTTCTCATGTTGGTGAGAATTCTCTTAGAAGACCAATTATTCCTGTTGGACCTATGTTTCAAGCTAACCTTCCAAAGTGGGAAGGCACCCATAATCAAAAGACCATCAAAATAATGGGGTGAACAGTAATTAAAAGCTTTTATAAACAAGTTCTTGGCTTGGGTGGTAAGTAATCTCACCACTATAAGGAGAAGAACAAAAGTTTAAATCCTACACTTGTTGGGAGGGGTAAAAACCATTTGCACTCTAAATATCAAAAAGATTATACCCCCAATAAAAAAAGTTTTGGGTATGAACTTTTAGATTATGTACAAGTTTATTACTTTTATACTTGGAGTGCTAAGATTATGCTTGGAGTGTCTTCTACAATAAAAGTGTAGTGTTGTCTACGATTTTTATTGTTAATTTCCTATTTTGCCTATATTTAATTAGTAATATTGATATCATTGCATTTATTACATTCACTTACACTCTCTCAACACCACATATTATCTTCCTTCCACATATCTCTTTTTTTCTAAGTAATTTTCTTATTCTTTCTTTTATGTTCCCCCCCCCCCCCCAAAATAAGGGCATCTTTGAGATAAAAATCGCATTTTTCTTTCATATTTAATGTCTCTAACTAATTTTAACAAACTTTTTTTTATCAACATGATTTGTTTAATTGTCTCTTATTATAAAAAATAACAAAGGGAGTTTCTTTCTAATTTATAATTTACCCTCTTTGTCTCTTTTTAGGGTTAAGGTGCAGTTTTGGCAACAATTTTTTTTTTTTTGCTATATGTGTCTATCACAATTAAGTTTTAAAGTCTCTATGAGTAGATCTTTTAAAACTTTTACTAAAATTGGACCATTTTAAAAGATTGTGTCTATTTTTGCATCCTTCAAAACTTAATTATGCCAGATGTGTATGGCGAAAGCCTTTGTTGCTAAAATTGCACTATAAGGGACAATTAATCAAATTATGTTGATAAAAAAGTTCATTAAAATTAGTTTGAAATAATAAATATATAAAAGATGTAACTTTCCCCCCTAAAATATCCTTATTTATGGGGGAGAGTGTAAGAGAGAGAATAAGCAAATTACCATTTATTAGAAAATAAGCACTGTGTTTGGTTAGATGGAGAGGAGGGGAATGGATCGGAGAAATTTTAGTTTCTTTGGGGGAGGGGTGTTGATTTGGGAGGAGAGAGGGAAAGGAGAGATTTTAATGATTCCCTTATTTGAATTGATTGAAGAGGAGAGGAGAGGAGAGGAGAGGAGGAATTTTGACTGTAACTTGTTTGGCTTGAAAGGGGAGCTAATAATAAGTTGACTATTTTACCCCTATAATATTAATTGAATTTTTATCATTGTCTTTTATTAGTATATAAATATGTATAGTATACAATTGATCAAATGTGATCTCCCACAATAAAAATTATATTTGATCCCTTAGTAGATATTAGGATTAATATTATTAGAGATTAGGATTGGATTTGAATTAGATATTTAAACAATATCACATAATGTATAGGGCTCGTTTGATTCGATCCTATTACATCCTGCAGTACAGTGCAATGCGATACAATGATAATGCAATGTAATATTAATTACAGGGCTAGTGTTTGGTTTGATTTTTAAGCAAGGTGCAATGTGTTATTTTTTTAATAATTATTTAAAATTAATAAATCACACAAAGTCTATTTTACCCTTAATATAATCTTTGTAGAAAAAATAGTTAAGAGCCATGGATTTACCTCATAATAATCATCACGCTATCTCATCGAGGATCGTTTGATGTTGATGGTTGTAGTGGTGGAGGCGACAGTAACATTGATGTGGCGGTGGCGGTGGCGGTGGCAGGCGGTGGCAGCTACAACAGTGGAGGAAGGGCTAGTAGTAGTGGCGGTGGTAGCAAAGATGGAGATGGCAGCAGCAGGGGGTGGCAGCGACGGCGGTGAAGGAGGAGATAGTGACGATGGCGAAGGCAATAGTGGAGGTAAAGGTGTCAGCAGCTGGGATGGCAACAACGGCAATGGAGAAGGAGGAGGTAGTAGCGGCAATGGTGGGGGTGGGGACGATGACAGTGGAAGAGGAGGAGGTAGTGGCAGTGGCGTGGGATGACAACGACGGAAGTGGAGGAGGAGGAGGTGGTAGTGGCGACAGCCACAATGGTGGAGTTGGTAGTGGTGGCGGTGGGGGGTGTCAGCGATGGTGGAGGAGGAGGTAGTGACGATTATGGTTTTTGCATGGTGTGATAGGTGAAATGAGATAAGTGAAATAAAAACAAATAAAACTAAAAGATAAATTAGACTTTTTCAACCATGCAATTGAGTGATAAAGAATATTTATAGGGGAGAGATATGTATGAGGATTACCAATTTTTTGGTAATCATCATTACCATGGTAAACCCTATTACCATACTAAAGAGCAACTAAACACTCTTATCTTGATAATACAATCATGATTATCATTGCAGGCCTGCAATACTGTTGAACCAAACAAGCTCATACTATTATAATGTCGAGTTAATATATTAGATGTTATAAGATATTATGATTGATATTATAAGACATTAGGATTAATATTATTACATATATATTAGGATTGGATTTGAATGGGATATTTTATTAGGATTTAGATATTTAAGGATTTAAATTAAATATTAAATATTTAAATGATATCACATCATGTATAGTATTATAATCTATCCCCTTTTTCTTTAATTTTACATGACAAACATGTTTACAAACTATATGAGGCACAAAACAATGGACATTTATTTATTTTTTGTTTATAGCATATTGTAGGTCTATTTAGTTGAGAGATTAATATATTTTAGGGTAAAATACTCTAATCGCCCCTATGTTTTATCTTAATTACACAGATATCTCTTCTATTTTGAAAACCCATATAGACATCCTTCAAAATTATAATGTATGTTACACAAATTTTCCTTATATTTTGAAATTCTATTTTCATCAACCCAAGCTGTAAGTTAACTATTAAGTTTGACTTTTGAACTTTTTATTACCACAATGCCCCCTTTTAACATTATAATTATTTAAACATATATATATATATATATGGGCCAAAAAAATTTATACCACCAAAATTTAATTATGATAGATTTTCTAACATTCTAATATGTTTAAAAAATTTATTAATTTTGAGATTATAAAATTTTAAATTTTAATTTTCATTGTATTTATTGAAATTTATTTATTTTTGGTTTCTTAAATGATTAAAAATATATATCAAACACATTTTTTCTATTAAAGATAATAAACTGTATAGGTTTGAGAGAATGTAAGTCATTTAAATTTATATTTTCATACTTTTTTTCTACAAATATTTAAAAAACTTAGTCTAATTTTCAAAGGTTTGTGATATTTACAAACTGTTAAGTTAAATTTCGGATTAAGTATTGAGGGTACATTAGTAAATAAATTTTATTTTTATATAAATTTTAATTAAAATATATAATTTTAGAATATTTTTAGAATATTCTTAATGAAGTCAATGATTTAGACTTAAGTTTATGTTTTTAAAATAGAGGAGAAGTTTGTATAATTAAGGTAAAACAGGAGGGTGGTTAGAGAATTTTACTTTATATTTTATTATATTCCTACTAAATAAACCAAAGCAACATATATAGCACAAAAAAACTAAACCAGAAAAACATATAAAGCATCAAACAAAAACGGTAAAACGTGTTATGGCTTTAGACGATGAATTGTTAGCATAGAAGAAGTATATATGTATTATAAAACCAGAGGATATGTGGGTAATTTTATTATTTTACTAAGTTTAATTTTAGAACATTAATAGTGCATTTGGTTCGATTAAGAGGATTACATGTAATCCGGATGCAATAGAGTGATTACAGCGTTTTGTTGTGCTTATATAAATATACTCCCTCCGGTCCTAATTATAGAACATATTTACCTAACTTTGGAGAAATTAAGGATAGTGGTTAAATTAGTTAATTATATTTATTTCCCCAAAATATCCTTATTTAAACTTTAGTATTTGAAGATTAATGAGATATTACTGAGATCAAGATTAATGAGAAGGATCTAATGTGATTCAACTTTAGTATTTGAAGGACTCATGGATATATTATGCTTCCCTGATCGTAACATGATACAAATACGGTGTTGGAACTTGGAAAGGGATAGATTCCAAGAGAGAGGGTTGAAAGAGAGAGAAAATTTAATTATTATTGAGAAAGGATTAATAGGGGGTATTATGGGAAGAAATTGATAAAAATTAGAACTTTGTCTTATAATTAGAACCAAGATCAACTTTCAAATGTTGCCCTATAATTAGGACCGAAGGGAGTAATATATTACATTATTTGATGTAATCAGGATTACATGACTGATGAATGAGAATATAGACATCCTGTAATCAAGTGAAATGACATTCTTGCCATTATAATTTTTAAATTAACCAAAGTGCCCACCCATAAATGTTGTTAAATATTAAATAATTTTAATTATCACCATTAAATATTAAAAAATTAATAATAATATATAAACTTAAGAAATATTCCCCATTAAAAAATAATATTCCAACTTAAAAAGATATTAAAGTATATCATTAAATAATATTTCCATCATTAAATATTAAAAAAATTAACATGAACCCGACCTATACATTGTATAATATTTTCACCATTAAATATTATAAAATTACCATGAACCCAATGTGTACATTGCACATAATTAAAAAAATTATCATGAACTCAATGAGTACATTATTATATGTGTAGATAGGGATAGTTTTGTCCATTACTACATTATTCCCATATTTTCTCATTTTTGATGTAATCCAACCAAACATTTTTATGCATATGCATCATTCTTCCCTGATGACGAACGAAACAAATTATGTAATTATCATTACATTACATTCCATTTCATTGCATTATATTCCATCACATTACTTCCAATTCCGATAACCAAACGGGCACTAAGAGTAGTAAATTTTTCTCACACACTCATTTTGTTGAATTTTCCGAAGTTTGGAATTTGTTAAAATTAGTATTAAATGACATTATTGCAATGGTTAATATCTTTAAAAACATTACAAGTCTAGTAAATCCCCCCTGGCCGCTGCCATCCCATTCACTGCCCTAGAATGTCTTCTTTTGGCCGAACCGATTTTAGGAATTAATTAATGAATGTTAGCTAAGTGGACAATAGCGACTTATGATGTGATATAAGGAGTTTTATCTTGACTTGTGAAAAAGAACTCCTTGAAATCACGGTCTTGGTGTCTATATTGAATTAACTATAAAACCTGTTTTTCTAACGTGATTTATGATATACGAAGAAAGTTTTTTAAAAGAGTTTTATCTCGACTTATATAAACGTGTTTTTCTACCATTTTCTTAGGCCTTTTGATAGTTTTCAAACAGTCACTTTATCCATGTATTTAAAATCACAAATTGTTCTGGTTAAAAAAAAAAATCAAATTGTCATGCCCAACACATGAATTCAATGATGGAAGGGTTTTGGCTAAGCTCGCTTATTAAGAAAGCGAGTTCTATCTTTAAGGATGTGTTTGGTTTAACTGAAAAGAGGATAAGTAAGTTCATTAAAGTTAGGTGAAAAATGTTTATTTCTTTGTTTGGTTTAAGAAGAGGGGAGGGGAGGGTTTTTTTTTATTTGGTTCAGAAAGATAGGTGAGTGGAGTTAGGTATAAGTTGATAAATATGTCATTTTCTCTTTATCTATATATTTTCCTTCTTTTTTTATAATTTTTATATCTAAATTATTATTTCTTAATTTATGAATAGTCAATATTAATAAATAAATTGGATGCAAATAAATTTATTTGAAAAATACTCCAAGGTTAGGAATTTCAAAAATCCTGATAACCCATCGGTATATGATAAACAAATTTATATACATGTTAAAGGATATTTTATTAATTTTGAACTACTGTTTGAATGTGTTTATTACTTTTTTTCCCATCATATTTTTTGTAGGAAAAAATTAAAAATCTCAAATCACTCTCCCTTTCTCTCCTTTTTTATCTTGCTATGACTGTTTTTTTCCTCGTTATGACCGGGAAAAGCCAGAGTTGGCTTGTAAAGAATTCCCAATTAATCTAAAGATGTCTCCCGTGCTAGCAATAAGGAACAATAACTCCCAATTAAATCTAAAAGAGAAAGTAAAGGAGATGGGAAAGGGGATTTGGGATAAAAATTAATTGGATTGAAATTGGCTAGCAAAGTTTTTGTTCTGGGTATTATACTCAGAACTTGATGGGGCAATTTGTTTTCTGGAGTGTGCGTTGAAGACCGAACCGGTAATCAGAATACACAAGCGAGAGGCAATTTGCTTTATGACAGCCAAATCTGGAGACTGGAGGAAGATTTAGAGGTGGAGGCTATCGAGACTTATGATGGCAGACAAGACAGGCAAGCACAATGCTTCAGAAATCAGAGTACATGAGCCAAAGGCAAGAGGGGTAAGTATGGAATATAAAAAATTTGGCATGGGCAATTTGGTCGGGGTGAGGCACAAAATTTTTCTCCCCCGCAAAAAACCCCAAATTTTGAGGGTTGAGAGAGGAGGTGAGGGGAGCATTACAAGACAAAAATTTTTCTCGCCCCTCACCTCACCTCCTTCCAACCAAATATGCTTTTTTTCTTTCCACCCCTCCCCCAATCAAACCTCCCCTCAAACCCGCAACGGAATAGACCCTAGACTTGGGGAAGCATCCAATATCTATGTAAAGCGTGGGATTTGGAATTAATTCTCAAGTGATTAATGCTTTACCTTAACCAATGACATAATCACATCGAAGTTATCTAAAGAGCAGTGTAACCCGACAATCGCCCACCCTTGGCTTGAATGTGAGGTTAACTCCCTAGTGACTTTGTATGGGCTTAGAGTTCCAACTTACAACACGAGGTCAAGGTCGCTTACTGTAACCCTCTACCTTAATAGTCAAATTTATAGTTCGAGAGTGCGTCGTTAAGTTGAAATAGAGACCAACGGTTAATTTAAAACTTTTCCAGAACTTGTTTAGTGTGGTCTCACATTCACATTTCGAATATAATTGACCTATGCAGTTCGGTTTCAATCATGCATATCAGAGTGCAACCAAAAATTCCCTACAACGCTCGGGTTTTGTTTACTTAATAAAGGATTTACAGGGCACATTGCCCATTTACAGTTTCCCATATAGGGGATTACACAACACTATTCAACATATACAACACATGCAACTAATCCCCAAAAAAATATGACAACCACCTACCAAAATTAAAACTCCTAGCTAGGAGCTCTAACCGCCCTTCGTCACTTACTTTTCCTTTGAACCGCTTGCCCTTGCTGTAGATTAGTCATTGAAAAGAATGAGATTCAAAAGAATCCCAGTAGTAACAATTCACTTATAACATGTACAATCACAAAGCATGTAAGCAAATAACAACAACAACACAATGGCATTTCTGCAATAGCTTTCGTTGCATTCACAACGGCATATTTCACAACAGCATATTTCACAACAACACAACAACGGCAATGTTACATCACGGCATATTCAATGACATGACATACATGCAAGGCATCATACACAGAATAAGAAAAAGAGTCACTATCTTGTTCTTTCCGCTCGTACACTAGCGCTGGTTTATCACGTGCAGGGCAAATGTCAAATCCTATAATTAGAATTTCAACGACAGGTTATTACTTAATCCAATTCTTTAATTCAAACACTCAAGTTGGTTATCACTAGGGACATTTAATCAAATCAACTAAGAAGTTAAAGTGGTCAATTAATCTAAAAGACCAATTCCTAACCTCAAAGTTCAACAATACTACATTATGCCATTACATCTTCAATTTTTGCATAAGGGACCAAATCTGCCAAAATTTTCTCCAGACTTTGAAAAATCATAACTAATTCTAAAAAAATCAAAATGAGGTGATCCCAAGTCCTATGGAAAGCTATTGAAGTCTTCTTCATAGGAAAAATATAAATCATTACCGGAAATCACCACACAATTCCAGAATTACACAAAATCCCACACTGCTCCAGAATTAAGTCTAATTTCGACATCAAACTTTGGGCAACCAGAACTCCCAGCTCAAAAAATGAAATGACACAAATTATATATCTATTTTGAAGCTTGGAATGTGAACTTTAAAATTGGAAATTTTCATAATTTTTAGAGATTATTTGGTTATCCAAAAACACCACACAAGTAGAGTACCTCGCTGGAATTCTGTTCAGGCTGAAAACCCATATTTACATTTTGAGTCTCAATGACCCAAAATTCACAACCTGGGGCTATTCCCACATAATTTTTCGTGTAGAACACAATGGTAACATCAAAATTAACAAATTCCCACTTGTTCTCCATGTCCTGTTTTGGCAGAAAATTCAAAATAAATTCCAACAGTTACCAACTTCCAATTTCAGCATCAAACTTATGTCAAATGGTTTCCAATCATCATAAACCACCAATAACATAACCAAAACATCATGAATTACCCAAACCCTTGTTTGGCCAAAATCAGGGCAGATTTACACATGCCAAAATTCTCATTCAACCAACACAACCAATAGCTCAAATTGATGCTAATACTCACCTATTGCTCCTCCTTAAGTTCTTTCTTTGATTCTTCAGCTTTTGTTCTTGGATGGTGGCTCAAAACACCTCCTCCTGAAATTTTAAAACCATAGAAATAAAGCTCTCATCAAGAAGAACAATATTTATGAAGGACACTTGAGCTATAGATAAGGTTAAGGAGGTGAAAATCAAGATCAAAGTTTTACCTTCACTTGCTCCTTCTTGCTCTCTTGGGTTGCAGTTGCTGAACTGACTTAAAGATGGAGAGAGAGAGAGAGAGTGATAAATGATCAGATTTTTCCTTTCCCTTATCACTTAAAGGGCTGACCGAAATTATGTTCCAAAAGGTGGCAAAAGTTATGGCTAATATTACTCCTTCGGTCACACTTAACTAAGTGTAATTTTTACACGTCTTCTCTTTCCTTCCTCCATTTTATGCCAGCCGAAATTCTCCTTCATAAAGGCACCAACTTTGTTGACCAATTCCCTTCTTACAATATTACATGTTGGTCAACTTGATTGAGCAAAAAGGTGAGGAATTTATTTGATGCAATTCTCTCTCTTTCTCTTCTTGGTCTTGGCCGATTATGTTGACTAGATAAGGAAGGAATATATGCATTAACTCTTTCTCTCATTTGCTCTTTGATGCTTGGATGAAATGTTGGAGTAAAGGGATACCTATATATTATTTTATTCTTACATGAAAATAGAGCAATGAGAGGACGGTTTCCTTGTAGAAAAAAAAAAGAGTGTGTTGACTTGGTCTTACTCTTGGTCTTACATGTGCCTTGTGTCCACATAAGAGGAAAAGATAAGGAAATTGCTTTAGTTATCTTCCTCATTACTTCTACTCCATAAGAGCAATCTTGGCCCTTCATTTTGTTTCCCAAATCTATCATCAAGATCAAGTAGCAATTAACTCTTGATCATGAAAAAATTAATTAGAGTGCCATTAAACCTTTTTATTTCACTATCTATTACATTTAGCCCTTTAAATGTATTTTTGGATATTACACTTACTACATCAACCAATGACTTGTTGGTTTACTTTTGTTTTTAGTCCACAACAATAATAAGCTTCATCTCTTAGGCAAGCTATATGTATCCCACTAGTCATTACTCTTCTTTTTCCTTCTTATCCTCTTTCCTCTATTCTTTTATTTCTATGGGCGAAGGTACAATTCTACCTATAAACATTTTTTGAAAGAGCTACCAGCACAGTAAATATTTTTAAGGTGTAAAAATACCCATAAACATTAAAAAGTAAACCCACAATGTCAATTCTATTAACTTGGGATCACGGTGTTACTTTTTGTTCATATGAGCCCACCTATTGTTTTAACCAAAAAGTAACACCGTCAGACGAAGTTAACAAAATTGGCATTAACGATATACTTTTTAATGTTTATGGGTACTTTTAAACCCAAAAAATATTTACTTTGCTAGTAGCTATTTTGGGAAATACTTATGGATAGAATTACACCTTCGCCCTTTTTTTAAATACCATGAGATCAATATGAGGAAGAGGATTAACATTTATCAATAACTTTATCTCACTATATGAGATTAGCTATGTATATCTCACTAGTCATTGGACTTTATCAACAAGCGGGGAATTCTCATTTTCCCTTCTCATCCTCTCCTCTCTTTTCTTTAGTTTTTTTTTTTAAACCCATGAGGTCAACATTTAAAAGAGGAAGAGGATGAGAAGGGAAATAGGAGAGGTTCCTCTCCCCTGTTTATTGGAAACCAAATATTTAGTTAACTTCTTAACCAAGACTCTGAATTTCAATATCCATGAATTACTAAATATTAGAAAAGAAAATATTTAAAATAATAAATATCTGATTAGATATTTGATAAATAATGTTATTTTCAAATATTGGAATAATCATTTATAGTAAATATTTGAAGATCACATCTTGATACTAACTAGGAAATTTAAATAATAATTGTTTATATTTGATAAATTAAATAATGTTATTTTCAAATATAGGAATAATTATTTTTTGTAAATCTTTGAAGATCACATCTTGAAACTAACTAGCTAGGATATGAATCGTTGATTGATACTAATCTTCTATCAATTAGCCAAAGAAAATTAAATAAATTAAAAAGATAAACACAAATAAAATCTCAGACTTTCAAAATAAATTTAAATAGATCTATCCGCGCATCATGGAAACCCTACTATTGTGATATCTCATCCTTGTCTATAAATAATCGCCTTCTCCATCCAAGTTTAGGCACTGCGCTGTCCAGCCTAATATGAACAAGGGAATCAAAAGGTAAGCCCTCTCTTCTCTTCTACTTATAGTATAAGCATGTTTTTGCTGTTCTTAACTTTATCTCATATTCTTACGTCCCTATTTTTTCTTTCTTGAATGTATTTTTTTTTTCTTTTCGTATAATATGATATTCTATATTGTATATGCTGTTTCTGCTGTTCACCTAAAACATGAAATTGATTATGAAAACTCATGTTTATACGCCTTTCCTGTGAACCCTAAGGCCTTTTGAATTTGATCAAAAGCATTTGAACTTTGTATTTGAGACTATTCCTTTTTGAGACTTAGAACACAAAACCCTATACGTGCTATTGAAGGGGTGGTATTGAGCTTGGCACTAGTATCCATTATTTGGACATGTTTGGATTAACTTTTGGAGAATAGCTTTTACAATTTATGAGATAAGTATGTGAGATGAGTTTTGTCTCGACTTGCAAAAAAAAAAAAAAATGCTTCTAAAACTACGCTTTTATGGTTTCCCAAGCACTCACTTTGAGGGACTGAGGATATGACAAAAGTGGATTGCTGGAAACCCAAGTAATGATGAAGCAGTGCTGAGATTATAAAATAAATTTTTCATATTGAAGTACCCTCATTCTATTCATCACATTATCATTGGATCTCTCTCACTTCTCAATGTTCTTCTTCGTCCCCATCTCCATCATCTCCAGTCGCCTTCTCCATCTCCAGTCATCTTCTCTTTCGACAAAGCTATCCATATACATAGTCATGATAAATTTAGGACAAAAATACCCCTATGAAGTTTTGCCTGGAAATCCATTCTCAACTAATTCTCGTTGCTTTGTCATATTAGATAAAGTTAAGAAATTTTTATTTTAAAATATTATGTATCCATCCTTCCATGAAGAGGAAGGAGGATAAATAGTGGACGTGGCGGGTGTGGAAGAATGAGAACAGTGATGGTTGGTATATTCATTTGGTAATTTACTTTATTTTATAAAATAAAATTAATAAAAACATTCCCTTAAAATGTTACAAGTACCAATGTCAATCTCAACCTCTCTACATATCAAATGGGGCATCGCCTTCATGGTTGTTTGGCACGGAGGTCAAACCCACGATGCGTTCTTCTCTTTACGAGGTTGACAACACTTGCTAGCTAGTTCTTAAGGGTCTTTTTATTATGCTTCCTCCCTCCCTTATACTTGTATGACACCAAATTGTACAAGAGGCAAGTTACCTTTGACTAGTCCTTAAGGACCTTTTTATTTTGCTTCCTTCCTCCGTTGTACTTGTATCACACCAAATTTTGTCAGAGGCTAGTTACCTCACCAGCTTCCTTGCTCCCTCCCCTTACTATATACTTCACGAAATTGGTATAATAGGCAAGTTACCTCTCCAATCCTTGTTTTACACCAAATTGGTACCTGAGGCGCAAGTTACCTCTCCAAGTGTGTGCCATCAATTCACTCCTTTGGAATCAAAGACCAGTTTGTACCGTCCATTTTACCAATTCTCCTTTTTATTGTTTTACATCAATTATGTATCAGAGGCAGGTTATTTTTCTCCAAATTTGTAACGCCAATTAGATATTTAAGTTTATTTTATTATGATTATTTGTTTTAAGATATTTTATTTGAATTTGTACTTCTTTATGTTCAACATGTTTATGAGTTTTCTCAATTGGTTATCTTATGGTGTCAGGTGTATGAGGAATTAAAAACAAACAAACATAATGAAAGGCCTTGCTTCAAACCCTAACAATATGGAGTCATCTCAATGTTTAATTCAGAAGCTTCCACAAAAGACACTCGTAACTCCGAAGGTATGGCGTTGATCTCAAGTTCAATCAAATTAGATAGAGTATTTATTTTTGATAAGTTATTTAGAATTACTTCAAATGATAAAAAGTGGGGTGGGATACACGTAGTGTACTAAATGCAAAATAATGTAATAGAGTATGAATAAAAAAAAATTCAAAGTTTCAATTAAGTCAATTTTACTGAGTTAATTTTAACTATTACATTGAATTTGGGTAATGCTGAGGTTATGCTTGTATTTTTCAGAGGGGGAACAATCTCGAGCGATTTTTATATGATGGTGTGTTTGTTAGTCTTTTTAGACTCAATATGGATATAGATAAATCTAATCATCAAAATGGCATGAAAAGGAGAAGAGTCCAATGCTCTCCCATTTCATGTCTACTTCATATCAATGCTAAAGGCGATTGTTTTGAAGGAAAGCAAGCAACTGATGCTTTTCCTACTTTCGTCGTTGATGATGTTGACACATCAAATTGTATTGTGCTCAAAGACTCTATTGACTCTATAGAAGAGTCAACCCAAGTGAAACAAGAAAACTTGGTTATTGGCAATGATTATGAACATACTATTGAGAGATTAGTTCAAGAGAAACTAATGGTAGAAGATCTAGAAGAACCCAAAGAGAAACCAATGGTTGAAGATCTGGAAGAACCAACATTGTTGACAATTTTGAGAGATCCATCAAAATCTTCACAATGGAGGCCCAAAAAAGAAGACAAAAAGGGAAAACCTACACAAGAATTTTTGCATGGTCATATTGGTGAGAATTCTCTTAGAAGACCTGTTATTCCTATTGGACCCATGTCTCAAGCTAAGCATCCAAAAGATCCATTAAAAAATTCACAATCGAGACCTAGAAAGGAAGACAAGAAAAACCCTACACAAGAGTTTTTACGCTCTCATTTTGGAGAGAATTCTCTTAGGAGACCCGTTATACCTATTGGACCTATGTTTCAAGCTAACCTCCCAAAAGATCCATTAGAATCTTCACAGTCGAAACCCAAAAAGGAAGACAAGAAGAAAAAAACTACACCAAAGTTTTTATGTTCTCATGTTGGTGAGAATTCTCTTAGAAGACCCATTATTCCTATTGGACCTATGTTTCAAGCTAACCTTCCAAAGTGGGAAGGCCCCCATAATCAAAAGACCATCAAAATAATGGGGTGAACAGTAATTAAAAGCTTTTATAAACAAGTTCTTGATTTGGGTGGTAAGTAATCTTATCACTGTAAGGAGAAGAATATAAGTTTAAATCCTATATTTGTTGGGAGGGGCAAAAACCATTTGCATTCTAAATATCAAAAGGATTATACCCTCAATCAAATAAAAAAATTTTGGGTATGAACTTTTAAATTATGTACAAGTTCATTACTTTTATACTTGGAGTGCTAAGATTATGCTTGGAGTGTCTTCTACAATAGAAGTGTAGGGCTGTCTACGATTATTATTGTTAATTTCCTATTTTGCCTATATTTAATTAATAATATTGATATCATTGCATTTATTACATTCACTTACACTTTCTCTACACCACATATTATCTCCCTTCCATATATCTCTTTTTTCCTAAGTAATTTTCTTTTTCTTTCTTTTATGTTCCCCAAAAAAAAAAAAAAAAGGGCATCTTTGAGATAAAAATCGCATTTTTCTTTCATATTTAATGTTCCTAACTAATTTTAACAAACTTTTTTTTATCGAAATTATTTGTTTAATTGTCTCTTATTATAAAAAATAACAAAGGGAGTTTCTTTCTAATTTATAATTTACTCTCTTTGTCTCTTTTTAGGTTTAAGGTGTAGTTTTGACAATAAATCTTTTTTTGCTATAAGTGTCTATCACAACTAAGTTTTAAAGTTTGTAAGAGTAGACAAAATCTTTTAAAACTTTTGCTAAAATTGGACCATGTTAAAAGATTGTATCTATTTTTGCATCCTTCAAAACTTAATTATGCCAGATGTGTATGGCAAAAGCCTTTGTCTCTAAAATTGCACTTTAAACCTTTTTATAGGGACAATTAATCAAATTATGTCGATAAAAAAGTTGATTAAAATTAGTTTGAAATAATAAATATGTAAAAAATGTAACTTTCCCCCCTAAAATATCCTTATTTATGGGGGAGAGTGTAAGAGAGAGAATAATCAAATTACCATTTATTAGAAAAAGAGCATTGTGTATGGTTCGATGGAGGGAAGAAATTTTAATTTGGGGGGGGGGGGGTTTGGTTGATATGGGAGGAGGGAGGGAAAGGAGAGAGATTTTAATGATCCCTTTTTTGAATTGATTGAAGAGGAGAGGAGAGGAGAGGAGGAATTTTGACCGTAACTTAATTGGCTTGAGAGGGAAGCTAATAATAAGTTGACTATTTTACCCCTATAATATTAATTGAATGTTTATCATTGCCTTTTGCCAAAAAATATGGTTTTCGACAGAGCACAATGGCATCATGTGATCCATGTAGTCGACCCCACCTAGTGGGATAAAAGCTGTTGTTGTTGTTGTTGTTGTTGTTCATTGCCTTTTATTAGTATATAAATATGTGTAGTATAATTGATCAATTGTGATCTCCCACAATAAAAATTATATTTGATCTCTTAGTAGATATTAGGATTAATATTATTGGAGATTAGGATTGGATTTGAATTAGATATTTAAATGATATCACATAATGTATAGGGCTTGTTGGGTTCAATCCTATTACACCCTGCAGTACAGTGCAATGCCATACAATGATAATGCAATGTAATATTAATTACAGGGTTAGTGTTTGGTTTGATTTTTAAGCAAGGTGCAATGTGTTATTTTTTTAATAATTATTTAAAATTAATATATCACACAAAGTTTATTTTACCCCTAATATAATCTTTGTAGAAAAAATAATTAAGCGCCACTGATTTTTGTCATAATAACTGTCACGCTATCTCACCGAGGATCATTTGATATTGATGGTTGTGGTGGTGGAGGCGATAGTAACAGTGATGTGGCGGTGGCAGTAGCAATGGCAGGTGGTGACAGCTACAACAGTGGAGAAAGAGCTAGTAGTAGTGGCGGTGGTGGCAAAGATGGAGGTAGCAGCAGCAAGGGGTGGCGGTGACAGTGGTGGAGGAGGAGGCAGTGACGACGGCGAAGGCAATAGTGGAGGTAGAGGTGTCAGCAGCGGGGGTGGCAATGACGGTGATGGAGAAGGAGGAGGTAGTGGCGGCTACTATGGCTGCGGAGGAGGTAGTGGTGGCAACGGTGGGGTTGGGGACAACGGTGGTGGAAGAGGAGGAGGTTGTGGCGATGGAAGAGGAGGAGGTAGTGGCAGTGGAGGAGGAGGTGGTGGCAACGGCCACAATGATGGAAGTGGTGCCGGTGGCGGGGGGTGTCAGCGATGATGGTGGAGGAGGAGGAGGTGGTGGCGACTACGGTTTTGGCATGGTTTGACAGGTGAAATGAGACAAGTGAAATAAAAATAAATGAAACTAAAAGATAAATTAGACATTTTCAGCCATGCAATGTGATGATAAAGAGTATTCATAAGGAAAGAGGTATGTATGAGGATTTCCAATTTTTTTGGTAATAATCATTACCATAGTAAACCCTATTACCATACTAAAGAGCAATCAAATGCTCTTATCTTGATAATATAATCATGATTATTATTGTAGGCATGTAATGCTGTTAAACTAAACGGGCTCATAGTATTATAATCTCGAGTTAATATATTAGATGTTATAAAATATTAGGATTGATATTATAAGACATTAGGATTAATATTATTAGATATATATCAGGATTGGATTTGAATGGGATATTTTATTAGGATTTAGATATTTAAGGATTTAAATTAAATATTAAATATTTAAATGATATCACATCATGTATAGGATTATTATCTATCACCTTTTGTCTTTAATTTTACATGACAAACATGATTACAAACCATATGAGGCACAAAACAATGGACATTTATTTTTTTTTGTTCATAGCATATTGTAGGTCTATTTATTTGAGAGATTAATATATTTTAGAGTAAAATAAACCCTATGTTTTACCTTAATTACACAGATATCTCTTCTATTTTGAAAACCCATATAGACATCCTTCAAAATTATAATGTATGTTAAATAAATCTCCCTTATATTTTGAGATTCTATTTTCATCTACCCAAGCTATAAGTTAACTATTAAGTTTGACTTTTGAACTTTTTATTACCAAAATGTCCCCCTTTTAACATTATAATTATTTAAACACACACACACACACACACACACACACACACACACACACACACACACACACACACACACACACACACACACATATGTATATATATGGGCCAAAAAAATTTATACCACCAAAATTTAATTCTGATAGATTTTCTAACATTCTAATATGTTAAAAAAAAAATTATTAATTATGAGATTATAAAATTTTAAATTTAAATTTTCATTGTATTTATTGAAATTTATTTATTTTTGGTTTCTTAAATGACTAAAAATATGTATCAAACACATTTTTTCTATTAAAGATAATAAATATATAGGTTTGAGAGAATGCAAGTCATTTAAATTTATAATTTCATACTTTTTTTTACTCTAATTTTCAAAGATTTGTGATATTTACAAACTGTCAAGTTAAATTTCGGATTAAGTATTGAGGGTAAATTAGTAAATAAATTTTATTTTTATATAAATTTTAATTAAAATATATAATTTTAGAATATTCTTAATGGAGTTAATGGTTTAGACTTAAGTTTATGTTTTTAAAATATAGGGCAGGTTTATGTAATTAAGGCAAAACAGGAGGGTGACTAGAGAATTTTACTTTATATTTTATTATATTCCTACTAAATAAACCAAAGCAACATATATACCACAAAAAAACTAAACCAGAAAAATATATAAAGCATCAAACAAAAATGGTAAAACGTGTTATGGCTTTAGACGATGAATTGTTAGCATAGAAGAAGTATATATGTATTATAAAACCAGAGGATATGTGGGTAATTTTATTATTTTACTAAGTTTAATTTTAGAACATTAATAGTCCATTTGGTTCGATTACATGAGAGAGGATTATATATAATCATGATGCAATAGAGTGATTACAGCGTTAGGTTGCGCTTATGTAATATAAACAGAATTATATTTTGTAGCGCAATCTAACACTGTAATCACTTTATTGATGTAATCAGGATTACATTGTTAGGACTGATAAATGAGGATGTAGATATCCTGTAATCAAGTGAAAATGATACTATTGCCATTATAATTTTTTAAATTGATCAAAGTAGCCACCCATAAATGCTGTTAAATATTAAATAATTTTAATTATCACCATTAAATATTAAAAAATAATTAATAATATAGAAACTTAAGAAATATTCCCCATTAAAAAATTATATTCCACCTTTAAAAAAATATTAAAATATATCATTAAATAATATTTCCATCATTAAATATTAAAAAAATTAACATGAACCCAACATATACAATGTATAATATTTTCACCATTAAATATTAAAAAATCATCATGAACCTAATGTGTACCTTGCACAGAATTAAAAAAATTATCATGAACCCAATGAGTATATTATTATATGTGTAGACGGGGGTAATTTTGTCCATTGCTATATTATTCCCATCTATTATTATTTTCGATGTAATCCAACCAAACATTTTCATGCATATGCATCATTTTTCCCTAATGACGAACCAAACAAATTATGTAATCATCGTTACATTCTATTCCATTGCATTATATTACCTCCAATTCTATGAACCAAACCGGCACTAAGAGTAGTAAAATTTTCTCACACACTCAATTTGTTGAATTCTCCGAAGTTTGGAATTTGTTAAAATTAGTATTAAATGACATTATTGCAAAGGTTAATATCTTTAAAAACGTTACAAGTCTAGGTAAAACCCCCCCCCCCCAAGTCAATAGAATTTTCTCAAGTTGGAACTTGTTAAAAATAATAGTAAATAACGTTATTGAAATGACAAATGCCTTGACAAATGTTGTTAATCACGTTAAAAGTGTAGTAAATTTCTCACACCCTCATTCAATTAATTGAATTTTCCCCACCCTCTCTTAATCAGGGGCCTAGTTTTTTTTCCTAAAACAATTCAAGAAAAAGTCAGGGACTGAATTATAAAATATTTAAAGTATAGGGATTGAGTTGCAGTGAGTCAAACTTGAGGGACTGAGTTACAACCGAGTCAAAATTATAAGGATTGAGTTGCACCAACTCAAAGTGTAGAGAATTACAACTTAGTCAGCATCATAGGGACTAAAAGATTAATTTTTTCATTAAAAAATACTATTTTTTATTTTTTAAAAAAGAAATAAAGTTAAAACAATAAATTCCTAATTTAAGACATAAATATTTTGGAAATTAAATTACAAATAAAATTGTTAAAATAAAAAGGTACTATTGATGAAAATTTCAATACTTTAAACATACATACTCCCACTGTCACATATGAAAACTGTTATTGGTAACCACATGGAAGTAAACTTATATTTTTTTATGAAAAGCAACTTTTATATGTATCTACACATACGAAATTATCATAAGTGATGACTGAAGCTGCAACGTAATAATTTGAGCAACCCTACTCTTTTTTGGGTGACTTGTATTTTTAATACTAGGAAAAATGATAGAAAAAGAACTTTGAAATAGCAAAATCTCAAATTCTGTTTGTTATCAAGAATTGATAAGAGAATAATAAAACTTGATAAGCAATTCACAACTCATATTTTAGGAAATACTTTATTTGAAATTTTGTAACTTCAAAATTATTTTTCTGTCATTTTCCCTTTATACCATATGTTCAGGTAAGGTACGTTTCGTAAAAGAAAAAATCCTAATTAAATCTAGTTGAAATCGCAAAATTCAAATTCAAGCCAACACTTTAAATAAATTCATAATCAGGCCAAGAGACCTAATTAAGGATTTATAAATGTTGTTAAGCGACTAGAATGTCCCTATGTAGTTAAAAAAGAAAACTGAACATGAATATAATAAGCTTGATTTTGTTTTCAATTATTTCAATTGAATGCATTTAATTGGATTTTTCAAGTTTACAAGTGCAACTTTCTGTCAAGTTTATAGAGATTTTCTAACCCAGAAAGGGTAGTCGAATAATGAAAGCGCTCCTAATCCTGTCATCTTTGTCCTCTATCTAATACTTAGTATTAACTTAATGCATCACATCAGGTCTATAAAGATAATGTTAGTATAAACAAAATGTTTCACAAGAACAATTACCCTAAACGGACTGAGAATTTATCTATAAAAAGAGTTTAAGATTGCGACCTCAAGTTTCAAAGATTTTTTACTAGTCGAAACATTCCACATGAACCTTGCACCAGTTCAACTAGCATTCCCAAGAAGAAGCACGACGCTAATTGGAATTGCTCGTGCTGGAAAATTTACAATGCACACCATTTATTCGCTCACTTAGAAAGGTATTAGAAGTATCGATGATTGATTTCACTTTCAAAACCTCAATCGGATACTCCGAGAGAGGGAAATTCAAATCTCTGGATTTCCATGATAAACAATGCCAACCTCAAAACCAATTCTCCATTCCTTTTCGTAAAATTCAAAAGAAAGTGAGAATCAACAATTTTGATCAGATTGGTGGCTCATGTTGGTGGCTCAGTGTCTTTATGTTTTACTCCTGGACACAAAATATGCTAATAAATTTGTTTCTTCTCAAATTTTCAGAACAAAAAGGTGGAATTAGCCCCAAAAAATTTAAAAGTCCAGCGAATGAGAAATTTTTTTTATGAAACATGTAGCCTTACATAAAGAGCTTGGTTTTCTTTTTTAGAAAAACTGAATTAAATCTAGTGGAAAGTTTCGGTCAAAAATTAAATTTAGTTAAAATAATCAAAGTTGAAAACCTTCAATTTTTCTTTTAAAATGTAGAGGTCTTTTAACAATATTTATAAATTTTTAATTAGGCCTCTTAGCCTAATTAAAAATTTATTTAAAGTGTTTAAATTTTATAATTTTAGTTGGATTTAATTTGGATTCTCTTTTTTACAATTTGCAATTTCTATTTTAGTTCAAATAAAATTTACTTAAAAAAAAAAGAAAAAGAAACCCCACCGAAAAATTTTGTGAATGAACTGAAGAGCGGATAGGAGGGGTCGTAAACAGAACAAAAAGAATCCCTCATACCTGCTGAGTGCTAAGAGCCCTTGATTCTCTATGCATAAAGATAACGAAGTTTTGAGACACTGCTTTGTTGAATTCGAATTTAGTTTCGCTTACTCTGTCTTTATCTCTCGTCTCGGGTATGAACCTGTAAATATATTATCTGTCGCGCATGTTTGTTTGTTTTCACAATGATCTGAACCATTTGCTCGATTATTGTTCAGCTTAAGCATTAATCACTGAAAATTATACTTTCCTACCTTTTGTGCAAATATATCTCATCAATGGTGGAATTGTAGTTCAAACTGAAACAATCCACTGTCTGTATCTCTAGCAAGTTGTCCACTATATGAGCTAAAATCCTTTACGATAATTTATTCCTTTTTGTATTTGGTTTTAAGGTTACCAGAGTTTGGATCAGAATTCAAAACCCTAGTTGAAGTGCACCACCAGTATCTTCATTGGGATCCCTATACATTTTAGGACATAAAAGGATACCTAATGCATCTGTTAATTCCTAATCTTCCTGAACAACTTAATTTCTCTGGATCTTTGACAAGTCCAGGCTATCTTTCCCTCCATGAAAAGCTTTCTCATCTTTCCCTTTCTCACTTTCCCATTGTTAAACTCAGAAGGACAATCATTCATATGGGTAGGGCCCTGGGTGTATCAAAATGGCAATGGAAGAGAATGCAGCCATGCAGGCCAAGAAAGCCAAACAGCTACTAAAGGCTCGGCTATGCCGTGAGCGACAGATATATGAAATGCCTAAGATGAAGAGCTGAAGGCTGCGGTTTTTGAGCTTAAGAGACCATGGGAAGTTGTTGAGAGAGCCCCAACCTCATTTTCAGTTAAAGCAGATGAACAATTGAAGGTGTTGACTGATAGGTTTCAGAAACCTTGTGGGTTTGATATGTGGCCTGAGAGAGCTGGACCCCAATTGTTTGAAACCCCGGATGAGTTGCCTTCTGCAAGATTTTTTCCTAAAGGGGTTGTCTATAGTATTGGACCTTATGGGAGAATCAGTAATTCTGATGATTTAGATAGTATTGAGGGGGTCTCAGAATTTGAAGCTGACAAGAATGTTTCAGTTAATGAGGTGAGGAAGATAACTCGCGAATCATCCATAAGAAACTTTAGGGGTAGGTCCTCTGGAGAAGGTGAGTCTGAGATAACTCACATATCATCCATAAGAAAATTTAGAGGTAGGTCCTCTGGAGAAGGGGAAACTGAGAGAGGTGACTTGTCAGAACAGGAAAATGGATCATATTCTGGGAATTCTTCTTGCATTAACTCAGTTGTGTCTTTGACTAACAAGGGGCTTAATGGAAAATTGAGGAAGCAAGGGAAAAGGAAAAAGTTTGTATCCAGGAACCTAGATAGATCAAATGGATGTCTAGGGAGAGCTGAGTCTGGAAGGAAACAGAGAGGGCATTGTTCCATTTCACATCGTTGTGGTCGTGAGTCTAATAGGGTGACTTCACCCTATGCTTCACCAAAGTCTGAAGTTTATGATGTGAGTTTGCAACGAGATGGGAGTTATGGATTTACTCAGAGTGGTGTATCTGACCCAAATTAGGGGGAACAAACTTCATTCTCAATCCAGGCATTCCAAGTTAGAGATGAGTCTTGGTCTGGAAAATGGGTTGTATGAGGAGGATGTATCCCTTGTTAATGAAAATATATTACTGTTTTTAAAAAATAATTCTTTAGTTCAGTTACTTTATTTTAATTTCAATTACAAACTCACTTATTACAATACTATCTGGTATGTCAATTGTAAGTTATATGCAATCATTTTGCTGAAAAATCTGAATGTTACGTTTGGCTGAACTTCTATTTTAATATTAATGTGTATGTATAGATATTTTGAAAATTCCTCTTTAATCAAGGCTTACTTGAATACTTATATAAGCATGTGATTAATTAAAGTCTTAACATATTTTGTTTCAATGTGAAATTGGTTAGCATGTCATAAATATTGGATTCACTACATGGAGGGTTGCTATTTAAGCGTTATGTTTCAGTCATACTGAGAGAACGTGACTTGTGTCTCATTAAATTGTACGAACTAATTTTTGTCCTAGATGGTGAAAGAGGTTGGTGTGCTTTATGAATCATGCAATTATTGTACCTAGTTGGCTGGGATTTCGTTCACTCTCAATAAATTTTGCAGAATGGGATCTTCTTGACAGTATAAGTTAAATTTCTTAAATTAAATCTCTGGAATTTCATAGTTGGCCAGCTGGGTAGTCATTAATATTGAAATAAGTAGCTTCTTAGCATGTCTGTTGTCATTAATTTTTCTTTCAAGAAATATGTAATTTGGTTTCTGCAAAATTTTGCTCTATGCATAAGTTCTTAGATTTATTCTTCTGTACGGATTTGTCTTTCAAAATTTGTAACTTGCTAGTTGCTCCACATGTAGTGACATTATCTGTGAAAGTTTGTTCACATTTTGGTCCCCTGGAGAGAGAAGCATGTAATGAGTTACCAGCTTTAAGTGGGGAAGTCTAAGTAGTAAAGTGTTGCAAGGCATACCTTGCACGGATGTGTTTGTGTGTCTGTTTGCACGCACATGCAGAAATATGCTTAAAAATAAGCAGCTCTCTCGGTGTTTGTGTGAATTTTGAATAAGACTGTCCAAATTAAATATGATAAGTTTTTAATCTCATTTCAGAAGCACCGAAATGGAATTTAAAATTATGCACAAAATCTAAAGGAGGTTTATGTGAATGCACAAAATCAAAACAAAAGTGGGCCCAACCCAACACTTTTAATTTGTTCAACATAGGCATATATGCATCAACCAAAAGCGGCAACTCCACCCCCAATCCAATCCTCGAACTCTGTCCCTCTTCCCTGTTCCTTTTCAGGTACTTCGTACATCCCTCTCTCTAACCCTAATTCCTGACGTGATCATTCTATTTCTATTATAATATAATATAATTTAGGGTTATTAAGTTAATTTAGGACATGGATTCGATAAAAGTAAAACTGAACTAGATCGATTTGGGAAGAAGGAGGGAGGATAAGTCTTAAAATTATATTTTTAAACATCGGTTGCCATCTTTTAAATTAGATATATTATTCTAACTAATTTAATAATATCTATTCATGTCCTTCAACATTTAAATTCAAAAAGGTGAAAAAAACATTTAAATTTAAATATAAGATATATTATTATGCCAAAGAAATGTGTTCGTTTAAATTCAAATTATATTATAATGTTATCTTATTGATGATTTAATTAATGGAGATATTATGACAAATCTTAAATGAATAAGATGTGGATATTTTTTTTCTTCCTAAAATGTCCTCGTCTCTCCCTTTTTATAGGCCCTACCGATTGGACTCATCACTCACCAGTGTCTCTCCTTTTCTCTCTTTTCTAGTTCTCCCTCATTTCTTAGGTGAAGTGCTAAGGTGTGGAGTCTCTGAGGATAGAGATAGAGAGTCCAGAGTTGTGAGCCAAAGCAAACACAATATGTCTAATCATTTGCCTCTAGAAATCGTGGAGGAAATTCTTCACAGACTTCCCGTCAAGTCTATTGTTAAATGAACCTCCATTTGCAAAGCTTGGAATTCTCTCGTCACTCATCAAACATTCATTTATGATCATCTCAACCGCACAATTCAAGCACCCAATCACAACAGCTCCCTCTTTTTCCAATTCTGCTTTCAGAAACTCATATCGCCTGATGACTCATATTCTCTGCATCAGGAGGATACTTACTCATTGTACTCCTCTGTTAATCAGCAAACTGATAAATTCTCTATTGAGAGGTTCCCACTCTCTCATATATTTGATCCTAATCATGATACGCTCTTTGTTGGCACATACAATGGCCTCGTATGTTCTGCCGACTATTCACCATTAAAATCCGTAACTACCATTATATGGAATCCATTGCTTGGAAAATATGTTGTGCTTCCCAAACCAATCACCACCCGCAAAAAACGTGGCTGTCAACATTTATTCAATTATGTTGACCCCAAGTATGATATTTTTTTTGGGTTTGGTTTTGATTCTAGGAATAACGATTACAAGGTAGTGAGACTCATGAATGACCGATTTACAAAATATACTCCTCACGTTGAAGTGTACTCCCTTGCTTCTCATATTTGGAGGAGTATATCTTACAGTTCCTCAATTTTTTCTCAGTGATCGCTAGTGGTTACCCTCAGTGTTCCTGAGTGGCACATTACATTGGGTTGTTTGCCGCTACGCAGCCTACGATTAGCCAGCCTACGATGAGGAAGGGGGTAGAATACACTACAGGTTCATTTTATCATTTGATGTGATTCAAGAAACATTTAGAGAATTAATGTTACCACAACAATAACTGAATAAAAAGGCTATCATATCAAGATTACTTCACGTGGAAGGAGGCCATTCGCTTGCTGTGGTAAATATTGTTAAAAAGGAGCAACTAATGTGTATTTTGTATTTGGGTGATGAAAGATTATGGTATTACCAATTCATGCATCGAAATATTTCGCTTGGATAGAGAACTTTATGAGGGCATATTTAAAGTATTAGCTCTAACTTGCAATGGAAAAGTGCTCCTGAGACTTAATGGTGGAGCTATAGTTTTAGTTGATCCAACTAAGGAATCAGTGAAGCCTGTGGGACTTGCCAAAATGTCTGAAGTTTTTGTTTCATCTTTTGTTGAGAGCTTGTTTTTCCTGAAAATAAAACCTGATGTCTTGTCTTTCTAACCATGATTATTATAAGATCATGGTATTGCAAGTGTAAGGTTAAGATTATATGTTTTGGATTTATTGTTATCTTGGGGCCGTCTTTCTTTTTGTAGAAAATTAGTTAGGGTGATTTTCTTTTGTGCTCAATGTTCAATTGTTGGTCATCAAATTTTTGTGAGTCCCTTAAATACGTAATTTGTAGTTGGAATTACTAAATTAATATTGAATAATAAATAATAATATTATAATAAGTTGTTAGAATTTTTTGACCAAAGATAAGTTGTTAGAATTATACCATAAGATATCATAATAACTTAATTTTAATAATATTTTAAATTAATTAAATATATTTATTCATTTAACCATTTTCTTTACTTGTAACAGAAATAAAAAAAAAAAGAATTTTAAAGGGGGTTATCATCTGAATAAGGTCATTTATTATCACTTTCAACATGTTCCAAACTTAAGAAAAATTTATTTAATATCATGAATGTGTTGGAAATTTGCTACGCTTGTGATGAGGGGAAATACTAAATTAATATTGAATAATAAATAATAATATTATAATAAGTTCTTAGAATTATACCATAAGATATCATAATAACTTAATTTTAATAGTATTTTAAAATTTCTAATTAAATATGTTTAGTTAAGAACATATTTGTTATTTCATTACCTATATCATTTATTTATTCATATAATATTATAAAATATATTTTAGTTGATTTATTTATTTATAATTCTAAAATTCAAATTACAATAATAAAAATTTCTAACCAACGAACTGTTCGCTATGGTAAGTAGCCTCATCCCGTAAGGTGGAGAATGCAAGTTCGAATCTCAGGAACGGATTTATTGAGCGAAGTAAAAACCCTTTTCACTTCATGCCTTAAAAAAGGAAACACTTGACATTATAAAATTTCTATAAAATAGAATATAATTAGAATTAATTATATTAATTATTTTTTACATTTATAATCATAAATTTGTCAACCACACTGTAAAATTTCTTTCTCATCTCCCTACCAAAAAAAACCTCGATTTTGGAGAGGAGGCTACGAAAAGGATATGAGGTGGTAGGAACCCCTTACATCTTTAAAAATTTTTTATTCAAACAAGGAGAGGGGGCAATTCCCCTCCCTTCTTTAAAAAAATTTCAAAGCCAAATGAGGGGAGGAGCGCAATTCTGACCCACGCCCCTCCCTTCCCCTCCAAAAACCCTATACCAAACACAACGTGGTAAGCAACTTCATCTTCGTAAGGAGTAGAATACACGATTGAATACTAAAAAGCATACTAAAATCCCTTTGCGCTGTAAACTTCGAAAGGGATTAATCAAGTCTAATGTGGTTTGGAGATACCATTAATAAAATAAGAAAAACAAAAGGAGAAAAAGAGGCATGTGAAAGAGAGAAAGGAATTGATAGGACTCCAATGGGTAATTTTGTCAATTCCATCATGTCGTGGAGGAAGACAAATAAAAGATTTTAAGAGTCATTTTGTATTTCCTAAATTATTAGGAGGATTTAACATATTTTTAGATATTTTGAATTTTGAATTATCCTAATAAGTATCTTCTAAGTTTTGTATTTAATTTTCTTTCAATATTATTCTAGATATGTGAGTTGCCAAATAGGGATCTCAAGGATATTATTTAATATCTTATATTATATCCTTGATTTAATTTTTATTCTTAATATATATCTTTAGAATATCTTTTAAATTTTTGAGTCATATTAGTGTTAGGAAGTTTCTTTATTTAAAGGTCGAGTTGTACTTAGTTATTTTCAGACCATGCCATCATGAAGTTATGAATGAGAAGTCTAAATGACAAGCTTTGTTTGGGATTTTGTATTTGGGATAGAATATGGGTAGGTTGCAATAGTATGATCAACTCTTGTGGAGCCTTTTATAGCTAAGGATGTAAAGACAAGTTCCTCAAGGGTTTCATCTTGTCAAATTCACTCTTTTTTGGATTTTGTTATTCAAATCCTGAATAAGTAATTAATGAGCAATTAAACAGGGGTAAAATGAGAAATTAACCAAAAAAATGAAGACAATCTCTAAGTGTCTTGTATAAATAGAAACAGGTAATATTAAAAACAGTTGCATGTATAAAAAAAAAAAACAATTGCACTTACAAAAGGAACTGAGGGAATGCTATATGGGGCCAAGCTGAATCTTTGTATAAAGTTAGATGACCAAAGCTAAACTTTTACCAAATAAAAAAAGTTGTTTGGATAACCCAAGGGTGTTTGGTTTAGTAGTGGATCAGCTAGACTACAAAGTGTACAAATTGAGTTTGAATCCCTTCTTGTTCAAAAAGACCCCTAGGTTTGGGGAGAGGTATTCTGATGGCAAAGCCTCGATGTTAGTTACTCGAATACCTAGTAATAGGATTAAAAAGAAGGGTCCGCATTCGGTGCTTATCAGAGTGATGAGCACCTAATTTTTAAACACATGATGATATATCAACTGTTTAAATTTTATTTCAACGGTCTGAATTTAAAATTTTTAATATGTGATTTTCTAATTGATAAATTCATTTTTATGAGAAGTGATAGTTATAAGATTATTTTTATTTTAAAGTTTACATATATTAAAATAAAAAATTATTTAAAATATAATTATTATATTATATTAAATCTGGACCATTCAAAATCAATATAACAGTGTAGATGAGTGATGAGAACATTTTTGGATGTGCTCCCTTAAAAAAAGCCTCGGACACCGAGTGGCCCAAAGGGTTGTAAAAAAATAAAATAAAAGTTGCTTGGATAGATGCTTTCTATGTATGCGTTCTCAAAACTTATTTCTATTTTTATATTTTAAATGAAAAAAAATGAGAAATTTAGAGTTGTTTTTGTCCTAATTTGTACTTTTGTTCTCATTCACCATCAATTATCATTGACCACCATCAATTATAAGCTGTACATTGATGCTCTAAGTGTATTGCTGATAATGTTTGATCATAATCGTGACAATTTCATATTGTTCATCTTTCCTTTTCTTTCAACATAAATGATTCTCCATTTTTTAGATGGAGAAAGCAAACCAGCCGTTTGACATAATTATCTCTTACTCAGAAGAAACAAGTTGTTTAACTGATTGTTGGAGCTTCATTAACAAGGATAAAGACAATTAAGAGCAGAAGCATTTATCAAGTTCGTGTTTATCCTTGTAATTCCAAATTTAATGAAATAAGAAAAATTGAAGGGTTAATATCTCTTCTTCTTTTTTTGTAGGCGTAGGATATCTATCATCGGTAACAGTGACTAATCATCTCGTTTCGTAGACTTCCTGAAGGAGCTTTAATATTGGCCATGAAACCCTCTCCATATACCCCGCCAGTTGTCAAACCTCCTGATTAGATATTTAAGGAATTCAACTAAGTGCCAATTATGCTAGGCCATTTAAGATCTCATTTTTTGATGAAAGTTTCCGCCTATGAGCTATGATTATTTAGAAGTTTTTTGATTTCAATATTATTTTGGAAGTATTGAAATCATAGCAATATTGCCCAATCGTTAAATAAGTTTGTCTTTGACCCATTCATACTGACATGACTCGTGAATTGGAAAAAGCTTTATACAAAAAAAAAACATTGAATATTTGACAATGAAAGAAAGATGAAGATCTTCATGAACACACATCATCAGAATCTGTAACACCCCAAATTTTATTCCTCAATATGTCTTGTAAACATTTGTAGCATTTAATGAAATGGAAGGGTGAATTTTGGAGTGTGATTATGCTGCCAATGCGATTTCCTGTAAGACAGCGAGATTGTCATGTGAAATTGAATGATCAAATGATGTTCAAAAATTATGGAACTTTACAGGATGAAAGTAGACATCTTAAGCTTTAATTGATAGGTCAGGGGAATTATTTGGAGTTGTACATAAGGAGTTATGAATTTTTGAAGTTAGCCTAGGGAAACTGGCTATTTTCTAGGACAGCGTCCAAAGATTTAAATTTTGGGAATCATGAGCTTCTAGTTGGCTAAAGGCTATATTTTTTCTTGAAACTAGACTCATTAAGGGTTCTATAGGCTTTTGAATCACTCCAATTGAAGTCCTACAAATAAAGTTATGATTTTTCAAAGTTTAGGCAGAAAATCTGCCAGAATTGCCAATTATTCCGAAAATGGAAAAATGCTATGGCAAATATTGTAATTATGAGATAAATGGAGAAAAGCCAATAGGGCTAATTGAAGGACCCTCCTAGGCTTGAATATGGGCTGATTAGAGGGGAGGAATTAGTTGGAATCTAATGTCACATTAAGACACAAGTTACATGTAGATAAGCTAAAGTTCAATTATGCCACAAAAGTTGACTTTTTTGGATTTTGGTAATTAAAATAATTAAGGGAAAAAGGAGATATTTTATGACAACTCCTCCCTTCATCTTTCATGCTTCATTTTCGTGCTCACCAAGAAGAATAGAGAGAGAAAGTGAGTTCATGGGTTTCTAGAGAGAAGGAGGAGCAAAGTTGCAAGGTAAGCTTGATTCCTTCAGTGATTTAGCTCCTAACTTGTGTAATCCTTCCTGTAAGCTACTATTTTACATGATTTAAGGTGTTCTTGAAGCAAATCTTTGGGGTTGGTGGGAGTTAGGGTTTGGCCAAGAAGGGAAGAGCTAGAAGAAAGTAAAGGTGACTTCCTGAACTTCAAATTATTGTTGTTGTTGCTGCTGTAGTTGGTTTAATCGGTGAATATGTGGTTGATTTCTGTGATTTGTGAATTTGGGAGAATGATGAACCCTAACTGTTATGTTACTCCAATTTGGTCTAAATCATGGTTAGAATGTAATTAAATAGTTAATAAAGTAATTAGGAGTAGAAAGGAGAAGTTTGTGGAGTCAGAATTGGAAAACCCCAACTTTTTCTAGAGAATTCTAAGTTTCAGCCATGAAGAATTAGAGGTCTAGGAGCTGAATTTTCATGAAAGTGATGATTTCATTGTGTTCAAGAGGGAAAATTAGGTGGGGTTACAATTGATCACTTTTTCAGAAGAGCCCTAAAAAGCATAATGACCAAAACGCCCCTAAAACCCTAAATTAGGGGTTGTCAAGGGCATTTTTATCTTTTAGCAGTGAATTTGGTAATTCTAAGGCTAAAAATGGGTTCCTTGGATGAAAATATATAAGAATAGCTTGGGTCAAAATTTCAGAAAAAGTATGGTCGGACTGTGTAAGTCGGGGCCTGGCCGGGCCAGGTCCTTAGGGCATTTTGGTAATTTTTCAATATAGACTAATATAACCACCAGAAACACTATGAATGTGTCTAAAATATACGTGAATAAGTTTTAACCTAATTCTTATACATTTAGGATTTTAGGATCGGACAGTAGCCCGAGCTGGATACAGAGTATCGAACCAACAGTCAATCAAGGGAAGGGCGATCTAGGTAGGGAACTTACCTTATTTGTATGTATTTGATATCTCTGCTTGTGTAGTGATGTATGTGATTGATTTACTTGATTGTGTAGAGCATATTTGAATAATGAAGCTCTATTTATGTTTATACTATGGCCATAGTTATGTTGCATGAAACATTGAGCATGCATAAATGTCATTATGAGGCATGCATCTAGTTAAAGCTAACATGTCATGCACATAATATCTGTTATGCATGCATTATGGTACGTTTACCCACAGATATTCTCTCGAATCTCACCCTCCCCTACTAACAATTTAGACAGGTGAAAACAAGAAGTAAATTGAAAGCAGAGAAGAGAACTACACGGGAGGAATGCAATGGTGGAACGAAGACAAGAAGATGCCTCCATTTCACTGGAATGAGTTTAGATACCCTAGTAGCCTATACGGTAACATCAATTGTAATTATCATGTACAATCCTGTCTGGGGAATTTCTGTAATCATGTATATATTATCAATATATTCATGTTATTCCTATGTTACCCACCGAACTTCATATCGTTTTTCCACAAATACTCTGAAAAAAATGAAAATAAGATAAAGGTATTACAGAATCCATGGCAGACTAGAACAAATCCTCCCGCAAACGTCATACACTTGCCAAAACAAGAAAAAGGGAAGAAACTATCAACAACATCAAACCCATATTTTCACAATTTGAGATCTACATAATCAACATCATCAAACCAAGATTTAGATAATCAACAAATAGAGAGATAAATTCTCAATTATGCCAAAAATGATCACCCTTCATCCCATAAGCACGAAACCAACATAAATGGAGAGATTGATTACAGAAAATTTTCAGACCTTGAGGGATTTTGATGAACTTTGATGGAGAGGAAGAGTTGTAGGGACCTTTAAATCATAGGTTAAAGCTACCTCCTCCGGCATCATCTACTAGCAATTGCCCTACCCAGTTCTAAGAAATATGAATTGCCCTCTCTCTTTTTTAATTTTTTGTTTTCCTTCTAAGAAATATCGACAACTTCATCTTTTGATTGCAAAATAACCACCAAAAACCTTTTCATTTTTCCTTGCCCTCGGATTCTGAAGTTCCAAGAACCAAAAAACCCCATTTGCAAGCTTCAGATTTGTTTTTGAAGCCCCAAATGATGATAATGGTCCTTCTTTCTTTTGCTACTATCGTTGTCATTGATTATTGTTTCGCCTGCAAAGAACTGAATCAGTGATGGTGGAGGTTGAACATGTTGTAGAAGGAGGCTATGGACAACGACATTAGAAAAGAGAGGTGAATTAGTCAAGAGTCCTTTTTAGGGTTATGAATGAGAGGTGAGTGTTGGGCTTGAAGAGGAGAATATTGGATAAAGAGAGTCTCACTGACGATATGGTAAAGGAAGAGAAGCGAATCCATGGTTGGGTGAGGGAGCCTAGCTGGAAGAATCAAATCATCGTCTGACAGAGCCACGCCAACCTGAGTGGCTCAAAAAGTTCACTTCCATGACAGTATTAAACGTAAAAAAATTTGCAGCATAAAATTGGACCTTAATCTAAAATTGAATTGATCCCAAAATGAAACAGAAGGAAGAGCATAATAGAGTATATTAAAATCAATTTCGTCTAAAACTCAATTTTAAGAGATATGTGAGGAAAAATTTAGTTTGTAATGAGTTAAAAGTGAGTTTAGCACATATTGAAAATAAACTTGAGTTTGGAAGTGGGTTAAAACCAAGTATATAGCATCATAAAGACATCCAAGGGTGATTTGAGATTCAAAACTCGAGTTTGTAAAGAGAAAAAATCGATTTTAGCACATCCAAGAGCAATTTATAGTTTAAAAATCAAGTTTAACAGCACGTGAACTTGACTTTAATGAAGGCAGTTTAAAGCTCAATTTCCAATTGACATGAATGATGTATCATTGGGAAGTTCTTTGAATCTAGTTTCTAAGCAGCGTAAAAGACTCATTCCAAATTTATTATATTTTTGAAAGTTATGATTGAAAGATTGAGAGAAGGTTAGAAACATTTTGGTGCAGAATATCAAGTTTCAGAACATTCATAACCAACATGGTCACTGGCAGTCTCTATGGCGTTGGGATATTCCTGAACGTGTCAAATTTTTCCTCTGGCAAGTATTCCATGAAAGGCTTCCCACGAATGAGATCAGAGCGAGACACAACCCGGGAGTCTTAAACACTTGTCCTTTCCAGTGCGATAGTGTGGAGAGCATACTTCATATCTTGAGAGATTGTGAGCATGCCCAGAGAGTGTGGTCGGCTTTAACTAACCCCATATATTATAGTATGTTTTTCTCTGGTAATTTGTAGGACTGGCTCAATTGGAACTTACAGCACTCACCAGGAAGAAGTAAGATGTCCAGATGGCCTTGGCGTAATGTCTTCAGTACCGCATGTTGGATGCTCTGGAAAAACCGCTGTAGCCAAGCTTTTGAAGGGTCATCAGACAGCCCGAAAGAGATTGTTCACAGATGCTTTTATCATCTCTCAGAAGGTGTGCAGAACGGCAAGTTTCGGCATCAAATTTTCCAAGTCCCAGAGCGAGGTGTGCTACACTGGCAACCCCCTGATCCAGGTGTTCATCGCTTAGATGTTGATGGTTCAGTTCTTAGTGACGGTCACGCTGCTTGTGGAGGTATTATTCGAGATCATCAGGGTAATTGGATACGTGGATTTCAACAGAAGTTAGGTCATGCTTTTCCTACTGCTGCGGAAATCCACGCAATCCGATGTGGCCTCTTGCTTTGTAAACGGTTGGGCCTAAAGAAAATCAGGATTTTCACGGACTCTCTTCAGGCAGTACATATGTTATCCAATCATTCTGACTCGGACCATCCATTGTACGACGTGATTTTGGCAACCAGATCTCTTATTTATAGTGATTGGGAGGTTCAAATTTCCCATGCTCACAGGGAAAGCCTACGCTGTGCAGACTATCTTGCTAGATTGGCTCACACAATTTCGCACGATCATGAGGAAATTGGGATTTCACCAATTGATTGCTTTCATTTCTTTGCTTTGGACTGTGGTTTATTAGACCATGATCATCCTGTAGGAACTAGCCTATAGTGGATGTCACTTTCAAGCTTTGCTTGCCATTGTAACAAAAAAAAAAGAATATCAAGTTTCAACAATCTTGAAATTAAAAAAAAAAAAAAAAAAAAGCAGCTTGAAATTATTTTTAAAGCAATTTAGTCAAACTTCACCAACTACTCACATATCAATAACTTTAAAATTCAAATTTAAGAACTTGAATCTTGTTTGTTCAATTTTAGCTCGCAAGTTCTTTGTCATCCAACACTTCCTCTTCCTCCTCTTGATCAATCTCCTTAATCAAACATTATAATGTCCTTCTTTTCTTAACTTAACTATAACAAGATATTCACATGAAATCTAGTATCTAGTCAAAGTACGATATATATATAATGCAAAGTTTTTATTATACTATTTGACGTCATCAAACTAATCAAGTAGACAATCAAATATACTAATCAACCAAGTCCCCATTCACACTTTTGCATCTAATTTTCCCATAAGTGAAATATTGGAGAAAAAGTTATAATCCATTAAACACACTCAATATCTCTGTGATTGATTTCCATTAAAAAAAAATATCTGTGATTGATTATTGAGCTAATTAGATTTTGCTCTCTTGAGGAGTTCTCACTGCAGTGTTTGAAAGAATTTAATTCTTATTCGTCAAATTCTCAAAATAAATGATAACTGAGTTTAATTGAATATAATTAACATGCATGGATTTTGTGCCTTTCTAGAAATAATTGCATATCTTGGACTTTAATTGTTAAAATTGGTAATAAGTAAAATCTTTTTTTTTTCTTACTTCACATTTCCCATCTTTTGTGCAGGTGATTTACTAGAAAGTGATTTTTCATTACGAGGACCCAAAAAGAGGAATGGATAGTCTGTTTTCTATTCCCTAGAAGGATTTGTTTTCAGCCGACAGAACCTAAAAACAAACAAACATTTAAACAAACGCCTTTCCCTAGTTTTTGTTTTTATTTGTTTTACCTAACTCTGGTATATTTTCCAAGTTGAAGATAACGGTTTCGTCCAAAAATAAAGAAACAAAAAAACAAAACCGATAAGGACAAAATAAAATAGTAAATTGAAGAAATTACACAAAGCGCGAGCCTTTATATATTCGAAAAATGAGGCTCATTACACGAAATCACCATTTTTCTGTACTTCTTCTCACTCTTTACAATCCCTTCGTGCCATCGATATGGATCCCTACAAGTATCTACCATCAAGTGCCTACAATTCTCCTTTCTGGACTACCAATTCTGGTGCTCCAGTTTGGAACAACAATTCATCTCTAACGGTTGGATCTAGAGGCCCAATTCTCCTAGAGGATTACCAATTGGTGGAGAAGCTTGCAAATTCGATAGGGAGCGAATCCCAGAACGTGTTGTTCATGCTAGGGGAGCCAGTGCAAAGGGTTTCTTTGAAGTCACGCATGATATTTCTCACCTGACATGTGCAGATTTCCTTCGAGCCCCTGGAGTTCAGACACCTGTCATTGTCCGTTTCTCAACTGTTATCCATGAGCGTGGTAGCCCAGAAACTCTAAGAGATCCTCGAGGTTTTGCTGTGAAGTTTTACACAAGAGAGGGTAACTTTGATCTAGTGGGAAACAACTTTCCTGTATTCTTCGTCCGTGACGGAATGAAGTTTCCTGATATGGTCCACGCTCTTAAACCCAACCCTAAATCTCATCTCCAAGAGAACTGGAGGATCCTTGACTTCTTCTCCCATCATCCAGAAAGTCTTCACATGTTTACCTTCTTATTTGATGACGTGGGTGTCCCACAAGATTACAGGCATATGGAAGGTTCTGGTGTTAACACATATACTTTGATCAACAAGGATGGGAAGGCACATTATGTGAAATTTCACTGGAAACCTACATGTGGTGTCAAGTGTCTATTGGAGGAGGAGGCCATTCGAGTTGGAGGATCCAACCACAGTCATGCAACTCAAGATCTTTACGATTCAATTGAAGCTGGAAACTATCCCGAGTGGATACTCTACATCCAGACAATTGATCCTGACCTTGAAGACAGCTTTGACTTTGACCCACTCGATGTGACTAAGACTTGGCCGGAGGACATTTTGCCCCTACAGCCAGTTGGTCGCTTGGTCTTGGATAAGAACATTGATAACTTCTTTGCTGAGAATGAGCTGCTTGCATTTTGCCCTGCTATAGTGGTACCTGGCATATACTATTCAGATGATAAGTTGCTCCAAACTCGCATTTTCTCCTATGCTGATACTCAGCGACATAGACTTGGACCAAACTATCTGCAACTTCCTGCAAATGCTCCCAAGTTTGCTCATCACAACAATCACCATGAAGGCTCCATGAATTTCATGCACAGGGATGAGGAGGTCAATTACTTCCCATCAAGGTTTGACCCTGTTCGTCATGCTGAAATGTTTCCCATTCCTACTGCTATTTGCGCAGGAAAGCGTGAGAGGCGCATAATTGAGAAGGAGAACAACTTCAAGCAACCTGGGGAAAGATATCGATCATGGGAACCTGAGAGGCAAGATAGATTTGTGCGCAGATGGGTTGAAGCTTTATCAGAGCCACGTGTCACCGATGAAATCCGTAGCATCTGGATATCATACTGGTCTCAGGCCGACGGCTCTCTCGGGCAAAAGATAGCATCTCATTTGAATTTGGAGCCGAACAACTAAATCTGGTCCAACCCCCAACATTTATGAAGAATAAGGACGCCGCTGCGAGGTCTTTTGAAGGGTTCAAGCACCAATCCCTTTATTGTAGTAATATCGGTTTGTATTAAACTAATATGACGATGTAATAAACTGTTTGTGCCAGCACTATTTCATTTTTTGTGCTTTTCATTTAGTTGCAAAAAAAAAATGAAATGATGAAAAAAAAACAATAGGAAGAATATTAGAATGATTATTGTAATATTGGTGTGTGTAAAACTAATATGACGATGTAATAAACTGGTCATATGTGCCAACTCTATTTAATTTATTGTGCTTTCATTGAGTTGAGAAAAGAATTAAAAGATCAAGAAAAAACAAGAATACAAAAAAAAAATAGTAGGAAGGATATTAGAATGATTAAGTACCACATCAAATGATTGAATGATGAATAAAATGTATATAATATTCAGATAAATCCTATCAAATTGGCTTAACTAAGCTATTTTGATAGAAAGTCGAACTTTACATTTATATAATTAACTTTGCCCACATTGGCTTGTATACATTGAAAGTAAGGCACGACAACAGAGATTTTTACTCACAATGGTTATTACTTTGATCCTCGGGTTCTTAGTATAGAACTTAGGGAATTCGTTTTAGTATTTATTGTAAGACTTATTTTTTATATATATCAGTTTTTCCCAAATTGTTTAGTGATATACTCCCTCCAATAGGAGAGAAGGTAGGGAATTAAGAAACTTGATTAGGGTAATTTTTGGAAAAATATGTCATATGTATTATAATTAACTAACTTATATAACTTCCTTAATCTAATTATATTAGTGAAATAAGTCTTACATTAAGAACCAGAGCAGTATAGTATATTAGAAAAGTTTGTTTTATTTAGTGGGTGCTAGAGAAGAAGCTACTAGTAGTGGACTCACTCATTCATGTTGAAAATGTTTTTTTCATTAGGGACTTCACCAAGAACTCTGATACCTACTGTAACTCGCACATTGTCTAAACTCATTCATAAGTTGCAGTAAATTACTATAACGTTCATAAATCATGGTCACTACCACAAGCAACAATATAACATCTAGTGTTTAATCTATTTTGAAGTGATGCAATACTACTGCTTCTGGGCATTATTACATGGGAATTTGGAAACAAAATCATGCTGATGAAACACAAAAACCAAAGCCAAAGAGGACAATGCAAAAGCAATAGGACTAAACACCCATAGCAACAAGGGCACACTGAAACTCAAAACTCTATTCGCAATAACACCCAAAGTGAACCCTCTCTCCAATACCGTTTCTACATGGCCGTCCTCGGATAAGAAATGGCCGTCGCCATAAGCATTCATCAAGAGATTTGCGTCAATTAGAAACCCTATGGCCATTGAGCTGCAGACGAAGCTCATAAGCGCAAAAAATGATGCAGATGCGTATTTGAGGGCGTAGATTGTGTCTGATTTTGAGCCCATGAGTGTGCTGGTGAAAAGGTGGCGGTGGTTGTGGCCGTGGCTGGCGGTATAGCTGGCGCTGGTAATGGCGGCGAATGCAAAGTTGATGAGAATGGTTATGGTTGCCATGGCGATGGTGGACATTAGGGTGTTTCTCAAGCTTTGCACTACTAGCATTGCTTTCTCTTTGTTTCCCTGATCCATCATCAGCACAACAATGAGAGGAAATCGTTGTTCAAAATTATAAATTGTTTGAAGCAACTATCATTGTTAATTAGGAGGAACACAAATAAATACCACTTAAATTTTAAAATCTAAAACCAATAATTTTCCAAAAATCTAAGTTGTCAATTGTTATATTCTTTTTGTCAATCTCATTATTCTTATTGTCAATAAAATTAATTTGAGATTTTGAAGTTCAAGTGGTATTTTTTTTTTGTCTTTTTTTCCTTGTTAATTGTTGATTATTATCAAATATTATGAGAATTTATTATCAAATACACTCAATTATATTGCTCTTAAGGTAACTTTTAAATCCCACAAAAAAATATAATTAGACCAATATGATAAAATCAAAAGAAAGAAAATTTTATTTCTTTTTGTTTTGCCAACAAGAAATATTTAATTTCTTCTCAGTTCTCATCCATAATGATCCTTTTTATATGACAAGTGAGAGAAACGGAGGGAGGAAAAAAAAAAGTCTGATCTTATATGACATGTGAGACTCACAAAAACTCCTCTTTCTTTCTCTCTTTCACATAAACTCTCATCATCTACCTTGAGAGTATCTCTCCAAATAAAAAAATTAAAAATAAAAATACGGGTTCATATCCAGACACATAATGAATCCTATTCAAATAGAGTTCACACCCGTCTCTCACTTTGAGAGAAATCTATTCACACAACAAGGATATTCATAGTAACAAAATGGGAAAATTAGGAAAAATATCTCACTAAAAATTTTATCGGTGAGAACACCTAATAAATTTTTGTATACAAAAAGTGCTGGTACTCTAAATTTTGCACGCACAGATCGAGTATCCCGCCAATGAAATTTCTAACTAGCAACATTTTTTTCGAATTTCCCCAACAAAATTAAGAAGGCTCATGAAACTATATGGGAAAAAACCGTTTCGATACTATGATTTAATTAAATCCTTCCCACCAATGAAATTTCTAACAGGGAACTTTTTTTTTTTTCCAATTTTCCCAACAAAATTGAGACTCATGAAACTATATGGGAAAAAACCATATCGATACTATGATTTAAATCCTTCCCGCCAATGAAATTTCTAGCTGGGGATTTTTTTTTTTCCAATTTTCCCAACAAAATTGAGGCTCATGAAACTCTATATGGGAAAAAACCAAGTACCTGATTTAAGTGGAGGAACCAAGCTGATCTCCTAAGCCTCTTGATTCCATAAGTAGTGATGGAGGGTTTGTTCTTTATGTAGTGGCAAAGATAGGCATGGTATCCTACTATGAGCATCACACTCACTGGTATCAATATGTCATCCAAATAATAGTGACTCCCTCCTCCTATTCCCATCATCATTCCTTCTTTTGATTCTTAATCTCAGCTTTGTTTTGGTCCCTATTAGACCCTATTAGGGCTCCTTCTTATATATAAAAGCCATGGCTATAATTAAAAGGGGAGTTACAAATATAAAGTATAAGTGGTTAATTAAGGCAACATATATAGATTCATTAATGAATTACTTGTTTTTAATATTGTTAGTGCTCTTCATATAGTGGAAAGCGAAAATTCTTCATATAGTGGAAAGCGAAAACGACGTTGAGACAAAATTGTTAAATGAATATTGAAAAGAAATATAAGGATCATAAAATATTAAAGGGTACGTTAAGACGCAATTTTGTCCTGGAGTAATTACTCAGAAGCACTGGGTATCCACAGTTTTTTTAGGAGCAATTTTGCCTTAAAAATAACCAAAACATAGCAATTTTGCTCTTTACCGTTAAAAATTTCAACGGTTAAAGCCAATTTTTTAACAGTCAGCCAATTCACTCCTTTTTTAACACTTACCTAGCGAAATTGCTTCTAAAGAAACTTCTAAATACCCAGCGTTCTTGACTGAATACTTCCAAGGTGAAATTGCATCTTAGCCCAATATTAAAATCTCAAAATGATTTAATTCTTGTGAAGCTTTTAGAGATTATTCTGGGCTTAATTTTTTTTCTCAATGAATTGACATAATTTTTTATGGTAAGGATTAATTTTTTATGGTAAAAATAAAACTTCCTCCAACGTAAAACAGTTGGCTGCAGGCACTTGTGGTCTTAGGAAACCAGTCGGTGGTCATTTTCCTAAACCCATCTTTTTTAAGAAAATCATTTAAGAACCTCAGTCCTTTTATGATATAGTATTTCAAAAGTTCGCTATCTCTAATTTAATTAAAGTCCTTATTTGGTGTGTAATTATTATTTTTCCTCAGTGGAAATTCTACACTACTGTTCGCCAGCAGTTTTGTTGTGGAATTTGAGTCATAAGACTTTATTGAAAGTGTAATAATATACAAAACATCTATATATTTTTTAATAAACTCCAAACAGCACAAAGGCACAATTATCAAACATTCATATACTGTCTGACTCCTCTTTCTATCGTATTGATAATATTTTAACCCTTATCAATTCAGTGACCCTACTTATGAGAAAAATAAATAAATAAATAAATGCGAATCCAAGCTAAGTCCAACAACGTTGCACTTAGTTATTACTTTAACAAATGAAAAATAACCATGCACCACATGTATTGTGATATGACTTCAAATGTGTTTGGTGTCTTTTAATTTGTCAATTAAAAGTATAGTTAGGTCGCCCATTCTTTTGAAATTATCTCACTTAGGGATAAATTTTAAAAATAATTAATGACGGCCCACCAAGAAAATCAGATTAGAGGGGAAAAAAATATTCTTTCAGTGGAAGAATATTTACACAAAAAGACACCGCCATAGCCTGATTTAAATTTCTGCAACCATGAAATGTTTTTTGTTCAGTAGTTCCAACTCAAATAAGTAGATAATATCCCCAAATTTTGTTACTTAAAAAAATATGATACTCCCTCTAGTGCTTAATATATAACAGCTACTTATTTAAATTGGGTAGATTAAGTAGATGAGATAAATTTGTTAATTATAACAAATATATTATCTCCTTAAAACACCTCAATGTAACGATAGATTATATATCAATTTATAAGTTAGATAGATTAATGGTAAACATAGGAGAAGAAAGAATTGATATATTATATTTAAAATTAAATTTAACCCCTCACTAATTCTTATATTATTAGGCTCTGGAGTATTTCTATTTTGGCTGTCAGGACCAGGTGTAGAGTTCACGCTTAGGAAAATATGATACTCCCTAGTCCCTCCATTCTTAATTTGTTATAAGAACTTTTGAGAATTTCATAATATAAAGGTCTATTTGGTATGAGGGGAGGGGATGGAAAATTTTAATGAGTTTCAATTTTTTTAAAAAAAATGGAGAAATGGTGTTATAAAATTTTAATTAAGAGAATATATAAAATTGAGAAAAATAAAAATTAATTAAAAATTTTAAATTCTATTTCTCCAATTTTTTCAAATCGAAATCATTAAAATTTTTCCTCCTTTTCCATTTCTCTCATACCAAACAGATCTTAAAGTATTAATTTTTGCACTACATCAAGAAAAAAACGTATTAATTTTTGCCACCTAGTATTTCTAATTAATTATAAATATTCTTAACTAATTAACTGAACTTCTCTATCTAACTTGATATTTTATAAGAAAAACTAATTTTCACTAATTTCATTAATATGTAAAGAGTTGTTATAAGGTTCTTATATTATAGTAAAGGTTAGAGAAAGTATTTTGTTTATACGCACCACATAGCTGGCAACAATACTAACAACAACAACAATACATATAGATTTATATTTTACGAGGTAAGTATGTAAAAGAAGTTTATAATACATATGAACTTGTAGATTAACTTACGTTTCTGAAAACCAGAGACATGGACACACTGCTTAAGAATGTTGTCATTGTCATATGGAAAATATCCACCATGACACTGTACCAACCCAATTACCTAAACGAACAATCATTCACAAATAAGGTATTTCTCAGCCTAATCTCTTATAAATCTGTCATTTTTTATAGGAGTGTTCAAATCCGGGACCGGGAACGGGATCCCCCACTCCCGGTGCCGGTTTGGTCCCGGTCCCAGTAATCCCGGGTGTAAACCCCCTACCTTAATAACCATATTTATAGTTCGAGAATGCGTCATTAAGTTGAAATAGAGACCAGTGGCTAATTTAAAACTTTTCCAAAACTTGTTTAGTACAGTCTCACGTTCACATCTCGAATATAATTGGTCTGTCCAGTTCAGTTTCATTCATACATATCAGAGTGCAACCAAAAATTCCTGATAACGCTCAAGTTTCGTTACTTAATAAAGGGTTTACAACGATTAGTTTCCCATACAGGGGATTACACAACACTATTCAATATATACAACATGTGCAACTAATCCCCAACAAAATATGACAACCAACTACCAAAATTAAAACTCCTAACTAGGAGCTCTAACCGCCCTTCGTCACTTGCTTTTCCTTTGAACCGCTCGCCCTTGCTGTAGGTTAATTATTGGAAAGAATGAGATTCAAAAGAATCCCAGTAGTAACAATTCACTTATAACATGTACAATCACAAAACATGTAAGCAAATCACAACAACAACAACAACAACAACACAACGACATTTTTGCGATAGCTTTTGCTGCATTCACAACGGCATGTTTCACAACAGCTTGTTTCACAACGGCAATGTTACATTACGACATATTCAATGAAATGACATACATGCAAGGCATCATACACATAATAAGATAAAGAGTCACTACCTTGTTCTTTCCGCTCGTGCACTAGCACTGGTTTATCACGTGCAGGGCAAATGTCAAATCCTATAATTAGAATTACGGGCGATAAGTTATTACTTAATCCAATTCTTTAATTCAAATACTCAAGTTGGTTATCATTAGGGACATTTAATCAAATCAACCAAGGAGTTAAAGTGGTCAATTAACCTAAAAGACCAATTCCTAACCTCAAAGTTCAACAATACTACATTATGCCATTACATCTTCAATTTTCGCATAAAAGACCAAATCTGCCAGAATTTTCTCCAGATTTTGAAAAATCATAACTAATTCTAAAAAAATTGAAATGAGGTGATCTCAAGTCCTATGAAAAGCTATTGAAGTCCTCTTCATAGGAAAAAATATGAATCATTACTGGAAATCACCACACAATTCTAGAATTACACAAAATCTCACACTGCTCCAGAATTAAGTCCAGTTTCGACATCAAATTTTGGGCAACCAGAACTCACAGCTCAAAAAACGAAATGACATAAATTATATGTCTATTTTGAAGCTTGGAATGTGAACTTTAATACTGGAAAGTTTCATAATTTTTAGGGATCATTTGGTTATCTAAAAACACCACACAAGTAGAGTACCTCGCTGGAATCTTGTTCAGGCTGAAAACCCAAATTTATACTTTGAGTTTCAATGACCCAAAATTCACAACCCAGGGCTATTCCCACATAATTTTTCGTGTAGAACACAATGATAACATCAAAATTAACAAATTCCCACTCATTCTCCATGTCCTTTTTTGGCAGAAAATTCAAAATAAATCCCTACAATTACCAACTTCTAATTTCAGCATCAAACTTATGTCAAATGGTTTCCAATCATCATAAACCACCAATAACATAACCAAAACATCATGAATTATCCAAACCCTTGTTTATCCAAAATCAGGGCAGATTTACACATGCCAAAATTCTCATTCAACCAACACAACCAATAGCTCAAATTGATGCTAACACTCACCTCTTGCTTCTCCTTAGCTTCTTTCTTTGGTTTTTCAGCTTTTGTTCTTGGATGATGGCACAAAACACCTCCTCTTGAAATTCTAAAACCATAGAAATGAAGCTAAGGAAGAGAGGATCAAGTTTCATGAAGGACTCTTAAGCCATAGATGAGGTTAAGGAGGTGAAAATCAAGACCAAACTCTCACCTTCACTTGCTTCTTCTTGCACCCTCGTGTTGCATCTGCAGCACCGACTTGGAGAATGAGAGAGAGAGTGAATAATAATCAGTTTTTCCCTTCCCTTATCACTTAAAAATCTGGCCGAAAAGTTGGGTAAAAAGGAGAGGCAAATATGTGGTCCATATTTGTTCTTTCTTGCTAAAATCCTTTGGTAATTTCTATTGTATAATTGATCCAATTTGGTCAACCTTTCTCTTTCCTACCCCTTCCTCACTTGGCCGACTCCAAGCATAAAGGTGAGGATATTGATTAGCTTCTCTCTCTATCTTCCTTATGATTTGAACGTCCAACATTTGCATAAGGTCAAGGAAGTATATTGATTAAATCCTAGCCACTTTTGTTGACTCTAAGTGTAAGAATATATCAATTAAATTCTCTTCCTTTCCTTTGACAAAGCTTGGACGAAATATAGGAGCAAAGTAATACATATATATTATTTTAATCTTGCATAAGAATAGAGCAAGGAGGGAACGGTTTCCTTGTAGGAAAAAAAAAAAAGAAAGAAAGTGTGTTGACTTGGTCTTACACTTAGTATTCTTGCATGTGCCTTGTGTCCACATAAGAGGAAAAGATAAGGAAATTGCTTTAATTATCTTCCTCATTACTTCTACTTTATAAGAGCAATCTTGGACCTTCATTTTGTTTCCCAAATCTATCCTCAAGATCAAGTAACAATTAACTCTTGATCATGGCAAAATTAATTAGAGAGTCATTAAACCCTTTTATTTCACTATCTATTATACTTATCCCTTTGAATGTATTTTGGGATATTACACTGGGCGGGACTGGGATCAAACCAAGAAATCCCAGTTTTTTTTTAAAAAAAATTAAATTTAAAAAATATTATTATATTAGTTAAATTTTCTATAATCTAGTGTTTAAAGTAATTATTTAACACCTAATAAGATCATAATAATCACACAAATTGACCTAGAATTGAAGAATAACATTATTATTATTATTATTATTATCACTTTCATCATTTTTGTTATTATTTTTATACATTATATAATAGGATTAGTATCACGATATATACAATTTAACTCCAACTAAATATGTGATACATATTTTATTAAATGATAACTTAAATTATGGGATAAAAAATACAAAAATAAAATAATAACTTAGTTTTTAAGAAAAAAATTTAAAAAAATAAAAAAACAGAGATCGGGATCACAAGGTGTGTGACCAGTCCCGGTCCCAGTCTCGGGTCCAATAGATCCCAGTCTATGTCCCAGCCGGGAAGGGAAATTCCCGGGATCAAAATGTTCGGGACCGGGACACTTTGAACACCTCTAATTTTTTATTTTTCTTATATGAGTATTTCTTTTTAAATTTGATGCCTTTCGTATCAAATTATTATCAACTATGACATTTTAACAGTCTATTATAAATTATGCCCTCAATAGTAACGATATGGATAGTACCTTTTTTTAGACCAGTTTGGCAATGTTAGTAATAGATTGGTAAAATGACATCAATAGCAATTTCATTTGTGAAAGTTTAATTTTAAAAATATACATATTAAAAAGTTACTTTTAATTGGGCCTCGCAGTACTTAGAAAAATAGAGATATTTTTAATATATGAATTTTAACCGAAAATATAACTCAGTTTTTATAACTTCTTAACTCAAAGTAATTCTTTTTTTTTTCTTTTTTTCGCCCGATAACTCAAAATAATTCAATTCTAAAGAATTAAAATCCAGATATTGAATTGATAATTAAAAATTTAAAAATTATATGTTAATCCATAGTGGTGTGTGGGGCACTAAATTAATTAATATTATTAGCTGGCTTGCTAGAGCATTTTGATATTATTTGCTGGCTTGTTAGAGTTAATTAGTCTAGCATAATTTTTCAGCTTATAAATTTACCTATATAAATCCTCTTCATTTTTTTCTCAAAATCTTATCAACTTCAATAAAGAGAGATACACACAAAACATATAAAAGATCCAAAATGACAAATTTCCATATGAATGTGAGATTTGCGTGAAAAATAAAAATCACACACTTTGTATGAAAAATAAAAATGTCATATACTTTTGTCTGTTTCTTTGAAATTAGCAAAAATGAAGTGAACAAAATAAAGAGATCCCAATATTTGCGTATTGCATGAAATAACATGTACCTATAATTCATAACTCTGGATTAACAATATTGTCATAGTTTTTATACTTATTATGCAATACTCCTCTAGTCCTAAATGTAGCATGTATGAGCTAGTTTGGGGATGAATTTTGCTTTCAAATGTAAGACATTTTTTCGTTGAGGAAAAAAAAAAGACATTTTTTCATTTTATTTCTTATATTTACCATTTTATCCAAACTAATTTACTTAACTTATAAACCAATTTATAATCTAAGGCTACACAGAAGTATTTTAGAGTGATCATGTGACATATATTATAATTAAGTAATTTATTTAATTTCTTTAATGTCCCTAAATTAGATTAATATGTCTTATATTTTTTTACAAATTATTTGATATTTGCTACCATCAAGTCACTAAATTTGAGTATTTTAAAACCTATTTAGAATAATTTTTAGAAAAAAATTCACTATGAGATTATAGAGAGCAAGTATAATTACCATAAATGTGTATAGCTTGACATCTGTTGTTACGTTTTTGTTTTTTTGTTAGGTATAAAGATCTTTTTATTAAGGCAATTTTATTCGAAATATTATTAGAAACTAAATGTAGGTACATTTTTTAATGAAGATTCAAATCTTAATTTACCACATTGTGAGGGACGAATATCTTTCGCTATACCTAATTTCATTGGTTGTTGTTACTTGTTATTTCCGACACCGCATGCTGCTTGTAAGATTTATATGAAGAGCTCTTGACGGTAATTTTCTCACGAATGAATTTGTTGGGTTAGGCCTGTTAATGAAAATAATAACGATGGGTTTACGCGTAAACCGAGATCGGCGACTGAAACCGTGAAACGACGTCGCTTTTGTCGTGGCCGGCGTGTGTGAAGAACCATCATCAATGGGCTGAAACTTCACGTTTTGCCCTTCTCAGCTTTGCAAAGACGCCTAGAAGAATCTGAAGAACAGAAATCTCGGCGCAAAGAAGAGCGATCAATCAAGCTAGTTGTAGAGATGCTACGCAGTAGCATGAAGAAGAGTAAGAAGTTCTTACTCCAGTGCGTTATTTCTCTCTGCGTCTTAATTCCGCTAGTGAATGCTTCAATCCACGAGTATGCAAACGAAGCCTTCATTCATAGGTCCAATGCTTTCTTCTTCCATGGCGGCAGCGAAGGACTTTATGCTTCTAAGATTCGCGATTCTTCTACTCAGGTTGCTCCAGACAAGCCCCTCAAGGGAAAGTCCTTTATTAGGTACTTCTATTTTTTACTCTTTTTTATTTGAACTGGAATTTTGATCCATTACTAGGGATCCTTATTCCCTTGAATTATTTTCATAATTTCATTTCCTCTTCAACGCCTCCTTTCAAGTTAACACTCTTGATAATCGCTCCACAAGTCATTTCGTCCTTTCGCTCTTTTTTTCTTTTTCGGTACATTTATATCGGTGTTATCGGAATGAGCTTTGTCGCCTTGGCTTTGTCTTCATTGCGTAGATTCTGAATGCCCAGTAATGCTAAACGTCAAACCCCCTAGGTTGTCAATTACACTGTGTTTGACTTAGTTCTGCGGCACACATGTAGGAGAAATTGCGAGATTTTCTATTGGTATTGTGAAAGACTTTAGCCCTGTTGGCTGTTTCTACCTTTGTCTCTTGTCAGGACATAATTTTTATCAAACCGATGTGAAGTTGTTAACTATGATAGGGTGATTGTCAGATTTGGCTCATAAGCGTTGACTTTGTCAAAATAAAAAATAAAACTGTCCGCTGAAACTTTTCATCTTAATTGGTTTAATTTTGAGGGTGAGTTCATTCTCACTTGTAGAACTGCAGGTTTGAAACTGTCACTTTTGTAAGGCCAAAGGAATATGCCAGTAAGCACAATGAGATGCAACAAAACACTGGCTTGGTTGAAGCCATCATACTTGAGGTAAAGGATAGAGAAAGAATTGGAGGTTCCTTTCTGAAGTCTGATTTAATATGCTGCACACCCGCTCTTGCTAAAGAGGGACACTGCATTACTGGGGAAGTTATCATCCAGAAAAACAGAGAAGATTCTGAGTTTCCTAAACGGATTAAGACATTTTTCCAAGGAAATAATGAAGAAGTTAGCATGGATTCACCAAACATCCAAATAAATAGCACTGGGATGTACTACCTTTACTTTATGATTTGTGACCCTCAGCTTACAGGGACTATTGTAAAAGGAAGGACTGTATGGAGGAATCCTGATGGTTATCTGCCTGGGAAGATGGCTCCTCTAATGACTTTCTTTGGCTTTATGTCGTTAGCATACCTCCTGCTTGGTCTTGTCTGGTTCCTGCGATTTGTTCAGTTGTGGAAGGATATCATTCAGCTACACTACCACATTACTGCAGTAATTGCTCTTGGAATGTGCGAAATGGCTATATGGTACTTTGAATATGTCAATTTTAATTCAACTGGAACTAGGCCAATGGGAATCACTTTGTGGGCTGTGACATGTAGCTGTGTCAAAAAGACTCTTTCTCGCCTTCTTCTATTGGTTGTCTCAATGGGTTTTGGTGTAGTGAGGCCAACCCTTGGTGGTATCACTTCAAAGGTTCTTCTTCTTGGGCTGGTTTACTTTATTGCATCAGAGGCTCTTGAGCTTGTAGAAAACCTGGGCAACATCAATGATTTTTCTGGGAAAACAAAGTTAGTTTTGGTCCTTCCTGTTGTTTTCCTAGACACCTGCTTTATTCTTTGGATTTTTTCATCCTTATCTAAAACCTTGGAGAAACTTCAGGTAATTTGTTTTCCTAGATTCCAGCCTTCTCATTGCTGCCTTAGCATTCAGTCTGGCTGTTTAGTATGGCTATCCTTTTGTATTTTTGTGTTTTTTTGAAAGTGCTATGGGTGTTGATCTGTTGGGTCGCAGCATTTTTTAGTGTGCGCAGATGCTAGTGGTTCTGCTTATTTTGTGTCAATTTTATTTAGTCTTTGCTTTTCATTTTTGGATGCAGATAAGGAGAAACATGGCTAAACTGGAGCTTTATAGGAAATTTACTAATACTCTTGCGGTGTCTGTGCTGCTTTCTATTGCCTGGATTGGATTTGAGGTAGGCTTTTGTTTTGTTTTTGTTTTTTTTTGGGGGGGGGTGTTGTTGTTCAAAGTTGCTATGGGATTTACTGCACTGGAGTACTAAGGATTTTTTTTTTTTTTTTGGTTTGTCAGTCATTGCTAACCAGGGTTTATTTATGTGTTGAATGGATCCAGCTATACTTTAATGCAACTGACCCTTTGAGTGAGCTGTGGCGAATTGCATGGATTATTCCTGCTTTCTGGTCGCTTCTTGCATATGCTCTCTTGGTGGTGATATGTGTCCTTTGGGCTCCTTCTCGCAACCCTACTAGGTACCATCCTTTTCTATGGCCTTTCTAGAGTTTGGTATTTTAGCTGAATTTGCTTGAGTGTAACATGAGTCCTTTCCTTTCAGTATATTTTGCTAATTTGAAATAATATATTATTTGACTTTTATGCTGTTTCACGATCTAAATTCTTAAACATCCTGATGAACCACTTAAATGCATATATCTTATCTCTATTTACTTTCAGATCAAATTACACTCATCTCTTCTGATGTTTTGAAATGAATTCTCACACCACCTCTGTTTTCAATTGAAACCAAAACTCTCCCTGAAGTTTATAAACCCCACACTTACGCTCCCTGTAGTTTTAACAATATGACACGACCTCCCTTAAGTTTTCGTAAGCATTAACTTGGCGTCTTGGTGATACATTCTTGTTAAATATAAGGGAGGTTTCCATATAAACTGAAAGTAGATGGAGTCTAGGTTTTAAAAAATCCCAGAGGAGGTGAATGTAATTTTACTTATTTTTTTATTTGAGATTGTGTTTCGAAGTGAATTGATGTCTTTTGGTATTCATTGTTCATTGCAAAATTTGAGGGTGTGATTAGGTGGGTGGAGGTGCAACAGATGAAGGGGAAAGTGAAAATGCATCTAAATACGAAGCTTATTTTGATGCATCATGATTGTAACCATTACTTTTGATATCATTCACATTCACTTCTATCAAGCAGACTCCAAGTGAATGACAGTATTGTTTTTGTTATACAACTAGAGAAATTTTACCTGTGCTGATGCGTGAGTAGAGCTTTAAATAGTTTTTTATATTGATATTTATATCTGAAGATTTGGTTGTTGACAGAGTACAATAATGTTGTGCGATTCATATAGCCTATTCCACCTAGTGGAATAAAGGTTGCTTTTGTTTTATTGGTATTTTTGCCCTGGTATGTAGCTGACAAATGAATACCTTGTTTCCTCCTAGGTATGCGTACTTGGAGGGAACAGGAGATGACTTTGATGAGGAGGGTATCTCTCTGACGAGCGGCGTAATGAAGATGAGTGGGGATGTGGCCGCTAAGCTGGACCGGAAAGAAAGAAAAGGATCTAGTGCCACAGATCTTACATATGTTGAAGATGTTGAGGAAGATAAGCGAGAGTAATATTTGTTAGCCCCCACCTGTATAGCAATGGGTGTGGATGATTCCATATGACCACTTTTCTTCCAAGATGCCTTTAGGTTTTGTTCATAAACATGTGTGGCGGTGGTTTATATGTAAATCAGACCATTTGGCAAATGGAAAACTGGGCTAAAATTGTTCGAATTTAACATGAATGGATGTATAGGAGGGCACTTTTAATTAACCTTTGCCAACATTCTCCAAGCCTGAATCTTCTTAATCGAGTAATTCAGTGAACTGGAGAGGGCCCCATGGAACTCAAGCTAGACCATTCTTACTCTGGAAATAGTATGGCTTTTCTCATTCTTTATATTGATATTGATGGTATAATTGAGATTTTTACATAATTTAGATTGAACTTGGGAAATCTAGATATCAAACAATATGTTAGTTTTTGTTTTTTTTTTAGGGGGGGGGCATATTTTTCGTGGGTTAGGCTTGCGAGAGTCAATGGATTTCAAAGATCTTTAAAAGAACCTAATTTCAAACGATTGTAAATGCTTTGAAATTTTTTGCGCCATTTTTTCCAAAAGGCCAACTGTAAAATAAAGACAGACTCGACAAGATGAAAAAGTAAATTTTATTACATGGAAATTGAAAGGATCTGAATGTGTGCAATATGATGAAGGATTTGAAAGTAAATGCGCGGAAAGTGAGAGCTCTCCCCTATTTATAAACTTGGTGCCTAAGTTACTTGACTTGCTAAGTTTCATAATGTTTACTTTACTCAATTTTAGGAAACAACTCTTATAAATGGTCTTGTAGCCTAGTAATATGAGAGGTCGTTTACGAAGTAAGAGATTGTGAGTTTGATCATGTTTATAATTTTAGGTCGTTAGTCAATGTCTCTTTATTTATTTATTTATTTTAAAAGGTAGTAACTCCTTACTTCAATCATTTTTCTCACTTGCATATTTTGAAGAGTGAGTAGTAGCCTTACATGATGTTCGATTTGGTGGTCAAAATTTCTTCACGCCTTCTAGAACATTCCTGACTAATATTAAATAAATCTTTTAATTTGAGTTAGGTTTGGGCTTAGAGGATATAATAATGGTATAAACAATTACTTTATCATTCATAAAAAAAATTTATATTTTTGAAACCTTAAATTTCTCTTTGCAGTGCAAATTTATTTCTTATATCAGCTATCAGGAAAAAAAGTCAGTATAATTTATGATAAATAATTAATATATAAAATATAAAAACTATATAAATTTATATTATTCACAAATTATAATTAGCAAGTCCCTTTTAGCTTTATCAATTTTTTTAGGAAAAATTGTCCATAAATACCTCATTAGAAACTGATTTGCCAAATGGAACCTTCGTGTGCAAACAATCTTTCCCGTGTGCAAAAAATCTTCTCTTGTATTCAAATAATCTTTCCAGTATTCAACATATCCTCCCTATGTATTCCTTTGTGTTCGAACAATCTTCCCTTTTGTGCCAAAAATCTTCCCTTAGATGCTTTCAATTCCCATTTAGCAAATAAGTTTCCAATGAGTTATCTATGGGCAATTTTCTCTTTTTTTTTTCTTTTAATATTTTTTATACTATTAGGTTTCATATAGCATTTTTTTGTTCATTCAAAGATTCCTAAATCCATGCTACTCCCCCATTCCTAAGTATAGGACCTGATTGTGGAGTTGATATTAGTACTAAATATAAAACATTTTTCATGTTTGTCAATCTTTTCCCAATTTGCTCTTATTTATGCCCCTTCAAACATAATCAAGTAAAAGAGAGATAGAGGGAATTAAGGAAGATGATTAGGGTGTTTGAGAAAACATAAGTCATATTAACTACCTTAACTAACTTCCTTAATTTAATCACATTAGATAAATATATCTTATATTAAGGATTAGAGGAACTAGCTTTTTTTAATTGTACAAGTACAATGGACCAAGATCAAAAATTGTTTAATCTGTAATTTACATTGCATGGCTTTAACTTGATCTCAGTCAATGTCACTGAACAACCTGAACTAGCCACTGGACAGATCAGCGTAGTGAGTCAAGGGCTAATGGGTCATATCGAAGTCAAACCGAAACTAACTCAAGGCTAGACCCGTAAGAAAGTGAACTTGAACAACACCAAAATGGGGTAATTGCTAATTACACTATTCAAATTCTTAATTGTAAAATCCCAAATTTTCATATTGAGGTTTAGAGTTAAGTAAGATTTAATTATTGATGAAATTGAGGTATAAAGAGGTGGATTTGAATGTTTGAGACTTAAAAACACTAAGGACAAATTAGAAATTATATTTCTAAGATTTTGAAAATCAAATGATAATATTTTTTAGTGATTCTTTTATATTAAAAAGTATACATCTCAAACTTTCCATAGAGTCTTAAGTTGTAATTTTTTAAAAAAAATATATAGATAGATATGAATTTTTCAAATCATAAAAATCTGAATAAACATTTAACCAGTCAAACCAGCCGGACCGAACCGGTTGAGCTATGATTTACCGGTTTTGTGGTCGAATCTACCGATCCAATCCGGTTTTAATAACTATGACAATTACAAAGAAATTAAATAAAATAATATATGCCTGTATGTCATCTTTCTTAGGGGGCCACACAGAATCCAAACCCTTTCACCTTATTCCATCTTTGAACTTCTGATTTTCATTCGTTAAATCCTAAAAAACTTGAACTACTAGAATTCTGTCTCACGAAAACGATGTAATTTGTGTAGATTATTAAACTAAAAATACCCACACACATTAATAAATACGTATATAATATAAAGATCATTATTAGAGAAAGTCGTCTCTAAAATTGTAGCAGGTTTGATAATTTCAGAACAAAACTCGTGGGAAAGAGTAGTATAGTTCGGCGAATATAGAAGTGCGTAGTTGACCACATGGCGCATGCAAATATATCCACATGCAGCTTCATCTTCTATTTATGGCCAATCAATCATCCAATCCGTTTTCATCGTCAATATTTATACGTACGGCCATTATTTCTATTATTATTGTTGTAATATTGTTGAACGTAACTAATATGAGTTGATGTCCATAAAAAGCTAACACTACTTCCTTTTGTCCATTTCTTTCGATGCTTAATTCTTTTCACTCTCACACCTTTTCGGGATTCTGTATCGTTTCGTCTCGTACGTTCTTCTCATCTTCAATCGAGCTAGACTTAATTGGATTAAACGTATATAAGTTTTGAATAATCTCTGGTTTTGGTGAGAATTAGGAGGAAAGTATGATAGAGAAGCTGAGATTTGTGGTTAGTGTGTGGATTTTGCTATGGGGTTATTGTTGGGGGAGGTTTGTGGTGGAGAAGAACAATATAAGGATCACAAGTCCGAATTCGTTGAAAGGAACATATCAATGTGCGATTGGGAATTTTGGGGTTCCAAAGTATGGAGGAACAATGGTTGGTTCTGTGGTATATCCCTCAGAGAATCAGAAGGCATGCAAAGACTTTGATAATTCCCCTTTTAAGACCAAGCCTGGAGGTTTTCCCACTTTTGTTCTCATAGATCGTGGAGGTTAGCTTTCCAATTTTCATTATATTAATGATCGCTCTTGTTCATCCTTTAATCTCATTGTTCGTTATATTTTAATCTCATTATACTATGCTTCACATCTAAATCACCACATAGGAGGGATCAATGGAGTTCATTTACCTTTACATTGCTATGTTTGGTTCTATGCAATTGACATAATCAGTTGGCCTAATAGTAGAATAAGCTTGATGGTCGAATTTTCGTATTCGTTATCTTTCAAAGAAATTTAATTTTGATAAAACATGAACATGTTTTGAGATTGGACCACTAGTTCAGTGGCTACACTGTTACTCCTAGAAGTAAGAAGTTGTAAGTTCAACCCCTCTGTATATAAATAGGTGTCTATGTGTTAACATATGAGGAGAAAAAACATGAACAACTTTTGAAGAAGTTGATTAATATTGATGAGTTTCAAAGGCCTTGAGTTTGCAATCTTTATTTTATTAGATTGAATGGCTCTGATACCATTATTTTTTAAATATGGGTATATGTTAAGATTGTCTTTCTGCCAGAATAACTTGCGTCAATTTGATAGGACTTTCATTAACATTATATACATTCAATAATTTTTCTATTTAATCGATGTAAAACACTTATAATCTAATACTATAATCTCTCTTCTTTGCCGTTTTTAGATTGCTTCTTCACTTTAAAAGCGTGGAATGCACAGAAGGGAGGAGCTGCAGCTATTCTGGTTGTGGATAACAGGATAGAGCCACTAATAACCATGGACACCCCGGAAGAAGGATCAAATTCGAACGACGATTATGTGGAGAAGATCAACATTCCCTCTGCTCTCATCAGCCAAACCCTAGGGGGAAGCATCAAGAAGGCCCTCTTGAAAGGAGACATGGTCAAAGTCAACCTTGATTGGAGAGAGGCTCTCCCACACCCTGATGATAGGGTTGAGTATGAGTTTTGGACTAACAGCAATGATGAGTGTGGGCCAAAGTGTGACATACAAATCAATTTTGTGAAAGACTTTAAAGGGGCAGCTCAACTTCTTGAGAGGAAAGGCTTCACACAGTTCACTCCTCACTACATCACTTGGTATTGCCCTGAAGCATTAACAAACAGCAAGCAATGCAAGTCTGAGTGCATAAATAATGGCAGGTACTGATTCTAATTTTAGAGGCATCCTGAAATAGGATACAAACTACTCTTTGCTTCAATCTTTTTCCAGTCACTCTTGATATAAAGCAGATGTACTATTAAAACCCCATTCATTGGACCCCTACTCTTTTAACTCTAGTTGTATAACCTAATTTTTTTATATGCTCTGTAGGCCTACATTGGGGAGTTAATGTATATCCTAAATGTAAGACTTATTTCACATTTTTATCCATTTTTTCCTCAAATTAACTCTATTGATATTCCCTCAACAATAATCCAGTTGGTGAAAGGGGAGGGGATAATTAAGGAATATAATTAAGGTGTTTTAGAAAAAATATAGCATATTAACTAATTAATTACATCCTTAATCCACTCAAATTAGTTAATTAGGTATTACATTAAAGGTCAGAGAAGTATATATATTTGATCATTTTTTCAAAAAAAAAAAAAATGGCAGGTACTGTGCACCAGATCCTGAGCTTGACTTCAGTAGAGGGTATGAGGGGAAAGATGTGGTTATGCAGAACTTGCGCCAAGCTTGCTTCTTTAGATTGGCCAATGAAAGTGGAAAGCCTTGGCAGTGGTGGGATTATGTCACTGACTTTTCAATCCGCTGCCCCATGAAAGAGAACAAGTACACTGAAGAATGCTCTGATCAAGTAATTAAATCTCTAGGTAATGTTGGACACACTTGATTCCTTTTTTTTTTTTTTTTTTGCATTCATTTTAGCGTATACTCCCTCTTGTCTGTATTATAAGACACCTTCTAGAAGGATTCTTTAGTACTTTAGTAGTATAAGTCAATGGAAAAGTCATTAATGCTTATTTGCCAATTTTCCCCCCATAATTGATGCTTAAATGAGGATCTAGGTGATTTTTATCTCTCTTTCAAAATCTCACTAATAGGGGTGAAGTGGAAAATTTTATTAACCGTCATTTCTTCGTCAGCTGAATTAGTTGAAAGTGTTCTATAATAGAGACCAACGGAAGTATATGTATGAATACTTGCGTGCTAGCATTTTTCTTTGTTGTTAATTTGAATGTCTTGTAAATACACACGAAATAATTGGTTTCAATTACTTATAATTCAGTTTCACTGATACTGGTTATCAAATTCTTTAACAATCTGCTGATAATTTCAACAAGTGAAAACCATGTCCTGGACCAGTTTAAGGAATAAGTTCGAATGCCATAATTCTAATGAAAAATTGTTAGTAAATACTTATTATACTCTACACTTTAGTGGGGTCCTTCAAGATCCCTACAATTCACATTTCTTCAAATGCTGAAGCCTTGTCACATATATGAAACAACAAAACCAAATCTGCATCAGAACCAAGAGCCATTATTCTAAAATCCCAACCTAGCATAAGAACTATGTACCTGGCTGTCCTATTCATTTCTTTTTACTAAGTTGAGAAATCTCAACACACTTTGTTCACTTAACAGGTTTTGACTTGAAGAAAATTAAAGATTGTATAGGAGATCCCACAGCAGATGCTGAAAATCCTGTTCTCAAAGCTGAACAGGATGCACAGGTTGGTTCAATACTTTGTAAACTATTTTGTCCCCCCCCCCCTTCAGCACTTGTTTTCTAATTAGGTCTTACAGTTTATTGTGGATAAAATTTTGGAAAATTCCCCAATTGAAAATTTTATCAGTGGGAACTGAGAAAGACCTAAAAATTTTATATACACAAAAAACAACGTTGCTCTGTGAAATTTGTACACACAGAATAACGTTGCTTTGGCTTAGTTCCTCATCAGCAATAAAATTTTCAATAAAGACATTTCCCCAACTTCCCCTTTATTTGGTTGGTGTCATATAACATTATGTTCCTCTTTTGGTTCCAGATTGGCAAGGGTCCTCGTGGTGATGTTACGATACTGCCTACTCTTGTTATAAACAATGGACAATACAGAGGTGTGAGCAAATTTTTTCTAGATATCTTATAGTGACTATATATAACTATATTCTAGTTTGTAAAATTTGTTTTCTATTGAAATTTAGGTAAGTTGGAAAAGGCTGCAGTTCTCAAGGCAATCTGTGCAAGTTTCCAAGAGACCACTGAGCCATCAATTTGCTTAACTCCAGGTCCTTACTTCATTTTTTTCTTGTTCCCTTTTCTTCAAGGAAATCATTTTTCTCACTAACATCCCTAGTCTCATGTGGTAAATGGATGATGAGTATTGGCTATTTGGCACTTCCTGATACTTCCTAATATTATTTTAGCATGAAGGACTATCTTCTTCTAGCCCAAGAAATCAGAAGAAGGGAACTTTTTTGGGATATGATTATCTGACAGAGTCAGATTTGAGCATTGTCGAACCCAATTGAGAGTAGCTCTCCCAAAGGTGTTTTTTTTCATTCACACAAGTTTGAATATCGGGAAACTCTTTTGTTGGGAGGGTTATCCCTTGAATGCTCAAAGCTCTGATAAGGATTAGTGTCAAGTTCAAAATAACTTGGGGATACCAAGGTTCAAAAAAAAAAAGGAAGGGAACATTTCTGACATCCATCTCTTCAAAAAAAAAAAAAAAAATCATTTCGTTTTTGTGGAGGTGGATATTTTGTTTGTGAAATTACCCTATTGAAATTGAGACTAGTTCAGAAGCTAATGAAGTTTACTGATTTTTTTTTTTTTTTTTTTTTTTTTTGCAGATATGGAAACCAACGAGTGTTTAGAAAATAATGGCGGTTGCTGGCAGGACACATCTACTAACATTACTGCATGCCGGGTATTTATTTAACGTTGCAGCTCATATTTTTGTAAGAAGATGAATAATTACTTCTTTTGTTTTCATGGATTCTGGTTCTTCTTGGTTTTTATATTGTAGGATACATTCAGAGGAAGAGTTTGTGAATGCCCTATTGTTCAAAATGTGAAGTTTGTTGGTGATGGGTATACCCATTGTGAAGGTAAACAATTTTGACTCATGAGTTCAAAAAAATTATGGAGTAAAAAACAGTCAGACACAACTGTACTAAGCTTTTTTCCCTCCAACCATGTGCTGATTCATTTTCCTTTTACTAGCATTTGGTTTAGCTTATTTTAAAATGATTTTACACTATATGTGAGGTAACTATGTAAGAAAAGTATTTTTTTCCCGTAAAGCACAAAACTGATTTTTGCGGGTCTTTGAAAGTTGCTGCGAGTGGTTGTTCTGACTTATATGTCTTTTTTTAAAAGAAAAAGACTGAATTTATCACTTAATTTCTTATGAGTAATAACTTTGTTGAATCTAGCAGCTTCAGGAGCCTTGCGATGTGAAATCAACAATGGAGGTTGTTGGAAGGGAACCCAAAGTGGCAGGACTTACTCAGCTTGTATTGTGAGTACTTCCTCAATGCATTAACTCGTACTAGCTAAAAGAAACAAGACAAACTCTTTGATTTAAGATAAGTAGACCGAGGAAACAAAGGTTGCACATAACCCATAAGGTTATAAATTCAAATCGCCTTATCGATATGAAAGTCTTATTGGTATTGGTAGGTGATAAATTATTTTATAAGTCCTCTTTAAACCTTGAAACATACTCTGACCCTAATAAACCTCTCAGATCTGACTCACCTAAACTTTTTTGTTACTATAAGATAAGTAGACTAAGACAAGTACGTATGTTCATATACACATGGTTTGATTTATCTTTTCCTGTTTGATGGAGTTTATTTGAGAGCTTCTCTTAATGATACAATGGTTTCTCGTTTTACTGATGAAGCAGGACGACCGTACAAAAGGTTGCAAGTGTCCTCCTGGATTCAGGGGTGATGGAGTCCGGTCCTGTGAAGGTAACAACAAAAATCAAAGCTTCAAGTCTAGATGCACTGTTCACTGCTTATTAATAATACATCTCCTTTTACCTTTTTTTGAAGTGTAAGAAATGAGTTAAACTATTCACAAGCCATGACTACTGCAACTCGTTATAGATTTTATATTGGGAGAAATTTCAGAAAAATACCTTCAAAATTTGAAAATCTTAAATCAATTATTTCATACTAAAATAAGTTATGAATTACTAATCAAGTGTAGTCAATACATAAACTATTGTAGGCAACAAAACTAATTTGGGGTATTGATACTTTGAAGCTTTTTTTTTTTTTAATTTTTCCTTTATGTTGATGTTTTATGTAGAATGCATTCATCTACATCATGCACGGCCTTTTATTAATCATGTTATTTATTGTTCCCTCCGTTCTTTTTTATAAGAGACTATTTGTGGGTATAACATGTTTCCTTTTATAAGAGACATTTAGCGGTTGTCTCAAATTTTTTTGTTAATTTCCTATTTTACTCCCATTTAATTACTCATATTATCCGTATGATCATTGTATTTAATTCTCACATGTTCTCTCTCTTACACATGACTAAGGGTATTTTTGACCAAAAAGAAATACCTTTTTTACATCTTTATTGTCTCCAACTAATTTTAACTAACTTTTCGAGCTGCGTGATTCAATTACTTGTTTCTTATGAAAAAGAACGAGGGAGTAGCTACGTTCTTATCAAGCCTTTGACACAGGATTATTATTGTGTTGACTACATTACAGATATAGATGAGTGTGAAGAGAAGTTGGCATGCCAATGCCCAGAGTGTAAATGCAAGAATACTTGGGGAAGTTATGACTGCAGCTGCAGTGATGGGTTGTTCTACATAAGAGAGAATGATATGTGTATTGGTGAGCCTTGACATTTTTTTGTTTCCATGATCACTCTGAATATATAACAAAAAATATCAATATCACTTTCATTTTATTAATGTGATATAAATATATAAATGCAGGTAAGTATGCTGCTAATTCAGGAGGCAATGGGGGACTAATTTGGCTGATTATTTTCATATTTGTTGCTGCTGTTTGTGGGGGATATGCGTTTTACAAGTACAGAATCCAGGTACTGTTCTTCTCTCATGAACAGCTTCATATGGTATTCATTTTTATTCAGATCCCAATAGGATTATGAATTACTCCTTCTAGTCTTTTTTTTTTCGATTCATTATTATCTCTGGTCCTTATTATAAGTCATCACTGGGGTATTGATTCTAGCCAAAAAAATAAAAAAGTGGGGCATTAATTACCCCCTCCGATTTTTAATATAAAACTAGTTGATTTTTTAGATAGATTGAGAAAGTTAAATAATTCAGTTTAAAGTATTTATATTTATTGTTTTTCTCCAAACTAATTTGTCTGGTGAACTGATATATAATTCAAAAAAATCAATTGAATTTTATATTAATAATCAGAGCAAGTATATGTTTTTAAGAATGTCCCCATTTATAACCTGATCAATTGTATATTATATGACTTTTGGATATAGTTCACAATATTATAAGTTAGGGATTTTATTTCATTTTTAGACCAAGTTAATAATTTAACCACCACTCTTTGATTTTGATGAAGTGGTTAGAAGTTTCTTACAAAGAGGACTGGAGGGAGTATTAGGATGGCGTAGTTCATTTTGAGCATTGACATCCTAAAATGGTTTAATAATTATTTTATTTTATTTTATTTTTTTGGGGATGAAATATGTGCAGAGATATATGGATTCAGAAATAAGGGCAATAATGGCACAATACATGCCCTTGGATAATCAACCAGAAGTCCATAATCAAGCTCATAATGCACTCTAGATTATGTCCCTCACATCCTCTGAAGCTGTTTAGTTATTTAATGTGGAGAGAGAGAGAGAGTTACATGCTATATATACAAAATGAGCCAACTTAGTATTATCATTCCCTTTCCTTTTATTCTTTTTCTCTGCGGCATCTTTAGACAACTTATATAAATTTAGGTGTTTGTAATATGATCTTTGAATAATGTAACAAGTTATTTTTTCCATATAGCTCTGACATAGCAAGGTTTGTTTACTTGCAGTAGGTTTGTTATTCTGGTGTGTGTGTGTGTGTGTGTGTGTGTAGCAGGTCTGTTATTCTTATTGGAAATGGGTTTTTACATATTCTTGATACATACATACACATATATATATTAATCAATCTTGTACTAGTGTAAATATAAATGGATGGTTGTTCTCAACTAGACTAAGCTGGTTTGACTGAAAATTTATCAAGGCTTATAAGAAATAAACCCTTGTTATTTCTCCACAATTCTGGCTAGTTTTCAAATCAATACAAAACAAATTATCTCAATTGATAAGAGTACTCCATTGGGTTTTTTTTTAACTTTTTAATAAATATCACCACATAACCAAGGTTTTGAAACTCGGATCGATCACTGAACCGGTCAAGGTACTGAGTTAAGGATCAGTGGGTCAAATCGGAGTCAAATCGGAGCTAAACCGGTGAGAAAAGAAAAATTTTAGGGTTATTTATATGATATTCTGAATAAAATATTAAAAAATAATTAGAAAACCAATCAAACTGCATGAAAACCAGTCGAACCGGGGTCAATTACCAAACCAAATCAATTAGACCAGCGGTTTGCTGATTTCCGGCTCAAACCGGCTAGTCCGGCCTTCAAAACCATGCATGTAACTAATACCGCCCACTACTAAATATATGTAAAATTTCAGCGACGAAAAATTGGTGATGAAGAGTACCAATGACCATTATTTTAGGGGGAAAAAAAGCTCATCTCACATAAAAGCCTTAATTGTCACATCAAATCTTAGATTTAGTAGATGCTAGTGGATACAAAATAGCAGAAAACACTCGTTCTATGCCACATAGAGAGCTTTCAAAAAAGGGTTAGTGTACAAATCTACTCATAATGTTTCTTCAAAATTACACCTGGTGTTATAAAGTTTTCTTATATACTTACATGTCAATTTTTTAAAATGAGGCAAAAACAACAAAACCATTAATTTGGACAAATATTATTACTTTATTTTGAGAGAAATCTTATGAGCTCTACAAACATTAAACAAGGGATCATTTGTCCATATCAATAGTTTTATCATTTTCACCCCCATTTTAAAAAATTCACGCGTATTTTGCCCCCAATAAAACTTTATGGTACCAAATGCAATTGGAAAAACATATTTACACCTTAACCTAAAGTTTTGCTTGATAACTTTTCCATAGGAAAGGAATTCAATTCAACATTTTAACGCTTTATATATAACTCAATAAAATTGAGATTATAAGGCTAAATGTATTTTCTTTCAACTCTAAAGTCATTAATATACAAGTATTGAAGATAGAAAATAAAAAATTGCCCACTTCAAATCACAAAACTACAAGAGATTAATTATTAAATTCGATCAAGATTCTTCAAATCCAAAATTTCATACAGGAATTCATTCTGAGATAACCGCAGCCCACAAATTAAACTACAAATGAACATTAAAAATTTACTCCCCATCACGCAAGAAGGCCAGATTTTTTTTACCAATAAAAGAAATTTACCCTGACACACTGAGTGGGAAATGAAAGAGAACTGATGTGTAAGAGACATCTTTCCATTGTGAAATTACAACAAACATCAAAATTCTAACCTTCATGTAATTAAAAACTAATTTCCTGGTCCAGTTTCCAAGTTTGAGTCCTTAAGTGGTTTACGTTCCAGTACCAATCTATAGACATAAAATGCTGCCACTGCACCACTGCATAGAACAAAAAAGATTGTTACCATACAAAATCTTAGTCACTGAGAATGAAGCAATATAGCTTCATGAACAGGGATAATAAATTTACAGGCATATTTTAGAAGAATAGGTCTGCTAAAGGTGAACCCATTCATGTGATTCATTCATCAACATGTCTTCTACTGTGCAAAGAGGAAGAAAAGGACAGAAGTTTTACAGCTTATGGCTAACCTATTGGCTAGGGGAACATAACAGAACATCTAAAATCAAATACTCTATCCATTCCTTAACATAAAACATATTTGGAAAGTTGATCTTGGTGTTAAATATAAGATCTATTTTTCATATTTGTCAATTTTTTCATAATTTACCCCTATTGATGCCCCCTCAACAATAATCAAGGAGAAGAGGGTAAGAGGAAATTAAGAAGGATTACTCAGGTGTTTTTAAAAATACATGACATATTAATTAACTTGACTACCTTCCTTAATCTAATCAAATTAGATAAATAAGTCTTATATTAAGGACCAGAGGGAGTACATAACTACACTCAAGGCACTATTTCAAGTCACCAAAACTATTAATGGAAACCATGGCAAACATAAGGATTAAGGCTAAAGTACAGAGCAATCATAAGTCATCCACCTCAGGTAATTCAGCCCCTGCTTTAGAGCTTACTCTATTGATCAATGCAAAGGATCAAAACTATTGGGGAAAAAAAAAAGGAAATGAATCCTATCAACACTTTATCTCCATACACAAAGCTCCATGATCAAATGGCTATGCATTTATTATCACTATCCTCTGACAAGATCATATTACTTCTTTATAGCAGTGACTACATGAATAATATATTTGGTTCAATGCCACAGGTCAGTAATCTTCTATTGTTAAATCAAATGGATAATTAAATAAATGTAGTTTGTGTATGGAGAAAGCCATGGAAAGAAAGTGTTTTTTTTTTTTTTTTGACCATAAATGGAAAGAAAGTGTTGAGAGGTACCATTTCCTTGAAAACGCTAGCCAATTAGTTTGTGTTAGCAGAAGCAACTTCAATAGATAAAATATTTATGTGTATGATTGGGGAAACTTGGAGCTTTCAACTCATAAAGCACAAATCAAAACATTATAAGATTAGTAAAATCTGGTTTCAATTTAAAAAAAAAAAAAACTGTTATGTTCCTCTTAAATTTGAAACAGGGTAATCTAAGATTATCTAAAATTATCCACATTGCAATTTGCAAGGTAAAAAACATTCTTCAATCGATGACCTAAGAACCCTTTCATACAGAGAGGCATGCCTATTCAAATACAAGCACATGCAAGAGATCACTACATAAACTACGGAGAAAGGAAACAGTTCTCAAACAATGGTCACATATATGCTGAATACTATAACAAGAAGATTTCAAGAACCTGATCAAAGCAGTGAACCATGTTATGAAAGGCCCCTGGGAAAAGGAAAGAAGGAATGGAAACCATCAGTATTTTAAAAATTGTTTTCTTGGTGTGTAAGTCACCTTAAAGGTTACCTTTTTCTGCTATTCATGCTTTATCTATTTAAATAAATTTTAAATACAAATGTCTTACCCTGGCCAGTAAGAGTGCCTCCCGCAGGAATAGTATGCTTGCTATTGCTGCAAGTCCAACAATTAATTTAGAGTAAGCTTAAAAATCTGGAAGAAACCAATAAAGCATGATAGAAGAAAATACTAATCAAGTAGATGTTAGTCTAAAATTTAGAACACAGTGACACCATCAGGTAATTACAACAAGTTTTGATGCCAGACAAATACCTGTCTACTTCTCCTAATGGCTAGTAAAGTAGAAGGTATTTTCCTAACATTTTTCAAGAAAACACTTGCAATATTAAGTGTACAAAAAACAAGAAAAAGAAGATTGTAAGGCATTGATAATCAATGAAAACCAGATTCAATTAAGTGACCATTCATTTGATCTTATAGTGGTCAAGCATACGTGAGCTAACAAGTATTTTGACCACACACATCAGGATAAAAATAAAGCAATTAAGCAAAAATGGCTCAAAATAAGCCAATAGCACCTTACTACCCTGATTTTCGAGAACATCATAATCGCATTCCCTTATATGTAACTTAAAGCACTACTCCACCATTTTTGTTTGGCACATAAATTAAACTGTTACAGTTGAAACAACACGTGTATATCAGATAGCCTGGCTTCAAAAATTTCATCTCACCCTACCAAATTTGACCAAATTGAATGATCTTTTAAGAAAAAAGAATATCAAATTCCCCATGTTCACTTGATTCCTTTCAAAATCAATCAGTTTTAAGCCCAAAATCAAACAGTTAGAGGTTACGTGCCAATATGAAAAATAAGGTAGTCAAATGCTCAATTTGATAAATAAGATGTTACGAATTCACCCAAAGATGACAGTGGCAAGCTGCAAATGACCTTGGAAATTAACTAAAATGATAAATTGAATCCATTTTAGACTACCATCTCTTAAAGAATTAGATTTGTACAGTCAACTCTGTAGCCTCTTCGAATCCTAAGAGGACCGATTTGCTTTCCTTCTAGCTCTTGCCACCATGTAGTCAAAAAATCAAAACTAGAGAGATAGCTATCACAGAAAAGTTAAGGCAAAGTAGGACAAGACTTGAAATTACTTAAGTTGACAAAGAAAAAAAGTTCAAATTAGATGGAATTTCAAACCTGTCATAGCAAATTATGGGCCAGGAATGAATGCAGAATCGGTGAAAAAAATACCATGACACTAATAGTAACATATTCTGACAATAGCCAATTCAACTACAACCTTCTTTCCTTTTTATAAGGAACAAATATCTACTTTCTCAATACCAAGAAAAACAAAACTTAATTCAGTTATAAGCTTTAAATTTGCAATAGATAGAACTATTTTTCTGTAATATCCTTACTTCGAAAAATTGACCAAGTTAGCTCATAACTGGAAAATTATAATGAATGCTTTAGACAAAGGCTAATTGTTTCTCATTAAAAGGAAAAAATTTACGTTTCAAAAATTTTCTTATAAATAGGGACATAAAGAGGATCAATTAAAACATTAGCATGTTTTTTATTGCATAAGCATAAACTTTTTTGTACTCCCAGCTGCTAATTAAATTTAATAAATTTATCGGTTCAACTATCAAACCCTTTTGTAAAATTCATTACCCAATAATCCTTTGACTTGTTACAACCAGTTTATGTAGTTCGTCCATTGATTATATTGAATTGATACAAACCAGATGTGGTATCAAATCGACGCATAAAATGAAAGCATTGTATAATTGCTAAAAAAAATTGAGGATGAACAAACTTGAATTTTGATAATTCTTGTCCGATTATCTTTCAAATTTTTTTGTGATTCAAATTATTTTTTTCCAGTCATATGACCTTACCAGCTTGGCCATTCAAAGCCCGGGGAGATGATTCTCCTCTTCTGAATGCTCTTAGACTTGAAATGCTTGAAAACAAGTGAAGACCACCTAAAATCATCCCAAACCTAACAGCTGCGAGGCTTCCTGTTGCCATAAAAGAAAGGAAGCCCCCGATGGAAAGTATTAAACCTGCAAAAATAATAAAAAGATAAAAAAAGAAGTAATATCATTAATCTTCAGTATTTGGATAGCATGGTGGGTAATAAGAATTCCCCCTCAACACAGCAGAAGTCATACTATTACACCTAGGATATGTTTATTAAACCATTTCATGGAATGCCATCTGTATCAGGGATTGGATTAGGTTCTTATGCTTCTACTCTGAGATTGAGTTTTCTCACTTTCTGTAAGTGAAAAGACTTTCTACAGTAGGTGTAAAATTCAGGAGGGGATGGGGCGATTTCTTCAGCTGCCCCACTGCATAACACTTACCATAAGGTATACCAACATAGAAGTCTCGCACTCCAGAAAGATGACTGAGATCATCAGTTGGGGAGGTAAATGTTTCAACAATCTCCTTCACTTCAGGAGATTTTTCAGCAGCTGTGGTGATATACTCTTTGCCTTCTTCACCAATTTCTTTTGCAGCCACAGTCAAGTCATGCCTTGCCTTGTCTGCTTGTACCTTCAACTGTTCTGTAGTATCTTTCAAAATGACAATCGCTTTCTTTGAATACTCGTCATATGCTTCTTGAGAAATACCTTGAAACTTTTTGGCTTGTTCTCTAAAGGTATCTAGAGCTTGCTTCCACGCTTCTTGTGATTCTTCAGATCCCATTTCAAGCTCCTCCTTTCCGGACTCCACTTCAACATCTCGCTGCTTCAAAGTTTGAAGTGCTTAAGATAGATATCATTTTACAGTTCCCATCCAGATTAGCAAGAAGAAATGAAGAATATTTGAGTAAGGTAAAATCAACAGCAGGGCCGAGGCAGGAAAAGACGAAACAAGGGAAAATGACATTTAAGAACCGATAATTTTATATTAATGATAGCTAAGGACCAAAAAAGTAAAAATTCCTGTTAATACCGTAGAATTAAGTTGCGGTTGGTGATTCCAAAAGGTATCATACATACTTCCTAAAGTTACAGCCTAATCATTTCAGATACTGAAAGGATTATTTAAATTTGTTGCCACAGAAACAGACTTGTAATTCTGGATGAAAACAACATTGTAACTTGGGATGAGAACACATTTTAAACATCTAGAACTAAATCATAACTTTCAAAAGCAAAAATAATAACTTATTTGGATAAATCTATAGTCGTGAGAGTAATCTTGATTAGTAAGATACTTAGCCATCATTTTCTATATTAATAACATTATTATCATTTTATTGGGGAGGGGTAAGCTGGAAATAAACCACATAGCCCAGCAGATATAGTCGTTTGATTAGGTAGGACAAGCATATGCGCCTAGAAAATATAAACGAACAACTAAATAGCAATTTAAAAATGATTCAGATGAATACAGACTGCAAATATCAATCGAAGACCTTGCTCAATGATAAAAGCACTGATTGTCAACAATACAATATCGTAATAAGCATTACAAAACGCCATTAAAGCATTTCCAATATCACTCAAGTTCATCAAGAGAAGCATAATCTTACCGCGTCATCGCGCGAAGCAGCAAAAGCGATTATTAAAGGAGTACGGCGACTGAGTGTGAGAAAACCATTTGGGGAAAGACCGTTGGGGACAGCACAGAGAGTGGAATTGGGAGTTTTGACCAACGGATGGAACTTAAGAGAGTCCGGAGCCTTGCTCAACGACATTGAGGCATGGGAGAGTTTAGGGTTTATGAGGAGAACAGATTTCAGAGTGGAAATCATTTCTGGGTGGACTCCAAACAAACGAACCGAGGCAGAGAGAGATAGAGTTTGAAAGGAGGCGAAACTGACGAGGGAGATGAAGGGAGGGATTGAAATAGGAAAGAGGAGGGGTTTTGTGAAGATTACAAAAGCAAGAGAGAAGAATAAAAATGGAAGGAGAAGAAGCAACAGAGGCGTATGAATTGACGAGGACGTCCAATTTCCCAATCACAGTGCACAGAGCCCAGGCTTTGTCGTTCGTAATTTGGAGATTCGGACTGAAGGTTGAGACATGGGCGCACGACACGTCATCATCAAAATATATTTTCCGCTCTCACGCTCTCTTGGTATGATTTTCTTCTTTTCTGACCGCCTCTCTCAATGTAAAAACATGGAAATATATGTATAAGTTAGATAATTAATTTATATATATTAAGATAATTAATTAAATTAATTACTTAGCCATTTATAATAAATGTATGTTAGTTTTTTAAAGGATCACGTTTAATCATTATTTTTATTAATAAAAACACTTTTTAATATAGGTAATGGATAGGAGTATTTTTAAAAGAAAATTATAAATTTGTGAGGAAAAGTAAACTAGGGTTTGTACTTTCTTTTACTTGATTAAGGATTTTTCCTTTTGAAATTTAAAAAGTAAGGAATTTTCATCAATCCCAACAAATACACTTCCTATATTCTAACAAACTAGGTTTATATTTATTATCAAAATAAATATGTCCACTATCTCATATTGCTCTAGTCCTATTTATAGGATAAAGAGAGGAATATTTTTTGAGTCCTATTTATAAGACACACGCTACATTTTTGAGGTAAATGTGTTATTTAATCCTTCATATATTATTGTGTTGACTTTGTTTTATATGATATTATATATATTGAATAGGGATAGAATTAAAAAATTGTTAAATTTTATGACAGAATTAATGAAATTTAAGATTTTTCTTAGTTTGTATGAAAAATGTCAGCAGCGCCCTATGAATGGGATAAGATCAATATATTAGAACTATTTGCAAGTGATTCTGCATAAACATATAGACAAATGAGGCACGCTCCAACGTATTTTAGCCACCATTCTTCTTCTTCTATTATTATTATTATTATTCCTCCAATTTTATAAGCCCAAGTTTGGATCACATCCCACCATGGGTATCTCATTTGGATTGGACTGTGCAAATAAAATTTGATTTGTCTTATATCTTATTATTTATTTTTATATTTTAATTAAAATATTAGTACCATTTTGTAAATTGATAATTGAGCATGTTGTGTAGAGTTGAAAGTTCAAATTTTGTAAATAAAAAACTTGTATTGAGATAATTATATTTAATTAAATTTGATAAATTTTACTTGATAGTATGTAATATTAAATAATTATTTATAGAAAGTATAATGAGTACTCCCTCCGGTCCTAAATATAAGACAAAGTGTGTAGTGCAATTTACACTACAAACTTTATCCTATATTTGGGACCGGAGGTAGTATGATACTCCCTCCGATCCTAATTATAAGACAAAGTTGACTTTTTTGGAGAAATTAAGGAAGTCAATTAAATTACTTTAGAGTATTTATATTTATATTTTTTTCTCCAAATTACTTAATTTGACTAATAAATTAATATATAATCTAAGGATACTAAAAATATAAACACTCTAAAGTAATTTAATTGGCTTCTTTAATTTCTTCAAAAAAATCAACTTTATCTTATAATTAGAACAGGAGCAGGTAGTATTATAGTATTGGATTAGTCGAATTGTAGGATTGACTAGAATGGGTATTAGCAGTAGTTAGAGAAAAGAGGCAAGTAAGGCATAGGTTCCTCCACCCACCGCTTACTTCCTCCAAAACAAGCAAAGAACCTTCACCCTCGATTCCCCAAAAGGCCAAATCAAACGTAAGATCCCAACTTGAAATTTCATCACATCATATTAAAAAAAAAAAAAGTGCATGTTTGCAAAAAAGAAAGGAAAAAAGAAGTCGCTGGTGGTGGAAAACTAGGTAGGATATTATTCTTGACCAGTGACCACATTTATTGAGAAGCAAATGAATGTATTAATAGGTCCTCGCTAAGAAAGCCCATAGCATCGATTGTTGATGGGAACCCCATTTCCTATGAAAAGTGAGAGTTTGGCCTATCTATACTGTTCAGTTAATATCTAAACAGTTCATATTTAATTTTTTTTAAACTGGTAATTTTTAAATAAAAAAATTATCTTTCAAAAAAAAATGTTAGTGAAGAGTTATTTTTATTTTAAATTTTATATCCATTAAAATAATTTTCTTTTGAAAAAAAAAGTGAAAAGAAAAAAAAATCTTGATGATCTAGATGGGCTGAGCTCTTCATACTCATCTTTTAGATGAAGATGATTCCATTGTTAATGATGTTTTTGATGCTCCTAGTATGTAATCAGTTGATTTGATTGAGTTATACTTTTTTTTTTCCCGGTTCTTTTTATAAGCATTTATGAATTTCTTTCTTGAAATTAAACAAATTCGAATTTTAAAAAATTAAAAAAATTAAATTTTTTTAAGTTATTCTTAAATCGGTACTCTCTCTTGTTCTTAATGTAAGACATATTTCAAGAGTTGATCTTGGCCCTAAATATAAAACATAATTTTCATATTTGTCATTTTTTTCTTAATTTGATTATATTGATTCTCCCTCAACAACAAACAATGAGAATAGTAAATGAGGGTATTAAATAAGATGACTATTGTGTTTTAAGAAATAAATGTCATATTAACTAACTTAACTATTTTCTTAATTTAATTAAATTAGGTGAATATGTCTTATATTAAAACTGGATGGAATATAATTTATGGAGGAGAGAAGATGATGGTAAAATCACAGGTAAAGAAGGCATTTTTGAGAATGAGTCACAAATGTTTCATTAAAAATTGCAAGAGATATTTATTATACTAAGTATCAACTGGGTTGTTTGTATGAGTTTTTTTCAAGGTTATGTAACCTGGACCGGACCGGCCAGTCCGGTCCAGGTTACTATTTTAAAAAACAAAAATAATTTTTTCTTTAGAATTTCATATTATAAATTTAAAATTTTTCAATTTTTCATTGGTTTGGTCCCGGTTTAGCTTCGGTTTGGCCCCGGTCTAACTCACTGACCCTCAACCCAATACCCGGACCAATTTAATACCCGGTCCGGGTTTTAATACCTTGGTTTTTTTCCCGTGGTCCTAGTAAATGGGGGGAAAGAGAAGGGAAAAATTACTACAAGATTCCAAATAAAGAAAATAATCACTAAAAAGTCTCATAAGTCATGAAAAATGAATAAAGTGAAATGACAAGTTGTATAACAGTAAATAACAATAATGTATGTTTGGATTAGTTTTTAGAAAATAACTTTTATAATTTACGAGGTAAGTATGTGATAAAAGTTTTATCTCGATTTATGAAAAAATGCTTCTAAAATCATGGTTTTAGAGCTTGTCGAACACACATAGTCTATGCCCCTCACTTGTTATTAAAAAAAATTTCCTAAAAATAAAAAGTTAAAAACTAAGAGGGACCGTAAAAGACAATTGAAAAGGCAACAAGGCCTTGAGAGCAAGATTGGGAGGACAAATAGAAAGATATTTTTCGTGTAACAAATTATTGGGCCGGGCCAGTATAAACTCAATGGTAACGAGTTTCTGGCCAGGATCATTGGCCCGACCCAATATCTAAGTGAATGAAGACCCAAAATTTTGGGCCCTAAATTGTTAATTTTTACTCTTTTGATTTACTACTTTATGGCAACAGCGCCATTCCCGCCACTGACACGCAGTAAATGACCATCCCCTATAGACAAGGAACACTAGTCAGATTCGTCCAAAAAAAAAAAAAGGAACACTAGTCAGATACAAGCATGAAAAATTGCAGATCAAAACCTATGAGTGCAGGTGACACGGAGTTACATTCTTCTTAAACAAATTTAGGGTTTGTTTGGAGTGATTTAAATATTCAAAAACAATTTTTCAATCATGATTTACGGTATACGAGGTAAGTATGTGAGAGAAGTGTTGTCTCAATTTATGTACATAAATATTTATGAGGCTATCAATCGCCCAGCTAAACAAACACGCTGTTTTTCATCATTTATATATGAAAATATAAAATTTACTATTTAAGTAATAAATACAAGAATCAATTGATTTTTTGAGAAATTAAGGAAGTTAATTAAATTATTTTAGAGTATTTATATTTATTTTTTCTCTAAATTATTTTATCCGACTTATAAACTGATATATAATTTAATTATATACAATAGACGATATAATTAAGTAACTTATTTAGTTTCATTAATCTCTCCAAAAAAAATCAATTAGGTCTTATATTTAGAACAAAAAATAGTATTAGGGAAAGTCTTTGCTCAAAAGAATTTTTATTGGTGAGAAGGTCTAAATCAAAGCATGGTATTTACTTATTTGGTTCTTCAATATAAAATATATTTATCTAATTTAATTATATTAAGAAAATTGGTTAAGTTGGTTAGTATTGTATTTATTTTCTAAAACACATAGTCATCTTTTTTAATTCTCTCATTCCCTATCCTCTTTGATTATTATCAAAGAAGTATCAATAAAGGTAAATTAAGAAAAGATTAACAAATATGAAAATATGTATTACATTTAAGATCAAGATAAATTCTTTAAATATGTCTTATATTAAAAACCGATGGAATAATATTTATAAAATTCACATAGTGGTGATCTTTTTTACAAAAAAAAAAAAAAAAAAAAAATTATCAGGTGGAGGATTTTTCCTTAATATTTTCAATTTTTTATTTTTTTATACTCATCTCACCATAAATTTAAATAATCTTTAATTGACTTGTGCATATTAATAAAAATAGTTAAAAATGTTAAATTTATTATAAAATTCAAGTAATGTATAATATTATTCTTATTAAATGCACTATAATATGATATTATATTAATTTCCACTCTATCACTACTGTTGTTAAATATAAGCATATATGAAAGAAAAATATATAATACTCTTGAAAATTATAAAATGCCTTATAAAATTTATCAAGAATGTGTTCTAAAAAATTCCGTATATATTTTATTTGGTCAAAAAAAATGTACTATATATAAGATCATATGAAATATTATTTATTATTTGTTATTGAGAATATATATGATTTATCTAATACATGAAGAGCCTTTGACTCAAGTCACACTCACAATGTGATCCTCACATCAACCGTTTCAATTGTGCCCGCAAGCATTTTGAAGTCTCTCAAAGTCTGTTTGGTGTGAGGAATTTGGAGGAGAAGGAAGGAGAGAGAAAATTTTTATGAGTTTAATTTTAAAAGATTGAAGAAGTGTGATAATAAAATTTTAATAAAGAGAATATATAAGATAAAAGAGTAAGAAAAATTAATTAAAAATTTTTAACCTTACTTCTCTAATTTTTTTAAATTCAACTCAAAAAAATTTTTCCTTCATCCACTTTCTCTCCCCTTCCCTCATTCCAAACAAACCATCAACCAATTCAATTCGAGTTTTAAGGGGATATTTTAAATTTAAATATTATTCAAACAATTAATAATGATGTGTATAATTTAAAAATAAAAAAGTCACCAATACCAATACAAAGAGGCATGTGAATTTAACTTAATGATGTCAGTGTAATAATTAAGAAGGATGGAGATGGAGAAGAAGGAGGAAGAATGATCGGTTAGTCATAAGTGAGACAGCATATTTGCTTGCCTTTGAAGGCAAAAAGAATCAAAAAGCTTGTCAGCATGTGGCCTTGGGAGTCACAAGCCTCAAGACAAACAACACTAAACAATATTCATAAACAAAACACAATAGAGACAATGAGACCCAGGAATTGAATCATTTCGAGAAGTCTCACTCTTCTCTGAGCTTGGCCTTTACTTTCGCCGGGACCATTCAGATTGTGGAATTTTAGATCAATAGATGTAACACAATATGCTTTGTGTCAACATATGTTTCTATTTTGAGTAATAAAGATAGAATTACATTGGCATACAGAAAAATATAATTATACTGATAAAAATATTCATTTACAATACAGATATCGTTTGTCAACGGAAAACAAAAAAATACAGCGAAGACTTAATATTTTCAAACTTCTTCAGAATATCAAAACATAAACTACATTATAACCACGTTCTTGACCTCACTTCGGATACGTGCTGCTCACTTCTTGACGTCAATGTCCTTGCCCTTTGTCCCACTGGTACCAGCTGAGGTATTTGTTTAAAAATAGGGTGAGATTTCGAAGAATCCCCGCAGAGACATGATATCGTTCATAGAGAACGCGAAAAGTAAATATGACATGTGCCAAGATATGCACAAATTAATGAACAATATAAACATATCATCGTCATGTATACATAAGTGGACCCAGCCCCACAATCTACACCGGTTGGTTATCCGCCAACTCCCAGTGTAAGTGCACACTGGCACTAAAAGCGTCTCTCTAGGCAATTCATGTTAATTAATAAAGTGTATTTACAAATAATGGCATCCACACAATCATATAACTATGGAATAATGTATGAAAAATAATGTCTCTACCTCAAAGCTTTATAATCCCTTTTTCCGGTGTGTCTCATAACGCGTATCATTCTGGCTTTCGAATCAGTCCTAAAATATTAAATGTACCAAAAATAGGTCATAACCTATCCAAGTTCCATTTTAGACTCTTCCATAATATTTCTTGTGGTTATATTAGTCTATGATAAAATTTACTAAAATGCCCCTGGGACCCCAACCCCGCCCCGACTTACCAGGCCCGATGGCGCATTTTCCCAAAATTTTGACCAAGGCTATTCTGACTTATTTTCACCTAAGGAATCCATTTTCGGGTTTGAAATCACCAAATTCAATGTCAAATTACAAAAATACCCTTGACAACCCCCTATTCAGGGATTTCAGTGGCATTTTCATAATTATGCTTTTTCGGCCTCTACCGAAAAAGTGCCCAACTGTAACCCCACCTATTTTTGCCCACTGAGTCTAATGGAACTATTTATTTCATAAAAATCCAACTCGTAGTACCAGTTCTGGTCCTGGCTGAAAATATGAAAAAAAATAGAAAAAATGGAGCTTTGTGTTTTAGCTTCCAAAACTTGTACTTTTCCACTTCTAATCCTTGGTTATCTCATTTAAACACTTCATAATCATGATTTAAAGGATTTTGGGCAGCATAACCCCTTAGGGTTATAGCTTTTCAAATTTAATAACTCAACCAAAATCACATAAACTAACCAACTATTACCAACAACAACTTCATACTAACATAAAGTAGAGATTGATATAATTACCTCTTGATTCTTAGTGTTTCTCACTCTAGGATGTCCTCTCTCTCTTCCTCAACCTTGAGATTAGCTTGCTAAACCAAGATTTCCATGAAGAATAAGAGGTTAGAGGATGAACCATACAAGGTAGAAAGATCAATCACTTGAAAAACAAGCTCTTACCTTAACCTTTGCTTCCTCTTGCTCTCTAATTCTCCAAAGGAACTCATAAGCTCACTCTCCCTCTCTTTTCCTTTGCTTTGAACGAAATGTGTGTATGAAAGGGAGAGGAAAATATTTTATTTACTTACTCATCTTTCTTCCTAACCCTTGATCTAATCCATGGTTGTGATTTCTTCACCTTACATGTACACCACTCCTCTAACCATACCTCCCACCATATCCTCTCCTTTATGCCATACCTCCTTAACTTTATGTCATACCTTCTTATTCCTTATTTTTAATTGGGTTTACACTAGATTTTTCCCTTATTCTTCATGGTTGGACGAAATTAATGGGAAAGAAGAGGGAAAAAAATGTTCTTCATACATTTCATAATCCATACAATTGAATTATGTATAATTCCCCCTAATTTCATAATTTCTTGATTTATTCTATCAAGAATAATCATTTTGTACATTTTTATTTATTTTCATTGATTAATTGAAATTAACTTCAATTAATTAGAAAATAATTATTCTTGGGTTAAATTGGCAAAATTGTGATTTTTCGATCACCTTTGTAAATTAATTCAATTCTTGAATTAATTTTCTCATTTCCTTATGGATATGAATATTTCAAAATTCACAAGATTCAAATTCATGAATGTTCACCATTTTATTGCATTACTCAAATAATTACAATGTATATTTGGTGAATAAAATTTGTGGTGTTACACTTTGCAATATATATTTTATATTTATCAAGAAATTAATTAAAATTACTTTAAAATAATAAATATGCAAAATATCTACTTTTTTTTTTCCAAATGCATCTTTATTTATTAAAAGAATAGGTATGAGAGATAACAAATAAGGAAAAGGAAACAAAAGAAGGTGGGGGAGAAAAATGATGAGAAAGAGTGTGGCAAATTTTGGAAAAATATTGATAAAAGCAAAGTGGATTTTTTTTTTTTATAGTGAATGAATATAAACATACAGCCCCAAGGGCTCTACCCCACTAAGTCAGTACAAAAATTCTGGTTCACAACATCATCTATAAGCAATTGTTTCGCTTCATCAAGTTCTCTGTGAAGTACAAGAAAATCAACCGCCATATCCCATGCTATCCTTGCGAAGCAATCAGCCACTCTATTCGCCTCTCGACAACAGTGTAGCAGCCCCACTTCCCACTCACGTTCTAGCATCGATTGAATTTCCAAAATTATTGTAACATCAGGATGTTCATCAGAGACTGCTCCTTGAATAAGCTCCAATACTTTGCTGCAATCACTTTCAACAATAACATTCCTAAATTCTCCTTCCCAAGCCAACTTTATACCCCACAGGATTCCCCAGGCCTCTGCTGTGATCACAGACCCTTTTCCAATACGAAACATAAATCCCCAAACAAATCGTCCTTGGTCATCCCGTATCACTCCACCACATGTACAACTTCCCGACGCTTCATTCCTGGATCCATCTATGTTAACCTTAACCACCCCAGCGGGTGGAGGACACCAAACCATAATTGGTGTGATATAAGACTTCGGTTGCATAGGATTGGAGACACCCCAAGACAGCACTGAACTAGTACGTGCTAGTAACTGTTGTTTACTCCATTGTTTATTGTTGAAAATATGGTCATTCCTCGCCAACCAGATGTGTCTACATAAAACAGTAAACCAGTAGCGAAATTCATAACCATACACCTTATCACGACGACTTAAGCACCATGTGAACCAAATGTTTCTATTGGTTAAGTCAAAAAATTTCTGATACCATTGACTAGGCAGCATCTTACTCCAGAGTTCTTTTACCACAGCATAATCTCTAAGAGCATGCAGAATTGATTCTGTCTCAACTTGACAACAGGGGCACATGTCATTCGTGTGGATTTTCCGCTGAGTTCTTATCAAATTTGTCATTAAACGACCGTGGGCGCATAACCACATGAACAGTTTGTACCGTTGAGGAACCTTTAGTTTCCATATGAGCCTCTATCAGAACCAATTTTGATTATCTCCGTGACCCGCTAATCTGATGTATGCCTCTTTTAGAACAAATTTACCATCAGTTGCCCAACGCCAACCCGGAATATCAGCACCAGCATTGCGGTTAATATTCACTTTTTGGATCGCTAACACAACCTCTTTCGGTAATAAATGTCCAAACTTATTCAGATCACATTGACCTGATGGAGTAATACAGTCTGCTACCTTCCATTTTCGGATATCATTTGATAATGGGTGAGTTACCAAACTGTCCAATCTATCTAAATGGGCCACCCATATATCTTGCCAAAAGGACACCAAAGCTCCATCTGTAATCCTCCATAACATACTCTCATTTACACTTTCCCAATTTTGTCTAATCCCCTTCCATGTGCTCAATTTGTTTCATCTTTTTTCCACAATCGGCACCATATCACTACCTGTCTTGTACTTTTCTCGAAAGAAACGAACTCACAATGCATCTCGTTTGTGAACCAAGTTCTATCCTAGTTTAGTCATGTAAGCCTGGTTTTGAATCCTTGCCTGTCTTAATCCTAATCCACCGTCCTTTTTCAAGGAACAAACCTGAACCCAAGCTACTATATGAGGTTTACGATTTGTGGATGTACTTCCCCAAAGAAAATTCCTGCACGTCCTGTCTATCTCATCACAGATACCTAGAGGTAGAGGTACCAACTGTATGGCATAGGAGGGCATGGCTGACACCACAGACGATACAAGGGTATGTCTTGCCGCCATAGATAACAAGTTTGGCTTCCAGCTTGCTAGTCGAGCATCGATCTTGTCAAGAATAAACTTGTATGAAGACTTGGTGCTACGCTCATGTAAGACAAGCATTCCTAAATATTTTCCTAGATTGGACGACTAGGAAAAATTTAAGAACTCACTAATCTCTTGGCTCCTTGTGCGTCCCACATTCTTTGAGAAGTAAATCCGTGATTTTCAGCGTTTATTTTCTGGCCGGATATCTCGCAAAAATCATCCAGTAAAGCTTTCACCACTCCAGCTTGATCCATACCTGCTTCTGTAAATAAAATAATATCATCAGCAAAAAAAACATGAGAGATAGCCGTACCTTGTCTTGACAACCTAAATGGTTTCCAATCTCCGTCTTGTACAGTAGTCTATATTAAGTGTCCCAACCTCTCCAACATAATGACAAAGAGATACGGAGAGATAGGATCGCCTTGATGAACTCCTCTAGAAGGGTGGAAAGCATTTGCAGTACACCCATTCCAAAGTAGTTCCATTTGCGGTGTAGATACACAAGCCTTGATCACATCACAAAGATACTTAGGAATGTTAAGCTCATTCAAGCATTCAAAGAGAAAACGCCATTTGACTCGATCATACGCTTTCTCCAAGTCAATCTTTATTGCCATGAATCCTTGCTTCTTCTTCATGTTTCGCATAGAGTGGATTATTTCCTGCACTAGAATAACATTATCAGTACTTTGGCACCCCTTCACAAAGTTACATTGGTTCGGGGCCACAACCAATGGCATAATAGCTTTAAGCCTGATAGAAATAATCTTTGTAACAATCTTATATACTACATTACAGAGACTTATTGGGCGAAAATCTCGAAAAGATCAAGGATAATCAATTTTTAGAATAAGCACAATTAAAGTACCATTAATATGCTGGACCCATTGAGGATCAGAGAATACCCGTTTAACCAAAGATATCACCGAAAGACCAACCGTATCCCATTGGCTCTGATAAAAAAGAGGATTGAATCCGTCTGGTCTCGGAGCTTTGAGTGATCCCATATCGAATAAAGCTCGTTTAATCTCCATGTCATCAACCTGTTTTCCCAAAGCACATCTGTTCGTTGAATCAATCTCAGGGTAGGTACACCCAAATACCAAGGTCCCCTGATACATGCTAGTGTCTGTATATAGTTCTTCAAAATATCTACTACCAATATCTCGTATTTCCTTCTCATGATACACCATTCCCCTGAATCACATTTAATAGCTAATATCCAATTCCGTCTTCTACGAGCATTTGCCTTTGAGTGAAAATATCTGGTATTACAGTCACCCTGAACATACCAAATAGTACGAGAGTATTGGAGCCACATAACTTCCTCCTGTGTCAAGATTTTTTCAAGTTCCTTCCACAATTCACGTTGCAAATTCTCCAAAGCCACTGATGGTCCATCTATAGCAATTTTTTTGTTAATCCCATCAAGATGTCTGTAAAGCTTATTCTTCATATAATTCAAATTTCCAAACACCCTTTTGTTCCAATTTCTCAGCTGCTTAGTAAAAATCTCTAAAGATCCACACTAATCGTCCTTCACATTCCATTGATCCTTAACAAAACCTGAGAAGTTATCATGCATAACCCAGGGAGCGAAGAAACGAAAAGGCCTCTGTTTGTTCCCAACATGCACCAACTTATCTGTATTTACCAAAATAGGACAATGATCTGATTTATATTTGGGTAAATGAATAACCGATGCACTAGGAAACTGTGCATTCCAACTAGCATCCACCAATGCTCTATCAATCCTACTCTGATTAGACGAAGTCCCCCAAGTAAACTTAGGGCCGCTGAAACCGATATCAATCAAATCAGTATCAGCGATCCACTCCCTAAAAAATCTGTCTACTCCATTGCTTTCCCAAACTTTCATACTCCATCTATCCTTAGGACATGATACAGCATTAAAATCACCAACTACCAACCAACCCCCACGAACAAACTGACAAATATCTCCTAATGAAGACCACATCATTCGTCTCGAGTTTATATTAGGATGACCATAAACCACAGTGAGGGACCATTCATTATCAATTCCTGCATTAAACATTATGTGCACTAATTGTTCACCAACAGAAGTTACTGAAAAATTACAGCCAGAATCCCAAAAAAGCCAAATACCACCACTAAATCCTCATGCTTCAACGACGTGCATATTAGGCTATCCAAGCTTCCGGGACAATAAATTAGCCTTTGTGCCAACCTGTCTAGGCTCTAAAAGAGCAAAGAAATTAACTCCATAATTCTTTACAATGTCACAGATTAAACGTCGAGATGAGGCACCATCGGCACCTCTAGTATTCCATGTCATAACTATCATTAAGACAAATAATAAGGATTAAAGATACCCAAACATAGGCAAAAACTATTGGGACATAGTCCCATAATCATCTTCACCTGACTCCTTCATAACGATATCACCCTCCTTTCCCAGAGGATTTATACGTGCTGAATAATTAATCTCCCAACAAGCACCTGGATCAATAAGATCAGAAGCACTATTTTGAGTAGATTTTGGGAGTTGTATTTTCTCGCTTGTAGATTTTGAAAACGTACACAAACTCCCCTTTATTGGTTGCAATTTCAAGGATCCCACCACACCGTTTACTCCTTCATGAATCTCCTGCAACAAATCGCAGCAAAGTGGGTTTTATAAAAAAAAGAACACCCTCTCACAAGTTTACTTCTTATATTTTGAATTTGAGGGAGTAATACTCTCTCTAATTCGTAATATAACAGTTATATGATTGGTTTATGAATATTAAAGAAATTAATTAAATTAGCTATTTAAAATAAATTTGTATTTATTTAATGTGTATCACTCTAATCCTTTTTATAATTTTGGTTTATCTAATTCTCATGTACCAAAAGAAAGTTAACCCATTAAATATATTCTAAAATAAGCATTTTCTCAATTTTACTCTCATTTATTAATGCTATTTTCAACCCCTCTCTCATATTTTTGTCATTCCAAAACGAAATAATTCATTTTTTTCATTTCATTTAATAGAGTAAAATTGTAATACCGTTGGTAGTTACTTTTTTTCTACGTGGATTTATAATAAAACCATTTTTTTTTCAAATTACATTTATAAAAAAGACCAGAGAGTGGTGGCTCATATAATTTGGACATGACGGAGTAATTTGCAAAGTCAAACACCCCAACAACAAAATTAATCAAAAACAGGGTTTGTGCTTTCCTTTTCCCCTTAAAGAACAAAAGGCCCCCAATCTATGTTACTCACTGTTTCAGTGTCTGTGGCAATGATATTCATTTGCAGTTTATATGATTTTGTTTCCCAGCTTTTCAGAGTCATGTATGGGGTCCTGGGTGGTATTAATGTAAATGCTTACCAATAATTAATTTTTGGAAGTGCCTTTGAAAGGTTCACATTTGCCATTGAAATAGCAACTAGAACTCAAAGTTGTATTTTAGAGACAGCACGTGTCTGCATTTTCTTCACCTCTCATGTTTAATATCCTCACTAAAATAGGAGTATTTCAGAAAATTTGGCACACATTATTTACTTAAAATAGTTTATATTACTTGATACTACCTCTAATCCTTAATATAAGAGTCAGTTGACATTTTTTTGAGAAATTAAGAAAATTAAATAAGATACATTGAAGTACTTATATTTACCATTTTTCTTCAAACTAACTTGTCTCACATATAAACTAATATAATGATTCACTATATATGTTATGATTAATTAACTTATTTAGTTTCCTTAATCTTTTTGGAAAAAACTCAACCGGCTTTTATACAAATGATCGAAGGGTAATAACATATAAATATCAATAAAAATATTTATTTTATTAATATTCACATCAACATTAATATTAATATTTTATACTCATTTTGGACCTCTTTATAATAAATAAATAAGAATTTTTGTCTGAACATAAGAAATAATTTACCATTATGAATTGTAATTATTAATTTTTTATATGGACTTAGCATAATTAAGTTTAAATCATTGAACAGGGCGGTAGGAGTTAGAGTTGGGAATTAGGGCCGGGCCGGCCCCTACAGGGCCAACCCTTGACGAGTCAGGGCTTAAAAGGGCCGCCCCTTTTAAGTCCGGGGTCAGAAAAATTACAATTTTTCAAAGCCCATGCCTATAGCATACAGGCCAGGGCCGGCCCACAGGGCCGAGAAGTCCTTTTCACAATATTTAACTATTTTTCTTGCATTTTTCCCTAGAGAGATATATGGGCATGTTTATTTTAGAGATCCGATTATTTATACGTTACTTTTTACGTAAATCGAGACATATCTCCTCTCACATACTTACTTCATATACCGTAAATCATGATTGAAAAGCTACTTGTAAGTATTCCAATCGCTTATCCAAACGAGCACATAATTAGTAAATAACAATGATTAAAGTTCTAATTTAACACATAAATGTTGTCAACATTAAGGTTTAAACAACACATCTCATGCAACAAAAAAACATAGTTACTAATGTATAATCAAAGGTAAAATCATGTCCATATATAACTTACACAAAGGCCAAAGCATAAGAAGGTAAAAAACTAAACATTTTAATCTCCAAGCAACATGAGTATGACGACTATCATTTTCATCTTCTTCACCACGATCATCAATTTCAAAGACATTTGTTTGTGCTTCACTTTAAGTCATAAGCTCAAGTAGTTAAATAATCACAACCTCCATAAAAAATTATACTCCATTAGGCAAAACAGTGTACAATACGATTTTATTCTAAATAGGCAGAATAATATACTCAAAAATCATACTTAAAAATCACAATATGATTCAATTAGGCAAAAAAGTATACTAAAAAATCATAGTCTATATAATATGAGGACAGAGTGACATATAGATTCAATAAGGCAATTTAAAAAGATAATACAGTTTCCATTTCTAAACAAAAAAAAAACAGGCTTAACAGGCCGGCCCTTTTAAGTTCTCGGCCCTACAGGGCCAACCCTTTTAGACCCAACTTCCTTTGGATACTACACTTTGCAAATCCGGCCCTTGAAAGGTCAGGGCCTAAACAGGCCGAGCCCGTTGTTTTCCCGACTCTAATAGGAGTACCAACAAGTTATTCGTTGAAGTGGTAATCGACCATAGCTCCATAATTCTAATATGTTTCATATATATTAAGAAAAACTTTAAATTTCATTAACTTTACTATAAAATTTAATAACTTTCCAACTTTACCACTATTTAATTTGCATTATACCTTAAAAATTATAAGAAAAACGTTAATACAATACTCGTTGGCAAAAAACAAATAATAATACAATACTCCTTCTTATCCCTTTTATGAGGAACAATCATCAAAATCATACGGTTCAAAATGTTAGTTGAAAGTAATAAATACTTAAAATATTACTTTACTTTTCAATTATACCTTATTTATAAAGATGTTACAGGAGATATAACGAGTGAAAATTTATTACAGAGAGATAATAAGTACCATATATTCACTATAAGTAAAAATTGAAAGACTAGTTTAAAATTTTAGATATTCCTTCCAGCACATAATACAAAGTACTTTAATTAATTCATGACAAATAATGAGTGACAACTAACTCATTATATATGTCAACAATTGGAATAAATGTTTAAAAATTTAATGAGTGGGTAAAATTGAAAATGAACATTAATTATAAGGATAAAAATGAAAAATGAGAATTAATTATCTTACAAGTGACTTATATTTTAGATCAAGTTATTCTTCTAAATGAAGCGTCATATATTATAAACCGATGGGAGTAAAAAGGATTTGTTCCTTATATTAAGAATCACTTTCATAAAAAGAATATTTCTTATAAAAAAAATTGGAGAGAGTAGCAAATAAAAGGTAAAATTATATATTTATATAAAAAATTTATCTACCTTCCTTATAAATATGACCAAAAAATTCTTTTCTTTGATCCTACAAATAGGAATAGAAGAGAAGAGTTTTATCTTTTAATTTTTCTACCGGTGTCCAACTCTACTAACAATCCACTCGTCTTTATGGAGTATATATTTATATTTGTAAATCTCATAAAAGATCTTACCTGGCAAAAAAAAAGATAAAAGATATTAAAAATGCGTTATAAATGTGAAATAGGAAGTGAGCTGGACGGAGTGAGTCATACTCTTAGAGATGAAAAAGTGGGAACATGGATCATTTATTCATAGGATTCGGGTTTGACCCAAATGACTATTCACATGCATCACACTTCACATCACACCCCATATCGTAAAAAAGAAGCCTCTCTCCCTCTTCCTTTTCTCTCAAAATTAATGTGTCTCTGCCATTTCAGAATACAAGCTTTTCCCTCTCTCCCTCTCTCTGTTATTTATGCCGTTCCCTCACTCTCCTCTTCCCACCAACACACACTCCTCACCTTCCTCCATTAATGGCTTCTCCACCCCCAATGTTCCTGCCATTTTCTTCTTCTTCCATTTTTTTTATATCCTTTTGAATTTTCTTTGAATCCTTGAATTCTACGCCATTACTATTTCATCCCCTTCTTGGCTTCTTCTCATTGATACTCCACAACCACCTCCTCATTCTTCTTTTATTTCACTCTTGTACTGTTTCCGTGCTCTCTTCTTCCTTCATGAGCACCTCTTTAAACTGTAAACCAGGGAAAAAAAGTGGAAAGTAAATTTTGCTGTTCAAAATTGCTTTACCTTGCGCTCTTTCTCTCCCCCATTTGTCCTTTCTACCTCCTTCGTGCTTGCCTCAAAATCTCGTCTCTGTGATGTCAAATTCATGTTGTATGCTTTCTTCTGAACCATTTCTGCGTTTTTGTGTCTGAATATATATATATATATATATATCTCTGAAAATGGAATTCGGCTATTTCCTTTTGCTTTTCTTTGCTCCGATTCTGGTAATCTCTACCGACCCGGCGGCGTTCAACGACGATGTCTTGGGGTTGATTGTGTTCAAAGAGGGTTTAAAAGACCCGAAAGCTATGCTCTCTAGTTGGAACGAAGACGATGAAACTCCCTGCAATTGGGTCGGAGTCAAATGCGACCCGACGACCCGTAGGGTCTCTGCTTTAGTCCTTGATGGGTTTTCTCTTTCAGGGCATATTGATCGAGGGTTATTGAGATTGCAGTTCCTTCAAGTTCTATCACTTTCTAGAAACAACTTCACAGGGACCATAATCCCTGATCTTCCTCGCCTTTGGAGCTTGCAACTTGTTGATTTGAGCGAGAACAATCTCTCTGGATCAATACCCCAAGAATTTTTCCAGCAATGTGGGTCTTTAAGATCAGTTTCATTTGCCAGAAACAATCTTTCAGGTAAAATTCCTGATTCCTTAAGCTCTTGCTCTATGTTAGCTACTGTTAACTTCTCCCATAATCAACTTTCTGGAGAATTACCCTCTGGGATATGGTATTTGAGGGGATTGCAAACACTTGATCTGTCAAATAACTTGCTAGAGGGAGAGATTCCTGAGGGAATTGAGAACCAGAATGATTTGAGGGAGTTAAGTCTACAGAAGAATCGATTTATTGGTAGGATTCCTGAGGGTATTGGAGGTTGCTTGCTCTTGAAATCACTTGATTTCAGCGATAATTTTCTCTCTGGGAGACTTCCTGACTCAATGCAGAAACTTAGCTCATGCTCATCTCTCAGTTTACAGGGAAATTCATTCTCAGGAGGCATTCCTGATTGGATTGGAGAGTTGAAAAATCTGGAGATATTGGACCTTTCTGCAAATTCATTCTCAGATTGGATTCCTAAATTAATAGGAAACCTTGATTCCCTGAGTAAACTAAATCTCTCAAGGAATCAACTCACAGGAAACTTGCCTGAATCAATGAGCAATTGCATTAAGCTCTTGGCTATTGACATGAGCCACAATAAGCTATCAGGCCACATTCCTTCATGGTTTTTTAAGATGGGTATAAAGAGTATTTCACTTTCATGGAACAACTTCACTAAGGGCAATATTCCTGAGCTTTCGTCCACATCGACATCTTATTTTGGCCTCCAGGTTTTGGATTTGTCATCCAATGCATTTTCTGGTGGTCTTCCTTCTAGCATTGGCGGTCTTAGTAGCTTGCAAGTCTTAAATATGTCTACCAATAATATCTCTGGCGCTATTCCAGTGAGTATAGGAGAGCTTAAATCTTTGTTCATTCTTGACCTAAGTGACAACAAGATTAATGGAAGCATTCCTTCTGAGATAGAAGGGTTGATTTCACTGAGTGAACTGAGACTGCAGAAGAATTTCCTTAGTGGGAGAATTCCGACCCAAATCGATAAGTGTTCGTCCCTGACATCTTTGTAAGCTCTCTGCCATAACTTCTGTTAAACAAAATTGTGAACTTCAAATATCAATTTGAAGAGTCTGATTTCTGTTTGTTGATTTGACTTGAATGGTGCAGGAATCTTTCTCACAACAAGCTTGCTGGTTCAATCCCTTCAGCCACTGCAAACTTGCACAATCTTCAGCACATGGACTTGTCATGGAATGAACTCTCTGGTAGCTTGCCAAAGGAGCTGACAAATCTTTCCCACCTTTTCTCCTTTAATGTTTCCTACAACCACCTTCAGGGTGAGCTACCGGTGGGTGGCTTCTTCAATACTATCCCTCCCTCATCTGTCTCTGCTAATCCATTGTTATGTGGTTCCATTGTTAATCACTCCTGCCCATCCGTTCATCCCAAACCAATTGTCCTTAATCCAAACTCTTCAGGCTCGAATTCCGGTCCTTCCTCTCAACACCGTCGTCATAAGAAGGTCATTCTCAGTATCTCTGCCCTTATTGCTATTGGAGCTGCTGCTTTCATCACCATTGGCGTGGTGGCTATTACACTGCTAAATATACATGCACGCCACTCAGTGTCACGTTCTGCTGCGCCATTTGCGCTATCCGGTGGTGAAGACTATAGTTGTTCACCCCAAAATGATCCAAACTATGGAAAACTTGTAATGTTTAATGGAGATGCTGAATTTGCTGATGGGGCTCATAATCTTCTCAATAAAGACAATGAGATTGGTCGTGGTGGATTTGGAGTTGTGTATCGCACTATTCTTCGAGACGGGCGTTCTGTTGCGATTAAAAAGCTTACTGTCTCTAGTTTGGTCAAGTCCCAAGAAGACTTTGAGAGGGAAGTGAAAACAGTTGGGAAGATGAGGCACCAGAATCTTGTGGCACTTGAAGGTTACTATTGGACTTCATCCTTGCAGCTTCTGATCTATGAGTACCTATCCAGAGGAAGTTTACATAAGCTTTTACGTGATGAAAATACCACAGACATCCTGTCGTGGCAACAAAGGTTCAAGATTATACTTGGCATGGCAAAAGGGTTAGCCCATTTGCACCAAATGAACATAATTCACTACAATCTGAAATCAACAAATGTTCTTATTGACTGCTCTGGTGAGCCAAAAATAGGAGATGTTGGCCTGGTGAGGCTATTGCCAATGCTAGACCATTGTGTCCTGAGCAGCAAAATTCAAAGCGCTCTGGGATACATGGCGCCCGAGTTTGCTTGCCGCACGGTGAAGATAACCGAGAAATGTGATATATATGGGTTCGGGATCCTAGTGCTCGAGGTAGTGACCGGAAAAAGACCTGTGGAATATATGGAGGATGATGTGGTTGTTCTGTGTGACATGGTAAGAGGAGCATTGGAGGAAGGAAAGGCAGACCAGTGCATCGATCCGAGGCTTCTGGGAAATTTTGCTGCAGAGGAAGCAATTCCTGTGATAAAATTAGGTTTAATCTGTGCATCACAAGTGCCATCAAACCGTCCAGACATGGCTGAAGTAGTCAACATATTAGAGTTGATACAGTGCCCTTCAGAAGGACAAGAGGAAATAGAATGAAACGTAAGTTGTAGAGTTTGAGAAAAACAAAATAATATTTGCAGAGAAAAATACATGGTGAAGAACAATCCAGTTTGCTTGCTCTAAAATCTAAAGCTATACAGGCAAAGAATGTTCAGCAGGGTCATAGCCTCAAGAGTTTACTTTCTTGTTTGAGTTTATATGCTTTTTTCATATATATATTTTTTATTTCTTTTATTTATTACTGGATTTTTCTTCACCACTTTTGGTTTGAATGACTGATGCATTCAAATTCAATTACTTTTCAATGCCATAGGGAAAAAAAGAAAGTGATGCTTTTCCCCCCTTTCTTCATGGAAGTAACTGAACTTGAGAATGAGAAGAGAATTTGAAAAAAAAAAAAAAAAAAAAACCAAAAGAAGTGGGAAACAAGGCAGACACAAGATCAAAATAGCAAAACATTGGTCATGATTACAAAATACAAATTATGCCGCAAAAGGGTGGTGACCAGAAAAGGAAAAGTTAAAAAGCACTATCTTGCATTATTGATACTTTTGAGCTTGAATTAGTATCATTTGAGTTTTTTGGGGTAATTTTCACTGGACGAAAATGGAAAAAAAAAATATTGTACAGAATTTTATGCTCGTTAAAACTAAAAAATAATGTCTGAATTTTGCTGACTACTATTTTTTCTGGAAGGGACTGTTTATTTTAAAAATAAAAGAGAAGTCTCACTTTCTCCAAAGAAAGAAAAAAACAAAGTATGAGGAATTTCAACAAAACTGAGGGAAATTTTGTGTAAATTAAAAATGCATACTTATATTATACAATAATATAATCACAGGATTACCTTTATTATTTAATTCAAATTTAAATCATTTAATCACCTAAACAAGTAAAATTCAAAAGGTCAAATTACGCCATCAGAAAAGTACTACTATTCACAGGATAAGCAACATAAGTTGACTTCGTACGGAATTCAAATATTAGTTGTGAATAGATAGTAAACTAGTTGATGAGTCAATATTACTCCCTGGTCTCTTATATAAAGACCTATTGCCGTATTTATATAATTTAATTAGATTAAGAAAGTTGGTTAAGTTAGTTAATATATAACATATATTTTTTAATATACTCTAAATATCTTCCTTAATTTCCTTCTCCTCCTCCTCCTTGATTATTGTTGATAGAATATCAATACGATAAATTATGAAAAGATTGATAAATATAAAAAATATATTTTATATTTAAGAGCAAAATCAATTTCCCAAATAGATTATATAGTATTAAAGACAAGAGGGAGTACATTGAAGACGTACAAGTTTATCCAAGTTTTGTTTGCTTCTTCTTCTTCTAAAAAAAGTGAGAGGCTTGTGAAGTTTTGATAAAATTTAATAAATATTGGGTTTGAAATAAATCAAAGAAGATATATTTTTTATATAAAAATTGAGGCAGATATGTATAAATAATTAGACAAAAAAGAAGAGTAGAAATAATGGTTTTGTAAAATATATATGTGTCTTGATTGATTAAGTGAATAATGAAGGCTTGTAGGTGAAGAAAATTTGTTTAAATGGATAAATAAATGAATGGGGGCTTATGAAATACGGGAGATAGTATCATGGTGGGACACAATGAGACTTGATCACAAGGAGGAGTCCTTAAAAGCATAAACCAATTAAGAGACTTTATTTATAAAAAAAGTTGGCAGCATTTGGGGCAATGAATGGGACAATGATCCCATGTTTCCCACGCAAATGCATGTATTTCTGTTTCAATTCAAAGAAATAACGCATAAATTGTTGGTTGATGTGATAAGGGGTCTAATCCTATAATAAAGAGAATACATATTTAAATATCGAAAAATACACTTATTAGGAGATGTGAGAACCTTTTACCCTCTAAATTTTAAGGAGAAGAAACCCTTGATCATATCAAAGATACAAACATTACAGGCACCACACTTTTAATCCCTTATTCTTTTGCTTCTTTGCTAAGTTACATTAAATAATGATACAACCATCTACTTTGATGATTATGTGTGCCGTGCAGTATACAACACAATACAAACAAGCACACCTATTTATTACCTTCTATCATATATGTAAGATATACTCCCTCTGTTTTATTATAAAATAGAATTGCTGGGTATACAATGTTGCTTTTTATAAGATAGATTTAAGAGTTGTCTTGAAAGGATTTTGTGGACTCCCTATTTTAATCTCTTTTAATTATAAAAATTACTCATATTATTATTGTATTTAATTCTCATATTAGACTAAAACGTCCTTAATATAACATATTCTCTCTTTCACATAAATGAAGACATTTTTGAAAACAAAATTCATTTTTTGCATGTTTATTGCACTGAACTAATTTTAACTAACTTTTCAAATAATGTAATTCAATTAATTCCATTTTATAAAAAGGAAAAGAGGAAGTAATTTTTAAGGTGATACAATCCTGTTTATAATATACACTAAAATGATGTCTTAAATTTTAATTAATTTTTTTTTATCTTTGTCCCAATCAATTACACATTACTCTGTATTATTGCATTAATTACCTTTCTTTTTGCTTTTTCTTTTTGCCAAGCTTTAATTACTTTTCAACACACGAATTTTTTCCTACTCATTCCCTCTCTCTCCCGTATATAAAGATATGTTTAGAAAATAAAATACATTTTTTTACACATTTATAGTGTTAACATCTACATAATTCGGTTATTTGTATATTATACTCTTGGGCTCTTGGTCCAAATATAAGTTATTTTTAATCACCTCATTGAAACTAAAGGATGGTTAATTCACTAAATGTGTCTTAAATTGAATTTTTTTTTTCATCATACATTTGCCCTTATTCAAACTCTTATCCCTCTCCTCTTTCTCATCTAATGTATACCACTAATAAATAGAGGTAGAATTAAAAAATGGTACTCCCTCTAATTCTTAATGTAAGACATATTTACTTAATTTAATTATATTAATGAAGTTAGTTGAGTTAATTAATATGACATGTATTTTCTAAAATGTCCTAGTCATTTACTTCAATTTCCTCATTCCTTCTCTTCCTTAATTATTGTTGAAAGTGCATCAATAAAGGTAAATTAAGAATAGATTGCTAAATATGAAAATTTTGTTTTATATTTAGAGCCAAGATCAACTTTCTAAATATGTTTTATATTAAGGACTGAAAGGAGAAATTAATAACCTTATAGGTGACTTATCTTGTAGGCAAAAAAAATTTCTTCTAGAATACGCTCTATATTTTGGATTGAAGGAGCATATAGCAAAGGTGGGGAGTACTTTGTCTTAAAAAAAAAAAATTCACTAGCAGATAAGTGGTAATAATGATTATAAAAAAAAATCTTTGAAAAATGGAATGAATTGAGATGAAGTTTGATGCAGAAGTGTGCTATAAGGGTAATCAAATGCACTATACCAAATGAGATAATAAGTTGTAATGATTCACCCTGCAATGTGCAATCCCACCTCTTTGCATTTCTTTGTGGAGACAAAATCATACTTAATCCCATTGCTTCAATTACCACATACTCGACATCATCATGCCAAAAAATGAATTATGTTTTTCAAGTGCATTTAATAAGAATTTCAACTACTCTAGATCCGATCTACACCAAAACTTTAATTATTCATAAGAGTTTATTATTCATTTTAAACATATCAAGTTTAGGTGAAAATTATATTGATCGGTTTCATAGATTTACTTAAAATGGTAATTATAAATTATTCATCAACAAATTCTTCACTTTCTGAGCGGATCACTCAAACTCACACCCAATCCTGTAAAGTTTAAAAGCATTATTATATAAAATTATATTGTTCGCAGATGATTTTTTTTTTCGGTCAAAATATTGTTCGAAGATGATGAACGATGTAATTTACCCGTAACTCCATATAATATGCAGAGAAATGTCCGTCTTTGATTTATATAAATTTTATAACAGTTTCTATTTTTTATAAACTATTTAGTGATTGATATTATATGTTAGGGTAATTGTGTATAACTACCTATAAACTCTGAAAATGAGAGTGAAAATGGTCATAGCCATTAAAATAACCTAGCTAGTAGCTACAGTCACTTTTTATGGTAGAACTCATACTATTGTTATAAATAAATTTAAAAAGTAGCACAGTGTTAAGTTATTTTAATTGTTGTGGCATTTTTGTTTTTATTTTTAAAATTTTAGGATAGTTTTGTACCTTCGAGGAGTAATGGTATTTGGCCTATTTTTATAGGTATTTTTACACCATTGTTCTGTATTATGAGTATTAAAGTATAATTTTTTAGGATAATTACATTCAAGTCCCACACAAAAAAAAAAAAAAAATAAAAATAAAGAAATGATTCCTGAAGTTGTTAATGATAAATTAAAAAGCGTCCACTGACAATTTTATGAACCATTTTTTTATTTTTTCTCTTGTGTAGGACTTAAATATAATTATCTCTAATTTTTTCCCCAACTAGTAAGACTTGAACAGAGTTGAGCAAACTCACTATTGCTGTTTGGAGAAGGCAATCAGGATATGCTATGGCCTGCGCAAGTGCGCATGCTTGCAAGCGTAAGAGAAACAAAAGTGGAAAAATGAGCAAAAACTTATTCACTATTATTATGACTATGATTCCCTGTATATGTAATAATACTGCGCACAACCAAAATCCTTTTTCAAGATAAGACCATTATAATATAAATTCACTCATTAACATTATTTGATATTATATATATATATATATATATATATATATATATATATATATATATATATTAACTTCTGGGGAAGCACAAAACCTTACTCCAATTATATCACATCACATGAAAATATGTCATAAGAATTGCCCCCACAACCATTTTTTCCCCATAATTTCATGAAGGTTGGGTGGGTCTGTCACCGTAATTTTATTTGCCCTTACATATATGTACTTATTTTTTTAAAAAAAGTGCCAGTTATAATATTATATTTATTAAAATAAAATTTGTTTAAATCATAAAAACAAAAATCAAATTGAATTTGCACCATCCAAAATCAATCTTAATGGTTCATATTAAGATAAGCACTTTAAAAATAGATTGACATTTTGATAACTCAAATCACCAAACGTGGACAAGGCTAACGTCTTTTTTTTTTTTTTAAATAAAACTATTCAAGATCCAATTTTTCCTTGTTATATAAAATTCATTTATTTATGTTATCATTCCCCTGTGTACACTAATTTAATTATCCTCAGATTTCACTACATACATGATACACACACTTGGTCACTTGCCGAAGGTTGTCCTCTGTTTTGGTAATAATATCATTACATTCCTAAGTATACTTTTCCCTGCAATCTTCAAATATGCTATTGCAAAACATATAAATGAAAAAAAAAACACTCTAAAATTATGCCGTTTCTTTTTAATTTAGAGTATTTTTTCTAAATTATAAATATTAAAAATCACCATTTTTTCCTATAATATATAAAAACGTAAAGGTATCAAAATAAAAATTGAAGAAAACTATATGCACTTCTAGAATATAATGGTTTTCCCATTTGTTAAATACTACCTCTTAATCTCTTATCCTTAATATAATAATTAGTTGGGAATTTAATTTAGCCTTAAATATATATAAGATTTTAATCCATTTTGACTCCTAAATTTATACTCCATCCAGTCCTTAATGTAATATATATTTAGGGAGTTGAACTTAGTTCTAGATATATAAAACATAGCTTTCATACTTGTCAACATTTTTCTAATTTACACCTATTGATACTCCTTCAACAAGGAGGAGAGGAAATGAGAGAATTAAGAAAGATGACTAAAGTGTTTTAGAAAATATATGTCATATTAACTGGTATTTTAGAAAATACAAATCATGTTAACTAACATTTTCCTAATACTCATATTAATGCTTTCTCAATTAAAGGCCAGAGGGAGTAATTTTTTTTCACAAAGTATGCTTAAGGAGATTCTATCTAGAGGTGGTCATGATTAAACGGGGTATTTTACGAAAACTAATCTATATATTTATTATAAATAATTAACATAAGTATGACTATGTTTTTTAGTTTATCCAAATTATAAAACAATTAAGTGCTCGTTTGAGATATCTTATTTTTGGGCAATAAATGCTTATAAATCGTGATTTACGGTATACGAGGTAAGTATGTGAGAGGAGTTTTATCTCAATTTATATAATAAGTGCTTATTGACCCTCCCAATAAACAATACTAAACACACACAAACTCTTATATTAAAAGCACGAGATAGTGGTAACTAGCTAGAGAACAGGAATTGGATAATATTGAGAGCTAGCTCGAGTTTCCACTGTATTTGGTGGCAAAGTTGGTAGCCCTTATTAACTACCCCTACCTAAACGCCGTAATCTCCGTTCATCCACCTCTGCAAAAGCCATCAAGTTTCATTATGCATAAATGATATGAAGACGATGCATAATTAGAAGCAACCAGCTGAAGCCCCCTACAATGGTTGGACTGAAGACACCATTCGGTGATGAAGAGAGCGATCTGTTGGACCGGTTCGAGAGGATGTGGTTCGAGGCGCACCTGAACCGGGCCATGCAGACTCGGAGCTTGAGCCTCTCATCAGAACCAGAATCATCAGCTCCAACGACGCAGGGGAAGCAACAACTACGAGGACGACGTCGTTCCGGGCCTCGGTTCCACCGTATTCTCAAGAAGCTGATCAATCCCATTCTTGGCATCAATTCGAAGATTAGTGATAATGGATCAAGACGTCGTCGTCAAGTTCAGGATCCTGATCCTCCACCACACCCAATCACTGTGAAGGTTTTCAGCAGATCTCTCCACTTTTGATCCATGTATTAATTGTTTTGTTAGTTTAATTTGTTCTTTAATAATTTAAGAGACAGCGTCTCCTAGGCTTGTAGCTAATGTAAATCGAGTTTAATTTCGCTGATTCATTCATTATTTTTAATTTAAGGAAATACTCCGTAAGAAGTTTATCTTCCTAAGTCCTTCCTCTTTCCGTTGTTGTTGAATTTTAGATATATGCGTAGGTTGAAACAGTCTTTCTATCAAAATGACTTAAATCAATAGATATTATGTGTATTTGAGATAGTTTATTTTTAGTTTATAAGTGCTTTTTAATCATAATTTACGGTATACAAGATAAATATATAAGAGAGTTTTATTTCGATTTACGAAATAAGTGCTTATTTTTTTTAAAATAAGCAAAACCAAATATGCTTAAGGTACACAAATCCTGCCTCTCTATTTTTTTTCCCTTATTTGAGGCCTCTGTTACACAATATTCTTCTTGTTCTTGTTGTTTTTTTTTTGTCCTATACGTTTTTTTTGTCCTATAGGTTGAACTTCTCTGATATGCATATTGAATTTTAGATATATATGTAGGTTGAGATTGCCTTTTTATTAAAATGACTTACAAGACATGCCTCACATTTTATATACACTTAATTCAATATCTGAAAATGTGCGAAGTGGCTCGCGCACGGGACCGAAAATGAAGGACGTTCTGGCAAAAAAAAAAAAAAAAAAAAAAAATCTTTTGAATAGGATTAGGTTTTTATCACATATAACAATAAAAATTGGGCTTTTGATTTGAATGAATTACAAAATTGTGTAGAGAATTCCAGAGAAGGTATGCTTGAAGATGCACGCCAAACGTTTGAGAAAATGACCAAGAGAGATTTAGTAGTAGTAGAACATAGGTTACATAAACTGATGAATCCAGCACTTCGTGCTCCAGGAATGAAAGTAAAGTTTTGCCTTCAAGGTGCTCATTTTCTTTGTGCATTGCGAATATAATGTTATAGTCTCGGTTTCGACATCAACTTAAGCAACCTTTTCAACAATTAATTTATCCAATCTGTATCACTTGGTAATGGATCGATCATCACTCGCTTATACTTTTATTAGATGCCTCAAATCATATAGTGAAGATACATTAGCTGGCTGAAAAGGCGGTTTTGGAAAGATCGATCATACACTGCAAAATAAACCAAATCAAACAAAATGTTAGACATCAATTAACCAAGGGAGTTGTGTATACTTAGGTGAACTCTATTTTGAGTTTGTGAAAATAATTACTTGCTTCAAATATGCAGCAAGATATAGAGAGTTATTTGAAGTGATTAAAGCAATAAAGGGAATCCCTCACTAAGAAAATACTTGATGTAACACTTGGTTATGTGAAGAAATAGAAAAAATGTATGTTTATTTTGTTGTAAATATGTGCATGTGTGTGGGTGTGTTAAAGAAACTAGTCTCACATTGCTTGGGAATAAGAGAGTATAAACTTATATATATATCAGCATATTATCATGGGCTTATAAAGAGGCCTAAAGGAGTGGTGGGCTCGTACCCACAACAATGGGCCACTGAAAGACAAATGCGGTGAAAATCCAGCGATTCCTCCTGGGTGCGAGTAAATACTTGGTACTGACACTTTTTGTAAAAATATTTTTGGCTCCGTGGAAATATTATTTTTGGTTTTTTAAAATAATTATTTATTTGAGCTTACTGAAAAGTCTCCATATTTTAGGGTTTAAAGGTTGTAAGCCTTTGTAACTGAAAGTTGTCAATGGTCGAGCGCTTTCCTTTCCTGAACATTCTTTTCGTTGTTAGCATACATGTAATATCCCAAATTTTGGGATTGAAGGCTTGGGAATAAGCCTAAATTAAGCGTACTGTTAAGCATTGGTTTAACATGTTTCTTGAACTTATTCCCTAACGTTTCTTATATTTTTGAGGTATTAAAGGGAAAAAAATGGTGAACTAAAGAGTATGGGAAATTTGGCGAATTAAAGAGTATGGGAAATTTGTATACAAAAATGGAATTAACTCTTGGGTTTTCTAAAAAGCCCAATATTGAGATCCAAAGTAGAGGAATACAAGAAAATAATATTTGGCTAATACTAATGTTAATTTTTGTCATAGGATATTAGAAATTAAAGGTAAACAATGTTTTAGGTGAAATCACCTATGAGGCAGTAAGCTTGTCATGTGATTTTGTATGATCAAAAGATGAGCAAAAGTTATGAGATTTTACAAAGTAAAAGTAAACATTCTAAGATTTAATTTGATAGGTCATATGACTCAATTAGAGCTATATACAAAAAGTTATGTATTTTTGAAATTAACCCAGAAAAACTGTGAATTTTTTGGAACAACATTCAAATAAAATAATTCTGGGATTTTTACGCTTCCAATTGGCAAAGTTATATATTTTTTCTTGAAACTAGACTCAATAAGGGTTCTATAGCCTTTGGAATCACTCCAATTTGATGTCTACATGATTAGTTATGATTTTTCAAAGTTTGAGCAGAAAATCTGTCAAAAAATCCGAAAATGGGAAAATAGAGAATTATGACATCAGCATATTAAGAGATGACATAAGCATAATGTATTAAAATATATTCCCTCATGTTCTTCAGCCATTTCATGTTAGTTTTGGCTGAAAATAGAGAGAGAAAGCTTGGAGAGTCTAGAGAGAGAAATGAGGAAAAAACTTACAAAGGAAGGTGATTTTTTCGGTAAATTGGTTCTCAACCCGTATAACTTTGTTTTTAAGCTACTCTTTTATATAATTTAAGGTTTGGAGGCTCAATTTCTTGTATTGAAGAGAGCTAGGGTTTAGCCACTTTGAGAAAAGCCAGAAGGAAGTGAAAGGTAATCTCCAAACCTTTGTATATTGATTATTCTGGCTGCTGTGGACAATTTAATCGGTGAAATTTTATCGGATTGTCTTTGTTTGTGAAATTGGGAAATGACATGGCCTAGGGGTTATGCTGCTGAAATTGAGTCTAAATGGTAGTTGTAACCTAATTAAATAGTTAATAAAGTGGTTGGAGTATAAAGGAACACGTCTTCAAAATCGAAATCAAAAAACCCCAATTTTCTTCGGAGTACCGTAAGTTTAGGCTGGCTTTAATTAGGGGTCTTAGAGTTGGATTTTCAATGATTTGATGGTTCCATTGAGTTCAGGAGGGAAAATTAGGTGGGGTTACAGTTGGTCACTTTTTCGGAAAAGCCCGAAAAAGCATAATTACCAAAACGCCCTTGAAACCCTTAAAGCAGGGCTGCCAAGGGCAATTTTTTCATTTGGAAGAGAGTTTGGTAATTCTGAGTCTGAAAATAGATTTCTTGTGCAAAAATATGTCAGTATAGCCCAAGTCAAAATTTCAGAAAAAGTACAGTTGGATCAGGTTATAATAGGCTCATATTACCACCAGAAACACTATAGAATTGTCTAAATGATACATTTGGAATTGTAGGATTGAGTGGAGAGCCAAGCTGTGACATGCTTTACGAGGCGCACGTTACGAGGCAAGAAAGGGTTAAGGTAGGGAATTTATCTCTCCTACGTGTATTTGATATTTGTGCTGGTGTATTGATGCATGTTATTGCTTTGCTTGATTATGTGAAACATATATGAATGATTGAAGCTCTGTTTCTATTTATACTATGGTCATAGTTCTATTGCATGAAATATTGAGCACGTAGATATGTCATTGTGTTAGCATGAGTTTATGTAATGCAAGCATGTCATACATTAATCACTTATCCTACATGCATATTGGTACTGTTTCCTACTGAGATTCTATCGAATCTCACCCTCCCCTTCCAACAATTTAGACAGGTGAATATGGAAGGTACGCAGAGATCAAAGAAGAGAACTATACGAGAGGATTGCCGTAGTGGAATGAAGACAGGAAGATGTCTTCATTTCACTGGGACGGGTTTAGACACCATAGTAGCCTTGTGTGGCTACATTGATGGTAATTATCATGTACGAATCCCTATGAAAAATTTTCTGTAATCGAGCACTTTTTATCAGTATTTTCATGCTATTCTTATGTTGTCCATTGAACCGCATATTTTTTTCCGCAAAGACTCTGAAAAACATGAAGAATAAGAGAAGGGCATAACAATATAGGCCTGTCTATTCATTCTCGAGAGCCGCATTGTCTAAATTGTCTTGTGACCATTGGCTCTTCATGAAGCATGCCTATAAAAGGGACATAGACAAAGTGCTCAGCATCTACCTTTAATTTCTCCTCTTCTGCATAATCTTTTCTAACTTTGATTGCAATTATCTTCTACCAGTTTTGTCGCCTTGACTTGTTCAAGAAGGGTTTATTTAATCTTAGGGAATACCGCTTCCTTTCTATTGTTTCTTTATTCTTCTAGATTGCTCATGATATACAACAATCTATAGAGTTACTCACTAGTATGGAGAATGAGGCTGCTAACAACATTCCTGAGACTTATGATGCAGGTAATCCCAATTCAATAGCGTTACCATTTGCAATGCCGCTTTTGAGAGCTTTTCCTGACATATCCAAGATTGATGTTTTTTATGGAAAGAATTTTAGTCTATTGTAGGAGTTTAAGCTGTTCTTGACATGCATGGGGTGACTATTGCTCTGAGTTAATCAGAACCTTCATTAGAGGTTGACTAGGCTATGAAGGATGCTTGGACATATGCCAATAAGGTTTGCAAACACACCTCATAAGTACTATGTCTAATGATCTATTCAATGTTTAGTGTGTGTACAAAGAGGCACAAAAGATTTGGGAGTCACTTATCTTGAAATACACTGCTGAGGATGTTGGAAAAAAAAGTTTGTTGTGGGAGATTTCTGTAGCTGGGAAATAGTCAAAGACAAAGATATCAAATTGCATATTAATGAGTATCATAAACTGGTAGAGGAACTCTGGCCTGAAAAGATCAATCTACCAGATAAATTCATGGCAAGAGTCATTATTGAAAAACTACAAGAAACATGGAACAATTACAAGCAACAATTAAAGCATAAGCAGAAGCAGTCGTTGCTGTTAGATCTAATTACACACATTATTATTGAAGACACCAACAGAAAAGCAATCCAAGCAGCAAAGGGAAAACAAATGACTGTAAAAGCAAATTTAGTAGAAGAAGCAAAGCTACACAATAAGAGGTACGACTATAAGCACCAACACAAGAAGAAATCTGATTACAAGCCTAGTGAATCTAACCCTAAATTCAAGAAGAAAGGTAGTTGCTTTTTCTATGGCAAGCCAGGACATTTTACTGCTTAATGTAGAGTTGAAAAACATAAAAGAGAAGAAAATTCTCCAAGACCAAATGTAAATTTAGTTGTAAGAGATGAAAACAGTGATGATGAAGTTATTGTTGTAGTGGTCTCTCAAGCCTTTTTGGTATCTGATGTGAAGAAATGGGTGGTAGACTCTGGAGCTACCAAGCACATATGTGCAAATAGGGAGATGTTTGCTTCCTTCCAAGAAGGAAAGGACCATATTTATTTGGCTGATTCGCAAACTGCGAAAGTTTAAGGAAGAGGAAAAGTGTTGCTAAAACTCACATTAGGAAAGACATTAGCACTGAATGGTGTTTTGTATGTGCCTAAACTTAGAGAAAATTTGATATTTGTGGCTCTATTAGGAAATTTGGGGTTACGGTGTCATTCGAATTTGATCAGATCATTATGACAAAGAACAATATTTTAATAGGAAAGGGTCATTGTAATTAGGGCCTTTTTGTACTAAGTGTTGATGAAAATAACGATAATATATCCTCTTCTGCTTACTTGATTGATTCCTTTAATTTATGACATGCTAGACTAGGTACATATATATAGATCTGGTATAAAGAGATTGCTGCATCTTGGGATGTTTCTAGGATTAATATTAATGATGTTAATAAATGTGAAATATGTGCAGAAACAAAACAAACTAGGAAAACATATTTTGTCACTCAAAGAGAAACTGAATTGTTGTCTTTAATGCATATTCACTTAGGAGATTTAAAATAAATTGAGACAAGAGGTGTAAAGAGATATTACATTACTTTTATTGATGATTTCTCAAGAAGAATATGTTTACTTAGAAATAAAGATGAGGCCTTTGAAAAATTTCTTTTATACAAGGCAGAAGTAGAAAATCAATGAAATAAAAAGATAAAAAATATTAGGTTAGATAAAGGAGGAGAATCCTTATTGCTTAATGATTTTTGTGAAAAGGAAGGAATAATCTATGAAGTAACTCCCCCATACTCACCTAAATCTAATGGTGTTGCCAAAGAAAAAATAGAACCCTAAAGGAAATTATGAATGCTTTACTTATGAGTTCTACTGTACCTAATAACTTGTGGGTGGAAGCCTTACTGTCAGCATGTTCCTTAGAGAATATAATGCCCCATAGAAAACAAAAAATACACCATATGAGTTATGGAAAGGTTTTACACCAAACTTGAAATATTTGAAAGTGTGAGGGTGTCTAGCAAAAGTGTTATTACTTGATCCTAAAAGAAAAAGGATAGGTTCTAAAACTACTGATTATATGTTTATTAGTTATGCTCAATAGAGTCCTACATATCATTTTTTAGTTTTGAAAAGTGATATTTTAGAACATAATACGATTATTGAAACTAAAGATGTAGAACTTTTTGAAAGTATTTTTTCTTTAAAAGTTGAGCATATTTCTAGAAGAGTTGAACAATTTTCTGAACAAATTCAAATAAAGATGTGGTTGAAAATTTACGGAGAAGTATAAGACAAAGAAAAGAAACATCTTTTGAAGATAATTTTTATACATATTTAGTACATGACAAACCTAAGAATTTTTATGAAGTTGTTTTTTCTTCGAATACAAAGTTTTGGAAAGAATATATTAAAGCTGAGATAGACTCTTTGAATCAAAACAAAACTTGGGTTTTAGTAGACTTGCCTTTAAGTGTCATACCCCCATCTTATTTTCAGCTATTTCAGAGTATTTGCAGAAAACGATACACAGTTCAGTGGGCAACACAGGAATAACATAAACATACTGATATTATTTGCACAATTACGGAAATTCCCCATAGGGGTTTGTACTTGATAATTACAAATAACGTAGCCTCACAGCGCTACGTGGGTGTCTAAGTTTATCCCAATGAAACGGAGACATCTTCTAATCTTCGTTCCACAACTGCAATCCCCTCGTACGATTCTCTTCTTTGTTCTCAGCATACGTTCTGTCTTCTCTTGTCTAAATTGTTGGTAGGGGAGGGTGAGATTCTGAGGAATGTCAGTAGGAAAGTAATACCAATATGCATGCAAGATAAGTGCCTAATGCATGACGTGCTTGCATTACGTAACTCATGCTCACACAATGACATATCTGCGTGCTCAATGTTTCAATCAACATACGTATGGTCATAGCATAAACAGAAACAGAGCTTCAATTATTCATATATGTTTCACATAATCAAGTAAAGCAATAACATGCATCAATACACCAGCACAAATATCAAATACATGCAGGAGAGGTAAGTTCCCTACCTTAATTGCCCTTCCCTGATCTTCAAATAACATGCCTCGATTTGTGTGCAAATCCCTCGGGCTCTCTACTCAATCATAGAACATCAAATGTATAGTTTAGACACTTCCATAGTATTTCTGGTGGTTGTATTAGTCTATGGTGAAAATTTACAAAAATGCCCCTGGGACCCCGGCCCGGCCCCGCCGTACCCGGCCCGATGGCACGTTTTTCCAAAATTTTGACTAAGGCTATTCTGACTTATTTTTGCCCAAGGAATCCATTTCCAAGCTTGAAATCACCAAATTCACTGTCAAATTACGAAAATACCCTTGACAGCCCCTATTTAGTGATTTCAGTGGCGTTTTCGTAATTATGCTTTTTTCGGCCTCTACCGAAAAAGTGCCCAACTGTAACCCCACCTATTTTTGCCCACTGAATCCAATGGAACCATTTATTTCATGAAAATCCAACTCCTTCCCTCAGATCTGTGCTGGCCGAAATTTTGGTCAAAAATTGGAAAAATGGAGTTTTGTGTTTTAGCTTCTAAAACTTGTACTTTTCCACTTCTAATTCTTTATTAACTTAAATAAACATTTATTAATCATGATTCAAAGAAATTTGGGCAGCATAACCCCTTAGGGTTATAGTTTTCCCAAATTTACAAACTTGACAAAAATCACTAAAACCAAACACAAACCTCAACAACAACACCATACTAGTTCAGATCTAAGGTTTGTGAGGTTACCTTTTGAGATCTTGAATCCTCTCTCTCTAGGAATCTCCTCTCTCTCTTCTTGAGCTAAGAATGGTGTCTTCAAGATCATGGATGCATGAAGAATCACGGTTTAGAGAAGGATTTAAGACAAAATCACAAGAAAAGCCTAAGAAATCACTCTTACCTTAAACTTCTTCTTCTTCCTTCTCTCTAGAACTTGAGAGCTCTCTCTCTCTTCTCTTCTCTTCTTGGGTTGGATGAAAATGATGAAGGAGAAAATGTGTGTATGAAGGGGAAGGGAAGATGTTTTATTAACTTAGTCATCTTTCTTCCTAACCATAGATCTAATCAAGGGTTGACATTTCAACACCTATTATGCACACCATCCCTCCAACCATACCTCCTTACTTTATGCCATACCCCTTCATCATGCCTTCTACTTTATGCCATACTCCTTCATCATTTAGTTTCAATTGGATTGGGACTAGATTCCATTCTACAAACCATCCCCCTTCTCTTTACTCTAACCAAACCCATTTCTTCTCTCTAATTTCACAATTCTTGATTTATTCCATCAAGAATAATCCACTTATGCATTTTCCTTTATTTTCCTTGATTAATTGAGATTAACTCCAATTAATTGGGAAAATAATTAATCTTGGGCTAAATTGACAAAATTATGATTTTGCTATCACCTTTATAATTTAATTCCTTTCTTGAATTAATTTGCCCATTTCCTTATGAATATGAATATTTCAAAATTCATAAGATCCAAATTTCATAAATATTCACCATTTTATTGAATTATTCAAATAATTACAATATATTTTTGGTGAATAAAATTTGGGATGTTACATCTACAAATGAGAAGAAATGAGGCTTTCATGATGAAGCTTGGGTAGTTTCATTCATTGAGGGATGCCTTATGGGTAATATTCATGAGAGAAAAATATAAATGCGGGAATGACGTTATCCCAAGATTGACGTCAGGAAAGGAATCAAAAAGTCTTGGTCAAACATGTTGCTAGGGTTGAGTTGGAAAGTCGGGGATGGATCAACTGTGAGCTTCTGGGATGATCGATGGTTACCGAGGTATGACTCACTGTCTACATTCAGGTTGCAAGCTATCCCAGAAACTATGAAGTCTTGGAAAGTATATGATTTGTAGTGATGACTTGGATTTGTAATGGTGCTTATCTTAATAATGACAATGATTCGTTGTTACGAGAAATATGAGGGATGTGACAGATGCTATTGTAGGAGGATGCTCTAACTTGTAGATGTACTCGTTGTCTCGAGGCCCCATGTTTGTGTGCTTGTTGTAGTGCTATTTGCTTCTTTTTTTCTTTATAAAAAAAATAAAAAAACACTTTGCATTGATAATTTGAGTAAGGCGATTGATCAATTGTGCTCCTGTGGTTATTATTGGCTACACTAAAATTGTCATTGTCAATACTAAAGTTGTCATTATCTTTATTCAACTTGTCAATGACATTTGATAAGGTTTAAAGAGATCAAGTAGTCAATCATATTACTCAACTTGTCAATCCCATTACTCAACTTATCACTTGAGCTCCGGCGTTGGTGAGGGTTTTACGTTTCCTTTTTTTTTTTAAAAAACTTAAGGGGCATTTTGGTAAAAGCACAAAATTTCAAAATCCCAAATTATTTCCTTTAGACCTACTTGTCTTTTGCTTGTGTTAACAGACTTTTTGAAGTTTTCCAAGTCCAAATGGTATTTATTTGGAATTTTTCCTATGCAAAACACCTTGATCTTTAAGCCAATTGCATATAAACCCCTACATTTTAAAATTTAAATTTAAATTAATTTTTAATCCAAATTACCATTTCTGATGTCACATCATCCCCTTTAATTTGAGGTAGTAGTTTGAGTCAAAAACTTAACCGCAAATTCAGATCCCCTACCAGGTGAACCTGGAGATGATCCTTTCTACTGGAGAAATGCTTCAGATGGCAAATTCAATGTCTGGGCTGCTTATAACTTCATTTCTACTCAGCGGGTTCGGAATGGTTCGGCTCTGTGGAAGAAAGTGTGGAAGTTACCTGTTTCGGAGAAAGTGAAGATGTTTTTCTGGAAGATTATTCATAAGAGACTGCCTACCAATGCACTCAGAGCTAGGAGGGGTTTACCAGTCAGTGAGGAGTGTCCTTTTTAGTGTGAGCGTACAGAATCCATTATACACATCCTTCGTGACTGTGAGATTGTAAGAGCAGTGTGGTTATATTTTATTGATCCTAATTATCATTTTAGTTTTTTTCACTCTGATTTGCATGTATGGATTAAGGATAATTTGTCACTTTCGTTGGGAAAGCCTTATTATCATCGTTGGCCATGGATTCGGATCTTCAGCATCATCTGTTGGCTTTTATGGAAGAACAGATGTAAGGGTGTCATGGAGGGAGTTCATGCTCAACCCAATGAAATTATTCATGGTGGACTGTACCATATCATGGAATCCAACATTTCGGATAACTTGAAACACCAACTCTTCTGTTATGTTGTTGGAGACGACCACTCCTGGAAATTGCCACCGGAAGGATATGTTCGCTTAGATACAGATAGATCAGTTGATGCTCGTTGCAATGCAGCATGTGGAGGGCTTGTTCGAGATCATGGAGGCAATTGGGTCCTTGGCTTTCAACGCAAACTAGGATTCACTCCACCTACCACTACTGAGCTTATGGCCTTATGCCAAGGTCTTCAACTGTGCAGGCAATATAGATTTCAGAGAGTTGTTGCTTACACAGATTCTCTTGAGGCGTATCATATGGTTATGCAGGACAGTGGCCTTTATCATCCACGGCGATTGGAGATTAATGCAATTAGGGATTTGCTTTACTCTGAATGGGACATTGAACTTCGCTATACACTGCGAGATACGATTAGATGTGCTGATTACCTAGCTAAGGATGCTCAGACCTTAGTTCAACGTCTGGTTGTCTTGCTAGTCCCCCATTCGGGGTGTATTCCTATCATGCGGGAAGATCTTCTACATTACTCTTGATGTTTAATATATTTTGTTATATTTCCTATCCAAGCTAGCTTGGTCTATGTATCAAAAAAAAAAAAACTTCACCGCAAAAGTAATAACTGTATTTAATATCAAAAATCAAAACGTCAAGGACTTTAAATTTTACTTTTGAAAAGTGAAATAATTATTTTATGCAACTGACATAAAGTTTAGGTTAGTTTTAAAAAATTTAGCCTATTTTTTATAATTTTTTAAAAATACACTTTGCCTCATAAAATTATCTCTCATATATATATATATATGTATATAATTATCTTTATTATAACTCTTTTAACTAATATTTCGCTCATAACTACTTGTACTTAGGATTTTCTTTTTTCTTTCGTTTTTCTCGACTAAATAGTCATATGAATATTTCTTGTAATATTTCTTAAAATGAAAAATAACTGCCTTTGTTTGGGGTTTTAAGGTTAATATTATTATTATTACTACTGCTACTTATATATAGATAATATAAAATATAATTCTCATTATTTTAATTTTTTAACTTATATTGTCTCTTAACTTAACTCCCTTTGTTTAGGATTATTATTTTGTCCCTTCATATTTTCCACGCAAAAAAGCCATTTTATTTCTTAAAAAAGGATTAATTTTTTTGTTTAGGATTTTTATTATTAGTTATATTTATATGTACAACTCCCTTCGTCATAATTTCTTTAAGCAAACTAAAATTATCTCTTAACAACCTTGATGTTGCTGCCCCCCTTTTCTGACACGTGGTTTATTGAGTCTGCTTGAAAAAATATAAATAATAAATCATAAAACCTAATAACTCCCTTTATTTATGATTTTTACCTTTGACCTTTCTTAGTATTTTAACAAGCCGAATAATTAAAGTTATACCCTAATTTTTCCCTCCATGTTTATTATAACTTCCCCTTATATTCTAATTATGTGTTTGGATTAACTTTTTTTAATAACTTTTATGACTTACGAGATAAGTGTGCGAGAGAAGTTTTATCTCGGGTTACACAAACCATGGTTTGAAACAATGGTTTGTGATGTTGCCAAACACACACTAAATATCAAATAAAATATTTAGTCAACTAAAAAACATGAATAATCAAATTTTTGTAAAAAAAAACAAATCTCATAACTGCGGATGTACACCCCTACCTGCGAGCCACGTGTCGGTGATTTTCCTCTTTTGACGATCATGGGGCCTGCGCGCAATTCATCATCCGCCGGTGGAGGGGTGTAGAAGTCCAATATGCTCGGCTTGCCGGGAAAGAGAAATTAGGGCTGCCGATTGAGAACTCAAGGAGTAGAGGTCAGCGAAGGAGGCTTCGGCGTGTGAATGAAGAGGGTTTTAGAGCATTCTGGAAAGGCAATTTGGTGAGCATTGCTCACTGTCTGCAGAATCATAACGCGGAGGTACAACACTACACTTGGCTGCTTTGAATGTAATAATTTCTCATTTTATAGTTTGCAATGCTGGATTTTCTTTGCATTTAGGATTTCATAAGATCTCAAGGCAGAAACCTATAGTTTAATGCAACTTATAAGTATTGAGAGTATTTTCTCTGATTTGTCAATTCCCTTCGCTAAAGGCAATATCGGGCCTGCATCTACTTTGGCAGTGGATATTGTTAGTTTTGGTGACTCCTGGCTTAAATTTGCCATCAACATAGTTATAATTGAGCCAATAAGTTATGTTGAAGACCAGGATTGGTTTAAAGGCCTAGATGAGAGATGGAAGGTAACCACTTATTTTGTGTCCCTTCCTGAAAATTGTGTCTTCTCAGCTGTTCCCTTTAGAACCCTAACCATATAACTGAATCCTGTACCATTCTCTACCTCCTTGAGTCCTAGGACTAGTTTGTAGAGATAGCATTCTCGCACATTTCTGCTTTTGTTCCAAAATTATAATGTAGAGGCATATTGACAGTCTTGCAAGCCGAAACTTTTACATGCTTCTCTGCTAATATTTACCAATTTTGTATGGTCATCTTTGATCACGCTACCCACATTCTCTAGTTCAAGCATCTGTGCCTCTTTCCCTTTACAAAACCCACCGGAAATTTCCTCAGTGTATCCAGAACTTCCTTCATTTTCCTTTGCTGAAAGCTGAATACACGAGCAGGCATTAGAGAATGTACACAGTACATATTTCATATGGTATGCATGCAATAGGAATATCACATGTGCTGTTTAGTGCATGTAAAATGGCCATCAGACTTAGCCTTCCCATCTGAATTGTAATGTAGCCTGCCAAGAATCTTTTTGGGTGTTTCCTTGGCGATGGAATTTGTGCTATTTTCTTGTGTCTGACATCAAATAAATCCGACCCCCTTGAACCCAACTTGACCAAAGTGATATCTCTGTTCATGGAAGGCTTGAATACCCAGTAAGGATACTTTAACTTATCATCAGGAGACAAAGCTTTGAGTTTTATTTTTTTTATGGGCAAAACTTATGTCACGTTGCTTATATCTATTAGCTCTACAGTTCATAGGTGAATTTACAAGTGCGTGTACGTATTTTAACAATTCAAATAATAAAATAATAAGTGTGATTGGAGGGCTCGACGTAAGGAATATAAATAACTTCACCTAAGTTTTGTTCTTTTTTTCTATTACCTCCACACCTTGCCTTGAAGTCAAGTCCCAGTCTTCCATCCCACTTGTTCCTTAGGACCTTTCAACCTTAAATCTCCATCCATGGTAAGGTCTGGCAAGCATATCTCAGTTGTCCTAAGGCTAATCTGAAATCTGGTGTGGTCTGATTTGTCTGCAGCATATATTCTTTCAGCGTAAAACCCATACAATATTCCGCAGGAACCGCCAACAGAAGCTACTGACCAAGATAAATAAAATACTCAAAAGAGCAATAGTGGAACAGAAGTGAGAAAGAGAAGGGAAAGGTGGGCATGATTGCTGAAACATTGGAAGAAGACCAAGTTTTGACTTCGACATAATTCTTAATCAAATCATTGGTGAAAATCAAAACGTATTTTTGTTTTCAAACAGTAGCATTAATATAATGGCCTACAAAATATAATTCCCTACAAACTTTTACATGAACCATTTTACCCGTATAGTTATATAATTATAAAAAACTAAATAAATAGATATATAATTATATTTTGCTATTATACTTACCATATCTATTCAAATAATTATAAATATTATAATCCTTGAAAGCCTCCCCTCCTTCAACCAATCCCGAATCCACTGGACCAATTAGTTCCACCACCGCCATTTCTTCTTTCTCATTCCAAGCTTCTGATCCATACACCATCTCTTCTCCATCATGTTCTTGTGCGGACCAGAAATCAACTCACACCAAAAAAACTAAAAACTCAAACCAAAAATCAAACGTAGATGAAGTAGGAGCAACAAGAACCAACGTCGATGGACAAATATCATAGGAACAATGAAGCCACAAGTTTTTGACCGTGCGCTCATACAGTTATACCATTCCTTTCTCTTCAAACTTTCTCTCTCGCTCTAAAGGAGAGAGAAGGATACCACAATGGCCGATCTCATAGCCAAAGTACAGGATCTCGAGAAGAAAACAGAGAAGATCAGAGGGTGGACCTTCTTCAGCACCAAATACGAAGATGCTGCTGAGTTGCCCAAGAAGCCACCAATTCTTCAAACTCGGAAAATCTTGTTCGCTTCTCTTGATTTTCTCACTGTCTTGTAATTGTTTAGTTACAAACTTGAAAAGTTTTAAATTTCCGAGTTTTGGGATATTCTTCATACTTATTTTCATAGAGACTAGCTTAAGATGTATATACGCTTGTTTCAAACTTTTATTCGGGGGAAAGAGCAGGGTCTATCTTCATCAAGTTGTCCAAGTGTCTTCTAGGTTCATAGGCCTATTTTGTGCCCTTTTTTGGGGTTGATTCAGCAGTCCTTCACTCTTGTATATACATTTACAAGATAACATCCCTGGATCTTTTATTTATATCGATAATTCAGGAGATTAGCTAAAATTTTGAAATTTTGGTTTTTAAATCCATAAGTGAATAGCTTAATGTCTAAAATGCATATTGTTATATTTCCAATAAGTTTAAGCTAATGTTTTGCTGTGTTCATGTGTATCTAGGAGCCATATCATGCTTAGATCAAGCAGTTGACCTCTATACTGAGATTGGTAGGCACAGCATGGCTGCGAGATACTGCAAGGTACTTTGTGTTTGAATTGTGCCATTTCATGCTTTGGTTCTCCTGGTTCTTTGATCACTCTCTGTTGTGTTTCACCATTTTGCTGCCTTCGCAAAGGTCTAGCAATAACAATGATGAGAGCTGACTGTATGGTGGATTTTTTGCTTCCTGGATTGGGAAATTGGTGACTTCTGCTTTTTGAAAATATTCTGATTTTCTATATTAACTCTGAACCACGGACTGCACTAAGTTATGCGGCATATCTACCTTCTTTATTTTTTCCCCCCTTTTTTTTTGGGTGGCCAAACGTGAAAACTGTGCAGTTCAATACTGAATATGCCATGCCATTTTGAAGTATTGAATAACTATTCATACACAAAAGCAAGTATTGAATTACACTCATCTTTTAACATGATCTGAATGTTAATTCATGTAGCCTTGCCCAAAGTTTCCAAAATTTATCTCACTTTGCCAAGGATCTCTGATGAACCCGTCATTTGGAAAGCAGAAGCAGCCTTACATCATCATCATCATTAAACCCTTCAAAATCAACCGCCAGTTCAAAGTGTCTCCAGCATCTTGGATCACAGGGGCACTCTATGATCCTGTACCTGGGTAACTCTCCATATTGAAATTGCAATAATATTTTAAATTCTGTTAGCTTTTCTTTTATTTTAGAATGAAAATGTAGCGTACCTTCAATGTCCTTTTTTGCCGGTTGTTGTTTGAGTAAAAACTTTAACTCAGAGGCTTTGGGCTATTAATGACTAGTTGAAGCTGATCTTCCATCTCTAAATCACAGAAACAACAATATGAATATTTTGAAAATGAGACCACATGCAGAAACTGTAGCAATATATGCAGAAAAATAACGATAACGTCAAGATGGATACGACAAGCTAAGTGGGAGTTTTTTTTTTTTGTTTTTTCTTCCGCTTTGTTGTGAAGCAGAAACTTCTCAAAGTCATGAATGCGTGAACCATTGGTTTCTACACAAATTGTTTTGGCATGATATGGAAACTTGAAAAGCCAGAAAATATCATGTTTGGTGTCAGTTTTCTGCTATGTGTAACATCATCTAAGGTAATAAAGAAACCTGATTAACCAGAGGAAGGAGAGTAATGTTCAACGAAAAGTGTAGATAGTTTCAAGCGTAGAAACCAATGGTTTTAGAGAAGCATTTGATTGCCATGAAATTCTCAAAGGTTTAGGTTATGGAGAAAGCTGAGGCACGAGGAGGAGGAGTCACCGTCGTCGACGTTGGAAGAGAAGATTCAGAGAGGCAAATCCTATATATGAATGACTTTGAGAAGTTTGAGGACATGAAATGGCATATTCATTCATGGGTGGGGCCTCGGAATTAATCAGAATCAGAGGACTATACGTATTTCACTATCTTCATCTTCCTCATAGTTTTACGGAAAGAAATTACCAGAAAGTATCAAATTAACTCTTAAAAGTAAATTGCAGCAAATTAAAAGTTGGGGGCAAAATGTATGTGGATCGTTTTATTGAAGATTCCGGAGAGAATGTTTTATAATTATTACTACGAAAGCATTTCCATGGGATGTCAGTTGTTTCTTCTTGTTTATAATTTTTTCCCTCAATATATCAGAAAAATACAGAAGTAAAACTACAAACTGAGAACTAAAAGATAGAATCTCAGCTGTTTCTTCTTCTTCTTCTTCATAAGTGGGAAATCCTTAATGGATAATGGGTTTTCAATTTATAACAATTGTTGATTCCGAAAATATTTCAGCTGACCGTTCAATAAAGCTCATCAAGACAACTAAAAACATTCTTCTGTTTTACTTGGTAATATATTGCATAAACTACGGAAAGAAACCATAAAGCACCAAATTAACTCTTAAAAGTAAAATGCAGCAAAAGTTGGGAGCAATAGGTGGAGATCGTTTTATTGAAGATACCGGAGAAAAGTTTGTATCTTGCTTGAGGGCCAAAGGCAGGAGCTTGACTTGAGGTTGACGAGAGAAAGAAGCAAGCTGATAAGGGCAATGGCATATTCATGTCACTCATTCACTTCATAGTTTATTGTTTTTCTTGGTAATAAAGTCGTAGGAAGAGTAAAGTTTGTACCTTGCTTGAGAGCCAACTTCAGAAGCTTGACTTGAGGTTGACGATGACGAGAGAGAAAGAAGCAAGCTGATAAGGGCAATGGCATATCCATGTCACTTCATAGGTTATTGTTTTTCTGGGTAATAAAGTGGTAGGAAAAGGAAAGTTTGTACCTTGCTTGAGAGCCAAACTCAGAAGCCTGAGTTGAGGGTCAACGATGATGGGAGAGAAGCAATTGAGAGAGCAGAACTCGATGGATTCAAATTTAAAATTCTCGGGAAAAATATCCGTTGCATTTTTATTGAAAAAAGTTGTTCAAGTTGTAGTTAATTAATTGCACACAACTTTCCTTTTTCCGTTTTTATTAAAATTGCGCATATTCTATTAGTCAGTTAAGAAATTTTTAATTTGACTGCGGTAATTTTTGATTGACAGACGATGCGCACCCAACCCCTAAGCTTCCCAATTTTTCGTTATTAACTTGTTTCGTCCTTTTGGCCATTAATTCAGTAATATTCAGAGATATTAAATCTCAAGTATTTTCACCTCATTTTCCGCTTTTTAATTCATCCCATTATGTTTATGCGGGCCACCATAGCAAGGAACAACTCTTTAATTTCTCAGTTAATAAATATTAATCCTCACTACATTATGATCTAACGGCCGGTTTTGTCGTGAGCTAGGAGTTATATTTTTTTTTTAATAAAATACAAATAAGCAAAAAGACTTTAATTATAATTTCTCTCTCAAATATGGCTCAATTGAGATAATCCTGGCTTCACATTTCTTAATACCTGCCCCTTACTTGGTTCACAAACACCACTGAGATAATCCTCGCATCACATTTCATATTTGTCAATCCTTTCCTAATTTACCCCTAATGATACTCCCTCAACAATAATCAATAAGCAGAGGGAACGAGGGAATTAAGGAAGATGATTATGGTGTTTGAAAAAAAAACATGTCATATTAACTTACACAATACTCCCTCCTCCCCTAAATATAAGCTTTAAACAACCGATTTATCTTTATCAAGAAAACAAGTAAAACTAGTTAAAAGCAATAAATATATATATTTTTCCCAACTAAACCCTTTTTTGTAAAGAGGATAAGTGAGAGGGACAATAAATGCAACAAATATAGTCAAGGGGTAAAGCTGGAAAAATGCATAAATGCTTTGAAAAAACTAAAATGAAGTTTATATTTTGAGACATGCCCCTTCACATATTTGAAGCTTATATTTAAGGACGAAGGAAGTAGCTAACTTTCTTAATCTAATCGGGCAAAAAAAAAAAAAAAAATCTTAGTCTAATCAAATTAGGTAAATAGTATGTCTTACATTATTAATAAGGACCTGAGGGAATAATTAATTAAGGTAAAATTAATAAAAAACACAAATAATGCTGAAACAACCCCCAAATTAAATCTTATAAAAATGACGATGATGGGTTCAAAGAGTTGTGCTTGGGAGAACAAATTTCATGGTGAGAGGGTACAAATTAAGATGTTGTGATGAAGATTTAGATCCTCTCCATCGATCGTTGGCCGAAAAAAGAAAAGCAAAAGAAAGAAAGAAAGAGGAAAAGAAAAGAAAAGGAAAGGAAAAGAAAATTCTAAATTTTGTCAATAATATAACATTACTAAACTGAAAATATATTTATGTGCCCGAGAAGTCAGAACGTATTTGAAGCAAGAAAAAGCATCATATACTTTCTTTTGAGGAAAAGTACTGTATCGTAGTCACATATATATTAATTTATTTTTAAAGATGAAAAAATACATATGGATGAGGGAAACTGTGAGAGATAATTTTATTTTAGAGGATAAAGTTGATTGTGATCAACTGGACTTGATAAAATTTTCATATTACATATATTGTTTTTTTCAAATGTTTCCGGGACGGCATGATAAAATACATAGTTATGTTGGATTGTGGTTCGTTACCATAAGACCATTCTGTAGGATCTAGCCTATAAATTCTGTCATCTACAAGCTTTGCTTGCCCTTATAACAAAAAACAGAAAACATAGTTATGAAACATTTTCAGAACAGACTGCGTAGTGGAAGAATATTATATATGTGTGACGTGAATGTAAACCAGTGCTGCTGATAGCTTGTGAAGAGGACAAGCTTAATTCATTTATTAGATTTCAAAAAGACACTTACTTTTGTCTTGACAAAGAAATTTTTGATTCATATGCATGCCCCGCTGGCATTGATAATAAAAAACATTTTTATGAATTTCACAAATATTTTGAAGTATTGAATTTGTTAATACACACCATCAAGTTGACAATCTATAAGTTTATTCGGACATAAAATATTAGGCACGTCTTTGGATTCAAAATCTACTTCAATCAAATCATATGGAGTGACAACTCTTTTTGTCCTTCTCAGTTGAAGTATGTTCTTATATATGTTATATGTGTTCAGTTTGATTAAATTTAGTATTTTTTAAAGTTATATTTTGATATCTGTTTTTATAAATAATTAAAATTTTCAAGATCATCTCCCATAAATAAGTTATCAGGAGATTACCCAAAAACGTAGCTTAGAAAACAAAAGTTCTGCAACAAAAAAATAAAAATCTCTTCAGTTATTTTGAAATGAAATTGAGATGACAAAGTAAACCTATGCTCTGTGTTAGTTTTGTAAAAGCTACGCATGCTTGTTCATGTTTGGAACGAGTGATTTACGCATTGTCAACCACCATTAACGTTAATCTTGTTTCTGTTTGCGGCAGCTCCTAAATTATCATGTAATTTAGTAGATCTTCCAACTCCTCCTAGTACTATACAGATCCTACCAGCAGCAGCACCAACAAATAACATAGTCGATTTGAGTAGTGTCAAAGGACACTATCTTTAAGAGCTATTCCACAATTATAATGCAGTGTTTTTATTCCTCTAAAATAAGCTTGTAGTTTTAGTTGTTTGACTGAATAATTACTCGTATTTGTGCACCTGGTTGAGACTCTCTTGTACCATGTTTTGGTCATAATGAATATGATTTTCTTTGGTCTTGATTTTCTTTTGTCCCTTCTCACTTCTCCATCATCTTCCTTGGACGTTTTGCTCTCTTCCTCTACCTCCTCCCATCTTCCTCTTCTCAGCCAATATCTTCCGGCAGTGACAAGAATCCTCTTGCGAACAGCCTGCCCATCATGATATAACGAGAACAAACATACAAAGAAGGAAAGAACTAGAGTAACTAACTACGTACCAGGCACCTAATGCTATCTTTTTCATTTTCATGCATTTTAAAGTGAAAGGTGATGGGAATATTATTATATTGCAGATGCATAAGAAGCCACAGAACCCAAAGCATTGCGTTTGGGAGAACAAATTTCATGCTGACAGTGTCCCCCAACGTGGATTATGCGTTCATATAGGGGCACTCGTTATAATTCTGGAAGAGATTAACCAATACACTAAGGCCCTATTTGGTTGGAGGGGAGGGGATCGGAGGGGATGAAAAATAAGCCCCTCCCTTTGTTTGATATGAAAAAATTGGAGGGGAGGAGCCCCAAAAGAGGGGCTCCAAATCCCTCCCATCCCCTCATATTTGTTCCCTCCAAATTGGGGGGTTTTGGAGGGAGCAAAAAATGTGATACTATTTTGCCCCCATGATTTTTTCATATTCCCATTTCTATTTTTCTAGAATTAGTTATAATTTTTGGAAGTTCGGCCAAGAAACATAAAGTTCTAGGCCGCGGCCCATAACTTTCTATGCAGCCATTGGCCGCGGCTAGTGGATTTGTGGGCCTCGGCCAACCCTAAAAAATCAGCATTTTGAACTTTTAAAAGGTGATCTTTGGCCAAGTGTTTCCCAAACCTTTAGGCATATGTTTAGGCTTTGATTAGCCACCTAAAGGTCTTGAATGGTAACCAACTTTAAGTGATATGAAAGTAAGGTTTTGGAATAGAGAATAACCCTATGTCCTTGATTTAGTTTATAGGGTTCGATATTCGTCGTGATCGCGAGTAGCCGATGCTGGAGCATATGTGGAAAGAATAAGGGTAGGGAACTTACCTCTCATGCATGTATATGATAATTGTGTTAGTGTATTGATGCATGTTATTGCTTTGCTTTATTATGTGAATATATATGAATGATTGAAGTTATGTTTCAATTTATGTTATGGCCATAAGTATGTTGTTCGAAGCATTGAGCTTACAGATTTGTCATTGTGTGAACATGAGTTATATGATGCAAGCATGTCATGCATTAAACATTTATCTTGTATGCATATTGGTAATGTTTTCCTATTGAGATTCTCTCGAATCTCACCCTCCCCTACCAACATTTTAGACAGGGTAGGTGGATCGAGGATGGAGCAAGCAACCAGGGGCGGCGAAGACTCCTTCGGATTGTAATATTGTGGTAGTTGGTTATCAATGCTTAGTTGGGATTATGTATATTTGGATATGTACATGTTTCATATGTATATTTGGTTATTTGGGATGAGTATTTGGATATGTATTTGATATGACTTTGTGTAATCCCCGTTTGAGAAATTGTAAAGGGCGAATGTGCCCTATGAATCCTATGTAAAGGTATGAACCCGGGAATTGCCGGGATGATATTGTTGTGCACTCTAATATTTGTATAAATGTGATTTATCTTTGTAATGTAATTATATTCGAAATGTGAATATGAGACCAGGTTATTAGATTTCAAAAAGTTTTTGTGAAAACCCCGTCTGGTATATGGGATTGTAAATGAGTTTTGATTATTATTGGTCTCTATTTCATTTTAATAGCGTATTTCGCATATAATTACGAAAGGGGTTACAGAAAACCTCCTAAATGGTCTACAGATTATGTATGTTCTACTCTAACTGCAGGAAATCATCACAAACGAAAGGGTAAGTGTAAATATCCTATTGATAACTATATTTCCTATGACAATGTTTCTTCTCACCATATGTCCTTTCTCTGCAACATTGATTCTGTAACAGAACCAATTAGCTATAATGAGGTAGTTCTAAACCCTGAATAGGTAAAGGCTATAAAAGCCGAGTAAGTGCACTTGAGAATAATCATACCTGGGAGATTGCTCCACTCCCTAAGGGAAAGAGGCCTATAAGGTGTAAGTGGGTATACAAAATTAAGTATAATTCAGATGGTAAGATAGATAAATATAAAGCCAGATTAGTGGCAAAAGGATATAGTCAAAGGGAAGGCATTCATTATTATGAAACTTTTTCAACAGTTGCTAAGATGCTTACTATTCATTTTATTCTTAAATTAGCTGATGTTAACAAATGGAAAATGCATCAACTGGATGTGCACAATGCTTTTCAGCAAGGAGATTTAAATGAGGAGGTATACATGCATGTACCCCCAGGATTTGATAGTAAGGGGGAGGGAATGGTATGTAGATTAAGAAAGCCCCTCTATGGCTTGAAACAAGCCTTAAGACATGGAATCTCAAACTGTCTGAGACCTTAAAATAGGGAGGTTTCACACAAAGCAAGAATGGATATTCCTTGTTTATTAAAGAATTTGATGATGGTATAGTATATGTTCTTGTTTATGTAGATGATCTATTAATCACAGGAAACTCTAACAAAAGGTATATCTATCTCAAATAAAAACCTTGCTGCATAACAACTTTAAAATCAAGGATTTAGGACAAATGAAATACTTTGTTGGAATTGAAATGGCCAAGTCAAATAAAGGAATTATTCTATGTCAAAGAAAATATATACTTGACTTATTATCTGAAACAGGAATGAGTAGATGCAAACCACATACTGTACCAATGGCACAAAATGTGAAACTGATGGCATACCGGGAAGGAAAGGATACGAAAGAAGATTTATATAAATATCCAGATCGGTATAGAAAATTAGTAGGTAAGCTTATATATTTGACCATGACTAGGCCTGATATCTCATTTTCTGAGCAGGCCCTTAGCCAATTCATGCAACAGCCAATGAAAGTGCATTATGCAGTTGCTATAAATGTGATTCAATACTTAAAGGGTAGTCCTAGATTTGGTATACTGATAAGTGCAGAAGGAGGCTTAGCACTTGAGTGCTATTGTGATGCTGATTGGGCAAGTTGCAAGACCACCAGGAGATCAATCACTAGTTACTTACTGAAATTTGGAGGTTCACTTATCATGTGGAACACAAAGAAGCAAAGCACAGTATCAAAGTCATCAGCAAAGGCAGAATATATGGCCCTTAGCATGGCAAGATCAGAAATTGTTTGGGCACTTGGGGTACTAAAGGATTTGCGTGTTCAACATGAAAATCCCGTGAGGGTTTTCTGCGATAATAAGGCGGCAATACACATTGCTGCAAATCCTGTGTATCATGAGCGTACCAAACATATCGAGATTGATTGCCATTTCATAAGGGAGAAATGGGAAAACCAGCTGATAGACTTGCAACATGTTAGATCAAAGGAACAACAAGCAGATCTCTTGACAAAATCAATAAGTGGAAATGTCCAAAGAAGGTTGTTGTACATGTTAGGGACTGTTGATTTGTTTAGTCCACAAACTTAAGGGGGAGTGTAAGTAAGGGTAGATTAGTAATTTTGTATATGTGTATATTGGCTTATTTAGGATGGGCTGTGTGCTATATATATATTAGGACTCTGATTGTAATTAGTCTCATTTGTGAGTGTGTAAAATAATACTCTTGCATATGCATTTCTCTAAGGTGAATAAGAGTTTTTTGGGTCAGGTTCATTAAACTCTTGGGCTGGTCCAAGAGTTCACAATTATCTCTAAATATTACTGAATTAATGGCCAAAAGGAAGGAACAAGTTAAGAAAGAACAGCTGGGAAGCTTAGGGGTTGGGTGCGTAGAGTCTGTCAAATTAAAAATTACCACAGTCAAATTAAGAATTTCTTAACTGACTAACAGAATCATTACAAGAAAGTATAATGAGCAATTGTAATAAAAACGACTACAACTTAAACAACTTTTTTCAATAAAAAAGTAACGGATATTTTTTCTGAAACTTTTCAATTTAGATCCATTGAGTTCTGCTGTCTTGATTGCTTCTCTCCCATCATCGTCGACCCTCAACTCAAGCTTCTGAGTTTAGCAAGGTACAAACTTTCCTCTTCCTATGACTTTATTACCAAGAAAAACAATAACCTATGAAGTGAATGAGTTACATGGATATGCCATTGCCCTTATCAGCTTGCTTCTTTTTTCTCTCATCATCGTCTACCTCAAGTCAAGCTCCTGCCTTTGGCCCTCAAGCAAGATATAAACTTTTCTCCGGTATCTTCAATAAAACGATCTCCACCTATTGCTCCCAACTTTTGCTGCAATTTACTTTTAAGAGTTAATTTGGCACTTTATGGTTTCTTTCCGTAGTTTATGCGATATATTACCAAGTAAAACAGAAGAATGCTTTTAGTTGTCTTGATAAACATTATTGAACGATCAGCTGAAATATTTTTTGAATCAGTTATTGTTATAAATTGAAAACCTGTTATCTAATAAGGATTTCCCACTTATGAAGAAGAAGAAGAAGAACAAACAGCTGAGGTTCTGTCTTTTTGTTCTCATTTGTAGTTTTGATTTCTTATTTTTCTGACATATTGAGGAAACAAATTATAAACAAGAAGAAATAACTGATATCCCATGGAAATGCTCTCATGGTAATAATTAATCAGAGACGAGCATGGAATATAATAGGGGCGAATTGAAGTTTCTGTTTCACAACTAGGGCAAAAAAGCTGCCACTTAGCTTGCTGTATCGGTCTTGATATTGTTATTATTTTTTTTGCATATATTGCTACAGTTTCTGCATGTGATTTGGAGATGGGAAACTCATAGTCCACACGTAAAAAGAAAAAGCTTAGAACAAGAGTAGAAGCGAAAGACAACATTAATGAGTTGCCAGATACAATGCTTCTTGATATTCTCTCTTTTCTTCTGGCTAAAGATGTTGTTGCCACAAGTGTATTATCCAAGAAATGGAGAACACCTTGGTGTTTAGTTCCAGCTCTTCTCCTCAGAAGGCAAGACTTCGTGACATGAAATTTTCCATCAATTCGTAGATGAAGTGCTCAAGCCAATAAATTTAGGACATGTCAAAAAGGTTTCTCTTCACTATGATGATTTTCAAGAAGGTCTACTTATGGATTGAATTAATGTTGTGATTACTGCTACTAAAGTTGTAGGTTTTCAGGCGTGCCTGGAATCCGTTGACTCACTGAGTACCCATATGAGATCAGAGCATCGATTCGGACTCTGATCACGTTATACGATAGATTCATCATTAGAGAAGAGAACCCAGGGAAAAAGGAGTTTTTGGAAGTTTTCTGAGTGATGTTATTAACTTACATCCACCAAGTGAGAATAACCCCTTATATTATGTACGGGAGTTATTATGATTTGAAATTCAAATCATAAGGATAAAACTCCTTATTGGACCCATACTTCTCTATAATTACATAATAGTCCTAACTGAATTGGGCTTAGGCCCTGATCCACCAAAGTTGGACCAGGCATATTCCAACATCTCCCACTCACACTTGGTGGATCAAATGTTATAGGTCATATCTTTTTCTCTTCCATCCTTCTGTCATAGTAGGTGCTCTACCGTAACCACATAGGCATGATGTTTCCATTCGGGTGTCTTGTATTGGAATCCCTTTCACAGAGAACAACACAAAACAACCCTGTAGTGTAGCTTTATCATCTTAATATAATGCCTCCGATGTCCTAGATTTGACCTATATACACTTTCTTCATAGTCCATATAATCCCTCTTGAGTCAAGATAAAACTCAGATGGCCTTTCTTATAAGCATAGTATCCACACTTATGAAATTACCCAAGTAACATCATAAGGGGCTGGTCTCAGACACAAGCATATGTGTGTATATTTCAAGTAATCTTTCTTTCGCCCATATATCATTTCAATATGAATCAACCACTTTCTTAACATAAAGCCTTTAGATCGTATCGATCATGATCATAGGAAAAATGCTAAAGTAGCAAAGGTCGAAACATATCTCCATCATATTGTCAAAGTTAGATGACATCATGAAAGGGTAAACCTTTCCAGGGCTCACACAACAATGAAGCATGGATCTTTTCACTTGATTCCCATTTGCGGTTCTCTAGCACATGTGGTATGAATCGCATGCTACGATGTTACTCTTATACTATAAGAGTGTATGTCATTTTAATCTTACCATTAACACCATATAGACTTAAGTTTAGACACGCACAATATTTAAACCAAAATTCTTCAGTTTTACTCACATGACGTCAATTTGAAGAATTTGTTGTCTGGCTACAGGTATCATGGATGTGGGTATCCATAAATCGATCCATATTTATAATTTTGGATCTCATCCTGACTGAATGCACCACTAAGTTGAGGTGACATTTAGTATTGTGTTTCTTCTCTACTATATCAGTTCTCTCATTACTTTACTGATGAACACATATGTCTCATCTTTACACACTTCTTCAGAGTGTCAAAGGTGGTCTCTTGTGTGAGAAAGCCAACCTCATCAACTTGTATGACATATTAGACAATGTATACTTTCACATACACTTGCAAAACTGTAATGAAGTATCGATACTTCACTTCCTATGCATGCCAAAGGACTCATTATGCTCTTCATGTATTTCCTTGGCCACCTCTTAGTTGGGGGACTTTGCATAGGAATGTGTTGTTCAACAACAACTTTATGTGCTATAGTATTTCTAACAAGAATCACATCTTTGTGTTTAGTCTTGATATGATACTTAGGGTCTTTTACTTAGGCAATGACTATAGTGTTTTTACAATACATTAACACTAGATTTAAATTCTCACTTTCAAATCATAGATGTTTTCTCAAAATCATTAGCCATATAGCCACATGTACTAACATATTACATTAATATGCGCATGATCTTTATATGCCTTAAAAAGTATCTATTCCATGTCTCTCACAATGGTTAGACTAGTACCAACATACAAGATTTATCACAAAATAGATATCTGATCTTGTACACATCACTACGTACATAAGACTACCAACAACGTTTACATAAAACCTTTTTTCCATTTTCTATGTTGATTTAGTTCAGGCACAAAATCAAGACTCAAAAATCATTACTGAAGCTACTGGGGTATGCATGGGTTTGCATTAACTCATATAGAAATTGCTCAAGGATATCCTAATAATTCTCTTATTACAGAGAGGGTTCTCCTTAAGCTATCTCACTAGATCTCAAATCCAAGAATATGCATTGCTTCACCCATATGCTTCTTTTCAGAATTTATGAGTACCATTCTTTAACATGTACTACTATATTCAAACTATTTCTAGCTAATAGTATATCATCCATTTAAAAGGATAATATCAAAACATTACTTACTAATGATTCTCTTCAATCATTTGAAAAATACATTAGGTTATCACTCTTATAAAACCTTATGCATCACTATCTAAATGATAGCTTCAATCCATAAAAGGATCTCTGTAAAAACAAATGAGGTTATCCCTTTATGAAACCTCAAATACCACTTTTAGTGAAAACTAATTGTCGTTGCAAATAGATTTTGTCATCCATATCACCACTTAAAGGTGTAGGTTCAACATCTTCTTGATGTATATCTAAATTTAAACAGTAAATTGTTGCTAGAATAAGTCTGATTAAAATGCACAACAGGTAAGACAAAAGCCTTCCTGTTATGCTCACCCCTTTGCAATAAAATGAGTATTTGCTAATTCTTAACCATAACTCTTTTTCAATGAATCATCACTTACATTGCTTTCTTCCATTTTGCCTTTGCAGGAATCTTGTGTAGAACACGACTCTATCTTCTAGAGCATCCATGAATTCCTTTCTCAATTACTCCTTCTTATTGGAGCTTCCTGCTTCTCTTGTTTATGTCTCTTTATTGACCCTTCTAAACTCCCACTCACAAGGACGATTGAGAATCGCTGGCTGGTTCTGTACTACCTTGTCTATATGTCTAGTAAAGAGACACATGGTCATCATTTTCGCCCTTATTTGGAAACTGATGCATAATAAATGTGGTAGCTTTCAGTTCTTTTTACTCACAATTCCATCTTTTCACTTATGAAAAAATGAAGACGTCACTCTAATGAGCTCCCACTTACAATCACAATAGGAATGTGCAACTGACTCTTATGGTTTGCACTCTTATGGTCTACGGAAAATCAAATCCAATTTGCACTTGACCATAATTCATAGAGTGCTGAAGTGACCACTTTAGAGGGCACATGGTTAAGTTCAATACCACACACACTTGATGAAAACAAATATGTGTACTAAGCCACCAAAAGTGAACCTTAATACTCTCCTACTCACATTTGGTAGGCTAGCTTGAACCATCATAACCATGTCTTATAATGTTTCATTACACTTTTCAGTAAACTCCATTTGGTAGTGGAGTGCATCGGATAGTTAGCTATCAACTATCTTTCTTCTGTCACAGAGCTCATTTGATCATTCACAACCTTGATTAGTTCATACATAGGATTTAAAAAAATTATTTAATTTATTCAATTGACTACACAACTTATCAATTTACAGTCCAAAATACTTAAACTTCAAACTTACGCGGAATTAAACATATATGATCAGATAGTAAATAATCCTCAACAAGAGTGATAAATGTTTAGCTATGTGCCTTGCCCTTATACTCAGTACCAAATTTATCATAGTGGACTAATTGAAATGGAAATACGGTCATTTTCCCTTTATTATGAATCTTTTCGTGTTGCTTTACTTGCTAGACTATCACAAGGACATCTGCACATTGGAAACTAAACTTAGCAATCCTTATTGTGCTAATTTTGGTAGTAATTCCCATGTCCTTGTCTAGCATGACACATAATCAAGTCAATACTTGAATTACAAAATGTGGTAAAGCAACTAAGCATAGAGATTCACCAACAATGCTCAACTCAAAGAAATCTCATGAAAGGAAAACTAAATCAGAACTATATACATGTCACAAAATCATTAAAGTTTAAATCAATTAAACCCTTAATCTTGACGGCATGAGACAACAACTTAATCTCATTTGAACCAGTGCATGAAGCACATCACAAAGAATTAAGGTCATTCCACTACATAAGTGGACTTGTAGGTGCTTATGCCTTTCACTTCAATCCTCATGTCGCCACCATTACTAAGCTTCTAACTTAGATTTGACAATAGAGAACATTCAATAAAGAATTTCAATCCCTATCATCATGATTTATAGAACTTATGTCCTTTTGGGTTCCCTTTACTTGAAACAATTCTTTGCAAAATGGATATGTCTTTAGCAGGAAAAGCATTTAACCTCACTTAGGTTAGCCTTATGCTGAGAGAAATTCTTACCCTTCTTTGAACTTAGGGTCGTCCTTCTATGTCTTTTCTGGAATCTCTTGCCCTTCTCTAATGTTGGGTGTAAAGTGTAGAGGACTTGGGTAAGCTTATCCAGAGGACTCACAAACCTCTAGACATTCATTTTCAAGCCCCAAGTACTTCAATACATCATTGAAAGTAATAATGTTTTTACTATAGGTCATACTAACTTTCAAGAGCTCCCACCTAGAAAGGATCGTCTTGATGAACAAAAATGAACTTGTTCATTAAACAATACATGTTTAGCTTCTCTCAGTTTCCATGTTAAGTTGGTTATCGATATTGTCTCTTAAGAGGTGATTGAAGTACCTTGAGATTATCTTTGAATATAATTCACATGGCATTGCTGTTGGATTTCTTTCACATTTGCACATGCATTTGTCAAGTATAGCATACGCAAGGCAATTAATGTTATGAAGTTTCCCTTGTCACGGTCATGTCGGTTTCATGACCTTTATTTGTTGAGTAAATTCTCAGCTTTAGTGCCATTTGACCCAAGTCAATGGCTTTACAACATTTTTTATTTATATGAGATCTTTCAATGCTAGATATCACAATTGTCCCAATTTAATTTATTAATTAACATTCTTGTTCTTGGTGGCTTTCATTTGCTTAGTCACTTAAATCATCCTACTCATAGGGGTTATTCACAATTGATTTAAACCAAAAATGTCTTTTTATAGCACATTTAAGTATACAATGTCATGTACTTGTATTATTCTTGACTAGAAAGGTAGTAATACCATTGGGTTTACGATCAGGAGAATACGTTTGTACCTCCCTTCACATAGGCTCTAACAATGCCACTATCATCTATCAAGAATTTCATATAAGTACTTCACATAAGATGTTCAATTATGACTTTCAGAAGGCTCAATTTCTGAAAGCTCCCACTTAGATAGAGCATATGATTCTCTTAGAAGACTCATTTTCCAAGAGCTTTCACTCAAAAAGAGTGTTTGACAGTTCCTTCTTCATGTCTCTTAAAGCATTATTATGTTGATAATGTCTTATTATCAGACAATTTGCGATAATTCAATAGTTTTCATTGGTTTTATGTGCATCTCATTTATACATTTGGGGAGAATTCTCATTTCTTCTCAAACCCAATTTGATAAAGTTCATAAAAACCACTATTTTCTAAGGTTGGAATAATTTTATGTTCCATGTTTTTTTAATCATCTTCCAAAGTTTCTCTATCACATTGAGAAGATGTTTCAAATGTCTTCTGCAATCTGAATTGTTTCATTCTAGAAACATTACATATTTGCTCTTGAGTCTTTTTTTGATTTCTAATGTTGGTGGTTGGTTTAGGCTTAAGGCTCATTTTCACTCATGAAATAGGCTTTACCTTCTGAGGTGCATCACTTGCCTGAATCTGGCATTAGGAAGTTTCTCCATTTTGAGATTCCCTTTCATTATGATTTGATACTGTCTCTTTTAGTATCAAATCCTCACTTTTACCTCTGTGAGGTTTCCTCATACATGAATCTTGACATTCACCTTCTTAAGATTCATGAGATTCAGGTTTATTTGTAAGTTTATCTTCCGAATTTCTTTTCGGTCACACCTCTTATTCAATTTCAGGTTCTAATGAACCTTAGTTTTAATCATTTTCCTCTTGAATCTCTCTTTAGGATCTTCTCCATCTAGGTTATGTTTCAGGGCTCAAATTTAAATGAGCAAATCCCTCTTTCATCTATCACTTAGAGGCTCACATTACTCTAAGTAATTTATGCTTGAATCATTATTTAGAAATAGCAACAAATAATTTTCACCTTTTCAAATCCACTACAAAGGTGGTTCATACTTAGGGTAGGGAAGTATTTTTCAATATAGTAATCATCCAAAAGAATAAAATTCTTTTGGTTTAGTGCTTTTTTAACTCTGCAAATTCATAATTATCTCAAATAAAATTATTATGAATTATTACAAATATTTTTGGATTTTTAAACTCATAAAAAAATCATTAAAGATGGCACTAAATGCCTCTATAATATATTTAAATATATTCAAAAAAAATTCAAATATAGAAACAAACTGCGTCTCAATCGGAGTTCAAACGCGCCTTCACGCACCCTTAGAAGGAAGAGGAAGAGGAAATTCTGGAAAAATTGAAAGAAACCAGACTATCCCACTCTTGGCATTGGCGCGTGCCATGCACGTGCTGCCACACAGATACCAAAATGTTACACGTGCCGGCTATCCAGAGTCCACACGCTGAGAGATTTCAGATGAAGCCTGCCACATGGCATAAGGCAATCTGACAGCTCGACACGCGCCATGTGGCGATTTTCAGTTTTTTTTTAAAGTTTTCCATTTTTTTTGTGTTTGCGGATCGGGTTAGACCATATAATGAACCACCTACCTAGTCCAAATCCCCTTTGGCCCCCCCTTTTTTTGGTTTAGGTTGGACCAACTTCGGCCCGATCCTTTTTTTTTTGGATGGGGTTGGACCCTGACCTAGCTACCCCGATCCAGTGTTTTTTTTATGCGTCGTAAAACGACGCCATTTCGATGGTCTGGAGGTTGTCTTCAACCTTCAGCTAGGTCGACTTGGACCCGGTTTCAGGCGCGGGTCGGGTCCGTCGACCCGGTACCTTCTCTCCTCCGTAACTTCGCCGTCCAACGTTCGTTTTGCGTGTTCTTGGTGTCTATTTTTATCATTTATTTGAGATCTAAGCAATGGGATTATTTTTAAATCCTAAATCACTCGTTTTATGATGACCCAATCCAAAGTTTCATTTTTTCCGTTCGGTTTCTTCAGTTCTTTGTTTTATTCCGTTCAATCCAATTATGATATGTATTATGAGGCATCTAAATACACTATTACTCATAAAACAAAGGAATAAATAGGAATTAACAGTAAATTGAACACACCGTATATCACCGTGAAAAAAAAAAAAACTAGTTCTGATATAACACCATATAGCAAGGCCAAACATATGAAAAACTAATCTCATACATCCAAGAAAAAATGTATTTGAGTCAGAATCATTTAATTCTCATATATCCATATACTCAGAATTTACTGTAGTAAGTTTTTCATATATTCATCAACATAAAACATGCGTAGATCAAATTTTCATGCATTAAAAATTCATTAACAGTATAGTAGAAGCAACATTCTGAACAGGTTAAAACCATTTGCTCTAATACCAATGTAGGTTTTCGGGCGTACCTGGAATCCGTTGACTCACTGAGTACCCATACGAGATCAGAGCACCGATTCGGACTCTGATGGCAGATTCACCATTGGAGAAGAGAGCCCAGGGAGAGAGGAGTTTTTGGAAGTTTTCTGAGTGATGTTATTAACTTACATCCATTAAGTGAGAATAACCCCTTATATTACGTACGGAGGTTATTATGATTTGAAATTCAAATCATAAGGATAAAATTTCTTAATTGAACTCATACTTCTCTATAATTACATAATAGTTCCAACTGAATTGGGCTTAGGCCCTAATCTACCAATGGTGAACCAAGCTTATTCCAACAAAAGTTAAACATCTGGAGCTATATTTGACACAGTGTGCAGATGCCTTCTAGATTTTTCGCTGCTGATCACATTACGGTTTTGATGTTGATTAGTGTAAAGGTGGGTAAACTTCAAGATGTTAATTTGCCTAACCTGAAAGCATTGCGTTTGGAACGTGTTGTATTTGAATATCGGGGAGACTTGAATAGGCTTCTTTCATTTCTTTCGCTTGAAGACTTGACACTAGAAGGACCACTTTGAACCGACGCAGCAAATTTAGAACCACCTTTTTGGTAATAATTGGGTGTCTCTTACTACTTTGGAGTAGTTTCACAGAGTTCTTTCCGTATGACCGATGGAGCAGAAAGCCTTGCAATTTGCAGTTTGTATGTGCATCTGATATGCAAAGGTGTTGTTCAGCTGATCTACAGCAATTTTTTTTTTTGGGTATATTAAGTTCAACGAGTTTGGGGGCGTCATCTCACTATTATTAGCACAAAAATCAAAGTTCCCTAAAGAGGCTTCATTTTCAAAGAGACTAGGTCATCAACATCGGTCAATAGTAGTTTCATGAGAGTTATTCAGTTGTTGAATGTCGACATGTTTCCTCGATTGAGGTTAATTAGCATCTGCCTATTCCCCAGCGTCTCCAATGCTTAGCTTGTTCATTTTTCATCTCATTTATTGAAATTTACTTATTTAAATTTCTTTTTAATGACTAGAAACTTATTTCAGACACATGTTTTTGCCCATGATATAGTATATTCTAATTTAAAATTATTTTCTTTACAAATATTTATAAACATTTAGTTATATCTATATATATATAATTAATCAAATATTCAAGCAATTTTTTATGTTTGCATTAACTAAATTACTATAGCTTCTGTCCAATATAATAAAAACAATAAGCATATAACTATTTGACAAAAAATTAAAGAAGCAAAAAAACTCTTAAGCACTTTAATATCTTTTTAGAATGTTTTAACGGAGTTAGTGATTTAGACTAGAGTGTTTGTTTAAAATAGAGGGGAGGTCATATAATTAAGGCAAATACAAGGAAGATTACGGTATTTTACTCTATAAAAAACTATCCCTTCATAAATTGAAAGAGGGGTGTTGTTAATCATTGGTTTGGGCTTAACCTGAAAAATTAATTGAAATTAGTCAACTAGTCAATAATAATTCATATCATACTCAGATAACATATCATAAAAAACATTAATTAATTAATCCCAATTCAAGCATCCTACGTATAGGCAGTTAATTAATTGGTCACAAATTTTAAAATTCAAATACATCTCTCCTTCCCATCCAAACACTCCACAATTTTGATCCCAATTAAAAATAAAACGCTCCACGACAAGTAGATAAAGATATTCAAACAACTTCAACCAATTTAGAACACAAAAAGAATTTTAACCAATCTTTGTGATTCCTATTTCAGCAAAAAAAAAAAAAAAAAAATTACTACCTTCTGTCCTAAATATAATATCCAATTAATTTTGTGGGAGAAATTAAGAAAGTTAATTAAATTATTTTAAAATACTTATATTTTTATTTTTTTTCTCCAAATGAATTTGTCTGACTTATAAATTGATATATAATTTAATGATATACAATATATGATATGATCAAATAACTTAATTAGTTTCTTTAATCTCTATAAAAAAAATTAATTATATCTTATATTTAGAATTGAAGAAGAAAGGAGTAATGAATATGAATATATAATGAAACTGTAAAGCACATTTAAAAATCATCGGTTAATGATGAATCATCGTCCAGAAGTACAACGAGTTTGTTCTCCCAAGGACACAGCGCTTTGAGCCCATTGTCATTTTTATAAGATTTAGGTAGCAAAGGTCACACAAATAAAATTCTTTCTACGTGTCTTAATTATAAGATAATATTAATTTTTATAAAAAAATTAAGAAAATTAATTAAATTATTTTAGAATATTTTTATTTTTTTTCTTTCAAACTAATTAGTTTGACTAATAAATTAATATATAATTTAAGGATATATAACATATGATATGATTAAGTAACTTATTTAGCTTTCTTAATTTCTCTAAAAAAAATCAACATTGTCTTATAATTAGAATCGGAGTTAGTATTTATTAATAAGGATTTTAAAAATTATAATTATTTTCAAGTATTATAAATTAAAATATAAATTTTTAATTACAAAATTAATCTTCTCTAACTCTATCTCAACCATTTGACTGTTATATTATTAAATTTGAGGATATCTCTATATATTTTTTGATAAAAAAAAAACATCTATATGCAACTTAACATTTTTATGATATTTTCTTTGGCACATACTAGATTATCTTAGAAGTTACCCAAATTAAAATAACTTCTAAAACCTATATATATATTAGAAATCAACCTCTGTCTAGGCTTGTGTTTTTAAAAAACAATATGTGACTTTCCATAGGAAAAACACTTAAATGGCATGCGCCCTTTAAAGAATGCTATAAAATGAAAAATACTAAAATTTAAAATTATTAAATAATAAATTCATAAACAAACTGTCATATCAATACAAAAACAAAAGTCAACTGAATTTAAAAACATGCTTGAGGAGAGAATATCAATTGATAACTACTCATCCAATAATCGAGATAGGTTAGAGAAAATGTAGGGAATTTGGTTAAAGTTAATTTTGTAATCAAATATTTATATTTTAATTTTTGGTCCTTCAAAATAATTATAATTTTTAAGGTCCTTCTTAATAAATATTTCTTTTTCATGGTCTTTCTCCCTAATTTTCCTAAGATTTAATTTGAGGTTGTTTGGTTGGCAAAGGAAAAAAATTTGTGGTTGTTTGAGCAATAAATGTATTTTTTTTACTTATAATACCTATAATTAATTACTCCCACTAGTCCTTAATGTAAGACATATTATTTACCTTATTAAAATAAGAAAATTAGTTGAGTTAGTTAATTTGACATGTTTTTTTTAAAACATCTTAGTCATTTTTATTGATTTTCTCATTCCCTTCTCTCCTTGATTCTTGTTAAGTGAGCATAGTTAGAGTTAAATTAGAAAAAAAATGGAAAATTATAAAAAATAGGTCTTATGTTTGGGATTAAAATCTACTTTTCAAAATAGGTCCTATATTTTGATCGCTTCAAACCGATGATAGTGTGATACACTTGCGCTCATGTTTGTGGGACAGGAATTCTCTTATTTGCCCTTCTCCTTCTCTCCCAACCCTCATTTTTCCCTCTCCACAGTTGAATTAAAATTTGAATAGTTCAAATTTAATATTTTATAAAAATATCATTATAAGTTTATATAAAATATATATACACATAAGTTTAAACTGTTAAAATTTGGGCAAAAAAACTGTTAAACTTTTAATATGCAGACTATTATTTTATAACATATTTTCTTTTTTTTTTTTTCATTTTTTATGGATCCAGTAGATTTTTTCTCTCTTTTTTATTACAGTTGCGAACTGTTCAGATCCAATTTTAACTGTTTAAATTTATTTCTATATTTTTTAAATAAAATTACAACAATAATTTTAGAAATGATTAAATCTAGAGTTTGAATTCTAGTGGTGTGGTGGGGAGAAAAGGAGTGTGGAGGAGAAGGTCTTGTCCGGTCCTACCGTGTTCTTATTAAGAAGGTTATTGATCCCATCCTTGGAGTCAATTCCAAGAGCTATAATGGATCAAAACGGCAAGTCCAAATCCCTAAACGATACCTTTTTTTTTTTTTAATCTTTTTCTTATCATAAAACGACACCTTTCCGTTACTTCGTTTGTTCATTCTTTTGCAGTGAGTATAATGTAAATTGAGTTTGCTGATCGATTCATTATTCCTATTTAGTGGAATTACTGTTAATGCTGTAAGAAGTTTATCTTCCGTTTTTTTTTTACTTCTTTGCCCTTATGGCTTCTCAATTTCTTGTGCACTCTCGAGTTTTTCAATCTCTTGCATCTCCATGTTATTGTTTTTACGTGTTAGCAAATAAAAGAAGAGGAGAACGTAGGATGCATTACACTAGAGAGAAAAATACAGGGAGGGCGAGATGATAAAAAGAAACCTATTTATAGGGTTAAGTGGATGATATATATTCTAGAAAGTTGCAATTACTCATATCTTAGGAAACTTACGTTATTATAAATTTTAGGAAACAAACATATTCTTTTATTGTCCATCAATTAACAATCTCATCAATCCAACATTGAATAATAAATTAAATTCTAATTTAATTTATATATTTAATCAGGTAAGAAATCCTAATTAAATTGTTCAGCCCATTAAAGGAAGGTGTAATCATTTTTAGGAAACTTTGTATGTTCCATATATTAGGAAACCACCATATTCCTTTCTTATAACACGATTAACAATCTTAAAATAAATGTGATATTGGATAATAAATTAATTTTTAATTTAAGTTAATATCATTGTTAGTCCTTATAGTTTTACCGAATTTTGATTTTAATCCTTGCAGTTTCGAATTATTGGTTTATATCCTTATAGTTTCATATAATTTGAATGATCTCTATATTTTTAATGAATTTTGTTTTTTTATTATTATATTTCAACTCAAACCAAGTTATTATTAAATTATGAAGGCCTACTTTTTTTAAAATACTGAAAACTGGAACAATTGTTGAATGACTAGTGGTTCAAATCGAGGTCAATCAGAGGTCAGACTAGTCATTTAAATTAGTATTATATAATTAAAATCTAAAAAATTATTCATATATTACTCTGAGAAAGATTAATACTCAAATAAAAAGGGTATTTATTTACAAGTAGATAGAATATTCATTATAAATCATATATAATCCAATAAACAAGAGTTAAGAAAACACAAATATAATAGGTTGCTATTTTTTTCTTTCTAAAACCTATGATTGGATTGGTTAGAGAACTAGTTCATACCCCAAACTTGGTCGAGTTTTCACACCATCATTTATTTTTTTCGTAATTGTTCCATCACCTCAATTTCGTTTTATAGTACTATAATAAAAGAAAGATTATGTAATAATAGCCAATAATAAGAAAGCCACATCTGGTGGCATGGGAGGACATTTGTGGTAAGAAGGAGGAAGGGGGTCTCAGTCTGCGAACGGTAAAGAAGAATGGCGAGGCTTTCATGATGAAGCTTGGGTGGTCTTATTCATTGTAGGGACTCCTTGTGGGTAAAATTAATAAGAGAAAAATATAAATGTGAGAGGGACATTATCCCAAGATTTACGTCAAGAAAGGAATCAGAAAGTCTTGGTCAAACATGATGCTAGGGTTGAGTTGGAAAGTCAGGGATGGATTAACTATGAGTAGGTATGGAAATAGGTCAAGTTTTAGCTAAATAGGCATGAACCAAGACTTAAGCCTACATATAGGTTTTTTTTTTGGGCTCAAGCCTGAGCTTGCATGAGGCCTAGCTAAGACTAAAGCCTTTTTACATACCTACTTACAATGTAGGCTTTTGAAAAGGCCTCATGTTGCAGGTCTTGAAGACCATAAATAGGCTTTGAGTCTACTAAAATCAAAATAAATGTAGGCTTTTGGTAGGGTTTCAAAGCCAACATATTTACAAATTGTAGGCTTTACATAGGCTTAAAGCTTATTTAAGTCCTACATAAAATTAAAATAATCATAATTATTAGTAATCGAAAAATGTATCCATCATGATTCAGCATTAAATATAATTTTTTTTTTTTGCGTAAATAGGCCAGGCTTGAAGGCTTACAAGCTAGGTCTTAACAAAATAGACATGTCCTATTTACACATTTAGACCTTTAAATAGGCTTTGGCCTGACCTTTTTAATAAACAGGCCAGACCAGGCTGTAGGCCGCCTGATAGGGGTATGGCCTACTTCCTCCCCTAACTATGAGCTTTTGGCATGATCGGTGGTTACCGGGGTATGACTCATTGTCTACATTCAGGTTGCAAGCTATCCCAAAAACTATGAAGTCTTGGAAAGTACTCCCTTCAGTCCTATTTATAAGCAAATTTTTCTCTCATGGGGCTGGTTCCTTTTATAAGCAACTTTCACTTTTTGTCTAAAAATGCAAGCTTCTTTTTCCTATTTTACCATTATTAAATACTCATTCTCTCTCATATCTTATACTCATTATCTCTCATACTTTTTATATATTTTCTCTTCTATACTCTTTTCATAAATAGGGCATATATGGAAAAAACATGGCATTTGTAACATAGTTATTGCTTTTAACTACCAGTTTATTTTACGTAATGAAGGAGAAAGTTGCTTATAAATAGGATCGGAGGGAGTAAATGATTTGTAGTGATGACTTGGATTTGTAGGGACAATGATTCACTGTTACGAGAAATCCAAGGGATGCTTCAGATGCTATTGGTAGAGCCGGAAAATCAGGCCGAGCCCGTTGGACCGACCCGTTTAAGCATGAACCCTTCAAAGGCCGGGCTTATGATTTAGAGGCTAAAAAGAGAAGCAGACCTAAAAGGGCTGACCCTGCAGCCTTGTAGAGCCTAACCTTTTTGGCACGTTTAATATTTTTTTTAAAAATAAATTAATAAATATAATATAATTATATCAAATTATTAATATAAGAGACACCTAAATACCTAATAGAGTATTAATAACAGGTAAACACTTATTAATTGGTTTATTTATTTTATTTTCTATAATGGTTTATTCATTTAAACTTTAAAAAAAAAAGGTTAATTTGGACATTAGATGTTTATTTTAAATAAAAATTTATGAGTTTTAAAAATAATGTATCTCAATTTAAAGCAAAATAATAAATAAATTGTAAAACTTGAAAAAGGATTTTTTTTTTTTAAAATAAAATGAGCTTAAGCCCGTGAAACCCTTCACGGGCTTCAAAAATATAATACTTTTTTAGGAAGCGGCCCGTTTAGACCCAAGCCCGTGAAGATAGATAGATATTTTGGGGCAGCGGTAGTCAAATTAAAAAGCCATATCTAGTGTCATGGGAGGACGTTTGTAGTAAAAAGGAGGAAGGGGGTCAAGATCTACAAATGGGAAGAAATGAGGCTTTCATGATGAAACTTGGGTGGTCTCATTCATTGAGGGATGCCTTATGGGTAATATTCATGAGAGAAAAATATAAATGCGGGAATGATGTTATCCCAAGATTGATGTCAGGAAAGGAATCAAAAAGTCTTGGTCAAACATGTTGCTAGGGTTGAGTTGGAAAGTCGGGGATGGATCAATTGTGAGCTTCTGGGATGATCGGTGGTTACCGGGGTATGACTCACTGTCTACATTCAGGTTGCAAGCTATCCCAAAAACTATGAAATCTTGGAAAGTATATGATTTGTAGTGATGACTTGGATTTTTAGTGGTGCTTATCTTAATAATGACAATGATTCGCTGTTATGAGAAATACGAGGGATGCTACAGATGCTATTGTAGGAGGATGCTCTAACTTGTAGATGTGCTCGTTGTCTCGAGGCCCCATGTTTGTGTGCTTGATGTAGTGCTATTTTCTTCTTTTTTTATTTATAAAAAAAATAAAAAACACTTTGCATTGATAATTTGAGTAAAGCGATTGACCAATTGTGCTCTAGTGGTTATTAATGGCTACACTAAAATTATCATTGTCAATATTAAAGTTGTCATTATCTTTATTCAACATGTCAACGATGTTTGATACGGTTTAAAGAGATCAAGTAGTCAATCATGTTACTTAACTTGTCAATCTCATTACTTAACTTATCACTTGAACTCCGGCGTTGGTGAGGGTTTTATGTTTTTTAAAAAAAAAAACTTAAGGGGCATTTTTGTAAGACAACAATATTTCAAAATCTCAAATTAGTTCCTTTAGATCTATTTATCTTTTGCTTGTGTTAATAAACTTTTTGAAGTTCTCCAAGTTCAAATGATATTTATTTAGAATTTTTCCTATACAAAACAATTTGATGTTTAAGCCAATTGTGTCCCTTCCTGAAAATTGTGTCTTCTCGGCTGTTCCCTTTAGAACCCTAACCATATAACTGAATCCTGTACCATTCTCTACCTCCTTGAATCCTAGGACTAGTTTGTAAAGATAGCATTCTCGCACATTTCTGCTTTTGTTACAAAATCATAATGTAGAGGAATAGTGACAGTCTTGCAAGCCCAAACTTTTACATGCTTCTCTGCTAATATTTACCAATTTTGTATGGTCATCTTTGATCACACTACCCACATTCTCTAGTTCAAGCATCTCTGCCTCTTTCCCTTTACAAAACCCACCGGAAATTTCTTCAGTGTATCCAGAACTTCCTTCATTTTCCTTTGCTGAAAGCTGAATACATGAGCAGGCATTAGAGAATGTACACAGTACATATTTCATATGGTATGCATGCAATAGGAATATCACATGTGCTGGTTAGTGCATGTAAAAAGGCCATCAAACTTAGCCTTCCCATCTGCATTGTAATGTAGCCTGCCAAGAATCTTTTTGGGTGTTTCCTTGGCGATGGAATTTGTGCTATTTTTTTGTGTCTGACATCAAATAAATCCGACCCCCTTGAACCCAACTTGACCAAAATGATATCTCCGTTCATGGAAGGCTTGAATTCCCAGTAAGAATACTTCAACTTATCATCAGGGCACAAAGCTTTGAGTTTTATTTTTTTATGGGCAAAACTTATGTCACGTTGCTTATATCTATTAGGTCTATAGTTCATAGGTGAATTTACAAGTGCCTGTATATATTTTAACAATTCAAATAATAAAATAATAAGTGTGATTGGAGGACTCGACGTAATAAATATATAACTTCACCTAAGTTTTGTTCTTTGTTCCTATTACCTCCACACCTTGCCTTGAAGTCAAGTCCCAGTCTTCCATCCCACTTGTTCCTTTGGACCTTTCAATCTTAAATCTCCATCCATGGTAAGCTCTGGCAAGCATATCTCAGTTGTCCTAAGGCTAATCTGAAATCTGGTGTGGTCTGATTTGTCTGCAGGATATATGCTAAAACCCATAGAATATTCCGCAGGAACTGCCAACAGAAGCTGCTGACCAAGATAAATAAAATACTCAAAAGAGCAATAGTGGAACAGAAGTGAGAAAGAGAAGGGAAAGGTGGGCATGATTGCTGAAACATTGGAAGAAGACCAAGTCTTGACTTCAACATAATTCTTAATCAAATCATTAGTGAAAATCAAAACGTATTTTTGTTTTCAAACAGTAGCATTAATATAATGGCCTACAAAATATAATTCCCTACAAACTTTTACATGAACCATTTTACCCTTATAGTTATGTAATTATAAAAAACTAAATAAATAGATATATAATTATATTTTACTATTATACTTACCATATCTATTCAAATAATTATAAATATTATAATCCTTGAAAGCCTCCCCTCCTTCAACCAATCCCCAATCCACTGGACCAATTAGTTCCTCTACCGCCATTTCTTCTCTCTCATTCCAAGCTTCTGATCCATACACCATCTCTTCTCCATAATGTTCTTGTGCGGACCAGAAATCAACTCACACCAAAAAAACTAAAATCTCAAACCAAAAATCAAACGAAGATGAAGTAGGAGCAACAAGAACCAACATCGATGGACAAATATCATAGGAACAATGAAGCCACAAGTTTTTGACAGTGCGCTCATACAGTTATGCCATTCCTTTCTCTTCAAACTTTCTCTCTTGCTCTAGAGGAGAGAGAAGGATACCACAATGGCCGCTCTCATAGCCAAAGTACAGGATCTTGAGAAGAAAACAGAGAAGATCAGAGGGTGGACCTTCTTCAGCACCAAATACGAAGATGCTGCTGAGTTGCCCAAGAAGCCACCAATTCTTCAAACTCGGAAAATCTTGTTCGCGTTTCGCTTCTCTTGATTTTCTCACTGTCTTGTAATTGTTTAGTTACAAACTTGAAAATTTTTGAATTTCCGAGTTTTGGGATATTCTTCATACTTACTGTCATAGAGACTAGCTTAAGATGTATTTACGCTTGTTTCAAACTTTTATTCGGGGGAAAGAGCAGGGTCTGTCTTCATCAAGTTGTCCAAGTTTCTTCTAGGTTCATAGGCCTATTTTGTGCCCTTTTTTTGGGGTTCATTCAGCAGTCCTTCACTCTTGTATATACATTTACAAGAAAACATCCCTGGATCTTTTATTTAGATTGATAATTCAGGAGATTAGCTAAAATTTTGAAATTTTGGTTTTTAAATCCACAAGTGAATGGCTTAATGTCTACAATGCTTATTGTTATATTTCCAATAAGTTTAAGCTAATGTTTTACTGTTTTCATGTGTATCTAGGAGCCATTTCATGCTTAGATCAAGCAGTTGATCTCTATACTGAGATTGGTAGGCACAGCATGGCTGCGAGATACTGCAAGGTACTTTGTGTTTGAATTGTGCCATTTCATGCTTTGGTTCTCCTGGTTCTTTGATCACTCTCTGTTGTGTGTTTCACCATTTTGCTGTCTTCGCAGAGGTCTAGCAATAACAATGATGAGAGCTGACTGTATGGTGGATTTTTTGTTTCCTGGATTAGGAAATTGGTGACTTCTGCTTTTTGAAAATATTCTGATTTTCTATATTAACTCTGAACTACGGACTGCACTAAGTTATGCGGCATATCTACCTTCTTTATTTTTTTCCCTTTTTTTTTTGGGTGGCCAAACGTGAAAACTGTGCAGTTCAATACTGAATATGCCATGCCATTTTGAATAACTATTCATACACAAAATCAAGTATTGAATTACACTCTTCTTTTAGCATGATCTGAATGTTAATTCATGTAGCATTGCCTAAAGTTTCCAAAATTCATCTCACCTTGCCAAGGATCTCTCATAAAGTTTCCAAAATTCATCTCACTTTGCCAAGGATCTCTCATGAACCCATCATTTGGAAAACAGAAGCAGTCTTACAAATTCCCATCACCCGGCCATTTGGTTTCCTATGTTATCAGCTCTTCCGGATCAATAGGAGGGGAGAAGAAACTCGTCAAACGTGTCTTCATCTCATGATCGTCATCATGAAATCCTTCAAATTCAACCGCCAGTTCAAAGTGTCTCCAGCATTTTGGATAACAGGAGCACCCTATGATCCTGTACCTAGGCAACTCTCCATATTGAAACTGCAATAAGATAAATGCAGTTAGTTTTTCATTAATTTTAGATTGAAAACGAAGTATTGTTAGATATACCTTCAATGTTCTTTTTAGCCGGCTTTTGATTGAGTAAAAACTCAAAGTCAGGGGCTTGGGACAAAACCAAAACAAAAATGTCAACAAACTGGTTAATACAGCTTTGTTATGCGGAATGTCCCCAGCTTCAAATGCTAGATGCCTCATTTGGCTTAGTCGTTTATCTTGACCTGCCCAACAAAAGTTTTCTGGGAGGATAATGTCCTTCAAAAACAAATCAGACAAATTCAATTAAAAGCAAATCAAATGAATTATATACATGCAAACACACACACACACACTAAACACTTCAAATACCACACGTGCGCTCGCAGATAGAGATATATATATATATATATGTATGTACTAACAGCATATATATATTTAAGTCAATTTACACTTGTATTTAAGTTAGTTTTCTAACTGAATTAGTTCCACGGTTTTATTCTTTGATGCTAGCTGTATTGTAACATCCTCTATATAAAGACACGTGTATGAATAAAGATCACAGAATATCTTTTTACTTTCTCAATTTCAAAGGGTCTCAGTTCTCTATTTTTCCTCCTTCGTTATCTTTGTTTCTTTCTCAATTTTTCTGGAGCATTCTGCAGATTTATCACAGAGGTGATTTCTGTATTATGGTATCAGAGAGATCATTGCTCTAATTGCTTCGTAACGCTGATTGTCATGGCTGATTCTTCTTCCTCATCTCAGATTTCCGATGCAGCACAGAATCCATCCAATCCATATTATATTCACCCTAACGAAAATCCTTCGTTAGTTCTCGTTTCTCCTGTTCTAAGTGGATCGAATTATCATTCTTGGTCCAGAGCGATAAAGATGGCTCTGCAATCGAAAAACAAATTTCATTTTGTCGATGGCACTATTTCTCCACCGATGATGACAGATTCGCTGTTCCCGATCTGGGAGCGTTGCAACACAATGGTCGTCGCCTGGCTCACACGATTGATGTCTGCAACGATAGCTCAGAGTATTCTGTGGATTGACAAAGCTTCAGACATTTGGGATGATCTTCGGAGTCGGTTTGCGCAGTGTGATGTCTTCCGTATCGCCGATCTACAGGATGAATTACACATGCTTAAGCAAGGAGACTCATCTGTAAGTGAATATTTCACTAGGCTTAAAATCATTTGGGATGAACTTCTCAACCTTCGTCCATTGCCTGTGTGTAATTGCAATACGCGCTGTTCTTGTGGAGTTTTTGAAAGAATTAGTAAATACCAACAGCAAGATTACGTTATTCGCTTTCTCAAGGGACTTAATGATCGATATTCAACTGTTAAGTCTCAAGTCATGATATTAGATCCTCTTCCCCCTATCAATCGTGTTTTCTCGTTGGTCTCACAACAAGAAAGGGAAATGGGTCTTCTTCCAACTCCACATGATGCTACGGTGCTTCTTGCTAAAACAGGACATTTTTCAAGTTCTCAAGGCAATAATCGTCCTCAGAAACAATGTACTTACTGTGGTATGCCAAGACACACAGTTGATACTTGTTACAAGAAACATGGCTATCCTCCTGGATTTAAGTTCCGCAACAATTCTGTGGTTAATAATGTTGCTCAAGCACTTGATAATAAAGAGAACCATGTTCCTTCTGCTATAAGTCCAAAGGATCAGGGTCCTAGTGAGAAACCTCATCTTGGTTTTACGGCTGAACAATATCAGACTCTCCTACAATTGGTTCAAAAAGAATCTTTTGCTTCTAATCATGCTATCAACAGTGTTGCATTAGGTGACAATGTTTCTTTTTCAATTAAAGATTTCTGGATTTTAGATACTGGTGCTACTGACCATATCTGTTCTGTTTCTTCTTCCTTTATATCGCTTATTCCTATTTCTCCCATCGTCGTAAGTTTACCAAATGGCTCCACTGTTCTTGCAGATCATTCTGGTTCTGTTCAAGTCTCTGCCTCTCTTACCTTACATAATGTTTTATTCATTCCACATTTTCAATTCCACATTATTTCCATTTCCCGTCTTACTAACTCCTTTTCATGTTGTGCCATATTTCAGCACAATCTCTGCTTCCTAATGAGCCAGCCCCAATGGGAGATGATTGGTTTAGCTAAAGAACGAGAAGGACTTTATTTCCTCCCTCATCAACATTCTGCTCGTTGCTTGGTTTCTGCTGTGGATGTTCCAACTGATTCATCATGTAATTCTCCCTTTGATTTGTGGCATTTTAGGTTAGGCCATCTTTCTGATTCTATTTTCAAGTGTGTTCAGCAGCTTCATCCTTATGTTGTTTCAGACAAAAATTTTGATCATTGTGATTCTTGTCATATGGCTAAGCAAAAACGCCTTCCTTTTCCTGTTAGTCAATCACATTCCAATAAAGCTTTTTCCATGTTACACATTGATCTTTGGGGTCCTTTTCATCTGACTTCTATTACTGGTCACAACTATTTTCTTACTGTTGTTGATGATTGCACTCGCTACACATGGATTTTTCTTCTTCATAATAAATCAGAAACTAGGCAGGCTCTTAAGAATTTCATTGCCTTTGCTGAAACTCAGTTTCATGCTACAATTCAAATCATTCGTTCTGACAATGGTATTGAATTTCTTATGCCTGATTATTATGCTACCAAGGGTATTTTACACCAAACTTCATGTGTAGAAACTCCTCAACAAAATGGCATTGTTGAACGCAAGCATCAACACATACTCAATGTTGCTCGTTCTTTGTTGTTTCAGTCTGCTTTGCCCAAACTTTTTTGGTCTTATGTTGTCACTTATGCAATCCATATTATCAATCGTCTTCCTACCCCTTTTCTGAATAATGTCTCTCCCTTCTTCTCTCTTTATCAGGTGCACCCTGACCTCACAGATTTAAGGGTTTTTGGTTCCCTATGCTTTGCTAATACCCTTTCTCGCCATAGAACCAAACTTGATCCCCGAGCTCGAAAATATGTGTTCTTAGGTTATAAACCTGGTGTCAAAGGTTATATCCTTTTTGACTTAGTTTCCCGCCATACTTTCCTTTCTAGAGACGTTCATTTCTATGAACACCTGTTTACATTTCAGTCATCTTCTCTTTCTACCTCCCATACTACTTCTCTGCCCTTGCCTCAAGCCCCTTATCCTCTTGATTTTCCTGATCCTTCTCTTGTTGTGCATTCGGCCCTCCAGGATTCTGTCACTGGTGAATCTTCTGTTCCTCCTCGCAGGTCTACTAGGCAACGGCAGGCACCTTCATATTTAAGGGATTATCATCACAACCTTCTCTCTTCAGCTCAACCTCTCTCTTCCATGGGTAATGGTTCTTCTCCTCATTCTTTAAATTCTGTTCTTTCTTATGCTAACCTTTCCTCTTCATATAAACATTTTAGTCTTTCCATATCTTCTCACTTTGAACCAAAAACTTATAATCAAGCTGTAAAACATGAGATTTGGCGTCAAGCTATGGCTGCTGAGATTTTGGCCTCAGAACAGAATCAGACATGGACTCTTACTCCTTTACCTCCTGGTAAATCTGTTATTGGTTGCAAATGGGTTTACCGGAACAAATTTCGAGCTGATGGTAGCCTTGAACAAGAAAAGGCTCGCCTTGTTGTAAAGGGGTACACTCAAACTGAGGGTGTGGATTATCTTGACACATTTTCCCCTGTTGCCAAGCTTACTACAGTCTGCTTATTGCTCTCTCTTGCTTCAGCTCAAAATTGGCATCTTCACCAACTTGATGTCAATAATGCCTTTCTACATGGTGATTTAGATGAGGAGGTTTATATGCAGGTGCCTCCTGGTTTTCATTCTCCATCTCCTCACCTTGTTTGCAAGCTTAAAAAATCTTTGTATGGGCTAAAGCAGGCCAGTCGTCAATGGCATTCCAAACTATCTCATGCCTTACTTTCTTATGGTTATGTTCAATCAAAATCTGACTATTCTCTATTTGTTCACCGCACTACCGGTTCTTTTACAGCCCTCTTGGTTTATGTGGATGATGTGCTTCTTACTGGCAATGACCTTGGTGAAATTCAACGTGTCAAGGGCCTTTTGGATTCTGCTTTCAGGATCAAGGACCTTGGTGAGCTCAGATTCTTCCTCGACCTTGAGGTGGCTCGGTCCAAACAAGGTATTTCTCTTCATCAGCGCAAGTCCACTTTAGAGCTTCTTCATGATTTTGATTTTCTTGACTGCAAACCCATCAAAACTCCCATGTATCGTGCTGCCAAGTTGTCCAAAGATGTTGGTACCTTACTTCCTGATGGTTCTTCCTATCGTTCGCTCATTGGTCGTTTGATATACCTTACTAATACCAGACCGGATATTTCCTATGCCGTTCAGCAGCTTAGTCAGTTTATGGCTTCCCCTACTGACCTTCATCTTCGAGCTGCCCACAGGGTTCTTAGATATCTCAAATCTTCTCCTGGCAGAGGTGTTTTCTTTCCTTCTTCGTCTGACCTGAAGCTCAAAGGTTTTAGTGACTCTGATTGGGCTGGTTGTTTGGACACACGTCGCTCTGTTACTGGTTATTGTGTTTTCCTTGGTCACTCACTGATCTCTTGGCGTTCCAAGAAGCAAAATACTGTCTCTGCTTCTTCTTCAGAGGCAGAATACCGTGCTTTAGCCTCTCTCACATCCGAAATTCAGTGGCTTCTTTACTTGTTACGTGATCTTTTTATACCTCATCCATCTCCTGCTCTGATCTATTGCGACAATCAATCTGCCAGGCATATTGCAGCAAATCCAACCTTCCATGAGCGGACTAAGCACATCGAGATTGATTGCCATATCGTTCGTGAGAAATTACAAGCTCATATTCTTCATTTGCTACCTATTCATACCAATGATCAGCTTGCTGACATCTTTACCAAGCCTTTGGATCCCAAACCATTTACTGTTTTCATGTCCAAGCTGGGTTTACATGACTTACACTGCCCAGCTTGAGGGGGGGTAACAGCATATATATATTTAAGTCAATTTACACTTGTATTTAAGTTAGTTTTCTAACTGAATTAGTTCCACGGTTTTATTCTTTGATGCTAGCTGTATTGTAACATCCTCTATATAAAGACACGTGTATGAATAAAGATTACATAATATCATTTTACTTTCTCAGTTTCAAAGGGTCTCAGTTCTCTATTTTTCCTCCTTCGTTATCTTTGTTTCTTTCTCAATTTTTCTGGAGCATTCTGCAGATTTATCACAGAGGTGATTTCTGTATTATGTACATATCAAACACTTTAAATACCATATATTAAAATGTAAATACCTACCTCTGCTTTATCACAAGACAACCTGATGTCTTTGAAATCTTTAAATTGCTGGAGGAGTTTTTGCACGTGATAAAACCAGGAATAAGGATATGGTTCATCTGCGCGATCCAATCTAAGAATGACACTGCAGCCCTTGTAGTTATTTGATTGAAAATCCAAGTTTATTGTCCTGCTTCTTTTAAAGTCAAACTGACACAAGTTGGTAGCCGGCAAAACCAAAAGATCACGTAGATCCTTACAACCATGTAGTGTGAGCATTTTAAGGCTCTTTGAATCAACCTTCAGGGTACTATTCGTATTATCGCAATTAATTAAGTCAAACTCTTCCAGAAATTGCGATTCTCGTATGATACCCTCCAGCCACTCGCTTCTTATCAAGTTGGTTAAGTTGACCAGCTTCAAAATCCTAAGGAATGTACATTGTGATACATCCAATGTATACGGTACCTCCTCAGGACCTCTAAACAAGAAAATCTTTAGCTTTGGGCTATTAATGACTAGCTTAAGCTGATCTTCCATCTCTAAATCACAGAAAGAACAATATGAATATTCTGAAAATGAGATCACATGCAGAAACTGTAGCAATATATGCAGAAAAATAACTATAACATCAAGATGGATACAACAAGCTAAGGGGGGGTTTTTTTGTTTTTTCTTGCGCTTTGTTATGAAGCAGAAACTTCTCAAAGTCATGAATGCGTGAACCATTGGTTTCTACACAAATTGTTTTGGCATGATATGGAGACTTGAAAAGCTAGAAAATATCATGTTTGGTGTCAGTTTTCTGCTATGTGTAACATCATCAAAGGTAATAAAGAAACCTGATTAAGCAGGGGATGGAGAGTAATGTTCAACAAAAAGTGTAGATAGTTTCAAGCGTTGAAACTATAGCAAGTATCATGTTTGCTATGGAAGGAGAGTAATGTTCAACGAAAAGTGTAGATAGTTTCAAGTGTAGAAACGAATGGTTTTAGAGAAGCATTTGATTGCCATGAAATTCTCAAAGGTTTAGGTCATGGAGAAAGCTGAGGCGCGAGGAGGAGGAGTCACCGTCGTGGACGTTGGAAGAGAAGATTCAGAGAGGCAAATCCTATATATGAATGACTTTGAGAAGTTCGAGGACATGAAATGGCATATTCATTCATGGGTGGCGCCTCAGAATTAATCAGAATCAGAGGACTATACGTATTTCACTATCTTCATCTTCCTCATAGCTTTACGGAAAGAAATTACCAGAAAGTATCAAATTAACTCTTAAAAGTAATATTTCAGCTGACCGTTCAATAATGCTCATCAAGACAACTAAAAGCATTCTTCTGTTTTACTTGGTAATATATTGCATAAAATACGGAAAGAAACCATAAAGTACCAAATTAACTCTTAAAAGTAAATTGCAGCAAAAGTTGGGAGCAATAGGTGGAGATCGTTTTATTGAAGGTACCCGAGAAAGTTTGTATCTTGCTCTAGAGCCAAAGGCAGGAGCTTGACTTGAGGTTGACGATGATGAGAGAGAGGCAAGCTGATAAGGGCAATGGCATATCCATGTCACTCATTCACTTCATAGGTTATTGTTTTTCTTGGTAATAAAGTCGTAGGAAGAGAAAAGTTTGTACCTTGCTTGAGAGCCAACTTCAGAAGCTTGACTTGAGGTTGACGACGATGAGAGAGAAAGAAGCAAGCTGATAAGGGCAACGGCATATCCATGTCACTTCATAGGTTATTGTTTTTCTGGGTAATAAAGTGGTTGGAAAAGGAAAGTTTGTACGTTGCTTGAGAGCCAAACTCAGAAGCTTGAGTTGAGGGTCGACGATGATGGGAGAGAAGCAATTGAGAGAGCAGAACTCGATGGATCCAAATTGAAAATTCTCGGGAAAAATATCCATTGCTTTTTTATTGAAAAAAGTTGTTCAAGCTGTAGTTAATTAATTGCACACGACCTTCCTTTTTCCGTTTTTATTACAATTGCGCATATTCTGTTAGCCAGTTGAGAAATTTTTAATTTGACAGTGGTAATTTTTGATTTGACAGACGATGCGCACCCAACCCCTAAGCTTCCCAACTTTTCTTTATTAACTTGTTCCTTTCTTTTGGCCATTAATTCAGTAATATTCAGAGATATTAAATCTCAAGTATTTTCACCTCATTTTCCACTTTTTAATTCATCCCTCAGTTAATAAATATTAATCCTCACTATATTATGACCCAACGGCCGGTTTTGTCGTGAGCTAGGAGTTATAATTTTTTTTAATAAAAAGCAAATAAGCAAAAAAACTTTAATTATAATTTCTCTCTCAACTATGGCTCAATTGAGATAATCCTTTTCTCTTATTTCTTCATACGTGCCCCATAATTGGTTCACAAACACCAGTATGAGATAATCCTCGCATCACATTTCATATTTGTCAATACTTTCCTAATTTACCCCTAATGATACTCCCTCAACAATAATCAATAAACAGAGGGAAGGAGGGAATTAAGGAAGATGATGAGGGTGTTTAAAAAAAAGCCATGTCATATTAACTCACACAATACTCCCTCCACCCCTAAATATAAGCTTTAAATAACCGATTTGCGTTTGTTAATAAAACAATCAAAAGTAATTAAAAGCAATAAATATATATTTTTTTCCAACTATACCCTTTTTTGTAAAGAGGATAAGTGTGAGAGACAATAAATGGAACAAATATAATCAAGGGGTAAAGCTAGAAAAACGCATAAATGCTTTGAAAAAACTAAAATGAAGCTTATATTTTGAGACATGTCCCTTCACGTATTTGAAGCTTATATTTAGGGACGGAGGAAGTGACTAACTTTCTTAATTAATCTAATCGGGCAAAAAAGCAAACAAAAAATTTTCTTAGTTTAATCAAATTTGGTGAATAGTATGTCTTACATTAATAAAGACCCGAGGGAATAATTAATTAAGGTAAAATTAATAAAAAACACAATTAATGCTCAAACAACCCCCAAATTAGATTTTATAAAAATGACAATGATGGGTTCAAAGCGTTGTGCTTGGGAGAACAAATTTCATGGTGAGAGGGTACAAATTAAGATGTTGTGATGAAGATTTAGATACTCTCCATCGATAGTTGGCCAAAACAAAAAAGGAACAAAAAAAGAAAAGAAAAGAAAAGAAATGGATCCTCTCCATCGATCGAACTTTTCAACAGTTAGATTGTGATCGATCTATATCTGTGTCCTAATGAAGATCTAGAACAGCATTTTTGTGGCCTTTTAATATAGGGTTAAGGTGCAAAAATACACATGAGCTTTTTCTAAAAGTGTGCCCAACACCAAATGCTTTTTTTGAGGGCTAAAGTAACTATAAGGTTACAAAAGTGGGGCAAAAATCACATTCCGTTAAAGAGAGGACGTTGACCGTGAACATATTTTTTTTGACTGAACAGGGTGACGTGTAGCCTGACGTGGATAAAGGCAATGTGAGATCTTCTTTTACTCGGCCATTGATACGAAATCATCATCCGCTTTTACACCTTCATCATTCACCTTCATCTCTCTCCCTCACCACCAGGAGCAGCAGCGAGGAGGAGGGCACCCCCCCAAGGTCACCGGCACCATTCCATCCTCCATTAATGCTGGCGACCTACACCTTCATCATTCACCTTCATCTCTCTCCCTTACCACCAGCAGCAGCAGCGAGAAATGGAGAACAGAGAGACGTGAACCCAGACCTTCCTTCACGCCTCCACCTTCATCTTCATCTTCACGCCTTCATCTTCACTCACCGCCAGCAATTTCACCATTTCACCGTCATCTTCTTCACCCCATGGCTTCCTCTGTTTCTCTTTCACTGTTACTCCACACACCAAGTTTGAAGCAATTGTTTATGTCCAGAAGAAGGAAGAAGGAGGAAGGCACTCCCCCAAGGTCACCGACACCATTCCATCCTCCATTAACGCCGGCGACCTACACCTTCATCATTCACCTTCATCTCTCTCCCTTACCACCAGCAGCAGCAGCGAGAAATGGAGAACAGAGAGACGTGAACCCAGACCTTCCTTCACGCCTCCACCTTTATCTTCATCTTCACGCCTTCAGAAACTAGAACCGAGCTTGCTTCCATTTCCCACTTTTAGCAAATCGAATCAACGAAAACTATCCTTGGTGATATTCATTCCCGCCATTACCCTTGATGCATAATCAAAGTCAACTAAAGAATTGGATAACTTAAATTGATAATCACATAGTTCACTTTTTCCTCCGCATTTTTTCCTGAAACATATGAAAGTTCTAATGACTAGCAAAACAGATATCGAAAATCGTATAGACTCCCTATTTTGAATAAGAAAAGACATAAATTAACTCGATAAAAGGAATAGATCTATGCCCATAGAATAAATGCCACTGACGACAGACTCAAAAATTTGAGTGAGAATAAATAACCAAAACCTACCTTTATATTTTGAATCGGAACCCAGATCCCTCTGATCTGCGTACCGAAGAAATGAGGGTAACCAAAATATTGCAGAGAGGAACACAGCAATGGATAGCAGCAGGACGAAAATGCATCTGAGGCCAATGAATTTCCGAATTTTTGAACATCTATACCCACATCTTGCCTCCACATTCTGCTCGGGATCACCGGAGGCAACACTGGAAGGCAAAGGCTGCTCTTCTTCATCTCCTCTGTTTCTCTTTCACTGCTACTCCACACACCAAGTTCGAACACGATAAGGGTGATGGGAACAGAAAACGCAAATGAAATCTGTGGCTTTTCCCACTTTTGCCACGTCAGGCTTCTTCAATTATCATGTCAGGCTACACATCACCTCATTCAGTAAAAAAAAATTCAATTTTACGGTCAACATCCTCTCTTTAACGGAATATGTGATTTTTGCCCCACTTTTGTAACCATATAGTTACTTTTGCCCTAAAAAAAAACATTTGGTGTTGGGCGCACTTTTAGAAAAAGCTCATGTGTTTTTTTGCACCTTAACCCAATATAATGCAGTGTTTTTATTCCTCTATCGTAAGCTTGTAGTTTTAGCTGTTTGGCTGAATAATTACTCGTATCTGTGCATCTGATTGAGACTGTCTTGTACCATGTTTTGGGCATTGTGGATATGATTTTCTTTGGTCTTGATTTTCTTTTGTCCCTTCTCACTTCTCCATCATCTTCCTTTGACGTTTTGCTCTCTTCCTCAACCTCCTCCCATCTTCCTCTTCTCAGCCAACATCTTCCGGCGGTGACTAGAATCCTCTTGCGAACCGCCCGCCCATCATGATCTAACGAGAACAAACATACAAAGAAGGAAAGAACTAGAGTAACTAACTACGTACCAGGCACCTAATGCTGTCTTTTTCATTTTCATGCATTTTAAAGTGAAAAGTGATGGGATATTAATCACTTTAAAAGTGATTCATCAATCATGTCGTAGTTTCTAGCAGATCGTGCGAGTTTTATTTTATTGTCTCGTGTTCGGGGGCATTATTTTATCCCATATAATTTGAACGGAATTGTGTCCGGAATTCATTTAAATCTCCTGCCTCGCTACTATAAACCTCAATTAATTAATTTGAGGATATTAAGAAAAGTAAATCAATTACTTAATTATAGTATAAGTTGCATGATATCTCTGAAATACTTATGTGTATTATTATATTAAAATAAAAATATTTTAAAATAGTTTATTTAACTTTTTAATCCCTAAATTAGCCAACTGGTCTTATATTAAAAACATGAGATAGGATTAATTAACTTCTTGTATGTAATTGTGTTCGATTGGATTCATATGTAACGTCAAATGAAAAAAGGATTTGAAGCTATTAGCTCTTGCGTTATGCAATCGTTTTATACACGTCCCTCTTCACATCTTGTTATAAAGATTTTATTATCTAATTTGCATAAGCGTAAATAACTTATAGTTTTTCAATGTTATTTTGATCAAGTCTTAATCAAGTTGGCGACAATGATGAGATATAGATTATGAGACCGACAGGAAAATGTCATTTTTAGAAAGAACCATATTGCATTAGTTTTTTGTGGAAGGGTTTTGTATTAAGAATTGTGATATATGAGAATTTGGATCTCCTCAACACAAAGCTATGAGTGAACTAGATCTAGTGCTCAACGCAATGACATCGCTGCTTTGAGATTTATATCGCTCAAATACATTTCAATAGTTCAGATTTAAAATTTCTTATTGATAATTTTTGCATAAAAATTATTTTTTTGAAAACAATACAATTAAGAGATTATTTTTATTTTAAATCTTGTGCACATTAAACTTTTTTTAAAAATAAATTAGGGTTAATATAATCTTTGGTTCCTCAAATTTACTCTCATTTTGGTTTTGGTCGCTTAAGTTCAAACAATAGGTTTTAGTCCCTCAAATTTTATTTTATTCAAACCATTGATTCTTATAACTCAATAAAAACCTAAACCATTTTGCCCCTACAGGGATCAAAACTAATGGTTTGAAACTTGATAGACCTAAACCAAAATGAGGGTAAACTTGAATGACCAAAGATGATATTAACCCAATAAAATAAATTTGATCTGAACCATTCAAATTAGATATGGATGGTGTGCACAATGGTGACGAGCTCTTGGGGTACTCATCAGTTCGCTTAGCACCAAGAGCCCCAAGAGTCTCAATGCTTAGTAGAGTGATGAGCACCAAGAGCTCATCAGCACTGCGTACCCTTTAGATCATATCATACCATTGAAATTGGACGGTTACCTCAATTGAGGCAAAATGGAGGGTTATTAATTATCTGATCGTGTTCAAACAATATTGAGCGAGCCTGGGAGGCTCAATTCCCATATATTTTAAAACTTTAGTATGACACCACAATGTTTTAAAATGCCCTTTTAGTCACCCACGAATTGTTTATGTTTGCCCTTTGGTCCCTGGTCAAATAGGTTTATGATAGAATCCGCTTCGATCCTTTTCTTAAAAAAGAAAAGTATAGTCCTTTTTCTTTTTCCTGGACCGTTGAATTGAGATCTCAATGGTTTAGATTTAATATATTTTTATAATAATATTTTTAATGTATTAATATAATAATAATTTTTTTGTAACATGTTAAATCTGGATTGTTGAGATCTCAATCCAACGGTCTAAGAAAGGAAAAGGACCATCCTTTTCCTTCTAGGAAAAGGACCCAAGCCGGGTCCGTTTATGACCCAACTTCTTCCTCTCGATACAATAGCGCCGCAGAGACAAGGTAAAAAGAAAAAAAAAACCCTTCACTCCTTCTATGGTCTCTTTGCCCTCACCTTTCTTCTTGCTCGCCGGTGACGCCTTCACCTTCAATGTCGCAAGCGAGATTCTCCACTCCACCACACTGCCACCACGCCGGTAACCTTCTGCTCCCAAAGCTAGAGATAGCTAGCTGTGAACCTTGGAGCTTGGACTGAGAGTGCGATTACAACAATGAGAGGAGAGGAAGAGATCATCGTTTAACTCCATCATTCCTCCTCCTTGCTTTACCATCGTTGTTCTCTCCAGAAGCCACCACCCTCTTTCTCATTTTCAGCGAGTCGTTGCAAAGAGACTTTGAGAGCTGAATATCACTAAGCGTCGTGGAGATCACAAGAGCATCAACGAGAGCTTGAGAGCAGAGGGAACGATGCCACTGTCGAAGGAAGTCTCCTCCTACGTTGGTCTTCTTCTTGCTCCACACCACCGCTATTCTTGTCGCTGGAAATTGCTGCTTCTGTGGTCGGCTATTCCGCGATTCTTCACCACAACACAGTGAACCAGAGAGCTTCGACTCTCTTCTTCTTCGCTTTCTCCACACCACCACCTCGATCAAACGAGAGCTCTAATTCCAGATTCCTGGCCAACTTTTTGCATTTTCGGCGTAGTGTTGAGTTTTCCGGGAAAGATTTCTAGTTTGCGGTGAGCTCAGTTTTCATGGATTTTCATATCTCCAAGCAAGTTGCTATCAATGCTACTAAAGCTCTAATGAGTGGCTAAACTTTCAACTCTTGAGAATGCGGGATTTGGCTTGAGTTCAAGAGCTTCAATAGGAAGTTTTTCTTAGTTCCTTTATAAATTTCCTATTGTTATTGTAATTTCTAGCCATGTTCTAAGATAGTTTTAGTATGATTTTGTTGTGATCTATTTGTACTCCATATTGTTGAACTAAGATTACTTATACTGTGTTTGGATTGAAATTATTGTAATTTGATAATTTTCAGTCATGATTGTACATTCATATTAGAGGAAATAATGCTTTAAATTCAATACATTTCGCACATCAAGCGGTTCTTGAGTAATATTTCTAAGCAATGACTATGAATGTAATCGCAGGAGTAGCTATTGTTTAGATGTGTCAATATGATTACTTGGGGTTTTTAATCAAGACTTAATGGATTTCAAACTCTCATATCATTTAGTGAGCAAGGATAGTCATTGAACAAATTTATCAAGAGAAGTCACTTCATTTATATTCTTTTAACTATTCCATTTTATAAAGAAAAGAAAAAAATAGTAACTTTACGATTTAATTAAATTGCATTCTTCTTTTAGTTATAAATTTGAAAAACCAAAACCAATTTGCCCTTATTTTATTGTATTTGCATGTAATTTAGATTACTTAAGAATCAATAAAAGACTCTCATCTCGAAGAGCGAACTATCCTAGACTTACTTATATACAATCCTTAGTTAATTATTTTATTGTGGACGTCAAACCTAACATACAAAAAGTCCCTCATCAAAGCTATAGTAGCAACCATAAGCTCGTGCAAATGATTGATCTTTCAAAGAATAATTTGTCCGGAGTTCTTTCTTCAGGGTTGTTTGCACTTACCAGCTTCCAATCTTTAAACTTATCTCAAAATCATTTGGTGGGCAATATTATTGAGGAGATTGGTGACATGAAACTCTTGGAATCATTGGATCTCTTAAAGAACAAAATTTCTTGTCCTATTCCAGAGAGCTTATATGTCCAATCTTTTCTCAATCACTCGAGCATGTCATTAAACAATTTTTCTAGTAATCGGTAAAATCCCTACGACGACCCAACTTCAAACCATGTTTTGATCCTAAAGCAAGAACCAAAACAATAATCCTGCGGCAACCAAAGCAAAAACCAAAACAATAATCTGGTGGCGTTAGGCTTAAGAATGAGAGAGAGGGCATAGAGAGAGGGGGTGAGAGAGATGAAGGGTGAGTGAGAGAAGAGAGAATTGATGGAGATGAAAGAGCATAGAAGAAGGAAGGATTGACATGTTGATAAGTGTGGGTGCCCCAAGACAAAAGTTGGTATGTTTTTGCACCAAAAAAATGTGTATGGTGCCAGATATACATTTGATAAAAGTACATGCATGTTTTTACACCTCACTAGATTGACACCCCCACAACAATGTGGGGCCACAACTAAAAAGTAACAATCCTTATCTCAAACAAATGAAGTTGGCATTTTTGCACCTAAGAAATATCTATGGTACCATACACACATTTGAGAAAAGTTCAAGGGCATTTTTGCCTCTCCACTCTATAAAAGAAATTCTAACAATGTTCATATATTGGTAAGATGGTTGAAACTAATCTTTATGAGATCCATTTATAGTTTGCACCCATTCTTAACTCACTCCCTATACCCACGGCAAAAAAAAAAAAAAAACAGAGAGCCTCACTCACTATACCATGCTTTCACGTGACTCCTTATATTTTAGCTCTGTTGGAAACTCAGTCCCTCACTCATTCTGGCATGCAAACACCGTTAAGAATTTGCTGACATGTAAACAGCAGCAGATGGATTTATTAATAGAATGAATCAGCTGCCACCTATTTCCATCTATGGTTTCGTTCAATTAAGAAAAAATGACGACAGAAACTCCTTGCCTTGGCAATGGCTTTCTTCGACAGAAGCTCTTTTATGAAAGTAATAACCAAAAAAATTAAAATTAATAGAATATAAAATATAAGATACAAAAGCATGAAAATAAGCTGGATAATATTATTTATTTAGTGGCAAAAATGCCACTTCCATTAGCTGGTACAAACCTCCCTTATGATGGGCCCCACATTATTATTTTTTTAATGATCATTTAAAGGGTTATGTAGTAAAAATACTTATAAACTTTTCAGAAAGAAGCAAAACACTACTACAAAAAAGCGGTATAATGGCGCTTATTTTAAAACATATGTTGGCGTTTAAGAAACGCCAAAACTTTTGACACCATTAAAAATACCTATAGCGTTTTTCAATCTAAAAAAACAAACGCCAAAGGAGGGATGACACCTCCTTTAGCGTTTATGTTAAAAACGCCAAAGGAGGCTGTTAAAAACGCCAAAGGAGGCAGCCTCCTTTGGCGTTTTTAACATAAACGCCAAAGGAGGCAATGCCTCCTTTGGACTTTTATTTTATTTTTAAATAATTTTTTTAAATATTTCTTTGTTTTTTACGGTGTTATATAAAAATAAATACCTGATAATCATATATAATTTTTTAGTAAGTAAATGATTATACATTTCATCTAGTAGGTAAATTACAATATAAAACGATGATGATCATTTTTTTAATTATTTTATTTTCTTGATAAAACAAACAAATCACAATACAATGGTAAAAAATACAAAACATTAACTACAATGATTTGTATTACTACAATATTATTAATTTGTAAGTTTAAAAATTAAAAAAATAACAATATATAGGAAGTTTAAGTTGACAAAGTTGAAACTTCAAATCAATACTTAAAAAATAAAAAATATGAGCAAACATATAAGAGTCATTGCAAATTTATACCAAAAAGAAAACATGGATCAAATGTTTAAAAAATAATGCGTACAAGCTAGGGATCTCCTACTTCTACTCTTGCTGCCATCAAAGAGAGGAAGGAGTGGGGATAACGAATAAGAAAAGCTAATAGACCAATAAAGTGAGAGAGTAATGGATCGAAGTTATGGGAAGTGACAAGCGGGAGAGTGATAATGACAGGATGTCAATGGCGGGGTTTTTAAATTTTGTAAATAGGGGAAGCTTTGGCGCTTCATAAAAGAATGTCATTGCTTCCCATTTTCAAAATAAAATTTTAAAAAAAAAATGGAAGCTTTGGCGCTTCTTTAGGAAGGGCCAAAGCTTCTATTGTGTTTTTTATTTTTTATTTTTTCAATATGAAGTTTTGACACTGTGTTTATGTAATTGGTTAGTTTAACTATATTTTATGTGTTGATTCTTTTTTGACTTGAGTTTTCAATGAATGCCAAAGCTTTCACGTGATTCTTCTCCCTTCGGTAAAGATGATCCTTTTGTTTTTTTTTAATAATTGTGGAAGCTTTGGTGTTTTATTACAAAACGCCAAAGCTTCCCCTCCAAATTCGTTTTTTTTATTAATTGTGGAAGCTTTGGCGTTTTATTCTAAAACGCCAAAGCTTCCCTTCGTTTTTTTTTTTGTAATTGTGGAAGCTTTGGCGTTTTATTCCAAAACGCCAAAGCTTCCCCTCCAAAATCAACTGGAAGCTGTGGTGTTTTATTATAAAACGCCAAAGCTTCCCATCTTTTTTTTTGTTCAAAACAAAGCTTCCCATCTTGATCCAAAAAAAAGTCTGCAATGATCGTGTGATTCATATCCTTCATTTTTTTTTAAAAATATATATGTGGAAGCTTTGACGTTTAATATATAAGTTAGACTCTGCTTGTGCTGACTCAGTGAACGCATGTGACCCTGTTTAGGAATATAGAAAGCTTTAGAGCTTCCAGATAAAACGCCAAAGCTTCCTATTGCTTTTTTTTAAAAAAAAACTGAAGGCCTTGTTTGGCGCTTGTTCAGAGAAACGTCATGCAAGGTTAACGTCAATTATGACGTTTATAATTGTAAGCGCCAAAGCTTTCAAATAATTTTGATTTTAAATTAATAAATAATTATTTTTTGCGCTTCTTTAAAGAAATGCCACAGGAGCTACGCCACTAAAGCCCCTTTTTGTAGTAGTGAAAATACTATCTCCTTTAACTTACATACACTTTTTTAATTTGTGGATTCCACAAGTGCCACGTGGCTCTTAATAATACTACATCTCATAGTCTCTCTTTCTGTCAACTGGATAGCTAAAAAGACCAAACACTAACCTCTGGAACTGTTTGTTCCTCCAAGTTTATTATCCCAAACCCAGCTACATGCTTTACCTTTTCCCAATGCTTTCGGCTTTGGGATGACAAACATGGAAGAACAAATGAGAGTAGGAAGCCTAAAGCATTGAGAAAAAGCAAAGGGTTTAGGATAATAAACATGGATGAACAAATTGTTGCAGTGGTTAGTGTTTGGTCCTCTTAACTCTAGAGTTGACACTTGACAGAGAAAGGTGACAGAGATCGATACAGACCATGAGACTCAATGTGTTTTTGAGAGCTAAGTGGCACTTGTGGGACCCACAAATTAAAAAAATAACAGCCGTTTATGCAAGTTAACAGAGATGATATATTTGCTCCCCCTTGAAAAGTTCGTTTATGCAAGTTAACAGAGATGATATATTTGCTCCCCCTTGAAAAGTTCATGTATATATTTAGCGGAATGTACAAAAATACATATCTACATGTCTCGTATGTGTGTCTAGCACTATATATGATCCTGGAGAGCAAAAATACCTATGATCTTTTAAAAAAAATGGGAAGAAAAATATTAGCTCCGTTAATGAAAGCAAACATCCGTTAATTTTTTAGTTTTATGGGCCCCACTTTAATAATTTTTAAATAATTATTTTAAGGACGAAGGTGTAAAAATACCCCCACCCACACACACACACACACACACACACACATATCCCGCACACGCGTCTAACACTATATGCACTTGTGTGCATGTAGGTGGGACAAGAATTCTCTTATCTACCCTTCTCCTCTCCCTACCTTCTTTTTCCTTCTCCATAGTTGAATTAAAATTTTAATGATTCAGATTCAATATTTTATAAAGAATTGTTATAAATTTATATAAAAAAAAATATAACCAAATTTAAACTATCAAAATTTTACTGCGCAGACTATTATTTTACAATAGATTTTGTTTTCTTTTCTTTTTCCATGGATACAGCAGATTTTTTTCTCACCTTTTTACCACAGTTGTGAACTGTTTAGATAAATTTTAACAGTTTAAATTTATTTATATATTTTTAAATAAAATTACAATAATAGTTTTATAAATGATTAAATCTAGAGTTTGAATTCTAATGCCGTGGTGAAGAGAAAAAGGAGGCCGTAAAGGAGGGGATCTTGTCCATTGTCATCATGCTCGTGTGTTATGTACTTGCTGTGTTGGATTGGATTGGATTCTCTTTTTTTTTTTTTTTGCCAAGGATTGGATTGGATTCATATGTAACGTCATATGAAAATGAAATTAAGTGCTTTATAAATTGTCAATCACACAGTCACCAAGCGTGTTTCAAGGTCAAAAAATAAAAAATAAAAACACTGTTATCTTTTTTTTTTCCATGAAGAAAAACACTATTATCGTGTATTCGTGTGGGCGGCTAGTGCTTATTACTCCCTCTAGTTTCCCGTTTTTATTATAAATAAATATATATTTATATTTATATATATTAACAAAAATAGTTAAGAGTTGTTAAAAGTCAAAAACTTTAATAATCTATCGAAATTAATTTAATTTAGTTGAGGGAAGAGATAGATCATGCGAGTGACGACGAAATGACATTTTTGGGAAGAATCATAATTATTTCACTATTGTTTGCGAACGAATGAAGGGGCTTGTTTTTTAAAAAAGAAAATTAACTTTTTGATAAAAAAAATTACAACTCCCAGCTGACAACAATACCGGCCGTTACGTCATAATGTAATGAGGATTAATATTTATTGACTGAGAAATCAAAGAGACACAGGTCCTTGTGATCGATGATGGCCCACATAAACAGAATGGGATCAGTTAAAAAGTCGAAAATGAGGTGAAAATACTTGAGATTAATTATCTCTGAATATTACTGAATTAATGGCCAAAAGGAAGGAACAAGTTAAGAAAGAACAGCTGGGAAGCTTAGGGGTTGGGTGCGCAGAGTCTGTCAAATTAAAAATTACCGCAGTCAAATTAAGAATTTCTTAACTGACTAACAGAATCATTACAAGAAAGTATGATGAGCAATTGTAACAAAAACGACTATAGCTTGAACAACTTTTTTCAATAAAAATGTAACGGATATTTTTTCCGAGACTTTTCAATTTGGATCCATCGAGTTCTGCTCTCTCAATTGCTTCTCTCCCATCATCGTCGACCATCAACTCAAGCTTCTGAGTTTAGCAAGGTACAAACTTTCCTCTTCCTATGACTTTATTATCAAGAAAAACAATAACCTATGAAGTGAATGAGTGATGTGGATATGCCATTGCCCTTATCAGCTTGCTTCTTCCTCTCTCATCATCGTCAACCTCAAGTCAAGCTCCTGCCTTTGGCCCTCAAGCAAGATACAAACTTTTCTCCGGTATCTTCAATAAAATGATCTCCACCTATTGCTCCCAACCTTTGCTGCAATTTACTTTTAAGAGTTAATTTGGTGCTTTATGGTTTCTTTCCGTAGTTTATACTGTATATTACCAAGTAAAATAGAAGAATGCTTTTAGTTGTCTTGATGAACATTATTGAACGATCAACTGAAATATTTTCTGAATCAGTTATTGTTATACCCGTTATCCAATAAGGATTTCCCACTTATGAAGAAGAAGAAGAAACAGCTGAGATTCTGTCTTTTAGTTCTCGTTTGTAGTATTGCTTCCGTATTTTTCTGACATATTGAGGAAACAAATTATAAACAAGAAGAAACAACTGGCATCCCATGGAAATGCTCTCGTGGTAATAATTAATCAGAGACGGGCGTGGAATATAATGGGGGCGAATTGAAGTTTCTGTTTCACAACTAGGGCAAAAAAAGCTCCCACTTAGCTTGCTGTATTGGTCTTGATATTGTTATTATCTTTTTTGCATATATTGCTACACTTAGCTTGCTGTAGAAGAGAAGGACAACATTAATGAGTTGCCAGATGAAATGCTTCTTGATATTCTCTCTTTTCTTCCGGCTAAAGATGTTGTTGCCACAAGTGTGTTATCCAAGAAATGGAGTGTTGTAAATATTGTGTTTGAGTGTGTCAAAGGAAGAAGTCTCATATAACTCAAGATTGGGAATGCCCTAGTATACAATTAAATATGAGCTTGAGTTAGTAAAAGGGATGATAAGAGAAGTCTTTGAACTGACCGTTGGAGATAACCGTTAGAATTTTAATTGACCGGTTTTAATGACATTTAAAAGGTTTTATTACATTAAATTGTCATTAATACTTGTTTTGTAACTGTTGTTTTAATTTTCATTAAACCGTTGTTAATGGTCATTATAACTCCCCAACGGTAATATGATTTATGCCTATAAAAGGCAATGTACGGAGTAAGTTCAAGAGTACCGAGGTGAGAGCACCGAGGTCTAGTGACACGGAGGTCCCCGAGCTCCTCTCCTCTCTCCCTTCTTCTGAGTTACACTGATATCTTTCTGCAGTTCTGTCACCCTGCTTTATGCAGGAAAGGTTCGTTTTATCCTGGGGAGTGCCGCTTCTTGATCTACTAGGGGGTTGCAGAATATCTCCTAAGGATAGCGTCCTTAGACGTGACTCGAACTATTTGTTTATTGTGTTTCACCAGGTGCTGCGGCTAACAATCTATACGGCATGAGGTGCTGACGCCAACAATCTTAGGAGATATCATCTGCAAATAAATCATTCAAGGTTGGGGCTTTTGGGCGTTTTACTTTGAGGGTGCACCAATTCACACTGAACAACTTATTGTTCATGATAAGCTGTCTTAGAAAAGACGATCATTCGGGGAGAAAAAAATCAATTTATACCATGGCTAAACAGTGTTACCAATTGTCGTAAAGAAGCAGACATATTTTATCTTATTTAAGGTCTGCATATGAATTTCGTTTTGAAAGGGCTTGAGATGATGGTTTGCTAAATGAAGCATGCATCAGTAGAAGGCACGCACAAAGGAGATACAAGTGCCCAATTTCTCTCCAACTGGACTTACTTGAATCTTTGTGAAGCTACACTTGTTCACATGTGAATCTTGCCTTTGAGAATTCTTAGATCATTGTAGAGGGGTTGGCAGTTAGTCGATTAACAGGTGCGTCTCTATATTTCTTCTATAAGCTTGTTCAGGTGTCTAAATGATATGAGATTATTTTCCTGGTTAGATGTTTTATCATGGATATCGTGGTATTTTCTCACCACATATGGCTGAATGAATTTTGTTTCGGTTTTGGTATTGATTAAAAAAAACTAACAAGATCATAGCTTTGACGTTATTGATCAAATTTGAATATTAAATCATTTATCATTTATTGATTGTACATCATGAAAGAGTTTCCTGTCATTAATTTGCAATAAAAGGATTTACCGTTGATTTCTTTAAGGAGTTAAAATACACCTATATGCATGTGTTTTGGTTCGGAATTGCATTATGATTATGAAGTGTGCCTTTAATGTGATAGCTCCCTTTTATGAGTTTTAATGTGATTTGTGGGCTTTTAAGTATATTATCGATATTGTGGCCTCCATAACCTCCGTTACATTGATGGCATGTAATTGAGCTTTATGAGTTTTGAATGTGCGTTATACATTTGCCTTTTTATATGGTAGCTTTTCTATCTGCCGTTTACATATAATTATAGAATAAAACTGTTAACTGTTAATTCCTTTCCATTGATTGATTAAATGATTATAAAGTGGGATGTGGTGCAAACTTTTTCATGCCAACAAACGTTTTATGAATTGTTAATGAATGGTTATGCACATGAATTTTTTGGCTAAGTTTATGTGCAAGTTAAAGGCAAAGCATTATTTGGGTTTTCCAAATTTAATGGCAGTATTGATTGATTAGCTATAACGTCCATCAAAGAAATAAATACTTATAATTTGGCACATCAAATGATAAGAATTCAATCAGCTATATGTGGTTAATGTGTCAAGTTATTGAGTCTGTGTATAAAAAAAAACATTTCCTACCGTTGGTGAATTTGTTTTGAAGGATTTATTGTTTTCATCAATGAATTGGAGTAATACTTCGTATTTTGGTAACCTCCTTGTCATAATTCAATCAATGGTAATTTTTGGAGAGTGCATCAATCACCTCAGCAGTTATAAAGTGTATAGTGGGGTGATTGGGGTTTAATTCATTGAATGGGAGCTTGATAATTATTAGATTGGTTTTGTGATTTTATGGGTTTTGAGCAAAACTCATGAAAAATAAAATTATATTAAATGTGAGCTTGTGGGTTTTCAAATAAATGAAGTATTTGGAAAACTGTGGCATCACATGCATTGGTGATATGGAACAATGTTTAACATAACATACATTTGTGAGTATTTTTTGGTGGAAGTTTGTGGAGAAATTCTAATGTAATTAGAATGAAAATATGTGGTGAGATTCTAATTTAATTAGAATTATCATTGTAAAGTTGTGAAATATTTTTAAGATATTTAAAAGTGTAGGGGTACCTAACATGTGGGGATACCTGATAAGTTTTTAAAGTTGCATATTGTTTCCAGCCTCATTTGATAAAGCCAAGTTGTGGTTTAAAATTAATTATATGGAGGTTTTGTTATTTGCTGCAGAGAGCAAATTTGTGAATTATTTGTGTGACATGAAAATTTAATCATTTATCTAGTGTAGAGATAAATGTGTTTAAATTTCATGATTTGTAAGTATATATTTATAGTGGTATAAATATACATGACTATTGTGAATATTGAATTTTTTCATGTAGATGGCATATGTGTTATAATATGTCTTACAAAACTATATATTGCTGCCTCATTTTATAAATACAAGATGTATGCTGCAATAATTGATTTAGTGGAGGCTTTGCTATATTTGCTAATGTGAGCAAATTTTGTGGATTATCAAATATTTTGCTTGAAACAAGCATTATGTGGCATGAAAATTTTGATCATTTATCTATGATAGATAAATGTAATTTTCATAATTTGAGGTTATATAATTATCTTGGTTTAAGAATGTGTGTGAATTATGATTCTAACACGTTTGAAGTGGTTTTGCAGCTCAATCTAGATATGCACAAATTTTTGAGAATTTGTTGCATTAATTGATAGACATCAATCCTTGTGATATAGCTTGTGCTATATAGAGATTGGGCATATATATAGATATGTGGAAATGAAATATTTGAGAGGTACCATAAATGTTGGTATCATATACGGTGGATTTCCGTTGTATGAGATACACGGATGTTAACTGAATTTCAGTTTTACCTGAGAAAATCCACTAGTAGCAACAATTAAAATATTGTTTGGGTCAGAGTTTAATACTCTGAAGTTAGTTGCAATTGAAGGCTAAATTGTTGAAAACCTCTTAGAAAAAAAATTGGGTGTAAAATCGACATCTTATGTCGATGAGTTATGGTTGCTAAATAGCAATAGCCATTGTAGAAAGAGCAATGGTGTAAGTAAAAATCGTTTGAGATATTATGTGAATAAGCTAGCTTAAAAATTGTGGAATTATCTCAATCGATTTTGTGAGGTCAAAGAGTTGACCCATGGATTCGTTAACAAACCCCGGGAAGAAACAAATTAGCCGAGGGGAATGGGACTAAAGCCAATACGAAATTAATAGCGATGGCAACCCAACCTCTGTGATTGGTAATCCCATGAAGGAGGTTCAATGGGTAAGAACAAGTCGTTTGTTAGTTCTGTTAGCACTAAAATAAATGACCAGTACGTCCCTTCCTATGGCAAGAGAAAGTGCTAGAATGCATTTTGGTGAGGCTGAGCAAAAGCTCTTAATGATTTCATAATCCTACGGGATGATGTGCTCATTGCAGGTACATTTCATGGAATCACTTATATGAATGAGGAGTGGGGCCGCTCCTATGATATTGTGGCGAAATCTCTAGAGCATTCGTTAAATACCAGGACACGCGCATGGCCGTTTTAATGTGCAAAAACGCGCTAACAGCGGAAAATGTGAGGGTATAATCTGATTCTTAATGCCTCTAGTATACGCCAAGAGATGAGCGGTTTTAAGTTCATAGGACCACCGACATCTCTGTGTACTAAGTGTTATCAGTCTAGGTCTGGTTTTAAGTTCAAAGGACTACCAGATACAATGGTTATATTCATGTGTGTAACTCAGCTAATGGGACTACGAGCTTCCTTAGACACATGTGGGGGATTGTTGTAAATATTGTGTTTGAGTGTGTCAAAGGAAGAAGTCTCATATAACTCAAGATTGGGAATGCCCTAGTATATAATTAAATATGAGCTTGAGTTAGTAAAAAGGATGATAAGAGGAGTCTTTGAACTGACCGTTGGAGATAACCGTTAGAATTTTAATTGACCGGTTTTAATGACATTTAAAAGGTTTTATTACATTAAATTGTCATTAATACTTGTTTTGTAACTGTTGTTTTAATTGTCATTAAACCGTTGTTAATGGTCATTATAACTCCCCAACGGTAATATGATTTATGCCTATAAAAGGCAATGTACGGAGTAAGTTCAAGAGTACCGAGGTGAGAGCACCGAGGTCTAGTGACAAGGAGGTCCCCGAGCTCCTCTCCTCTCTCCCTTCGTCTGAGTTACACTGATATCTTTCTGCAGTTCTGTCACCCTGCTTTATGCAGGAAATGTTCGTTTTATGCTGGGGAGTGCCGCTTCTTGATCTACTAGGGGGGTTGTGGAATATCTCCTAAGGACATCGTCCTTGGACGTGACTCGAATTATTTGTTTATTGTGTTTCACCAGGTGCTGCTGCTAACAATCTATACGGCATGAGGTGCTGACTCCAACATGGAGAACACTTTGGCGTTCAGTTCCAGCTCTTCTCCTCAGAAGGCAAGACTTCCCGACTCGTGAAATTTTCCATCAATTCGTAGACGAAGTGCTCAAGCCAGTAAATTTGGGACATGTCAGAAAGGTTTCTCTTCACTATGATGATTTTCAAGAAGGTCCACTTATGGATTGGATTAATGCTGTGATTACTGCTACGGAAGTTAAACATCTGGAGCTATATTTGACGCAGAGTGTGCAGATGCCTTCTAGATTTTTCGCTGCCGATCACATTACGGTTTTGATGTTGGTTAGTCTAAAGGTGGGTAAACTTCAAGATGTTAATTTGCCTAACCTGAAAGCATTGCGTTTGGAACGTGTTGTGTTTGAATATCGGGGAGACTTGAATAGGCTTCTTTCATTTCCTTCGCTTGAAGACTTGACACTAGAAGGACCACTTTGAACCGACGCAGCAATTTAGAACTACCTTTTTGGTATGACCGATGGAGCAGAAAGCCTTGCGATTTGCAGTTTGTATTTGCATCTGATATGCAAAGGTGTTGTTCAGCTGATCTACAGCAATTTTTTTGTTTTTTTTGGGTCTATTAAGTTCAACGAGTTTGGGGGCGTCATCTCACTATTATTAGCACAAAAATCAAAGTTCCCTAAAGAGGCTTCATTTTCAAAGAGACTAGGTCATCAACATCGATCAATAGTAGTTTCATGAGAGTTATTCAGTTGTTGAATGTCGACATGTTTCCTCCATTGAGATTAATTAGCATCTGCCTATTCCCCAGCGGCTCCAATGCTTGGCTTGTTCATTTTTCATCTCATTTATTGAAATTTACTTATTTAAATTTCTTTTTAATGACTAAAAACTTATTTCAGACACATGTTTTTGCCCATGATATAGTATATTATAATCTAAAATTATTTTTTGTTGCAAACATTTAGTTATATATATATATAATCAATCAAATCTTCAAGCAATTTTTTAGGTTTGCATTAACTAAATTACCATAGCTTCTGTCCAGTATAATAAAAACAATAAGCATATAACTATTTGACAAAAAATTAAAAAAGCTAAAAAACTCTTAAACACTTTAATATCTTTTTAGAATGTTTTAACAGAGTTAGTGGTTTAGACCAGAGTGTGTTTTTAAAATAGAGGGGATGCCCCTATAATTAAAGCAAACACAAGGGACATTACCGTATTTTATTCTATAAAAAACTATCTCTTCATAAATTGAAAGAGGGGTTTTGTTTATCATTGGTTTGGGCTTAACCTGAAAAATTAATTGAAATTAGTCAACTAGTCAATAATAGTTCATATCATACTCAGATAACATATCATAAAAAACATTAATTAATTAATCTCAATTCAAGCATCCTACGTATAGGCAGTTAATTAATTGGTTTCAAGTAAACCCGCTTCTCCTTTCCTCACAAATTTTCTAAAGAAAATTAATTTTTTGGTCCCGCAGTTTTGACTAAACTTACTATCTCTCCCCATTTTATGTATGTATATGTGGCATGCATGAACTTCTTTTCCTTATTTCATACCGCTTTTGGTTTACAATTACATCTCATCAAAATTCAAATACATCTCTCCTTCCCATCCAAACACTCCACAATTTTGATCCCAATTAAAAATAAAACGCTCCACGACAAGTAGATAAAGATATTCAAACAACTTCAACCAATTTAGAACACAAAAAGAATTTTAACCAATTTTTGCGATTCCTATTTCAGGAAAAAATATTACTCCTGAATATAATATCCATTTAATTTTTTGGGAGAGATTAAAAAAATTAATTAAATTACTTTAAAATACTAATATTTTCATTTTTTTTTTCAAACGAATTTATCTCACTTATAAGCTGATATATAATTTAATGATATAAAATATATAATATGATTAAATTAATTAATTAGCTTCTTTAATCCCTATAAAAAAAATCAACTAGTTATTGATGAATCACTTACTGTCTTGGTTAATCTTGTCCAGAATCACAATGAGTGCCACTAAGAGTGCATGCATCATAGTCATGGTTGCCACACTATCACCATGAAGTTTGTTCTCCCAAGGACAGCGCTTTGAGCCACTAGTCATTTTTATAAGATTTAGGTAGCAAAGGTCAAAGAAACAAAATATTCTTTTTGGTCTTAATTATAAGATAAAGTTGATTTTTTGAAGAAATTAACGAAGCTAATTAAATTACTTTAGATTATTTTTATTTTTTTCTTCAAACTAATTCGTTTGACTAATAAATTAATATATAATATAAGGATATATAACATATGATATGATTAAGTAACTTATTTAGCTTTCTTAAATTCTCTAAAAAAAAGTCAACATTATCTTATAATTAGAATCGGATGTAGTATTTATTAATAAGGATTCTAAAAATTATAATTATTTTCAAGTATTATAAATTAAAATATAAATTTTTAATTACAAAATTAATCTTCTCTAACTTTATCTCAACCATTTGACTGTTATATTATCAAATTTGACGATATCTCTATGTATATTTTGATTTTTAAAAAAAAAGCATCTATATGCAACTTAATATTTTTATGATATTTTCTTTGGCACATACCGGATTATCTTAGAAGTTACCCAAATTAAAATAACTTCTAAAATCTATAAATATTAGAAATCAACCTCTGTCTAGGCTTTTGTTTTTAAAAAACAATATGTGATTTTTCATAGGAAAAACACTTAAATGGTATGCGCCCTTTAAAGAATGCTATAAAATGAAAAATACTAAAATTTAAAATTCTTAAACAATAAATTCATAAATAAACTGTTCTATCACAGGAAAATCAATACAAAAATAAAAGTAAATTGAATTTAAAAACGGGTTTGAAGAGAGAATATCAATTGATAACTACTTGTCCAATAATCGAGCTGGGTTAGAGAAAATGTAAGGAATTTGGTCAAAGTTAATTTCGTAATTAAATATTTATATTTTAATTTTTGGTCCTTCAAAGTAATTATAATTTTTAAGGTCCTTCTTAATAAATATTTCTTTTTCATGGTCTTTCTCCCTAATTTTCCTAAGATTTAATTTGAGGTTGTTTGGTTGACAAAGGAAAAAAATTTGTGGTTCTTTGACCAATAAATGTATTTTTTTTTACTTATAGTACCTATAATTAATTGCTCTCACTAGTCCTTAATGTAAGACATATTATTTACCTTATTAAAATAAGAAAATTAGTTGAGTTAGTTAATTTGACATGTTTTTTTTAAAACATCATAGTCATCTTTATTGATTTCATCATTTCCTTCTCTCCTTGATTCTTGTTGAGTGAGCATAGTGAGGGGTCAATTAGGAAAAAAATTGAAAAAAAAAATATTAAAAATAGGTCTTATGTTTGAGATTAAAATCAACTTTTCAAAATAGGTCCTATATATTGATCACTTCAAACCGATGATAGTGTGATACACTTGCGCTCTCATGTTTGTGGGATAGGAATTCTCTTACTTGCCCTTCTCCTTCTCTCCCAACCCTCCTTTTAACCTCTCCATTGTTGAATTAAAATTTGAATAGTTCAAGTTTAATATTTTATAAAAATATTACTATAAGTTTATATAAAATATATATATATATACATAAGTTTAAACTGTTAAAATTCGGGCAAAAAAACTGTTAAGATTTTAATATGCAAACTATTATTTTATAACATATTTTCTTTTCTTTTCATTTTTTATGGATCCAGTAGATTTTTTCTCTCTTTTTTATTACAGTTGCGAACTGTTCAGATCCAATTTTAACTGTTTAAATTTATTTCTATATTTTTTAAATAAAATTACAACAATAATTTTAGAAATGATTGAATCTGGAGTTTGAATTCTAGTGGTGTGGTGGGGAGAAAAGGAGTGTGGAGGAGGAGGTCTTGTCCGGTTCTACCGTGTTCTTATTAAGAAGGTTATTGATCAAAACGGCAAGTTCAGGTCCTTAAACGACACCGTTTTTTTTTATCTTTTTCTTATCATAAAATGACACCTTTTCGTTGCTGATCGATTCATTATTCCTATTTAGTGGAATTACTGTTAATGCTGGAAGAAGTTTATCTTCCGTTTTTTTTACTTCTTTGCCCTTATGGCTTCTCAATTTCTTGTGCACTCTCGAGTTTTTCAATCTCCTCTCCGATCTGCTGCGTCGAACAGCCCTATGTTCTTCAATTTTAATATCAGAAGCAGCTATAATGGACACAATATCACTATCCGAGCAGGTAAACAATTATCCCTCGATACATCTAACCCTTCGCAAAGCACACTCAATTATGGTTTGACTCTTCATGAAATCAGCTGCTCAAGCATCGAACCTGAAATGAAGGACATTCTAGCAAAAAGTCTAGTAAATGGGATTAGGTTTTTATCCTCCGACAATAGAAATAGGAAAATTGATGTGGATGAAGCTGAACGAGTTCTAAATTCAATGTTGGAAAATGGCTTTAAGCCAGATGTTGAGACACTCACGATTTTGATAAACTCCTTGTGCAAAAGGGGAAGGACGAAGAAGGCTATAGAAATTTTCAACCTCATGAACCGAATCGGGACAAAACCCTCTGTGCAAACATACAACAGTTTGTTAAAGGGTCTGTGTTATTGGGGAAGGTGGAAGAAACGTATGAGATGTTGATGAACATGAAGAAGATGATTAAGGTCCCTTTGAAGCCTGATATTTTGTCATATACTGCTGTAATGGATGGCTTGTGTAAAGTGGGCAGATCAGATGAAGCCATGGAATTACTGAAAGAAGCTGAGGAATTGACGGGTCTAAAACATAATGTAATCACTTTCAACACTATGTTTCAAGGGTATTCTAGGGAAGGGAGGCTATTGGAGGGTATATCTGTTCTGAAACAGATGAAGAAGAAAAACTGTTTTCCTGATTATATATGCTATGCCACTTTGTTACATGGGCTATTGAAATTGAATGAGATTAGGGAATCTTTGAAGATCTATAAGGAAATGGAGAGATTTGCGTTTGAAGTGGATTTGAGGATGATAGGGACTTTGGTGAGAAGATTGTGCAGACAATCTCGGAAAGAAAAAGGCATGCTTGAAGAGCCACGCCAGGTGTTTGAGAAAATGACCAACAGAGATTCAATAGAAGTAGTAGAGCAGAGGACACATGAATTGATGATTCAAGCACTCTGTGCTCAAGGAAGGACAGAAGAAGCAGTGTCAACCTTGGTTTTGATGGATGAAATGGAAAGAATTCCCAGTGGCCTGTGTTTCGATGAATTGATCAAGGAACTCAATGCACAAGGAAGATTGTTTGGTCACTCCAATTTTTGGCTATGCAGAGAAGCGAGGTGGTGTTGTTGAGGTAAACTCCAATATGTAAATCCATGTACTTGTTTCAGGCTTCGATTATTGCCCTTAGTCTATAATTTTAGAGCAACCCGTCATAATTTGGTTGAAGGGTAAAGAACAATTTGTGAGACATTTATACATGCTTCGTCAACAAACCTCAATTGTAAGTATTACAAAAAACCATGTCACTCACAATAAGTTTCAGGTTTGGTGGGTGAGATAATCAGGTAGCTCTTGCATCTCCATGTTATTATTTTTACGTGTTAGCAAATAAAAGAGGAGGAGAAAGCATGATGCATTACACTAGAGAGAAAAATGCAGGGAGGGCGAGATGATAAAAAGACATCTATTTATATGGTTAAGTGGATGATATATATTCTAGAAAGTTGCAATTACTCATATCTTATGAAACTTACACTATTATAAATTTTAGGAAACAAACAGATTCTTTTATTGTCCATCAAATTAACAATCTCATCAATCCAGCATTGAATAATAAATTAAATTCTAATTTAATTTATATATTTAATCAGGTAAGAAACCCTAATTAAATTGTTCGGCCCATTAAAGGAAGGTGGAATCATTTTTAGGAAACTTTGTATGTTCCATATATTAGGAAACCACCATATTCCTTTCTTATAACACGATTAACAATCTTAAAATAAATGTGATATTGGATAATAAATTAATTTTTAATTTGAGTTAATATCATTATTAGTCCTTATAGTTTTACCGAATTTTGATTTTAATTCCTGCAGTTTCGAATTATTGGTTTATATCCTTATAGTTTCATATAATTTGAATGATCTCTATATTTTTAACGAATTTTGTTTTTTATCATTATATTTCAACTCAAACCAAGTTATTATGAAATTATGAAGGCCTACTTTTTTTAAAATACTGAAAACTGGATCAATTGTTGAATGACTAGTGGTTCAAATCGAGGTCAGACTAGTCATTTAAATTAGTATTATATAATTAAAATCTAAAAAATTATTCATATATTACTCTGAGAAAGATTAATACTCAAATAAAAAGGGTATTTATTTACAAGTAGATAGAATATTCATTATAAATCATCTATAATCCAATAAACAAGAGTTAAGAAAACACAAATATAATAGGTTGCTATTTTTTTCTTTCTAAAACCTTTGATTGGATTGGTTAGAGAACTAGTTCATACCCCAAACTTGGTCGAGTTTTCACACCATCATTTATTTTTTTCGTAATTGTTCCATCACCTCAATTTCGTTTTATAGTACTATAATAAAAGAAAGATTATGTAATAATAGCCAATAATAAGAAAGCCACATCTAGTGGCATGGGAGGACATTTGTGGTAAGAAGGAGGAAGGGGGTCTCAGTCTACGAACGGTAAAGAAAAATGATGAGGCTTTCATGATGAGGCTTGGGTGATCTTATTCATTGGAGGGACTCCTTGTGGGTAAAATTAATAAGAGAAAAATATAAATGTGAGAGGGACATTATCCCAAGATTTACGTCAAGAAAGGAATCAAAAAGTCTTGGTCAAACATGATGTTAGGGTTGAGTTGGAAAGTCAGGGATGGATCAATTGTGAGTAGGCATGAAAATAGGTCAGGCTTTAGCTAAATAGGCCTGAGCCTATAATAAGAATCTAAAGCCTGAGCCTAAGCTTGAGCCTATATATAGGTTTTTTTTTTTTTTGCTCAAGCCTGAGCCTGGATGAGGCCTAGCTAAGACTAAAGCCTTTTTACATACCTACTTACAATGTAGGCTTTTGAAAAGGCCTCATGTTGTAGGTCTTGAAGACCATAAATAGGCTGAGTCTACCAAAATCAAAATAAATGTAGGCTTTTGGTAGGGTTTCAAAGTCAACATATTTACAAATTGTAGGTTTTACATAGGCTTAAAGCTTATTTAAGTCCTACATAAAATTAAAATAATCCTAATTATTAGTAATCGAAAAATGTATCCATTATGATTCAGTACTAAATATAATTTTTTTTTTGTGTAAATAGGCCAGGCTTAAAGGCTTACAAGCTAGGTCTTAACAAAATAAACCTGTCCTATTTACATATTTAGACCTTTAAATGGGCTTTGGCCTGAACTTTTTAATAAACAGGTCATGCCAGACCTTAAGCAGGGCAGGCCGTAGGCCGGCCGATTGGTGGTTACCGGGGTATGACTCACTGTCTACATTCAGGTTGGAAGCTATCCCAGAAACTATGAAGTCTTGGAAAGTACTCCCTTCGATGCTATTTATAAGCAAATTTTTCTCTCATGGGGCTGGTTCCTTTTATAAGCAACTTTCACTTTTTGTCTAAAAATGCAAGCTTCTTTTTCCTATTTTACCCTTATTAAATACTCATTATCTCTCATATCTTATACTCATTATCTCTCATGCTTTTTATATATTTTCTCTCCTATACTCTTTTCATAAATAGGGGCATATATGGAAAAAAAACATGGCATTTGTAACATAGTTATTGCTTTTAACTACCAGTTTATTTTGCGTAATTAAGGAGAAATTTGCTTATAAATAGGATCGGAGGGAGTATATGATTTGTAGTGATGACTTGAATTTGTAGGGACAATGATTCGTTGTTACGAGAAATCCAAGGGATGCTTCAGATGCTATTGGTAAAGCTGAAAAATCAGGCCGAGCTCATTGGGCCGACTCGTTTAAGCATAAACCCTTCAAAGGCTGGACTTATGATTTAGAGACTAAAAAGAGAAGCGGGCCTAAAAGGGCTAGCCCTGTAGCCCTGTAAAGCCTGCCCTTTTAGGCACGTTTAATATTTCTTTAAAAATAAATTAATAAATATAATATAATTATGTCAAATTATTAATATGAGAGACACCTAAGTGTCTAATAGAGTATTAATAATAGGTAAACATTTATTAATCGGTTTATTTATTTTATTTTCTATAATAGTTTATTCATTTAAACTTTAAAAAAAAGGCTAATTTGGACATTAGATGATTATTTTAACTAAAAATTTATGAGTTTTAAAATTAATGTATCTCAATTTAAAGCAAAATAAAAAATAGATTGTAAAATTTAAAAAAGAATTTTTTTAAAAAAATAAAATGAGTTTAAGCCTGTTAAACCCTTTACGGGCTTCAAAAATATAATACTTTTTAGGAAGCGGCCCATTTAGGCCCGAGCCCATGAAGATAGATTGATATTTTGGGGCAGCGGTAGTCAAATTAAAAAGCCATATCTAGTGTCATGGGAGGACGTTTGTAGTAGAAAAGAGGAAGGGGGTCAAGATCTACAAATGGGAAGAAATGAGGCTTTCATGATGAAACTTGGGTGGTCTCATTCATTGAGGGATGCCTTATGGGTAATATTCATGAGAGAAAAATATAAGTGCGGGAATGATATTATCCCAAGATTGATGTTAGGAAAGGAATAAAAAAGTTTTGGTCAAACATGTTGCTAGGGTTGAGTTGGAAAGTCGGGGATGGATCAATTGTGAGCTTCTGGGATGATAGGTGGTTACCGGGGTATGACTCATTGTCTACATTCAGGTTGCAAGCTATCCCAAAAACTATGAAATCTTGGAAAGTATATGATTTGTAGTGATGACTTGGATTTTTAGTGGTGCTTATCTTAATAATGACAATGATTCGCTGTTATGAGAAATACGAGGGATGCTACAGATGCTATTGTAGGAGGATGCTCTAACTTGTAGATGTGCTCGTTGTCTCGAGGCCCCATGTTTGTGCGCTTGATGTAGTGCTATTTGCTTCTTTTTTTATTTATAAAAAAAAAAACACTTTGCATTGATAATTTGAGTAAAGTGATTGACCAATTGTGCTCCAGTGGTTATTAATGGCTACACTAAAATTGTCATTGTCAATATTAAAGTTGTCATTATCTTTATTCAACATATCAACGACGTTTGATATGGTTTAAAGAGATCAAGTAGTCAATCATGTTACTTAACTTGTCAATCTCATTACTCAACTTATCACCTGAGCTCTGGCGTTGGTGAGGGTTTTACGTTTTTTTTTAAAAAAAAACTTAAGGGGCATTTTTGTAAGACAACAATATTTCAAAATCTCAAATTAGTTCCTTTAGATCTATTTGTCTTTTGCTTGTGTTAATAAACTTTTTGAAGTTCTTCAAGTCTAAATGGTATTTATTTAGAATTTTTCCTATACAAAACAATTTGATGTTTAAGCCAATTGCATATAGCCCATTACATTTTAAAATTTAAATTTAAATTAATTTTTAATCCAAATGACCATTCAGATGTCACATCATCCCCTTTAATTTTAGGGAGTAGTTAGAGTTAACAACTTAATCGCAAAAGTAATAACAGTATTTAATATCAAAAATCAAAAGTCAAGCACTATAAATTTTAGTTTTGAAAAGTGAAATAATTATTTTATGCAACTGGCATAAAGTTTATGTTAGTTTTAAAAAAATTTAGCCTATCTTCTATAATTTTTTAAAAATACACTTTGCCTCATAAAATTATCTTTCATATATATATATATAATTATCTTTATTATAACTCCTTTAACTAATATTTCCCTCATAACTACATGTACTTAGGATTTTCTTTTTTCTTTCGTTTTTCTCGACTAAATAGTCATACGAATATTTCTTGTAATACTTCTTAAAATGAAAAATAAGGTTTTAAGGTTAATATTATTATTACTACTACTACTACTACTACTACTACTATTTATACATGGATGATATAAAATACAATTCTCATTATTTTAATTTTTTAACTTATATTTTCTCTTAACTTAACTCCCTTTGTTTAGGATTATTATTTGGGTTAAGGTGCAAAAATACACAAGAGCTTTTAGCAAAGGTGCATCCAACACCAAATGTTTTTTTTTTGGTGCAAAAGTGCCCCCGTGGTTATAAAAATGGGGCAAAAGTCACAGATGGGAAATGTTGACCGTTACCTCCTCTTTGCTGACTAACTTTGCTGATGTGGTACGTTACAGGGCTGCTCAGTGTGCTAATGACTGGGATTAATGAGAAAAGGCAGGTAAAACGTGGCAAAAATGCAGTGGAACAGCAACCATTGGCGTTTGGATCCTTGGAAGTAAGCACATTTGGATGCGAGAGTGAGAGTGGTGACGGTGTTGGTTAGATCGGCCATGGCAGATATTTCCAGCGACTGGGGAGGGGCGTTGCCGGACGAAGTGAGGGTGGAGGCTGTGGCTGCGACACCGACATCTTCTCAGCCGTTGGGGGTGACGATGTCGGGATCCTTCAAGGAAGGGAAGAGTTCTTCACGGAGGCGGGCCTCAGTGAGGTCGAGCTTGGATGCTGACGAGTTCCTGAACTTGTTGCACGGCTCGGATCCGGTGAAAGTGGAGCTCAATCGGCTGGAGAATGAAGTCAGTGGTGCGAAAATGCGGTTCGATCCAATGGGTTTTGAGCTGATTTTACTCGGTGTTTCGCCGTGTTGACTGTCCGTGTCTGTGTGTATCTGTGCAAATAAGGATAGGGAATTATCAGAAGCACATGCGGAGATCAAAGCCTTGAAGCTCTCTGAACGACAAAGAGAAAAGGCTGTTGAAGAGGTTACCTCTATTTTTCACAAAATCTATTTTAATTAGTTTAATATTCCTGCTGTCGTTCATTGAATGATTTCCATAAATTCTCGGTAGAATAGAAGCTCTTCTTTTTTTTCATTTTGTAGCTTTTGACGTGAAATAAACTTTTAGCTGCTCTGTAAGTTAAAATTGTATACAAATAACTGTGTTTGTAGAAGATTGTGGCGAATTCTTCCCATCTAGTGTCGGCATAAAGCCTCTAATTGGTCTAATATGAGCGAGGACATTTGGCTTTGATGGTAGCCTGAAACCAATTCGTTATTTTAAGCTCAAGTAGACCGCCCGTTTCTTGTGAATACGCCAAAGTGGCCATGTTATAATTTTTCCAATGTTTGCTAGTGAAGTGGCTACTGCTCTCAAGCCTTCCATTAATGTATCTGTGCTAAATTGTCTGAGGATTCCACTTTTCTATCGGATTCCATTTGACCCAATGGTTGCTGTTGCACTGCGTTTTTGCCACGTTTTACCTGCCTTTTCTCATTAATCCCAGTCATCAACACAGTCAGCAGTCTTGTAACGTGCCACATCAGTAAAGTTAGTCAGCAAAGAGGAGTTAACGGTCAACATTTCCCATCTGTGACTTTTGCCCCATTTTTATAACCACGGGGGCACTTTTGCACAAAAAAAAAAAAAACATTTGGTGTTGGTTGCAACTTTGCTAAAAGCTCTTGTGCATTTTTGCACTTTAACCCTTATTATTTTGTCCCTTCATATTTTCTACGCAAAAAAACCATATAAAATTTTCTTATTGCTTAAAAAAGGGTTTACTTTTTTTGTTTAGGATTTTTATTATTATTTATATTTATATCTCCAACTCCCTTCGTGATAATTTCTTTAAGCAAACTAAAATTATCTCTCAACAACCTTGATTTCTGACATGTGGTTTATTGAGTCTGCGTGAAAAAATATAAATAATAAATCATAAAACCTAATAACTCCCTTTATCTATGATTTTTATTTTTGACCTTTCTTAATTTCTTAACAAGCCGAATAATTAAAGTCAAGGAACGAAAAACCGGACCGGTCAATGAACCGGTCACAGCACAGGTTCAAGGGTTAATGGGTCAACCGGGGTCTAACCGGTAGTTGAACCGGTCATAACCGGTCATATTAAAATATTATAATTTATTAGTGATAATATATATTAATATATTTTTAAACTTCTATAGATAAAAATAAATATTTTTAGAAAAAAAAATGTTTAAAATCTATTAGCATTAGTTATAATACCTATACTTATGCAAAGATATTTCATTTCCTATAATTATTATATCTTTTTAAATAATTTTTTTCATTATTTTCTTCATTTTTGTAGATTTGTTCTTTCTTTATCTATTTTTCTCTTCATTTTAGTCTTCAACTTTCCATTTTACCCTCAAAAAACACAAAATAAAAATTTTAAAAATTTAAAAAAAAAAAAGGAAGAAACCGGGTCAACCGGTCGGACCACCGGTTTTACCAGTTTTCACCGGTTCTGACCGGTCCGACCGGTTCTGACCGGTTCGACCGGTCTGACCGGTTTTTGCTCAAACCGGACCAGACCAGGGACCGGTTCCCGGTTCAACCGGTCGAACCGGCCGGTCCAATCCGGTTTTTTGAACCATGATTAAAGTTATACCCTAATTTTTCCCTCCATGTATATTATAACTTCCTCCTATATTCTAAATATCAAATAAAGCATTTAGTCAACTAGAAAACGTGAATAATAAAAAAAACGTGAAAAAAAAAAAAACAAATCTCATAACCGCCGATGCACGCCCCTACCTGCGAGCCACGTGTTGGTGATTTTCCTCTTTTGACGATCATGACGCCTGCGCACAATTCATCATCCGCCGGTGGAGGGGTGTAGAAGTCCAATATACTCGGCTTGCCGGGAAAGAGAAATTAGGGCTGCCGATGGAGAACTCAAGGAGTAGAGGTCAGCGAAGGAGGCTTCGGCGTGTCAATGAAGAGGGTTTTAGAGCATTCTGGAAAGGCAATTTGGTGAGCATTGCTCACTGTCTGCAGATTCATAACGCGGAGGTACAACACTACACTTGGCTTCTTTGAATGCAATAATTTCTCATTTCATAGTTTGCAATGCTGGATTTTCTTTACTTTTAGGATTTCATAAGATCTCAAGGCAGAATCCTTTAGTTTAATGTAACTTATAAGTATTGAGAGTATTTTCTCTGATTGGTCAATTCCCTTTGCTAAAGGAAATATCGGGCCTGCATCTACTTTGGCAGCAGATATGGTTAGTTTTGGTGACTCCTGGCTTACATTTGCCATCAACATAGTTATAATTGAGCCAATAAGTTATGTTGAAGACCAGGATTGGTTTAAAGGCCTAGATGAGAGATGGAAGGTAACCACTTATTTTGTGTCCCTTCCTGAAAATTGTGTCTTCTCGGCTGTTCCCTTTAGAACCCTAACCATATAACTGAATCCTGTACCATTCTCTACCTCCTTGAATCCTAGGACTAGTTTGTAAAGATAGCATTCTCGCACATTTCTGCTTTTGTTACAAAATCATAATGTAGAGGAATAGTGACAGTCTTGCAAGCCCAAACTTTTACATGCTTCTCTGCTAATATTTACCAATTTTGTTTGGTCATCTTTGATCACACTACCCACATTCTCTGGTTCAAGCATCTCTGCCTCTTTCCCTTTACAAAACCCACCGGAAATTTCTTCAGTGTATCCAAAACTTCCTTCATTTTCCTTTGCTGAAAGCTGAATACATGAGCAGGCATTAGAGAATGTACACAGTACATATTTCATATGGTATGCATGCAATAGGAATATCACATGTGCTGTTTAGTGCATGTAAAAAGGCCATCAAACTTAGCCTTCCCATCTGCATTGTAATGTAGCCTGCCAAGAATCTTTTTGGGTGTTTCCTTGGCGATGGAATTTGTGCTATTTTCTTGTGTCTGACATCAAATAAATCCGACCCCCTTGAACCCAACTTGACCAAAGTGATATCTCCGTTCATGGAAGGCTTGAATTCCCAGTAAGAATACTTCAACTTATCATCAGGGGACAAAGCTTTGAGTTTTATTTTTTTTTTTTGTGGGCAAAACTTATGTCACGTTGCTTATATCTATTAGGTCTATAGTTCATGGGTGAATTTACAAGTGCATGTACATATTTTAACAATTCAAATAATAAAATAATAAGTGTGATTGGAGGACTCGACGTAATAAATATATAACTTCATCTAAGTTTTGTTCTTTTTTCCTATTACCTCCACACCTTGCCTTGAAGTCAAGTCCCAGTCTTCCATCCCACTTGTTCCTTTGGACCTTTCAACCTTAAATCTCCATCCATGGTAAGCTCTGGCAAGCATATCTCAGTTGTCCTAAGGCTAATCTGAAATCTGGTGTGGTCTGATTTGTCTGCAGCATATATTCTTTCACCGTAAAACCCATAGAATATTCCGCAGGAACTGCCAACAGAAGCTGCTGACAAAGATAAATAAAATACTCAAAAGAGCAATGGTGGAACAGAAGTGAGAAAGAGAAGGGAAAGGTGGGCATGATTGCTGAAACATTGGAAGAAGACCAAGTCTTGACTTCAACATAATTCTTAATCAAATCATTAGTGAAAATCAAAACGTATTTTTGTTTTCAAACAGTAGCATTAATATAATGGCCTACAAAATATAATTCCCTACAAACTTTTACATGAACCATTTTACCCTTATAGTTATGTAATTATAAAAAACTAAATAAATAGATATATAATTATATTTTACTATTATACTTACCATATCTATTCAAATAATTATAAATATTATAATCCTTGAAAGCCTCCCCTCCTTCAACCAATCCCCAATCCACTGGACCAATTAGTTCCTCTACCGCCATTTCTTCTCTCTCATTCCAAGCTTCTGATCCATACACCATCTCTTCTCCATCATGTTCTTGTGCGGACCAGAAATCAACCCACACCAAAAAAAGTAAAACTAAAACTCAAACCAAAAATCAAACGAAGATGAAGTAGGAGCAACAAGAACCAACATCGATGGACAAATATCATAGGAACAATGAAGCCACAAGTTTTTGACAGTGCGCTCATACAGTTATGCCATTCCTTTCTCTTCAAACTTTCTCTATTGCTCTAGAGGAGAGAGAAGGATACCACAATGGCCGCTCTCATAGCCAAAGTACAGGATCTCGAGAAGAAAACAGAGAAGATCAGAGGCTGGACCTTCTTCAGCGCCAAATACGAAGATGCTGCTGAGTTGCCCAAGAAGCCACCAATTCTTCAAACTCGGAAAATCTTGTTCGCGTTTCGCTTCTCTTGATTTTCTCACTGTCTTGGAATTGTTTAGTTACAAACTTGAAAAGTTTTGAATTTCCGAGTTTTGGGATATTCTTCATACTTACTGTCATAGAGACTAGCTTAAGATGTATTTACGCTTGTTTCAAACTTTTATTCGGGGGAAAGAGCAGGGTCTGTCTTCATCAAGTTGTCCAAGTGTCTTCTAGGTTCATAGGCCTATTTTGTGCCCGTTTTTTGGGTTGATTCAGCAGTCCTTCACTCTTGTATATACATTTACAAGAAAACATCCCTGGATCTTTTATTTAGATCGATAATTCAGGAGATTAGCTAAAATTTTGAAATTTTGGTTTTTAAATCCACAAGTGAATGGCTTAATGTCTACAATGCTTATTGTTATATTTCCAATAAGTTTAAGCTAATGTTCGTTTTGAAAATATTCTGATTTTCTATATTAACTCTGAACTACGGACTGCACTAAGTTATGCGGCATATCTACCTTCTTTATTTTTTTTCCCTTTTTTTTTTGGGTGGCCAAACGTGAAAACTGTGCAGTTCAATACTGAATATGCCATGCCATTTTGAATAACTATTCATACACAAAATAAAGTATTGAATTACACTCATCTTTTAGCATGATCTGAATGTTAATTCTTGTAGCCTTGCCTAAACTTTCCAAAATTCATCTCACCTTGCCAAGGATCTCTCATAAAGTTTCCAAAATTCATCTCACTTTGCCAAGGATCTCTCATGATCCCATCATTTGGAAAACAGAAGCAGTCTTACAAATTCCCATCACCCGGCCATTTGGTTTCATATGTTATAAGCTCTTCCGGATCAATTGGAGGGGAGAAGAAACTCGTCAAATGTGTCTTCATCTCATGATCGTCAGCATGAAATCCTTCAAATTCAACCGCCAGTTCAAAGTGTCTCCAGCATTTTGGATAACAGGAGCACCCTATGATCCTGTACCTAGGCAACTCTCCATATTGAAACTGCAATAAGATAAATGCAGTTAGTTTTTCATTAATTTTAGATTGAAAACGAAGTATCGTTAGATATACCTTCAATGTTCTTTTTAGCCGGCTTTTGACTGAGTAAAAACTCAAAGTCAGGGGCTTGGGACAAAACCAAAATAAAAATGTCAACAAACTGGTTAATACAGCTTTGTCATGCGGAATGTCCCCGGCTTCAAACGCTAGATGCCTCATTTGGCTTAGTCGTTTATCTTGACCTGCCCAACAAAAGCTTTCTGGGAGGATAATGTCCTTCAAAAACAAATCAGACAAATTCAATTAAAAGCAAATCAAATATATATGTATGTACATATCAAACACTTTAAATACCATATATTAAAATGTAAATACCTACCTCTGCATTATCACAAGACAACCTGATGTCTTTGAAATCTTTAAGTTGCTGGAGGAGATTTTGCACGTGATAAAACCAGGAATAAGGATATGGTTCATCTGCGCGATCCAATCTAAGAATGACACTGCAGCCCTTGTAGTTATTTGATTGAAAATCCAAGTTTATTGTCCTGCTTCTTTTAAAGTCAAACTGACACAAGTTGGTAGCCGGCAAAACCAAAAGATCACGTAGATCCTTATATCCATGCAGTGTGAGCATTTTAAGGCTCTTTGAATCAACCTTCAGGGTACTATTCGTATTATCGCAATTAATTAAGTCAAACTCTTCCAGAAATTGCGATTCTCGTATGATACCCTCCAGCCACTCGCTTCTTATCAAGTTGGTCAAGTTGACCAGCTTCAAAATCCTAAGGAATTTACATTGTGATACATCCAATGTATACGGTACCTCCTCAGGACCTCTAAACACAAAAATCTTTAGCTTTGGGCTATTAATGACTAGCTTAAGCTGATCTTCCATCTCTAAATCACAGAAAGAACAATATGAATATTCTGAAAATGAGATCACATGCAAAACTGTAGCAATATATGCAGAAAAATAACGATAACATCAAGATGGATACAACAAGCTAAGTGGGGGTTTTTTTGTTTTTTCTTGCGCTTTGTTGTGAAGCAGAAACTTCTCAAAGTCATGAATGCGTGAACCATTGGTTTCTACACAAATTGTTTTGGCATGATATGGAGACTTGAAAAGCTAGAAAATATCATGTTTGGTGTCAGTTTTCTGCTATGTTTAACATCATCAAAGGTAATAAAGAAACCTGGTTAACCAGGGGATAGAGAGTAATGTTCAACGAAAAGTGTAGATAGTTTCAAGCGTTGAAACTATAGCAAGTATCATGTTTGGTGTCAGCTTTCTGCTATGTGTAACATCATCAAAGGTAATAAAGAAACCTGGTTAACCAGGGGATAGAGAGTAATGTTCAACGAAAAGTGTAGATAGTTTCAAGCGTTGAAACTATAGCAAGTATCATGTTTGGTGTCAGCTTTCTGCTATGTGTAACATCATCAAAGGTAATAAAGAAACCTGATTAACCAGAGGAAGGAGAGTAATGTTCAACGAAAAGTGTAGATAGTTTCAAGCGTAGAAACGAATGGTTTTAGAGAAGCATTTGATTGCCATGAAATTCTCAAAGGCTTAGGTCATGGAGAAAGCTGAGGCGCGAGGAGGAGGAGTCACCGTCGTGGATGTTGGAAGAGAAGATTCAGAGAGGCAAATCCTATATATGAATGACTTTGAGAAGTTCGAGGACATGAAATGGCATATTTATTCATGGGTGGGGCCTCGGAAATCGGAATTAATCAGAATCAGAGGACTATTCGTATTTCACTATCTTCATCTTCCTCATAGCTTTACGGAAAGAAATTACCAGAAAGTATCAAATTAACTCTTAAAAGTAAATTGCAGCAAATTAAAAGTTGGGGGCAAAATGTATGTGGATCGTTAGATTCCGGAGAGAATGTTTTATAATTATTACTACGAGAGCATTTTCATGGGATGTCAGTAATTTCTTCTTGTTTATAATTTTTTTCCTCAATATATCATAAAAATACAGAAGCAAAACTACAAACGAGAACTAAAAGACAGAATCTCAGCTGTTTCTTCTTCTTCTTCTTCATAAGTGGGAAATCCTTAATGGATAATGGGTTTTCAATTTATAACAATCACTGATTCCGAAAGTATTTCAGCTGACCGTTCAATAATGCTCATCAAGACAACTAAAAGCATTCTTCTGTTTTACTTGGTAATATATTGCATAAACTACGGAAAGAAACAATAAAGTACCAAATTAACTCTTAAAAGTAAATTGCAGCAAAAGTTGGGAGCAATAGGTGGAGATCGTTTTATTGAAGATACCGCAGAAAAGTTTGTATCTTGCTTGAGGGCCAAAGGCAGGAGCTTGACTTGAGGTTGACGATGATGAGAGAGAAAGAAGCAAGCTGACAAGGGCAATGGTATATCCATGTCACTAAGTCACTTCATAGGTTATTGTTTTTCTGGGTAATAAAGTGGTAGGAAAAGGAAAGTTTGTACCTTGCTTGAGAGCCAAACTCAGAAGCCTGAGTTGAGGGTCGACGATGATGGGAGAGAAGCGATTGAGAGAGCAGAACTCGATGGATCCAAATTTAAAATTCTGGGGAAAAATATCCGTTGCTTTTTTATTGAAAAAAGTGGTTCAAGCTGTAGTAAATTAATTGCACACAACCTTCCTTTTTCTGTTTTTATTACAATTGCGCATATTCTGTTAGCCAGTTGAGAAATTTTTAATTTGACTACAGTAATTTTTGTTTTGACAGATGATGCGCACCCAACCCCTAAGCTTCCCAACTTTTCTTTGTTAACTTGTTCCTTCCTTTTGGCCATTAATTCAGTAATATTCAGAGATATTAAATCTCAAGTATCTTCACCTCATTTTCCACTTTTTAATTCATCCCATTCTGTTTATGCGGGCAATCATCGCAAGGACCTGTCTCTTTAATTTCTCAGTTAATAAATATGAATCCTCACTACATTATGACCTAACGGCCGGTTTTGTCGTGAGCTAGGAGTTATATTTTTTTTTTATAAAAAGCAAATAAGCAAAAACCTTTAATTATAATTTCTCTCTCAACTATGGCTCAATTGAGATAATCCTTGCGTCACATTTCTTAATACGTGCCCCTTAATTGGTTCACAAACACCAGTGAGATAATCCTCGCATCACATTTCATATTTGTCAATTCTTTCCTAATTTACCCCTAATGATACTCCCTCAACAATAATCAATAAGTATAGGGAAGGCGGGAATTAAGGAAGATAATTATGATGTTTAAAAAAAAACATGTCATATTAACTCACACAACACTCCCTCCACCCCTAAATATTAGCTTTAAATGACCAATTTGCCTTTGTCAAGAAAACAGTCAAAACTAGTTAAAAGCAATAAATATATATATTTTTTCCAACTATACCCTTTTTTGTAAAGAGAATAAATGAGAGAGACAATAAATGTAACAAATGTAGTTAAGGGGTAAAGCTGGAAAAACGCATAAATGCTATGAAAAAACTAAAACAAAGCTTATATTTTGAGACACAACGCTTCACATATTTGAAGCTTATATTTAGGGACCAGGGAAGTAACTAACTTTCTTAATCTAATCGGACAAAAAAAAAACTTTCTTAATCTAATCAAATTAGGTAAATAATATATCTTACATTAATAAGGAGTAAAATTAATAAAAAACACAATTAATGCTCAAACAACCCCAAAATTAAATCTTATAAAAATGACAATGATGGGTTCAAAGCGTCGTGCTTGGGAGAACAAATTTCATGGTGAGAGGGTACAAATTAAGATGTTGTGATGAAGATTTAGATCCTCTCCATCGATCGTTGGCCAAAAAAAAAAAAAAGAAAAAGAAAAAGAAAGAAAAAAAAAAAGAAAAGAAAAGAAAAGAAAAGGATCCTCTCCATCGATCAAACTTTTCAACAGTTAGATTGTGATCGATCTATATCTGTGTCCTAATGAAGATCTAGAACAGCGTTTTTGTGGCCTTTTAATACAATGCAGCATTTCTATTCCTCTATCGTAAGCTTGTAGTTTTAGCTGTTTGGCTGAATAATTACTCGTATCTGTGCATCTGGTTGAGACTGTCTTGTACCAAGTTTTGGTCATAGTGGATATGATTTTCTTTGGTCTTGATTTTCTTTTGTCCCTCCTCACTTCTCCATCGTCTTCCTTTGACGTTTTGCTCTCTTCCTCTACCTCCTCCCATCTTCCTCTTCTCAGCCAACATCTTCCGGCAGTGACAAGAATCCTCTTGCGAACCGCCCGCCCATCATGATCTAACGAGAACAAACATACAAAGAAGGAAAGAACTAGAGTAACTAACTGCGTACCAGGCACCTAATGCTATCCTTTTCATTTTCATGCATTTTAAAGTGAAAAACGATGGGAATATTAATCACACTAAAAGTGATTCATCAATCATGTCGTAGTTTCTAGCAGATCGTGCGAGTTTTATTTTATTGTATCGTGTTCGGGGCATTATTTTATCCTATATAATTTGAACGGAATTGTGTCCGGAATTCGTTTAAATCTCCTGCCTCGTTACTGTAAAACTCAATTAATTAATTTGAGGATATTAAGAAAAGTAAATCAATTACTTAATTATAGTATAAGTTACATGATATCTCTGAAATACTTATGTGTATTATTATATTAAAATAAAAATATTTTAAAATAATTTATTTAACTTTTTAATCCCTAAATTAGCCAACTGGTCTTATATTAAAAACATGAGGTAGGGTTAATTAACTTCTTGTATGTAATTGTGTTCGATTGGATTCATATGTAACGTCAAATGAAAAAAGGATTTGAAGCTCTTAGCTCTTGCGTTATGCAATCGTTTTATGCACGTCCCTCTTCACATCTTGTTATAAAGATTTTATTATCTAATTTGCATAAGCGTAAATAACTTATAGTTTTTCAATGTTATTTTGATCAAGTCTTAATCAAGTTGGCGACAATGATGAGATATAGATTATGAGAACGACAGGAAAATGTCATTTTTAGAAAGAACCATATTGCATTAGTTTTTTGTGGAAGGGTTTTGTATTAAGAATTGTGATATATGAGAATTTGGATCTCCGCAACACAAAGCTATGAGGGAACTAGATCTAGTGCTCAACGCAATGACATCGCTGCTTTGAGATTTATATCGCTCAAATACATTTCAATAGTTCAGATTTAAAATTTCTTATTGATAATTTTTGCATAAAAATTATTTTTTTGAAAACAATACAATTAAGAGATTATTTTTATTTTAAATCTTGTGCACATTAAAATTTTTTAAAAATAAATTAGGGTTAATATAATCTTTAGTTCCTCAAATTTACTCTCATTTTGGTTTTGGTTGCTTAAGTTCAAACAATAGGTTTTATTCCCTCAAATTTTATTTTATTTAAACCATTGATCCTTATAACTCAATAAAAACCTAAACCATTTTGCCCCTATAGGGATCAAAACTAATGGTTTGAAACTTGATAGACCTAAACCAAAATGAGGATAAACTTGAAGGACCAAAGATGATATTAACCCAATAAAATAAATTTGATCTGAACCATTCAAATTAGATATGGATGGTGTGCACAATGGTGACGAGCTCTTGGGGTACTCATCAGTTCGCTTAGCACCAAGAGCCCTAAGAGTCTCAATGCTTAGTAGAGTGATGAGCACCAAGAGCTCATCAGCACTGCGTACCCTTTAGATCATATCATACCATTGAAATTGGACGGTTACCTCAATTGAGGCAAAATGGAGGGTTATTAATTATCTGATCGTGTTCTAACAATATTGAGCGAGCCCGGGAGGCTCAATTCCCATATATTTTAAAACTTTAGTATGACACCACAATGTTTTAAAATGCCCTTTTAGTCCCCCGCGAATTGTTTATGTTTGAATTGTTTATGTTTGCCCTTTGGTCCGGGGTCAAATAGGTTTATGATAGAGTCCGCTTCGAAACTTTTCTTAAAAAAGAAAAGTATAGTCCTTTTCCTTTTTCCTGGACCGTTGCGTTGGATTGAGATCTCAATGGTTTAGATTTAATATATTTTTATAATAATATTTTTAATGTATTAATATAATAATAATTTTTTTGTAACATATTAAATCTGGATTATTGATATCTCAATCCAACGGTCCAGGAAAGAAAAATGACCATCCTTTTCCTTCTAGGAAAAGGACACAAGCCGGGTCCGTTTATGACCCAACTTCTTCCTCTCGATACAACAGCGCCGCGGAGACAAGGTAAAAAGAAAAACAAAAAAACCCTTCACTCCTTCCATGGTCTCTTTGCCCTCACCTTTCTTCTTGCTCGCCGGCGACGCCTTCACCTTCAATGTCGCCATTGAGATTCTCCACTCTACCACACTGCCACCACGCCGGTAACCTTCTGCTCCCAAAGCTAGAGATAGCTAGCTGTGAACCTTGGAGCTTGGACTGAGAGTGCGATTACAACAATGAGAGGAGAGGAAGAGATCATCGTTTAACTCCATCGTTCCTCCTCTTTGCTTTACCACCTTTGTTCTCTCCAGAAGCCACCACCCTCTTTCTCATTTTCGGCAAGTTGTTGCAAAGTGACTTTGAGAGCTGAATATCACTGAGCGTCGCGGAGATCACAAGAGCATCAACAAGAGCTTGAGAGCAGAGGGAACGATGCCACTGTCGAAGGAAGTCTCCTCCTACGTTGGTCTTCTTCTTGCTCCACACCACCGCTATTTTTGTCGCTGGAAATTGCTGCTTCTGTGGTCGGCTATTCCGCCATTCTTCACCACAACACCGTGAACCAGAGAGCTTCGACTCTCTTCTTCTTCGCTTTCTCCACACCACCACCTCGATCAAACGAGAGCTCTAATTCTAGATTCCCATCCAACTTTCTGCATTTTCGGCATAGTGTTGAGTTTTCCTGGAAAGATTTCCAGTTTGCGGTGAGCTCAGTTTTCATGGATTTTCATATCTCCAAGCAAGTTGCTATCAATGCTACTAAAGCTCTAATGAGTGGCTAAACTTTCAACTCTTGAGAATGCGGGATTTGGTTTGAGTTCAAGAGCTTCAATAGGAAGTTTTTCTTAGTTCCTTTATAAATTTCCTATTGTTATTGTAATTTCTAGCCATGTTCTAAGATAGTTTTAGTAGGATTTTGTTGTGAGCTATTTGTACTCCATATTGTTGTAATTTGATAATTTTCAGTCATGATTGTACATTCATATTAGAGGAAATAATGCTTTAAATTCAATACATTTCGCACATCAAGCGGTTCTTGAGTAATATTTCTAAGCAATGACTATGAATGTAATCACAGGAGTAGCTATTGTTTAGATGTGTCAATATGATTACTTGGGGTTTTTAATCAAGACTTAATGGATTTCAAACTCTCATATCATTTAGTGAGCAAGGATAGTCATTGAACAAATTTATCAAGAGAAGTCACTTCATTTATATTCTTTTAACTATTCCATTTTATAAAGAAAAGAAAAAAATAGTAACTTTACGATTTAATTAAATTGCATTCTTCTTTTAGTTATAAATTTGAAAAACCAAAACCAATTTGCCCTTATTTTATTGTATTTGCATGTAATTTAGATTACTTAAGAATCAATAAAAGACTCTCATCTCGAAGAGCGAACGATCCTAGACTTACTTATATACAATCCTTAGTTAATTATTTTATTGTGGACGTCAAACCTAACATACAAAAAGTCCCTCATCAAAGCTATAGTAGCAACCATAAGCTCGTGCAAATGATTGATCTTTCAAAGAATAATTTGTCCGGAGTTCTTTCTTCAGGGTTGTTTGCACTTACCAGCTTCCAATCTTTAAACTTATCTCAAAATCATTTGGTGGGCAATATTATTGAGGAGATTGGTGACATGAAACTCTTGGAATCATTGGATCTCTTAAAGAACAAAATTTCTTGTCCTATTCCAGAGAGCTTATATGTCCAATCTTTTCTCAATCACTCGAGCATGTCATTAAACAATTTTTCTAGTAATCGGTAAAATCCCTACGAAGACCCAACTTCAAAGTTTTGATCCACCAACTTCAAACCATGTTCTGATCCTAAAGCAAGAACCAAAACAATAATCCTGCGGCAACCAAAGCAAAAACCAAAACAATAATCTGGTGGCGTTAGGCTTAAGAATGAGAGAGAGGGCATAGAGAGAGGGGGTGAGAGAGATGAAGGGTGAGTGAGAGAAGAGAGAATTGATGGAGATGAAAGAGCATAGAAGAAGGAAGGATTGACATGTTGTTAAGTGTGGGTGCCCCTAGACAAAAGTTGGTATGTTTTTGCACCAAAAAAATGTGTATGGTGCCAAATATACATTTAATAAAAGTACATGCATGTTTTTACACCTCACTAGATTGACACCAGCACAACAATGTGGGGCCACAACTAAAAAGTAACAACCCTTATCTCAAACAAAAGAAGCTGGCATTTTTGCAACTTTTTATAATTTTTTTAGACATTTTTGCACCTAAGAAATATCTATGGTACCATACACACATTTGAGAAAAGTTCAAGGGCATTTTTGTCTCTCCACTCTGTAAAAGAAATATTAACAATGTTCGTATATTGGTAAGATGGTTGAAACTAATCTTTATGAGATCCCTTTATAGTTTGCACCCATTCTTAACTCACTCCCTATACCCACGGCAAAAAAAAAAAAAAAAAAAAAAGAGTCTCACTCCCTATACCATGCTTTCATGTGACTCCTTATATTTTAGCTCTGTTGGAAACTCAGTCCCTCACTCATTCTGGCATGCAAACACCGTTAAGAATTTGCTGACATGTAAACAGCAGCAGATGGATTTATTAATAGAATGAATCAGCTGCCACCTATTCCCATCTATGGTTTCGTTCAATTAAGAAAAAATGACGACAGAAACTCCTTGCCATGGCAATGGCTTTCTTCGACAGTAGCTCTTTTATGACAGTAAATAACAAAAAATAATTAAAATTAATAGAATATAAAATATAAGATATAAAAGAATGAAAATAAGCTGGATAATATTATTTATTTAATTATTTATCATTTAAAAATTGAAGTTAATAACACAGGTTAAGGGGCTTATAAGTGCGTCTGGCATAATAAACTTTACATGGATGTTAAAGTCCACATAAATTTTTCAAAACAGTGGCAAAAATGCCACTTACATTAGCTGGTACAAACCTCCCTTAGGATGGGCCCCACATTATTTTTTTTTAATGATCATTTAAAGGGTTAGGGAGTAAAAATACTTATAAACTTTTCAAGAAGAAGCAAAAATACTATCTCTGTTAACTTACATACACGGCAGTTACTTTTTTTAATTTGTGGATCCCACAAGTGCCATGTGGCTCTTAGGCTGTGTTTGGTTTGAGGTGAGGTGAGGTGAGGTTAGGTGAGAGAGGGTGGGGAAATTACCTTTTTGGGTTAAAAGAATTTAAATTTTGAGCGGGAATTCAAAATTTTGAAAAGAATAAGAAAGGGCGGGAATCCAAAATTTAAAAAAATGAGAGGGTAAATTTTGGATTTCTTTTGTCCAAAAAGATAATTTCCCCACCCTCTCTCACCTAACCTCACCTCAAACCAAACACAGCCTTAAAAACACTTTGAGTCCATCTATGTCAACTGGATAGCTCATAAGACGAAACTCTAACCCCTGCAACTGTTTGTTCCTCCAAGTTTTTTATCCCAAACCCAGCTACATGCTTTACCTTTTCCCAATGCTTTCGGCTTTGGGATGACAAACATGGAAGAACAAATGAGAGTAGGAAGCCTAAAGCATTGAGAAAAAGCAAAGGGTTTGGGATAATAAACATGGATGAACAAATTGTTGCAGTGGTTAGTGTTTGGTCCTCTTAACTCTAGAGTTGACACTTGACAGAGAAAGGTGACAGAGATCGATACAGACCATGAGACTCAATGTGTTTTTGAGAGCTAAGTGGCACGTGTGGGACCGACAAATTAAAACCTAATAAATATATTGAGTCTGCTTGAAAAAATATAAATAATAAATCATAAAACCTAATAACTCCCTTTATTTATGATTTTTATTTTTGACCTTTCTTAATTTCTTAACAAGCCGAATAATTGAAGTTATACCCTGATTTTTCCCTCCATGTTTATTATAACTTCCCCCTATATTCTAAATATCAAATAAAATATTTAGTCAACAAAGAAAACGTGAATAACCAAATTTTTGTAAAAACAAAAAACAAATCTCATAACTGCGGATATGCACCCCTACCTGCGAGCCACGTGTCGGTGATTTTCCTCTTTTGACGATCATGGCGCCAGCGCGCAATTCATCATCCGCCGGTGGAGGGGTGTAGAAGTCCAATATGCTTGGCTTGCCAGGAAAGATAAATTAGGGCTGCCGATGGAGAACTCAAGGAGTAGAGGTTAGCGAAGGAGGCTTTGGCGTGTCGGTGAAGAGGGTTTTAAAGCATTTTGGAAAGGCAATTTGGTGAGCATTGCTCACTGTCTGCAGATTCATAATGCGGAGGTACAACACTACACTTGGCTGCTTTGAATGCAATAATTTCTCATTTCATAGTTTGCAATGCTGGATTTTCTTTACTTTTAGGATTTCATTAGATCTCAAGGCAGAAGCCTATAGCTTAATGTAACTTGTAAGTATTGAGAGTATTTTCTCTGATTTGTCAATTCCCTTTGCTAAAGGAAATATCGGGTCTGCATCTACTTTGGCAGCAGATATTGTTAGTTTTGGTGACTCCTGGCTTAAATTTGCCATCAACATAGTTATAATTGAGCCAATAAGTTATGTTGAAGACCAGGATTGGTTTAAAGGCCTAGATGAGAGAAGGAAGGTAACCACTTATTTTGTGTCCCTTCCTGAAAATTTTGTCTTCTCCGCTGTTCCCGTTAGAACCCTAACCATATAACTGAATCCTGTACCATTCTCTACCTCCATGAGTCCTAGGACTTGTTTGTAAAGATAGCATTCTCGCACATTTCTGCTTTTGTTCCAAAGTTATAATGTAGAGGCATATTGACAGTCTTGCAAGCCCAAACTTTTACATGCTTCTCTGCTAATATTTACCAATTTTGTATGGTTATCTTTGATCACACTACCCACATTCTCTAGTTCCAGCATCTCTGCCTCTTTCCCTTTACAAAACCCCCTGGAAATTTCCTCAGTGCATCCAGAACTTCCTTCATTTTCCTTTGCTGAAAGCTGAATACACGAGCAGGCATTAGAGAATGTACACAGTACATATTTCATATGGTATGCATGCAATAGGAAGATCACATGTGCTGTTTAGTGCATGTAAAAACGCCATCAAACTTAGCCTTCGCATCTGAATTGTAATGCAGTCTGCCAAGAATCTTTTTGGGTGTTCCTTTGGCGATGGGATTTGTGCTATTTTCTTGTATCTGACATCAAATAAATCTGACCCCCTTGAACCCAACTTGACTAAAGTGATATCTCCGTTCATTGAAGGCTTGAATTCCCAGTAAGAATACTTCAACTTATCATCGGGAGACAAAGCTTTGAGTGTTTTTTTTATGGGCAAAACTTATGTCACGTTGCTTATATCTATTAGGTCTACAGTTCATAGGTGAATTTACAAGTGCGTGTACGTAATTTAAAAATTTAAATAATAAAATAATAAGTGTGATTGGAGGACTCGACATAATGAATATAGATAACTTCACCCAAGTTTTGTTCTTTTTTCCTATTACCTCCACACCTTGCCTTGAAGTCAAGTCCTAGTCTTCCATCCCACTTGTTCCTTTGGACCTTTCAACCTTAAATCTCCATCCATGGTAAGCACTGGCAAGCATATCTCAGTTGTCCTAAGGCTAATCTGAAATCTGATGTGGTCGGATTTGTCTGCAGCATATATGCTTTCAGTGTAAAACCCATACAATATTCCGCAGGAACTGCCAACAGAAGCTGCTGACCAAGATAAATAAAATACTCCAAAGAGCAATAGTGGAACAGACGTGAGAAAGAGAAGGGAACGGTGGGCATGATTGCTGAAACATTGGAAGAAGACCAAGTTTTTATTTCAACATAATTCTTAATCAAATCATTAGTGGAAATGAAAACGTATTTTTGTTTCCAAACAGTAGCATTAATATAATTTCCTACAAACTTTTACACGAACCATTTTACCCTTATAGTTATGTAATTGTAACAAACTAAATAAATAGATATATAATTATATTTTACTATTATACTTACCATATCTATTCAAATAATTATAAATATTATAATCCTTGAAAGCCTCCCCTCCCTCAACCAATCCCCAATCCACTGGACCAATTAGTTCCTCTACCGCCATGTCTTCTTTCTCATTCCAAGCTTCTGATCCATACACCATCTCTTCTCCATCATGTTCTTGTGCGGACCAGAAATCAACCCACACCAAAAAAAGTAAAACTAAAACTCAAACCAAAAATCAAATGAAGATGAAGTAGGAGCAACAAGAACCAACATCGATGAACAAATATCATAGGAATAATGAAGCCACAGGTTTTTGACAGTGCACTCATACAGTTATCCCATTCCTTTCTCTTCAAACTTTCTCTCTCGCTCTAGAGGAGAGAGAAGGATACCACAATGGCCGATCTCATAGCCAAAGTACAGGATCTCGAGAAGAAAACAGAGAAGATCAGAGGCTGGACCTTCTTCAGCGCCAAATACGAAGATGCTGCTGAGTTGCCCAAGAAGCCACCAATTCTTCAAACTCGGAAAATCTTGTTCGCGTTTCGCTTCTCTTGATTTTCTCACTGTTTGGGAATTGTTTAGTTACAAACTTGAAAAGTTTTGAATTTCCGAGTTTTGGGATATTCTTCATACTTACTGTCATAGAGACTAGCTTAAGATGTATTTACGCTTGTTTCAAACTTTTATTCAGGGGAAAGAGCAAGGTCTGTCTTCATCAAGTTGTCCAAGTGTCTTCTAGGTTCATAGGCCTATTTTGTGCCCTTTTTTTGGGGTTGATTCAGCAGTCCTTCACTCTTGTATATACTGTAAGTGTGGGTAGATTTGTAATATTGTATATAATGTTGTTAGTTTGCGTGGCTATATATTTTGTGTGTATTCTGTATTTGCTTCCTGTTGCGTGTGTACACTCAGAACTATTAGAGTGATTGCTTGTATGCTATGACTTGGGTTGAGTAATGAGAATGATTTCGGAAGGTCCAGTTTTTTAATGGGCTAGGTCCAAATATTGTCATGGTACCAGAGCCCTGGTTGCGACCCGCTACCTTCATTTTAAGATCCGCCCAAGCAAGACTCAGCCGATTCCCTTGAAAATCAAGAAATCCCTAACCATGAGCGTTGATAAAGAATCGACCTCCGCTGTGTCGCTCTCCGCCGCAGTGCTGCCGTTTACCCATCCGCTCTATCTTCATCCCTCCGATATGCAAGCCACCACACTCGTTCCTCACATTCTCACCGACACAGAGAATTACACCGTCTGGATGGGAGTTGTTTGAAAGAGTCATTCGAAGCAACCTTGCACACTCAGTGGGAGCGCTGCAACGCCGTTGTGCTTTCTTGGCTGATCGGCTCTATTTCCAAGGAATTGGCCAACGGGATCGTCTTCTTCGACAGCGCGTTTCTGGTGTGGAATGACCTCAGAGAAAGATTTGATAAAAAGAACGGCACCAGAATCTTCGCCTTGCATCGGGAAATCACATCGCTTAGGCAAGGTGGTTCGTTGGTTTCTGTATATTTCTCGCGACTTCGAGAGCTGTGGGAAGAGCAGTCGGCGTTACTCTCGCTTCCATCTTGCAAATGCGAAGCCTCTAAGGCTCACGGTGATATGGTGCAGGAGTAGCGGCTGCTGCAGTTCTTGCTGGGACTCAACGAGTCCTATAGCCAAGCCAGAAGCCAAATCTTGTTAATGGCTCCATTACCTTCTGTTAACGATGCGTATGGCATGATTGTACAAGATGAATCCCAACGATCTATTTCTGGTTCTGAGAAATTCTCCTCCTCTTCTGAAGGCATTGCTATGGCAGCAAGGGGGAGAGGCCGAGGAAGGGGGAGAGGTCGTGGAGACAACGGCCTGGAGTGTTCTTATTGCCATAAGAGAGGGCATTCCAAGGACAACTGTTACCAGATCATCGGTTATCCTGCAAATTTCAAAGGAAGACAGACCAAAGAATCCAATCAAGGAGTCAAGGACTCTCCTCAAGCCACCAAGGAAGCGTTGGTTGGTGTTGGAAATGTTGTGGCTCTAACGTCTACACAAGCCCAATATGAGAGGATATTGGAGCTGCTCAGACGTGAGAAGGAGTCAACCGTGCATGCTTTATCCGGTACAGGTTTGACCATCTCTAATTCTTCTCTAGCCTCTCATAATTGGATTATAGACTCTGGAGCTACAACTCATATGGTAGGTGATTTAGATTTGTTAAATGATTATAAGAGATATGATGGACCTATTAGAACTATCACTATACCCAATGGCAGACACATTCCTGTTACTCACGTAGGGAATGCTAGGCTTGCTAATGATATTATATTGCATAATGTTCTGTATGCTCCCCAACTCCAATTCAATCTAATAGCAGTATCTAAGTTCACTAGAGAACATAACTATGTGGCTTCGTTCTTCCCTCATCTATGTCTGTTGCAGGGCCTTCAGGAAGGGAAGACGAAGCTGATTGGTAAAGAAACTGGAGGACTTTATCTGTTGAACATTGACAGAAAACATGACAATATTAATGTAGTTCATACTCTTGAGAATAGTAGTAATCTAGAGAAATTGCCTATAGGGAAAGTACCTTCTGTTGATTTGTGGCACCAACGATTAGGACATGCTCCAATTTCTGTAATGCAACATCTTGATATCATGAATAATAAAGATTTTCATTTGAATAAAAATTGTGTGATTTGTGTTCAATCCAAACAAACCACATTTCCATTTAATCGTAGTCACATTAAAACCAAGAGATGTTTTGAGCTAATTCATGTGGATGTTTGGGGACCATATAAAACCCCAACACATCAAGGTTATCGTTTCTTTTTTACTATAGTTGATGATTTCTCTCAATCTACTTGGATATTCCTCATGAATTCTAAATCTAACACTATAGTTGTCTCAAAAATTTCTGTGTATATGTGTTGAACCAGTTTTCTGTTCCAATTAAATGTGTGCGTAGTGATAATGGTACTGAATTTACAAATAATGAATTGAAATCATATTTTCAGGAGAAGGGAATTATACATGAGATGACATGTCCCTACACCACTGAACAAAATGGGGTTGTAGAGAGGAAACACAGGACCATTATACAAATAGCTAGGAGTTTAATAATCCAATCTGCTGTTCCAACAGAATTTTGGGGGGAATGTGTCAAGATGGCATGTTATCTAGTCAATAGAATCCCTTCCAAAGTCTTAGGATACAAGACCCCATTTGAGATTGTGTATAAGTCTAAGCCTGATCTGTCTAATCTCAGGGTTTTTGGGTCTGCTGCCTTTGCTACAAATTTAAACAGTAATGATAAGTTAGAGCCTAAGGCAATCCCCTGCATATTTCTTGGATATCCTGAAAATAAGAACGGCTTCCTCCTACTTGACACTAAAACTAATAAATTGTTTGTAAGTAGGCATGTAAGCTTCATGGAAGATGAATTTCCATTCAGAAATAATACTAGTAGAAATCAATTGGAAATTTCAGGAGAATTAAAGGATATGTTTTGGTTTGACAATGAAGAACCTATTGGCGCCCCTAAAAACCAAGGTTTGGACAGCACCCAGTCAGGTTTGGACAGTACCCAGTCGGCTGACATTACCAATAAGATGACCTTGACTGATTTTCCAGCAGCCATGAACAATCAGCTTGACCTTGAACAAAATGACTCACGGCCTATTAGGCATAGAAGGCCTCCTATATGGTCAACAGACTATGTGTGCCATGCCTTAACTACAGAAAATCAAGATGAACATAGAGGAAAGTGTAGGTACCCGATTCAGGACTACATTTCTTATGATCATGTTTCTTCTCATTATATGTCTTTTCTTTGCACTATTGATTCTGCAGTAGAACCAGCTAGCTATGGTGAGGCCATTCAAAATCCTGAATGGGTAAGAGCAATGGATGCAGAGATAAGCGCACTTGAGAACAATCACACTTGGGAAATAGTCCCACTCCCTAGAGGAAAGAAACCCATAAGATGTAAATAGGTATACAAAATCAAATATAATTCAAATGGTAAGATAGAGAAATATAAGGCCAGATTAGTGGCGAAGGGATATAGCCAAAGAGAGGGAGTTGATTATTATGAAACTTTCTCTCCAGTTGTTAAAATGCTTACTATTCGTCTTGTTCTTAAACTAGCTGCTGTTAATAAATGGAAGTTACATCAAATGGATGTACATAACGCTTTCTTACAGGGAGATTTGAATGAAGAGGTATATATGCATGTACCCCCAGGCTTTGATAGCAAGGGGGAGGGAAAGGTATGTAGATTACGCAAGTCCCTCTATGGTTTGAAGCAAGCTTCAAGACAATGGAACCGTAAATTGTCTGAAACCTTAAAACAAGGAGGTTTTTCACAGAGCAAGAATGATTATTCATTGTTTGTTAAAGAGCATGATGATGGTATAGTGTATGTCTTGGTTTATGTAGATGATTTGCTAATCACAGGAAGCTCGGAAAAGGGTATATCTAAAGTTAAAAATCTGTTGCATGATAACTTTAAAATTAAAGACTTAGGACAAATGAAATATTTTCTTGGAATTGAAGTAGCTAAATCTGATAAAGGGATTATTCTGTGTCAAAGGAAATATGTTCTTGACTTATTATCTGAAACAAGAATGAGTGGGTGTAAGCCACATGTGGTGCCAATGGGGCAGAATGTCAAACTGATGGCATATCAAGAAGGGAAAGATAAAAAGGAAGATCTGTATAGACATCCAGATTAGTATAGGAAACTAGTAGGTAAGCTTATATATCTCACCATGACTAGGCCTGACATTTCATTTTCTGTGCAGACTCTTAGCCAATTCATGCAACAACCTATGAAAGTGCACTATGCAGCTGCTATGAATGTGGTTCGGTACTTAAAGGGCAGTCCTGGCTTTGGTGTGCTGTTAAGTGCAGATGGAAATTTGACAATGGAATGTTATTGCGATTCAGATTGGGCGAGCTGCAAAACCACTAGGAGATCAGTTACCAGGTACTTCCTGAAGTTTGGAGGCTCACTTGTCATGTGGAAGACAAAGAAACAAAGCACTGTGTCAAAGTCATCAGCTGAGGTAGAATATAGAGCTCTTGGTATGGCAACGTCAGAGATTGTTTGGGCACTTGGGTTGCTGAAGGACTTGCGCATTGGGCATGAACATCCCGTGAGGATATTCTGCGATAGCAAAGCAGCTATACACATTGCTGCAAATCCGGTGTATCACAAGCGCACCAAGCACATCGAGATCGATTGCCACTTCGTAAGGGAGAAATGGGAAAGCCGGTTGATTGACCTACAACATGTGTGATCAAAGGAGCAACAAGCTGATATGTTAACTAAAACAGTTGGTGAAGATACCCAGAAAAGGCTATTAAGCAAGTTAAGGACAGTGAATCTGTTCAGTCCACAAACTTGAGGGGGAGTGAGTGAGGGTAGATTTGTAATATTGTATATAATGTTGTTAGTTTGCGTGGCTATATATTTTGTGTGTATTCTGTATTTGTTTCCTATTGCGTGTGTACACTTAGAACTATTAGAGTGATTGCTTGTATACTATGACTTGGGTTGAGTAATGAGAATGATTTCGGAAGGTCCAGTTTGTTAATGGGTTAGGTCCAAATATTGTCATATACATTAACAAGAAAACATCCCTGGATCTTTTGTTTAGATCGATAATTCAGGAGATTAACTTAACTCCCTTTGTTTAGGATTATTATTTTGTCCCTTCATATTTTCTACGCAAAAAAACCATATAAAATTTTCTTATTGCTTAAAAAAGGGTTTACTTTTTTTGTTTAGGCTTTTTATTATTGTATTATTTATATTTATATCTACAACTCCCTTCGTGATAATTTCTTTAAGCAAACTAAAATTATCTCTCAACAACCTTGATTTCTGACACGTGGTTTATTGAGTTTGCTTGAAAAAATATAAATAATAAATCATAAAACCTAATAACTCCCTTTATCTATGATTTTTATTTTTCACCTTTCTTAATTTCTTAACAAGCCGAATAATTAAAGTTATACCCTAATTTTTCCTCCATGTATATTATAACTTCCTCCTATAATCTAAATATCAAATAAAGTATTTAGTCAACTAAAAAACGTGAATAATCAAATTTTTGTTAAAAAAAAAACAAATCTCATAACCGCTGATGCACGCCCCTACCTGCGAGCCACATGTTGGTGATTTTCCTCTTTTGACGATCATGACGCCTGCGCACAATTCATCATCCACCGGTGGAGGGGTGTAGAAGTCCAATATACTCGGCTTGCCGGGAAAGAGAAATTAGGGCTGCCGATTTAGAACTCAAGGAGTAGAGGTCAGCGAAGGAGGCTTCGGCGTGTCAATGAAGAGGGTTTTAGAGCATTCTGGAAAGGCAATTTGGTGAGCATTGCTCACTGTCTGCAGATTCATAACGCGGAGGTACAAAACTACACTTGGCTTCTTTGAATGCAATAATTTCTCATTTCATAGTTTGCAATGCTGGATTTTCTTTACTTTTAGGATTTCATAAGATCTCAAGGCAGAATCCTTTAGTTTAATGTAACTTATAAGTATTGAGAGTATTTTCTCTAATTGGTCAATTCCCTTCGCTAACGGAAATATCGGGCCTGCATCTACTTTGGCAGCAGATATGGTTAGTTTTGGTGACTCCTGGCTTACATTTGCCATCAACATAGTTATAATTGAGCCAATAAGTTATGTTGAAGACCAGGATTAGTTTAAAGGCCTAGATGAGAGATGGAAGGTAACCACTTATTTGGTGTCCCTTCCTGAAAATTGTGTCTTCTCGGCAACACCCTTTAGAACCCTAACCATATAACTGAATCCTGTACCATTCTCTACCTCCTTGAATCCTAGGACTAGTTTGTAAAGATAGCATTCTGATATGATGTTGTAATATAAATAAATTGAAATGTTAGTGAGGTTAGTTAGTAATAGTTAGGTTAGTTAGTAATTAGAAGAGTGGGACTAACCATTAGTGGCATTAGTTGTTTAAGAGCAACACTAGCCAAACATGGCCTTACCCATGTCTAATTACTAATAGGTCCCTAATTAAATGAACCCCTAATCCCTTCTAATTCTGTTTACTTTCTGATTATCGGTTCTGCCCTGTTTTATCGGTTCTGTCCTACAGCCTATATATATGGCTGATGTTACTCACTGTGATCAGTTTTGCAAGTTAATGAAATCTCAGTATTATTCAGTCCCTCTCGGTTCCCTATTTTCTCTCTAATTTCTCTAATTCTTCTTCTTCAACCTTCTGCTTTCTCCTCTATTCTACCCTAATTCCCAAAACCAAGATTCATTTTACACTAAGCCTATCAGTGGTATCAGAGCACTGATCCTCGGCCTCGGATTATTGGCTCAACGCTTTTGGTTGGATGGTGCATACAAGAGCACAAGAAACGTCAAGAAATATGGAAGAACGGATTCAAGAAATGGAACAACAATTCGACACTGTGAATGAACTCCATGATGCTGTTCAAGGCTTCAGGGAGGAGTTACAGTTGGTTCAACGAGGAATGCAACAGAACTTGGACACCCTTGTGCAAGATATTCAACACCGAATGCAGCAAGACTTGGCAAATCTTGCGCAAGAGATGAGAACATTGGCAGTGGCGCCAAGAAACCCATAGAATGGTCATCATCGGTTTCAAGAAAACCATGATAGACCTTATCATCGGCCGACCCAGTTTACAAAGATGGAGTTTCCGAAATATTTTGGCCGAGATATCAATACCTGGTTATTAAAAGTCGAACGATACTTCACGTTGGACGGAACTCCGGATGCTTCAAAGGTTGATATGGCATCGATGCATCTTGATGATGAAGGTTTCCAATGGCATGCGGCAGTTGAACATCGTTGGCAGGGACACCCTCCCACCTGGGCCGAATATTCCCAACTCCTCCGCGATACTTTCGGTCCGGTTCATGAGAAGCCGATGACCGACCTCACTCATCTGCACCAGACGGGATCACTCCAGGACTTTAATATCAAGTTCGACTTCATTACGGCAAGACTAGACCTTTCCGAGGCTTACTTGGTCGACGCGTATGTTGGTGCCTTGAAGGAAGAAATTGCTGATTCGGTGTTATTATTCAGTCCGGCCACCATGACCGAGGCTCGGCGACTCGCATGCGTCCAAGAAATAGCAGTCAACCGTCGACTTGCGAAGGGGAGTGCTGACAGATCGCAGAAGCAGGTTTCGGGCAATTCTTTCTCATCCAACTCGTCGTATGCGTTGAACATATCTAAATTGGGATCTTTTAATAGTGGGTCCGAGCGCAAAGACCAAAAAGCCTAAACCAATAGCCAAAATTCCGGTTTCGTCCCAAGAGCAATCACACACCCAGTGAAAGCACTAACTGCCGAAGAAGAAGCTGACCACCGCTCCAGGAATCTTTGCTTTTTCTGTCATGGGCCATTTTCAAGGGATCACAAATGCCCTCAACGACAGAAAATGCAGCTTCATTTGATTCTGTTGGATGATGAAGGTCCAGGTTTTGATGTGGGTTCTGAGATTCCAGAGTCCGACATCGTTGAGGAAATAGAGCAACCCAATATTTCACTCTATACAATTGAAGGAACTGACCAGGCGGAGTCCATGAGGGTCCTAGGAGCTGTGGGAAAACTTCCTTTACAGATTTTGATAGACAGTGGCAGCACTCATGATTTTTTAAATTTTAACACAGCCATTAAACTTGGATGGCAGATTCAAGAGACACCTCCATCTCATGTTGAGGTAGCAGGTGGAGGGAAGCTAAGAGTTCATGGGGTTTGGCATGGATTCCTATGGAAAATGCAAGGATTAGAATTCATATTTGACCTACGAATTATTGACTTGCATACATACGATATGGTGCTGGGGTTGCAGTGGCTTAAAAGCATAAAGAATGCTTTTTGGGACTATGAGTCATTATCAATGTATTTTTGGAAGGATACCCAATTAGTGAGATTGCAAGCTCATGTCCCTCATTCCCTAAAGGTTGTCGCCCCTAAGAGAGTGGAAGCTAGCTGTCTCAAAGATGAACAATTATATTTGATGCAGCTGGTTGAGATTCAAGATGATAAGATGAGTTGCTTTGCCATTAAGTCCACTGATTCTAACCTGCCAGCGGAAATTCAAGGCGTTTTGGGGACTTTTCAAGCTGTGTTTGATGAGCCAAAAGGTCTCCCACCTTTTCGGGAGGGCCATAATCACCCCATTGTCTTGGAATAGGGCACAAATCCTATTTCTCTAAAACCATATCGATATCCGGCAGCACAAAAGGATGTCATTGAGAAATTAGTAGCTGAATTACTTGAAACGGGGGTTGTACAAGAGAGTTGTTCCCCTTTTTCAGCTCCTATAGTCCTTGTCAAAAAGAAGGATGGGTCTTGGCGTATGTGTGTGGATTATAGAGTTAAACAAGAAAACAATTAAGAATCAATATCCTATTCCTCTCATTGAGGACTTGTTTGATGAGTTGGGCAAGGCTAGATGGTTCACAAAGCTTGATTTACGGGCCGGTTATCATCAAATCCGGATGGTACTAGAAGATGCTTACAAAACCGCATTCAAAACTCACTCCGGACACTACGAATGGCTCGTAATGCCATTTGGCCTTACGAATGCGCCAGCAACTTTTCAGGGGGTTATGAATGATATCTTTCGTCCTTTTCTTAGACAATTTATACTAGTCTTCTTTGATGATATACTGATTTATAGCCCTACACTTGCAGATCATCAAGAGCACTTGAGGATTGCTTTGCAAACGTTGCAGCAACATCACTACTTTGTGAAGGAAAGCAAGTGCACCTTTGCTGCTACAAGTGTGGAGTATCTTGGGCATATCCTAGGAGATGGGGTAGTAGCAACGGACCCTAAGAAGATCCAAGCGGTTGCAGATTGGCCTCAACCGACAACAGTCAAACAATTGAGGGCTTTTTTGGGGTTAGCTGGCTACTACCAGCGCTTTATCAAGGGCTATGGTATTATTGCTAGGCCCTTGACTCTTCTATTAAGGAAGAATGCCTTTGAGTGGTCTGATTCTGCTAGTGAGGCCTTCCAACGTCTCAAGGGTGCATTAGTTTCAGCCCCGGTTCTTGCTCTTCCTGATTTTACCAAGGAGTTTGTGGTGGAGTCTGATGCGTGTAGAGTGGGAATTGGTGCTGTGTTAATGCAATAAGGGCAACCACTTGCGTTCTTTAGTAAAGGCCTCGCCCCAAGGCATCATAATCTGTCAGTTTATGAAAAGGAATTGATGGCGGTAGTACTAGCGGTGTTACATTGGCACCAATATCTTGAGAGGGGGAGGTTTCTCATTCGAACAGATCAGCAAAGTCTCAAATTTCTGTTGGGGCAGCAACTTAAAACTCCCTTTCAAATGTTTTGGGTGTCTAAATTGCCTGGTTTCGACTACGACATAGTGTATAAGAAAGGGGTGAATAACTCGGTAGCTGATGCACTATCACGCTTCCCTAAGCAACAATTGATGCAAATGACTTATGACACTACGTCACCAGAAATGTTGCAGCAAATAAAGGATAGTTGGGTGAGAGATGATTTCACTCGTTCTTTGCTTGAGAAAGTTCAGCAAAATGAAGGAGTGTGGAGTCACTTCACTTGGGATGGTATTCTCTTACGATGAAAAGGTAAATTGGTTGTAGGCAAGGTAGAAGCTCTTCGGTTGCATATTCTTGAGTGGTTGCATTCAAGCCCTCAAGGAGGACATTCGGGTATACAAGCTACTTACCATCGTATTAAAGGTCTTTTTTGGTGGAAAAAGTTAATAAATGATGTTGTGGAGTATGTCAAAAGGTGTGACACTTGCTCTAGGTGCAAGTATGAGACTACAGCTTCTCCCGGATTGTTGCAGCCTTTGCCTATACCTAGTAGGGTGTGGGAGTCGGTTACTATGGATTTTATTGAGGGTCTCCCAAAATCCCAAGGGAAGGATACTATATGGGTGGTCATAGATCGAATGAGCAAATATGCCCACTTTATAGCCCTTGCTCATCCCTTTTCAGCATCTACCTTGGCAACATATTTTATGGATCAGGTTTACAAACTTCATGGGGCACCGGCTGAAATTGTGAGTGATCGTGATTCACTCTTTGTTAGTAGCTTTTGGAAGGAGTTTCTTCGTGTGTTGGGGGTGAATCAAAAGCTCTCCACAACCTATCATCCTCAAACAGATGGGCAATCGGAAGTGCTTAATAGATGTTTGGAGACGTATTTAAGGTGTATGTGTTGGGAGAAACCTAAGGATTGGGCTAAGTGGATTTCGCATGCTGAATGGTGGTATAATACAACTTATCACACCACCACTAAGGCTACGCCATATGAGTTGCTTTATGGGCAACAACCTCCACTACACACCCCTTATTTACCCCACAATTCAGTATTGGAGTTGGTGGATCGTAGCTTCATGGCTAGAGAAGAAGTTCTAGCACTTTTGAAACATCATTTGCACCGGGCAGCAAATTTGATGAAGCAGAGGGCTGATTTGCATAGATCGGATCGTGAGTTTGAGGTTGGGCAGTGGGTATTCTTGAAGCTTAAGCCCTATAGGCAAATCTCTACGGCAACGAGGGCTTCTCAAAAGTTGGCTCTTAGGTTCTATGGTCCTTATCAAGTGGTAGAGAAGGTTGGAGCTGTTGCATATAAGCTAGCATTACTACCAGAATCCAGAATTCATTCTACCTTTCATGTTTCCCTATTGAGACTATGTCCGGATCCTACAGTGAGGCCTAGGCACCCTCCTATTGAATTTCCGGAGTTGCCACCAGCTATGGAACCAGGAAGCATTCTGAACCGGCGGGTTAAAAAGCGTCGTAAGAGGATGATTACGGAAGTATTGGTTCAATGGAAAGGTTTACCTGATGAAGAAGCCTCTTGGATGGCTCTTCATTCCTTTCAACAGCAATATCCTACATTTGTGGTTCCTAATCCTTGAGGTCAAGGATATTTAAAAGGGGGGTATTGATATGATGTTGTAATATAAATAAATTGAAATGTTAGTGAGGTTAGTTAGTAATAGTTAGGTTAGTTAGTAATTAGAAGAGTGGGACTAACCATTAGTGGCATTAGTTGTTTAAGAGCAACACTAACCAAACATGGCCTTACCCATGTCTAATTACTAATAGGTCCCTAATTAAATGAACCCCTAATCCCTTCTAATTCTGTTTACTTTCTGATTACCGGTTCTGCCCTGTTTTATCGGTTCTGTCCTACAGCCTATATATATGGCTGATGTTACTCACTGTGATCAGTTTTGCAAGTTAATGAAATCTCAGTATTATTCAGTCCCTCTCAGTTCCCTATTTTCTCTCTAATTTCTCTAATTCTTCTTCTTCAACCTTCTGATTTCTCCTCTATTCTACCCTAATTCCCAAAACCAAGATTCATTTTACACTAAGCCTATCACATTCTCGCACATTTCTGCTTTTGTTACAAAATTATAATGTAGAGGAATAGTGACAGTCTTGCAAGCCCAAACTTTTACATGCTTCTCTGCTAATATTTACCAATTTTGTATGGTCATCTTTGATCACACTACCCACATTCTCTAGTTCAAGCATCTCTGCCTCTTTCCCTTTACAAAACCCACCGGAAATTTCTTCAGTGTATCCAGAACTTCCTTCATTTTCCTTTGCTGAAAGCTGAATACATGAGCAGGCATTAGAGAATGTACACAGTACATATTTCATATGGTATGCATGCAATAGGAATATCACATGTGCTGTTCAGTGCATGTAAAAAGGCCATCAAACTTGGGCTTCCCATCTGCATTGTAATGTAGCCTGCCAAGAATCTTTTTGGGTGTTTCCTTGGCGATGGAATTTGTGCTATTTTCTTGTGTCTGACATCAAATAAATCCGACCCCCTTGAACCCAACTTGACCAAAGTGATATCTCCGTTCATGGAAGGCTTGAATTCCCAGTAAGAATACTTCAACTTATCATCAGGGGACAAAGCTTTGAGTTTTATTTTTTTTTATGGGCAAAACTTATGTCACGTTGCTTATATCTATTAGGTCTATAGTTTATAGGTGAATTTACAAGTGCATGTATTTATATTTAAACAATTCAAATAATAAAATAATAAGTGTGATTGGAGGACCCGATGTAATAAATATATAACTTCACCTAAGTTTTGTTCTTTTTTCCTATTACCTCCACACCTTGCCTTGAAGTCAACTCCCACTCTTCCATCCCACTTGTTCCTTTGGACCTTTCAACCTTAAATCTCCATCCATGGTAAGCTCTGCCAAGCATATCTCAATTGTCCTAAGGCTAATCTGAAATCTGGTGTGGTCTGATTTGTCTGCAGGATATATGCTTTCACTGTAAAACCCATACAATATTCCGCAGGAACTGCCAACAGAAGCTGCTGACCAAGATAAATAAAATACTCAAAAGAGCAATAGTGGAACAGAAGTGAGAGAGAAGGGAAAGGTGGGCATGATTGCTGAAACATTGAAAGAAGACCAAGTCTTTACTTCAACATAATTCTTAATCAAATCATTAGTGAAAATCAAAACGTATCTTTGTTTCCAAACAGTAGCATTAATATAATGGCCTACAAAATATAATTCCCTACAAAGTTTTACATGAACCATTTTACCCTTATAGTTATGTAATTATAAAAAACTAAATAAATAGATATATAATTATATTTTACTATTATACTTACCATATCTATTCAAATAATTATAAATATTATAATCCTTGAAAGCCTCCCCTCCTTCAACCAATCCCCAATCCACTAGACCAATTAGTTCCTCTACCGTCATTTCTTCTCTCTCATTCCAAGCTTCTGATCCATACACCATCTCTTCTCCATCATGTTCTTGTGCGGACCAGAAATCAACTCACACCAAAAAAACTAAAATCTCAAACCAAAAATCAAACGAAGATGAAGTAGGAGCAACAAGAACCAACATCGATGGACAAATATCATAGGAACAATGAAGCCACAGGTTTTTGACAGTGCGCTCATACAGTTATGCCATTCCTTTCTCTTCCAAACTTTCTCTCTTGCTCTAGAGGAGAGAGAAGGATACCACAATGGCCGCTCTCATAGCCAAAGTACAGGATCTCGAGAAGAAAACAGAGAAGATCAGAGGCTAGACCTTCTTCAGCGCCAAATACAAAGATGCTGCTGAGTTGCCCAAGAAGCCACCAATTCTTCAAACTCGGAAAATCTTGTTCGCGTTTCGCTTCTCTTGATTTTCTCACTGTCTTGGAATTGTTTAGTTACAAACTTGAAAAGTTTTGAATTTCCGAGTTTTGGGATATTCTTCATACTTACTGTCATAGAGACTAGCTTAAGATGTATTTACGCTTGTTTCAAACTTTTATTCGGGGGAAAGAGCAGGGTCTGTCTTCATCAAGTTGTCCAAGTGTCTTCTAGGTTCATAGGCCTATTTTGTGCCCTTTTTTTGGGGTTGATTCAGCAGTCCTTCACTCTTGTATATACATTTACAAGAAAACATCCCTGGATCTTTTATTTAGATCGATAATTCAGGAGATTAGCTAAAATTTTGAAATTTTGGTTTTTAAATCCACAAGTGAATGGCTTAATGTCTACAATGCTTATTGTTATATTTCCAATAAGTTTAAGCTAATGTTTTACTGTTTTCATGTGTATCTAGGAGCCATATCATGCTTAGATCAAGCAGTTGATCTCTATACTGAGATTGGTAGGCACAGCATGGCTGCGAGATACTGCAAGGTACTTTGTGTTTGAATTGTGCCATTTCATGCTTTGGTTCTCCTGGTTCTTTGATCACTCTCTGTTGTTTTGCTGCCTTCGCAGAGGTTTAGCAATAACAATGAAGAGAGCTGACTGTATGGTGGATTTTTTGCTTCCTGGATTAGGAAATTGGTGACTTCTGCTTTTTGAAAATATTCTGATTTTCTATATTAACTCTGAACTACGGACTGCACTAAGTTATGCGGCATATCTACCTTCTTTATTTTTTTTCCCTTTTTTTTTTGGGTGGCCAAACGTGAAAACTGTGCAGTTCAATACTGAATATGCCATGCCATTTTGAATAACTATTCATACACAAAATAAAGTATTGAATTACACTCATCTTTTAGCATGATCTGAATGTTAATTCTTGTAGCCTTGCCTAAAGTTTCCAAAATTCATCTCACCTTTCCAAGGATCTCTCATAAAGTTTCCAAAATTCATCTCACTTTGCCAAGGATCTCTCATGAACCCATCATTTGGAAAACAGAAGCAGTCTTACAAATTCCCATCACCCGGCCATTTGGTTTCTATGTTATCAGTTCTTCCGGATCAATAGGAGGGGAGAAGAAACTCGTCAAACGTGTCTTCATCTCATGATCGTCATCATGAAATCCTTCAAATTCAACCGCCAGTTCAAAGTGTCTCCAGCATTTTGGATAACAGGAGCACCCTATGATCCTGTACCTAGGCAACTCTCCATATTGAAACTGCAATAAGATAAATGCAGTTAGTTTTTCATTAATTTTAGATTGAAGACGAAGTATTGTTAGATATACCTTCAATGTTCTTTTTAGCCGGCTTTTGATCGAGTAAAAACTCAAAGTCAGGGGCTTGGGACAAAACCAAAACAAAAATGTCAACAAACTAGTTAATACAGCTTTGTCATGCGGAATGTCCCCAGCTTCAAATGCTAGATGCCTCATTTGGCTTAGTCGTTTATCTTGACCTGCCCAACAAAAGCTTTCTGGGAGGATAATGTCCTTCAAAAACAAATCAGACAAATTCAATTAAAAGCAAATAAAATGAATTACACACACACACACACACACACACACACATATTAAACACTTCAAATACCACACGCATGCGCGCAGATATATATATATATATATATATATATATATATATATATGTATGTATGTATGTATGTACATATCAAACACTTTAAATACCATTTATTAAAATGTAAATACCTACCTCTGCTTTATCACAAGACAACCTGATGTCTTTGAAATCTTTAAATTGCTGGAGGAGTTTTTGCACGTGATAAAACCAGGAATAAGGATATGGTTCATCTGCGCGATCCAATCTAAGAATGACACTGCAGCCCTTGTAGTTATTTGATTGAAAATCCAAGTTTATTGTCCTGCTTCTTTTAAAGTCAAACTGACACAAGTTGGTAGCCGGCAAAACCAAAAGATCACGTAGATCCTTACATCCATGCAGTGTGAGCATTTTAAGGCTCTTTGAATCAACCTTCAGGGTACTATTCGTATTATCGCAATTAATTAAGTCAAACTCTTCCAGAAATTGCGATTCTCGTATGATACCCTCCAGCCACTCGCTTCTTATCAAGTTGGTCAAGTTGACCAGCTTCAAAATCCTAAGGAATGTACATTGTGATACATCCAATGTATACGGTACCTCCTCAGGACCTCTAAACACGAAAATCTTTAGCTTTGGTCTATTAATGACTAGTTTAAGCTGATCTTCCATCTCTAAATCACAGAAACAACAATATGAATATTCTGAAAATGAGATCACATGCAGAAACTGTAGCAATATATGCAGAAAAATAACGATAACATCAAAGATGGATACAACAAGCTAAGTGGGGTTTTTTTTTGTTTTTTCTTGCGCTTTGTTGTGAAGCAGAAACTTCTCAAAGTCATGAATGCGTGAACCATTGGTTTCTACACAAATTGTTTTGGCATCATATGGAGACTTGAAAAGCTAGAAAATATCATGTTTGGTGTCAGCTTTCTGCTATGTGTAACATCATCAAAGGTAATAAAGAAACCTGATTAACCAGGGGATGGAGAGTAATGTTCAACGAAAAGTGTAGATAGTTTCAAGCGTTGAAACTATAGCAAGTATCATGTTTGGTGTCAGCTTTCTGCTATGTGTAACATCATCAAAGGTAATAAAGAAACCTGATTAACCAGAGGAAGGAGAGTAATGTTCAACGAAAAGCGTAGATAGTTTCAAGCGTAGAAACGAATGGTTTTAGAGAAGCATTTGATTGCCATGAAATTCTCAAAGGTTTAGGTCATGGAGAAAGCTGAGGCGCGAGGAGGAGGAGTCACCGTCGTGGACGTTGGATGAGAAGATTCAGAGAGTCAAATCCTATACATGAATGACTTTGAGAAGTTCGAGGACATGAAATGGCATATTCATTCATGGGTAGGGCCTCGGAATTAATCAGAATCAGAGGACTATACGTATTTCACTATCTTCATCTTCCTCATAGCTTTACGGAAAGAAATTACCAGAAAGTATCTGTTAGGAAATAAATATATATTGTATAATGTGTAGAATATTCTAGAGGATGTGTATTAGCTGTATTCTGTTATTTCCCCTTTACAGGTGTACAAAATGTATTGGATAAACTATTCTATAAATAGATATTGAATAGAGGGCCTACTCAATTATTGAGGCCTTTACAGATTTTTGTCCCTAGTGCCTGATTTTATCTTGGTATCAGAGCCCTAGGGTTTCTTTTTCATTTCCTCAAGATGTCTGCCTCCTCTACCGCCTCACATGACGCCTCCCACACTACTACTACACCAACTACCATCACTGTCAACAATGTTTCCAAAACCAATCCTCTGTTCAATTCATTTAATCAGGTAAACTCAGTCAAGCTGGATTGTGGTAACTATCTGATATGGGAATCAATTGTTTTACCCATTATTGAGGGAAACAAGCTAGAGAATCACCTTGATAGCTCAATAGATCCGCCTCCTCGTCTCATCTCAGATGGTGCTGCGATGAAGATGAACCCTGATTTTGACGACTGGAATGCTACAGATTGTCTTCTTGTAGGCTGGCTTCGAAACACCATGAGTGTTGAAATCGGAGCTTAACTCTTGCACTGTTAAACTGCAAAAGCGATTTGGGCTGAGGCACGTTCTCTTGCTGGTGCTTCAACAAAGGCAAGAGTCATGGTGTATAAATCAAAACTTCACCGTACAAGAAAAGGAGGAATGAAGATGGAAGAATATTTGAACAAAATGAAGTCTATTGCTGATCAGTTAACACTCGCTGGAGCACCATTACCACATGATGAACTTATCATTCATACCTTAAATGGCTTAGATGCAGAATATAATGCTATAGTTGTTAAATTAACTGATCAAACTCATCTTTCTTGGGTTGATATTCAGGCTCATTTACTTGCTTTTGAAAGTCGACTTGACCAACTGAATCAATTTGCTACTCTTAGTGTTGAACCAGCTGCAAATACAGCACAACGTGCTGCACCGAGACAAAATTTTTCGTCCTGGAATGATTCTGATAATGTGCCCAGAAACTGGCGAGGAGGTTGAGGATCCCGTGGTCACTTCCGAGGACGTGGTCGTGGCCGCAACTCGCGAGGACGCCCTTACTGTCATTATTGTAAGCGTCCTGGTCATGACATATCCAAATGCTACTATCTGTGTGACAATGGAGCTCAGGCGCATTATGCTTCTGCTGGTAGTGTTGCTGATCCAGCATGGTACATGGATAGTGGAGCCAACTATCATGTAACCCCTTCTGCTGATCATATTGATCAAGCTTCTGCCATTGGTAAGTGTCATCTTAGTACTTGCACTAGTGAAAAGACTTCTGTTAAGGCTGTTGGTTCCAAGACTTTATCATCTAATATCAATCTTAATAAAATTCTGGTGGTGCCATCTTCTACTAAGAATCTTGCGAGCGTATCTCAGTTGGTTAAGGATAACTCTGTTATTGTTGAATTTAATAATTCTGGTTGCTATGTGAAGGATCAAGTGACAGGACAACTTCTGATGCAAGGGAAACCAAAGCAGGGGCTATATCCGGTGATCAGTAATGACGCTCGAAGAAATTATCATGCTGCCCAAGCTTATTTTGTCTCTGTTGAATCCAGTCATGATTTTTCCTTGTGGCATCAAAAGTTAGGACATCCTAGTAGAAAAGTGCTTAGTCACATTTTAAATAAATGTAATATCAAGCTCAAACACAATGAGCATGATTTTTGTGAAGCTTGTCAATATGGAAAATCTAAATATCAGCCATTTCCTTCTTCTCAATCTCATGCCTCTGCTCCTCTTGATTTAATCCACACAAATTTATGGGGTCCGTCCCCTGTTCAGTCAACATCTGGACATCGTTTTTATGTTCATTTCATTGATGATTACAGTCGATACACCTGGTTATATCCTATTAAACATAAAGGTGAAGCAATTACAGCATTCAATCACTTCAGGGCATTTGTTGAAAATCAATTTAGTACTAAAATTAAGGCAATTCAATGTGATATGGGTACTAAATTTAAACCATTTGTTCCCATTGCTAATGCTCATGGTATTCAGATGTGGTATACATGTCCATATACTTCTCAACAGAATGGAAGGGCAGAGAGGAAGCATCGGCACATTGTGGAAACTGGATTGACTCTATTAGCTCAAGCTAAAATGCCTCTTAACTACTGGGTAGAAGCATTCTAGACTGCAGTATTCCTAATCAACAGAATGCCTACACCAATTCTAAAGAATTCAGCACCTCTGTTTCAGTTATTCAAAACAGAATCTAACTACACAACTCTTCAACCTTTTGGTTGTGCTTGTTATCCCTGTTTAAAACCATACAACGATCACAAGTTTTCCTTCCACAACCAACAATGTGTTTTTCTTGGGTATGCATCTCAGCAGAAAGGCTTCAAATGTCTAAGCTCCACTGGACGTATATATGTTTCCCGACATGTGGTTTTCAACCCAAAGGTGTTTCCCTTTGCCAATGGTTTTCTTCAACGAAGAACTAGAGTGAATGATACAGTCACTGTTCCTCTGGCTATTAATCCTTCCTTGACTTCCTCCATCTCACCAACTTCTTCTTCCTCGGCTGGGATATCCTCGGTTCACGCTACTGCCAGTCATGATGACTCCAGTTCATCTAAACATATGACCTCACCAATTCATTCACTTGTGAGTAGCCTAACATCGTCTCTTCATTCTATCGAAGATGGATCAAGCATTGATGTGTTATCTTCATCTAGTAGCCCAGCCTCAACACCAATTCGAAATACACATCAAATGACCACTCGGGCCAAGAGTGGCATCCACAAGCCCAAATATCCATTTGTTGGGCTTTTATGTTCAGAAGATGGAGCTTCTTTAAAACGTATAGCAGAACCCCTGAGTGTCACGGACGCCCTATCCTCCTCCGATTGGAAAGAAGCAATGATCGAGGAATTTGCAGCTCTTCAGCGCAATCGGACATGGCATCTGGTTCCACACACTGGCAATCAGAAAGTAATTGATTGCAAGTGGGTGTTCAAGAACAAATTTAACTCCGATGGTTCTCTTCACAAACGGAAAGCGTGACTTGTGGCCAAAGGGTTTCAACAGTCTCCAGGGGTCGATTATCACGAGACGTTCAGTCCGGTGGTGAAGGCAAGCACGATTCGCACTGTTCTTACTATTGCAACAACCTTCGATTGGGATATCCGACAACTCGACATCAATAATGCATTCTTGAATGGGTATCTCAAAGAGGATGTGTTTATGCGGTAGCCAGAGGGATTTGTGGATAAAGCACGCCCTACACATGTATGCAAACTTGATAAAGCACTCTACGGACTCAAACAAGCACCACGTTCCTAGTATGATCGTCTAAGAATTACCTTGACTCAATGGGGATTCAAAAATGCTAAGAGTGACAGCTCTTTATTTGTGTTAAAAAGGGGTAACTTGCTTGTTTATGTCTTGATATATGTTGATGACATACTGGTCACTGGAAACAGTAAAGCATATCTGAATTCGTTTGTTAGCAAATTGAATTGTTTGTTCTCTCTGAAAGATCTTGGTGCAATTCATTATTTTCTGGGTATTGAAGTTTTTCGAGACAGTTCTGGTATTTACTTAAACCAAGGCAAATATACTCTAGATCTTCTTAGAAAGTTTGGAATGCTTGATGCTGCCCCAATGCCTACACCTATGGTCTCTGGAAAACAATATTCTATCAATGATGGAATATTGTTGTCTAATCCCACTATATTTCGGCAAGCCATAGGAGCTTTGCAATATCTCACCACCACTAGACCAGATATAGCATTTTCAGTGAATAAATTGAGTCAATTTCTATCTAGGCCTACTGATGTGCATTTTCAAGCTGTAAAAAGGATACTAAGGTATCTTAAAGGAACATATCACTATAGTCTGCATATTAAACCATCTCCTGGACTCAACTTAATTGGTTTTTCTGATGCTGATTAGGCAACTAGTGTGGATGATAGAAAATCAAGATCTGGTATTGGTGTCTATCTAGGAGGTACTCTGGTTTCATGGTCCTCTCGGAAACAACGTGTAGTATCACGTTCAAGTGCAGAATCTGAGTATCGGTCATTAGCTGATACATCTGCTGAAATTGAATGGTTACGTTCATTACTATATGAACTTGGGTTCCAGCGTAGAAAACCTCCTATTATTTGGTGTGATAATATCAGTGCAAAGGCATTAGCTGCCAATCCAGTACAGCATGCACGATCCAAGCATATTGAACTTGATGTTCATTTTGTGCGCAATAAAGTTCTAGATGGTCAATTGGACATTCGGTATATTCCTTCTGCACAGCAAATTGCAGATGGATTTACTAAAGCCTTAACTCATCCTCAATTTTCTGTATTCCGCAACAAGCTCGGTTTGGTTATCACCCCTTCTCGCTTGAGGGGGGATGTTAGGAAATAAATATATATTGTATAATGTGTAGAATATTCTGGAGGATGTGTATTAGCTGTATTCTGTTATTTCCCCTTTACAGGTGTACAAAATGTATTGGATAAACTATTCTATAAATAGATATTGAATAGAGGGCCTACTCAATTATTGAGGCCTTTACAGAGTTTTGTACCTAGTGCCTGATTTTATCTGTATCAAATTAACTCTTAAAAGTAAATTGCAGCAAATTAAAAGTTGGGGGCAAAATGTATGTGGATCGTTTTATTGAAGATTCCGGAGAGAATGTTTTATAATTATTACTACGAGAGCATTTCCATGGGATGTCAGTTGTGTCTTCTTGTTTATAATTTTTTCCCTCAATATATCAGAAAAATACAGAAGCAAAACTACAAACGAGAACTAAAAGACAGAATCTCAGCTGTTTCTTTTTCTTCTTCTTCATAAGTGGGAAATCCTTAATGGAGAATGGGTTTTCAATTTATAACAATAGCTTATTTCGAAAATATTTCAGCTGACCGTTCAATAATGCTCATCAAGACAACTAAAAGCATTCTTCTGTTTTACTTGGTAATATATTGCATAAACTACGGAAAGAAACCCTAAAGTACCAAATTAACTCTTAAAAGTAAATTGCAGCAAAAGTTGGGAGCAATAGGTGGAGATCGTTTTATTGAAGGTACCCGAGAAAGTTTGTATCTTGCTTGAGAGCCAAAGGCAGGAGCTTGACTTGAGGTTGACGATGATGAGAGAGAGGCAAGCTGATAAGGGCAATGGCATATCCATGTCACTCATTCACTTCATAGGTTATTTTTTTTCTTGGTAATAAAGTCGTAGGAAGAGAAAAGTTTGTACCTTGCTTGTGAGCCAACTTCAGAAGCTTGACTTGAGGTTGACGATGATGAGAGAGAAAGAAGCAAGCTGATAAGGGCAATGGCATATCCATGTCACTTCATAGGTTATTGTTTTTCTGGGTAATAAAGTGGTTGGAAAAGGAAAGTTTGTACGTTGCTTGAGAGCCAAACTCAGAAGCCTGAGTTGAGGGTTGACGATGATGGGAGAGAAGCAATTGAGAGAGCAGAACTCAATGGATCCAAATTGAAAATTCTCAGGAAAAATATCCGTTGCTTTTTTATTGAAAAAAGTTGTTCAAGATGTAGTTAATTAATTGCACACGACCTTCCTTTTTCCATTTTTAATACAATTGCGCATATTCTGTTAGCTAGTTGAGAAATTTTTAATTTGACTGCGGTAATTTTTGATTTGACAGACGATGCGCACCCAACCCCTAAGCTTCCCAACTTTTCTTTATTAACTTGTTCCTTCCTTTTGGCCATTAATTCAGTAATTTTCAGAGATATTAAATCTCAAGTATTTTCACCTCATTTTCCACTTTTTAATTCATCCCATTCTATTTATGCGGGCCATCATCGCAAGGACCTGTCTCTTTAATTTCTCAGTTAATAAATATTAATCCTCACTACATTATGACCCAACGGCCGGTTTTGTCGTAAGCTAGGAGTTATAATTTTTTTTTTAATAAAAAGCAAATAAGCAAAAAACTTTAATTATAATTTCTCTCTCAACTATGGCTCAATTGAGATAATCCTTTTCTCATATTTCTTCATACGTGCCCCTTAATTGGTCCACAAACACCGGTATGAGATAATCCTCGCATCACATTTCATATTTATCAATCCTTTCCTAATTTACCCCTAATGATACTCCCTCAGCAATAATCAATAAGCAGAGGGAAGGAGGGAATTAAGGATGATGATGAGGGTGTTTAAGAAAAAGCCATGTCATATTAACTCACACAATACTCCCTCCACGCCTAAATATAAGCTTTAAATAACCGATTTGCGTTTGTTAATAAAACAGTCAAAAGTAATTAAAAGCAATAAATATATATATTTTTTTCCAACTATACCCTTTTTTGTAAAGAGGATAAGTGTGAGAGACAATAAATGCAACAAATATAATCAAGGGGTAAAGCTGGAAAAACGCATAAATGCTTTGAAAAAACTAAAATGAAGCTTATATTTTGAGACATGCCCCTTCCCGTATTTGAAGCTTATATTTAGGGATGGAGGAAGTAACTAACTTTCTTAATTAATCTAATCGGGCAAAAAAACAAACAAAAAATTTTCTTAGTCTAATCAAATTTGGTGAATAGGATGTCTTACATTAATAAAGACCCGAGGAAATAATTAATTAAGTAAAATTAATAAAAAACACAATTAATGCTCAAACAACCCCCAAATTAGATCTTATAAAAATGACAATGATGGGTTCAAAGCGTTGTGCTTGGGAGGACAAATTTCATGGTGAGAGGGTACAAATTAAGATGTTGTGATGAAGATTTAGATACTCTCCATCGATAGTTGGCCAAAACAAAAAAGGAAAAAAAAACAGAAAAGAAACGGATCCTCTCCATCAATCGAACTTTACAACAGTTAGGTTGTGATCGATCTATATCTGTGCCCTAATGAAGATCTAGAACAGCATTTTTGTGGCCTTTTAATATAATGCAGCGTTTTTATTCCTCTATCGTCAGCTTGTAGTTTTAGTTGTTTGGCCGAATAATTACTCATATCTGTGCATCTGATTGAGACTGTCTTGTACCACGTTTTGGGCATTGTGGATATGATTTTCTTTGGTCTTGATTTTCTTTTGTCCCTTCTCACTTCTCCATCATCTTCCTTTGACGTTTTGCTCTCTTCCTCAACCTCCTCCCATCTTCCTCTTCTCAGCCAACATCTTCCGGCGGTGACTAGAATCCTCTTGCGAACCGCCCACCCATCATGATCTAACGAGAACAAACATACAAAGAAGGAAAGAACTAGAGTAACTAACTACGTACCAGGCACCTAATGCTGTCTTTTTCATTTTCATGCATTTTAAAGTGAAAAGTGATGGGAATATTAATCACTCTAAAAGTGATTCATCAATCATGTCGTAGTTTCTAGCAGATCGTGCGAGTTTTATTTTATTGTCTCGTGTTCAGGGGCATTATTTTATCCCATATAATTTGAACGGAATTGTGTCCGGAATTCATTTAAATCTCCTGCCTCGCTACTATAAACCTCAATTAATTAATTTGAGGACATTAAGAAAAGTAAATCAATTACTTAATTATAGTATAAGTTGCATGATATCTCTGAAATACTTATGTGTATTATTATATTAAAATAAAAATATTTTAAAATAATTTATTTAACTTTTTAATCCCTAAATTAGCCAACTGGTCTTATATTAAAAACATGAGATAGGATTAATTAACTTCTTGTATGTAATTGTGTTCGATTGGATTCATATGTAACGTCAAATGAAAAAAGGATTTGAAGCTCTTAGTTCTTGCGTTATGCAATCGTTTTATATACTTCCCTCTTCACATCTTGTTATAAAGATTTTATTATCTAATTTGCATAAGCGTAAATAACCTATAGTTTTTCAATGTTATTTTGATCAAGTTTTAATCAAGTTGGCGACAATGATGAGATATAGATTATGAGAACGACAGGAAAATGTCATTTTTAGAAAGAACCATATTGCATTAGTTTTTTGTGGAAGGGTTTTGTATTAAGAATTGTGATATATGAGAATTTGGATCTCCTCAACACAAAGCTACGAGGGAACTAGATCTAGTGCTCAATGCAATGATATCGCTGCTTTGAGATTTATATCGCTCAAATACATTTCAATAGTTCAGATTTAAAATTTCTTATTGACAATTTTTGTATAAAATTATTTTTTTGAAAACAATACAATTAAGATATTATTTTTATTTTAAATCTTGTGCACATTAAACTTTTTTTAAAATAAATTAGGGTTAATATAATCTTTGGTCCCTCAAATTTACTCTCATTTTGGTTTTGATCGCTCAAGTTCAAAATAGGTTTTACTCCCTCAAATTTTATTTTATTTAAACCATTAGTCCTTATAACTCAATAAAAACCTAGACCATTTTGCCCCTACATGGATCAAAACTCATGATTTAAAACTTGATAGACCTAAACCAAAATGAGGGTAAACTTGAACGATCAAAGATGGCATTAACCCAATAAAATAAATTTGATCTGAACCATTCAAATTAGATATGGATGGTGTGTGCAATGGTGATGAGCTCTTGGGGTACTCATCAGTTCTTTCTTCAGAGTTGTTTGCACTTACCAGCTTCCAATCTTTAAACTTATCTCAAAATCATTTCGTGGGCAATATTATTGAGGAGATTGGTGACATGAAACTCTTGGAATCATTGGATCTCTTAAAGAACTAAATTTCTTGTCCTATTCCAGAGAGCTTATATGTCCAATCTTTTCTCAATCACTCGAGCATGTCATTAAACAATTTTTCTGGTAATCGGTAAAATCCCTACGAAGACCCAACTTCAAAGTTTTGATCCACCAACTTCAAACCATGTTCTGATCCTAAAGCAAGAACCAAAACAATAATCCTGCGGCAACCAAAGCAAAAACCAAAACAATAATCTGGTGGCGTTAGGCTTAAGAATGAGAGAGAGGGCATAGAGAGAGGGGGTGAGAGAGATGAAGGGTGAGTGAGAGAAGAGAGAATTGATGGAGATGAAAGAGCATGTACATGTTGATAAGTGTCGGCGCCCCAAGACAAAAGTTGGTATGTTTTTGCACCAAAAAAAATGTGTATGGTGCCAAATATACATTTGATAAAAGTACATGCATGTTTTTACACCTCACTAGATTGACACCCCCACAACAATGTGGGGCCACAACTAAAAAGTAACAACCCTCATCTCAAACAAATGAAGCTGGCATTTTTGCAACTTTTTATAATTTTTTTAGATATTTTTACACCTAAGAAATATCTATGGTACCATACACACATTTGAGAAAAGTTCAAGGGCATTTTTGCCTCTCCACTCTATAAAAGAAATATTAACAATGTTCGTATATTGGTAAGTGGCACTTGTGGGACCCACAAATTAAAAAAATAACAGCCGTTTATGCAAGTTAACAGAGATGATATATTTGCTCCCCCTTGAAAAGTTCATGTATATATTTAGCGGAATGTACAAAAATACATATCTACATGTCTCGTATGTGCGTCTAGCACTATATATGATCCTAAAGAGCAAAAATACTTATGATCTTTTAAAAAAAAATGGGAAGAAAAATATCAGCTCTGTTAATGAAAGCAAACATCCGTTAATTTTTTAGTTTTATGGGCCCCATTTTAATAATTTTTAAATAATTATTTTAAGAACGAAAGTGCAAAAATACGCACGCGCGCGCGCGCGCCCACACACACACACACACACATATATCCCGCACACGCGTCTAACACTATATGCACTTGTGTGCATGTAGGTGGGCAAGAATTCTCTTCTCTACCCTTCTCCTCTCCCTACCTTCTTTTTCCTTCTCCACAGTTGAATTAAAATTTTAATGATTCAGATTCAATATTTTATAAAGAATTGTTATAAATTTATAAAAAATATATATAACAAAATTTAAACTATCAAAATTTGACTGCGCAGACTATTATTTTACAATAGATTTTGTTTTCTTTTCTTTTTCCATGGATATAGCAGATATTTTTCTCACCTTTTTACCACAGTTGTGAACTGTTTAGATAAATTTTAATGGTTTAAATTTATTTATATTTTTTAAATAAAATTACAATAATACTTTTATAAATGATTAAATCTGGAGTTTGAATTCTAATGCCGTGGTGAAGAGAAAAAGGAGGTCGTAAAGGAGGGGATCTTGTCCATTGTCATCATGCTCGTGTGTTATGTACTTGCTGTGTTGGATTGGATTGGATTCTTTTTTTTTTTTTTTGGCCAAGGATTGGATTGGATTCATATGTAACGTCATATGAAAATGAAATTAAGTGCTTTATAAATTGTCAATCACACAGTCACCAAGCGTGTTTCAAGGTCAAAAAAATAAAAAATAAAAACACTGTTATCTTTTTTTTTTCCATGAAGAAAAACACTATTATCGTGTATTCGTGTGGGCGGCTAGTGCTTATTACTCCCTCTAGTTTCCCGTTTTTATTATAAATATATATATTTATATATATTAACAAAAATAGTTAAGCGTTGTTAAAAGTCAAAAACTTTAATAATCTATCGAAATTAATTTAATTAAGTTAGTTGAGGGAAGAGATAGATCATGCGAGTGACGACGAAATGACATTTTTTAGAAGAATCATAATTATTTCACTATTGTTTGCGAACGAATGAAGGGGCTTGTTTTTTAAAAAATAAAATTACTTTTTGATAAAAAAAATTACAACTCTCCACTGACAACAATACCGGCCGTTACGTCATAATGTAATGAGGATTAATATTTATTGACTGAGAAATCAAAGAGACACAGGTCCTTGCGATCAATGATGGCCCACATAAACAGAATGGGATCAGTTGAAAAGTCGAAAATGAGGTGAAAATACTTGAGATTAATTATCTCTGAATATTACTGAATTAATGGCCAAAAGGAAGGAATAAGTTAAGAAAGAATAGCTGGGAAGCTTAGGGGTTGGGTGCGCAGAGTCTGTCAAATTAAAAATTACCGCAGTCAAATTAAAATTTTCTTAACTGACTAACAGAATCATTACAAGAAAGTATGATGAGCAATTGTAACAACAACTACTATAGCTTGAACAACTTTTTTCAATAAAAAGGTAACGGATATTTTTTCTGAGACTTTTCAATTTGGATCCATCGAGTTCTGCTCTCTCAATTGCTTCTCTCCCATCATCGTCGACCCTCAACTCAAGCTTCTGAGTTTAGCAAGGTACAAACTTTCCTCTTCCTACGACTTTATTATCAAGAAAAACAATAACCTATGAAGTGAATGAGTGACGTGGATATGTCATTGCCCTTATCAGCTTGCTTCTTCCTCTCTCATCATCGTCAACCTCAAGTCAGCCTCCTGCCTTTGGCCCTCAAGCAAGATACAAACTTTTCTCCGGTATCTTCAATAAAACGATCTCCACCTATTGCTCCCAACCTTTGCTGTAATTTACTTTTAAGAGTTAATTTGGTGCTTTATGGTTTCTTTCCGTAGTTTATGTTGTATATTACCAAGTAAAATAGAAGAATGCTTTTAGTTGTCTTGATGAACATTATTGAACAGTCAGCTGAAATATTTTCTGAATCAGTTATTGTTATACCCGTTATCCAATAAGGATTTCCCACTTATGAAGAAGAAGAAGAAGAAACAGCTGAGATTCTGTCTTTTAGTTCTCGTTTGTAGTTTTGCTTCCGTATTTTTCTGACATATTGAGGAAACAAATTATAAACAAGAAGAAACAATTGACATCCCATGGAAATGCTCTCGTGGAATAATTAATCAGAGACGGGCGTGGAATATAATGGGGGCGAATTGAAGTTTCTGTTTCACAACTAGGGCAAAAAAAGCTCCCACTTAGCTTGCTGTATCGGTCTTGATATTGTTATTATTTTTCTGCATATATTGCTACAGTTTCTGTATGTGATTTGGAGATGGGAAACTCATGGTCCACACCAAAAAAGAAAAAGCTGAGAACAAGAGTAGAAGAGAAGGACAACATTAATGAGTTGCCAGATGAAATGCTTCTTGATATTCTCTCTTTTCTTCCGGCTAAAGATGTTGTTGCCACAAGTGTGTTATCCAAGAAATGGAGAACACTTTGGCGTTCAGTTCCAGCTCTTCTCCTCAGAAGGCAAGACTTCCCGACTCGTGAAATTTTCCATCAATTCGTAGACGAAGTGCTCAAGCCAGTAAATTTGAGACATGTCAGAAAGGTTTCTCTTCACTATGATGATTTTCAAGAAGGTCCACTTATGGATTGGATTAATGCTGTGATTACTGCTACTGAAGTTAAACATCTGGAGCTATATTTGACGCAGAGTGTGCAGATGCCTTCTAGATTTTTCGTTGCCGATCACATTACGGTTTTGATGTTGGTTAGTGTAAAGGTGGGTAAACTTCAAGATGTTAATTTGCCTAACCTGAAAGCATTGCGTTTGGAACGTGTTGTATTTGAATATCGGGGAGACTTGAATAGGCTTCTTTCATTTCCTTCGCTTGAAGACTTGACACTAGAAGGACCACTTTGAACCGACGCAGCAATTTAGAACCACCTTTTTGGTGATAATTGGGTGTCTCTTACTACTTTGGAGTAGTTTCACAGAGTTCTTTCCGTATGACCGATGGAGCAGAAAGCCTTGCGATTTGCAGTTTGTATTTGCATCTGATATGCAAAGGTGTTGTTCAGCTGATCTACAGCAATTTTTTTTTTTGGGTCTATTAAGTTCAACGAGTTTGGGGGCGTCATCTCACTATTATTAGCACAGAAATCAATGTTCCCTAAAGAGGCCTCATTTTCAAAGAGACTAGGTCATCAACATCGATCATTAGTAGTTTCATGAGAGTTATTCAGTTGTTGAATGTCGACATGTTTTCTCGATTGAGGTTAAATAGCATCTGCCTATTCCCCAGCGGCTCCAATGCTTAGCTTGTTCATTTTTCATCTCATTTATTGAAATTTACTTATTTAAATTTCTTTTTAATGACTAGAAACTTATTTCAGACACATGTTTTTGCCCATGATATACTACATTCTAATTTAAAATTATTTTTTGTTGCAAACATTTAGTTATATATATATATACAATTAATCAAATCTTCAAGCAATTTTTTATGTTTGCATTAACTAAATTGCTATAGCTTCTGTCCAATATAATAAAAACAATAAGCATATAGCTATTTGACAAAAAATTAAAGAAGCAAAAAAACTCTTAAACACTTTAATATCTTTTTAGAATGTTTTAACGGAGTTAGTGGTTTAGACCACACTACTACTAAAAGGTTGAAAGGTGGCGCACATTTTGTGGCACTTTCTTAATGAAGTGCCACAGCTGCTCATTTATTATTTTTGTTATATATATATATTTTTTTTTTTAAACCAGCTGTGGCGCCTAAAAGGGTAGGCGCCACAGCTGGTATGATTAAGTGTGGCGCCTGGCTACTTAACTTGCTAAGACTAGCTGTGGCGCCTGGCACGCCAGGCGCCACACTAGCGTCTGGGTCAGGTGTGGCGCCTGACCAGACAGGCGCCACCCCTGACCCTTTTTAAAATAAAAAAAAAATTTTGTTAAAGGTGGCGCCTGCCTGGTCAGGCGCCACCCCTAATCCTTTTTAAAAAAAAAAAAAATTTTTTTAGTCAGGGGTGGCGCCTGCGTGGTCAGGCGCCACCCCTGACCCTTTTTTTTTAAAAAAAAAAAAATTTATCAGGGGTGGCGCCTGTCTGGTCAGGCGCCACCCCTGACCCTTTTTTTTTTAAAAAAAAAATTTTTTTATCAGTGGTGGCGCCTGTCTGGTCAGGCGCCACCCCTGACCCTTTTTAAAAAAAAAAAAAAAATTTTTTATCAGGGGTGGCGCCTGCCTGGTCAGGCGCCACCCCTGACCATTTTTTTAAAAAAAAATTGATTTTCTATCCCTTCCCAACCAATTAGAACCCACCCCGCCCCACCCCCTTATCCTTAATGTTTCCCGCCTCCCTCCCCCCAATCTCTTTCATTTCCCGCGTGCCGACACCCCCTCCCTTTCTTTACCTTTTTCTCATATCTTTAATCATTCCCTCTCTCATTTTCACTTCCAGTATCTGCGTGCTCTCCCCTTCCTTCCATTTTCTTATCTTCACTTCTTAAAACGACACTCACACGAGCACACGTCTTTGTTTTATCCCAACTGCCAACCCCACTCCTGTCCCTATTATTCCCTTTTCTTTGTATTGTCTACAAGTTTTTGGTCCCCACTTCATTGGTAGCTCAAATTTCTTCCTTCCCTCACTGAAGATTGCGTCACCAATGGCAATTACGTGGTCCCCCACTCCACTGCCCTGATCAAGCTGTAAGTTAAAGTTGCGTTTTGTTTTTATTAATTTTTTTCAGGTTGTTCTGCTGTTTTTTTTTTGGCATGCTTGATATGGTTTTTTTTTCCCTGTTATGACACGCATGCTTGTATATTTATATATCATATATAGTCATCTTCTCCATGGATGGTGTTATTATACTAGTACATAAACCAATTTAGAAATAGATATGTACATAGTATGTAATTTCATCCGATCAACAGAGGAAAAAAATGTAGAATAATGTAACTAAAATTATTGAGCACGATGACAATGCCCATATGTATTATGCGTGTGCTCTCTCTCTCTCTCTCTGTCGGCAGGATTTTTTTTTTTTTTGTGGGACCATCTAGTTTTGTTTCTTTGCTCTTTACATGTACAACACCTATATATATATATTATATATAATATACAAATGTGTTTGTTGTTTGTAGCTAGGCGTGTGTGTACATATATATTCCCATTACTAGAGACTTATCTGATCCCCATTGTAGGCGTGTGTACTGTGTTTTAGCTCTCACTAGTTCTAAGAAATTAATGCAACAAGTTACAAGAACAATGAAAGAATTGAATTTATATGTTATATATAACCATAAATTTGAACAACAGTAATTAATATACAAGTGACTTGAAATTAGATAATCAAATTAACTTTTAATAATATTGCTATTTCTTTTAAAACTTCTTCAAATTATTTGTTTTCCAAAAATCAAAATCATTTATTTAATATTATTTCACGTATTAAATATATATTTGTGTTATTAGTGCTATTTTGTAGAGGTAAGAAAATAATTTTTTGTATTATCTTATTAAACTATAATAGAGAAAATCCTATATAAACCCAAATGAAAATAGGAAAAATTGAAATCAACAGAATAAATTGAATAATTCGTTAATTGAGTCATTAACTTATTTAAAGATTTTAAAATATGAATAAAATGACTTTAATATATCAATGTTAATATTTAATAAAATAAAATATAATTTGTCTATATTGTTTAACTTTAAATATATTAACTAAAACCGTAAAGGGAAAAACATACAATAAGGGTTATGCTTTCTTTTTAATTTTATTTTATTTTCTTTATTTTTTTTTCTGAATCATATTTTTTGATTTTATTATATTTTGATGTTTATTACACATATTATTATTTAAAAAAATAACTTAGAACCTGAAATATTTTATTGATTTATTTATGTTTAATTTGTGTTTGTAGTTTCAGTTCATCAGTCTATTGAAGCTTCTATTTACGGTATGTTTTTTAAATTTTGAGCTTACAAATGTGATTTTAGTTAAATTTAATAGTTATAATTTGTAGGCGTTCTAATGATTGTTATTGATTAATTGCATAAGCAAAATAATTATTTATATATTCTTAACACTTGTATTTTATTTATTGACTTGTAATGTTTTCTAATTTAACTATGATATATTATTGTGGCAAATATGGTTTCTTTTGTTATGAGTTGTAAAATTTTATTATAATGCCTGAGAATAATTAATGAATTATTTGGCAATTTAAATATTCAGTTTAAGACTTAGAAAGCTTCAATTATGAAGATTCATGTGGTGTATGTTATTTTAAATTAAAATTGGTAAGAGAATATAAAAGTAATTAGTAAATGCAATAGTCATACAACTAACCACGTAATTTTTTAAAAAAATAGATTGAAGCCCATAGATGGATCGTAAATGGATGTCATCTAATCGATGTTCAAGGGAATATATAGATGGGGTGAAGGATTTTATTACATTTGCAACTGAGCACACAAAAGATCCTGGCAAAATCTTATGTCCTTGCTTATCCTGTTGTTTTGGAAAGCGGATTAGTCAACTTGATTTGCTAGATCATTTAGTGTGTTATGGTATTGATCAAACATATATACGATAGACAAGGCATGGTGAGACCAACGAGCCATATAGTGATCGCGTGCATACCACGGGTGGTGCCTCGGATGAATTTGATCAAAGCATGTTTGATGAAGATGATGCTCTTGAAGAAATGGTAAATATGGTTGAAGGGGTGCTTCATAACTGCCCTAACGAATATGAGAAGTTGAAAGGTGATGCAGAGAAACCATTATATGTCGGAAGTACTAAATACACAAGATTGCTAGTAGTGTTGAAGTTGTACAATTTTAAAGCTCGCTACGGATTGAGTGATTCGGGTTTTACCGCATTGCTTGAACTGTTGCAAGATATGCTTCCAGAAGAAAATGTACTTCCTACCAAGACATACGAGGCAAAGCGAATTCTTTGCTCTACAACCGGTATGGGATATGAGAAGATACATGCATGTCCTAACGATTGCGTATTATTTCGAAATCAGTATGCAACGTTGGAGAAGTGCCCTAAATGCAACGCATCTCGATATAGGAAGAAGAAAGGAAAAAGTCCTTTGAAGGTGCTATGGTATTTTCCCATTGTTCCGAGATTCAGGCGACTGTATAGTAATGCAGAGATTGCTAAGCAGTTGACATGGCATGCAGATGAAAGGATTAAAGACACGAAGCTTAGGCACCCTGCAGACGCTCCTCAATGGAAAAAAATTGATCATGAGTACCCTGACTTTGCTGATGAAATCAGGAACCTTCGCCTTGCACTGTCAACTGATGGAATTAATCCGCACGGTGTTCAGAGTAGCACACATAGCACGTGGCCGGTGATATTGATGATTTATAACCTTCCTCCACACTTAATCATGAAACGCAAGTTTATGATGTTGTCCATGTTAATTTCTGGGCCAAGGCAACCTGGGAATGATATAGATGTATACTTGGCTCCTTTAATTGATGACTTGAAGCTGCTTTGGGATGAAGGCGTTAGTGTGTATGACGGGTACATGGAAGAAAGTTTCACTTTGAAAGCCATGTTGTTTGGCACAATTAATGATTTCCCTGCTTATGGAAATTTGTCAGGATATAGCGTCAAAGGATATAGTGCATGCCCTATATGTGAAGATGACACTCATTCAATGCGACTTCAGCATTGTAAGAAAAATGTTTACATGGGGCATCGAAGATTCTTACCATCACAATATCGTTGGAGGAAGTGGAAAAAGCCTTTCAATGGTGATGCAGAAGAAGGCAGCCCGCCGAAGATGTTGATCGGTTCCCAGGTGTATTCCAAGGTAAAAGACTTGGAGAACAATTTTGGCAAACCTTTTGCAAAACAAATCGAGACAAACGGTTGGAAGAAAAAGTCTATTTTCTTTGAACTTCCATATTGGAAGTCTTTATATGTGAGGCATTTTCTTGATGTGATGCACATAGAAAAAAATATCTGTGATAGTCTAATTGGCACTTTGCTTAATTTGCAAGGAAAAAGCAAGGACAATGTCAATTCGAGGTTGGATTTAGTGAACTTGGGAATTAGAGAAGAGTTGGCACCGATTGAGCAAGGGTTTCGTACCTATCTACTGCCAGCGGCATACACTCTGTCGAGGAAACAGAAGAAATTGTTTTGTGAGTTTCTGCAAGGAATTAAAGTCCCCAAGGGCTACTCTTCAAATATAAAGAACCTTGTATCGGTAAAAGAGTTGAAGTTAAAGAACCTTAAATCTCATGATTGTCATGTGCTCATGCAAAATTTCCTACCGGTTGGTATACGATCCATTTTACCCAAAAAATTAAGGAACACTATCACGAAACTTTGCGTGTTTTTCAAGTTGATCTGCAGTAAAGTGGTTGATTCGACCAGGTTACAAGATTTGCAAAGGCTGATTGTGTGTACTCTGTGTGAACTTGAAATGTATTTTCCGCCTTCTTTTTTTGACATTATGGTACATCTAACTGTACACTTGGTCAAAGAAACTCAATTGTGCGGTCCAGTGTACTTGAGATGGATGTACCCAAATGAACGATTCATGAAAATATTAAAGGGGTATGTGAAAAATAGATACCGTCCAGAGGGTTGTATCGCTGAAAGTTACATGGTTGAAGAAGCAAGTGACTTCTGTACTGATTTTCTATCAAATGTTGACCCTGTAGGGATCCCCAAGTCCCGTCATGATGGCCGAAGATCAGGGAAAGGAACAACGGGGAGTGATGTAATAACGATATCAGTGACTGAACGGGATCAAGCCCACTTGTATGTCCTACATAACACTGATGAGGTCGAACCGTATGTAGAAGAACACAAGGATGCTCTCCAATTGGTACATGGTGATGGGAATGAAAATTTATTAACAACAGAACACAATAAACAATTTGCAGGCTGGTTGAAAAATCGTATTAACAATGAGATGGAGAGGAATCCTGATTCAGTTTCTGAAAAATTAAAGTGCCTGTCGAAGGGACCGAGCTTACATGTATTATCTTACAATGGTTATGCAATCAACGGTTACACATTTTATACACAAGACCATGATAAACAGAGCACGATGCAGAATAGTGGGGTAACACTTGTTGCTGATTCTTGGCATAGATCCAGTGCTAAAGATACACACCCTATCTATGCATCAATGTCATACTTTGGTGTCATTGAACGCATATGGGAGTTAGATTACTCTATGTTCAGGGTCCCTGTCTTCAAATGTCAGTGGGTTAACAACAACAGTGGATTGCGGATAGATGACTTAGGCTTTGTGCAAGTGGACCTTTCTAAGGTTTGGTATGAAGATGATCCTTTTATTTTAGCAGCACAGGCAGAACAAGCATTTTACATTCCTGATCCTGCTAAGAAGAATTGGTCTATTGTACTTCCATCCAACAAGAATCGTCAAGCAGAAGTTGATTTTGAAAGTAATGAATATTTGAACATCAATAATGATGATCCTTCATTTGAGAATTTGTAGTTAGCAGAGATTGATATAGATGGAGATGCAGATGACGATGAAGATGGAGATGGACCCCTATACGTGAGACATGATCATAAAGAGGGAACTTGGGTCAAGAGGAACACAATTCTCAATCCAACACGAATTCTGAAGAATAAAATTTTAAATCAGACGAGAAAAAGGAAAAGATAATGATTGCCCTGACTTGTTTACTTGTACGTATGTTTTTATAAATTTCAAAATAATTTGCTTTCGTTGACATACAAGACCATTGTGCACTGATGTTTTGATTTGGTTTATTTCACTTGCAGGAGTATGGACTCACCACATCATGACATTGATGACGTTCCCAGTCCCGTACCTGATGACATTGATGACGTTCCCAGGCACATTGGTAGACAGAGATTTGAGGCGAACGTCAGACGTGGCAGGACAGTTATGGCGAGGTTGATCAGACTGAGAAGTAACGGGATCAAGTTACAAGTAGAGTGGAATGAACTTGGGAACCCGTTTGGGGAGAACAGTACCTCGTTAAATAACTTCATTGGGACTACGATTCGAGACAGAGTCCCTATTACTGTTCAAAATTGGAAAATGGTAAAGAAAAGTTATGAGGATGGGATCTGGGCTGAAATACAGGTAACACCTTAATTATATATTTATTCGGTTTGCTTTGTTTCACTTCATTTCAATCTTACATATGATATATGTTTTTTGACTTGTTTACAGAGTGTTTTTATTATTGATGATGATCGGAAGAACTTCGTAATGAGAAAAGCCGGAAAAATTTTGTGAAAGTTTCGTTCTGATCTCGTCAAATATTTCTTGAGGGATGATAATGATGATATCATTACTACACCGCCTCATCCATTGTACGAAGGAATCATCACTCAAGCAATGTGGGATGAGTTTATCAAAACACATACAACTCCTGATTTCCTGGTAAGGGGATTTGTTTATTTTTCCCTATTACGGTAATGTACGTATTTGTAAGTAACATTTATATATTTATATGAATCATTTTGATCTAACTAGGAGTTGAGCGAGAAGAATCGAGCTAACGCGACCAACATGCCATACCGATACACACAAGGACCTGTTTCATACGGAAATTTACAAAAACAAATGGTACGAACTGATGATTATTTCATTCATAATAAAAATTGTATGAATATCATTTAACTTCGACTAACTTCGATGTGTAGATACAAGAATCAGGCTCAGATATTACACAGGTTCCACGACATGAGCTGTGGGTCAAGGGTGTCACAAATAAGAAAGGTGAAATTCGTAGTGAGGAAGCAAGAAGAGTAGCCGAATATTGTGTAAGTATTCAATTATATTATGCGTTCAATAAATAATTGGCTTTACTTAAATGAACTCCATTTATAATAACTAATTTTCATTGTAATTCTTTTTGGGAAAGCGACAAATGACACAGGAGGATCCTGCGTTGGCGACCTATGTTGGTCGGGACGATTTATTGAGCAGAGTGTTACCAGTACCCGAGTATGATGGTCGTGTTCGGGGTACTGGTTTTGCAGTCACCCCATCAGCATACTTCGGACGTCAGAAGCGCTCGAGTAGAAGTGATGTTTCCCACCTACATGACGAGATGTCTAGCTTTAAGCATCAAATGCAAGAACTTCAACAACAAATGCGCTACAAGGAACAACGAGAAGAACAATTCACCAAACAAATGCGTTTGCTGCAAGAACATAATGCGTTGTTAACAACGTAAATACAACAGTTGGTCCAGGGTAGGCCAATACCAAATGTTCCGTTCTGTGATAGCCCAAGTTTCAGAGATAGCTGCAATTCCATGCCTAAAGTCCCTTTTCCTTCGGTAATTAATTTCTTTTCTACTTAACTTTATGTTAAATTATAATTAAGCGAATTTAACATATTAACTCTGTTTTCTGTAGGGGAATTTCAATGCAAGCTATATGTCGAGCAAGCATCCAAGCACGCGGTTGCAGTAGGTGTTGCCTACAACACTGGTGAGGACATACTGCACAATTCACCGTTGCCCGATAACACACTCCGGGTTAGGGTTGACGTCTGCACGAACGAAGACGCCCTCTTACCGATCCCGTCTCACGATGAGCAAAATAAGGTGGCAGATGTTGTAGGTGGCTATGTTGCTTGGCCAATAGGTCTTATCGAGCCATGTGGAAAGGTCGTTCATTCAAAATTCCCTGCACTTTTCCTTCGAACTTTCATCTCGAACTGTGATTTAATTTTCTGATTTGCGCAGGGTAAGATTTCAAAGTCTTCAACAACACAACCCAAGTCAAAAGCATCGGCCAGCCAACAGAGCAGAAGAAGACATACCTCATATCTCGATCAATTAATATTGATTGCACCACAATTGATCGGTGAGGGAGTAGTGCCATTACGTATTCCAAGACATATCTACAATGTTGGTGGTCTAGTTGATTATATTACTGCCGAGGTCGTGCAGGAAATATGTGCTCGTGATTGGGTTAGTGCTTCGGCTATCAACATCTGGATAAGGTACTTCACTATCATCGTTTATCACTGTTATTAATATACCTCGTTCCATTTCTTTTGTTTCTCATGACACTGTATGTTTTATACCAGGCATTTGGACCATGACGTTTTAATGGATACACACAGGGTCCAATTCGCATTTGTCAACCCTTTTCTCGTTGGTCATCATGAGGGTAAAATAGATGTGACTGCGCAGTCTAATGAGCTGAAAGATTACTTTAGCAAGAAATCGACAGCAAATACATTATTTTTAGTGCCGTATAATGCGGGGTAAGTTATTATTGGTACAATTTTTGTTTTTATTGTTTAACTTCTATCATAACATGATTGTTCAAAAAAAAATTTTAAAATATATTTTAGGCGCCATTGGATATTGATCGTTATCAATCCAGCGGAACCTTCAGGCCCTCGCATTTATTATGTGGATCCTCTGCAAAATGGTCTTCCACAAGACCGTTTTGATATGATGCTATTGATCAGTAGGTAAGTATACGTGCCTATGTATAAATATTTGCGACCGTGATTGAATAATCAAAAGTAATCATTTTCTGTTTCTTTTGTTAGCGCATTGACTGCATTTCGGTCGTCTGTCTCGTTAAACTATTCTAAAGCTACTGACCCCTGCCTTAGCTATCCTTGGAAGAAGATACAGGTATTGATATTTGACTTTACTTAGAATTTGTTAGTAAACACTTTTTATTCATGAACAGAGTTAAATATTGCATTATATTATTGCAGTGCCCTTTCCAACCTAATGACAATGATTGTGGGTACTATATCATGAAATTTATGAAGGATGTTATTATGCATGATCAACCATTTATTCCTCAAAAAGTAAGTCATTTAGTTGCACTTCATATTGTGTTGTAATGAAATTGAATTAGTGCCTGACAGTTATGTTTTACTGATTTCAATTCGTTCTAACTTGTGTCTGATTGTATATATCTGTAGTATTATGAAGATCAACGTTGTGACGCTTTGACAGACCATCAGGTTAATGAAGTGATCGAGGAATGGTGTGAATATGTGTTTAGGCAAATCCCTAGGTAGCTATATTTACTATTAAATTCACTAGCTGGTTTTTTTTTGTGTTGTTTCTAATTGCCAATATAATTGTTGTGTCTTGCATGTTTGTTCAAGTTGAATTTGTTGTATTATATTTCATTCAGCTAGGTTTACAGTATATTGTATAACAATTTTCATTACTACTTTAGCTAATCAATCATTTGTTGGTATCATTTTAAAGTTATCTATTATTGTTCTTATTAAACCTTGCAGACTATAATTATATATGCATGAGAAAAAAATATGCTAAAAAAAAACCAATACGAAAAACCCAAAAAAATATGAGAAAAAATATGCAAAAAAAAAAAACACCTACTGTGGCGCCTGGCACCCAAAAAAATATGAGAAAAAATATTCAAAAAAAAACCAGAACGCCAAAAAAAAAAAAAAAAACACCTACTGTGGCGCCTGGCCAGCCAGGCGCCACAGGAGGTAGAGGCCTACTGTGGCGCCTGGCCACAGCTGGCCCACCCACCTGTGGCGCCTGGCTGGCCAGGCGCCACAGGAGGGATGCTTCCTGTGGCACCTGCCAGGTTAGGCGCCACAGAAAGCTATTTTTTTAAAAAAAAAAATTTAAAAATCTGTGGCGCTTCCAAGCGCCACAGCTTTTTTTAGTAGCGTTAAGATAGGTGACATTTCGCAAGCGCCACAGCTAATGCAATTATAAGCACCACAGATTTGGTTTTTTGTAGTAGTGCCAGAATGTGCTTGAGATCCCTATAATTAAAGCAAATACAAGGGAAATTACGGTATTTTACTCTATAAAAAAACTATCTCTTCATAAATTGAAAGAGGGGTGTTGTTAATCATTGGTTTGGGCCTAACCTGAAAAATTAGTTGAAATTAGTCAACTAGTCAATAATAGTTCATATCATAAAAAAATTAATTAATTAATCTCAATTCAAGCATCCTACGTATAGGCAGTTAATTAATTGGTTTCAAGTAAACCCGCTTCTCCTTTCCTCACAAATTTTCTAAAGGAAATTAATTTTTTGGTCCCGCAGTTTACTATCTCTCCCCATTTTATGTATGTATATATGGCATGCATGAACTTCTTTTATTTATTTCATACCGCTTTTGGTTTACAATTACATCTCATCAAAATTCAAATACATCTCTCCTTCCCATCCAAACACTCCACAATTTTGATCCCAATTAAAAATAAAAACGCTCCACGACAAGTAGATAAAGATATTCAAACAACTTCAACCAATTTAGAACACAAAAAGAATTTTAACCAATTTTTGTGATTCCTATTTCGGGAAAAAATATTACTCCTAAATATAATATCCATTTAATTTTTTGGGAGAGATTAAAAAAATTAATTAAATTATTTTAAAATACTTATATTTTCATTTTTTTTTCAAACGAATTTATCTGACTTATAAGCTGATATATAATTTAATGATACAAAACATATAATATGATTAGATTAATTAATTAGCTTCTTTAATCCCAATAAAAAAAATCGACTGGTTATTGATGAATCACTTACTGTCTTGGTTAATCTTGTCCAGAATCACAATGAGTGCCACTAGGAGTGCATGCATCATAGTCCTGGTTGCCACACTATCACCATGAAGTTTGTTCTCCCAAGGACAGCGCTTTGAGCCACTAGTCATTTTTATAAGATTTAGATAGCAAAGGTTAAAGAAACAAAATACTTCTTTCGGTCTTAATTATAAAATAAAGTTGATTTTTTTAAAGAAATTAACGAAGCTAATTAAATTACTTTAGATTATTTTTATTTTTTTCTTCAAACTAATTCGTTTGACTGATAAATTAATATATAATATAAGGATACATAACATATGATATGATTAAGTAACTTATTTAGCTTTCTTAATTTCTCCAAAAAAATTCAATGTTGTCTTATAATTAGGACCATATGTAGTATTTATTAATAAGGATTCTAAAAATTATAATTATTTTCAAGTATTATAAATTAAAATATAAATTTTTAATTATAAAATTAATCTTCTCTAACTCTATCTCAACCATTTGACTGTTATATTAACAAATTTGATGATATCTCTATGTATATTTTGATTTAAAAAAAAAAAAGTATCTATATTCAACTTAATATTTTTATGATATTTTCTTTGGCACATACCGGATTATATTAGAAGTTACCCAAATTAAAATAACTTCTAAAATCTATAAATATTAGAAATCAACCTCTGTCTAGGCTTTTATTTTTTTTAAAAAAATATATGTGATTTTTCATAGGAAAAACACTTAAATGGTATGCGCCCTTTAAAGAATGCTATAAAATGAAAAATACTAAAATTTAAAATTCTTAAACAATAAATTCATAAATAAACTGTTATATCACAGGAAAATCAATACAAAAATAAAAGTCAGTTGAATTTAAAAACGCGTTTGAGGAGAGAATATCAATTGATAACTACTCGTCCAATAATCGAACTGGGTTAGAGAAAATGTAAGGAATTTGGTCAAAGTTAATTTCTTAATTAAATATTTATATTTTAATTTTTGATCCTTCAAAGTAATTATAATTTTTAAGGTCCTTCTTAATAAATATTTCTTTTTTATGGTCTTTCTCCCTAATTTTCCTAAGATTTAATTTGAGGTTGTTTGGTTGACAAAGGAAAAAAATTTGTGGTTGTTTGAGCAATAAATGTATTTTTTTTTTACTTATAGTACCTATAATTAATTGCTCTCACTAGTCCTTAATGTAAGATATATTATTTACCTTATTAAAATAAAGAAATTAGTTGAGTTAGTTAATTTGACATGTTTTTTTAAAACATCATAGTCATCTTTATTGATTTCATCATTCCTTTCTCTCCTTGATTCTTGTTGAGTGAGCATAATTAGGGGTCAATTAGGAAAAAAAATGAACAAATATATTAAAAATAGGTCTTATGTTTGGGATTAAAATCAACTTTTCAAAATAGGTCATATATATTGATCACTTCAAACCGATGATAGTGTAATACACTTGCGCTCATGTTTGTGGGACAGGAATTCTCTTACTTGCCCTTCTCCTTCTCTCCCAACTCTCCTTTTAACCTCTCCACTGTTGAATTAAAATTTGAATAGTTCAAGTTTAATATTTTATAAAAAGATTACTATAAGTTTATATAAAATATATACACATAAGTTTAAACTGTTAAAATTCGGGTAAAAAAACTGTTAAGATTTTAATATGCAGACTATTATTTTATAACATATTTTCTTTTCTTTTCATTTTTTATGGATCCAGTAGATTTTTTCTCTCTTTTTTATTACAGTTGCGAACTGTTCAGATCCAATTTTAACTGTTTAAATTTATTTCTATCTTTTTTAAATAAAATTACAACAATAATTTTAGAAATGATTGAATCTGGAGTTTCTAACTCAACAAGTTTGAGTTAGAAATGATTTAAATAAAATTAAATCACTTTAGAATATTTTTTTTTCCTTTAAACTAATGAATTTGACTAATAAACTGATATATAATCTAAAGATACTAAAAATATATATACTCTAAGGTAATTTAACTGGCTTCCTTAATTTCTCCAAAAAAAATCAAATTTTATCTTATAATTATAATTAAGACAATAGGGAGTAAATTGAGTTTGCTGATCGATTATTCCTATTTAGTGGAATTACTGTTAATGCTGTAAGAAGTTTATCTTCCGTTTTTTTTTTTTACTTCTTTGCCCTTATGGCTTCTCCATTTCTTGTGCACTCTCGAGTTTTTCAATCTCCTCTCCGATCTGCTGCGTCGAACAGCCCTATGTTCTTCAATTTTAATAGCAGAAGCAGCTATAATGGACACAATATCACTATCCGAGAAGGTAAACAATTATCCCTCGATACATCTAATCCTTCGCAAAGCACACTCAATTATGGTTTGACTCTTCATGAAATCAGCTGCTCAAGCATCGAACCTGAAATGAAGGACATTCTAGCAAAAAGTCTAGTAAATGGGATTAGGTTTTTATCCTCCGACAATAGAAATAGGAAAATTGATGTGGATGAAGCTGAACGAGTTCTAAATTCGATGTTGGAAAACGGATTTAAGCCAGATGTTGAGACACTCACGATTTTGATAAACTCCTTGTGCAAAAGGGGAAGGACGAAGAAGGCTTTCGAAATTTTCGACCTCATGAACCGAATCGGGACAAAACCCTCTGTACAAACATACAACAATTTGTTAAAGGGACTCTGTTATTGGGGAAGGTGGAAGAAGCGTATGAGATGTTGATGAACATGAAGAAGATGATTAAGGTCCCTTTGAAGCCTGATATTTAGTCATATACTGCTGTAATGGATGGCTTGTGTAAAGTGGGCAGATCAGATGAAGCCATGGAATTACTGAAAGAAGCTGAGGAATTGACGGGTCTAAAACATAATGTAATCACTTTCAACACTATGTTTCAAGGGTATTCTAGGGAAGGGAGGCTATTGGAGGGTATATCTGTTCTGAAACAGATGAAGAAGAAAAACTGTTTTCCTGATTATATATGCTATGCCACTTTGTTACATGGGCTATTGAAATTGAATGAGATTAGGAAGCTTTGAAGATCTATAAGGAAATGGAGAGATTTGCGTTTGAAGTGGACTTGAGGATGATAGGGACTTTGGTGAGAAGATTGTGCAGACAATCTCGGAAAGAAAAAGGCATGCTTGAAGAGCCACGCCAGGTGTTTGAGAAAATGACCAACAGAGATTCAATAGAAGTAGTAGAGCAGAGGACACATGAATTGATGATTCAAGCACTCTGTGCTCAAGGAAGGACAGAAGAAGCAGTGTCAACCTTGGTTTTGATGGATGAAATGAAAAGAATTCCCAGTGGCCTGTGTTTCGATGAATTGATCAAGGAACTCAATTCATCGAAACACATGAGTAATCATTTTTAGGAAACTTTGTATGTTCCATATATTAGGAAACCACCATATCCCTTTCTTATAACACGATTAACAATCTTAAAATAAATGTGATATTTGATAATAGATTAATTTTTAATTTCAGTTAATATCATTGTTAGTCCTTATAGTTTTACCGAATTTTGATTTTAGTAGGCATGGAAAGTCAGGGATGGATTAACTATGAGTAGGCATGGAAATATGTCAGGCTTTAGCTAAATAGGCATGAGCTTAGACTTGAGCCTACATATAGGTTTTTTTTTGGGCTCAAGCCTGAGCTTGCATGAGGCCTAGCTAAGACTAAAGCCTTTTTACATACCTACTTACAATGTAGGCTTTTGAAAATGCCTCATGTTGCAGGTCTTGAAGACCATAAATAGGCTTTGAGTCTACTAAAATCAAAATAAATGTGGGCTTTTGGTAGGGTTTCAAAGCCAACATATTTACAAATTGTAGGCTTTACATAGGCTTAAAGCTTATTTAAGTCCTACATAAAATTAAAATAATCTTAATTATTAGTAATCGAAAAATGTATCCATCATGATTCAGTACTAAATATAAATTTTTTTTTTTTTGCGTAAATAGGCCAGGCTTGAAGGCTTACAAGCTAGGTCTTAACAAAATAGACATGTCCTGTTTACACATTTAGACCTTTAAATAGACTTTGGCTTGACCTTTTTAATTAACAGGCCAGGCCAGGCCGTAGGCCGCCCGATAGGGGTATGACCTACTTCCTCCCCTAACTATGAGCTTTTGGCATGATCGGTGGTTACCGGGGTATGACTCACTGTCTACATTCAGGTTGCAAGCTATCCCAGAAACTATGAAGTCTTGGAAAGTACTCCCTCCGGTCCTATTTATAAGCAAATTTTTCTCTCATGGGGCTGGTTCCTTTTATAAGCAACTTTCACTTTTTGTCTAAAAATGCAAGCTTTTTTTTCCTATTTTACCCTTATTAAATACTCATTCTCTCTCATATCTTATACTCATTATCTCTCATACTTTTTATATATTTTCTCTCCTATACTCTTTTTATAAATAGGGGCATATATGGAAAAAAACATGGCATTTGTAACATAGTTATTGCTTTTAACTACCAGTTTATTTTACGTAATCAAGGAGAAAGTTGCTTATAAATAGGATCGGAGGGAGTATATGATTTGTAGTGATGACTTGGATTTGTAGGGACAATGATTCGCTGTTACGAGAAATCCGAGGGATGCTTCTGATGCTATTGGTAGAGCCGGAAAATTAGGCCTAGCCCGTTGGGCCGACCCGTTTAAGCATGAACCCTTCAAAGGCCAAGCTTATGATTTAGAGGCTAAAAAGAGAAGCAGGCCTAAAAGGGCTGGCCCTGCAGCCCTGTAGAGCCTGCCCTTTTAGACACGTTTAATATTTTTTTTAAAATAAATTAATAAATATAATATAATTATATCAAATTATTAATATGAGAGACACCTAAATACCTAATAGAGTATTAATAATAGGTAAACACTTATTAATCGGTTTATTTATTTTATTTTCTATAATGGTTTATTCATTTAAACTTTAAAAAAAAGGCTAATTTGGACATTAGATGTTTATTTTAACTAAAAATTTATGAGTTTTAAAAATAATGTATCTCAATTTAAAGCAAAATAATAAATAAATTGTAAAACTTGAAAAAAAAATTAAAATAAAAAGAGTTTAAGCCCGTTAAACCCTTCACAGGCTTCAAAAATATAATACTTTTTAGGAAGCGGCCCGTTTAGGCCCGAGCTCGTGAAGATAGATAGATATTTTGGGGCAGCGGTAGTCAAATTAAAAAGCCATATCTAGTGTCATGGGAGGACGTTTGTAGTAAAAAGGAGGAAGGGGGTCAAGATCTACAAATGGGAAGAAACGAGGCTTTCATGATGAAACTTGGGTGGTCTCATTCATTGAGGGATGCCTTATGGGTAATATTCATGAGAGAAAAATATAAATGCGGGAATGATGTTATCCCAAGATTGATGTCAGGAAAGGAATCAAAAAGTCTTGGTCAAACATGTTGCTAGGGTTGAGTTGGAAAGTCGGGGATGGATCAATTGTGAGCTTCTGGGATGATCGGTGGTTACCGGGGTATGACTCACTGTCTACATTCAGGTTGCAAGCTATCCCAAAAACTATGAAAACCTTGGAAAGTATATGATTTATAGTGATGACTTGGATTTTTAGTGGTGCTTATCTTAATAATGACAATGATTCGCTGTTATGAGAAATACGAGGGATGCTACAGATGCTATTATAGGAGGATGCTCTAACTTGTAGATGTGCTCGTTGTCTCGAGGCCCCATGTTTGTGTGCTTGATGTAGTGCTATTTGCTTCTTTTTTTATTTATAAAAAAATAAAAAACACTTTGCATTGATAATTTGAGTAAAACGATTGACCAATTGTGCTCCAGTGGTTATTAATGGCTGCACTAAAATTATCATTGTCAATACTAAAGTTGTCATTATCTTTATTCAACATGTCAACGACATTTGATACAATTTAAAGAGATCAAGTAGTCAATTATGTTATTTAACTTGTCAATCTCATTACTCAACTTATCACCTGAGCTCCGGCGTTGGTGAGGGTTTTACGTTTTTTTTTAAAAAAAAAACTTAAGGGGCATTTTTGTAAGACAACAATATTTCAAAATCTCAAATTTGTTTCTTTAGATCTATTTATCTTTTGCTTGTGTTAATGGACTTTTTGAAATTCTCCAAGTCCAAATGGTATTTATTTAAAATTTTTCCTATACAAAACAATTTGATGTTTAAGCCAATTATATATAACCCCTTACATTTTAAAATTTAAATTTAAATTAATTTTTAATCCAAATGACCATTTTAGATGTCACATCATCCCCTTTAATTTGAGGCAGTAGTTAGAGTTAACAACTTAATTGCAAAAGTAATAACAGTATTTAATATCAAAAATCAAAAATCAAAAATCAAGGACTATAAATTTTAGTTTTGAAAAGTGAAATATAATTATTTTATGCAACTGGCATAAAGTTTATGTTAGTTTTAAAAAATTTAGCCTTTCTTTTATAATTTTTTAAAAATACACTTTACCTCATAAAATTATCTTTCATATATATATATAATTATCTTTATTATAACTCCTTTAACTAATATTTCCCTCATAACTAGATGTACTTAGGATTTTCTTTTTTCTTTCGTTTTTCTCGACTAAATAGTCATACGAATATTTCTTGTAATACTTCTTAAAATGAAAAATAACTGCCTTTGTTTAGGGTTTTAAGGTTATTATTATTATTATTATTACTACTATTTATACATAGATGATATAAAATATAATTCTCATTATTTTAATTTTTTAACTTATATTTTCTCTTAACTCCCTTTGTTTAGGATTATTATGTTGCCCCTTCATATTTTCTACGCAAAAAAAAAAAAAAACATTTAAAATTTTCTTATTGCTTAAAAAAGGGTTTCCTTTTTTTGTTTAGGATTTTTATTATTATTTATATTTATATCTACAACTTCCTTCGTGATAATTTCTTTAAGCAAACTAAAATTATCTCTCAACAACCTTGATTTCTGACACGTGGTTTATTGAGTCTGTTTGAAAAAATATAAATAATAAATCATAAAATCTAATAACTCCCTTTATCTATGATTTTTATTTTTGACCTTTCTTAATTTCTTAACAAGCCGAATAATTAAAGTTATACCCTAAATTTTCCCTCCATGTATATTATAACTTCCTCCTATATTCTAAATATCAAATAAAGCATTTAGTCAACTAGAAAACGTGAATAATAAAAAAACGTGAAAAAAAAAAAACAAATCTCATAACCGCCGATGCACGCCCCTACCTGCGAGCCACGTGTTGGTGATTTTCCTCTTTTGACGATCATGACGCCTGCGCACAATTCATCATCCGCCGGTGGAGGGGTGTAGAAGTCCAATATACTCGGCTTGCCGGGAAAGAGAAATTAGGGCTGCCGATGGAGAACTCAAGGAGTAGAGGTCAGCGAAGGAGGCTTCGGCGTGTCAATGAAGAGGGTTTTAGAGCATTCTGGAAAGGCAATTTGGTGAGCATTGCTCACTGTCTGCAGATTCATAACGCGGAGGTACAACACTACACTTGGCTTCTTTGAATGCAATAATTTCTCATTTCATAGTTTGCAATGCTGGATTTTCTTTACTTTTAGGATTTCATAAGATCTCAAGGCAGAATCCTTTAGTTTAATGTAACTTATAAGTATTGAGAGTATTTTCTCTGATTGGTCAATTCCCTTTGCTAAAGGAAATATCGGGCCTGCATCTACTTTGGCAGCAGATATGGTTAGTTTTGGTGACTCCTGGCTTACATTTGCCATCAACATAGTTATAATTGAGCCAATAAGTTATGTTGAAGACCAGGATTGGTTTAAAGGCCTAGATGAGAGATGGAAGGTCTACCTTCTTTATTTTTTTTCCCGTTTTTTTTTTTGGGTGGCCAAACGTGAAAACTGTGCAGTTCAATACTGAATATGCCATGCCATTTTGAATAACTATTCATACACAAAATCAAGTATTGAATTACACTCATCTTTTAGCATGATCTGAATGTTAATTCATGTAGCATTGCCTAAAGTTTCCAAAATTCATTTCACCTTGCCAAGGATCTCTCATAAAGTTTCCAAAATTCATCTCACCTTGCCAAGGATCTCTCATAAAGTTTCCAAAATTCATCTCACTTTGCCAAGGATCTCTCATGAACCCATCATTTGGAAAACAGAAGCAGTCTTACAAATTCCCATCACCCCGCCATTTGGTTTCATATGTTATCAGCTCTTCCGGATCAATAGGAGGGGAGAAGAAACTCATCAAACGTGTCTTCATCTCATGATCGTCATCATGAAACCTTTCAAATTCAACAGCCAGTTCAAAGTGTCTCCAGCATTTTGGATAACAGGTGCACCCTATGATCCTGTACCTAGGCAACTCTCCATATTGAAACTGCAATAAGATAAATGCAGTTAGTTTTTCATTAATTTTAGATTGAAAACGAAGTATCGTTAGATATACCTTCAATGTTCTTTTTAGCCGGCTTTTGACTGAGTAAAAACTCAAAGTCAGGGGCTTGGGACAAAACCAAAACAAAAATGTCAACAAACTGGTTAATAAAGCTTTGTCATGCGGAATGTCCCCAGCTTCAAATGCTAGATGCCACATTTGGCTTAGTCGTTTATCTTGACCTGCCCAACAAAAGCTTTCTGGGAGGATAATGTCCTTCAAAATCAAAAACAAATCAGACAAATTCAATTAAAAGCAAATCAAATGAATTATATACATGCAAACACACACACACATATTAAACACTTCAAATACCACACGCATGCGCGCAGATAGAGATATATATATATATATATATATATATATATATGTATGTATGTACATATCAAACACTTTAAATACCATATATTAAAATGTAAATACCTACCTCTGCTTTATCACAAGACAACCTGATGTCTTTGAAATCTTTAAATTGCTGGAGGAGTTTTTGCACGTGATAAAACCAGGAATAAGGATATGGTTCATCTGCGCGATCCAATCTAAGAATGACACTGCAGCCCTTGTAGTTATTTGATTGAAAATCCAAGTTTATTGTCCTGCTTCTTTTAAAGTCAAACTGACACAAGTTGGTAGCCGGCAAAACCAAAAGATCACGTAGATCCTTACATCCATGCAGTGTGAGCATTTTAAGGCTCTTTGAATCAACCTTCAGGGTACTATTCGTATTATCGCAATTAATTAAGTCAAACTCTTCCAGAAATTGCGATTCTCGTATGATTCCCTCCAGCCACTCGCTTCTTATCAAGTTGGTCAAGTTGACCAGCTTCAAAATCCTAAGGAATGTACATTGTGATACATCCAATGTATACGGTACCTCCTCAGGACCTCTAAACACGAAAATCTTTAGCTTTGGGCTATTAATGACTAGTTTAAGCTGATCTTCCATCTCTAAATCACAGAAACAACAATATGAATATTCTGAAAATGAGATCACATGCAGAAACTGTAGCAATATATGCAGAAAAATAACGATAACATCAAGATGGATACAACAAACTAAGTGGGGTTTTTTTTTTGTTTTTTCTTGCTCTTTGTTGTGAAGCAGAAACTTCTCAAAGTCATGAATGCATGAACCATTGGTTTCTACACAAATTGTTTTGGCATGATATGGAGACTTGAAAAGCTAGAAAATATCATGTTTGGTGTCAGTTTTCTGCTATGTGTAACATCATCAAAGGTAATAAAGAAACCTGATTAACCAGGGGATGGAGAGTAATGTTCAACGAAAAGTGTAGATAGTTTCAAGCGTTGAAACTATAGCAAGTATCATGTTTGGTGTCAGCTTTCTGCTATGTGTAACATCATCAAAGGTAATAAAGAAACCTGATTAACCAGAGGAAGGAGAGTAATGTTCAACGAAAAGTGTAGATAGTTTCAAGCGTAGAAACGAATGGTTTTAGAGAAGCATTTGATTGCCATGAAATTCTCAAAGGCTTAGGTTATGGAGAAAGCTGAGGCACGAGGAGGAGTCACCGTCGTGGACGTTGGAAGAGAAGATTCAGAGAGGCAAATCCTATATATGAATGACTTTGAGAAGTTCGAGGACATGAAATGGCATATTCATTCATGGGTGGGGCCTCGGAATTAATCAGAGTCAGAGGACTATACGTATTTCACTATCTTCATCTTCCTCATAGCTTTACGGAAAGAAATTACCAGAAAGTATCAAATTAACTCTTAAAAGTAAATTGCAGCAAATTAAAAGTTGGGGGCAAAATGTATGTGGATCGTTGTATTGAAGATTCTGGAGAGAATGTTTTATAATTATTACTACGAGAGCATTTACATGGGATGTCAGTTGTGTCTTCTTGTTTATAATTTTTTCCCTCAATATATCAGAAAAATACAGAAGCAAAACTACAAACGAGAACTAAAAAACAGAATCTCAGCTGTTTCTTCTTCTTCTTCATAAGTGGGAAATCCTTAATGGAGAATGGGTTTTCAATTTATAACAATAGCTGATTCTAAAAATATTTCAGCTGACCGTTCAATAATACTCATCAAGACAACTAAAAGCATTCTTCTGTTTTACTTGGTAATATATTGCATAAACTACGGAAAGAAACCATAAAGTACCAAATTAACTCTTAAAAGTAAATTGCAGCAAAAGTTGGGAGCAATAGGTGGAGATCGTTTTATTGAAGGTACCCGAGAAAGTTTGTATCTTGCTTGAGAGCCAAAGGCAGGAGCTTGACTTGAGGTTGACGATGATGAGAGAGAGGCAAGCTGATAAGGGCAATGGCATATCCATGTCACTCATTCACTTCATAGGTTATTGTTTTTCGGGATAATTACAATGAGGTCCCAAGGAAAGAAAAAAAATGAAGAAATAGTCCCTGTAGATTGTAAAATGAAAAAATGGTCCCATTAACAACTCCAGGAGCCTGTATTGACAACTCGTTAACAACTCCATGAGCCTGTATTAACAACTCCATGTGACCATTTTTTCATTTTGCAATCTATTGGGACTATTTTTTCATTTCTCTTCTTCCTTGGGATCTTAGTGTAATTCTCCCTTGTTTTTCTTGGTAATAAAGTCGTAGGAAGAGAAAAGTTTGTACCTTGCTTGAGAGCCAACTTCAGAAGCTTGACTTGAGGTTGACGATGATGAGAGAGAAAGAAGCAAGCTGATAAGGGCAATGGCATATCCATGTCACTTCATAGGTTATTGTTTTTTTGGGTAATAAAGTGGTTGGAAAAGGAAAGTTTGTACCTTGCTTAAGAGCCAAACTCAGAAGCCTGAGTTGAGGGTCGACGATGATGGGAGAGAAGCAATTGAGAGAGCAGAACTCAATGGATCCAAATTGAAAATTCTCGGGAAAAATATCCATTGCTTTTTTATTGAAAAAAGTTGTTCAAGCTGTAGTTAATTAATTGCTCACGACCTTCCTTTTTCCGTTTTTATTACAATTGCGCATATTCTGTTAGCCAGTTGAGAAATTTTTAATTTGACTGCGGTAATTTTTGATTTGACAGACGATGCGCACCCAACCCCTAAGCTTCCCAACTTTTCTTTATTAACTTATTCCTTCCTTTTAGTCATTAATTCAGTAATATTCAGAGATATTAAATCTCAAGTATTTTCACCTCATTTTCCACTTTTTAATTCATCCCATTCTGTTTATGCGGGCCATCATCACAAGGACCTGTCTCTTTAATTTCTCAGTTAATAAATATTAATCCTCACTACATTATGACCCAACGGCCGGGTTTTGTCGTGAGCTAGGAGTTATAATTTTTTTTAATAAAAAGCAAATAAGCAAAAAACTTTAATTATAATTTCTCTCTCAACTATGGCTCAATTGAGATAATCCTTTTCTCATATTTCTTCATACGTGCCCCTTAATTGGTTCACAAACACCAATATGAGATAATCCTCGCATCACATTTCATATTTGTCAATCCTTTCCTAATTTACCCCTAATGATACTGCCTCAACAATAATCAATAAGCAGAGGGAAGGAGGGAATTAAGGAAGATGATGAGGGTGTTTAAAAAAAGGCCATGTCATATTAACTCACACAATACTCCCTCCACGCCTAAATATAAGCTTTAAATAACCGATTTGCGTTTGTTAATAAAACAGTCAAAAGTAATTAAAAGCAATAAATATATATATTTTTCCAACTATACCCTTTTTTTTAAAGAGGATAAGTGTGTGAGACAATAAATGCAACAAATATAATCAAGGGGTAAAGCTGGAAAAACGCATAAATGCTTTGAAAAAACTAAAATGAAGCTTATATTTTGAAACATGCCCCTTCACATATTTGAAGCTTATATTTAGGGACGGAGGAAGTAACTAACTTTCTTAATTAATCTAATCGGGCAAAAAAACAAACAAATAATTTTCTTAGTCTAATTAAATTTGGTGAATAGTATGTCTTACAATAATAAAGACCCAAGGGAATAATTAATTAAGGTAAAATTAATAAAAAAACACAATTAATGCTCAAACAACCCCCAAAATTAGATCTTATAAAAATGACAATGATGGGTTCAAAGCGTTGTGCTTGGGAGGACAAATTTCATGGTAAGAGGGTACAAATTAAGATGTTGTGATGAAGATTTAGATCCTCTCCATCGATAGTTGGCCAAAACAAAAAAGGAACAAAAAAAAAAAGAAAAGAAATGGATCCTCTCCATCGATCGAACTTTTCAACAGTTAGGTTGTGATCGATCTATATCTGTGTCCTAATGAAGATCTAGAACAGCATTTTTGTGGCCTTTTAATATAATGCAGCGTTTTTATTTATCTATCGTAAGCTTGTAGTTTTAGTTGTTTGGCTGAATAATTACTCTTATCTGTGCATGTGCATTTGATTGAGACTGTCTTGTACCATGTTTTGGGCATTGTGGATATGATTTTCTTTGGTCCTGATTTTCTTTTGTCCCTTCTCACTTCTCCATCATCTTCCTTTGACGTTTTGCTCTCTTCCTCAACCTCCTCCCATCTTCCTCTTCTCAGACAACATCTTCCGGCAGTGACTAGAATCCTCTTGCGAACCGCCCGCCCATCATGATCTAACGAGAACAAACATACAAAGAAGGAAAGAACCAGAGTAACTAATGCTGTCTTTTTCATTTTCATGCATTTTAAAGTGAAAAGTGATGGGAATATTAATCACTCTAAAAGTGATTCATCAATCATGTCGTAGTTTCTAGCAGATCGTGCGAGTTTTATTTTATTGTCTCGTGTTCGGGGGCATTATTTTATCCCATATAATTTGAAAGGAATTGTGTCCGGAATTCATTTAAATCTCCTGCCTCGCTACTATAAACCTCAATTAATTAATTTGAGGATATTAAGAAAAGTAAATCAATTACTTAATTATAGTATAAGTTGCATGATATCTCTGAAATACTTATTACTTATGTGTATTATTATATTAAAATAAAAATATTTTAAAATAGTTTATTTAACTTTTTAATCCCTAAATTAGCCAACTGGTCTTATATTAAAAACATGAGGTAGGATTAATTAACTTCTTGTATGTAATTGTGTTCGATTGGATTCATATGTAATGTCAAATGAAAAAAGGATTTGAAGCTCTTAGCTCTTGCGTTATGCAATCGTTTTATACACGTCCCTCTTCACATCTTGTTATAAAGATTTTATTATCTAATTTGCATAAGCGTAAAGAACTTATGGTTTTTCAATGTTATTTTAATCAAGTCTTAATCAAGTTGGAGACAATGATGAGATATAGATTATGAGAACGACAGGAAAATGTCATTTTTAGAAAGAACCATATTGAATTAGTTTTTTGTGGAAGGGTTTTGTATTAAGAATTGTGATATATGAGAATTTGGATCTCCTCAACACAAAGCTACGAGGGAACTAGATCTAGTGCTCAACGCAATGATATCGCTGCTTTGAGATTTATATCGCTCAAATACATTTCAATAGTTCAGATTTAAAATTTCTTATTGACAATTTTTGTATAAAAATTATTTTTTTGAAAACAATACAATTAAGATATTATTTTTGTTTTAAATCTTGTGCACATTAAACTTTTTTTAAAATAAATTAGGGTTAATATAATCTTTGGTCCCTCAAATTTACTCTCATTTTGGTTTTGATCGCTCAAGTTCAAAATAGGTTTTACTCCCTCAAATTTTATTTTATTTAAACCATTAGTCCTTATAACTCAATAAAAACCTAGACCATTTTGCCCTTACATGGATCAAAACTCATGATTTGAAACTTGATAGACCTAAACCAAAATGAGGGTAAACTTGAAGGACCAAAGATGGCATTAATCCAATAAAATAAATTTGATCTGAACCATTCAAATTAGATATGGATGGTGTGTGCAATGGTGATGAGCTCTTGGGGTACTCATCAGTTCTTTCTTCAGAGTTGTTTGCACTTAACAGCTTCCAATCTTTAAACTTATCTCAAAATCATTTGGTGGGCAATATTATTGAGGAGATTGGTGACATGAAACTCTTGGAATCATTGGATCTCTTAAAGAACTAAATTTCTTGTCCTATTCCAGAGAGCTTATATGTCCAATCTTTTCTCAATCACTCGAGCATGTGTCATTAAACAATATTTCTGGTAATCGGTAAAATCCCTACGAAGACCCAACTTCAAAGTTTTGATCCACCAACTTCAAACCATGTTCTGATCCTAAAGCAAGAATCAAAACAATAATCCTGCGGCAACCAAAGCAAAAACCAAAACAATAATCTGGTGGCGTTAGGCTTAAGAATGAGAGAGAGGGCATAGAGAGAGGGGGTGAGAGAGATGAAGGGTGAGTGAGAGAAGAGAGAATTGATGGAGATGAAAGAGCATAGAAGAAGGAAGGATTGACATGTTGATAAGTGTGGGTGCCCCAAGACAAAAGTTGGTATGTTTTTGCACCAAAAAAATGTGTATGGTGCCAGATATACATTTGATAAAAGTACATGCATGTTTTTACACCTCACTAGATTGACACCCCCACAACAATGTGGGGCCACAACTAAAAAGTAACAATCCTTATCTCAAACAAATGAAGTTGGCATTTTTGCACCTAAGAAATATCTATGGTACCATACACACATTTGAGAAAAGTTCAAGGGCATTTTTGCCTCTCCACTCTATAAAAGAAATTCTAACAATGTTCATATATTGGTAAGATGGTTGAAACTAATCTTTATGAGATCCATTTATAGTTTGCACCCATTCTTAACTCACTCCCTATACCCACGGCAAAAAAAAAAAACAGAGAGCCTCACTCACTATACCATGCTTTCACGTGACTCCTTATATTTTAGCTCTGTTGGAAACTCAGTCCCTCACTCATTCTGGCATGCAAACACCGTTAAGAATTTGCTGACATGTAAACAGCAACAGATGGATTTATTAATAGAATGAATCAGCTGCCACCTATTTCCATCTATGGTTTCGTTCAATTAAGAAAAAATGACGACAGAAACTCCTTGCCTTGGCAATGGCTTTCTTCGACAGAAGCTCTTTTATGAAAGTAATAACCAAAAAAATTAAAATTAATAGAATATAAAATATAAGATACAAAAGCATGAAAATAAGCTGGATAATATTATTTATTTAATTATTTATCATTTAAAAATTGAAGTTAATAAAACAGGTTAAGGGGACCAGAAGTGCGTCTCGCATAGTAAACTTTACATGGGTGTAAAAGTGTACATAAACTTTTCAAGAAGAAGCAAAATTACTATCTCTTTTAACTTACATACACTTTTTTAATTTGTGGATCCCACAAGTGCCACGTGGCTCTTAAAAACACTGCGTCTCATAGTCTCTCTCTCTGTCAACTGGATAGCTAAAAAGACCAAACACTAACCTCTGCAACTGTTTGTTCCTCCAAGTTTATTATCCCAAACCCAGCTACATGCTTTACCTTTTCCCAATGCTTTCGGCTTTGGGATGACAAACATGGAAGAACAAATGAGAGTAGGAAGCCTAAAGCATTGAGAAAAAGCAAAGGGTTTGGGATAATAAACATGGATGAACAAATTGTTGCAGTGGTTAGTGTTTGGTCCTCTTGACTCTAGAGTTGACAGAGAAAGGTGACAGAGATCGATACAGACCATGAGACTCAATGTGTTTTTGAGAGCTAAGTGGCACTTGTGGGACCTACAAATTAAAAAAATAACAGCCGTTTATGAAAGTTAACAGAGATGGTATATTTGCTCCCCCTTGAAAAGTTCATGTATATATTTAGCGGAATGTACAAAAATACATATCTACATGTCTCGTATGTGAGTCTAGCACTATATATGATCCTGCAGAGCAAAAATACCTATGATCTTTTAAAAAAATGGGAAGAAAAATATCAGCTCCGTTAATGAAAGCAAACATCCGTTAATTTTTAGTTTTATGAGCCCCACTTTAATAGTTTTTAAATAATTATTTTAAGGACAAAGGTGCAAAAATACCCATATATATATATATATATATATCCCGCACACCCGTCTAACATTATATGCACTTGTGTGCATGTAGGTGGGACAAGAATTCTCTTCTCTACCCTTCTCCTCTCCCTACCTTCTTTTTCCTTCTCCACAATTGAATTAAAATTTTAATCATTCAGATTCAATATTTTATAAAGAATTGTTATAAATTTATAAAAATATATATATAACCAAATTTAAACTATCAAAATTTTACTAGGCAGACCATTATTTTACAATAGATTTTGTTTTCTTTTCTTTTTCCATGGATACAGCAGATTTTTTTTCTCACCTTTTTACCACAGTTGTGAACTGTTTAGATAAATTTTAAGAGTTTAAATTTATTTATATATTTTTTAAAAAAATTACAATAATAATTTTATAAATGATTAAATCTGGAGTTTGAATTCTAATGCCATGGTGAAGAGAAAAAGGAGGCCGTAAAGGAGGGGATCTTGTCCATTGTCATCATGCTCGTGTGTTATGTACTTGCTGTGTTGGATTGGATTGGATTCATATGTAACGTCATATGAAAATGAAATTAAGTGCTTTATAAATTGTCAATCACACAGTCACCAAGCGTGTTTCAAGGTCAAAAAAATAAAAATAAAAACACTGTTATCTTTTTTTTTCCATGAAGAAACTCGGACCGGGCATTGAACCTGTCGGGGTACTGGGTTAAGGGTTAGTGGGTCAAACAGGGACTAAACCGGAGCTAAACCGGGACCAAACCGGTGAGAAATTAAAAATTTTAGACTTATAGTATGAAATTCTAAAGGAAAAATTTAAAAAAAATTTAAAAAAGTGAACCCGGACCGGACCGGGAACCGGACCGGTTTCCCAGCCGGTCCGGGTTCAATAACATTGAGAAAAACACTATTATCGTGTATTCGTGTGGGCGGCTAGTGCTTATTGCTCCCTCTAGTTTCCCGTTTTTATTATAAATATATTTATTTATATATATTAACAAAAATATTTAAGAGTTGTTAAAAGTCAAAAACTTTAATAATCTATCGAAATTAATTTAATTAAGTTAGTTGAGGGAAGAGATAGATCATGCGAGTGACGACGAAATGACATTTTTGGGAAGAATCATAATTATTTCACTTTTGTTTGCGAACGAATGAAGGGGCTTGTTTTTAAAAGATAAAATTACTTTTTGATAAAAAAAATTACAACTCCCAGCTGACAACAATACCGGCCGTTACGTCATAATGTAATGAGGATTAATATTTATTGACTGAGAAATCAAAGAGACACAGGTTCTTGCGATCGATGATGGCCCACATAAACAGAATGAGATCAGTTAAAAATTCGAAAATGAGGTGAAAATACTTGAGATTAATTATCTCTGAATATTACTGAAGTAATGGCCAAAAGGTTAAGAAAGAACAGCTGGGAAGCTTAGGGGTTGGGTGCGCAGAGTCTGTCAAATTAAAAATTACCGCAGTCAAATTAAGAATTTCTTAACTGACTAACAGAATCATTATAAGAAAGTATGATGAGCAATTGTAACAAAAACGAACAGCTTTTTTCAATAAAAAGGTAACGGATATTTTTTCCGAGACTTTTCAATTTGGATCCATGAGTTTTGCTCTCTCAAGTGCTTCTCTCCCATCATCGTCGACCCTCAACTCAAGCTTCTGAGTTTAGCAAGGTACAAACTTTCCTCTTCCTACAACTTTATTATCAAGAAAAACAATAACCTATGAAGTGAATGAGTGACGTGGATATGCCATTGCCCTTATCAGCTTGCTTCTTCCTCTCTCATCATCGTCAACCTCAAGTCAAGCTCCTGCCTTTGGCCCTCAAGCAAGATACAAACTTTTCTCCGGTATCTTCAATACAACGATCTCTACCTATTGCTCCCAACTTTTGCTCCAATTTACTTTTAAGAGTTAATTTGGTACTTTATGGTTTCTTTCCGTAGTTTATGCTATATATTACCAAGTAAAACAGAAGAATGCTTTCAGTTGTCTTGATGAACATTATTGAACGGTCAGCTGAAATATTTTCTGAATCATTGTTATAAATTGAAAATCCGTTATCCAATAAGGATTTCCCACTTATGAAGAAGAAGAAGAAGAAACAGCTGAGATTCTGTCTTTTTGTTCTCGTTTGTAGTTTTGCTTCCGTATTTTTCTGACATATTGAGGAAACAAATTATAAACAAGAAGAAACAACAGACATCCAATGGAAATGCTCTCGTGGTAATAATTAATCAGAGACGGGCGTGGAATATAATGGGGGCGAATTGAAGTTTTTGTTTCACAACTAGGGCAAAAATAGCTCCCACTTAGCTTGCTGTATTGGTCTTGATATTGTTATTATTTTTCTGCATATATTGCTACAGTTTCTGTATGTGATTTGGAGATGGGAAACTCATGGTCCACACCAAAAAAGAAAAAGCTTAGAACAAGAGTAGAAGAGAAGGACAACATTAATGAGTTGCCAGATGAAATGCTTCTTGATATTCTCTCTTTTCTTCCGGCTAAAGATGTTGTTGCCACAAGTGTGTTATCCAAGAAATGGAGAACACTTTGGCATTCAGTTCCAGCTCTTCTCCTCAGAAGGCAAGACTTCTCGACTCGTGAAATTTTCCATCAATTCGTAGACGAAGTGCTCAAGCCAGTAAATTTGGGACATGTCAAAAAGGTTTCTCTTCACTATGATGATTTTCAAGAAGGTCCACTTATGGATTGGATTAATGCTGTGATTACTGCTACTGAAGTTAAACATCTGGAGCTATATTTGACGCAGAGTGTGCAGATGCCTTCTAGATTTTTCGCTGCCGATCACATTACGGTTTTGATGTTGGTTAGTGTAAAGGTGGGTAAACTTCAAGATGTTAATTTGCCTAACCTGAAAGCATTGCGTTTGGAACGTGTTGTATTTGAATATCGGGGAGACTTGAATAGGCTTCTTTCATTTCCTTCGCTTGAAGACTTGACACTAGAAGGACCACTTTGAACCGACGCAGCAATTTAGAACTACCTTTTTGGTATGACCGATGGAGCAGAAAGCCTTGCGATTTGCAGTTTGTATTTGCATCTGATATGCAAAGGTGTTGTTCAGCTGATCTACAACAATTTTTTGTTTTTTTTGGGTCTATTAAGTTCAACGAGTTTGGGGGCGTCATCTCACTATTATTAGCACAAAAATCAAAGTTCCCTAAAGAGGCTTCATTTTCAAAGAGACTGGGTCATCAAAATCGGTCAATAGTAGTTTCATGAGAGTTATTCAGTTGTTGAATGTCGACATGTTTCCTCGATTGAGATTAATTAGTATCTGCCTATTCCCCAGCGGCTCCAATGCTTGGCTTGTTCATTTTTCATCTCATTTATTGAAATTTACTTATTTAAATTTCTTTTTAATGACTAAAAACTTATTTCAGACACATGTTTTTGCCCATGATATAGTATATTATAATTTAAAATTATTTTTTGTTGCAAACATTTAGTTATATATATATATATTTCAGGCATGCATGAACTTCTTTTCCTTATTTCATACCGCTTTTGGTTTACAATTACATCTCATCAAAATTCAAATACATCTCTCCTTCCCATCCAAACACTCCAAAATTTTGATCCCAATTAAAAATAAAACGCTCCACGACAAGTAGATAAAGATATTCAAACAACTTCAACCAATTTAGAACACAAAAAGAATTTTAACCAATTTTTGCGATTCCTATTTCAGGAAAAAATATTACTCCTAAATATAATATCCATTTAATTTTTTGGGAGAGATTAAAAAAATTAATTAAATTACTTTAAAATACTTATATTTTCATTTTTTTTTCAAACGAATTTATCTGACTTATAAACTGATATATAATTTAATGATACAAAACATATAATATGATTAAATTAATTAATTAGCTTCTTTAATCCCTATAAAAAAAATCAACTGGTTATTGATGAATCACTTACTGTCTTGGTTAATCTTGTCCAGAATCACAATGTGTGCCACTAGGAGTGCATGCATCATAGTCCTGGTTGCCACACTATCACCATGAAGTTTGTTCTCCCTAGGACAGCGCTTTGAGCCACTAGTCATTTTTATAAGATTTAGGGAGCAAAGGTTAAAGAAACAAAATACTCCTTTTGATCTTAATTATAAGATAAAGTTATTTTTTTTTAAGAAATTAACAAAGCTAATTAAATTACTTTAGATTATTTTTATTTTTTTCTTTAAACTAATTCGTTTGACTAATAAATTAATATATAATATAAGGATACATAACATATGATATGATTAAGTAACTTATTTAGCTTTCTTAATTTCTCCAAAAAAAAAGTCAACATTGTCTTATAATTAGGACCGGATGTAGTATTTATTAATAAGGATTCTAAAAATTATAATTATTTTCAAGTATTATAAATTAAAATATAAATTTTTAACTACAAAATTAATCTTCTCTAACTCTATCTCAACCATTTGACTGTTATATTATCAAATTTGACGATATCTCTATGTATATTTTGATTTTAAAAAAAAGAATCTATATGCAACTTAATATTTTTATGATATTTTCTTTGGCACATACCGGATTATCTTAGAAGTTACCCAAATTAAAATAACTTCTAAAATCTATAAATATTAGAAATCAACCTCTGTCTAGGCTTTTGTTTTTAAAAAACAATATGTGATTTTTCATAGGAAAAACACTTAATTGGTATGCGCCCTTTAAAGAATGCTATAAAATGAAAAATACTAAAATTTAAAATTCTTAAACAATAAATTCATAAATAAACTGTTCTATCACAGGAAAATCAATGCAAAAATAAAAGTTAATTGAATTTAAAAACGGGTTTGAAGAGAGAATATCAATTGATAACTACTTGTCCAATAATCGAGCTGGGTTAGAGAAAATGTAAGGAATTTGGTCAAAGTTAATTTCGTAATTAAATATTTATATTTTAATTTTTGATCCTTCAAAGTAATTATAATTTTTAAGGTCCTTCTTAATAAATATTTCTTTTTCATGATCTTTCTCCCTAATTTTCCTAAGATTTACTTTGAGGTTGTTTGGTTGACAAAGGAAAACAATTTGTGGTTGTTTGAGCAATAAATGTATTTTTCTTTTTTACTTATAGTACCTATAATTAATTGCTCTCACTAGTCCTTAATGTAAGACATATTATTTACCTTATTAAAATAAAGAAATTAGTTGAGTTAGTTAATTTGACATGTTTTTTTAAAACATCATAGTCATCTTTATTGATTTCATCATTTCCTTCTCTCCTTGATTCTTGTTGAGTGAGCATAATGAGGGGTCAATTAGGAAAAAAATAAAAAAAAAAATATTAAAAATAGGTCTTATGTTTGAGATTAAAATCAACTTTTCAAAATAGGTCCTATATATTGATCACTTCAAACCGATGATAGTGTGATACACTTGCGCTCATGTTTGTAGGACAGGAATTCTCTTACTTGCCCTTCTCCTTCTCTCCCAACCCTCCTTTTAACCTCTCCACTGTTGAATTAAAATTTGAATAGTTCAAGTTTAATATTTTATAAAAATATTACTATAAGTTTATATAAAATATATATATACATAAGTTTAAACTGTTAAAATTCGGGCAAAAAAACTGTTAAGATTTTAATATGCAAACTATTATTTTATAACATATTTTCTTTTCTTTTCATTTTTTATGGATCCAGTAGATTTTTTCTCTCTTTTTTATTACAGTTGCGAACTGTTTAGATCCAATTTTAACTGTTTAAATTTATTTCTATATTTTTTAAATAAAATTACAACAATAATTTTAGAAATGATTAAATCTGGAGTTTGAATTCTAGTGGTGTGGTGGGGAGAAAAGGAGTGTGGAGGAGGAGGTCTTGTCCGGTTCTACCGTGTTTTTATTAAGAAGGTTATTGATCCCATCCTTGGAATCAATTCCAAGAGCTATAATGGATCAAAACGGCAAGTCCAAATCCCTAAACGACACCTTTTTTTTTTTTAATCTTTTTCTTATCATAAAACGACACCTTTCCGTTACTTCGTTTGTTCATTCTTTTGCAATGAGTATAATGTAATCCGGTCCTAATTATAAGATAAAGTTGATTTTTTTGGAGAAATTAAGAAAGCCAATTAAATCACTTTAGAATATTTTTGTTTTTATTTTTTTTCTTTAAACTAATTAATTTAACTAATAAACTGATATATAATCTAAGGATACTAAAAATATAAATATTCTAAGGTAATTTAATTGACTTCCTTAATTTCTCAAAAAAAATCAACTTTATCTTATAATTAGAATCCTATTTAGTGGAATTACTGTTAATGCTGTAAGAAGTTTATCTTCCGTTTTTTTTACTTCTTTGCCCTTATGGCTTCTCAATTTCTTGTGCACTCTCGAGTTTTTCAATCTCTTCTCCGATCTGCTGCGTCGAACAGCCCTATGTTCTTCAATTTTAATAGCAGAAGCAGCTATAATGGACACAATATCACTATCCGAGCAGGTAAACAATTATCCCTCGATACATCTAATCCTTCGCAAAGCACACTCAATTATGGTTTGACTCTTCATGAAATCAGCTGCTCAAGCATCAAACCTGAAATGAAGGACATTCTAGCAAAAAGTCTAGTAAATGGGATTAGGTTTTTATCCTCCGACAATAGAAATAGGAAAATTGATCTGGATGAAGCTGAACGAGTTCTAAATTCAATGTTGGAAAATGGCTTTATGCCAGATGTTGAGACACTCACGATTTTGATAAACTCCTTGTGCAAAAGGGGAAGGACGAAGAAGGCTATAGAAATTTTCAACCTCATGAACCGAATCGGGACAAAACCCTCTGTGCAAACATACAACAGTTTGTTAAAGGGACTCTGTTATTGGGGAAGGTGGACGAAACGTATAAGATGTTGATGAACATGAAGAAGATGATTAAGGTCCCTGTGAAGCCTGATATTTTGTCATATACTGCTGTAATGGATGGCTTGTGTAAAGTGGGCAGATCAGATGAAGCCATGGAATTACTGAAAGAAGCTGAGGAATTGATGGGTCTAAAACCAAATGTAATCACTTTCAACACTCTGTTTCAAGGGTTTTCTAGAGAAGGGAGGCATTTGGAGGGTATATCTGTTCTGAAACAGATGAAGAAGAAAAATTGTTTTCCTGATTATATAAGCTATGCCACTTTGTTACATGGGCTATTGAAATTGAATGAGATTAGGGAAGCTTTGAAGATCTATAAGGAAATGGAGAGATTTGCGTTTGAAGTGGACTTGAGGATGATAGGGACTTTGGTGAGAAGATTGTGCAGACAATCTCGGAAAGAAAAAGGCATGCTTGAAGAGGCACGCCAGGTGTTTGAGAAAATGACCAACAGAGATTCAATAGAAGTAGTAGAGCAGAGGACACATGAATTGATGATTCAAGCACTCTGTGCTCAAGGAAGGACAGAAGAAGCAGTGTCAACCTTGGTTTTGATGGATGAAATGGAAAGAATTCCCAGTGGCCTGTGTTTCGATGAATTGATCAAGGAGCTCAAGGCACAAGGAAGATTGTTTGGTCACTCCAATTTTTTTGGCTATGCAGAGAAGCGAGGTGGTGTTGTTGAGGTAAACTCCAGTATGTAAATCCATGTACTTGTTTCAGGCTTCGATTATTGCCCTTAGTCTATAATTTTAGAGCAACTCGTCATAATTTGGTTGAAGGGTAAAGAACAATTTGTGAGACATTTATACATGCTTCGTCAACAAACCTCAATTGCAAGTATTACAAAAAACCATGTCACTCACAATAAGTTTCAGGTTTGATGGGTGAGATAATCAGGCAGCTCTTGCATGTCCATGTTATTGTTTTTACGTGTTAGCAAATAAAAGAGGAGGAGAAAGCAGGATGCACTACACTAGAGAGAAAAATACAGGGAGGGCGAGATAATAAAGAGACACTTATTTATAGGGTTAAGTGGATGATATACATTCTAGAAAGTTGCAATTACTCATATCTTATTTGACAGGCAAATAGCGGGATGTGGAGGAATTTTATGTCGTCCTAACGGAAGTATTATTGAATCTTTCTTTTGTCGGTTAGAGGTACAGGACTGCCTAACGACAGAATTATGGGGTTGCTTATGGGGCCTTCGGCGTGCTTGGGATTGTGGGTGCAGAAGATTAGAACTTCGATGTGACTCGCATGCTGTAGTGTCCCTCCTTGGGAACAGCCCGTTTGAGCTACATGCAGATAGGGATCTAATTCTTGAAGTGAAAAATTTGTTGAGTCGGGATTGGGATGTTTATGTTAGACTTATTGATCGACTGGACAATGAGCAAGCAGATATGCTCGCTAAGGAAGCACTACACGCTAGCTTGGGGATTCAAATTATGTCTGCAGAATCGACCAAGAATTTCCTCATTGCACGAGGGGTTACTTAATTTTGGTTTTCTCGTATTGTATTATTTCATATGAGTTTTGTTTTTTTGCATTCCTATGTATCAAAAAAAAAAAAAAAAAAAAAAAAAAAAGAAAACTTACGCTATTATAAATTTTAGGAAACAAATATATTCTTTTATTGTCCATCAATTAACAATCTCATCAATCCAACATTGAATAATAAATTAAATTCTAATTTAATTTATATATTTAATCAGGTAAGAAACCCTAATTAAATTGTTCAGCCCATTAAAGGAAGGTGTAATCATTTTTAGGAAACTTTGTATGTTCCATATATTAGGAAACCACCATATTCCTTTCTTATAACACGATTAACAATCTTAAAATAAATGTGATATTGGATAATAAATTAATTTTTAATTTAAGTTAATATCATTGTTAGTCCTTATAGTTTTACCGAATTTTGATTTTAGTCCCTGCAGTTTCAAATTATTGGTTTATATCCTTATAGTTTCATATAATTTGAATGATCCCTATATTTTTAACGAATTTTGTTTTTTATCATTATATTTCAACTCAAACCAAGTTATTATGAAATTATGAAGGCCTAATATTTTTAAAATACTGAAAACTAGAACAATTGTTGAATGACTAGTGGTTCAAATCGAGGTCAATCAGAGGTCAAATTAGTCATTTAAATTAGTATTATATAATTAAAATCTAAAAAATTATTCATATATTACTCTGAGAAAGATTAATACTCAAATAAAAAGGGTATTTATTTACAAGTAGATAGAATATTCATTATAAATCATATATAATCCAATAAACAAGAGTTAAGAAAACACAAATATAATAGGTTGCTATTTTTTTCTTTTTAAAACCTTTGATTGGATTGGTTAGAGAACTAGTTCATACCCCAAACTTGGTCGAGTTTTCACACCATCATTTATTTTTTTCGTAATTGTTCCATCACCTCAATTTCGTTTTATAGTATTATAATAAAAGAAAGATTATGTAATAATAGCCAATAATAAGAAAGCCACATCTAGTGGCATGGGAGGACATTTGTGGTAAGGAGGAGGGGGGTCTCAGTCTACGAACGGTAAAGAAGAATGATGAGGCTTTCATGATGAAGCTTGGGTGGTCTTATTCATTGGAGGAACTCCTTGTGGGTAAAATTAATAAGAGAAAAATATAAATGTGAGAGGGACATTATGCCAAGATTTACGTCAAGAAAGGAATCAAAAAGTTTTGGTCAAACATGATGCTAGGGTTGAGTTGGAAAATCAGGGATGGATTAATTATGAGTAGGGATGGATCAACTGCATGAGGCCTAGCTAAAACTAAAGCCTTTTTACATACCTACTTACAATGTAGGCTTTTGAAAAGGCTTCATGTTGCAGGTTTTGAAGACCATAAATAAGCTTTGAGTCTACTAAAATCAAAATAAATGTAGGCTTTTGATAGGGTTTCAGAGCCAACATATTTACAAATTGTAGGCTTTACATAGGCTTAAAGCTTATTTAAGTCTTACATAAAATTAAAATAATCCTAATTATTAGTAATCGAAAAATGTATCCATCATGATTCAGTACTAAATATAATTTTTTGTTTTTTTTGCGTAAATAGGCCAAGCTTGAAGGCTTACAAGCTAGGTCTTAACAAAATAGACATGTCCTATTTACACATTTAGACCTTTAAATAGGCTTTAGCCTGACATTTTTAATAAATAGGTCAGGCCAGGCCGTAGGCCGCCCGATAGGGGTATGACCTACTTCCTCCCCTAACTATGAGCTTTTGGCATGATCGGTGGTTACTGGGGTATGACTCACTGTCTACATTCAAGTTGCAAGCTATCCCAGAAACTATGAAGTTTTGGAAAGTACTTCCTCCGGTCCTATTTATAAGCAAATTTTTCTCTCATGGGGTTGGTTTCTTTTATAAGCAATTTTCACTTTTTGCCTAAAAATGCAAGCTTCTTTTTCCTATTTTACCCTTATTAAATATTCATTCTCTCTCATATCTTATACTCATTATCTCTCATACTTTTTATATATTTTCTCTCATATACTCTTTTCATAAATAGGGGCATATATGGAAAAAACATGGCATTTGTAACATAGTTATTGCTTTTAACTACCAGTTTATTTTACGTAATCAAGGAGAAAGTTGCTTATAAATAGGATCGGAGGGAGTATATGATTTGTAGTGATGACTTGGATTTGTAGGGACAATGATTCGCTGTTACGAGAAATCCAAGGGATGCTTCAGATGCTATTGGTAGAGCTGGAAAATCAGGCCGAGCCCGTTGGGCCGACCCGTTTAAGCATGAACCCTTCAAAAGCCGGGCTTATGATTTAGAAGCTAAAAAGAGAAGCATGCTTAAAAGGGCTGGCCTTGCAGCCCTGTAGAGCCTGCCCTTTTAGGCACGTTTAATATTTTTTTTAAAATAAATTAATAAATATAATATAATTATATCAAATTATTAATATGAGAGACACCTAAATACTTAATAGAGTATTAATAACAGGTAAACACTTATTAATCGGTTTATTTATTTTATTTTCTATAATGGTTTATTCATTTAAACTTAAAAAAAAGGCTAATTTGGACATTAGATGTTTATTTTAACTAAAAATTTATGAGTTTTAAAAATAATGTATCTCAATTTAAAGCAAAATAATAAATAAATTGTAAAATTTGAAAAAAAAAAATTTTTAAAAAAATAAAATGAGTTTAAGCCCGTTAAACCCTTCACGGGCTTCAAAAATATAATACTTTTTAAGAAGCGGCCCGTTTAAGCCCGAGCCCGTGAAGATAGATAGATATTTTGGGGCAGCGGTAGTCAAATTAAAAAGCCATATCTAGTGTCATGGGAGGACGTTTGTAGTAAAAAGGAGGAAGGGGGTCAAGATCTACAAATGGGAAGAAATGAGGCTTTCATGATGAAACTTGGGTGGTCTCATTCATTGAGGGATGCCTTATGGGTAATATTCATGAGAGAAAAATATAAATGCGGGAATGATGTTATCCCAAGATTGATGTCAGGAAAGGAATCAAAAAGTCTTGGTCAAACATGTTGCTAGGGTTGAGTTGGAAAGTCAGGGATGGATCAATTGTGAGCTTCTGGGATGATCGGTGGTTACCAGGGTATGACTCACTGTCTACATTCAGGTTGCAAGCTATCCCAGAAACTATAAAATCTTGGAAAGTATATGATTTGTAGTGATGACTTGGATTTTTAGTGGTGCTTATCTTAAAAATGACAATGATTCGCTGTTATGAGAAATACGAGGGATGCTACAGATGCTATTGTAGGAGGATGCTCTAACTTGTAGATGTGCTCGTTGTCTCGAGGCCCCATGTTTGTGTGCTTGATGTAGTGCTATTTGCTTCTTTTTTTATTTATAAAAAAATAAAAAACACTTTGCATTGATAATTTGAGTAAAGCGATTGATCAATTGTGCTCCTGTGGTTATTAATGGCTACATTAAAATTGTCATTATCAATACTAAAGTTGTCATTATCTTTATTCAACATGTCAACGACGTTTGATACGGTTTAAAGGGATCAAGTAGTCAATCATGTTACTCAACTTGTCAATCTCATTACTCAACTAATCACCTGAGCTCCGGCGTTGGTGAGGGTTTTACGTTTTTTTTTTAAAAAAAAACTTAAAGGGCATTTTTGTAAAACAAAAATATTTCAAAATCTCAAATTAGTTCCTTTAGATCTATTTGTCTTTTACTTGTGTTAACAGACTTTTTGAAGTTTTCCAAGTTCAAATGGTATTTATTTGAAATTTTTCCTATACAAAACAATTTAATGCTTAAGCCAATTGCATATAGCCCCTTACATTTTAAAATTTAAATTTAAATTAATTTTTAATCCAAATGACCATTTTAGATGTCACATCATCCCCTTTAATCTGAGGTAATAGTTAGAGTTAACAACTTAATCGCAAAAGTAATAACAGTATTTAATATCAAAAATCAAAAGTCAAGGACTATAAATTTTAGTTTTGAAAAGTGAAATAATTATTTTATGCAACTGTCATAAAGTTTATGTTAGTTTTAAAAAATTTAGCCTATCTTTTATAATTTTTTAAAAAAACACTTTGCCTCATAAAATTATCTTTCATATATATATATATATAATTATCTTTATTATAAGGGAAAATTCCAAAAAACTACACTCAAAATATCCAAAGGACAAATCAGTACAACGAAATTCAGAAATGACAAATCAGGCGGGTGTCAGAAAAATGTGCAATCTGTCCTTTTGAAATTTCGGCCAAATTACCAAAATGCCCTTCATGCACTCTTCAGAATAACAACATGATCATCGGAATTAACACCTTTAGATTCGGTATTAACAACTGCAATTCTTCTTTTACAATTAATAAATTTCAGGACCAATAACAACACATAGCTCGCCATTAACACCTTCGGATTCGATATTAACAACTCCAATTTCTTCTTTCAACATTTAACAAGTTTCAGGGCTAATAACAACACTCACCTCGCCATTAACAACTCATGATTCGCCATTAACAACTCTGATGTTGTTATTACGACTGAGGGCTGAAGGGCATTTTGGTAATTTGGCCGAAATTTCAAAAGGACAGATTGCATATTTTTCTGATACCTGCCTGATTTGTCATTTCTGAATTTCGTTGTACTGATTTGTCCTTTGGATATTTTGAGTGTAGTTTTTTGGAATTTTCCCTTATTATAACTCCTTTAACTAATATTTCCCTCATAACTACATGTACTTAGGATTTTCTTTTTTCTTTCGTTTTTCTCGACTAAATAGTCATACGAATATTTCTTGTAATACTTCTTAAAATGAAAAATAACTGCCTTTGTGTAGGGTTTTAAGGTTAATATTATTATTATTACTACTACTTTTTTTTTTTTGCCAAGATTATTACTACTACTACTACTTATACATAGATGATATAAAATACAATTCTCATTATTTTAATTTTTTAACTTATATTTTCTCTTAACTTAACTCCCTTTGTTTAGGATTATTATTTTGTCCCTTCATATTTTCTACGCAAAAAAAAACCATACAAAATTTTCTTATTGCTTAAAAAAGGGTTTACTTTTTTTGTTTAGGATTTTTATTATTATTTATATTTATATCTACAACTCCCTTCGTGATAATTTCTTTAAGCAAACTAAAATTATCTCTCAACAACCTTGATTTCTGACACGTGGTTTATTGAGTCTGCTTGAAAAAATATAAATAATAAATCATAAAACCTAATAACTCCCTTTATCTATGATTTCTATTTTTGACCTTTCTTAATTTCCTAACAAGACGAATAATTAAAGTTATACCCTAATTTTTCCTCCATGTATATTATAAGTTTATAACTTCCTCCTATATTCTAAATATCAAATAAAATATTTAGTCAACTAAAAAACGTGTATAATTAAATTTTTGTAAAAACAAAAAAAAAAACAAATCTCATAACCGCAGATGCACGCCCCTACCTGCGAGCCACGTGTTGGTGATTTTCCTCTTTTGACGATCATGACGCCTGCGCGCAATTCATCATCCGCCGGTGGAGGGGTGTAGAAGTCCAATATACTCGGCTTGCCGGGAAAGAGAAATTAGGGCTGCCGATGGAGAACTCAAGGAGTAGAGGTCAGCGAAGGAGGCTTCGGCGTGTCAATGAAGAGGGTTTTAGAGCATTCTGGAAAGGCAATTTGGTGAGCATTGCTCACTGTCTGCAGATTCATAACGCGGAGGTACAACACTACACTTGGCTTCTTTGAATGCAATAATTTCTCATTTCATAGTTTGCAATGCTGGATTTTCTTTACTTTTAGGATTTCAGAAGATCTCAAGGCAGAATCCTTTAGTTTAATGTAACTTATAAGTATTGAGAGTATTTTCTCTGATTGGTCAATTCCCTTTGCTAAAGGAAATATCGGGCCTGCATCTACTTTGGCAGCAGATATGGTTAGTTTTGGTGACTCCTGGCTTACATTTGCCATCAACATAGTTATAATTGAGCCAATAAGTTATGTTGAAGACCAGGATTGGTTTAAAGGCCTAGATGAGAGATGGAAGGTAACCACTTATTTTGTGTCCCTTCCTGAAAATTGTGTCTTCTCAGCTGTTCCCTTTAGAACCCTAACCATATAACTGAATCCTGTACCATTCTCTACCTCCTGGAATCCTAGGACTAGTTTGTAAAGATAGCATTCTCGCACATTTCTGCTTTTGTTACAAAATTATAATGTAGAGGAATAGTGACAGTCTTGCAAGCCCAAACTTTTACATGCTTCTCTGCTAATATTTACCAATTTTGTATGCTCATCTTTGATCACACTACCCACATTCTCTAGTTCAAGCATCTCTGCCTCTTTCCCTTTACAAAACCCACCGGAAATTTCTTCAGTGTATCCAGAACTTCCTTCATTTTCCTTTGCTGAAAGCTGAATACATGAGCAGGCATTAGAGAATGTACACAGTACATATTTCATATGGTATGCATGCAATAGGAATATCACATGTGCTGTTTAGTGCATGTAAAAAGGCCATCAAACTTAGCCTTCCCATCTGCATTGTAATGTAGCCTGCCAAGAATCTTTTTGGGTGTTTCCTTGGCGATGGAATTTGTGCTATTTTCTTGTGTCTGACATCAAATAAATCCGACCCCCTTGAACCCAACTTGACCAAAATGATATCTCCGTTCATGGAAGGCTTGAATTCCCAGTAAGAATACTTCAACTTATCATCAGGGGACAAAGCTTTGAGTTTTATTTTTTTTTATGGGCAAAACTTATGTCACGTTGCTTATATCTATTAGGTCTATAGTTCATAGGTGAATTTACAAGTGCATGTACATATTTTAACAATTCAAATAATAAAATAATAAGTGTGATTGGAGGACTCGACGTAATAAATATATAACTTCACCTAAGTTTTGTTCTTTTTTCCTATTACCTCCACACCTTGCCTTGAAGTCAAGTCCCAGTCTTCCATCCCACTTGTTCCTTTGGACCTTTCAACCTTAAATCTCCATCCATGGTAAGCTCTGGCAAGCATATCTCAGTTGTCCTAAGGCTAATCTGAAATCTGGTGTGGTCTGATTTGTCTGCAGGATATATGCTTTCACTGTAAAACCCATACAATATTCCGCAGGAACTGCCAACAGAAGCTGCTGACCAAGATAAATAAAATACTCAAAAGAGCAATGGTGGAACAGAAGTGAGAAAGAGAAGGGAAAGGTGGGCATGATTGCTGAAACATTGGAAGAAGACCAAGTCTTTACTTCAACATAATTCTTAATCAAATCATTAGTGAAAATCAAAACGTATTTTTGTTTTCAAACAGTAGCATTAATATAATGGCCTACAAAATATAATTCCCTACAAACTTTTACATGAACCATTTTACCCTTATAGTTATGTAATTATAAAAAACTAAATAAATAGATATATAATTATATTTTACTATTATACTTACCATATCTATTCAAATAATTATAAATATTATAATCCTTGAAAGCCTCCCCTCCTTCAACCAATCCCCAATCCACTGGACCAATTAGTTCCTCTACCGCCATTTCTTCTCTCTCATTCCAAGCTTCTGATCCATACACCATCTCTTCTCCATCATGTTCTTGTGCGGACCAGAAATCAACCCACACCAAAAAAACTAAAACTAAAACTCAAACCAAAAATCAAACGAAGATGAAGTAGGAGCAACAAGAACCAACATCGATGGACAAATATCATAGGAACAATGAAGCCACAAGTTTTTGACAGTGCGCTCATACAGTTATGCCATTCCTTTCTCTTCAAACTTTCTCTCTTGCTCTAGAGGAGAGAGAAGGATACCACAATGGCCGGTCTCATAGTCAAAGTACAGGATCTCGAGAAGAAAACAGAGAAGATCAGAGGCTGGACCTTCTTCAGCGCCAAATACAAAGATGCTGCTGAGTTGCCCAAGAAGCCACCAACTCTTCAAACTCGGAAAATCTTGTTCGCGTTTCGCTTCTTTTGATTTTCTCACTGTCTTGGAATTGTTTAGTTACAAACTTGAAAAGTTTTGAATTTCCGAGTTTTGGGATATTCTTCATACTTACTGTCATAGAGACTAGCTTAAGATGTATTTACGCTTGTTTCAAACTTTTAGTCGGGGGAAAGAGCAGGGTCTGTCTTCATCAAGTTGTCCAAGTGTCTTCTAGGTTCATAGGCCTATTTTGTGCCCTTTTTTTGGGGTTCATTCAGCAGTCCTTCACTCTTGTATATACATTTACAAGAAAACATCCCTGGATCTTTTATTTAGATCGATAATTCAGGAGATTAGCTAAAATTTTGAAATTTTGGTTTTTAAATCCACAAGTGAATGGCTTAATGTCTACAATGCTTATTGTTATATTTCCAATAAGTTTAAGCTAATGATCTTTTTGAAAATATTCTGATTTTCTATATTAACTCTGAACTACGGACTGCACTAAGTTATGCGGCATATCTACCTTCTTTATTTTTTTTCCCTTTTTTTTTTTTGGGTGGCCAAACGTGAAAACTGTGCAGTTCAATACTGAATATGCCATGCCATTTTGAATAACTATTCATACACAAAATCAAGTACTGAATTACACTCATCTTTTAGCATGATCTGAATGTTAATTCTTGTAGCCTTGCCTAAAGTTTCCAAAATTCATCTCACCTTGCCAAGGATCTCTCATAAAGTTTCCAAAATTCATCTCACTTTGCCAAGGATCTCTCATGAACCCATCATTTGGAAAACAGAAGCAGTCTTACAAGTTCCCATCATCTATGATCCTGTACCTAGGCAACTCTCCATATTGAAACTGCAATAAGATAAATGCAGTTAGTTTTTCATTAATTTTAGATTGAAAACGAAGTATTGTTAGATATACCTTCAATGTTCTTTTTAGCCGGCTTTTGATTGAGTAAAAACTCAAAGTCAGGGGCTTGGGACAAAACCAAAACAAAAATGTCAACAAACTGGTTAATACAGCTTTGTCATGCGGAATGTCCCCAGCTTCAAATGCTAGATGCCTCATTTGGCTTAGTCGTTTATCTTGACCTGCCCAACAAAAGCTTTCTGGGAGGATAATGTCCTTCAAAAACAAATCAGACAAATTCAATTAAAAGCAAATCAAATGAATTCTATACATGCAAACACACACACACACACACATATTAAACACTTCAAATACCACACGCGCGCTCGCAGATAGAGATATATATATATATATGTATGTACATATCAAACACTTTAAATACCATATATTAAAATGTAAATACCTACCTCTGCTTTATCACAAGACAACCTGATGTCTTTGAAATCTTTAAATTGCTGGAGGAGTTTTTGCACGTGATAAAACCAGGAATAAGGATATGGTTCATCTGCGCGATCCAATCTAAGAATGACACTGCAGCCCTTGTAGTTATTTGATTGAAAATCCAAGTTTATTGTCCTGCTTCTTTTAAAGTCAAACTGACACAAGTTGGTAGCCGGCAAAACCAAAAGATCACGTAGATCCTTACATCCATGCAGTGTGAGCATTTTAAGGCTCTTTGAATCAACCTTCAGGGTACTATTCGTATTATCGCAATTAATTAAGTCAAACTCTTCCAGAAATTGCGATTCTCGTATGATACCCTCCAGCCACTTGCTTCTTATCAAGTTGGTCAAGTTGACCAGCTTCAAAATCCTAAGGAATGTACATTGTGATACATCCAATGTATACGGTACCTCCTCAGAACCTCTAAACACGAAAATCTTTAGCTTTGGGCTATTAATGACTAGTTTAAGCTGATCTTCCATCTCTAAATCACAGAAACAACAATATGAATATTCTGAAAATGAGATCACATGCAGAAACTGTAGCAATATATGCAGAAAAATAACGATAACATCAAGATGGATACAACAAGCTAAGTGGGGGTTTTTTTGTTTTTTCTTGCGCTTTGTTGTGAAGCAGAAACTTCTCAAAGTCATGAATGCGTGAACCATTGGTTTCTACACAAATTGTTTTGGCATGATATGGAAACTTGAAAAGCTAGAAAATATCATGTTTGGTGTCAGTTTTCTGCTATGTGTAACATCATCAAAGGTAATAAAGAAACCTGATTAACCAGGGGATGGAGAGTAATGTTCAACGAAAAGTGTAGATAGTTTCAAGAGTAGAAACTATAGCAAGTATCATGTTTGGTGTCAGCTTTCTGCTATGTGTAACATCATCAAAGGTAATAAAGAAACCTGATTAACCAGAGGAAGGAGAGTAATGTTCAACGAAAAGTGTAGATAGTTTCAAGCATAGAAACGAATGGTTTTAGAGAAGCATTTGATTGCCATGAAATTCTCAAAGGTTTAGGTCATGCAGAAAGCTGAGGCGCGAGGAGGAGGAGTCACCGTCGTCGACGTTGCAAGAGAAGATTCAGAGAGGCAAATCCTATATATGAATGACTTTGAGAAGTTCGAGGACATGAAATGGCATATTCATTCATGGGTGGGGCCTCGGAATTAATCAGAATCAGAGGACTATACGTATTTCACTATCTTCATCTTCCTCATAGCTTTACGGAAAGAAATTACCAGAAAGTATCAAATTAACTCTTAAAAGTAAATTGCAGCAAACTAAAAGTTGGGGGCAAAATGTATGTGGATCGTTTGATTGAAGATTCCGGAGAGAATGTTTTATAATTATTACTACGGGAGCATTTCCATGGGATGTCAGTTGTTTCTTCTTGTTTATAATTTTTTTTCCTCAATATATCAGAAAAATACAGAAGCAAAACTACAAACGAGAACTAAAAGACAGAATCTCAGCTGTTTCTTCTTCTTCTTCTTCTTCTTCGTAAGTTGGAAATCCTTAATGGAGAATGGGTTTTCAATTTATAACAATAGCTAATTCCGAAAATATTTCAGCTGACCGTTCAATAATGCTCATCAAGACAACTAAATGCATTCTTCTGTTTTACTTGGTAATATATTGCATAAACTACGGAAAGAAACGATAAAGTACCAAATTAACTCTTAAAAGTAAATTGCAGCAAAAGTTGGGAGCAATAGGTGGAGATCGTTTTATTGAAGGTACCCGAGAAAGTTTGTATCTTGCTTGAGAGCCAAAGGCAGGAGCTTGACTTGAGGTTGACGATGATGAGAGAGAGGCAAGCTGATAAGGGCAATAGCATATCCATGTCACTTCATAGGTTATTGTTTTTCTGGGTAATAAAGTGGTAGGAAAAGGAAAGTTTGTACCTTGCTTGAGAGCCAAACTCAGAAGCCTGAGTTGAGGGTCGACGATGATGGGAGAGAAGCAATTGAGAGAGCAGAACTCGATAGATCCAAATTTAAAATTCTAGGAAAAAATATCCGTTGCTTTTTTATTGAAAAAAGTTGTTCAAGCTGTAGTTAATTAATTGCACACGACCTTCCTTTTTCCGTTTTTATTACAATTGCGCATATTCTGTTATTTTAATCAAGTCTTAATCAAGTTGGTGACAATGATGAGATATAGATTATGAGAACGACAGGAAAATGTCATTTTTAGAAAGAACCATATTGCATTAGTTTTTTGTGGAAGGGTTTTGTATTAAGAATTGTGATATATGAGAATTTGGATCTCCTCAACACAAAGCTACGAGGGAACTAGATCTAGTGCTCAACGCAATGATATCGCTGCTTTGAGATTTATATCGCTCAAATACATTTCAATAGTTCAGATTTAAAATTTCTTATTGATAATTTTTGCATAAAAATTATTTTTTTGAAAACAATAAAATTAAGAGATTATTTTTATTTTAAATCTTGTGCACATTAAACTTTTTTTAAAAATAAATTAGGGTTAATATAATCTTTGGTTCCTCAAATTTACTCTCATTTTGGTTTTGGTCGCTTAAATTCAAACAAGGGAAAATCCCAGATAAATACCTTTTGAATTAACAAAACCCCCAAAAGTCTATTAACACTTTAAAAAGACTTAAAGATACCAAGGACCAAATTGGGTTTTTCAAGTTTTGACACATTTACCATTTTACCCCTCAAATTTTTTTTTTAAAAATAACAGTGGTGCCCCCGGCGGAGCACCACCGTCGGCCGGCCGCCGCCGCCCCGGTGGCCGGCCGACCAGGACCCCCGACGGCCGGAGCTCCAGTCGCCGGTGGTAGGAGCTCCGGCCGGTGGAAGCTTTTTTGGTGGGGAGGGGGGTTTTTTTTTTTGAAAAGAAGTTTCATTGAAATGGCAAGGGGTGGGATCGAATCCATCCCACCCCTTTACAAGGCAAGCATGGTGGCCACTAGGCCACCAAAGCCTCTTTGTTATATATATGCATTATTAAATATGTATAATATAATTAAACGTGTAGTAGCTTTGACAAAGTCAGTAATGGCGTTGACAAATTCAATAATGGAAATAACAAGATTCGTAATGATATTGACAAAACCGTTTGCTGTTGCATGTTTTCATCAGCATTTTTGCACAAAACGTTTTTGTCAAAACCATTACCATTCTTGTCAAAATCATTACTAAACTTATCAATCTCATTATTAAATTTGTTAAAATCTTTTTATTTATATTATGAATATTTTCATAATGGAATTGTCAAAACTATTACAATTCTTGTCAATCTCATTACTTAACTTGTCAATCTCATTACTGAATTTGTCAATCTCATTACTCAATTTGTTAAAATCATTTTATTTATATTATGAATGTTTTCATAATGGAATTTCATAATGAGATTGTCAAAACCATTACAATTCTTGTCAATCTCATTACTAAACTTGTCAATCTCATTACTAAACTTGTCAATCTCATTACTGAATTTGTTAAAATCCTTTTATATATATTAACAAGTTTAGTAATGAAATTTACAAGAATTGTAATGGTTTTGACAATCTCATTATGAGATTCTATTTTGAAAACATTCATAGTATAAATAAAATGATTTTAACAAATTCAGTAATGAGATTGACAAGTTTAGTAATGAGATTGACAAGTTTAGTAATGAGATTGACAAGAATTGTAATCGTTTTGACAATTCCATTATGAAAATATTCATAATATAAATAAAAGGATTTTAACAAATTCAGTAATGAGATTGACAAGTTTAGTAATGAGATTGACAAGAATTGTAATAGTTTTGACAATTCCATTATGAAAATATTCATAATATAAATAAAAGGATTTTAACAAATTTAGTAATGAGATTGATAAGTTTAGTAATGATTTTGACAAGAATGGTAATGGTTTTGACAAAAACGTTTTGTGCAAAAATGTTGATGAAAACATGCAACAGCAAACGGTTTTGTCAATACCATTACGAATCTTGTTATTTCCATTATTGAATTTGTCAACGCCATTACTGACTTTGTTAAAGCTACTACACGTTTAATTATATTATACATATTTAATAATGCATATATATAACAAAGAGGCTTTGGTGGGGGCCACCATGCTTGTCTTGTAAAGGGGTGGGATGGGTTCGATCCCACCCCTTGCCATTTCAATGAAACTTTTTTTCAAAAAAAAAAACCCCCTCCCCACCAAAAAAGCTTCCACCGGCCGGAGCTCCTACCACCAGTGACCGGAGCTCCGGCCGTCGGGGGTCCTGGTCGGCCGGCCACCGGGGCGGCGGCGGCCGGCCGACGGTGGTGCTCCGGCGGGGGCACCACTGTTATTTTTAAAAAAAAAAATTTGAGGGGTAAAATGGTAAATGTGTCAAAACTTGAAAAACCCAATTTGGTCCTTGGTACCTTTAAGTCTTTTTAAAGTGTTAATAGACTTTTGGGGGTTTTGTTAATTCAAAAGGTATTTATCTGGGATTTTCCCTTCAAACAATAGGTTTTAGTCCCTCAAATTTTATTTTATTTAAACCATTGATCCTTATAACTCAATAAAAACCTAAATCATTTTGCCCCTACAGGGATCAAAACTAATGGTTTGAAACTTGATAGATCTAAACCAAAATGTGGGTAAACTTGAAGGACCAAAGATGATATTAATCCAATAAAATAAATTTGATCTGAACCATTCAAATTAGATATGGATGGTGTGCGCAATGGTGACGAGCTCTTGGGGTACTCATCAGTTCGCTTAGCACCAAGAGCCCCAAGAGTCTCAATGCTTAGTGGAGTGATGAGTACCAAGAGCTCATCAGCACTGCGTACCCTTTAGATCATATCATACCATTGAAATTGGACGGTTACCTCAATGGAGGCAAAATGGAGGGTTATTAATTATCTGATCGTGTTCTAACAATATTGAGCGAGCCCGGGAGGTATTGCAATTAAAAAATTTTATTTTTGTTGTTAAAATAAATTTATAGCTCCTCATTTAAAACCATTGGAACATAGTCTAATTACTAAATAAATTTTTAACGATTATAAACTTTACCTTTTGTCGGTTCATAATTTTATACCTTCTTTCCAAAAACAAGATGGCAGGGGAAAATGTCTGTAAAGCTTTCAAATATTTCAAATGGCTCCCTTTGTAAGCCGAAGTTCAGAATGAATACGTATAAGTTTGTCGAACATTTGATAAAAACACATCCCTGCTATTATTTTTTATTCATTGTTTTTCTCCCAGTTATTTTCTTTTAACCACCCTTAAACAATAAAACCCCCTTTATGAGGAGGAGGATTTCTGTAAGCCAAGGCCTTATTTGTTTTCTTGTTTTGAAAACATAAATATATTTTTAATAACTGAAAAAACAACATATATATTTTTACGCCTTCTTATTTTTGTTTTTGCATTTCCTTTTTTCTTTTTTTTCTTTTTTGAGAAAATTGGGAAACCCTTCTGCTCGATATCTTATTCTCCATTTGAGGACTTGAGTTCTCATCGAAGCTTCACCCTCAGGTTTGCAATATGTTTATTTTAAAATATAATTTTTTAGAACAATTATGTAAACAAAAATTTTTTTTCCCCTCCAAAACTTGTTTGAAAAAAAAAATTCTTAATACTGTTTTTAAAACAAAAAATTGAAAAGAAAAACAAACAAGGCTCAATTCCCATATATTTTAAAACTTTAGTATGACACCACAATGTTTTAAAATGCCCTTTTAGTCCCCCACGAATTGTTTATGTTTGCCCTTTGGTCCCTGGTCAAATAGGTTTATGATAGAGTCTGCTTCGATCCTTTTCTTAAAAAAGAAAAGTATAGTCCTTTTCCTTTTTCCTGGACTGTTGGATTAAGATCTCAATGGTCTAGATTTAATATATTTTTATAATAATATTTTTAATGTATTAATAAAATAATAATTTTTTTGTAACATATTAAATCTGGATTGTTAAGATCTCAACCAACGGTCCAGGAAAGGAAAAGAACCATCCTTTTCCTTCTAGGAAAAGGACCCAAGCCGGGTCCGTTTATGACCCAACTTCGTCCTCTCGATGCAACAGCGCCGCGGAGACAAGGTAAAAAGAAAAAAAAAACCCTTCGCTCCTTCCATGGTCTCTTTGCCCTCACCTTTCTTCGTGCTCGCCGGTGACGCCTTCACCTTCAATGTCACCAGCGAGATTCTCCACTCCACCACACTGCCACTACGCCGGTAATCTTCTGCTCCCAAAGCCAGAGATAGCTAGCTGTGAACCTTGGAGCTTGGACGGAGAGTGCGATTAGAACAATGAGAGGAGAGGAAGAGATCATCATTTAACTCCATCGTTCCTCCTCCTTGCTTTACCACCGTTGTTCTCTCCAGAAGCCACCACCCTCTTTCTCATTTTCGGCGAGTCGTTGCAAAGAGACTTTGAGAGCTGAATATCACTGAGCGTCGCGGAGATCACAAAGAGCACCAACAAGAGCTTGAGAGCAGAGGGAACGATGCCACTGTCGAAGGAAGTCTCCTCCTACGTTGGTCTTCTTCTTGCTCCACACCACCACTATTCTTGTCACTGGAAATTGCTGCTTTTGTGGTCGGCTATTCCGCGATTCTTCACCACAACACCGTGAACCAGAGAGCTTCGACTCTCTTCTTCTTCGCTTTCTCCACACCACCACCTCGATCAAACGAGAGCTCTAATTCCAGATTCTCGACCAACTTTCTGCATTTTCGGCGTAGTGTTGAGTTTTCCGGGAAAGATTTCCAGTTTGCGGTGAGCTCAGTTTTCATGGATTTTCAGATCTCCAAGCAAGTTGCTATCAATGCTACTAAAGCTCTAATGAGTAGCTAAACTTTCAACTCTTGAGAATGCGGGATTTGGCTTGAGTTCAAGAGCTTCAATAGGAAGTTTTTCTTATTTCCTTTATAAATTTCCTATTGTTATTTTAATTTCTAGCCATGTTCTAAGATAGTTTTAGTAGGATTTTGTTGTGAGTTTTTTGTACTCCATATTGTTGAACTAAGATTGCTTATACTGTGTTTGGATTGAAATTATTGTAATTTGATAATTTTCAGTCATGATTGTACATTCATATTAGAGGAAATAATGCTTTAAATTCAATACATTTCGCACATCAAGCGGTTCTTGAGTAATATTTCTAAGCAATGAATATGAATGTAATCGCAGGAGTAACTATTGTTTAGAGGTGTCAATATGATTACTTGGGGTTTTTAATCAAAACTTAATGGATTTCAAACTCTCGTATCATTTAGTGAGCAAGGATAGTCATTGAACAAATTTATCAAGAGAAGTCACTTCATTTATATTCTTTTAACTATTCCATTTTATAAAGAAAAGAAAAAAATAGTAACTTTACGATTTAATTAAATTGCATTCTTCTTTTAGTTATTAATTTGAAAAACCAAAACCAATTTGCCCTTATTTTATTGTATTTGCATGTAATTTAGATTACTTAAGAATCAATAAAAGACTCTCATCTCGAAGAGCGAACGATCCTAGACTTGCTTATATACAATCCTTAGTTAATTATTTTACTGTAGACGTCAAACCTAACGTACAAAAAGTCCCTCATCAAAGCTATAGTAGCAACCATAAGCTCGTGCAAATGATTGATCTATTTGTCCGGAGTTCTTTCTTCAGAGTTGTTTGCACTTACCAGCTTCCAATCTTTAAACTTATCTCAAAATCATTTGGTGGGCAATATTATTGAGGAGATCGGTGACACGAAACTCTTGGAATCATTGGATCTCTTAAAGAACTAAATTTCTTGTCCTATTCCAGAGAGCTTATATGTCCAATCTTTTCTCAATCACTCGAGCATGTCATTAAACAAGTTTTCTGGTAATCGGTAAAATCCCTACGAAGACCCAACTTCAAAGTTTTGATCCACCAACTTCAAACCATGTTCTGATCCTAAAGCAAGAACCAAAACAATAATCCTGCGGCAACCAAAGCAAAAACCAAAACAATAATATGGTGGCGTTAGGCTTAAGAATGAGAGAGAGGGCATAGAGAGAGGGGGTGAGAGAGATGAAGGGTGAGTGAGAGAAGAGAGAATTGATGGAGATGAAAGAGCATAGAAGAAGGAAGGATTGACATGTTGATAAGTGTGGGTGCCCCAAGACAAAAGTTGGTATGTTTTTGCGCCAAAAAAATGTGTATGGTGCCAGATATACATTTGATAAAAGAACATGCATGTTTTTACACCTCACTAGATTGACACCCCCACAACAATGTGGGGCCACAACTAAAAAGTAACAACCCTTATCTCAAACAAATGAAGCTGGCATTTTTGCAACTTTTTATAATTTTTTTTAGACATTTTTGCACCTAAGAAATATCTATGGTACCATACACACATTTGAGAAAAGTTCAAGGGCATTTTTGCCTCTCCACTCTATAAAAGAAATTCTAACAATGTTCGTATATTGGTAAGATGGTTGAAACTAATCTTTATGAGATCCATTTATAGTTTGCACCCATTCTTAACTCACTCCCTATACCCACGGCAAAAAAAAAAAAAAAAAAGCCTCACTCCCTATACCATGCTTTCACGTGACTCCTTATATTTTAGCTCTGTTGGAAACTCAGTCCCTCACTCATTCTGGCATGCAAACACCGTTAAGAATTTGCTGACATGTAAACAGCAGCAGATGGATTTATTAATAGAATGACTCAGCTGCCACCTATTTCCATCTATGGTTTCGTTCAATTAAGAAAAAATGACGACAGAAACTCCTTGCCTTGGCAATGGCTTTCTTCGACAGAAGCTCTTTTATGAAAGTAATAACCAAAAATATTAAAATTAATAGAATATAAAATATAAGATACAAAAGCATGAAAATAAGCTGGATAATATTATTTATTTAATTATTTATCATTTAAAAATTGAAGTTAATAAAACAAGTTAAGGGGGTCAGAAGTGCGTCTGGCATAATAAACTTTACATGGGTGTAAAAGTGTAAATGAACTTTTCAAAATAGTGGCAAAAATGCCACTTCCATTAGCTGGTACAAACCTCCCTTATGATGGGCCCCACATTATTATTTTTTTAATGATCATTTAAAGGGTTATGGAATAAAAATACCTATAAACTTTTCAAGAAGAAGCAAAAATACTATCTCTTTTAACTTACATACACTTTTTTAATTTGTGGATCCCACAAGTGCCACGTGGCTCTTAAAAACACTGCGTCTCATAGTCTCTCTTTCTGTCAACTGGATAGCTAAAAAGACCAAACACTAACCTCTGTAACTGTTTGTTCCTCCAAGTTTATTATCCCAAACCCAGCTACATGCTTTACCTTTTCCCAATGCTTTCGGCTTTGGGATGACAAACATGGAAGAACAAATGAGAGTAGGAAGCCTAAAGCATTGAGAAAAAGCAAAGGGTTTGGGATAATAAACATGGATGAACAAATTGTTGCGGTGGTTAGTGTTTGGTCCTCTTAACTCTAGAGTTGACAGAGATCGATACAGACCATGAGACTCAATGTGTTTTTGAGAGCTAAGTGGCACTTGTGGGACCCACAAATTAAAAAAATAACAGCCGTTTATGCAAGTTAACAGAGATGATATATTTGCTCCCCCTTGAAAAGTTCATGTATATATTTAGCGGAATGTACAAAAATACATATCTACATGTCTCGTATGTGCGTCTAGCACTATATATGATCCTGGAGAGCAAAAATACTTTAAAAAAAAAGGGAAGAAAAATATCAGCTCCGTTAATGAAAGCAAACATCCGTTAATTTTTTAGTTTTATAGGCCCCACTTTAATAATTTTTAAATAATTATTTTAAAGACGAAGGTGCAAAAATACCCACATATATATATATATATATATATATATATATATATATATATATATATATATATATATATATATATATATATATATATATCCTGCACAAGCGTCTAACACTATATGCACTTGCGTGCATGTAGGTGGGACAAGAATTCTCTTCTCTACCCTTCTCCTCTCTCTACCTTCTTTTTCCTTCTCCACAGTTGAATTAAAATTTTAATGATTCAGATTCAATATTTTATAAAGAATTGTTATAAATTTATAAAAAATATATATAACCAAATTTAAACTATCAAAATTTTACTGTGCAGACTATTATTTTACTTTTTACAATAGATTTTGTTTTCTTTTCTTTTTCCATGGATACAGCAGATTTTTTTCTCACCTTTTTACCACAGTTGTGAACTGTTTAGATAAATTTCAACAGTTTAAATTTATTTATATATTTTTAAATAAAATTACAATAATAATTTTATAAATGATTAAATATGGAGTTTGAATTCTAATGCCGTGGTGAAGAGAAAAAGGAGGCCGTAAAGGAGGGAATCTTGTCCATTGTCATCATGCTCGTGTGTTATGTACTTGCTGTGTTGGATTGGATTGGATTCTTTTTTTTTTTTTTGCCAAGGATTGGATTGGATTCATATGTAACGTCATATGAAAATGAAATTAAGTGCTTTATAAATTGTCAATCACACAGTCACCAAGCGTGTTTCAAGGTCAAAAAAATAAAAAATAAAAACACTGTTATCTTTTTTTTTTTCCATGAAGAAAAACACTATTATCGTGTATTCGTGTGGGCGGCTAGTGCTTATTACTCCCTCTAGTTTCCCGTTTTTATTATATATATATATATATATATATTTATATATATTAACAAAAATAGTTAAGAGTTGTTAAAAGTAAAAAACTTTAATAATCTATCGAAATTAATTTAATTAAGTTAGTTGAGGGAAGAGATAGATCATGCGAGTGACGACGAAATGACATTTTTGGGAAGAATCACAATTATTTCATTATTGTTTGCGAACGAATGAAGGGGCTTGTTTTTTAAAAAATAAAATTACTTTTTGATAAAAAAAATTACAACTCCTAGCTGACAACAATACCGGCCGTTACGTCATAATGTAATGAGGATTAATATTTATTGACTGAGAAATCAAAGAGACATAGGTCCTTGCGATCGATGATGGCCCACATAAACAGAATGGGATCAGTTAAAAAGTCGAAAATGAGGTGAAAATACTTGAGATTAATTATCTCCGAATATTACTGAATTAATGGCCAAAAGGAAGGAACAAGTTAAGAAAGAACAGCTGGGAAGCTTAGGGGTTGGGTGCGCAAAGTCTGTCAAATTAAAAATTACCGCAGTCAAACTAAAAATTTCTTAACTGACTAACAGAATCATTACAAGAAAGTATGATGAGCAATTGTAACAAAAACGACTACAGCTTGAACAACTTTTTTCAATAAAAAGGTAACGGATATTTTTTCCGAGACTTTTCAATTTGGATCCATCGAGTTCTGCTCTCTCAATTGCTTCTCTCCCATCATCGTCGACCCTCAACTCAAGCTTCTGAGTTTAGCAAGGTACAAACTTTCCTCTTCCTACGACTTTATTATCAAGAAAAACAATAACCTATGAAGTGAATGAGTGACGTGGATATGCCATTGCCCTTATTAGCTTGCTTCTTCCTCTCTCATCATCATCAACCTCAAGTCAAGCTCCTGCCTTTGGCCCTCAAGCAAGATACAAACTTTTCTCCGGTATCTTCAATAAAACGATCTCCACCTATTGCTCTCAACTTTTGCTGCAATTTACTTTTAAGAGTTAATTTGGTACTTTATGGTTTCTTTCCGTAGTTTATGCTATATATATTACCAAGTAAAACAGAAGAATGCTTTTAGTTGTCTTGATGAACATTATTGAACGGTCAGCTGAAATATTTTCTGAATCAGTTATTGTTATAAATTGAAAACCCGTTATCCAATAAGGATTTCCCACTTATGAAGAAGAAGAAGAAGAAGAAACAGCTGAGATTCTGTCTTTTAGTTCTCGTTTGTAGTTTTGCTTCCGTATTTTTCTGACATATTGAGGAAACAAATTATAAACAAGAAGAAACAACTGACATCCCATGGAAATGCTCTCGTGGTAATAATTAATCAGAGACGGGCGTGGAATATATTGGGGGCGAATTGAAGTTTCTGTTTCACAACTAGGGCAAAAAAAGCTCCCACTTAGCTTGCTGTATCGGTCTTGATATTGTTATTATTTTTCTGCATATATTGCTACAGTTTCTGCATGTGATTTGGAGATGGGAAACTCATGGTCCACACCAAAAAAGAAAAAGCTAAGAACAAGAGTAGAAGAGAAGGACAACATTAATGAGTTGCCATATGAAATGCTTCTTGATATTCTCTCTTTTCTTCCGGCTAAAGATGTTGTTGCCACAAGTGTGTTATCCAAGAAATGGAGAACACTTTGGCGTTCAGTTCCAACTCTTCTCCTCAGAAGGCAAGACTTCCCGACTTGTGAAATTTTCCATCAATTCGTAGACGAAGTGCTCAAGCCAGTAAATTTAGGACATGTCAGAAAGGTTTCTCTTCACTATGATGATTTTCAAGAAGGTCCACTTATGGATTGGATTAATGCTGTGATTACTGCTACTGAAGTTAAACATCTGGAGCTATATTTGACGCAGAGTGTGCAGATGCCTTCTAAATTTTTAGCTGCCGATCACATTACGGTTTTGATGTTGGTTAGTGTAAAGGTGGGTAAACTTCAAGATGTTAATTTGCCTAACCTGAAAGCATTGCGTTTGGAACGTGTTGTATTTGAATATCGGGGAGACTTGAATAGGCTTCTTTCATTTCCTTCGCTTGAAGACTTGACACTAGAAGGACCACTTTGAACCGACGCAGCAATTTAGAACCACCTTTTTGGTGATAATTGGGTGTCTCTTACTACTTTGGAGTAGTTTCACAGAGTTCTTTCCGTATGACCGATGGAGCAGAAAGCCTTGCGATTTGCAGTTTGTATTTGCATCTGATATGCAAAGGTGTTGTTCAGCTGATCTACAGCAATTTTTTTTTTTTTTTTGGGTCTATTAAGTTCAACGAGTTTGGGGGCGTCATCTCACTATTATTAGCACAAAAATCAAAGTTCCCTAAAGAGGCTTCATTTTCAAAGAGACTAGGTCATCAACATCGATCATTAGTAGTTTCATGAGAGTTATTCAGTTGTTGAATGTCGACATGTTTCCTCGATTGAGATTAATTAGCATCTGCCTATTCCCCAGCGGCTCCAATGCTTGGCTTGTTCATTTTTCATCTCATTTATTGAAATTTACTTATTTAAATTTCTTTTTAATGACTAAAAACTTATTTCAGACACATGTTTTTGCCCATGATATAGTATATTATAATTTAAAATTATTTTTTGTTGCAAACATTTAGTTATATATATATAATCAATCAAATCTTCAAGCAATTTCTTAGGTTTGCATTAACTAAATTACCATAGCTTCTGTCCAGTATAATAAAAACAATAAGCATATAACTATTTGACAAAAAATTAAAGAAGCAAAAAAAACTCTTAAACACTTTAATATCTTTTTAGAATGTTTTAACGGAGTTAGTGATTTAGATTAGAGTGTGCTTGAGATCCCTATAATTAAAGCAAACACAAGGGAAATTACGGTATTTTACTCTATAAAAAAACTATCTCTTCATAAATTGAAAGAGGGGTGTTGTTAATCATTGGTTTGGGCTTAACCTGAAAAATTAATTGAAATTAGTCAACTACTCAATAATAGTTCATATCATAAAAAAAATTAATTAATTAATCTCAATTCAAGCATCCTACGTATAGTCAGTTAATTAATTGGTTTCAAGTAAACCCGCTTCTCCTTTCCTCACAAATTTTCTAAAGGAAATTAATTTTTTGGTCCCGCAGTTTACTATCTCTCCCCATTTTATGTATGTATATATGGCATGCATGAACTCCTGTAAGGCATGTTTGGGATCATGATTTCTTAAAAAATAAGTCCTTATTACGCAAGCTGAGATAAAACTCCTTTGACATACTTACCTCGTATATTGTGAATCACGATTTATAAGCACTTATTGTCAAAAAATAAACTATTCCAAACGAGCACGACATCTCATCAAAATTCAAATACATCTCTCCTTCCCATCCAAACACTCCACAATTTTGATCCCAATTAAAAATAAAACGCTCCACGACAAGTAGATAAAGATATTCAAACAACTTCAACCAATTTAGAACACAAAAAGAATTTTAACCAATTTTTGTGATTCCTATTTCAGGAAAAAATATTACTGCCTCATGTTCTAAATATAAGATCCAATTAATTTTTTGGGAGAGATTAAAAAATCTAATTAAATTACTTTAAAATATTTATATTTTTATTATTTTCTCCAAATGAATTTGTCTGACTTACAAGCTGATATATAATTTAATAATACACAACATATGATATGATCAAATAACTTAATTAGCTTCTCTAACCTCTGTAAAAAAAAAAGTCAATTACATCTTATATTTAGGACAGGAGAAGAAAGGAGTAATAAATATGAATATATAATGAAACTGTAAAGCACATTTAAAAATCATCGGTTATTGATGAATCACTTACTGTCTTGGTTAGTCTCGCCCAGAATTACAACGAGTGCCACTACGAACGCATAGTCCTGGTTGCCGTACACTGTCACCATGAGGTTTGTTCTCCGAAGCACACAGCGCTTTGAGCCCATTGTCATTTTTAGAAGATTCAGGGAGCAAAGGTCAAAGAAACAAAATACTCCCTCTGATTCTAATTATGAGATAAAATTGATTTTTTTTAAAAAAATAAAGAAGCTAATTAAATTACTTTAGAGTATTTTTATTTTTATTTTTTTTAAACTAATTAGTTTGACTAATAAATTAATATATAATCTAAGGATACATGACATATGATATGATTAAGTAACTTATTTATCTTTCTTAATTTCTCTAAAAAAATCCAATCTTATCTTATAATTAGGACCGGAGGTTGTATTTATTAATAAGGATTTTAGAAATTATAATTATTTTCAAGTACTATAAATTAAAATATAAATTTTTAATTACAAAATTAATCTTCTCTAACTCTATCTCAACCATTTGTCTGTTATATTATCAAATTTGACGATATCTTTATGTATATTTTGATAAAGAAAAAAGCATCTATATGCAAATTAATGTTTTTGTGATATTTTCTTTGGCACATACCGGATTATCTTAGAAGTTACCCAACTTAAAGTAACTTATAAAATCTATAAATATTAGAAATCGACCTCTTTCTAGGCTTTTGTTTTTAAAAAACAATATGTGATTTTTCATAGGGAAAACACTTAAATGGCATGTGCCCTTTAAAGAATGTTATAAAATAAAAAATACAAAAATTTAAAATTCTTAAACAATAAATTCAGAAATAAACTGCCATTTTACGGGAATATCAATACAAAAATAAAATCAACTGAATTTAAAAACGAGCTTGAAGAGAGAATATCAATTGATAACTACTCGTCCAATAACCGAGATGGGTTAGAGAAGATATAGGGAATTTGGTCAAGGTTAATTTCATAATTAAATATTTATGTTTTAATATTTAGGCCTTCAAAGTAATTACAATTTTTAAGGCCCTTTTTAATAAATATTTCTTTTCCTTGGTCTTTCTCCCTAATTGTCCTAAGATTTAATTTGAGGTTGTTTGGTTGGCAAAGGAAAAAAAATTTGTGGTTGTTTGAGCAATATATGTTTTTTTTTTTTACTTATCGTACTTATAATTAATTACTCCCACTAATCCTTAATGTAAGACATATTATTTACCTTACTAAAATAAGGAAATTAGTTGAGTTAGTTAATTTGATATGTGTTTTTCAAAACATTTTAGTCATCTTTATTGATTTCTCCATTCCCTCCTCTCCTTGATTCTTATTGAGTGAGCATCATTAGGGGTAAATAAGGGAAAGAAATGAAAAAATAGGTCTTATATATAGGATTAAAATCATCTTTTCAAAATAGGTCCTATATATTAATTACTTCAGACCGATGATAGTGTGATACACTTGTGATCAAGGAGCTCAATGCACAAGGAAGATTGTTTGGTCACTCCAATTTGTTTGGTTATGCAGTGAAGCGAGGTGTTGTTTGTTGAAGTAAACTCCGGTACGTAAATCCATTTACTTGTTGTATCATTGAACTTGCTCAAGTAAATATAGCATTTGCATGCTGGACCAAATAAAATGTCCTTACTCTCGGACATCTCATGCTTCTATTATTGCCCTTTTTTTCATGTAAGTCAAAATGATATTAAGGAAAAGATACAGTCTTTCAGAAATAGAAAAGAAATATTACAACTATTACTAATAAAATCCGAAATGAAAGCATTTGGAACTAATACCACTATTACATTAAAAGAAGAAAACTGAAAAGAGATATCCTGCTCAATGGTTTTGCTTGATGTGGCAAAGGAGTTATGCAATCTGATGAAAGATTTTTTTCCACACATAACTTCCAGCGTCTGTGTGTTATGATGCATGAAATTCCCTGACTTCACAATCCTTGATAAAGCAGATTTACAGCATATAAGATAGAAAGTTTGAGGATCTGCAAATCTTCTGATCCAAATAAATTGATGAACCGGTGCCCTTTTGAAACAAACCAAACCATGACATTCAGTAGTCCCCCTTTCCTTAACTTTGATTTCCATTACACTCCAATCATTTAAGCATATGGGTATTCAAAATCACAAGGAGAAGCCGGAGAGGTTTGTTCCTGTGAGAAGAGGAGAGCCGTGAAAATTGTAGAATTCTTGATTTCTTTAATAACCTCACATGGCTGAGTGATTTTTCCGTTGTGTACAGCCAAGTTCCTCTTCATCCAAATTGTGTTAATAATCAAGATAATTTCATGAATTAGCTGGGTATGTCCATCCTTATGCAGAAGAAGCAAAGTACTTTTTAACCAATCAACAAATTCTGAGAAAACATTCTGATAGAAATCCTAACAGACCCTTTGCAACCTACGCGAGAAGAAAGAAATGTGATAGAGGAGAAATAGCAACATTTGACTGACTAAATTATTATTTCCGATTATTTCCTTTATTATTTAATTGTTTAAATTCTATTGAGAAATAATATGCCGATTCGACCACTAGCATTTAGGAGTCGTTGAAGTGGACTTGAGGATGATGGGGACTTTGGTGAGAAGATTGTGCGGACAATCATGGAAAGAAAAAGGTATGCTTGAAGAGGCACGCCAGGTGTTTGAGAAAATGACCAAGAGAGATTCAATAGAAGGTGTGCTCAAGGAAGGACAGAAGAAGCAGTGTCAACCTTGGTTTTGATGGATGAAATGGGGAGAATTCCCAGTGGCCTGTGTTTTGATGAATTGATCAAGGAGCTCAACGCACAAGGAAGATTGTTTGGTCACTCCAATTTGTTTGGCTATGCAGTGAAGCAAGGTGGCGTTGTTGAAGTAAACTCTGGTATATAAATCCATTTACTTGTTTCGGGCTTCGATTATTGCCCTTAGTCTATAATTTTAGAGCAACTCGTCAAAACTTGATTGAAGGGTAAAGAACAATTTGTGAGACATTTATACATGCTTCGTCAACAAACCTCAATTGCAAGTATTACAAAAAACCATGTCACTCACAATAAGTTTCAGGTTTGGTGGGTGAGATAATCAGGCAGCTCTTACATATCCATATTATTGTTTTTACGTGTTAGCAAATAAAAGAGGAGGAGAAAGCAGGATGCACTACACTAGAGAGAAAAATACAGGGAGGGCGAGATGATAAAGAGATACCTATTTATAGGGTTAAGTGGATGATATTCTAGAAATTTGCAATTACTCAAACCTTAGGGAAGTTACACTATTATAAATTTTAGGAAACTAACATATTCTTTTATAGTCCATCAATTAACAATCTCATAAATCCAACATTGAATAATAAATTAAATTCTAATTTAATTTATATATTTAATCAGGTAAGAAACCCTAATTAAATTGTTCAGCCCATTAAAGGAAGGTGTAATCATTTTTAGGAAACTTTGTATGTTCCATATATTAGGAAACCACCATATTCCTTTCTTGTACCTCGATTAAGAATCTAAAAATAAATGCGATATTGGATGATAAATTCATTTTTAATTTATGTTAATATCATTGTTAGTCCTTATAGTTTTACCGAATTTTAATTTTAGTCCCTGTAATTTCAAATCATTGGTTTATATCCTTATAGTTTCATAAAATTTGAATGATCTCTATACTTTTAACGAACTTTGTTTTTTATCATTATATTTCAACTCAAACCAAGTTCTTATAAGATTATGAAGACCTATTTTTTTTTTTTTAAATATTGAAAACTAGAACAATTGTTCAATGACTAATGGTTCAAATTGAGGTCAATCAGAGGTTAGACTGGTCATTTATATTAGTATTATATAATTAAAATATAAAGAATTATTCATATATAACTCTGAGGAAGAGCAATACTCAAATAAAAAGGGTATTTATTTACAAGTAGATAGAATATTCATTACAAACCATATATAATCTAATAAACAAGATTTAATAAAACACAAATATAATAGATTGCTTTTTTTTTTCCTAAAACTTTTGATTGGACTGGTTAGAGAACTAGTTCATACCACAAAGTTAGCTAGGGGAGTTTTAACACATTTAGCCTATTTTTCATAATTATTAAACAAGGACTGAATCAGCGACCCGGTGAGAAAACCGGTCCGGTTCATGAACTATTTAGTCTGATTTTTCCCCTGATTAATTAAAGTTATACCCTAATTTTTCCCTCCATGTTTATTATAACTTCCCCCTATATTCTAAATATCAAATAAAATATTTAGTCAACAAAGAAAACGTGAATAACCAAATTTTTGTTAAAAAAAAAAAAAAAATCTCATAACTGCGGATATGCACCCCTACCTGCGAGCCACGTGTCGGTGATTTTCCTCTTTTGACGATCATGGCGCCAGCGCGCAATTCATCATCCGCCGGTGGAGGGGTGTAGAAGTCCAATATGCTTGGCTTGCCGGGAAAGATAAATTAGGGCTGCCGATGGATAACTCAAGGAGTAGAGGTCAGCGAAGGAGGCTTCGGCGTGTCGGTGAAGAGGGTTTTAAAGCATTCTGGAAAGGCAATTTGGTGAGCATTGCTCACTGTCTGCAGATTCATAACGCGGAGGTACAACACTACACTTGGCTGCTTTGAATGCAATAATTTCTCATTTCATAGTTTGCAATGCTGGATTTTCTTTACTTTTAGGATTTCATAAGATCTCAAGGCAGAAGCCTATAGCTTAATGTAACTTGTAAGTATTGAGAGTATTTTCTCTGATTTGTCAATTCCCTTCGCTAAAGGAAATATCGGGCCTGCATCTACTTTGGCAGCAGATATCGTTAGTTTTGGTGACTTCTGGCTTAAATTTGCCATCAACATAGTTATAATTGAGCCAATAAGTTATGTTGAAGACCAGGATTGGTTTAAAGGCCTAGATGAGAGATGGAAGGTAACCACTTATTTTGTGTCCCTTCCTGAAAATTGTGTCTTCTCCGCTGTTCCCTTTAGGACTAGTTTGTAAAGATAGCATTCTCGCACATTTCTGCTTTTGTTCCAAAGTTATAATGTAGAGGCATATTGACAGTCTTGCAAGCCCAAACTTTTACATGCTTCTCTGCTAATATTTACCAATTTTGTATGGTCATCTTTGATCACACTACCCACATTCTCTAGTTCCAGCATCTCTGCCTCTTTCCCTTTACAAAACCCCCTGGAAATTTCCTCAGTGCATCCAGAACTTCCTTCATTTTCCTTTGCTGAAAGCTGAATACACGAGCAGGCATTAGAGAATGTACACAGTACATATTTCATATGGTATGCATGCAATAGGAAGATCACATGTGCTGTTTAGTGCATGTAAAAACGCCATCAAACTTAGCCTTCCCATCTGAATTGTAATGTAGCCTGCCAAGAATCTTTTTGGGTGTTCCTTTGGCGATGGGATTTGTGCTATTTTCTTGTGTCTGACATCAAATAAATCCGACCCCCTTGAACCCAACTTGACCAAAGTGATATCTCCGTTCATGGAAGGCTTGAATTCCCAGTAAGAATACTTCAACTTATCATCGGGAGACAAAGCTGTGAGTTTTATTTTTTTTTTTTATGGGCAAAACTTATGTCACGTTGCTTATATCTATTAGGTCTACAGTTCATAGGTGAATTTACAAGTGCGTGTACGTAATTTAAAAATTTAAATAACAAAATAATAAGTGTGATTGGAGGACTCGACATAATGAATATAGATAACTTCACCTAAGTTTTGTTCTTTTTTCCTATTACCTCCACACCTTTCCTTGAAGTCAAGTCCCAGTCTTCCATCCCACTTGTTCCTTTGGACCTTTCAACCTTAAATCTCCATCCATGGTAAGCTCTGGCAAGCATATCTCAGTTGTCCTAAGGCTAATCTGAAATCTGGTGTGGTCTGATTTGTCTGCAGGATATATGCTTTCAGTGTAAAACCCATACAATATTCCGCAGGAACTGCCAACAGAAGCTGCTGACCAAGATAAATAAAATACTCAAAAGAGCAATAGTGGAACAGAAGTGAGAAAGAGAAGGGAAAGGTGGGCATGATTGCTGAAACATTGGAAGAAGACCAAGTCTTGACTTCAACATAATTCTTAATCAAATCATTAGTGCAAATCAAAACGTATTTTTGTTTTCAAACAGTAGCATTAATATAATGGCCTACAAACTTTTACCGAACCATTTTACCCTTATAGTTATTTAATTATAACAAACTAAATAAATATATATATAATTATATTTTACTATTATACTTACCATATCTATTCAAATAATTATAAATATTATAATCCTTGAAAGCCTCCCCTCCCTCAACCAATCCCCAATCCACTGGACCAATTAGTTCCTCTACCGCCATGTCTTCTTTCTCATTCCAACCTTCTGATCCATACGCCATCTCTTCTCCATCACGTTCTTGTGCGGACCAGAAATCAACCCACACCAAAAAAAGTAAAACTAAAACTCAAACCAAAAATCAAATGAAGGTGAAGTAGGAGCAACAAGAACCAACATCGATGAACAAATATCATAGGAACAATGAAGCCACAAGTTTTTGACAGTGCGCTCATACAGTTATCCCATTCCTTTCTCTTCAAACTTTCTCTCTCGCTCTAGAGGAGAGAGAAGGATACCACAATGGCCGCTCTCATAGCCAAAGTACAGGATCTCGAGAAGAAAACAGAGAAGATCAGAGGCTGGACCTTCTTCAGCGCCAAATACAAAGATGCTGCTGAGTTGCCCAAGAAGCCACCAATTCTTCAAACTCGGAAAATCTTGTTCGCGTTTCGCTTCTCTTGATTTTCTCACTGTCTTGGAATTGTTTAGTTACAAACTTGAAAAGTTTTGAATTTCCGAGTTTTGGGATATTCTTCATACTTACTGTCATAGAGACTAGCTTAAGATGTATTTACGCTTGTTTCAAACTTTTATTCGGGGGAAAGAGCAGGGTCTGTCTTCATCAAGTTGTCCAAGTGTCTTCTAGGTTCATAGGCCTATTTTGTGCCCTTTTTTTGGGGTTCATTCAGCAGTCCTTCACTCTTGTATATACATTTACAAGAAAACATCCCTGGATCTTTTATTTAGATCGATAATTCAGGAGATCAGCTAAAATTTTGAAATTTTGGTTTTTAAATCCACAAGTGAATGGCTTAATGTCTACAATGCTTATTGTTATATTTCCAATAAGTTTAAGCTAATGTTTTACTGTTTTCATGTGTATCTAGGAGCCATATCATGCTTAGATCAAGCAGTTGATCTCTATACTGAGATTGGGTAGGCACAGCATGGCTGTGAGATACTGCAAGGTACTTTGTGTTTGAATTGTGCCATTTCATGCTTTGGTTCTCCTGGTTCTTTGATCACTCTCTGTTGTGTGTTTCACCATTTTGCTGCCTTCGCAGAGGTCTAGCAATAACAATGATGAGAGCTGACTGTATGGTGGATTTTTTGCTTCCTGGATTAGGAAATTGGTGACTTCTGCTTTTTGAAAATATTCTGATTTTCTATATTAACTCTGAACTACGGACTGCACTAAGTTATGCGGCATATCTACCTTCTTTATTTTTTTTTCCCTTTCTTTTTTGGGTGGCGAAACGTGAAAACTGTGCAGTTCAATACTGAATATGCCATGCCATTTTGAATAACTATTCATACACAAAATCAAGTACTGAATTACACTCATCTTTTAGCATGATCTGAATGTTAATTCTTGTAGCCTTGCCTAAAGTTTCCAAAATTCATCTCACCTTGCCAAGGATCTCTCATAAAGTTTCCAAAATTCATCTCACTTTGCCAAGGATCTCTCATGAACCCATCATTTGGAAAACAGAAGCAGTCTTACAAATTCCCATCACCCGGCCATTTGGTTTCATATGTTATCAGCTCTTCCGGATCAATAGGAGGGGAGAAGAAACTCGTCAAACGTGTCTTCATCTCATGATCGTCATCATGAAACCCTTCAAATTCAACCTCCAGTTCAAAGTGTCTCCAGCATTTTGGATAACAGGAGCACCCTATGATCCTGTACCTAGGCAACTCTCCATATTGAAACTGCAATAATATTTTAAATTCTGTTAGTTTTTCATTAATTTTAGATTGAAGACGAAGTATTGTTAGATATACCTTCAATGTTCTTTTTAGCCGGCTTTTGATTGAGTAAAAACTCGAAGTCGGGGGCTTGGGACAAAACCAAAACAAAAATGTCAACAAACTGGTTAATACAGCTTTGTCATGCGGAATGTCCCCAGCTTCAAATGCTAGATGCCTCATTCGGCTTAGTCGTTTATCTTGACCTGCCCAACAAAAGCTTTCTAGGAGGATAATGTCCTTCAAAAACAAATCAGACAAATTCAATTAAAAGCAAATCAAATGAATTATATACATGCAAACACACACACACATTAAACACTTCAAATACCACACGCGCGCTCGCAGATATATATATATATATATATATATATATATATGTATGTACATATCAAACACTTTAAATACCATATATTAAAATGTAAATACCTACCTCTGCTTTATCACAAGACAACCTGATGTCTTTGAAATCTTTAAATTGCTGGAGGAGTTTTTGCACGTGATAAAACCAGGAATAAGGATATGGTTCATCTGCGCGATCCAATCTAAGAATGACACTGCAGCCCTTGTAGTTCTTTGATTGAAAATCCAAGTTTATTGTCCTGCTTCTTTTAAAGTCAAACTGACACAAGTTGGTAGCCGGCAAAACCAAAAGATCACGTAGATCCTTACATCCATGCAGTGTGAGCATTTAAGGCTCTTTGAATCAACCTTCAGGGTACTATTCGTATTATCGCAATTAATTAAGTCAAACTCTTCCAGAAATTGCGATTCTCGTATGATACCCTCCAGCCACTCGCTTCTTATCAAGTTGGTCAAGTTGACCAGCTTCAAAATCCTAAGGAATGTACATTGTGATACATCCAATGAATACGGTACCTCCTCAGGACCTCTAAACACGAAAATCTTTAGCTTGGGGCTATTAATGACTAGTTGAAGCTGATCTTCCATCTCTAAATCACAGAAACAACAATATGAATATTCTGAAAATGAGATCACATGCAGAAACTGTAGCAATATATGCAGAAAAATAACGATAACATCAAGATGGATACAACAAGCTAAGTGGGGGTTTTTTTGTTTTTTCTTGCGCTTTGTTGTGAAGCAGAAACTTCTCAAAGTCATGAATGCGTGAACCATTGGTTTCTACACAAATTGTTTTGGCATGATATGGAGACTTGAAAATCTAGAAAATATCACGTTTGGTGTCAGTTTTCTGCTATGTGTAACATCATCAAAGGTAATAAAGAAACCTGATTAACCAGGGGATGGAGAGTAATGTTCAACGAAAAGTGTAGATAGTTTCAAGCGTTGAAACTATAGCAAGTATCATGTTTGGTGTCAGCTTTCTGCTATGTGTAACATCATCAAAGGTAATAAAGAAACCTGATTAACCAGAGGAAGGAGAGTAATGTTCAACGAAAAGTGTAGATAGTTTCAAGCGTAGAAACGAATGGTTTTAGAGAAGCATTTGATTGCCATGAAATTCTCAAAGGTTTAGGTCATGGAGAAAGCTGAGGCGCGAGGAGGAGGAGTCACCGTCGTCGACGTTGGAAGAGAAGATTCAGAGAGGCAAATCCTATATATGAATGACTTTGAGAAGTTCGAGGACATGAAATGGCATATCCATTCATGGGTGGGGCCTCGGAATTAATCAGAATCAGAGGACTATACGTATTTCACTATCTTCATCTTCCTCATAGCTTTACGGAAAGAAATTACCAGAAAGTATCAAATTAACTCTCAAAAGTAAATTGCAGCAAATTAAAAGTTGGGGGCAAAATGTATGTGGATCGTTTTATTGAAGATTCCGGAGAGAATGTTTTATAATTATTACTACGAGAGCATTTCCATGGGATGTCAGTTGTGTCTTCTTGTTTATAATTTTTTCCCTCAATATATCAGAAAAATACAGAAGCAAAACTACAAACGAGAACTAAAAGACAGAATCTCAGCTGATTCTTCTTCTTCTTGTTCATAAGTGGGAAATCCTTAATGGAGAATGGGTTTTCAATTTATAACAATAGCTGATTCCGAAAATATTTCAGCTGACCGTTCAATAATACTCATCAAGACAACTAAAAGCATTCTTCTGTTTTACTTGGTAATATATTGCATAAACTACGGAAAGAAACCATAAAGTACCAAATTAACTCTTAAAAGTAAATTGCAGCAAAAGTTGGGAGCAATAGGTGGAGATCGTTTTATTGAAGGTACCTGAGAAAGTTTGTATCTTGCTTGAGAGCCAAAGGCAGGAGCTTGACTTGAGGTTGACGATGATGAGAGAGAGGCAAGCTAATAAGGGCAATGGCATATCCATGTCACTCATTCACTTCATAGGTTATTGTTTTTCTCGGTAATAAAGTCGTAGGAAGAGAAAAGTTTGTACCTTGCTTGAGAGCCAACTTCAGAAGCTTGACTTGAGGTTGACGATGATGAGAGAGAAAGAAGCAAGCTGATAAGGGCAATGGCATATCCATGTCACTTCATAGGTTATTGTTTTTCTGGGTAATAAAGTGGTTGGAAAAGGAAAGTTTGTACCTTGCTTGAGAGCCAAACTCAGAAGCCTGAGTTGAGGGTCGACGATGATGGGAGAGAAGCAATTGAGAGAGCAGAACTCGATGGATCCAAATTGAAAGTTCTCGGGAAAAATATCCGTTGCTTTTTTATTGAAAAAAGTTGTTCAAGCTGTAGTTAATTAATTGCACACGACCTTCCTTTTTCTGTTTTTATTACAATTGCGCATATTCTGTTAGCCAGTTGAGAAATTTTTAATTTGACTGCGGTAATTTTTGATTTGACAGACGATGCGCACCCAACCCCTAAGCTTCCCATCTTTTCTTTATTAACTTGTTCCTTCCTTTTGGCCATTAATTCAGTAAAATTCAGAGATATTAAATCTCAAGTATTTTCACCTCATTTTCCACTTTTTAATTCATCCCATTCTGTTTATGCGGGCCATCATCGCAAGGACCTGTCTCTTTAATTTCTCAGTTAATAAATATTAATCCTCACTACATTATGACCCAACGGCCGGTTTTGTCGTGAGCTAGAAGTTATAATTTTTTTTTAATAAAATGCAAATAAGCAAAAAACTTTAATTATAATTTCTCTCTCAGCTATGGCTCAATTGAGATAATCCTTTTTTCATATTTCTTCATACGTGCCCCTTAATTGGTTCACAAACACCAGTATGAGATAATCCTCGCATCACATTTCATATTTGTCAATCCTTTCCTAATTTAACCCTAATGATACTCCCTCAACAATAATCAATAAGCAGAGGGAAGGAGGGAATTAAGGAAGATGATGAGGGTGTTTAAAAAAAAGTCATGTCATATTAACTTACACAATACTCCCTCCACCCCTAAATATAAGCTTTAAATAACCGATTTGCGTTTGTTAATAAAACAGTCAAAAGTAATTAAAAGCAATAAATATTTTTTTTTTCCAACTATACCCTTTTTTGTAAAGAGGATAAATGTGAGAGACAATACATGCAACAAATATAATCAAGGGGTAAAGCTGGAAAAACACATAAATGCTTTGAAAAAACTAAAATGAAGCTTATATTTTGAGACATGCCCCTTCACGTATTTGAAGCTTATATTTAGGGACGGAGGAAGTAACTAACTTTCTTAATTAATCTAATCGGGCAAAAAAACAAACAAAAAATTGTCTTAGTCTAATCAAATTTGGTGAATAGTATGTCTTACATTAATAAAGACCCGAGGGAATAATTAATTAAGGTAAAATTAATTAAAAACACAATTAATTCTCAAACAACCCCCAAATTAGATCTTATAAAAATGACAATGATGGGTTCAAAGCGTTGTGCTTGGGAGAACAAATTTCATGGTGAGAGGGTACAAATTAAGATGTTGTCATGAAGATTTAGATCCTCTCCATCGATAGTTGGCCAAAACAAAAAAGGAACAAAAAAAAGAAAAGAAATGGATCCTCTCCATCGATCGAACTTTTCAACAGTTAGATTGTGATCGATCTATATCTGTGTCCTAATGAAGATCTAGAACAGCATTTTTGTGGCCTTTTAATATAATGCAGCGTTTTTATTCCTCTATCGTAAGCTTGTAGTTTTAGTTGTTTGGCTGAATAATTACTCGTATCTGTGCATCTGATTGAGACTGTCTTGTACCATGTTTTGGGCATTGTGGATATGATTTTCTTTGGTCTTGATTTTCTTTTGTCCCTTCTCACTTCTCCATCATCTTCCTTTGACGTTTTGCTCTCTTCCTCAACCTCCTCCCATCTTCCTCTTCTCAGCCAACATCTTCCGGCAGTGACTAGAATCCTCTTGCGAACCGCCCGCCCATCATGATCTAACGAGAACAAACATACAAAGAAGGAAAGAACTAGAGTAACTAACTACGTACCAGGCACCTAATGCTATCTTTTTCATTTTCAAGCATTTTAAAGTGAAAAGTGATGGGAATATTAATCCCTCTAAAAGTGATTCATCAATCATGTCGTAGTTTCTAGCAGATCGTGCGAGTTTTATTTTATTGTCTCGTGTTCGGGGCCATTATTTTATCCCATATAATTTGAACGGAATTGTGTCCGGAATTCATTTAAATCTCCTGCCTCGCTACTATAAACCTCAATTAATTAATTTGAGGATATTAAGAAAAGTAAATCAATTACTTGATTATAGTATAAGTTGCATGATATCTCTGAAATACTTATGTCATGTGTATTATTATATTAAAATAAAAATATTTTAAAATAATTTATTTAACTTTTTAATCCCTAAATTAGCCAACTGGTCTTATATTAAAAACATGAGGTAGGATTAATTAACTTCTTGTATGTAATTGTGTTCGATTGGATTCATATGTAACGTCAAATGAAAAAAGGATTTGAAGCTATTAGCTCTTGCGTTATGCAATCGTTTTATACACGTCCCTCTTCACATCTTGTTATAAAGATTTTATTATCTAATTTGCATAAGCGTCAAGAACTTATAGTTTTTCAATGTTATTTTAATCAAGTCTTAATCAAGTTGGTGACAATGATGAGATATAGATTATGAGAACGACAGGAAAATGTCATTTTTAGAAAGAACCATATTGCATTAGTTTTTTGTGGAAGGGTTTTGTATTAAGAATTGTGATATATGAGAATTTGGATCTCCGCAACACAAAGCTATGAGGGAACTAGATCCAGTGCTCAACGCAATGACATCGCTGCTTTGAGATTTATATCGCTCAAATACATTTCAATAGTTCAGATTTAAAATTTCTTATTGACAATTTTTGCATAAAAATTATTTTTTTGAAAACAATACAATTAAGAGATTATTTTTATTTTAAATCTTGTGCACATTAAACTTTTTTTAAAAATAAATTAGGGTTAATATAATCTTTGGTTCCTCAAATTTACTCTCATTTTGGTTTTGGTCGCTTAAATTCAAACAATAGGTTTTAGTCCCTCAAATTTTATTTTATTTAAACCATTGATCCTTATAACTCAATAAAAACCTAAACCATTTTGCCCATACAGGGATCAAAACTAATGGTTTGAAACTTGATAGACCTAAACCAAAATGAGGGTAAACTTGAAGGACCAAAGATGATATTAACCCAATAAAATAAATTTGATCTGAACCATTCAAATTAGATATGGATGGGGTACGCAATGGTGACGAGCTCTTGGGGTACTCATCAGTTCGCTTAGCACCAAGAGCCCCAAGAGTCTCAATGCTTAGTAGAGTGATGAGCACCAAGAGCTCATCAGCACTGCGTACCCTTTAGATGGATTTATTAATAGAATGAATCAGCTGCCACCTATTTCCATCTATGGTTTCGTTCAATTAAGAAAAAATGACGACAGAAACTCCTTGCCTTGGCAATGGCTTTCTTCGACAGAAGCTCTTTTATGAATTGTAATAACCAAAAAAATTAAAATTAATAGAATATAAAATATAAGATACAAAAGCATGAAAATAAGCTGGATAATATTATTTATTTAATTATTTATCATTTAAAAATTGAAGTTAATAAAACATGTTAAGGGGATCAGAAGTGCGTCTGGCATAGTAAACTTTACATGGGTGTATAAGTGCACATAAACTTTTCAAAATAGTGGCAAAAATGCCACTTCCATTAGCTGGTACAAACCTCCCTTATGATAGGCCCCACATTATTATTTTTTTAATGATCATTTAAAGTGTTATGGAGTAAAAATACCCTAAAACTTTTCAAGAAGAAGCAAAAATACTATCTCTTTTAACTTACATACACTTTTTTAATTTGTGGATCCCACAAGTGGCACGTGGCTCTTAAAAACACTGCGTCTCATAGTCTCTCTTTCTGTCAACTGGATAGCTAAAAAGACCAAACACTAACCCCTGTAACTGTTTGTTCCTCCAAGTTTATTATCCCAAACCCAGCTACATGCTATACCTTTTCGCAATGCTTTCGGCTTTGGGATGACAAACATGGAAGAACAAATGAGAGTAGGAAGCCTAAAGCATTGAGAAAAAGCAAAGGGTTTGGGATAATAAACATGGATGAACAAATTGTTGCAGTGGTTAGTGTTTGGTCCTCTTAACTCTAGAGTTGACAGAGAAAGGTGACAGAGATCGATACAGACCATGAGACTCAATGTGTTTTTGAGAGCTAAGTGGCACTTGTGGGACCCACAAATTAAAAAAATAACAGCCGTTTATGCAAATTAATAGAGATGATATATTTGCTCCCCCTTGAAAAGTTCATGTATACGGAATGTGTAAAAATACATATCTACATGTCTCGTATGTGCGTCTGGCACTATATATGATCCTGGAGAGCAAAAATACCCATGATCTTTTAAAAAAAATGGGAAGAAAAATATCAGTTCCGTTAATGAAAGCAAACATCCGTTAATTTTTTAGTTTTATGGGCCCCACTTTAATAATTTTTAAATAATTATTTTAAGGACGAAGGTGCAAAAATATCCACACACACACACATATATATATATATATCCCGCACACGCGTCTAACACTATATGCACTTGTGTGCATGTAGGTGGGACAAGAATTCTCTTCTCTACCCTTCTCTTCTCCCTAACTTCTTTTTCCTTCTCCACAGTTGAATTAAAATTTTAATGATTCAGATTCAATATTTTATAAAGAATTGTAATAAATTTATAAAAAATATATATAACCAAATTTAAACTATCAAAATTTTACTGTGCAGACTATTATTTTACAATAGATTTTGTTTTCTTTTCTTTTTCCATGGATATAGCAGATTTTTTTCTCACCTTTTTACCACAGTTGTGAACTGTTTAGATAAATTTTAACAGTTTAAATTTATTTATATATTTTTAAATAAAATTACAATAATAATTTTATAAATGATTAAATCTGGAGTTTGAATTCTAATGCCGTGGTGAAGAGAAAAAGGAGGCCGTAAAGGAGGGGATCTTGTCCATTGTCATCATGCTCGTGTGTTATGTACTTGCTGTGTTGGATTGGATTGGATTCTTTTTTTTTTTTTTTTGCCAAGGATTGGATTGGATTCATATGTAACGTCATATGAAAATGAAATCAAGTGCTTTATAAATTGTCAATCACACAGTCACCAAGCGTGTTTCAAGGTCAAAAAAATAAAAAATAAAAACACTGTTATCTTTTTTTTTTCCATGAAGAAAAACACTATTATCGTGTATTCGTGTGGGCGGCTAGTGCTTATTACTCCCTCTAGTTTCCCGTTTTTATTATAAATATATATATTTATATATATTAACAAAAATAGTTAAGAGTTGTTAAAAGTCAAAAACTTTAATAATCTATCGAAATTAATTTAATTAAGTTAGTTGAGGGAAGAGATAGATCATGCGAGTGATGACGAAATGACATTTTTGGGAAGAATCATAATTATTTCACTATTGTTTACGAACGAATGAAGGGGCTTGTTTTTTAAAAAATAAAATTACTTTTTGATAAAAAAAATTACAACTCCCAGCTGACAACAATACCGGCCGTTACGTCATAATGTAATGAGGATTAATATTTATTGACTGAGAAATCAAAGAGACACAGGTCCTTGCGATCGATGATGGCCCACATAAACAGAATGGGATGAGTTAAAAAGTCGAAAATGAGGTGAAAATACTTGAGATTAATTATCTCTTAATATTACTGAATTAATGGCCAAAAGGAAGGAACAAGTTAAGAAAGAACAGCTGGGAAGCTTAGGGGTTGGGTGCGCAGAAGAGTCTGTCAAATTAAAAATTACCGCAGTCAAATTAAGAATTTCTTAACTGACTAACAGAATCATTACAAGAAAGTATAAATGAGCAATTGTAACAAAAACGACTACAGCTTGAACAACTTTTTTCAATAAAAAGGTAACGGATATTTTTTCTGAGACTTTTCAATTTCGATCCATCGAGTTCTGCTCTCTCAATTGCTTCTCTCCCATCATCGTCGACCCTCAATTCAAGCTTCTGAGTTTAGCAAGGTACAAACTTTCCTCTTCCTACGACTTTATTATCAAGAAAAACAATAACCTATGAAGTGAATGAGTGACGTGGATATGCCATTACCCTTATCAGCTTGCTTCTTCCTCTCTCATCATCGTCAACCTCAAGTCAAGCTCCTGCTTTTGGCCCTAAAGCAAGATACAAACTTTTCTCCGGTATCTTCAATAAAACGATCTCCACCTATTGCTCCCAACTTTTGCTGCAATTTACTTTTAAGAGTTAATTTGGTCCTTTATGGTTTCTTTCCGTAGTTTATGCTATATATTACCAAGTAAAACAGAAGAATGCTTTTAGTTGTCTTGATGACCATTATTGAACGGTCAGCTGAAATATTTTCTAAATCAGTTATTGTTATACCCGTTATCCAATAAGGATTTCCCACTTAAGAAGAAGAAGAAGAAGAAACAGCTGAGATTATGTCTTTTAGTTCTCGTTTGTAGTATTGCTTCCGTATTTTTCTGACATATTGAGGAAACAAATTATAAACAAGAAGAAACAACTGACATCCCATGGAAATGCTCTCATGGTAATAATTAATCAGAGACGGGCGTGGAATATCATGGGGGCGAATTGAAGTTTCTGTTTCACAACTAGGGCAAAAAAAGCTCCCACTTAGCTTGCTGTATCGGTCTTGATATTGTTATTATTTTTCTGCATATATTGCTACAGTTTCTGCATGTGATTTGGAGATGGGAAACTCATGGTCCACACGAAAAAGGGAAAAGCTTAAAACAAGAGTAGAAGAGAAGGACAACATTAATGAGTTGCCAGATGCAATGCTTCTTGATATTCTCTCTTTTCTTCCGGCTAAAGATGTTGTGCCACAAGTGTTTTATCCAAGAAATGGAGAACACTTTGGCGTTCAGTTCCAGCTCTTCTCCTCAGAAGGCAAGACTTTCTGACTCGTGAAATTTTCCATCAATTCGTAGACGAAGTGCTCAAGCCAGTAAATCTGGGACATGTCAGAAAGGTTTCTCTTCACTATGATGATTTTCAAGAAGGTCCACTTATGGATTGGATTAATGCTGTGTTTACTGCTACTGAAGTTAAACATCTGGAGCTATATTTGACGCAGAGTGTGCAGATGCCTTCTAGATTTTTCGCTGCCGATCACATTACGGTTTTGATGTTGGTTAGTGTAAAGGTGGGTAAACTTTAAGATGTTAATTTTCCTAACCTGAAAGCATTGCGTTTGGAACGTGTTGTATTTGAATATCGGGGAGACTTGAATAGGCTTCTTTCATTTCCTTCGCTTGAAGACTTGACACTAGAAGGACCACTTTGAACCGACGCAGCAAATTTAGAACCGCCTTTTTGGTGATAATTGGGTGTGTCTTACTACTCTGGAGTAGTTTCACAGAGTTCTTTCCGTATGACCGATGGAGCAGAAAGCCTTGCGATTTGCAGTTTGTATTTGCATCTGATATGCAAAGGTGTTGTTCAGCTGATCTACAGCAATTTTTTTTTGGGGTCTATTAAGTTCAACGAGTTTGGGGGCGTCATCTCACTATTATTAGCACAAAAATCAAAGTTCCCTAAAGAGGCTTCATTTTCAAAGAGACTAGGTCATCAACATCGATCATTAGTAGTTTCATGAGAGTTATTCAGTTGTTGAATGTCGACATGTTTCCTCGATTGAGATTAATTAGCATCTGCCTATTCCCCAGCGGCTCCAATGCTTGGCTTGTTCATTTTTCATCTCATTTATTGAAATTTACTTATTTAAATTTCTTTTTAATGACTAAAAACTTATTTCAGACACATGTTTTTGCCCATGATATAGTATATTATAATTTAAAATTATTTTTTGTTGCAAACATTTAGTTATATATATATAATGAATCAAATCTTCAAGCAATTTCTTAGGTTTGCATTAACTAAATTACCATAGCTTCTGTCCAGTATAATAAAAACAATAAGCATATAACTATTTGACAAAAAATTAAAGAAGCAAAAAAAACTCTTAAACACTTTAATATCTTTTTAGAATGTTTTAACGGAGTTAGTGGTTTAGACTAGAGTGTGCTTGAGATCCCTATAATTAAAGCAAACACAAGGGAGATTACGGTATTTTACTCTATAAAAAAACTATCTCTTCATAAATTGAAAGAGGGGTGTTGTTAATCATTGGTTTGGGCTTAACCTGAAAAATTAGTTGAAATTAGTCAACTAGTCAATAATAGTTCATATCATAAAAAAAATTAATTAATTAATCTCAATTCAAGCATCCTACGTACAGGCAGTTAATTAATTGGTTTCAAGTAAACCCGCTTCTCCTTTCCTCACAAATTTTCTAAAGAAAATTAATTTTTTGGTCCCGCAGTTTTGACTAAACTTACTATCTCTCCCCATTTTATGTATGTATATATATGGCATGCATGAACTTCTTTTCCTTATTTCATACCGCTTTTGGTTTACAATTACATCTCATCAAAATTCAAATACATCTCTCCTTCCCATCCAAACACTCCACAATTTTGATCCCAATTAAAAATAAAACGCTCCACGACAAGTAGATAAAGATATTCAAACAACTTCAACCAATTTAGAACACAAAAAGAATTTTAACCAATTTTTGCGATTCCTATTTCAGGAAAAAATATTACTCCTAAATATAATATCCATTTAATTTTTTTTGGGAGAGATTAAAAATATTAATTAAATTACTTTAAAATACTTATATTTTCATTTTTTTTTCAAACGAATTTATCTAACTTATAAGCTGATATATAATTTAATGATACAAAATATAATATGATTAAATTAATTAATTAACTTCTTTAATCCCGATAAAAAAAAATCAACTGGTTATTGATGAATCACTTACTGTCTTGGTTAAGCTTGTCCAGAATCACAATGAGTGCCACTAGGAGTGCATTCATCATAGTCCTGGTTGCCACACTATCACCATGAAGTTTGTTCTCCCAAGGACAGCGCTTTGAGCCACTAGTCATTTTTATAAGATTTAGGTAGCAAAGGTCAAAGAAACAAAATACTCCTTTTGGTCTTAATTATAAGATAAAGTTGATTTTTTAAAGAAATTAACGAAGCTAATTAAATTACTTTAGATTATTTTTATTTTTTTCTTCAAACTAATTCGTTTGACTAATAAATTAATATATAATATAAGGATACATAACATATGATATGATTAAGTAACTCATTTAGCTTTCTTAATTTCTCCAAAAAAATTCAACATTGTCTTATAATTAGGACCGGATGTAGTATTTATTAATAAGGATTCTAAAAATTATAATTATTTTCAAGTATTATAAATTAAAATATAAATTTTTAATTATAAAATTAATCTTCTCTAACTCTATCTCAACCATTTGACTGTTATATTAACAAATTTGATGATATCTCTATGTATATTTTGATTTAAAAAAAAAAAGAATCTATATGCAACTTAATATTTTTATGATATTTTCTTTGGCACATACCGGATTATCTTAGAAGTTACCCAAATTAAAATAACTTCTAAAATCTATAAATATTAGAAATCAACCTCTGTCTAGGCTTTTATTTTTAAAAAAAAAAATATGTGATTTTTCATAGGAAAAACACTTAAATGGTATGCGCCCTTTAAAGAATGCTATAAAATGAAAAATACTAAAATTTAAAATTCTTAAACAATAAATTCATAAATAAACTGTTATATCACAGGAAAATCAATACAAAAATAAAACTCAATTGAATTTAAAAACACGTTTGAGGAGAGAATATCAATTGATAACTACTCGTCCAATAATCGAGTTGGGTTAGAGAAAATGTAAGGAATTTGGTCAAAGTTAATTTATAAATTAAATATTTATATTTTAATTTTTGTTCCTTCAAAGTAATTATAATTTTTAAGGTCCTTCTTAATAAATATTTCTTTTTCATGGTCTTTCTCCCTAATTTTCCTAAGATTTAATTTGAGGTTGTTTGGTTGACAAAGGAAAAAAATTTGTGGTTGTTTGAGCAATAAATGTTTTTTTTTTTTTTACTTATAGTACCTATAATTAATTGCTCTCACTAGTCCTTAATGTAAGACATATTATTTACCTTATTAAAATAAAGAAATTAGTTGAGTTAGTTAATTTGACATGTTTTTTTAAAACATCATAGTCATCTTTATTGATTTCATCATTCCCTTCTCTCCTTGATTCTTGTTGAGTGAGCATAATGAGGGGTCAATTAGGAAAAAAAATGAAAAAAAAATATTAAAAATAGATCTAGGATTAAAATCAACTTTTCAAAATAGGTCCTATATATTGAATTATTGATCACTTCAAACCGATGATAGTGAGATACACTTGCGCTCATGTTTGTGGGACAGGAATCATCTTACTTGCCCTTCTCCTTCTCTCCCAACCCTCCTTTTAACCTCTCCACTGTTGAATTAAAATTTGAATAGTTCAAGTTTAATATTTTATAAAAATATTACTATAAGTTTATATAAAATATATATATACATAAGTTTAAACTGTTAAAATTCAGGCAAAAAAACTGTTAAACTTTTAATATGCAGACTATTATTTTATAACATATTTTCTTTTCTTTTCATTTTTTATGGATCCAGTAGAATTTTTTCTCACTTTTTTTATTACAGTTGTGAACAGTTCAGATCCAATTTTAACTATTTAAATTTATTTCTATATTTTTTTAAATAAAATTACAACAATAATTTTAGAAATGATTAAATCTGGAGTTTGAATTCTAATGGTGTGGTGGGGAGAAAAGGAGTGTGGAGGAGGACATCTTATCATTAAAACGACAGTTACTTCGTTTGTTCATTCTTTTGCAGTGAGTATAATGTAAATTGAGTTTGCTGATCGATTCATTATTCTTAATTAGTGGAATTACTGTTAATGCTGTAAGAAGTTTATCTTCCGTTTTTTTACTTCTTTGCCCTTATGGCTTCTCAATTTCTTGTGCACTCTCGAGTTTTTCAATGTCCTCTCCGATCTGCTGCGTCAAACAGCCCTATGTTCTTCAATTTTAATAGCAGAAGCAGCTATAATGGACACAATATCACTATCCGAGCAGGTAAACAATTATCCCTCGATACATCTAATCCTTCGCAAAGCACACTCAATTATGGTTTGACTCTTCATGAAATCAGCTGCTCAAGCATCGAACCTGAAATGAAGGACATTCTAGCAAAAAGTCTAGTAAATGGGATTAGGTTTTTATCCTCCGACAATAGAAATAGGAAAATTGATGTGGATGAAGCTGAACGAGTTCTAAATTCGATGTTGGAAAATGGATTTAAGCCAGATGTTGAGACACTCACGATTTTGATAAACTCCTTGTGCAAAAGGGGAAGGACGAAGAAGGCTATAGAAATTTTCAACCTCATGAACCGAATCGGGACAAAACCCTCTGTGCAAACATACAACAGTTTGTTAAAGGGACTCTGTTATTGGGGAAGGTGGAAGAAACGTATGAGATGTTGATGAACATGAAGAAGATGATTAAGGTCCCTTTGAAGCCTGATATTTTGTCATATACTGCTGTAATGGATGGCTTGTGTAAAGTGGGCAGATCAGATGAAGCCATGGAATTACTGAAAGAAGCTGAGGAATTGATGGGTCTAAAACATAATGTAATCACTTTCAACACTATGTTTCAAGGGTATTCTAGGGAAGGGAGGCTATTGGAGGGTATATCTGTTCTGAAACAAATGAAGAAGAAAAACTGTTTTCCTGATTATATATGATATGCCACTTTGTTACATGGGCTATTGAAATTGAATGAGTCATTTATACATGCTTCGTCAACAAACCTCAATTGTAAGTATTACAAAAAACCATGTCACTCACAATAAGTTTCAGGTTTGGTGGGTGAGATAATCAGGCAGCTCTTGCATCTCCATGTTATTGTTTTTACGTGTTAGCAAATAAAAGAGGAGGAGAAAGTAGGATGCATTACACTAGAGAGAAATATACAGAGAGGGCAAGATGATAAAAAGACACCTATTTATAGGGTTAAGTGGATGATATATATTCTAGAAAGTTGCAATTACTCATATCTTAGGAAACTTACGTTATTATAAATTTTAGGAAACAAACATATTTTTTTATTGTCCATCAATTAACAATCTCATCAATCCAACATTGAATAATAAATTAAATTCTAATTTAATTTACATATTTAATCAGGTAAGAAACCCTAATTAAATTGTTCAGCCCATTAAAGGAAGGTGTAATCATTTTTAGCAAACTTTGTATGTTCCATATATTAGGAAACCACCATACTCCTTTCTTATAACACGATTAACAATCTTAAAATAAATGTGATATTGGATAATAAATTAATTTTTAATTTAAGTTAATATCATTGTTAGTCCTTATAGTTTTACCGAATTTTGATTTTAGTCTCTGCAGTTTCGAATTATTGGTTTATATCTTTATAGTTTCATATAATTTGAATGATCTCTATATTTTTAACGAATTTTGTTTTTTATCATTATATTTCAACTCAAACCAAGTTATTATGAAATTATGAAGGCCTACTTTTTTTAAAATACTGAAAACTGGAACAATTGTTGAATGACTAGTGGTGCAAATCGAGGTCAATCAGAGGTCAGACTAGTCATTTAAATTAGTATTATATAATTAAAATCTAAAAAATTATTCATATATTACTCTGAGAAAGATTAATACTCAAATAAAAAGGGTATTTATTTACAAGTAGATAGAATATTCATTATAAATCATATATAATCCAATAAACAAGAGTTAAGAAAACACAAATATAATAGGTTGCTATTTTTTTCTTTCTAAAACCTTTGATTGGATTGGTTAGAGAACTAGTTCATACCCCAAACTTTGTCGAGTTTTCACACCATCATTTATTTTTTTCGTAATTGTTCCATCACCTCAATTTCGTTTTATAGTACTATAATAAAAGAAAGATTATGTAATAATAGCCAATAATAAGAAAGCCACATTAGTGGCATGGGAGGACATTTGTGGTAAGAAGGAGGAAGGGGGTCTCAGTCTACGAACGGTAAAGAAAAATGATGAGGCTTTCATGATGAAGTTTGGGTGATCTTATTCATTGGAGGGACTCCTTGTGGGTAAAATTAATAAGAGAAAAATATAAATGTGAGAGGGACATTATCCCAAGATTTACGTCAAGAAAGGAATAAAAAAGTCTTGGTCAAACATGATGCTTGGGTTGAGTTGGAAAGTCAGGGATGGATCAACTGTGAGTAGGCATGAAAATAGGTCAGGCCGCCTGAGCCTATAATAAGAATCTGAAGCCTGAGCCTAGGCTTGAGCCTACATATATGTTTTTTTTTTGGCTCAAGCCTGAGCCTGTATGAGGCCTAGCTAAGACTAAAGCCTTTTTACATACCTACTTACAATGTAGGCTTTTGAAAAGGCCTCATGTTGTAGGTCTTGAAGACCATAAATAGGCTTTGAGTCTACCAAAATCAAAATAAATGTAGGCTTTTGGTAGGGTTTCAAAGCCAACATATTTACAAATTGTAGGCTTTACATATGCTTAAAGCTTATTTAAGTCCTACATAAAATTAAAATAATTCTAATTATTATTAATCGAAAAATGTATCCATTATGATTCAGTACTAAATATAATTTTTTTTTTTGTAAATAGGCCAGGTTTGAAGGCTACAAGCTAGGTCTTAACAAAATAGACATGTCCTATTTACACATTTAGACCTTTAAATAGGCTTTGGCCTGACCTTTTTAATAAACAGGCCAGGCCAGACCTTAAGCAGGGCAGGCCGTAGGCCGCCCGATAGGGGTCTGACCTATTTCCTCCCCTAACTATGAGATTTTGGCATGATCGGTGGTTACCAGGGTATGACTCACTATCTACATTCAGGTTGCAAGCTATCCCAGAAACTATGAAGTCTTGGAAAGTACTCCCTCCGGTCCTATTTATAAGCAAATTTTTCTCTCATGGGGCTGGTTCCTTTTATAAGCAACTTTCACTTTTTGTCTAAAAATGCAAGCTTCTTTTTCCTATTTTACCCTTATTAAATACTCATTATCTCTCATATCTTATACTCATTATCTCTCATACTTTTTATATATTTTCTCTCCTATACTCTTTTCATAAATAGGGGCATATATGGAAAAAACATGGCATTTGTAACACACTTATTGCTTTTAACTACCAGTTTATTTTGCGTAATCAAGGAGAAATTTGCTTATAAATAGGATCGGAGGGAGTATATGATTTGTAGTGATGACTTGGATTTGTAGGGACAATGATTCGCTGTTACGAGAAATCCAAGGGATGCTTCAGATGCTATTGGTAGAGCCGGAAAATCAGGCCGAGCCCATTGGGCCGACCCGTTTAAGCATGAACCCTTCAAAGGCCGGGCTTATGATTTAGAGGCTAAAAAGAGAAGCGGGCATAAAAGGGCTAGCCCTGTAGCCTTGTAAAGCCTGCCCTTTTAGGCACGTTTAATGTTTCTTTAAAAATAAATTAATAAATATAATATAATTATATCAAATTATTAATATGAGAGACACCTAAGTATCTAATAGAGTATTAATAACAAGTAAACATTTATTAATCGGTTTATTTATTTTATTTTCTATAATGGTTTATTCATTTAAACTTTAAAAAAAAGGCTAATTTGGACATTAGATGATTATTTTAACTAAAAATTTATGAGTTTTAAAAATAATGTATCTCAATTTAAAGAAAAATAATAAATAAATTGTAAATTTTGAAAAAGAATTTTTTTTAAATAAAATGAGTTTAAATCCTTCATGGGCTTAAAAAATATAATACTTTTTAGGAAGCGGTCCGTTTAGGCCCAAACCCGTGAAGATAGATAGATATTTTGGGGCAGCGGTAGTCAAATTAAAAAGCCATATCTAGTGTCATAGGAGGACGTTTGTAGTAAAAAGGAGGAAAGGGGTCAAGATCTACAAATGGGAAGAAATGAGGCTTTCATGATGAAGGTGGTCTCATTCATTGAGGGATGCCTTATGGGTAATATTCATGAGAGAAAAATATAAATGCGGGAATGATGTTATCCCAAGATTGATGTCAGGAAAGAATCAAAAAGTCTTGGTCAAACATGTTGCTAGGGTTGAGTTGGAAAGTCGGGGATGGATCAATTGTGAGCTTCTGGGATGATCGGTGGTTACCGGGGTATGACTCACTGTCTACATTCAGGTTGCAAGCTATCCCAAAAACTATGAAATCTTGGAAAGTATATGATTTGTAGTGATGACTTGGATTTTTAGTGGTGCTTATCTTAATAATGACAATGATTCGCTGTTATGAGAAATACGAGGGATGCTACAGATGCTATTGTAGGAGGATGCTCTAACTTGTAGATGTGCTCGTTGTCTCGAGGCCCCATGTTTGTGTGCTTGATGTAGTGCTATTTGCTTCTTTTTTTTATTTATAAAAAAATAAAAAACACTTTGCATTGATAATTTGAGTAGAGCGATTGACCAACTGTGCTCCAATGGTTAGTAATGGCTACACTAAAATTGTCATTGTCAATACTAAAGTTGTCATTATCTTTATTCAACATGTCAACGACGTTTGATACAATTTAAAGAGATCAAGTAGTCAATCATGTTACTTAACTTGTCAATCTCATTACTCAACTTATCACCTGAGCTCCGACGTTGGTGAGGGTTTTACGTTTTTTAGAAAAAAACTTAAGGGGCATTTTTGTAAGACAACAATATTTCAAAATCTCAAATTTGTTTCTTTAGATCTATTTGTCTTTTGCTTGTGTTAATAGACTTTTTGAAATTCTCCAAGTCCAAATAATATTTATTTAGAATTTTTCCTATACAAAACAATTTGATGTTTAAGCCAATTGCATATAACCCTTTACATTTTAAAATTTAAATTTAAATTAATTTTTAATCCAAATGACCATTTCAGATGTCACATCATCCCCTTTAATTTGAGGTAGTAGTTAGAGTTAACAACTTAATCGCAAAAGTAATAACAGTATTTAATATCAAAAATCAAAAATCAAGGACTATAAATTTTAGTTTTGAAAAGTGAAATATAATTATTTTATGCAACTGGCATAAAGTTTATGTTAGTTTTAAAAAATTTAGCCTATCTTTTATAATTTTTTAAAAATACACTTTGCCTCATAAAATTATCTTTCATATATATATATATATATATATATAATTATCTTTATTATAACTCCTTTAACTGATATTTCCCTCATAACTACATGTACTTAGGATTTTCTTTTTTCTTTCGTTTTTCTCGACTAAATAGTCATACGAATATTTCTTGTAATACTTTTAAATGAAAAATAACTCCCTTTGTTTAGGGTTTTAAGGTTAATATTATTATTATTACTACTACTACTTATACATAGATAATATAAAATATAATTCTCATTATTTTAATTTTTTAACTTATATTTTCTCTTAACTTAACTCCCTTTATTTAGGATTATTATTTTGTCCCTTCATATTTTCTACGCAAAAAAACCATATAAAATTTTCTTATTGCTTAAAAAAGGGTTTACTTTTTTTGTTTAGGATTTTTATTATTATTTATATTTATATCTACAACTCCCTTCGTGATAATTTCTTTAAGCAAACTAAAATTATCTCTCAACAACCTTGATTTCTAACACGTGGTTTATTGAGTATGCTTGACAAAATATAAATAATAAATCATAAAACCTAATAACTCCCTTTATCTATGATTTTTATTTTTGACCTTTCTTAATTTCTTAACAAGCCGAATAATTAAAGTTATACCCTAATTTTTCCCTCCATGTATATTATAACTTCCTCCTATATTCTAAATATCAAATAAAATATTTAGTCAACTAAAAAACGTGAATAATCAAATTTTTGTAAAAACAAAAAAACAAATCTCATAACCGCAGATGCACGCCCCTACCTGCGAGCCACGTGTTGGTGATTTTCCTCTTTTGACGATCATGACGCCTGCGCGCAATTCATCATCCGCCGGTGGAGGGGTGTAGAAGTCCAATATACTCGGCTTGCCGGGAAAGAGAAATTAGGGCTGCCGATGGAGAACTCAAGGAGTAGAGGTCAGCGAAGGAGGCTTCGGCGTGTCAATGAAGAGGGTTTTAGAGCATTCTGGAAAGGCAATTTGGTGAGCATTGCTCACTGTCTGCAGATTCATAACGCGGAGGTACAACACTACACTTGGCTTCTTTGAATGCAATAATTTCTCATTTCATAGTTTGCAATGCTGGATTTTCTTTACTTTTAGGATTTCATAAGATCTCAAGGCAGAATCCTTTAGTTTAATGTAACTTATAAGTATTGAGAGTATTTTCTCTGATTGGTCAATTCCCTTTGCTAAAGGAAATATCGGGCCTGCATCTACTTTGGCAGCAGATATGGTTAGTTTTGGTGACTCCTGGCTTACATTTGCCATCAACATAGTTATAATTGAGCCAATAAGTTATGTTGAAGACCAGGATTGGTTTAAAGGCCTAGATGAGAGATGGAAGGTAACCACTTATTTTGTGTCCCTTCCTGAAAATTGTGTCTTCTCGGCTGTTCCCTTTAGAACCCTAACCATATAACTGAATCCTGTACCATTCTCTACCTCCTTGAATCCTAGGACTAGTTTGTAAAGATAGCATTCTCGCACATTTCTGCTTTTGTTACAAAATTATAATGTAGAGGAATAGTGACAGTCTTGCAAGCCCAAACTTTTACATGCTTCTCTGCTAATATTTACCAATTTTGTATGGTCATCTTTGATCACACTACCCACATTCTCTAGTTCAAGCATCTCTGCCCCTTTCCCTTTACAAAACCCACCGGAAATTTCTTCAGTGTATCCAGAACTTCCTTCATTTTCCTTTGCTGAAAGCTGAATACATGAGCAGGCATTAGAGAATGTACACAGTACATATTTCATATGGTATGCATGCAATAGGAATATCACATGTGCTGTTTAGTGCATGTAAAAAGGCCATCAAACTTAGCCTTCCCATCTGCATTGTAATGTAGCCTGCCAAGAATCTTTTTGGGTGTTTCCTTGGCGATGGAATTTGTGCTATTTTCTTGTGTCTGACATCAAATAAATCCGACGCCCTTGAACCCAACTTGACCAAAGTGATATCTCCGTTCATGGAAGGCTTGAATTCCCAGTAAGAATACTTCAACTTATCATCAGGGGACAAAGCTTTGAGTTTTATTTTTTTTTATGGGCAAAACTTATGTCACGTTGCTTATATCTATTAGGTCTATAGTTCATAGGTGAATTTACAAGTGCATGTACATATTTTAACAATTCAAATAATAAAATAATAAGTGTGATTGGAGGACTCGACGTAATAAATATATAACTTCACCTAAGTTTTGTTCTTTTTTCCTATTACCTCCACACCTTGCCTTGAAGTCAAGTCCCAGTCTTCCATCCCACTTGTTCCTTTGGACCTTTCAACCTTAAATCTCCATCCATGGTAAGCTCTGGCAAGCATATCTCAGTTGCCCTAAGGCTAATCTGAAATCAGGTGTGGTCTGATTTGTCTGCAGGATATATGCTTTCACTGTAAAACGCATACAATATTCCGCAGGAACTGCCAACAGAAGCTGCTGACCAAGATAAATAAAATACTCAAAAGAGCAATGGTGGAACAGAAGTGAGAAAGAGAAGGGAAAGGTGGGCATGATTGCTGAAACATTGGAAGAAGACCAAGTCTTTACTTCAACATAATTCTTAATCAAATCATTAGTGAAAATCAAAACGTATTTTTGTTTTCAAACAGTAGCATTAATATAATGGCCTACAAAATATAATTCCCTACAAACTTTTACATGAACCATTTTACCCTTATAGTTATGTAATTATAAAAAACTAAATAAATAGATATATAATTATATTTTACTATTATACTTACCATATCTATTCAAATAATTATAAATATTATAATCCTTGAAAGCCTCCCCTCCTTCAACCAATCCCCAATCCACTGGACCAATTAGTTCCTCTACCGCCATTTCTTCTCCTTCATTCCAAGCTTCTGATCCATACACCATCTCTTCTCCATCATGTTCTTGTGCGGACCAGAAATCAACTCACACCAAAAAACCTAAAATCTCAAACCAAAAATCAAACGAAGATGAAGTAGGAGCAACAAGAACCAACATCGATGGACAAATATCATAGGAACAATGAAGCCACAAGTTTTTGACAGTGCGCTCATACAGTTATGCCATTCCTTTCTCTTCAAACTTTCTCTCTTGCTCTAGAGGAGAGAGAAGGATACCACAATGGCCGCTCTCATAGCCAAAGTACAGGATCTCGAGAAGAAAACAGAGAAGATCAGAGGCTGGACCTTCTTCAGCGCCAAATACGAAGATGCTGCTGAGTTGCCCAAGAAGCCACCAATTCTTCAAACTCGGAAAATCTTGTTCGCATTTCGCTTCTCTTGATTTTCTCACTGTCTTGGAATTGTTTAGTTACAAACTTGAAAAGTTTTGAATTTCCGAGTTTTGGGATATTCTTCATACTTACTGTCATAGAGACTAGCTTAAGATGTATTTACGCTTGTTTCAAACTTTTATTCGGGGGAAAGAGCAGGGTCTGTCTTCATCAAGTTGTCCAAGTGTCTTCTAGGTTCATAGGCCTATTTTGTGCCCGTTTTTTGGGTTCATTCAGCAGTCCTTCACTCTTGTATATACATTTACAAGAAAACATCCCTGGATCTTTTATTTAGATCGATAATTCAGGAGATTAGCTAGAATTTTGAAATTTTGGTTTTTAAATCCACAAGTGAATGGCTTAATGTCTACAATGCTTATTGTTATATTACCAATAAGTTTAAGCTAATGTTTTACTGTTTTCATGTGTATCTAGGAGCCATATCATGCTTAGATCAAGCAGTTGATCTCTATACTGAGATTGGTAGGCACAGCATGGCTGCGAGATACTGCAAGGTACTTTGTGTTTGAATTGTGCCATTTCATGCTTTGGTTCTCCTGGTTCTTTGATCACTCTCTGTTGTGTGTTTCACCATTTTGCTGCCTTCGCAGAGGTCTAGCAATAACAATGATGAGAGCTGACTGTATGGTGGATTTTTTCCTTCCTGGATTAGGAAATTGGTGACTTCTGCTTTTTGAAAATATTCTGATTTTCTATATTAACTCTGAAATGCGGCATATCTACCTTCTTTATTTTTTTTCCCTTTTTTTTTTGGGTGGCCAAACGTGAAAACTATGCAGTTCAATACTGAATATGCCATGCCATTTTGAATAACTATTCATACACAAAATCAAGTATTGAATTACACTCATCTTTTAGCATGATCTGAATGTTAATTCTTGTAGCCTTGCCTAAAGTTTCCAAAATTCATCTCACCTTGCCAAGGATCTCTCATAAAGTTTCCAAAATTCATCTCACTTTGCCAAGGATCTCTCATGAACCCATCATTTGGAAAACAGAAGCAGTCTTACAAATTCCCATCACCCGGCCATTTGGTTTCATATGTTATCAGCTCTTCCGGATCAATAGGAGGGGAGAAGAAACTCGTCAAACGTGTCTTCATCTCATGATCGTCATCATGAAACCCTTCAAATTCAACCGCCAGTTCAAAGTGTCTCCAGCATTTTGGATAACAGGAGCACCCTATGATCCTGTACCTAGGCAACTCTCCATTTTGAAACTGCAATAAGATAAATGCAGTTAGTTTTTCATTAATTTTAGATTGAAGACGAAGTATTGTTAGATATACCTTCAATGTTCTTTTTAGCCGGCTTTTGACTGAGTAAAAACTCAAAGTCGGGGGCTTGGGACAAAACCAAAACAAAAATGTCAACAAACTGGTTAATAAAGCTTTGTCATGCGGAATGTCCCCAGCTTCAAATGCTAGATGCCTCATTTGGCTTAGTCGTTTATCTTGACCTGCCCAACAAAAGCTTTCTGGGAGGATAATGTCCTTCAAAAACAAATAAGACAAATTCAATTAAAAGCAAATCAAATGAATTATATACATGCAAACACACACACACATTAAACACTTCAAATACCACACGCGCGCTCGCAGATATATATATATATATATATATGTATGTACATATCAAACACTTTAAATACCATATATTAAAATGTAAATACCTACCTCTGCTTTATCACAAGACAACCTGATGTCTTTGAAATCTTTAAATTGCTGGAGGAGTTTTTGCACGTGATAAAACCAGGAATAAGGATATGGTTCATCTGCGCGATCCAATCTAAGAATGACACTGCAGCCCTTGTAGTTGTTTGATTGAAAATCCAAGTTTATTGTCCTGCTTCTTTTAAAGTCAAATTGACACAAGTTGGTAGCCGGCAAAACCAAAAGATCACGTAGATCCTTACATCCATGCAGTGTGAGCATTTTAAGGCTCTTTGAATCAACCTTCAGGGTACTATTCGTATTATCGCAATTAATTAAGTCAAACTCTTCCAGAAATTGCGATTCTCGTATGATACCCTCCAGCCACTCGCTTCTTATCAAGTTGGTCAAGTTGACCAGCTTCAAAATCCTAAGGAATGTACATTGTGATACATCCAATGAATACGGTACCTCCTCAGGACCTCTAAACACGAAAATCTTTAGCTTGGGGCTATTAATGACTAGTTGAAGCTGATCTTCCATCTCTAAATCACAGAAACAACAATATGAATATTCTGAAAATGAGATCACATGCAGAAACTGTAGCAATATATGCAGAAAAATAACGATAACATCAAGATGGATACAACAAGCTAAGTGGGGGTTTTTTTGTTTTTTCTTGCGCTTTGTTGTGAAGCAGAAACTTCTCAAAGTCATGAATGCGTGAACCATTGGTTTCTACACAAATTGTTTTGGCATGATATGGAGACTTGAAAAGCTAGAAAATATCATGTTTGGTGTCAGTTTTCTGCTATGTGTAACATCATCAAAGGTAATAAAGAAACCTGATTAACCAGGGGATGGAGAGTAATGTTCAACGAAAAGTGTAGATAGTTTCAAGCGTTGAAACTATAGCAAGTATCATGTTTGGTGTCAGCTTTCTGCTATGTGTAACATCATCAAAGGTAATAAAGAAACCTGATTAACCAGAGGAAGGAGACTAATGTTCAACGAAAAGTGTAGATAGTTTCAAGCGTAGAAACGAATGGTTTTAGAGAAGCATTTGATTGCCATGAAATTCTCAAAGGTTTAGGTCATGGAGAAAGCTGAGGCGCGAGGAGGAGGAGTCACCGTCGTCGACGTTGGAAGAGAAGATTCAGAGAGGCAAATCCTATATATGAATGACTTTGAGAAGTTCGAGGACATGAAATGGCATATTCATTCATAGGTGGGGCCTCGGAATTAATCAGAATCAGAGGACTATACGTATTTCACTATCTTCATCTTCCTCATAGCTTTACGGAAAGAAATTACCAGAAAGTATCAAATTAACTCTTAAAAGTAAATTGCAGCAAATTAAAAGTTGGGGGCAAAATGTATGTGGATGGTTTTATTGAAGATTCCGGAGAGAATGTTTTATAATTATTACTACGAGAGCATTTCCATGGGATGTCAGTTGTGTCTTCTTGTTTATAATTTTTTCCCTCAATATATCAGAAAAATACAGAAGCAAAACTACAAACGAGAACTAAAAGACAGAATCTCTGCTGTTTCTTCTTCTTCTTGTTCATAAGTGGGAAATCCTTAATGGAGAATGGGTTTTCAATTTATAACAATATCTGATTCCGAAAATATTTCAGCTGACCGTTCAATAATGCTCATCAAGACAATTAAAAGCATTCTTCTATTTTACTTGGTAATATATTGCATAAACTACGGAAAGAAACCATAAAGTACCAAATTAACTCTTAAAAGTAAATTGCAGCAAAACTTGGGAGCAATAGGTGGAGATCATTTTATTGAAGGTACCTGAGAAAGTTTGTATCTTGCTTGAGAGCCAAAGGCAGGAGCTTGACTTGAGGTTGACGATGATGAGAGAGAGGCAAGCTAATAAGGGCAATGACATATCCATGTCACTCATTCACTTCATAGGTTATTGTTTTTCTTGGTAATAAAGTCGTAGGAAGAGAAAAGTTTGTACCTTGCTTGAGAGCCAACTTCAGAAGCTTGACTTGAGGTTGACGATGATGAGAGAGAAAGAAGCAAGCTGATAAGGGCAATGGCATATCCATGTCACTTCATAGGTTATTGTTTTTCTGGGTAATAAAGTGGTTGGAAAAGGAAAGTTTGTACCTTGCTTGAGAGCCAAACTCAGAAGCCTGAGTTGAGGGTCGACGATGATGGGAGAGAAGCAATTGAGAGAGCAGAACTCGATGGTTCCAAATTGAAAATTCTCGGGAAAAATATCCGTTGCTTTTTTATTGAAAAAAGTTGTTCAAGCTATAGTTAATTAATTGCACACGACCTTCCTTTTTCCGTTTTTATTACAATTGCGCATATTCTGTTAGCCAGTTGAGAAATTTTAATTTGACTGCGGTAATTTTTGATTTGACAGACGATGCGCACCCAACCCCTAAGCTTCCCAACTTTTCTTTATTAACTTGTTCCTTCCTTTTGGCCATTAATTCAGTAATATTCAGAGATATTAAATCTCAAGTATTTTCACCTCATTTCCCACTTTTTAATTCATCCCATTCTGTTTATGCGGGTCATCATCGCAAGGACCTGTCTCTTTAATTTCTCAGTTAATAAATATTAATCCTCACTACATTATGACCCAACGGCCGGTTTTGTCGTGAGCTAGGAGTTATAATTTTTTTTTTAATAAAAAGCAAATAAGCAAAAAAATTTAATTATAATTTCTCTCTCAACTATGGCTCAATTGAGATAATCCTTTTCTCATATTTCTTCATACGTGCCCCTTAATTGGTTCACAAACACCAGTATGAGATAATCCTCGCATCACATTTCATATTTGTCAATCCTTTCCTAATTTACCCCTAATGATACTCCCTCAACAATAATCAATAAGCAGAGGGAAGGAGGGAATTAAGGAAGATGATGAGGGTGTTTAAAAAAAAGCCATGTCATATTAACTCACACAATACTCCCTCCACCCCTAAATATAAGCTTTAAATAACCGATTTGCGTTTGTTAATAAAACAGTCAAAAGTAATTAAAAGCAATAAATATATTTTTTTTTCCAACTATACCCTTTTTTGTAAAGAGGATAAGTGTGAGAGACAATAAATGCAACAAATATAATCAAGGGGTAAAGCTGGAAAAACGCATAAATGCTTTGAAAAAACTAAAATGAAGCTTATATTTTGAGACATGCCCCTTCACGTATTTGAAGCTTATATTTAGAGATGGAGGAAGTAACTAACTTTCTTAATTAATCTAATCGGGCAAAAAAACAAACAAAAAATTGTCTTAATCTAATCAAATTTGGTGAATAGTATGTCTTACATTAATAAAGACCCGAGGGAATAATTAATTAAGGTAAAATTAATAAAAAACACAATTAATGCTCAAACAACCCCCAAATTAGATCTTATAAAAATGACAATGATGGGTTCAAAGCGTTGTGCTTGGGAGAACAAATTTCATGGTGAGAGGATACAAATTAAGATGTTGTCATGAAGATTTAGATCCTCTCCATCGATAGTTGGCCAAAACAAAAAAGGAACAAAAAGAAAAGAAAAGAAATGGATCCTCTCCATCGATCGAACTTTTCAACAGTTAGATTGTGATCGATCTATATCTGTGTCCTAATGAAGATCTAGAACAGCATTTTTGTGGCCTTTTAATATAATGCAGCGTTTTTATTCCTCTATCGTAAGCTTGTAGTTTTAGTTGTTTGGCTGAATAATTATTCGTATCTGTGCATCTGATTGAGACTATCTTGTACCATGTTTTGGACATTGTGGATATGATTTTCTTTGGTCTTGATTTTCTTTTGTCCCTTCTCACTTCTCCATCATCTTCCTTTGACGTTTTGCTCTCTTCCTCAACCTCCTCCCATCTTCCTCTTCTCAGCCAACATCTTCCGGCAGTGACTAGAATCCTCTTGCGAACCGCCCGCCCATCATGATCTAACGAGAACAAACATACAAAGAAGGAAAGAACCAGAGTAACTAACTACGTACCAGGCACCTAACGCTGTCTTTTTCATTTTCATGCATTTTAAAGTGAAAAGTGATGGGAATATTAATCACTCTAAAAGTGATTCATCAATCATGTCTCGTGTTCGGGGGCATTATTTTATCCCATATAATTTAAACGGAATTGTGTCCGGAATTCATTTAAATCTCCTGCCTCGCTACTATAAACCTCAATTAATTAATTTGAGGATATTAAGAAAAGTAAATCAATTACTTAATTATAGTATAAGTTGCATGATATCTCTGAAATACTTATGTGTATTATTATATTAAAATAAAAATATTTTAAAATAATTTATTTAACTTTTTAATCCCTAAATTAGCCAACTGGTCTTATATTAAAAACATGAGGTAGGATTAATTAACTTCTTGTATGTAATTGTGTTCGATTGGATTCATATGTAACGTCAAATGAAAAAAGGATTTGAAGCTATTAGCTCTTGCGTTATGCAATCGTTTTATACACGTCCCTCTTCACATCTTGTTATAAAGATTTTATTATCTAATTTGCATAAGCGTCAAGAACTTATAGTTTTTCAATGTTATTTTAATCAAGTCTTAATCAAGTTGGTGACAATGATGAGATATAGATTATGAGAACGACAGGAAAATGTCATTTTTAGAAAGAACCATATTGCATTAGTTTTTTGTGGAAGGGTTTTGTATTAAGAATTGTGATATATGAGAATTTGGATCTCCGCAACACAAAGCTATGAGGGAACTAGATCCAGTGCTCAACGCAATGACATCGCTGCTTTGAGATTTATATCGCTCAAATACATTTCAATAGTTCAGATTTAAAATTTCTTATTGACAATTTTTGCATAAAAATTATTTTTTTGAAAACAATACAATTAAGAGATTATTTTTATTTTAAATCTTGTGCACATTAAACTTTTTTTAAAAATAAATTAGGGTTAATATAATCTTTGGTTCCTCAAATTTACTCTCATTTTGGTTTTGGTCGCTTAAATTCAAACAATAGGTTTTAGTCCCTCAAATTTTATTTTATTTAAACCATTGATCCTTATAACTCAATAAAAACCTAAACCATTTTGCCCATACAGGGATCAAAACTAATGGTTTGAAACTTGATAGACCTAAACCAAAATGAGGGTAAACTTGAAGGACCAAAGATGATATTAACCCAATAAAATAAATTTGATCTGAACCATTCAAATTAGATATGGATGGGGTACGCAATGGTGACGAGCTCTTGGGGTACTCATCAGTTCGCTTAGCACCAAGAGCCCCAAGAGTCTCAATGCTTAGTAGAGTGATGAGCACCAAGAGCTCATCAGCACTGCGTACCCTTTAGATCATATCATACCATGGAAATTGGACGGTTACCTCAATTGAGGCAAATTGGAGGGTTATTAATTATCTGTTCGTGTTCTAACAATATTGAGCGAGCCCGGGAGGTATTACAATTAAAAAATTTTATTTTTGTTGTTAAAATAAATTTATAACTCCTCATTTAAAACCATTGGAACATAGTCTAATTACTAAATAAATTTTTAACGATTATAAACTTTACCTTTTGTCGGTTCATAATTTTATACCTTCTTTCCAAAAACAAGATGGCAGGGGAAAATGTCTGTAAAGCTTTCAAATCTTTCAAATGGCTCCCTTTGTAAGCCGAAGTTCAAAATGAATACGTATAAGTTTGTCGAACATTTGATAAAAACACATCCCTGCTATTATTTTTTATTCATTGTTTTTCTCCCAGTTATTTTCTTTTAACCACCCTTAAACAATAAAACCCCTTTATGAGGAGGAGGATTTCTGTAAGCCAAGGCCTTATTTATTTTCTTGTTTTGAAAACATAAATATATTTTTAAAAACTGAAAAAACAACATATATTTTTTTACGCCTTCTTATTTTTGTTTTTGCATTTCCTTTTTCCTTTTTTTTTCTTTTTTGAGAAAATTGGGAAACCCTTCTGCTCGATATCTTATTCTCCATTTGAGGACTTGAGTTCTCATCGAAGCTTCACCCTCGGGTTTGCAATATGTTTATTTTAAAATATAATTTTTTAGAACAATTATGTAAACAAAAATTTTTGTTTTTTCCCTCCAAAACTTGTTTGGAAAAAAAAATTCTTAATACTGTTTTTAAAACAAAAAATTGAAAAGAAAAACAAACAAGGCTCAATTCCCATATATTTTAAAACTTTAGTATGACACCACAATGTTTTAAAATGCCCTTTTAGTCCCCCACGAATTGTTTATGTTTGCCCTTTGGTCCCTGGTCAAATAGGTTTATGATAGAGTCCGCTTCGATCCTTTTCTTAAAAAAGAAAAGTATAGTCCTTTTCCTTTTTCCTGAACCGTTGGATTGAGATCTCAATGGTCTAGATTTAATATATTTTTATAATAATATTTTTAATGTATTAATATAATAATAATTTTTTTGTAACATATTAAATCTGGATTGTTGAGATCTCAATCCAACGGTCCAGGAAAGGAAAAGGACCATCCTTTTCCTTCTAGGAAAAGGACCCAAGCCGGGTCCGTTTATGACCCAACTTCTTCCTCTCGATACAACAGCGCCGCGGAGACAAGGTAAAAAGAAAAAAAAAAACCCCTTCACTCCTTCCATGGTCTCTTTGCCCTCACCTTTCTTCTTGCTCGCCGGCGACGCCTTCACCTTCAATGTCGCCAGCGAGATTCTCCACTCCACCACACTGCCACCACGCCGGTAATCTTCTGCTCCCAAAGCCAGAGATAGCTAGCTGTGAACCTTGGAGCTTGGACGGAGAGTGCGATTAGAGCAGGCGCCACAGTTGGCCCAATTGACCCAGCTGTGGCACTTGGTCCACCAAGCGCCACAGCTGGCCTGGTATGCACCCAAGGGTGGCACTTGCCTTGGCAAGTGCCACCCTTGGTCCCCAAAATTTAAAAAAAAATAGAAAAAGAAAAAAAAAGGCAGCTGTGGCACTTCTTTAAAGAAGTGCCATAATTGGCTGGATGTGAATTTTCAATTCTCTCGCCAATCAGATTTCCCTCATTTAACTTTACTTTTTATCTTTTCCCTCCCTTTTACCTTTTTATTCTTCCCTCTTCCTCAGCTCGCGTTGATGCCCCTCCCCCTGTAAAAGATATCACTTTCTCTTGCACAACAAACACTCACACTCGTCTTCTTCATTAAATTCTCTTGTCCCTTTTTCCATTTTTTTCTCGTCCATCCCCACTCCTCTCCCTAGTTGTTTCCTTTTCTTCATACTCTCTGTCTCTCTTCCTCTTTTGAACCCCACTCCATTTGATCCCCACTACATTCCACACCTCACATTTGCTCATCCTCGTCACTCAAGATAGCGTCACCAACGTGGTCCCCCACTCCCTGCACTGGTCAATTAATAGATTTGTAAGAAGAAGAATGTTTCATTCTAGCTTGCATTGTTTAATTTTTTTTAGTCAAGATAAAATGTCATATAACGTTTGCCTTTCTGTTCCTAATTTAATAGGAAAGAGTGAAAACCTAGCTTGTTTCGTTTGCCTTTTTGCTTTGTTTAATTTTTTTGGCCGACAAGCTTGCGTTTTTTAGTAATCTTTTAATTTACTTAATTAGTTGTTGATGTACTGTGTTCACATATCAAGTTCTTGTATTGTAATATTTTTTATGTTAGCTTTGGAGAGTATTAATGTAAGAACATTATTGTTGGGGAAAGGACAATAAATATATTATTTTATAAGAACATTTTTGTTGGGGAACTTGAATTTTAAATGTGAAAATCATATATATATATATATATATATATATAATAGGTTGAAATATAAAAAAGAGCCACAAGAAAGAAAGAAAGATTTAAAAAAAGAGGACCCTACTGTGGCACTTCCTCCACCAAGCGCCACAGGAGGGTATTTTTTTTTAAAAAAAATTTAAAATGTTGTGGCGCTTCCAAGTGCCATAGCTTTTTTTAGTAGCGTCCAGATATGTGGCACTTCTCTAGCGCCACAGCTAATACAATTATAAGCGCCACAACTTTACTTTTTTGTAGTAGTGACTCCATATTGTTGAACTAAGATTGCTTATACTGTGTTTGGATTGAAATTATTGTAATTTGATAATTTTCAGTCATGATTGTACATTCATATTAGAGGAAATAATGCTTTAAATTCAATACATTTTGCACATCAAGCGGTTCTTGAGTAATATTTCTAAGCAATGACTATGAATATAATCGCAGGAGGAGCTATTGTTTAGAGGTGTCAATATGATTACTTGGGGTTTTTAATCAAGACTTAATGGATTTCAAACTCTCGTATCATTTAGTGAGCAAGGATAGTCATTGAACAAATTTATCAAGAGAAGTCACTTCATTTATATTCTTTTAACTATTCCATTTTATAAAGAAAAGAAAAAAATAGTAACTTTACGATTTAATTAAATCGCATTCTTCTTTTAGTTATTAATTTGAAAAATCAAAACCAATTTGCCCTTATTTTATTGTATTTGCATGTATTTTAGATTACTTAAGAATTAATAAAAGACTCTCATCTCGAAGAGCGAACGATCCTAGACTTGCTTATATACAATCCTTAGTTAATTATTTTATTGTGGACGTCAAACCTAACGTACAAAAAGTCCCTCATCAAAGCTATAGTAGCAACCATAAGCTCGTGCAAATGATTGATCTTTCAAGGAATAATTTGTCCGGAGTTCTTTCTTCAGAGTTGTTTGCACTTACCAGCTTCCAATCTTTAAACTTATCTCAAAATCATTTGGTGGGCAATATTATTGAGGAGATTGGTGACATGAAACTCTTGGAATCATTGGATCTCTTAAAGAACTAAATTTCTTGTCCTATTCCAGAGAGCTTATATGTCCAATCTTTTCTCAATCACTCGAGCATGTCATTAAACAAGTTTTCTGGTAATCGGTAAAATCCCTACGAAGACCCAACTTCAAAGTTTTGATCCACCAACTTCAAACCATATTCTAATCCTAAAGCAAGAACCAAAACAATAATCCTGCGGCAACCAAAGCAAAAACCAAAACAATAATATGGTGGCGTTAGGCTTAAGAATGAGAGAGAGGGCATAGAGAGAGGGGGTGAGAGAGATGAAGGGTGAGTGAGAGAAGAGAGAATTGATGGAGATGAAAGAGCATAGAAGAAGGAAGGATTGACATGTTGATAAGTGTGGGTGCCCCAAGACAAAAGTTGGTATGTTTTTGCACCAAAAAAATGTGTATGGTGCCAGATATACATTTGATAAAAGTACATGCATGTTTTTACACCTCACTAGATTGACACCCCCACAACAATGTGGGGCCACAACTAAAAAGTAACAACCCTTATCTCAAACAAATGAAGCTGGTATTTTTGCAACTTTTTATAATTTTTTTTAGACATTTTTGCACCTAAGAAATATCTATGGTACCATACACAAATTTGAGAAAAGTTCAAGGGCATTTTTGCCTCTCCACTCTATAAAAGAAATTCTAACAATGTTCGTATATTGGTAAGATGGTTGAAACTAATCTTTATGAGATCCATTTATAGTTTGCACCCATTCTTAACTCACTCCCTATACCCACGGCAAAAAAAAAAAAAAAAAAAAAAGCCTCACTCCCTATACCATGCTTTCACGTGACTCCTTATATTTTAGCTCTGTTGGAAACTCAGTCCCTCACTCATTCTGGCATGCAAACACCGTTAAGAATTTGCTGACATGTAAACAGCAGCAGATGGATTTATTAATAGAATGACTCAGCTGCCACCTATTTCCATCTATGGTTTCGTTCAATTAAGAAAAAATGACGACAGAAACTCCTTGCCTTGGCAATGGCTTTCTTCGACAGAAGCTCTTTTATGAAAGTAATAACCAAAAAAATTAAAATTAATAGAATATAAAATATAAGATACAAAAGCATGAAAATAAGCTGGATAATATTATTTATTTAATTATTTATCATTTAAAAATTGAAGTTAATAAAACAAGTTAAGGTGATCAGAAGTGCGTCTGGCATAATAAATTTTACATGGGTGTAAAAGTGCACATAAACTTTTCAAAATAGTGGCAAAAATGCCACTTCCATTAGCTGGTACAAACCTCCCTTAAGATGGGCCCCACATTATTATTTTTTTAATGATCATTTAAAGGATTATGGAGTAAAAATACCTATAAACTTTTCAGGAAGAAGCAAAAATACTATCTCTTTTAACTTACATACACTTTTTTAATTTGTGGATCCCACAAGTGCCACGTGGCTCTTAAAAACACTGCGTCTCATAGTCTCTCTTTCTGTCAACTGGATAGCTAAAAAGACCAAACACTAACCTCTGTAACTGTTTGTTCCTCCAAGTTTATTATCCCAAACCCAGCTACATGCTTTACCTTTTCCCAATGCTTTCGGCTTTGGGATGACAAACATGGAAGAACAAATGAGAGTAGGAAGCCTAAAGCATTGAGAAAAAGCAAAGGGTTTGGGATAATAAACATGGATGAACAAATTGTTGCAGTGGTTAGTGTTTGGTCCTCTTAATTCTAGAGTTGACTAGAGCTGGGAATCAGGGCCGGCCCTTGACGGGCCAGGGCCTAACAGGGCCGGCCCTAAAGGGCTCGGGGTCAGGAAAATTACAGTTTTTCAAAGTCCGGCCCGAGAGCATCAGGGCCGGGAAGTCCTTTTCACAATATTTAACTATCTTTCCTGCGTATTTTCCCCAGAGAGATATAATTAATAAATAACAACGATTAAAGTTCTAATTTAATACATAAATGTTATCAACATTAAGGTTTAAATAACACGTCTCTTGCAACAAACAAACACAGTTACTAATGTATAATCAAAGGTAAAATCATGTCCATAAATAACTCACATAAAGGCCAAAGTATAAGAAGGCAAGAAGCTCAATACTCTAACCTCTAAACAACATGAGTATGACGACTATCATTTTCACCTTCTTCGCCACTATCATCGATTTCAAGGACATTTGATTGTGTTTCACTTTAAGGAGTAGGTTCAAGTAGTTAAATAATCACAACCTCCATAAAAAATCATACTCTATCAGGAAGAATAGTATATAATATGATTTTATTCTAAATAGGCAGAACAATATACTCAAAAATCACAATATGATTCAATTAGACAAAACAATATACTCAAAAATTATACTATATACAATATGAGGATAGAGTGACATATAGATTCAATAAGGCAATTCAAAAGTGTAACATGGTTCATGTCCAAACAAAAAAAATAAAAAATAAACGGGCCTAAAGGGCCGGCCCTTTTAAGCCCGAAGCCCTACAGGGCCGGCCCTTTTAGGCCCGACTTCCTTTTGAGACTACAATTTGCAAGCCCGGCCCTTGAAGGGCCAGGGCCTAAAAGGGCCGGCCCGACGGGCTCGGCCCGTTTTCCCGGCTCTAGAGTTGACAGAGAAAGATGACAGAGATCGATACAGACCATGAGACTCAATGTGTTTTTGAGAGCTAAGTGGCACTTGTGGGACCCACAAATTAAAAAAATTACAGCCGTTTATGCAAGTTAACAGAGATGATATATTTGCTCCCCCTTGAAAAGTTCATGTATATATTTAGCGGAATGTGTAAAAATACATATCTACATGTCTCGTATGTGCGTCTGGCACTATATATGATCCTGGAGAGCAAAAATACCTATGATCTTTTAAAAAAAATGGGAAGAAAAATATCAGTTCCGTTAATGAAAGCAAACATCCGTTAATTTTTTAGTTTTATGGGCCCCACTTTAATAATTTTTAAATAATTATTTTAAGGACGAAGGTGCAAAAATACCCACACACACACATATATATATATCCCGCACACGCGTCTAACACTATATGCACTTGTGTGCATGTAGGTGGGACAAGAATTCTCTTCTCTACCCTTCTCTTCTCCCTACCTTCTTTTTCCTTCTCCACAGTTGAATTAAAATTTTAATGATTCAGATTCAATATTTTATAAAGAATTGTTATAAATTTATAAAAAATATATATAACCAAATTTAAACTATCAAAATTTTACCGTGCAGACTATTATTTTACAATAGATTTTGTTTTCTTTTCTTTTTCCATGGATACAGCAGATTTTTTTCTCACCTTTTTACCACAGTTGTGAACTGTTTAGATAAATTTTAACAGTTTAAATTTATTTATATATTTTTAAATAAAATTACAATAATAATTTTATAAATGATTAAATCTGGAGTTTGAATTCTAATGCCGTGGTGAAGAGAAAAAGGAGGCCGTAAAGGAGGGGATCTTGTCCATTGTCATCATGCTCGTGTGTTATGTACTTGCTGTGTTGGATTGGATTGGATTCTTTTTTTTTTTTTTTTTTTGCCAAGGATTGGATTGGATTCATATGTAACGTCATATGAAAATGAAATCAAGTGCTTTATAAATTGTCAATCACACAGTCACCAAGCGTGTTTCAAGGTCAAAAAAATAAAAAATAAAAACACTGTTATCTTTTTTTTCCATGAAGAAAAACACTATTATCGTGTATTCATGTGGGCGGCTAGTGCTTATTACTCCCTCTAGTTTCCCGTTTTTATTATAAATATATATATTTATATATATTAACAAAAATAGTTAAGAGTTGTTAAAAGTCAAAAACTTTAATAATCTATCGAAATTAATTTAATTAAGTTAGTTGAGGGAAGAGATAGATCGTGCGAGTGATGACGAGAGTGATGACGAAATGACATTTTTGGGAAGAATCATAATTATTTCACTATTGTTTATGAACGAATGAAGGGGCTTGTTTTTTAAAAAATAAAATTACTTTTTGATAAAAAAAATTTACAACTCCCAGCTGACAACAATACCGGCCGTTACGTCATAATGTAATGAGGATTAATATTTATTGACTGAGAAATCAAAGAGACACAGGTCCTTGCGATCGATGATGGCCCACATAAACAGAATGGGATGAGTTAAAAAGTCGAAAATGAGGTGAAAATACTTGAGATTAATTATCTCTTAATATTACTGAATTAATGGCCAAAAGGAAGGAACAAGTTAAGAAAGAACAGCTGGGAAGCTTAGGGGTTGGGTGCGCAGAAGAGTCTGTCAAATTAAAAATTACCGCAGTCAAATTAAGAATTTCTTAACTGACTAACAGAATCATTACAAGAAAGTATAAATGAGCCATTGTAACAAAAACGACTACAGCTTGAACAACTTTTTTCAATAAAAAGGTAACGGATATTTTTTCTGAGACTTTTCAATTTCGATCCATCGAGTTCTGCTCTCTCAATTGCTTCTCTCCCATCATCGTCGACCCTCAACTCAAGCTTCTGAGTTTAGCAAGGTACAAACTTTCCTCTTCCTACGACTTTATTATCAAGAAAAACAATAACCTATGAAGTGAATGAGTGACGTGGATATGCCATTACCCTTATCAGCTTGCTTCTTCCTCTCTCATCATCGTCAACCTCAAGTCAAGCTCCTGCCTTTGGCCCTAAAGCAAGATACAAACTTTTCTCCGGTATCTTCAATAAAATGATCTCCACCTATTGCTCCCAACTTTTGCTGCAATTTACTTTTAAGAGTTAATTTGGTACTTTATGGTTTCTTTCCGTAGTTTATGCTATATATTACCAAGTAAAACATAAGAATGCTTTTAGTTGTCTTGATGAACATTATTGAACGGTCATCTGAAATATTTTCTGAATCAGTTATTGTTATACCCGTTATCCAATAAGGATTTCCCACTGAAGCTGAGATTCTGTCTTTTAGTTCTCGTTTGTAGTATTGCTTCCGTATTTTTCTGACATATTGAGGAAACAAATTATAAACAAGAAGAAACAATTGACAAGAAGAAACAGCTGAGATTCTGTCTTTTAGTTCTCGTTTGTAGTATTGCTTCCGTATTTTTCTGACATATTGAGGAAACAAATTATAAACAAGAAGAAACAATTGACATCCCATGGAAATGCTCTCATGGTAATAATTAATCAGAGACGGGCGTGGAATATCATGGGGGCGAATTGAAGTTTCTGTTTCACAACTAGGGCAAAAAAAGCTCCCACTTAGCTTGCTGTATCGGTCTTGATGTTGTTATTATTTTTCTGCATATATTGCTACAGTTTCTGCATGTGATTTGGAGATGGGAAACTCATGGTCCACACGAAAAAGGAAAAAGCTTAGAACAAGAGTAGAAGAGAAGGACAACATTAATGAGTTGCCAGATGCAATGCTTCTTGATATTCTCTCTTTTCTTCCGGCTAAAGATGTTGTTGCCACAAGTGTGTTATCCAAGAAATGGAGAACACTTTGGTCTTCAGTTCCAGCTCTTCTCCTCAGAAGGCAAGACTTCCCGACTCGTGAAATTTTCCATCAATTCGTAGACAAAGTGCTCAAGCCAGTAAATCTGGGACATGTCAGAAAGGTTTCTCTTCACTATGATGATTTTCAAGAAGGTCCACTTATGGATTGGATTAATGCTGTGATTACTGCTACTGAAGTTAAACATCTGGAGCTATATTTGACGCAGAGTGTGCAGATGCCTTCTATATTTTTCGCTGCCGATCACATTACGGTTTTGATGTTGGTTAGTGTAAAGGTGGGTAAACTTTAAGATGTTAATTTTCCTAACCTGAAAGCATTGCGTTTGGAACGTGTTGTATTTGAATATCGGGGAGACTTGAATAGGCTTCTTTCATTTCCTTCGCTTGAAGACTTGACACTAGAAGGACCACTTTGCACCGACGCAGCAATTTAGAACCACCTTTTTGGTGATAATTGGGTGTCTCTTACTACTTTGGAGTAGTTTCACAGAGTTCTTTCCGTATGACCGATGGAGCAGAAAGCCTTGCGATTTGCAGTTTGTATTTGCATCTGATATGCAAAGGTGTTGTTCAGCTGATCTACAGCAATTTTTTTTTGGGGTCTATTAAGTTCAACGAGTTTGGGGGCGTCATCTCACTTTTATTAGCACAAAAATCAAAGTTCCCTAAAGAGGCTTCATTTTCAAAGAGACTAGGTCATCAACATCGATCATTAGTAGTTTCATGAGAGTTATTCAGTTGTTGAATGTCGACATGTTTCCTCGATTGAGATTAATTAGCATCTGCCTATTCCCCAGCGGCTCCAATGCTTGGCTTGTTCATTTTTCATCTCATTTATTGAAATTTACTTATTTAAATTTCTTTTTAATGACTAAAAACTTATTTCAGACACATGTTTTTGCCCATGATATAGTATATTATAATTTAAAATTATTTTTTGTTGCAAACATTTAGTTATATATATATATAATCAATCAAATCTTCAAGCAATTTTTTAGGTTTGCATTAACTAAATTACCATAGCTTCTGACCAGTATAATAAAAACAATAAGCATATAACCATTTGACAAAAAAATTAAAGAAGCAAAAAAGACTCTTAAACACTTTAATATCTTTTTAGAATGTTTTAACAGAATTAGTGGTTTAGACTAGAGTGTGTTTTTAAAATGAAGGGGATGCCCCTATAATTAAAGCAAATACAAGGGAGATTACCGTATTTTACTCTATAAAAAACTATCCCTTCATAAATTGAAAGAGGTTAACCTGAAAAATTAATTGAAATTAGTCAACTAGTCAATAATAGTTCATATATATCATACTCAGATAACATATCATAAAAAAAATTAATTAATTAATCTCAATTCAAGCATCCTACGTATAGGCTGTTAATTAATTGGTTTCAAGTAAACCCGCTTCTCCTTTCCTCACAAATTTTCTAAAGAAAATCAATTTTTTGGTCCCGCAGTTTTGACTAAACTTACTATCTCTCCCCATTTTATGTTCGTATATATGGCATGCATGAACTTCTTTTACTTATTTCATACCGCTTTTGGTTTACAATTACATATCAACAAAATTCAAATACATCTCTCCTTCCCATCCAAACACTCCACAATTTTGATCCCAATTAAAAATAAAACGCTCCACGACAAGTAGATAAAGATATTCAAACAACTTCAACCAATTTAGAACACAAAAAGAATTTTAACCAATTTTTGCGATTCCTATTTCAGGAAAAAATATTACTCCTAAATATAATATCAATTGATAACTACTCGTCCAATAATCGAGCTGGGTTAGAGAAAATGTAGGGAATTTGGTCAAAGTTAATTTTGTAATTAAATATTTATATTTTAATTTTTGGTCCTTCAAAGTAATTATAATTTTTAAGGTCTTTCTTAATAAATATTTATTTTTCATGGTCTTCCTCCCTAATTTTCCTAAGATTTAATTTGAGGTTGTTTGGTTGACAAAGGAAAAAAATTTGTGGTTGTTTGAGCAATAAATGTATTTTATTTTTTTTACTTATAGTACCTATAATTAGTTGCTCTCACTAGTCCTTAATGTAAGACATATTATTTACCTTATTAAAATAAAGAAATTAATTGAGTTAGTTAATTTGACATATTTTTTTAAAACATCATAGTCATCTTTATTGATTTCATCATTCCCTTCTCTTCTTGATTCTTGTTGAGTGAGCATCATTAAGGGTAAATTAGGAAAAAAAAGAAAAATAAAAAAAATAGATCTTATATTTATGATTAAAATCAACTTTTCAAAATAAGTCCTATATATTGATCACTTCAAACCGATGATAGTGTTTGACACTTGCCCTCATGTTTGTGGGACACGAATTCTCTTATTTGCCCTTCTCCTTCTCTCCCAACCCTCCTTTTTCCCTCTCCACAGTTGAATTAAAATTTAAATAGTTCAAATTTAATATTTTATAAAAATATTACTATAAGTTTATATAAAATATATACACACATAAGTTTAAACTGTTAAAATTCCGGCAAAAAAAACTGTTAAAATTTTAATATGCAGAATATTATTTTATAACATATTTTCTTTTCTTTTCATTTTTCATGGATCCAGGTAGGGGTGTCCATGTGATCCCACTCCCGGCAGTCTAGGCCCGGTCCCGGCAAGATGAGGATTAAAAAATCCTTGTCATACTGGGACCGGGAGTGAAAGATACTGGGACCGGGATGGGATCTGATAAAGCCTTGGGGATTCCCGGTCTCGGTCCCGGTATCTTATGTATGCTTTTTTTCTTTTTTTTTTTTGTTAATTTTTAAAGACACTGGACTTGGGTTTTGGTTATAATGTGGGTTAAAATAGGCCCAAAACTGATGATACCGGGCCCAGTTGTGTGACAAAAAAAATCAACCCAATGACTCATCAGCTCATCTCATTCGCCATTCGTATCAGCAAGACAACAACCCATTCTGATATGCGATCTCATTGCCTCTCACTTTCGGTGTCGATCACTCTCGGTCTCTCACTATCTCACCTCTCGCGTCACGCTAGGGCTTCATTCTCACTTCTCGCTCTCGCCTTCTCAGTCTTAGACTCTCGGCTTCTCCTTCTCGGTCTTGGCTCCGCCTTCTCAGTCTCTCGGCAATTCCGTCTTCTTCCGCTGCATCAATCGGCAATTCCAGCCTCCAGGTTGGCGTCCACGTCTCCTCCACGTGAGCTTGCTCGTTCTAGCGCCTCGGTGTCCCATCTCCCTTCGCCCCTCACTGAGTCGCCGTCATGGCTGAGAAGTATTGTCTAAATCCCCCTCAAATCTCTAATTAAGGTTTTTCCCTGTTGCTTGATGACCTTCGTTCTTCTGGTTCTAAATAGGGTATAATTATGCTGTGAAACTGTTTCCTTCTTCTTCCTTCTAAGTTCTAATAGAGTAGATCTGACAAAGTAAAGCTAAAAATTTTTTCAAGACAATCTGATTTCTGGGTCGAAATTGCTGAGGGTTGTTTTTTTATTTCTTTACTAAGTCTAGGTCTTTCTTGAATGTTGTGTAGTTGGCCATTACACTCCTACCCTCTTCATTTTGATTACTGGCGACTTGTATGCTTTGGATTGTGATGTTTTGCAATACGGTTCTTGTTGTGTATTGGCATACTGTTTATTAATCTTTTTATATTATCATCAATTTAGAAGATTCTGAAGTTATTAGAATGTATGATCTCTTAAATGATTTGGCATGAACAATTGGCTTGCATTGTTCTATGATTCATTGTAAATATTTGGCTTGCATTGTTGTAATGTTGTTGAAGTAAGTTGTGAATTGTTTAGAAACATGACAACTACACCCGCTAGTGAAGGAACCATCCAAGTAACTCCAGGTATTGTAGAAGAAGAAGCTAGGAAAGCAGAAGCAAATAATGAAGAAGATTTAGAGGGAGATGAAAGACTAACGAAAAGGACAAAATCTAGTGTTTGGGGCCATTATGAACAGATGCAAATAGACAAAAGTATAGGAGATCACAAAGCCAAGTGTAAGTACTGCCCAAAAGAAATTCGTTGCCATCATACCAAGCAAGGGACTACTAGATTGTGGAGACATTTGAGGACTTGTAAACAAAATCCGAACAAAGCAAATAAGCAGAACCAATCTTTGTTTGCAATCTCTCAGTCTCAGATAGGGTCATGTAATACTGTGACTTCTCATTTATTTAGTCAAGAGCGATGCAGCGAGGTGTTGCAAAATATATTATATTGGAGGAGAGGCCTTTTCGAACTGTGGAAAGTTTTGGTTTTAGAGCAATGATGGCTGATGTAGAACCCTGCTTTAAGGATCCCTCACGATCAACAATTACCAGAGATTGCTACATCTTGTATCTTGAAGAGGTAGAGAAATTGAAAAAATATTTTGAGACTTCAAAAGTTCGAGTATCCTTTACTACAGATACTTGGACCTCAAAGCAGAATGCCAATTATATGTGCTTGACTGCATATTGGATTAATGAGAGTTGGACATACCAAAAGCATATCTTGAACTTCTGTGTAGTTGAAAACCATAAGGGTGAAACAATTGCAGATGAAATTGAGAGATGCTTGTTGCCTTGGAGCATTAATAAGGTGTTTACTTTCACTGTTGATAATGCTACTTCCAATGATAGTGCATTGTGAAGGTTGAAATATGTTTTCAAGCATTGGAATGGTTTAGTATGTGATGGGGACTTCATGTACTTGAGGTGTTCTGCACACATCTTGAATTTGATTGTTTCTGATGGTGTCAAGGATATGCACTAGTCAATTGAAGCCATTCGGAATGCCATTAAATATGTAAGATCTTCTCCTGAAAGGTTTAGGAGGTTCAAGGCACTTGTGGAAAAAATGAAAGTTGAATCAAAGGGTTTACTAAGCATAGATTGTCCAACTAGGTGGAATTCAACTTATATAATGTTAGATAATGTCAATCAATTTAGTAGCATGTTTGACAGGATGATGGAGTCAGATGAGGACTACAAAAAACACTTCTCTGATAAAGGTTTAATTGGTCCTCTTACGGTTGACTCATTCAAAAAAGCTACTGAGTTTACTAAGTTTTTGAAATTAGTTTACACTGTCACTCTGAAACTTTCAGGATCACTTTATGTGACCTTAAATTTGGCCTTCCGACAAGTGTCAAATCTTGCTTTGGTTCTCAACAAAGCTTCATGTAATCATGGTTCTTTTATGTATGCCATGGCTAAGAGTATGAAGAGCAAATATGATAAGTATTGGGGCCACTTTGAAAACTTTAATCCTTTGTTGGTGGATGCAGTGGTGCTTGACCCTAGGTATAAAATGAAGTTTTTGAAGTATGCTTTTGATGATATGTATCCTAATGATCCTGATAGGCGTGTAGACATGATACAAAAAGTTTCATATGTAATTTATCGTTTGTTCGATCATTATTCAAGTGTTCTTGACACATCTGAGAGTGTTATTCATAGTCAGGCACAAGTAGAAACTGAAAGTACTTGTAGCACTGTAACAAATGTTGAGCAAGATACTTTTGATGTTGATATGGAAGAGACTGAAGTGGAGAGAAGATTCAGGGCTGATAATCAGATTGAGACTCAGACAGATAAGTATGCAGAGTTGGACAAGTATCTTCAATCTGAATTGGCTGAAGGTCGTGATCTTGATCTTCTTATCTTAGATTGTTGGAAAATTAATGGTGGCAAGTTCAAAGTCCTTTTCATGATGGCACGTGATGTGTTGGCCTTGCCTGTTTCAACCGTTTCTTCAGAATCAACTTTTAGCACAAGGGTTCGTGTCATTGATTCATACATAAGTTCATTATCACCCAAGATGGTTGAAGCACTTATTTGTGCACAAAATTGGCTCTCTCTATCCACATCCATCCCAACCGGACTTGAATCACTTGATATTGATAACTTCAATGAAAATGAGGAAGTACTAGCAGCTTTAATTGGTAATATCATAATCTTTGTTTTATTTAATTCATTTGTCTTCTTTAATTTCTTAATAATAATTATTCATTTCTTTCCATTTTTTTCTTTTCAATTTTGCAGCTGAAGAGCATGGATTGAAGTCGTGAACGTCATTTTGTTGGTGTAAATGGTTGTTGCTTGGCTGTGTTTCTTAAAGAGCAAGGACCAAGCACTCATATTTTATTGCTTCTTGTAACATTATTGTTGTTCATTAATTTGTGTACTGAACTTTTGTAGTTGATGTTGTGAACTTTTGTTGGTGTGAATGGTTGTTGCTTGGCTATGTTTAATTCATGTTTGGCTATGAATATTTTAGGTTCTGCAGTTTTTTTTCAAGACTATGATCTGCAAATCAGGTTGTATCAAATGCTTTGGATATGAAGTTGAGAGATGACTTGGAAAGGTTGAAGAAAATCAGGAATCACCGTGGTTTGAGGCATTATTGGGGTCTTAGAGTTTGTGATCAGCACACCAAGACTACTGGACGTAGGGGTAAGACTATTGGTGTCCCTAAGAAGCGTTGAGCTCTTGCTTTTAGTGATTTACTTAAAAAAAAGTCATATAAATGTTTTTTCCTTTTACTCTTCAGTTGGGCTCATGTCATATGTAACCCCCTTCACGATTAAGGCCGAGATTAAGTTTATAAACACGTGATTAAGGTAGAATTAGAGACCATAGACGATTTGGGACTTAAGAAAGTAAATTTCCCAAAATCGAGGTTTTTAAAAACTTTTACAAACCTGTTCACAGTGGTCTCATATTCGCCTTTCAATACATAAATGCCTATACAGGTTGATTTCATTCATACATATCAGAGTACAATGTAAATTCTCGACACGCTTGGGTTCCATTAATTAATTAAGGGTCTACAAGGCATAATTGCCTATAGGGTTTCCCATAATAAGGGGATTACACAAATACAATCCAATATGTACAAGTAATTCCCAACAAAATATGTCCAAATGGTTTACAAAATGATAACCAAAGTTCCAAATAAAACTCCTAGCCAGGAGCTCTATCCACTCTTCGTCGCCCGCTTCCCCTTGGATCCTTCAGCCCTGTCTAAAATTTATGTTTTTGGGGGGTTCCATTAATTAATTAAGGGTCTACAAGGCATAATTGCCTATAGGGTTTCCCATAATAAGGGGATTACACAAATACAATCCAATATGTACAAGTAATTCCCAACAAAATATGTCCAAATGGTTTACAAAATGATAACCAAAGTTCCAAATAAAACTCCTAGCCAGGAGCTCTATCCACTCTTCGTCTCCCGCTTCCCCTTGGATCCTTCAGCCCTGTCTAAAATTTATGTTTTTGGGAGAGTGAGATTCTAAAGAATCCCCGTAGTAACAAATCACTCATAATATGTACAACATCAAAGCATGAAAGTAAATCATCCATACAACACATAGCAATCGCAACAACAGTTGCAACGGCCGGGGTAGGTGTCATGGGCATCGCCCCCTACGACGGCTCACGCTGAATTGCATGCTGTATTGCACATCCACATGAACATATCACATATATCACCACAGCTGGGATCTATATAAAACATTTCACAACGCACAGCCCCATGGGCTGGATACTCAAACAGGAATCCACGATTCCATAACGCAGCCTCGGTACTTACAACGACAGATACAACGGTCGGGGTAGGTATCATGAGCATTGCCTCCCTACGACGGCTCACGCTGAACTGCTCATGCTGTAATGCCCTATGGCCAATAACACATTCATAATGACAAACATGCATACCAAGTATCATACACAACATGAGAGAAAAGTCACTACCTTGATCCTTCCGTGCGTGTCCTAGCGCCGGTATCTCCTGAGTAGGGAAAATGTCAAATCCTATATTCATAATTAGGGATAAAGAGTCAATTCTGTATTCCAATTCTCAATGATTTCTTAATACTTAATTGGTTATCATTATTGCTCTTTTAGAGTCATTAAATACCCCTAACAAAACTCCTAAAGGGTTGGAAGAACTATCCCAAAGATCCCCTTTTGGAAGCACAAAAACTGATTTTTCACTACTGCACTCGAGTGAAAATGGCCTCACTCGAGTATTAGTACGGACTGCACTCGGGTACAAGAGAGTGAAGGATAGCGAGTGAACACCCAAGAGCACAAGGAATTTTTAAAGACTACAACACTCGAGCACACAAAAACCTCACTCGAGTGATAGCCAAATGCCTCACTCGAGCACCAAAAAGTGAAATATAGGAAGTGCTCACCCGAGAGCACAAGAGTTCTTAAGGATCAGGAGGACTCGAGCACAACCCATTGCACTTGAGTGAATACGACATACCCGTGAGTGAGAAGGCACACTCTTGCACTTTAACCGCGAGTGACAACCCGAGAGGCAAGTTCTGGGTGTCAAATACACCAGTCACTCGAGCATGAGGAGGCTCACTCGAGTGATATCCCACCACACTCGCAAGTGAGGCAACACTTGCCTTTGACCACGGAAGTGCAACAAGAACACAGAGAGCAAGAAACGAAGTTTGCACTACCGCACTCGAGTGTTATTCATCCTGCACTCGAGTGAACCTCAATCACTCGAGTGATTCTATCAGATACCAGAAAACGCAGCAAAACTTACCACCTTTCCTAACACTTGCCCAAATGATCTCAATGGACCCAAAATTTCTACTAAAGCTACTCCCACATAAAAACAACCAAGAAATTTAATGGAATCATCAGAATTACCAAAATCCTATTCCATTATCATGCTTTGGTTTTGGGCGACATAATCATCCAAATTCCAAAATCCTCCAAACATAACATTTAAATCTCTAATCAATCTATCTATCCCAAACTCACCATTATATACCATTTTCATGCCAATGACATAGCAAAAACCCAATGGCCATCATTTGTCGAAAATATGCCAAAAATTACAGAAATTCAAAGCTAATCCATTTGACATGATACTTAGATAGATAGATTAGTCTCACATACCTCTTCAACTTTTCCAAAGACAATAGATTAGTCTCACATACCTCTTCAACTTTTCCAAAGACACTCTTGATTCTCCAACCTCCAAAATTTCGTGTAGGCACAAATCAACACCAATCGGCACACTATAAACATCAAAATGAAGCTCTCACTCCAAGGATCAACATTAATGAAGTGAGTTTGAGCAATAGAGGCCATTTGCTTACTTTAATCACAAGCTTTTCTTCCCCTCCCTTGGCAAAAAATGGCTGCCGAATGAAGAGAGAGAGAGAATGAGAGAGATGAGATGAGTGAGGAAGAAGAAAGAAATCATCACATCCCCTTCCCCATGCCTTGTTCAGCGAAAAGAGAGGAGGGAAGAGAGAGAAAAATGAATAAAATATAACATTTGACTTTTCTTTCTACACTCTCTCTTCATACCAAATTTTGCCAAGTGTCATCATCCCATTGGCTCTCCTTAAATAAGTAACTAATTAGTTACTCTAACCATTCCATTAGCCATTTAATTACACATCTCATTTTCCTCTTAGCTAGTAATTAATTTTTTCCTTAATCACTAACTTATGGCCAATAATTCCATTCTTCCAATTTTTCCACCAATTATGACATATTAATTAATATTACCATAAAACACATAATAATTCCAATTAAATTCATAATTATCCACAATAATCATGATTAGCCCTTAATCAAAAATTGGGATATTACATCATATATGCTTCTTTAATGGCTTGTAATATGTTATTGGGCTCAAGCCTTTCATCATCACAAGCCCAAAAGTCTCCTCAAACCAGATTTTCTTTGTGCCAAAAAAAAAATTCAGGTGTTGATGTGTCAAACCAGGAATTCCTGGTTTTGGTCCTGGGATAGTCCCGGTTGTTCTGGGACCGAGACTGTCCAGGGACCGGGACCAAAACCGGTCACAAATTCTCAATCCCGGCTCATACCGGGACGGGACTCGGGATCTTGGTCCCGATCCCGGTCCCGGATTTGAACACCCCTAGTGCCTTGAATATATTCAAGGCACACGTGGCGCCTTGAATAATGTCTGATGTTTTAGATATAATCTCTTTTTTTAAGATTGGGAAGCTATGACGCTTTGACGAAAAGTGCGCAACTGCTCCCACCTTTTATAGGGTGCTATTTAATTTTCACAACCCGCCGTTTTTATTTTCATTTTCATCTTCCTGTATTTCCTCTAGCTTTATCATTTCTTAGAACTCCATTGCAATACAAAGCTTCCTCTCCCATGTGTTTTTTTCCTTATCTCGACCTCCTTCAGAAGCTCCATAATGTGTAAGTGTTTTTTTTTCAACATTTGGTTCATGTTTTCTTTTTAATTAAAATCTATCATAAATCTTATATGTGTACTCATAATTTTTTTTCCAATATTTATTTGAAGTGTCAACTCTGTCTTCTTGAACTTTCTATACATTGTAAGTTTTTTAATTTTTGAGCTTACAAATATAATAATATTTAGATTAATCCTCTGTAGAAGTAACGTGTATGACTCAAGTTTAAGCAACTTAAATGCTAGAGTTTTTTTATGTTTGATACTTGAAGACGTAATATTGTAAAAGATACATGCTATGTTATTTCATTTTGCTGTGGATTTTGAATTGTAAATAGATGTTTCCATCAAGAATACAAAATAATTACGAAAAATTATTTTTAAAAAAACTTCCTACGGCGCTTCTCTAAGAAAGTGTCATTGGAAGTCATTACTTATTTTTAAAAAGAAAACTTTTTACGACGCTTCTCCAAGGAAGTGCCATTGGAAGTCATTTGACTTCCAATGGCACTTCCTTGAAGAAGCGCTGTAGGAAGTGCCACCTTTCCATGACGCTTCCCTAAGAAAGTGCAGTAGCTTTATATTTTAAAAAAATAAATAAATAATCAAGCTATGACACTTTCATATATTCAAGAAGCGCCATAACTTATTTTAATAGCATTAGAAGTTACGGCATTTTCCAAGCGCTATAGTGTTCTTTAAATTAAGTGCCGCAACTTATATTTTTTGTAGTAGTGCAACATTCTCATTGGTGGCTAATCAACCAAAAATATTAAGTAAAGAGTAAAATGAACACAAATACATCATTAAAATAAAAAAGAGAGGAGTATTCAAGTGTCAAACTATACAAGGGTCCAAAATAATCCTAGAGCAAAGTGTCTAGATACTCATTGGTAGCCAGAAGCTGCAAATACACAAGAAAATAGCATCCATAATAGCAAATAAGAGAGAAAGAGGAAGAAAATCAGAAAAAAGAAGGAAAAGGGAGCTTAAATCTCTTTAAATCTTTAATCCATAACTTCAAGAGCTCCAAAGACCTCAAACCCTAGCACACTAAGCCCCTAAGATAGCCTCCAAGTTGCGGAATGACTTCTAAGGTCGAAGGTGGAAGAATATAAAGCTTTAATTCAGTTGTTGTCATCAAAATGCCCAATTTCAATAATCATTATTGCCTGTAGCCAAGACTTTCTTGGCTAAGGCTAAAAACTCTTTGTCTTGCATTTAGTTGGGGCCAAAAAAGGTGTCAGTTGACGCTAAAACATACTCTATTTTTTAGTTCATTTCTTTTTATCTTTCCATGGTGTATTGACTACTTAAACTCATTTTCAACTTCTTAATCATTTGGTTTTATCTTCAAATGCCTTCAAATATAGCCCAAATGACATGTTTCAATATCCTAATAAAACAAGAGGATCTATAAAAATGAAGACCGATGAAATAGGGCAAAATATTCACTATCCACCCAAAAACCCATAATTTTAGCTTACACACATTTTCCTATCATTTGTATTACCAAATATGTATAAAATCACCAAGAAGCCTGGGAAATTATAGAAAAATGTCCTGACATAACATTAATTTCATAAGGTTAGCACATATCATAGAGTAAATTTAAATAATTTTTTGATGCATGTATTGTTCATTTGTTCAATCTTTTGCAGTGAGCATAATGTAATTGTAAATTGAGTTTGCTGATTTATTCGTTATTATTAATTAGAGGAATTATTGTTAATGTCTACTTTTATAAAGTTAAAGAAATCGTTATTTTTATCGCAATATTTTTTTTTTTGGACGAAATTTTTATCGCAATGTTAATTACATATTCTCTCAGAAATTCATCTTCGAATTCCTTCTTCTTTGATTCTTTCCACTTATGGCTTCTCAATTTCTTGTTTCCTCTCAAGTTTTTCAATCTCCACTCCGATCTGCTGCGTCAAACGGCCCCCTGTTCTTCAATTTCAATAGCAGAAGCAGCTCCCATGGACACAGTATCACTATCCGAGCAGGTAAGCAATTATCGCTGGATACATCTAATCCTTCACAAAGCACACTCAAGTACGGTTTGACTCTTGATGAAATTAGCTGCTCAAGCAGCGAACCGGAAATGAAGGACGTTCTGGAAAAAAGTTTAGTAAATAGGATTAGGTTTTTATCCTCCGACAATAAAAATAGGAAAATTGATCTTGATGAAGCTGAACGAGTTCTAAATTCAATGTTGGAAAATGGATTTAAGCCAGATGTTGAGACACTCACGATTCTCATAAACTCCTTGTGCAAAAGGGGAAGGACTAAGAAGGCTTTAGAAATTTTCGACCTCATGAACCGAATAGGGACAAAACCCTCTGTTCAAACATACAACTGTTTGTTAAAGGGACTCTGCTACGTGGGGAAGGTGGAAGAAGCGTATGAGATGTTGATGAACATGAAGAAGATGATGAAGATCCCTTTGAAGCCTGATATTTACTCATATACTGCTATAATGGATGGCTTGTGTAAAGTGGGCAGATCAGATGAAGCCAGGGAATTACTGAAAGAAGCTGAGGAATTGATGGGTCTAAAACCAAATGTAATAACTTTTAACACTCTGTTTCAAGGGTATTCTAGGGAAGGGAGGCCATTGGAGGGTATATCTGTTCTGAAACTGATGAAGAAGAAAAATTGTTTTCCTGATTATATAAGCTATGCCACTTTGTTACATGGGCTATTGAAATGGAATGAGATTGGGGAAGCTTTGAAGATCTATAAGGAAATGGAGAGATTTGGGTTTGAAGTGGATGCGAGGATGATGGGGACTTTGGTGAGAAGGTTGTGTAGAGAATCACGTAAAGAAAAATGCATGCTTGAAGATGCACGCCGTGTGTTTGAGAAAATGACCAAGAGAGATTCAGTACTAGCAGAAGACCAGAAGACACATGAACTGATGATTCAAGCACTTTGTGCTCAAGGAAGGATAGAAGAAGCAGTGTCAACTTTGGCTTTGATGGACGAAATGAGAAGAATTCCTAGTGGACTGTGTTTTGATGAATTGATCAAGGAGCTCAATGCACAAGGAAGATTGTTTGGTCACTCCAATTTGTTTGGTTATGCAGTGAAGCGAGGTGGTGTTTTGAGGTAAACTGCTGTATGCAAATCCATTTACTTGTTGTATCATTGAACTTGGTTAAGTAAAATATAGCATTTGTATGCTGGACCAAAAAAAATGTCATCTTACTCTCGGACATCTCATACTTCTATTATGCCTTTTTTTTATGCAAGTCAAAATGATATTAAGGAAAAGATACTGCCGTACATAAATAGAAAAGAGATATCCTGCTCAATGGTCTTGCTTGATGTGGCAAAGGAGTTATGCAATCTGATAAAAGTTTTTTTTTCCACACATAACTTGCAGCCTCTGTCTGTTATGATGCATGAAATTCCCTGACATCAGAATCCATGATAAAGCGGATCGACAGCACATAAGATAGAAAGTTTGAGGATCTGCAAATCTTCTGATCCAAATAAATTTATGAACCGGTGACGTATTGAAACAAACCAAACCATGACATTCAATAGTCGGCCTTTTCTTAACTTTGATTACCATTACACTCCAATCATTTAAGCATATGGATATTCAAAGTCACAAGGAGATGCCGGAGAGGTTTGTTCCTGTGAGGAGGAGAGCCGTGAAAATTGTATAATTCTTGATTCTTTAAGAACCTCACATGGCTGTGTGATTTTTCCGTTGTGTACAGCCTAGTTCCTCTTCACCCAAATTGTGTTAATAATCAAGATAATTTCATGGATTAGCTGGGTAGGTCCATCCTTATGTAGAAGAAGCAAAGAAGTTTTTAACCAATCAACAAATTCTGAGAAAACATTCGCAGATAATTTGATCGTTAAACATCCATACCAAAGTATCCTGACATATGGGCAGACAAAGAACAAGTGCTTATAGTTTCTTCTTCAAAACACCCAAATGGACATAAACCAGAAGACATTAAGTGATGTCTAGTAAGGACATCCGAAGCAGGAATTGCCTTGTGAATAAGCTTCCAGATCATGAGAAGATTTTTATATGGAAGAGAGATAGACCAAAGAAACTTCCGGAAAGGATTAGCATTTATAAATTCTGAAAGTAAATTCTCTAAACAAATGAAGAGACCATCCCGAACACAATAAATTCCTGTTGAATTTACTGTCCAGATAAAAGAGTCCTCCTGAAACAGAACAGGGAGTTGAAACAGAGGACATGCATATGACGTATGCAATGACATTGTGAACAGGGAACGACGACAGAGGGGTTGTGTGGCTGCCGGTTCTGACTTTTGCATTATTTTAGAGAATATATAAGGTTGTGGTTTTAGTATAAATAGGTGTGTGTTTTCATTGTAATGTATCAAGATTTGGAATAAATACATTTGAGATTGGTTTCTATACCATTTTGGTATCAGAGCTGAGTTCCAGAGTGCTAGAGAGCGAAAGAGTGAGGAGTGGGTGAGAAACAAAAAACGTGAGAAAAAGGGGTGCTGGATTTTCACTCTCGGAGCGTTTTTTTGAAGAAACCGACTTCACCATCGTGTTCAGAAGGCCGAAAAACTTAGGAATAACCTCTGTCACCGCCGTGAAACACCTCCACGAGCCTCCACGGACGTCGCCGGAAAAGTCGCCGGAATTTTAGACGGTCGCCGGAGTTCAGAGGTTGAAGATGATGACGTCATCATCCACGTCATCCTGATCTGCTGCGTCAGTGGCTGGTCAGCCACTCGTTGACTGCCACGTGTCATAACTGCCACGTCATCAATCCCAGTCAGCTCAACTTTCAGAAAATTGCAATTTGAACCCTAAATTTGGTAAAAATTACAATTTCTTCCCTAAAACTTTCTGAAATTACATTTTGGCCCAAAATATCTGCCAAAATTACATTTCGGACCCCAAAACTTTCTGAAATTACATTTTTACCCCAGATTTTGCCAAAATTACATTTCTTACCCCAAAACTTTCTGAAATTACATTTTGACCCTAGATTTCTGCCAAAATTACATTTCAGACCCCAAACCAAACAATATAAATATACAAGAAAGCAAATCATATTGAGCTAACCATTTCTGTATATTCCATAATAACGCTGAGATGTAGCAAAGAACTCTTCCAAATTCTCTCTCACAGATTCATCAAAGCCTTCAAACTCAACCTTCACTTCATAGTGTCTCCAGCATTTTATTTCATCAGTTTCACGGCAGCATTCTCCCACATCCGAATCATTTGATTCCACTGTATTGCCATATTTAAACTGCAATAAATATTTTCAAATCCACTTCAATTTTATTGCTTCAATTAAAATTAACACCATACGGCCTATCACTAATAGTACTAAAGAAGAAATCAAGAAAAATACTCTCCCTAATCTTAAATATAAGGGATAGATAACCAATTTACATAAATTAAAGAAATTAGTTTCAATTAGTTATTTGTAGAAGAGCGCACTGGTTTCTCTAAAATACCCACTTGATCACTTATATTGGAAATTACTCTATTTATGAAAAGAGAGAGTTTAATTTTAAGAGACAAACTAAACTCGAATCTCACATTTAGGACTAAAGTAAGTATCTCAAAATTATTCTACGTGATCAAAATGAGATGATAGATTATACCTTCAACGTGCTCCTTGTCATTTCAGAGGATAATGTAATTGTAAGAGGTCTTGGGACGAACCAAAGCAAACTCTCCAACAATTGCGTCAACATTGGACCATTCGGCAAGAAGCGCTCTTTGACTTGTAATTTTACATGCCTCAAATCATACAATGGAGATATATTATTATCTAGCTGTCTCGGAATGATCATATCCTTCAAAATAAACCAAATTAAACAGATGGATATGTCAGACTTGGAATACTAATTAAGAAGGGAACTATATATATATATAGCTCGAAATTTTGGTATTTGTAAAAACAATTACGTACCTCAGCCTTGGAGCAAGATAGAGTAAGGTCTTTGAAGTGATCAAAGAAAGAAAGAAATTGCTTCATCAAGTCAAGATTTGATCTACCAAATGGCAATTTGATGTTGCCTCTGCACTTAAATGATGAAATGATCATAGGGTAAACCTGTAAACTTCCGCTATAGTAGAACTCAAGTAAGTTTGAAACATCAACACTTACTTCCTGCAGATTGAAACATTCATACAATGAGAACATCTCAAGGCTGTCACTTTCAAATTCAACCCTCTCCAACCTATTGCAATTGCGTAGAACTAGCTTTTTCAAAGAACGTAACCTCCAAATTGTCCTTTTCAACCACTCGCCGGTTATGGACATTGTTCCATCCAGTTTCAAAACCTTAAGAGCTACACAATCTGAGATATTCAATGTACAATGTAATGTCTCTAAACAAGCTTCACAAATAAACCATTCAAGATTCGGAGTTGAGAGGACAAGGTTTTCTAGTCTATAATTCCTCTTCATCTCCAACACTTTGATGTGAGGGCTATGAATTCTCATGTTCTTAGGCATGCCACATGTGTTTATGAACAAAAGCTCGACCTGTGCGACTACCATATCGTATATGTTCTCGGAGAGCTCTACGTCGATGAGATGCAAATCATGTATTAAGAAATCAGAAGTAGGAAGCTTAATGTCAACTGGATAAAGTTGACCATCTATTCTGAAACCCTCAATCTTGAAACTGAGCAAACTTTTTCCCTCCACTATGTGAAATGCCCTCATGCGGCAGCATTTTATTACTTCAACTTGCTTCAGTGAGAGGATGAAACATGCATGGTTCTAAAACCATGACAGTTTTGGAATTGCAGTTCTGTCAATTTTGGGCATGTTATAAAAACATTATCAACCAACGGAATTTTTATCCCACTAAGTTTTAGTACAGTCAAGAATTGTGAGGAAAATAGAGGACGAAGTGAGTCATAAGTCACATTCACAATAATCTCAACCGGCTCTTTGATGTCAAAGTTTATCTCTTTGACATTGTTTTGGACGGCGAAGTTTAGTAACACATTAAACACCTTTGGATAATGATGGGGATAGGGTCCGCCCATGCTGTTGTAAGATAAGCTTAAGTTTTGCAAATAACCCTTTATATAAGGGCCACGAAGTTGGAGGGTTTTCTGGACAATATTGAAGAAGATGTCATATGAAACATTCTTTGGTAAATTATAGGAATCATACTTGAAGTTTAGGGTTGGAAAAGAAGGCCAATAAGGATATAAGGATTTGGACAAGACGCTGAACTTGGCTGCTTCTTTATAAGGAAGCATATGCATGATGTCGTGGATGAGATGCTCAGGCAGATCTTCCAGCTTCATATAATTGCTGATTATAGTGTTATCAACCCTGCAATTTTTTGTTTCTTTCATACTATCAATTTATCCCTAGAAATCATATCAAATAAGAAATTCAGAAAATGCTTCAAATTACCAAATAAGAAAAATCCGTGAGCAATTAATTAATTGAAAATAGAGAAAGATTCTGCAGAAGATTGTGCAGTAGTTGCCATTAGTTAAGCATTAACGGTGCAACAGTAAAAAAACTGGGAAAACAAAGCTGAACCACCCAAATCTTCTTCCTTAATTCCCTCCCTAACTTGATTATTGTTGAGGGAATATCAATAAGATTAGTTTGGGAAAAATGATACACATGTGAAATAGGTTCTACATTGACAAAAAATTCATCCAGATCACTAGGTTTAATTGCTTCTAGTCCTCAAGCAAACCCTTGAGATTTTCAATCTCTTTGCAGGACTAATTTCATATTGATTTCTCTTCTCAACCTTATAAATTGTTATCCCCAACAATCTCACGCAAGGAATTAGCGTTTCAAGCAAACTAACATCTTGATTTGACGTTGGTTTATGGATCAAGTGATTAATACACAATCATGTGAATCTATACTATCTATCCATATATTGTACATATGTAAATCATCATCGGCTATCTCTAGTTCATCTACATATATATTATCTTGAAGATTATGCCTTCAAACTTAAATCAAAACAATGAACTGAAACATGAATAAGAGAGGACTGTATACCTGGAGGAGAGATTATCCAATTTTTCTGTTTGTTTTGTCGATTCTCTCGTACGCCAAGAGTATTATCGCTAGCCTTATATTCCCAGGAAAAGGAATTGACGACGAATTCTGCCGCTTTCTCTTCCTCTCTCTAATATGGAGAGTGATTTGCAAAAATCTTAAATTAATTTCTGGACAGATATCGGAGAATAATTTTATTAAGAGTAAAATACACCAACTGCCCTCTATTTACTCTCAATTACAAAGACGTGCCTTCTACTTTAAAAACCTATATTGACTCAAAATACGTGTGTGTTCTTATTAGCTTTTGGAGAATAGCTTCTGGAGAAAAAATAGAGAATAGCTTTTGGAGAATAGATTATGAGGAGAATAGATTATGAGAAAAAAGTGATTTTGAAAAAATGAGAGTGTTTGGATGATTTTATCAGAATAGTCTTTTTCATGGTCAAATGACTAAAAAGGACATTAACTTTTATGATAATTACATGTAAAGAATAATATTATATTTTATATATTATTTAAGGGGTAAGGTCCAAATTTAATAGCTAAGTTTTTCCTGAGGGACATCCGGTACAAATAAATTTTAGATGGAAAAATAATAATAAACAATTAAAAATGAACAATTAAAACCCGTAACAGCATTAAAAATGATGTATCTTAACTCATTATTTAACATTAAATTTCATAATTAATACCAAAAATGAAATAAATTTGTCTATATGTAATGTTAATTAACTTAACTAATTTTTCTAATATAATTAAATTATAAAAATATGTCTTATATTAAGGATAAGAGGGAGTATTAAAATTTTAAAAATTTTTTTAAAAAAAAGACAAAAAAACCGCTGAAATAAAAAATAACAAAAGATGAGAGAGGGTGTGACGTGGGACCCACAAATAGGAAAAGAACCAATGATAATGAGAGGGTGGGGTCCACAAAGTGCAAAAAGTCAAAAAACATAGCTTATGCCCAAACCATAGTTTGAGGTCAAAATAGCTTATTTAAAAAAATTGAGTGTTCTTGTATTTTTTCCTCAAAACCATGGTTTTGAGAAAAAAGCACTTTTTTCTTGATTGCCAAACACACTCTACATGTTGCATAAACTTTCCTTCTAATTTTTTTTTAATACTAATCTTCCTTCTAATTTTAAGATTTGACTCCCATCCGCCCAACACCTTTAAATAACATGACTTTTGACCAAACTACTGCTACTTACAATAAATATTACTTAGTAATCGTTTAATCAAATAACTCTATCCATTGGCAAAGGAAATCACATATCTCTGTCTAAATATAAAAAATATTTTTACTATACATTTTTAAATTTTTTGTTATACTAGTAAAATGATTACTAATATTATAAAGTTAATTAATTTTATAACTATAAATTTTTATTTTTCAATATATTTAAATATTTAATCTCATTTATTTATTAATACTTACTTATGATGTAATCTTTGAAATATATATGTTGCCTAAAATGTTATGCGATCATTAATTTATATATATACACACACTTTTAATTAAATTATAAAATAATATAATTTTGAGATCCTTAAATTAATAATAAATTATAGTTTAAAATTTTTAAATATATTTTTTAAAACAAATTTTTGTTAAAAAATTACTCAATTTCGATCACCTTGTTAATATTTTTCAAATAAAAAATTAATATATTTTTCATAATTTTGTAAAAATATTAAATAAATCATTAATAAAGATTAATGTTCAAAGAAAAATTAGGAATTTGATATAATGATGGGTAGACTAGTAAACAAGATATATTCTAATATGGTCTTTAATTAAAAAAAATTTCAAGAATCTTTTTAGAATATTCTTTAAAGGTGTTAATGGGTTGGACTAAAATTTATATTTTTAAAATAGAAGAAATATATGTTATTAAGGAAAAACAGAAAGGTAGTCATAGTATATATTTAACTCTTTCATTAATCGTTAATTCTTGCTCCATTATAATGTTTTTTTTTCTTGATCTTTCAATTATTTTTCATTGAATAAAAGGTTTGAATTTTTGTATATTATTAAAAGATCATAATATCCCTTTATAGTTTTTTCCCCAGCAATATATCCCTTTGTAGTTAAAAAGGGAAAATTAAAGGTAATCAAATCCCAATTATTTATGTTTTGATTTATTGTAAATTTTGAATACAATCCAACATATTTTAACAGTATATTCCAAAACTCAATTAAAGGAGTTCTTGTCAAAAATTCAATGGAAAAGATTATTTGTGAACCATATATTTTGAAAAATAAATCGTTTTACTATTTACCTCGATCAACTCAATTAAAATTAATTAAATTGATAGCAGTAAATTTTGGGAGAATGATTTGATCTCAGCAGTATCTTTCAATTAAGGACCCCGGGCCTGTAGGGGTCTACTTATTATATTTGATTTGTGGCAAATTTTGCTCCCCTGGCTTGGTCAAATTGTTGGAAGGGGAGGGGAAAATTTTCCAAAATTGGGGATTTGGGGGTATTATTTTATCATGTTTAGACCAATATGCCCACAGTTAATTTTAATATTCCCAAAGTACCCATCCAGCATTCTACTCCGCCGCCGACCTAATTCCTTCACCTTCTGCTCACACCGACAAGCTTTGATTTTACTCACTAGTGCCCAAAACTGAGTCTAGAACAGCCTTAATTGAAGATTCGAATAGAGGAGGTGCTAGCTTTTGCATAGGAGCAGATTTTCTCATAATCGTTTCTCTTATTTTCTTCTCAAAATCTCATCTTCACCCTTAGATAAAAAAGTAGACGGTTGAGATTTAATATTTTTTTAAAACTATTAGTATACTGTTTTATCAATTATTTTTTATTAATTTTATTTGTATTGCAATTATAAATGGTGTAGATCAGGTTTTAATAGTTTAAATTTATTTATTTATGATTAAAATAAAAGTTTTATAAAATATTAATAAATATGGACCATCTACTTTTCTCAATTTGATGGTGAAGATGAAATTTTAAGAAGAAAAGGAGAAAATAGATTTTGAGAGAACCCAAAACTGAAGAAGTCGTTTACTCTCTTCAAAGAAGGGACGTGGTAGCTGTTTGATGTGCTTTCCAATTTTGATGCATATTCAGAGAGACGATGGGGTATATCTATGCTGATTTGATAAAATATAATCATACACACTCACTCCCTCCAGTCTTTAATATATGAGGACTTGATCTTTATCCTAAATATAAGACATATTTTTTATATTTGTCAATATTTTTCTAATTTACTCTTTTCATGCTCCTCCAACAATAATCAATGATAAAAGGGAAGGAGAGAATTAAGAAAAGATAACTAGGGTGCTTTAAATGATATACTCCCTCCGGTCCATAATATAGGGCACTTTAACTATATCACAGAAAATAAGAAATGATAGTTAAGTCATTTAATATGTCTAAAAATATAATGCAACTTTTTTCCACTCTTACTCTTCATGAGAAATGTGTTTAATTGCATTGAGAGTGTTATTTTAGAGAGAGGAGGATATAATGAGTGGGGTAAAGTTGGAAAGTGGGTATTAATTACAAGGGCAAAATAGGAAAAAAAGCATTAATTAAATAAAATGTGACTTATATTCTGGATCATGCCTTTCAGCCCTTTCTTGTAAAAGTACCATATTTTGTGGATCGGAGGGAGTACGTCATATTAAGTTATTAACTAACTTAACTAACTTTCTTAATCTTACTAAATTATGTAAATATATTTTATATTAAGGATATTAAGGACCCGGGGAGTATATTAATGGGTATGTCATAACATATACTCCCTCCCTTTTTATAAGATAAAAAGATATTATAAGATATGATTCATGGGTATGCCATATTCCTTTCTATATGATAGGAGCGGCTGGGAACGCCTCATTCTCCTTATCATTCTATTTTCATCCTCTTCCCCCAATCTTCACCCTCCATTTAATGTAGGGTTAAGGTGAAGTTTTACCAATAAAATTTTTTTCAAAGAGCGTTTAGCACAAATAAGTTTTGAAAGAGGCAAAAATACCAATAAATAATTTAAAAGAGTGCAAATTCACCAAAACCATTAAATTTGACAAACGGCCATTAAATTATAAGAGGAAAAAAACCCTAACGGTGTTTAGTGAAATTTAGCTATTTTGGTGAATTTGCACCCTTTCAAATTGTTTATTGGTATTTTTGCCCTTTCAAAGCTTATCTGTGCCAGACGCCTTTCAAATACAAAATTTGTTGGTAAAATTGCACCTTAACCATTTAATTTATGGCAAAAAGTGAAAAAACGACCCCACTTACCTAAAATAATGGAAACTAATTTATTATATGCTAAAATCATGGAAACCAGTTTATTATAAAAGATTATGGAAACTGATTTTTTTTTTTATACAAATCATGGAAACTGATTTTTTATTATACAAATAATTGAAACTGATTTACTCCTCCTGTCCTTCATACATGTCCTAAATATAAAACAAAGTTTTTATATATGTGAATCTTTTCCTAATTTATTCCTATTGATGTTCCATTAATAATAAGCAAGAATGGGAGCAAATGGGAGAATTAAGGAAGGTAACTATGGTATTTTAAAAAATACATGTCATATTAACTAACTTAACAAACTTCCTTAATCTCATTAAATTAGGTAAATATTATTATATTAAGGACTAGAGGAGTATCATAAAAGATCATGGAAACTTATTTATTTATTTATTTATTTTACATACAAATCATGGAAACTGATTTGTTATAAAAGATCAGTTTCCTCTTGTCCGTTATCAACCACCAAAAAGTGCAAATAAAATTAGGGAAGATCGAAAGCTTTTGCACCAGCCCAACAGAATGTGAAAGTTGCTTGAAGAACCCCGAGTAACGGGTATGTGATTCTGCTTGAAGTATATCATTCTTTGGTGTGATCATTTCAAAATATATTAAAACTTCCGGATTTGAGATGCATCGCTGCCAATATGCTCCCTCCGCTTCTATTTATAAAGGTTCAACAAACGAATTAAGCAGTTTAAGGAAGCAGTTAAAGTTAGTTAAAAATAATAAGTACTATGTTTAAAATAAACTTTATTTTCAAACATGCCCTTATTTATGAGGGGTAACTAAGAGGGAAAAATAAAATAAATACTAAATATGAGTATAGGTATGTCTCCATTGATTAGTGTCTCCATTTCCTCTCCATTTAAGTAAAACTACACCGTTTTATACCTGTCACAAATCCAACACTGTTTATTGGCCCTCAATCCTCATCATTCAGCCGTAGCCCACGGTGCTCATTTAAGTCTAAATCCATGTCAACTGTAAAGAGCTATTAGATATTAATATTTAGAAATAAACCAAGATATAACTCCCATGCAGTTGCAAATATTGATATATGTTCCCTTCAACCCTCAGCATTCATCCGTAGCCATGGTGATCATTTTTGTTACAGACATTGACATTGAAGCCCTTCAAGGTCCCAAACCTCTGTAGCAGGCCATCCAACCGCCTTCCCCGAGTAATTTCCTTACAATCTGCATAATTGTTGGTCTTCGACGGTCTCTCAGCAATGAAAATTAATTTTCAACCCACGGCTTTGCTGGATTGGAAAAAAAGAACTTAATCAGAACTGATTTTCAACAACAACGGCGTCACTGCGGGGATAAATGGTGTTGGATTGGTGAGAGGTATAGAACGGGTAGTTTTACCAAAATGGAGAGAAAATGGAGACACTGCTCAATGGAGTCATACTGTGCTGGAGTATCACCAACCTTTTAATTAATGCAATACATTTAAGTAATGGAGATACAAGTTAAAAAAATTCATTAAATGTTTAGACAACTTTATCGAACTCTTACAAAAGAATTAAGGCGATTCAAATTTTGGGCTCTTGTAAAAAGGATAGGAGGGAGTACTATTCTTTTTAATTGCCATTTCATTTGCTTTTTATGATGAAAAAATTATGCAGGATACAAAAACAAATAAAATATTTTAAATTAGTTTATGTTTGTAAATTTTATCTCGTATAATTTCCTTCATATATTTATAATAAATCAGTTTCCATGATTTAGGTAAGTGGAATGGTTTTTGGCCGTAGATTTAATGGAGGGCAAAGATTAGGGAAAGAGGATGAGATTAGGATGATAAGAAAAATGAGGTGTTCCGTGACGGATTAGATGTCTGAACATTTTTTTTTTGGGTAAAATCGATATTTTACCCTTACTTAATTACAAAAATTACTCATGCCACTATTGTACTTAATCCTCATGTTTGACAAAAAAAAGTGGGCATTTTTTGAAAAAAAAAACTATGTTTTACATATTTATTACACCTACCTAATTTAACTATTAGATCAACTTTCAATGGTTGAGATTTAATAATATATAAAGAATATTATTATAATAAAAATTTACCATGTAAATCTCAATTATTGAAAGTTAATGTAATGGTAGATACATTCAATAGAGAATAAATGGAGAGAAAAATCAATGGAGACACTACTTTTCCCAATCATTCCTTCTAATTTGTTAGGCGGACCTGCGTTGGGAAGGGAGCTATTAACTAATCCTTCCACATAGGATGAATTATAAATGATAAGGATAATAATATAAAAATTTAAAAGATATGGGACATAGACTAGTCAAAAGTTTAGGGACTGAGTTATAAGCGGGTCAAAAGTACATGGACTGAGTTACATCAAGTCATAGTTAAGGGATTGAGTTGTAAGTGAGTCAAAAGTTCAAGGACCAAAAGATTAATCATCTCATAATAATATAATGGAAAGTTTAAACAAGCAATCCAAACTTTTTTTTTTTTTTTTTGTAAATTTCCGACAATTTCCACAAATTTGCGGTGAAGCTATAAATAAAGGCATGACTGTGGGGTTCTTTTGATTTTCTAAGCCAGCTCTTTCAAAATTCTGAAAAATGAAAATCCCAATATCTCTCTCATATAAAGGCTCCCATGATAAAATAATTATTTTTATTTTTTATTTACTTTAAAGAGTATTATAGTCTTTTCATGATTTATAAATGATTATAAAATAAAATTAATACAAGCATTCTTTCCACGTATTACTTCTGCCATTTGTATTTCCATGCTTGTGTGAATGATCGCTTGCCATTGGTAACTGGTGTCAAACAAAGTAAACAAAATTTGCATGACAATAGAAAATAAATTGGCTAAATATATATAAAAATTGAACGGCCCGTTCTTCTTATTTTCGAAACAAAACGCCCTCTAGTTCCTCTTCTCCCATCGTAGAAGGAGAAGTAGATTCTGCTACTCTTTTCTCAGCATCAATAATCTTGTTCATTTGTTAAATATTTTGAAACATAATGACAACAAGAACGTCCGGAGTTAAAGAAGACGAAGACAAGACTCAGGATCTAAGAAGAAGGGTGGAAGAGAGAGAAGAACAAAAAGAGTGGCGGAAGACATTGTGGTCAAACTTGCTAATTGATCAAGCTTATAAAAAATCGAGTTGAGTCGCTAGTAAACTCGTGCTAGTTATAATTAAGCTCAGTTAAACTCTTAACTCACTCGTAAACTCATGTTAATTTTCATGATTTGATCATGCTCATTGGCTTTATATATGAATTTTATAAAACTTTCTTTGTTAAATATGATAAATTATAAATGTTGATGGATTTAATTCCAATTATTTAGGTTAAAATATATTTAAATCAAAATTTTGTCATTTTTATATTTTAATTATTTAATTATACACTATTAATACCTATTTAATGATAAAACTAAACTCTTATGAGTTTACAATTTAAGTCACGATATGAGTTTACGTTATTGTCACACCCCAAGAATCGAGAAGTAATTGGCCCGGAATATGAGATAACTCACATTCCTTAAACCTTAAAACATATAGAATTTCTAATACTTATATATAGACATATTTACAATATATGTAAAATAAATATCATAAATATATTTCATATAACAAAAATTATTAACTTTTGATAGAAATTTAAATAGAGTCACCCTTGCAAGTGGGACCTCCCAAAAATTCTACAATAGCCTGATATTGTCAAGAGGAGCTCTGCTCCTTATCAACAAATATAAAACATGCAAATAAGGTGAGGATCCTATTTATAGCATATGTGGAGCACCTAAATTACAACAATAAATACATAGGTGTGAATTTTACATTAATTGGGAATTTTCAACATGACGCTTCAACTTCAAACAACAGTATGGACCTTCAACAATGAGCAAGAGGAGTAAAGTTAGCTGCACTATCTGAGACCAAAAATAAATTTTCTGGTGAATAACATTCCATTAATGAAAATAAATAAAATATTGAAAGAAATAAATTGATAGGATGAAATTATATAATAAAGAGATAGCAGTTAATTTCAACTTCCAAATACGAAATTATAACCATAAATGAATTTATATAAAAGATTATTACTCAGCATAACTAAAGCAGTATAGAAAATCATTAAACGAACAAATACTAAATAGGTAATAAAACAATTTGTTTTCAAAACCATCTTAAAAACAATAAATCTCAAATTCCTTCATTTGTAGGACTTTAATAGAACGAATAACAAGTGTGGATACATAGCCGACGAGGGTAAGTAACCAAGTTTGGCTGGAAGCTACAAAAACAAGCGTGAACATACAATCCATGAGGGTAAGTAACCAAGCGAGGCTCGAAGCCACGAAACAAGCATAGGTACAGGACCCACGAATAACAAGTGTGAGAACAAATCCCATGAATATTGAGCGTGATACTGTGCTCACAAATGCCAAGCGAGCTTGAGGTTAACCATGACGCGACAAGGACTAACACTGCTACTGTTAGTAACTAGCGTTTTGTATTCAGTCTTCTCAAAAGCCATTTTCAAACATGCTTGGGGCCAATTTATCTGCAATGAAAAGTTCATCTTTCAATACCACGATAGCTCGTATCAAATACAATATAATAGTATACCCCAACATGAAAGTTCACAAACAATATTTCAAAAATTTCCTTCAAATTTAAACTGTCAACAAAAACCCTTCCCAAATAATAAAACTTGTGTATAAACATTCTAAAATACAAGACTATCTTAACATGAAAATTTCTGTGAGAAAATCAAAGATTTATGTACAGAAAATAGAGAGAGAGAGAGAGAGAGAGAGATGAAGGAGAAAACAATTACTTGATCATTCATGTATACAAGATAGGTATTTATATACAAGAAAGGAGCCTCAGAATTAATGGCTACTTATAATGATTGATTCCCTAATTGTAATCATAATCCTTGATTACGTGCAATACCAATTGATTCTAATATATTTCCTAATATTTTTACATTAATATATATTCTAACACTCCCCCTCAAGTTGGAGCATAAATGTTAATCATCCCCAACTTGTTACAAAGATAATCAATATGAGTCACATTTATAGCTTTAGTCAACAAATCACCCAATTGATCGCTAGACCCCACGTCTTGTTGAAATGAACTTCTCCTTGATTTTATCGCGTACAAAGTGGCAATCAATCTCAATGTGTTTTTGTTCATGAAACACAGAGTTAATTAGAGGCTATGTGCAGAGCAGCTTTGTTATCACACTATAGTTTCACAGGCAATGACGTGGCAAGACCAACCTCCTTCATTAACTGGTGAATCCACATAATTTTCTGTACTGACTGAGCCATTGCCCTATACTCAACTTCTGTACTGGAGCGTGAAACCACATCCTGCTTCTTGCTCCCCAAGGATACTAAATTTCCTCCCACAAACATGTAATATCCTGTAGTGGATCTCCTGGTAGCCTTTGACCCCACATGATCCGCATCACAAAAGCATTCAATCTCAGTATGGCCATGATTCATATAGAGTATACCACGACCAAGTGATCCTTTTAAGTAATGTAAGACATATTCCAAAGCTTCCTACTGAGCCATGGTTGGTGCTGTCATGCATTGACTAAGCACACTAATTGGAAAAGTCATATCTAGTCGGGTCACCGTGAGATAGTTCAATTTCCCAATCAATCTTTGATATCTCTTAGGATAGGCAAATGACTTGATCTTCTTAAGATCAACCTTATTTCTTACATCCTCAGGTAGTTCATCAAACAGTATATTGTCATCAATATCCAAGAAATGATTGGGAATCATAGGAAAGCTAATTGGTGCTGCCCCAATTGCCGGTCTCCTTTAGCAGGTCAAGAACATATTTCCTCTGTGTTAAGAGGATACCTTTCTTGCTTCTCATAACCTCGATCCGAAGAAAGTATTTCAACAAACCCAAATCCTTTGTTTGGAGATGAGAATCAAGAAAGACCTTTAGTGATGAAATTCCTGAAGTTTTACTCCTCGTAATAACAATGTCATCAACATATATAGCTAAAAGAATCATGCCAGCATCCATTTACTGATAGAACACAGAATGGTCATACTTACTCTGATTCAGACCAAATGTTTTAACCACCATGTTAAACTTATCAAACCAAGCACGAGGATTCTGCTTCAAACCATATAAAGACTTCCAAAGATGACATACCTTCCCATACTCCCCCTGAGCAACAAAACCAGGTGGTTGCTCCATGTAAACCTCCTCAAGAAGGTCACCATTCAAGAAAGTATTTCTGACATCCAATTGATGAAGATCCTAACCATAAGTAGCGGCCATAGAGATAAAGAGACGAACAGATGATAGTTTTGCCACTAGGGAAAAGGATTTTGAATAATCAACACTGTATGTCTGAGCATATCACTTGGCAACCAATTGAGCTTTTAAGCATTCCAAGGTTCCATCAGCCTTTATGTTTGATTGGAAACACCTACTTGCAACCAATAGCCTTCTTGCCAGGGATAGATTAATGAGATTCCAGGTACTTGCCTTATTAAGGGCCATCATTTCTTCATTTATAGCAACACACCAACCAGGATGGGCCAAGGTTTGGTGGAGGGTAGTGGGACTAGTGAGAGAATCTAAAGAGGCTATGAAGGTACAAGATGGAGGAGAGAGATGGTTTTGGGAAACAAAAGAAGAAATAGGATAGGTACAAGTACGTTTACCTTTGTGAATGACAATAGGCAAGTCACTAGTAAAAGCAGAATGATTAGGAGTATCAGACATTGATTTAGGTTCTGGTTTAGGCACTTATTCAGGTTCTAGGTCAGATAAGAAGCAAGTGGGATTGTAGTTAGATCAGATTTCGAAGCAAGCACTATTGGTGTGGCATGAACATGATCAACGACATTACCTCCCTTGGGCTGTTTCTGATAGATATGATGGATCGATGCTTTAGCAGGAACTGGGATAGGTGTTTGCATTGGTGGTAAATGAACCTTATAGACTAATAGATCATCAAGACCATTAGTTGGGTCAGGGGATGGAGACTGGGTAGAGATAGGCAAAAATGGAGTCGACTCATGGAAGGTGACATATGTAGACACAAGAAAACACTGAAGAGTGGGAGAATAGCACCGATAACCCTTCTGAACCCGAGAGTACCTAAGAAAGATACACTTAAGCGACTTTGGATCAAGTTTGGTAACAGTGGGATGAGCATCTCAAACGAAACAGACATAACTAAAGATTTTGGGATCAATAGGGAATAAGGTGTTGGAAGGGAACAAAGTTGTGTATGGAATGCCACCATAGAGAATAGGAGAGGGCATGCAATTAATCAGGAAACACGCAGTGGACACTGCATCAGCCCAGAAGGTTTTAGAAACATGTGTCCGAAACATGAGAGCCTGGGCAACTTTTAATAAGTGCTGGTTCTTTCTTTCGACAACACAATTTTGAGCAGGTGTATCTATACATGAAGACTGATGAACCATGACATGCTGGAGTATATAGTTTTGGAATTGGGCAAAAAAATATTCTTTAGCATTGTCACTACGTAGGCTTTCAACAAACACCCCAAACTGAGTTTGGATTTCAACATAGAAATTGCAAAAGTAAGAAAACAACTTGGAGAGATTTTTCATTAAATAAAGTCAGGTAGTACAAGAAAAATCATCAACAAAAGTAACAAGTACCGGAAACTAGACTTCAACTCAACATGACATGGACCCTAAATATCAGAATGAACTAAATCAAAGGGGGACACAGCCCGTTTATTGACACGAGGTGCCAGGTGAACATGGTGATGTTTCGCAAATTGACACGACTCACTCCAAAGATGACAAATGATGAAACTAAGGATAAATCCTCTTCAAGGAAGACAAAGACACATGACCTAACTGACAATAAACATCAAAAGGAGATGAACTACTAGAGCAAGCAACTTAACGCGGCACCCGATCATCAATAATCCCTACCAATACTATGCCTTATCGTGAGATCTTGGATTAAACAATAGTCATCAGAAAAAGTGAGATAAAATAGTTCAGTTGGTGAGTATGCTTGTTAGGAGACAGAAGGTTAAAAGCAAGGTCAAGAACATTTAGGACAGACAGGGTAGGAATCACAGTGCCAGATCCAAGAACCCAAGAACAAGAACTATTGGCAATTGTTATAGAAGAGGGGTTGGTATACGATGCATATGTAGAGAACAAATGATGGTTACCTATCATATGATCAGTGGTATCGGAGTCGATAATCCACTTCGAGGAAGAAGTAGTAAGGCATGAATCATAATTACTTGTAGCAAGTGCAGTTTGTGTAGATCGAACAGCTTGAGCATTATCAGATAGATCAGAGGACTAGGCCATATGAGCAGAACCACTGCATTACAGCTTATTTTGTAATTTGCGACAGTAACATTTGGTATGACCAAGTTCCTTGCAATAGAAGCAGACAATAAGTCCAGGATTTTGAGGATTATTGCCTTAATGGTGAAGGCTTTAGTTCCTGTTATCAGCAGAGACCAGAGTTAGTATACCATTGCCTTGTCTTGGGAATCCCTGGTTATTGTTATTAGTAGGGCCACGACCAGATAAAGCACTGGCATGAGGATTAGAAGCAGGTTGAGATAGGCTATCAGTGTGCAGCACACGAGAGTACACATCTTAAGTGATAGAAGCTCAGAGCTAGACAAAATCTGAGATTGAACTGTCTCATAAGCCAGATGAAGAGCAATAAAGAAGCTGATGATCGCTTGTTTTTCCATATTATCCACTTGTGCCTAAAGGTAAGTTATGGGGGCCATTAGCATCTTCATTTCTTCATACATCTTAAAATCCATGAAGAAGTTCTTCAGGGGATGGCCCTACTGTTCAACACGATAAAAGCCTTTACAAACCTCATGAATGTAAGTAATATTCCATTTCCCATAATACAGGAACTCCAGGTAGTCCATAATTTCTTTAACAGTATTACAATGACTAACAGGGAGGAGGATGTCGCTCTCGATAGAATTCTAAATTTGTAAGAATAACTGGGCGTCAACTCTGGCCCAAGTCAACTTAAGATCATCCTTCAGAGGAGTCTTAGTTAAATGACCCTCCTTTTCAATACTAAGTAACTACATGTGAATGGTTTTGCTCCACTCTGAGTAGTTCGTCCAATTTAGCTTATGGTCAGTAATTTTATTTGAAATTGGAATAATCTAAGTGGAAATACTAGATTTAGAATCAGCCATGAATGCAAAACCAAAAGAGGCAGCCATGCAACCGCAATAAAGAATCAAACCACAAGACCCAACAACTAGCAAACCAAGCAAGGAACAAACCAAGTCAAGAGTGCAGCACCAAAGCAATCACAATCTCCATAGAAAACAAAGGCAAACAACAAGATGACAAAACCACATGTTGCTGGAAACAAAAAACACAGAAAACCCAACACAAGAAGAGCTTGATGCCAAATGTACTTGGATAAGCCCAAACATACCAGAGGCAAACCAGGTTGGAGAAGTCAACTCAAGCGAAGCAAACCACCAAGAAGAACTCAGCCTCTCGCGCCTTCACACGTCGATGACAAAATCTGATAGTGAAGCACATGATGTCCACGCACTGCCGTCCCGCTGTCAAATGGTCTCCAAATTTTCAAGCGTCCGCCGATTAAGGGCCGGCAAATCCAATGGTGAGGCCCGAGTATGGAAAGGGCACCAAAAACAAAACACGACCTCTCTCTCTCATTGTGTCACAGAAACAGAGGTATTTCAATGGAGTAGGAAAAGAAATTAGGATAGAAATTTTCAACCCGAAGGCTCTGATACGATGTAGAGAAAATAGAGAGAGAGAGATGGAGGAGAAAACAATTACTTTATCATTCATGTGTACAAGCTAGGTATTTATATACAAGAGGGGAGCCTCAGAATTAATGGCTCATTATAATAATTGATTCCCCTAATCGTAATCATAATCCTTGATTACGTGCGATACTAATTGATTCTAATATATTTCCTAATATATTTACATTAATATATTTCCTAATAGTTTCCTTAGCATTTTTGTGCATAATCTTGAATTATACTATGAAGTAATAGAAGAATAAATAACAATAAATAAAAATAATCAATCTATACTTATTTCAATATCAATAAGAGCATGAAACATCCAATAAACTTTCATTGGCAAAATCATACTTGTAAAGGTGGTAATTAACATGAAAGTATGGTAAGTAGTAAAAACATCATTTATAAAAAAAAAAAAAAATTATAATGGGACGCTATTCACTTACCTGATTCCCTCCCAAGCATTCCTATTTCTTAGCTTTCGACTTATATTCACCCCTTAATCCCCCTAATGTTCAAAACAAATCATGTATTACTCCCATTGCAACTTTATACAAAATACCCATAATATTTCATTTAATGAATTTCTTCATTCTTATATTACATACTCCATTCAACATTTCAATAATTTATCTGAAAACAAAACCATTTGTTGCTTTTTCATAAGCTTCATAAAATTCATTTAATAAAAATCTTTCTAGCTACATAACGGTATCCATTTCACAACAAACCATTCTCAACATCGAACCCTCACCCACATCTTCCATTTACTTAACCACAATCTCCAACAACCCCATGAAGACTTCAATGTAATCTAAATTTCTCTACTACTTGAACATCCTTCTTTCTTGCTCAAGTTTTAATGACGCAATACATTCAAATTCTTCTGTAGTTCAAGTCAACTTAACAATATCCATTGCTAGAAAACCCAACAAGCTTCAAATCTCCGTCACAATTCAGGCATATAAACATAAAGCTTGATTATTCATTAATAAACTTGACAAGTAAAAAGAACTCATCCAACCCACTTTAGTGAATAAAACATTACATGCTTCCGAGTCTAACAAATACAATACTCATCATACATATTTTGCAAGCCACATATACTCTTCTTTCTTTCAAGTAATTCATCAAACACTTTATGTGCATATTAAAATCAAGTTACAAACATCCACCATAGTCTATAAATTAATAATCTTATAACCTTCAAGCATCAAAGTAGTTTAACATATTCCCCCCAACTTCAATTTTTATCCTAAAATCAATTTAAGTCAGAGTGCAAAACTTAAATCCAGCCACTTCCTACTATAGCGGCTAAAACAATTAAAGTGAAAGTTCATATCCAAACAACCTCTTTAAACTGTAATTTACACTTGATTAAACTTCCATCATCCTTCCCACATCAAGAATAGCTCACACAACAAAAATAGAAAAATGACTTGAAACTTCACACAACCCACACACACGGCAACCATAGAGAAACAAGGGTAGGAGGATGTTTTCGTCCCCTTGAATATGCCTTCACAATCAAAGCATAGAATGATTGTTTCAAATTTCTGCTCCCTATGACCACGAGGCTGCATCAATCTAAGCAGTGAGGGGGGGGGGATTTCAGACCAGTGCTTCAAATAAACTCATAACAATCAGATTTGCACACCCTAAATGACGCAAGAGAACAGAGGAAAGAGAAAAGGAGCTCGCAGCTTACATGCACCAGCAAAGAGAAGGAAAAGAGCAACAGCACGAACAAGGAGGAGACCGCTGAGGAGCTTCTATTAACTCTACGATGATTCTGCCATTATAAACTGATTGAGGAAGAGAAAAAGGAGAAAGCAACGATCATAATTGTTGAGCAGAGAAAGAGGATTCCGCGGACGATCACTGATGTAGGTGCACACACGGAAAACGAAAGAGATAACAGGGGACGAGTGGGTTTAAGAAAAATCAGAGGCTCTAGAGCTTTCTCCCTTCCATTTTGTTGGAGTCGGCTGATATAGGGAAAGGGAAGGAAAAAAAAAATGTAATGCGCTCCCCCCCCCCCAAAACATAACGACATTTAAGTAATTTTAGGACATTGGATCAAAATAAAATTCTCATTTGATGATGGAGAGGACTGAGCTTAGTCCCCTCAGGTGAAAACCACCTCCATTACAAACAAGCCACCGCTTACTATTGCTAGAAATATACAAAAAATATTTAAAACACGTGTTAACCCTGTGCATTATACTGTACGAGAACGTGAATTCTGATTAATAGAACATTGTAGAATTAATTTTTTTATAACTATAATGTATTTATTTGTATATTTATAAAACTGAATTTTCAGCTTAGAAATGCATAAAGGATTTATTATAAACATGCTTATATATCACAAAGGTCTTGGACTTCTGGAAAATCTTGGTTGAAATAAACTTGTGTGGCATTAAAGCCATTACATATGTCTCTAAAGCCTTAAATAGAAAAGCATGTACTCCCTCCGGTCCAAATTATAAGATAAAGTTGACTTTTTTGGAGAAATTAAGGAAGCTAATTAAATTACTTTAGAGTATTTATATTTATATTTTTTCCTTCAAACTAATTAATTTGACTAATAAACTAATATATAATCTAAGGATACTAAAAATATAAACACTCTAGAGTAATTTAATTGGCTTCCTTAATTTCTCCAAAAAAGTCAACTTTATCTTATAATTAGGACCGGAGGGAGTAATTAAAACAAAAAAAAACACGAATTTATACAGAACATAAAGATACATGTAATACTTTTGTTTTTTGTAATCATAGCAAACCATAAGGCAATGATGGTATGCACATCCAGATCCTGTCCTCAAAGGCTTTGACTGCAACCTCCCCAAATAGAGATACATTGACACGTTGATAACTCTCTATATTTTGTACATTTAAAGAATATTTTGAAGATAATTGGAGAGTTATCTATGTAATTTTAGAAGATTCAATGAGATTTTATTATGAAAAGATTAAATCAAAGTGGTGAATTATTTGTGGGATTTAGATTGTAAATATTTAGAATAAAAATAATTAATTTTAATAAGATAAAGTTTTTTTTAAAAAAAAAAGAACAAAAAAGAATTTTTTTTTAATTTTATTTTATTTTATTTTGTTTTGTTTTGTTTTTCATCTTACCTTTTTTACTTAGATACTTATATGGGAAAATCCCTATAAAATGCCCTCGAAATTGCTAAATCCCGTTTTAGTGCAGCGAATTCCAAAAACCCGAATCAGTCGTGTGTCAATACAGAATGAACAGTGCAGGGGTGCCAAAAGACGATTTTGCCCTTCAGCCCTCATTCTCACCACTTTCAAAATAACAACACGAGCCTCTTAATTAACAACTTTGTCTTCTTGATTAACAACTCCAATTTCATCTTTTTACTTTCACAATAACAATACCGGTCTTGTTATTAACAACACTATATTCTACATTAACAACTCTCATTTCTTATTTCACAACTTCGTAATTTAAGTTTCAGGGCCAATAACAACACTTATTTTTTTATTAACAACACCATATTTTACATTAACAACACTATATTTTGAAGATGCGAATATGTGGAAGAATAAAGCCGAGTTGTTAATCAAGAACCTGAAGTTATTAATTAAGAGGCTTGTTGTGTTGTTATTCTGAAAGTGGCAAGAATGAGGGCTGAATGGCAAAATTGTCTTTTGGCACCAATGCACTGTTCATTCTGTATTGACACAAGACTGATTCAGGTTTTTGGAATTCGCTGCACTAAAACGGGATTTAGCAATTTCGAGGGCATTTTATAGGGATTTTCCCTACTTATATTGTCATTGATGATTTAATATTGAGTATTGACAGCAGGTGACGTGGTTTGGGTGCCAAATATGAATCAAGTTGAATGATTAAAAGGAGCTCACGTGTTTTGCTGCAGAGCAGTAGACATCAGCTTTTTGGGCTTGGGGTTGTTTTATTGTCAATTTAATATCTAAAGAAGAGGACCAATTGGAGGTGGGCCAAGGAGCTATGGGCAATAGAAAATTGGATACCTAATGGACCGAAGAAAAGAAAGAGGAGCCACGGGAAAAGGGGAAGACAGCCGCAAATATTGAATCTTTTTTTGTTTTGGTCAAAAGCAAATATTGAATCTGGATCATCTTCCTAAAAAGATAGAGAGAGGCACAGCCGCAGACGAAAAGAAACAGACAGCCGCAATAATTGACTTGGGCATATTTTCATTATCTTCAAGAGCTACAGAGCAGTGAAAAGGAAGAGAGCAGCGGACATGGAGGATTAATCGAAGATGGAGATAGAGGCGCTGAGCTGAATAAAAAAGCAGAGGAGGAGCCGCAATTTACACTGAAAGATCAGCGGAGGATCAGAGCAGCGGCCGGAGAGAGGAGCCGCTGGAGAGGAATTCATCAATCATCATCTTCATCTGTCAAAACCAAAGAGCCGAGCGGCAGCGAGAGAGGTTGAAGGATGGACTGTGGGTGTTTTTGGAGCGTGAATCAGAGAACGTGAGTGAGAGGAAGCTGCTGCCATTGTTGTCTCTGGTGGATGAGCTAATATGGAACCGGCAGTGAGCAATAGAGAAAGAGAGATGCTGTCATTAAAGCTGAAGGGAAGGGAAGGATGTTGTTTATGCTGAACTTGTGACTGGCTTCAGAACAGGATTAGTGAAAAATCTGAGTCTCTTCTTGTGCTTTCTCTTACATGAATTTGGATATTAATTTCATTATTGCTGCTGGTTTGAATTTGAGTAAAGTGATGTGTGGCTAGTTGCTTTGAACCTAGAGTAGCTATGAACTAATTTGAGAATTTGAGCATGTATGAAGTCATTGATTTGTGCTTATTGTTATTCTTGTTTACTTAATCTTATATGTTTTATCTACTTTATGCTTGATCATCACTAACTAAGTATGAATTTGGGAAATTTAGATTATCCTTAGGAGAGGGAACTTAATTAGACCATAAGATTAAGTAATGTGGGATTAGAATTTATTTTAATTTGCCAATAGGATAGGAATATACCTATTGGACCCATATAATCACATTAGAGTGAATTTGGACAATTATTGCCTCTTGAGTAAATTAGTTAGGAATAACAATTTTAATTTGAGAGAGGGGTATAAGTGATTGGAAGATACTTATATCCATTGATACTCTAGATTAACAATTTAACATTAAGTATTATTAATTGGGTAAATACATGCTCTAAAACTTAAGGAAGGGATTAGCCACTCTAGGTTGTTTTTATCATTTGAAATATTTAAATCATTAGATTTACTACTTTTGCATTTGTTTAAACTGTCTTTCAATCTCTTTGAATTGCTCAACTTAAATGAAAATAGGAATTTTAATGCCTAATCATCTATTACCTTGAATCTCTGTGGGATGACCTTGATTTGCTACTATACTATTCCAACGACCCGTACACTTGCGGTGCTTATTTTAAAATGTAGTAGCATAACACGTACTTCACCACACATGTTGATCATATGATTATGATGGTGATGAATTGAATTTAAAATAGATGTTAATCACTTGATTGATTAATGTTAAATCTAGAGAGTATGTTACTTATGATTTGCAATTGTGAAAACCAATTTCTTCCTTGTGTCGAAGTCTCTCCTCAAATCAACCAAGCTGCCAAATGCTTGTAGGAAGCCCATCACATCTGGATGAATTTGTCGTCCAGGTTAGAAGAAAATGTTTTGAATAAAAATCATGGTAGAAATGTATACTAGCAAATCATCTCTTCATTTGTGGCTTCATCACTGGCGGTGTCATTGATTGGGACAAAGTTTAATGCGTGAAGAGAGATTTGGAAGTCATGTTTCTAAAAAAATGTGTTAGAGTGAAACATAATCCTCCAACGGTGTGAGCATGTTTTGTAATTGGTATTGTTGGCCAACACTTCAAAGTTCTCGAACCAGTAGACCTTACCCTCCTTCAAAATCGTCACCATACCTATGGATTTGTCCCCTCTAAACATTTGAAGCCTCAATTCAATCACCCTATTTGAGTCAAGTTAGATGAAATACAAACAACACATAATTTTCACTTAGTAAATATGATGAGTACATTGAATACTTGTTTTTTGGCTAATATCATACCGACTTTCCATACCTCAAATGGTGGGGCCTTCTTCGCCATCGTCCACTGCCTAAGCACCCTAACAATAATGCTCCAGGTTTATGCAACTGATGCAATTGATTCTTCAAGAATTATCCTTTGGCGGGGCCTTCTTTGCCATCGTTCCTTCTTTGACATTCTTGAGTAAATCATGAGCAACATTAGCCATTGCTTGAGTTGATGCAACTGATTCTTCAAGAATTATCCTCTGATGCTATATATGAGGATGTGAGGCTTACACTGAGATATATAATGGTATGGGTAAAATTATTGATAGTGAAGGCATTTCAGAAAAAGCAAATTTTAATGACATGAATTGATTAAATGATTTTAATTTAATTAGTATTTGAATGTTAGAGTTATTATTCTATACAATCGTGGAAGATTAGATTATAGTTATTATTTGAAATTTGAAAGGCTACACACAATTATTATTTTCCAATTATTATAAATGTGTATTAATGAAATTTCAATGACATGCATTAAAACCCCACTGTCTATGTTCAAAGTCAACTTTCTTCCTTCCTAATTTTTGTTCTATTATTAATTGTTCAATTATTAATATGAAAGGAACACATACGCGGTAATTTGTTCACAGGATCGTATGCCTCAATTTATTCCTTTTTCAAATTACCTAATAATTATTGCACTAATTACCTAAATAAGAATTTGGGAATAATAGGGGTATTAAAGCCCTTAAAATTCAACTTCCAGGGTAACAATTTCGAATGGTATTTTTAATATGGAGTGTTATAGTTATTATTTGCCAATTTAGCTCAATTGTTGGAAATGGCGTTGACATGTATTGATTTAATGGTTTTAATTTAATTAGGATTGGAATATTAGAGTCATTATTCCCTACAATCATGAAAGATTATAATTATTATTTGAAATTTGAAAGGCTAGTACAATTAGCACTGTGATTATTTGACCCGGTTCAAGCATAATCGAGTCATGAAGTAGGTAACACGAGATTTATAGAATAAAGTTGCTATTAGTTAAATCTGATTGATTAGCTCATATTATTTTAGGACTATTACAGTTACTATCACAAGTTTGGTTGAACTCGCGAGTTTGACAACCTTGGCGGAAGGTGTGTGAGAATTGGATGGTTTAAACGGAGGGATAATATAAGGACCTCAAAATTATAGCACTTTATAATTTTATAATTTAATTGAAAATGTATTTAGAAGATTTCATCATAAATAAGTTTAAATAAATAAAGGAAATTAAACATTTAAATTTATAGAAAAATAAAAAAGTATAATTATAAAATTGATTAACTTTGTAATATGGTAATCAATTTAACGTCCCTAGGTTATCTAATTAATAACACGACCTATTTCAAAACTACCAAAAGAGATCATTAGAAACCTGTCCCAAGCAAGGCTGAGCAAGTCACCCATAGCTCAGTGAGCTTGCTTAGGTCTAGTAGAAAATTGTCCATTTTGGTCTGCCCAAAAAAGACCCATAATGGGTGGGCTTTAATGGGACGGGCGTCACTCACACCCTCAGGCTGCTTGTGCCCGCCCATATATATGTGCACATATATAATATATATTTAAGTATAAAATAGAGCAAAGGAGCCTATATTAATTTATTTACATCTCATATATAATAAAGGGAAAAAGACAGAAAAACACCACTTGATATTCAAAATCCTAAATTAGTTTTGTTGACAATAAGAGTAATGGGATTGACAAAAAGAGTATAGCAATTGAGAACTAATGTTTTTAGGAAATTAATGATTTGGGATTTTGAAATTCAAATGGTATTTATTTATCTCTTTTCTTATAATATATCATATCATACTAAGAAATTAATGACAACAATGTAGTAGAAGTGTAACTATATATTGAGTTTTTATTTTTGAAACAATGCATTATCAGGTAATTTACGCCCATTCAAGCCCACACCAGCCCATTTGTTATGGGCTTTGATGGGGACGGGCATAGGCTAGCTTGTGCCCATTAAGAAATAAATAGAACACAGCACTAGTCTCAAGGTTCATTCATATAACACGATCGAAGCACCACAAACCACATTACAAACAACAAACAACAAAGTACTATCAGTTTTGAAGCCATTTATTCACAGATAACACAACACGGACACACACACAGTCATTCACAGAAGTCAAATGATGATGACTGATGTAATCTAATATCTCCCTAATAACGCATATAGGGAGCGAAGAACTTTTCTAGACACTGCTTCATTGGTTCCTCATCATCGAAGCCTTCATATTGAACCCTAAGCACAAAGTGTTTCCAGCATTTGATTGGAAGAGTAGAGCAGCATTCTTCCGACCCCCTTTCCTGCACCCTCCTCCTCAGGTATCCAAACTGCAATCACATTTCAAATTATTCCACGTCAATCCGCCGTTGTGCTCTTGCCAGAGAAACTGGGGTATGAATATTTATTTTTATCTTAGCTTGATTTAGACACTGATGAAGAATGAATAATTGAATATGTATTGAAGATGTGCCTTTTATTCAAACACTAAGGTTAAAACGAGAGGGTATTTGAACTTGTTTCAGGCCTCAATCAAAGCATTGGAGGATGATGATAAAAGAAATATAACATTGTAGGAAGGATCTGCGCATGCTAATTTAGAGTCATCCAGAAATCCCTACTCAAGTGGGAAACCCCAGAAGAACAAATCTCGTGGATATCAGGAAATGCTATTAATTCTTCAAGCCGCAGGACAGTTGCAGAAAAGTATACCCAGAGAGAGTCAATAACAAAGAAGGGTATTACCTTTATGCCCTTAAAAACTCACGATAATAAAACTGCTTGTGATGTTGATTTTGGGAAATCTAACCATATCACTGATTGCCATCAATTATCTACTACCTTCGCCAATAATTTATTTACTCATGAAGGAAGAACAACAATAGTGAACAGATTGCACCTCAAGCCCCACCAAGAGAGTCATAGCTAACCTTGACAAGTAAATGAGGTTTCTAATGTAGTGATCTACATATTGCTTTTAGAAACCCAACCTATATGTGCACACTGAATTATATTGAAAGATGTTTTTCATATGAAGTTTTATTATACCCTCGCTTTCACCACTAACCTTGACAGAGTAAAGATCCCTCATGTGGTTCTTAATATATAACCTAATTAGGAAGTTGATGTTGGTGCTAAATGTAAAACCCATTTCATATATTTACTATATTTTCCGAAATTAACCATGTCGATATTTTCTCAACAACAATATAGTAGGAGAGGAAGGGAGAGAATTAAGGATTCGAGGAGTAACATTCAAGAGGCATTAAGGATACTTGAATGAGTAGATCAGTCGTGGAGGATATGAGAGTCCTCTAGAAGAAGAATGGTACTTAATTCAGAAGAAGTGGAATTACCTACATGAAGACATCTTGTTGGCTGAAAATGGGTATTTACTTTTTACTATGAAATACGATATATAAATAGGTTAGTAATTTTTTAAAGCATGGTTTGAGAGATTCACAAAGTACGAAAAGGAGAAGCTGGAAGATAAAGGCAATATAATCACACTTTTTTTTTGGACATATATATAGTTCCGTGTTAGAAAAATATCCAGTGTGTCTATATGTTAATAACATTATTGTAACTGGTGACGGTACAGAAGAGATGGAGAGACTTAATAGTATCCTAAATACTGAGTTTGAAGCAAAACAGACTTATGATAGATGCAATATTTCCAAGGGTTGGAGGTTCGTCAATCAAAGAAGGTGATTATTAGTGTTTGACAAAGAAAATATGTAATCGATCTTTTAACAGATAAAAGAAACCTAAATAGTTGGCTTCAAATCAAACCTACATATGAAAGGGGATCAAGCTAGTATTGATCAAGTTTATTGATGTTTTTTGGGCAGGGTCAATTGATGACAAAAGATTCACAACAAGACACCATACATTTTGTATGGGGAAATTGGGTTATCTGAAGAAATGAGTAGCATAGTAAATGTAGATAAAAATAGCAAACAGAATTTAGAGCCATAGCTTAGAAAATATTCGAAGGTCTTTCACTACAAAGGTTATTGTCATAATTGAAAATTGGTATAGATGTATCAAATATAAATTTTAATATGACGAAAATGTACCAGTTAACATATCACGTAATCTAGTTGAGGAGGGAGAGGTAAACATAAATTCTCAACTTTATTCAATTGATCAAAAAGATTTGACAAATGAGATAGTTTTCAATTAAGTGTGGCTTTCTATTTTGTCTAAGTTAACCTCTTATTGGTTAATTAGAAGCCATACTTTTCCTAATTTTTATATTATCATTTTCTATCGTTGTTTTTTTATAAATTTATATTTTATTAAATAAATAAATACGACATAATTTACTCTCAGCTTTGCTTTTTAAACATTTTTTATGCCCTGTCAGTTGTTCTCCCTAAGCACAGCACTAACTTTATTCACTCAAAGAGTGATGATCATACCATACACTCAACACATACGGATGCTAATATAATGCCACAAAAGTGGTGACTTTTGATGCACTAATGAGTAAATTACATTATACTCCTCCGGTCCTAATTATAAGATAAAATTGACTTTTTTGGAGAAATTAAGGAAGCCAATTAAATCATATTAGAGTATTTATATTTTTAGTATCCTTAGATTATATATTAGTTTATTAGTCAAATTAATTAGTTTGAAGCAAAATATATAAATATAAATATTCTAAAATGATTTAATTTGCTTCCTTAATTTCTCCAAAAAAGTCAACTTTGTCTTATAATTAGGACCGGAGGGAGTATATAGCTTCTTGTTTAATTAGCACTTAGCATTTAGTTATTGGGCATAGCAGGTAGAATTTCCACAATCGAATCCATATCCTCTCAAAATACCTCTCCTTCTTTTTCTCTCAAAATCCCATGTCCACGCCTAAATGAAAAACTAAGGATTCAGATAAAATATTTTTATAAAATATTATTATAATATTACATAAAACTAAATTTAAACTTTTTAGCATTTGATTTGTACGATTCACAACTATAGTATACCAAACATTTTAAAAATAGTTTTTATAAAATATTATATTTGAACCATGCAATTTTTTTTTAATCTAAAAGTGACATTCTGAGGGGATGGGGATCAAACTTATAAATATATATATATATATATATATATATGTCTAAGTTAGCTCATAAAATGTAATGATATATACTAGAACAAAGTTTAATGAGCAAACCTTCAAGGTCCTTGTTTTCCCTGAAGAATTGGAAGATAGGGTTAGAGTGAGAGGCTTTGGAACAAACCAAAGCAAGCTCTCCACCAGCCGAGTTACAACTTCATTACTTGGTATTTTTTCAGCTTGAAATCTTATATGCTTCACATCGTACAGTGGAGGGATTTTATTTAGCCATACAAATTCTCTTGGGGAAATCATATCCTTCAAATAAAACCAAATCAAACAAATATATATAGATATTTTAAAGACTTCAAATACCATAAGAAAAAGTAATCATATTTTGTCCTTTTGCTTTAACTATAAATACCTCTGTTGTGCTGCAAGTAAAAGTGATGTCTTTGAAATGATCAAAGGATCGAAGGAATTCTGTCATGTTTTCAAACCATAACAAATGATCTGATGTATTGCGTGACAATCTGATGTTGCTGCTGCATTTTCCCGACAAAATCTGCACATAAATTCCTAAGCTTCCGAGATAGTTGAACTCAACCAGGTTTGGAGTTTCAAGCATAAGCACCCTCAGATCGAGGCATCCATATATAGAGAATTTCTTTAGAATTTCAGTTTTTATGATAATCTGTTGCAACATAATGCAATTGAGTAAGTCCACCTCTTCCACACAAACCAAGCGCAATATTACACTCTTCAACCACTCATCCGTTATGGTGGTTACATCTCTGAGTTTCAAAATCCTGAGAGCCAGACATGCTAAGATGTTTAATGTACAAGCTTGTCTTTCAGAAGCTGTAAACTTAAAACTCTCAAGATTGGGAGTGTCAAGGACTAGGTTCTCCAGTTTATTATTGCACTCCATCTCCAATACTTTAATGTGAGGGTTATAAATTTGCAGGTTCACAGACAAGTCACATCGACCAAGGTACAAGAACTCTGTGCCCACTTCGTTAAGATAGTCGGTTAGGACCTTGACTTTGCTGAGATGCAAATATCTCAAGGAATCACATACAGGAAGGCTAACATCACATGGTTGAAGTACTGTATTATAGCTTCTGATACCTTCAAATATGAAACTTTCTAATTTTTCCCTTCCACTTGAAATGCTCTCAATCCAACGCAGAATTTTACTTCAACTTGTTTTATGGATGGGCAGGAAACCACTATAGTGTGAAATCCTTCACAGCAATTGATTAGTAGCTCTTGCAACATTGGGCATGTTATGAAAGCGTCAACAATTAGGCTAAACCGCAACCCTGTAAGTTTGAGCACAGTCAGGAACATGGAAGAAAATAGAGGAACAAACTTGTCATAACTCACAATCTTATTAATGATGCTTTTGCCTTGTACAATAGAGCGTAAGGGACTGTGATGATTAGGTCAAAACTGATCTCTTTGCAATTGCTTTTCATGGCAAAGTCCATTAAGGCATCAAATACAGTACGGTACAGATTTGGATTAGTGGATTTGATCTGTCCATGGTAAGTGAAGTTCAGCTTTTGCAAAGTATCCTTTATGTGAGGGCCACGAAGTTCAATGATTCTTTGTATATAAGTGAAGAATGTCTCATGTGAATTGTGCTTTGGTTGAAAGAAATCATAGTTGAAGTCAAGAACTGGGAAGGAAAGCCAATGAGAATAGAAATCTTTGGATAAGACACTGAGCTGAGTTGCATCCTTGCAAAGAAGCAAATGCATGATGTGGTGGATGATCTGCTCAGGAAGATGTTGGAGCTTAGTGTTGCTTCCTTCATGATCATCGACTCTTGGCTTTTTCGTTTCTTCCACCGCATTCATTTCCATCATGCCACCCTAGTAAAATTACATCAAAAAAGAAATATTAGAAACATTAATTATTATAGATATTCTCATAAGAACAAAAAACACACATTTCAATGTGATAGCTTTTCTTGGGGGAAAAAGATTTTTTTTAACCCTTTTCTAGAGAACATGTAATATATGGTACTGTTCCGTTCATGTTTCTTATTTCATATTTGTGCCGAATTTGCCTACCATTTGGAACTATTGCGGCGCTAAACAGTCTAAACAAAAGTAGTCTCATGATTATGGAAAAACAAATGTGGCTAAATTGTTTAGATAATATTTGAATAGCCAGTTTGTCTATTATATATGAATTACTATGAGGCTTACAATATACTTGCTCACCATATTAATTACATGCAAAGGCATAAAGTCCATAACAAAATATATAGAATCGGGAAATAACATAAAATATAAGAATTTGTATTATGGTTTTGAAAATTGGACCAGACCAATTAGTTTGATTGAAAAATCGATCAATCGGTGTCTAGTTTGATCGATTCAATGAGATCTATAATTTTCAGTTTTGAATCTAACTTTGCTCTTTCAAAACATTATGGATCGGCTTCTCAAATAGGCTTAACTATCTTTCATCCTTAAAATAGATCTTATGATTCGGCGCCTTATTCTATAGTCAATCATAAAATTTCTTGAAGATAGACTAGTATATTTTACAAAATTTATAAAATTTTATGACCAGCCACAAATACCTGAAATTAAATTTAAGAAAACTCATTTTCCTATTTCAAGCCTGTGAAATCAATCAAGTAAGCATAAGAAATCACCGTGAACTATTTAAAAATCTTGATAATTGGATGTGAGAAGCTTGCCTAACAAATAGATCAAGCTTGTTAAATATGTTCTTACCACTGTCGATTGCGTTAGATTTTCCTTAAATCTCTGCGCAAGATGCGGCTCTGGACAAGGCAAATCAAATTAGGGTTGTGGTAATAAAAGTATAAATCTAACCAAATTTATATAACCTTAGGTCGGTCAAATCTTTGATCTTGGGCTTCCATGACATTTATGCAAAGTGGCGTAACCATATTAATCCAATATGAATGCACGGCCCATTAAAACAACATAGAGAAAAGGGGGGAAAACATCAACCAACATCTTATTTAGTCTCTTTAGTACGGGATCAGCTGCTACCACCTCTACCAACAGTTTGTTGGTATTGTAATTAGTTGATTTCTTAATAGTTTATTCACAATCACTTTGATCATTCGATTGTTCATTTAACTTAATTTAATTTAATGAATGCCCACTTATAGTTCAAAAACATCCTTAAGCACATTTTAACATTCATACACTAGTAAGAAAAGACTTTTTACATTATCCTTTTATACTTGTTAAAAAAGAAATTAATGTAGAGAGTGTCACCAGTAGAACCGAAAAGATGTTGGTTGAAGTGGTAAGTGGCCTTACCCTGTAAGGAAGAAAATACAAATTCGAATAATGAGAAGCGCACTTGTTAGGAGAGACGAAAATTATTTGTACTCTAGGTCTCGAATGGAGGAACTTGTGATCAAATAAAAAAAAGAAAAAAAGAAAGTGTCACTTATTTATTCTAAAATTAACTAAATATGTCATTCTTTTCAACTTTGATATATGATAGAAGTATATTTGTAAAATTCCTTTCTTAATTGTAATTTTTTTATTTACCTCATTACGCTTTCTGTTTTTTACTTTAAACAAATTAAACCACAATTAGCTAGTTCAATGTTATAATTAAGGATCCGTTTTGATTAATTTTATGGCAGATTTGTTTTTGAAATTGGGTTGATGTCATTTTATTATTTTATTTTTCATTTTTTTTATCATAGTGAAGTAGAATTCTAAATAAAAATTGTCACGCCTTGAAAATTAAGGGGTGACTGGCACGGAATACAAGAAAACTCATTTTCCATAAGCCTTAAAATATAAGTATAAATACTTGACATACTAAATATAATAGTATTTATAATACCATAATTAGTATAATAATTCTTCATATACATATACCATTTCTAGATCATATATAAAAATATTCCTTATAAATGAAATAAAGCTTTTCTAGAAATTTTGACATAGTCTCATCTATAAGTTGAACTTCCCGTAATTTCTACAACAGCCTGATAGTACAATACAGCATACGGAGCTCCGTTCCACAACAACATATACGTATACATAAATCCTAAAATATCCAAAAAAGTCAAGAATCTTGCCTAAAGTTACGTGGAGCGACTCTAATAAATCATACAAAAGTATAAATTCAACATTTACAGTAGTCTGTTGTGTGATAAAGATAGTAGTCATAGACGTCTTATTCAAGGTGAATTCCAGGAGGCAACAGGACGAGCAGGTACACTTCTACCAAAAGAGTGCAAAATATTTTTCTAGTAAATAACGTCCCCACAATAGAATACAAATATACGATAATAATAAACTGGTTAAGTCATAACAGAATAAAGTGACTTGGCATTTGAATAGGAAAGGATTAATTATTCATCATATAAACAATTAAACAACGAAGAGTATAAGAAGGCAAATACAGAATTAATCGTTATTATTTAATATAAAAATAGGTTCAAATAAATTTTTATTTGCAAATCAATAGTTTAATTAAAAAACACAGTTTTATTCCTAATCAGGACCTATATAGAACGATAACAGGCGTGGACACACAGTCCATGAGGGTAAGTAACCAATCCGGTGCAGCTAAAAGACACGAAAACAGGCGTGGCTAGAAGCCACGAACAACCGGTGTGAGTGATACTCATGAAAACCCTCCCTCAGTTCCACGTGTGTTGGCCGTCACACGGGACTAGCACCTCCCAATCACCCTGCTAGCTGGGTGTGTGCCATGGCGCACCAAGGGCTAATGGAACTACCACTAGCAACCAGTGTTCTGCTTTCAGTCCCATGAAAACATTTTTCCGGCATGCATGGAAGGAGACAACCTTGTTACTCAAACGAATTTCAATACAGAATGGATAAGTGTTTCCTTTTAGAAACAATCTATCCCTTACATGCGTGAATAAAAGTTTGAAGTCAAATAGAAGAAATTAAATAAATAAATTCTCATTTCCTTCAAAAGCTTCAACTTGTCATTTCCATTTTCAAGAAAACATTAATAAGAGAGTAAAATACTTGAAAATAGTATACATAACTTCAAGTAACAACATCACTCCTAGATCAACTGGGGCGTTATTTACTTACCTGGTAGTCCAATAGCTATAGCCTATCTTGTTTAATAACCTTCAAATATAATTCAGCATTAATTCCCTAGCATACAAATAACATTATTGTCACTCCAATTGTCACCTTACAGAAAATTTTAATATATTTAATAAAATTCTGTCATGTTCTTTATAAAGCCCTTTTTCTCCTTAACCCTTACAAGACCCAAACAAATCTTGAACTTTAAGAACCATTCAACATAGCAATACCAACGTAACACCTTACACACACTGAAACAGAACAGGGAGTTGAAACAGAGGACATGCATATGACGTATGCAATGACGTTATGAACAGGGAACGACGACAGAGGGGTTGGTGTGGCTACCGGTTCTGACTTTTGCATTATTTTAAAGAATTTACAAGGGTGTGATTTTAGTATAAATAGGTGTGTGTTTTCATTGTAATGCATCAAGATTTGGAATAAACACATTTGAGTTTTGTTTCTATACCATTTTGGTACCAGAGCTGAGTTCCAGGGTGCCAAAGAGCAAAAGAGTGAGGAGTGGGTGAGAAACAAAAAATGTGAGAAAAAGGGGGTACTGGATTTTCAATCTCGGAGCGTTTTTTGAAGAAACCGACCTTACCATCGTGTTCAGAAGGCCGAAAAACCTAGGAATAGCCTTGGTCACCGCCGTGAAACACCTCCACGCGCCTCCACAAATGTCGCCGGAAAGTCACCGGAATTTCAGACAGTCGCTGAAGTTCAGAGGTTGAAGATGATGACATCATCATCCACGTCATCCTGATCTGTTGCGTCAATGACAGGTCAGCCACTCATTGATTGCCACGTGTCATGACCGCCACGTCATCAATCCCAGTCAGCCCAACTTTCTGAAATTACATTTTGGCCCCAAATTTCTGCCAAAATTACATTTCCGTCCTTGAAAGTTAAGAAATTACCTTTCTACCCCATTTGTCTATAAAATTTCCAGTTTTACCCCTTACTTGCTCATATCCTTATACCTTTCCACCCTATACCTAACCTTACAAGAACAATTCCAAAATGCCTCCAAGACGCAGAAACACACATGAGATTGAGATGGACGAGATGAGACGCCAGATACAGGAACTGGAAACCACTGTACAAACGTAGCAAGCCATGCTAGAATCTCGCAGTGAATATCCAGAGGATGATTCAGATAACAATAGTTTGTCGTCCACTGACTACCGCCATCGTCCTTAACAACAGTCATTCCGCCTTAATGACATTAAGGTAGATATACCAGAATTTGAGGGAAGGCTTCAACCAGACGGATTTGTCGATTGGCTTCAAACCGTCGAACGAGTTTTTGAATATAAAGAGATTCCCGATGAACAGAAAGTCAAAATTGTCTCCATCAAATTAAAGAAACATGCCTCCATATGGTGGGAAAATCTCAAGACAAGACGTGAAAGAGAAGGAAAAAGCAAGATACGAATATGGGACAAGATGCGACACGAGCTCTCACGTAAGTTTCTTCCAGAAAATTATTATCAAGATAATTTCCTTCAGTTACATAATCTCTGCCAAAAGGCTATGTCTGTAGAGGAATATACCAGGGAATTTGAGAACTTATGATGAAATGTGATATACAAGAAAGGGAGGAGCAAACAATAGCTCGTTATCTCGGAGGGTTAAATATGAACATCACCCATCCAGTACAACTCCAGCAATACTGGACTCTGGATGATGTCATCCGTTTAGCCATCCTTATTGAGAAGCAGTTGCCCAGAAGGCCTCCATACCAACCGTCTTCCTCAACCATAATTCCTTTTGATGGGCGTAAGCCACAAATGCATCATCCTAGCTCTTCAAGTGCGCCTCCACCAAAGGCTACTAGGGAATTCAACTCCAAAGCACCTAAGTGCTTCAAATGTCAAGGATTCGGTCACATCACTTCTAACTGTCCTAACCGCAGAGTTGTCACTATTATTGAAGGGGAAGCTTCTACAGTATTTGATGAAGAAAGGGAGCCTATGCCTGAAACGGAGCCAATATTTGATGAGGAGCCAATATTTGATGAAGAAATTACTCCTGCAGATCACGGTGAATCACTTGTTATTAGGAGAAGTCTGCATACAGCCACTGTGAAAGAAGAACCTTGGCTACGTCGCAACATTTTTCATACTCGCTGCACTACTCAAGGTAAAGTCTGTGATGTCATTATTGACAACAGAAGCTGTGAAAATGTAGTCTCCAACTACATGGTAGAAAAATTACAACTACCGACTCACAACCATCCGTGCCCTTACAAGCTTCAATGGTTTAACCAGGACAGCGAGGTAAAAGTTTCGAAACAATGCCTTATTACATTTTCTATCGGTAAAAGGTATCATGATGAAGTTTGGTGTGATGTTGTTCCAATGGACGCTTGACATCTTCTTCTGGGGAGACCTTGGCAATATGATTAACGCATTCTGTATGACGGTCACACAAATACATATTCCTTCCAGAAGGATAGCGTGAAGATTCAGCTTGCACCTTTGCCACCTGATAAACACAATAAAGGCAAAAATGAATCCAAGCCATTAGTATCTTTAGTCAAGAAGGTGCCCAAAACAGAAAGCCAAGTCATGGGTTTTCTTCTATTGCTCAAGACAAATAACGGAACTGTCATTCCACAGCCATTATTAGAAGAGTTTCCTAATATGATTCCAGATGAAATTCCGTCGGGATTACCACCCATGCGAGACATTCAACATGCTATGGATTTTATTCCAGGAGCAGTAATTCCTAACAGGCCAACTTACAGAATGAGTCCTCAAGAACATGCTGAAGTTCAAAGCCAAATTGAAGAATTACTGAAAAGGGGATTGATCCGTGAAAGTGTCAGCCCTTGTGCCGTACCTGTACTCCTAGTTCCCAAGAAAGATGGAAGCTGGAGAATGTGCATAGATTGCCGTGCAGTCAACAAGATCACAATTAAGTATCGGTTTTTGATACCCAGGCTTGATGACATGCTCGATCAGTTATATGGCTCTACCATCTTCTCTAAGATTGACCTTCGTAGTGGATATCATCAAATCCGAATTCGTCCTGGAGATGAATGGAAGACCGCTTTCAAAACCAGAGATAGGTTGTACGAATGGAATGTGATGCCATTTGGGTTGACAAATGCTCCTAGCACGTTTATGCGCCTGATGAACCAGGTCCTTCGCCCTTTCATTAGCAAGTTTGTTGTTGTCTACTTTGACAACATTCTTATCTACAGTAAGAGCATAGCAGATCACTTAGAGCACTTATGTCAAGTATTGCAAGCTCTTCGTGAACAGAAACTTTATGCCAATTTGAAGAAATGCACTTTCTTGACAAATGAAGTCATTTTTCTGGGTTACATTATCACTGCAGAAGGTGTACGAGTTGACCCAAGCAAAATTAAAGCCATTAACAGTTGGCCAACTCCGCAATCTATCCAAGAAGTTCGGAGCTTCCATGGATTAGCTTCCTTCTATAGGAGGTTCATTCGAAATTTTAGTTCCGTTACTGCACCCCTCACGGATTGCATCAAGGGAGACAAGTTTCAATGGACAGAAAAGGCTCAAATAAGTTTTGAAGAACTGAAGAAACGCTTGACAGAAACTCATGTTCTAGCTCTTCCTAATTTTGACCAAGTGTTTGAGGTCAGTTGTGATGCCTCTAATACTGGGATTGGTGTTGTTCTGAGTCAAGAAGGCCACCCAATTGCTTTCTTCAGCGAGAAACTTAATGATGCTAAGCTCAAATATTCTACCTATGATAAAGAATTCTATGCTGTTGTTCGAGCTTTGCAACAGTGGAGCCACTACCTGTTGCATAAAGAGTTTATTCTCTATTCTGACCACGAATCACTCAAGCATTTGAATTCTCAACAGAAGATCAATCGAAGGCATGCGGCTTGGAGTGAAATGTTATAGACCTATCCATTTTTACTCAAACATAAGGCTGGAATCCTAAATTCAGTAGCTGATGTGCTTAGTCGTCGCCATGCTTTGTTAACGACTATGCAAACCAAAGTAGTGGGTTTTGAAACTATAAAAGAGTTGTATCAAGAAGATCCTGATTTCCAAGGTGCCTGGAGTGCCACTGAGTCTCAGCCATTTCAACAATATTATAGGGAAGAAGGATTCTTATTCAAAGGAAAAACCCTTTGCATTCCTCGTTGTTCACTATGCGAAGCTATAATTTGGGAAGCCCATGATGGAGGATTAGTTGGTCATTTCGGTAGAGATAAAAATGTGGTCTTAGTAAAGGAGAACTTCTATTGGCCAAGAATTGAATGGGATATAAACAAACATATCCAAAGGTGCAGAACATGCCATCTAGCTAAATCCAAAAACCAAAATACCGGGTTGTACATGCCGTTGCCAGTACCCGAAGCACCTTGGGAGGATGTGAGTATGGATTTTGTTCTCGGGTTACCTCGAACCCAGAGACAAAAGGACTCTATAATGGTGGTTGTTGACCGTTTTTCAAAGATGGCTCACTTCATTCCTTGCCAAAAGACTAATGATGCGGTTCAAGTTGCAGATTTGTACTTCAAGGAGATTGTTTGTCTCCATGGAATTCCAAAAACCATCACCTCTGATAGAGACATCAAGTTTGTAAGCCATTTTTGGAGGACTTTATGGAAGAAGATGGGAACCAAGCTTCAATTTAGCAGTGCTAGCCATCCTCAAACCGATGGACAAACATAAGCTGTTAACAGAATTCTTGGAAATCTTTTACGAAGCTTTGTTGGAAAGAACTTGAAGCAGTGGGATCTTATTCTTGCTCAAGTTGAATTTGCTTACAACAACTCAGTCAATCAAGCAACTGGAAAGTGTCCATTTGAAGTGTTTATGGCACCCGTCCTCTCAGCCCACTTGATTTGACACCATCTTCTGATAAGCAACAATATAGTGTCAATGAGACCAGCGGGCCAAGGAAATTAAGAAATTACATGAGCAGGTCTGTACTAGGATTTAGAAGCAGAGTTTGAAACTCAAGGCACAACGAGACAAGCATCGAAAACATCAAGTCTTTAATATGGGGGATTTGATCTGGATACATTTGAGGAAGGAATGTTTTCCTAAACAACCAAACGTCAAGTTATCTCCGCGAGCTGATGGACCATTCAATATCGTACAGAAAATTTACAATAATGCTTACAAAGTGGAATTGCCTGGTGCTTACGGTGTTTCTGCCACTTTTAATGTTGTGGATCTATCTCCGTATATTGATGATGTTGATTCTGACTCGAGGACGAGTCCTGTCCAACCCTGGGGGAATGAAACAAAACAGGGAGTTGAAACAGAGGACATGCATATGACGTCTGCAATGATGTTGTGAACAGGGAACGACGACAAAGGGGTTGGTGTGGCTGTCGGTTCTGACTTTTGCATTATTTTAAAGAATTTACAAGGGTGTGATTTTAGTATAAATAGGTGTGTGTTTTCATTGTAATGCATCAAGATTTGGAATAAACACATTTGAGTTTGGTTTTTATACCACACACATATAGATAAAATGTGCGTGCTTGCAAACATGCTCATTCACACACACATATATATATTAACAGTTCTACACTCACAAGAAGTTAGCTAGAGTTAAGAAATAATTACTTTAGCTGTATCATGTCTAATCCATTGTATATATATTTATATGGGCATCATTGATTAATTTTCCAGATCTCAACATAGGAATTAAATAGCTCCTAATTAGCAATACTATCTTCTACAATACATCTAATCACACAATGAATTTCATTTTTCCTCAAATATTCGGCATGCGTCAAAATAGCTAATTCAATAAATAAATTTTATCCTTAAATTCAAACAAACTCCTCTCACACACATTTTTACAAACACCTTATGTGCATCCTAAGATCAAGTTACAATCAACCATTGTAATACCCCGAATTTTGAGATTTGAGGCTAGAGAATAAGCTTGAAATGAGTGGACTGCTAAGTCCCGGTTTAGGTGGATTCCAAATTTCGGTTAAGGGTAAATGATTCCAAAAGTGGATGTGATTAGTGATAAATGAACACTTCTGGAGAAGATGATGAGAATTTTGAATTTTGCCTTGATTTTATGTAATTTTAAAATGGTGGAATTGGATGGTGTAATGTGTTGCAATTGATGTCATGTTGTGTTATTTGGTCATTAGAATTGATTTGGATTGGTTTGGAACATTAAATGGAAAGTTGGGAAATTCTGTCCATTGAAACTTCTTGCTGGGCAGTCTGTTTGTGTTGATGTTTTGAATGGGCAAATGATGTCTAAAAATTCTAAAACTTTTCAATCTTAAAGTTCACATTCCAAGATTCAAAATGGACATATAAATTGTGTCATTTCGTTTTGTGAGCTGGGAGTTCTGGTTGTCTAAAGTTTAATGTCGAAACTGGACTCTGTTTTGGGGCAGTCGTGAATTTTGTGTAATTATGGAATTGTATGATGATTTCTAATAATGGTTGATATTTTTCAAGTGAAGAGGACTTAGATAGATTTCATTTGGCTTTGGAATCACCTCATTTCAATTTTTCTAGAATTAGTTTTTTTCAAAGATTATGCAGAAAATCTGCAAGAAAATCCAAAAATGGGAAAATAGGGAATTATGACATCAGCTCATTAAAAGATGACATCAGCATGGACTATGAAATATTTCCTATCTTCTTCTTCCTCTCATTTCTGTCGTGAGGTTTAGCTTAATGTAGAGAGAGAATGTTTGGAATTGTAGAGAGAAAAAGGAGAAGAAAAATCACAAGGTAAGCCGATTTCTCCGATGATTTAGCTCCTAAGGCGTATAACTCCGTTCCTAAGCTATTCCTCTATGTTCTTTAAGGTTGTGAAGCTCAAAATCTGTTGTGGAACACTTAGGGTTTTCAACCAAGTCAAGGAAAAGCTATTGGGAGCTTGAGGTAACTTCCAAACTCTTGTATATTGACTATTCTGGCTGTTGTGGACAATTTAATCGGTGAAATTTCGTCGGATTGTCATTGATTTTAAAAATGGAAAATGGGTGTGTGGGGCTATTATACTGCCCAAATTGGTAATAAATGGTAGTTTTAACCTAATGGAATAGTCAATAAAGTGGTTAGGAGTAGAAAATAAGACGTTTACGGAGCCGAAACCGAAAAACACCGATTCTTCCTAAAGTATACCAAGATTTCGGCCAGGGCTAGATCTGAGGGTTAGAGTTGGATTTTCAATGATTTGATGGTTCCATTGAGTTCAAGAGAGAAAATTAGGTGGGGTTATAGTTGGTCACTTCTTCGGAAAAGGCTGAAAACATATAATTACAAAAACGCCCCTGAAACCCTTAAAGTAGGGTTGCCAAGGGTAAATTTGTAATTTGATATTGAATTTGATAATTTCGAGTTCGGAAATGGATTCTTTGGGCAAAAATATGCTAGAAAAGCCCCTGTCAAAATTTCGGGAAAAGTACAGTCGGACCGGGTACGGCGGGGATGGGCCGGGTCCCCGAGGGCATTTTAGTAAATTTTCATAATAGCCTCATATAACCCCCAAAAACACTATGGGAGTGTCTGAATGGTACCTTTGGCATTGCGGGATTGAATATGGGGCCCGAGCTCTTGGCACACACTACGAGCACACGTTTCGAGGCGGAAAAGGGTTAAGGTAGGAAACTTACCTCTCCTGCATGTATTTGATATTTGTGTTAGTGTGTTGATGCATATTATTTCTTTGCTTGATTATGTAAAACATGTATGAATGATTTGTAGCTATGTTTCAATTTATGTTATGGCCATAAGTATCACTACTACAAAAAAGTAAAGTTGTGGCGCTTATAATTGTATTAGTTGTGGCGCTAGAGAAATGCCACATATCTAGATGCTACTAAAAAAAGCTGTGGCGCTTGGAAGTGCCACAACATTTTAAATTTTTTTTTTTAAAAATACCCTCCTGTGGCGCTTGATGGAGGAAGTGCCACAGGAGGGGGGACCTACTGTGGTGCTTACGTCAGCAAGCGCCACAGGAGACCCCCCTCCTGTGGCACTTCCTCTAACAAGCGCCACAATAGGGTCCCTTTTTTTTAAAAATATCTTTCTTTCTTTCTTGTGGCTCTTTTTTATATTTCAACCTATTATATATATATATATATATATATATATGATTTTCACATTTAAAATTCAAGTTCCCCAACAAAAATGTTCTTACAAAATAATATATTTATTGTCATTTCCCCAACAATAATGTTCTTACATTAATACTCTCCAAAGCTAACATAAAAAATATCACAATACAAGAACTTGATATGTGAACACAGTACATCAACAACTAATTAAGTAAATTAAAAGATTACTAAAAAACGCAAGCTTGTCGGCAAAAAAATTAAACAAAGCAAAAAGGAAAACGAAACAAGCTAGGTTTTCACTCTTTCCTATTAAATTAGGAACAGAAAGGCAAACGTTATATGACAGTTTATCTTGACTAAATAAAAAAATTAAACAAAGCAAGCTAGAATGAAACATTCTTCGTCTTACAAATCTATTAATTGACCAGCGCAGGGAGTGGGGGACCACGTTGGTGACGCTATCTTGAGTGACGAGGATGAGCAAATGTGAGCTGTGGAATGTAGTGGGGATCAAATGGAGTGGGGTTCAAAAGAGGAAGAGAGACAGAGAATATGAATTTAATGGAAAAAGGGACAAGAGAATTTAATGAAGAAGACGAGCTGAGGAAGAGGGAATAAAAAGGTAAAAGGGAGGGAAAAGATAAAAAGTAAAGTTAAATGAGGGAAATCTGATTGACGGGAGAATTGAAAATTCACATCCTGCCAATTGTGGCACTTCTTTAAAGAAGTGCCACAACTGCTTTTTTTTTTCTTTTTCTGTTTTTTTTTAAATTTTGGGGACCAAGGGTGGCCCTTGCCAAGGCAAGCGCCACCCTTGGGTGCATACCAGCTGTGGCGCTTCGTGGACCAAGCGCCACAACTGGGTCAATTAGGCTAACTGTGGCGCCTGCCAGGGTTGGCCCCACCAGCTGTGGTGCCTGGTTCACCAAGCACCACAGCTGGTCCCCAAAATTTTAAAAAAATTAAATAAAAAAAGAAAACAAAAGAAAAGGGGGCAGCTGTGGCACTTCTTTAAAGAAGTGCCACAAAATGTGCGCCACCTTTCAACCATTTTGTAGTAGTGTATATTATTCGATGCATTGAGCTTATAGATTTGTCATTGTGTGAGCATGAGTTATATGATGCAAGCATGTCATACATTAAACATTTATCATACATGCATATTGGTATTGTTTTCCTACTGAGATTCTCTCTAATCTCACCCTCCCGTACCAACAATTTAGATAGGAGAAGACAGAAGATATGCTGAGAACAATGCAAAGAACTATATGAGGGAATTGTAGTGGTGGAACGAAGACGAGAAGAAGTCTCTGTTTCACTAGGATGGGCTTGGATGCCCTGGCAGCCCTATGCGGTTACATTGATGGTAATTATTATGTATGAATCCCTATGGGGAATTTCTGTAATCAAGCACTTTTTATCAGTATATTTATGCTATTCCTGCTTTACCCATCGAATCATATATCATTTTCCGCGAATACTCTAGTAAAGGTGAAATTAAAATAAGGGCGTGAAATTTTGGTATCGGAGCCGAAAGCAGTTCTGGAGGAGCCCAAAGTGGTTCTATCAGAGTGGTGGTTCTAGCAATAGGATGGTATATTGATATGGTCTTGATTACAAGGTGCCATAAAATATGCACGGACGGGAGGTACCAAAGGAGGGTATCTTCCCGATTTGAAAATCAGCCCTAAGAAATGGCGAGTACCGAAGAGCAGCTAGTGGTACAATACTAGACGATAATGGTCTAAGGATATTATGGAACCTGAGGAAGTGGGTACGGCCAAGGCCGATGTGCAGTCCACACCCAATATTTTATTGACCGGAGATAGCTGGAATGTCTTTTGAGATGAGGGTAGTCACGGGGTACCCGCGGACGGAAGCCGATATTTATGTTTGGGCATAGGTACGCGAAAGTTAAGCGTGCTCAACCCAGGAAAATCCTAGGATAGGTGACCCCCTGGGAAGTGAGTTGATAGGGTCATTAAGGCTTGAGATATAATAATTGTCTTAAGGTTTCTCCATGACTAATGACTATTTATGAAAGATGATCCATCAGATCCTGTGTGAGGGAAAGATGGGTCTGATTAGAGAATAGAGGAAAATGATTTCCAAGGAATGTGATATTGAGGTTCTAGGTTCATTATGACACCAACCTAGATGTTGGGTGAGAAACCCTAGGTGGTATGAGATCACTGGCCATGTCATACTGGATTTGTGTGTTTAAAGGCCTTAAGACCTAAGGGACCAGTGTGCCTTAGGCTAGCAAAGATGTTGAACTTTGTGTTGGAGTTGATGATGCTCCGTGGAGTTAAGGGAAGTGATTTCCCGGTTCAACTGAGGTTGAGGTTGTGAGAGTTGAATTGTGATCCAAGGATCAGACTCAATAGTTAAGATGATTCTTAGGAATTTGATTTGATCTAGATGGTCTGAGGTACATAGAAGGAGTACCAAAATAAATTGAAATGTGTATCATGTATCTTGAGGTTGCTAGTTGTTAATCTAGCACAAGGAGAAATTTATCTACGGAGGATTTAGATTAGAAAGTGCTACCTACAAAGAGTTTTGATCTGAGAGGGCTACCTACTGTGACATCTGATCGGAAGGGCTATTTGTGAATTTTCGCCTATGGCCCATCGGTGTTTCCGGTGGAAAGACGTACCTTCAGGGTGATGTAATACGGGGGATGTGTAAATGTGAGCCGAAAGGCTATTTGTGTGTCTTTCACCTACTGCCACATGGGGGTTCCCATGGTGGAGGACCGTTCTGTTGTAGCGGTAGTTTACGGGGGATAGACTATGTGATTTTGTGAAAGCTGACGTGACGATAAACCCTAGTATGCAGTCATCGTGATAACGAACCGTTGGGTGCAGTCGCCATAACGTTGAATCATAGGGTAGAGCTATGAGAACGTCAGGAGTATGGGCTCTCAACGGTGTGTTGGTTATGGCTTTTGGAAGTAGAACTTCAGGGTCACGTGATTGTGTGAGAAGGGGGTCTTGGAGGATTTTAGTTTTATTTTGCAGTGTTGTGATGTGTTGTGAATAAGCAAGGGTTTGGGTGTGCCTTACCTAGTTTGATGGATTATGTGGATTGTGATGCGAAAAGGCATTGGTGATGAATATACCCGATTCTAGCTTGATGCCATTGTGCATTGTGAGTCCATCTCCCCGATTAGGCCGGATCGGGTTGGTCCGGTGGGCTGCGCCTGGTAGGTATAGGCTCAGGATGTGACAAACATTTGTGATGTCTTTCACCTGCGGCTCATTAGGAGATTCCAGTGGGAGGACCGTTCAGCTAGGGCGGTAGTTTACGGGGGATTGACTATTTGTGAGCCGTGAGGCTATGTGTATACACCGCCATGCCAATAGTCCCTAAGTCGCTAACAACGGTTCAGGTAAAGACTGTGTGTCTTCCCGGCGGTAAAAGGGGATAAGGGTGGGGTACGACAATTGCGAACAAGCTGAGATTGGGGTATGGTTATGTAGCAGAGCAGAGCTAGTTCAGCTGATGGCTAATTCGACTACATGATGGGGGTTCTCTATTCTGAGGGCACTACCCCGGTATGGCCAACTTGGCTAGCCACCATGCTGATTGTACCGGTGTTGACCCCAGGCCGAAAAGGCGGTGTGTAAAATTAGAATATGCGATGTGAGGTATTGTGAAGGCAATGTGTATGTGATTGTGAAGGCCAAAATGTCAATGTGATATGTGTGCAAGCGGCGAAAGCCGAGGTATTCTTGCAAACGGTGCGAGGTAAGGTATGTGTATATTTGTGTGAATTTCACCGCCATGCCAATAGTTCTTGAGTCGCTAACAATGGTTCGGGTAAAGACTGTGTGTCTTCCTGATGGTAAAAAGGGGATGAGGGTGGGGTGTGATCGTAGATCTTGTGATGATAGTCATGCATCAATGTGGAAATTTACTGCGGATAATGTTGTGAAACCCAATAGTCCCGGTTATCACTAGCAAAATCACTGGTGGGTGCACGGGTGAGGGTAACACCGTGAAAGTTAATACAGTGATGTGATCTTGTTGTGGATGCCCGAAAGTCCCGGTTACCACTAGTAGAGTCATTGGTGGGTATACGGGTGAGGGTAATGCTGTAAAAGTGAATACAATGAAAGTTGAAGTGTTTGTGAATACAACGGAAGCTGTTGTTTGATATATTGAGGTTGTGGTGTTTTGGGGTTTCACTAGGATGGGTTTAGATACCCTGATAGCCCTATGCGGCTACATTGATGGTAATTATTATGTATGAACCCCTATGGGGAATTTCTGTAATCGAGCACTTTTTATTAGTATATTTATGTTATTCCTGCTTTGCCCATCGAATCGCATATCATTTTCCGCAAATACTTCAGTAAAGGTGAAATTAAAATAAGGGTGTGATAGCCATCATAGTGCATATATTAACAACTGTATGATCTTCAATCATCCAAATAGTTACAAAAATTTTCCAAATTCCAACCTTCACTTTATATACCTAGTTGCAACAAGATAAAAGGCATTCAATTTCTTATCCAAACATCACAGCAACCAAGGGGAGAAGAAAGCTTTTGAACACATGCATACAAACGAATAGAGCCAAGAAGAGAAAATTAAATAAAAATTTCTTAATCTACCACAAACACAAACTGACAAAAGGATGAAGTTTGATAGGCACATATACACAACAACGATGTGTGGAGTTGAGAAAAGTGAAGAAGAATCGAAACTACAGGTATTGTCACAGCACCGAATATCATATTCGAAGTTCTACTCACACAACCCACAAGACAGCATCATTTGAAGTATTGAAAGAAGAACAAACCTTCAACAATGGCAGCCAAAATAAAGGCAGAAGAAGGAGATGAAGACGAAGGGAAACGAGCAGAGAAGAAGGAACTTGGCCGAGGATGATGGGCACAAGCACTAGCATATCAACGATGAACTAAAATACAAAGGAATATGATTGGATGGGGTCCAATTCCCAAAGATTTCAGAGGCTTCTTTCTCTGCGTTTTGGCTTGATTTGGACGAATGAAGAGAAATAAAGAGTGAAGGGGAAAATATCTGAGGTTTTATTATATTATATTATATTATGTATTATTATTAATATTTGTATTATTTCACTTGGAATTGGCTTTTTTTTTAGACGGGCCCTTACAAAAATATTTAGCTTTTCATTTAAAATCTTAAATTCAAATAATCCAAAACATAATTATAACCTCCAAATTGTATTACGTCATTGTCATGAGTATGTTTGGATTCCCCATGGTAGAACTGGCTTTTTTTTTTTTTTTTTCAATTTGACTTTTGCAAACTTACGTTAAGGTAAAAGCAATGTGATTTATGTTTGATTTGGTGGTAGCAAATTAAAGTCGTTTTTTGAAACCGAAATATGTTTGGCGGATTATTTTGCAAAGCAAGTTTGGATGGAAAATAGCTGAAAATGATTTATTAAATAATTCATACCTAATTATTTGAAAATTATAAAAAATAAAAATATTTAATTTATTATTGAGAAAAATTTGAAAATACTAAAATAATTTATTAAATATATTTAATGGATAAAAATGTATATAAATTAAAAATTATACAAATATAAAATTTTCTCACAAAATAATGTTGCAAGGTGTCATATCCCAGATTTTGGGTTTAGAATTTCAAGAAAAATTCCTGGAGACACAAGAAGGTAAAGGACAATTCCCCATATCATATTTGAGGCTTAACAGAGGTATAAATGAGAAATTTTTCCTGAAAAAGGATTTTTAAATAATTATTGAATTTTGGCTTAATAAGGGATGATTAGCCAAGTTTAATTATGAAAAATACAAGGAGGCATAAAATGATTGGGCAAGTTAGGGGAAATTATTTTGAGAGGAACGAGTTCTTCAAAGAATTACATTAATTTTATTGGTCAAGGAGTTAATTATGGAAAATAATTCTAAAATATGTAAAGGAATTAATCATAGTAATTAGAAAATATGAAGGGAGAATAACAATTAAGGGAGATAATTGAGCTTTGGGAAAATAATCCCAATGGACCTTGCAAGTACATATGTGGCATGCTCATGGTGAAGGATGAGATCAAGATGAAATCATGGCCATTTGATTGAAAAGAGGCAATTAAAATAATATTTGATGCACCCAATTATCAGATTTGGTTGATAATTGGAATGGGATCTCTTCAAACACATTATCTCCTCATTTGAAGCATGCCCAAACTTTCATTGCCACAGTCGTGAATCCCTAAGTCTTTATGCCATCAATGCAACTTTTCTTCTTGGTGTTGATTCTAGAATGCAGAGCCCTTCATCATCGTATCCCCCCATTCCAATCACACCATTTGTGAGCAAGTCTAGTATCACACACAAGTTCTTAACAAAGAGTAATGCAAGATCACCATCATGAGTGAGCTTACCAACTGACAAAAGATTACACTTAAAATCTGGCATTTTTAAAACATCTTTGAGCAACATTCCATTATGTAATTTTAGGTTTCTAGATGACTTCACCGGTATCCTTTCACCATTTGGCATTAGCATGAGCAAGTACGTTCCACCCCTTTTATTCAATAAAAATTTACCATCACAAATTATGTGCTCATTTGCCCCTGGGTCTATTACCCATACTTTATTAAAGTCAAAGTTCATTGAATGCTCACCAACTATATTCGCCACAGGTTGGTTTGATGACCCAATAGTGAGACCCTTCTATGTCTGTCCATCTCGCCATTCAACATCTGCATAAGTTGTTCATACTGTGGAAGCATGAGACCAGGGATCAGACTCTCAGTTGTGTTCACACGTTGCCTTTGGTCCATTACGTTTGTCATTCCACGAGCCTGATCTGTCTCGTTGCTCTCTATTTGGCTCTCTCCACTTGGAAGGATAGTCTATGTATCCTCGGTATGTCCAAGCTTCTGATAGTACCCACATTTTGGTTTTTGTTTCCTCTCATCCCTATCGTTCTTCACATTTTGCACCCGAAAGGGCATAGTCTCAGGGTTTGTTCTGCATAACGTAGATATGAGTCTTTGCTTCTCATCTTTTGAGGACAAGTGATATGCTGCCTTTACACTTATTAGGGGGTTTGTGCTAAGGATATGGGATTTAACTATAGTAAATTCCTCATCTAATCCCACAGGAGACTCATACAATTCTTCATTATTCTTGGCCTCCATTATTTGCTTCTCCATGTTACACTTGCAGCTCCCACAGGTACACCTTGGCAGAGGTGTCAAAGAAGATAATGCCTCATCCTAAAGCGCCTTCAACTTAGTATAGTAGAACGCCACAGATTTTTGCCGGAGACATGTTATATCACATTGAAGTTCGTATGCCCTAGGAGCACTACCCTTCCCAAAGGGTTCCTCAAGGTCCAACCATATTTCTGTCGTTGTTTGGGCATACTTGACGGTCTTCTGAAGCTCCTTGTCCATTGTACTCTTGAGCCATCCTTTCACCATGGCATCACATAGAATCCAATTATAAAGATAGGTTGCATCGACCGCAGGCTTCTTGACCAAACCATTAACGAACCCAAACTTGTTTTTAACTAGAAACGCATTTGTCATGTCCACCACCCATTCTAAATAGTTAGTCTTACTTAGCAACTCGCTGGCGGAAACTTGCCCTGGGTTGTCGTAGGAAGAAAGGAAAACTTGCCATGGATTTTCTCTCTTTCTTTGGTTTGGAAACCTTGTGCTCTAGTACCATGATAAATCTGATGAAACTCTCAAAAGTATGTATATTGAATAATGATGAAGAGTATATATGAATATATAGGCATGTGTGTAGATGATGAGATCGCATCAAATCTCTATTTAGAAATATCCTGAATCTATCATGATCCATATTTGGAATTGTAATCCTAATAGTAGATGCTGCTGATGATGTGATGATGTGATGATGATGATAAGATATTATTCTTCAGTTATGAATGACAAGGATAATAATATAAAAATTTAAAAGATTAGGGACTAAGTCATAGGCAAGTCAAAAGTTTATGGAACAAGTTATAAGTGGGTCAAAAGTTTAGGGGCAGAGTTATAAGTGGGTCAAAAGTTCAGGGACTGAGTTAAATCAAGTCATAATTGAGGGATTGAGTTGTAAGTGAGTCAAAAGTTCAAAGAACAAAAGATTAATTTTCTCATAATAATATAATGGAAAGTTTAAACAAGCAATCCAAACTTTTTTTTTTGTGAATTTAAACAATCAATCCAAGAGTGGCGGAAGGCATTGTTGTCAAACTCATGAGTTGATCCAGCTTTTAAAATCGATTCAAATCATAGGTAAACCCGTGCTTGTTATAAACTCGGTTAAACTTGCAGATTTATATATCGAATTTACTGTTTTTATGTTTCTAGCTGATGAAGATGTTTTTGTCGTTAGCTTTGCGGTTCATAATCAAATGTTAACTAAGGACTGTGTATAGCCAAATCTAGGATCGTTCTCTCTTCTCAAGAAGCCTTTTATTGATTCTTAAGTAATCTAAATGTCATGCACATGCAATAAAATAAGGGAAAATTGGTTTTGGTTTTTCAAATTAATAACTATAAGATTAAAGCGATTTAATTAAAAGCTAAACTATTTTTTCCCTATAAAAATGAAATGAATATGAGGAAATGAAATGGTATGGTATGGGGTGGAAAATATGAATGATGAATCCTTTTGGCAAAAAAGGAAGTGACTATCCTTGCTCAAAAAGCTTATAGGAGTTAAAAATTCATTAAGTCTTGAGAAAAAGCTCAAGATAACTCTTGAGTCCAATATTCCCAATAATAATAGCTCAGTAGCTCCTACAAATATAGCTAACTACTAGCTCGTGAGTTATTATTTAAAAACACTTACTGTACAATTGAAATGGATAAACATAACTTGTTTCCTCTTGATATGAATGCGATAACACGATACTCAATTGATCTAGGTCAATCATACTATCTAACAATAACACGTAGATAGCACAATATCATTGAATTAATAAGAAAGATACACACACACATAAATAAATCCAACAAGCTACAAAAATCCAATCAAATCACATAGGTTCAATCCACAAAACTATCCAAATAGTAATCAAGTCTTAACAGCATATAAAGATAATTCTAAAACTTTGGTAATAAAAATATACAAATGAGAAAATAAATTGAATTAGATAACTCACAATGTAGTTCATTGGGCTCAAGTATACATCTCCATCACCAAGCAGCAAAAGAATCAGCCTCTCATTGCCTTAGAATAATCACAGCTTAGAATATGAGCACTCACCGGAAAATTCATGATCTCGCCAGAATCTGGAAAAGTTCGTCAGAAAACTTATAAGCTCACCGGAAAACTCAGAATCTCGCCGGAAAGTTAGAAACAATGACCCATGGTGGAGTAGAGTGAGTGATATAGAGAGGGAGACGGTGTGGTTAGTGAGAGTGAGAAGAGAGAGAGTTCGACAGTGGAAGAGTTAGATTCACCGGAGTTGGTGCTGGAGGTCGCCGAAGCTCTCTGGTTTGAGTTCAGGTGTCAAGCTCTCGATCTGAGCTTCTGGTTTTCTTCCTCTGGTCCGCGGCCTGAAACTCTCCGGTGTGAAGAAAGCTCTCCATGGCGGTACTCACTCTGCTTTTGTCTTCTCAGTTGTGGTGGAGGATGAGGGAGGGTCGCCAGCGAGGTGAAGGAAGTGAGGGTGGCTGGCGACCAAGGGGGAATGGTGTTGAGAAGAGTCGAAGGTTATCGTTCCAGTTCAATCTCCTCGCGGTGCTCTCAACTCGTGTCTCTTAGCGGCCTCCAACCGTCTTCTCCGAAAGTCCAGGAAGCAGAAGGAAAATTGTCGGTCAAAACCTAAATGCATTTTGACCAGGGACCACTATGTGAACTTTAAGAGTTCATGGAGGGAGTACAGTGTAGATTTTTAAAATACCTGTGGGGAAGAATTAAAGTTTTAAAACCTCTGGGTCTTTTCTGTACTTTTTCCCCTTTTTCTACACAGATTTGTAATTTTCATATATTCTGGGACCATTTTATGTAATTTTTCCAGTATTAAGAAATTTTAATTCTGACCTCAATTGACATTTTCTAAATTCTCAAATTTTCTTCCAAAACATCTATAATGCAAGATTAAGCACAAGGTAATATCAAAAGTTCAAGAAATTATTTGCATGAATAATTAACAAATTATGACCATTTTGCCCCTAATTACACTTAATTCAATACAAATATCCCTAACTCAAATTAGTGCTTAATCATACAATAATGTCCTAAGAAGTGCATTAAAAATCCCAAATTAATCATTAAGAATGATATAAAAATATGGTTCAATTACTAGCTTACAAAATCGTATTAACTCACTCTAAAATTATGTTAACCTTTTCGATTTGATCATGCTCAATGGCTTTATATATGAATTTTATAAAAATTTCTTTGATTTAAAATATATTAAAATCATTTTTTGCCATTTTTTATATTTTAATTATACACTATTAATACCTATTTAATGATAAAAGTAAACTCTTACGAGTTTACAATTTGAGTTCACAATATGAGTTTACAATATTGTCATGAGTTTTCTTGAACCGGCGAGTTTGACAACCTTAGCTGAAGGTGGGTGAGAATTGGATGTTTTAAAAGGAGGGATAATATAAGGATCTCAAAATTATATCACTTTATAATTTTATAATTTAATTTGAAATGTATTTAAAAGATTACATCATTAATAAGTTTAAATAAATAAAGGAAATTAAACATTTTAATTTTTTAAAACTAAAAATGTAGAATTATAAAATTGATTAACATTTAACGTCCCTAGGTTATCTAATTAATAACGGGACCTATTTCGAAACTACCAGAAGAGATCATCAGAAATGCCAACAACCATCGAATGATAAACAAAGATTCTACATATAACCTCGAAAGTACGGCGGAAAATATAAACTAAATATTAAATAAAATAAAGCATACAAAGCAAAAAAGGAGAAACTTGTCCCAAGTAGCAATGCTTTAAAAGTTAGACCGGACATCAATCCGGAAGGGTCAGCGGGTCACAGTTGAAACGGTTGGATCGTCCGATCGAGCCGGTGACATAATAATTGATTAAAAAATAATAAAAATAATTATTTTTTATATAATAATATATTAAAAGTACTAGTACAAGTTCAGCTTTAAATTAATTATTGTAGATATATACTCCTTCCGGTCCTTAATATAATATATATTCTTGGAGTTAATCTTATTTCTAAATATAAGATATTTTTTTATATTTGACTAATTTATCCTTATTAATTCTCTCTCAATAATAATCAAATAGGTAAGAGAATAAAGGAATTAAGGCATATAGTTAGGGTATTTAAAAAATATACATATAATCTTAACCAATTTCTTTAATTTAATTAAATTAAGTAAATATATCTTATATTAAAGAAGAAAAGAATAAAAACAAAAGCAAGATAACATGTTAAAGGAAAAAAAAAACCGAAAAGGGATAAAAGATATAAGGGATAAAGTATGATAAGATAGATTTGAAATTTTTCCGCGGTTCTACTCAAAAAGTGGTTTTTTCAACCTTGTAGGCTTAGAGTGTGTTTAAATTAACTTTTGAAGAATAGCTTCTGGAGAAAAAGTGGAGAATAGATTATGATCATGAGCAGAATAACTTTTGGAGTATGATCATGAGCAGAATAGCTTCTGGAGAATAGATTCTGAGCATAATAGATTATGAGAAAAAAATGATTTTGGTAAAATGAGAGTATTTAGATATTGTGGTCAAAATAGCTTTTTTCATGATCAAATTACTAAAAAGGACATTAACTTTTGTGATAATTACATATAATGAATAAGATTATATTTTATGTATTATTTAAGGGTTAAGGTCCAAATTTGACATCAAAGTTTTTCCAGAGGGGCGTCTGGTACAAATAAGTTTTGAAAGATGCAAAAATAACAATGAACAATTAAAAATGCATTAAAACCTCTAATGGCATTAAAAAGAATGCATCTTAACCCATTATTTAATACTAAATTTCATAATTAATATAAAAAATGAAATAAATTTGTCTATATATAATGTTAATTAACTTAACTAATTTTTCTACTATAGTCAAATTAGATAAATAGGTCATACTAAGGATAAAAAAGAGTATTAAATTTTAAAATTCTTAAAATAAAACCAGGGATTGACGAAAAAGGGTGAAATTCAAAAAAAAAATAGAGAGAGAAAGTGTGTGTGTGTGTGGCGTGGGGCCTACATTAATGAAAAAGAACCAAATAAAGAGAGATAGTGGGGTCCACATAGAGGAAAAAAGCAAAAAAAATTGGATTTTCCCAAAACCATGGTTTTGAGATCAAAACCTTGGTTTGGCAAAACTTGGAGTGTTTAGATAATTTTTTGCAAAACCATAGTTTAATAAAAAGTTGGGTGTTTAGATGATTTTTTACAAAACTGGTTTTGTTTCATCATCTAAACACACATTAGTAAGGTTTTGAAAAACGTGATCACGGTTTTTTATCTTCCACACTCTAAACTTTTCTACATTGGGCAAAGCAACATTTTTCTCCATTATTTCAAATTGCCCTCGTTTGACTCATTTCTTTAATTTCCAAGTAAAATGGTCAGAGTGTTGGACACAAATAAATGGTGCTGGAGTGGAGTCCTTATTGTCTTCTTCACTGGGTCGACCTGAAGAAAGGAGAAAAGGGATGAAAGTGTCAAGCTTGCTTCTTAAAGGGATGAAAGTATCAAGCTTGCTTCTTTTTACAGTCTAATCCTCCATCCGTCTCAACCCTCAAGATCGACTATCAGGTAGATGAGAATATGAAGTGTCTGGTTTTTTCCCATTAGATTCTTTTGGTTTTTTTTTTTCTATCTATTCTTCTCCTTCCTTTTTTTTTTTATCACCAAGACTGTGAAATCAACATAACTCCAAGCCGGACAATTTTCTAAAACTGGCTCCGGCTCCGAGTTGCAGCTTAACTCTGGTTTCTGGCTCAAAAGCAGGTTCCGAATGGCTTGACACGGCTCAACTCCTAAAACGGCCTGAATATAAAATCTAAGCCACTGTATATGCCAATCACCGATCGGACCGGTCTGACCGTCCCGTCCCGTCTGGCTTTAAAACCATTGCCAATGCCAAGGAGGGCTAAGCAAGTTGCCCATAGACCAATGAGCCTGCCTAGGCCCAGTAGATAATTGCGCATTTTGGCTTACCACAAAAAAGGCCCATAACTAATGGACTTAAATGAGTGGGGTTTTGCACTAAATGGGATGGACTCCGGGCACACCCTCAGGCTAACCGTGCCCACCCATATATATGTGCATATATATAATATATATTTAAGTATAAAACAAGACAAAGGAGCCCATATTAATTTATTTACATCTCATATATAATATATCATATTATATTAAGAAATTAATGACAACAATGAATTGCATATTGAGTTTTTATTTTTGAAAAAAATGCATTATCGGGCTACCCATGACCATTGGGCACCCATCCAACCCATTACAAAGCCCTAGTCCCAAGGTTCATTTATATGCACCACACAAAGAACATCACAAACAACAAAGTACTATCAGTTTTGAAGCCATTTATTGCCGGATAACACAAAACAGCCACATACACATGTCATTCACAGAAGTCAAATGATGATGACTGATGTAATCTGATATCTCCCTAATAACGTATATAGGGAGCGAATAACTTTTCTAGACACTGCTTCATTGGTTCCTCATCATCGAAGCCTTCATATTGAACCCTAAGCACAACGTGTTTCCAGCATTTGATTGGAAGAGTAGAGCAGCATTGTTCCGCCTCCCTAGCCTCCACCTTCCTCCTCACGTATCCAAACTGCAATCACATTTCAAATTACTCGTCAATCCGCCGTTGTGCTCTTGCCAGAGAAACTCGGGTATGAATATGTATTTTTTATCTTGGCTTGATCTAGACACTGATGAAGAATGAATATGTATTGAAGATGTCTCTTTTATTCAAACACTAAGGGAAAAACGAGAGGGTCTTCAATCAAGGCATTGAAGGATGATGATAAAAGAAATATAACATTGTAGGAAGGATCTGTGCATGCTAATTTGGAGAGTCGTGAACAAATCCCTACGCAAATGGGAAACCCTAGAAGAGAAAATCTCGTGGATATCAGGAAATGCTATTAACTCGTCAAGCCTCAGGACAGTTGCAGAAAAATATACCCAGAGAGAGTCAATATCAAAGCAAGGTATTACCTTTATGCCCTAAAAAAACTCACGATAATAAAACTGCGATTCTTGTAATGTTGATTTGGGAAATCAGGCCATATCACTGATTGCCACCAATTGTCTACTATCTTCGCCAATAATTTATTTACTCATGAAGGAAGAACAACAATAGTGAACAAATTGCACCTAAGGCCCCACCAAGAGAGTCATAACTAACCTTGACAAGTAAATGAGGTTTCTAATGTATTGATCTCCATATTGCTTTTTGAAAGCCAACCTATATGCGTACACTGAATTCTATTGAAAGATGGTTTTCATATGAAGTCTTATTATACCCTCGCTTTCACCACTAACCTAGAAAGAGTAAAGATCCCTAATGTGGTTCTGAATGTAGAACCTAATCAGGGAGTTGATATTAGTCCTAAATATAAGACCCATTTCACATGTTTACCATATTTTCCTAAAGTGACCCTATTGATATTTTCTCATCAATAATAAAGTAGGAGAAGGAGGGAGAGAATTAAGGATTCGAGGAGTAACATTCAAGAGGCATTAAGGATACTCGAACGAGTAGAGCACTCATGGAGGATATGAGAGTAAGAAGAAGAATGGTACTTAATTCAGAAGAAGTGGAATTACCTACATGAAGACATCTTGTCGGCTGAAAATGGGTATTTACTTTTTACTCTGAAATACGATATACAAATGGGTTAGTAATTTCTTAAAGCATGGTTTTAGACATTCACAAAGTACGAAAAGGAGAAGCTGCAAGATAAAGTCAATACGATCACACTTTTTTTTGGGACATATATATAGTTCCGTGTTATGAAAAATATCCAGAGTGGCTATATATTAATAACATTATTGTAACTGGTGATGGTACAGAAGGGATGGAGAGACTCAATAGTGTCCTAACTACTGAGTTTGAAGTAAAAGAGACTTAGGATAGATGCAATATTTCCAAGGGTTGGAGGTTCCTCAATCAAAGAAGGTGATTATAAGTGTTTGACAAAGGAAATATGCAATCAATCTTTTAACAGATAACAGAAACCTAAATAGTTGGCTTCAAATAAAAAAAGAGGGGTATCCTATATTTGAAAGGGGATCAAGCTAGTATTGATCAAGTTTATTGATGTTGTTTGGGCAGGGTCAATTGATGACAACAGATTCACAACAAGACACCATACATTTGTATGGGAAAATCGGGTCATCTGAAGAAATAAGTAGCAGAGTAAATGTAGATAGAAATAGCAAACAGAATTTAGAGCCATAGCTTAGAAAATATTTGAAGGTCTTTCACTACAAAGGATATTGTCATAATCCATAATTGAAAATTAGTATAGATGTATCAAATATAAGCTTTAATAAGACGACAAAGTAGCAGTTAACATATCACTTAATCTAGTTGAGGGAGAGGAAACCATACATTCTCAACTTTCTTCAATTGATCTATAAGAATTGACAAATGAGATAGTTTTCAATTAATTGTAGCTTTCTAATTTGTCTAAGTTAACCTCTTATTTGTTAATTTATAAGCCATACGTCTCCTAATTTTTACATTATCACTTTCTATCGTTGCTTTTTTTTATAAATTTATATTTTATTAAATGAATAAATACGGTATAATTTACTCTCAGCTTTGCTTTTTAAACATTTTTTATGCCCTTTGTCAGTTTTTCTCCCTAAGCACATCACTAACACATTCACTCAAAGAGTGATGATCACCATACACTCAACACATACGGATGCTAATATAATGCCACAAAATTTGGTGACTTTTGATGCACTACTGAGTAAATTACATTATATATAGCTTCTTGTTTAATTTAATTAGCACTTAGCTTTTAGTTATTGGACTTAGCATGGAGAATTTCCACTATCGAATCCAGATCCTCTCAAAATACCTCTCCCCTTCTTTTTCTCTCAAAATCCCATGTCCGCCCCTAAATGAAAAACTAAGGATTCAGATATAATATTTTTGTAAAATATTATTATAATATTACATAAAACTAAATTTAAAATTTTTAGCATTTGATTTGTACGATTCACAACTATAGTATACAAAAAAAAAAAAGACAGTTTTATAAAATATTATATTTAAACCACCCATTTTTTAAAAAAAAACTAAAAGTGACATTCTGAGAGGATGGGGAGAGCAATGATTATTAAAGGATGCTTCCCCAAATATCATATGTTAGACTAAAAGAAATTATATCAAGTTAATGATCATATATATAAGTTAGCGCATAAAATGTAATGATATATACTAGAACAAAGTTTAATGAGCAAACCTTCAAGGTCCTTGATTTCCCTGAAGAATCGGAAGAGTGAGAGGCTTTGGAACAAACCAAAGCAAGCACTCCACCAGCCGACATACAACTTCATTACTTGGTATTTTTCCAGCTTGAAATCATATACGCTTCACATCGTACAGTGGAGGGATTTTCTCTTGGGAAAATCATATCCTTCAAATAAAGCCAAATCAAACAATTATGCTTAGATATATTAAAGACTTCAAATACTATAAGAAAAAGTAATTTATATTTTATCCTTTTGCTTTAACTATAAATACCTCTGTTGTGCTGCAAGTAAAAGTGATGTCTTTGAAATGATCAAAGGATCGAAGGAATTCTGTCATGTTTTCAAACCATAACAAATGATCTGATGTATGGCGTGACAAACTGATGTTGCCGCTGCATTTTCCCGATAAAATCTGCACATAGATTCCTAAGCTTCCGTCATAGTTGAACTCTACCAGGTTTGGAGTTTCAAGAATAAGCACCCTCAGATCGAGGCATCCATATAAAGAGAATTCTTTAGAATTTCAGTTTTTAATATAATATGTTGCAACATAATGCAATTGAGTAAGTCCACCTCTTCCACACAAACCAAGCGCGATATTATACTCTTCAACCACTCATCCGTTATGGTGGTTACATCTCTGAGTTTCAAAATCTTGAGAGGCAGACATGCTAAGATGTTTAATGTACAAGCTTGTCTTTCAGAAGCTGTAAAATTAAAACTCTCAAGATTGGGAGTGTGAAGGACTAGGTTCCCCAGTTTATTATTGCACTCCATCTCCAATACTTTAATGTGAGGGTTATAAATTTGCCGGTTCACAGGCAAGTCACATCGACCAAGGTACAAGAACTCTGTGCCCCACTTAGGACCTTGACTTTGCTGAGATGCAAATATCTCATGGAAACACATACAGGAAGCCTAACATCACATGGTTGAAGTACTGTATTATAGCTTCTGATACCTTCAAATATGAAACTTTCTAATTTTTCCCCTTCCACTTGAAATGCTCTCAACGCAACGCAGAATTTTACTTCAACTTGTTTTATGGATGGGCAGGAAACCATTATAGTGTGGAATCCTTCACAGTAATTGATTAGTAGTTCTTGCAACTTTGGGCATGTTATGAAAGCATCAACAATTGGGCTAAACCGTAGCCCAGTAAGTTTGAGCACAGTCAGGAACATGGAAGAAAATAGAGGAACATTGAAGAAAACAAATGTGGCTAAATTGTTCAGATAGAATTTGAATAGCCAGTTTGTCTATTATATATGGATTACTATGGGGCTTGCAATATATTTGCTGTCTCACCATATTAATTACATATAAAGGCATAAAGTCCATAAAAAAATATATAGAATCCGGAAAATAACATAAAATATAAGAATTTGTATTATGGTTTTGATAATTGGACCAGACCAATTAGTTTGATTGAAAAATTGGTGAATCGGTGACTTCGATTCAATGAGATATATAATTTTCAGTTTTGAATCTAACTTTACTCTTTCAAATCATTATGGATCGGCTTCTCAAATATTCTTCGTCACTCTCTTTCATCCTTAAAATAGATCTTATGACTCCGCTCCTGATTCTATAGTCAATCATAAAATTTCTTGAAGATATATTAGTATATTTTACAAAATTTTATAAAATTTATTTTATGACCAACCACAAAGATATGAGAAACTTAAACAGAAACTCATTTTCCTCTCTGAAGCCTATGAAAATCAAGTAAACATAAGAAATGATGTCAATTTGAACTATTTAAACATCTTGATAAATGAGTGTGAGGAGCTTGCCTAAACAAATAGATCAAGGTTGTCAAATATGTTCTTAACAATGTGGATCGTGTTAGATTTTCCCTAAATCTCTGCGCTAGATGTGGCTCTGGACAAGGCAAATCAAATTAGGGTTGTGGTAATGAAAGTATAAATCTAACCAAATTTGTATAACCTTAGCTATAGGTCGGTCAAATCTTCTATGTTGGGCTTCCATGCCATTTATGCTCAAAGGCGTAACCATATTAATCCAATATCAATGCACGGCCCAATAAAACAACATAGAGAAAAGGGGGAGGGGGGACAACATCAACTAACAACTTATTTAGTCTCTCTATCACAGAAAAAGGTTGCCACCACCTCTACCAATAGCTTGTTGATATTATAATTAGTTGATTTCTTATAGTTTATTCACAATCATTTTGATCATTCAATTATTCATTTAACTTAATTTAATTTAACGGATGTCCATTTATAGTTCAAAAACATTCTTAAGCAAATTTTAACATTCATACACTAGTAAGAAAAGACTTTTCACATTATCCTTTTACACTTGTTAAAAAGAAATTAATGTAGAGAGTGTCACCAGTAGAACCGATAAGATGTTAGTTGAAGTGGTAAGCAGCCTCACCCCTGATAGGAAGAGAACATAAATTGGTATAATGCTAAGCGCACTTGTGAAGAGAGGTGAAAATTATTTACACTCTAAATCTCAAAAGGAGAAACTTGTTATCAAATAAAAAGAAAAGAAAGAAATTGTTACTATATTTATTCTAAAATTAACTAAATAGTTATTACACTTTCTCTGTTTTTTTATTTAAAAAAATTAAACCATAATTAATTCCATGTTATATTGAGGATCCGTTTTGATTAATTTTATGGCAGATTTGTTTTTGAACCTGGGGCGATGTTATTTTATTATTTTATTTTGCGTTTTTTTTATTATAGTTCGGGTAGAATTGTAAATAAAAATATTTAACTTTTCATTTAAAAATCTTAAATTCAAATAATCCAAAACACTTTTATACCCTCCAAACTTTATCATGTCAATGTCGTGAGTGTGTTTGGATCCACCATGGTAGAACTGGCTTTTTTTTTTCGAATTTGATTTTTGAAAACTCACATTAAGGCAAAACTAATGTAACTTATGTTTGATTTGCGGTGGCAAATTAAATTGGTTTTTCCAAATTGAAATATGTTTGGAGGATTATTTTGAAAAGCAAGCTTATATAGAAAATGACTGAAAATGACATGAATCCTATTAAATAACACATATCTAATTATTTGATAATAATAAAAAAATAAAAAAATTTAATTTATTAGTAAGAAAAACTTGAAAATACTAAAATAATTAATTAAATATATTTCATGGATAAAAATTTATATAAATTAGAAATCATACAAATGTAAAATTTTCTAACAAAATAATGTTGCACGGTGTTTGGGCTTAGAATTTCAAGAAAAATTCCTAGGTTATCTAATTAATAACGGCGACTATTTCGAAACTACCGAAAGAGATAATCAGAAAATGTCAACCACCATCTAATGATAAATAAGAAAGATTCTGCATATATCCCCGAAAGCACCGCAAATAAATATTTAATAAAATAAAACATAGGAAAATAAAAAGGAGAAACTTGTCCCAAGGTTCATTCATATATGGTATAAAGAAGTACCACAAACCACGTTACAAATAAACCACAAACAAGTACTATCAGCATATAAGCCATTTATTCAAAGTAATATTTTAAAAGCCAGACCAAATGTTAAATAATTAAATAAAAATAATAATATACGTATATGTAATTATATAAATATAAAAAATAAATATGAAATTTTAACATTACTTGAAAATAAACATATACAAAAGCTTATATATATATATATATATATAATTTTTCCCAAATCCTAAGTTCTAATACATTGAAATCATTAAAAAAAAACACAATAGCATGTTAATAATACCAATAGCCAGTTCCCGATTCAACCACCCCGGTGTCTGGTTCAACCCTGGTTCCCAGCCCAACAGCCGGTCTGAAGCGGCTTGAAATGGTCTAAATGATGAAACGGTTGAACCATACTAATGAGCCGAAAACCCTCCTGCATACCGGTCCGGTCTGGTTTTCACAACATTGATTCAAAGATAACACAACACATCCACATACAGAAGTTTTGAAAGCATAACAGAAATCAAATCATCATAATGAGGGATGATGACTGATGTGATCTGATATCTCTCTAATTAATGCCATAATAAAGCATATGGGGGAGAGAAGAACTTTTCCAAACACCCCTTCATGGGCTCATCATCATCGAAGCCTTCATATTGAACCCTAAGCACAAAGTGTTTCCAGAATTTGTTGGAAGAGTAGAGCAGCATTGTTCCGCCTCCCTAGCCTCCACCCTCCTCCTCACGTATCCAAACTGCAATCACATTTCAAATTCCACGTCAGTCAATGCATCCTGTATGATCCTATAATATAATATAACTTTAGCATTTATTTTATATATATATATAGCACTTATGTGGATTGATCCTGGCTGATTCCATTTGATTATGATATTAATACCCATTGGTTCTACCGTTTCTCTCGGGAACAATATGAAACTGAAAATCCGTAGTTGGCTTTCTCCAGCTGGGATGAATGCCAACGCCGTTGTGCTCTTGCCAGAGAGAGAGAGAGAGCTGAATGAACCATATTTTTACATGATTTTTTATGATTAATTTAGGATTTTTAATGCATTTTCTGGGATATTATTGTATGATTAAGCACTAATTTTAGTTAGGAACAATTTTTTTGAATTAATTGTAATTAGGGACAAAATGGTCATAAATTTGTCAGTTATTATGTGCAATTGTTCTTGAGCTTTTGATGCAATCTTGTGCTTAATTTTACATTGCAGAGGTTTTGGAAGAAAATTTGAAATTCAGGGAGGTTAAATTAATATTTTGAGGTCTGGAAAAAATTACAGGAAAGATCCCCAAATTATGTGAAAATTACAAAGATGTGAAGGAAAAGGGCCTAGAACAAATCACAGTAAAGGGCCCAGTAGTTTGAGAAATTACAGATTACCCAACCAATATTTCAAAATCTGCACTTTAATCCCTCCTCCAAAGTTTTCATGTTAGCAAATAGGTTCCTGGTCAAAACTTGCGTTTTGACCAGGACCTAGGTTACTGTTCCCTATCTTCATAAGCTAAGAACACAGATCCGAAATGGAGAATCAGAGTGAACAGCGCCACACAAGCAGAGCATCATCGGATCACCCTTCATCTTCTTGTGTCGCTGGCGGCACAAGCTTCTCCTCTTCACTATTGCCGCCGGCGACCACCGTGAACCAGAGCAGAGGCAAGCTTCCTTCACCGTCCACCGCCACTTCGTTCTCTGTTCTTCCAAATCACAGTTCCGGCGATCCATCACCACCATGCTCTATTTTCCGTCAGCTGATCACACCACCGTCAGTATCCACCATTGCTGAGCACTTTCACCCATTCCCTGTGACATTCCAGCTTTGTTTCATAGCTTTCCGGTGTTGTTTCCCAGATCCCAGCGGCTCTGTTCTCTCCACCATTTCGTCCTTCTCTTTCTCTCTCACCACCATCCTTCTCTTCATCATTTCACATTCAGCCTTCAACATTCCCCTTACTTTCCAAGTTGTGACAATGGCTTGCTATTCCATTTGAACTGACAGAATCCATTAGCTATTCTTTGCTGCTTCGGTCTTCAATTTCCATGGGTTTTTAGTGCTTGGATCAAGCTATTGTTGTAGTTAATATCATGAGGGGCTAGATTTCATTGGGTGTTTGTGGTAGAGGAGGTGGCTAGAGCTTCAAGATTCTATAGGGGAGTTCATTATTTTCCATTTACTCAATTCATACATTATGTTTTTGTGGATTAATTTTGCATTGGGATATGTGTGTCTTGAGACTTAGATGAGTGATTATTTGTCTATGTTGGTTAATATCTTGTGTTGAATTTGGTATTGATGCATTTGAATTTTATTGAACTTTATTTTCCTATTGGATTAATGAAGTTATACATTCTATGTGATATTTAGATTGTGTGATGGATTTGATTTAATTTGAATGTCGCGATTGTGCTTTCAATTAAGAAGAACCAAGTGCATTAATCCATTTTCAATACACATCAAGTGGGTTTTTAACAATTTTTCTAAGAGGTGACTAAGAATGCGATTGTAGGACTAGTCATTCATTAGGTAGATTGAACCTAATGCGATTGCTTAGGGTTTTTAATTAAACTTGATGTAAAAGTAACTCCCAAAATATTCTAAAGAAGCTAGGAAAGCCACCAAATTTGTCACCAACATTCATTTCATCATTCATATTTTCAATTCCAAATTCCTTTCCATTCACTCCTTCATCATTTTTATAGAAAAGATAAAAAAATAGTAGTTTCTGGATTTTAATTAACTTTTGCATTAATCCTTTAGTTTATTAATTTGAAAAATCCAAAACAAATTTTCCCCTTGTTTTTATTGCATTCGCATGGCATATAAATTATTTAGGTAGCTCAATAAAAGGCTCCTCGAGTGAGACGACCCGAGTGTTGCATTATACTGCAATTTTTGGTTTAAAATTATTTTGCATTTGACCTCAAGGCGTAAAGACACGGTCAAATCAAGAGCTAGCAGTGGAAGGAAGAAGACAACTCGGGTATGAATACGTATTTTTTATCTTAACTTGATTTAGACACTACTGTTGAAGAATGAATATGTATTGAAGATGCCTGTTTTATTTGAACAATAAGGTTGAAACAAGAGGGTTTTTGAACTTGTTTCAGGCCTCAACCAAAGCATTGGAGGGCGATGATAAAAGAACTATAACATTGTAGGAAGGATCTGTGCATACTAATTTAGGGAAACTAGGCACGTGCGAAACTCTAGAAGAACAAATCTCGTGGAAATCTGGAAATGCCATTAACTCTTCAAGCCTCAGACAGTTGCAGAAAATTACACTCCCAGAGTCAGTAGCAAAGAAGGGTACTTCCACTTGTACTTAATATATAAGTCATATTTGGGAAGATGAACTTGGTCCTTAATATAAGAAATATTTTTTATATTTGTTAATATTTTCTTAATTTACCCTATTGATGCTCCCTCAACAATAATTAAGAAGGAGAGGGAATGAGAGAATTAAGGAAGATGGCTAGGGTGGTTTAGAAAATATGTTGTATTAACTAACTAAACTAACTTTCTTAATCTAATTAAATTAAGTAAATATGTCTAGAGAGAATTACCTTTATGCTCTAAAAGGAGCTTATGATAATTATAAAATTCCCTCACAATTTCCAACGGAATTGAATTTCTTCAGAAATTGTGAGGGAATTTCCGACGGAATGCTTTTCCATAAAAAATTGCAACGGAATTCAATTCCGTCAGAAATTCCCTCACAATTTCATATGGAATTATTCTGTTGGAAATTATGTGGCAAAAGATGGAATTTCCGTGGCAAATTTTGCCTCGGAAAATTTTCCGACAGATTTTCCGGCAGAATTTGTTACGGAAATTTTTTCCATGACAAATTTTGTCTGAAATTTCATGTTTTTTTGTAGTGCATCTTATGAGCTTCCAACGTTTGGTTGCCCGATTGTAAATCATCTATCACGTGAAGGTACTAGTGTGCATGTTAAAGTACTAATGTACGGGGTTACAACTATTCTGGTCACTACCACTACTGGTACTAGTCTTACTATAGTTACAAATACAAAATATATAATTCCCCAAAGATAGATAACCAATGGAAATATAAACTTTTTTGTCGTTTGCTTCACTGTCTGTGATTATCTTCTTGCCCTTAGAATTGCTCGCCTTTACTGTAGATTAGTTGTTAGTAATGATAAGTAAAATACAGAGTATGTAAACAATCATCACATAAAATAGTTATTCACAATATGCAGCAAATAAAGGACCTAACTGGCCTCTTACCACAGTACCACAGCACTAGGTGATCTCGATCTGGTAGCCCAGGGCCTCTACCCATATAAGGTGCACTCACAAGCTTTTTACCTCAAGCCTACCTGGCTCAAGACACCCGAGGTAACTCCTTGTGCAACTTGTACGTATGGGTCTTAACACATAGGGACTAACTGTCTCGCACATATCCGGATGATAGGGAAATATATACAAAGCATTACATATGATAAAAGAGAAAAATTACTACCTGGCAAACTTTCCAAGTCTTGTCCATTTTCCTAGTCTCTTAGGTGTCTCGGGCAAATATCAAATCCAATAAGTTAGAATTTACAAACATACAAGTTATTACTTATCCCAATTCTTTGATAACTAAGATACTTGAGTTGGTTATCTTTTTGGACTAGAGCACTATGCCATATGGGTATTCAATGTGTCCACACTAATTCCAAGTGCTTAACTCTACCCTTGGAACTCAACTTATTACAATTTACCCTAAATATGTTAATTCCGCATGTCAAACCTATGCTGCCAAAATTTTCACCTAATATAAATCTCCAATTGACGTGGTTCAAAGTCCTATGTACTCTCTTTAAGTCTATTTTAAAGGAAAAATACCTCCTACTGCCAATCACAAGAGCACAATTCTAGAATTCTCAATCAATCCTTATTGCCACAGAAATCATTCCAGATTTAATGCTTAACTTTAACAAGTCATATCTCACAATGTACTTATCCTAAATGGCACATATTATATATCAAATTAAAGATTAGGATGTCTATTATTATTCTGAAAAATATCATGACCATTGGATAAGATTTAGTTTTTCAAAAACACGTCACCAGTAGTCTGTCCCCTAAAAACGCCAATCTGGCAGCATGACCATTAAATTTTCTTGTTTTATACTGTCTTATTCAATTGGAAAAATATAACTATGTGATTATTTTGTTTAATTTTATGGTAATTGGATTATAATGCAGAAAACCATGAGAAATTAAGTAAGGACTAGCAAAGGTGAAACACGGTGGCTCTTGCTGATTCTGCACATTGTGTCCCTACTCCCTACTTCTGCAATAATGCTGAGTCAAGCACCAAGGTATGTGTGCTCGTGCGTTCACATGGCGAAAATGATCGAGATTAAACTATTCTCAAGCGTTGTCTACTGTAATAATTAACAAGTTTAGTGTATGTTTACTAAAATGACTACATATTATTTAAGAAATAATTAATTCTTGGGAGAATTACATTCAGGTCCCAAGGAAGAGGAAAAATGAAGAAATGGTCCCTATAGATTGTAAAATGAAAAAATGGTCCCATGGAGTTGTCAATACAGGCTCCTGGAGTTGTTAATGAGTTGTCAATACAAGCTCATGGAGTTGTTAATGGGACCATTTTTTCATTTTGCAATCTATAGGGACCATTTCTTCATTTTTTTTCTTCCATGGGACCTAAGTGTAATTCTCCCATAATTCTTCCTTCCTTATGTTCACAAGTCATTAGCACCAAATCCCTAGCTATCTCCCACCAGCGCTGGCCGGCTATTGGAGCCACCAACGGGGTGACATGATATATATTAGCAAATGACTTTGATGACACTTGAACTTTGGACCTCATTGTTACCAAAAATATGTATGGACATTGAGCCATTTGAAAAAGAATGCAAATTATTATATATAATAAACTTAGGTAGGTTTCTTCTGAGAAAGTAGTTTGTAATTTGTTCTATTGAAGTTATCAACTCTTATTGAGCAATTTTAAATAGAGATGCTAGCATGAAAAAACGTTGTTGTGAATGTAGTTGTCAATTTGTTATGATGTAGTTGTGAGATTGTTATATTGATCTTGTCATTTTTTAATAGGCAGTTGTTAATGAAGTTGTCAACTTAAAAAATGATAGCTGTTAATGCAGTTGTCAAATTTGTTAATTCCCTCCGATCCTTAATATAAAATCCAGTTGACTTCTTTTGGAGAGGTTAAGGAAGCTAAATAAGTTAATCATGGCATATGTTACATATCAGTTGATTATATATTAGTCTATAAACCAGAAAAATTAGTTTTGTATAAATACTCTAAATTAATTTATTTAACTTCCTTAATTTATACAAAAAAAAAATCAATTGAGTTTTATATTAAGGATCAAAGGTGGTACAACAGCTGTGAACTTGTTATATTGATGTTACTAATTCTTATACTACCTCCTATCTTAAATGTAGAATCTAATTTGTAGTGCAAGTCCTACGTTTGGGATTGGAGAAGTATCATTATTCTAGCATAGTCATTCTCCTTATACAGCTATCCATTCAAATCAAACATCATGGTATGTCCAGTAGCATCTCCCCAAGCTTTAGCATTCAAATAATTACCACACACATGAAATAGGCGATGGGCTCGCTCTTTAAATCATTGGAAATTACAAGCATTCGATGAGAAAAATAATATATAAAATCATATATCAGATTATAACCTCGTAAATCTTCAATGGTTTAATCAGTGTGATCATAAGAAATAATAATAAAGATAATAAGCAAAAATTGTCATTTTAATTTGTTGTTAAATTGCAAGTTTACTATTTTGAATATGTTCTCACTTTTTCGAAAATTGCATGTACGAGAAGGGTAAATTTTGATATTTTACTCATTAATTCCAAGATTTTGCACCCTTGCTAAAATTTATCAACTTTTCTCTTGTGTGGGTGCGAAATAATTTAACTTACACTGTTACACTAATAGGGAAGGAACCTCTCCTTTTCCCTTCCCATGCCATCCTCTTCTCTCCTCTTCCTCCCTTTTTATAGTCATTAGATATCAGTGTTTTCAAGCTCGGACCGGACCGGCCGGTCCAACCATGAAACCGTCAAACCGGTGGTCCGACCGGTCCGGTTTGGCTACTAACCCCGGTTTAGTTGGTTTCACACGGTTTGACCGATTTTTTAAATTTTTTTAATATTTTATTCAAATTTTTATATAAATAATTCTAAAATCTTCCCTTCCTCACCGGTCTAGCCTCGGTTTAACTTCGATCTGACCCACTAACCTTTAACCCAATACCCCGACCGGTTCAGTTGCCGGTCCAGGTTTCAGAACCTTGTTAGATATACATTTAAATTGGTCGCATTTGATTTTTATGAAATTATTATCAAAATGTTAAATTATAAAGAAAATAAATTTAAATTGCTAAATTTTGATATAATAATTTAAAGATACAATAAAGGATAAAAAATATTATTTTTAATTATTTTTAAAAAAAGATAAAAAAAATCTTATTTTTTTATATTTTCTTGTTGTATTATACAGATTTATATACCTTTTTCTATTAAAAAAATTTTCTAGATTTTTTAAGGAGATGGCCAATTAAATATTTTGAATTTTCTAGATTTTAAATACTAGATAATAATACTTTTGAAGAGAAAATTATCATCTAAAGAATAACAAATATCATCAAAACCATGAGTCAAATCTCCAATACAAACTGAATTTTATTTAATAGATTCGTCATTAAAATTAAGAAAAAGGAATTAGCTGCCTCAATGGTTGTAGCTACTAACTACTAATCGTGCATGATTAAAAAAAAGGTGGATAAATACCATTGAGTGGTTAAACTGACTGGCCGTGGATCATTCGAACTTATCTAATAGTCTTGTGTTCAAACCATGGGTATAGTTGTAGTAAGAAAATGAAAAATATATTTGGTGATAACAAAATGACCGACAGATTTAATGGCAAGGTGTATCTACTATGGCACAATCCTTTTATTGTGCTGACAGCAAAAGAAAAAGAATATGTTGCAGCCTACAAGCATACTGTTATTGTATTGACTAGGGAAGAAATAACATAGTTAGATGTTGATGTTGAGGCCATATAATGTTAATAGGTTGATAGGTTCCTAAAGCCAAGTATTTCAAAATGATTTAAATGTGATTTTCCCTTACATTATACACACACACACACACACACGTATAGGAAGTATCACGTAGCTCCACTATTAGATTAATTTCGGAGAGTAAAGATTTAATATCCTATAAAATGTATAAAATATTTTAATAAAAGTGATCCAATGTGAACCATTTACATCCAATTTTTTCGCCTTAAAATTTATTTGTGTATTTTTTTTTTGAACATTTTACAAGTACTTTTATACAATAGTAAATCTCAATCATTCAAAATTGATGTAACCATAGAAATAAGAAGTGGTGGAAGTAGAAGGTAAGAGAAGTGGAGAGATTCCCTTCTCTAGTCGTCATGGAATGGTAAAAAAAAACACAAAAGAAAAGAAAAGAAAAAAAAGAGATAAAGGGTATATATACTTGGGTTGAATTTTTTATCTTATGCCTATATCTTTTTAACTTCATTAAGTCCTTTAGCTTTACTCTATTAGAATCGTTAGCCCTGATAACCCCAATAACTGTTATGTTAGCAATATATTTAGCGCCTTGTGCAAGCTAATGATACTAACAGAGTAAAGTTAAATAATTTAATAATATTAAAAAATGTATTAAAATAATTATTGAGCGAAACTATAACCTGCTAAATGGCTTTCACATGAGTAAATTTGGAAGAAGACAAATATAGAGGGGGGAAGAAGAATAGAGGGGGAGAGAGTGTGTGTTGGCAATTGATAGGTGAGTGAGTTGATGCAATCTTCTTAGTCTTCGTTGTTATCTGGGAGAGGCAAAACTTTCCATGCAGCGAGAGTGAACCCCATATCCCCTATACAATTGAATTGTGAACAAAAGACAAAATAAACCATAGGATGATAGGCACACTGTAATTTTGTTGACTAGGGAAGAAATGTCAGTTTTTCAAGTTGATGTTGTTGATAGGTTCCTACAGCCGGGTATTTCAAAATGATTTAAATGTGATTTTCCCGTAAATTACACACACACACACACACACACACACACACACACACACACACAGGTATAGGAGGTATTACGTAGCTCCACTATTAGATTAATTTTGGACAATAAATATTTAATATCCTGTAAAAAGTATAAAATATTTTTAATAAAGCTGAACCAATGTGAACCATTTACATCCAATTTGAAGAATTGAAATTTATTTGTGTATGTATTTTTTTGTTGTTGGATATTATAATAGTACTTTTATACAATAGTAAATGTCAATCATTAAAAGTTGATGTAACAATAGAAATAAGAAATGGGGTGGAAAAGGAAGGCAAGAGAAGTGGAGAGATTCCCTTTCCTAATCGTCATGGAATAATCAAAAGAGAAGAAAATGTAGGGAAAAAAAGGGGATAAACAGTACATATACTTTCTTTGAATTTTTTATTTTATACCTATATCTTTTTAACTTCATTAAATCCGTTAACTTTGTCCTTTTAGTATCGTTAGCCCTGGTAACTTAGTTATGCTAGCACTGTACTAACAGAGTAAAGTTAAATAATTTAATAATATTAAAAAATGTATTAAAATAAATATTGAGGGAAACTATAACCTGCTAAATGGTTTGGGAAAAGCCTTCTGAAATGCTTAAATTTTAATTTGAGTCATTAAACTTAACTAATCATTAATTAGGTCAATCAACGCAATTCTGGATTTCATAATTGAGTGATTTTACATTAGATGCCCCATTCTCTCTCTTCAATCTCCCTTCTCTTTCTTCTCCCTTCTCTTGCCACTCAGCATCGTCAAGGTAAACTTCAAAGAAAAAAACACTTCGCCTCAGGTTTTTTAACTCCTGTGGACTCGTACGAAAGCATAAAGGAGGAAGCATCTAAGAAAATGACAATTATTATTTACTTCCTTATTTATCAGCATCTAAGAAAATGACAATTATTATTTACTTCCTTATTTATCAGCATCTAAGAAAATAATTTTATATGCAACTTTCACTACTACAGAATCATGATATAACCACCCAAATATGTAGGGAAACCTTTAGACGTCCTAAATTTGAATTTGGGACGCCTAAAGTGGTTCATGGCGTGAATTTAAATGTTTTTAAGTGACAGGGACTGGGTTTAGACGTCCCAAATCCATTTGGGACGCCTAAAACTGGGACTTTAGGTGTTCCAAATGGCATTTAGGACGCCTGAAGATGAGTTTAGGCATCCCAAATGCCATTTGGGACGCCTTTGGACGCATGTCAGACACTTGTCTGACATGCGTCCTCTCACACACACACACACACCCCACCTTTACTTTTTTACCATCTCCCTCCTTCTTCATTCATTTTATTTCCTCCGTCGGTGTTCTAGGCATTCCTCCTCCTCCCTTCTTGTTGTCTTCTTCAACTCTTCCTCCTCCCTTTTTTGTCTTCTTCACAACTCGTCCTCTCCTCCCTTCTTTTTCAACTTTACTCTTCCTCCTCCTCCCTTCTTTGTCGCACGTCCTCTGTCCTGTGCCTCTCTGATTCACTTCCTCACTCGGAACCCCTTTTTGTTGCTGCGTATTCAATGGCTACGGATTCTGAAGAAATCAAAACAAGATTAAACAAGAAGAAGAAGATTCAAGCAAGGCACACACCATTGTGACGCCCTCCACCTCCTTCCTTCCATTGTGAAGCACGCAGGCTCCCCCCCTCTGGTTAGTTTTTTTTTTAAAAAATATGAATTTACTTGAATTAAATTTAAACTTGCAATGTGAAATTATTTTATATGATTTTAGTTATTTGAGTGATTTTATCTTGTGACTGAATTTTTTTGTGTTTTTTGGCCAGAACCATAGAATCGTTGTTAGCTAGTAGTTATGCAACAATATATTGTTTGATATGTTTGGAGCTTGAAAATGTTTGTTTTATATGTATGGCGCTTCGTAATTGAGAGGGAAAAAACATATATATATTAATATAAATAAATGGAGCTATTGATTGATTTTGATGAAATGAACAACAATTAAGCATAGTAATTTTTGTTTATTTAAATATGGTTGGTTTTATTTATTTTAGATTAGATTAGTATGATTATTATTAGTGTAGTGGTGAAAATCTTATTTTAAGATAAAGGGATTAATAAGATAAAGACATTGATCATTAATAAATATATAATTGATTATTAAGAAACGTAACACAATATACTTAATAAATAGATTCAAATATATTCTATTAATCCTTCTCTTCAAATTATTATAAGTTCTTTATGTCCTAGAATAGAAAAAAAAATTGAATATTTATTTGAAATTCTATATTATTTTCTATATTCATAGGAGAATTATATTATCAATAGCTAAGAATACAAAGTTAATAACTAAGATAGGGTTGCTTGAAATTTTGGAATGTCTTACTTTTAAGGGGAAATGCTGTCAAAATTTTTGTTGAAAAAAGTGAAAAAAGGCAATCCCATCCTATATCATTGATGCAACAACTATTACCGGTAGCTATTAGAGGCATAATGAAAGATGAAGTATGAACCACTGTAACAAGATTGTGCGTTTTCTTCAATGCTATCTGTAACAAAGTCATTGACACTAAAAAGTTGGATGAACTGGAAAATGAGGGTTACATTATTTTGTCACAACTAGAGATGCATTTTCCTCCTTCATTTTTCGATATAATGGTGCATTTGGTAGTTCATTTGGTAAGGGAGGTAAGGCTTTGTGGTCCAATTTACCTGAGGTGGATGGAACCTTTCAAGCGATACATGAAGATCTTGAAAGGGTATTCTAAAAATCCTTATCGACCAGAAGCCTCAATAGTAGAAAGATATGTAGTTGAAGAGGCTATGCAGTTTTGCAAAGATTATATGTCAGGGAAGAAGGAACAATCTCGGAATGAAGAGGGGAGAAGCAAGGGAACACGAGGACTGAAAGTGAAGAATGTTCCTCGTGAAGATGATGCCTTTTGACGATGATTTTTGTGTTAAACAGGAATATGGACAACTCTAGTGCTGACGAAAGGCGTAGAGATGACGAAAGCCCTAGCGATGACGAAAGGCCTAGAGATGAACCCGTTGCAAGAAGGAGGGTTAGAGGTTGTACAAAGATGGGAGCATTGGTTGCACGTCATGAACATCAACAAGAGAGGCTGCATATAGACTTTGATGACAATCTGAATCTAGTTGATCCTGAGGAAGACCATTTCATTAGCTACGTAGGGTTTTTGAGTTGAAGCAAAGTGCGCATTACCTACGATAATTGGAGATTGGTTCCCTCAAAAATGAAAGACATGATTTGGCAGCAACTTTTGGTATATAAGTTTTGATGCATCTATGATAATTGTAGCTTTATTCCTATTATTTCAAATATAATTATCTTATGTTTTACCTTGCAGCAAACATACGATGTCCCAGACACCAGGGAGATGTACAGGCACTGGATGGATGAGGTTCGGATACGATGGAAAGGTTTCAAGAACAAGCTAACAACAAGGTACATTCGAGGGGCCCAGAGGGGTGAGGATCTATGTCAACATTATTCGTATTTGTCTCCAGAGGACTGGAGGTTGTTTGCGGCATCACGGGCAGATCCTGAGTTTCTGGTAAGATTTCTGTCATCATAATAAAGAGCTTTTAATTTTCATATACTTGATATCGTTGATTTATTTTTTGTTGTTTTTCATTCATAGGCATTAAGTGCAGCAAATGCACAGAGGCAAGCAGAAAATAAATATCAACATTACATGTTTCGTGGTGGATATCAGAAGCTTGAGTGGCAAATGATGCAAGAAGAGTTACAAAAAATGAAGGAAGCAACAGAATCTAATCCTAGCGTTGTTATCCAGGCCTTGGTACCTCTTCCACGTCACAAAAATTGGAAAGCATGGAGGATTAAGGGTGGGAAGTACATAAATCCGGTTGTTGCTGAGGTTACTGTGAGGATTGTAAGTAGTTATACCATAAGTACCTAATTTTTTGCATATCAAGATTGGTTTTGATACATTTATGATAAACGGTATGCTACAGGATGAACTGGAAGATCATAGTAGCCAAGGTTCGTCTAATCCAAGTAGATGGATGGACATCTTGTAAACGGCTATTGGGAAGGCAGATGACCCTGGTTGTGTTCGAGGAGAGACACGGGGAGTTAGTGCCGCGAGGTATTTTGGACGAGACTCACATTGTTCGTCACAAGCTGGACCTAGTAGGGACCTTATGGCCAAGATTCGAGACAAGCTCTGACAAGAGTTGTTGCCAGAGCTTCAACTTGAAATGGCAAAGATGTTCAAAGCGCAAAGGGAAATGGACGAGCATAGAACTCAGGAATCCCCGGCCTTCAATAGCACCAAAGGAAGTTACAACTCTCTGGAGGAACTACTTGGCGACCCTTCTCCCACTCCAGCGTCAGGAGACCCTTCCACCCTCTTTTTGGAGGATCCACTGTTGCGTGTTGTTGCTGATTCTCTCATTCACACACGTGCTACCACCCACCATCATCAACAAATTCTGAAGGATTTTCGTAGGGTGAATGTGACGAGTGTTAGAAAGGGGGAAGAACGTACAACCATCCATGTTCCTGATCCAGAGGTTAGCACGTTAGGTCAGGCGATAGGATCTTTCATCCTTTGGCCTCAAAATCTTGTTGGTTCAGAGGCAACACCTCCAATAGTAGGCATTACCTTACTATTACTGAAAATCTAATGGCATCCTAATAACAATTTGTTTTTTGATGTTGTAAAAGGATGACGAAGATGCGAGGAAATGGCCCTACTTAGCACGACTGCAACAAATCTACAAAGGCATTAAACAGGTTGGCTTGAAGATGCCTCAAGGGATTGTGGGCCTTATATTGGAGTATCCTACACGATTGACAATACAGATCTCAAGCAGTTTATCAGGTTGGAGGAGATAGATGCAAGCTAGGTAAAATTTGCAATCCGGTAAGTATTTTTTCAATTTTCCCATAGAATTCGTTTAGTGGTTTTTGATTTCATACATTCAATAATTCATTCCTTATTTTAATTCTATTATAGCATCTTCCACGGCCTCTGCACAAGCATGGAAAGACGTGATTGGTATGGATTCTTATGCCCTACGAATACGACAGGGGATACCAATACTGTGGCGCATAGGACTCACTATGTAGGCTACGCAATGGGAGAGACCAAACTTTGTTGTTATCTAGCACCCATTGTTCAACAGTTCATATTTTCATTTTGTCAATTTAAGATGTTTAATAAATAATTGCCTTATCATTTAACTTCATTTTAATCTGTACATGTTGTTATAGTTACCATTGGAGTTTGTGTGTTATATGTCCTCGCTGTAACCTAGTCTATTGGTTTGATCCCTTGCGAAAAGGCCAAATAAAGATACAAAATCCGTCTTCGATATGTAAGTTATTTTGTTTGTATTTTATTGACTCTTAAAAAAATGAATAGTTCTAATTTCTGTTGATTTTGATTTTCATGATAGTGCTTGTCAAACATATAGAGTCCTAGGCGGGTCACGCAAGGGTACAGTTGTTAAAAAGCCAAAGTAGTTTTATCCGATAATAAGTAGTTTCAATTTTAATTGTTTCATTGATGGTCGTTTTAGACATACCTTTATTGATTTTAACAACCAATTGCATGCCTTTGATTTAAAGTGCCCTCGACAACCTGGCAACACTGAATGGGGATATTATGTTATACTTTATATATATAACATCACTCAAAGTGGAATTACTAGCGATTTTGAAAAGGTAATGTTAGCCGTTTAGCTTTACCGCAAGCGTACGGGTGGCAAGTAATATAAAAAGATCGTTCCCCCGAGGACTATGACAAAAATGAATTAATTATCTCAATTAAGTTATCAATCAGATTAAGTGAGAATATTTTGAAAGAAATTTTATACTAAAAAATTAATTAATTAAATCGAGAACTTCAAGACAGGAGGAACCTAGGATTATCTATCCCCTATTTATTTCATGAACTAATTGATTTACCCTCAGCTCTGCGTCTCAGCGTTCTGCTCTGTGTCTCTCCTCTCGGATCTGTCAGTTGTCTCTCGTCCCTGCCGTCCTTTGGTTTTTTTCGTCCTCCTTGTGCGTCTCTGCTCTCACATATATATAGGCTTCCTTGCGTGCTGTTTGTGATTTCCGTTTTTTCTTGATATCTTCTATCATAATTCATATGGGGTCCACGGTGCTATCCCAATTTCTTAAAGATGTGATATATAATATCTGTTGCTCAAATCATCTGCATCTCATATATTTGTTTTGACTTTTCCTTATGGGACCCATGTTTTGTTTGGCCTTCAAATTGCTTTTCTATCTTCCAATATCTTTCAGATGGCTTTATCCCATGGGGTCCATGTTTTGGCTTGATTTGTTGAGTTGTTTTATCCATGGTACAGAAAACCGGACCGGACCGGCCGGTTCAACCGGAAAACCGGTGAACCGGCAACTTGTCCGGTCTGGTTTGGTGGTAGAACCGGAGGGTGAGTGAGTCGGTATGAACCGGACTAAACCGGTATGAACCGGCTCTAAACCGGGAAAACCGCCGGTTGAAGCGATTTGAGCGGTTTTTCACTTTTTTCCTCATCCAGCAAGAAGTCCACAGATCGAAACAACCGAACAAGAAGAGAAGTCTAAATCATCTATAGATCTTGTAGGAAAAATGAAAAAAAAAAAGGAAAAAGACACAGGCCACCAGAAAAACGACGAGAAGGGTGGAGAAGAAGATGAAGAGTGTAACAAAGAAAGAGATGCTGATTGAAGAAATATGATTTAGTTCCCTAATTCGGTAGAGTCTAGAGAGCGAAGGAAGTGGAGCGTGCTTATCTCGGCTGTCTGGATCTTCCCAGTCTCCATAGTTGGTTAGTGTGTGCTTTGTAAAGCTCAACATCGACGCTCTTAGTTCTGCAAAACTCACTAGTCCGGTTTTGGTGTTCATCGGTGAGATGGATGGTTAGAAGTTTTTCAAAACTCTTGTCCTCACCTAAGCCTATTAACTTCACCTCTCCCTAACCCCGTAAACCGTGCTCAAGTAAAGAAAGGGAAGAGAGAATCGTCTTATCAGCGAATTGATTGTTGAGAGAAACAAGAAACTTCACGTGGGAGAGAGAAGAAAAGGGAATAGAAAGAGGACAAAAAAGAAATAGAGATAATTTATTAAAAGGGGAAAAATTAAGAAAGAAAAGGAAAGGAAATAAAATAAAATTAGGAAAAAATTTTATATGTATAAATATTTTATAAAACATGGAATATATTTAAAAATACTATCTTTTATAATTAAAGTATGAATACTTTTATTCATGTTAACTGAATTACATTATTTTAATTAAATTATAATATTTTAATATGACCGGTTTGACTACCGGTTAGACCCCGGTTGACCCATTAACCCTTAAACCTGTATCACAACCGGTTAATTGTCCGGTCCGGTTTTTCGTTCCTTGGTTTTATCTGCTTCTTGCCTTCTTCCTTCAATTAGATATTATATATATATATATCTATATTATAGACGTAGATATATACATTATATCATTCTCCTTTTAATCTCCTGCAAAATAGGATTGGATATGAGGAGATTTTCAGTTAAAATTTCTTATTATTCTATCATTAACAAAAGGATAGAAAAGTATATAAAAGATAATTAAATAGACATAAAATATTAATAAATCCAGTGAATATATTCAAAATATATACCTATTTAATTATAAAATATATACTTATCAAACTCCCCCACACTAAATCTTTTGCACTCCTGGGCAAAGAAAAATTGATCTTGAAAATAGGTTGAAGAAGGAAGGGAGACAAATTGAATTGACTAAGAAACTGCAAGACTCAAGTAAACATACCTTAGAAACTAAGTGTACAATATGGGTTGTCAATCACATATAAAAAAAATATATATTAAGATATGAGGTTTAACAGGATTAAATCCAAGTAAAATAGTCACACAAGGGTATAAAGTGTATCACTCAACTCACTAGCATATGGGTTCTTTTTCGCTCAGTTCACTTGTTCAATCACCCTATCATAGGCTTGTAATAGTTCTAATTTTCCACCACCATTCACATGTTCATTCAAAAATCAAGAGGACTTTCTGGCTTGTAATGTTGGAATATAGGTTATATGGAGTAGATGATGGATACTAAGCAATATGCATGTAGATCATGTTATACAAATAATTTAATGTAATAGTGATATGTGTGCTATTCTTCAAGATTCAAGAAGGGTATTCTTTCTCTCTAATAAATTTTTTTGTTCAAATTTTTTTTTCATCTTGAGCTTGTTGTAGGTTCCCTTTTGACGCGACCCTGTACATGGGTGATGCAGCACCGGTTACTCAGTTATTCCAACAAGTGCCTCAAGAGGCTTTTAGCCCAACTCATAGCCCTCTTTGGCTTCACCGTTTGATGCGAGTGCCAACATTGGTGATGAAGTGCCCCCGGTTACTAAGTGAAGTCGAGATATAAGCCATTGGAGTTGTGTGTTTTTTTTTTCTTTTTTCTTTGAAAACACCCTCCAACATAAAAGCACTAATAGTGACAATACCACATCTTGTGATTTGATAACATGATCAAACTGCTGCAATAATGATTGTACATGCATATTAACCTAATACAGATATGATAGATGTAAAGAAAAAAATGATGGGCTCAAAGGGGTAGCAATGGATGAAGTGTTTGTAGCTTGTGTTTAGGATTCATGGGTATAAAAATGAATGCCTCTATCCTATTAAAGAATTGCACATGTATTAGGTAGCAGTGAAAAGAAATAAGACAAGTTCTGAAGAGTAAGTTGAGATAAGTGAAATATCACACTAGAATCGAATGTTTTAGGCTCAAATTTCCTTCCAACAGGGCTATACTATATCACCCAATTTAATCATGTTAAACAATATATCATCATATAAATTGCAATATATGTAATCAACTTCCCTTCATGCAACTAGTAACTAAGCTATATTTATTCAAATCCAACAATCTCAAAATCAAGACAAAGTACCTCTGTTCCCTTCATTATATTTTTTTTGAAAAAAAAATTCAATTAAATTCCGAGAGTCCTAATTCTCTCCCCCACACTTAAATCAAGCATTGTCCTCAATGTTGCAAAAATTAATAAAGGAGAAAGAAACTAGTACTCCCCTGGTTTAGGTCTCAGATTCTGATGTGGAGTTATTCCTCTGATGTTTCAAAATTGAAGGAGGAAACAGCGCACGAGCCAGAATTTGGAGCTGCGAGAGGAGCAATCACCCTAAAGCCTGAATAACAATAAGAAAAAGAAAAGAGAAAAAAATAGTAAATGAAAATCAAATCATTGGGTTGCCTCCCAACAAGCGCTAAGTTTATAGTCTTCATCCAGACTATGGCAGCATCTCAAGAATCAACTGTTAAAGGTAATGTAGTGGTCTGATAGTCCACTCCACCACCCCAATAGTGCTTCAAATCTTGCCCATTGACTTTGAATTTCTCTCCACTTTTGCCTTCCAACTCCATTGTGCTAGGATCAAACACTTGAACCACAATGAATGGTCCAGACCAACGAGATTTTAGCTTTCCCGGAAACAACCTCAGCCTGGAATTATACAAGAGCACCTATTGTCCTGGATCAAAGGTCTTGAATATGATCTTCTTATCATACCACTTCTTAGATGATTCAAATTGCATTCGTCCTTGAGGACAAGGAATTGATGCATCCATGATAGCTTTACATTCCTCTATTATAAATTTTTCTGAATCAATCTCAGGTATCACAGCTTCAAGTGGTTCATTAGTCATAACTTTTTCACATTCATTTTGTACCACAGGATCAAGCATGTGAAAAAACAGTCCTTTGGAATATTATGAGATTTAATCAACGGAGTCATATTGAAGGTGACCTGCTCATCAGCTACTCTCATAGTTAACTCACCTTTCTCTACATCAATCAGTGTTCTAGCGGTTGCCAGAAATGGTCTCCCTAACAGCAAAGGTAATTCTTTATCTACCTCAAAGTCTAGTACAATGAAGTCTACTGGAAAGATAAACTTGTCAACCTTCACTAATACATCTTCAATGATTCCACGAGGTTGAGATAGACTTCTATCAGCAAATTGAAGGGTAATCGTCGTTGGTCAAGCTTCACCTAATCCTAACTGGTTGAAGACAGATAAAGGCATGAGGTTAATACTAGCTCCAAGGTCACACATTCCTTTTCCCAAGAATTTATCTCCAATATGGCACGGAACAGAAAAGCTCCCAGGATCTTTTAACTTTGGAGGCATCTGCTTAATGATATCAGTGAAGCTCTTAGTCACAGCAACTGTTTCAAACTCACTGAATCGTCGCTTCTTAGCTAGAATATCCTTCATAAATTTGGCATATTTAGGCATGTGTTCTAAAGCTTCAGCGAATGGTATGCTGATGTCGAGTTGCTTGAATATCTGAATGAACTTCTTGAACTGCAAATCTTCTTGATGTTTCTTAAGTCACTGAGGGAATGGTGGTTGAGGCACATATTTTAAAGGGGAAATGCAAGTCTTCTCCTTATTTTCATCCATTTTCTCCTTAATCACCTCATCAATATTTACATGTATTTCATCTTCTTGCCTATTAGTAACCTCATTACTTGCACTCTTTTTCTTTCCACTTTGGCTAGGAATGTCAGCTAGTTGCTTTCCACTTCTCAAGGTTATTGCTTTGCAATCTTCCTTACTATCTCTTCTAGGATTAGGAACGGTGTCACTGGGTAGACTATTCCTGCTGAATGTGTTCATCTGAGATGCTATTTGGCCTACTTGTATCTCAAGATTTCTGATAGAGGTATCATGAAGATTAACCTTCTTATTATACCTTCTTGGCTATTAAGAATCTGTCTCAAGAGATGGTTTGTCTCTGAATCACTTTCTCTAGATTTTTGTTGTTGCTCAAAACCTGGTGGTGCCATTGGCTTGCTAGCATAGTGATTAGGTGGATTCTCACTTGGTCCATTCTTCCAAGATAAATTTGGATGATCCCTTATACCTGGGTTGTAGGTGTTAGAATAGGGATTGCCATGAGGATATCTTTGATTGTTGTTCAAGTAATGGACTATCTCCATAGTATGTGGGCAATCTTCATAAGAATGTGCTTCTCCACAAGTTTCACAAGAGAGGCGTGAGGCCTGGATAGCGTGAATACCCTTGGAAGATGTCTTCTCTATCTTCATTTCAAGTTGATCAAACCTCTTGGCCATAGCTGCAAGTTGAGTGGCAATATCTTTAGATACATTAGAAGCATTGGAAGTATTTGGCTCTTTATAAGTCCTATACCCAGAGTGTGCTTTATCAGATTGTTGCAGAGTGCTAAAAGCAATTTCATCATATAACTTTAATAATTCAGACACTTTCTTCTTGCCAATCCCACCGTTGCAAGCATTCTCGACCATAGAAACGGTAGGACCATCCAATCCAGCCCAAAAAGCTTCCAATAACACATAAGTCTTCTGCTCATGATTAGGACAGTTGCGCCACATTTCTTTGAATCTCTCCCATGCCTCATGAAAGAGTTCACCTGGTTCTTGTGCAAAGCCCAATAACTCAGCTCTTTGCACTGCTCGTTTACCCCTTGGAATGAATCTTGCTTTGAATAGAGAAGCCAGGGTGTCCCATGTAGAAATAGAATTGGGAGGTAGAGCCGTTAGCCAAGTTGTTGCCTTTTTATCTAAAGACATGGGGAAGAGTCTCAATCTCAGTGCATTAGAAGACACTCCCTGCTGTTTGAAATTTTCACACATTTGAACAAATTTTGTCAAATGCTCAATTGGGTCTTCATTCTGATTTCCTGTGAATGTTCCAATCATCTGGAGCATCTGCAGCATAATTGGCCTCACCTCAAAATTTCTAGCAGTAATAGCTGGGAATTGAATGCTAGATTGATAGGTAGTGCTCTCCTGTTCCATATATTCATCCAAAGTACGATCCATATCCTCGTCATTAGGGTGTGCCATGATCTTTGGGTTAGGTGACGTTGGTTCTTTTGATGATTCTGATTCAGATTTAAGTTCCACTTCTTCAGAATGATGCTGTCATCCAGGTTGTTAGAATGGATTACCAGTGCGCCACTCATATGTCGAGAGATACCTGCAAATCCAAACAACAACCGAGGAGTATTGAAAAAAAAATCAAGAAAAGAAAGAAAATACTCAAACGTGATTAATCACACAATTAAAATAACTAGTTCAATGAGCTTTTTGCCAAAGTCCCCAGCAACGGCGCCAAAAACTTGTTAGCCGTTTAGCTTTACCGCAAGCGTACGGGTCGCAAGTAATATAAAAAGATCGTTCCCCCGAGGACTATGACAAAAATGAATTAATTATCTTAATTAAGTTATCAATCAGATTAAGTGAGAATATTTTGAAAGAAATTTTATACTAAAAAGTTAATTAGTTAAATCGAGAACTTCAAGACAGGAGGAACCTAGGATTATCTATCCCCTATTTATTTCATGAACTAATTGATTTACCCTCAATAAGCAATCAAATGAAGATATGTATTTGTCTAAGATTCAAAAGTATTCGATAATGCTCTCTCGAGTCAAAACCAAATATTTATCCTAATAAACTAATCAATCTTTTGTATTAATTTATAAGGACTAACTTTAAAAACCAATCTTAATCTGACAATGCTAGGTTAGTAACTATATCTCTATGATACTAACAAACCATCCGTTTAATATATCTAAACTTCAAGTTTAACATGATTTTACCCAAGTTCTACACTTAAATTATCTTTCTCAAGATTAATTTAAATAAACAAGACAACTAAATGGTGATCCGGCATTTAGAAGCATTAAGAGCAATATAAAATCAATACAAAAACTTCATTCGATGCAAAAAGAGAGTAATTAAATAATTCAATCCATAAATAGGTTCAAGAAAATCCTAGAACGAGAAAATTAGCTACTCATATTCATCAACAAATCAAAACCATAAATAATAATTCGGTTCATATCAGAAACTAAGAAAAAGAGAGAAGAAAAATTAATGGAAAACCAAATTTAAAGCTCCAAATCTCTTTGAATCTTCAAGCCCTAACTCCCCAAAACTCTGCTTCTTGCTCCGCTCGGTTCTCAGCTCTCCTCGTTCTCAGCTCTGCGTCTCAGCGTTCTGCTCTGTGTCTCTCCTCTCGGATCTGTCAGTTGTCTCTCGTCCCTGCCGTCCTTTGGTTTTTTTCGTCCTCCCTGTGCGTCTCTGCTCTCACATATATATAGGCTTCCTTGCGTGCTGTTCGTGATTTCCGTTTTTTCTTGATATCTTCTATCATAATTCATATGGGGTCCACGGTGCTATCCCAATTTCTTAAAGATGTGATATATAATATCTGTTGCTCAAATCATCTGCATCTCATATATTCGTTTTGACTTTTCCTTATGGGACCCATGTTTTGTTTGGCCTTCAAATTGCTTTTCTATCTTCCAATATCTTTCAGATGGCTTTATCCCATGGGGTCCACGTTTTGGCTTGATTTGTTGAGTTGTTTTATCTGCTTCTTGCCTTCTTCCTTCAATTAGATATTATATATATATATATATATCTATATTATAGACGTAGATATATATATTATATCATTCTCCTTTTAATCTCCTGCAAAATAGGATTGGATATGAGGAGATTTTCTGTTAAAATTTCTTATTATTCTATCATTAACAAAAGGATAGAAAAGTATATAAAAGATAATTAAATAGACATAAAATATTAATAAATCCAGTGAATATATTCAAAATATATACCTATTTAATTATAAAATATATACTTATCTGGTAATCACTTCTTCATTCTCAAATGATAATACTTTTGGTGTTCTAATTGAAATTCTAATTAATTTATTTGCTTGATTCATTTCTTCAAAGCTTATTTTCTAATTTTCATATTTTTGATAATGAAAATGCCTACCTACATGAAGACCTTAATTTGATTAGAGACCTTTTGGCTGGACATCTTCTTCAAAATATAGAGCAGTAAACTTTTTATTTATATCAGTTTGTAGTTATATGATGACAGTGTTTTGACACTTTCTGGTTGTTATTGTACATGTATATAGTAGTAGGTTGTATGAGTTGATATTGTATGTATATGTAGTAAAGATTGTAGTGCTAGATATCCTTACCATTTTGTAACGGATATTGTGGTTTATGAATCCATTTTCTATTATGTTTCTACAATTTTAAATCACTGGATAATGCAGAATGTAATTAATCATTTTTTAAAAAAATCAAACATTTTAACGTCCCAAATCCAGAATTGGGACGTCTAAAGTCCCCCCGGTGGATGACTTTAGACATCCCAAATTGAGATTTGGGACGTCTAAAGTCCCCACGGTGGAGGACTTTAGACGTTCCAAATTGAAATTTGGGACATCTAAAGTCTCCCCTTAGACGTCCCATTTTCTTGGGACGTCTTTTCTTAAAACATACTACGCCCTCCACATAGACGTCCCCCAGTTTTTGGATGTTAAAAGTGTCAAAATAGGGACGTTAAAACTCCTTTTTGTCGTAGTGTTTAGAAGCATTATATCGCCATAATATAATCTGAAGTTCCAGACTCAGGTGAAGATGACTGGGGCTCCTAATAAGACCCCCCTACAGGGGCGCTGGCTTTCCCCAGGTGGCTTTGTTTGGTGGCTGTGAGGAAGCATGCAGGTTTATTAAAACATGATTTGAAGAAGCTCATAGAAACTGCGAGGAAGTTCATGAAATTCTGACGTGATTTAAGGTGGCGTTGTTTAGTTTTTCGTTTGTATTCTGACTTTGTTTTTCCTCTTTGCTATGGCTTTCACTTCAAATAAAAAAAAGAAGATGGATCTAATATATGTTTTCTTGGGTTAAATTAATTTTGCTGGGTGAAGAATTGTATTTTGCTCTTTTAATAACTCAAGGACATTGAGGTAATCTGACCCAATTTCTAAATTCTATTTCACTCTATATAATCTGATTAATGATTTGTTAAGTTTAATGACTTAGATTAAAATTTGAACGTTTCAAATGACTTTTAAAAGGATTTTCCCAAATGGTTTTCACATGAGTAAATTTGGAAGCAGACAAATATAGAGGGGGGGGGGGGAAGAAGAATAGAGGGAGAGAGCGTGTGTGTTGGCAATTGATAGGTGAGTGAGTTGTTGCAATCTTCTTAGTCTTCGTCGTTGTCTGAGACATACAGCTACATATATATGGGAGTTAAAGCTTTCCGTGAAGTGAGAACAACCCCCTAAACCCCAATACAATTGAATTGTGAACAAAAGACAAAAATAAACGAATACAACGATGTGCCTCCCCTATGTAACATATATTTATTTATGAAAAAAATATTCTATCCATTTAATAAGCATAATTATATATATATAAAAACAAAGATCTTATCAAATTCAATAAACAATCATATATATAAGACGTGCTTGGTCAAAAAGGGAGGACGAAAATAATGGAGGTGCGTGGCGCTGGAGATAATAAGCCAGGGATCACATCCGTGATTTTAATCAAGTTTTATATGTATAGATTTTTTCGTTCAGATTTAAAAAATCATACCCAATTCTTACTCCCTCCAGTCCTTAGTACAGAGCATATATTAGTGGATTGATTTAGGTTTTAAATATAAGACATATTTTTAATATTTGATGATATTTCCTACTTTACCCCTATCGATACTCCTTCAGCTCTAATCAAGGAGGAGAGGGAACGGGGAAATTAAGGAAGATGACTTGGGTATTTTAGATAATATATATTATATTAACTAAACCAACTTCCTTAGGCTAAAATATTGTATAAAGTTAGAGGATCAAATGTACCGTTATACTTTTGCCTATTTCAAAATGTTGACTCTTGATTAACTGCAGAGCAAGCCAAAACCAAGCGCCTACGTGGAAAAAAAAACAGTCAATGCACCAAACAATCCGTAAATCTGTATTCCTTTGTACGTAGAAGTATTCTTTCAATCGCCAGTCTTCTCCCCATGAGTTCGTTACAATCCAATAATCAAATCCATCTTTTGAATCATATCCAAATATCAAAGCAATGTGATTTACATTAGAAGGATCACTTCGTGGACAATTATCGCCTTTATAAATTCCCTAATAAAATAGAATAAAAGTAGTTAGAGAAATATGAATATTGAAATTTTTTTATAAAAAATTATATATGCACATTCTCATAAATTTGTGCCTTGAGATTAAATCATGTCAACCTATGAAACAGGATCGGAAATTGCTTTTTATGTGAGGATCAAATTAGCAATTTCTAAGACAATGTGGAGGCATGTCATGAATTGTCAGTCTTAAATATTAAATAATGTTTCCCATTTTAATTGATTTATTATGAAAAAATAAACTAAAATTTTTATATATTTTGGAACCCTTAATCTCTACTCATACCTTACCCACCCTTTCTACCCACTAATTATTTACAAAAAAACAGGTCCTTTCAAGAAACAGTAAACATTATTTATTGATATTTTAATCAATAGTTTTTTTAATTATTCATTATGTCATAATTAAGAAGCTATATTATTTTCAGCACCATATGTGTCTTCACTGTTGTTATTTAGCATGCAATTGTCACTACAACACAAAATATATAGGCAACACGGTTCCATCATGGATGGTTGAAAGCAACATCAAACATATATACGTATAAATTGTGTGAAAAAAAATGATTTTATGCATATTAAAGAGGCAAAATATTTTGGTCAACATAATTACTTACGAGCTTGCGTTGATGAAAAAAACACGTAGAAGATTAAACGAGAACTAAGATAAGACTGGCGCCGTTATAAAAGCAAAAATCATTCGTCACATACAAAGAGGCGGCTACGTACTGGCTGCTTATCAGCAGCACACAAGAGAGCTTTGATGGCCTGCCGGGGTTGGCCGCTCTGGCTTGGCGGCAGCCAATAACCGGTCGCTGGAGCTCCAACAATGATCAACCTTTTAAATAAATTTATAAATAAATAAAGACGCATTATTGTCTTTTTACTTTCAAAGCTCATCTTCATTTTGGTCAATCAACAAGAAGCATTAAATAAAGAGTGCAATCAACATAATCTGATCATTAATCACAAATATAAAAGGAAAAATGAGTATTTAATCCATACAAGGATTCCAAACAACCCTAAAATGAGGAGTCTAACAACACATAGTCATGAAATAACTAAAACTATGCAAAACAATGACAGCCATAGCAGAATACAAGAGAGAAAATGGAGAAGAGGAAGGAAAACCAAGCCAAAGAAGCTACAAATCTCTTCCCAAGCTCCCTCCTTTGCTCCAAGCTCCTCAAGAACTCAAACCCTACCACACAATTCTCTCAAGAACACTTGGAAACTGAAGAATGATCTAATTTTGGCATATCCCTTACTTAAATACCTTCCACATACATTTTAGCAAATAAAACGCATGGTTGCATTTTCGGTCGTGTGCTTCAGCACATACTAGTGTGCTGAAGCATATGACACAGTAGCTTCTGGTCCTCGTTGGCTTCAGCACAGCGCCAAGTGCTGAAGCATATAGCACAGAAAGTCCAGAAGGTCCATTGGCTTCAGCACATGTATTGTTGGTTGAAGCCAATAACACAGCAACTTCCTCTTAGCCCATGAGCTAGCTCTTGACTTGTCATCTTCCACCCTCTTGATCTTCAATCCTTTAAAAGCTTCCAAATTTGTCTCTATCCTCCTACAAAAATGAGGATGCATAAGTTCTAACTTTTCCTTTGAACTAAAGCCCACAAATATATTGTTCTACTTCAACTTTAGCTTGTTACTCTGATATGCACATTTTCTTCTATTAACTCTTTCTATACTCAATTTGAATTCAAAAAATTAGTTAAAAATAGAAGAAAATATGCTGGAATATTATCAATTTCTAAGATTTAACAACATGTTAGATATCAAGTAATTTCTTTGTGTAATATCCCAAAATTTAGTAAAAGGTTAAATTTTCCTAAAAGAAAATTTAAATGGCGTTAGAAATTAATCTTGGGAAATAAAAGCCTATTTTCCTGAAAATTTGAGGAACAATAGTTAATGGTCATAATTTGGCTTGAGAATTTTTGAGAAATTATTTGTAAGACTCTATGAAGTTAATTAAAGAGAATCCTTAAAAATTATTAAGGATTGATTTATGGAATTAGATAATAAGTCAAATATAGAACCTATGAAATTCAAGGAATCTTAAATTAGACAAATGGGAAAAATTAGGGCCTAGTGTGTGTAACTAATAGGATAAAAATATACCTACGTATATCTAAAAACACACCCAGGCACCGACACACACACCACACTTGGCATTTTATAAGAGCACACAACAGCCCTCATAATTTGTTTCCATCATTGATAGACACATGTTCTACGCACAAACTCACACATACATCTTCATGAAAACTAAACGCGCACACACTTGCCATTTGGAATCCACCTGACCCAATATCATACTTAGTCCTCTATTAATTTAGAAACTCCCTTACTCTCCATTGTTTCAAGTTGGCAGAAAAGAGAGAGCAAGAGAAACAAACAGGAAAAAAACAAACAAGAAAGCAAGAAACATAATAGAGCAAGAGAGACGTGAGTGAGAGAGAGTGAAACTGGAGGAAGAAGATGCTACAAATCACATATGCAACTCCATATTTTGGTATAGGTGAGTCTCCTACATATTTATCTTTGTTTTCTTATTGGATTTGAGTGATTTTCTGGGCTATTTGTGTGGCTGGAGGTGAGAAAATTCGCCGGAAAAATTCTGTCAACCGATAAGTTTTAAACCAGAGTTTGTATGTCGATTTTGGATGGGATTTCTGGTCTCTTTGGTTCTGAAATTTGATCATTAATCTCAGGGCATATGTGTGGGAGAGGATAGAGTTAAAATTCGTGAGGTTTAGAATATAAATTCATGGTTGCATGTTAGTTTTCTTCACCCTAGTCTGCTCGCCGAAAAACAGAGTATCTACCTGAAAGTTACAGAAGCTTAAACGAAGGCTATAGATGGAGTTTTTGATTGGATCTTTTTGTATAGAAAGTTTAGGATGTGTGCTATGGGATAGAATCAAGAAGAGTACAATTTGGAGTGAAAATGAATGAGTTCTTGATTTTTTAAACTCAGACTATCAAAACTAACGTTTTTGGAAGACGGTTAGTTTCATGTTGACTAGACAAATCTTATCTAATATTTATTAAATTTTACAGGGATTTATTAGACATTCATAGCTTTAAAATGAGTCTAAGAATGCATTATTTGGATATATGTAGAGAGAGTTATGATTTTTGAAAGTTAAGTCAGAAACAAGGGAAATTCTGGACATCCAGGGTTTGGCAGTTGGTTGTTGATTGAACCATATTTTTATTTAATATTTCATAATTAAATCAGGATTTTTAATGGATTTTATGGGACATTATCGCATTATTAAGCATTAATTTTGGTTAGAGACAATTGTTTTGAATTAATGGTAATTAGGGGTAAAATGGTCACAATTTATTAATTATTTTTATACAATTGTCCCTTGAACTTTTTAATGCTACATTGTGCTTAATTTTGCATTGTAGGTGTAAAAGAAAAAATTGAAGATTTTGGAGGTTCAAATTAATTATTTAGAGGGATTGGGCTAATGTGGAGATTTGAGAGGAGCTGTGGATGACTTGGGCCAAAAGAAGAGACAAGGCCTACATTAATTTTTGGAACTGGGCTGGAAAATGAGACAATAAAGCAAGCCCAATATATATATATATATATATAAAGAAACAGATCCAGTTGTATTTGGGCTGCTGAAAGAAAGACAAAAAAAAAAAGAAGAGACAGAAATGCTGCTGGGCAGGGGAGCATGGAATGATCTGAGATTTGGGAAATGGAGGATCCGAATCAGCTGGTGGATATGGGATTTGGATATAGGAAAAAGCCCAAAAACGCACAGAGACCCGAGAGTGATTGGAGAAACAGAAAAAGAGGACCGGTGGACATGCTATTCGGACAGGGAGGACCCGACAGGGAAGAGAAGCTGAGAGCGAGATGAGAACTTGAAGAGCGCCGCTGGGAAGCAGAGAGAGGGATCCGAGAATGAAAGAAAAAGGAGAGAGAGAGCAGGAGGAGCGGCTGCAACACTGAGATAGGAAAACCGAAAACAGAGAGCTGGAGGCCGTGAGTGAGCTAGATATCACAGCCGAGAGTGTGAGGAGATCTGGACAGAGAGAGAGCTTGAGGGAGACGGAGTTAAGCTGGGAGTTTGAGGCACCTGAGCCACCGTGGAGCTGCACTTCATCAACGCCATCCTTTCTCTTCACTTCACCAACACCACATCTCTTAGTTTCCTTTACTACCTCCGTCAAGCTTCGCTTACCACCACCGTCGTCCCTCTGTCTTCTTCCTCCACTAACCACCATCATTAAACACACAACCGACAGTTCTTCAAGTCCCCGATTTTTCATCTCTGTCTGAACCGATAGCCACTGCCTTCACAATTCTCATTTTCTTCTTCACCTCTATCTTCACCATAGCCGAGATTCACTTCTGGCCCTCATCAGCTCCCATGGAGATTTCAGTGCTGCAATTTATTCAAATGATTTTTGAAGCCATGAGAGGCTGATCTTTTTTGCTTCTTAGCGTTGAGGAATTGTGGCTTGTGCAATTGTGCTTATATAGGGGAGTTCTTTGATTTAATCTTATGCTTAGACTATATATTTCATTTCCTTAATTAGGTTAATCATTGTGTGGTTTTAAGACTTGGATTGCTGTTATGTATCCATGTGAATTGATCTTTGTAGTTTTAATTGGATGATGTATTTTGATGTTCATTTTGATACATATCTTTGATGTGCTTGATGAAATTATGCTTGCTATCATGTTATTGATTGGTAATCATAGTTGATTTTAGCTCTTGAATGGTTCGTTGGAATATTCTAATTGAGAAGAACAGTTTGCATCACTCCAATTTTAATTGCACATTAAGTGGTTTTAAACAATATCTCAAGAGGTAGTAGTTAGCTATGTTTGTAGGAGCTACTATTAATTGGGAATATTGGACTCAAGTGTTATCTTGAGGTTGTTCTTGAGACTTAATGAAATTTGAACTCCTATGATTTGTTTAGCAAGGATTGCCACTTTCTTCATCACCAAGATTCATTTTATCATATTATCTCTTTTTAATCTAAATCATTTCTTTATTATTTTCCAAAATACAAAAAAAATGAGGAATAGTTTTATTTTCATAAATTTTAATTTCTAGAAAAACCAATTTCAGAAATCCCTTTTCTAACCATGTTTATAACACTTAGATTTTCCTAGGGTAGTCAAAATAAATGGCTCCTTGATAAGAGAACGATCCCGACTTGTTTGCACTATATTGCATTTAATTCGTGGTAATTTGTGATTTGACCCTGAAGCGGCTAAGGTTGTGTCAAATCAGTTGTGTTATGTTTTTTAATAACATAATATTGTTCAATGGCCATGAAACTTTCCAGAACAAAAGTATCTTGCTAAGCTTTAATTTGATATATAATTTCTGTTATTTGGATCAGATATTTTTGAAGTTAGTTGCTGTCAGATTATGCTTCAGGAAGTCAGATTGGTTGTGGCGAAATTTTGGAAAACTAAACCTTGACCAAAAATTATGAAACTTTCTAAATTTAAACTAGACATTTAGTGCTTTAATTTGATGGGTAGAACATAATTTTTGGACTAGTAGATTAAAAGATGTGATTTTTCAAAGCTGTGCTCTGTTTCTGGAATGCAATCTATAACAATGGAAGGTTGGAAAATTTTTGGGAATAATGTGGTTAATCTGGGCAGACTTGAGTATTTTTCTATAAAAATACACTTAAAGATCTTCACTTAGGCTTTGGAATCACTCAATTAGGACTTTTTTAGAATGAGTTATGAATTTTTAAAGTTTCCTGAAAATCTGCCAATTTTCTAGAACTGTGAAATTGTACTGTGTAGAAATTGCTGAAGTTGTGATAGATAACTTGCAGAATATGATTAAAAGGCAATAGTAACACAAGTAATAACCAGTTACTTTTTAACTTAAATTTATAGGAATCAGTAATAGGCCGAGACAAATTCAAGTTGTTGGACAAACAAGGGAACTGAAACAGGACTCAGGTAGTACCGGATCCCTTATATCATATGTAACCCCCCATCTTAATAACCATATTTATAGTTCGAGAATGCGTCATTAAGTTAAAATAGAGACCAGTGGTTAACTTAAAAATTTTCCAAAACTTGTTTAGTGTAGTCTCACGTTCACATCTCGAATATAATTGGTCTGTCCAGTTCGGTTTCATTCATACATATCAGAGTGCAACCAAAAATTCCCGACAACGCTCAAGTTTCGTTACTTAATAAAAGGGTTTACAATGCTTAGTTTCCCATACAGGGGATTACACAATACTATTCAATATATACAACATGTGCAACTAATCCCCAACAAAATATGACAACCAACTTCCAAAATTAAAACTCCTAGCTAGGAGCTCTAACCGCCCTTCGTCACTTGCTTTTCCTTTGAACTGCTCGCCCTTGCTGTAGGTTAATTATTGGAAAGAATGAGATTCAAAAGAATCCCAGTAGTAACAATTCACTTATAACATGTACAATCACAAATCATGTAAGCAAATCACAACAACGACAACACAACGGCATTTCTGCAACAGCTTTCGCTGCATTCACAATGGCATATTTCACAACAGCATGTTTCACAACAGCACAACAACGTCATTTCACAACGGCAATGTTACATCACGGCATATTCAATGAAATGACATACATGCAAGGTATCATACACAGAATAAGAGAAAGAGTCACTACCTTGTTCTTTCAGCTCGTGCACTGGCAATGGTTTATCACGTGCAGGGCAAATGTCAAATCCTATAATTAGAATTACGGGCGACATGTTATTACTTAATCCAATTCTTTAATTCAAACACTCAAGTTGGTTATCATTAGGGACATTTAATCATATCAACTAAGGAGTTAAAGTGGTCAATTAACCTAAAAGACCAATTCCTAACCTCGAAGCTCAACAATACTACATTATGCTATTACATTTTCAATTTTCGCATAAGAGACCAAATCTGCCAGAATTTTCTCCAGACTTTGAAAAATCATAACTAATTCTACAAAAATTGAAATGAGGTGATCCCAAGTCCTATGAAAAGATATTGAAGTCCTCTTTATAGGAAAAATATGAATCATTACTGGAAATCACCACACAATTCCAGAATTACACAAAATCCCACACTGCTCCAGAATTAAGTCCAGTTTCGACATCAAACTTTGGGCAACCAGAACTCACAGGTCAAAAAACGAAATGACACCAATTATATATCCATTTTGAAGCTTGGAATGTCATCTTTAAGACTGGAAAGTTTCATAATTTTTAGAGATCATTTGGCTATCCAAAAACACCACACAAGTAGAGTACCTCGCTGGAATCCTGTTCAAGCTGAAAACCCAAATTTACACTTTGAGTTTCAATGACCCAAAATTCACAACCCAGGGCTATTCCCACCTAATTTTTTGTGTAGAACAAAATGGTAACATCAAAATTAACAAATTCCCACTCATTCTCCATGTCCTGTTTTGGAAGAAAAATCAAAATAAATTCCAATAATTACCAACTTCCAATTTCAGCATCAAACTTATGTCAAATGGTTTCCAATCATCATAAACCACCAATAACATAACCAAAACATCATGAATTACCCAAACCCTTGTTTAGCCAAAATCAGGGCAGATTTACACATGCTAAAATTCTCATTCAACCAACACAACCAATAGCTCAAATTGATGCTAATACTCACCTCTTGCTTCTCCTTAAGTTCTTTCTTTGATTCTTCAGCTTTTGTTCTTGCAAGGTGGCTGAAAACTCCTCTTCTTCAAAAACAAAAACCATAGAAATGAAGCTAAGGAAGAGAGGAACAAGTTTCATGAAGGGTCTTTGAGCATAAGAGGTGATTTACCAAGTGAAAGTGGAGCTAAAAGCTCACCTTGTGTCTTTGTTCTTCAAGCTTCACTTTCTCTTTCCTTTCTTCCACCTTAGCCGACCTTCTTTGTGTGTGTAACTCCCTCCGTAATTATATCCGAAATACGCGATTAAAATGAAATAGAGACCAATAATAATCAAATAACATTTACTAACCCATCACATGATGGGGTTTTCAAAAATACCTTTTAAAATCTAGTTAACTTGATCTCATATTCACATTTCGAATACAATTACTACGCGAAGATAAATCACATTCATATAAATATCAAAGTGCACAATATAATCATCCCGGCAATCCCGGGTATATACCTTCGCTAAAGATACATAGGGCACAATTGCCCATTTCAATTCTTCAAATGGGGATTACATAATCTCATCTCGAAGGAGTCCTAGCCGCTCCCTCCACAAGCCACTTGCCCTGTCTAAATTGTTGGTAAGGGAGGGTGAGATTCGAGAGAATCTCAGTAGGAAACAGATACCATAATGCATGCATGATAGATGCTATGTGTATGACATGTTAGCTTTATCTAGATGCATGCCCCATAATGATATTTCTGTATGCTCAATATTTCATGTAACAAAACTATAGCCACAGTAAAACAGAAACAGAGCTTCATTTATTCAAATATGCTCTACACAATCAAGTAAAGCAATGACATACATCACTACACAAGCAAAGATATCAAATACATGCAAGTAAGGTAAGTCCCCTACCTCCAGTCTTTTCTCCTCGATTTGCGTGCCAGCAACTCGGGGCTTCACATTTGATCCTACAATGTCAAATGTACCATTTAGACACTTCCATAGTGTTTCTGGGGGTTATATGAGGCTATATTGAAAATTTACTAAAATACCCCCGGGGACCCGGCCCGGCCCCGCCGTACCCGGTCCGGCTGTACTTTTCTTGAAATTTTGACATGGGCTATTCTAACATATTTTCGTCCAAGGAATCCATTTCTGTACTCGGAATTATCAAATTCAATGTCAAATTACGAGATTGCCCTTGGCAACCCTACTTTTAGGGTTTTAGGGGCGTTTCTGTAATTATGCTTTCTCGGCCTTTTCCGAAAAAGTGCCCAACTGTAACCCCACCTATTTTCGCCCACTGAATCCAATGGAATCATCAAATCATTGAAAATCCAACTCTAAGACCCATTTACAATGCTGGCCGAAATATATGGGTTTTAAGGGGAAAATTGGGGTTTTTCGGTTTCGGCTCCGTAAACGTGTTTCTTTCCACTCCTAACCACTTTATTGACTATTCCATTAGGTTACAACTACCATTTAGTATCAATATGGGCAGCATAACAGCCCCTACAACCCATTTCCATAAATTAAAACCAACAGCAATCCGGCGAAATTTCACCGATTAAATTGCCCACAGCAGCTAGAATAGTCAATATACAAGAGTTTGGAAGTTACCTCAAGCTCCTTCTGGCTTTTCCCCAATATGGCTGAAAAACCCTAACTTTCCTAACCAAGATCTGAGCTTCAACAACCTTCAAGAACATAGAAGAGAAGCTTAAGAGTAGAGTTATACGCGTTAGGAGCTAAATCGCCGGAGAAATCGGCTTACCTTGCGAGATTTCTCCTTCCTTCTCTCTATTTTTCTCTCAACTCCTCTCTCCATATTCAGCTGTGCAGCACGTCGGAAATGAGAGCTGAGGATGATGAGAAGATGTTTTAATTCCATTCTTATGTCATCTTGCCTTTTGATGATGTCATAATTCCCAAAATTGGCATTTTCGGATTTTCTGGCAGATTTTCTGCCCAATCTTTGAAAAATCATAACTAATTCTAGAAAAATCGAAATGAGGTGATTCCAAAGCCAAATGAAAGCTATTTAAGTCCTCTTTATAGGAAAAATATTTACCAATACTATAAATCACCACAAAAATCCAGAATTACACAAATTTCATCACTGCCCCAAAACAGAGTCCATTTTCGACCTCAAACTTTGGACAGTCATATCTCCCAGTTCCCAAAACGAAATGGCACAAATTATATGTCCATTTTGAAGCTTGGGATGTGAACCTTAAGAATGGAAAGTTTCATAATTTTATGACATCATTTGCCTATTAAAAACATCCACACGAGAAGACTGCCCAGACAGAATTCACACTGGACAGCATTTCCAATTTTTTTGCAACCAATGTGTCCAATCCAATTTAAATCAATTCCAATGATTAAATACCAACACATGACACCATTTCCATCACAATATCCCATTCAATTCCTCCCTCTATTCTAAGTCAATTTGGATGTTAATCCACAATTGAACTCAAATATAGGGTTTTGGCGTTGCTCATAACACAAGCGACTACAATCCACTTTATATTCTCTAAAAGGGTTCATTAATCACTAACCACGTCCACTTTTGTAGTCATTAAACCCTAATCACAATTTGGGATTTTGCTAAACCGGGGCTTAGCAATCCACTAATCTCAGGCTTATTCTCTAAGCTCAAGTCTCAAAATTCGGGGTATTACAGTGTGCGAGAGAGAGAGAGAGTATTATGTGTTTAGATCATCCAAGTTCAGCCACTTAATATGCTTGGCCGAATATCACCAAAAAAATAAGAGAAAAACCACATGTCACCTTCTTATGGCTCCTTGTAAAGTTGTCACCTTTTTTTTTTTTTGTTCCCTCCCTTTTTCTATTCATGCCTATACTTGGCCAACGTTTACTCCTCAAAAAGAAGATGATGCATATTAATTAATTATTCACTTCCTCTGTTGTGATATGCCTTTGCTTTGGCCGAAATGTTTGACTTAGAGAAAGTAATTACATTGATCCAAAGCTCCATTTCTCTTGCCTCTTTGTTTTGGACGAAGTCCTCAAGAAAAAGGGAGAAGAGATGTTGACCAACATGCTCCCTTCTTGCTTCCTTCAAGTCAAGCCACAATTATTGACTTTTCAACTCTTTATTTTACTTGGCTAGAATTGCCTTCTCTTGGCTCTCTTTATTCATACAAAATAGCTTCTTGGAAGAGAATAATGATCTCTCAAAAATATTCTCTTACACCTCATTAATTAATATAATTTAATTTCCAAAAAATCACATGATTAGTTGACTTTTATGTCATCTTTTTCAGGGGTACTTCTGCTATTAAACCCACTATCTATTATATACATTTAGCCCTTGAGTACATTTTGGGATATTACATCATATGTGCTGCTCTGTATGTATTCTCTATTATCTGTGCATGTGCGGAATAGTTAACCCTTAGGCAGTAAGAACTATAAGTACAAGTTACACTGTGAGTAACTTGGGGCATCTTGAGCCAGGTAGGCTTGAGGCAGAAAGCCCGTGAGTGCACCGTGTATGGGGTAAAGGCCCTGGGCTGCCATATTGAGATCTCCAAGCGCTGTGGTTTTGTGCTAAGAGACTAGTTAGGCCCTTTGTTTGCTCATACTCAAAGGCGTCCAGCTCCAAGGGTAAGGAAGGTAATACGAATAGGTGAAGAGAAGGCTAATTAAATAAGGATTATATGGTTATCTTTTATGTTTAATGACTGTATAATATGTGAATGTAATCAAGCAAAAGTAGTAGTAGTGGTTCTAGTAACTGTGACACCAACTGCATTCGTGTAACCAGTATGCTAAGTTTTCATCCAACGCGGTAGTATCCAAACATGATAATTGAACTAGAATTGGGCAACCAAACACTAAAAGTCCATAAGTTAGCCACCACGATGAGAGTTTTAGAGTGAGAACACTCTAATTTTAATAAAAGGAATTAAGAACTGATGAGTTATATAGACATCACAAACCATATTGAGATCACACTTAAAAGTATTTTAAAAAGTTTTTGAAAACCTACTCAAGTGCATGTTCGATTCTGTATTAGAGTTGGGAGTTCAACTGTTTCCAAATGAACATTAGTTTCAGGTTTGAAGTCATTATATGTTCAAACTCATCTAAAGGCTTTGGAAAATTATGGTGTTATACTTTGAGTTTTCTATTAATCTAAACTCATGAGAGGCTAACTTCTTTATTTTCTTTTCCAGTCAAGGTTATTGAGGGCCTGGCTAAATGTATAATTTGTGAGTGCCTTGATTTCATGTTTTCCTTTTATTGAATATTAAGATGTTTTTTAGAACAAAATGTATGTAAGCCTCTTGTAAAATTGAAATATATATTACACAAACCTGCCTAATGTATTTGAATTGGTTTCTTATTAGTACGTTAGTACTTAGAAACTATCAATCCACCTAAAAACAACAATCAAGTATTTATTGGGGATTACTTAATTATAGAGAGAGCGCGCATTCATTTTTTATTAAACATGCATAAATTATATTCCACGGCATACCATTTGCCATTTATTTATACTCAAAACATTCATAGTACAACACATGGCTGGCGTATTTCATATAGAAGTAGCACCAGTTTTTCATACCCAACACACACATAGTACAACACATTTCATATAGAAGCAGCATCAGTTATTTAATATCCAACACAAACTGGTGTTTATACTCGATAAATGGCATATCAATTGCCATTTACTATTGTGTTGGAGGGTGTGCTTCACATAGAAGTTGCAAGCTTCAAAGCTGGTATTTCATTATTCCCTTTCGTAGGGTATGCACCAGAGCAATTTATGTTACATACCCCTTCGGTGAACCGGTGTTTCTTTCGATACGGATGTAACCTTGTTCACCCCAGTTGGTCCCCCATGAGTTTTTGAAAATCCAATAATCTTGACCATCATCCGATGAACCATATCCTACTATTAATACAGCATGATTATGTACGCATGAATCAATGCCTAAACAATCATCCCCCTTAAAGATTCCCTATCAAAGTCAAGAAAACTATTGTTAATTACTTTTCAAATGTGTCTGGTTGGATGGTAACTATAGATGAAGTAGTAAGGTAATGAAAATTAGACTTACACTAGTGTAGGACATAAATTCCGCGCTTGCATAAAGGGAAACACTAACAGGTTGGTTGTAAACAAAACAACAAAGAGAACCCTCGGATATAGGAGTGCCAGACCAATAATCATAGCCATCGATCGTAGTGACTATTTTTTTAGCCTGCATCAATAAAAAATAAAATGAAGAGTAAAGCCATAATTAAAAAATACATATATTTGAACTAACCAATTAGTAGACACAATTATAGACTAACCCATTCGTAATTGCAAGGACTATCATCAGCTGTATATGGATAATTTTCTTCTGAGGTAATACCACCATTGTTGATGACATATTGAAATGCTTTGATGTACTGCCCTCCTGCACAGCCGTGGTTACTTGTATCGCAAGATATGAGTTGTTGTTCAGAAAGAGCCGGAAGCCAATGTGAGACTATTTGAGTTATTCCTTCTATAGCTCCAGTGGCAGAGAATGCCCAACAACTACCTATTAAAATAAATTTGATTTGATGTTATGCTTATACGTTATATATATTAGATTTTAGTGAGGTATGTATATTAGGTTGGCCTTTCCATCAAAATGACTCAAGTCAATTTGATAGAACCAACCATTTTAGTGAGGTATGTATATTAGGTTGGCCTTTCCTCCCGTGAGAGCTTTTCACTCTCCTTCTGTGAGAGCCGGTGAGGTACCTGGTGTGCCATTGTGATTGGCTTATCCGAACGCCAACCCTTTTCTTACTCTTATCTTTCATTCCTTTGCTAACCAGTCCATGTCTTCCTGTCCTATTCTCTGTGAGCGTCTGTGAGTGGGTGTGCTGTCTCGGTGCTCTGGAGGTATGGAGGTGGGTCAGAGTAGTGGGTCAAAAAAACCAAAAGAGGTAGTCTTAAAGCTGGAACGACAAGCAGAAGATCATGGGCGTACCCTTGTCGGGAAGATTTTAACCAGGAAAAACTTGAATATCCCTATGGTGGTCTCTATGATCAAAAAAGGCTGGCAGTTGGATAAGAATATTGAAGTGCATGAACTTGATTGGAGCCAACTAATTTTCCTGTTTAGGTTTGTTAAATTGGATGACTACGTTCGCATCCTTAAAGGCAGACCATGGTCCATCCAGGGACATATCCTAAATCTTCAGATTTGGGAGGATTGTATGGTGCTCAAAGATGTGGACTTCAGAGCTACACCATTTTAGATTCAATTTCACGGTCTCCCATTAGAAGCATTTGATAATTCTAATGCCAAAACTTTGGGTGATGCTGTCGGTGAAACTGTTATGTACGAACAACCGCAAGTAGATGGGAGAATGGTGAGAAGTTTCATTCGCGTCAGATCTTTGATTCAAGTTGATGAACCTTTAACCACAGGATTTTGGGTCCCGCGCAGAGAGAAGAACCACAGGTGTGGACGACTTGGCCATGATAGTCGAGGATGTAAAGAATGCAGTAATGGCGATGAGGAAGGGGAATCGAATGGGGAGTTTGGGAACTGGTTAAGCATTCCCGCGGTAAAGACCTTTGAGGATATCTTAGAGGTTTGTAAAAAGGATTGGTGTGAAGTTTGGCACAAAGGAAAATGAACTCCGGTACATTGCTTTCGCCGGAACTCCCCTTCGGGTGGCGGTGTTGCTAAACAGGGAAATCAAGGTTCAGGAGGTCGTTTGGGCGGGAATGGCGGAGATTCAGAAATCAAAGTCAACGCAAATCACGGAAGGGCGGTCAATCACAATATCTGTAAATTACGCTTGGATTCCGCTCCTTTGATAGAGGAAGTTACGAGTGATAGTAAATAGAATGGGGATTCAAAACAAGCAGGTGTTGAAGATATCCCAACGTTGGAACCCACTGGTGGACCCCAATCATATGGGTTGTCAAACACAATTAATCCCAAAGGCCCACCCGACACTCATCAACTTACCTTGACCCCATATTCTAAAGAAAAGAAGCCAATGAGCCCGATGGACCATGAGATGTATAAGGTGGAATTTCCTAAAGAAGACGAGACCAACCATCTGGCAATTATTCCTCTTAATGGACTGTCACCAGTATCAGCTGTCACAGCTTGTCTTAATGGGGTCCATATTAAGAGGCCATACAGTGAGGAAGCCAATCAAGAAGCCTCTAAGAGGCAACGTAAACTACTTTTTGATGAGGCAGCGTATTCAGGGAAACGAACCGCAGCTGTTTATCCAGTGCAAAAAGGTCGTCGGAAGAATTTACGGGCCCTTAAGCAGCACATTCGTGGCTCTAATTCAACGGGGCAGAAAGGTACGCCTAATTCTAATTTAGGGGTGGGTGAGATAGACTTCCCAGAGAGTTGGTTCAACTCACAAGGACACACTAATGAGGTTCATTCTAATTTGTCTTCTAATAACGCCGGTGGCTGGATGGGACCAGCTACCGGTTCACCATGAATCTTTTAGCTTGGAACTGTCAAGGTCTTGGGGTTGCCTTGACAGCCAGGAATTTAAAGGAAGAATGCTTCCGCAAAAAACCCCATCTTGTCTTCTTAATGGAAACAAAGCAGAAGGCAAGAGTAGTAAGGAAAATCAGAAAAAGGTGTGGATTTACAGAGGAATGGCTTGTCGACCCGATTGGACAGAGTGGAGGTCTTGCTTTATGGTGGTCAAATTCTATAATTGTCAATATTATCTTCTCATCAGCCAATATCATCCATACCAGTATCTCAGCTTCAGCATTTGCTACACCTTCTTATATAACATTTGTATATGGTCCACCGAATGAAGAAGCACGAAAACTTTGCTGGCATGAAATTCGAAGGATTAGTAGTTCTATTGGACCGTCATGGCTTTGTCTCGGAGATTTTAATGATATTCTTTCCCAAGATGAGAAAAGTGGTGGGAGATCAAGATCCTGGAGGAAAATTCTTAATTTCAAATGTTTCGTTGCTGATTGTGATTTAATAGACCTGGGATTTAATGGACATCGTTTCACTTGGTGTAATAACCGTGAAGGGTAGGAAACTATATGGGAACGTATTGATAGGGCATTTGGAAATATAACTTTGAGGGAACAGTTCCAGACCTCCAAGTATTTAATGTGGATCCAGTTGGCTCCGATCATCACCTCTTGTATGTGAAATGTTGCCCTGACCCACCACGCAAATCTCGCTCCTTCAAATTTGAATCAGCTTGGGTTTCTCATGCCAATTATCTGCAAGTGATTCGACAGAGTTGGGGCTCTCAGTATGTCAGTGACATCTCACCACTTGAGTGTTTTGTTTTGAAGCTAACAAAGTGCAGGTCTCACTTGATTAACTGGAGCAAGAAGGAATTTCCAAATAATGCTAATATTATTGATCAATTTAAATCTCAACTAGCGACGCTTACTCAAGGAAATCTGGATGAGGGGAGTTTACGGGCTATATCTGAAATCAAAATGGCACTGGAAAAGATATTGGATCTAGAAGAACAATATTGGTGGCAACGATCACGTATTAATTGGCTTGAAGCAGGAGACAAGAACTCACATTTCTTTCACCTTTCCACCATTAAAAGGAGACAGAGGAATAGCATAGTATGCTTAAAAGATGACTCCGGTACCTGGCTAACTGAGAAGGATGAGATTATGAATAATATAACAGGTTTCTTCCAGACTTTGTTCTCTGCTTCTGGTACTAGGGAACTGGATGAGGTGCTGACCTATGTTGATCCGGTAGTCACAGCAGACATGAATCAGAAATTAATGATGCCTGTTACAATGGAAGAGGTCCGAGTTGCTGCATTTAGCTTGGGAAGTTCGAAGGCTCCGGGGCCAGATGGTTTTTCTGGTAAATTCTATCAATCTGCATGGCCAGAAATTGGAGTTTCTATATATTCTGTAGTTCAAGATTTTTTTGCAGGAAAATCAGAATTACAAGGAATCAATGAAACAAATGTCACACTTCTTCCTAAAGTGGAAAAGCCTGAGCATGTTTCACACTTTCGTCCTATTGGTTTGTGTAATTTCTCTTACAAGATTATATCTAAAATCATGACTAATAGGATGCGCCCATTTCTAGATGGTTGTATTTCCCATAATCAAAGCGCTTTTGTCCCAGGTCGCTATATCCATGATAATATAATCATTGCCCATGAGGTTTATCACTATCTCCTATGCAAGAAAACAGGATGCAAGTATGAATTTGCCCTCAAAATAGACATGAGCAAGGCCTATGACTGGGTGGAATGGGACTTCTTAGAGAATGTTCTACTACAGTTTGGTTTTTGCAGTGAATGGGTAACGTTAATTATGAGGTGTGTAAACTCTGTTAGATTGAACATATGCATTTCTGGAGAAAGTATAAGCTCCTTTACTCCTGGAAGAGGCCTTCGCCAGGGGGACCCACTCTCACCATATTTATTCATTCTGGTGGCAGAGGTTCTTTCTATTATGATTAGCAAGAATCTACGAAGCAGGCAACTTAAAGGAGTTAAATTGAGTCACACATGTCCGGAGCTTACTCATAATTTCTTTGCAGATGATGCACTACTTTACATGAATGCGAGTAAAAAGAATTGTATTCAATTGGCGTCAATCCTCAATATGTATTGTAAAGCATCAAGCCAGGAAGCCAATCTAGACAAATCGAGCATTTTTTTCTCCACTAATACCCCAAGTGATGTTAAGTTTATGGTGGGACAAACCATGGGAATCCCAAGGACCCAAGATCCAGGGAAATATCTTGGTATCCCAAGCATTTGGGGTAAGACCAGACAACAAGCCTTGGCATACATTAGAGAACGGGTGGCTGCTAAAATTCAAGGGTGGGGCAACACGTTATTATCCTTTGCAAGAAGAGAGGTTATGATCAAAGCAGTCATCCAGGCCATCCCAATATATCCAATGAATTGCTTTAAGTTCCCAACTAACACATGTAGGGAGCTTCACAGCCTTATTGCTAACTTTTGGTGGGATGGCAATGCTTTCGGAGGTAAGACACATTGGAAAGCTTGGGACTTTCTTACAGAGCGAAAGAGTAGTGGTGGGATGGGTTTTCGGGACCTTATTATTATGAATAATGCTCTCTTAGCTAAGACAGCATGGCGCTTACTCGAGAAGCCTGATGAGTTATGGGCGAAAGTGATTAAAAGTGTCTACTATCCAAGGGGGGAATTTATTGATGCGGAGAAAGGCTACAAGGCCTCATGGTGCTGGTCTAGTATTCTTGAAGGTAGGGATTTTCTCAAAAAAGATCTCAGATGGGATATTGGAAATGGATCTAAAATTAGAATATGGGGAGACAACTGGGTTCCAAATGTAAAATTCCTTGATAAACCGGTTCATTGCACTGACCTCTTTGTTAACTATGAGAGAGTAAGTAATCTTATAGTAGATGGAGAGTGGGATCTCTCGCCTATCAATCAATTTCTACCAAATGAAGTTCGGTGTGCCATTTATGATATTCCTATCTCTATGAATGGACTAGAAGATAAATTGGTGTGGACTGAGTCAAAGAATGGTAAGTACCTCGTGAAATTGGGCTATATGTGTGGGAAAGCAAGGGCAACAGACTGTTCTAATAAAGCCAGTTCCTCCACGGTCATCACCCCAACCTGCTGGAAGTCTATATGGAAACTTCGAGTTATACCAAGAGTGCAGCAATTTATTTGGAGAATCCTTAATTGTGCTATTGCCACTAACGCATCCCTTTTCAAACGTAAACACTCACAAGTGAATCACTGCCCTGTCTATGAATTGGAAGAAGAAACCATTGAGCACCTATTCTTTCGCTGCCAATGGACCAGGTGTGTATGGTTTGGTTGTACCTTAAGTGCCCGGGTTGACTTTCTTCGAGTGGACAACTTCAATGCCTGGTGGTTGTTTATTACAGGTACAAACTTATTAAATGGCAATGATATTTCTTTGATTTGTTGGATTCTCTGGTTTATATGAAAACAAAGAAATGAGAAGGTGTTTAATCATAGAGATCCTAATCCATTTGTTGTCATTGAGATGGTTGTGAAAGGCAATTGTGAGTACTGGACTGTTTGTGAAAACCAGAAACCTTCCTCAGAGCAGCAGCTGAACATCAATCCTGCTCGTAGTACATGGCATCTTCCTCCATCTGGTTTCTTAAAAATTAATTCTGATGGGGCATTTAAAGTCAGCTCAGATACAGCAGCACTAGGAGTGATATGTCGTGATGATCTTGGCCACTTCAAATGGGGATATGTGGATAAGGTCAAATCTATATCTGCATTTATGACAGAAGCCTTAGCATTGAAGAGGGCTATGATGCTCGCGTTAGATATGGGTCATGATAAAGTGGTTTTTGAGACTGACTGCCTGCAACTGAAATCATGTGTTGATGCCAAACGTCCGGATCTATTTGATTGGAGGAGCAGAAGTATTGTACAGGGCATCATCAAGCTTCTTTCTTCAGAGGTTGGGTTTTCTCTTTCCTTCATACCAAGAAGAGGTAATTGTGTAGCTGATAATCTTGCAGCTAATGCTTATAAGGGAGTGTGCCCTATGGGTTGGGTGTTCCATCCAACACTCTCCTTGAATTCTCTACTAACCTCGGATGCCCAGGAAGCTTGCTGTGTGGCTGTTGGTCCTTCTAGTTCCAGCCCTCTGATGGATGCGAGTTAGTTATTATATGTTGTTTCATTTTCACTTGTTGCTTTCTTGTTTTTTTTTTCTTGCTTGTTGTTTCAGGCCACTTGTTGCTCTCTTGTTTTCTGGCCTTATTGCTATTAGTCTGCTGAATCTGCTTGTCACTATTATGTTTTCTGGAAATTTAATAGAAGTACTATTGATAAAAAAAAAAGGGATGAAAGTATCAAGCTTGCTTCTTTTTACAATTTAATCCTCCATCCGTCTCAACCGTCAAGATTGACTATCAGGTAGATGAGAATATGAAGTATCTAGTTTTTTTCCGTTAGATTCTTTTGGTTGTTTTTTTTTTCTATTCTTCTCCTTCCTTTTTCTTTTATCACAAAGACTGTGAAATCAACATAACTCCAAGCCGGACAATTTTCTAAAACGGGCTCCGGGTTGCAGCTTAACTCTAGTTTCTGGCTCAAAAGCTGGTTCCGAATGGCTTAGCACGGCTCAACTCCTAAAGCGCCCTGAATATGAAAACCAAGCCACTGTATATGCCAGTCACTGATCAGACCGCTCTGACCGTCCTGTCTTGTCTGGCTATAAAACTATTGCCAATGCCAAGTAGGGCTAAACAAGTTGCCCATAGACCAATGAGCCTGCCTAGGCCCACTAGATAATTGTCCATTTTGGCTTACCCCCAAAAAGACCTATAACTGGTGGACTTAAATGAGTAGGGTTTTGCACTAAATGGAATGGACTTCGGGCACACCCTTTGGCTCACCGTGCCCGCCCATATATATGTGCATATATATAATATATATTTAAGTATAAAACAAGACAAAGGAGCCCATATTAATTTATTTACATCTCATAAATAATATATCATATTATATTAAAAAATTAATGACAACAATGAATTGCATATTGAGTTTTTATTTTTGAAAAAAATGCATTATCGGGCTACCCACGACCATTAGGCACTCATCCAACCCATTACAAAGCCCTAGTCTCAAGATTCATTTATATGCACCACAAAGAACATCACAAACAACAAAGTACTATCAATTTTGAAGCCATTTATTGCCTGATAACACAACACAGCCACACACACATGTCATTCACAGAAGTCAAATGATGATGAGTGATGTAATCTGATATCTCCCTAATAACGTATATAGGGAGCGAATAACTTTTCTAGACACTACTTCATTGTTTCCTCATCATCGAAGCCTTCATATTGAACCCTAAGCACAAAGTGTTTCCAGCATTTGATTGGAAGAGTAGAGCAGCATTGTTCCGCCTCCCTAGCCTCCACCTTCCTCCTCACGTATCCAAACTGCAATCACATTTAAAATTACACGTCAATCCGCCGTTGTGCTCTTGCCAGAGAAACTCGGGTATGAATATGTATTTTTTATCTTAGCTTGATCTAGACACTGATGAAGAATGAATATGTATTGAAGATGTCTCTTTTATTCAAACACTAATGTTAAAACGAGAGGGTCTTCAATCAAAGCATTGAAGGATGATGATAAAAGAAATATAACATTGTAGGAAGGATCTGTGCATGCTAATTTGGAGAGTCATGAACAAATCCCTACGCAAGTGGGAAACCCTAGAAGAGCAAATCTCGTGGATATCAGGAAATGCTATTAACTCTTCAAGCCTCAGGACAGTTGCAGAAAAGTATATCCACAGAGAGTCAATAGCAAAGCAAAGTATTACCTTTATGCCCTAAAAAAACTCACGATAAGAAAACTACTTGTAATGTTGATTTTGGGAAATCAGGCCATATCACTGATTGCCACCAATTGTCTACTATCTTCGCCAATAATTTATTTACTCATGAAGGAAGAACAACAATAGTGAACAAATTGCACCTAAGGCCCCACCAAGAGAGTCATGACTAACCTTGACAAGTAAATGAGGTTTCTAATGTATTCATCTCCATATTGCTTTTAGAAAGCCAACCTATATGCGCACACTGAATTCTATTTAAAGATTATTTTCATATGAAGTCTTATTATACCCTCGCTTTCACCACTAACCTAGAAAGAGTAAAGATCCCTAATGTGGTACTTAATGGAGAACCTAATTAGGGAGTTGATATTGGTCCTAAATGTAAGACCCATTTAACATGTTTACCATATTTTCTTAAACTAACCCTATTGATATTTTCTCAACAATAATAAAGTAGGAGAGGGAGGGAGAGAATTAAGGATTCGAGGAGTAACATTCAAGAGGCATTAAGGATACTTGAACGAGTAGAGCACTCATAGAGGATATGAGAGTTAGAAGAAGAATGGTACTTAATTCAGAAGAAGTGGAATTACCCACATGAAGACATCTTGTCGGCTGAAAATGGGTATTTACTTTTTACTCTGAAATACGATATATAAATGGGTTAGTAATTTCTTAAAGCATGGTTTGAGACATTCACAAAGTACGAAAAAGAGAAGCTGCAAGATAAAGGCAATACGATCACACTTTTTTTTTTGGACACATATATATAGTTCCGTGTTATGAAAAATATCCAGAGTGGCTATATATTAATAACATTATTGTAACTGGTGATGGTACAGACGGGATGGAGAGACTCAATAGTGTCCTAACTACTGAGTTTGAAGTAGAAGAGACTTAGGATAGATGCAATATTTCCAAGGGTTGGTGGTTCCTCAATCAAAGGTGATTATTAGTGTTTGACAAAGGAAATATGTAATCAATCTTTTAACAGATAACAGAAACCTAAATAGTTGGCTTCAAATAAAAAAGAGGGATATCCTATATTTGAAAGGGGATCAAGCTAGTATTGATCAAGTTTATTGATGTTGTTTGGCCAGGGTCAATTGATGACAACAGATTCACAACAAGACACCATAGATTTAAATGGCAAAATTGGGTCATCTGAAGAAAAAAGTAGCAGAGTAATTGTAGATAGAAATAGCAAACAGAATTTAGAGCCATAGCTTAGAAAATATTTGAAGGTCTTTCACTACAAAGGATATTGTCATAATTGAAAATTAGTATAGATGTATCAAATATAAGCTTTAATAAGACGACAAAGTAGCAGTTAACATATCACTTAATCTAGTTGAGGGAGAGGAAAACATACATTCTCAACTTTCTTCAATTGATCAATAAGAATTGACAAATGAGATAGTTTTCAATTAATTGTAGCTTTCTATTTTGTCTAAGTTGACCTCTTATTTGTTAATTTATAAGCCCTACGTCTCCTAATTTTTACATTATCACTTTCTATCGTTGCTTTTTTTTATAAATTTATATTTTATTAAATGAATAAATACGGTATAATTTACTCTCAATTTTGCTTTTTAAACATTTTTTATGCCCTTTGTCAGTTTTTCTCCCTAAGCACATCACTAACTTGTTCACTCAAAGAGTGATGATCACCATACACTCAACACATACGGATGCTAATATAATGCCACAAAATTTGGGGACTTTTGATGTGCTAATGAGTAAATTACATTATATATAGCTTCTTGTTTAATTTAATTAGCACTTGGCTTTTAGTTATTGGACTTAGCATGGAGAATTTCCACTATCGGATCCAGATCCTCTCAAAATACCTCTCCCCTTCTTTTTCGCTCAAAATAACATGTCCGCCCCTAAATGAAAAGCTAAGGATTCAGATCTAATATTTTTGTAAAATATTATTATAATATTACATGAAACTAAATTTAAAATTTTTAGCATTTGATTTGTACGATTCACAACTATAGTATACAAAAAAAATTAAAAACAGTTTTATAAAATATTATATTTGAACCAGCCTTTTTTTTTTTTCTAATCCAAAAGTGACATTCTGAGAGGATAGGGAGAGCAATGATTATTAAAGGATGCTTCCCCAAATATCATATGTTCGACTAAAAGAAATTATATCAAGTTAATGATCATATATATATATAAGTTAGCGCATAAAATGTAATGATATATACTAGAACAAAGTTTAATGAGCAAACCTTCAAGGTCCTTGTTTTCCCTGAAGAATCGGAAGAGTGAGAGGCTTTGGAACAAACCAAAGCAAGCACTCCACCAGCCGACTTACAACTTCATTACTTGTATTTTTCCAGCTTGAAATCATATACGCTTCACATCGTACAGTGGAGGGATTTTCTCTTGGGAAAATCATATCCTTCAAATAAAGCCAAATCAAACAATTATGCTTAGATATATTAAAGACTTCAAATACTATAAGAAAAAGTAATCTATATTTTATCCTTTTGCTTTAACTATAAATACCTCTGTTGTGCTGCAAGTAAAAGTGATGTCTTTGAAATGATCAAAGGATCGAAGGAATTCTGTCATGTTTTCAAACCATAACAAATGATTTGATGTATTGCGTGACAATCCGATGTTGCCGCTGCATTTTCCGGATAAAATCTGCACATAAATTTCTAAGCTTCCGTGATAGTTGAACTCTACCAGGTTTGGAGTTTCAAGGATAAGCACCCTCAGATCGAGGCATCCATATAAAGAGAATTCGTTAGAATTTCAGTTTTTAACATAATCTGTCGCAACATAACGCAATTGAGTAAGTCCACCTCTTCCACACCAACCAAGCGCAATATTATACTCTTCAACCACTCATCCGTTATGGTGGTTACATCTCTGAGTTTCAAAATCCTGAGAGCCAGACATGCTAAGATGTTTAATGTACAAGCTTGTCTTTCAGAAGCTGTAAAATTAAAACTCTCAAGATTGGGAGTGTGAAGGACTAGGTTCTCCAGTTTATTATTGCACTCCATCTCCAATACTTTAATGTGAGGGTTATAAATTTGCCGGTTCACAGACAAGTCACATCGACCAAGGTACAAGAACTCTGTGCCCACTTCGTTAAGATAGTCGGTTAGGACGTTGACTTTGCTGAGATGCAAATATCTCAAGGAATCACATACAGGAAGGCTAACATCACATGGTTGAAGTACTGTATTATAGCTTCTGATACCTTCAAATATGAAACTTTCTAATTTTTCCCCTTCCACTTGAAATGCTCTCAATCCAACGCAGAATTTTACTTCAACTTGTTTTATGGATGGGCAGGAAACCACTATAGTGTGAAATCCTTCACAGCAATTGATTAGTAGCTCTTGCAACATTGGGCATGTTATGAAAGCGTCAACAATTGGGCTAAACCGCAACCCAGTAAGTTTGAGCACGGTCAGGAACATGGAAGAAAACAAATGTGGCTAAATTGTTTAGATAAAATTTGAATAGCCAGTTTGTCTATTATATATGGATTACTATGGGGCTTGCAATATATTTGCTGTCTCACCATATTAACTACATGTAAAGCCATAAAGCCCATAACAAAATATATAGAATCCGGAAAATAACATAAAATATAAGAATTTGTATTATGGTTTTGATAATTGGACCAGACCAATTAATTTGATTGAAAAATCGGTGAATCGGTGTCTTCGATTCAATGAGATCTATAATTTTCAGTTTTAAATCTAGCTTTACTCTTTCAAATCATTATGGATCGGCTTCTCAAATATTCTTGGTCACTGTCTTTCATTCCTTAAAATAGATCTTATGACTCCGCATCTGATTCTATAGTCAATCATAAAATTTCTTGGAGATATATTAGTATATTTTACAAACATTTATAAAATTTATTTTATGACCAACCACAAAGATCTGAGAAACTTAAACAGAAATTCATTTTCCTCTCTGAAGTCTATGAAAATCAAGTACACATAAGAAATGATGTCAATTTGATACTATTTAAAAATCTTGATAAATGAGTGTGAGAAGCTTGCCTAAACAAATAGATCAAGCTTCTCAAATATGTTCTTACCAATGTCGATCGTGTTAGATTTTCCCTAAATCTCTGCGCTAGATGCGGCTCTGGACAAGGCAAATCAAATTAGGGTTGTGGTAATAAAAGTATAAATCTTTTTTTTTTTTGTTATAAAAAAATTTAGGTAGGTTTAGCACCAGTCCCCTACCAAGGCCAGGGCACGGCCCCAGGGCTCTTTAAGCGCTTACAAGGGACTTATGAGATCACCTACCAACGAGGTCTTCCCATTAATTAGAGGGTTTGAACCAAATTTTCAAAGTATAAATCTAACCAAATTTATATAACCTTAGGTGGGTCAAATATTCTATGTTGGGCTTCCATGTCATTTATGCTCAAAGGCGTAACCATATTAATCCAATATGAATGCACGGCCCAATAAAACAACATAGAGAAAGGGGGGGGGGACATCAACTAACAGCTTATTTAGTCTCTCTATTATATTACAGGAAAAGGCTGCTACCGCCTCTACCAATTACTTGTTGGTATTTATAATTAGTTGATTTCTTATAGTTTATTCACAATCATTTTGATCATGCGATTGTTCATTTAACTTAATTTAATTTAATGGATGTCCATTTATAGTTGAAAAACATTCTTAGGCACATTTTAACATTCATACACCAGTAAGAAAAGACTTTTTACATTATCCTTTTACACTTGTTAAAAAGAAATTAATGTAGAGAGTGTCATCAGTAGAACCGATAAGATGTTGGTTGAAATGGTAAGCGTTCTCACCCCTGTAAGGAAGAGCATACAAATTGGTATAATGAGAAGTGTACTTGTGAAGAGAAGTGAAAATTATTTGCACTCTAAATCTCGAAAGGAGAAACTTGTGATCAAATAAAAAAGAAAAGAAAGAAAGTGTCACTATAATTATTCTAAAATTAACTAAATAGTTATTACACTTTCTCTTTTTTAATTTAAACAAATTAAACCACAATTAGTTCAATGTTATATTGAGGATCCGTTTTGATTAATTTTATGGCAGATTTGTTTTTGAACCTGGGGCGATGTTATTTTATTATTTTATTTTTCATTTTTTTTATTTTAGTTCGGGTAGAATTGTAAATAAGAATATTTAACTTTTCATTTAAAAATCTTAAATTCAAATAATCCAAAACACATTTATGCTCTCCAAATTTTATCATGTCAATGTCGTGAGTGTGTTTGGATCCACCATGGTAGAACTGCCTTTTTTTTCGAATTTGATTTTTGCAAACTTACATTAAGGAAAAAGTAATGTAACCTATGTTTGATTTGGCGGTGGCAATTTAAATTGGTTTTTCCAAATTGAAATATGTTTGGAGGATTATTTTGAAAAGCAAGCTTACGTAGAAAATGACTGAAAATGACATGAATCCTGTTAAATAATACAATGGGAGAGACCAAACTTCATTGTTATCTAGCATCCATAGTTCAACAGTTCGTATTTTCATTTTGTCAATTTAAGATGTTTAATAAATAATTGCCTTATCATTTAACTTCATTTTAATATGTACATGTTGTTATAGTTACCACTGGAGTTTGTGTGTTATATGTCCTCGCAACAACCTAGTCTATTGGTTTGATCCCTTGCATAAAAGGCTAGACAAAGATACAAAATCCGTCTTCGACATGTAAGTTATTTTGTTTGTATTTTATTGACTCTTAAAAAAATGAATAGTTCTAATTTCTGTTGATTTTGATTTTCATGATAGTGCTTGTCAAACATATAGAGTCCTAGGCGGGTCACGCAGGGGTACAGTTGTTAAAAAGCCAAAGTGGTTTTATCCGATAGTAAGTAGTTTCAATTCTAATTGTTTCATTGACGGTCGTTTTAGACATACCTTTATTGATTTTAACAACCAATTGCATGCCTTTAATTTAAAGTGCCCTCGACAACATGGCAACACTGAATGCGGATATTATGTTATACTTTATATGTATAACATCACTCAAAGTGGAATTACTAGCGATTTTGAAAAGGTAATCGCTTCTTCATTCTCAAATGATAATATTTTTGGTGTTCTAATTGAAATGCTAATTAATTCATTTGCTTGATTCATTTCATCAAAGCTTATTTTCTAATTTTCAGATTTTTGATAATGAAGATGCCTACCTACGTGAAGACCTTAATTTGATTAGAGACCTTTTGGCTAGACATCTTCAAAATATAGAGCAGTAAACTTTCTATTTATATCAGTTTGTAGTTATGTGATGACAGTGTTTTGACACTTTCTTGTTGTTATTGTACATGTATATAGTAGTAGGTTTTATGAGTTTATATTGTATGTATATGTAGTAAAGATTGTAGTGCTGGATATCCTTACCATTTTGTAATGGATGTCGTGGTTTATGAATCCATTTTCTATTTTGTTTCTGCAGTTTGAAATCACTGGGTAATGCAGAATGTAATTAATCATTTTTTTTAAAAAATCAAACTTTTTAACGTCCCAAATCCAGAATTGGGACGTCTAAAGTCCCCCCAGTGGATGACTTTAGACATCCCAAATTGAGATTTGGCACGTCTAAAGTCCCCCCGATGGAGGACTTTAGACTTCCCATTTTTTTGGGACGTCTTTTCTTAAAACATACTACGCCCCTCACATAGACGTCCCCCAATTTTTGGTCGTTAAAAGTGCCAAAATAGGGACGTTAAAACCCCTTTTTGTAGTAGTGTTTAGAAACATTATATCGCCATAATATAATCTGAAGTTCCAGACTCAGGTGAAGATGACTGGGGCTCCTAATAAGACCCCTACAGGGGCGCTGGCTTTTGCCAGGTGGCTTTGTTTGGTGGCTGTGAGGAAGCACGCAGGTTTATTAAAACATGATTTGAAGAAGCTCATAGAAACTGCGAGGAAGTTCACGAAATTCTGACGTGATTTAAGGTGGCGTTGTTTAGTTTTTCGTTTGTATTCTGACTTTGTTTTTCCTCTTTGCTATGGCTTTCACTTCAAATAAAAAAAGAAGAAGATGGATCTAATATATGTTTTCTTGGGTTCAATTAATTTTGCTGGGTGAAGAATTGTATTTTGCTCTTTTAATAACTCAAGGACATTGAGGTAATCTGACCCAATTTCTAAATTATATTTCACTCTATATAATCTGATTAATGATTTGTTAAGTTTAATGACTTAAATTAAAATTTGAACTTTTCAAATGACTTTTAAAAGGATTTTCCCAAATGGTTTTCACATGAGTAAATTTGGAAGCAGACAAATATAGAGGGGGGGAAGAAGAATAGAGGGAGAGAGCGTGTGTGTTGGCAATTGATAGGTGAGTGAGTTGTTGCAATCTTCTTAGTCTTCGTCGTTGTCTGAGACATACAGCTACATATATATGGGAGGTAAAGCTTTCCGTGAAGCGAGAACAAACCCCTAAACCCCAATACAATTGAATTGTGAAGAAAAGACAAAAATAAACGAATACAACGATGTGCCTCCCCTATGTAACATATATTTATTTATGAAAAAAATATTCTATCAATTTTATAAGCATAATTATACATATATAAAAACAAAGATCTTATCAAATTCAATAAACAATCATATATATAAGACGTGCTTGGTCAAAAAGGGAGGACGAAAATAATGGAGGTGCGTGGCGCTGGAGATAATAAGCCAGGGATCACATCCGTGATTTTAATCAAGTTTTATATGTATAGATTTTTTCGTTCAGATTTAAAAAATCATACCCAATTCTTACTCCCTCCAGTCCTTAGTACAGAGCATATATTAGTGGGTTGATTTAGGTTTTAAATATAAGACATATTTTTAATATTTGATGATTTTTCCTACTTTACCACTATCGATACTCCTTCAGCTCTAATCAAGGAGGAGAGGGAACGGGGAAATTAAGGAAGATGATTTGGGTGTTTTAGATAATATATATTATATTAACTAAACCAACTTCCTTAGACTAAAACATTGTATAAAGTTAGAGGATCAAATGTACCGTTATACTTTTGCCTATTTCAAAATGTTGACTCTTGATTAACTGCAGAGCAAGACAAAACCAAGCGCCTACGTGGAAAAAAAACAATCAATGCACCAAACAATCCATAAATCTGTATTCCTTTGTACGTAGAAGTATCCTTTCAATCGCCAGTCTTCTCCCCATGAGTTCGTTACAATCCAATAATCAAATCCATCTTTTGAATCATATCCAAATGTAAAAGCAATGTGATTTACATTAGAAGGATCACTTCGTGGACAATTATCGCCTTTATAAATTCCCTAATAAAATAGAATAAAAGTAGTTAGAGAAATATGATTATTGAAATTTTTTTATAAAAAATTATATATGCACATTCTCATAAATTTGTGCCTTGAGATTAAATCATGTCACCCTATGAAACAGGATCGGATATTGCTTTTTATGTGAGGATCAAATTAGCAGTTTCTAAGACAATGTGGAGGCATGTCATGAATTGTCATAGTCTTAAATATTAAATAATGTTTCCCATTTTAATTGATTTATTATGAAAAAATAAACTAAAACTTTTATATATTTTGGAACCCTTAATATCTACTCATACCTTACCCACCCTTACTGCCCACTAATTATTTACAAAAAAAAAAAAACAGGTCCTTTCAAGAAAACAGTAAACATTATTTATTGATATTTTAATCAATAGTTTTTTTAATTATTCATTATGTCATAATTAAGAAGCTATATTATTTTCAGCACCATATGTGTCTTCACTGTTGTTATTTAGCATGCAATTGTCACTACAACACAAAATATATATGCAACACGGTTCCATCATGGATGGTTGAAAGCAACATCAAACATATATACGTATAAATTGTGTGAAAAAAAATATGAAAATGATTTCATGCATATTAAAGAGGCAAAATTTTTTGGTCAAAATAATTACTTACGAGCTTGCGTTGATGAAAAAAACACGTAGAAGATTAAACGAGAACTAATAAGATAAGACTTGCGCCGTTATAAAAGCAAAAATCATTCGTCACATACAAAGAGGCGGCTACTGGCTGCTTATTAGCAGCACACAAGAGAGCTTTGATGGCCTGCCGGCTATGGCCGCTCTGGCTTGGCGGCAGCCAGTGACCGGTCGTTGGAGCTCCAACAATGATCAACTTTTAAATAAATAAATAAATAAAGACGCATTATTGTCTTTTTACTTTCAAAGCTCATCTTCATTCTGGTCAATTAACAAGAAGCATTAAATAAAGAGTGAAATCAGCATAATCTCATCATTAATCACAAATATAAAGGGGGAAATGAGTATTTAATCCATACAAGGATTCCAAACAATCCTAAAATGAGGAGTCTAGCTACACATAGTCATGAAATAACTAAAACTATGCAAAACAATGACAGCCATAGCAGAATACAAGAGAGAAAATGGAGAAGAGGAAGGAAAACCAAGCCAAAGAAAGTTCAAATCTCTTCCCAAGCTCCCTCCTTTGCTCCAAGCTCCTCAAGAACTCAAACCCTACCACACAATACTCTCAAGAACACTTGGAAATTGAAGAATGACCTAATTTTGGCTTATCCCTTTCTTAAATACCTTCCACATACGTTTCAGTAAATAAAACGCATCGTTGCATTTTCGGTCATGTGCTTCAGCACACACCAGTGTGCTGAAGAATATGACACAGTAGCTTCTGGTCCTCATTGGCTTCAGCACAGCGCCAAGTGCTGAAGCATATAGCACAGAAAGTCCAGAAGGTCCATTGGCTTCAACACATGTATTGTTGGTTGAAGCCAATAACACAGCAACTTCCTCTTGGCCCATGAGCTAGCTCATGACTTGTCATCTTCCACCCTCTTGATCTTCAATCCTTTAAAAGCTTTCAAAGTTGTCTCTATCCTCCTACAAAAAATGAGGATGAATAAGTTCTAACTTTTCCTTTGAACTAAAGCCCACAAATATATTGTTCTACTTCAACTTTAGCTTGTTACTCTGATATGCACATTTTCTTCTATTAACTCTTTCTATACTCAATTTGAATTCAAAAAATTAGTAAAAAATAGAAGAAAATATGCTGGAATATTATCAATTTCTAAGATTTAACAACATGTTAGATATCAAGTAATTTCTTTGTGTAATATCCCAAAATTTAGTAAAAGGTTAAATTTTCCTAAAAGAAAATTTAAATGGCGTTAGAAATTAATCTTGGGAAATAAAAGCCTATTTTCTCGAAAATTTGAGGAACAATAGTTAATGGTCATAATTTGGCTTGAGAATTTTTGAGAAATTATTTTTAAGACTCTATGAAGTTAATTAAAGTAGTGAATCCTTAAAAATTATTAAGGATTGATTTATGGAATTAGATAATAAGTCAAATATAGAACCTATGAAATTTAAGGAATCTTAAATTAGACAAATGAGAAAAATTAGGGCCTAGTGTGTGTAACTAATAGGATAAAAATATACCTATGTATATCTAAAAACACACCCAAGGCACCGACACACACACCACACTTGGCATTTTATAAGAGCACACAACAGCCCTCATATTTTGTTTCCATCATGGATAGACACATGTTCAACGCACAAACTCACACATACATCTTCATGAAAACTAAACGCGCACACACTTGCCATTTGGAATCCACCTGACCCAATATCATACTTAGTCCTCTATTAATTTAGAAACTCCCTTACTCTCCATTGTTTCAAGTTGGCAGAAAAGAGAGAGCAAGAGAAACAAACAGGAAAAAAACAAACAAGAAAGAAAGAAACATAATAGAGAAAGAGAGACGTGAGTGAGAGAGAGTGAAACTGGAGGAAGAAGAGGCTACAAATCACATATGCAACTCCATATTCTGGTATAGATGAGTCTCCTACACATTTATCTTTCTTTTCTCATTGGATTTGAGTGATTTTCTGGGCTGTTTGTGTGGCTGGAGGTGAGAAAATTCACCGGAAAAATTCTGTCAACCGATAAGTTTTAAACCAGAGTTTGTATGTCGATTTTGGATGGGATTTCTGGTCTCTTTGGTTCTGAAATTTGATCATTAACCTCAGGGCATATGTGTGGGAGAGAATAGAGTTAAAATTCGTGAGGTTTAGAGTATAAATTCATGGTTGCATGTTAGTTTTCTTCACCCTAGTCTGCTCGCCGAAAAACAGAGTATCTACCTGAAAGTTACAGAAGCTTAAACGAAGGCTATAGATGGAGTTTTTGATTGGATCTTTTTGTATAGAAAGTTAAGGATGTGTGCTAGGGGATAGAATCAACGTTTTTGGAAGACTGTCAAAACTAACGTTTTTGGAAGACTGTTAGTTTCATGTTGACTAGACAAATCTTATCTAATATTTATTAAATTTTACAGGGATTTAGTAGATATTCATAGCTTTAAAATGAGTCTAAGAATGCATTATTTGGATATCTGTAGAGAGAGTTAAGATTTTTGAAAATTAAGTTAGAAACAAGGGAAATTCTGGACATCCAGGGTCTGGCAGTTGGTTGTTGATTGAACCATATTTTTATTTAATATTTCATAATTAAATTAGGATTTTTAATGGATTTTATGGGACATTATCGCATTATTAAGCATTAATTTTGGTTAGAGACAATTGTTTTGAATTAATGGCAATCAGGGGTAAAATGGTCACAATTTATTAATTATTTTTATACAATTGTCCCTTGAACTTTTAATGCTACATTGTGCTTAATTTTGCATTGTAAGTGTTAAAGAAGAAATTGAGGATTTTGGAGATTCAAATTAATTATTTAGAGGGAATTGGGCTAATGTGGAGATTTGAGAGGAGCTGTGGGTGACTTGGGCCAAGAGAAGAGACAAGGCCTACATTAATTTTTGGAACTGGGCTGGAAAATGAGACAATAAAGCAAGCCCAATATATATATATAAAAAGAAACAGATCCAGTGGTATTTGGGCTGCTGAAAGGAAGACAATAAACAAATAGAGACAGAAACGCAGCTGGGCCGGGGAGCATGGAATGATCTGAGATTTGGGAAATGGAGGATCCGAATCAGCTGGTGGATATGGGATTTGGATATCGGAAAAAGCACAAAAACGCAGAGAGACCCGAGAGTGATTGGAGAAACAGAAAAAGAGGACCGGTGGACTTGCTATTCGGACAGGGAGGACCCGACAGGGAAGAGAAGCTGAGAGCGGAAAGAGAACTTGAAGAGCGCCGCTGGGAAGCAGAGAGAGGGATCCGAGAATGAAAGAAAAAGGAGAGAGAGAGCAGGAGGAGCGGCTGCAACACTGAGATAGGAAAACCGAAAACAGAGAGCTGGAGGCCGTGAGTGAGCTAGATATCACAGCCGAGAGTGTGAGGAGATCTAGACAGAGAGAGAGCTTGAGGGAGACGGAGTTAAGCTGGGAGTTTGAGGCACCTGAGCCACCGTGGAGCTGCACTTCATCAACGCCATCCTTTCTCTTCACTTCACCAACACCACATCTCTTAGTTTAATTTCCTTTACTACCTCCGTCAAGCTTCGCCTACCACCACCGTCGTCCCTCTGTCTTCTTCCTCCACTAACCACCATCATTAAACACACAACCGACAGTTCTTCAAGTCCCGGGTTTTCCATCTCTGTGTCTGAACCGATAGCCACTGCCTTCACAATTCTCATTTTCTTCTTCACCTCTATCTTCACCATAGCCGAGATTCACTTCTGGCCCTCATCAGCTCCCATGGAGATTTCAGTGCTGCAATTTATTCAAATGATTTTTGAAGCCATGAGAGGCTGATCTTTTTTGCTTCTTGGCGTTGAGGAATTGTACGTGGCTTGTGCAATTGTGCTTATATAGGGGAGTTCTTTGATTTAATCTTATGCTTAGACTATATATTTGATTTCCTAGTTTAGGTTAATCATTGTATGGTTTTAAGTTTGGATTGATGTTATGTATCCATGTGGATTGATCATTGTAGTTTTAATTGGATGATGTATTTTGATGTTCATTTTGATATATATCTTTGATGTGCTTGATGAAATTATGCTTGCTCTGATGTTATTGATTGGTAATCATAATTGATTTTAGCTCTTGAATGGTTCGTTAGAACATTCTAATTGAGAAGAACAATTTACATCACTCCAATTTTAATTGCACTTTAAGTGGGTTTAAACAATATCTTAAGAGGTAGTAGTTAGCTATGTTTGTAGGAGCTACTATTAATTGGGAATATTGGACTCAAGTGTTATATTGAGGTTGTTATTGAGACTTAATGGAATTTGAACTCCTATGATTTGTTTAGCAAGGATTGCCACTTTCTTCATCACCAAGATTCATTTTATCATATTTTCTCTTTTTAATCTAAATCATTTCTTTATTATTTTCCAAAATACAAAAAAAATTAGGAATAGTTTTATTTTCATAAATTTTAATTTCTAGAAAAACCAATTTCAGAAATCCCTTTTCTAACCATGTTTATAACACTTAGATTTTCCTAGAGTAGTCAAAATAAATGGCTCCTTGATAAGAGAACGATCCCGACTTGTTTGCACTATATTGCATTTAATTCGTGGTAATTTGTGATTTGACCCTGAAGCGGCTAAGGTTGTGTCAAATCAGTTGTGTTATGTTTTTTAATAACATAATATTGTTCAATGGCCATGAAACTTTCCAGAACAAAAGTATCTTGTTAAGCTTTAATTTGATATATAATTTTTGTTATTTGGATCAGATATTTTTGAAGTTAGTTGCTGTCAGATTATGCTTCAGGAAGTCAGATTGGTTGTGGCGAAATTTTGGAAAACTAAACCTTGACCAAAAATTATGAAACTTTCTAAATTTAAAATAGACATTTAGAGCTTTAATTTGATGAGTATAACATAATTTTTGGACTAGTAGATTAAAAGATATGATTTTTCAAAGTTGTGCTCTGTTTCTGTAATGCAATCTATAACAATGGAAGGTTGGAAAATTTTTGGGAATAATGTGGTTAATCTGGGCAGACTTGAGTATTTTTCTATAAAAATACACTTAAAGATCTTCACTTAGGCTTTGGAATCAGTCAATTAGGAACTTTTTAGAATGAGTTATGAATTTTTAAAGTTGCCTGAAAATCTGCCAATTTTCTAGAACTATGAAATTGTACTGTGTAGAAATTGCTGAAGTTTTGATAGATAACCTGCAGAATATGATTAAAAGGCAATAGTAACACAAGTAATAACCAGTTACTTGTTAACTTAAATTTATAGGAATCAGTAATAGGCCGAGAGGAATTCAAGTTGTTGGACAAACAAGGGAATTGAAACAGGACTCAGGTAGTACCATATCCCATATATCATATTTGCTGCTCTGTATGTATTCTCTATCATCTGTGCATGTGCGGGATAGTTAACCCTTAGGCAGTAAGAACTATAAGTACAAGTTACACCGGGAGTAACTTGGGGGCATCTTGAGCCAGGTAGGCTTGAGGCAGAAAGCCCGTGAGTGCACCGTGTATGGGGTAAAGGCCTTGGGCTACCATATTGAGATCTCCAAGCGCTGTGGTTTTGTGCTAAGAGACTAGTTAGGCCCTTTGTTTGCTCATACTGAAAGGTGTCCAGCTCCAAGGGCAAGGAAGGTAATACGAATAGGTGAAGAGAAGGCTAATTAAATAAGGATTATATGGTTATCTTTTATGTTTAATGACTGTATATTATGTGAATGTAATCATGCAAAAGTAGCGGTAGTGGTACTAGTAACTGTGTCACCAACTGCATTCGTGTAACCGGTATGCTAAGTTTTCATCCAACGCGGTAGTATCCAAACATGATAATTGAACTAGAATTGGGCAACCAAACACTAAAAGCCCACAAGTTAGCCACCACGATGAGAGTTTTAGAGTGAGAACACTCTAATTTTAACAAAAGGAATTAAGAACTGATGAGTTATATTGACATCATAAACCATATTGAGATCACACTTAAAAGTATTTTAAAAAGTTTTTGAAAACCTACTCAAGTGCATGTTCGATTCTGTATTAGAGTTGGGAGTTCAACTGTTTCCAAATGAACATTAGTTTCAGGTTTGAAGTCATTATATGTTCAAACTCATCTAAAGGCTTTGGAAAATTATGGTGTTATACTTTGAGTTTTCTATTAATCTAAACTCATGAGAGGCTAACTTCTTTATTTTCTTCCAGTCAAGGTTATTGAGGGCCTGGCTAAATGTATAATTTGTGAGTGCCTTGATTTCATGTTTTCCTTTTATTGAATATTAAGATGTTTTTTAGAACAAAATGTATGTAAGCCTCTTGTAAAATTGAAATATATATTACACAAACCTGCCTAATGTATTTGAATTGGTTTCTTATTAGTACGGTAGTACTTAGAAACTATCAATCCACCTAAAAACAACAATCAAGTATTTATTGGGGATTACTTAATTATAGAGAGAGCACGCATTCATTTTTTATTAAACATGCATAAATTATATTCCACGGCATACCATTTGCCATTTATTTATACTCAAAACATTCATAGTACAACACATGGCTGGCGTATTTCATATAGAAGTAGCACCAGTTTTTCATACCCAACACACACATAATACAACACATTTCATATAGAAGCAGCATCAGTTATTTAATATCCAACACAAACTGGTGTTTATACTCGATAAATGGCATATCAATTGCCATTTACTATTGTGTTGGAGGGTGTGCTTCACATAGAAGTTGCAAGCTTCAAAGCTGGTATTTCATTATTCCCTTTCGTAGGGTATGCACCAGAGCAATTTATGTTACATACCCCTTCGGTGGAACCGGTGTTTCTTTCGATACGGATGTAACCTTGTTCACCCCAGTTGGTCCCCCATGAGTTTTTGACAATCCAATAATCTTGACCATCATCCGATGAACCATATCCTACTATTAATACAGCATGATTATGTACGCATGAATCAATGCCTAAACAATCATCCCCCTTAAAGATTCCCTATCAAAGTCAAGAAAACTATTGTTAATTACTTTTCAAATGTGTCTGGTTGGATGGTAACTATAGATGAAGTAGTAAGGTAATGAAAATTAGACTTACACTAGTGTAGGACATAAATTCCGCGCTTGCATAAAGGGAAACACTAACAGGTTGGTTGTAAACAAAACAACGAAGAGAACCCTCGGATATAGGAGTGCCAGACCAATAATCATAGCCATCGATCGTAGTGACTATTTTTTTAGCCTGCATCAATAAAAAATAAAACGAAGAGTAAAGCCATAATTAAAAAATACATATATTTGAACTAACCAATTAGTAGACACAATTATAGACTAACCCATTCGTAATTGCAAGGACTATCATCAGCTGTATATGGATAATTTTCTTCTGAGGTAATACCACCATTGTTGATGACATATTGAAATGCTTTGACGTACTGCCCTCCTGCACAGCCGTGGTTACTTGTATCGCAAGATATGAGTTGTTGTTCAGAAAGAGCCGGAAGCCAATGTGAGACTATTTGAGTTATTCCTTCTATAGCTCCAGTGGCAGAGAATGCCCAACAACTACCTATTAAAATAAATTTGATTTGATGTTATGCTTATACGTTATATATATTAGATTTTAGTGAGGTATGTATATTAGGTTGGCCTTTCCATCAAAATGACTCAAGTCAATTTGATAGAACCAACCATTTGGTTATATACCTTTAAAAAAGAAGAAGAAGAAGAAGAAGAAAATAAATATTGAAAAAAAAAATATTGTGGACCTAAGGCCTCTGAGACTTAAAAAAAAAAAAGTACAAGCCCAGGCAAAAAAAAGAAAAAGAAAAAAAAAAGTAGTAGAGGGGATATTAGAATACATACAGAATAGTCCCACATTAGTTACATAAATATTGGAATAAAAGTATATAACCAAATGGTTGGTCCTATCAAATTGACTTGAGTCATTTTGATGGAAAGATCAACCTAATAAACATCCCTCACTAAAAATTTAATATGGTATCAGAGCCATCCGATCAATGGGACCAAAAAAAAAAGAGGAAGAAGAAAGAAGAAGAAGAAGGAAATGAATATTGAAAAAATATATATTGTGAACTTGAGACCTCTGAGACTTAAAAAAAAACATACAAGCCCAGGCAAAAAAGAAGAAGAAGAAGAAAAGAAGAAGAAGAAAAGGAAGTAGGGAGAATATTGGAATATATAAAGAATAGTCCCACATTGATTACACAAACATTAGAATGAAAGTATATAACCCAATGGTAGATCCCATCAAATTGACTTGAGTCATTTTGAAGGAAAGATCAACCTAATATACATACTTTATTAAAAATCGAATAATATATGCTATAGGTTCTAATAAACAAACAAAAGAAATTTAAACTTACCACAAGCACCCTGGTCTTTCACATAGGTTACAGCTCCTTCGGTCCTCCAATCCCAAGAAGAGGGAGCATTGGGACAGGATTCATCGTTCAATATCATTTTGCTGTAGTTTCCTTCCATTATGGGTTTCTCTATCTCATGTAAATAGATTTTGCTGAACTCTTCATAACTCATCTGAAAATTTGTTCAAACCTAGACGATAGTCGTTGGGTGACTTTCTTTTTGCATTTTTGTCTTTGATATACTTCAAATTACTTTTGAAAATCTGAAATCTAGCTGCCTCCTCTTCTAGGGTTTGGTATTCTCGTTCATTCTCCTCCTTCCACATTTGGAATAGATGGAAGGCTTCTTTTTTAGAGGTGAACATGGCTAGATCTAGACTCGAAATGGAATACTCATCAAGCACCCTGGATGCGAGACAAATTGAAGCATACCAAACCAAGAAAAGGGGAAGCAATTTCGTAACAAGAGAACTCATTGTGCACTCAAAGGTGATAGATATCAAGTGTTTGGATTGTGGTTGTTGCATGGCATTGTGTTGATATATATATATATATATATGGGGGGGGGGCTACAATCCCTTTATCACAGTTCACATGCATGTTTTAATCAAATTGAGTTTGCTTGCTTGTCATATGAAAAATGTGATGAAAATAAAAAAAAAAAATCTCACATTCTTATATTGATACATTTAAACTAAAATTATGATGACTGGGAGTCGCATCATCAACTACCAACACTGTTTCTCTTACAATTTAAAAAATTAAAAGTATAGAGATCAATACCTATAATTGAAAAAATTACAAGGACCTAATTAAAAATTTACTAATATTTAATTAAAAAGGTGATTTTTTATAAACTTACATATTAATTTTTTTCCTTAATCCATCCAAGTTCAGGAGAGTCCACCCCTTTAATTTATTCCCTTATATTACAAGGGGCTGAGAGAGTCTAATTTTCTCTGATATGATGAGAAGAGACCCTCTGATACAACGTGCGACCACATAATTCACAAAAAAATGCATCAATCAACGGATGAAAATTGAAGAATTTTCTTGGTTTATACTGTCTTATTCAATTGGAAAAATATAACTATGTGATTATTTTGTTTAATTTTATGGCAATTGGATTATAATGCAGAAAACCATGAGAAATTAAGTAAGGACAAGCAAAGTGAAACACGGTCGCTCTTGGTGATTCTGCACATTGTGTCCCTACTCCCTACTTCTGCAATAATGCTGAGTCAGACACCAAGGCATGCGTGCTCGTGTGGTCACATGGCGAAAATGATGAAGATTAAACTATTCTCAAGCGTTGTCTACTGTAATAATTAACAAGTTTAGTGTATGTTTACTAAAAGGACTTCATATTTTTTAAGAAATAATTCTTCCCTCCTTATGGTCACGAGTCACTAGCACCGACTCACTAGCTACCACCCACCAGCGCTGGCCGGCTATTGGAGCCACCACCGTGGTGACATGATAAATATTAGCAAATGACTTTGATGAAACTTGAACTTTGGACCTCATGGTTACCAAAAATATGTATGGACACTGAGCCATTATGATATATAATAAACTTGGGTTTTTCTTCTGAGAAAGTAGCTGTCAGTTTGTTCTATTGACGTTGAGCAATTTTAAATAGAGATGCTAGCATGCAAAAACGTTGTTGTGAATGTAGTTGTCAATTTGTTTTGATGTAGTTGTGAGCTTGTTATATTTATCTTGTCAATTTTTAATAGGCAGTTGTCAATGAAGTTGTCAACATAAAAAACGATAGCTGTTAATGCGGTTGTCAAATTTGTTAATTCCCTCATATTCTTAATATAAAATTTAGTTGACTTCTTTTAGAGAGGTTAAGGAAGCTAAATAAGTTAATCATGGCATAAGTTGCATATCAGTTGATTATATATTAATCTATAAACCAGAAAAATTAGTTTTATATAAATACTTTAAAGTAATTTTTTAACTTCCTTAATTCATAAAAAAAAAAACAATTGAGTGTTATATTAATTAAGGATCAAAGTTGGTACGGCAAATGTGAACTTGTTATATTGAAGTTACTAATTCTTATAGTACCTCCTATCTTAAATGTAGAATCTAATTTGTAGTGCAAGTCCTACGTTTGGGATTGGAGAAGTATCATTATTCTAGCATAGTCATCCTCCTTATACAGCCATCCATTCAAATCAAACATCATGATATGTCCCCAGTAGCATCTCCCCAAGCTTTAGCATTCAAATCATTACCATACACATGAAATAGGCGATGGGCTCGCTCCTTAAATCAATGGAAATTACAAGCATTCGATGAGAAAAATAATGTATAAAATCATATATCAGATTATAACCTCGTAAATCTTCAATGGTTTAATCATTGTGAACATAAGAAATAATAATGAAGATAATAAGCAAAAATTGTCATTGTAATTTGTTGTTAAATTGCAAGTTTACTATTTTGAAAGAAATGCGCAATAATTCATTATGTTCTCACCTCTTCGAAAATTGCATGTACGAGAAGGGTAAATTTTGATATTTCACTCATTAATTCCAAGATTTTGCACCCTTGCTAAAATTTATCGACTTTTCTTGTGTGGGTGCGAAATAATTTAACTTACACCATTACACTAACAGGGAAGGAACATCTCCTTTTCCCTTCCCATGCCATCCTCTTCTCTCCTCTTCCCTGTTTATAGTCATTAGATCAACATTTAAATTGGTCACATTTGATTTTTATGAAATTATTATCAAAATGTTAAATTATAAAGAAAATAAATTTAAATTGCTAAATTTTGACACGAATAATTTAAAGCTACAATAAAGGAAAATGAAAAAAATTGTATAAAACCAAATTTGAACCATTCAATTGTTGATCTTACAATTAGAAAAAAAAAAAAAAAAAGAGGAGGGAGGAGGATGAGAAGAGAAAGAGAAGAGGTTCTATCCTATAGACCAACCAATTTTGAACTTTTACATTTCATCTTTTTGAATTCAAAAATAAAATATTGTACTTATATACTTAACAATAAACCCATTAAACCCCATATTCTTGTTTGTTTCATCCGTTAATTTGTTCATAATTTATTTTTAATTATTTTTAAAAAAGATAAAAAAAATCTTATTTTTTTATATTTTCTGGTTGTATTATACAGATTTATATACCTTTTTCTATTAAAAAAATTTCTAGATTTTTTAAGGCGATGGCCAATTAAATATTTTGAATTTTCTAGATTTTAAATACAAGATAATCATATTTTTGAAGAGAAAATTATCATCTAAAGAATAACAAATATCATCAAAACCATGAGTCAAATCTCCAATACAAACTGAATTTTATTTAATAGATTCGTCATTAAAATTAAGAAAAAGGAATTAGCTGCCTCAATGGTTGTAGCTACGTACTAACTACTAACCGTGCATGATTAAAAAAAAGGTGGATAAATACCATTGAGTGGTTAAACTGACTGGCCGTGGATCATTCGAACTTATCTAATAGTCTTGTGTTCAAACCATGGGTATACAGTTGTAGTAAGAAAATGAAAAATATGTTTGGTGATAACAAAATGACCGACATATTTAATGTCAAGGTGTATCTACTATGGCACAATCCTTTTATTGTGCTGACAGCAAAAGAAAAAGAATATGTTGCAGCCTACAAGCATACTGTTATCGTATTGACTAGGGAAGAAATAACATAGTTAGATGTTGATGTTGATGTTGAGGCCATATAATGTTAATAGGTTGATAGGTTCCTAAAGCCAAGTATTTCAAAATGATTTAAATGTGATTTTCCCTTACATTATATACACACACACACGTATAGGAAGTATCACGTAGCTCCACTATTAGATTAATTTCGGAGAGTAAAGATTTAATATCCTATAAAATGTATAAAATATTTTAATAAAAGTGAACAAATGTGAACCATTTACATCCAATTTTTTCGCCTTAAAATTTACTTGTGTATGTATTTTTTTTTTTTTTGAACATTTTATTAGTACTTTTATACAATAGTAAATCTCAATCATTCAAAATTGACGTAACAATAGAAATAAGAAGTGGGCTGGAAGTAGCAGGTAAGAGAAGTGGAGAGATTCCCTTCTCTAGTCGTCATGGAATAGTAAAAAAAAACAAAAAAGGAAAGAAAAAAAGAGATAAAGGGTATATATACTTTGTTTGAAATTTTTATCTTATGGCTATATCTTTTTAACTTCATTAAATCCGTTAACTTTACCCTATTACAATCGTTAGCCCCGATAACCCTGATAACTTTGTTAGGCTAGCATTATATTTAGCGCCTTGTGCAAGCTAATGATACTAACAGAGTAAAGTTAAATAATTTAATAATATTAAAAAATGTATTAAAATAAATATTGAGCGAAACTATAACCTGCTAAATGGTTTTCACATGAGTAAATTTGGAAGAAGACAAATATAGAGGGGGGGAAGAAGAATAGAGGGAGAGAGAGTGTGTTGGCAATTGATCGGTGAGTGAGTTGATGCAATCTTCTTAGTCTTCGTTGTTATCCGGGGGAGCCAAAGCAGGCAGCGAGAGTGACCCCCATACCCCTTAATACAATTGAATTGTGAACAAAAGACAAAATAAACAATAGGTTGATAAGTACACTGTTATTTTATTGACTAGGGTAGGTTCCTACTGCCGAGTATTTGAAAATGATTTAAATGTGATTTTCCCTTAAATTATATATATATCTACATAGGTGTAGGAGGTACACTATTACAAAAAATTAATTTGGTATCAGGTAAAATTGCATTTCCGCCACAGCATATAGGGTGTAGCGGAATTAGCTGTAGTGAAAAATATATATTACGGCGTCACTTGCTTAAGATTTGACGTAATAAATGAATATATCACGGAGTTAGTTGTTAAATATATGATGCCATAAATGAATATATGACCGCATCACATTAAAACCAAACTGACGTCATAATAAACTATTGTGGCATCTTGCATATGCTCAACTGACTCCATAATAGAGACGTAATTTGATTGTTTACAGTGTCTGTTCTTATCTAAATTGATTCCATAAATACCAATTATCTCGTCTGTTGTGTATGTATTTTTTTGTTGTTGGATATTATAATAGTTCTTTTATACAATAGTAAATGTCAATCTTTAGAATTTGATGTAACAATATAAATAAAAAATGCGGCGGAACTGGAAGGCAAGAGACGTGGAGAGATTCCCTTTCCTAATCGTCATGGAATAATCAAAAGAGAAGAAAAGTAGGGGGAAAAAAGAGATAAAGGGTACATATACTTTCGTTGAATTTTTTATTTTATATCTATATCTTTTTAACTTCATTAAATCAGTTAACTTTGTCCTAGTAGCATCGTTAGCCCAGGTAACTTTGTCATGCTAGCACTATATTTAGCGCCTTGTACAAGCTAATGATACTAACAGAGCAAAGTTAAATAATTTAATAATATAAAAAAATGTATTAAATTAAATATTGACCGAAACTATAACCTGCTAAATCATTTTCACATGTATAAATTTGGAAGCAGAAAAATATAGAGGGGGGAAGAAGAATAGAGGGAGAGAGCATGTGTGTTGGCAATTGGTAGGTCAGTGAGTTGATGCAAGCTTCTTGGTCTTCGTCGTTATCTGGGGGAGGCAATAAAGCTTTCCATGCAGCGAGAGTGACCCCCATGCCCCTAATACAATTGAATTGTGAACAAAAGACAAAATAAACAATAGGTTGATAGGCACACTGTTATGTTATTGACTAGGGTAGGTTCGTACTGCCGGGTATTTCAAAATGATTTAAATGTGATTTTCCCTTAAATTATATATATATATACACACAGAGTTAGAGCCGGGAAAACGGACCGAGTCTGGCGGGCCGGCCCTTTTAGGCCCTGAATTTACAAGGATCGGGCCTCAGGATTTTGCCTAAAAAATGAAAGCGGGCCTAAAAGGGCTGGTTCTATAGGGCTGAGGGCCTTAAAGGGCTAACCCTGTAGGGCCACGGGCCGGCCCTTTAAGCCCTGTATATTATTATTATTATTATTTATATGATAATATTATTATTGATTTTTTATATTTTGTTAATGATATTGCAAATATTTAGTTGATATTAACCTTTTTAGAATTAAGTTTCATAAGAATATCTTGTATTAATAATCCTAAAAATTAAAAAATTATAAAAAATATTTCTTATTTCATAAGTATTCTTACCAATTTTGTATTTTTTGACTTATTTTCTTGTGATTGTTTTATTTATTCTTGTCTTGTTTATTTAATTGACTACTCACACTTTTCAAGACATATTTAGAAGAAGTATTTTTAATTTTGATAAGTCTTATCATTAATTATTTGTAATTGTGGTATATATATATAGACAATAGTTTACCTTTAATTATGACTTAATGACCGTGTTTGTTTGTTGCATGATGCATACCGTTTACACTCTAATTTTGACAATATTTATGTGTTAAATTAGGAATTCCATTGTTGTAATTTTTTAAAAAAAACAGGAAAAAAAATAAAATTTGTTCAATCTTGTGAAAATATCTTCAGGCCCTGTGGGCTAGCCCTGGCCCTTATACTTTCAGACCAGACTTTAAAAAATAGCAATTTTTCTTACTCCAGGCCTAAAAGGGCCGGCCCTTTTAGGCCTTGGCCAGTCAAGGGCCAACCCTGTAGAGCCAGGCCAGCCCTGATTTCCAGCTCTAATAGGAGGTATTATGTAGCTACACTATTAGATCAATTTTGGACGATAAAGATCTAATATCCTATAAAAAGTATAAAATATTGTTAATAAAGCTGAACCAATGTGAACCATTTACATCCAATTTGAAGAATTAAAATTTATTTGTGTATGTTTTTTTTTGTTGTTGTTGTTGGATATTATAATAGTTCTTTTATACAATAGTAAATGTCAATCTTTAAAATTTGATGTAACAATATAAATAAAAAATGGGGCGGAACTGGAAGGCAACAGACGTGGAGAGATTCCCTTTCCTAATCGTCATGGAATAATCAAAAGAGAGGAAAAGTATGTCGACCAAAAAAAAACAGAGAGAAGAAAAGAGGGGGGGGGGGGGGGGACTGGAAGGCAACAGACGTGGAGAGATTCCCTTTCCTAATCGTCATGGAATAATCAAAAGAGAAGAAAAGTTGGGGGGGGGGGAGATAAAGGGTACATATACTTTCGTGAAATTTTTTATTTTATATCTATATCTTTTTAACTTCATTAAATCAGTTAACTTTGTCCTAGTAGCCAATGTTGTGTAACCTGGACCAGACCGGCCGGTCCGGTTCCTGGTTAGGTCCGGGTTACAATTTTAAAAAAAAATAAATTTTTCCATTAGAATTTCATACTATAAGCCTAAAATCTTCAATTTCTCACCGGTTGGGACACGGTTTAGCTCCGGTTTGGCCCCGATTTGACCCACTGACCCTTAACCCAGTAGCCCGACCGGTTCAATACCCGGTCCGTGTTTTAATACATTGCTAGTAGCATCGTTAGCTCAGGCAACTTTGTCATGCTAGCACTATATTTAGCGCCTTGTACAAGCTAATGATACTAACAGAGCAAAGTTAAATAATTTAATAATATGAAAAAATGTATTAAATTAAATATTGACCGAAACTATAACCTGCTAAATCATTTTCACATGTATAAATTTGGAAGCAGAAAAATATAGAGGGGGGAAGAAGAATAGAGGGAGAGAGCATGTGTGATGGCAATTGGTAGGTCAGTGAGTTGATGCAAGCTTCTTGGTCTTCGTCGTTATCTGGGGGAGGCAATAAAGCTTTCCATGCAGTGAGAGTGACCCACATACCCCTAATACAATTGAATTGCGAACAAAAGACAAAATAAACAATAGGTTGGTACAAATAACTTTTGGAAGATGTAAAAATAGCAATATATAATTAAAAAATATGTAAATTTAACAAAACCGTTAAATTTGATCTTACGGCATTAAATTATAAGAGAAGAAAACCTCTAACGGCATTAAAAAGGATGCATCTTAACCTATTATTTAACATTAAATTTCATAATTAATATCAAAAATGAAATAAATTTGTCTATATGTAATGTTAATTAACTTAACTAATTTTTCTATTATAGTCAAATTAGATAAATAGGTCATATTAAGGATAAAAAGGAGTATTAAATTTTAAAATTCTCAAAATAAAACCAGGGATTGACGAAAAAACGGTGAAATTCAAAAAAAAAAAAAAAAAAAAAAAAAGAGAGTGTGTGTGTGGCGTGGGGCCCACATTAATGAAAAAGAACCCGTTTGAGAGAGATATGGGGCCCACATAGGAAAGCAAAAAAAAATTGGATTTTCCTTAAACCATGGTTAGAGATCAAAACCTTGGTTTGGCAAAACTTGAGGTGTCTGGATGATTTTTTTGCAAAACCATGGTTTAAGATCAAAACCTTGGTTTGACAAAACTTGGGGTGTTTAGATGATTTTTTACAAACCCATGGTTTTGTCTCCAAACCATGGTTTTATCTCCAAACCATGGTTTTGTTTCATCATCCAAACACACATTAGTAAGCTTTTGAAAAACGTAATCACGGTTTTTTATCTTCCACACTCTAAACTTTTCTACATTGGGTAGAGCAACATTTTTCTCCATTATTTTAAGTTGCCCTCGTTTGACTCGTTTCTTTAATTTCCAAGTAAAATGGTCAGAGTGTTAGACACAAATAAATGGTGCTGGAGTGGAGTCCTTATCGTCTTCTTCACTGGGTCGACCTGAAGAAAAGAGAAAAGGGATGAAAGTGTCAAGCTTGCTTCTTAAAGGGATGAAAGTGTCAAGCTTGCTTCTTTTTACAATCTAATCCTCCATCCGTCTCAACCGTCAAGATTGACTATCAGGTAGATGAGAATATGAAGTATCTAGTTTTTTTTCCATTAGATTCTTTTGGTTGTTTTTTTTTTTCTATTCTTCTCCTTCCTTTTTTTTTTTTATCACCAAGACTGTGAAATCAACATAACTCCAAGCCGGACAATTTTCTAAAACGGGCTCCGGGTTGCAGCTTAACTCTAGTTTCTGGCTCAAAAGCTGGTTCCGAATGGCTTAGCACGGCTCAACTCCTAAAGCGCCCTGAATATGAAAACCAAGCCACTGTATATGCCACTCACTGATCAGACCGATCTGACCGTCCTGTCCTGTCTGGCTTTAAAACTATTGCCAATGCCAAGTAGGGCTAAGCAAGTTGCCCATAGACCAATGAGCCTGCCTAGGCCCAATAGATAATTGCCTATTTTGGCTTACCCCCAAAAAAGCCTATAACTGGTGGATTTAAATGAGTAGGGTTTTGCACTAAATGGAATGGACTTCAGGCACACCCTTTGGCTCACCGTGCCCACCCATATATATGTGCCTATATATAATATACATTTAAGTATAAAACAAGACAAAGGAGCCCATATTAATTTATTTACATCTCATATATAATATATCATATTATATTAAAAAATTAATGACAACAATTAATTGCATATTGAGTTTTTATTTTTGAAAAAAAATGCATTATCGGGCTACCCACGACCATTGGGCACCCATCCAACCCATTACAAAGCCCTAGTCCCAAGATTCATTTATATGCACCACAAAGAACATCACAAACAACAAAGTACTATCAGTTTTGAAGCCATTTATTGCCTGATAACACAACACAGCCACACACACATGTCATTCACAGAAGTCAAATGATGATGAGTGATGTAATCTGATATCTCCCTAATAACGTATATAGGGAACGAATAACTTTTCTAGACACTGCTTCATTGTTTCCTCATCATCGAAGCCTTCATATTGAACCCTAAGCACAAAGTGTTTCCAGCATTTGATTGGAAGAGTAGAGCAGCATTGTTCCGCCTCCCTAGCCTCCACCTTCCTCCTCACGTATCCAAACTGCAATCACATTTCAAATTACACGTCAATCCGCCATTGTGCTCTTGCCAGAGAAACTCGGGTATGAATATGTATTTTTTATCTTAGCTTGATCTAGACACTGATGAAGAATGAATATGTATTGAAGATGTCTCTTTTATTCAAACACTAAGGTTAAAACGAGAGGGTCTTCAATCAAAGCATTGAAGGATGATGATAAAAGAAATATAACATTGTAGGAAGGATCTGTGCATGCTAATTTGGAGAGTCATGAACAAATCCCTACGCAAGTGGGAAACCCTAGAAGAGCAAATCTCGTGGATATCAGGAAATGCTATTAACTCTTCAAGCCTCAGGACAGTTGCAGAAAAGTATACCCACAGAGAGTCAATAGCAAAGCAAAGTATTACCTTTATGCCCTAAAAAAACTCACGATAAGAAAACCACTTGTAATGTTGATTTTGGGAAATCAGGCCATATCACTGATTGCCACCAATTGTCTACTATCTTCGCCAATAATTTATTTACTCATGAAGGAAGAACAACAATAGTGAACAAATTGCACCTAAGGCCCCACCAAGAGAGTCATAACTAACCTTGACAAGTAAATGAGGTTTCTAATGTATTCATCTCCATATTGCTTTTAGAAAGCCAACCTATATGCGCACACTGAATTCTATTTAAAGATGATTTTCATATGAAGTCTTATTATACCCTCGCTTTCACCACTAACCTAGAAAGAGTAAAGATCCCTAGTGTGGTTCTTAATGGAGAACCTAATTAGGGAGTTGATATTGGTCTTAAATGTAAGACCCATTTAACATGTTTACCATATTTTCCTAAACTAACCCTATTGATATTTTCTCAACAATAACAAAGTAGGAGAGGAAGGGAGAGAATTAAGGATTCGAGGAGTAAGATTCAAGAGGCATTAAGGATACTTGAACGAGTAGAGCACTCATAGAGGATATGAGAGTTAGAAGAAGAATGGTACTTAATTCGGAAGAAGTGGAATTACCCACATGAAGACATCTTGTCGGCTGAAAATGGGTATTTACTTTTTACTCTGAAATACGATATATAAATGGGTTAGTAATTTCTTAAAGCATGGTTTGAGACATTCACAAAGTACGAAAAAGAATCTGCAAGATAAAGGCAATACGATCACACTTTTTTTTTTTGGACATATATATATAGTTCCGTGTTATGAAAAATATCCAGAGTGGCTATATATTAATAACATTATTGTAACTGGTGATGGTACAGCCGGGATGGAGAGACTCAATAGTGTCCTAACTACTGAGTTTGAAGTAGAAGAGACTTAGGATAGACGCAATATTTCCAAGGGTTGGTGGTTCCTCAATCAAAGAAGGTGATTATTAGTGTTTGACAAAGGAAATATGTAATCAATCTTTTAACAGATAACAGAAACCTAAATAGTTGGCTTCAAATAAAAAAAGAGGGATATCCTATATTTGAAAGGGGATCATCTGAAGAAATAAGTAGCAGAGTAAATGTAGATAGAAATAGCAAACAGAATTTAGAGCCATAGCTTAGAAAATATTTGAAGGTCTTTCACTACAAAGGATATTGTCATAATTGAAAATTAGTATAGATGTATCAAATATAAGCTTTAATAAGACGACAAAGTAGCAGTTAACATATCACTTAATCTAGTTGAGGGAGAGGAAAACATACATTCTCAACTTTCTTCAATTGTTCAATAAGAATTGACAAATGAGATAGTTTTCAATTAATTGTAGCTTTCTATTTTGTCTAAGTTAACCTCTTATTTGTTAATTTATAAGCCCTACGTCTCCTAATTTTTACATTATCACTTTCTATCGTTGCTTTTCTTATAAATTTATATTTTATTAAATGAATAAATACGGTATAATTTACTCTCAATTTTGCTTTTTAAACATTTTTTATGCCCTTTGTCAGTTTTTCTCCCTAAGCACATCACTAACTTGTTCACTCAAAGAGTGATGATCACCATACACTCAACACATACGGATGCTAATATAATGCCACAAAATTTGGTGACTTTTGATGTGCTAATGAGTAAATTACATTATATATAGCTTCTTGTTTAATTTAATTAGCACTTGGCTTTTAGTTATTGGATTTAGCATGGAGAATTTCCACTATCGAATCCAGATCCTCTCAAAATACCTCTCCCCTTCTTTTTCTCTCAAAATCACATGTCCGCCCCTAAATGAAAAACTAAGGATTCAGATCTAATATTTTTGTAAAATATTATTATAATATTACATGAAACTAAATTTAAAATTTTTAGCATTTGATTTGTACGATTCACAACTATAGTATACAAAAAAAATTAAAAACAGTTTTATAAAATATTATATTTGAACCAGCCTTTTTTTTTCTAATCCAAAAGTGACATTCTGAGAGGATGGGGAGAGCAATGATTATTAAAGGATGCTTCCCCAAATATCATATGTTCTACTAAAAGAAATTATATCAAGTTAATGATCATATATATATAAGTTAGCGCATAAAATGTAATGATATATACTAGAACAAAGTTTAATGAGCAAACCTTCAAGGTCCTTGTTTTCCCTGAAGAATCGGAAGAGTGAGAGGCTTTGGAACAAACCAAAGCAAGCACTCCACCAGCCGACTTACAACTTCATTACTTGTATTTTTCCAGCTTGAAATCATATACGCTTCACATCGTACAGTGGAGGGATTTTCTCTTGGGAAAATCATATCCTTCAAATAAAGCCAAATCAAACAATTATGCTTAGATATATTAAAGACTTCAAATACTATAAGAAAAAGTAATCTATATTTTATCCTTTTGCTTTAACTATAAATACCTCTGTTGTGCTGCAAGTAAAAGTGATGTCTTTGAAATGATCAAAGGATCGAAGGAATTCTGTCATGTTTTCAAACCATAACAAATGATTTGATGTATTGCGTGACAATCCAATGTTGCCGCTGCATTTTCCCGATAAAATCTGCACATAAATTTCTAAGCTTCCGTGATAGTTGAACTCTACCAGGTTTGGAGTTTCAAGGATAAGCACCCTCAGATCGAGGCATCCATATAAAGAGAATTCGTTAGAATTTCAGTTTTTAACATAATCTGTTGCAACATAACGCAATTGAGTAAGTCCACCTCTTCCACACCAACCAAGCGCAATATTATACTCTTCAACCACTCATCCGTTATGGTGGTTACATCTCTGAGTTTCAAAATCCTGAGAGCCAGACATGCTAAGATGTTTAATGTACAAGCTTGTCTTTCAGAAGCTGTAAAATTAAAACTCTCAAGATTGGGAGTGTGAAGGACTAGGTTCTCCAGTTTATTATTGCACTCCATCTCCAATACTTTAATGTGAGGGTTATAAATTTGCCGGTTCACAGACAAGTCACATCGACCAAGGTACAAGAACTCTGTGCCCACTTCGTTAAGATAGTCGGTTAGGACGTTGACTTTGCTGAGATGCAAATATCTCAAGGAATCACATACAGGAAGGCTAACATCACATGGTTGAAGTACTGTATTATAGCTTCTGATACCTTCAAATATGAAACTTTCTAATTTTTCCCCTTCCACTTGAAATGCTCTCAATCCAACGCAGAATTTTACTTCAACTTGTTTTATGGATGGGCAGGAAACCACTATAGTGTGAAATCCTTCACAGCAATTGATTAGTAGCTCTTGCAACATTGGGCATGTTATGAAAGCGTCAACAATTGGGCTAAACCGCAACCCAGTAAGTTTGAGCACGGTCAGGAACATGGAAGAAAACAAATGTGGCTAAATTGTTTAGATAAAATTTGAATAGCCAGTTTGTCTATTATATATGGATTACTATGGGGCTTGCAATATATTTGCTGTCTCACCATATTAACTACATGTAAAGGCATAAAGCCCATAACAAAATATATAGAATCCGGAAAATAACATAAAATATAAGAATTTGTATTATGGTTTTGATAATTGGACCAGACCAATTAGTTTGATTGAAAAATCGATGAATCGGTGTCTTCGATTCAATGAGATCTATAATTTTCAGTTTTAAATCTAGCTTTACTCTTTCAAATCATTATGGATCGGCTTCTCAAATATTCTTCGTCACTGTCTTTCATTCCTTAAAATAAAATAGATCTTATGACTCCGCTTCTGATTCTATAGTCAATCATAAAATTTCTTGGAGATATATTAGTATATTTTACAAAAATTTATAAAATTTATTTTATGACCAACCACAAAGATCTTAGAAACTTAAACAGAAATTCATTTTCCTCTCTGAAGTCTATGAAAATCAAGTACACATAAGAAATGATGTCAATTTGATACTATTTAAAAATCTTGATAAATGAGTGTGAGAAGCTTGCCTAAACAAATAGATCAAGCTTGTCAAATATGTTCTTACCAATGTCGATCGTGTTAGATTTTCCCTAAATCTCCGCGCTAGATGCGGCTCTGGACAATGCAAATCAAATTAGGGTTGTGGTAATAAAAGTATAAATCTTTTTTTTTTTTTGTTATAAAAAAGTTTAGGTAGGTTTAGCACCAGTCCCCTACCAACGCCAGGGCATGGCCCCAAGGCTCTTTAAGCGCTTACAAGGGACTTATGAGATCGCCTACCAACGAGGTCTTCCCATTAATCAGAGGGTTCGAACCAAATTTTCAAAGTATAAATCTAACCAAATTTATATAACCTTAGGTGGGTCAAATCTTCTATGTTGGGCTTCCATGTCATTTATGCTCAAAGGCGTAACCATATTAATCCAATATGAATGCACGGCCCAATAAAACAACATAGAGAAAGGGGGGGCATCAACTAACAGCTTATTTGTCTCTCTATTACAGGAAAAGGCTGCTACCGCCTCTACCAATAGCTTGTTGGTATTGGGTGTGTTTGTTTTGATGATTGGATAAGTAACTTATTTTTATTTAAACTTGTGGAATTTTAAGATTGGAAAAAAAGTTAGATTGGGTAAAATGATGAGTGTTTGGATTAGCGATTGGATAAGTAACTTAAAGTAACTTATGTAAAAGTTAGGATGTTTAGTTTGACTTTTGCATAAGTGACTTTTGTATTAATTAAGAGAAAAAAATTGAAAAAATTATGAAAATTGAAAAAATTATGAAAAATGAAAAAATGAAGGGATAATTGTGAAAAAAGTCATCATTGGCAACTTAATTGTCAATGGGACCTGGGAAGATATCTATTCACGGAGGGATTTTTTCACAATTTTCTCAAAAATTAACTTTGAAAATTTGGTATTTGTACAATTTTAATAAAATTATATCAAACTCTAATTTAAATTAGTACACTCCAAAAGTCTTTTCTACTGTACACCTCAAGCTTAAATCTTATAAATTATATCAAACTCTAATTTAAATATTAAATCCTAACTTATATTTTCACATAGCTCAAAATCTAACAAAATAAACCGATTAAAATCTCAATAATACCTCCAATAATCCAAATAAATTATTTAAACTAAATTTAATGGGTAAAAACACTACATAGAAACTAATTTATGACATGTTTATAAAAAAAATTGATTATAAAATCATAAAAAAAACTAAATAATAAATCTAAACTGATTAAAATTAATTATTAATTATTCTCTACATTTCAACAGTCATACATTAACAAAACTCAAAACTTACTTAAACTCTTATCCCAAAGTATTCTCTAATTAGCAGAAGATTACTATCTAAAGAAAGAGAAAATTATTTAGAACATTTTTCATAAAAGAAGTTTTGTGATTAGAAGTGATTTTGAGTACCTCATTGATCCCCAAAAATATAAAATGCTCCTTTCAATATTATTTTATAGCAATAAGCTCCAATAAGCTTCATTTTGAGGCTTATGACTTTTTCCAACTTTTGACTTATTTTACCTTAAATCTCATCGCTGAAACAAACACCCACTTTTGACTTTTCCACTGTTCAATCTCATTTGCGCCACTGTTCAAGCCCGTTTGTACATTAAAACGCCAAAACAAACACGCTGATTATAATTAGTTGATTTCTTATAGTTTATTCACAATCATTTTGATCATGCGATTGTTCATTTAACTTAATTTAATTTAATGGATGTCCATTTATAGTTCAAAAACATTCTTAGGCACATTTTAACATTCATACACCAGTAAGAAAAGACTTTTTACATTATCCTTTTACACTTGTTAAAAAGAAATTAATGTAGAGAGTGTCATCAGTAGAACCAATAAGATGTTGGTTGAAATGGTAAGTGTTCTCACCCCTGTAAAGAAGAGAATACAAATTGGTATAATGAGAAGTATACTTGTGAAGAGAGGTGAAAATTATTTGCACTCTAAATTTCGAAAGGAGAAACTTGTGATCAAATAAAAAAGAAAAGAAAGAAAGTGTCACTATAATTATTCTAAAATTAACTAAATAGTTATTACACTTTCTCTTTTTTAATTTAAACAAATTAAACCACAATTAGTTCAATGTTATATTGAGGATCCGTTTTGATTAATTTTATGGCAGATTTGTTTTTGAACCTGGGGCGATGTTATTTTATTATTTTATTATTTTATTTTTCATTTTTTTTATTTTAGTTTGGGTAGAATTGTAAATAAAAATATTTAACTTTTCATTTAAAAATCTTAAATTCAAATAATCCAAAACACATTTATGCTCTCCAAATTTTATCATGTCAATGTCGTGAGTGTGTTTGGATCCACCATGGTAGAACTGCCTTTTTTTTCGAATTTGATTTTTGCAAACTTACATTAAGGAAAAAGTAATGTAACCAATGTTTGATTTGGCGGTGGCAATTTAAATTGGTTTTTCCAAATTGAAATATGTTTGGAGGATTATTTTGAAAAGCAAGCTTACGTAGAAAATGACTGAAAATGACATGAATCATGTTAAATAATACATATCTAATTATTTGATAATAATAAAAAAATAAAAATATTTAATTTATTATTAAGAAAAATTTGAAAATACTAAAATAATTAATTAAATATATTTTATGGATAAAAATGTATATAAATTAGAAATCATACAAATGTAAAATTTTCTAACAAAATAATGTTGCAGGGTGTCATATCTTGGATTTTGGGCTTAGAATTTCAAGAAAAATTAATAACGGCGACTATTTCGAAACTACCGAAAGAGATCATCAGAAAATGTCAACAACCATTTAATGATGAATGAGAAAGATTCTGCATATATCCCCGAAAGTACCACAAATAAATATTAAATAAAATAAAACATAGGAAAATAAAAAGGAAAAACTTGTCACAAGGTTCATTCATATATGAAATAAAGTACCACAAACCACGTTACAAATAAACCACAAACAAGTACTATCGGCTTATAAGCCATTTATTCAAAATAATATTTTAAAAGTCGGATCAAACGTTGAACCGAAGAGGCTAACGGGTCATAGATCGCATGGTCGGACTGATGGTCGGACCAATAACATAATAATTAAATAAAAATAATATTATGCGTATAAATAATTATATAAATATAAAAAAAATATAAACTTTTAACATTATTTGAAAATAAACACATACAAAAGCTTATATGTATAATCTTTCCCAAATCCCAAGTTCTAATACATTGAAATCATTAAAAAAACACAATAGCATGTCAATAATACCAATAGCCGGTTCCTAGTTCAACCACCCCGATTTCTGGTTCAACCCCAGTTCCTGGCCCAACAGTCGATCTGAAGCGGCCTGAAACGGTCTAAATGATGAAACAGTTGAACCATACTGAACGAGCCAAATGTCCTCCCGGACATCGGTCCAACGGTCCTGTCCAGTCCGGTTTTCACAACATTGATTCAAAGATAACACAACACATCCACATACAGAAGTTTTGAAAGCATAACAGAAATCAAATCATCATAATGAGGGATGATGACTGATGTGATCTGATATCTCTCTAATTAATGCCATAATAAAGCATATGGGGAGAGAAGAACTTTTCCAAACACTCCTTCATGGGCTTATCATCATCGAAGCCTTCATATTGAACCCTAAGCACAAAGTGTTTCCAGCATTTGATTGGAAGAGTAGAGCAGCATTGTTCCGCTTCCCTAGCCTCCACCCTCCTCCTCACGTATCCAAACTGCAATCACATTTCAAATTCCACGTCAGTCAATGCATCCTGTATGATCCTATAATATAATATAACTTTAGCATTTATTTTATATATATATATATATATAGCACTTATGTGGATTGATCCTGGCTGATTCCATTTGATTATGATATTAATACCCATTGATTCTACCGTTTCCCTCGGGAACAATATGAAACTGAAAATCCGTTGTTGGCTTTCTCCGGCTGGGATAAATGCCAACGCCGTTGTGCTCTTGCCAGAGAGAGAGCTAGCAGTGGAAGGAAGAAGACAACTCGGGTATGAATATGTAATTTTGATCTTAGCTTGATTTAGACACTACTGATGAAGAATGAATATGTATTGAAGATGCCTGTTTTATTTGAACAGTAAGGTTGAAACAAGAGGGTTTTTGAACTTGTTTCAGGCCTCAACCAAAGCATTGGAGGGCGATGATAAAAGAAATATAACATTGTAGGAAGGATCTGTGCATACTAATTTAGGGAAACTAGGCACGTGGGAAACCCTAGAAGAACAAATCTCGTGGACATCTGGAAATGCTATTAACTCTTCAAGCCTCAGACAGTTGCAGAAAATTACACTCCCAGAGTCAGTAGCAAAGAAAGGTACTTCCTCCTGTACTTAATATTTAATATATAAGACATATTTGGGAAGATGATCTTGATCCTAAATATAAGAAATATTTGTTAATATTTTTCTAATTTACCCTATTAATGCTCCCTCAATAATAATAAAAAAGAAGAAGGAATGAGAGAATTAAGGAAGATGGCTAGAGTGGCTTAGAAAATATGTTATATTAACTAACTAAACTAACTTCCTTAATCTAATTAAATTAAGTAAATATGTCTGGAGAGTATTACCGCTCTAAAAAGAGCTTATGATAATTAATAAAACTGCTTGTAATGTTGGTGTTGGGAAATCTGACCATATCACTGATTGCCATCAATTGTCTACTACCTTCGCCAATATTTTATTTACTCATGAAGGAAGAACAACAACAGTGAACACTGAATCCTATTGCTTTTAGTATAAAGCCAACCAATATGTGCGCACTGAATCCTATTGAAGATTTGTTTCATATGAATTCTTATTATCCCTTTGATGTCACCACTAATGTTGACAGAGCAAAGATCCAAAATGCTATCCGATCCTTATTGTATGACCTAATTAAGGAGTTGGTGTTGCCCTAAATGTAAGAACTATTTCACATGTTTTATCAATATTCCCAAATTCACCCTATTGATCCATAATCCCTTAACAAAAATCAAGTAAGAGAAGGGGAGAGAGAATTAAGGAAGACGATTAGGTTTTTTAGGGAAAAAAATATGGTTAATATAATATTTAGTCCTTATAATTTGTCCTTAGTTTGATTTTTGTCTCTATAGTTTTAAACTATAGGTTTTGGTCCTTCACATTTCTCTTTATCTAAAATGTTAGTCCTTATAATTTAATAAGGACCTTAACGGTGTTAAACATTCTAATGTGGCACTAACTCAGTCAATTATGCTAATGTGGCTTGTTGACTGGGCAAACTGGCTGTGATTTTTGTATCTTGTGAGGCTTAGTGATAAAATTAAAAAATAAAGTACGGAGTCTGGGAAAGAACGCCATCTTCAACATTCTTTAGTGGAAGGCAAGCCATTAACCACTAATTATCCAAAAAGCCATTGACCTTCTTCACTCTTCAGTCGCCCGAGACTCATAAATTCAACCAAAAATGTAATCCTTCAATTCTGATAGAACTTCCAATCAAAGAGGAATGGGTTCTGCTCGACTACATGTCTCAACTAAAAAAGGCCAGAAACATTCGTCTTCTATGATTTGCAATGTGTAAGCCCCACAAGCTCGGCTCAAAGATGAACCATCTTGGCTCCATTTATTAGGTTAGAAGAGGAAGCAGTAGAAAATGGCCTCAAGAGATTCAACAAAGGGGGAAAAACTTACTGGAAGCGAAGGTGAAAATGAGAAGAGGTGACGGAAACACAACGAGCAGATGCGGCTGAGACGGTGACGAAAAGAATAACAGTGATGAGTGAGATTGGAGAGGCCAGCCATTGTGCGCCCAAGCGTTTGGTTTGATCTGAAAATCTAAACACTGAAGTGTGAGCGAGGAGTCTGCGAGGGTGGGAGCTCCGACTGAGGGCTAAGGCTGAACGAATAAGACGGAAGGGAGAGGGGCGATGAGTGATGAAACAGCCCCCTTCAACAGCTGCGTCTCCCAATGGGGTTATCTCTCACTTGATGAAGAAGATGATAAATAGTGTAATCTTTTTTTTTTAATTTGATCAATTAGCCACATAAGCTAAAAAATTACAATTAGCTTGCCCAGTTATCAAACCACATTATCATAATTGATGGTGTTTGTGCCACATCAGCATATTTAATACTATTAAGGCCTTTATTAAATTATAGGGACTAACATTTCAGGCAAAAAGAAACTTGAGAAACCAAAACCTATGGTTTGAAACTATAGAGATCAAAACTAAAATGAGAACAAACTATAGCAACCAAATAATATATTAACCCAAAAAAATATCATATTAACTAACATCTTTAAACTACTCAAATTAGTTAATTGGGTCTTATATTAAAGATAAGAACAGTAACATTCAAGAGGCATTAAGGATACTTGAATGAGTAGAGGGGGATGGGAGTCCTTTAGAATAATTGTACTTGATTGGGAAGAAGTGGAATTATGGGTGCATATGGATTTTTACTTTGTACTGTGAAATACGATTTAAATGGATTAGTAATTTCTTAAAGCATGGTTAGAGAGATTCACAAAGTACGAAAAGGAGAAGCTGCAAGATAAAGGCAATATGATAACACTATCGTTTTCGGACATATATAGTTCTGTTATGAAAAATATCCGGTGTCTATATATTAACGATATTATTGTAACTGGAAGAGATTTCGAGACACAAGAGTATCCTAACTACTGAGTTTGAAGTAAGAGCGACTTAGGATAGATGCAATATTTCCAAGGGTTGGAGGTTACTCAATCAAAGAAGGTGATTATTAGTGTTTGACAAAGGAAATATGTAATCAATCATTTAACAGATAACAGAAACATAAATAGTTGGCTTTAAATCAAAAAAGAGGGATATCCTATATATGAAAGGGGATCAAGCTAGTATTGATCAAGTTTATTGATGTTGTTTGGGCAGGGTCAATTCATGACAAAGATTCACAACAAGATATCACACATTTGTAAGGGGAAATTGGGCCATCTGAAGAAATAAGCGGAGTATTTGTATATAGAAATAGAAAACAGAATTTAGAGCCAAAACCTAGTAAAAATATTTGAAGGTCTTTCACTTCAAAGGTTATTGTCATAATTGAAAATTGGAATAGGCGTATCAAATATAAGCTTTAATATGAAGAAAAAGTAGCAATTAACATATCACTTATGCTCCATTTGGATGGGAAGAAAAGTTGAGAGGGAAGAAAATTGTGAGAAGGGAAAATTAGGAAGAAAATGTTATCACCCCGCTGTTTGGACTGACGGTAGAAAACAGAGCGAAAAGAAAATGAGTAAGTATATCTATGACTAAAATACCCTTCTATTCTGTTTGGATGGGAAGAAAAGTTGAGAGGAAAGAAAATGGGAGGAGAGAAAATGTTATCAACCCTGCTGTTTGAATTGACAGGAAAAAACAAAGAGGAAAGAAAATGAGTAAGTATATGAATGACTAAAATACCCTTCTATATAAAAACATATCATATTTAAAATCAAATTATATATCACAATGCATCATATTAACATTAGCATCATCATGTAACTTAAAACCAAATTATTTGGTATGATATATACTCATGTTAATATATTTTTAAACCAAATAGTTTTTAAAAAATTTTCAAGGTAAGAAAAGTGGACAATTTTTTTTAAATTAATTATAATAATAAGAAATAAATAAATTATACATTATCTTGAGAAATAAAAAGTGAAAGGGTTAAAATGGAATATAATATCTTGAGAAATTGATTTCATAAAAAATTTATTTTTTAAAGTGAAAATAATAATAAGTAAATAATGGACAAATAATTAGTTGTATAAATGTGTGTGAGGGTAAATAATAGAAAAATGAGTTTTATTCCCATTTTATTTCCACATGTGTGGAGAGACAAGTTGGAGAGAGAATGATGTGGGTCCCACATCCCATTTTCTCCCCAACTTTTCTCTCTTCTCACTTTTCTTCCTTCATCCAATCCGGGAAAAACACCCCTCTCCCCATTTTCCTCCCTAGATCCCCCCCCCCCCCCCCCAAATTTTCTCTCCATCCATACAGGGGTTAATCTAGTTGAGGTAGAGGCAAACATAAATCCTCAACTTTATTCAATTGATCAATAAGATTTGACAAATGATATAGTTTTCCATTAAGTGTTGTTTTCTATTTTGTCTAGCTTAACCTCTTATTTGATAATCGATAAGCCACACTTTTTCCTAATTTTTATATTATCATTTTCTCTCGTTTTTTTTTATAAATTTTTATTTTATTAAATGAATAAATACGGCATAATTTACACTCAGCTTTGCGTTTTAACCGTTTTTTAAGCCCTTTGTCAGTTTTTCTCCCTAAACACAGCACTAACTTATTCAATCAGAGTGATCACCACACACCAAACACACACAGATGCTAATATAATGACACAAAATTTGGTGAATTTTGCTGCATTAATGAGTAAATTACATTATATATATAGCTTCTTGTTATTCAGAACAATATATATATAGCTTCTTGTTATAATTAGGACTTGGCTTTTAGTTATTGGACTGAGCAGGGAGTTTCCACAATGGAATTCAGATCCTCTCAAAATACCTCTCCCCTCCTTTTTCTCTCAAAATACCTCTCTCCACCCATAAATTAAAAACTAAGGATTCTGATCTAATATTTTAATAAAATATTATTATAATATTACATAAAACTAAATTTAAACGTTTTAATATTTGATTTGCACTGTTCGCAACTATAGTATAAAAATGTTAAAAATTAACTTATAAAATATTATAATAATAGTTTCATAAATTGAATTAGGGGTGTTCAAAACTGGAACCGGGATCCCTCACTCCCAGTCTCGGTCCTAGTTTTTGGCCGGGATGCAAATTGCATCCCGGTCCCAGTTTGGTCTCGGTCCCGGTAATCCCAGGCAGGACCGGGATCAAACCGGGAAATCCCGGTTTTTTTTTTAAAAAAAGTTAAATTTAAAATATATTATTAAATTGGTTAAATTTTCTATAATCTAATGTTTAAAGTAATTATTTAACACCTAATAAAGCCATAATAATCACACAAATTGATCTAGAATTGAAGAATAACATTTTTTTTTTATTATTATTATCACCTTCATCATTTTTGTTATTATTTTTATATATTATATAGTAGAATTAGTATCACGATATATACATTTTAACTCCAACTAAATATGTGATACACATTTTATCAAATGAAATAATAACTTACTTTAAAAAAAATTAAAATGAAAAAACCGGGACTGGGACCGGGATCACAAGGTGTGTGACCGGTCTCGGTCCCGGTCCCAGTTTTCCCGGTCTTGGTCAGGACGGGAAATTCCCGGGATCAAAATATCCGGGACCGGGACACTTTGAACACCCCTAAATTGAATGATCCAAGTTCTATTGAAGCGTGAGATTCTGAGAGGAATGGGAGAGAATTGACTATTAAAGGATATGCTTCCCCAAATATCATAGGTTAGGGTTAGAGTGATATATACTAGTACAAAGTTTAATGAGCAAACCTTCAATGTCCTGGTTTTCCCTGAAGAATTGGAAGATAGGGTTAACGTGATAGGCTTTGGAACTAACCAAAGCAAGCACTCCACCAGCCGAGCTACAACTTCATCACTTGGTATATTTCCAGCTTGAAATCTTATATGCTTCACATCGTACAGTGGAGGGGTTTTATTTAGCCATACAAATTCTCTTGGGAAAATCATATCCTTCAAATAAAACCAAATCAAACAAATATGTATGAGTATATTAAAGAGTTCAGATACTATAAGAAAAAGTAATTCATATTTTGTCCTTTTGCTTTAACTATAAATACCTCTGTTGTGCTGCAAGTAAAAGTGATGTCTTTGAAATGATCAAATTGTCGAAGGAATTCTGTCATGTTTTCAAACCATAACAAATGATCTGACGTATTGCGTGACAATCTGATGTTGCCGCTGCATTTTCCTGATAAAATCTGCACAGAAATTCCTAAGCTTCCGAGATAGTTGAACTCTACCAGGTTTGGAGTTTCAAGCATAACCTCCCTCAGATTGAGACATCCATATACAGAAAATTTCCTTAGAATTTCAGTTTTTATGATAATCTTTTGCAACATAATGCAATTGAGTAAGTCCACCTCTTCCAGACAAACCAAGCGCAATATTACACTCTTCAACCACTCATCCGTTATGGTGTTTACATCTCTGAGCTTCAAAATCCTGAGAGCCAGACATGCTAAGATGTTTAATGTACAAGCTTGTCTTTCAGAAGCTTCAAACTTAAAACTCTCAAGATTGGGAGTGTTAAGGACTAGGTTCTCCACTTTATTATTGCACTCCATCTCCAATACTTTAATGTGAGGATTATAAATTTGCAGGTTTTCAGACAAGTCACATCGACCAAGATACAAGTACTCCGTGACCACTTCAGTAAGATTGTCAGTTAGGACCTTGACGTTGCTGAGACGCAAATATCTCAAGGAATCACATACAGGAAGGTCAACATCACATGGTTGAAGTCCTGCATTATAGCTTCTGATACCTTCAAATATTAAACTTTCTAATTTTTCCCCTTCCACTTGAAATGCTCTCAACCCAACGCAACGTTTTACTTCAACTTGTTTTATGGATGGGCAGGAAACCACTATAGTGTGGAATCCTTCACAGCTATTGATTAGTAGTTCTTGCAACTTTGGGCATTTTATGAAAGCATCAACAATTGGGCTAAACTGTAAACCAGTAAGTTTGAGCACAGTCAAGAACATGGAAGAAAATAGAGGAATAAACTTGTCATAACTCACAATCTTATTAATGATGCTCCTGGCTTGTTGAATAATGCTATAAGGGACTGTGATTCTTAGGTCAAAAGTGATCTCTTTGCAATTGCTTTCCATGGCAAAGTCCATCAAGGCATCAAATGCAGTACGGTACTGATGGATATTAGTGGATTTGATCTCTTCATGGAAAGAGAAGTTCAGCTTTTGCAAAGTATCCTTTATGTGAGGGCCACGAAGTTCAATGATTCTTTGTATATAAGTGAAGAATGTCTCATCTGAATTGTCCTTTGGTTGAAAGAAATCATAGTTGAAGTCAAGAACTGGGAAGGAAAGCCAATGAGAATAGAAGTCTTTGGATAAGACACTGAGCTTGGTTGCATCCTTACAAAGAAGCAAATGCATGATGTGGTGGATGATCTGCTCAGGCAGATGTTGGAGCTTAGTATTTCTTCCTTCATGATCATCAACTCTAGGCTTTTTTGTTTCTCCCATCGCATTCATTTCCATCAAGTCACCCTAGCACAATTACATTAAAAAAGAAATATTAGAAACATTAATTATTATAGATACTCTCATAAGAACAAAAAAAACACACACATTTAAATGTGATAGCATTTCTTGAGAAAAAAAGATTTTTTTCATTTTCTAAAGGACATGTAAGATATGGTACTGTTCTGCTCATGTTTCTTAATTCATACTCGTGCCGAATTTGCCCACCATTTGTAACTATTGCGGCGCGCTAAACATTTTAAACAAAAGTTGTCTCATGACAGTAGAAAACAAAGGCTAAATTGTTTATATAAAATTTGAATACTCAGTTTTTCTAATATATATGGATTACTATTGGGCTTACATTATATATATGCTGTGTCACCATATTAATTACATGTAAAGGCATAAAGTCCACAACAAAATATATAGATATATAAGAATTTGTATTATGGTTTTGAAAATCGAACGAGACCAATTAGCTTGATTGAAAAATCACGGAATTGGTGTTTAGTTTGATCGTTTCAATGAGATCTATAATTTTCAGTTTTGAATCTGACTTTACTCTTTCAAATCATTGTGGATTGGCTTGTCAGATATTCTCTCTCTCTCTTTCATCCTTAAAATAGATCCTATGATTCCGCCCTGATTCTATAGTCCATAATCATAAAATCTTTTGAAGATATATTAGTGTATTTTCCAAAATTTATAAGATTTTATGATCAACCCCAAAGATCTGAGAAACTAAATTAAAAAAAAAAAAAAAAAAAAACTCATTTTCCTCTCTGAAGTTTGTGAAAATCAAGTAGACATAAGAAATGATGTCAATTTGAACTATTTAAAAATCTTGATAAATGGGTGTGATAAGCTTGTCTAAATAAATAGATCAAGCTTTTCAAATATGTTCTTACCAATGTCGATCGTGTTAGATTTTCCCTCAATCTCTACACCAGATGCGGCTCTGGACAAAGCAAATCAAATTAGGGTTGTAATAAAAGTAGAAATATAACCAAATTTATAGAGTTAGGCCGGTCAAATCTTCCATGTTGGGCTTCCATGAGATTTATGCTAAATAGCGTAACCATATTAATCCAATATGAATGCACGGCCCACTAAAACAACCCAGAGGGAACTTTTTGTAGTTTATACACAATTGTTGTGATTATTTATTTATTTGGTGATAATAAAAGTAGAAATCTAACCAAATTTATATAACCTTGGGTCAATCAAATAATCTATGTTGGGCTTCCATGAGATTTACACTACATAGCGTTACCATATTAATCCAATATGAATGCACGGCCCACTAAAACAATACAGAGAGAATTCTTTATAGTTTATACACAATTTTTTTTTGGGTGAATTACTAAGGGTGTTCTCAAACCACTTCGAGGATGAAACTGATTCCTTTTGACCCTTGAAGCACATCAAAGAGTTTTAATTGGCCTATCCCAACAAGCATGTTTCTTGAAAGTTGAACTTATGTTCTCTTCTTATTACAAGTAAGGCTGTTACTACCACAACCAATAACTTATTAGAATTATTATTAATTGATTCCTTCTAGTTTATTCACAATCCTCGTGATCATTCCATTGTTCATTTAATTTAATGGATACCGATTTATAGTTCAAAAATATCCTTAAGCACGTTTTAAGATTCATACACTAGGAAAAAAAAAAGACCTTTTACATTAACCTTTTACACAAATTAAAAAGAAATTAATGTAGAAAGCGTCATCAATAAAACTAACAAAATTGTTAGTTAAAGTGATAAGCAACTTTATCTCATAAAGAAGAAAACACAAGTTGAATCATGAAAAATATACTTATTAAGAGAGATGAAAACTATTTGCTCTTCAAGCCACAAAGGGAGTGACCCTTAATCAAATTATTAGAAAAAGGAAAAGAAATTATATGTCACCGGTAGTATATAAAATATGTATATGTATATATATTCTAAAACTAACTAATTACTTAATTAGGTCTTTCTTTTCAACTTTAATATGATAGTAAGCAGTATATTTCTAAAAGTCCGTTCTTAATTTTAATTTTTTTTTTATTTGGCTTACTACAGTTTCTCTGTTTTAAAAACAAATTAAAATTACAAATAATTCAATGTTATATTAAGGATCCGTATTGATTAATTTGATGGAAGATGTGTTTTCGAGCCTGGGGCGATGTTATTTTATTTTTATATATTTTATTTTTTTTTTTATATTAGTTCGTGTAGAATTCTAAATAAAAATATTTAACTTATCATATGCAAATTTTAAATTCAAATAATCCAAAACACACTTATACCCTCCAAATTGTGTCATGGCATCATGTTGCTTTTGATGTGATCACTGATATAAGTTCACAAATTGATCGGTTTCATATAGTTTCGCCAAAAAAAAAAATTGGTTTATACATAGTTTATTCAAACCCGAACCGAACGATGTCAAATGGAAGGTTTCTTATCCTCCCTTCTGGAATCTTCTGCTGTACTTTGATCTCTGTGTGCCAAGGCTCTAGTTTATAACTTTTAGTTTTGAATCTGACTTTACTATTTCAAACCATTATGGATCGAATTGTCAAATATGCTTCGTCTCTGTCTTTCATCCTTAAAATAAATCTTTCATACTTCACGCTTGATTTTATAGTCAATCATAAAGTTTCTTGAAGATATATTAGCATATTTTACAAAATTTATAAAATTTTATGACCAACCACAAAGATCTGAGAAACTAAACTTAACAAAAAAAAAACTCATTTTCCTCTCTGAAGCCTATGAAAATCAAGTAAACATAAGAAATTATGTCAATTTGAGCTATTTAAAAATCTTGATAAATGAGTGTGAGAAACTTGCCTAAACAAATAGATCAAGCTTGTCAAATATGTTCTTACCAATGTTGATCACGTTAGGTTTTTCCTAAATCTCTGCGCTAGATGCGGCTCTGGACAAAGTAAATCAAATTAGAGTTGTGGTAATAAAAGTATAAATCTAGCCAAATTTATATAACCTTAGGTCAATCAAATCTTCTATGTTGGGCTTCCATGAGATTTACATTATATAACTAACCATATTATCCAATAAAAATGGACGGCCCACTAAAACAACACAGAGAGATCTCTTTGTGTACACAATCATTGTGATTTTTTTTTTTTTTTTTTTTTGGTAACAAAAGTAGAAATATAACCTTAGGTCGGTCAAATCTTCTATGTTGAGCTTTCATGAGATTTACACTCGGTGAATGCACGGCCCACTAAAAAAACATCAACCAATAGCTTATTAAATGTCTTTATTACGGGATAAGGCTCCTACCACATCAACTAACAGCTTGTTAATATTGTAATTACTCTCTCTGGTTCACAATATAGGTCACTTCAACTAATTCATAGGAAACAAGAAATAATAATTAACTCAATAAATATATCATAAATTAAACTTTTTTCCCACTTTTACTCGATTTGGAAAATGTGTTTCAAAAGTTAATGAGTGGACAAATTGGAAATGAGAATTAATTATAGGGGCAAAACTGAAAAATAAGTATTAATTATCTTACAAGTGATCTATATTGTGAACCAAACTATTTTTCTATAAATGCCCTATATTATGGATCAGAGGGAGTAGTTGATTCCTTATAGTTTATTCACAATCATTTTGATCATTCAGTTGTTCATTTAACTTAATTTAATGGATGCCCATTTATAGTTAAAAAACATCCATAAGCACGTTTTAACATTCATAGACTAGTAAAAAACCTTTTACATTATCCTTTTACACTCGTTAAAAAGAAATTAATGTAGAGAATGTCACCAGTAGAAATGATAAGTTGTTGGTTGACGTGATAAATAGCCTCACCCCTTTAAGAAAGAAAATACAAGTCTAAATCATGAGGAATGTACTTATTAGGAGAGACAAAAATTATTTGTGCTCTAAGTTTCAAAAAGAGAAACCTGTGATCAAATTAGAAAAAGGAAAAGACAATGTCACTAAATTTATTCTAAAATTAACTAAATATGTCATTCTTTTCAACTTTAATATATGATAATAGTATATTTCTAAAATTCCTTTCTTAATTGTAATTTTTTTATTTGGGTTATTACACTTTCACTTTTTTCTTTAAACAAATTAAACCACAATTATTTCAATGTTATATTAAGGATCCGTTATAATTAATTTTATGGCAGATTCGTTTTTGAACCTGAGGTGATGTTATTTTATTATTTTATTTTTCATTTTATTATTATAGTTCGGGTAAAATTCTAAATAAAAATATGGGTTAATGTGTAAAAATATATATGAGAGTTTTCCAAAAAACATGCCCAACACCAAATGATTTTTTAGGGGCTAAAGTAACTATGAACTTCCAAAATAGATATAAAAATATACATTTACCATTAGTTGACCATTAGTTTAAATTTTTTAAGGATTAAAATGTAAAAATACACATGAGATTTTCTTAAAAGTATACAAATGTTTTTTTAAAGAGCAAAAGTGTCTATGAGCTTCTAAAATAGGTGTAAAAAGAAAAATGATAATACACGGATAATTAGGAAATAACTTGGAGAGAAATACTTATATACTCTAGAAATATCACGTCATATGAACTCTGTCCAATGAGAATATAACAATTCATATCATTTTAATCTTAGTTGGTTGATGACTCATCTGAAAAAATTCAATTATATATTATTTTTAAGAAAAATATTGGTTGATTATTTTGTTTTAATTTTTTTTAAAAAAATTAAGATGTCTTTTTCTAAAAACAAGATAAATTTGAATTTTTTCACATGATTCATAAGCCAACTAGAATTAAAATGATATGAGTTGTTATGCTTTTATTGGATAGAGTTTATATGACCTAACACTTTTAGAGTATGTAAGTATTTCCCCAACTGGGAATAATAATTTGCTGATTGGGCAAGGGAAATTAATTTTTACCCAAACCTTTATCTCCACCTAGAGGTGGAAATAGGCTAGGTAGCCTGGCCTGTTTGGGGCCTAGTTAGGCCTGACCTGTTAGTAAAAAAGGTCAGGTGAAAGCCTTTTTTAAGCCTATTTTTCTTAACAGGATAGACCAAGACTTACTAATAGGCTTTTTAGGCCTGTCAGGGCGCCGTGGCCCTGTTAAGTATTTACAAAAAATATTACTCTACCTGAAAAAGAAAAATAAATGATTATGAAAAATAAAAGTAAATAATTACATATTATCTACCCTAAGTGTTGGAGTTCGTTATATCCAAAAATTAACTTCCTAATTCGTTATATCCAAAAATTAACTTCCTAATCGATCTCTCCTCTAGAACTAGCTAGATTCAAGTTTATTAAAGTTCTTTTCACTGAAGTTTATATAAAAATACAAGCCTTTTTTTATTTAAAAAAAATGCAAGCCTTTTAATAGCCCTCAGGCCAGACTAGGCCAGGCCAGGGTCAGGCTAACAAAAAGACCTGTGATATACTATGGGTCTGCATTTCCGGCTCATCAGTGTGATGAGAACAAAATTTCTCCTCATCAAAACGATGCAGTTTTATTTAAGGGAGAGATCTGAGTCGTTGATACAAAAATAATCAAGGTCGTTTATGATATATCTAGTATCTTAAAATATTTTTTAAGTCCCTCTTCTCATCCTAAAATAATTTTTACCACTTTTAAACCCTTAAAATATTTGCTCAGTTGTACCCAATGTGTTAACAAACTTATTGCAATTTTACCTTTAATGTATTTTTTTAACTCCAAAAATTACTTTAAAATAGTTTTTTTTTTCTTCTTTTAACCTTTTTAAAATTTTTTTAGTTACACCTAGTGTTTTAGGATATTGACTATAATTTTACCGTTAATGTATTTTTTTTAGTAGTAACGAGCACCCAAAACTTAGGGTACTAATTTATTGATTTTCGCCTATTCTAAAATATTTTTTAGTAGCATCTAATAGTTTCACATAATTTTTGGAGCTGAAAAAATACATTAAGGGTAAAATTACAGTCAGTCTACTAACACACTGGGTACAACTGAAAAAATATTTTAAGGAGTTAAAAGTAGTAAAAATTATTTTAGGATGAGAAGAGAGACTTAAAAAATATTTTAAGATACTAGATATGTCATAGACGACCTTGATTATTTTTATATCAACGGCTCAGATCTCTCCCTTAAGTAAAACTGCATTGTTTTGATGATGAGAAATTTTTTTCTCATCACACTGATGAGCTGGAAATGAAGACGCAAAATACTATAGGTCAAGCCTATTAAAAACAAAGCCTGACCTGGACTAACCTGTTTCCACCCCCATCTCCACCTCATCACTTTTTTTGGAAGAAAGAGGAAGAGGAGAGGAAGGGTTAGGTGGAAATTAATTTCTCTTGCATAGTCAGCAAATTAGTATTTTATATTGTTTTTGAATCATCCACGTCATTCTCCATGTCATTATTTTCAATCAAAAATTTCAAACAAACGGTCAACTAATAGTCAATATGTATTTTTACACATATTTTGGAAGTTTATAATTACTTTTGTCCCTCAAAAAAACATTTATATTGGGTGCACTTTTAGGAAAATTTCATGTGTATTTTTGCATCTTAACCCTTAAAAATTCAAACAAATGGTCAACTAACAGTCAATGTGTATTTTGCACCTATTTAGAAAGTTTATAGTTACTTTTGCCTTTCAAAAAACATTTGATATTGGGCGTATTTTTGGGAAAATGTCACATGTATTTTTGCACTTTAAAGCTTTTTATTTAAAAATCTTAAATTCAAATAATCCAAAACACACTTATACCCTCCAAATTGTATCATGGCATTGTGATGAGTATGTTTGGATTTATCATGGTATAGAAGTGACTCTTTTTTTTAAAAAATTTGACTTTTGTAAACTAATGATAGGGGAAAAGTAATGTGATCTATATTTGGATTGGTGGTGGCAAATTAAAGTGGCTTTTTAAAACTGAAACATGTTTGGAGGATTATTTTAAAAACTAAGTTTATATGAAAAATGATTAAAATTGACATGAATCTGATTAAATAATATATACATAATTATAAAAAAAATAAAAATAGTTAATTTATTATTGAGAAAATTTTGAAAATACTAAAATAATTAATTAAATATATTTAATGAATATATATATATATATATATATAAATTAGAAATCATATAAACATAAAATTTCTAACAAAATAATGTTGCAGGGTTAATAAAAATTATCAAAACAATATTAAATGCCCTAAAAGTTATAAGCACCTCCATTCCTGGCCCATAAGGTAAATAGGCTAAGGGCTAATCCAAACATCAAAATTTTCCCATACACACGTTTTAGCATATTAAACATATCCAATGATAAATCCAAATACTCATGATAACGATAATGTGATCATTGATATAAGTATGCAAATTGATCACATATAGTTTCGCCCAAAAAAAATTGGTTTATACATAGTTGGCACTTAGTAGTATTTATTGTGCCAAAAACAATGCCTAAATAATTTAACTATAAAGCCTAAACGCATTTACAACATATTTCTTGCAGTTCAAAAGAAAAAAAAAATTGAAAATTACAAGAAGTCCGACATGTCCAAACCCGAACCGAACGATATCAAATGGAAGGCGTTCAAGGACTTGGGTCTATTCTTGTCGTCCATTCTGGATTCTTCTGCTGGACTTTGATCTCTGTGTACCCTTTTTTGTACCAAGGGTCTTTCAGAATCTCATCGATGGTAGTCCTCGTTTTCGGGTTCGGATCTAGTAACCGTTTGATTAAATGTCTCAAATTTTCGGGTTTGCCCCGATGGGGAATGCAAACCAGGCCTCGGGAAATTTCCCTCATCTTGGTAAGGGCATCGGGGCCCCTGAACGGCAAAGACTGAAAGGTAAGCACGTACAAAACGACGCCGCACTGCCACACATCGACTTTATCTCCGTCGTAGCCTTCATCGTTGATCATCTCAGGGGCCATGTAGGCAGGGGTCCCACAGAAGGTATGAAGCTTGCCGTCGGGTCGGATATCGTCCGTTGTGGCGCTCAACCCGAAGTCCGAAACCTTGATGTTCAATTTCTCGTCGAGAAGGAGGTTCTCAAGCTTCAAATCACGGTGGAACACGCCGTGAGAGTGGCAGTGCTGGACGGCTGAGATTAACTGTTGGAGCCACCGACGGTGCTGATCTTGGCTAAAGGGACCCTCATTAACGAATATGTCAAAGAGCTCGCCGCCTTTTGCAAACTCCATGACGAGGAAAATCTTGGTTTTGGTAGTGAGGACCTCGTAGAGTTTCACGATGTGTGGATGATTCAACCCGCGCATGGTAGCGATTTCCATTGAGAGACTCTGCTCTGTTACGTCTTGCTTGTTCACGACCTTAATGGCCACACTCTGCTTTGTAAGAACATGGCAAGCTTCGTAAACCTTAGCGAAACCTCCAACACCGACTAACCTGCGGATTTCATATTTTCCAAACAAAACGCCATCTAGTTCCTCTTCGCTCATCAGAGAAGGAGAAGTAGATTCTGCTGCTCTGTCCTTAGCGTCAATAATCTTGTTCATAATATGTTCAGACGTGATGACGATGAAGAACGCAAGGACGAAAATTAGAAGTAGGTCTGAGAGAGAAGAACAAAAAAAGTTGTGAAGACTGTGAGTGTGTGAGAATTTTTTTTGCCGAGAGCCAGTGAGAATTGGAAGGTTTGAAAGAGATATTATATATATTTATATAGAGTTATACATAATATTACGGATTTTTAAAATTGAAATGAATCATAATGTTGATATTATTTGTTATCCTTATGATTTAAATTTAAATTTTATAATTTATGATAATTCATTTTTTCTATCCGATATAACATCCTGGCTTTTGTTTTTTTCAAGCAACAATTATAACATTTATATATAGTTGTGTATAACCATTTATGATAAGTTATTTAAACGTATTTTATTTGTCTTAAATCAGGAGGATAATGTTGTGTTTGACCTCAAATTAATATCTAATAAACATTTATATAGCTTTTTAAAAGTTTATCTGTTTGACCTTGTTTTTGTCTATAAATCTGATAAATTTATATTTTTTTATAAAAGTATTTTATGCTTTTAAATCTGTAAAAACAAATAAAGCTCCATATAAAATAGAGAAAATTTCAATAAAATGTCCTCAAAATATAAAAGAAAAAAAGTCAATTCAAATCCTGAATATAAAATTTATTAATTCAGAGTGTGTAATCTATCAGGTATGTTTTGAGGTATGTATTTAATCTATACCGCTTTTTAAGTGATAAATATAGCGCTTTTTATTTTTTTAATCAAGATATACCGCTTTTTAATTTATCAACCGATGATTTTGTTATTCCCTATATAGAATAAATCTAAGTTTCTAATGAATCATTAAAGATAAAACACTCTTTATTAAAACGTTAAAAGTTATAGGAAAAATATTAAAGGTAAATTAAAATATTAAAAAAAATGCCCAAAAACGTATAGTTGTTTTGGCATGTATGTATCATTTAAGGATTGATTATCCTCCTAATGCTCTTACCGTCATTTTCCCTCCCACTACTCATCTTGCCATTTATATTGAAATTTGAGCAACTCAAATTTAATATTTTATAAAATTTAATAAAATTATAAATTATAAATAAATAAATAAATTCAAAAACTACTAAAATTTAGTTATAATAGTTTAAAACTACAGTAAAAATATTTATATAAAACATTAAAATCTAAACCACTTAAATTTCAATATAAAGGTCACGATAAATAGTAAAAAGAAAAAGGACAGTAAGAGTAGAGGAGAATAACCAAGTCCCTTTATTTAAGAGTTAATATGCACCTAGTGTCCTAGAATATTTTTTTCAAGTGCATCTTGTTATTTGTGGTGTAATTTTATCCCTAATGTTTTTAAAATGAAGCGATCCCATCCAATGTTAACTGATTTTCAACTTTGAAGGTTAAATTGGTGACTAATGGAGTTTGACCAAAAGAAGCTTGGTTGGCATATGATAAAGAGATGACATGGCATTGTAGATTTTTTTTTGGGGTTAAACATACCTCAAATCTCGCCATTTTCACAGTCCCTACCATGAACCCCCGTTTCATCATTGGAGATTCTCTCCAAAAAGTGATCATCTTAGGCGCTCTTTTATTATGGGATGTTGTGAGGGAAAATTATATTCAAGTCCCGTAGGAGAAAAAAAAAAAAAAAACTGGTCCTTTAAACTTATCAAATACATCCCTAGATTTATTAATTGAAGCCCCTAGACTTGTCAATATGCTCATTTCTTCTTCTTCTTTTTTATTTTTTTGTGCGGACCCGAAGGTAATTCTCCCATATTTTTATCGAACCAATAAACCTTGATTGAAGTATCTCTCCCTTCTTGCTATCCACCCGCGTCATGGGCATCCCTCCTCTCAAGGCCGGGTATGGAGCTTCAAGTTGTAATTAGATAGATTTCTACATGTTTGAGTTAGCGTTATAGAAGCGCATTCACGAAAATTGAGATAACACTCCTCTCACATACTTACATCGTATACTGTAAATTACATTAAAAAAAACAACTTCCACCGCTAATTCAAACCGGCGGTTTTAAATATAAGACTTAGTTAACCTTTTTAAAGAAATTAAAAAAAACTAATTAAATTACTTTAAAACTTCTATATTTTTCTTTTTTCTTCAAATTAATTTGTCTAACTTATAAACTGATATGCAATGTAATGATACACAACATATGACATAATTAAATAACTTATTTAATTTTCTTAATCATTACAAAAAGAAAAGGTGAACTAGGTCTTACACTAGTACGTCCTCCGGTTTTTAATATAAGACATATTTAAAGAGTTCTTGGTCCAAAATATAAGAAATATTTTCATATTTATCAATATTTTCTTAATTTACTCCTATTAATATTCCCTCAACAATAATCAAGGAGGATAGGGAATGAGAGAACAAAGGAAAATAGCTAGTGTGTTTAGAAAAATACATATTATATTAACTAACTTAACTACCTTCCTTAATCTAATCAAATTAAATAAATATGTCTTATATTAAACACAAGGAGTATTTAGAACAGGAGTGAGTATATACGTTTCATGCCAGTAAAGCTCCGAGTCTCAAACATGGCTACACAAAACAGTTCTCAGAGCACCAGCCACTATACCAGGAGATGTTTACCCGTTGCAGTCGTTCAAGGGACTGACACTGAGGACGTTGAATTTTGACGAGGAGATGCTGGAGAAGAAACATCCTACATGGGTGTCCTAAATAACCCGAGTAAATTGTTCCGTTTTAGACTAAAGTGCTATTTTCTACCCAAGTCGTTTCTATTCTAAAATGTCAAAAGACAAAAAATTTAAAAAAAGAAAAAACAATGCAAAAGGTCCTCTTCCAGCCTTGTATACATCAAATTAATGTTATTTTAAATTTGTATCTTCATTTTTAATTTTGTTTTATTTATTACTGTTCTAAAGCTATGTAACCAAACTATGAGAATATTGTGACAACTTGCAACTCATTCATAGGAGGAGCGCATACATGTATATAATTCAGGAAACGATGTAAGTAGTTCTAACAAGAGTGTATATATGTATATGTTGCAGGCGCGCACAAAAAAAAAAAAAGAAAAAAAAAAAAAGCACTTTTGAATTTCATCAACATTTGAAACATTTCTTCCTACTTTGATCACCTAGCGTCCTGTCATAGTTTGATGTGCCTATAATACTAACAAACACTTGTGGATAACTCGGTCCTTAAAATTGTTATTATAAACTCTAAAACAAGTTTGTTATGGTTTCACTGTATTTTTTTAGGGAGAGTAGTGAATTGTATAACATTAAAAGTAAATTTATAGATTGAAGATATGATAATGTATATTTGGGATAATTTAGTCAAAGCAAGCTTTTTTTAAACTCAAGATTGAAAATAAACCCTCTAATTTAAGCAAACATTTAAAACAGGGAGTAAATCACAATGAGGCACATCTCTTCCATAATCTTCCATAATCAACGCACGTAAGGATCAAACAACTTGTTCAAGTAGCTTCTCTCAGATTCGTTGAAGCCTTGAATGTCCACCTTGAGTGCATAGTGTCGCCAGCACTTCGTGGGAATCCCTAAACAGCATCTCTCTTTCACCTTCATCCTCTTCACTTCCTTCCCATATTCGAACTACAATATCTTTCAAATCCATTTCAATGCATGTTTTTATAATTATAATATAATAAACCTGATGCCTTTTGAAGACATCATATTAACTGACAGGTGAATCATACAAGACCAGCCAAAAAATAGAAAAACAGAATTCCTTCTATCAAAATCAAGTCTAATCCAAGCTAAAGGAAGACGAGTTAACATATAAAATTGCATCTAACGGCTGTGAGATGATCTTGCATCCCATCCCAATTAGCTAATTCATTTGCCTCACAATGAAAGTGAAAAACATGGTAAAAAATCATACTCCAATTTCTCAGATGAAGTTGAGTGATCATTGGTTTTCCCACTGTCTGCAAGACTTATAAGTCAATGTATCAAGATAATAAATAAAGACTATATCTAGAAAGCAGGATTCTCAAACTGTGATTGTATGGGCAAAGGTATGTCATAGTTTTCCACTCAATAAAGCTGCCATGACGTTATAGGTTGGTAATTCATATCGGTAAGTAAAAGTAAAAGTTTAACAAAACATACCTTCAAGGTTCTCACTCTGCCTGTGCTAGAGATGAGCAATGTCAATTCCAAGGGTTTGTGAACCAACCAAAGTGAACTTTCCACCAATTTCCTTACAGTTTGATCTTTTAGAATATTTTTCGTTTGTACTTTAATATGCTTCAGATCGCGCAATGGAGATGCATTATTTTTCATAAACTTTCTTGGAAAGATCAAATCCTGCAAATTAAACCAAACAAAAACAAATCAACTTAATGTTTCAAATACTATTTTTTTAAAAAAATAAAAAGGCTAATAAAAGAGATTGACCTTTTGTCTTCTAGATACACATATTTAGTTATTTTATATATGAATTTTGAGAATGCAAATCAGTTCACCAAAACGAGTACAACAAGAAACACTATCAATAAAAGGTCAAACAAAAATAAGACCAATATGCACATTATATAAAATCTCAACAAAAGACTTTATGCATTTTTTCCCAAGATCAAGACTTAAAAACTACATTTATCTAATAGATCATAGAGATAATTCTTATACACGCCAAACTGCAAAAAGAGAAATCAATTATTACCTTCACTTGGGAGCAAATAATAGTGAGGTCTTTGATTTGGTCAAAGCAAGAGAGAAACTGCTTCAGGTTACCGAACCATAAGAGAGGATCTATGTCGCATTTTGGTAATTTGATGTTGGCAGTACTGCATTTGGTTGATAAAATTTGCATTGGATAAACCTGCAGCCTTCCTTCATAGTCAAATTTGAGCAAGTTTGGAGCATCAACAATTACCTCTTTTAAATTGGAACATCTCTTCAATGAAAGCATCTCAAGCTTGTCATTTTTCAGCTCAATCCCCCCTAACTCATTGCAGTAAATTATTTTAAGTTCCGTTAGACAACCGAACTCTGATATTGTACTCCTCACCCACTCATCTGTTATGGTTACTCTTTTCAATATCAAAACCTTGAGAGCCACACATTCAACGATATTCACCATACAATTTTGTCCTTTGGAAGACTCATAACGAAAAAACTCTAACTTGGGACACGAGAGAAACAGGTTCTCCAGTTCATAATTATCCATCATTTCCAACACTTTGATTCTAGGATTATGAACACTCAGGTTCTCAGGTGAGTCACACTCAGTAACGAACAAACTCCCAGTGACTAGTTCCATTAAGTTCTTAGAGAGCTTTACACCATATAGATACATATTTTTTATAGATTCACAAGCAATGTCACATTGCATGAGTTCATCGATTCCATTTACAACACCATAGAAAGAGCAATACAATAGATTATTTCCATTCAATTCAACTCTTTCTAACCCACTACAAAATCTTATGTCAACCTTCTCCACAGACAAAGATGAAACTGATACAGTTTGCAACCCTTCACACTTATGGATTTCCAGTTCGTTCAATTTTGGGCACAGTATGATAGAATCAGCAATTGGAAATCTAAATGCGCTAAGGTGGAGCACAGTCAAAAATTGTGATGAAAATAGACGAAGAAGTGAACCATATCTCACATCAATCATGACGTCGTCATCAAGTGTTAAAAAAAAAATTACCTCTTTGCAATTGTTCTCTATTGCAAAGGTTAGCAACGCATCAAATAAAACATCCAAGGGAAAATACCCTGTAACCATGTCATGGTAAGATACTCTTAACCTTTGCAAAGACTTATTGATATGATGAGGGCAACGAAGGTGGAGGGTTTTTAGTATGAAGGACATGAAGCTGTGATGTGGCTCTTCATCCTCTTCAAAGAATTGGAAGTCAAAGTCAAGTACGGGAAAGGAAAGCCACAAAGAATAGAAGGTTTTGGACAAAACACTAAACTTGGTTGCGTCCTCGTAATAGAGAAAATTCATGATGTGGTGGATGAGATGTTGAGGAAGATTTTCAAACTTAGTATTGTTTATGGGATTTCCAACTATGCTTTTGGCTGTCTCTTCCATCTCCACAAAGTCCTTAGTGTTGTCCTATTCCTATCAATCAAATCAAATAATAAAAATATCATGGATACGAGGTTTACGTACCTAGGAACAATTTATAATATATATGCAAAAAAGAGAACAAATGAGCACAAAGAACTTATGCTTATATGTAAGACAAATTCATCATAAAAAATAAATTTTACCTCAAAACCTATAGATAACTATCTGATATCTTTTTTATAATGACCATTTTTAAATATTTATATTTAAATTTAGAATTTAAAATATGAGACATCTCAATCTTTATCTCTATTTCAAAATATTGGATAAATATCATAATAATAAAAAAAAATTTAAGTGAACATATGCCAATAATATAATCTTTAACGCTTGAAAAAGGAGTAAAGAGAGAAAATATAACTCTTTTATATGTAATTTGAATGGTCCAATCGATGACAAAATTGCAGCTCTTTAGTTTCACATCCCAGAATTTAAAATAGCTGCACAACATTAAGCAAACAAAAATATTTAATTATTGTGAATTACATTATTATAGAGTTGTAACTTTCCTCATCCTATAACTCCTCATAGTCTGTATTTTCAAAGGATCATTAAGCTTGTATTGAATCCATCACGAACATTTAATATTTGGAAATCTAGGCCTATATGCACGATGTGTGAGTTTGGATTTCAAGCTGTGTTGTTTATTAATTTTTATTCTGACTAGATATTTTTCTGCCAGCTATATGGGTAAAATCAGCACTAGTTCCAAGCTTAAATTGAGCTGAATTTACAAATATCGACAAAGATGGATTTGGCAGATATTGGATGAGATGGCAATAATCAAAAGGTATGTGTTTGCAGCAAAGATGGTAACCAACGTTACTTCTTTATCAGCTTTTCTTTTCCTTCCTTCCTTCTTTCATTTTTTCTCTTTTGGCAAAAGAGAAAACATATATAACTACTGTGACAAGATAGATCCCATGAAGGCATTATATTCTGAATTAAGAGTCAAGGTATTCTGAATATTTATTTGAATATAACAGCCAATACTTCCCCACTCCACAACTTGACAAATCAGTATAAAGAAGTTTCAGTTCTTATATCGCTATTTTATTTCACTCTGTTTTATAAGCAATGCTTCTTGTCCCAATCCCTCATAGAAGGAGAAAACATTTTATTCATGATAAGGAAGAGTGAATTCATCTGGTATGAAAGTACATCAGTATTTCCAAATCGGCCTGTTGAAGATTCATTCTGAAATCTAATTTATGATGCATTTTGAATTTTGAACAGCTTAGAGGTTCATTGTCCTATCACCCAAAAAAAAATGCAGGACGTTTGGAACATGACCTAGGATCCAAAAGCAACAAATCAAGAGAACATAGATAATAGACGAAATTAGGAGAAAATGGTGTACTGCCACAGCAATATGAGAGCAGAGCAAGCAGCAAAACCAGACAAAATTGCGCGAGTAGAAATATGATTGACACAGTTTCATCAAAAAAAAAAAAAAAAAGAAAAAGAAAAGAAATATGATAGACACTTGATTCTAGTAAACCCCAACTAGATCACTCAATAAACGAAACGCGTGGATAAAAAAAGCAGACAGTTACCTGAAAATCTGAACTAACGGCAAACACAGCCACCAGACTGGGATAGAAGATGATTGACAATGAATCACGCCACTGCGTGCGAGGAAGGAGCAGAATCTTCAAATAAAAATCGAAGCTAGGAGGTTGAAGGCGGACGAAGGAGCTCACAAGTTGGGAGGGAGACTTGGAAGTAGGGTTTCGCCGAACGGGAACGGAGGGTTCTGGATCATCTGAGCCAATTTTGTGCCAAAAAGAAATGGAGGGAAATGAAATCTATTGGAGTGGAACATAACATTGCTCTCTATTTTCTGAACTTGACAAATTGTCCATGATGATTTTTTTAATATTTCAGTGTTAGCCCCTCTTTTAAAAACGTTTTGTAGTTTCATCCTCGTCAGCCGTTGGTTTTCTCTGCACGGTCGCCGGTTCCGTACGTGCTTGGTCTTGTGTCTACTACGCTTTTTATAATGTATACTATTTTAGTTTTTTTTTTTTATTTTTTACAAAGGTTAAGTCACAGATTTATTTTAGAAGTTTTTGTTGATGAATAATATTACCTTAAAAGTATTTTTAAGTTTAATATTGTCCTAAAAGTGTCAAAATGGCACAATGTTACTCTTTTTCATTAAAAAGTTAACAATCAATATTAGTTTTTTAACAGTATAGAGTATGGGCCAACTTTATTACATTTTGAAACTTTCAAAATAACATTAAACATGAAAATATTTTCAAGGTAATATTACTGCTTAACAAAAAATTATAAAATAAATTTACACCTTAACCTTTTTTATAATGAAAACTGTAAATTGAGAGGTAAATATATATTATATATAATGAAATATATATATATATATATTTCTAAAGTTATTTAAATTTTTTACTAAAAAAAGTTATTTAGCAGCCGCGTTGTAAAATATATAACATACGACATTTCATGGGAGAGGATTGTCTTTTCCCTTAATGTCCCTATCAGTCAATCGCATTGTAAAATATATAACATACACATGTCATGGGAGAGGATTGTCCCTTCCTTAATATCTCTTAACATAAAAATAATTTTTAATGATTGAAATTTAATACTATGTAATAATATTATTATAATATTAAATATAATAAAAATCTATCATGATAAATTATTCAAATCAAATTTTAAAGTATAAATTTATTTATTTTCATTATTTAATATTTAATGTTATAATATTTTTTTATTACCTAAATCTTAACAATTAAAAATTGATCTAATAATGAAGACATTAAATAAATAAAAAATAAAGAAAAGGGTGAATGGAAACAATCCTCTCCCAACGTGGGGTCCATATTTTTGCTGCCTTGGTGATGAGCAATTCAAACCAGGAATGTATTCTATGCAACTGGAGGTTACCGGTTCCTACCAATTAGGGCACAATATGATAGAATCAGCAATTGGAATTCTAAAGCCCTTTTAGGGTCTGTTTGATTTGAGGGAAGGGGAGGGACTTTGCTCTCCTCCCCTTATTTGATACTACAAACTTTTTAGGAGGGGGGAAATTTCCCGTCCTTCCCCTCATGTATAGCAGGAGCAACCTTTAATTTATTATGAACCCAAACGATGGATTCAATAAGTTCTTGCCAATAACCATGCCCGCTGAATAGAAACATTAAACTAAAAGCCCATACAAAATGGGCATCTAGGAAAAAAAGACCATATGCAGATAATGAAGAACCATAAGACTGAATTACCTGGGATGCCTGCACCCATAAGAAATCACGGAGCCACCCATTAATGGTAATGGAACTCTGCGCAAAGTTTCCTCCCGTGATATGAGTTACCACCCTCTGATCACTTATACTACCCCAAACATCTGACTGCATTTTCCAACTGAAATGGAATTGTACATCCAGAATAGCCCTAAGAAGACATGATCCCAAGCGGATACTTGGCATGTCCCCCCTCTTCCAGGTCTCCCCCTCCAAATTGGGAGGATGTGAAGGGGAAGCTAAAAAAATTTTGATATTGGACAAAAATACCCATTATATTTTATGATAACCCATAATTACCTTTGGTCATTTTCATTCATTATATATCATCAAATGTTATTTTAAAATATAATTTTAAATACATATATATATATATATATATATATTTGTATTAAATGTTATACAAATGTTATTTATAATTAAATTTTATTATATATTTAATAAAGTTTAGAAAAAATCACTTATAATACAAAGGTAAAGTTGTTCATGTGAAAATAATTTCCCCCCTCTCTCCTCCTAAACTAAAGAAGGTAACATTAAAATCCCTCCCCTCCCCTTCCTTTTGATCAATCCAAACAAAATAATATTAAAATCCCTCTCCTTTCCTTTCCTCCTCTCTGTTGAACCAAACAGACCCAGAGCGAATCATAGTCAAAAATTGTGACGAAAACAATCGAAGATGCAAGTCGTGCCTCACATTAATCGAGATGAATAAATCAAGCTCTTTAGCATTGTTGTCTATTGCAAAATTGAGCAACACATCATCAAATACAACATGGAAAGGAGAGAACCCTGCGGACTATGATAGTTCTTCACACCAAACCTTTGCAGAGACTTGTTGATTTAGTCTATGTTTCAGTTCATATCATGTGTCATTGTTTTGATTTAGTTTGAAAGCATAATCTTCAAGATAATATATATGCGGACGAAGTAGAGATAGCCGATGATGATTTATATCTGCCCTATATATATTGATAGAGAGTATCGATACACATGATTATGTGTGTGTTATAATTACTTGATCTATAAACCAACGTCAAATCGAGATTTTTTGCTTGAAACCCTAATTCCTTGGTGAGATTGTTGCGGATAACAATTTCTTAGGGTTGAGAAGAGAAATCAACATGACATTAGTCTTAGAAAGAGATTGAAAATCTCAAGTTAATTACTTGAGTAGAGCTGGGAATCAGGGCCGACCCGGTCCTACAAAGCTAGCCCTTGACGGGCCACCTGGGGTCAAAAAAATTACAGTTTTTCAAGGCTCCGTTCGAGAGTATGCGGGCTAGGGCTGGGAAGTTATTTTCATAGTATCTAACTATTTTTCCTGTGTTTTTTTTAGATAGATATAATTAGTAAATAACAACGATTAAAGTTTTAATTTAACACATAAATGTCGTCAACATTGAGGTTAAAACAACACGTCTCATGCAACAAATAAACATAGTTACTAATGTATAATCAAAGGTAAAATCATATACATAAATAACTCATATAAAGGTCAAAGCATAAGAAAGCAAGAAGCTAAACACTTTAACCTATAAGCAATATGAGTATGATAACTATCATTTTCATCTTCTTCGCTACTAACATCAATTTTAAGGACATTTGATTGTGCTTCACTTTGAGTAGTAGGTTCAAGTAGTCAAATAATCACAATCTCCATAAAAAATCATACTCCATTAAGCAAAACAATATACAATATGATTTTATTCTAAATAGGAAGAATAATATACTCAAAAATCACAATATGATTCAATTAGGCAAAACAATATACTCAAAAATCATATTCTATACAATATGAGGACAGAGTGACATATGGATTCAATAAAGCAATTCAAAAAGGCAACACGGTTTTCCTTTCCAAGCAAAAAAAAAAAAAAAAAAGGGGCTTAACGGGCCGACCCGAGGCCCTGCAAGCCCAGCCCTTTTAAGCCTTCGGCCCTACAGAGCAGACCCTTTTAAGCCTGACTTCCTTTAGAGGTTACGATTTACAAGCCTGGCCCTTGATGGGCCACCTTCTTTTAACTCCTTTCCATCTCATTCTAGAGTTTATTTTCTACTCCATAAGATTATAGAGTTAACGTCGGTCCTAAATATAAGGCCTATTTCATATGCATTTTAGTTTTTTCCAAGGTTCATGAACCTGAACCGGGCATTAAATCGATCGGGATACTGGGTTAAGGGTCAGTAGGTCAGATCAGGGCCAAACTTGAGCTAACCTAAAGCTAAATTCGTGAAAAATTGAAGATTTCATGCTTATTAATATGAAATCCTAAAGAAAACTTTGAAAAAAATGAACCAGATCGGATGCCAGAACGGATTGGTTTACCGGCCGGTTCGCTGGTTTCCAAGCTTAATTGGCCGGTCCGGACCGGGTTCATGAACATTGGTTTTTTTCCAAATTAGCCCTATTAATATTCCCTTAACAATAATCAAGTAAGAGAGAGAGAGAGAGAGTGAATTAAAGAAGATGATTAGGATGTTTTAGAAAAAATAAATCATATTAATTAACTTAACTAAATATTTAATCACTTAATCTCCTCAAATTAGTTAATTAAGAACCTGTATGTGATTTAAAAAAAGTTTTGAAAAATTGTTGCAAGACACCCAATTCCGCCCTCTAACAAAAGTTATTGCTTTTTGTTCAGTTCATTATTAAAAACATTGCATACAAATTTCTCGTATTTGAAGCATTTTCTAAATTTCTTATTTAATAATCAGTCAAAGCTCAATATAAATTAAATGAGAAGCCCTAAATCTATAGAGATCTACTAATAATATAATAAAAATAAAAATAATTTAAATTTAAATCTAAATTCTGATACTAAGATGACAAAGATAATTATAAATATCTTAATTAAACCTAAATTATCACTTACCCCATATTCCATCACAATTTTATGCTTAATATTTATCCAATCGTATTTATCCTTAAATATTGGTCCACTCGTTCCTATACTGGAAAATTAACGTACAACTAAAAGCATGCTGGATGCCCCTTAGCCCTTTAAAAATCCAAAAACAACTTAAAAACTAAAGATTAATAGATATTTCAAACATCTATCATTGACTTTTTCAGATTTTGCAAATCACGCTCCTCCTTATAAAAGGCCATCAAAGGATTTGGTGAGGAAGAGGAAGCCCTGTGTTCTTCTTCTTCAGTATTTCTTCCCCTGGGCTTCGAATTAAGGCCATACTTTTATCGTAAAGCAGAATCGGCAAAACAAAGGTATGTATACACACACACACACAAAACCATTCCATTTGTCTCTGATGGTATCATCTTTTTGATTTAGTTTTAAAGTATAATCATTTGTACCAAAAAAAAAAAAAGTATAATCATTAAGATGATTATATATTTATATGTGTTTGCCAAACACTCCTCAAGCCTGGTTAAGACTTATTGATCTAATTTGAGTAGATTAAAGAAGTTGAATAAATTCCTTAATCATGATAAATATGATATGATATCTCTAAAATACTTATGTGCGACATCAAATTATATGTGAGTTTATAAATTAAGCAAATTAGTTGGAAGAACAAAGAGGATTAGCAATTTATGTAGCTAGATATCACTATATTAATAATAAAGAAAGCTGAAAGAAAATATGAGAAGAAGAGATGTGAACTGGAGGAGTATTTAGACATAGCTGATGATTTGCAATCCTCGTGTATATACTCTTCAAACCCATTTGCATAAACTCATTCATAGAACTCTGCATATTGTGAAATTTATATCTATTTGAAATTTTCACATTCTCGACACTCACAGAATTCTGTATATGTGAAAATCTGAGTCTATATCTGGTGGTTCAAAATCATAAAAGCTCTACTTAATTTATTATCAGAGGTTTATTATTGGGAACTTCTCTTTATATGGTTTTTTTGTTTTAATTTATGACCACTCGGATCAATCTGCTCAAAGCTCCTTCCTTTTCCAAATGGGATTGACAGAAATCAGGTTCACTAAAACAACAAAGATATGGGATTCTCGAAAGTTTCCAACGATTCAGCCTTTTGTTGGGGGCATTGTGAGAAACCAAGTCAAAGGTTGAGCTGAGATATGAAGAGAGAGAAGAAATGGAAGCCCAGGGCGGATCCACGTGCACAAAAGTAACGGCGGTTTGCTTCAAGTTAAGGGCTTTAGTAAAATCACCCCAATTTGCAACGTTAACATGTATAAACAATAATATGGAGATGCAAGAGCTGCCTGATTATCTCATCCACCATATCTAAAACTTCTTGTCATTTACATGGTTTGTGGCACTTAAAAATGAGGTCTATTGGCGAAGCATACATACATAAATGTCTCAGAGTTAGAGGACATTTTATTTGGTACCGCATACAAATGCTATAACATTACTTGAAAAATACTGGCAAAAAAAACATTACTTGAACAAATTCAATAATACAAGTAAATGGATATAAATACCGGAGTTTACTTCAACAACAATACCTCGCTTCACTGCATAACCACGCAAACTGGAATGACCAAACAATCTTCCCTGTGCATTAATTGAGCACCATGATTAATTCATCAAAACATAGTCCACTGGGAATTATATTCTTCCCTTTTCATCCGTCAAAACCAACGTGGGCACCGCTTCTTCTGTCCTTCCTTGAGCACAAAGTGCTTGAATCATCAGTTCATGTGTCCTCTAGTCTACTACTAGTATTGAATCTCTCTTGGTCATTTTCTCAAACACCTGGCGTGCATCTTCACGCATACCTTTTTCTTTCCGTGATTCGCTACACAACCTTCTCACCAAAGTCCCCATCATCCTCGCATCCACTTCAAACCCAAATCTCTCCATTTTCTTGTAGATCTTCAAAGCTTCCCTTGTAATATCCTAAGATGTACTTAGAGGCTAAATGTAGAAAATAGATGGTGGGATTAATGACATAATTACCTCTGAAAAATTTTGTTATGACTTTAGTCAAGTTTCATATGTAAAATTGGCAATTTAATATTATATTGCAAGATGATATTTTACAAGATCATCATCTTCTTCAAAGGGCCATGACTTATGTATGACAAGAGGAAACAATATAGGCTATTACATATGACATGTGAAGGCAATTTGACCAAGTTGTAAAAGATGATGACTAAGTCAACAATTTCAACTAAAGAAGTAATATTTGAAGAGTTGAAATTATGATAAATTGAAGAAGCCCTTTTGGCTATTCCATGGGCTACATTTCGTATGGCATGAAGAGAAAAAGAAAGTATGTTGAATTTAGTCAACAATTACAACTAAAGTAAAGAGGTAAATATTGATAATTCAAGAAGCTTTCTTTTGGTTACTTTAAGAGCTATTTTCGGTGCAATAAAGAGAGAAAGAGAAACACATGAAAGACCAAGTAAGGAGATGAGGACTTAGTCAATAATTCCGGCCAACATGAAGGAAAAGGAAGAGGGAATTGAATCAAATGTATATAGCCTCTTTAAGGTGTAGTTTCGGTCAAGTTAAGATAAAGGAAGAGAAAAGGTGATGGAAAAAAAATCTTATGGTCAAATATTGCAACTCTAAATAAAATATGTGGAGGAGGAAGATAGGATAATTCAAAGTCTCTTTTTAGTTAAAACAAGAAGCAATTTTCGGCCAAGTATATGGAAAGAGAAAAGATGAGATTCTCAATTTATTTGGCACATGTTAAAGCTATTAAAATATAGTATTTTGAGGAGGTGGAAGTGTGATAATTTTGATAAATCATTTTTCCTTTCAAGTTCCATATTTCGGTCAGCTCTTTAAGTGATAAGGGAAAGGAAAAAACTGATCATTTATCACTCTCTCTCACACTCTCCAAGTCGGTTTGCAGCAGCAAAAACGTAGAGGAGGAAAAGCAAGGTTTCAAGGTGAGCTTAATCTTGATTTTTCACCTTCTTTACCTTATCTATGGCTCAAGTGACCTTCATGAAACTTGTTCCTCTCTTCCTTAGCTTCATTTCTATGGTTTTTGTTTTTGAAGAAGAGGAGTTTTCAGCCACCTTGCAAGAACAAAAGCTGAAGAATCAAAGAAAGAACTTAAGGAGAAGTAAGAGGTGAGTATTAGCATCAATTTGAGCTATTAGTTGTGTTGGTTGAATGAGAATTTTGGCATGTGTAAATCTGCCCTGATTTTGGCTAAACAAGGGTTTGGGTAATTCATGATGTTTTGGTTATGTTATTGGTGGTTTATGATGATTGGAAACCATTTGACATAAGTTTGATGCTGAAATTAGAAGTTGGTAATTGTTGGGATTTATTTTGAATTTTCTGTCAAAACAGGACATGGAGAATGAGTGGGAATTTGTTAATTTTGATGTTACCATTGTGTTCTACATGAAAAATTATGTGGGAATAGCCATGGGTTGTGAATTTTGAGTCATTGAAACTCAGTATAAATTTGGGTTTTCAGCCTGAACAGGATTCCAGCGAGGTACTCTAATTGTGTGGTGTTTTTGGATATACAAATGATCTCTAAAAATTATGAAACTTTTCAGTCTTAAATATCACATTCTAAACTTCAAAATGAACATATAATTTGTGTCATTTCGTTTTTTTAGCTGTGAGTTCTGGTTGCCCAAAGTTTAATGTCGAAACTGGACTTAATTCTGGAGCAGTGTGGGATTTTGTGTAATTCTGGAATTGTGTGGTGATTTCCAGTAATAATTCATATTTTTCCTATGAAGAGGACTTCAATAGCTTTCCATAGGACTTGGGATCACCTCATTTCAATTTTTTTAGGATTAGTTATGATTTTTCAAAGTCTGGAGAAAATTCTGGCAGATTTGGTCGCTTATGCGAAAATTGAAGATGTAATGGCATAATGTAGTATTGTTGAACTTTGAGGTTAGGAATTGGTCTTTTAGGTTAATTGATCACTTTAACTCCTTAGTTGATTTGATTAAATGTCCCTAATGATAACCAACTTGAGTGTTTGAATTAAAGAATTGGATTAAGTAATAACCTGTAGCCCGTAATTCTAATTATAGGATTTAACATTTGCCCTGCACGTGATAAACCAGTGCCAGTGCACGAGTGGAAAGAATAAGGTAGTGACTCTTTCTCTTATTCTGTGTATGATGCCGTGCATGTATGTCATTTCATTGAATATGCCGTGTTGTAACATTACCGTTGTGAAATGCCGTTGTTGTGCTGTTGTGAAATATGCCGTTGTGAATGCAGCTAAAGCTATTGCAGAAATGCCGTTGTGTTGTTGTTGTTGTTGTGATTTGCTCACATGCTTTGTGATTGTACATATTATAAGTGAATTGTTACTACTGAGATTCTTTTGAATCTCATTCTTTCCAATGACTAACCTACAGTAAGGGCAAGCGGTTCAAAGGAAAAGCAAGTGATGAAGGGCGGTTAGAGCTCCTAGCTAGGAGTTTTAATTTTGGTAGTTAGTTGTCATATTTTGTTGGGGATTAGTTGCACATGTTGTACATATTGAATAGTGTTGTATAATCCCCTGTATGGGAAACTAAGCGTTGTAAACCCTTTATTAAATAACGAAACCTGAGCGTTGTCGGGAATTTTTGGTTGCACTCTGATATGTATGAATGGAACCGAACTGGACAGACCAATTATATTCGAGATGTGAACGAGAGACCGCACTAAACAAGTTTTGAAAAAGTTTTAAATTAACCACTGGTCTCTATTTCAACTTAATGACGCATTCTCGAACTATAAATTTAGCTATTAAGGTAGGGGGTTACATCCCTAATCTGGTTCCCCTATTGCACAAGGAGTTTATCAACATCGTGAGGGTCTCAACATCTGGCTTAAATCCATTTTGCAAAACTCTTTTTTTTTTTTTGCTCCAATGCTAACCCTCTAGCATGTTTTTATAATTATGATATGACAAAACCTTATGCCTTTTGAAGGTATCATGACAAGCTATATAAAGTCATACAAGACCAACCAAGAAAGGCACCTAATTCCTCTTGTCTGTACTCAATCAACCCTAATACATGCCAAAGGAAGATGATCTAGCAACAAGTCCCAGTCAGCACATTCATTTGCCTCGCATTAAAAGTGATAAACATGGTCAAAAATCATATTCCAGTTTCTCAGATGAAGTTGTGTGATCGTTGGTCTTCCCTCCAGAGACAGCAGGGAGCAGTTAGTTTGATGGTGCTTTAGGTTGATTATTACTCATCCGTTTCTTAACATAAGACATATTTATTTAATTTAGTTAGATTAAGAAAGTTGGTTAAGTTAGGTAATATGATATGTATTTTCTAAAACACTCTAGTAATCTTCATTAACTCCTTCATCCCCTCTCCTTCTTGATTATTGTTGAAGCGGAAATAACATGAGTAAATTAAGAAAAGATTGATAAATATAAAAGCTATTTTTTATATTTAGAACCAAGATCAATTCTTCAAATATGTCTTATATTAAAGAACGGAGAAATAATTAGAATGATAAATAAAAGTTACCTTTAAGTGCTATTTAGACTATATTTGTAACGGATGGAGAACGTGAATTCCATGGGTTTGGGTGCCAACCAAAGCAAACTTTTTACTATGCTGGTGATATCGGTCAGCTCGTTGGGCTCGAGTCGGCTTGCCGCGGGTTGACGGGCTGCTAGGTTGGGTTGAAAAGATCCTATCAAAATGGGCTGATGATTAGTCAACTCAACCCATAACCCGTAGGTTGGCGGGTTAGCCTGCCCAACTCATTTTTTTTTATTTTTTCAAAAAAATTTTCATACCGCTTTTTTCAAATTTTTTCAAACAATATAATGAAATGTTTTTTTAACAAACCTAAACCATAAAAATTTTAAAAAAAGAATACAAAATAATAGAATGATAATAAAACATCAAACTCAATGTTTCAAATATTACAAATTAGCATGCATCACAATTTCACGCATTACAATTTCACACATTACAAATTAAACATAAGTTCAATATCCATTATTAACATTCAATACAATCAATAATTAATTAATATTAATGGTGTTTGAATTTGAAGCATAATGTGATGCAGTAAGATTTTCAAATTTCCACTTTTACATGTTAGAATTTCAATTTTGAAGCTGTAGGATTTTCAAATGTTACAGTATTAATGGTTTCACACTTGTATAGAATTTCAGAAAATACAAAAAAAAAAGGCAAAACCAAAATGGGCTAACCTGTCAACTTAAAGTGTGTGTTTGGAATAACGATTAGAAAAATAGAGTTTCTCAATTTAGCTTTTGGTAATCTTATTTTTGGTAAAAGTTCGATTGTGTAATGTGATTTATGTTTGAAACAGCGATTGTATAAATGACTTTTGCAAAAGTAAAACTTGTTTGGATTGACTTAAACACAGGTGACTTTTGTGATAATAATAATAAGAGAAAGTGAGTGGAAAAATATTTTAAAGGGTTAAAAGAACTAACAAATATTTTAAAATAATTTTTGAAGCTGAAAAAGTACATTAAAGATAAAATTGCAATCAGTCTGATAATACACTGCGTATAGTTGAAAAAAAATATTTTAAGGGTTAAAAGCACCAAAAAATAGTTTAAATTAATTTTTGTAGTTGAAAAAGTACATTAAGGGTAAAATTGCAATCAGTCTGATAGCATACTGGACATAACTGGAAAAATATTTTAATCATTCACACTCTCCTCAAACGCTAAATCAATAAAAGCTAGGAAGTGGAGCTTATGGCAAACACTCAATTGATGAAAATGGTGTCCAAACACTCACATTTTTTTCTCAATTGCTAATTGAGCTTATCTCATTTAATTAAGCGTTTGAGGGCCCAAACACTCTCCCCAAACACACTCTTAGTGGGCTGACACATCATGGGTCCGAACTAAAAAGACCCATATTAAAATAGTACTAGTTTTTTCCAATCCAACCCACCAAATTTTACGGGGTGGGCATGTTCAACCTGTATAACTAGCTCTACCTTTCACCAATTTTGTCATAGTTTGACAATTTATATGTATGGAATATACTTCTACATGGAGTATTCTGCAATGGAGATAGATTGTTTTTCACAAATTCTTTTGGGAAGGTCACATCCTGAAAATGGAACCAAACAAAACCAAACCAACGTAATAATTCAAATACTAATTAAGAAAGGGCAATAACGCGGTTTTTTTTTTTTTTGGTTTCTTGAATACACATATTTCATATATGACCCTTAAAACATGCAAAGATTAGTTCACAAAAATGCATGCAAGAACCTCTCAATCAATGAAAGGTAGACAAAAATAAGGGAAATATACATCTATATACACTACCCCAAGTTCTTAATAAAGGATTAAGCAAATAAAATAAATTGGTTAATTAATCTATATATTCTATAATACTCGTCGTAACAACAACGTTGACTTCCATTTTGTTTTTAAGTAATATTAATTCTGTTAAGTAACACCATTTTGTTTTTATATTTCTTCATAATTAAATTTTGTTTTATCTCTATAAATCAAGGAGTTATCATGATTTAAAATTATATTTTTCTTTTCCAAAAACATAATAAATACTAAGTTCCCATTTAGTTCACGGAATTAGAGGTAATATAATTGAATATAATACAATGTAATAGAATATCATGTAATGATAATTATATGAATTTGTTTGGTTCGCCATTAAGGAAAAATGATGCATATATATAAAAATGTTTGGTTGAATTAAATAAAAAAAACGAGAATATATGGGAATAATATAATAAGAGACAAAATTACCCCTATTTACCCATACATGTATAATGTACACGTTGGGTTCAAAGTAATTTTTTTCAATTTATGCAATGCATGCATTAGGTTCATAATAATTTTTTAATATTTAACGGTGAAAATATTATGAAAGGGCTCATGCTAATTTTTTAATATTTAATGGTGGGAATATTATTTCATGGGATATTTTAATATTTCTGATGGTGGAATATAATTTTTAAATTTTTTTAGTGCGGATATTTTGTTATATTTTTATATAATTAATTAATTTTTAAAAATATCTAATTGTGGTAATTATTTAATATTTAATAGCATTTATGAGTGGGCACTTTATTTAAATTAAAAAATTATAATGGTAATAGTTTTTTTTCGCTTGATTACGGGATGCATGCATCCTCATTCACCAGCCTTAGTAGTGTAATTTTAATTACATCAAATGATGTAATTAGAATTACAAAAATGTAATTATCTTTACATTACATAAGACCAACCGAACACTGTAATCAGTCTGTTGCATCAAAATTACATGTAATCATCTCCCATTGAATCCAACCAAACGGGCTATAAGGGATTTAGTTTAGATCCATTAATCAATAAATACTCCCTCCGGTCCTAATTATAGGACATATTTACCTAATTTTGGAGAAATTAAAAATAGTAGTTAAATTAGTTAATCTTATTTATTTTCCTAAAATGCCCTTCTTTAATAAGGGTGATTTAGGAATATTACATGAGTCTATCATGGTCCTGTGAGTGTCCTTCTCAAGCACTGTCTTTTGCCTACCCATGCCCTGCTATGTGTCACCACAACCTGCCAAAGTAATAAGAAAATAATTACAGATATATTAAAAAAACAATTACAGAGTTGCAGTAACCCTATAACGTTGTTAAATCTTTAATTCAAGCTTTGCTTGCCTCGTCTATTAAAAAAAAAGTTCCCAAATGAGTGCCAAATTTTTGACACCTGTCATTAAAATGGAATTATGCCGGTTTGGTTTGAGTGGAATTAAAGAAAAGGAAAATTACAATTTTTAAAAAAGGAGATGATGATGTTGATAGTGTTAAATTGATTTTCTTACCCTTTATTCTTATAAAATAAAAGAAATAGTAGAATTGAGGTGTATATGACATTAATGAGTTGCAAGTATTACTCACTTTATAGAATACATATGTGTATTATAAAATTATTATTGTGTTTCAATATTATTGAGAAAGTATCAATGGGGGTATTTTGGGAAGAAAATGACAAAAATTAAAATTTTATCCTATAATTAGGACCAAGATCAACTCCCAAATATTGTTCTATAATTAGGACCGGAGGGAGTATAATTTATCGATGATTATTTTCTAATTTGTTTATAATCCATCACTCGTAATCATATCAAATCTTATTTATTTACCACATTAACACAAATATATTTCACTTGATGCCCCTCTCACCTATAAATAACTATTTGATAAAGATGTAAATTCCGGCATGAAAATGTTTGTGAATGAGTCATGGCTCGCTCAATGTAGCCTTAAAAGGGTAAAAACGGGTGTAACTCCTGTTGTTAAAAAATGTTAATTTTGACAGTTAGATATTTGGAAAAACCAATCCGTAGGTCCCTACAATTTTACCAAATTTTGAATCACATCACTCGTTTATTTCTTTTGATTGAATCCATCCTCATTTATAAAGTTCCATTAACTGAATTATACTCACCCTCTCACTTTTTTATAAGAAAAAAACCATATATACCTTGTTTCTATTTATAAAAAACATTTAGACAATGTCTAAATTATTTTGTCAGGTTTCTCATTTTGCCTCCATTTAATTACTCATTTTAATATTAATACATTTATTATCAAATCCCCAAAGTATCTCTCTCCATCACACATTCTCTCTTTTCTACAATTCTCTCTATTATAATAATTTTCTTATTCTCTTACCCCCTCTCCTATAAATAATAAGGAATAGAGACGTTTATGTGTATGCACGCATTCATGTATATATGTATATGTATGGTGTACATATAATTCAAGGAACAATAAAAGTAGTTCTAACAAAAGAGTGTATTTATGTAAGTTGAATTTCATCCGACATTTGAAGCATTTTTCTTACTTTGATCACCTAAAAAGAGTTCAATTAGGCATTCTGACAAAAAAAGCATACGGAGGAAAAGTAAATTCACTTCCCCAAACTTTAAACATGACTTGGTCCTTCAAATTTTGTTGTTATAATCTGTAAATCAAGGCATATCTCTTCCATAATCAAAGCATGCAAGGATCAAACAACTCCTTCAAGTAGCTTCTCTCAGATTCGTCGAAGCCTTGAATGTCCACCTGGAGAACATAGTGTCGCCAGCACTTTGTGGGAATCCCTAAACAGCATCTCTCTTTCACCATTATCCTCTTCACTTCCTTCTCATATTCGAACTGCAATATTTTTCAAATCTATTTCAATGCATGTTGTTTTAATTATAACATGATAAAACCTTATGCCTTTTCAATGTATCATAACAACTGACAAGCTGTAGAAAATCATACAACAAGACCAACCAAAAAAGACATAAAATGATAAATATGCTAAAGGAAGATGAGTTAACATATAAAATTGCATCCACAGGCTGTGAAATGATCTTGCATCCAATCCAAGTTTGCGCATTCATTTGCCTCATAAAAAGTGATAAACACGGTCAAAAATCATATTCCAATTTCTCAGATGAAGTTGAGTGATCATTGGTTTTCCACCACACTATCTATAGGACTTGCTGCTAGAAAGCAGGATTCTCAAACTGTGATTGTACCAGCAAAGGTGTGTCGTTGTATTCTAATAACAAGTAATATATGAAGTTTCTACTCAATAAAGCTGTCATGGTGCTATACAGGTTGATAATTGGATAGGTAAATAAAAGTTTAATAAAGCAAACCTTCAAAGTGCTTGCACCGCCTCTGCCAGAGATGCGGAATGTCAATTCGAAGGGTTTATGAACCAACCAAAGTGTACTTTCCACCAATTTCCTCATAGTTTCACCTTCTGGAATATCTAAGGGTCGCACTTCAATATGCTTCAGATTGCGCAATGGAGATGCATTATTTTTCACAAAAATTCTTGGAAAGACCAAATCCTGGAAATTAAACCAAACAGAAACAAACCAACTTAAGATTCAAATACTATTTTTTTCAAAAAAAAAAAAAAGGCCAATGAAAGAGATTCACCTTTTGGTTTCTAGATACACATATTTTAATTATTATATATATTATTTTTAAACATGCAACTCAGTTCACAAAAACGTGTACAACAAAAACGATTGGCAATAAAAGGTCAAACAAAAATAAGACCAATTTGCATATTATATAAGGACTCACCAAAAGACTTCATGCATTTTTTTCCCCAAGATCCAGACTTAAAAACCATTCTCTTCAATAGATCTTAAAGATAATTCTTATACATGCCAAACTGCGAAAAGAGAAATCAATTAGTACCTTCGTTTGGTAGCAAGTAATAGTGAGGTCTTCGATGTGATCGAAGTAAGAGAGAAACTGCTTCACGTCACCAAACCATAAGAGAGGATCCATGTTGCATTGTGGTAATATGATGTTGGCAGAGCTGCATTTGGTTGATAAAATTTGCATGGGATAAACTTGCGGGCTTCCTTCATAATCAAATTTGAGCAAGTTTGGTGCATCAATAATTGCCTCTTTTAAATTGGAACATCTCTCCAATGACAAAATTTCAACCTTGTCATTTCTCAGCTCCATCTTCTCTAATGCATCGCAATCACTTATTGTCAGTTCTTTTAGACAACCTAAGTTTGATATTGTACTCCTCATCCACTCATCTGTTATAGTTACTCCTTTCAATATCAAAACCTTGAGAGCCACACATTCAAAGATATTCACCATACAATTTTGTCCATGGAAAGACGCATAACAAAAATACTCTAGATTGGTAGCCAAGAGGAATAAGTCCTCGAGCTCATAATTATCCTCCACTTCCAAGATTTTAATGTTAGGATTGAGAATTCTCAGGCTCTTAGGAAATTCACATTCACTGATATACAAACCCTCAGTCACTAGTTCCATTAAGTTCTTTGAGACCTTTACACCCCTTAGGTGCATTTCTTTGATGGATTCACAAGCAATGTCACATTGAATGAATTCATCAGTTTCATTTTCAACATCAAAAGCAAAATAGCAATCCAATAGATTCTTTCCCTTCAATTCAACTCTTTTTAACCCACTACAAAAACTTATGTAAACCTTCTCCACAGACATAGATGAAACTGTTACAGAGTGTAATCCTTCGCAATTCTTGATTACTAGTTTTTTCAATTTTGGGCACTGTATGATAGAATCAGCAATTGGAAATCTAAATCTAGTAAGCTGGAGCACATTCAAAAACTGTGACGAAAATAGATGAAGAAGAGTCTCCTGTCTCACATGAATCATGACGCCAGACACACTAAACACCATCTCTTTACTATTGTTCTCTATTGCAAGGGTTAGCAATGCATCAAATACAACATGGAAGGGAAAATACTCTGTGACCGTGTCATGGTAAAATACACTTAACCTTTGCAAAGACTTATTGAAATGATGAGGATAACGAAGGTGGAGGGTTCTGAGTATGAAGGACATGAAACTGTGATATGGGTCTTTGTCTTTTACAAAAAATTTGTAGTCAAAGTGAAGTACAGGAAAGGAAAGCCACAAAGAATGGAAGGTTTTGGACAAAACACTAAACTTGGTTGCATCCTTGTAAGGGAGAAAATTCATGATCTGGTGCATGAGAACTTGAGGAATATTTTCAAACTTAGTATTGTTTTTGGGATTTCCAACTATGCTTTTGGTTGTCTGCTCCATCTCCTTAGAGTCCTTAGTGTTTTCCTATCAAATACATCGAATAATAAAAATATCACAAGTATGAGGCATACATACCTAGGAACAATTTAAAAAATATATGCGAAAAAGAGAACAAATGAACACAAAGAACTTATGCTTATATCTACGACAAATTCATGATAAACAATAAATTTTACCTCACAACGTATAGATAACTATTTGATAATTTATTCATAATGACCATTTTAAAATGTTTACATTCACATTTAGAATTTAAAATATGAGACATCTCAATATTTATCTATATTTCAAAATATTGGATAAATATCATAATAATAAAATAATTTTAAGTCAACATATGCCAATAATATAATCTGAACACTTGAAAAACGAGAAAAGAGAGAAACTATAAATCTTCTATATGTAATTTGAATGGCCCAATCTCTCACCAAATAGCAGCTCTTTATTTTCAAGTCCCAGAATCTAAAATAGATGAATGGCCCAATCCTATAACTGCTCATAGTCTGTATTTTCATATGATCATTAAGCTGTGATGATCACAAGTCCAAAGAGAGAGCCCATCCCAAAAGACTAGCCTATTGGGAGAGAGAGCCCCTTAAACTTATAAACCACACTACATTTGTGAGGCTTCCCGATGTGGGACTCATAACATAAGCTTGCATTGAATCCATCGAGAACATTTAAAATTTGGTAATTTAGGCCTATAAGCATGATGTGTGAGTTTGGATTTCAAGCTGTGTTGTTTACTAATTTTTAATCTGACTAGATATTTTTCTGCCAGCTACATGGTTAAAATCAGCACTAGTTCCAAACTTGAAATTGAGCTGAATTTACAAATATGAACAAAGATGGATTTGGCAGATATTGGATGAGATGGCAATAATCGAAGGTATGTGTTTGCACCAATGATGGTAGCCAACGCTACTTCTTTATCAGCTTTTCTTTTCTTTCTTTCTGTGTGTGTGTGTGTGTTTATTTTTTCTTTTGACAAAAGAGAAAACATATATAACTACCGTGACAAGATAGATCCCATGTAGGCACATTAGTATTTTCAAATCGGCCTGGCGAATATTCATTCGGAAATCTAATGTATGATGCATTTTGAATTCTAAACAGCTTAGAGGTACATCATCCTAACACCCAAAAAAATGCAGGACGTTTGGAACATGAGCTAGGATCCAAAAGCAAGAAACCGTGTGAATACAGATTATAGGCGAAATTGGGAGAAAATGGTGTACAGTCACAGCAATAGGAGAGCAGTGCAAGCAGCAAAACCAGACAAAATAGCGGAATGATTGACACTTGATTCTAGCAAACCCCAACAAGATCACTCAATAAACGAAACGCGTGAATGAAAAAAGTTGACAGTTACCTGAAAATCTGAACTACCGGCAAACAGAGCCACCGGACTGGGATACAAGATGATTGACGCTGAATCACGCCGCTGCGATCGAGGAAGGAGCAGAATCTTGAAAGAAAAATCGAAGCTATGAGGTTGAAGGCGGAAGAAGGAGCTCACGAGTTGGGAGGGAGACTTGGAAGTAGGGAAACGGAGGGAGGGTTTCGCCGAAGGAGAATGGAGGGAAAGCTTGAGGAGAGGGTTCTGGATTTTCAGAGCCAATTTTGTGCCAAAAAGAAATGGGGGGAAATGAAATTTACAGTGGAATAAGCATTCCGTCTGGAATCCCTCTACTCTGCTTGGTTGGGTGTTTAAAAGGCGAGGGGAGTGTCAGGACTTGAAGGAGAGGCCGAGAGGGTTCTGAATATCATTTTTCAGAGCCAGTTCGCGAGGTCGTGAATGGTTGCGGGGGACTGGCAAGTGGTAAGCTTGGGGTGGAACGAGTGTAACGTTGTGTTTCTTGGGAGAAGAGAAACTGTTTTCTGATAATGAAAAAAATTTTACATGAAAAACTTTTAATATTTCAGTTTTACCATTTCAGTGCTAAACGCTCTCTCGAGTCTCGACTCGACTGATTATGTCTAGATCGTTAGATTTTATTTAGACGGTCTCGATCCGAGTTCTTAAAAATCCATATTTTTTAATAAAAATTATTTTAATGAATATAAAATCTAAAATAAAGATAATTTTTTAACAATTATTTTTTTTTAAAATTATTTTTTATTTAAAAAATCATCATTTTAAAAAACTCAAATTTGGACTTTCTCAAATCAGATATAGATGGCCCAGATCTGATGAGTTGGAAGAGCTAAACACAGTACATAACACTGAAACCAAGCCGTCTTTAAAACGTTTTCTTTAGTTTCACTTCCGTCAATAGTTGGTTTTCTCAAGGTACTAAAAATTGAACTAGTCACTAAACCAATCGAGACAGTGTGTCAAGAGTTAGTAGATTAAATTGGGGTTGACTTGGGATCAGACCGGTTATAATTAAAAAAATTATAATTAAATAAAATGTATAGAAATATTTATATTTAATTATACAAATATTTTTTTAAAAATAAAATTTAAAAAATATCTTTTTAACAATTCATATATAATATATGTCGTAATAAAGGAATTGCTCGGACCAAAAAAGTAACAAAGGAATTGCATTTGAGTATTTTTTTCCCTAACAGTATTTTAAAAAAAAATTCTAGACTTGCCTCCCTTCTTTCTTATTTTTATACATATTTATATATAGTGATGGCTTACATGGGGATAGGTAAAGGAAATCACATGCCAGCTAGGAAAAATAAGAAAAAGGATGAAATAATCTTGGGAAAAAAAGACAACACAAGAGGGCGTCAAGTTGTCATATAAACAAGTGTGTACAGGGAATGGAAGTGTTGATCTAGACGAGGGGGAGGAGGAAGATGGCCAGTGGCTGAATGAGGGGTGGAAGTCCAGGATTTAGGTGGAGTGCACCTCTAATGGCCTGAATATTAGTCTATTTCCTGAGTATTGTAACCAAATAGCAAAGAAATGTCGGTTCACAACTATTGTGACAGTGCTCGGTCGTATGGTTAGGGAAGACATGATTACAAGGAAGCTAGCTGCACTTTGGGGAGAGGCACACGTGATTGACATTGGTTCTGGATTCTTCATTGTAGATTGCAAGCAACAGGAAATCTATGACTTGGCTTTGACTGGTGGTTCGTGGCTTATAACCACTATATTAGCATACGTTAATGGAGGCAGATTTTGATCCAGAAGATGGAGCGGTGACTACCATTACAGCGTGGGTTCGCATTGCTAAATTACCATTGGATTACTATGAGAAAGGAGCACTTTTTGTAATTGGCAGCTAAGTTGGGAATGTTTTGAGGATAGATGCCAACACTATGCATAAGTCAAAAGGCCGATTCGTGAGGATATGCATAGAGTTGGACCTTAGTAAGCCATTAGTTCTTAGCATTATGGTCAATGGTAAGGTTAAGAAGGTAGAGTACGAAGGTCTGCACATGATTTGTTTCACGTGTAGGAAATACGGGTACAACGCAGACCATTACCAGTTGAAGGGAAACCATCAGAGAAACGACAATGGGTCAGCTGAGGAGAGTAATTGCAGAAGTATGGGTTGTAGAACTCTGCTGGCTGCTCCTGTGTAGGGGGAGGACAAGGCGGAGGAGAAGACATTCGGTGGCTGGATGGTGGTCTAACAACCATGGAGGGGTTGGAGAATGTTTGGCGTTGATGGTAAGGGACGTAACAGTTTTGGGAGAGAGTTTAGCCGCTTTTCTTGCGATGCCCATGCAAAGATGACGGGATCTCAGTTTAATGCCTTAGATTTGGTCAAGGATGACTCTGTGCCGAATTCAATGACTATCATTGAGAATAATTTAGGGTCTCAATCAACGGGTTCCATGATTCCTGTGGCTCCTTATAATGATGTGAATAGGGTAGGTAAAGTGGGCCTATGTTCTAGGCCTCCATCTGTGGGGAGAATAGCTAAAAACAAGAATCAAGGAATAGTTAAGAATGAGGAGTCCAAGAAGCAAGTCCACACAGGGCCGTCTGCCATAGAAAATTTTTTAGTGATTAAAAATAGAATGCAACATGGGCCCATTATCTTAAATGAAACAGTGAGTTTGGGGAAATTCAAGGATCAAGGAGTGGAACGAATTGCTTCACCCCGAGCTAACCTGCCTATTCTAAATGAACAACAGGGTAGTCTAATGGCAGTAGCGACATCGACGAACGTAACTGCCAGTAACCCACTGGATCCTGGGGAAAGGTCAAGCACACAATTTTTGACTCATACCAACCCAATGTCTTGGGATGAAGAGATGATGGAAGTACTGGTGCAAGCTCATGTTAATCTAATGAAGGATGGTTGCATTTGCTTGTGCTATGTTCTCCAAAATTATATTGGTTGTTATGAATTGTGTTGTATGGAATTGCAAGGGAACTGGGTCGAGACTTTTTCCCTCACTAATTCAGGATATTTCACGGTTTCATGATATTGATTGCTTGGCATGATTGGAGACTCAAGCTAGTGGCGAGAAGTCTTAAAGAACGGCAATGAAGTTGGGTTTTCAGTGTTATGAATTAATAGATGTAGAGGGTTTCAGTGTTGGCATCTGGTTGTTGTAGAAATCATCAGTGGGCTGGATTGAAGTTATTGAAAAAAAAGCATCAGTACATGCATGTGGCGATACTATTCTAGCTGTATTCAGGCTATACAGGCTGAAATAGATGCTTTAGAAAATAATAGCACATGGGATATATTGCCGCTACCTAAGGGGAAGAAAGATATAAGATGTGAATGGGTTTATAAGGTGAAGTATAAATCAAATGGAGAGATAGACAAATATAAGGCTAGGCTGGTAGCTAAAGGATACAACTAAAGAGAGGGGATTGACTTTCATAAGATATTTTCCCCAGTAGTAAAAATGATAACAATTAGAACAGTACTAAAGTTAGTTGCTGTATCTAATTGGAATCTTTATCGAATAGATGTCCACAATGGTTTTTTGCAAGGAGATTTAGAAGAAGTTTATATGACTATTCCTCAAGGTTTTGATATAAAGGGGGAGGGAATGGTATGTAGGCTTCGGAAATCATTATATGGCCTTAAACAAGCTTCTTGTTAATGGAATCAAAAAGTAACAAGTGCTCTAATTCATGGTGGATTCACCCAGAGCAAGCATGACTATTCTTTGTTTATTAAAAATTATTCTAATGGTTTTGTGCTCATTTTGGTTTATGTTGATGATCTTTTGATTATTGGAAATTCAGAAAGTAGCATAGGTGAGGTTAAAGATTTCTTGCATAGCTAATTTAAGATTAAATATTTGGGTGATCTAAAATATTTTCTTGGCATAAAGGTAGCTCAGTTAGATAAAGGTATTATTGTGTCACAAAGAAAGTATGTGCTTGATCTTTTATCTGATGCAGGGATAGTGGTTGTCGCCTACTCACATTGCCCATGAGACAGAATTTGAGGCTGAGAACCTTTGAAGAAGGTAAAGATAAATAACAGGATCTATTGAAAGATCTGTTAAGGTATAGACGCTTAGTGGGTAGACTTCTTTACTTGACACTAATAAGGCCTGATATTGCGTTTCCAGTCCAAACCTTAAGCCAATTCATGCAACAACCCACAAAGACGCACATGGCAGCGACACGAGATGTGGTTTGGTATCTTAAGCAAAGAGTAGGTTTTGGTATTATGTTAAGTTCTGACGACGATTTAACTGTACAATGTTTTTGTGATTTAGATTGGGGGGCTTGTGCTTCAACTTGAAGGTCAATTACTAGTTATTTGCTTAAATTGGGGAACTCACTTATTATGTAGAAGTTGAAGAAGCAAAGTATAGTGTCCAAATCCTCGGTGGAGACAAAATATCATGCTTTAGGATCTGCCATTTCAGAGATCGTATGCGTTAAAGGCTTGTTGACAGATTTAGAGCCCGTTTGGTTCAACCTCATTGCATGCTTTCAATGGTAATCATGATTGCATTACCAAGAGAAGAGTGTTTGGTTGCTCTTTAGTAAGGTAATAGGGTTAATGATGATTACAAAAAAATTGGTAATCCTCATTCATACCTCCCCCTATGAATCCTCATTACCATCCCATTGCATAGTTAAAAAAGTCCAATTTACCCTTCAGTTTCCTTTATTTTGTTTTACTTATCTCATTTCACTTGCCATATCACACCACAACTGCCACCACCACAACCACCTCCTCCTCTTCCTCTACCGCTGTCACCTCCACCCTCTACAGCCACCACTACCTCCTCCACCTTCGTCACCTCCACCAGCTACCGCCGCCGCCACCCCCTGCCACTGCCACTACCCCTACCTCCACCTCGACTGCCGCCAGCCACCCTCCCACCACCACCTCTTCCTCCACCCTGTTATCGCCTATCGCCACTACCATCACCTCCTCCTCTGTCGCTGCCACTAGCCCACCGCCGACGCCACTACCTCTGCTGCTGCAGCCCACCATCGCCACCATTACCTCCTCTTCCACCACTACCCTTGCCCACCATCGCCACAACTACCTCCTCTTCCTCTGCCACCCCTACCCCCACCATCGGCTCACTGCCCACCTTCATCACCACTACCTCCTCCTCTGCTGCCACCGGCGTACAGCCCATCGCCGCCACCTCCTCCTCCTCTGCCACCCAGGCCACGGCCACGGCCACCTCCTCTTCCTCTACCGCCACCCCTATCATTGCTGCCACCACTACCTCCTCCTCCTCCATCCGCGCTGTTTCCGGTTTTTAACTGTTTTTTCTACAAAGATTATATTATGTGTAAAATAGACTTTGTGCAATATATTAATTTTAAATAATTGTTAAAATATTAACTAATTGCACGTTGCTTAAAAATCAAACCAAACACTACCCCTTTAATTAATATTGCATTGCATTACCATTGCATCGCATTGCACTGCATTGCAGGGTGGAATGTGATCGAACCAAATGGGCCCTTAGGCATATATGCCGTGAAACAATAGCAATATATTGCAATAGCAAAGCAACTATCCATATTGTGTCTAACCCAGTATTTCATGAACATACAAAGCATATTGAGATAGATCTTCACTTTGTACGAGAAAAGTTGCAGGCAAGTTTGATCAAGTTAACCATGTAAGATTAGCAAACCAAGAGGCAGATTTGCTGACTAAACCAGTAAGCAAAGGTATTCAGAGGCTATTATTGGACAAGTTAGGGACTATTAGTTTATTCCAACCCCCAACTTGAGGGGGGTATAGAAGATATCGGAATAAATGTTTCTGTAATTTGTAAGTTGTAAATGTATAGTGAACATAATTTTATGTGTAATAGTTAGGTAAAGTTTGTAGATATAAGTCTGTGGATATATAAGTTTAGTGATTATGATATTAGGATAGTTGGGCCTTAATACCTATTAGGGCCCGTTAGGATGTATAGGTGTATATATACGGGGTCTTATGCTATGCAGGTGTGGTTGTTACCCAATTATTATTCAATGCATAATAGAAAAGTATTTTTTGGGCCAATTGAGTAAAAGCGGCCTTTAGTCGGCAAAATGTGTTGCACGTGAAACCATCACCCCCTTCCAACTTTGCTACCATTGATATTAAGCCCAACTTTTCCTTTTTCTCTTTTCATCTCCCCCTCTATGTTTCTTCCCTTTTTCTACTCCCTTCTGCTTTTTCCCAGTAAGCATTATTCTTTCATGGAGTTTATTTGTTTTCTAGGCACTTTTTTTTAAAAGAAAAAAGGTGACCCAAGTTACCAAGTGAGTTACCTCGAGTTACAACAAGTCATATGGGCTGAATTTCTCTCGAGTTAGGTGCTTGAACGGACCGGCTAGGTGGTCGAGTCGCCGGTTTCTAGGGCCAAATTGGTTGGTCTGGTCTTGGTTTTAGAACCCTGGGTTATCTCTGCATGATCGCTTGTCTCGTGTGCTTGGTCTCGTCTCTGACTCGCATTAAATCGAGAGGTAAATTATACTCCATTGTGTTCTTAATACAAGAACTAATTGACTTTTTTATTTGAGAGTTTTGTTAGGAGGAATGGTTTAATTAAGAGTCAAATACTCTCACCACTCTCATGTTTTGTCTTAATTACACATATATCCCTTTTATTTTAAAAATATACACTTAAGTTCAAACCATTAACTCCGTTAAGAATATTCTAAAAAGATTCTACAAGTATTTTTTAAATTCAAACTTATATGAAAATAAAAGTGAACCTCCTATTGATAAATTTATTACATTTAGATCTAAACGGTCCTATTCCTATATAAATTTTTTATCATATACATAAGGTTAATATAATGTTTGATCTTCATAGTTTATCCTCATTTTGATTTTACTCTCTATAGTTTTAAATCATAGATTTTAGTCTTATAGCCTTATTCTGTTGACAACGTTGGTCTTTGTAAATTCAAAACCCTTAATTTGGCATATGTGGCATGTTGATTGGGTAAGCTGAATAAGAATATGATCTGATTGGTTACAAGAAATTACAAAGTTATATTTTTCACAAAATGTTATATGATAAAGGTGAAAAAACCAAAACAAAAACCAATCCTACCGCACATGTCGAAGGTCAGAGGGGCAAAAGGGAAAAGGGTTGGCCAGCGGGGCATACGCCGCAGCTGGGAACTTCAGGAGGAAGATGGTGAACAGTTTAAATCTCACCAGGGGAAGGAGCTGGAATTTCATCTATTTGATGGTTTCATTGTGTTTAGGAGGGAATATTGTGTAGGGTTAATGTTGATATGTTGTGAGAAAAGCCCTAGAAAGTGAAATGATAAAAATGGCCCTAAAACCCTAAGTAGGGGCTGTCAAGGGCAAAACTGTTATTTGGTAATGATTTTACAAAAACTGAGGTAAAAAATGGATTCTACATGCAAAACTTTGTAGAAATAGCTCAGGTCAAAATTTTTGGAAAAGTGCAGTCGAACCGAGTAAAAAGGGGCTTAGACCTGGTCCCCAGGGGTATTTTGGTAATTTTACATTTTTAAACTAATATAACCAATAAAAGTAATTTGGAAGAGTCTAGAGTGATACATGAATGAGTATTAACCTAATTCTTGTAAACTTGGATTTTTAGGACCAAACTATTGAGCTTGAGTCGGATCGAATTGAGGACTTATTTGTGAACAAAAAGGGACTTGAGGTAGTAACTCTATCTTTCATACATTATGTCAATGTTTATATGCTCTGTGTATGCCATCTTCCATAATATGTATGATACACAGTGCCTACGGATACACTGAACATAGTGCCTACAGGTACACCGAACATAGTGCCAGTGTAACACCCCAAATTTTATTCACCAAATATATTGTAATTATTGGAAATAGTCAATGAAATGAAATAGTGAATTTTGGAGAATATAATTATGTTTTCGGTGAAATCGCCTATGAGGCAATGAGCTTGTCATGTGATTTTGTATGAACAAATGATGAGCAAAATTTATGAAATTTTACAAGGTGAAAGTAGACATCCTAAGCTTTAATTTTATAGGTCATATAACTCAACTAGAGCTATATACAAAAAGTTATGAATTTTTGAAGTCAGCCCAGAAAAACTGTGAAGTTTCTGGAACAACATGTAAAGATTAAAAAGTTGGGAATGATGTGCTTCCAATTGGCTAAAGTATATATTTTTTTCTTGAAACTAGACTCAATAAGGGTTTTATAACCTTTGGAATCACTCCAATTCAATTTTTCTATAATTAGTTATGATTTTTCAAAGTTTGGGCAGAAAATCTACCAGAATTGAGATAAATTCGAAAATGATGGAAATTATGTGATGGCAAGTTTGTAATCAAGGGATAAATTGTTGACAGCCCATTTTGGCACTAACTTGGGCCCTTGGGACGTGATTCATGGCTGACCAAAGAGAGCAAATAATAATTTCATATTAAATGGGCTTTATGTACAAAAAGTCCAAGTTTAGAATTTTGTGTTGTTAAATAATTAAAAAGGGAAAAGGCGATATTACATAAAGTTATTTCCCTTCATCCTCTTCCTCAAAACCGTGCATCACCATGAGAAATAAGAGAGAGAGAGAGAGAGAGAGAGAGAGAGCTTGAGAGAATTTTAGAGAGAGAAGGAGGAAAATCTCATAAGGTAGGTCGATTTTTTTTCGGCAAATTCGTATCTAACTTGTATAATCCTTCTCTTAAGCTTCTCTTCTATATTATTTAAGGTATTTGAAGCAAGAATTTGGAGTTCTTGGGAGTTAGGGTTTTAGCCACCTAAGGAAAAACCAAAAAGCAGCTTAAGGTAACTTCCAAAACTTTAAATATTGATTGTCCTTACTGCTGTGGACAATCTAATCGGTGAGATTTCATCGGATTGTCTTTGGTTTTAAATTTGGAAATTGAGATGGCATAAGGGTTATGCTACCGAAATTGGGTCAAAATGGTAGTTGTAACCTAATGTAATAGTTAATAAAATAGTTATGAGTATAAAGGAACATGTCTGCTGAGTTCAATTTTGAAAACCCCAATTTTCCCTGGAGTACTTGAGAATTTCAGCCAGCTCTAGTAAGAGGCCTTAGAGTTGGATTTTCAATGATTTGATGATTTCATTGTATTGAGGAAGGAAAATTAGGTGTGTTAGAGCAAGCGTTTCACCCAAGAGGGGGGTGAATTGGGTGATACAAAAAAAATCTGTTGGAATATAAAACTTGACGGTGAATATAAAGCAGTAAAGAGTAAGGAAAAATATCATCGAAGTGTACACCGGGAGTTATACTGGTTCGGCCACAACCACTTTGACCTACGTCCAGTCCTCAGAGCTTCTCTGAGAGTTTCACTATAACTTCCAAGATTTAGTGGGGTCTTGGCATCTCAGTACAAGCAAGTTCCTTTGCCTGGACACTCGCTCCCCCTTACAAGTTGTAATCCAATCCCAACTCAAGGTTCCACAACCTTAAGTTACCTCAATAACAAATATTGAGTTTGAATGAAATATCTCTCTCACAGAGTGAATAAGAATCACTGAAGTACAAAATTACAAATATGTGTAAAACAGAGTAGTGAACTTGATAATACGTTCATGTGTGTGTTCTTGTTGTTATCTCTGTTTGGATGTTCCCATATATATAGATGTGTTGGTAGCAACTGTTGGAACATTTTCTTCTTGCCCGTTGGAGCGTACGCAGCTATTGTTGACTTTTCCAGTAATTGAAAAATATCCGTTTGCGGTAGGTGGCGGTAGGTAGTGTTTGAACGTTGCATTTGACTTTCCTTATTTGGTAAGATTTCCTCATTATTTGTCTGTGGATATGCTAAGAATACTAATACAATGAAGGGTTAATCATATAGAAAATAAATCAATGAATGTTGGAATGATTTCTGAATTTCTGGACTTGCATACTCGAGTAGTTACTCGAGTATTCATTAAGTTTACTCGAGTACCTACTCGAGTATCATCGTGAAAGTAATGATAGCAAGTTAATGAATGAACATCACACAACTCGAGTAGTGCATGAAGTAAACAAAATTTATAAACCTTGAAAATACCTGTTTACTCGGGTACTTACTCAGGTATGGTACACTTTACTTCATAAGTTACTCGAGTAATCTTTCAAATAAACTTTAGGTTACTCGATGCTTCACTCCAGTAATGTTGGCAGGATTTCAGGGCCGAGAGCACTTCAAGTTTGCTTACCCTGTTACTCGAGTACTTACTCGAGTAAACATAAATTTTCTGCATAGCTTACTCAGGTAGATACTTGAAGTTTTCTTCTAAATAACTCTGCATACTTGAGAAGTGCCTCGAGTGAAGTGTGATAAAAGAATTTCATGTTATTAGAGTATTACCTTTAGGTTTTGCTTACCACAGTGAGTTACTCGAGTAGCTCCTTGAGTAACATTGGCAGGATTGAAAATGCCGAGAGCAACATATTTCTTGAGGCAGGGGACTCGAGTACAGACTCGTGTAACGTTGCAGGCTGAGAGTAACTGGAAGTCTTTTACATGGTTACTCGAGTACTTACCCGAGTAACATTGGCATGCCGAGAGCAACTCCAAGTGATTTACCTGGTTACTCGAGTAGCTACTCAAGTAACATTGGCAGGCCGAGAGCAACTGGAAGTCATATACCTTATTACTCGAGTGCTTACTCGAGTAACGTTGGCAGGTTACTTGAAGGTTGACTCTGGTTACTTCAAGTTTCTGTCTCATTACTCGAGTAACCCTTTAGAAACCTTGCCAGTGATGAAGTTTCTCAACTTTCTCTGTTGGCCTTTCTTCATTACTCCAATGCTCACTTCAAGTGATGATTTGTCCTGTTATTACTTTGTTCAAACTTATTTGTTTATCAAATATTTTTCATACCATCCTTTGTTATCATCAAAACATGAGAGATCTAATAAGGTGGGCTTACAGTTGGTCACTTTTTTTGGAAGAGCCCGAAAAATCATAATTATGAAAACGCCCCTGAAACACTGGAATAAGTGCTGCCAAGGGCATTCTGGTATTTTAGCAGTGAATTTGATAATTCCGAGTCTGGAAATGGATTCCTTAGGCAAAAATATATCAGGATAGCCTAGGTTAGAATTTCAGAAAAATGGGGTTGGACTGGGTACGGAGAGGCTGGGTTGGGTCCCGGGGGCATTTTAGTAATTTTTCAATATAGGCTCAAATAACCCCCAAAGATGCTATGGAAGTGTCTAAATGGTACATTTGGCATTGTAGGATCGAATATGGAGTCTGAGCTATTTGCACATAGATCGATGAACTATTTCTGTTTAGCAAAAGGGACACAAAGTAAGGGACTTATCTTACTTGCATGTATTTGATATATTTGCTGGTGTAATGATGTATGCAATTGCTTTACTTGATTGTATAGAGCATATTTGAATAAATAAAGCTCTGTTTCTATTTTCACTGTGACCATAGTTTTGTTACATGAAACATTGAGCATGCGGAAATGTCATTTTGGGCATACATCAAGTTAAAACTAACATATCATACACATAGCATCTATCATGCATGTATTATGGTATCTGTTTCCTACTGAGATTCTCTCGAATCTCACCCTCCCTTACCAACAATTTAGACAGGCGAATACAGAAGGTATGCGAAAATCAGAGAAGAGCACTGCACGAGAGAGGGTTGTAGTGGTGAAGTGAAGACGGGAAGAAGTTTCCATTTCACTAGGATGAGTTTAGATACCCTAGCGCTATGTGCGGCTACAAGGTTTGTAAGTATTATTTACAAACCCCCATGGGGAATTTTTATAATCATGCACATATTATCAGTATATTTATGCTATTCCTATTTTGCCCACCGAATCGCATATCGTTTTCCACGAATACTCTGGTAAAGGTAAAATGAAAATAAGGGCGTAAAGCCTACGAGTACACTGATATGCCCAGTTGGTGGTCTCGAGCCCAACTGAGGTATGGAATGAGTACGGGTTGCAACAGTGGTTGGCTCTAAACGTTTTCGACTAAACTGGATTATGTGTTATAATAATATTGCTACATATGGTACTTGGCATATTTGTTATTGTATTTTTTATGATCGATTATCTGTTACTATTGAGATTCTTTTGAATCTCAACCTTTTTCAAAATTAAAATATTTTCTTGCAGAAGCTAGTGGCTCTAGGGGCAAAACAATGGATGCCAACAACTAAGGTGTCTAGGTCAAAAAGATGGAGCTTTTGCTTAGAATTAGTTTTTTTTATATTTTTGGAGAAAGTTTGTATATATTTTTCAAACCCTACAGGGAACTCCAATATATAAACAAGTACTTCTTATCAGTATATTTGTGTTATTTTTGTATGCCTGTAGAACTGTGCCTTTATCACTCTGCATATATCGAAATGTAAAGGGGTTTGACATTTAGTCCTTCAATATTAACACCGCTAGTTTTGTTTACAGAAAATGTTGAAAGCGTTGGGGTGGTAATGGAGGGAAGGATTTGAGAGAGGGTGATAAAGAGAGTTGGTGGAAAACAAGAGAGTGTGAGAAGGAGGGAAGACCATGTTTAACATAAACTGAGAACTCTAATGAAATGAAATGAAGCAGAATTGGGGGTTATGGTGACGCTTTGTGAAGAATAAGGCGTTGTAGGCTTTGCCTTGGTAACCTCTTCAAAAATTAAACCAAGGATTGCAATATAGGGTGAAATCCCGGGTCGTCTCTCGAAGAGCCTTTTATTAATTACCTAGAAACTAAGTGTGATTATTGGCACAAAACAAGTTAAAAATTATTTTTACCTTTTTTTATCTAACAACTAAATTGTAATTAAACTACAATGCTTTTAAAACTAATATTTTTGATTTTCGAAATAAATTTGAAATGGAATGGAAATTGGTTTAGAATGCAAAAGATGAAGATGTTCTTGGAAATGGTTTTCAATGGCTATCCTTACTCAATTAAAATATTTGGAGAGTTAATACACTAAGCTTCTAAATATCAAACCTCATTAACCAATGAGTCTAGCATCACAAGAGAGGAACCCCTACCCTTGAAATGCTATTAAGCCCTCTTAGTGTAATAAGTTTCTCTAAGTTTCCTAAAATACCAAACCTCAATTACCATTGAGTCTAATGCTTAAACTCATGAACCCATTAATTTAAGCATTATTAAAACCCCTTAGAGAGTGACTATAGAATAAGTAATACATTTAGGTTCAACTACAATTCCAATTCAATCAAACTATCCAACAATACCATGTTAAATAGAGAGAAAAATAATAGATAAACATATATATAACCATCTATATTGATGAGTACAAATCCTCATTACAAATTCCAAATCACAACAACTCAATACATAGAAATCATAACTAAAATCATAGTCTCATTACATAAATAAATTCCTAAACCTAAGAAATTACAAATATAATGGGCTATAGATAAAATAAACTCCCCTTTGAATCACATGTGAGCTCAAGCCATCTCAAATTCATCTCCAAGAGCAAAAGAAATTAGCCACTGCAATTTGTCATCACAAAGTCATGAAATGTCTTCACAGCTTCAGCCATATCAATTAATGAAGAGAGGAAGTGCTCAGCAAAGAATTAAAGGCAGGGGAATTGGGTGAAGGTTTGGTGAAACAGAGAGTATGAGATAGAGAATATGGATATGACGATGGGCATAAATGAAGGCGAGGTGAAGTGGTGAAGAAAATGGAAGTAGGCAACAGCTTTGGAGTTGTGTAGAAGAAGATGATGATGGATTATGTAAGGCGAATGGTGAAGGTGGCGTGAGGGAATTCCTTGGATGCCGAGAATCAGATCTGGAGCTGCTCTCTCTCCTTCCTAAAGCACGTGGTTGAAGAGGACAAAGGTAATGGTGGACAGTGATGGAAAGAAGCTCATCGGGCAACCGCGAAGGTGAACGTTGCCGCCGGCGAGGAACAAGAAAGGCGAAGGTGATGGTCATGCTCCTTCTCCTCTGTTGGCGGCTCTGCTCTCCCTTCGTGAATGCTCTGTGGTTCTGTTCTATATCCAGCGCAAAAAAGATCTGACCTAAAGATGCCAAAATGCTGTGTTTTGTTGATGGACCAAACTGACATTTTCAAAATTCATGGGTCAAGACTGACATTTTGCAAATTTGAACCCCAAACTGTCATTTTTAGTTTTAATCCCATTTTTCAAGTAACTACAATTGAAAATAATTAACCCAACATCAAATCTTCTTAAAAATAAATTGATTAAGAGTAATTACAATTTTTTTTGACAATTTTACTCTTTTTAATCTTAATTCAAGGTATTTACTCTTAATCTCAATTATGCACAAAGAAGTCATTTTAAGGGCAATTATCATGACAAAATCCCCAAATAAAATATGAAAATATATAATAAAATAGGGATTTGTCACTTTGTCTATAACAATTTAAGGGGTTGCCAATCATCACGGGTTGGTTCTCACTCTCATGGTCGCAGAGTTTTCATATTCAAGTCCTAATTAGGTCAAAAGATCTCATTAGGTATTTCTGAATATTGTTAAACCTTGTTTCTAGGGCCAGTTTGGATATTTGGTTCCCAGATAATTGATTATATATCAAACATGAAATGCCAGAAGATGATTTGTCAAAACTTGATAAAAGGCTCACGACGCTATCCCTTTATAAGATTAAGATAAATCTCAAACATGAGCTTGAAAACTTGAAAGCGGCCAACTAAAGGAGAGCAAGAAAACAATTCAATCTCAAGCCAACATCGCAGAATTAGTGGCAGCAAATGATGTTTTGAATGTGAGACTTGAATCCAATAAGCCAAGGATCTAGAACATCAGAATGGAAGGCTTAGCTTGCACTAATATCATTTGACAGGAAAGAATATGGACCACTTGTTTATAAGTCTTTGTTTCAGGGAAACATATCGTTCTAGTGAATGATCTTGGGGAATCCAAAGTTTTTGTCATGGTTTTGATTTATTTTACAGACTCAAAGTTAGAGTATATTGTTATGTATAATTTTGGAGTTTAATTATGGGGCCAAAGTAATATGTGGATTAACATTTAATTTATAAGCAATTAGAATATACTCTCTCCTTTTTTTTGAAACAGAAAAACAGAGGTAAACCAAGTAAAATGTGGAAGCATTGATGAAACAGAGGTAACAATTGAAAATAAATTGATTGGGCTGAATATGTGCAGACAACATAGTAATCTTCATATCAATAGGTTTATTATCATATAAGAGTTACTAAGTTTTTAACTTTTTTGTATCCATGTCAATTAATTATTTGATACCATTGTTAGAAACAATACACAAAAAAGGGGAAAGAAACCCACCGTCAATTCTAAAGTGGCTAACTTCCTCAACATCTCAACCTTTTGGCTTTTGATAAAATATAATAACAAGGCTTATTATTAAGAAATTTTAAATAAAGTAACCCACTTTTACAAGTGCCATACAAACACAATAATGCAGAATAACATGTATAGCAATGCACAGAACAACATTAATTTGGATAATTCATGTATAGCTAGCAAATATAGTTTAAAATTGCTTTTTAGTTGATGTTGATGTACGAAATATAACTGTTCAAGAATAAAAAAAATTAGTAGCATTTAAGTGGCAATTACTGTGAACAATCCTCAAAAGCATTAGTCTCATCACGAGCTGTAGATTGTAATAACACGCTCTTCACATCCAGGCACATTCTCAACAATCCTAATTTGTGATTTAGTTTCTATCCTTAATTCCTTAACACTGACCAAAGAAAGATAGTCAGAAACCCTATAAATGTTTACAAATTATGTACAAGGAAGTTCATAAAGATATTGAACATGGCTATGACATGAAACATAATTCTATTATGATGAGAGAAATTAAAGATGATTTTGCCAAGACTTGCTGACAAGAACTTGCATTTAAACAAAATAACACTTGTACATGCCATTTAAACGTTGTAGAGAAGGCTTAGATCAATCACACACGACATGCTCCATCACCTTCCGCTTCCCAGGAGTTGTTAAGCTTTGAAAAATCTCAGTCCAAATAACACATTCTGATTAAGTGAAGAATGTGAATGCAAAAATGCTTGCAACAGACAAAATACATGCTTCAAGATTCATTTTTTTTTTTTGATACAAAGGCAAGCAAAGCTTGAAAATGACACCCACTATAGGCTAGGTCCTACAGGATGATCTTGGTCTAGCAAACCACAATCCAAAGCCAAAAAATGGAAACATTCAATTGGAGAAATCCCAAGTTCCTCGTGCTCCTGCGGAATCATGTGTGCCATTCTAGCAAGATAATCCGCACAACGAAGGCTTTCCCTGTGAGCGTGGGAAATTTCTACCTCCCAATCACTATAGATCAGAGATCTGGTAGCCAAGATCACATCATACAGTGGATGGTCCGAGTCACAATAAGTGGATAATAGATGGACTGCCTGAAGTGAGTCAGTGAATAACCTGATTTTCTTTAGCCCCAACTGTTTACATAAAAGGAGGCCACATCAGATTGCATGGATTTCCGCAGCAGTTGGGAAAGTATGTCCTAACTTCTGTTGAAATCCACGTATCCAAACAATAACTATACCACTACGTCGTGGATTTCCGCTTCAAGATTCATTTAATAGCTCAACCTTCACCACTACGTCATGTGTGTGTATTCAAACAATAACTATACCCTTTTAAGTTTCAAAATAGAGTTGAACAATCTTAGTCCAACCAAATTCCTCCTCTACACATTTTCACAAACAAATTCATCAAATCTCTTGTCTAACTTTGGAAACACCCAAGTATAGAATTACTATGGCTTTTCTTATTAAGAAAAGGAATTAATATCCTTTCCAAATTCAATTCATCAACAAGAATCAGTTCAAAAAGAGAACCTAAGTCCATCTTCTTCCTATTACAAGAAGCAAAACAATTAGAATTAAATTTCCTATCCAAATAAGATCTTTAAAAAAAAAAAAAAGACTCAAAGCTCAAAACACACACAAACACACAGCAGCTGGAAGAAGATCTCAACAAGTTGGAGAGTGGCGCGTGCACCTGGTAAAAGACCTACGGAAATAATGGACTGAGGAGAAATATCTGAAGGTATACTATTATTTTATTATATTATTCATTTATTTTATATATATTACATATGATTAAAATCCCAGAAAAATACTTGGAAATATCAAAATAACCAATCTCAATAATCCTGCATTAGTACATATGTGCCAATATGAAATCTGGATATTTAATATTTCTAAAGTATTTTTTAACGATTTTTTTTTTTTTATATTTCTAAAGTTTTTTTTTTAAATCATTCCCCCTTACATATTTGCTGCCACATATTATGAGATCATGAAATTTACGATATAAAGATTGAGAATATGAAATTAATTTTTGTCAACCAAGCAATTCTTTTTATAACTACTTTATTAGATTTCATTATAATAAATTTCTCACTGTCCTTTTTTAAATTTATTGTTCAATTAAACTAACCACGCTTTTTTAAGTGAAAGATTAACTGGGTTTCTTTTTCTTTAAATGAAACAAATCCATTTACAAGATCCCTTTTAAAATTCACAACAATATATATCATATCATATTTATAACCATCTATATGTTTCAAATTTACAAATAAACCAATCAATCCATCAACTTAATTCCTATCAATAAGACAATTCCATTTCTAACTGCTCTGTAAGAATTTACAAATTTATTATAATAAATTCAATATTTTATCTCAAAATAATTTTTTCTTTAAAAAAGTACTAACCAAGTGACCTGTGCTTCCACCCTCCAACTAAGGCCCCAGAGTCTTTCTTAGGTCAAGGTTGATTTGAAAATAAATAAATATTTTCCAATGATTTCCTTTTTTATTTCATTTTTGTTTTAGCTAATATTACAATATACTGAAGTCCATATCAATTTTATATATTTAGCTTCGGATAAACTTTCTCACGAGTTATAAGTAGGTGATGCGAAGTTTCTAACACCTTTTCTATGCAAAACCAGCTCCCAAATTCTGTTCTCTTTTTGTGGACCATGTTTTACCAAATGGTCTTAAAATTCTCCTTTTAAAATTTTTGGTAGCGACTATGTTATCATTTATTTTCCATATTTAAAAATTCAAAAGTTTGGCACCACACGCTTACTTGATTGTATTATTTATTTTTATTTTAAAGTATAAACATGTTAAAGAATTAAAATACCCATAAACATTCAAAATCAAAATCAGAGCTAAAATGATATAATAATATTAACAATGAAATAATAATATTATGTAGTGATGATTTAAATATTTTTATATTATTGATAGATTATATGCAAGTAAGCCGGTTAAAGTTTGAAACAACACTCAACCACTAATTTTAATTTTGCAGAGTTGTGTGTAAAAGACAACCTTTTGTACCTTTTGATATTGTCAATTTTCCACAGAGAAAGGAAAAATTGGAAAACCTTGCTGAGGGTCTGCAACTGATTAAATACGGGAATGGTAATGACAACATCTGATGGAAACGGTATAAGCGTGGCATTTTCACCGGTCGTCGGTCAGCTTGCAAAGCTCTAATCGAGGACAATGAAAGTTCCCCTATAAACTGAGTTGGAAGCTTAAAATTCCTTAGAGATGTAAGACTATTTCTTGGCTGCAATTGCATTTTATAACAACAAGCCTTATCTTATTAAGTAGGATCGGCATTCGCCTTCTAGCAAATGAGTGTAACCAGAAAGGGGTTTGCATTCGAATGGCCATTGTGATATTTATGCAGGCAAGATAGAATGTGAACTTCATGTCCTTCATGGTTGCCGGGTTTCTTTTCTTTTCTTTTTTTTACTAGGCACTAGTATCCTCCTAATTGAGGCAATCAAATTAGAGACACTGTTGGACAATAAATATGGGCATCTCTCCCAGCAGGGATTCGAACTTTAGTTCATCACGTTGTGGATTGCCGGGCTTCTAGTAAGTCCCTATTTTGTACCCATCTTATTTTGGGTTGTTAGCACCTTAATCGGGCTTTAGGAGAATGAATTAGGAGTAGTGAATTGGTTCTAGATATAACTCTGTGAATTAATGATTATTTGGACAGATTTAATCATAGTTAATCATCTAGGTGCTCTTGTTTTTCAATTACATATGATATTACATATCACTTCTTTTCAAAGGGATTTCTTTTCTGTTAATCTACAGGATTATTGTATATGCTGATTGCTATTGGAAAGGCATATTTATCATTATTAGCTGGTTAAATTAGAGGGTTCGTAATGCCTGTGTTCATTTAGGCATCGACATATATACAGCTTAATATAAGACTGGTCGAAGTTTTCTCTCTTAGCTATGGGTTTGTTTGATGGGTCTTGAGAGACCTTGGGAAAATGGCTTCAGGGAGATATATTGAGAAATAAAAAATAAAAGAATTTTTCATGTACATGTATAATAGTTGCTTGGGTCTCGTTCAGCTGGACGTTGAATGAATAAAATCAAATATACAAAAATATGAATTGGTATATTATACGAATTCAGTACAATACCTATTCTATTAATTATGCTAAATTATTTTCTCCCTCCATTACATAAAAAGCGTTGCAAAAAAAAAAAAAAAAAATCACATGAATCAAGGAAATTGTTAAATAATCTAAGTTATGGTAAAATCAATCTATTAAGTACTTCCTTAACAAACACCTAGTGCTCTTTAAAATAAATCTTATTTGACCACTAATAGTGCATTAATAAGATGGCAAAATATGAAACAAATCATCTAATATGTTCTTGAAATATGAGAATGACACTAATTATGAAACATGCATTGTAAAAGAATGTTTTTGTAAAATTTATTATTAAACGGAGGGAGTAACTCAGTGGCATAAAAGTGCTCCTTAAAACACTACTTTGACATGGAAAATGGCTGCATTTCTAAGACTCAAATTCGAGACCTACAAATTAAAGTTGGTAGAACACCTTGTGAGTTGAACCAAGCTACTCTCCACATGTATTAAATTGTGGGGAAAATTAGAATGAAAGACCTAAAGCCAATGATATTTATTGAGAAAGACCGCAAAAGTTGTAATCATTCAAAAGGATCAATCACAAAAATAAAAATGTTAAAATACTAAATTGCTCCTGATTAAACCTCCTACATTTTCTCCACGTTCAAATTTTAAAACTAATATGAATTTTTTAATTTCATTAAATTAAATGCAATTTCTCTACTTTTTTACATCTTACGTAGCAATCAATTGAAAAAATAACACAAACATCTTTCACTTTGTGCAAAATTATAACTGTTAAAATTGACACAAATTTTAATTGAAAATAAAATTTATATAATTTTAGGAAAAATTCAAATATTTTATAATTTATTATAAATATTAAAGAAAGGTTATATACATCTAAATTTTTTTTGAAAAATATGCAATTTTAAACAATTCAAAGGATGTTTGCATAAAAATAATTTTATGCTAGACTAGTTTTATGTGAATTTTAAAAATAAAAATCCATGTAATGGTTTTTTTTTATTTTGGAAAAGCATGTAATGTTAGTATACTTTTTTTTTAAAAAAAAAAGTATAGATAATGTATTATATTTTTTATTCAACAATGGTATACATGATTAGGACGTTTTGTCCTTAGTATTGGGGCCCACAATAAAAAATTAACCAAGGATTGCATATAGGAAAACCGATGACCGTTCTCTCTTCTTGAGGAACCTTTTATTGAATCCTAAGTAATCTAAATATCATGCAAACGCAAAGAAAGCAAGGGGAAATTTGTTTTGGATTTTGATGAAAATAGATAAATGCAAAATTTAATTAAAATCCCTAAGCTACTATTTTTGGTCTTTTAAAAAAAGTAGGATGAATATAAGGAAATGAATGAAGTGAATTCTCTTGAGAAATTGGTTCAATGGCAATCCTAGTTCACTAAATGATATGGGAGTTCAAATTCATCAAGTCTTAATTGAAAACCCTAAGTAATCACGTTGGGTCTAACACTCCTAATCAATAGCTACTCCTACGATCGCATTCATAGCTATTGCTTAGAAGTATTATTCAAGATGAAATGGATTAAATTAATGCAATTGTTTCCTCTAATATGAATGCACAATCGCGACACTCAAATGAATCAAAATCAATTACACAAACTAGTAATCACATAGAAAGCATAATCTCAATGAATTAATAGGAAATATATAACCATAAATTAACCAATCACAATAATTCCAATCTAAACACAGTATAAACAATCTTAATTAAACAATATGGAGTCTAATGAATCCAATAAGATCCTACTGAAACTACCTAAAACATAGCTAGAAATTATAATAACAATAGAAAATTTATAAAGCAAATAAGAAAGAAAACTCCTTTGAAGCTCTTGAACTCAAGCCAATGTTGCCAATATTCTCAAGAGTTGAAAGTTTAGCCACTCAATGGAGCTTCAATAACATTGATAGCAACTCGTTTGATGCTCTGAAAATCCATGAAAACTCGGCTCTTCGGAATCTGGAAATTCCTGCCGGAAACTGCAAATCTCACCTGAAACTGCAGAAGCTCGCTGGGAAATGCTCTGATGCTACTTCTAGTGCGTTCTTGTGAAGATATCAACTTGAAACACTCTCCCTCAGCTCTCTGGTTTAGGCCGGCTGGAAAGAAGAAGATAGCGGTGTGGAATGAAACAGAGATGGAGGTCTCCGGAAATGGAGTTCAAGAACTCTCGCCGTCAAACTCACGGCATTCAAACTCTCCTCTTCATCTCGGTTTAGGTTGAGCCACCGAGAAGAAGAAGTTCATCATCCTCATTCTTGTAGCCTCGGGATCTCTCATACATATAGAATGTTGGACCTCTGCGTCTCTCTCACTCTCCGGTTCTCTCACAGTCTGAAACTCTGAAACTGAACCTCGCCGGTGACGGAAAGAATGGAGAAAAGAGAGTGAAGGTCGCCAGTGAGGTGAGAAGAAAATGAAGGTGATCCGACGAAGATGGGTCTGCCTGACGCTCCTCTGTATATGGCTCTCTCTCCCTCTATAATCTCGGGTTGCAGTTGCAGAAACAACCTAGACGTTTTGACCAGGGGCCATTCTGAAAGACTAAAAGGTTTAATTCTGAGGAGGGACTAACGAAAGAATTCTTGAAACATTGGTAGGCTAAAGTGAAATTTCCAAAACTTCTGGGTCCATTAACGTAATTTCTCTGACACCCTTTTCTTCACAAATTTGTGATTTTCAAAAATTTTGGGCCCCTTTCCTTTATTTCCCCAGTTCTCAAAAATATTAATCTTGAACCTCCAAAATCTCCAATTTCCTTCCAAAACACCTACAATGGCAGTGCAAGATTAAGCACACGATAGCATCAAAATTCAAGAAAATCATTTGTACAAATAATTAACAAATTATGATCATTTTGCCCCTAATTATGCTTAATTCAATATAAATGTCCTTAACTCAAATTAGTGCTTAATAATGCATTGATGTCCCAAGAAAGGTATTAAAAATCCCAATTTAGTTATGAAAAATTATAGAAAAATATAATTCAATCAATTCCCCCACACGTAGACCTTTGTACTCTTGAACAAAGGCAATTAAGTACTATTTTCTAAATTCAAATCACTAATGTATTTGAAAGATGAGCAATTTCAAAATTGGAAAGTAATGGATCAATTAATCAAATTCCTCAAGCCAACACTAGTCATAGTCAAGTGATGCAAAGAAATTAGCTAACTACACAATCCAAAAATATTAGAATGAAGCACCAGAGACTATCAAGGTAATAGTATTGCACTCATCTCACCTTATTGGGATAATTTCATTCTATTTCACTTAATCAATACCTTACCATAGGCTTGTAATAACTCTAACATCTACACTACTAATAGTAATTAATGTAATGAATCAAGAGGATTTAAAAGGCTTGTAATGATGGATGAAGACTAAATGGAATGAATTAATTAAAGAAAATAAATAGTTGATATGCAAGTCAAAGTTATCAATAAGCTCATAGCACCTAAATACCTCGAAAAATATTGCCGATTCTTTTCCAAATTCATGAACAAATGCCTTCTTGGTATTTCTTTTACTTTTCTTTTATCTACAAAACATTTTTCTATGTATATATATATATATATATATATATTTTCTTTCTAATGCTCTCTTGTTTTTTTTCAATTCAATTCTTTTCTTTTTTTTTTCCCTTTTTCACACTTCATGCTCTTTTTTTCCCTTCTTTTTTCTTCTTTTTTTTTTTTTTCAAACTATACTCTTTTTTCTTTTGACTTTCTTTCTCTTCTCTATATACATGGCATTTCAATATATACATTGTTTAACTTTCTATTGGTAAATCACTTTGATTTTAGAGTACTATGAACATTATGAGAAAATGACATGCATACAACATAGAAATTGCTCAAAGGGGTAAGCAAAAGTAAGTGAATGTAGGTTTGTGTTTGGGTGAAAAGGTTTAAAATTGAATGCCTCTTTCATTTTTATCACACTGATGCAAATGTCATTTCGAAAAAAAGTTGAAACAAGTTTTAGACGGTGAAAAACTAAGTGAACATGTACACATGGAAAGAATTCAAGGCTCAAATAATTGTCCAACTAAGTTTTTCTCCAATGCACATTCTAACAAAATCAATTGTATAGCAAACTAACCATAACGCATCTTCTCAATTATTCCTAATGTTAACTTTACAAACACAATCAATCAAAATATTGCAATCAATTATAATAATGTTCAAATCTTAAATGCACTAATGATGTTGAAACTCTCTTTTCCTAAAGCAAGGAGTAGGCAAAAATCCAATAGTGGGTTCATTACTCTTCCCATTCACTTGAAAACCAAAACATGGTTTTGAAGATTGCCAAAACACTAGAACTCATGAAAGCCCAAAAAATTTCCCACAAATCACACTTTCAAAGTAGCAAATGCGACTCTTTACTACTTAGGGCATGTATCAAAGCAAGTCATTCTTTTTTCTTTTTCTTTTTCTTTTTTTGAAAAATTTTTTAGTTTAAGGCATTTCTCATTTAAAAACAACCAAATAATGGGATTTAAAAGTGTATTTCCCTTCCCCACACTTAATGAACACATTGTCCTCAATGTGTAAAGCAACTCTATTATTTTAACTTGTTCCTTAGTGAAGTGGGAAGTTGTGAAGTCCAATAGCAATTGGAGCACGACACGTCAACATCACATAAAGAGAGAGAAGGAGAAACAAGTCATAGTAACAAAGGAAATCAAGGTGAAAAGGCACAATGGTAATTAAATGTGATAGTGGCAAAAAATGCAAAGCATACAAAGGGGCTTCTTATCCTACATGCTAAGCTACATGACTTCTACCTTTTTCTACTGGATTATGTCCCTCCCCCACACTTATCTTCCTCATACAACAATTAAGCTCAAAGAATCATAGGATTTAGGAAGAAAACAAGTGAGAAAAGAGACTACTTTGGTTAGAATAGCTTGAGTGGCTTGAAGGAGAAGTTCTCATCTTTGATGAGAATCATGCATTTGTCTTTTGGAACATCTTCTCCCTCATTGAATTTCCTTGGTGGAGGTGGCTCATGATCAATTAGAAGAGGTCCAAGAATGTAAGGTAGAGGTTGCCTCTTTTGATGACCTTTCCAATAATGTACCTGAAAACAAACAAGCAAATAGCGGTATCCCATCCAAGAAAAGAAACATGGAGATATTTCAAGTGCAGTAAAGGCATGTTAAGTTCTAAACTCTCTAAGTAACTATCACATTCAAGAAAATCAGTGGTACTCCCATCAATAGGAGTCAGCAAATCAGTTACATTTTGAAAATTCTCTTGTGTTTGCAATGTGGAAAATGTGGAATCCAACCTAGTGTTGGAGTACACCACATCATCATTGCAATCACAAGAAGTGGAAGGAAATAAAGTGGAAGAAATAAGAGAAATTTTCAAATTGTTACCACCCAAAACTTTTGAATCTTCAAAAGAATCATTTTCCTTTTCTATATCGGGTAGCAAATCACAAGAAACATTCATATGGAAAGAATCATTTTCATTTGTAAAATCATCAATCAAAACATTTGAATCTTCCTTTATTAAACTATCATGCAATTCATTGGAATCAAGAGAAAGATCTTTTTCTAGACTATGATCTTTATCACTCACATCAACCACATTAGCATCCATTCAAGAGTCAACATGTTCGCAATTGTCATGCTTATAATCATCAATAGTATAAGGAGGTACATCAAGATTAATGGTAGAATCTACCACTACATTAAATGTTTTCTTTCGAAACTCAACAAGTGGCATTTTTCATGATAACAGTTTACACATATTTGATTTTTTGCACAAGAAAATGAAAGTATATCATGCAATTGATTACAATCATCCCTAGTACTAAGAAGAGAAGCATTTTCAATAGTTAAAACATCACACAAAGAAGTATGAGCACAGTCATTAACAAGTACAATCGAATCACTACTACTAGAGCTAATGGGTTGAGCAATTACATTTTCAAACATTTGAGAGAAATTCAACAATGACTTCTTCATCCACCTCATTATCATTCAAATCATTAATTTTTTCACTAGTTACAATAGTAGGAGAGTCGACTTCTATAAGGATAGGATTATTATCAAATGGTAGGGGAGACTCGTCAATGTTCTTTTGTACTTGCTCACTTCTTGTGCTTGTGTAGGAATAGGTACCAAAGGATTAGAATCTACCATTTGTTAAATGGCATTTGGCTCTTGAGCTTGGACTCTTTGTTCCTCCTCCATACGGAAGGAAGACTCCTCTAGAAGTTGAAATCGCACCTTCTTGCCTTTCTTATCTTGAGTATTTGAATTACATGTAGGCAATGGAGGAAGAGTCTCTTGTGGAGTGTTGCATTTAGAAGTCTTTTGTGTAAGCCACTCCATTGCTTTCTCCAACTTCTCATTTCCGTTCTTCAATCGCTTTGCTTCTTGTGATGGCGGAGTGAGAAACTCAAAGTCCTTGGCCAATCTCATACACACTTCATCTTGTTGTTCCATTGATCTCATTATAGAGGCCATGCAATGGGCAAAGGTGTTCTTGTATGACCGCTCCTCATTTATAGTCTGAGTCATTGGATTTTGGAAGTCTCTAATGACTTCACCAATGGTACGTTCTTGGTTTGGCACACATGGTTGAGAATGTGAACTGGTAGGTAGAGAGACTTAGGATGTGGATAACATGGTCGGGAAGTGGGGCGAAATGAAGAAGGAGGTTCATGATATGATATGCGGTTATATGGTGAAGGATTTATGAGTTATATGGTGGTGGAGAAGGCTCATGATATGATCTATAGGGTAGGTGTGGTGAGCAATAAGGTTGGAATGAAGGTTGTTGGTAGAGTTCATGGTGTGGAGGGTGGAATGGACCATGACATTCTTAACCAATTGGACTATTTTGACATCCCAACTTGGCTTGAAGAAGCTGCAATGATTGTTGAATGGAATGGATGCTTTGAGAGATAGACTCTTTCTCTTCAATTCAATTTCTTACTGAAGAGTGAGATTGAAAGGGTGAATTTCCTTGACAATCAAAACCTCTTTTTGGATTCTCCATTCAGGTAAAGATGGGTCTAATTGTTGTTGCACCGATTGAGATCCTTGAGAGATATTATCATTCCTCTCGGTGTAATTGCCTATGGAAGAGTGAGAATTGAGAGGTAAATCTTGATAACTATTAAACCAAGGCATTAGAAATTCAATCACACAATTCCAATGAATCACAAGATGACTAACTAACTATAAACTATTAAAAACTAAGAAAAAGAATCTACAAAAATACAAATGCAAGAGGAAAAGAAAGAGAAGTTTCAAAAGTACCAAAGATGCAAGTAGGAGATGAATTAACTTGGAGAAATAGTGGATTCAAACAATTGAGATCAAAATTGGATGAAATTTAATGCAACAACACCACACAAATTCTACCAAGTCAAAACAATGCAAGAATGCAATGAATACTATGTAAACTACCTAAATGCAAAATTCTTAAACTATATGCAAAAAAAAAAAAAAAACCCAAAAATGCTAAATTAACAAGCCTCACACTAGAAACCCCTTGTCAAAAAAGTAAATTTGATAATTAAATTACCTAAGGAGCCAATTACTTAGCTCCCCGGCAATGTCGCCATTTGATTAGGACTTTTTCATGTGTTGGCCTTGGGGTCCACAATCAAAAATTAACCAAGGATTGTGTATAGGCAAACCTAAGATCATTCTCTCTTCTCGAGAAGCCTTTTATTGAATCCTAAGTAATCTAAATGTCATGCAAATGCAATGAAAACAAGGGAAAATTGGTTTTGGGTTTTTCAAATTAATAACTAAAAGAAAATGCAATCTAATAAAAATGCTAGACTAATATTTTTGGTTTTTTAAAAAACAGGGGATGATTAATGAAATATAAATGAAGTGAATTCTCTTGATGAATTGGTTCAATGGCTATCCTAGCTCACTAAATGATATGGGAGTTTAAAATCCCTCAAGTCTTAATTAAAACCCCCAAGTAATCACATTAGGTCTAACACTCATAATTAATAGTTACTCTTATGATCGCATTCATAGCTATTGCTTAGAAATATTATTCAAGAACCACTTGATGTGTGACATGGATTAAATTAAGGCAATTATTTCCTCTAATATAAATGCACAAACGCACCACTCAAATAAATTCACATCAATTACACAAACTAGTGACCACATAGCAAGGATAATCTCATGGAATTAATAGGAAATAGATAACCAAAAATCAACCAATCACAATAGTTCCAAACCAAACACAATATAAACAATCTTAGTTCAACAATATGGAGTTCAAATAACTCAACAAAATCCTACTGAAAATACCTTAGAATATAATATAGCTAGGAATTACAATGACAATAGAAAATTCATAAAAGGAACTAAGAAAGAAAACTCCCCCTTGAAGCTCTTGAACTCAAGCCAATCTTCCTGATATCCTCGAGAGTTGGAAGCTTTAGTCGCTCATGAAGTCAACTGAAACCACATCTCCATTAAAATTCAAGGAACCCATTGAGAATGAATGTAGGGACGGATTTGATGGAAATTGGATAAACCAGAAGGAGTTCTTGGCTGGATAAAGAGTTGGCCGATGATGATAGTGGAAGAAGAATAGAAGGTAGTGATGGTAGTGAAGAGAGGATAGAACTGATGACAATGGGAACAGGGGATGACGGTAGAGAGAGAGAAAGTGACAGTGGTGACGATGGTCTAAGCTCCCACTCTTGCCAAAAATGGAGGTGGTGGTGTCTGATGGTGCTAGAGAAGCTTCAATCGGTGAAAACAACGAAGATTGAAGGTGGTGGCGTGTGGTTCCTCTCCCTCTCCTCTCAAGCTCTCGATCTCTCGGTTCTCTTTACGGCGATCTCTATCCACGATGAAGAAGGAGCCAACAATAATGACACCGGAGGATAGTGTTGCAGTGGTGCTCACCGTCTGTCTCTCCCAGCTCCACAACTCTGTTCTATGGCACCTGTCCTCTGGTTTAAGGTGGTTGCTGGCGATAGTGCATGGAAGAGAGAAGGTCGCTGGCGACCTTGGATGGAAGAGGAAGAAGGTGATGATTCAATGATGATGCCTCTAGCTTGCGTGGCGCTTCTCTGTATCTTCTCCCTCAGCTCGCGTATGATCTTGTAGTTGAAGGTCCTGGTCAAAATAGAGTTTGACCAGTGACCCATGTCAAAAGTTTTAGAGGAGGGACTAAAGAGTAAATGTTTGAAATCTTTGCAGGGCAGAACTATAATTATCAAAATTTTTGGGAATTTTCTGTGATTTTCCCTGACCCTCCAAAATCTCCAATTTTCTTCTAAAATACCTAAAATACAAAATTAAGCACCAGATAACATCAAAAGTCTGAGAAACAATTGCACAAAATAATTAACAAATTATGACAATTTTGCACTTAATTGCAATTAATTCAATACATTTGTCTCTAACTAAAATTAGTACTTAATCATGCAACAATGTCCTAGAAAATGCATCAAACTCTCAATTTAGTTATGAAAAATCATATAAAAATATGATTCAATCAATGCAGGATAGCCTCCCTAGAGAATACTCATGTGTAAACCAAAAATTTAAAGTTAAAAAAATTAATATAATCAATAAGTTCTATAATATAGACAAACTAAATAATAATAATTTTTTTTTGGAATTAAGCTTTGTTAAAAACTAAGATATTAAATAGAAAATTTAATATCTTATAAATTGTCTATTTTACTTAGAGTTTATTTTATACAAGATTATATAAATCAAGAAAAAACTTAATAATTTAAATGGCACAATATATATGTTAATAATTAAATGATATATTGATTATATGATTAGGTAGATGTTAGTTAAAGTTAAAAAAGTGATGATTTTGGCTGTTGTAATTTTTGTAGAAAATAAAATTTAAATTACTTTTAAAATAGAATGTGAGAGAGATAGAAAAAGAGAATATATGAAATTTAATTCAGGGCAATTTAGTATTTCTATCTTTGGTTATTGGTCCTTTTGAATGATTATAACTTTTACGGTCCTTCTCAATAAATATCTTCCGCTCTAGGTCCTTGGATCTAATTTTTCCTAAATTGTTTGAAAGATACAAAGAGCTATACTAGAAGTTGATAATGAACCATTCTAAATGTAATCTTGATTTTATTTTATTTTGTACAACTAAATGGAATGTGAAAATTTTGAAGATTAGAACATTTTTATTTATTTATTTATATTTTTTAATTTAATTTATTTTTATCACAAAAATAATATGTTAGATATTAATATATGGTTTCACTTTGCATATATCTTTTTTATTTTTAGTCAATATAAAAGTTATGAAAAACTTTAAAAATTTAAATTAGTAATGCATGTATTGGGTCAAAACATTAACGTGTGCGCACTCAATGCATGCTAAAAAAAATTAACAAAAGTTGCCTTTTTTTTTTTCCCAATGCCCCCTTTTGCTCATTCGTTGTTCTAAAATAACAAGAGAATTTTGGAGGCTCGAACCAGAGGACCCCTCTATATCATGAGCCCATTCAAAATTGGAAAATACTTGAAAATGGATTGGGCTGCACTGGCGAAGACAACGTAGTAATCTTCATAACGATAGGTTTATTGTTACGAGTTAAATTTTAACTTTTTTGTGGGTGTCAATTATTTGATACCATTGTTAAAAATTAGGGAAAAAGACAGAAAAAGAACTTTGAGACTGTAAAATCCTAAATCAGGTTGTTATTAAGAATTGATAAGGGAATAACGAAACTTGATAAGCAATTCACAATATAATTTTTGAAACATACCTGATTTAGAATTTTGTAATCCCTAAAAACTATACACAAAAAAGGAGAAAGAACCTACTTTAAATTCTAAAGCGACCGTCATGGCATCATCCACAACAAATCAACCACTTGGCTTTTTTTTATAAATTTAATGACAAGTTGTATTATTTACAAATTATAAATAGCATAACCCACTGTTGCAAGTATCATACGATATACAAATAATGTGTCCAGCAATGAACAGAACAACATTAATTTAGATAATACATGTATAGCTGGTAAACACTAGTTTAAAATTGCCTTTTACGGAGATGTACGATATATCACTAATCAAGAGTAAATTTAGTAGCATTTCAGTGGCAATTAGTATGAAGGCAAAACTATAAAGGTAATTTAATGGCAGTAACAATCTTGGATAGAGTTAATGGTGTCGGTAGAAACAACTCCAATTATTAAATGTATACCGTTACATTTTTTATATGATGGTATAATTTTGTCATTCATTTATTAATGTGTACACTTTATTCTTATAAGGGTATTATAATATATATTAAATAGGGATAAGGTTAGAATGTTTTTAAATTTATAGGTAAAGTTAATAAAATTTAAGATTTTCTTAATTTTAGTGAAATAAATTAGAAATATCTTATAAATAGGATCAGATAAGTATTTAATTACTCTCAGCTAGATTTTTCTTCTCAAATGCGCAAGTCCAACTACCGCATGTTTCACGGCAACTAGCATGACAAATATCTAACAAAAGTCTTCAGACTTTAATCGATTGGACGTATTATATATATCAACCTTTGCGTATAGCTACATGACATGCTTGACTTGTGAGTGTCGGACCTACAGACTTTGCATGACATTAATTAAAGGGACAAATTAAAGATTATTCTCAATGCTAACGTGCTTTATGGGGTTACTCTATGATCCATACAATATGATGATAATGAATATATGGCCCTTTGGGGTATGTGATAGCATATCGATCACTGTTTAGCTAGGATCAAAGCCTTTTCTCATCACTAACGTAATTTTCTTTCTCTTTCGTTGCATCAACTTGTTTTGAGGACAACTTAATGTTTGAGAAGTCTACCATGTCAATAAGACACAAAAAATATATTTATTTAGTTCTATTTATAAAATAGAGAGAATATTTTTTTTAATCTTATTTAAAAGTCACATCTATCATTACATTTTTCATGTGATGGTACAACTTTAACTTTCATTTATTACTGTTATAGACTTTATTTTTATAGGGATCCTATAATATATATTAAACATAGATAAAGTTAGAATATTGTTAAATTTATAGATAAAGTTAATAAAATTTTAAAACAAAAATTTAGTTTCGTGAGATAGGTTAGAAATATCCTATAGATAGGATCATATGAGTATTTAATTATTCTCATCTAGATTTTTCTTCTCAAGGCACCAGGTCCAACAACCGCATGTTTCACGGCAACTAGCATGACAAATATATATATCAAAAGTCTTCAGACTTTAATTGATTGGACGTATTATAAATATCAACCTTTACTTATAGGTATATTACGTGCTTGACTTGAGAGTGGATACAGACTTTGAATGACATAAATTAAAGGGGTAAATTAAAAGATGGGAAAATAATAAAAAAAATATCACTTGAATTTTAAAATCTGAAATTAATTTTATTAATAATAAAAATGATGAGATTGATAAAAAAAATATAGTAATTGATTATTTAAGTTTTTGAAAAATCGTTAATTTAGGATTTTAAAGTTCAAGTGGTATTTAAATATTTTTCTCCCATTAAATATTTTTTTCACACTACTATAAAAAAGGGATTTAACGGCGCTCATTTATTGGCGTTTCTTCAAAGAAGCATCGTAGATAATAGTTTAAAAAAAAAAAAAAAAGTTCAGAAGCTACGGCGCTTCCTAATATAAAGGCCAAAGCTTAGTGTTAGGCTTGTGCGGCACTTTCCTAGACTAGCGCCATACAAAACATTTATTTAAAAAAAAACAAAATCCCAAGCTATGGCGCTTCTCAAAACAGCGTCGTAGCTGGGTTAATTTTTTAGCATTTTTTTATTTGAAAAAAACTTATCCAGGGCTTAAAAATAAAGTGATGGATGGATAAGGGTAAGAATAAGTAAAAAAGATATTATTATTCAGAATCTCGTGTTGTAGTAAATCAAGAAAGAAATCACTTGCTTCATTCTTGAGTTCCAGAAAAACAAATTGGCCTTTAGCCAGCGCTTAATTATAAAGTGCTGGCCATAGTCGGCACTCTATAATTAAGCACCGGGAAAGGCTAAATATGCCTTAGCCGGTGCTCTATTATAGAGCGCCAAGTAAGGCACTCAAGGTCACCTTGAACTTGAATTTTATAAGGCACCTGGTGCCTTGCAAGGCACCCATGTGGTGCCTTGGTCAGCACATGGTGTTCTAGATATTTTAAGGCGTCATATGGTGCCTTGAATATATTTAAGGTGTTTTTTTTTTAAAAAAAAATATTTAGAAAGCTATGGCTCTTTTAACAAAAAATGATGTAGCTTCTTTACAATCTGCTATTTAAATTTTACACTGCTGTTTTCTTTCTCTTTTTCATTTTCATTTTTATCTTCCCGTGTTCTCTCTAGCTCCTCCATTTTCCATAATTCTGTTGTAGTACAAAGCTTCCTCTCCCATATTTTTTTTCTTGTCTCAACCTCTTTCAAAATCTCCCTAGTGTGTAAGTGTTTTTTTCCTCAACATTTGGTTCAGTTTTTCTTTTTTAGTTAGATTCTGTCATGATCATATATGTGTGCTCATATATCATGGGGACAAAAGATATTATTAGCATTATCTCTCTCGTTTTTAGCAACAAGAATGTCTTCTCAAGTACATAAGGTATCAAAGATGATAAAATCAAACTGCCTCGAGTAAAAATAAAAGATTGACAGTTTTGTTTCATTTTGTAATCGCAATATGTAAGTATCCATCAAACATCTGATAAATGTTCTAACATCAGCAACAAACTTAGTATCTAACTTGGGTATTAAGTCATATTCTCAAACTAAACCAACCACTTAATTTTTTTAGGATCTTATCCTTCAGTGTAATATTTCAAATTTTTTTATTTAAAACTGCAGAAAGCAATTCCTATTGGTCTGGAGCTTAAAAATGGATTATCAGATTGATAATTGTTCTTTTTGAAATATATAGACTATATCAATACCCATCATACAAGAGGAGATATTTCGAAGCATGCAGTTTCTATCTTATGAAATGGAGTGTGAATTTGAGGTATCACAAGTCAAGCACGCCATGTACCTACATGAAAAGAGGATTTTAAAAGTAAAATGATGAAATAAATTTTATTTATCATCAAAATAAAAAGGGAGAATCCCTGAAAAAGAACTTGGAAATTGGGAAATGACAAATCAGTCATTTTTTAAGAAAAAAGTTGTGAATTCTTTATCATGTTTTGACAATTTTTAATAAACTCCTGGTAAAAAAAACTCATTTGTCATTTCCCAAATTCTAAATTCTTTTTCACGGATTCTCCCAAGTAAAAATAAAAACTTATTATGCTCATAATCATCTCCTTGCATCTATAATATATATATATGAACTGGTTGGTATTGATTTTATTTAGTTCATGTAGGTATATATTGAGTTATATATGTTCATGCTTATTTACAAACTATATGTTATGTTTTAAAAGCCTAGGATTCATTCTCAACGTAATACAAGGGTTTAACACGGAAAAGAAAAGAGTGCCTAGTGATAATAGTTGCCCAAGTAAGTCAGTATAAGAAAAACTAAACATCTATTGTTTAATGAGATCTATTTTCTAATACTGACCAAGCATAACAATTAAGAGCACATGTAGAGGTTTAGTAAGTTCTTTTGAGCCCAAAGTACGTGGAGATGATTCTTTCATAAATTTACAATATACAAATAACACGTCTAGCAATGCATAGAACAACATTCACTTGGATAATGTATAGCAAGTAAATACTGGTTTAAAATTGCCTTTCAGTTCATGGAGATGTATGTAATATCACTGTTCAAGAATAAAATATTAGTAGAATCTATGTGGCAATTATTTCCCTTATTATAAGTTTCAAATTAAATTTGCGAATGAGGGTGTCTCAAAATATAAGTTTCATTTTAAATTTGTATAAACTTTTTTTTTCAACTTTACCCACTGACTTTTTTTTATTCCATTTATTTTCTTTATAACATCACAACATCTCGCTCTCGATATTGTCTGCTTTGGGGCCATTGTTCTTCACGGTTTTAAAACGTGTCTTCTCTTCCCCAGCCGATTGGGATATATATAACACTCCACCACCTTTAGGCCTAGTGTCCTCACTGACATATTAGCCCACATTGACTCAAACATAGCTTTAATACCAATTGTAATATTCCTGAGCCTCACACTCAATATTGTCCGCTTTAGGAATTCATCCCCCTCTCAATGCGTTTTAAAGGCGTGCGGGGTGACGAGGGCCCCAAAGCGAACAGTATCAAGAACAAGATGCTTGGATATTACAATTGGTATTAAAGCAAGGCTCGAGTCCATGTGGGTTGAGGTGGCAGCAAGGACGTTGAGGCAAAAGGTGGGTGAAGTATTATATTCCACATTGGCTGGGGAGGGAAATAAAAAACACTTTATAATGGTCTAGATACCTCCCATCTTATTGCGTTTCAAAACTGTCAGAGGTGGCAGGACCCAAATGTGGATAATATTAAGAGCGAAGGGCTGAGATGTTACATTCTCTCTCACTTATCATCTTTACAAACAAGTATATAGTTGAAAATATTTATATATATATATATATATATATATTGCTTTTAACTAATTTTAACTGCTTTGTTGATCAATGCAAATCATTTATTTGAAGTTTACAGTAAGGGACAGAAGGAGTATGAAAGTAAAACTGTAAAAGTAATATAATGGTGGTGACAATCTTGGATGGAGGTAATAGCGTTGGTAGAAACAACTCCGTTTATTAATAATAAACTTATAAACTACACGTGCAGCCATACGGCCAAAAGACACAACATTTAGTATTTGAAAACCGAGTAAAATATTATCACTCTTATTTATCTCTCCCTCCCTCCTCATGTAGTTATATATTTACCTATTCTCGGCTAAAAACTCTTCTTCAGCTAGATTTTACTTCTCAAATACATTGGGTCCAACTACTGTAGATTAGAATTCAATTTCTTCACTAAAGTAGATATTATATTAGGGACCAGAGGTAGTATATATCAACCTTTACTTATACATAGGTACATGACGTGCTTCACTTGTGAGTGGACCTAGACTATGATGTGTGTGTGTGTGTGTGTGTGTGTTGGTGAAGGGTAACGACAACATACGGATGCAAGTTTATTCCCACTAGTAATGTTGTTTTGGAAGTACTCTCTCTATGTATGGCCCATGAGAGTGACCATAAATGAAATAATGCAACGAAGATGAAAATGTAATTCCTCAAGGGACAAAGATTCTTCTCATTACTAACGTATTTATATTTTTGGGGTTACTCTATGATCCATAAAATACGATGATAATGAACATATGGTCCTTGGTGTATGTAATAACAGATCGATCACTATTTAGGATCAAAGGTTTTTCTTGTCACTACCGTAACTTGCTTTCTCTTTCGTTGCATCAACTTCATTTGAGGATGACATGATGTTTGAATAGTCTACCGTGCCTAGTGAGTTCTTTTTAAATAAATATTGTTTGACCACTAATGAGGCGAAATAGAAACAAATCATTTAATAAAAATCTACATTATGGAAAAAAAATATATTCTTGCCATCAACCATGACAAATTTTATTAATAAGAAAGATACCAAAAAAAAAAAAAGCTTTATTTTCTTTAGTTGAATTGTCCTCAGCTTCTAGAGGAATGAACTGTGAAAAATATATTAATATACATGCAATTAGAGGAGCAGAATATATTTGCAATCAGCAAATCTAATTGCAAATTGTGTTATTTACAAATTGTGAATAGTATAACCTTTAAAGCATTCCTAATTGTCCATTATATTCGTTGTAAGTTTTCAAAATATCGCATGAAAAGCTTCCATATATATATAATTGGCAAAAAGGTAAAATAGAAATGAGTCATTTGTTTTTTAAAAAATTGTTATCTTTTTGTTATTTTGATAAACAAAATAACGCAAAATTTCCATATTAGGATTAATATTATTATTAAAGAAAAATAAGTTTCATAATTAAAATTAGTCATATGGACTTGTGTTCAATCAATTTTAGAGCTTCACAATTATTCTAAGATTTTTAAAGTTATGCTTTACTTCATTGTTTTACTTGAGAATTCCTTTTCCTGTAAGATATTAGGGAAAGTGCTTTTGTTTTTAGCTTCTGAAAATTGAATTTTAAATAGTAAGGTAACAAGAAAATTTTAAATGAAATAAAATCCTAACAAATTATAATTATGTGTTATACACTATTATATTATTTAGGGTTAAGGTGCACAGTTTGCTTTGAAAGTTTTCGCCAAAGAGTAATATTACCCTAAAAGTTTTTTAGATTCAATGTCATCCCATAAGTTTCAAAATGTAGCAATTTTGCCCTATAACATTAAAAAAACTAACATTGACAATTAAAAAATTGATGTTGCCTATGGTAACATTGCTCCTTAGTAAAAACTTCCAGGGGCAAATGCCTTCCCGTCCCCCTCTTGAATCAAGCTTGAATGAATCTTACAAAAGTCTACTCCACTCCACATGTTAATTAAATTTCTATTAATTGCATAATCAAGAATTCAATACAAAATTATGAAAATAAAAAGGCTAGCTAGAAAGATAAACACACAGAAAAAAAATCTATAAAAAGGATAAACACATGTCAATTTTGAAGAGTTTGGTTATTTTTATTAATGTAAAAAATATAAAAATAAATATGATTTCTTCATATTTAAATTTAAAATTTGTAGAATGTTTAAAATATATCATGACATCAAAATCCATAAAAAGGAACATCTAAATATATTAATAAGTAGTAAACCTCAGAAATAATTTTAGCAGTTTTTTCTGGACAAAATGAAAAATAATTATACATCATAATAAGATGTAGTTATATACTTTGCGGAAAATGAAGTTTATTTTAGAATAACCGGAGAGATCTGATTGGATATTATATTTATATGATAGAATATCTCAGTAATTTCACAATATTATTTCTAAAAATTTAAATTTAATTATTATTTTATATATAAGTTTATTTTTTTAAAATGTATTTGTCTCTCATTCTTTTATTTGATCAAGGGTTTCCCCATTTTTAATATTTGAACTTATGTTCTCTTCCTTATGGCTTGAGAGGCTGTTTACTACCTTAACTAATAGCTTGTTGGATATCTGATTTTCTTTTATCATTCTTTTTGGATTATCATAATTTAATGAATGAATAGTGAGACGTTCAATATATATATATATATATATATATATATATATATATATATATATATATATATATATATATATATATATATATATATATATATATATATATATCTAATTTTCAGACTTATCATCTGTTCCGGAGGAGCACTGCTTCAAGATCATTTATGTAAAAATCAAAAGCTTTTTATTTCACCCAAAAAAAAAAAAATCAAAGCTTTTTCGCCAATTCCATTTATGTTGCTCGTTGTGTGGTTGTTAACATTACAAACATAACCCACAAGTTAGGGAGTGATAGACACAGTTTGAATAATATAGTGATAATATTGTCCTCAGACATAAAGTCATAACTGAAGAAATTGAAAACCAGAGAACTTTAACCACGTGTAATGAGAATGAGAGATATCACAAAACAAAGATTTCTTTCTTCTGTTTAGATTTCAAGCATGGTGGTTTGATTTCGATACAAGTAAGTTATTGCAAAGCATTTTGTAGATGGTAAAATGTCCGATTAATAACTGTGTAACATCTCATCCCAGTTGCTCTTGATATTGTTCCCTCGGGCTCTGCCACCCTTCACGGTTTTAAAACGCGTAAGATGGGAAGATATCCAAACCCTTATAAAATGTATTTCGTTTCCCATCCCAGCCGATGTAGGACTTCATACTCCACCCTATTAGGGCTCAACGTCCTCGTTGACACATCAATCCCAGTTGACTTGAACCTGACTCTAATATCCACAAGATTATAAATGTCCAGTACTGAAGAACGGAATAATTGTCTCACCCAAAATAATAAAAAATAAAAAAGCATATATATAACTGAAGGAACAATGCATCTACGCAAGCTTCAATTAAAAAATTTACTTGTACTGTTTACTCTTTATAGCCCACTTGACCAGATCATAAATGAAAATGTGGTCCCAGCTAAAAGTGAAATTGATCAACACGTAATCAAATCAAGGGACGAAGCTTCTTCTCATTCACCACCATACTTGACCGTTAATAAAATAATGCAGCAAAAAAGTATCTTGAAATATATGTGAAAAAAATTTAATACACCCGACATGCTAATTAATGTTTTAGTTCAATTTCTTCAATCTTATCACAAAAGATGTCCTTTTGCAACTCCGCATTTTGTTAGTAAGACTTGACTTGATTTCGAACCAGAGAAGTATAAAACGACGTGTGTGTTGATTACTCGATGCACAAGACCTGAAATTCGGATAAGTCTGTTATGCTCCTCATGGGAAAGCCTTCTTCCTTTGTTTTCCTGCTCTCACTGCATTGCTTCATGGGATCCTTAGCTTGGACTGATACAAACATCAGTACTGATAAATCTGCACTTCTTGCCCTTAAATCCTTTATCGCTTCAGATCCATATGATTTCTTAGCTAATTGGTCTGTCTCTTCTTCTCCATGCAATTGGATTGGTGTCACATGTAATACTCATCATGGAAGGATCCATTCCTTGAATCTTCACGGCATGGGTCTTAAGGGCTCCGTATCTCCACAACTAGGAAATCTCTCATTCCTTGTTGAACTTGATCTCAGTCACAACAAGTTTTATGGTCAAATACCAGAAGAGTTGGTTTGGTTGCGTAGATTGAAACTTTTCAACTTGAGCTACAATGACTTTGATGGGCAAGTTCCGGCATGGATAGGAGATTTATCTTCACTTGAACAACTAAATCTTCAAAATAACAGTCTTAATGGATTTATTCCACTATCTCTGTTCAATCTATCAATGTTGGAGACCTTAGATTGCAATTTTAATTTCATTGAAGGAACCATTCCGCTAGAGGTGGGCAGACTTGAGCGATTGAAGATTTTACGACTTAGCAGTAACAAACTTTCAGGAATCATTCCCCAAACAATTTCCAACTTATCTTCGCTCGAGTTATTGCATTTGTCTTATAACTATTTGTCAGGTATGTTTTTTTATCATTTTCAACATTTACATTTGTCTTCTAAACTAGTGTACTTGGTTAGCAGGATCTTATCCTCGAGGAAAAAGAGTTTGTCTCAATTTTTATTTTTATTTTTTAATTTTTGGCACTATTATGAATTGTTTTCTATATTTTTGTCATAAATTTTCTACTCAAAGGGTAAAAAATTCATCATAAAAAACTTGAAACAAATTATATAGTAACACCATGGGAAAAAAATTACTGTCATAATATTAATTAGTCCAAGTGGATGTAAGGGCTCATCATCAATCTTTGAAAATAAATGTATATTATTCTGTCATTAAAAACTTTTTGAAGGGTTTTTTTCATAGGAAAAAAACTTAGCTCAAGTTCATTATATCAATGATGTCAAGTTCTCCAGTCACCCATGCATATCTGTCCAATTTATTTCATGTGGATTTATAGTTAAATAATAATATTTTAAAAATATGAAACATGGTCATTTGTGATTGGAGGACTTGACATAATATAAGAAACTTGTATTGTCCTTTCTCATATTGAATAAGCCTTACAGTGAACATGTCCAAAACGTTTAATCTTGATTTGGACAATCTACATTATATTTTAATTTCATAATTTATTAGTAATTATTAGTTTTGAATTGTTTGGAGAGTCAACAAAAAGATTTTTTCTAGGAGTCTCCCAAGAATGTGTGTTTTGATAGGAATGATGAAAAGGAAGGGCCAATTGGATTTCAATTTGTCTCGTAGATTTTATCATCTTGAATCCATCAAAATTTCTCAACCAAACACAACTAGTTGATTTTATCCATGGTTATTAGCCCATCCAAATTAAGAGGGTTACATCTTTTATTGCGTTTTATCATTTACTAATACATGTGTCATTTCTTAAAAAATGTGCAAATCTTATGTGTTTCTATAGAATATTAATTTATCTCATGTGCTTAATAACTTGTGACACCTAACAAATTGTTACTGACATTAATTTCTTTCCCACCCCCTTAATATTTGAAGGAGGCATCTTAAATGAAATTGGTGATCTTTCACAACTGAAGATATTGTATCTTGGAGTAAATCAACTCACTGGTTCTATACCATCCTCATTATTTAACAATTCAGCGATACAAGATATTGAGCTTGGCATAAATCAATTATCTGGTAGTCTCCCAAAAAATGTGTGTTTTGGGCTTCCAAAACTTGAATTCTTTTATGTGGATGGAAATAATTTGTCTGGAGAAATACCCTCCATTTGGCATCAATGCAAAGAATTAGTAGAGTTACAATTGGGTGATAACAAATTCAACAGAGGAAATTTACCAAGTGAACTTGGAAATTTGACCAAACTCCAGTGGCTATATCTTCACAACAGCAACTTGCAAGGTAATAGTTTTAATTATATATATATCATTGTCTTAACTTCTATTCCATTATTTCATAAGACATTACTGAATAATGATTTTGCTAGATTATTTTTAAAGACATGGGACGCTATTCCTTCTTTTAATCCCAAAGTGAATATGAATGAAATGGTAATAATTTCCAAATCGTTAAAGAAACAGGGAGCCTGAAGGAAAATAACTTGATAAAAGAGCCCCGTACAACACTACTTAGAGTCAGATTAGATTAAAATGGTGGAGTACGAAATTTACCATTGATATCTCTTTCTGAGTGATCATTTGTATCTAGCTATTTATATGTAGGGATATGATATTCTTAAATTTGAATAATCGCTTTATTCGCATATTTATTTTAGCTTCCCAAAGTTTAGAAAAAAACTTTAAATATTGAAAATAAATAAAAATACCAAACACTCGAATTAATCTTTATTTGAAATTTTTTAATGTAATCACGAGAGATGTCATTTTTCAATTTGGAATGATTTTGCATGCCCTTGACTTTTGTTTAGGATTGGAGAAGTATAAAATGACGTGTTTGTTTGTAAACAAAATGATATTTTATTTTTCGCTCTTTTATTCATTCACAAGACATTAAATGAACAATGATTTTGCTAGATTACTTTTGAAGACATAGAACACGATGCTTTCTTTTAATCCCAAAATGAGTATGAATAAAATCGTATACTTTTCAGGATCTATGAGTTCGATGTGGCATACTAATTTTATAGATGAAAACATCTCCATGTGTGTGGATGGGTGGGTGTGTTGAGACTGTGCTTTTTTTAAAATTTTTTTTTTCCTTTTTACCGTACGAAATAGAAATAAATTTGAAATGAGATTTTTTTTCCCATAATTTAGTTGGAATTTGTATACACATAATTTTCACACATGTAACCATAAGTTGGTTGAAAATTCTGCCAAAAAAATGAAATAAAATATTTTATCATTAAAAAAACATGGGACCCGATTGGAAAATAAACAACCTGATAAGTATGAAGATAAAAAGGACTAGTTGGGATTTCAATGTGTCTTTCTACCCTTTTATTTTTCGTCTTTTCCTGTTTTCTTTTCAATGGCAATTTTTTTAAAAAAAAAATTATAGACAATCTCACATGCATCCTAAAAAAATTCCTTCCAAGGAAAATAATTTTTATATATCATTTAAGGGCAGTGACTTTTGTGAAATAATTTAAGGCGATGATTTAATGCTCTAAAATGATTCAGATTTATAATCTAAGCAGCATACTTCAATTTGGAATTGAGTTTGAACGCCTTGACTTTGATTTGGAATTGGACAACCCTTGCCAAATTATTCTTTATTTTTTTGAAATGGATCTAAAGACTCATTATCAGTCCTTAAAATAAATGTTTATTATTATTCTACGTTAGCTAAGAACTTTTTGAAGGATTTTTTCCCCCCAAAATTACTATGCCATACAGACATTTTTGGAAGATTTAATTTTAATTTGGTTATTTATTATTAATTTATATTTTCAAAAAGTTTGTTGTTAAGAAAACTAATTTTTCCGGGAGTCTTCCAACAAATATATGTGTTTTACCATGAATAGGTTATTTCTTTCTGAAAACAAGTGCAGTTGTATTTTATCATTTATAATATATTTTTGTTATAATTTCTAAAACATGTGCAAGTTGTGCTATATAAGTTTTAAAAAATAGTAATTTGTTTTATGAAAAAAATACAAAATCGGCTCACGTGCATAATAATTTATTATGCATAAAAGTTGGTACTGACATTACTCCTTTTTTTCCACCTATTTCAAGGATATATTTCAAATGAGAATGGCAATCGTTTACAACTAAAAATATTGTATTTTGAAAATAATCAACTTGTCGTTCATATACCATTTCATTATTTAACAGTTCAATCTACAATAAATTTATGTTGGAATAAATAATTCTTCAAGTAGTCTCCCAACAAATGTGTGCTTTGAGGCACGTTGTAACCGTCTGGTATGGCAAATTTTTTTTTACTACACTTTATATATAATTTTGCTAGTTCTTTCTAGCCTCTTATTTTTCTATTTTCCCTGTATTCTATCTACAATACAACTCCTTTACAAATATTTCATTTATTATTTATTCTTATTTGATATCTCTTGCAAATTTTTTAACTGAAAATGCTTTAAACTTCTGCATTAGGAAAAGTTACACTGCTACACCTCCATACAAGGCTTTTTTGTTGTTATAAAAACTAAATATTTAGATTTTTGGCCAATGATGAATTCATCCTATTGTTTTGTGAAGTTAGAGCCTTGTATATATTAAATTGATTTAATGCAAAATATAAATAATTTGATTGTTCAAAATTAATTCCACAATCTCAATTCGGCATTTCTTCTTTAAAAAGGAATTTTAATGCATGTCCAACTGGTAATTGATTTAATCTATGACAATTGGCCCACCCGAATTAAAGGGTTATACCTTTCTGAAAATAATAATTTTTGTCGCGTTTTAAGATTTACGAATTAAAGTGGAAGTCCTATTGTGCACGTGTTTCTAAAGAATATAAATATATGTCAAGTACATAATAACTTGTAATAAGTAAAAAATTGTTACTGACATTATTTTCTTTCTCACCCTCTTAATATTTGAAGGAGGCATCCCCAATGAAATTGGTGATCTTTCACAACTGAAGACATTATATCTTGGAGCAAATCAACTCACTGGTTCTATACCATCTTCATTATTTAACAATTCAGCACTACAAAAGATTGATCTTGGATACAATCAATTATCTGGTAGTCTCCCAAAAAATGTGTGTTTTGGACTTCCAAAACTTGAATTATTTTATGTGCATGAAAATAATTTGTCTGGCGAACTACCCTCCATTTGGCATCAATGCAAAGAATTAGCACAGTTATCATTAGGTGATAACAAATTCAACAGAGGAAAAATACCAAGTGAACTTGGAAGCTTGACCAAACTCCAGTCACTATATCTTACCAACAGCAACTTGCAAGGTAACAGTTTTAATTATATATATCATTGTCTTAACTTCTATTCCATTATTTCATAAGACATTACTGAATAATTATTTTGCTAGATTATTTTTAAAGACATAGGACGCTATTCCTTCTTTGAGTCCCAAAGTGAATATGAATGAAATGGTAATATTTTCTCAATCATTAAAGAAATAGGGAGCCCGGAGGAAAATAACCTGATTAAAGAGCCCCATACAACACTACTTTGAGTTAGATTGGATTAAAATAGTGGATTATGACTTTTACCATTGATATCTCTATGTGAGTGATCATTTGTATTTAACTATTTACATTTAGGGATATGATATTCTCAAATCTGAATAATCTTTTTATTCACATATTTATTTTAGCTTCACAAAGTTTAGAAAAAAAACCTCAAATGTTGAAAACAAATATAAAATACAAAACACTCGAATCAATCTTTATTTGAAATTTTTTAATGAAATCACGAGAGATGTCATTTTTCAATTTGGAATGATTTTGCATGCCTTTGACTTTAGTTTGGGATTGGAGAAGTATTAAATGACGTGTTTGTTTGTAAACAAAATGAGATTTTGTTTTTCGCCATTTCATAAGACATTAATGAACAATGATTTTGCTAGATTACTTTTAAAGACATAGAACGTGATGCTTTCTTTTAATCCCAAAATAAATATGAATAAAATGGTATACTTTTCAGAATCTATGAGTTCGATGTGACATACTAATTTTATAATGAAAACATCTCCATGCGTGTGGATGGGTGGGTGTTTTGAGACTGTGCTTTTTTTAAATTTTTTTCCTCTTTACCTTATGAAATAGAAATAAATTTGAAATGAGATTTTGCTTCGCATAATTTAGTTGGAATTTGTATATATATAATTTTCACACATGTGACCATAAGCTGCTTGAAAATTCTGCCAAAAAAGTGAAATAAAAATTTAATCATTAAAAGAACACGGGAGCCGATTGGAAAATAAACAACGTGATAAGTGTGATGATAAAAAAGGACCAGTTGGGATTTCAATGTTTCTCTCTACCCTTTTATTTTTCGTCTTTTCCTCAGTTTTCTTTTCAATGGCAAGTTTTTTTCTCCCCCCAAATTATGGACAATCTCACATGCACCCTGAAAAAAAATTCCTTGCATGGAAAATAATTTTTATATATCATTTAAGGGCAGTGGCTTTTTTGAAATAATTTAAGGCAATTATTTAATGCTCTAAAATGATTCGGATTTATAATCTAAGCAGCATTAATGAATTTGGAATTGAGTTTGAACGCCTTGACTTTGATTTGGAATTGGACAACCTTGCAAATTTTAATCTTCATTTTTGGAAACGGATCTAGAGACTCATAATCGGTCCTTAAAATAAATGTTTATTATTATTTCTTCATTGTTAAAAAAATGTTGAAGGATTTTTTATCAAAATTACTATGCCATACAGACATGTTTGGCACATTTAATTTTAATTTGGTTATTTATTATTACGTTATATTTTCAAAAATTTTGTAGTTAACAAAACTAATTTTGGAGTCTTCCAACAGATATATGTGTTTTACCATGAATAGGCTATTTCTTTTTGAAAACAAGTGCAGTTGTATTTTATCATTTATAATATATTATTTTCATAATTTCTAAAAATGTGCAAGTTGTGCCATATATGTTTTCAAAAATACAAATTTGCTTTATGAAAAAAAATACAAAATTGGCTCGTGTACATAATAATTTATTATGTATAAACATTGTTACTGACATAGCTCTCTTTTTTCTACCTATTTAAAGGAGATTTTTCAAATGAGATTGGCAATCGTTTACAACTAAAAGCATTGTATCTTGAAAATAATCAACTTGTCGTTCATATACCATTTCATTATCTAACAGTTCAATCTACAATAAATTTAAGTCGGAATAAATAATTCTTCAAGTAGTCTCCCAACAAATGTGTGTTTCGAGACGCGTTGTAACTATTTGGTGTGGGAATTTTTTTGTACTACACTTTATATATAATTTTGCTAATTCTTTCTAGCCTCTTATTTTTCTATTTTCCCTGTATTCTATCTACAATACAACTCCTTTACAAATATTTCATTTGTTATTTATGCTTATTTGATATTTCTTGCAAATTTTTTAACTGAACATGCTTTAAACTTCTGCGTTAGGAAAAGTTATGCTGCTACACATCCATACAAGGTTTTTTGTTATAAAATCTAAACATTTAGTTTTTTTTGCCAATGATGAATTCATCATATTGTTTTGTGAAGTTAGAGCCTAGTAAATATTTAATTAATTTAATGCAAAATATAAATAATTTGATTGTTCAAAATTAATTCCATAATCTTAATTTAGCATTTCTTCTTTAAAAGGGAATTTTAATGCATATCGAATTGGTAATTGATTTAATCTATGACAGTTGGCCCACCTGAATGAGATTGGCAATCTTTCATAACAAAAAATATTGTGTCTTGGAAGAAATCAACTTGCTGGTTCTATATCATCTTCATTATTTAATAATTCAATGCTGCAAGAGATTGATCTTGGAATAAATGATTATTATCTTCAACTCTTTATATTTTCTCTTCCTTTCCCAGATTAATTTTCTTTTTTCAATATTCTTAATCATTTCTTTCTTATTTCACAAATTTATAAAATCCTATTAAATAATTATTCAACTATTACAAAATATAACACTTATCTCATTAGCTATATAACTATTAAAAGTTAGGAAATTTGATGGTTAGAATATATTTGATTTCACCCCTTTTAATATTTATGCAAGGATTAATCAGCATAAAATAAATATTCAAGGTTTTTTATATAGTGCATATGTAAATTATGTGCAAATGATATCTCGTATGTAACTGTATGATGGTTTTGTAGCCAGATTTCAAAGTTAGAAGCTCGTGGATAATAAATAGATTTAATTCAAAATATAAATAACTTGGTTGTTCATTTTATATTGGTGAAATTAATTCCATAATCTCTCTTTAGCATATCTTTTTTAAAAGAGTTTTAATGTCCAATTGGTAATTGACATCATATTGGAAGAGTCCTTTATAAAATAATTTCAAACAAAAGTTAAATAATAGTCTATTAATTTTAAGCCTCTAATTAACGAAATTCCATGCATTACTTATACAGTTGTGTGTGAATTAAGGAAATTCCTAGACTTACTATACCAACAAACAAATATTCTGTATTTTTTTCATAGGTGGAATTCCTTCATTCCTTTGGAAGATGCCCTCTTTGAGCTTTGCTTCTGTTGCCGAGAATCATTTAAAGGGTAATTTGCCAGAAGAAATGTGCCATCAACTCCCTTTACTTGAAGTCTTTGCTGTTGGTGATAATCAACTAGAGGGAAGCGTTCCAAAATCAATAAGCAACTGTACATCTTTGAAAGAATTATATTTGGGTGCTAACTCATTTACAGGTATGTACTTTATTTGTGTGTTTTCTTTTCTTTTTAAATATTTTTCTCTAAAATTAAATTATGATTTTTTTTCATTTCATTTATGTGAAACAACAAATAAAATGAAGATCAAGAACCAATGGAACCTCATGATATATTTGTAATATATACATCCAAACAAATTAAGACTAAAGACTTTTGAGATATATGTTTTTGAAGGGACAATGTATCCACACAAGCTTCTTCTCAATAACGTTCTTTTAGGTTATTAGAGTAATGCAATGAAAATGAAAATTTGGTCCTAGAAGTGAATAAATTATACCATAAAGCGACAGAGCTTCTTTTCCTATGACCAACGTAATTTTCTCTCTCTTTCAATTAGTTGCATCAACTTGTTTTGAAGGCCACTTAATGTTTAACAATACCACCATGCCATGTGCCCGATCTTTTTTGGTGTATGGATGAGTCCGTTTTACTTAAGGTAAAAAAAAAATCTTAATTAATATGAATAAAAACTTCATTAATGAACAATGATTTTGCTAGATTACTTTTAAAGACATAGAACGCGATGCTTTCTTTTAATCCGAAGATGAATATGAATAAAATGGTATACTTTTCAGAATCTATGAGTTCGATGTGGCATACTAATTTTATAATGAAAACATCTCCATGTGTGTGGATGGGTGGGTGTGTTGAGACTGCACTTTTTTTTAATTTTTTTTTCCTCTTTACCTTATGAAATAGAAATAAATTTGAACTGATATTTTGCTTCGCATAATTTAGTTGGAATTTGTATATATATAATTTTCACACATGTGACCATAAGCTGCTTGAAAATTCTGCTAAAAAAGTGAAATAAGAATTTAATCATTAAAACAATACGGGAGCCGATTGGAAAATAAACAACGTGATAAGTGTGATGATCCAAAAGGACCAGTTGGGATTTCAATGTTTCTCTCTACCCTTTTATTTTTCGTCTTTTCCTTTGGTTTTTTTTTTTCAATGGCATGTTTCTTTTTTTTTTCTTTTTATTATCGACAATCTCACATGCAACCTAAAATAATTCCTTGCATGGAAAATAATTTTTATATATCATTTAAGGGCAGTGGCTTTTTTGAAATAATTTAAGGCGATTATTTAATGCTCTAAAATGATTCAGATTTATAATCTAAGCAGCATTATTCAATTTGGAATTGAGTTTGAACGCCTTGTCTTTGATTTGGAATTGGACAACCCTTGCAAATTTTAATCTTCATTTTTCGGAAACGGATCTAAAGACTCATTATCGGTCCTTAAAATAAATGTTTATTATTATTTCTACGTTGTTAAAAAATTTTTGAAGGATTTTCTCCCAAAATTACTATGCCATACAGACATGTTTGGCACATTTAATTTTAATTTGGTTATTTATTATTAATTTATATTTTCAAAAATTTTGTAGTTAACAAAACTAATTTTGGAGTCTTCCAACAGATATATGTGTTTTACCATGAATAGGCTATTTCTTTTTGAAAACAAGTGCAAATGTATTTTATCATTTATAATATATTTTTGTTATAATTTCTAAAAAATGTGCAAGTTGTGCCATATATGTTTTCAAAAATACAAATTTGTTTTATGAAAAAAAATACAAAGTTGGCTCATGTACATGATAATTTATTATGCATAAAAATTGTTACTGACATCACTCTCTTTTTTCCACCTATTTGAAGCAGATATTTCAAATGAGATTGGCAATAGTTTACAACTAAAAACATTGTATCTTGAACATAATCAACTTGTCGTTCATATACCATTTCATTATTTAACAGTTCAGTCTACAATAAATTTATGTCGGAATAAATAATTCTTCAAGTAGCCTGCCAATAAATGTGTGTTTTGAGGCATGTTATAACCATCTGGTGTGGAAATTTTTTTGTACTACACTTTATATATAATTTTGCTAGTTCTTTCTAGCCTCTTATTTTTCTATTTTCCCTGTATTCTATCTACAATACAACTCCTTTACAAATATTTCATTTATTATTTATGCTTATTTGATATCTCTTGCAAATATTTTAACTGAAAATGCTTTAAACTTCTGCGTTAGGAAAAGTTACGCTGCTACACCTCCATACAAGGCTTTTTTGTTGTTATAAAAACTAAAAATTTAGATTTTTGGCCAATGATGAATTCATCCTATTGTTTTGTGAAGTTAGAGCCTTGTATATATTAAATTGATTTAATGCAAAATATAAATAATTTGATTGTTCAAAATTAATTCCATAATCTCAATTCCGCATTTCTTCTTTAAAAAGGAATTTTAATGCATGTCCAACTGGTAATTGATTTAATCTATGACAATTGGCCCACCCGAATTAAAGGGTTATACCTTTTTGAAAATAATAATTTTGGTCGTGTTTTATGATTTACTAATATATGTGTCATTTCTTAAATAAAAAAAAAAGTGGAAGCCTTATTGTGCACATGTGTTTCTAAAGAATACAAATTTATCTCACGTACGAAATAACTTGTAATAAGTAAAAAATTGTTACTGACATTATTTTCTTTCTCACCCTCTTAATATTTGAAGGAGGCATCCCCAATGAAATTGGTGATCTTTCACAACTGAAGATATTGTATCTTGGAGCAAATCAACTCACTGGTTCTATACCATCTTCATTATTTAACAATTCAGCGCTACAAAAGATTGATCTTGAATCCAATCAATTATCTGGTAGTCTCCCAAAAAATGTGTGTTTTGGGCTTCCAAAACTTGAATTATTTTATGTGGATGGAAATAATTTGTCTGGCGAAATACCCTCCATTTGGCATCAGTGCAAAGAATTAGCACAGTTATCATTAGGTGATAACAAATTCAACAGAGGAAATATACCAAGTGAACTTGGGAATTTGACCAAACTCCAGTTGCTATATCTTACCAACAGCAACTTGCAAGGTAACAGTTTTAATTATATATATCATTTTCTTAACTTCTATTTCATTATTTCATAAGATATTACTGAATAATGATTTTGCTAGATTATTTTTAAAGACAGAGAACGTGATGCTTTCTTTTAATCCCAAAATGAATATGAATAAAATGGTATACTTTTCAGAATCTATGAGTTCGATGTGGCATACTAATTTTATAATGAAAACATCTCCATGTGTGGATGGGTGGGTGTGTTGAGACTGCTTTTTTTTTTTTTTCCCTCTTCACCTTATGAGATAGAAATAAATTTGAAATGAGATTTTGCTTCGCATAATTTAGTTGGAATTTGTATATATATAATTTTCACACATGTGACCATAAGCTGCTTGAAAATTCCGCCAAAAAAGTGAAATAAAAATTTAATCATTAAAAAAACACGGGAGCCGATTGGAAAATAAACAACGTGATGAGTGTGATGATAAAAAAGGACCAGTTGGGATTTCAATGTTTATCTCTACCCTTTTATTTTTCGTCTTTTCCTCTGTTTTCTTTTCAATGGAAATTTTTTTTTTTCCAAATTATCGACAATCTCACATGCAACCTAAAAAAAAATTCCTTGCATGGAAAATAATTTTTATATATCATTTAAGGGCAGTGACTTTTTTGAAATAATTTTAATCTTCATTTTTCGGAAACGGATCTAAAGACTCATTATCGGTCCTTAAAATAAATGTTTATTATTATTTATACGTTGTTAAAAAATTTTGGAAGGATTTTTTTCCAAAATTACTATGCCATACAGACATTTTTGGAAGATTTAATTTTTATTTGGTTATTTATTATTAATTTATATTTTCAAAAAGTTTGTTGTTAACAAAACTAATTTTTCTGGGAGTCTTCCAACAAATATATGTGTTTTACCATGAATAGGCTATTTCTTTTTGAAAACAAGTGCAGTTGTATTTTATCATTTATAATATAGTTTTTTTATAATTTCTAAAAAATGTGCAAGTTGTGCCATATATGTTTTCAAAAATACAAATTTGTTTTTTGAAAAAAAAAACAAAATTGGCTCAAACACATAATAATTTATTATGCATAAAAATTGTTACAGACATTACTCCCTTTTTTCCACCTATTTGAAGGAGATATATCAAATAAGATTGGCAATCGTTTACAACTAAACACATTGTATCTCAAACATAATCAACTTATCATTTATATACCATTTCATTATTTAACAGTTCAATCTACAACAAATTTATGTCAGAATAAATAATTCTTCAAGTAGTCTCCCAACAAATGTGTGTTTTGAGGCACGTTGTAACTGTTTGGTGTGGCAATTTTTTTGTACTACACTTTATATATAATTTTGCTAATTCTTTCTTGCCTCTTATTTTTCTATTTTCCCTGTATTCTATCTACAATACAACTCCTTTACAAATATTTCATTTATTATTTATGCTTATTTGATATTTCTTGCAAATTTTTTAACTGAAAATGCTTCAAACTTTTGCATTAGGAAAAGTTATTCTGCTACATATCCATACATGGCTTTTTTTTTTTGTTATAAAACTAAATATTTAGTTTTTTTTGCCAATGATGAATTCATCTTATTGTTTTGTGAAGTTAGAGCCTTGTATATATTAAATTGATTTAATGCAAAATATAAATAATTTGGTTGTTCAAAATTAATTCAGTAATCTTAATTCAGCATTTCTTCTTTAAAAAGGAATTTTAATGCTTGTCAAATTGGTAATTGATTTAATCTATGACAGTTGGCCCAACCGAATGAGATTGGCAACCTTTTACAACCAAAAATATTGTCCCTTGGAAGAAATCAACTTGCTGGTTCTATACCATCTTCATTATTTAACAATTTAGTGCTGCAAGAGATTGATCTTGGAATAAATGATTATTATCTTCAACTATATATATTTTCTCTTCCTTTCCCTGATTAATTTTCTTTTTTCAATATTCTTAATCATTTCTTTCTTATTTCACAAATTTATAAAATCCTATTAAATAATTATTCAACTATTACAAAATATAACACTTATCTCATTAGCTATATAGCTATTAATATTTATGCATGGATTAATCAGCATAAAACAAATATTCAAGTTTTTTTATATAGTACATATGTAAATTATGTGCAAATGATATATCCTATTTAAGTGTATGATGAGAACCTCGTGGATAATAAATAGATTTAATTCAAAATATAAATAACTTGGTTGTTCATTTTATATTGGTGAAATTAATTCCATAATCTCTCTTTAGCATATCTTTTTTAAAAGAGTTTTAATGTTCAAATGGTAATTGACATTATATTGGAAGAGTCCTTTTTAAATTAATTTCCAACAAAATTTAAATAATAGTCTATTAATTTTAAGTGTCTAATTAACGAAATTCCATGCATTACTTATACAGTTGTGTCTGAATTAAGGAAATTCCTAGACTCACTATACCAACAAACAAATATTCTGTATTTTTTTCATAGGTGAAATTCCTTCATTCCTTTGGAAGATGCCCTCATTGAGCTATGTTCAAGTTGGCGAGAATCATTTAAAGGGTAATTTGCCAGAAGAAATGTGCCATCAACTCCCTTTACTTGAAGTCTTTGATGTTCATGATAATCAACTAGAGGGAAGCATTCCAAAATCAATAAGCAACTGCACATCTTTGAAAGGATTATTTTTGGGTGCTAACTCATTTACAGGTATGCACTTTACTTGTGTGTTTTCTTTTCTTTTTAAATATTTTTCTTTCAAATTAAATTATGGTTTTTTTCATTTCATTTATGTGAAACAGCAAATAAAATGAAGATCAAGAACCAATGGAACCTCATGATATATTTGTAACATAGACAAGTGAAATTCTTATATACTATTCGATGACATCAAAACCTTAAACCATACAAATTAAAAGTGGGAGATAGAAGGATATAATATATACATCCAAACAAATCAAGACTAAAAACTTTTGAGAAATATGTTTGTGAAGGGACAATGTATCCACACAAGCTTCTTCTCAATAACGTTCTTTTGGGTTATTAGACTAACAATGAAAATGAAAATGAAGATGTGGTCCTAGAAGTGAATAAATTATACTGCGTAAAGCGACACAGCTTCTTTTCCCATGACCAACGTAATTTTCTCTCTCTTTCAATTAGTTGCATCAACTTGTTTTGAGAGCCCGATCTTTTTTGGTGAATGGATGAGTCCTTTTTACTAAAGTAAAAAAAAAAAAAAAAAAAAACTTCATAATTAAAATTAGTCATACGGACTTAATTGTTCACAATCAGTTTTCCTAAGCTCCATGTTCTGTTTTACACCAGCACTATATTATACTACTAGTGATTATTACAAAGTCAAGGTCATTGAGGTCACTCAAAATCACGGCCATGGGAATACAGCATCTCCAAAAGCCTAATCAGTTTTCCTTCCTCATTCGTGATTATATTTACGATTTTGTTAAAAGATAAAAATAATTATTTCTCCAACTGTCACCTAAACGGTAACTGTTTAATAGTAGTTGAGACTTCATCTAAGAGAATATATGAGTTTGATTACGGCTAATTTAGTATTTATACGTTTATATTTTGATTTTTGATCCTTAATAATTACAATTTTTTAGATTTTCCTTGATAAATATTATTCAGTGTCGGTCATTCCTTCTAATATTCCCAATTAAATAATACAGTGATAATATTGTCCTCAAACTCAAAGTGGTAGATGAAGAAATTGAAGGCTATAGATTTTTTTTTTTTTTAAATATTGAGAATGTGGTCACGGACTTTTTGTCGTTTGTTATGCCTTGAGATTCATAATAAAAAATTTAATCAATGATTGTGTATAAGTAAACCTAGGATAGTTCTCTATTTTTGAGGAATCTTTTATTAAACATTAGGTAATGTAAATCTCATGCAAATACAATTAAACAATGGGTTTTTGATTTTTTTTAATTAATATAAAAAATTTTATTTAATTAAATGCATAAACAAACATACCACTCAAATTAATTAAATTCATAAGAAAATTATATATAAATATAAGTCCAACAAGCAACAACAAAAATTCCAATGCAGTTACACAAATTATACAAAAGAAATCAAATCTCAATCAAAACATATTAATGAGAAACAAGCTTAAATCAAATAACTCCCCTAAAGGACATGTGAGCTCTAGCACAAATTACCCTGAAATTGAGTTTGCCGGAGGCTGGAAATGGCTTCGCCGGAAACTGGGTTTGTCGCCTGAAATGGGGGCCGGAAAATCAATATTCCGGCCAGATAACTCAGAACCCGAGGAAGAATGGTGGTGGTAGCTGTGAGACCATTGCGGGCTTGCTGCCAAGGTGAACGCCGTTGGTTGCTGGTGGAGGAAGATTTGGTGCCCTGCTCTGTTTCTCCTCTCCTCTCGGACGGTGGCTGCAATGGACAGAGGAGGGAAAGTGATTGGTGGTTCTGCTGGAAGTGTGGGTCGGAGATTGCTGAGAGAGTGGAGAGTCACCGGAACTGTGATTTTCCGGCCACTAGAAGGGATGTATCAGAAAACAGAGGAGTAAGGCGAAGCTGGTGGTGATGGTGGTTGGAGCTCAGAACAGAGTCACTAGCCAGGGATTGTGGTACAGAGGTGCAATTCCGGTGGAGGAAGAGTCTGTCGGTGGTGGTCAGAAACGGAGAGGGTCGTCGGCGGCTGTGCAGTTCTGGTCTTGAGGTGCTCTTCTCCGGCGACAACAAGTCTCGCCGGTGACAGAGGAAGGGAACGGTGCTGGTCTGAGAGCTCTCCATTTCAAGCTTGTCCGACAGCCGAATACTCCACGGTGGTGAAGAGAAGTGATTAGATGAATGGGATTGAAAGCTCAAAGGCGTCTCCCCCTCCCAGCTCTCTCTTCTCTCGGGTTTAACCTCTCAGCTCTCTCTCTCTCTCTCTCTCTCAGCTCATCCGTGCCTCTGTGTCTTCAATGAGGTCGCCGGCGACAATGGATGAAGGAGAGAAGGTCGCCGGCGACCTTGAACCGAAGAGGAAGAAGGTAGAGCATGAAGGTCCGGATGATAACCCTGATACAGATCGTTTGATGCTGTTTTAAAGAAGAAAAAGGAAGAACGTAGTGGAGGTGATAATGATGATGAAGGATGATGCCCCCACGTTCCAGCTCTCTCTTCACGCCATCATGATGATGAAGCAAAATGGGCACTGATGTTCTTCCAGCTAGCTGCCATGTTTTTGTGTCTGCATAAAGGAGAAAAACTAATTCGTTCCTGGTTTTGACCAGGGACAAATCTAAAACTTTGAAAACTTCTATAGAGGGACTACAGTTAAAATACTTGAAATGTTTATATTCCTTAACTGAATATTTAAAGTATTGGGTATCATCTGTAATTTTTCTGATCCCTTTTCTTCATTCACTTAAGATTTTCATAAAATTTAGGGTTGTTTCTGTAATTTTCTTATATCCTCAAAATATTAATTCGGACCCTCTAAAATTAAAATTAGTGTCTAATCATGTCATAATATCCTAGAAGGTATCTTAAAATTCCAATTTAATTATAAAAATTATATATAAAAATATGATTCAATCAAAATACACACACTCAGTCAAATAAGTTTACCGAAAATTCTGCTAAAAAAATGAAATAAAATATTTAATCATTAAAAAAACATGGGACCCGATTGGAAACTAAACAACATGATAAGTATGATAATAAAAAAGGAGTAGTTCGGATTTCAATGCTTCTTTTTACCCTTTTATTTTTGGGAGAATTACATTCAGGTCCCAAGAAAGAGGAGAAATGAAAAAATGGTCCCATGGAGTTGTCAATACAGGCTCCTAGAGTTGTTAACGAGTTGTCAATACAGGCTCATGGAGTTGTTAATGGGACCATTTTTTCATTTTGCAATCGACAGGGATTATTTTTTTTATTTTTTTTCTTTCATGGGACCTAAATGTAATTCTCCCTTTATTTTTCGTCTTTTCCTCTGTTTTCTTTTCAATGGCAAGTTGTTTTTTTTTTTTCCCAATTATCGACAATCTCACATGCACCTAAAAAAATTCCTTGCATGGAAGATAATTTATATATTATCATTTAAGGACAGTGGCTTTTTTGAAATAATTTAAGGCATTGATTTATTGCTCTGAAATGAATCGGATTTATAATCTAAACAGCATTATCCAATTTGGAATTGAGTTTGGATGTCTTGAGTTTGATTTGGAATTGGACAACACTTGCAAATTTTAATCTTCATTTTTTGGAAACGGATCTAAAGACTCATTGTCAGTCCTTAAAATAAATGTTTATTATTATTATTTCTACGTTGTTAAAAAAAAGTTGAAGATTTTTTTTTTCCAAAATTACCATGCCATACAGACATGTTTGAAAGATTTAATTTTAATTTGGTTATTTATTATTAATTTATATTTTCAAAAAAAATTTAGTTAACAAAACTAATTTTTCTGGGAGCCTTCCAACAAATATATGTGTTTTACCATGAATAGGCTATTTCTTTCTGAAAACAAGTGCAGTTGTATTTTATCATTTACAATATATTTGTGTTATTATTTCTAAACAATGTGCAAGTTGTGCCATATATGTTTCAAAAAGAAAAATTTGTTTTATTAAAAAAAATTTGTCTCATGTACATAATAATTTATTATGTATAAAAATTGTTACTGGTATTACTATCTTTTTTTCCACCTATTTGAATTTCAAAAGAGATTGGCAATGGTTTATATGCCTTTTTCGTTATTTAACAGTTTAGTCTACAATAAATTTATGTTGGAATAAATAATTCTTCAAGTAATCTCCCAACAAATATGTGTTTTGAGGCACGTTGTAACTGTCTTGTGTGACAATTTTTTTGTACTACACTTTATATATAATTTTGCTAGTTCTTTCTAGCCTCTTATTTTTCTTTTTTCCCTGTATTCTATCTGCAATACAACTCCTTTAAAAATATGTCATTTATTATTTATGCTTATTTGATATTTGTTGCAAATTGTTAACTGAAAACTCTTTATACTTCTACGTTAGGAAAAGTTACGTTGCTACACCTCCTTACAAGTCTCTTTTGTTGTTATAAAAACTAAAAATTTAGTTTTTTGGCCAATGATGAATTCATCATATTGTTTTTAGAAATTAGAGCCTTGTAAATATTTAATTAATTTAATACAAAATATAAATAATTTGATTGTTCAAAATTAATTCCATAACCTCAATTCAGCATTTCTTCTTTAAAAAAGAATTTTAAAGCATATTGAATTGGTAATTGATTTAATCTATGACAGTTAGCCCACCCGGATGAGATTAGCAATCTTTCACAACCAAAAATATTGTGTCTTGGAAGAAATCAACTTGTTGGTTCTATACCATCTTCATTATTTAACAATTCAGTGCTACGAGAGATTGATCTTGAAATAAAGCATTATCATCTTCAACTATATATTTTTTCTCTTCCTTTCCCTGATCAATTTTCTTCTTTCCAATATTTTTAATCATTTCTTTCTTATTTCACGAATTTATAAAATCCTATTAAATAATTATTAAAAAATTACAAAATAAAACACTTATCTCGTTAGTTATATAACTATTAAAAGTTAGGCAATTTGATGGTTAGAATAGATTTGATTTCTCCCTTTTTAATATTTATGCATGGATTAATCAGCATAAAACAAATATTCAATTTTTTTATATTGTATACATGTGTAAATTATATGCAAATGATATCACCTATTTAAGTCTATGATGAATTCATAGCCAGATTTCAAAGTTAGAGCCTTGTGAATAATAAATAGCTTTAATGCAAAATATAAATAACTTGGTTGTTCATTTTATATTGGTGAAATTAATTCCATAACCTCTCTTTAGCATATTTTTTTAAAAGAGTTTTAATGTCCAATTGGCAGTTGATATTATATTGGAAGAATCCCTTTTAAATTGATTTTCAACAAAAGTTAAATTCATATAATGTTGTTTTTCTATTGTTTTTTAATGTTAGAGATGAATGCCAAAGCCTTTTAACTATTAGCTTACTTGAATATATATATCTTGTTCACTTTGTAAATCTAAAGAGGTGAAATTCCATCATATCTCTTCAACATTTCTTCTCTAAGAATTGTAAATTTAGCGAAGAACAATTTGCTCACATTCTTGAACTTTTCTCACAACTTTTTGACAGGAAACGTGTTGACTCAACACTTGCCATGGAGAAACATGTATCTTCTCGACTTAAGTTTCAACTTCCTTCAAGGAGAGCTTCATTCTTCTATTTGCAATGCAAGCACACTTGATGTTCTTGACTTGTCCTATAATAACTTCATCGGCACCATTCCATTCTGTATTGTTAGCTCTAACCTTACTCTTTCTGTGTTAGATCTACAAAGTAATAGCTTCTCTGGTAGTATACTTGAATCATTTGAAGTGGGAAACAACTTAAGAACCCTAAATCTTAATGACAACTTTTTGAAAGGGTCATTACCCCAATCTTTGGTCAATTGCGCAAGGCTAAGAGTCTTAGATCTTGGCAACAATGGCATAGAGGATGTATTTCCCCATTGGCTACAAGTTCTTGAGGAATTGCAGGTGCTTGTTCTTAGAGGGAATAAATTGCAAGGTTTTATCCCCAATTTTAGGGACAATGGAAGCCATGCCTTCCATATGCTAAGAGTACTTGACCTATCCAGCAACAACTTGAAAGGTCCTTTACCTGCAGCATTCTTTAAATCCTTTGAAGCTATGAGAGGATTAGAAGAGAAAACTCAATTGCAGTACTTGAATTACAATATCAATAACACCATTAATTATCAGGACTCCATTGAGTTGACCTTGAAAGGATCAGAAACTCATATGGAAAAGATCTTGACTATTTTCACAAGCATCGATTTATCCAATAACATGTTTGAGGGAGAAATCCCACAAGTTATTGCAGAGTTTATTGCGTTGAAAGGGCTCAATCTTTCACATAACAGGCTCACCGGTGCAATTCCTGCCTTAATGGGAAATTTGAAGAATTTGGAATCGTTGGACTTGTCATCAAACAAATTTATTGGAAAAATTCCCATAGAATTGACTAATCTCAATTTTCTTGAAGTACTAAACCTTTCAAAGAATCAACTTGAAGGATGTATTCCTAGGGGCCAACAATTTGAGACTTTCTCAAGCAATTCCTTTAAAGGAAACAAAGAGTTGCGTGGTTTTCAACTTATGATTCCATGCAACACACAAGAGGAAAGACAAGAACCACTGCCAAGTTTAGGAGTTGGATTTGAATTTGGATGGAAACCTGTGGCGTTGGGATATGTATGTGGAGCAGCATTTGGAGCAACAATGTTTCAAGTTGTGATGTTTACTGGTAAACCTCTATGGGTTGCAAGTTTGGTGATTGATCTACTAAAGAAGAGGAAGAGAAGGGTTAGAAACCCTTCATAATAGTTTTGTCAAATTTTCTCTTTTGTCTTTTAAGAAATAAATGTTCAATTCCATGTGCTTTCATCTATGTGCCTTCATGGGAAAGAAAAATAAAAATTACTGTGAGTTTCTGCATAGTATTTGAGCAAACTTAATTAATTTGGGGAGATCACAGTCTTTTATCTATTATTTGCCTTTCTTATCGTAATTTCTGTAAATAATTGTTTTTCATAATGAAAAAAATGATAATATAATTAAATTTTGGTTTACCTCACTAGAAACAACTCTTTTTTTTATAGTATCTCCTCACCTTTTAACTTTAACCAAGACATGCCCAGAAAAGAGCTCACATACTAAATAAAGTCATGGCAGTGCATCTTATCTATTTATATTAGCTAAACATAGATATTAACTTAAATATACAAGTCAGTAGTACAAGCTCAATATAGGCGTAACATTTCAACCTTGGTACAGGTAATTCACAGAACATATAGACCCAAGTAAGATCTTTACATCAAAACAAAATAAACCATTATAGCCCATTTGGTTCAATTTCATGAGAAAAGATTACATGTAATCTTGATGTAACAGACCGATTATGACGTTTGGTTAGACTTATGTAATATAAAGACGATTGCATTTTGTAATCCTGATGCGAGTGAAATGATTGGTCAAAGAAGCAGCCCAACCTCTGATGTCAAAGGATTCCTCTGTGATGGAATCATCGAAAAGATAAATCTTTGGCCTCATCTCAAAGATTTTAAGGAAAAACCCATAGTATCGGAATCGAAGAGATCCAGATTCAAAGGAGTCACAGCTTATTCTTCCTCATTTGTTGTGCGGCTACAATTGTCTTAAAAATTGACAGCCAAATCCAGCAAAAGGAGTTAAGCATGCAGAGAAGGATCTGGGGTGAGATTTTCCTTTTTTTTTTTCTGCGTGGGGGAACATACCAGTAAACAATAGACCAATAAGAATTTAGTAGATGGATGTATAACCATGTGAGTTTTAACACTGGGATCATTTACTTTAGCAGACGAGATGGTAGAGGTTGATTTACTAAAAAACCACGTACATACCTAACTATATTTTATTGCCAAAGTCATCTCAGGGATTTTTATTCTCTAACATTTTGAAAGTGTCTTTCTGTATAAAGTTGGGAGAAACGAAAAGAGAAAACATAGAGATATATAGACACCAATAGACCCGGATCCTCTATTTCTCCTCTTATTGTCCCCTTAAATCAATGGTTGAGATCTCTATGACAATGTCTTAAAAATTAAATCAGATATCAAACAAGAGAAGTTATCTAATGAGAGTTTAATAGGATGAGGTACTATACATAAAAATAGAATAGTAAATTAACTATAAGATATATATATATATATATAACATATTGTAAAACAGACATTAAAGATAACGGGTAGTGTAACTAGAACCCGTTAGTTTAGCTAACTGTTAGTCAAATGGTTATTTAATTATGTTATGCCTTTACTCTTATATATTTGTACTGATGTACAGTGAATAATCAGATATGAGATTTCTTTATTCTCTCATTCTTCTGCTCCATCTCTGATTCTCTTTATTTCCTTTATTTCCTATTTCATGGTATCAGAGTGAAGTGCTCCGCCATGGCTAATCCTTCTCTTGTTTCTGGTTCATCTCTAACTGGCGCCGTCGCTGATCTTTCCCAGAACATTTCTAATCCATATTACCTTCATCTGAACGAGAATCCAGCTTTGATTCTTGTTACTTTGGTTCTCACTAGACCAAATTATCACACCTGGTCGCGTGCCATGCGAATGGCTTTACAATCAAAGAACAAGCTTGTATTCGTCGATGGCTTGGTGTTAGCTTCTCTGACTACAGATCCTCTTTATTCAGCGTGGTTGCGATGCAATACTATGGTCTGTACGTGGCTCATTGTAGCGCCCAAAATTTGAAAAATATGGAGCCGCCAGCAAAATTTTGAAGAAGAATAATTTTGGAAACCTTTTTGAAAAATGGAAATTGGTCTACGAAAACCATTTAGGGTTCAGGAGTCGATTGTGTATGGGGAAGGTGTTAGGCACCCCACAACGCCCATTCATAAGAATGGTTACTCTAAGTTAATTATTTAAAAATATTATGCCCTTTTTTTTTTTTGATTACAAGGGCAAGCAAAGCTTGAAGTTGATAAAATCTATAGGCTAAAAACCTATTAAGTGATCATGTGGTAACAATCCATGATCCAAATCAAAAATATTATGCCCTTTAATCTTATGGTAATTCCCCAAATAAAAAAGAGAATATTTACAACAATAAATGAAATGAAAACTAAAGAAAAAAATAAATATTTATTTACAAAAAGAAAATAAGGAAAACTATATTTATTTATAAAGTTTGACTTGACCTAGGAAGAGAGCCTAGGGCCTACATACTTTTTAGAGGGATTAAAGCCTATGTAGTTCGGAGGTAGAAATGCGTGTCACTTTGTTTGTGTTTTTTAAAGGAAAAGTTCCTTTAATTTATTGGGGAAAATGATTTTTTTTATTTAGTTTATGTTTTTTATTTATCAAAGCAATTTTTTTATTTTTTCATGAAAGAAAGTTTTTCCATTTTATTTTCATTTATAAAAATATGTTAAAATATATATTTTTTTCTTTTTCTTTTTTTGAAAGAGAACCTAAGAAAGGGTTAGAGAGAAAAGAAGGAAAAATAAAACACAAGTTAAAAGAATGGAAAGCTAAAGATGAGGAGACTTTGCATACCTTTTATCCTTGCAAGCCATACACACAAGAAGGCAACATAATATTAGAACCTCCATACCAACAATAATGCTCAGAGTATGAAAGAGGCCAACACATACCATTCATCCTCACACTTATTAGCCACCTGATCCATCATATTGAGTAGCCCCAACATATATAAAAAGCTATGGTAATTTATGCACACATGAGGCAAGCATAAAGACGAGAGTGAGATCATGAAAGCACGGTGAGCCAAAACGTGGAGCAATACAATAGATGAAGCAACTAATATATTTATCATGCAATGCAAGCATTCAATAGTCATTAAAATGCAAGCAAGACACCTCAAGAAGTACGCATGGCCCATAAGCATAACCTTAGCAACAATAAATTATTTTAGAAAATGAACGTTGCTGGGTCAGAAAAAAAGGATGGAGAAAGGAACAAAATAATATAAGCAAGGAGCAACAAGAAGCAATATACTTGTAGAGATTTGTCCAATATTTCAGTAAGAATGCCTCCATCTCTATGTAGAGATGTTCATTGGCTTGGCAAAGATCTCCTTCTAAACAAAGATGAAATGACTCTCTCCATAGCTACCCTTCCTCATGAGAATTATGTATGAGCAATAAAATTAACTCTCTACCTTGCCTCCCTTTTTCTCCCAAAAATTTTGTATCTTGCTTCAACCCTTGCACTCCTATTTATAGTCTCAACGTAGGGTATTCTTCATAAATGCTCCTTCTTTTTTTGAATTTTCGTTTTTAATTATTTTTTTTAATTTTTCCCACAAGTAATTTCCTAATTTAAACCTATCAACATAAATGACAGATTTTTTTAATTTTTAATTTTTTTTATTTATTATATTTTCCCCACAAGCAACTTCTTAATTTAAACCTATGAATGGGAGATGCTTTTTTGAATTTTTTTATATTTTTTATTTTCCCTTAATGAATGACAATATCAATTTGGACATTAATCATCATCAATGAGAGGATTTTTTTTTTATTTTCGTTTTTATTTTTTTTCCTTTTAATTATGATTGCCAACTTGGACACCAATCATCATTAGTGGGATGATTTTTTTTTATTTTCGTTTTTTATGTATTTTTTAATTTTCCCTTTAATGATGATTGCCAATTTAGACACCAATCATCATCAAGGAGAGGAATTTATTTTATTTATGTTTTTTATTAGTTTTTTAAATTTTTGACATTTTTTAATCAACTCTTGGTAAAAAAACTCATTTGTCATTTTCCAAATTCCAAATTCTTTTTCAAGGATTCTCCCAAATAAAAATAAAAACTTATTATGCTCATAATCATCTCCTTGCATCTATAATATATATATATATATATATATATATATATATATGAACTGGTTGGTATTGATTTTATTTAGTCCATGTATGTATATGTTGAGTTATATATGTTCATGCTTATTTACAAAACTTATGTTATGTTTTAAAAGCCTAGGATCCATTCTCAACGTAATACAAGGGTTTAACATGGAAAAGAAAAGAGTGCCTACTGATAATAGTTGCCCAAGTAAGTCGGTATAAAAAAAAAAAAAACATCTATTGTCTAATGAGATCTATTTTCTAATACCGACCAAGCATAACAATTAAGAGCACATGTAGAGAGGTTTTAGTAAGTTCTTTTGAGCCCAAAGTACGTGGAGATGATTCTTTCATAAATTTACAATATACAAATAACACGTCTGGCAATGCATAGAACAACATTCGCTTGGATAATGTATAGCAAGCAAATACTAGTTTAAAATTGCCCTTCAGTTCATGGAGATGTATGTAATATCACTGTTTTAGAATAAAAAATTAGCAGCATTTATGTGGCAATTATTTCGCTTATTATAAGTTTCAAATTAAATTTACGAATGAGTGTGTCTCAAAATATAAGTTTCATTTTAGATTTGTATAAGTATTTTTTTTCAACTTTACCCGCTGACTTTTTTTTATTCCATTTATTTTCTTTATAACATCACAACATCTCGCTCTCGATATTGTCTGCTTTGGGGCCATTGCCCTTCACGGTTCTAAAATGTGTCTTCTCTTCCTCATCCGATGTGGGATATATATAACACTCCACCCACCTTTGAGCCTAGTGCCCTCACCGACATATTAGCCCACATTGACTCGAACATTGCTCTGATACCAATTGTAATATTCCTGAGCCTCGCACTCAATATTGTCCGCTTTAGGAATCCATCCCCCTCTCGATGCGTTTTAAAGGTGTGCGGGGTGACGAGGGCCCCAAAGCGAACAGTATCGAGAACAAGATGCTTAGATGTTACAATTGGTATTAAAGCAAGGCTCGAGTCGATATGGGTTGATATGGCAGCAAGGACGCTGAGGCCAAAGGTGGGTGGAGTGTTATATCCCACATTGGCTGGGGAGGGGAATGAAAAATACTTTATAATGGTCTAGATACCTCCCATCTTGTTGTCTAGATACCTCCCATCTTGTTGTGTTTTAAAACCGTCAGAGGTGGAGTGACCTAAATGTGGACAATATTAAGAGCGAAGCACTGAGATGTTACATTCTCTCTCACTTATCATCTTTACAAACAAGTGTATAGTTGAAAAAAATATATATATTTATTGCTTTTAACTAAGTTTAATTGTTTTGTTGATCAATGCAAATCATTTATTTGAAGTTTACAATAAGGGACAGAGGAGTATGAAAGTAAAACTGTAAAAGTAATATGATGGTGGTAACAATCTTGGATGGAGGTACGTAATAGGGTTGGTAGAAACAACTCCGTTTATTAATAATAAACTTATAAACTACACGTGCAGCCATAAGGCCAAAAGACACAACATTTAGTATTTGAAAACCGAGGAAAATATTATCACTCTTATTTATCTCTCCCTCCCTCCCTCCTCATCTAGTTATATATTTAACTATTCTCGGCTAAATCCTCTTCTTCAGCTAGATTTTACTTCTCAAATACATTGGGTCCAACTACAGTAGATTAGAGTTCAATTTCTTCACTAAAGTAGATCTTATATTAGGAACTAGAGGTAGTATATATCAACCTTTACTTATACATAGGTACATGACGTGCTTCACTTGTGAGTGGACCTAGACTTTGATGTGTGTGTGTGTGTGTGTGTGTTGGTGAAGGGTAACGACAACATATGGATGCAAGTTTCTTCCCACTAGTAACGTTGTTTTGGAAGTACTCTCTCTATGTATGGCCCATGAGAGTGACCATAAATGAAATAATGCAACGAAGATGAAAATGTAATTCCTCAAGGGACAAAGATTCTTCTCATTACGAACGTATTTATATTTATGGGGTTACTCTATGATCCATGCAATACAATGATAATGAATATATGGTCCTTGGTGTATGTAATAACAGATCGATCACTATTTAGGATCAAAGGTTTTTCTTATCACTACCGTAATTTTCTCTCTCTTTCGTTGCATCAACTTCTTTTGAGGATGACATAATGTTTGAAAAGTCTACCGTGCCTAGTGAGTTCTTTTTAAATAAATATTGTTTGACCACTAATGAGTACATTAACAAGGGGCGAAATAGAAACAAATCATTTAATAAAAATCTACATTATGGAAAAAAAAAAATATTCTCGCCATCAACCATGACAAATTTTATTAATAAGAAAGATAAAAAAAAATTTTATTTTCTTCAGTTGAATTGTCCTCAGCTTCTAGAGGAATGAACTGTGAAAAATATATTAATATACATGCAATTAGAGGAGCAGAATATATATGCAATTAGCTAATCTAATTGCAAATTGTGTTATTTACAAATTGTGAATAGTATAACCTATAAAGCATTCCTAATTGTCCACTATATTCGTTGTAAGTTTTCAAAATATAGCAGGAAAAGCTTCCATATATATATAATTGGCAAAAAGGTAAAATAGAAATTAGTCATTTGTTTTTTAAACAAATTGTTATCTTTTTATTATTTTGATAAACAAAATCACGCAAAATTTCCATATTAGGATTAATCTTATTATTAAATTAAAATAAGTTTCATAATTAAAATTAGTCATATGGAGTTGTGTTCAAACAATTTTTAGAGCTTCACAATTATTCTAAGATTTTTAAAGTTATGCTTTACTTCATTGTTTTACTTGAGAATTCCTTTTTTCAGTAAGATATTAGGGAAAGTGCTTTTGTTTTTAGCTTCTGAAAATTGAATTTTAAATAGTAAGGTAACAAGAAAATTTTAAATGAAATAAAATCCTAACAAATTATAATTATGTGTTATATACTATTATATTATTTAGGGTTAAGGTGCACATTTTGCTTTGAAAGTTTTCTCAAAAGAGTAATATTACCCTAAAATTTTTTTAGATTCAATGTCATCCCATGAGTTTCAAAATGTAGCAATTTTGCCCTATAACATTAAAAAACTAATGTTGACTATTAAAAAATTGATGCTGACTATGGTAACATTGCTCCTCAGTAAAAACTTCCAGGGGCAAATGGCTTCCCGTTCCCCTCTTAAATCAAGCTTGAATGAATCTGACAAAAGTCTACTCCACTCCACATGTTAATTAAATTTCTATTAATTGCATAATCAAGAATTCAATACAAAATTATGAAAAAAAGGCTAGCTAGAAAGATAAACACACAGCAAAAATCTATAAAAAGGATAAACACAGGTCAATTTTGAAGAGTTTGGTTATTTTTATAAATGTAAAAAATATAAAAATATATATGATTTCTTCATATTTAAATTTAAAATTTTTAGAATGTTTAAAATATATCATGACATCAAAATCCATAAAAAAGAACATCTAAATATATTAATAAGTATTAAACCTCAGAAATAATTATAGCAATTTTTTCTGGAGAAAATGAAAAATAATTATATATCATAATAAGATGTAGTTATATACTTTGCGGAAAATGAAGTTTATTTTGGATATTATATTTATATGATAGAATATCTCAGTAATTTCACAATTTTATTTCTAAATATTTAAATCTAATTATTATTTTATATATAACTTTATTTTCTTTTAATGTATTTGTCTCTCATTCTTTTATTTGATCAAGGGTTTTCCTATTTTTAATATTTGAACTTATGTTTTCTTCCTTACAGCTTGAAAGACTGTTTACTACCTCAACTAATAGCTTGTTGGATATCTGATTTTCTTTAATCATTCTTTTTGGATTATCATAATTTAATGAATGAATAGTGAGACGTTCAAAATATATATATATATATATATATGTATATTTAATTTTCAGACTTATCATCTGTTCCGGAGGAGCACTGCTTCAAGATCATTTATGTAAAAATCAAAAGCTTTTTATTTCACCAAAAGAAAAAAATCAAAGCTTTTTCGCCAATTCCATTTATGTTGCTCGTTGTGTGGTTGTTAACATTACAAACATAACCCACAAGTTAGGGAGTGATAGACACAGTTTGAATAATATAGTGATAATATTGTCCTCAGACATAAAGTCATAACTGAAGAAATTAACAACCAGAGAATTTTAACCACGTGTAATGAGAATGAGAGATATCACAAAACAAAGATTTCTTTCTTCTGTTTAGATTTCGAGCATGGTGGTTTGATTTCGATACACGTAAGTTATTGCAAAGCATTTTGTAGATGGTAAAATGTCCGATTAATACTTGAAAATGTTTGCAGCTTTATTATTGCGTTCAAAGGGTTCTCATCTCCCAAGTCACAGCTTCTCACGTTCAGATCAGATTTGTTCGCGTTCTTCGTTTTGATTCTCCTATCTCCATCGCCAGCGGGGTGGGAGATCAAGATCGTTGCCCAATCGTCGCCTAGGTTTAGATTCGGGTGGAGGACCTGCTTCTTCAGAGTTCGTGAAGCGACTCACTGCTGATGAGAATAGTGCGAGAACGTGCCTGAAACGTTAACAAATCTATTCGATCGGATCTAAACCTCATTGCCGCGATCGTCGTCTGGATTTAGCTTCGGGTGGAGGATCTGATTCTGCAATTTTCGTGTTTCTCATATGATCTCCTCTAGTCGACGGATCTGCGTTGTGATCTGAGTTTCCTTTTTGTCAGTTACCGTTGAGGGGGCTGTCGGACAAAGGTAAGAAGGGAAGAGTTTTTTTTTGTTTTTTTAAGTTTGTGTAGGATTGTACTTTTTCATTGTTTGGACGGCTTTGGAGCTGCTAGACATGATTGAATGTGAGAGGGAACGTAGTCCTGAAAGAATGGCTTCGGTGCCGATGATGAAGAAGAGTGATGCCTTGGAGCGTAATTCAAAGAAAATTCGAGATGATAATGAAGAGTTCACAGGTAAGCCCACGGGTTGAGGACTGGATGAGGGATGAGGATATTGAAGAAGAAACAATTATACCGGAAGCACCAAAAAGATCGTACAAGGAGGCATGTGTCAAAGATCAGACAAGGGAGGAATGTTCAGATGAAGAAGAAGAATGGTGGAAAGAGGACGGATGGAAGTCCAGAATTGAGGTGGAGATAACGAAGAAGGGTCCAAATATCATTGTGTCTCCGGAGTTTAGAATGAAGCTAGCACGGAAATGGTCAACGTCGTTGTTCGTTAGATTACTTGGCAGAATGGTGCGGGAGGATCAATTGGGTCAAAAACTGCAACAATTATGGGGACGTAAAGGGCAGGTTGAAACTATTGAAATAGGCTCCGGGTATTTTCTTGTTCGTATGAGCAATACGGAGGACTATGATTTTGCGTTAACAAGAGGCCCTTGGTTATACATGGATCATTACCTAGCAGTGCAGCCATGGAAGCCAGAGTTTGATCCCGATTCTGGTGAGGTTTCCAAAATTGCAGTATGGGTAAGAATTCCTAAATTCCCTGTTGATTTTTATGATAAGGGTATTTTATATGTGGTGGGTAACCAAATAGGAAGGGTTCTAAAAGTGGATAATAATACCCTTAGGCAAACCAAAGGGCGTTTTGCCCGTTTATGTGTTGAGATTGATTTGAATGCTCCTTTACTTCCATCCATAATGATTAATGGGAAAGATAAGAAGATTGTTTATGAGGGTCTGCATTTGATTTGCTTCTCATGTGGGCGGTATGGTCATGATATTGAACATTGCCCAAATAATCAAGTAACAAATACGTCAAAGTCAGCATGCACGGATAACACGTCGACTTCTACAGCTATAACACCATCGTCCGCATCCTCCGAAATAACTGCTGGAATGTATGGGGAGTGGATGGTGGCGCCAAGTCGGAGAAGGGGGCAATGGAACTCGAATGCAAGGAATGGCAATTATAGTCGTGAGCCTAGGCGTGATTTACCTTCTAGAAATATGGGAGGAGGATCTCGGTTTGAGGCTCTGAATGTTGAAGACATGACAATTATTGAGGGCGGTTCTGGTGATAACGCATATCAGGGGAAGATTTGTGTTAGTTCAAAGCCAGAAGATAGGTCGCGAGATACGAAAGAAAAAACTGGTCATCTACCTGTTCTAAACAAAGGGAGCAAGGGTAATAATAGATCGGATATTTCAAATGTTAGAAAAAAGGAGATTAGTGGTGATGATGTGAATAATGTTGGGCATTTTAATAAGATGAATAAAACACGTGGGATCCTAGTAGCTAAAAAGAAAGGGATTGAGGAGAGAGCTTCCCAAGAAATATTGAGTATGGAGAAAACACAAGAAGCTGGAACGTCGTATAATTTAAGTGGGGAAGTGGGGTCAGGAAGAAAGAAGAATGTTATAAAATTAGATTCCAATTCCTCTGCTATTCGTCTAGAAGCCTCCAATCCTATTGACCCAGGAGCAAAAGGAGAAGAGACCGTTGTACCTCGAATTAGTCCACTTGGAGGTGTTGATGATGTGGTGATGCATGGGATTGAGGATGTTCAGGAGAGACATTTGTCTCAATAATGCCTGGGTTGTTTGTGTTCTTCTCTTATTTTATTATTTTTTTAATGATTATTATGACTTGGAATACTCGAGGTGCCGGTGGTGCCTCCTTTCGAAGGTTACTTAGTGATGTTGTTGCCAGACATGGTGTTAATTTATTTGCCCTGTTGGAGCCTAGACAGCCAGGTGTTAAAGCTAAGCTCATTGCTAGGAAGTTGGGATGGATGAATATGCATGTGGTTGAAGCTCGTGGTTTTAGTGGAGGTATGTGGTTGTTTTGGGATTTTACTTTAAATTTCTCTGTTACTTCTTCAGGGGATCAATTTGTTCATGGGGTGGTTAATAAAGGTACCAGGGATGAGTGGTCTCTAACTGTGGTGTATGGGCACCCAAATTTGGTTATTAGACGTCAACTGTGGCAAACTCTTGAGGGTATTCGGCAATTGACTATGGGAGGCTGGGTTGTGATTGGTGATTTTAATGCTGTTTCTCATCCCGAGGAACGCTGGAGTAAGAATCACAGGAAGACTAATGGTATTGATAGGTCTTTTCGGAATTGGCTTCTGAATAGCGAGTTACTTGATATTGGTTTTAATGGACCTCAATTTACTTGGGGGAATCTGAATAGCCAGAGCAGAATAGACAGAGCCTTGGTTAATAACTGCTGGTTTAGAAATAATCCTAATGCCACAGTGACACATTTGCCAAAATATAAATCCGATCATTGTCCGGTGTTGGTTGATATTGAATCTTATGTTCTTACGGCAAAGAATCGAAGGCCTTTTAGATTTTTCGCTCCCTGGGTTATGCATGATGATTTCAATAATTTTGTTCATTCACACTGGGGGGTGGACGATGACTGGTGCGGATCTGTTAAACAATTTATTGAGGATCTGAGGTTATGGAATAAAGAGGTTTTCGGCAATATATCTTATATGAAAGACAGATTATATCGAAGATTAGATGGGATTAATGCAAAGATGGCTTCGGTAGGTATCTCGGAGCACCTTGAGAGGTTATGAGGGGAGCTATGGGGAGAGCTTGAAAAACTTTTGGCACGGGAAGAAGTCATGTGGCTTCAATACTCTCGGGCTAATTGGTATATGGATGGAGATCGTAATACGAGATACTTCCATTCTGTGGCTAAGGGCAGGCGAAGAAGGAATAAAATTGAAGCATTAAAGCTTGAATCTGGGGAATGGACATATAATGCAGCGGAAATTATGAGATTGGGAAGCCAATTCTTTGAAACTTTGTATACAGAAACCCATAATTATAATGGATCTTTGGTATTGGATGCACTTATCTTGAGATTGACGATGCAAATTTGCATATTCTGGGGAGATCGGTTGAAGAGCAAGAGATTAAGAGAGCTTTGTTTGATATGGGGCCGTTGAAAGCACCAGGGTCAAACGGTTTCAATCCGTTATTTTACCAAAGGCAATGGGAAACTGTAAGGACATCAGTGATTGAATTAGTGAAAAGAGTTTTCAATGATCCGATGTGGATACGACAAATGAATGGGACTCAGATTGTTCTCATTCCGAAGGTGGAACATCCAGAGACGGTTCGTGATTTTCGTCCCATCAGTCTTTGCAATGTTGTTTACAAGATTGTTACAAAGGTTATATCAAACAGACTCAAGGCAATTATGCCTTTAGTGATAGCCCCGAATCAGTGTAGTTTTGTTAAAGGGCGTCAAAGTTCAGATAATGTTATACTTGTGCAGGAGATCATTCACTCTATGAAGTCCTTAAAAAGAAAAAAGGGTTTCATGGCCATCAAGATTGATTTAGAGAAGGCTTATGATCGGGTGAGATGGAATTTTGTCTACGACTGTCTAAAAGAACTCAAGATTCCTGAATATCTGAGCAAAGTTATTCAAGCTTGTATGTCGACGTCTCATTTGCAATTGCTTTGGAATGGAGAAGCTACTAATATGTTTTGCCCTTCCAGAGGGGTTAGACAAGGTGACCCAATATCGCCATATCTTTTTGTTATCATGATGGAAAGGTTGGGGCATCTTATACAAACGACAGTTGAAGAGGGTGTTTGGCAACCGTTTAGGCTCTCCAAAAGAGGTACTCTTGTCTCTCATATTTTTTTTGCTGATGATCTCATTTTGTTTGCAGAAGCAGATCGAGATAACGCAAGGGTTATTAAGGCTATCTTGGATGATTTCTGTGACATTTCGGGACAGAAAGTAAATGCTGGAAAATCAAGAGTTTACTTCTCAAAGAATGTAAATCATATAAAAAGCAGAGAAATCAGTGAATTTCTAAATTTTACTCTGACGTCAAATCTGGGGAAATATCTGGGAATGCCAATTTTACATGAACGAAGATCAAAGGCTACGTACAGTTTTCTTCTGGATAAGATGGATGCTCGCCTGGCCAATTGGAAGTCTAACATGTTATCGATGGCTGCCAGGCATACTCTTGTGTCGTTTGTTATGTCGGCTATGCCAACTTATGCTATGCAGACAGTGCCTCTTCCTTTGGGACTTTGTGATGAAATTGACAAACGTTGTCGTAACTTCCTCTGGGGTAGTAGTTCAGCAAGCAGAAAACCTCATCTAGTCTCTTGGGATAGTGTGTGTGCACGTAAGGAGAATGGAGGCCTTGGTCTTAGGTTGGCTCGGTACCAAAACCAGGCGTTCATGATGAAGCTTGGATGGAATATGATTAACAGAAGAGATTCGCTCTGGGTTAGGATTTTGCGTGAAAAATATAAAGCCGGGAATGATATTATTCCTAAAGTTGAGAAGCGCCGTTCTGAGTCTAGTACGTGGAGGGGTATTCGTAACTGTTGGGACAAGATCAAAGATAGCTTAACATGGAGAGTTACTGATGGGCAGAACACTTCTTTCTGGAATGACATTTGGGTCCCATATTTTGATAAGCTTCAGAGTTTGATAATCAGAGAATTGCCTAGAGATGCTACTGAATGGAGAGTAGCTGATTGTATCACTTCATCCGGACAGTGGGATATGAGAAAGTTTCAGCACCTACTTCCAAGTCATGTATGTACAGCTATTGCACGTGTTAATATTAATCAGCGTAATGGGGAGGATTTTCAATTCTGGTATGGAGATGGTCTTCAGATGGAATGTTCAACATCAGATCCACCTACAAATATCTAGTAGATTGGCGTGATCAATTCTTTGGCTCTGTTGAGAGAAATGACTGGCTTACATGGTGTGCGGGGAGAAAAGAAGTTATACAGGGATTCGAGTTTCGTCTTTGGTTTTCGGTGCTATGCTGACATATCTGGTTAGCTCGAAATGACAGATGTTTTAATAACAACACTTGGAGTAGTCATGCCATATTAGCCCGTGCTCGTGCCTGCTTAACATGGGGAAATACAAGTTTGGTTCAAAATAAGAGTGCAGAAAGGAATCAACAACAGTGGATGCCACCACCGCTTGGGTGGGTGAAGATTAATACCGATGGATCTAGGAATGACAACTTAGGGACTTGCACGTGTGGAGGTGTGTTGAGAGATCACAATGGTGAATTTCTGATGGGGTTTATGTATCAGATTAGGCAAGGAACGGTAGTATCTGCGGAAACTTGGGGTGTTTTGTGGGGACTAAAAGTTGCATGGGATAGAGGATACAGAAAAATCATGATTGAGTCAGATTGTAGTGAAGTAATGGATATAATTCAGGGTCACGTTTCTCGGGAACACCCTGATTTTCAGCTTATTGTGGAGGTTCAAACACTGCTGGATAGAGATTGGGACGTGGAAATTTCACATTGCATTCGGGAGTTTAACACGGTGGCAGACGCTATGGCAAAAAAAGCTTGGAAGATGGCGATTGATCTTCATATCACATTTTCGCCCCTGATGCTATTACCGCCCTTTTAATTAATGATGTAAACAGGATGAATTTTCATGTTGACTCAGGAGGATAGCTTCTGATGTATTTGTAGAATATCTTTTATTATAAAAAAAAAATGTCCGATTAATAACTGTGTAACATCCCATCCCAGTTGCTCTTGATATTGTTCCCTCGGGCTCTACCACTACTCAAAGTTTTAAAACGTGTGAGATGGAAAGATATCCAGACCCTTTTAAAACATTTTTCGTTTCCCATCCCAGTCGATGTGGGTCTTCATACTCCACCCTGTTAGGGCCCAAAGTCCTCGTTGACACATCAATCCTGATCGACTTGAACCTGACTCTAATATCCACAAGATTATAAATGTCCAGTACTGAAGAAAGGAATAATTGTCTCACCTAAAATAATAAAAGATAAAAAATAAAAAAGCATATATATATATATATTTATATATAATTGAAGGAACAATGCATCTACGCAAGCTTCAATTAAAAAATGTCCTTGTACTATTTAATCTTTATAGCCTACTTGACCAGATCATAAATGAAAATGTGGTCCCAGCTAAAAGTGAAATTGATCAACACATAATCAGGTCAAGGGACGAAGCTTCTTCTCATTCACCACCATACTTGACCGTTAATAAAATAATGTAGCAACAAAGTATCTTGAAATATATGTGAAAACAAATTTAATACACCCGACATGCTAATTAATGTTTTAGTTCAATTTCTTCAATCTTATCACAAAAGATGTCCTTTTGCAACTCCGCATTTTGTTAGTACGACTTGACTTGATTTCGAACCGGAGAAGTATAAAACGACATGTGTGTTAATTGCTCGATGCACAAGACCTGAAATTCGGATAACTCTGTTATGCTCCTCATGGGAAAGCCTTCTTCCTTTGTTTTCCTACTCTCATTGTATTGCTTCATGGGATCCTTAGGTTGGACTGATACAAACATCAGTACTGATAAATCTGCACTTATTGCCCTTAAATCCTTTATCGCTTCAGATCCATATGATTTCTTAGCCAATTGGTCTGTCTCTTCTTCTCCATGCAATTGGATTGGTGTCACATGTAATAGTCGTGCAGGAAGGGTCCATTCCTTGAATCTTCATGGCATGGGTCTTAAGGGCTCCATATCTCCACAACTAGGAAATCTCTCATTCCTTGTTGAACTTGATCTCAGTCACAACAATTTTTATGGTCAAATAGCAGAAGAGTTGGTTTGGTTGCGTAGATTGAAACTTTTCAACTTGAGCTACAATGACTTTGATGGGCAAGTTCTGGCATGGATAGGAGATTTATCTTCACTTGAACAACTAAATCTTTAAAAGAACAGTGTTAATAGATTTATTCCACTATCTCTGTTCAATCTATCGATGTTGGGGACCTTAGATTGGAATTTTAATTTCATTGAAGGAACCATTCAGCTAGAGGTGAGTAGACTTGAGCGATTGAAGATTTTACGACTTAGCAGTAACAAACTTTCAGGAATCATTCCCCAAACAATTTCCAACTTATCTTCACTCGAGTTATTGCATTTGTCTTATAACTATTTGTCAGTTATGTTTTCTTTTATCATTTTCAACTTTTACATTTGTCTTCTAAACTAGTGTACTTGGTTAGCAGGATCTTATCCTCGAGGAATAAGAGTTTGTCTTAATTTTTATTTTTTTATTTTTGGCACTATTATGAATTGTTTTCTATATTTTTGTCATAAATTTTCTACTAAAAGGGTAAAAACATTCATCATCACAAACTTGAAACAAATTATATAGTAACACCATGGGAAAAAAAATTACTGTCATAATATTAATTAGTCCAAGTGGATGTAAAGGCTCATCATCAATCTTTGAAAATAAATGTATATTATTCAGTCATTAAAAACATTTTGAAGGGTTTTTTCATAGGAAAAAAACTTAGCTCAAGTTCATTATATCAATGATGTCAAGTTCTCCAGTCACCCATGCATGTGTGTCCAATTTATTTCATGTGGATTTATAGTTAAATAATAATATTTTAAAAATTTGAAACATTGTCATATATGATTGGAGGACTTGACATAATATAAGAAACATGTTCTCCTTTCTCATATTGAATAAGCCTTACAGTGAACATGTCCAAAACGTTTAATTTTGATTTGGACAATCTGCATTATATTTTAATTTCATAATTTATTAGTAATTATTAGTTTTGAAATGTTTGGAGAGTCAACAAAAAGATTTTTTCTTGGAGTATCCCAAGAATGTGTGTTTTGATAGGAATGATGAAAAGGAAGGGCCAAGTAGATTTAATCATCTTGAATCCATCAAAATTTCTCAACCAAACACAACTAGTTGATTTTATCCATGGTTATTAGCCCACCCGAATTAAAAGGGTTACATCTTTTATTGCGTTTTATCATTTACTAATACATGTGTCATTTCTCAAAAAATGTGCAAATCTTATGTGTTTCTATAGAATATTAATTTATCTGATGTGCCTAATAACTCGTGACACCTAACAAATTGTTACTGACATTATTTTCTTTCTCACCCTTTTAATATTTAAAGAGGCATCCCCAATGAAATTGGTGATTCTTCACAACTGATGAAATTGGATCTTGGAGCAAATCAACTCACTGGTTCTATAACATCTTCATTATTTAACAATTCAGCGCTACAAAAGATTGATCTTGGATCAAATCAATTATCTGGTAGTCTCTCAAAAAATGTGTGTTTTGGGCTTCCAAAACTTGAATTATTTTATGTAGATGGAAATAATTTGTCTGGCGAAATACCCTCCATTTGGCATCAATGCAAAGAATTAGCACAGTTATCATTAGGTGATAACAAATTCAACATAGGAAAAATACCAAGTGAACTTGGAAAGTTGACCAAACTCCAGTTGCTATATCTTACCAACAGCAACTTGCAAGGTAATAGTTTTAATTATATCTATCATTGTCTTAACTTCTATTCCATTATTTCATAAGACATTACTGAATAATGATTTTGCTAGATTATTTTTAAACACATAGGACGCTATTCCTTCTTTTAATCCCAAAGTGAATAAACAATGTGATAAGTGTGATGATAAAAAAGGACCAGTTGGGATTTCAATGTTTCTCTCTACCCTTTTATTTTCAGTCTTTTCCTCTGTTTTCTTTTCAATGGCAAGTTTTTTTTTTTTCAAATTAAAAATAATTTTTATATATCATTTAAGGGCAGTGGCTTTTTTGAAATAATTTAAGGCGATTATTTAATGCTCTAAAATGATTCGGATTTATAATCGAAGCAGCATTATTCAATTTGGAATTGAGTTTGAACGCCTTGACTTTGATTTGGAATTGGACAACCCTTGCAAATGTTAATCTTCATTTTGCGGAAACGGATCTAAAGACTCATTATCGGTCCTTAAAATAAATGTTTATTATTATTTCTACGTCGTTAAAAAAAATTTGAAATATTTTTTTCCAAAATTACTATGCCATACAGACATGTTTGGCACATTTAATTTTAATTTGGTTATTTATTATTACGTTATATTTTCAAAAAGTTTGTAGTTAACAAAACTAATTTTGGAGTCTTCCAACAGACATGTGTTTTACCATGAATAGGCTATTTCTTTTTGAAAACAAGTGCAGTTGTATTTTATCATTTATAATATATTTTTGTTATAATTTCTAAAAATGTGCAAGTTGTGCCGTATATGTTTTCAAAAATAAAAAAAAATTTTATGAAAAAAAATACAAAATTGGCTCATGTACATAATAATTTATTATGCATAAAAATTGTTATAGACATTACTCTCTTTGATAAATCCCAATTTTATTATATGTTTTTATACTTTATTTGGGGATTAATTAAGACTAAAAAGGGTAAAATTGTCATAAAAAATTATAATTACTCTTAATCATTTATTTCTAAGAAGATTTGATGTTGGGTTAATTATTTTTTTACTTGTAGGAACTTGGAAAATGGGATTAAAACTGAACATTGCAGTTTGGCACTTGAATTTAAAAAATGTCAGATTGATAGCACGAATTTAAGAAATGACAGTTTGGTCCCATCAAAACCCCATCGTTTTGACAGCAGAGCCGTAGGTCAGATCCTCAATGAAATGCAGACTTGAATTACGGAACAGGGAGGCGCCGCGAGAATCAGAACCTGAAGCTTCGTTCCTCCATACCTCCGCCTTCCTCCTCGCCGGCGACACTTTTTCCTTCCTCTTTCGCCGGCTAGACTGCCATCCCAGGACTAGAAGGAGCGGCCACAGATTGGGAGAGAGCTGGGAGTGAAGTCGTGATCTGCAGGGGAGCTGCCGCAAGCCTCAAGTCTCATCATCACCGGCCCACTTCACCTTCAACTTCCTTCTCCATTTTAGGACCTCCAACATTGCTTCTTCATCGGTTTTATTGCCAGACCGTAGCTCCTCTGTTCTGATTCATTTCAGCCGTGGTTATCTCTGTTCTGTTTTGATTCAAACCCAGCCCCTGCATTAAATTGATTTAGTGCGATTAATTTACTCTGTGATTGATTTTATGGTTGGGTGTTTGAATTGGTGTGTGATTATATTTGTTGAAGCTATTCACATGATTGGTTAGGTAATTTTGTGCTCTTGGAGATGAATTGGAGATGACTTGAGTTCACATGTGTTTTAAAGGGGAGTTTATTTTATCTATAGCTCATTATATTTGTGATTTCTTAGGTTTAGGAATTCATTTATATAATGAGATTATGATTTTAGTTATGATTTCTATGGATTGAGTTGTTGTGATTTAGAATTTGCAATGAGGATTTGTACTCATCAATATATATGGTTATATATATGTTTATTTATGATTCTATTGCTTCTCTCTATTTAACATGGTATTGTTGGATAATTTGATTAAATTAGAATTGTAGTTGAACCTAAATGCATTATTTATTCCATAGTCACTCTCTAAGGGGTTTTAATAATGCTTGAATAAATGGGTTCATGAGTTTAAGCATTAGACTTAATAGTAATTGAGGTTTGTTATTTTAGGAAACTTAGAGAAACTCATTACACTAAGAAGGCTTAATAGCATTTCAAGAGTAGGGGTTTATCTCTTGTAATGCTAGACTCATTGGTTAATGATGTTTGGTATATTAGAAGCATAGTATATTAACTCCCCAAATATCTTAATTGAGTAAGCATCACCATTGAAAACAATTTCCAAGAGCAAATTTATCACTTGCATTTCTAACCAATTTCCATTCCATATCAATTTTATTCCAAAAATCCAAAAATATTAGTTTTAAAAGCATTTTAGTTTAATTGCAATTTAGTTGTTAGATAAAAAGTTAAAAACCATTTTAAACTCATTTCATGTCAATCATTGCACTTAGTTTCTAGGTAATTAATAAAAGGCTCTTCGAGAGACGATCCAGGATTACACCCATTATTGCAATCCTTGGTTTTATTTTTGAAGAGGTTACCAAGGTATAAAAGCCGACAAAGCTTGATTCTTCAAGTGGCGCCGTTGTCGGGGAGCCAAGTAATTGGTTTTCTAGTAGTTAAGTGTCAATCTTTGATTAATTGGTACCTTGAGCCTTTATATTACATTTTAGTTATTTTAGGTAGTTTTGCATGTTTTTCAAAGCTTGATTCTTCACTCTTTTTTCCACATATTTGAAGGAGATATTTCAAATGAGATTGGCAATCATCTACAACTAAAAACATTGTATCTTGAAAATAATCAACTTGTTGTTCATATACCATTTCATTATTTAACAGTTCAGCCTACAATAAATTTATGTCCGAATAAATAATTCTTCAAGTAGTCTCCCAACAAATGTGTGTTTTGAGGCAAGTTGTAGTTGTTTGGTGTGGCAATTTTTTTTTGTACTACACGTTATATATAATTTTGCTAATTCTTTCTAGCCTCTTATTTTTCTATTTTCCATGTATTCTATCTACAATACAACTCCTTTACAAATATTTCATTTATTATTTATGCTTATTTGATATTTCTTGCAAATTTTTTAACTCAAAAATGCTTTAAACTTCTGCGTTAGGAAAAGTTACGCTACTACACCTCCATGCAAGGCTTTTTTGTTGTTATAAAAACTAAAAAATTTTATTTTTTGGCCAATGATGAACTCATCATATTGTTTTTTGAAGTTAGAGCCTTGTATATATTAAATTGATTTAATGAAAAATATAAATAATTTGATTGTTCAAAATTAATTCCATAATCTCAATTCAGCATTTCTTCTTTAAAAAGGAATTTTAATGCATGTCCAACTGGTAATTGATTTAATCTGTGACGATTGGCCCACCCGAATTAAAGGGTTATACCTTTCTGAAAATAATATTTTTTTTCGTGTTTTATCATTTACTAATATATATGTGTCATTTCTAAAAAAACAAGAAGTGGAAGTCTTATTGTGCACATGTGTTTCTAAAGAATACAAATTTATCTCACGAACGTAATAACTTGTAATAAGTAAAAAATTGTTACTGGCTTTATTTTCTTTCTCACCCTCTTAATATTTAAAGGAGGCATCCCCAATGAAATTGGTGATTCTTCACAACTGATGAAATTGGATCTTGGAGTAAATCAACTCACTGGTTCTATACCATCTTCATTATTTAACAATTCAGCGCTACAAGATATTGATCTTGGATCAAATCAATTATCTGGCAGTCTCGCAAAAAATGTGTGTTTTGGGCTTCCAAAACTTGAATTATTTTATGTGGATGGAAATAATTTGTCTGGTGAAATACCCTCCATTTAGCATCAATGCAAAGAATTAGCACAGTTACAATTGGGTGATAACAAATTCAACAAAGGAAATATACCAAGTGAACTTGGAAATTTGACCAAACTTCGATTCCTATATCTTACCAATAGCAACTTGCAAGGTAATAGTTTTAATTATATATATCATTATCTTAACTTCTATTCCATTATTTCATAAGACATTACTGAATAATGATTTTGCAAGATTATTTTTAAAGACATAGGACGTTATTCCTTCTTTTAATCCCAAAGTGAATATGAATGAAATGGTAATATTTTCTCAATCATTAAAGAAATAGGGAGCCCGAAGAAAAATAAACTGATTAAAGAGCCCAATACAACACTACTTAAAGTTAGATTGGATTATAATGGTGGAGTATGGCTTTTACCATTGATATCTCTATGTGAGTGATCATTTGTATTTAGCTATTTATATTTAGGGATATGATATTCTTAAATTTGAATAATCTTTTTATTCACATATTTATTTTAGCTTCACAAAGTTTAGAAAAAAACTTCAAATGTTGAAAACAAATATAAGATACAAAACACTCGAATCAATCTTTATTTGACATTTTTTAATGTAATCACGAGAGATGTCATTTTTCATTTTGGAATGATTTTGCAGGCCTTTGACTTTAGTTTGGGATTGGAGAAATATAAAATGACCTGTTTGTTTTTAAACAAAATGAGATTTTGTTTTTCACCATTTCATTCATTCATATTCATTCATAAGACATTAATGAACAATGATTTTGCTAGATTACTTTTAAAGACAGAGAACGCGATGCTTTCTTTTAATCCGAAAATGAATATGAATAAAATGGTATACTTTTCAGAATCTATGAGTTCGATGTGGCATACTAATTTTATATTGAAAACATCTCCACGTGTGTGGATGGGTGGGTGTGTCGAGACTGTGCTTCTTTTTTTTTTATATATATATTTTTTTCCTCTTCACCTTATGAAATAGAAATAAATTTGAAATGAGATTTTTCTTCGCATAATTTAGTTGGAATTTGTATATATATAATTTTCACACATGTGACCATAAGCTGCTTGAAAATTCTGCACACATGGTTATTTATTATTACGTTATATTTTCAAAACGTTTGTAGTTAACAAAACTAATTTTTCTGGGAGTCTTCCAACAAATATATGTGTTTTACCATGAAAAGGCTATTTCTTTTTGAAAACAAGTGCAGTTGTATTTTATCATTTATAATATATTTTTGTTATAATTTCTAAAAAATGTGCAAGTTGTGCCATATGTTTTCAAAAATACAAATTTGTTTTATGAAAAAAAAAATACAAATTTGGCTCATGTACATAATAATTTATTATGCATAAAAATTGTTACTAACATTACTCTTTTTTTCCACCTATTTGAAGGAGATATTTCAAATGAGATTGGCAATTGTTTACAACTAAAAACATTGTATCTTGAAAATAATCAACTTGTCGTTCACATACCATTTCATTATTTAACAATTCAGTCTACAATAAATTTATGTCCGAATAAATAATTCTTCAAGTAGTCTCCCTACAAATGTGTGTTTTGAGGCACGTTGTAACTATGTGGTGTGGCAATATTTTTGTACTACACTTTATATATAATTTTGCTAATTCTTTCTAGCCTCTTATTTTTCTATTTTCCCTGTATTCTATCTACAATACAACTCCTTTACAAATATTTCATTTATTATTTATGCTTATTTGATATTTCTTGCAAATTTTTTAACTGAAAATGCTTTAAACTTCTGCGTTAGGAAAAGTTACGCTGCTACACCTCCATACAAGGCTTTTTTGTTGTTATAAAAACTAAAAATTTAGTATTTTGGCCAATGATGATTTCTTCATATTGTTTTGTGAAGTTAGAGCCTTGTAGATGTTAAATTGATTTAATGCGAAATATATATAATTTGATTGTTCAAAATTAATTCCATAATCTCAATTCACCATTTCTTCTTTAAAAAGGAATTTTAATGCATGTCCAACTGGCAATTGATTTAATCTATGACAATTGGCCCACCAGAAAGAGATTGGCAATCTTTCACAACCAAACATATTGTGTCTTGGAAGAAATCAACTTGCTGGTTCTATACCATCTTCATTGTTTAACAATTTAGTGCTGCAAGAGATTAATCTTGGAATAAATGATTATTATCTTCAACTCTATATATTTTCTCTTCCTTTCCCTGATTACTTTTCTTTTTTCAATATTCTTAATCATTTCTTTCTTATTTCACAAATTTATAAAATCCTATTAAATAATTATTCAACTATTACAAAATATAACACTTATCTCATTAGCTATATAACTATTAAAAGTTAGGCAATTTGATGGTTAGAATAGATTTGATTTCTCCATTTTTAATACTTATGCATGGATTAATCAGCATAAAAAAATATTCAATTTTTCACCAATATTTATGCATGGATTAATCACCTATTTAAGTCTATGATGAATTCATAGCACTACAAAAAAAAAAAGGTATTTTGTAGCGGTGAAGTTGTAGCGGTTAGATTAAACCGCTACAAATTATCGTATTTGTAGCGGTTTTTACTTAAACCGCTACAAATTTGTAGCGGCAAGCTTTTTTTGTAGCGGTTGTGTACGTACAAAAAACCGCTACAAATTTGGCGCGAAATTCCCGCCAAAACTTGTAGCGGTAATTTTGTAGCGGTTAATGCACAGAAACCGCTACAATATTCCCGCCACGTGGCGCACCAACAGTGTAGCGGTTATTTGTAGCGGTTACAGCAAGAGAACCGCTACAAAATACCAAAGGACAGTATTTTGTAGCGGTTATAGGGTATAACCGCTACAGAATTTCAAGAGTCTCAAAATTTGTAGCAGTTCTGGGCAATAACCGCTACAGAATTTCAAACATTGTCATAATTTGTAGCGGTTATTGTTAAACCGCTACAAATTTAATTATTTGTAGCGGTTAGAGTAGCGGTTATTTGAATAACGGCTACTAAAATCTGACCTATTTAAAGGCTCCGCCTCCCTCATTCCTCCTTTTGCTCATTTTGATTCCTGGAGCTTCTCTGAGTGATTTCGCTAAGATTTGAGCGTTCAGACGTCTGTGCAGGAGTTTTTACTACAGTATTTGCACTTGAGGTACGTATGTAACACATATTTTATTTATATTTGTATTTTTATTAGATTTTTACATAATAATGTGACTAATTTATTTTTGTTTTGATTTGTACAGTTGATATGGCTTCAAGAGAGGATAAGGGGAAGGCCCCTGAGGTCCCCAGACCGATTTTATAGGGTGGCAGCAGCGGGCAGGGGGCAGAGGGAGGGGGCAGCGCCGAGGCAAGGCGACCGCGGCATCTCAGCCCATCCCACCACAGGAGTCGGCCCCACCACAGGCATCGCAGACGATCCCACAGGAGACGACCGCACCAAAGGTGCCTAAGGTTGAGGGGACAGATATTAGCGTCGAGGACTTCCTCAACGAGGAGGAGTTCGAGATCCTGATTGGGTTCAGGGAGATGGAGCAGTTCCTCGATGAGGAGGACACTCGGGACCAGAACAACCCACTAGGGTCATCTTCGCGGTCCACTGGGTTTGAGGTGCAGGTCGAAGGTAAATTAATTTTTTAATTTAGTAAATTATTTATTTAAATTATAAATGTTAACTTTGAATTACAATTTATCTAACGTGCGGTAAACTGTGCAGACGAGCAGGGGAACATTTCAACGAGGAGGCTAGACGTGGCCGGTGTGAACAGGTTGGACCGAAGCCTGCGAGTTATAGTGCCGTGGAATGAGGGCACTGACCAGCCCATCCACAATTGGGGTCACCTGCTCAACCGCTTCCTGAACGACCTGGGCGCGAACTGGATGCGGTTCCCCTTTCACTTCAGGACGTGGAGGCACGTTCCGAAGGGGCCGAAGGACCTGGCTTGGGAGGAGGTGGTTTTTTGTAATTAATTATATTTAATTAATATTTTATAAATTATGTTTTTTGTAATTATTGATATTTAAATAATTTTTTTTCAGCTGCGGTTTGCCGTCCGGGCCAACCGGAAGAGGTACGCCCTCATGAAGATGGGTGACGCTTGGAGGAACAGGAGGAACCGTCTCTTCCACAAGGTGGATCAGGACGGGACGATGCCTCTGGAGCAGCTGATCGAGAGCGTCCCGGACGGCGTGCCGTCGAACGACTGGGCGAGTTTCGTCCAGTTCAGGAGGAGCCCTGAGGCGCAGGTAATGTATTTATTAGATTTTTTATATATAATTTTGTAATTGTTAAATATTAAATTATAATTTCAATTTAATTTGTATTTAAATTTAAATTATAATACATTTAATTTTATTTTTTCCAGGAGCTTGATCAGAGGAACGCCGAGATCCGGGCGCAGCAGACGATCCACCACACAGCAGGACCGAAGACCTTTGCTTTGACCTATAGCGAGCTGGTAACTTTTCAAAATATCACTTACTTTTAGCTGATTATTTCATAATACTAATTGATTTGTGTAATTGTTTCAGGAGATGAAGGTACAACAGGAGAACCGTCAGATGGACTACGGGGAGTTGTACGCCATTACACACAGACACCGTGACGGGACTGCGACCTCTCAGCAGGCAGAGGCGGCCATTGTAAGTAATTTTATTATTATATTTTTCACAAAACCAAGTTAATAATGAAAAATGCTAATTAATCATTGTTTCATAAAATGACAGGAGCGGATGCAGTAGTCGCAGGCTGAGCTGCGACAGACCCAGCCTGAGGAGTCACAGGGGTCAGTGGACCTGACGGCTCCTTTGAAGGCGGGTCTGGCTTAGGCTAAGCACCTCAGACGCGTGCGGGGGATGGGGATAGGCGCCAGACCCAGCATGGTCTACGGCAGGAGCGCCGCCTCTGAGGCTGGCAGCTCTAGAGGGGTCAGACGTCCAAGGGACGAGTCTATTGACCAGCTGCGGTCAGATTTGGAGCAGCGGATGCAGCAGATGCAGGTGCAGCAGATGCAGCTGCACGCTGATATGATATACGCTTAGCAAACACAGTGGCATGAGATTGCGAACAACATGCTCGAGGGGGCATGGAGTCGCATGTTCCCGAACGAGCAGCATCCAGCGGTTCCTCCTGTCCCTCGCTACGTTGTCCTGAGTACTACTCCTCCTCCTCCTCCTCCTCCTCCTCCTCCTGCTGATGATGATGGTGCGGTTCACTCTGCACAACGGCCTGATCCAGCAAGACCTGAGGGAGCACCAGATGATCAGCCCCTAGCTACTTAGTTTAGGACATTTTTTTTGTTGAAACATTTGTAAATATATATATAAGTTTGTATTTCAGAACTTTCTTACTGTGTTTAATATAATTATATTTATATTATTAGATCGCGTTGTTTAATTTATGAATTAATTGCAATAATTATTTATATTTCTAAATTTAAAAAAAATAAAGCATATATATTTGTAGCGGTTTTTTAGTTAAAACCGCTACAAATATATACATATTAGTAGTAGTTCTCAAATAGAAACCGCTACTAAGATATATAAAGTTGTAGCGGTTTTCCTTGTGAAACCGCTACAACCATATATATCTTAGTAGCGGTTTTACAATAGAAACCACTACAAATATGTATAAATTTGTAGCGGTTTTACAATAGGAACTGCTACAAATACTCATCTTTTGAATTTTGAAATCTGCCGCCTTTGTGCACGTTTGTAGCGGTTATGTTATGTGAAACCGCTACAAATAGTACGTGGATCCCTATAAATACCCTTACCACAACTCATTTCAAACACTCCCCCATTTCTTTTCACTTTACCTTTATTTCATTTTCTCTCATTTACAACTTCTTTCGTATGAGTAGAGGAGCTGAATAATACGATCAAATATGGTAACAAGATTTTTAATTTTTTTTACAATACTTCTTTCCTTTCTATAAAATTTATTCTAACCATTTTTTTTCTAGATATATCATAACTGTATCTCATTTTCATCTATTTTTCATACACAATTACATTATATTAGATAACATAATAATTCCTTATTACCTACCTATCCTTAATAATATTATTAATATAAATTTTATACTAATCCAATTCAATTACATTTTTCCTTTTTATTTATTAATAATTTAAACTATTAAATAATAACCTAATTGAAATAGATAAAATAATAACAAATAAACTATTTAATTTAATATTGAAAAAACAGAAACAAATAATTGTATATTTTTTAAAAAATTCTTAAATATTAACGCGCCTTTTACAAATAAAATTAAATTTTTTTGGCGCCAAATTTGAATTTCATGAAATTAGTAGAGGTTTTCAAAACCACTACTAATTTCATGAAATTCAAAATTAGTAGCAGTTTCTGAACCGCTACAAAATAAAAAAATGTCATTTTTTTTTCGCCAACAAAATTTCAATTTTTTATATTTGTAGCGGTTTGTAACCGCTACAAAAAAAAAAATTTATTTTTTTTTCGCTCTCAAAATTTCAATTTTTTTATATTTATAGCGGTTATATAACCGCTACAAATATTTTTGAAAAAAATTTTATCCCTGTGGGTGTTGTAGCGGTGAAGTTAAACCGCTACAAATGATGTAGCGGTTATTTTTGATTGAGTAGCAGTTTTAAATAACCACTACAAAACTGCTTGCAACATACGATTTAGTAGTGGTTCTTGTAACCGCTACTAACCTTGTTTGTAGCGGTTAGAACCGCTACTAATACCCATTTTTAACCGCTACTACATGACATTTTTTTGTAGTGTAGCCAGATTTCAAAGTTAGAGCCTTGTGAATGATAAATAGCTTTAATGCAAAATATAAATAACTTGGTTGTTCATTTTATATTGGTGAAATTAATCCCATAATCTCTCTTTAGCATATTTTTTAAAAAGAGTTTTAATGTCCAATTGGCAGTTGATATTATATTGGAAGAGTCCCTTTTAAATTGATTTTCAACAAAAGTTAAATTCATATAATGTTGTTTATCTATTGTTTTTTAATGTTAGAGATGAATGCCAAAGCCTTTTAACTATTAGCTTACTTGAATATATCTTGTTCGCTTTGTAAATCTAAATAGGTGAAATTCCATCATCTCTCTTCAACATTTCTTCTCCAAGAATTGTAAATTTAGCGAAGAACAATTTGCTCACATTCTTGAACTTTTCTCACAACTTTTTGACAGGAAACGTGTTCACTCAACACTTGTCATGGAGAAACATGTATCTTCTCGACTTAAGTTCCAATTTCCTTCAAGGAGAGCTTCATTCTTCTATTTGCAATGCAAGCACACTTGATGTTCTTAACTTGTCCTATAATAACTTCACTGGCACTATTCCACTCTATATTGTCAGCTCTAACCTTACTCTTTCTGTGTTAGATCTACAAAGTAATAGCTTCTCTGGTAGTATACATGAATCATTTGAAGTGGGAAACAACTTAAGAACCCTAAATCTTAATGACAACTTTTTGAAAGGGTCATTACCCCAATCTTTGGTCAATTGCGCAAGGCTAAGAGTCTTAGATCTTGGCAACAATGGCATAGAGGATGTATTTCCCCATTGGCTACAAGTTCTTGAGGAATTGCAGGTGCTTGTTCTTAGAGGGAATAAATTGCAAGGTTTTATCCCCAATTTTAAGGACAATGGAAGCCATGCCTCCCATATGTTAAGAGTACTTGACCTATTGAGCAACAACTTGAAAGGTCCTTTACCTGCAGCATTCTTTAAATCCTTCGAAGCTATAAGAAGATTATAAGAGAAAACTCAATTGCAGTACTTGAATTATAGAATCAATAACACCATTAATTATCATGATTCCATTGAGTTGACCTTGAAAGGATCAGAAACTCATATGGAAAAGATCTTGACTATTTCACAAGCATCGATTTATCCAATAACATGTTTGAGGGAGAAATCCCACAAGTCATTGCAGAGTTTCTTGTGTTGAAAGGGCTCAATCTTTCACATAACGGGCTCACCGGTGCAATTCCTACCTTAATGGGAAATTTGAAGAATTTGGAATCGTTGGACTTGTCATCAAACAAATTTATTGGAAAAATTCCCATAGAGTTGACTAATCTCAATTTTCTGGAAGTCCTAAACCTTTCAAAGAATCAACTTGAAGGATGTATTCCTAGGGGCCAACAATTTGAGACTTTCTCAAGCAATTCCTTTAAAGGAAACAAATAGTTCCGTGGTTTTCAACTTATGATTCCATGCAACACACAAGAGGAAAGACAAGAACCACTGCCAAGTTTAGGAGTTGGATTTGAATTTGGATGGAAACCTGTGGCATTGGGATATGTATGTGGAGCAGCATTTGGAGAAACAATGTTTCAAGTTGTGATGTTTACCGGTAAACCTCTATGGGTTGCAAGTTTAGTGATTGATCTGCTAAAGAAGAGGAAGAGAAGGGTTAGAAACATTCCATAATAGTTATGTCAAATTTTCTCTTGTCTTTTAAGAAATCAATGTTCAATTCCATGTGCTTTCATCTAAGTGCCTTCATGGGAAAGAAAAATAAAAGTTACTGTGAGTTTCTGCATAATATTTGAGCAAACTTAATTTGGGGAGATCACAGTCTTTTATCTATTATTTGTCTTTCTTATCATAATTTCTGTAAATAATTGTTTTTCATAATGAAAAAAATGATAATATAATTAAATTTTGGTTTACCTCACTAGAAACAACTCTTTTTTGACAGTATTTCCTCACCTTTTAACTTTAATTAAGCCATGCCCAGAAAAGAGCTCACATACTAAACAAAGTCATTGCAGTGCATCTTATCTATTTATATTAGCTAAACATAGATATAACTTAAATATACAAGTCAGCAGTACAAGCTCAATATAGGCGTAACATTTCAACCTTGGTACAAGTAATTCACAGAACATATAGACCCAAGTAAGATCTTTACATCAAAACAAAATAAACTATTATAGCCCATTTGGTTCAATTTCATGAGAAAAGATTACATGTAATCTTGATGTAACAGACCGATTATGATATTTGGTTAGACTTATGTAATATAAAGACGATTGCATTTTGTAATCCTGATGCGAGTGAAATGATTGGTTAGAGAAGCAGCCCAACCTCTGATGTCAAAGGATTCCTCTGTGATGGATGTTTGCTACCGCAAGTGCACGGGTCGTGCCAAGTAATAAAGTGATAAGTAAAGATCGTTCCCTCGAGGATTAGAGTAACAAATTAGTTGAGCACTAGTCTTAGTGAGTTTGATTAAGTTGCGCCAAAACAAAGTGTTGAGTGTGGAAAAGAACTTTCAAAAGCTATTTTAATAAAGACTAAAAATTACTGAATGATAATCTACTTCTTGTGAATTCAATCAATTTTAATAAATCTAGGATTGTTCGTCCCCTTTGCACTTCATAAACTTAATCCCCTTCCTCTCTAAGAAAGCTCTTATGGAATATATATATGTCTGTCTAAGGCTCACTAGCAATTGATTAAGCTCTCTCAAGTCATAACCAAATTTATACCCTCCATTGACATACACAATCTCTTGCTGTAGTTAAAGGAAGATAATCATTACCTAACACCCTTAATTTGACAATGCTAGGTTAATAACTATATCTCTATGTTATTAACAAACCATCCATTTAACTCTTTAAATTTCAAGTCTAACATAATTCTACCCACGTTCTTTAATTAGACTAACTTTCTCAAGCTTAATCTAATTAAACATATTATCTAAGTGCTGGCCAGTCACAGATATCAGTGAAAACAGGGCAGAATTAACACATATATACCATTAGATTATAAAAGGAAGAAGGAGTGAAGTTTAATCCGTACAAAGGTTTAGAACAATCCTAGAAAAAAAAACCTAGCTACTCATGTTCAAAGACAAATCACAAATATCAGTGTTCAATGTAGTCATAACAGAATCACAATGGAGAAAGGGAATGAATACAGAAAGATCAAGATGAATGGAGATGAAATCTCTTCCAATCTTCAATCCCACTTGATTCTCCTTGATTTCAAGCCAATCCCCGCTCCTAGACGTTGTAGCCGCCTTTTTTCTCTTTTCCTAATCGGGGATCCTCCCCTCAAACCCTGGGTTTTGCTTTTTATATCTCCTTAGATGTCAGAACGCTCAGCTTCATTTGCGGGGGTGTGCTACGGCACGCCATTCTGTGGGCCGCGGCCCACAGGTGTCTGACCTCATGTTGGCTCTTCTGGGCTTTGGCCCATACCTTTCTGTGCTGCTGTTGAAACTTCTGGGCTGCGGCCCATGCCTTTCCGTGCTGCTGTTGAATCTTCTGGGCGGCGGCCCATGAGATGGTTGGTCGCGGCCCATGCCTTTGCCAGATTCATCTTCTCTTCTTTTCTGCTCTGTTCTCCTCCCAGCTTGGCTTTCCTTGGAATGGTTGTTGGCTTCCACTTCCTTCACCTCCTTCTTACTGCATGTGGCTTCCTCTGGGCTAGCTATGACTGAACCTGTATCAGCTTACATGAAGACTTTACACACATGGTTAAACATTCATAGCAGTTAGTGAGTAATGTCCTCCCCAAATTTTATTCTGTTGTGCATAGCATGAGATAAACATATTTCATCACTTTAACCCTCTCAAATGCCCACTTATGCACCCCAAAGTGAAGTAAAACAGGATGAAACATGAAATTCTAACAAGAATTTCCTGAAGTTAACACACCCCCAAACTTGAACGTTTGCTCGTCCTCAAGCAAATTAATCTCAGACATAGTGCTCATGCATGGCCCTCTCTTTCTTAAACTACTCATGTCACCAAATATACATGCATGCTTGGTTCATAGTTTAAAAACTAATTCCATAGTAATTTTCAACTGAGTGTATGTTCAACATGAGTTGACTAACAATTGTCCTACATTTGTCAAGATCAGAACTAACATGTTAACATGTATGAATCAGCCTCAATGTCTAGACTTAATCCTTTGCATTCTCTTTTCTTTTGCTTACGACTCAATCCACACTCTTTTAGTGCCAAAGGAACTTTAGGGCTGCATGGAATTGTTCATTGTTATCGCTTGAAGCTAACGCAAAGTTCAGTATGAGGTAATGTAAAAGAATTAGACTAAAACTCAATCAATCACAGTTATGTGCACAAGAGAACACTCACGGATTTACGTGTTTAATTCTCACAAATAGGGGTAATTTCGCTCAGTACCACTTATAGCAGGTCCTGCCATAGGCTTGTAGAAATTCTACTCTCTCCACCACTTGTACACCTAGATTTATGAATCAAGGGGGCTTTTTACTAGGGTTGTAATGTTGGACATTATCTAGTGGGAAGGACTAATGGAACAAGTGCCATGCATGCGGAAGCGTATATAATAACATCTCTCTCTTCTTCTTCTTCTTCTTCTTTTTTTTGAATTAATAACTAAGCATTTATTGAAACACAGAGTAAATCAAATGCTAATTCACTACTTTTCTAAGTATCATTCAATTGTAGAGCAACAGCATGCATGACTTGTTAAATGTCAGATTTTTGAAAAAGTGAATGGCTCAAAGGGGGTAATCAAAGGGTGAATGTGAAAAGTTTGTGTTTAGGTCACTGGGTTTAGAAATGAATGCCCCTATCATTTTCATTCATCCATATGCATATGTGATTTTGAGAAAGAATTTAAACAAGTTCTAGAGGTACACTAGCATAAATGGCACAAACACTCCAAAGAATGAAACTCATGCTCAAAATCCTTCCAACAGAGGTTTTCCTCTCTCATGCACAACCCCAAGATTAATTCAACCTTAACCTATTTCAAATACATTAACCATAACCAAACACTTCCATACAATTCACTCAAAAACATAAACAGTTCCATAAAAATTGTAGCTCAAGGATAATATCACTCATGCTCTTAAAGTATGTGAACTGCTAATCTCTTTCCAGAACTTCAAATGCAATTTCAAAAATCTTTCAATGAAAACAATTCATACATGTCAATTTGCTATAAAATCTCCTGACAAAGCATTCGAATTATTCTCAACCCTCATGTAAAATGAGAACCAAGCAGTCATGAATATCCAGTTTTTGACTCAAAGAAACTATCAAATGCAATACAGATTTAAAGACAGGGCGTAACACAGATTTAAACACATGCATGCGAATATATCAGTACCCCCTAAACTTGAGGGAGACAGTGTCCCCACTGTCATAGGACACAACGTGTCACAAATAGCACCTGCAAATGAAAAAAAACATACAACCTTCCATAGGTATAACAGTGAACACCATAGATAAATCATAGTCACAATATCCCATAATATCCGGATGTCAGGCAAGAGGAGAAACACCTGTAACAATAGTACTGAAGCAAAAGGATGTGCCATAACCAAAAGAAATGGAAAACAACAGTAAAAATCGACAGCAGCAACCAACTGCAAACTTGTCCGTGTCATCATCATTACCGGCGACGGCATCAGCACTATCACCATCATCATCATCATCATCATCCCCACTGGCATTACCAACATCCTCGCCATCATCATCACCACCGCCCTGAGCTGCAGCAGGTACGTGAGCAGCAAATAACTCCTCCAACCTGGTCAGGCGAACACCGTGATCCTGTAGATAGGTGAGGCATTGAGCAGCAGTAGCCTCAGTACGCTGAATGGCCGTAAGGATCACATCCAACGTGATGGCAGACTCAGAAGATGAAGGGGCACCGGATGGTTCACCCTGCTCCAGGGGAGATGGAAGGTCATGAGGAGGATGAGAAGGTCCTCTCTGCTGAAAGATAGGGTCGTTCGGTGTACGCTGGGAGGGTCGAACCTGCTCGTCCGGTTTCGGCTTGATGCTCAAGTAGTTGAACGGCTTAATGGGCTTGAACAAAACATCAGTGGCCGCAGTAGCAACACCCATAGAGGTGCAGAATGAGGAAATAAGGTGCAGCAGCATCAGACCCACCGAATGATCTCGGGTATGGTCTTGAAGAGTCTGATAGATTAATGCGCCAAGATCAACAGGCTCCTTTTTCATAAGCAGGTAAATAAGGAGAGCCTGGTCTCTAGTGAGGCGACTCCTATTCGATAACGGCAAAAAATAGTCCTTGCCAAAATGCAGCCACACCCGGGCCTCTACTGATAACTGGGCCCAGGGTAAGTGTATACAAGCCTCCGTGACTCTGCCACGCTGCCATGTGGTTGTATACAAGCAACTCCGAAATTTCATCCTCAGGGATGTCATCTTCATTTTCCAATAGTTGCTTGTACTTGCACTCATCAACAGCGGGGAGTGCTACAAACTGCCTAATGCTCTCCAGCGTAAAGTCAATGTCGACTCCTCGGAAGGGAAATCGCCAAATGGGCCTCACACTGGCAGTGGCATAGAAATCTTAGACAATCTGCAGACTCCCATCAACCTTAGGGTCCATGAGCCTCTGCAAGCGGTAGGTACGGGTGGCTAGCTCGTAAAACTGGTAGGAGGTTGTGAACGAGAATTCCCGCTCTTGCAGCAAAGGTCGAGTAATGATCTTGGCCTTAACCTCAGCAATGGCCCTGGGACCCGAGCGATCAGTGTAACCCCCTACCTTAATAGCCAAATTTATAGTTCGAGAATGCGTCATTAAGTTGAAATAGAGACCAGTGGTTAATTTAAAACTTTTCCAAAACTTGTTTAGTACGGTCTCACATTCACATCTCGAATATAATTGGTCTGTCCAGTTCGGTTTCATTCATACATATCAGAGTGCAACCAAAAATTCCTGACAACGCTCAGGTTTCATTACGTAATAAAGGGTTTACAACGATTAGTTTCCCATATAGGGGATTACACAACACTATTCAATATATACAACATGTGCAACTAATCCCCAACAAAATATGACAACCAACTACCAAAATTAAAACTCCTAGCTAGGAGCTCTAACCGCCCTTTGTCACTTGCTTTTCCTTTGAACCGCTTGCCCTTGCTGTAGGTTAGTCATTGGAAAGAATGAGATTCAAAAGAATCTCAGTAGTAACAATTCACTTATAACATGTACAATCACAAAGCATGTAAGCAAATCACAACAACAACAACACAACGGTATTTCTGCAACAGCTTTCATTGCATTCACAACGGCATATTTCACAACAGCATGTTTCACAACAGCACAACAACGGCATTTCACAACGGCAATGTTACATCACGGCATATTTAATGAAATGACATATATGCAAGGCATCATACACAGAATAAGAGAAAGAGTCACTACCTTGTTCTTTCCGCTCGTGCACTGGCACTGCTTTATCACGCGCAAGGCAAATGTCAAATCCTATAATTAGAATTACGGGCGACATGTTATTACTTAATCCAATTCTTTAATTCAAATACTCAAGTTGGTTATCATTAGGGACATTAATCAAATCAACTAAGGAGTTAAAGTGGTCAATTAACCTCAAAGACCAATTCCTAACCTCAAAGTTCAACAATACTACATTATGCCATTACATTTTCAATTTTCGCATAAGAGACCAAATCTGCCAGAATTTTCTCCAGACTTTGAAAAATCATAACTAATTCTACAAAAATCGAAATGAGGTGATCCCAAGTCCTATGGAAATCTATTGAAGTCCTCTTCATAGGAAAAATATGAATCATTACTGGAAATCACCACACAATTCCCGAATTACACAAAATCCCACACTGCTCCAGAATTAAGTCCAGTTTCGACATCAAACTTTGGGCAACCAGAAATCACAGCTCAAAAAACGAAATGACACAATTTATATGTCCATTTTGAAGCTTGAAATGTGAACTTTAATACTGGAAAGTTTCACAATTTTTAGAGATCATTTGGTTATCCAAAAACACCACACAAGCAGAGTACCTCGCTGGAATTCTGTTCAGGCTGAAAACCCAAATTTACACTTTGAGTTCCAATGACCCAAAATTCACAACCTAGGGCTATTCCCACATAATTTTTCGTGTAGAACACAATGGCAACATCAAAATTAACAAATTCCCACTCATTCTCCATGTCCTGTTTTGGCAGAAAATTCAAGATAAATCCCAACAATTACCAACTTCTAATTTCAGCATCAAACTTATGTCAAATGGTTTCCAATCATCATAAACCACCAATAACATAACCAAAACATCATGAATTACCCAAACCCTTGTTTAGCCAAAATCAGGGCAGATTTACTCATGCCAAAATTCTCATTCAACCAACACAACCAATAGCTCAAATTGATGCTAATACTCACCTCTTACTTCTCCTTAAGTTCTTTCTTTGATTCTTCAGCTTTTGTTCTTGCAAGGTGGCTGAAAACTCATCTTCTTCAAAAACAAAAACCATAGAAATGAAGGTAAGGAAGAGAGGAACAAGTTTCATGAAGGGTCTTTGAGCATAAGAGGTGATTTACCAAGTGAAATTGGAGGTAAAAGCTCACTTTGTGTCTTTGTTCTTCAAGCTTCACTTTCTCTTTCCTTTCTTCCACCTTAGCCGACCTTCTTTGTGTGCGAGAGAGAGAGAGAGTATTATGTGTTTAGATCATCCAAGTTCAGCCACTTAATATGCTTGGCCGAATATCACCAAAAAAATAAGAGAAAAACCACATGTCACATTCTTATGGTTCCTTGTAAAGTTGTCACCGTTTTTTTTTTCTTTTGTTCCCTCTTTTTTTTTCTATTCATGCCTATGCTTGGCCGACGTTTACTCCTCAAAAAGAAGAGGATGCATATTAATTAATTATTCACTTCCTCTCTTATGATATGCCTTTGTTTTGGCCGAAATGTTTGACTTAGAGAAAGTGATTACATTGATCAAAAGCTCCATTTCTCTTGCCTCTTTGTTTTGGACGAAGTCCTCAAGAAAAAGGGAGAAGAGATGTTGACCAACATGCTCCCTTCTTGCTTCCTTCAAGTCAAGCCACAATTATTGACTTTTTCAACTCTTTATTTTACTTGGCTAGAATTGCCTTCTCTTGGTTTTCCCCCTTGTCATACGTGAATCATGGCCTTTTGAAGAAGAAGAAGATCTTGTAAAATATCATCTTGCAATATGATATTTAGTTGCCAATTTTGCATGTGAAATTTAACTAAAGTTATAACAAAATTTCTAGAGGTAATTTTGTCATTAATCCCATCATCTATTTTGTACATTTAGCCCTTGAGTACATTTTGGGATATTACAATCAGCAACACGCTTGGCCGGCATAGTAGCTACGAGAGAAGACAATGGACAACCAAAAACCAATGAAGACTCAAACAGGTACTGAACATGTACACAGGAATCAGAAAGTTCAATAATGAGCCCCCCAAACTTATGACCTAACTAGTTGCAAATCTGTCCATTAGGATTTCAAGCCTCCTCCTATTCATCACTACCTCTTTCATCACTTAATCAACTCAGAAGAAGGAATTAGGTTACTATAATGTTGGCAAAATTTAATCACACATCGTAGTCCTTCCAAAACATGCAGCACAATTTAACTTCTACAGCACAGGTTCAATAACAGTTGAATGTGTATGAAAAGCCTTGTAAATTCTGAAATTCAATGAGGCAATTTGCAAGTTGTGGAGGTTAAGCCAAACATGGTTTTCAAAAGCACAAGATTCACCTCCAGGTTCACATAATCATTCAAAAGGAAAAAGTGCAAAACTTCTCAACTTAGATCAACTGCCTAGAAATTACAAAATTGAGTCAAAATGTTCAACAATCCAAAACATGCTGAATGATTTGTTCATGCAAAACACAATTCGCGCATACGAGAGATGCACAATTCCATTTATAGAATCAGCAGAAGATTTTAATACACTCAGCACAGACTAGCCAATCGAGAGAACAAACACAACCTTGCACAGTCATTCAAGTTTTGAAATGAATTATGAAACCTTTGAAATGCAATTAACACATGACATCCCGAAACAGAGAACTCAAGTCCAGCCACAAATCAGTGTATACCAGAGCAGATCAATATAATTACTAACCCTGTAACCAACAGTTTCACCGCTTAGTTATACACCATAATTCTCAAATTAACCATTCAGGTGCAGATTATAGTGCATCACAAGCCAATTTTCAACAATTTTAGGGCAAAAGTCATATGCAGCACTATTTAGAATCATAAGAACTAATATTCCGCAATTCAAAACGCAAAACATCCCAAATCACTTCAAGCCTGAATCTTAGCAATACTTATCACTTGACAGGGTATCAATTCCAACACTAGACAGGTTGTGCAATTTATATAGAGACCGTGTAGCAGCACTTACACTGAGGCAAAATGTCTAAAAAAACAGGGCAATGGCACACAAGGCAATTCAAAGTGAATTGAAAGCAGCAAGTGCTGCCAAAAGGACAGAAAAACTTTAAAAATCATGTACATTTCCCTCTAAACCAGAAATTACAACAGATTTGCGACTCCTATGCCTACATTCCCATATCCAATTTGACCTAACTACCCTCCAATGCGAGTAACAGCGCAAGATTGAGACCGTTTTACCTCAGATGTTGAGAGAGTTGAGGGATTAGAGGGGAAATCAAAGGGAAATGACCCTCTTGCAGTGCCCTAGGGCCTCTTTCACAGTAGAGAAGATCAGATGCCTCGCAGCACCCACACGCAATAGCAGCAGATGGAAGTGAAAGGAGAACAAGGAGGAGAGGAAGGGGAAACAAGAGAATGAGGGAAAGATTGAAGGGGGGTTAAGGGAGGTTGATCGACTATGGGCACAGAAGAAATTAGGGGTGGCGGTCGCTGGGAGTGAGAGAAATGAGAAGGGATAAGCGCGGGGCAGGTTTTTTAAAAACTATGCTGTCGCGCTTGGGCCGCGGCCCAAAACTATCTGGGCTTGGTTGGCCGCGGCCCATGCAGTGATGGCCGCGGCCCAAGACTTTCTGGAGTTAGGTTGGCCGCGGCCCAACATGTGCTGGTCGCGGCCCAAGACTTTTCTGACCACTGATATTCATTTATGGGTGTTGATGGGCCGCGGCCCACCAATCACTGGCCGCGGCCCAAGACTTTCTGAGCCCCTTTGGGCCGCGGCCAGAATGCAATTTCCAGCCTTATCAGTGACAACACAGTATACAGACCCATTGCAAACTCAATTAAGTTTATCAGAACTGTGCCACACTTTCACATTGACTCTCACACAATCAACAACCCTAGTCCATACATTTCCTATGATCAAGATGCCCTCCTAATGCAGAGTTTTCTAGGTGTGATCAGCAATTTGACAGATTGAAGCCAAATATAATGCACATTGCTTCTCTAACATTCATTGCAACTCTCATATCATATCACAGGCATCAGAATACACAAACATGCATAAGAGTTGAAGAACTTCCCTGGAATATGCTTGTCCAACCCAGATGCCAACCCTTGCCTTGGAATCTTCTTGCTCTCAACAGCTTTCAGTTTGAAATCCCTCTCTTCCTACAAAATGTAAAAGATCAAACATAAACCTACTAACTTATGCTAAAATCAAAGAAATTAAAGAGATTGAGTTCAGAACTTGGGTTGCCTCCCAAGAAGCGCTTAGTTTATAGTCTTTAGCCTGACTTTTCACTTTGGTCACTCTTCATTTGATAAGTAGATGGTGGATACTAGCCTATCCACATCTCCTCCCTAATAGTGCTTCAACCTCTGACCATTCGCCTTGAATCTCTCACCCTTATCATTCTCCAGCTCTACATCACCATATTTTGATGCCTGAATCACCTTGAATGGCCCAGACCATCGAGACTTAAGCTTTTTGGGAAAGAGCTTCAGTTTGGAGTTATAAAGAAGGACAGTTTGACCAGGTTCAAAGCTCTTGAGAATGATTTTGCTGTCATGATCCCTCTTTGTCTTCTCTTTGTAAATCCTTGAACTCTCATAAGCATTTAAGCGGATTTTATCCAACTCATTGAGTTGGAGTAGCCTCTTTTCTCCCACAGCTCGCCGATCAAAATTTAGCTTCTTGATAGCCCAATAGGCCCCATGTTCTAGTTCCACAGGTAGATGGCACGCTTTTCCAAACACTAATCGATATGGAGACATACCAATAGGTGTTTTATAAGCCGTTCGATAAGCCCACAAAGCATCATCTAATTTGGAAGACTAGTCTTTCTGAGTAGTGTTTACCATCTTCTCAAGAATGTTCTTGATTTCCCGGTTGGAAATCTCAGCTTGGCCATTTGTTTGGGGATGGTAGGGGAATGCTACTTTGTGCCTCACACCATATTTCTTCATTAGAGCTTGAAATTGATGATTGCAGAAGTATGATCCGCCATCACTGATAATTGCTCTTGGTGTGCCAAACCTTGTGAAGATGTGCTTCTTGAGGAATTTCAGTACCGTCTTGGCATCATTAGTCACACAAGACATAGCTTCTACCTATTTTGATACATAGCCCACTCCAACTAAAATGTATTCATTGTTAAAGGACTTAGGAAATGGACCCATGAAATCAATCCCCCAGACATCGAAGAGTTCAACTTCTAGCATGCTGTTCAATGGCATCTCATTTCTTTTGGATATGTTCCCCACTCTCTGGCACCGATCACATCGGAGGGCAAAAGCATAATCATCCTTAAATAAAGAAGGCCAATAAAACCCACTTTGAATAACTTTCGCATCAATTTTCTCTCCCCCAAAATGACCAACATACTCAGACGAATGACAATAATGCAGAATGCACTCTTGTTCATTTTCTGGAACACACCTTCGAATGAGTTGGTCGGGGCACCGCTTGAATAAGTAAGGTTCATCCCAAAAGTACTTCTTCACTTCATGCAAAAACTTACGCTTTTGATGAGAGTTGAACTCCGGAGGTAACACTCCACAAACCAAATAATTCACAAAATCAGCAAACTATGGTGTGGATGAATGATCAACAAAGAACAGCTGTTTATCAGGAAATGATGCTTGGATCATGTCAGAATTATCAAGTTGAATCTTGGTATTCAGCCTTGATAAGTGGTCAGCTACTTGATTCTCTGAACCTTTTCTGTCAATTATGTTCAGGTTAAACTCTTGAAGTAGTAGCACCCAGCGAATGAGTCTAGCCTTAGAATCCTTCTTGGTAAGTAGGTACTTTAGAGCTGAATGATCAGTGTAAACAGTGACTTTAGTACCCACAATATATGGTCTAAACTTCTCACATGCATAAACTATGGCAAGTAACTCTTTTTCAGTAGTAGTATAATTGAGTTGGGCACCATCAAGAGTTTTACTTGCATAATATATAAGGTGAAAGAGTTTCTCTGCTTTTTGCCCAAGAACAGCACCAACGGCGTAATCACTCGCATCAACCATGATAATGAAAGGTAAAACCCAATTTGGAGCTACTAAGATAGGAGCTGAAATGAGGTGCTTCTTTAATTCTTCAAAAGCTCGTAGACATTCATCATCAAACTTGAAGTCCACATCTTTCTCCAATAGTTTAGAAAGGGGTTTAGCAATTTTTGAGAAATCCTTGATAAACCTCCGGTAGAACCCAGTATGTCCAAGAAAGCTTCGGATACCCTTTGCATTAGTAGGCGGTGGTAATTGCTCAATAATAGCAATTTTAGCCCGATCTACTTCCAACCCGTTCCTTGACACTCTATGGCCAAGTACAATGCCTTCTTGCACCATGAAGTGACATTTCTCCCAATTGAGAATTAAGTTTACCTCCTCACATCTTGTAAGTACTGCATCTAAGTTCTCCAAGCACGAGTCAAAAGATGGACCAAAAAAAGAAAAATCATCCATGAATACTTCAATGGTCTTCTCAATCATATCAGCAAAAATGGACATCATACACCATTGAAATGTGGCTGGTGCATTACATAATCCAAAGGGCATTCTTCTGAAAGCAAAAGTGCCATATAGACAAGTGAAGGTGGTCTTCTCTTGGTCTTCTGGGGCTATGGCAATTTGGTTGTAACCAGAATATCCATCAAGGAAACAGAAGAATTCCTGACCTGCTAACTTGTTTAACATTTGATCTATGAATGGCAAAGGAAAATGATCCTTTCTTGTAGCTGTGTTGAGCTTCCAATAATCCATACATACCCGCCAACCAGTCACCGTGCGAGTAGTAATTAGTTCATTTTGGGTGTTAGCCACTACAGTCATGCCCCCCTTCTTAGGGACACATTGAACTGGGCTCACCCATGAACTATCAGAGATGGGGTACACAATTCCAGCGGAGAGCCATTTAAGGATTTCTTTCTTGACCACTTCTTTCATGATTGGATTCAATCATCTTTGATGCTCAATAGAAGTTTTATGATCATCTTCTAACAAGATTTTGTGCATATACATCGAAGGACTGATTCCCTTAATATCCGTTATGGTCCAACCTATGGCTTGCTTGTGTTCTTTCAAAACTTGGAGGAGCTTCTCTTCTTGCAAATTTGAAAGATCGGAAGACACAATCACTGGGAGAGTGTTGGCATCCCCCAAGTAAGCATACTTAAGATGAGATGGTAAAGGCTTCAACTCAAGAGTTGGTAGGACTTCAATAGAGGGTTTCAAAGGCGTGCTCAATGCAACAGCCACCTCAAGTGGCTCAAAGTTCCTTTGTCTTGAGTGAGGAAATGCTTCCAAACGAAAAAGGTTTTCCATAGCTTCTTCAGATAATTGATCCAAAAGTCTAAACACCTCATTAACAGGCACATTCCGGTAACCTCCATTAGTCATTGAGTCCACCATCGCCTTAGATTGAGGGTTCAAGTGTGTGCAGAAAATTTGGATCACTACCCACTTGTCCACCCCATGATTGGGGCATTGTTTCATTAACATCTTATACCTTTCCCAAGCGGCATACAAGTGCTCATCTGGCTGTTGTCTAAAACTTAGAAACTCATCCCTTGCTTCCACTAATTTATCATCGAAGAAAAATCGAGCTCTGAATTTTGCTTCAAGATCATCCCAAGATGTTATAGATCCTTCCGGGAGATTGTTGAACCAATCTCTAGCCTTCCCTTGTAGAGAGAAAGGGAATAGCCGCAACCTTAGCACATCTTGAGGGACACCATTCTGCTTGAAGGAATCACACACCTCCAAGAAATACATCAAATGCTTGTTGGCGTCTTCATTATAAAGGCCATAGTATAACCCATGCATTTGCAACATTGTTATCATCACCGGTTTGATCTCAAAAGTGTGTGCTTCCATCTCCAGCATTCGACTACACGATTGAGTTCCTCTCATATTCTGGGTGGCGAAGTCGTTGACAGTGGCTCTATCATATTCATCCACCATTGTGTCAGTTTCAGTTTCAGGTTCATACTCAAGTTCAGATTCTGTTTCAGTTTCAGTTTCAAACTCTGATTCTGCTGCTGATTCAGGTTCTTCGTCAATGCGCGGTAATCCGTCAAGTACCACTATCAATTTGTTCCCTTACAGATGTTGCATGAACTAGGCTGATACCTACAAAAAGGCATAGACCAGCAAGTATCAAGCTAAAACAAGTGAAATTTAATGCAGAAAACAATGACAGAAAAATTATAAATCTAACTAAAGACCCAAGCGAAATCTACTAACACAAGCCTAAGGTCAACTAAAAGATTTGTTAAACCAATCCCCAGCAACGGCACCAAAAACTTGTTTGCTACCGTAAGTGCACGGGTCGCGCCAAGTAATAAAGTGATAAGTAAAGATCGTTCCCTCGAGGATTAGAGTAACAAATTAGTTGAGCACTAGTCTTAGTGAGTTTGATTAAGTTGCGCCAAAACAAAGTATTGAGTGTGGAAAAGAACTTTCAAAAGCTATTTTAATAAAGACTAAAAATTACTAAATGATAATCTACTTCTTGTGAATTCAATCAATTTTAATAAATCTAGGATTGTTCGTCCCCTTTGCACTTCATAAACTTAATCCCCTTCCTATCTAAGAAAGCTCTTATGGAATATATATATATATGTCTGTCTAAGGCTCACTAGCAATTGATTAAGCTCTCTCAAGTCATAACCAAATTTATACCCTCCATTGACATACACAATCTCTTGCTGTAGTTAAAGGAAGATAATCATTACCTAACACCCTTAATTTGACAATGCTAGGTTAATAACTATATCTCTATGTTATTAACAAACCATCCATTTAACTCTTTAAATTTCAAGTCTAACATAAGTCTACCCACGTTCTTTAATTAGACTAACTTTCTCAAGCTTAATCTAATTAAACAGATTATCTAAGTGCTGGCCAGTCACAGATATAGTGAAAACAGGGCAAAATTAACACATATATACCATTAGATTATAAAAGGAAGAAGGAGTGAAGTTTAATCTGTACAAAGGTTTAGAACAATCCTAGAAAAAAAAACCTAGCTACTCATGTTCAAAGACAAATCACAAATATCAGTGTTCAATGTAGTCATAACAGAATCACAGTGGAGAAAGGGAATGAATACAGAAAGATCAAGATGAATGGAGATGAAATCTCTTCCAATCTTCAATCCCACTTGATTCTCCTTGATTTCAAGCCAATACTCGCTCCTAGACGTTGTAGCCGCCTTTTTTCTCTTTTCCTAATCGGGGATCCTCCCCTCAAACCCTGGGTTTTGCATTTTATATCTCCTTAGATGTCAGAACGCGCAGCTTCATTTGTAGGGGTGGGCCGCGGCACGCCATTCTGTGGGCCGTGACCTCATGTTGGCTCTTCTGGGCCGCGGCCCATACCTTTCTGTGCTACTGTTGAAACTTCTGGGCCGCGGCCCATGAGATGGTTGGTAGCGGCCCATGCCTTTCCGTGCTGCTGTTGAATCTTCTGGGCCGCGGCCCATGAGATGGTTAGCCGCGGCCCATGCCTTTGTCAGAGTCATCTTCTCTTCTTTTCTGCTCTGTTCTCCTCCCAGCTTGCCTTTCCTTGGAATGGTTGTTGGCTTCCACTTCCTTCACCTCCTTCTTACTGCATGTGGCTTCCTCTGGGCTAGCTATGACTGAACCTATATCAGCTTACACGAAGACTTTGCACACATGGTTAAACATTCATAGCAGTTAGTGAGTAATGTCCTCCCCAAATTTCATTCTGCTGTGCATAGCATGAGACAAACACATTTCATTACTTTAACCCTCTCAAATGCCCACTTATGGACCCCAAAGTGAAGTAAAACAGGATGAAACATGAAATTCTAATAAGAATTTCCTGAAGTTAACAATGGAATCACCGAAAAACCCACAGTATCAAAATTGAAGAGATCTAGATTCAAAGGAGTCACAGCTTATTCTTCCTCCTTTGTTGTGCGGCTACAATTGCCTTAAAAATTGACAGCCAAATCCAGCAAAAGGAGTTAAGCATGCAGAGAAGGATCTGGGGTGAGATTTTCCTTTTTTTTTTCTGCATGGGGGAATATACAGTAAACAATAGACCAGTAAGAATTCAGTATATGGATGTATAACCATGTGAGTTTTAACACTGGAATCATTTACTTTAGCAGACAAGATGGTAGAGGTTGATTTACTAAAAAAACCACATACATACCTAACTATGTTTTATTGCCAAAGTCATCTTAGGGATTTTTATTCTCTAACATTTTGAAAGTATCTTTCTGTATAAAGTTGGGAGAAATGAAAAGAAAAAACAGAGAGAGATATAGACACCGATAGACCCGAATCCTCTATTTCTCCTCTTATTGTCCCCTTAAATCAATGGTTGAGATCTCTAGGACAATGTCTTAAAACTTAAATCAGACATCAAACAAGAGAAGTTATCTAATGACAGTTCGATAGGATGAGGTACTTACATAAAAACATAATAGTAAATTGACTATAAGATATATATATATATATATATGACAGATTGTAAAACAGACATTAAAGATAATGGGTAGTGTAACTAGAACCTGTTAGTTTAGCTAACTGTTAGTCAAATGGTTATTTAATTCTATTATACCTTTACTCTTATATATTTGTATTGATGTATAGTGAATAATCAGATATAAGATTTCTTTCTTCTCTCATTCTTCTGCTTCATCTCTGATTTTCTTTATTTCCTTTATTTCCTGTTTCATGGTATCAGAGTGAAATGCTCAGCCATGGCTAATCCTTCTCTTCTTTCTGGTTCATCTCTTACTGGCGCCGTCGCTGATCTTTCCTGGAACATTTCTAGTCCATATTACCTTCATCCGAACGAGAATCCAGCTTTGATTCTTGTTACTCTGGTTCTCACTGGACCAAATTATCACACCTGGTCGCATGCCATGTGAATCGTTTTACAATTGAAGAACAAGCTTGTATTCGTCGATGGCTTGGTGTTAGCTCCTCTGACTATAGATCATCTTTATTCAGCATGGTTGCGATGCAATATTATGGTTTGTACTTGGCTCACTGTAGCACCCAAAATTTGAAAAATATGGAGCCGCCACCAAAATTTTGAAGAAGAATAATTTTGGAAACCTTTTTGAAAAATGGAAATTGGTTTACAAAAACCATTTAGGGTTCGGAATTCGATTGTGTATGGGGAAGGTGTTAGGCACCCCACAACACCCATTCATAAGAATGGTTACCCTAACTTAATTATTTAAAAATATTATGGCCTTTAATCTTATGATAATTCCCCAAATAAAAAAGAGAATATTTACAAAAATAAATGAAATGAAATCTAAAGAAAACAATGAATATTTATTTACAAAAAGAAAATAAGGAAAAATATAGTTATTTACAAAGTTGGACTTGACCTAGGAAGAGAGCCTAGGACCTACGTACCCTTTAAAGGGATCAAAGCCCACGTAGTTCGGGGGTAGAAATGCGTGTCATTTTATTTGTGTTTTTTAAGGGAAAAGTTCCTTTAATTTATTGGGGAAAATGATTTTTTATTTAGTTTATGTTTTTTTATTTATCATAGCATTTTTTTTCATGAAAGAGAGTTTTTCCATTTTATTTTTATTTATAAAAATATGTTAAAATATATGTTTTTTCCTTTTTTTTTTTTGAAAGAGAACCTAAGAAAGGGATAGAGAGAAAAGAAGGAAAAATAAAACACAAGTTAAAAGAATGGAAAGCTAAAGATGAGGAGACTTTGCATACCTTTTATCCTTGCAAGCCATACACACAAGAAGGCAACATAATATTAGAACCTCCATACCAACAATAATGCCCAGAATATGAAAGAGGCCAACACATACCATTCATCCTCACACTTATTAGCCACCTGATCCATCATATTGAGCAGCCCCAACATATATTAAAAGCTATGGTAATTTACGCACACATGAGGCAAGCAAAAAGACGAGAGTGAGATCATGAAAGCACAATGAGCCAAAACGTGGAGCAGTACAATAGATGAAGCAACTAATATATTTATCATGCAATGCAAGCATTCAATAGTCATTAAAATGCAAGCAAGGCACCTCAAGAAGTACGCATGGCCTACAAGCATAACCTTAGTCAATAAGAAATTACTTTAGAAAATGAACGTTGCTGGGTCAGAAAAAAAGGATGGAGAAAGGAACAAAATAATATAAGCAAGGAGCAATAAGAAGCAATATACTTGTAGAAATTTGTCCAATATTTCAGTAAGAATGCCTCCATCTCTGTGTAGAGATGTCCATTGGCTTGGCAAAGATCTTCTAAACAAAGATGAAATGACTCTCTCCATAGCTACCCTTCCTCATGAGAATTATGTATGAGCAATAAAATTAACTCTCTACCTTGCCTCCCTTTTTCTCCTAAAAATTTTGTGTGTCTTACTTTAACCCTTGCACTCCTATTTATAATCTCAAGGTAGGGTTTTCTTCCTAATGCTCCTTCTTTTTTTGAATTTTCATTTTTGAATTTTTTCTATATTTTATGTTAAAAACTACCTAACTTGACCTAATCACCATTAATGGAGATTTTTTTAAAAATTTTTTTATTATGTTTTTTGTATTTTCTATCAATAAAATTCTTAGCATGACCTAATCACCATCAATGGAGTTTTTTTTTAATTTTCATTTTTAATTATTTTTTTTAATTTTTCCCACAATTAATTTCCTAATTTAAGCCTATCTACATAAATGAGATATTTTTTTTTTAATTTTTAATTTTTTTTATTTATTATATTTTCCCCACAAACAACTTCCTAACTTAAACCTATGAATGGGAGATACTTTTTTGAATTTTTTTTTATATTTTTTATTTTACCTTAATGAATGACAATGTCAATTTGAACACTAATCATCATCAATGAGAGGATTTTTTTTTAATTTTCGTTTTTATTTTTTTTTCCTTTCAATGATGATTGCCAATTTGGACACTGATTATCATCAGTGGAAGGATTTATTTTTTATTTTCTTTTTTTATGTATTTTTAAATTTTCCCTTTAATGATGATTGCCAATTTAGACACCAATCATCATCAATGAGAGGAATTTATTTTATTTTATTTTTTATTAGTTTTTCTAATTTTTGAGTGTGGCCAGACAAAATAGAGTGTTCACAATTGCCCATCTTTACTTGTTTCATAGCTGAGAAAAGTGAGATTCTCGTCTATGAAGCAAGTAAAGATAAGAATACGTATTTTATCTGGCCAAAAGAACAAGATTCCCCCTTGGAACCAAAAAGGGTTTGGACAAAATACAGTGCCCATGCCCCTCTTTACTTGGTTCATAGGGGAGAAGAATGCATGTAGAGTAGATGGTTACCTGGAGTGGAAGTGAAGTGTAATATCCTAAAATACATTCAAAGGGATAAGTATAATAGATAGTGAAATAAAAGGGTTTAATAGCACTCTAATTAATTTTGCCATGATCAAGAGTTAATTGTTACTTGATCTTGAGGATAGATTTGGGAAACAAAATGAAGGTCCAAGATTGCTCTTATAAAGTAGAAGTAATGAGGAAGATAATTAAAGCAATTTCCTTATCTTTTCCTCTTATGTGGACACAAGGCACATGCAAGACTACGTGTAAGACCAAGTCAACACACTCTCTTTCCTTTTTTTTCCCTACAAGGAAACCGTTCCCTCCTTGCTCTATTCTTATGCAAGATTAAAATAATATATATGTATTACTTTGCTCCTATATTTCATCCAAGCTTTGTCAAAGGAAAGGAAGAGAATTTGATTGATATATTCTTACACTTAGAGTCAACAAAAGTGGCTAGGATTTAATCAATATACTTCCTTGACCTTATGCAAGTGTTGGACGTTCAAATCATAAGGAAGAGAGAGAGAGAAGCTAATCAATATCCTCACCTTTATGCTTGGAGTCGGCCAAGTGAGGAAGGGGTAGGAAAGAGAAAGGTTGACCAAATTGGATCAATTATACAATAGAAATTACCATAGGATTTTAGCAAGAAAGAACAAATATGGACCACATATTTGCCTCTCCTTTTTACCCAACTTTTCGGCCAGATTTTTAAGTGATAAGGGAAGGGAAAAACTGATTATTATTCACTCTCTCTCTCATTCTCCAAGTCGGTGCTGCAGCTGCAACACGAGGGTGCAAGAAGAAGCAAGTGAAGGTGAGAGTTTGGTCTTGATTTTTACCTCCTTAACCTCATCTATGGCTCAAGAGTCCTTCATGAAACTTGTTCCTCTCTTCCTTAGCTTCATTTCTATGGTTTTTGTTTTTGAAGAAGAGGAGTTTTTAGCCACCTTGCAAGAACAAAAGCTGAAGAATCAAAGAAAGAACTTAAGGAGGAGCACTAGGTGAGTATTAGCATCAATTTGAGCTATTGGTTGTGTTGGTTGGATGAGTATTTTGGCATGTGTAAATCTGCCCTGATTTTGGCTAAACAAGGGTTTGGGTAATTCATGATGTTTTGGTTATGTTATTGGTGGTTTATGATGATTGGAAACCATTTGACATAAGTTTGATGCTGAAATTAGAAGTTGGTAATTGTTGGGATTTATTTTGAATTTTCTGCCAAAACAGGACATGGAGAATGAGTGGGAATTTGTTAATTTTGATGTTACCATTGTGTTCTACACAAAAAATTATGTGGGAATAGCCCTGGGTTGTGAATTTTGGGTCATTGAAACTAAAAGTGTAAATTTGGGTTTTCAGCCTGAACAGGATTCCAGCGAGGTACTATACTTGTGTGGTGTTTTTGGATAACCAAATGATCTCTACAAATTATGAAACTTTCCAATCTTAAATTTCACATTCCAAGCTTCAAAATGGACATATAATTTGTGTCATTTCGTTTTTTGAGCTGTGAGTTCTGGTTGGGAGCAGTGTGGGATTTTGTGTAATTCTGGAATTGTGTGGTGATTTCCAGTAATGATTCATATTTTTCCTATGAAGAGGACTTCAATATATTTTCATAGGACTTGGGATCACCTCATTTCAATTTTTGTAGAATTAGTTATGATTTTTCAAAGTCTGGAGAAAATTCTGGCAGATTTGGTCCCTTATGCGAAAATTGAAGATGTAATGGCATAATGTAGTATTGTTGAACTTTGAGGTTAGGAATTGGTCTTTAAGGTTAATTGACCACTTTAATTCCTTAGTTGATTTGATTAAATGTCCCTAATGATAACCAACTTGAGTGTTTGAATTAAAGAATTGGATAAAGTAATAACCTGTCACCCGTAATTCTAATTATAGGATTTGACATTTGCCCTGCACGTGATAAACCAGTGCCAGTGCACGAGCGGAAAGAACAAGGTAGTGACTCTTTCTCTTATTCTGTGTATGATACCTTGCATGTATGTCATTTCATTGAATATGCCGTGATGTAACATTGCCGTTGTAAAATGTTGTTGTTGTGCTGTTGTGAAATATGCCATTGTGAATGCAGCGAAAGCTATTGCAGAAATGCCGTTGTGTTGTTGTTGTTGTGATTTGCTTACATGCTTTGTGATTGTACATGTTATAAGTGAATTGTTACTACTGGGATTCTTTTAAATCTCATTCTTTCCAATAATTAACCAACAGTAAGGGCGAGTGGTTCAAAGGAAAAGCAAGTGACGAAGGGCGGTTAGAGCTCCTAGCTAGGAGTTTTAATTTTGGAAGTTGGTTGTCATATTTTGTTGGGGATTAGTTGCACATGTTGTATATATTGAATAGTGTTGTGTAATCCCCTGTATGGGAAACTAAGCATTGTAAACCCTTTTATTAAGTAACGAAACTTGAGCGTTGTCGGGAATTTTTGGCTGCACTCTGATATGTATGAATGAAACCGAACTGGATAGACCAATTATATTCGAGATGTGAACGTGAAACCGCACTAAACAAGTTTTGGAAAAGTTTTAAGTTAACTACTGGTCTCTATTTCAAGTTAATGATGCATTCTCGAACTATAAATATGGTTATTAAGGTAGGGGGTTACATAAAGCGCCTAGTTACATAGGACTTTAGTGGGGTGTAAAAAAATTGTGCCAGCCAGTACTGGGTTTTAAAAGTACTTGCTGATACAGGACTTTGAAAGAATAGTGCTTGCCGTTATAGGGCTTTAAAAGAATTATGCCAGCCATTATTGGGCTTAAAGGGTGCCTGCAGATACAGGGCTTTGAGAGGGTGCCAGCATTACTGGGCTTTGAAAGAATTGTACCAGCCGTTATTAGGCTTTGAGGGTACCTGCAAGTATAGGGCTTTAAAAGAATTGTGCCAAGCATTATTGGCCTTTAAAAGAATTGTGCCTGCCGGTACTGGGCTTTGAGGGTGCCTGCCGGTACTGGGCTTTGAAAGGGTGACAACCAGTACTGGGCATTAAGGGTGCTTGGAGGTACTGGGCTTTGAGGGTGCCTGGAGGTACAGGGCTTTGAAAGGGTACCGGCCGTTACTAGGCTTCGAGGGTGCCTATCGGTACAGGGCTTTGAAAGGGTACCAGCCGTTACTAGGCTTTGAGGGTGCCTGTTGGTATAGGGCTTTGAAAAGGGTGCAAGCTGTTACTAGGCTTAGAGGGTGTCTGTCGATATAAGGCTTTTGAAAGGGTGCTGTGAATATGTGATGCCCCTTGGAGTAGTGCTTATGATAATGCCAACGAAGATGATGACATTGATAATGAAGATGACAGTGATAAGATGATGAAGAAGTATTTATAGTGATGTCATGAATGATGATGATAGTCATGATGTGACACTAAGTGTGTGATGCCCCACATAATGAGATGATGATGATGAAAATATTGATGAAGTGCTAATGAGGAAGTTATAAATGGTGATGACTATGGTGGTAATGACTTGACATTAAGCACGTAGTGATCCAAACACGCAATATGATAATGACACTAATGATGATGAAGATGAAGCCCTAATAGGGAAGTCATAGATGATGATGATGATGATAATGGTGGTGGTGATGTGACACTAGGCATGTAGTGCCCTTAAACATGATAATAACACTAATGATGGCAATGATGATGGAGAGGATGGTGATGACCATGATTACTAGGAGATTATGATAATGGTGAAGATGATCATAATAAAGGTGATGGTAATGATGATAAAATCCTAATGAGGATGACAACAACGATGATGAAGGGGATGGATATTACCGTGCTAACGAGGAGATTATGATAATGGTGAAGTCATGATGAAGGTGATGACACTAATAATGATGATGACAGTGATGATGAAATCTTAATGAGGATGACAATAATGATGATGAAGAGGATGATGATGGCTATGATAATGAGGAAATTATGAAAATGGTGAAGTCATCATGAAGGTGATGCCATTGATAATGATGATGACAATGATGATGAAATCCTAATGATGATGATGAACACAATGATAATGCTAATAATGATGAAGATAATTATGATAAGGAAATGATGAAATAAGGATGATGATGAAAAATGATGAAGGGCTAATAAGGATGAAAATGAAGATGATGATGAGGAGATGAAGATGATCATGATAAAAATGATAATGGAAATTATGAAATGATGATGATGACGACAACGACGAGGATGATGAAAATGATGACAAGATACCTAAAAAATGATGTTGCCCCCGCTTTAGCCTCGGTCCTATTCCAAACCCCTTGATTTACTGGTTCATGTAGGATGTCATTCTTGTTTAGGCTATTGTGACTCTTGTTGAGAAGCTTCTAGGTTTACCCCAGCCTTAGCAAAAGCACATTTTGATACAGTGCATGGTATAATATTAATAGAAGCCTCTCTAGTTGAAAAATTAATTTCAAATTTGCCCCTCAAAATGGCATGCAATATATGTTAAGTATGGTGAGGGTGCAATTAATGCAAAGCCCAATGCAAGAAAGGTTTTCCTAATATGACAAAATATTACAATTTTTGTGTTTATAACTTAGTGCTAACTTTAGATAAATGAAAGGACTTTTGAGCAAATAAACCAAATTTTGAATATTCAACTTTTTCCTTAGCCAGGGTGTAATGGAAGGAGCTCGAGTCCACTCTAATGGAATTGTTCATGGTGTCATGTATCAGCTTATGGAATATAGTCTCCCTAATACTTTAAAGCACCAGATCTTTTCTTTTACGGAGGATGAGGACGGAAGATAGCAATTACCGTAGACGGCTTTGTTCGCCTTGATACAGATGGATCAGCCAACAATCAACATGAGGCAGCCTGTGGAGGACTGATTCGGGATGATAGGGGTAATTGGGCCCTAGGTTTTCAGCGTAAGCTAGGCTTTGGTCCACCAACAACGGCAGAACTTCTTGCCTTGCTGACGGGTCTACAGTTGTGCAAGCAATATGGATTTCAGAAAGTCATTGCTTATATGGATTCATTGGAGGCGTATCATCTGGTTATGTGAGATAGTGGTCTCAATGATCTACTCAGAACAGTGATTAACACAGTTAGAGACTTCCTTTACTTAGAATGGAACATTGAACTTCAGTATGCTCCCCGGGATGCAATTCAATGTGCTGACTGTTTAGCTACAGATGCTCAGCATTTAGTTCAAGGTCTGGCAGTTTTACCAGTTCCCCATTCAGGGTGTATCTCTCTTCTCAGAGAAGGCATTAGTCAAACCTTTTGATGTTTATTATGTGATGTAATATGTAATATCCAAGCTACCTTGGCCACTATGTATATATATATAAACTTTTTCCTTGGCCTATTTTTATTTGTGTAGCACATGATTTTTTTTATCTATCTTCATATTTAATGCTTGCATAGTCAAGTTTTTGTTTAAAACTTCATTTAACAATGTCAATGTTGTCGTGAGAAATGGATGGGGGCAATAGAATTGAGGAGTAGCCCTAAATTGTAATTTAGTTTCCTTTATTGAAAGGCAAATAGAAGGAAGGTAATGTCCCAAATATGGAGTGACAAAATTGGGAGAGGCTCATATGCCGCATCGGCAGTAAAAAAGGATTGAAATAGAAAAATTCCTTAGATCCAAATGTTTAAGGAAAGATATCTGAGCATGGCTCAAGAAACCTAGTAAGTTGTTAACATCCGGTCATGAAATCTTAGGAATTAAAACATAGAAGATAACGTTCCAGTCATAAAAATAAAGGATCAAGAGATATATCAATGCATCTAAATCATCTCACCCACCTTAAGTTAGCTAGCATCAAGGTAAAAGGCTTAGCAAGAATGCAATGCCCCATAGATTTCCTTACCAGATATAGTGTTTACTCTAGTCACTCAGTGTTTTGAGGGTTAGTGTTTGCTCTCTATATCCAAATTATCCAATTCCTGTTCCATAAGCTTGACAATAATCTAAGTTTTCCATCACTAAAAGAGCCATATGCTAATATAGATCGCAAGGACTTTTTACATGGGCATGAGATACAAACAAAGGGTAAAGAGAAGATGAAGAATATCCAATTCTTGTTCTTATGTATTTGTTTATTTCTTTTGATTTTTTCCTTCTTGATTTTTCTTTCTTCTTCATTTTTTTTTTGCTTTAACTTTTGCCTAAGCAACCCTTTTGGGTTTTCAACTTAGCGAGTTTTTATCATGTTCTTTTTTTTCTCTTCTTTTTTCAACAATTTCTTTGATTTTCATTAGTTTTAGCCACTTTTCAAACTTTAAAATATCCAAAAAGAAGAGCAACCTTATAACCGGATGACCCTGATGGCCTAAACAATTATAGGAATGAACACATACTCCTCTAACCAAGAAGATAGGGTGCTCTTAGAATCAAAAGTACCTTGAGTAGAAAATAAAGGATATCTAAGAACCGAAGTAGGTACTCATGATAACTAAAGGAAATAAGAACCAAACATAGAGTCAAGTAAGTGTACATTCTAAGGCCTTAATGCAAAAGAAGAATTGAAGGAAGCTCTTTCCATAGTTCCCTTGGTACTTGCCTATCTTTCTTTTCATTTTTTTTCTATTTTCTTTTCTTTTTTGTAGTTCTAACTTTTGCCTAAGCTACCCTTTCAGGTTTTCAACTTAGCTAGCTTTTTTCTTTTTCTTTTTTCCCCCTCTAACTTTTGCCTAAGCTGCTCTTATGGGTTTTCAACTTAACGAGCTTCTTTTCTTTTCTTTTCTTTTTCTCTTTTTCTTCTTTTTTAAAATATTCGAAAGAGAGAAGCCTTACAACCAGATTACCTTGACGGCCTCAAAAATTGTAGGAATGTGCACATACTCACCTAACCAAGAATATTGAGTGCTCTTAGAAACAAAAGTACCTTGAATAAAAGGCAAGTAGAAGATGAATGATATCTAAGGACCAAGTAGATACTCATGGTAACTAAGAGAAGTAAGAACCAATAGGCAAGTATACACTCTAAAAGCCTTAAAACAAAAGAATAACTGAAGGAACCTCTTTCCGTATTTCCCTTGGTACTTGCCCATCTTTCTTTTGATCTTTTTTTCTATTTTCTTTTCTTTTTGGTTGCTCTAACTTTTGCCTAAGATGCCCTTTTGAGTTTTCAACTAAGTGAGCTTTTCGCCTTTTTTTTCAGCTCTAACTTTTACCTAAGCTACTCTTAATGGTTTTCAACTTAATGAGCTTTTTTTCTTTTCTTTTCTTTTTCTGCTTTAACATTAGCCTAAGCTGCCTTTACGGGTTTTCAGCTTAGCGAGCTTTTTTCCTTTTCCTTTTTTTCTTTTTCTTTCAATTGTTCAGTTTTCAACAAGATTCACCTTGTAGCCTTAACAATTTTAAAAGTGTACACATCCTCCTCTAATGAGTCCTCTTAGAAAGCAAAAGGAAACTTGAATAAGAGGTAAGGAATACATTTGTGGTTTCTACATGCTATCACATAGGCTCAAATGGCTATCACGTAAGGGTGGCTATTTGGCTTTTTTGATGAAAATGGATGCCTTAGTCCTCTCTATGTCAAGCAAATAAATATCAAATCTGACCTCAAACATGATACACGCCAAATTCTAGATTGGGTAAAGGATAAGTGGTACACACATGAAAATGAAATCATATCAATAGGCTCAAATCCTCACATGGTTTGTGTAATCACATTGCATCCAAGTTAAACAATTTAGCCTTTAAAACTAGCCTCATCAAGGTGGGGTTGAGTAATTTTCAAAACTAAATTTCTCCATAGTATGATATCACCTCAATACAATTAACCTATATAAAACAAGGTTTTAGACCGTTGACAGTTTCCTTCAATTAAGAATAATACTCTTAGAAAGTGAAAAGAGAGACAAAAGTCTTTACCTCGCATCAGGAATAAGGAACAACCATTTATGTGAAGGATGGATGACATGGACAAGGGTAAATGAAGTCATTTTTAAGAAAAGATATTCTATGCAAGCATTATTAACTAAAGATATGACTGTATTATTATTATTTTTTATTTACATGCTCATGTTCTCTCTTTTTGCCTCCTTATTTAATAAAGTTTATTATGTCTAAGGCCTATATCAAATGAAGCTAAATGCCAATGAATGATGCAAGGATGCCTATGAGACATAAAATAGTGATGGCATGTACTTCCAGTTTTGATATGAGTGATGGACATTGAGAAAAAGAACTCCACCTCCTTAAGAGATCCATTATCTCATAGGAAGAATGAAGTGCCCATTAATCTGCGAATGGCCTGGGCCATCACGCGGCTAAGGCTTTTAAAAATGAAGATTATATCCAAGGCCCATATCAAATAAAGCTAAATGCCAATGAATGATACAAGAATGTCTTATTAGACATAAAAGAGTGATGACTTGTACTTTGAGTTTTGATATAGGTGATGGATATTGAGAAAAAGAACTTTAACTCCTCAAGAGATCCATTACCTCATAGGGAGAATGAAGTGCCCATTAACCTGCGAATGGCCCAGGCCATCACACGGCTAATGGTTTTAAAAATGATGATTATGTCTAAGGCCCATATCAAATGAAGCTAAAAGGCCAATGAATGTTGTAAAGATACCTCATGAGACATAAAATAGTGATGACTTGTACTTCAAGTTTTGATATGGGTGATGAACATTGAGAAAAAGAACTCTACTTCTTCAAGAGATTCATTACCTCATAGGGAGAATGAAGTGCTCATTAACCTGTGAATGGCCCAGGCCATCACGCAGCTAAAGGTTTTAAAAATGATGATTATGTCCAAGGCCCATATCAAATAAAGCTAAAAGGCCAATGAATGATGTAAAGATGCCTCATGAGACATAAAAGAGTGATGACTTGTACTTCAAGTTTAATATGGTCATGGACATTAAGAAAAAGAACTCTACCTCCTCAAGAGATCCATTGCCTCATAGGGAGAACGAAGTGCCCATTAACCTGCAAATGGCACAGGCCATCACACGGCTAAGGTTTTTAAAATGATCAGTATATCCAAAGCCCATATCAAATGAAGCTAAAAGGCCTATAAATGATGTAATGATGCCTCATGAGACATAAAAGAGTGATGACTTGTACTTCAAGTTTTGATATGGCTCATGGACATTAAGAAAAAGAACTCCACCTCCTCGAGAGATCTATTATCTCATAGGGAGAATGAAGTGCACATTAACCTGTGAATGGCCCAGGCCATCACACGGCTAAGGGTTTTAAAAATGATGATTAAGTCCAAAGCCCATATCAAATGAAGCTAAAAGGCCTATAAATGATGTAATGATGCCTCATGAGACATAAAAGAGTGATGACTTGTACTTCAAGTTTTGATATGGGTCATGGACATTAAGAAAAAGAACTTCACCTCCTCAAGAGATCTATTACCTCGTAGGGAGAATGAAGTGCCCATTAACCTATGAATGGCCCAGGCCATCATGAGGCTAAGGGTTTTAAAAATGATGATTATGTCTAAGGCCCATATCAAATGAAGCTAAAAGGCCTATAAATGATGTAATGATGCCTCACGAGCCCTAAAAGGGTTATCTCTCATTGAGATATTTTCTACATGATAGATGTAATGAAACTCATAGTCTTTTAGGGGTTATAAATCCTGAAACTAAGGTTGGCTATCTAATACATATACCTTCTTTGTGATGTATCTATATGAGGAGTGATGCTAGATATATACTCAGGTGAAGCGACAATTAGCCGCGTGATCTTAGGGGTTTCTTTAATTATGCATGGATGACAAATAATATTATAAACAAGCAATAAATATATGCCCTCCAGTGTCCTATTTTAGGAATAACCCTAGGTTGGGGGTATGTATCCCAAGTCAGGTACTAATTAATTAGGTAGGTTGATAATTTCCACTAATAAGTGCAATGGTTTCAAGGTTGTTCTAATTCTCACAGAAAAGGTCTCCTAAATGCCCCCATCATAAAGATGAAGACCCCATTTGATGAAAATGACCTTCAGGGAGTTCTAAAAACCTCATAGGGATCAACATCACCAAATGAATAACAACTAAGATGAAGTCTTCACAGTAACCTCAGGGGATTTTGAAAACCCCAAAGGGAGACCGCTATAAACTTCCACTTGCCTAAGGAACTCACAAACCCGGGTATAGGGCTCAAAATGTGTGTGAGGAAAATAGTGTATTTGTTTAGTGTGTGTGTGTGTGGAGAGCATATGAACCTGTGGGTCTCGGTTCTACCCAACCCTCATCTACTAACCAGATCACAAGTTAATAGAAAAGAGAAAAAAAATTAGATGAATAAGGAATTTAATAAATAAAAACAACTATTCATGAAAAAAATAAATAAAAAATAAAAACGGTAATTAAAACAAAATTAAGGCCAAATTATTTTTAAATACTTAACTTAATTGGGCTTGACTCTCAAACCGTCCCCAGCGGAGTCACCAAGCTGTAGTGCCTGAAATTTGAAAAATATGGAGCCGCCACCAAAATTTTGAAGAAAGATAATTTTGAAAAGCTTTTTGAAAAATGGAAACTGGTCTACAAAAATCATTTAGGGTTTAGCAGTCAATTGTGTATGGGGAAGGTGTTAGCCACCCCACAACACCCATTCATATGAAAGGTTACTCTAAGTTAATTATTTAAAAATATTATGGCCTTTAATCTTATGATAATTAGCCAAATAAAAAAGAGAATATTTACAAAAATAAATGAAATGAAAACTAAATACAAAAATGAATATTTATTTACAAAAAGAAAATAAGAAAAAAGATATTTATTTACAAAGTTGGATTTGACCTAGGAAGAGAGCCTACGGCCTATGTACTCTTTAGAGGGATCAAAGCCCACGTAGTTCGGGGGTAGAAATGCTTGTCACTTTGTTTGTGTTTTTTAAGGGAGAAGTTCCTTTAATTTATTGGGGAAAATGATTTTTTATTTAGTTTATGTTTTTTATTTATCAAAGCAATTTTTTTTATTTTTTCATGAAAGAGAGTTTTTCCATTTTATTTTCATTTATAAAAATATGTTAAAATATATTTTTTCTTTTTTTTTTTTTGAAAGAGAACCTAAGAAAGGGATAGAGAGAAAAGAAGGAAAAAAAACACTAGTTAAAAGAAGGGAAAGCTAAAGATGAGGAGACTTTGCATACCTTTTATCCTTGCAAGCCATACACACAAGAAGGCAACATAATATTAGAACCTCCATAGCAACAATAATGCCCAGAATATGGAAGAGGCCAACACATACCATTCATCCTCACACTTATTAGCCACTTGATCCATCATATTGAGCAGCCCTAACATATATAAAAAGCTATGGTAATTTACGCACACATGAGGCAAGCATAAAGACGAGAGTGAGATCATGAAAGCACAGTAAGCCAAAACGTGGAGCAGTACAATAGATGAAGCAATTATTTTTTTTTTCATGCAATGCAAGCATTCAATAGTCATTAAAATGCAAGCAAGACACCTCAAGAAGTACGCATGGCCCACAAGTATAACCTTAGTCAACAAGAAATTATTTTAGAAAATGAATATTGCTGGGTCAGAAAAAAAGGATGGAGAAAGGAATAAAATAATATAAGTAAGGAGCAACAAGAGGCAATATACTTATGGAGATTTGTCCAATATTTCAGTAAGAATGCCTCCATCTCTATGTAGAGATGTTTATTGGCTTGGCAAAGATCTCCTTCTAAACAAAGATGAAATGGCTCGCTTCATAGCTATCCTTCCTCATGAGAATTATGTATGAGCAATAAAATTAACTCTCTACCTTGCCACCCTTTTTCTCCCAAAAATTTTGTTTTTCTTGCTTCAACCCTTGCAATCTTATTTACAATCTCAAGGTAGAGTTTTCTTCATAAATGCTCCTTCTTTTTTTGAATTTTCATTTTTGAATTTTTTTGTATTTTATGTTAAAAACTCCCTAACTTGACCTAATTACTATCAATGGAGATTTTTTTTAATTTGCGTTTTTTATTTTTTGTATTTCTATGAATAAACTTCTTAGCTTGATCTAATCACTATCAATGGAGATTTTTTTATAATTTTCTTTTTCAATTAATTTTTTTTCAATTTTTCCCACAAGTAATTTCCTAATTTAAACCTATCAACATAAATGAGAGATTTTTTTTTTCAATTTTTATTTATTTATTATATTTTCCCTACAAGCAACTTCCTAATTTAAACTTATGAATGGGATATACTTTTTTGAATTTTTTTTTATATTTTTTAATTTCCCTTAATGAATGACAATGTCAATTTGGACACTAATCATCATCAATGAGAGGATTTTTTTTATTTTAATTTTAATCTTTTTTCCTTTTAATGAGGATTGCCAATTTGGACACTAATCATCATCAGTGGGAGGATTTTTTTTTTATTTTTTCTTTTTATGTATTTTTTAATTTTTCCTTTAATGATGATTGCCAATTTAGACACCAATCATCATCAATGAGAGGAATTTCTTTTATTTTTATTTTTTATTAGTTTTTTTAATTTTTGAGTGGGGCCCGGACAAAATAGGGTGTTCACACTCACAAAATCGCTTTCTCCTACCATAGCTCAGAGTATTTTGTGGCTTGACAAGGCTTATGAGATCTGGTCTGATTTGAAAGATCGTTTTGCTCAAAGCGATATGCTTTGTGTTGCAGAATTGCAAGATGAGATCTACAATTTCTGGCAAGGTGATCTTTCAATTAGTGAGCATTATACGAAATTGAAAATTTATTAGGATGAGTTTATCATTCTTCATCCAATTACACAATGTGCCTGCAATTTTACCTGTTCTTGTGTTTGCTTACCGAGAACAAGACTATACACTTTGATTCTTAAAAGTGATAGAGTTCTTTCAGTCAAATCTCAAATCATGTTAATGGATCCTTTGCCATCTATTAACAAGGTTTACTCCATGTTATTACAACAAGAACGAGAAATGCAACCACAAATTGAGTCCACGATTCTATTTTCTAAAGGACCTTCTCGTGCTAACCAAAGTTTTAGTTCAAAGCATTTTACTGGTTCAGGATCGGGAAACACAAAGTTTTGTACCTACTACAATAGACCATGTCATACTGTGGATACATGTTATAGGAAACATGGTTTTCCACTCGGTTTTAAGTTTCAGAATCAAGGGCACTACTAGAAAAAAGGGTTTTAACGTCCCTTTTTTTGGCCTTTTAGCGTCTGAAAACAGAGGGACGTCTATCTGAGGGTCGTAGAAAAAAACGTCAATAACGTCCGTAAAACAGGGGACGTGGAAGACAGACTTTAGACGTCCCCAGTAGAATTGGGGACGTCTAAGGTGGACTATCCCCAGTTGGAACTGGGGACGTCTAATGTCGCCACCCACTCTACCACGTCCCTTTTTATTAAGGACATTGAAAGTTTTTTTTAAATGGACTTTTTATATATTGCACTGTCTGGAAAATGTAAACTGCAGAAATAGGATTCCAACAACAGAATAAAACACAGTGATCAACCCAAAGCTACTACATGCAATAAAGTTAAGGAGTAGCAAACTAAATAACTAACAAACCACACAAACTACACAACAATCTATATCCAAGTCCCCAATTTGTACAATAACCAAGACTAAATCTAATCTATATCCAACAACAATGACGCTAATTATATGTACTACCACAAAAGTATGTCCTACACAAACTACTAAAGACTTTACTCTTCTGGTATACGTTGAAGAAGATGTCCAGCCAAAAAGTCTATGATCATATTTAGGTCTTCATATAAGTAGGCATCTTCATTGTCAAAAATCTGTAAATTAGAAAATAAGCTTAGATGAAATAATGAATGAAGTGAATGAATTGCCATTGAATTACAACACCAACAATATTATCCTCTGAGAATGAAGAAGCGATTACTTGTTCAAAATCTGTCGTAATGCCACTCTGAATGATGTTAAACATATAAAGTAAGACATAATATCCACATTCCCAGCCGCCAGGTTGTTGAGGGCACTATAAATCAAAAGCAAATGGTTAAAATCAATAAAGGCATATCTAAAACGACCGTCAATCAAAAGAACTTGATTTGAAACTACGTACCTTTGGAAACAACCATCTCGAATCTTTGCCACCTCTACATTTGTGTGGCCCGCCAAGCGTTCTATACGTCGTGCATGCCCTATCATTAAAATGAAAATTAGTATATTATTCAAATCAAATCAAATTAAAAAAAAATCATATTGCAAATGCAAATTTGTTTCAAATCAAATTAATTATTTAAAACAATTAGATAATGATTCTTCAATCTTCAAATCAACCAAAAAAATTTAAATTGCAATTTAAATTGCAATCATCACCTTGTTGTGAAGACAAGTAACATACACAATTATGATGTATTGTAATTAGGATATTGATATTAGTGTTATTTGTTGTTGTTTTGTGTTTCTGTGTTCAATGTTTAGTATTGTCGTATTGCTTAATACGCCCCTCATAGTTGTATAAATATTAGGCACTTGCACAGCTTCAAGTTGTGGACTGATATTTTTGAGTTAATGAGAATTTCATGTTTCTCAAAACAATGCAAAAATGCAAAAGATTAAAACTTGATGTGGTACGTCTTAAATTCAGCAAAATAGCAAAGATAAAGCTTAAGCACAAACCACACTTAAATTCCAGCAGAGAATCAAATGCATTTTGCTAATCATTCACAAGTTCATTCACAAGTTTAGTTTTAGCTAACCTATTGCTGCAACTTTAGAGGAAGATGACCCACGGTGGTAAGAGGAGGCCGACTGTGGAGAGAATGAGAGAGAACAGTACAGACCCATCAGTACGACTAGCAACGGTCTGGATGAAATAGAGGTTAAGAAGGACCAAATAGAAACAGGGGAGAAGAGAAATAGCGTATTTGATTTGGAGAAACAAGAAAAAAAACAAGAAGCGTAGCCCAGGGAAGAGGGGACGGAAGGGATGAAGATGGGAGAGTGAAAGAGTAAAGTAAAGCAAGTGCAAAGTTTCAGAAAAAAATTCTGACACTTCACATGCACTGGTCATGTCGACCAATGCATGTGTTTTAGCTTAAGATGTCCCCAGCTGGGCTGGGGACGTCTAAAGGCACCCTTTAGACGTCCCCAGATCAGCTGGGGACGTCTAATGTAAGCTTTAGACATCCCTAGATGGTTTGAGGACGTTTAATGTGAATCTTTAGATGTCCCCAGACCAGCTGGGGACGTCTAATGTGAATCTTTAGATGTCCCCAGACCAGCTGGGGACGTCTTATCTGTGTTCTTTTTTTTCCTTCATACGCTTTTCTGGGAGTCTTTAGACGTCCCCATGTTCATTGGGGACGTCTAAAACAGTCTTTAGATGTACCTAATGAAGATGGGGACATCTAAAATTGTCTTTACATGTCTCCAATGAACATGGGGACGTCTAAAACACATTAAGGCGTGAGATTCAATTTTATTTGACGAGCCAACCTTTTCAATTTTGATATATAATTACACATATGCCACCGCCCAATATTTTGGGCATCCCTTTTTCAAAAAGGGACGTCCTTTAGGGTCTTTATAAGTATATTATGTAGTAGTGGGGACTGCCTCGGCTAATATTTTCCAATCACTAGATCCTAGTTCGTCTGTGACAGAGGATAAATCCAGCTCTACTAGCATTCTCCCAACTCCTTCCACTCAGTTCACACCTGAGCAATACCACAAGCTCCTTGCTCTAGTGCAAACCACTACTACTCCATCTGTTTCTACACCATCAACCCATCTGATTTCCTCTGTACACAATATTCATTCCCTCTCTTCTCATCATACTTCAAGTAATATCATCACTTCTGCTTCTTTTTCTTCTCACACCTCATGGATCATTGATACAGGTGCTACTGACCATGTTTGTCATACTTTGTCTTATTTTTCTCATTAAAAACAGATTAGTCCCATACCAATCAAACTTCTAAATCATAGTATTGTTAATGCCACCATGTCAGGAACAGTTTTTTTGTCTGATTCCTTGATCCTTCATGATGTTTTTATGTTCTTGAATTTACTTTCAACATTCTTTCCGTTACCAAACTATCTGGTTTTATCCATTGTTGTTTCATCTTCATATCCTCTCTTTGTTTCATTTAGGGGCTTTCGCCTTGGAGGACAATTGGTACAACTGAAGTATTTAAAGGACTTTATTTTCTTAATCCTGTAAAGTCTCACCTCACTTTGGCCGTTTCTAGCTTACCTACTTAGCTTAATCCTGTAAAGTTTCACCTCTGTTTGATTTGTGGCATCATCGTTTAGGTCACATTTCTTCTTATACATTGAACACATTACACCAAAAATTTTCTTTTATACCTTCTAGCATGAAATCTGTTCCTTGTGATGTATGCCATATGCCAAGGCAGAAAAGGTTGTCTTTTCCTGTAAGTCATTCTTCCAGTAATAAAACTTTTTCTCTGATTTATACTGATATTTGGGGGCCTTTTTGCTATTACTTCTATTCATGGTTTTAAATACGTTTTAACCATTATTGATGATTTTAGCAGGTTTACCTGGATTTTTCCTATGAAAACTAAGTATGAGGTTCGTATTAATTTACAAGCTTTTATTGCTTTTGTTGAGACACAGCATAATACCAAAATTTAGGTTATTCATTCTGATAATGGATTTGAATTTTCAATGGCATCATACTATAATTCTAAAGGCATTGTTCACCAAACTTCTTGCATTGAAACTCCTCAACAGAATAGTGTTGTTAAGAGAAAACACCAGCAGATTTTATCTGTTGCATGTGCTCTTTTATTTCAGGCCAAACTTCCTAAAACATTTTGGTGTTTTGCTCTTCTTCATTCTATTTTTCTCATTAATTGCTTGCCTTCACCCCTTCTTAATCATTCTACTCCTTTTTCTTTATTGTTTGCTACATCTCCATCTTATTCTGATTTGAGGGTCTTTGGTTGCTTGTGTTATGCGTCCACTATTTCAGCCCATAGGTCTAAACTTGATGCTCGTGCATCTGAATGTGTTTTTCTGGGATTTTCTGCTACTACCAAGGGTTCCATTCTTATGGATCTTCATTCTCACAAAATTTTCATTTGTAGGGATGTAGTCTTTTATGAATCTTTTTTTCCTTATCATACTATTACATCACAAGCTACTTCAGATTCCTCTATTCCCTTTCCTACTGCTACAGCTCCTCTTGATTTCTCCTTTTTACCTTCTCATTTTGTACCTACCTCCATTGACAATGTTTCTTCTTCCCCTATACCTGCTCCTGCATCCGAACCTCCTCCTAGGGTCTCTTCTAGGCCTCATAAACCTCCCACTTATTAGCAAGATTATTATTGTTCTTCATTTACTACTTCAAATGCACCATTCTCTTCTAGTGATAAGTACTTTTTTTCCTCATCTATTTCTCCTTCTCTTTCTCCTTCTTACACTCATTTCTATTTAAATGTTACTTTTGATGATATTCCTACTACTTATCGCCAAGCTTCTAAATACAAACCTAGGAGGGATGCCATGGATGCTGAAATACATGCTTTGGAACAGAATAACACATTGATCCTTACTCCTTTGCCTAATGGGAAACGTCCTATTGGCTGCAAATTGGTGTTTACTAAAAAAATATAAGTTTGATGGTACCCTTGATCGCTATAAGGCTCGGTTGGTTGCCAAAGGTTTCACACAAACAGAGGGAGTTGATTATTTTGATACATTTTCTCTGGTTGCAAAAATGACTACTGTAAGATTACTTCTTGCCTTAGCTTCTACTAACAATTGGCATATTCAGCAACTTGATGTTAGCAGTGCTTTCTTACATGGTGATTTGCATTAAGAGGTTTATATGGTTTTACCTCCTGGTTTTTACTCTACTGATTCTACCTTGGTTTGTAAACTTCAAGAATCCCTTTATAGTTTAAAACAAACCAGTCACCAATGGTTTCAGAAACTTTCTTCTGTTCTTCTATCTTATGGCTTTGTTAAGTCTAAAGCTGATTATTATTTATTCATCAAGGCTTCTAGTTCGATTTCTATTGTTATATTGGTGTATGTTAACGACATACTAATTGCTGGTAATGATTTGGTTGCCATTGAGACTAGTAAGAAGAATCTGGACATTCATTTCAAAATTAAACATCTTGGTCCCATTAAATATTTCCTTGGCCTAGAGGTTGCTAGGAGTAAGGCTGGCCTTTCTTTATCCAGCACAAATTTGTCATTGAGATAGGATATCTTCACTGCAAGCCTGCTTCCACTCCTATGGACAAACACTGTAAGCTTAGTTCTGATTCTGGTACATCTCTTTTGGACCCTATAGCCTATAGACAACTGGTAGGTCGACTTCTTTATCTTACTACTACTTGGTCGGATATATCTTTTGCTACATAATAATTGAGTCAATTTATGGCCAACCCTACTAACTTACATCTCCAGGCTGCTCATTGAGTTCTTCGCTATCTTAAATCCACTTCTTCTATGGGTCTATTTTTTCCATCTCATTCTGACTTGTGTTTGAAAGCTTTCAGTGACAGTGATTGGGCTTCTTGTGTTGATCTTGCCGTTCAATTACTAGATATTGTGTTTTCCTTGATACTTCTCTTATTTCCTGGAAAGCTAAGAAATAGGACATGGTTTCTACTTCCTCTTGTGAGGTATTATACATAAAAACATAACAGTAAATTAACTATAAGATATATATATATATATATATATATATTATACACACACATATAGCATATTTATAATAGGAAAACCATGTCTAAACTTCAAAGTTAGGACTTTCAATTAATAATAATTAAAAAAAAAGTCAAAGTGCAGGCCAAGTAAAAGCTAGGAAATAATTAGGTCACCCAAACACAGGGACCCAAAATTTGAAACTGCAGCCAAATGCTTAAAACACCCATTGCGATTAGACCAACCCCTCCCGCCCTCTTTCACTACCAAACTTTCAGCTTTAAAGATTCTTAGGTATCCAAATTCATCTTCTAGATAATTTGCACTACATTACAATCTAGTGGTGCTAATGATAAGCACAAAACCTGGGTCATTTAACAAAAGCTGACCATTCCAGTTTCAACAACGTCCAAGTTTCTTATCCCTCCAACTTTCTTATCCTTTGGAATTAAACATGAACAATGGAGTGAGGGAGGAGGCTTACCTTGAAGAAGACAACAATAGAGTGAAGGTTATGCTTATATTCATGAAGAGGCACGTGCTGAAACCCTGAGCATCTATCTAGGAGGTAAGCGTCATTAGCCCCAAAGAACACAGTCATAGCTATTGGTTCGCTTTTACTTTCATCATCATCTGGTTTCTCAGGGAACACTCTGTCCAAAACCTTCAGTGCCCATCTCTTATTATACCCACTGTACCCTCTTAACACCACATCCACCTGATAATTGACCAAAACCCAAGTTGAAAAATAAACGAGCAAAAATACGCAGTGAAGTTGGTCAAAACCATTACAGAGAAATAGGGCAAATACACAGAACAATCAAATAGTCTATATTTGACTTTGTTCATACTGTGCAAGCGAAATGATTAGCCAAAGAAGCACCCACCCCAACCTTCGATGTCAAAGGATTCCTCCGTGATTAAATCACTGAAAAGATAAATCTTTGGCCTCATCTCAAAGATTTCTTTCATGGGTATTGCTTTCTCAAGCTTCTATGTAAAATCCCACAGTATCGGGGTGGAAGAGATCCAAATTCAGAGGAGTCAAAGCTTTTTGGGAAATTTACATTCAAGTCCGGGAGAAAATATAAAAACATTGTCCTTAAAATCTCAAATTTACATTTAAGTCTCTTAGGACTTTTTATAATAAATTCTAATTTCACTGACAAGTCCATGGGCGTTCGCTCACATCATTGACAAGTCCAAGGGCGTGTCATTGACAAGTTCAGGGGCGTCCATTGGCAAGCCCATAAGCATCCATTGACAAATCCATGATTGAAAGTTATTACAAAAAAAAAATACTGCAGTTAAATACAATTTTAAGATTTCAAGAAACTATTTTTCATATTTTCTCTTGTCTGGACCTAAATGTAATTTTTTCAAGTTTCTTCCTCATCTGTTGTGCCTAATCCCAATTAATTGACCCCCAAAAGGTGCATTCTGATGCTGATGAACACAAGCAATTCTTTTTCTTTCTAAGACCCCATCCAATAATGTGGTGCTGCAACAACTAATTTTCAAGCTTTTTGGTCCTTTTCTTTTCTCAACCACAACATTGTTTTCAAGCTTTTTTCAGTGCACCTACTGAGGGGGGAAAAAATCAGTGCACTACTGATATGCATGTCTTTTTTCACAACATTTACTTTATTTTTAAAATTACCATTCTATTTTCTCTTAATCACACATACCTCCCCTCTAATTTGGAAATATACAATTTAGTCCAAACCATTAATACTATTAAAAAAATATTCTAAAAAGATTCTTCAAGCATATTTTTAAATTAAAAACCATATTACAATATATGTTATTTACTAATTTACTCATCATTGTACCAAATCCCTAATCTATCTTTTAACATTAACATTTATTAATGATCTATTTAATTTTTTTGGTACATAAAAGTTTAGATGAATTGGGTTCCGGGGGCTTATCAGAGTCAGGGCATGCCTAGTCTCTAGGCTCAAAGAGCGCTTACAAATACTTATAGATCATCAACCAACAATGTCCTCACATCAATGGGATCTGAACCTACAACTTTATGATTATGAGCCAACCCCCTTACCAACTGAACCAACACTTATTGGCATCTATTTAATTTTTTACTACAATTAGAAAGAATTTTATGTAATTTTTAAGTGAAAAATATTATCAACTTCGTCAAAAATTTAAGTAATTTTTTTTTTAAAAAAGTATGTTTAATGAAATACATTTAAGAATTTTAAATTATAATATATTACTATAAGAATCTCAAAAGTTCCTTATATCCATTTCGTCAAGTTATCAATCACATGTGACCATGTATCTTATTTTTGAATTATTATTATTTAAATATAAAACCATATAAAAAATGGGACACATTATTATGTGTGATTGGAGAACTTGATATAACGAATATAAGGAACTTGATGTAAGTATATGTATAATTTTATGACCAAACTGAATATATATATATATATATATGATTGTAAAACTTTTAGCGACATATAATTGGAAGATTACATTGTAAGTAGGTTTTAATAAATAAATAAGATTAAACATTTAAAGTTATTAAAAAAATAAAAATTTATAATAATAAAATTAATTAATTTTGTAATATAGTAATTAATTTAACAGTGTGAAAAAAATTAAGAATATATACTATAATTATTTTTTTAATTTTGGATAAAGATATGTGATTAATTAAATAATTATGTTTTAGCTAAAGATTACATGATTATTAAGTAATATTTATTTTAAGGAGGGGCATTTTAGTCACAATAATGAGTCAATGATGTGATTTAATAATCAACTAATGGTTGGGTAGATGGAAGTTGAATCTCAAAACTAGAAGGGAAGTTTATGAAACATATATTTTGATTTTAAGATATATCCGTATATATTTTCAAAATAAAAGGAGGTCTTTGTAATTTAAAGTAAATAGAGGGGAGGATAATATACTTTACTCTAAAAATAACTAGCACAGATCCTAGGCGAAGCATGGGTAAAAATGTTGAAAATTAACATATTTGTATAGCTTTTTCCTAATGGTTCCCTTAACACGGTACTAAATAAAAATATCTCTATTTTTTTGGTTCAATAATAAAATATCTCTATTAGAACTTAATTTTTTAGTCGAAAAGAAATTAATTGAATCTATACAGGTATATTTTTAATAATATTTTTTTGATACAAATTTTTAATAATATTTTTTGCTGCATATAAGATTAAATTTTTAATATTATTTAGATCCAAAAACACTTTTTGTGATTTTGCAAGGTGTAGTTGAAAGAAGACATTTGTCGTAATGCCTTGAGATCCACACAATCAACAATTAAATCCAAGCGATGCAATATAGCACAACTTAGGTCGTTTCACTTTGAGGAACCTTTATTTGGATTCCTAAGCTAACTAGGTGATAAAAACATGAAATTGACAAGGGAGAAAGTTTTGAGCTTTCTTTCGACAACTACTTTACAAAAATAATTAAATGCAATCTAAAATGCTCTTTTTGGTTTTTTTTCCCTTTTAATAATAGATGGTGAATGGAAATGAGTGGATATGGGAATGAAATGGATATCTTCTTTAGCAAATGAGTTATGGCTTGCCTTGCTTCAAATAATATGGAAGTTAGCTAGTTTAATTAAAATGTGCCTAAAAGGCTCTTTGGACTAGTTTGAGTTAGGAGAATCAAATCCTCACACCGGGTGAGACTTAGTTCCTCTAACCGAAACCCAATTTAAAGATCTAGCCAATTAAAGAACCAAGAAATGCATTCAACACATATGATCCAATAACCAAGCCATCTTGAGTTACCACAAAATATTCACAATAATCTCCATACATTGTTGACCCAGAAAATGCATAGAAATTAAAGCTAATATAGCTCAGTGTTAGAGTGCACAATAGAGGTTCGAGAACTACAACTAATCTCAAAAATACATCAATACAAACCAAATCAACACCATAAAAATCATCCTAAAATTAAACCTAGAAATCAAATATGTAATGAGGAAATATGAGATAGGAAGAGCTAAACTCCCTTTAGCTCCCGCTCGGGCATCACTCATTGTCTTAGAGAATCACAAACTCAGCCACAAATTGCCATCAAACCGGAAGCCACCTTCTTATCCAATGCATCAATCATGGGGTGATGACGGAAATATGAAGAAACTAATGGAAGAATGGTGAAAAAGGATGAAGAATGATGATAAAGATGAAAATCTGAGTAGGTACAAAACAATGGATAGAAGCGACAGTGTAATATCCCAAAATTTAATTAAAAGGCCTATTTTCCCAAAAAAAAAATTGAAGAATAATAATTAGATAGTAAGTCAAATTATGGAACCACTACTACAGAATTGAGATATAACCACCCCAAAAGACGTCCCAAATTGAAAATTGGGTGGTTAAAAAGACAGGCGGTGGCATTTTCGTAATTATATATATGTAGGGGAACCTTTAGGCGTCCCAAATTAAAATTTGGGACGTCTAATGTGCTTCATGGCGCGAAATATAAATTTCACAAATTTTTTTTTCGCGCCTGGAGCTAGGTTTAGGCGTCCCAAATGTCATTTTGGACGCCTAAAGTAGGACTTTAGGCGTCCCAAATGGATTTGGGACGCCTAAAGTATGACTTTAGGCGTCCCAAATGCCATTTGGGACGCCTAAAGAGGCGTTGCATGTCAGACACTTGTCTGACATGCGGTCTTCTCTATCACACCCATCTCCTCTCACCCACCCACAACTTTACTCTTCTTCCTCCTCTCCCCACCCACACCGTCGGCCTCCCTCCTCTGGTTTTCTTTCTTCAATTCCTCACCCACAAAACTCTTCTTCCTCCTCTCCCCACCCACACCGTCGGCCCCTCCTAGAGTTTTTTTGCTTCAACCGTGGATCTTTGCTCTCTCCTCCTCCCTTGTTCAATTCCTCACCCACAACTTGAACACCGTCGTTGAACTCCTCCCTTCTTCTTCTTCCTCTTTGTTTCTTTGCTCTCTCCTCCACCTTGGTCGCTCCATTGTTGTGCACACACCACCGTGGATCTCCATCTACCTCTCCAACATACTAGCTAGCTGATCAGGTTGGTTATTGCTTCGTTTTTAATTTTTTTTTGTAACAGAATGTTATATTTTGTTTTTGAAATATAAATTAAATGGTTGAGATTGTGCTTATTATATATTGCTTATATATAAATGGTTGAGATTGTGCTTATCTATTAAGAAGACTCCCCTGTTATAGGACCCCTTATAACATGTTATGCATTTACACGTTGCTAAATTCCTTTTTAAATTCATTACAATATGTTGCTGTAAGAAGTAGAGAGACATGTGAGGTAATATGGATGTTGAATACAAATATTTCAAGAGTTGTAGTGTCTTCTTCGTCTCACTTAGCTTGCAAACTTTCTTTTATAAAAAATATGTAAAAGCTACGTAGAGAAAAGCATTGCAATATTAACACAAGGCACGAAAATGTAATAAATGATTTTAAATGAAGTTTTGAATTTATACCATTCGTGATTTCACAGAGAGATCAATATTTATAATTTATTACATTTTCATATTCATGCATGTAAGTTTAATTAATATTCTACTCAAATTAGATAATAAAATTAAATTCATATTCATGCATGTAAGTTTAAGCATTATTTATAATTTCACATAAATGAAAAATTATTGTCAAATACTTTTTTTTCCCAGAATATTGTCAAATACTTATTAATTGATATTTACTCTTCATTAATTAATAGAAAATAGTGATAGGGTGCAATTGTGCCGTGCCAGTTTTTTGGAGAGGTTCTTATATAATTCCCCTACATATATATAATTACGAAAATGCCACCGCCTATCTTTTTAACCACCCAATTTTCAATTTGGGACGTCTTTTGGGGTGGTTATATCTCAATTCTGTAGTAGTGTAGCCTCCCCCACAATATTCATTAAATGATTGTTATGTAGGAGAGATGAGGCTAGGAGGGGGCAATAACTTAATTAGGCAATCCCATCATATGTCGTTGAGAATTGTACTAAACGTGTGAATGTTATTTGGTAATGCCTTAGGTGGTAACAAAATGGATCATAGTTGGATGAATGCTTTGAGAACTAGTGAAGAATATGAGAAAGGGGTGGACGAATTTATTGAATTCGCTAAAAAGAACGCTCCTGCAAGAAATGGGAAGTATTTTTGTCCTTGTGTCAATTGTTTGAATGAGAGTAGACGGGATGTTGATGTCATAAAGGATCACCTACTTTGTGATGGAATAAATCTGCGATACACAAGGTGGATATGGCATGGTGAGGAAGTAACTGATTGTCCGTCACACAAGAAGGAAGCTGTGGATGTCATAGATGAAGATAGAATGGAGAGAATGATTAACGATGTTGAGGCAGAATCCTTTGCGCAGTCGCAGGAGTATGACAGCCTGCGGAGTGATGCAGAGACACCATTGTACAGTGGTAGTAAGTACACGCGGCTGACAGGAACATTACATTTGGTTAACTTAAAGGCAACTTGTGGGTGGACCGATAGTAGTTTCACATTGCTACTTGAATTATTGTGTGATATGTTTCCGGAGGATAATGTACTTCCAAATCGTATGTATGAGGCCAAGAAAATCCTGTCTACAATGGGTATGGAGTATAAGAAGATACATGCTTGCCCTAATGACTGCGTACTGTACAGAAATGAGTACGGAGGTCTTAGTGAGTGTCCTAAGTGTAAAACTGCACGATACAAAGTGAAAAAAGATGGTGGTTGTGGTGATGTGACAAGTAAAAGGCAACCTTTAAAGGTTATGTGGTATCTTCCAATAATACCACGTTTTAAACGTTTGTTTGCGACTGCAACAAAAGCGAAGAAGTTGAGATGGCACTCTGATGAGAGAATATCTGATGGGAAATATCTTCGGCACCCAGCTGACTCTCCACAATGGAAAAAAATAGATGAAATCTTCCCTCAATTTGGCAGCGAGCCGAGAAACCTACGGCTTGGGCTTTGTACAGACGGCATCAATCCGTATAGAACTCTTACTAGCACACATAGTGCGTGGCCGATTCTCCTTGTAATATACAACTTGTCTCCCTGGCTATGTATGAAACGTAAGTATATGATGCTATCTATGATGATTTCTGGACCAAAACAGCCAGGGAACGATATTGATGTCTATTTGGCGCCTTTGATTGAGGACTTGAAGAAGTTATGGGAGGAAGGCGTAGATGTGTTTGATGCTTATAAGAAGGAGTCTTTCAAGCTACGTGCACTGATTTTCACAACGATAAACGACTTCCCTGCGTACGAAAACTTGTCAGGGTACAGCGTGAAGGGTCACAAAGCATGCCCAATATGTGAAGCAGACACACACTTCCAACAACTAAAGCATGGAAGAAAAACTGTCTACCTTGGCCACAGGAGGTTTCTTCATCGGTTCCACCCGTATCGTAGGCTAAGAAAGCGGTTTAACGGCTTACCGGAGCATGGAATGGCTCCAAAGTCACTAACCGGAGAGGAAGTCTACAGTCGAGTAGAACGTATCCATGTCACTTTTGGTAAGAATCAGAGGGTTGCAGGTGAGAAGAACATATGGAAGAAGAGATCCATTTTCTTTGATCTTCCATATTGGCGTTCGCTAGACGTGAGACACAGTATTGATGTGATGCATGTGGAGAAGAATGTTTGTGATAGCCTTATTAGTACGCTTTTGCACATACCAGGGAAGACTAAGGATGGGATTAATGCGAGATTAGACCTTGTCGATATGGGAATAAGAGAACGGTTACATCCACAACTAAGAGATGATGGTAGGAGGGCATACATGGAGCCAGCAGCGCATACACTATCAAAAGCAGAGAAAAGAAGTTTGTGTGGGTGTTTGCATGAAATGAAGGTGCCACAAGGGTATTCCTCGAATGTGAGAAGATCTGTCTCAATGGACGATTTGAAGTTAGTGGGAATGAAGTCCCATGATTATCATGTGTTGATGCAACAACTATTACCAGTAGCTATTAGAGGCATAATGAAAGATGAAGTACGAAACACAGTGACAAGATTGTGCGTTTTCTTCAATGCTATCTGTAACAAAGTCGTTGACAATGAAAAGTTGGATGAACTAGAAAATGAGGGTTACATTATTTTGTCACAACTAGAGATGCACTTTCCGCCTTCATTTTTTGATATAATAGTGCATTTGGTAGTTCATTTGGTGAGGGAGGTAAGGCTATGCGGTCCAGTTTACCTGAGGTGGATGTACCCTTTCGAGCGATACATGAAGATCTTAAAAGGGTATTCTAAAAATCCTTATCGACCAGAAGCCTCAATAGTAGAAAGATATGTAGTTGAGGAGGCTATGGAGTTTTGCAAAGATTATATGTCAGGGAAGAAGGAACAATCTCGGCATGAAGAAGGGAGAAGCAAGGGAACACGAGGACTGAAAGTGAAGAATGTTCCTCGTGAAGAGGTGTTGCAAGCCCACTTGTATATCCTGAATAATACGGAAGAAGTTCAACCTTACATAAATGAACACAGAAACACTTTGAAGAACAAGAATCCAAGGAAGAATGACATGCAGATTGCTATTGAGCAAAACAAGACATTCATGCAGTGGTTCGAGGAAAAGGTTTTGCACGAGATCGGTGTGTCTGAGACAATCGAGTGGCTAGCTTGGGGGCCTTCGTTTCAGGTCATTACTTGGACCGGTTATGATATAAATGGCTATTCTTTCTATACCAAAGAGCAAGATGACAAAAGTACCATACAAAATAGTGGGGTCATGGTAGAAGCTGAATCTATGCACTTTTCCAGTTCGAGAGACAAAAACCCCATATTAGCGTCTATGACCTATTATGGAGTTATAGAAGAAATATGGGAGATGACGTACAACAAGTTCAAAGTTGCTTTATTTAAATGTAAGTGGGTTAGCAACAATGCCGTGGTAATAGATAAACAATTTGGATTTGTCTCAGTCGATCTTCGAAGAGTTGGCTATAGAGACGAGCCCTTCATTTTAGCAAGCCAGGCAAAACAAGTGTTTTATGTCACCGATCCTGCTAGCAAAAACATGTCCATTGTCCTTAAAAGTAAAAAACAGAAGTATGGTGATCCGACCTTCAACCTTGATGACACACCACCTTTCACAACAACTACACCTCGAACAAATGAAGTAGAATTGGTAGATGATGACGAGTATGCTGTAAGAAATGACCATGGTGAAGGACTATGGGAAACAATATAGAGTAAGACATTAATTTATAAACGAGAACTGTGTTTTTTCTGTTTTACTTCCCGCTTAGTATATTTCGTTTTCATTGCAATTTATTTACGTTTCTGATGTCGCTTTTTGTGTGTTAACAGGAATATGGACAACTCTAGTGATGACGAGAGGACTAGAGATAACGAAAGCCCTAGCGATGACGAAGGGCCTAGAGTTGAACCCCCTGCAAGAAGGAGGGTTAGAGGTTGTACAAAGATGGGAGCATTGGTTGCACATCATGAACACCAACAGGAGAGGCTGCATATAGACTTTGATGACAATATGAATCCAGTTGGTCCTGAGGAAGACCACTTCATTAGCTACATAGGACTTTTGGCTCGAAGCAAAGTGCGCATTACCTACGATAATTGGAGATTGGTTCCCCCAAAAACGAAAGACATGATTTGGCAGCAACTTTTGGTATGTAAGTTTTGATGCATTGTAGCTTTGTTCTTATTGTTTCAAATATAATAATCTTATGTTTTACCTTGCAGCAAACATACGATGTCCCCGACACCACAGAGATGCATAGGCACTGGATGGATGAGGTTCGTGTACGATGGAAAGGTTTCAAGAACAAGCTAACAAAGCATTACATTCGAGGGGCCCTTAGGGGTAACGATCCATGTGCACAGTATACATATTTATCTCCAGAGGACTGGAGGTTGTTTGCGACATCACGAGCAGATCCTGAGTTTTTGGTAAGATTTCTGTCATCATGATATAGAACTTGTAATTTTCATATACTTTATATCGTTGATTCATTTTTTGTTGTTTTTCATTCATAGAAATTAAGTGCAGCAAATGCCCAGAGGCAAGCAGAAAATAAATATCAACATTTCATGTCTCGCGGTGGATATCGGAAGCTTGAGCGGCAAATGATGGCAGAAGAGTTACAGAAAATGAAGGAAGCAGCGGAATCTGATCCTAGCGTTGTTATCCAGCCACCAGCACCTCCTCCACGTCACAAAAAATGGAAAGCAGGGAGGATTAAGGCTGGGAAGTACATAAATCCGACTGTTGCTGAGGTTGCTGCGAGGATTGTAAGTAGTTATACCATAAGTACCTAATTTTTTACATGTTGCGAGTGGTTTCGATACATTTACGATAAACTGCATGCTACAGGATGACCTGGACGAGCAGAGTAGCCAAGGTTCATTCAATCCAAGTAGACGGATGGACATCTTGTCAACGGCTATTGGGAAGGCAGATGACCTTGGTCGTGTTCGAGGAGAGACACGGGGAATTAGTGCCGCGAGGTATTTTGGACGAGAGCCACGTTATTCGTCACAAGCTGGACCTAGTAAGGACGTTGTGGCCAAGATTCGAGAGGAGCTCGAACGAGAGATCGAGGCCAACCTTCGCGACAAGCTCCGACAAGAGCTGTTGCCAGAGCTTCAACTTGAAATGGCAAAGATGTTTGAAGCACAAAGGGCAAGGGACGAGCATAGAACTCAGGAATCCCCGGCCTTCAATAGCACCAGAGGAAGTTACAACCCTCTGGAGCAACCACTTGGCGCCCCTTCTCCCACTCCAGTGTCGGGACCACTTGGCGACCCTTCTCCCACTCCAGTGTCGGGAGACCCTTGCACCCTCTATTTGGATGATCCATTGTTGCGTGTTGTTGCTGATGCTCTCGTTCACACATATGCTACCACCCACCATAATCAGCAAATTCCGGAGGATTTTCGTAGGGTGAATGTGACGAGTGTTAGAAATGGGGAACAAGGTACAGCCATCCCTGTTCCTGATCCAGAGGTTGGCACGTTAGGTCAAGCGATAGGATCTTTCATCCTTTGGCCTCACAATCTTATTGGTTCAGACGCAACACCTCCAATGGTAGGAATTACCTTACTGTTACTGAAAATCTGTTGGCATTCTAATAACAATTTGTTTTATGATGTTCTAAAAGGATGACGAAGCTGCGAGCAAATGGCCCTTCTTAGCACGGCTGCAACAGATCTACAAGCGCATTAAACAGATTGACTTGAAGATGCCTCCAGGGATTGTGGGCCAAGAGGAGTATCCCTACACGATTGACAATAAAGATCTCAGGCAGTTTATTAGGTTGGAGGAGATAGATGCAGGCTGGGTCAAATTTGCAGTCCGGTAAGTTTTTTTTTTTCAATTTTCCCACAGAATTCATTTAGTGGTTTTTTGTTTTCATACATTCAAGAATTGATTCCTTATTTTAATTCTATTATAGCACCTTCCACGATCTCTGCACAAACATGGAAAGAAGTAATTGGTATGGATTCTTATGTCCTGCGAATACGACAGGGGATACTTGTACTGTGGCGCATAGGACTCACTATGTCGGCTACCAAATGGCAAATACCAAACTTCGTTGTTATCTAGCACCCATTGTCCAACGGTTCGTATTTACATTTTGTCAATTTAAGAAGTTTAATAAATAATTGTCTTCTCACTCATCTAACTTCATTTTAATGTGTACATGTTGTTAAAGTTTCCACTGGACTTTGTGTGTTATATGTCCCCGCCGCAACGTAGTCTATTGGTTTGATCCCTTGAGTAAAAAGCCAGACAGAGATACAAAATCTGTCTTCGACACGTAAGTTATTCTGTTTGTATTTCATTGACAACAAAAATAAATGAATGGTTCTAATTTCTGTTCATTTTGCTTTTCATGATAGTGCTTGTCAAACATATAGAATCCTAGGTGGGTCACGCGAGGGTGCAGTTGTTAAAAAGCCAAAGTGGTTTTATCCCATAGTAAGTACATTCGATCCTACATAATTGTTTCATTGACGGTCCTTTTAGACATACCTTTATTGATTTTAACAACCAATTGCATCCCTTTGATTAAAAGTGCCCTCAGCAACCTGGCAACACTGAATGCGGATATTATGTTATACTTTATATGTATAACATAATTCAAAATGGAATTACTAGCGATTTTGAAAAGGTAATCGCTTTTTTCATTCTCAAATGATAATATTTTTGGTGTTCTAATCGAAATGCTAATTAATTCATTTGCTTGAGATTCATTTCATCAAAGCTTATTACTTTCTAATTTTCAGATTTTTGATAATGAAGATGCCTACCTACATGAAGACCTTGATTTGATCAGAGATCTTTTGGCTGGACATCTTCTTCAACATATAGAGCAGTAAACTTGTTATTTTATATCAGTTTGTACTTCTGTGATGACAGCGTTTTGACACTTTCTGGTTGTTTTTTGTTGATATATATAGTAGTAGGTTGCATGAAAGGTTATTGTATGTATATATAGTAAACATTGTAGTGCTGGATGTCCTTACCAGTTTGTAATGGACAGTGTGGTTTATGAATCCATCTTCTATTCTGTTTCTGCAGTTTCAATTCGTTGGGTAATACAGAATGTAAATTATGGTATAAAAAAAAACCTAACTTTTAGACGTCCCAAATTAAGAATTGGGACGCCTAAAGTCCCAAGGTGGGACTTTAGGCGTCCCAAATTACAATTTGGGACGCCTAAAGTCCCCCAGCGTGGGACTTTAGGCGTCCCAATTATTAATTTGGGACGCCTAAAGTTGGGACTTTAGGCGTCCCAAATTTTAATTTGGGACGCCTAAAGTCAGCCTTTCGGCGTCCCTACCATTTGGGACGTCTTTTGTTTCAACTTACTACGCCCCCAGCATATACGTCCCCCCGTTTTGGGACGTTAAAAGTGCCAAATTTGGGAGGTTAAAACCCCTTTTTGTAGTAGTGAACCTACAAAATTTAAGGAATCTTAAATTAGACAAAGGGAAAAATTAGAGCCTAGTGTGTAATTAATAGGATAGAAATATACCTATATATATACATATAAACTTACCGACACAAGACACACGCACACAGACATATGTGGCACTCTCTTGGACAAACACACACCACACTTTGCATTCTATAAGAGCACACCAACAGCCACACAACCACCAAAACAACAATCTCAAATCCACCTAAACCAAACGGTATAAACAAGCGAAAGATTAAGAGACTCACCTATACAAGAATATGGAGTTGCAGGTGTGATTTGTAGCATTCTCTTCCTCCGGTTTTAACTCTCTCTCATTCACATTTTTTTCTCTTTCTCTTCCTTTATTCTGTTTCTTTCTTTCTTTCTTTCACTCTCTCTTTCTCTATTTTATTTTGGCTGCAGACGTAAATGGGAGTTGGAGGAATTAATGAGTGATTATGTGTGTGGGGTGTTGAGTATGTGTGTGCGTTGTCCAAATGAAAATGAGAAATGTGTGAAGTTTTTGTGTGTTTGTCCAAAAGAGTGCCACATATGTATGTGTGTATGTCTTGTGTCGGTAAGTTTATATGTGTATATATATAGGAATATTTTTATCTTATTAATCACACACACTAGACTCTAATTTTTTCCTTTGTCTAATTTAATTAAGATTCCTTAAATTTTGTAGGTTCCATAATTTGACTTATTATCTAATTATTGTTCCTCAAATTTTTTTTTTTGGGAAAATAGGCATTTTATTAAATTTTGGGATATTACAATTCTCCCCTGTAAACATAAATTGCTTCCTTGAAATTTGTTACTTTTATGGAGACATAAATTCTGGATATCGTCTCCTTATGTCTTCCTCAACATCCCAGTTTGCTTCTCTAGAAGATAACTCCTTCCATACTACTTTGATGAATGAAATACTCCTGCACCTGAATTGTTTCTCTTCCCGATTAAGGATTCGGTCACGTGTGAACTCATACATAAGATCATCCTGAACATCTAGCTCTTCGTATTCAATCACATTTCTGGGTCAGGTTGATACTTCTTTAGCTATGAGACATAGAAGACATCATGCAACCTACTTAAACATGGGGGTAAAGCTATTTGGTAGGCTATTGGCTCAATCTTAGACAAAATTTCAAAAGGACCAATATACCTAGGGCTCAACTTCTTCACCTTTAATGCCCTGCCAATTCCAATAATAGGCGAAGCCTTCATATACACATGATCCCAAACTTCGAACTCGAGGGGTTTCTACCTCTTGTCTGCGTATCTCTTATGCCTGCTCTGAGCAGCCAACAATCTCTGCTTGATTAGCTTTATCTTCTCTATGGTTTGATTGACTATATCCGGCCCATACATTTGTCTCTTAGGCAGCTCTGTCCAGCATAAGGGCGACTGACACTTCCTTCCATACAACGCTTCATAGGGAGCCATTTGAATGCTCGAATGATAACTATTGCTGTATACAAATTCCGCCAAGGGAAGGAATTGATCCCAACTACCTTTGAAATCTATCATGCACGCCTTAATCATATCCTTTAGTGTTTGGATTATCCTTTTCGTTTGTCCATCTATTTGAGGATGATAGGCTGTACTGAATCAGAGCTTGATACCTAAAGCATCATGCATCACCTTCCAAAACTTGAAAGTAAACCGAGGGTCTCTGTTAGATATGATGTTCTTTGGTGTACCATATAGACGAACAATTTCCTTGATATAGATTTCTACAAGTTTATCAAGAGAGTAGTGAATACTGATTGGGAGAAAATGGGCTGTCTTCATGAATCGATCCACTATTACCCAAATTGCATCATGATTTCGGACCTTGGGTAATCCTATCACAAAATCCATGGTGACGCTCTCCCATTTCCACTTAGGAATTACAGGATTTTGCAGAAGTTCTGATGGTCGTTGATGCTTAGCTTCCACTTTTTGGCAAGTAAGACAGCGAGCAATGAACCTTGTCACATCTCTTTTCATGCCAGGCCACCAATATATGGACTTCAAGTCCTGATACATTTTAATGGCTCCTGGATGCAAAGTATATCTACTCTTGTAAGGCTCCTCCAAGATTTTCTGCTTCAATTCTATCTGCGATGGAACATATAATCGCTTCTTGTGTCTGACCAATCCACTTGGTGACAAATCATATTCCTGAGTTTCACCTATATTAATCATATATTGGATGTATTGTGCTCTTCTATCCTACATTTGAGTTCTTTAAGTTTGGCTCTCCAGTCATTCTCAGCCCTACTGATATTGTTGCCACAAATCACCATGTGATTAAACAAATTAAGATCTCTAAAATCCTTGATCAATTTATACTCATGTATCATTAGAGCTGCAACATTTACTGTTTTACGACTCAATGCGTCTACAACTACATTGGCCTTCCCTTGATGGTATTTAATCTCCAGGTTGTAATCCTTCAGCAACTCCATCTGCCTGCGTTGTCTCATGTTGAGTTCTTTCTAATCATATAGGTATTTCAAACTCTTGTGGTCATAATACAGCTCCACTGTCATCCCATAGAAATAGTGTGTCCATATTTTCAATACGAACACAACCGCTGCTAACTCAAGATCGTGTATAGGATATTGATGCTACTAAAATTTAAATAAGCACCGCAAAGTGTATGGGCCGTTGAAATAGTATAATAGCAAATTAAGGTCATCCCACAGAGATTCAAGGTAATAGATAATTAGGCATTAAAATTCCCAATTTCATTTGAGTTAAGCAAATCAAATAAGGAAACGAATTTGAAAATCAATTTAAACAAAAGCAAAAGAACTAATTTTAATGTTTATAAGATTTCAATGGAGTAAAACAATCTAGAGTAGCTAATCCCATTTTCAAGTATTAGAGCATGTATTTACCCAATTAAAAGCACTTAATGTTAATTTGTTAATCTAGAGTTCAAATAGATACAAGTATCTTCCAATCACTTATACCCCTTGATGAACCCATGTCGTGTGAGTTCACAAAATAAAACTAGGTTTGAAAATATAGCATAGTAGCTTAACCTAGGTTATTCTTGTGAGGAGATTAATTTCCAAGTTCCTAAATAGTAAAGTGATAAATACCTTAAAGTTGTGCGAAATCATTTTGAGAAATTGCATTTGTAAACTAATGAAGTAAACTAAGCTAAAGCAATATTTTTGTATTTTCCAGTTTTTAAAACAAAGCAACAAATGGAATTGAAATTAACACTAATAACAAAGTAAATTTAATGAACTAGAATAATAATGAAATGGGATTCCCTTGAGTTGAGGTTTTAGTCTTCCTTGCTTGATATGAATTCCATAATGAGTCAAGAGGATGGAACTAAGCTACCATTAGCTCCATACTTGCAATAATCATTTAATTCATTCAACCGAAGCAATTAAATGAATACCACTAATTAATTGTGACACAAGGAGATGAATAATTAACTTCCAATTCTAAATTGTAATTACCATTACATCAAATCAAAATATTCAGTTTAATCATTCAAATCCACTCAACCGAGTCGGAATAAACAATTCAACCTACTCCTAATATGAATCATACAAAGCTTAATTAATCAACTCCTAGCTCAACCACCAAGTTTATTCACTTGGCATAGAACAATCTAAATCATAATCACATACTTAACCAAGCCATATAATTATGAAATAGAAAGAGAGCTTAAGGAATTCCATTGAAGGTTAGAAGCTCAAATCATTACCCAACTCAAGGAAATCACCAAGACTTGGCTACTCATGGAAGAAGATGAAGATGAAGCTTGATGGAAGGAGAAGGAATCAGCCATGGAAATCAAAGGAAGGCACCGAACAGCCTCTCCTCTTGTCCACCGAATGAATCCCTTCTTCAATTAATGGCTTTCTTCGTTATGCTCTGCATAGCCGCTATCCCTCTCTCCCTTTATTCATTTCGGTGTTGTTTTCTTCTATTCACACTCCAGCCGCCCAACTCTCTTTATTCCATCATGTACCTTCTTTCTTCAACCCTCTCAGTCCAGCTTTCCCTATTCGGTCAGCCCTCTTTGCTTTTCCTTCCAATTGGTCTAGTCATTTCATTTGGTCAAGTCCTCCCTTCTCATTATTCCCATCGGTCCAATTTGCTCTTTTCTTAGTCAATTATTTCGGCTAGCTCCAATTTGGTTCAGCCTTTCTTTCTTCATTCAATTGGTTAATTTTGGTCCAACAGCTCCCTTCTTCATTTCCCTTTTCGGTTTACTCCCTTTTACCTTCTCTTCATCAATCCATTTTTGCTTCCTAATTCTTCACAGCCGCCACTCACATTTACCAATGGTCCCCACTCCTTTTCTTTCTTCAATTCACTAGGTTAAATGAGTTAAAGGTTTGTTTGGATAAGTGATAAAAATCTGTTTTAGCATTAGACATAAAATTGCAACCACCAAACAAGGACCTCAAGGCCCTTACTCATTTAACCTCCTCTTAGAAAAAAATGTGAATATAAATTTTGCACTTGTGATGTTCCACTTTTGTCCTTCATTAAGCTCCAAATAACATATTTGACCTTGACCACTCAAATTGTGCCACATCATCACCTACAAAATTAGATTCACAAAGGTAATATCTTTTGCTCACAATTAAAGAATAATGGGAATAACAAATATTAATTAAAAATATAACAATTTAACCATTATAATTCTCAAATTATTCTTTCACTAAAATCTCACATTAACATTTGATTATGCCCAAAACATTAAATTAAGTCCCACAAAAGCCAAAGATTAATTACTAAAAATATATAAATATTGAGCTCTATCACTCCTCTCTCAAGTTAAATTGTTATTCTTAACTAATTCACTCAGAAGGCAATAATTGTCCGATTTAACTCTACTATAATTATATGGGTCAAATAGGTATTTTCCTATATTATTGGAAAATTAGAATAAATTCTAATCCCACATTATTTAACCTTATTGTCTTATTAAGATCCCTTTCCCAAGGCTAGTCTAAATTTCCCAATTCCAAACTTAGTGGTGATCAAGCACTAAGTAAGCAAAACAAAAGAGATTAGTTAAACAAAATTAACACAAAGCACAATTAATTAGTTCATACATACTCAAATCCTCAAATTAGTTCATAGCTACTCTAGGTTCAAAAGAGCCTAGCCACACATGGCTTTAAACACAGTCATCGCAATAGCATCAAATTCAGAGTTCAGAGCCATAATGAAAATCAAGAGCAACAAAATAACACAGATCAGAATAATATAGAGCAATGAAATTGACATACAAAAGCTTTCTCTTCTTCAACACTGATGATATTTTCAGCTCGCTTGTCTAGCCTGATGAAGAAGAAGACGGAATCATGTTTGATCGCTGCTCCTCTCCTTAGTTCACTCCAGTGATAATGGCGTCAGAGCTTCCATCTGGTTCAGTTGATGATGAATAATCAAAGTTCCAGCTCTTCTGTTCCTGTAGCTCTCTCTCTCTCTCTCTCTCTCTCTCTCGATCTGATTTGCAATGCTCCCTCCGACACTCTAATCTCCGACGATGATAGAGACTTCCTCTAAGAGGAATCTCCGCTGCTTCCTAGATCTCTCTCAATATTGACTGCCATCTGTCTTGCACCAAGGAAGATGATAAATGTTGAATCCCCCACCAGTCAATAATTGCGACTGCTCCTTTCCTTTCTCTCTTGCATTAGGTCTTCAATTAATCTCCTGTTTCAAAAATGGTGATGATCCCTGCAGCTCTTTCCATTCAAAACAAAATAATACCTTTTCAACCCCACATAATCCACGTCACCTCATCACCTAAGGAAAGAAAAAGAACTATGTAATAATAATAACAAAACTGACATAAAGCCAAATAAATATAATATGGCATTTTTTTATTTTTTTTATTTTTTTTTATTTTCAAAACATTGAAAACTATAATATTTAAAATAAAATCCCCAAATAATGCACCAGCTTAATAGCTTATAAAATATCAAGAAAATCATCTTAAATTAGCAGTGATAACTCCCTAATTATATCAAAATGTGTATCAAATATATTAAAAATAGGAAGTTATCAGATATCTCTATTCATGAGGCTTCAGCTGACAGGATGCATATGCCACTACTTGGCCCTGCTGCATCAGAATACATCTCAATCTGTGCCTACTGGCATCTGCGTAGACCACAAAGGCCATCTGCAGATCTGGGATTGTTAACACTGGTGCTGTTGTTAATTTCTGTTTCAGCTTTGTGAACCTCCTCTCACAACTGCTGTCCCCTAAAAACTATTGAGTTTTTCATGTTAACTTTGTCAACGGCAAAGCTATTCTGGAGAAATCTTTTATAAACTGCCTGTAATACTCGGCAAGACCCAGAAAATTGTGTATCTCAAAAATAGTCTCTGGCCTCTTCCAATTCAATACTACTTCTACCTTATTAGGATCTACCAAGATCCCTTGTTGTGAGACCATATGGCCCAGAAATTTATCTTCTAAAGCAAAATTCACATTTGCTCTTCTAAAAGCCAAAATTCACATTTGCTCAGGTTGGCATAGAGTTGTTTATCCCTCAATACATTCAATAATGTTATCAGATACTGCTTGTGTTAGGCTTTACTCCGTGAGTATACCAGAATATCATCAATGAAGACTACTACAAACTGGTCCAGATACTGATGGAATATTCAATTCATGTAGTCCATGAACACGACAAGTGTTTTGGTCAGCCCAAATAGCATCACAAGAAATTCGTAATAGCCATATCTGGTCCTGAAAGTAGTTTTTGGAACATCTTCTGCTTTTACCCTGAGTTGATGGTATCCTGATCACAAATCAATTTTCGAGAATATACAGGAACTAGATAACTGATCAAGCAAATAATCAATTCTAGGGAGTAGGTATTTTTTTCTTGACCGTTAGCTTATTCAACCCCCTGTAATCTATATAGAGTTTGAGGGTTCCGTCTTTCTTTTTAACAAAGAGCATTGGTGCTCCCCATGGTGAGATACTAGGTCGAATGAACCCTTTCTCTAGCAGCTCTTTAATTTGTTTCTTCAATTCATCATTTCACTCGAAGCCATTCTGTATGGGGCTTTGGATATTAGACTTGTTCCAGGCCTAAGATCAATTGCAAATTCCACTTCCCTGTCCGGGAGTAATCCACTAATATCCTGTAGGAATATGTCAGAAAATTCATTTACTATAGGGATACTCTCTAATGCTATACTAGCTTTTGATTGCATGGAGAAGAACACCATGTACCCCTGACAACCTTTTTACAAACATTTCTCAGCTTCAGCAGCCGAAAGCAAATTAAAGTTGATTTATGTGCTAGCTAGAGATTACGGATTAGGGTATATAACCCTCTTCCCTTTGTAGTCTAGCATTACACCATTCACAGTTAGCCAGTCAATCCTGAGTATTACTTCTAACCCTTGCAGTAGTAGATAAATCAAATCCACGGCTGATTCATGCCCCTCGGCCTTTACTACACAATTCAAATAGACATCGGCCGTAATAACTCTAACACCCGTAGGCATAGATACAACCATATCACAAGGGAATTTGTGTGCTTACATGTCTAGCCGTCTCACACAATCGTATGCAATATATGAATGGCTAGCACATGAATCATACATTACTTGTACTGAATTGCCATTAAGGGAAACTGTACCTTGTATCAGTTCAGGAAATTCCTAGCTTCCTCTTGTGTTATAGTATAGACCCTGCTTAGAACTTTGGACCTTGTCTCCTCTGTGTGACGTCTCTACGGACAATCTTTAGCAATATGTCCTAGTTTATCGCATACATAACAAAAAGGCTGCCTGGTTGAATCTAGTCTCATTAGAACACCAATACAAGCTGTGCTAGGGTGGATTGGTTTATGACAATGCTAGCAGGCTCTATTTCGTGGAAAGCTCTGGCCTCTGCAGCCTCCAACCTAGTTTGGCCTTTTATAGTCACCCTTGGATGGTCCACCTTGGTCTTTACGGTTCTGAGATGAACTGCCACTACTAGTTACACCCTTGGTTTAGTTATTTCTAGCAGAAGATAGGTTGAACATGTTCCTCTCAATGACACGGCATTCTTCAACTGCTTTATTGAACTTAGTGTAACGCCTTGAAACCAGTTTTCCTTTCAACTCTGGCTTCAATCCCTTTATCATCATATCCACACTCTATTCCTCATCATCTCGATATTTGAGGTATGCACAATATTGAGACAACTGAATATACAGAGCTAAATAGTCATCAAAGCTCTCCTTGTCCTATTGTTGTATGCAGAGGAATTCTTTTTCCTTTCCTCTGTTGACAGAAGGGGGAAAATATTTCTCATTAAATTTTTCTTGGAATAATTCCAAGGTCACCGGAATATTCCTCTATCGAAGAATCAATTCAGTATTCTTCCACCATCTGTCTGCATCACCCTTAAGCTTATAAATGGCTAGCAGGACCTTAATTTCATTCAGGCACAACAGAATGTTAAAGATATTCTCTAATCTCGAGAGCCAATCTTTGGCTAACTGTGGATCAAACTTCCCTCAAAAGACAAGAGGTTGATGCTTACTAAACTTCCCTACCCAAGCCTGTATGTTAGCCTCAGGATCAGGCAAAATATCCTCTGGTTGAGGTCCTTCGGCTGAATTATTCTTGCCATCCGCTCTCACCAACTCCTTCAGGTGATCCTACCTCTGCTACACTTCTCGCAGCTCTTCCCAGATCTCATTCATAGTAGCCTACTGTTGAGTCAATATACCTATAATCTTCTGCTATGTTGGGTCAGGTCTAGCACCTGGTTCTTCATCATTATTTCTTTGTCGACCCCTAGCTCTACCTCAATTTCGGCCTCTACCTCTTGGTCCACCACTTAGTCTCGCCATCTTTATGTTTCACCATAAAAGTTCACATAGTCATATATCAATATACTATTCTGATATTGCCAGAACCGCATGCTTTGATACCAAAAATGTCAAACCCCTTAACATTTTGATACACGCAGAGTGATAAAGGCATAGTTCCATAAGCATACAGAAATAACACAAATATACTGATAAGAAGTACTTGTTTACATACAGAAGTCTCCCCGCAAGGTTTGATAATATATATGCAATTTGTCCAAAATATCAAAAATAAACTAGATATAACCAAGCAGCTCCTATCGCAGGGTCCACACACCTCAACTGCTTGTATTTGCTATTTTGCCCTTTAAGCCGCTAGCTTCTACTGGAATATTTTTAATTTTGAAAAAGGATGAGATTCAAAGAATCTCAGTAGTAATATACAATCGTTCATATAAAATGTGAAAAGTAATATGTCATGCTCCATGTTATGCAACACTTAACAACAATATCACATCATGACATGTATACGTGAGTTAGGGGCTTAATCCCCCACTCTCCATACACCTCGGTTGGGATTTTACTCAACAACCAGATAAGTGTGCCTCCACATACAAATTGCCCTCCTCCGCAAAATCGTGCTCATTAATTATATCACAGAAGATGGCATACACAAACATATAAAATATTCACATAGTTTATGAAAAATAGAGTTACTGTCTGAGTCCTTTTTTAGTTCCAATGTCAGTCCTATACTCTTGTTTCAGCTCGGGCTATTTCCAATTCCTATAAAAATTAGAGTTATAAGTAACTAGTTATTACTTGTAATATTACTTCCTTTAAATCATATTCTACTGGTTATCCATCACAATTCCAACAATTTCTACACAGTACAATTCTGCATGGTGCAGTTTTATAGTTTTCCAGAAACTAACAGATTTTCAGTCAACTTTGAAATTTCATAACTAATTCTAGAAGATTCCAAATTGACTAATTCCAAAGTCTGAATGAAGCTATTTAAATGTAATTTCAGGGAAAAATATCCAAAGATAGTCACTGATTATAGATTTTCCCCAGAAATTTGGCCAACCAATACTGTTCCGTATTGCATTCCAGAAACAAATCTCAGTTAAAAAATCCATATCTTTTAATCTACTAGTCTAAAAATTATGTTCTACATATCAAATTAAAGAAGGGGAGGAATTGGTTGGAGGGGAAGGGTTGGAAGAGGAGGAAAAATGAACCCCTCCCCTCATTTGGTTTGAACTTTTGGAAGGGAAGGGAGCCAAAATTTGCCTTCCCTTCCCCTCCAATGCCCTCATTTTGCTCCCCTCCAAATTGGAGTTTTTTGGAGGGGAGCTAAATATCTTGACCAATTTACCCCAATCAATTTTATGTTATTCCCATCAATGCCCTTAATGGGAAACAAATAAAAATATCAGCTTTCTCCTGTCAAAATGGTTCCATTGTCTTTGAGAAAAATCAAGAGATTACTGGTCTTGCATAGCTTTTCTCTTCTCTTGTGTCCTTCTGACAACATCGGCAATGAAAATGATGAGGAGGTGGCGAGTCACCGGCAACAAAGTAGTGACGGAGTTGGAGGAGGAGGAGATTTTTTGGGAGGGGGCACTAGTGATGGTAGTTGAAGAAGAGTGACAGAGGAATCAAGGGTGACGGTTTTGGGGTGGAGAAAATGGAAGATGAATAGTGCCATCCTCCTTATTGCCAGTGACTGGATCTTTGCTTTTCACTCTTCCGCTGTTGCACCGAACCATCGCTTATTTAATTGAGCTCCATATATCTTCATTTTTTTTGCCAAAAGCCCCATATACCAACTTGAGTGGTAAACTTTTCCATTTGATTTTTCATATATATTATTTTATTAATTAAATTAAATTAAAAAATGCGCTAAAGCTGGTGCAGAAGAAATATCTCAAAGTTTTTATAGAACAAACATTTCATTTTAAAAAATAACATTTGTAAATTTTACTTTTTAAAATATATTTATATATTCATTAAAAATAAAAAAAAATCCCCATATTAGTTTTTACACACCTATTAACAAATAAGGGGAAAAGGGTAAATTAATTATTGTCCCCCCTCCTTTCCCCTCTTAAACCAAACAAAGGATCATATCATTAAAAACCCCATCCCATCCTCCCCTTCAACTAAACCAAACAAGGTAATATTAAAACTTCCCATCCCCTTCCTTCAAACCAAACAGGCCCTTAGGGATTTTCTCCCCTTAAGGGATTTTTTGCCTCCCCAAGGATCGAAGGCAAGACCTGGGGAATAAGTACAAGCCTTATGTGATCCTGGGTAGCCACTTGCACCATGGTCACTAGTTACAACCTAAGAACAATGTAAAAATCTTTCCTATGATGAAATTAGCAGAATACCAAAGCGAGAATTAACTTGTGTCTGGGCATGGGACAAGAGAACACAAAATGGGATCCGAAGAAGAGCGAGATCAAATTGGGTCTAGTGGACAGATTGAAGGCGATTCAGATAGAACAGATCCGTAATGCATTGATGAAGCTCTTCAAAGAGAAGTGAGTCCTTGTGAGCTTTGTAGAGAAACAACCGAATGGAGTACCACTCAGATGCGATAATTTTTTTCTCAAAAGTTTGTTTGATCAGCATTTTATTGGTAAAAGTTAAACTTTTGTTGGGGTTAGATTAAATTGCACCATAAGAATTAGTTCATGATTGAAATGGCACCAGAAAAAACTTTAGGGTACAAGTACACCCAAAAAAGTACTTTGCGGGAGTGGGCGCACCTTAAGCCTTTTTATTATAAGGTGTATTGCTTGTTTCCCCTAGTTCTTACTGTTTAAAAGATATTTATTAAAGTATTTATAAATTATCCACCACATGGAAAATGTTCTATATAAATGAATAGTATCACCATGCTACCTTCCAAACGTGTTTTGTAAAATGACTTTGCAACTTTATGTTTGTATGTGAATAGACTTGTAAACTAGACACCAATAGTTGACTAGCCGCTTTTGCTAAATATTGACATGTATAAGTACAATGTTTAATTATACATAGGGGAAAATGTGGCACAATTACAATCGCATTTCATACTCATGGGTTGCTCATAATAATTTCAGCTATTCAAATTAGATTTAGATGGTCAAAATTTAATGCAATTTGATTTTTTTTAATTTACTAGAAGAATAACTTTGTGTTCCCTCCTCCCTTCATTTTGGTTCACGAACCTCAGCTTCTTAGTAATGGAGGTTGTATTCTATTCTGATTAGTATGGACTAGGTCAGGAAGATAGGAAACTAAACACAAGGAAAGGATTAGGTGAAGAACAATCAAACTAAGTCTTTAATGTATAATGAATTTGTAGGTCAATTCATGTTTGTATGTGGTCGGTTTGTGTTCTTTTTCCCTCCGCTTTATTTGGTTCACATGCTACTTCCTGACGCTGGAGTCCTTCAAATAAAGAGTTTATTTTGATTTTATTCTTTAAAAAAATACAAAAAATGAATTATAATTTCAATAAGAGCAAAGAATAGTTTTAAAAATTTTAGCAATAACTTTGGCTATTTACAGGGTTTGTAATTTATTGATTTGTATTGATTGGCCCCTATCGCGTTTAGTAATCTATTTTAGTGTAGTATATAATTTTCATGTCATAATTAAAATTAAGTGATAATTAAATTTTATTTTTAGAGTTTTTTTTTCAATACTAGGTGTACAATTTCCATCTTGCAAACACATACACAGAAAACTCGCTTTTTATTGATAATTAAAAATTGCATTTAACTTTTTTTTAATGAAATTTTAGTTATGCAATGGTCTTACGACATGATGAATCAAATTAAAGTGTTAGGTTGTGCTTTGAACAAAATTACCACTAATAAAAGGATCCCTATTAGCAATTAAAAAAAATTAAGAGACATTTTTTTTTGGCAAAAATATTTCAGAGTTCTTTGTTAAAATTACATGAAAAGTACGTGCGGGGTCATTTTAGGTAATGCCATCTTTTTCCTTAAGAAAATTATTTACGAGATTTTTGTTATTTCATGAATTTGAGCATAAATCACATATGTACTATGGACTTTTATTTGAGCCCTGTTCATTGTAATATTGTACAGATATAAGCATTTGTAATGTATTAAAAATATGGAATGGGGTTTGAGAATTAAAATCATTGTCACAAACGGAATACACCAGTCAACCCATATGAGGCTTGTTCAGTGCTTCCTTCTTCTTTGGACCAACGTAACCTTGTTCCGCTTCCATGTATAGTTATAAATCTGCTCATTCTCCTTTTAGCTATACACATGTCTGTTTCTCTTCACTTGTTGCATGTATAGAATTAGCAATCATAGATTGAGGAGTTTACCATTGTGTTGCTCTCTCTCTCTCTCTCTCATTATTCCTCTGCTTTCCCATCATGTCGTCTTGACCAAAGCTCAGCCTAGTTACACTTCAAAAACTCATTTTCCATTCAAAAACCCCTTCCTTCTTCTTTAACTTCTAAGCTTTGTCATGCTTATGAAACCGGGAGCGGGGTCCCTGATGTGCATTACTTGATGCGCAGTGTGATATGCACAATCTCGGCCGTTCATTTCATCCACTGTGAGAAATATTTCACTAATCAAAACGACATCGTTTTGATAACTGAATCTTGACCACTCACTCAAAGGCTCAATCACAGCCGTCCATAACATTTTATTTAAACTTCTTTTGTTAACCTTTTTCCTCAACACGCTGTGACCTACGGTTCTTATATTTTTTGCCATTCAGTTTTTATATCAAGTGAAGCTTTATCTTTATATTCCATGGAATTGTTACCTTATTACTTTTGTAATTATGAATTCTCCCAGTTATTTTATTTCTCACTTAATTTAATGTAAATGTTTCTTTACATCAATAAATTTGATTAAAAAATAAAAAATTACCTCCAACTTGCTTCATTCATAATATTAATGACAACCTCCAAATTTTCTCCTGTTAGTTACGTATTTGTCTCTTCTTTATGTAAAATGCAATTCATCCTTCTATTATATAGAGATAAAGAGAAAAATTGATAAAATACAATGCCAAAAGAATTAGCCAAAATACAATATTTTTGCTCTCCATCCATTAACTTACTATCATCTCATCTATCTCACCAATTAAATATTTAATATTAAATTGCCAAAATTATTGCTACATCAAAATGGTTGACTAAACCTAGAAGTCCTGCTGAAGAATAATGAACCACAATCTCTCAAGAAGGTACATTGTTTTGCCAAAATGACTAGCCAAAATGGGTAGCTGAATCAACATATAAACCCAAAGATGGAGGAGCTGACAAAATTATCTGAAATCCCATTTCTACACAAGACTAATGTGTTAGATCTCACATGTTTTGATGATAACAAAGAATGGGTGTGAACAAGATTTGATAAACAAACAAGTTTGAACAAAGTAATGACAAAGCGCATCATCACTTGAAGTAAGCACTAGAGTAATGAAGAAAGGCCAAGAGAGAAAGCTGAGAAACTTCATCACTGGTAGAATTTCTAAAAGGCTACTCAAGTAAGAACTCGAGTAATGAGACAGAAACTTGAAGTAACCAGAGCACAGAACTCAAGTAACTCATGGAAAGATACATCACTCGAGGAATGACTCGAATAATATGAAGTGAAAAGAAGAGTACTTGAGTCAACACTCAAGTAACCTGCCACAAGGAAATGATTTGCTCTCGGCCATGTAATCCTGCCAACGTTACTCGAGTAAGCACTCGAGTAATCAGGGAAATCACTTCCAGTTGCTCTCGGGCTGCCAACGTTACTCGAGTCAGTACTCCAGTCCCCTGCTTCAAGAAATATGTTGCTCTCGGCATTTCAAACCTACCAATGTTACTCGAGGAGCAACTCAAGTAACTCATTATGGTAAACAAAACTTGAAGGTAACACTCGATTAATCTGAAATGTTATTATTACACTTCACTCGAGGCACCACTCAAGTATGCAGGTATTAAATTGTTCTATGTCAAAAACTTGAACGAGATTACTCGAGTCAGCAATCGAGTAATCTGCAGAGTTATTTACAATGCACTTGAAGTATCCACCCGAGTAAGCTATGCAAAAAATAGATGTTCACTCGAGGCGGTACTCAAGTAAACAGGTAAGAAAAACTTGAAGTGCTCTCAGCCTGAAATCCTGCCAATATTACTGGAGTAAAGCATCGAGTAACCTGTGAAGAAAATTGTAGTATACTCGAGTAAGTACTCAAGTAAACAGGTATTTCCAAGGTTTGTAAATTTGTTTACTCCATGCACTACCCGAGTAATGTAATGTTCATTTATTGACTTGCTCTTTATCAATATTTTCACAAAGATACTCGAGTAATTACTTGAGTAAACTTAATGAATACTCGAGGGACCACTCGAGTATCCAAGTCCAGAAATTCAGAAATCATTCCAACGTTCATTGATTTGTTTCCTATATGATTAACCTTTCATTGTATTAGTATTCTTAGCATATTCACAGATAAACAATGAAGAGATCTTACCAAATAAGGAAAGTCAAATGCAACGTTCAAACGCCACCTACCGCCACCTACCGCAAACGGATATTTTTCAAAAATTGGAAAAGTCAACAGTGGCTGCGCACACTCTAACAGGTGAGAAGAAAATGTTCCAACGGTCATTATCAACACATCTATATATATGGGAACATCCAAACAGAGATAACAACAAGAACACACGAACGCATTATCAAGTTCACGCTCAATACTCTATTTTTACACACACTTGTAAATATGTACTTCAGTGATTCTTATTCACTCTGTAAGAGAGATATTTCATTCAAACTCAATATTTGTTATTGTGGTAACTCAAGGTTGTGGAACCTTGAGTTGGGATTGGATTACAACTTGTAAGGGGGAGCGAGTGTCCAGGAGAAGGAACTTGTTGTACTGAGGTGCCAAGAACCCACTGAATCTTGGAAATTATAGTGAAACTCTTAGAGATACTCTGGGGACTGGACGTAGGTCAAAGTGGTTGTGGCCGAACCAGTATAACTCCCGGTGTACACTTCGGTGATATTTCTCCTTACTCTTTTTTGTTTTATATTCTCTGTTAAGTTTTATATTTGCAATGAAATTTTTAGTATCACCCAATTCACCCCCCTCTTGGGTGAAACGCTTGCTCTAACATAATGGTGCTACATTGAGAACCTGTTATTGAGACAACATTGTCAAAATATAATTATTGTAAAAAATTGAAATAAAATTTCATGTAATTAATATTGATTGTCTTGATGCAAGAAGTTGAAGTGTACGTAGTGATTGAAGTGATTTGATTTTTCTTTTCTTGCCTTACTATAGATTCAAGAGGCTTTTGCAAAGGTTTGACATTTTGTCTTCTCTTACCTTTCTTTTGAAGGACACAATTGGGTTTATTTTCTGACACCTTAGCACCCTGCAATTAAAAATGGTCAATATTGGTTAAACTTAAGATGAAAATGACATAAGAAAAATTTAGTCATTACCTTGTATATATGATTAGATTAAACTTTTCTCTTTTTGTTTGATTGATTATCAACCCAACTCATCCATCGGCTTTTATGCCTCTTCCCCTCTTTCTTCTTCAAAACAGCAATTATAGCACATTTTGTACACATTTTGGAAGATGTTTCATCTTCAGAAGATTCACGCATGGCCAAAATGTCACTAACTTTCTTGCTTAGTTATAAGATCGCATGTTTCACAATATCAAAAGTTTCTTGACATTTTGATGCTTCAGATACCAATCTTACAAACATAGGGCATAATTGCCTATAACGCATTAAACTTTCCATCTTTGGATCAACTTTAATCTCATTACCCAAGATATCTTGTACAACTTCACATCTTGCTTCCCTTGTCCACCTTTTTATTATATATTGTTTTGGAAGTTCATCAACTTTTAAATGTGTATATATCCTTAATGCACGGCAACAGATTAGTCCATATTGTTGAAACTTCATGCAACTACAATTGGTGCAACCATTAGTACTATCATAAGTAACTTTTCCACTCTCCTAGTCTAGTAATCATTCTAACCACATGTTGCTTTACATCAGCTATCTCATCTCTTTCTTTTATATGACATACACAACTACAATCCCATTCACCTTGGAAGACATCAAATATAGTAGGAGTGTAGATTTAAGAAACTTGTTGGAGCATCGGTGCATTTCTCACAATCAATCTAGGCAGTTTCTCACTTGTTAAAGTCTTGTTGCAACTTAGTATATCGCTTGTCATGAACTACCATTTCAAAGAGTTTCAAGAATCTATTGATATCAAGTTCAGGAGTCATACGATCCTTCAAAGATGAATTGACACTTTCACTTAATTGGGTGCTCCGCATGCCAATTGTGAAAGCATGTTTCATATAGCAAGCTGCCCATTTTTCTTTTATCTTTTATATGGAGGACAACCAAGAATTTTCTTCCAAATTTTCAGCCCAAAACACATTTGTTATTTGCTCATCGAAATCCATCTGATAAGCATGAAAGAAAGATGGATTCTCTATCAGCTGCTGTTGAAAATATTGTAATAGACATCTAGCTTCTCCATACTTCATTTCTCGTTGCCTCCTTTGCCTCAAATAGTTTTTGACACCCTCTCTTGTAAACCCCAAATTGGCTCTACCTCTAACTTGTTTACTCATTAAATTAAATGTATCATTTTGTTTAAGCCCTACATCATTTTCCATCTCTATTTCAATGCCTTGGGTTGCATTTACTTGGCGTTGAGATCGTAGGAGATGTGCTGATTCTTTAGAATGCAAAGGGTGATTATGTTCACCAACAAATTCATTAACTCTCCACTTTCCATTCATAAGCTTCACATACATTTTTGCTTTGCAATCTGTTCTAGTCTCTGCTCGAGGATATTTGTGTTAGGATCGGCAGGCACAGCAGAAAAATTTTAAAATTTTACCAATCCTAATTGAGGATCTATCAACAGCATTTAAACCAAGTTGGAAGGATTCATACCTTTTATGATTCAAGGTTTTCATGATCTCTAGGAGCCAACACGTCAGGTCTGCTCCCTCTACTGGTATCCACACGAATGCTCTCCAACCGAGACTGCGTGCTAGCGCCTATAATGTCTCCTAGGGTTTTTTTTTGCTGCTCTCAATTCTCATGTGCATATCAATATATCTGCTCTATCAAGTTTATAACCTATGAGGGCTATTTTCAAATTTCAAAATTAATCATCATTCATTTCAAAATTAATTAACTATTAATTATCTTGATGAGCTAATTAAATAAATTTAGTTTAAATTAAATCTATCCAACAGTTTTAATTTAACCTATTTATTTAATCAAAATAAAGAGTCATTAGATTTAATTTATCTTCATAAATTAAATCTGAGATACTATATCTCTATCATGTTAGTTATTAAATTTAATATATCTTAATAAATTAAATTTAAAACTAACACAATATAATAATATCATATAATATATACACACACACACATATATATATATAAGATATATATATTTCGAAAATATATATATCTATATAATATTATTAATGAATTTTATATTATATATATATATAAATATAAAATTCGTCCACCCTAAATTAAACATTATCTCGTGTTGGGCCATTCTTGTGTGCGACTCTGTAGGCCCATATGATGTTGGCAGTGAGCCAATAACTATACTAACCCAAAAGTCGCAAGCGGCCTCTAGCAAGACATTACGACTACCCAATTCATATGGGGATCGTTATCACGATGCAACCTGTTATACAACCATGTCACGTCCCTTTTGTCACACGATATATCGATCAAGGATAAGGCATGGATAATGTCATCCTCTTGTTCCTAACCATTACTTTCTCGATTCCTGAGTAGCCTGATAATAGAGACGGAAACTCCTTTCATCATAATATGGCCATACATTTTCTCCTTTCATCATAATATGGCCATACATTTTCTCAAACTCACTCATCGAGGGGCCCAGTAATATCTCTCAACTAATGTGAGGGACAAATTCCATCTTGATCATTCATATTCCTCTTCATGAAAAACCACCAAGCCCGATCGTAGCCTTTATCATCACCCGGTCAAAAGTAACTTTTGACTAGTTCAAAGCTTAGCAACTCTCATGTAGGAATCCATGATGACCTCAGGTCTAAGGGCATTGTGACGTGGTTATACATGAGAAAAGCTTATGACTTGATCCATGTAGCTTTCTCATAGTGGGTCATTCCAGCACCTTGTACTCTTACAAGTGCCTAAGACTTTGATTCGTATCTCCATATCTTATCAAAGTCATACTGATCTTGTTTCATCTCTGCTCCCGCATAGATGACCGACCAGGGACATTTTAGGATAATCTTTATGAATTATCCAAGGATACAATTATCACAGTTAACATGCAAATAATATGATAACAAAATGGAGAAATTTCATTAAAATAATAATGTTTAAAGTACAATGATTGGCCCTTAGGGCACAATTTCCAACAATTTTATTGTATAATCCCTCTTGTCTGGATGTCGCACTCCTTGCTTACAACATACATATCTATAACAAGTAATGATAGACTAGTCCCTCCTACTATAAGTGAAATTGTGCTTTCTAACATTAAAACCCATTTCATGTCCATAATTTGTCCAAAATTCATATGCCTCATCTAAATTTTCAAATTCAAGACCTATTCTTGGTGTGAAGTTGATATCCATTCTATTTAATCTACACAATATGGGTTGTAGTGACAACAATCACAAAAGCAATTAAAAACCAAAGGGAATTCATTCAAAATATATCCATAAAAATTTAAGTGCATGAGATTCAGTTCATATTAACAAGTATGTACTCATATCATGTAGCAGCAAAATGAACTCGGTAGTTTAGAAGCTTAGTGATAATGCAATGTCATTTATCAAAACAATTTTGCACAAGCTCTAGAATTTATGGACAACAGCAAGTGATGAATTCAGGGCACAAACATATTCAAATTCTCAATTCCAAGATTCTTGTCATAGCAGCTAAACGATAACAAGAAGAAGTAATTTAGCAAGTTTCCAAACAGGTATAGTTCAGGGTAATGACAGCAAGAAATGCACAAGTCCCAATTTAGGGAGTGTAGTAGTGAGCAACTTCTAGCAAATTCAAGAGACAATAGTTTTAGCAAGTGTAAATCAGATTTAGGTGACTAAATCTATTCCCAAAACATCAGATGAAAACTCACTACCACAATTTCAGGTTTGACAACAAAAAATATACCTGTATTCAGGTTTGAAAACTCATATCTTACCCGCATCTTTATTTTTTTAAGTGAAAAAAATATACCCATATCATATATTATTGTCCACATCTTTATTTTGGTCAATAGGCATATTGTATACTCAACCAAAGAGCCTGTCTTGTATATTATTGATGACTGATGTAAACATTTTTTATGATTTTATTCCATATAAATCATGTCGTTCTATTTATAGATTCAATTAAATTGTGAATGGCATTGTCATCACTTGGTTTATTGTATACATTATGATGTAAATATATTATGTTTTCGACTTTTTAATTGCCTCTGCATCTGAGAGGTTCACATGTAAAAATCAACTAGTGTGGCTCTCTTTAATCTATGAATTATGTGGTTTATTAAAGCTGCATTAGAAATAGAGTTATTCACTTATTCCTTAACTTGTTTTCTTCTCAATGATATCCTAAAATTGGATATGCATGTGGAGTTGAGGTGTAGAAACTAGAGTTAGTGGAGGCCTGCAGAGTGAAAGGGGCATGAAAAAAACAGTCCATAGGCCCTTAAATAAGGCAATATCGGCCCATGAACTAAGTCCACATCTCCAGATTATATATCACCTCTCAAAGCATATCAACAGTGTAATTCCAAAAATTCTTCAGCCAGAATTGATTTGAGTTTATGCAGTAGCTTTTCACCAATTAATTCAGTAATCAGAGAGCATTAAACTTCCATTTAATTACTGATAACACATATATGCAACAACATGCAAACATATAATAGCCTTGACTTGTGTTGTGACAATAAGCTACTAAAACATCCTTGGGAGATTTTGCCCCTTTCGACATTCTCCATAAAACCTCAAAAAGAAGGGTTTTTTAATCATAAATCAGCATATTTGAAACATTTTTGGACTCATAAATATCAAAAAAGTTATAAAAAACATACCTTTATACTTGCCACCACCTCAGTAGAGTTTTCCTACACATACTTCAGCCACAAAGGTGAATTTCAATGATCTCCATCTGCAGCAACGTGTTGGAGAAGAAGTTTAAATAAAATGCTATGGACGACTATGATTGAGGCTTTGAGTGAGCGGTCAAGATTCAATTATCAAAACGACGTCGTTTTGATTAGTGAAATATTTCTCATTGTGGATGAAATAAACGGTCAAGATTGTGCACATCACACTGCGCATCAAGTAATGTACATCAGGGACCTCGCTCCCTATGAAACCTTATCATACCCAAAGACATCAACTTGGATAAAATGGTACAAATTGTTGCTTATGGGATGGTGTCACTTGCAATCCATTGGGTCACGTGATTGGCCTCAATCTTATGTGTAGTTGGCTTCATGGCAAACCCCTTCCCAACAATGCTCTCTTCCAGCTTACCCATCTTCAAAGGCTTGACCTTAGTGGCAATGACTTTGTTGGGTCTCAAATATCATATACTTTTTCACAACTTGTAAGTTTAACACACCTAACCTTGCGTGTTTGTAATTTTATTGGTGAAGTTCAATCTCAGATTGCTCATCTTCACAAATTGGTTTCACTTTATATATTTGAGGATTTCAATAATCTAATTCTTAACGTAAAAACATGGGAGAGACTCACAACAAATATCACTCAAATAAAGGATCTTCATCTGGTTGGTGTGGATAAGTCATCGATACCTTTGAGTCATCTATTAAAGAATATTTTCTCTTCTTTGGTCTCTCTTTGGCTTGCTGAGGCTGGATTACAAGGGAATTTGGATGAAAAGTTATTTTCATTCCCCCACCTTCAGGAGATAAGTTTGGGATATAACTGAAATTTAACAGGCCATCTTCCCAAATCTAATTGGAACAATTCCACAAGAATTTTGAATCTCCGTAACATGAGTTTCATAAGAAAGTTGCCTCGTTCCATTGGCCTTATGAAAATCATTACATGAATTATTTCTCTTATCGTGCCGATTCACTGAAGGACTTCCACTATCCTTGTAGAACCTTACACAACTACTTCTTTGGACCTCTCAAACAATAATTTTTCTGGTCAAATCTCATCATCACTTTCAAATCTTCAAAATCTCACTGGGCTTTTTTTTATCTTCAAATAATTTTATTGGCCAATTTCTGTATTCCATTTCAAAACATAAAAATCTCCAAGGTCTAGATTTGTCAAACAATGGTTTCCATGGAATAATTCCTTCTTGGTTGTTTAGTCTGCCATCTTTGAATTATCTACATTTAGGTTCTAACCAATTCAATGGTTCTATTGGTGAAATATCCATTTATTCAATAAAAATTCTTGATATGTCTAATAATAAGTTGTATGGCTCAATTCCAAGGTCAATTTTTCATCTTCAAAACCTTACATTCTTGAATTTCTCTCACAACTTTCTCATTGGAAATGTGTTATTGCACTACTTTTCATGGAAAAACATGTATTCTCTTGACTTAAGTCACAACTTCCTTCAAGGAGAGCTCTATTATTCTATTTGCAATGCAAGCAAATTGATACTCTTAACTTGTCCAATAATTACTTCATCGGCACTATTCCACAATGTATTGTTGGCTCTAATCTCATCCTTTATGTGTTGGATTTACAAATGAATAACTTCTATGGCATTGTGCCACAATCATTCGAAGTGTGAAACAATTTAAGAACCCTCAATCTTAATGGAAACATTTTGCAAGGGTCAATACCTCAATCTTTGGTCAATTGCACAAGGCTTAGAGTCTTGGATCATGGCAACAATAACATAGAGGATGTATTTCCCTGTTGGCTACAAGTTCTAGAAGAATTGCAAGTACATGTTCTTAGATAGAATAACTTGCACAGTTTCATCCCCAAATTTAGGAACAATGGAAGCCACGATTTCCCTAAGTTAAGAGTACTTGACCTATCTAGCAATAGCTTGAATGGTCCTTTACCTGCATCATTCTTCAAATATTTTGAAGCTATGAATAAATTAGATGGGAAAATTGGCTTGCACTACATGAATTATGAAAGCCCTATCTACAATTTTGATATTATCATGACTCTATTGAGTTAATTTGGAAAGGATTGGACATTCATCTAGAAAAGATCTTGATTGTTTTCACAAGCATTGATTTATCCAACAACATGTTTGAGGGAGAGATTCCACAAGTTATTGCAGAGTTTCTTGAGTTGAGAGGGCTCAATCTTTCACATAACGGGCTCACTGGAGCAATTCCTACCTCAATGGGAAATTTGTAGAATCTGGAATGGTTGGACTTGTCACCAAACAAATTTACTAGAAAAATTCCCATAGAGTTGACTAATCTCAATTTTCTCGAAGTCTTGAACCTTTCAGAAAATCAACTTGAAGGTTGTATTCCTAAGGACCAACAATTTGAGACTTTCTCAAGTGATTCCTTTGAAGGAAATAGAGTTGCGTGGTTTTCAACTTATGACTCTGTGCACCACTTATGAGGAGAGCGAAGAACCACTTTAAAGTTGTGAAGTTGGATTTGAATGGAAACCTGTGGTGTTGGGATATGCAGGTAGAGCTGCATTTGGAGCAATACTATTCCAAGTTGTTATGTTAAAACCCACTTACAACCAATGGTATGCTTTCCAAGTGGTAAAGATGTTAAAACCCAGGTCTTATTACGTTCAAGTGCCTCTATATCAGCTTGCTTAGCATACCTCCAAATAGAATGGGTAACCGCTTGACTAAGCTTTAGGATTAGGAGTAGTGGAAACAGTATAGATAAAGTTTTTGTACCAGGGTGAAAGTGAAGAATAGGATAAAATAAAGGATAAAGGATATCTAAGACACCTTGCACATGAGGATTGGTGAGTAAAGCTGTGAAGAGCACAATGATAGTCATGCAGATATGAAGGGGGCTTATGAGATCTAGTAGAATGACAAATAGGTGGAGGAGAGGGCATAGAAGCAACAGAAGAGGAAGAACTAGGAGGGCAAACAAGATATGAAAGAGGGCCATCATCATCAAGAAGGGTAGGAAAGTCCTGAATAGCGGTTCAAAAGTGGGAATAACAGGGGAAAGGACACTGTCAAATTTAAAAGGAAATTGGAGTTCATGGAAAATAACATCTTGAGACAAGAAAATTTTATTAGTATTGACATCTAAAAGAATGTGAGCTTTAGAATCAGAAGGGTAACCCAAAAAAACACATTTACGAGAACGAGAATCAAATTTAGAATGATTATGAGATAAAGTGGTAGCAAAACATAAAGAGCCAAAAACTTTAAAGTTAGAATAGTTAGGAGCTAAGGTGTGCAATTTTTCAAAGGGCGTGACATTGTTAAGAATAGGAGTAGGTAGGCGATTAATGATAAAAGTAGCATGCTGAATAGCAAATGACCAATAAACAATAGGTAAATAAGATTGAAAAAGCAAAGCTCTAGCCACATTTAAACTGTGTTGATGCTTATGCTCAACAAGGCCATTTTGTTGAGGAGTCTCAACATAAGAAGTATGATGTAAAACACCTTTGGAAGCATAAAAATCAGGTATATTAAATTCAGGACCATTGTCAGAACGCAAGATCTTAACAGAAGTATTAAATTGAGTTTCAACAAGAGTGAAAAAATTTTTAAGTCGGGGTCTAGCATCAGATTTTTGTTTCAACATAAAAACCCAAGTAAAATGAGAGAAATCATCCACAATTGTGGGAAAATAGTGATAACCATGAACAAATTGTTTTGAAAAGGGACCCCAGATGTCAACATGAACCAGATGAAAGATGTTATTGCTTGAACTCAAACTTACAGGGAACGAATTATGTTTCTATTTGGCAAAATGACAAATGTCACAAGCAAGGGATTGGGGAATGCAAGAAATTTTAGGGACAGTCTTATGTAAAACAGTAAAAGTAGAGGTTGATAAGTGACCAAGACAAACATGCCAAAGGGTGAAATTTGAAGCAGGAGATGAAGTGGCCATATGAATAGTTGAAGGGGAAGGAGGAGAAAGCATATCTGCATGTAAGACGTAGAGCCCTTCAAAGACTTTAGCTATACCAATCATCACCGAAGGTTGAAGTAAGTGTATTTGACAGGAAGTAGAGGAAAAGCTGAAATGACTATTAAGTGATATAGTCAAGCGAGAAATAGAAATAATATTGAAGGAAAACGAATGAATATAAAGAACATTATGAAGAAGCAAATCAGGGGATAAATGCATAGTACCAAAAAATGAAGCAATGGTAGAAGAACCAGTAGGTAAATTCACAGAAATAGGAGAGATGGAATGATACTTAGAAAATAAATCAAGATGGCAACAAACATGATCAGTTGCACCAGAGTCAAGAATCCACAAAACAAACCTTATGAAAGAAAGAGGAGGACAATTACCATTAACAGAAGACACTGAAGTAGTCAAATGATTAACGGAGGCAGGAACAGAAGTTGATACAGAAGGAGAAGGAGTGTTGAGAAGACTCAGTAGATGTTGATATTGATCTGGAGAAAGAGGAGGCAAAAGAGAAGCTAGAGAAGATGACATTGGAGGGAGGCATGAAGCAAAGGGAGAATCTTGAACCAAAAGTAGACGCCGGAGTTGTCACATTATTGACCGTAGCAGAAGAACTATTTCGGAACTTAAAACCAGGAGGGAGACCATACTTATGATAGCGGGTGGCTTCAGTATGCCGAGGCTTGCCACAATAAGAACATTGGTGAGTAGCAGGAGGTGGCATACTAGAGGAGAAAGGTTTTGAACCTCTAGCAATGCCGGAAGCTAATAAAATCTTCGGTTCAGAGGAAACCGAAAATTCACACTCCTGTTGCAGAACCAAGGAGAAGACTCGGTGAATTGGTGGTAGTAAATCGAGAAGCATGATTTGGGACTTGACCGAAGCAAATTGCTCAATCAAGCCCTTAAGAAAATGGATGACATAGTCTTCCTTTCGATGCTTTATTGCAAGACCAGGAGAGCCACAAGCACACACTGGAAGAGGACGGATATTAGAGATCTCGTCCCAAAGGATCTTGAGTTTAGTGTAGTAATCACTAACACTCAAACTGCCCTGCCAGAGACTATAAATTTCCTCTTGAAGATCAGCAATGCAGAAGATGTCCGATTGAGAGCAAAGCGAGCAAAGATTAGACTAAATTTTTGAAGCCTTGTCGAACCATAAAATGCTTTTCGCAATGGTTAGAGAGAGATTTGATTAAACAACCTTGAACAAGATTATTACACTGCTCCCAAGCCAGAAACAGAAGATTATTGGTCGGCGGTGAAGGTAAAGAACCATCGATGAACTAGAGCTTGTTTTTGGAAAGCAAAGCCATTCGCATCAAACGGGCCCAACTGTGATGATTCGAGCCATCAAGAGGTGGCGCAACCAAGATTATAGCAGTATTTTCATTAGGATGAATATAGTAAGGGCTGCTCAAATCAAGGACAGAGGTGCTGGCCATGGAAGCTCAAAGAAGGAAAGGAAAAAGGAGAACGTTAAAGAAGATGAAAGAGAAAAGGGCAGAGGCAAAAAAAAATCAAGAGGAAAAGACTAGGCTCTGGATACCATGTGACTGGAAGTGATTGGATAGAAAACTGAATAATTCAATTATTGTAATACTGAGTATTTATACACCAATGAAGTGTATACATATTTGCCTTTACTTTTTACATAACTTTTTATAGATTCGGATTATAGTTTCACAAATACCCTCATCACATATAATCTTTTTACGCACAAAGTGGGAATTCAAAAACATAAAATGCATAATTTTTAAGGGGTATTTTAGTGATATATAAATTAAAGAAACAAAAAATGGAGTCTTTAATAGAGATTGTATTGTCTTTTAATATAATTCGGGTTAATCTCTGGAAGTGGTTTCATGGAAAAACAGATTAAAACAAGACAATGTGAGGGAGAAGAGAATAAAAATCAAACTAATAAAGAAGCAACATAAAGCTTCTTTTTTTTTTTTTTTTTTGGTATAATGTCTTGTAGTTGGACGTCCGCGTTAAGGGGGAAAAGAAAAACAAGACACTAAAAGAAATAGCAGAAGAAAAATCAAACCATAGGAAAAGCATTATCATGTCTTCTAAGTTAAAAGACTTGAAAGTGAATGTTTATTTGTGAATAACTTCGTGAGTTAGAAATGGCGTTATGAGGGGGCTAAAAAATTTGATAGAATTGGCCTTTGCTTTTTTTAAAACTATGACTTGTAACTGGACGTTCATGTTATCGTGGAAAAACAAAACAAGACAATAAAAGGATTAGCAGTATAAAAATAAATCCAATGAAAAGGCATATTGCCATGCTTTTATGTTAAAAGGCTTGGAAGTCAGTGTTTATTTGTGATTGTGAGTTGGAAATGACGTTATGAGAGGGATAGAAAATGTGATAGGATTGACCTGTGCAGTTTTTATCGGCAGACTTAACAAAACATTTACATATTAATTAATTTATTTTTTAAAAAACTGATATAAAATATAAAATTTTTAAATATATAATATTAAATTACGAAAATACTTGTTTGGGTTGTTTAAATTCAAAATGTAAAAATTGATATATACATATATGATATATGTTTGACCAAAATACAAATAGTTTGTGCCTCAATTAATTTGGATTGAGCGTGGGATTGCATATATGTATACGACTATAAAGCTTTTACAGTAGTAATTTTCTCTATTAACAAAATTTGAATAAAAAAACTTGCTATAACTTATAAGAGAAGAAATAAATGTTGAATCACTAAAATTAAACTACAAGTTTTGGTGAGGGCCAGGGGTTAAGAAATTTGTCGGCGTTGGGTTGATCCGTCCTTGGAAACATATTTAATAAATTTTTTGTGGATACTGTTTGATAAATTTTTAATCTGATTAATTTTAAAAAATGTTAATATGGCACATGAAATAGTAGAAAAAGTTTTCTAAAGCCTGTATTGATTTGACAACAAGAAGCTTACCTATCTCGGGTTAAATTACAAATTTTACCTCAAATTAAAATGTTATATAGTTCAAACAATTTGGGATTGTTTTCTTATACACGAAGCTTTTATATTGATTTTCCTAGGTTAAACTAAGTGCTAAAATCATGGTTAAAAAAGGGGTTTTGAAATTAGTTTTCTCTAGGCTAAAATTCATGAAAATAAAGCTATTTCTTCTCTTTTTGGCATTTTTGGAAAATAATGAAGAATTGTGTTGGTTTGAAAAAGATTATAAGATAAAATGAGTCTTGGTAGTAAAGTTGATGGGTTTCCTAGCTTCTTAAAAATAATTTGGGAGTTAATTTTTCATCAAATAAAATTAAAAACCTCAAGCAATTGTATCAAATGACTAATCTTACAATTGCATCATAGTCATGTCTTAGATAAATTATTAAATACCACTTGATGTGTATTTGAAAATCATTTTAAAGCATTTGGTTTCTCTTAAATGAGAGCACAATCATGACACTCAATATGAATTAGCTTAACTACATACCATAGTAATCACATACAATGCATAATCCTATTTAAAACATGAGAAAATATATTCAATATAAAATCCAAATGTTTCAGCAACAAAATTCATCACAAAAGCAATCCATCATTGATAAATAATCACTCATCTAAGTCTTGTACTCATGTACTTTTTCATATTGAATAATCCTAATTACTACAAAAAATCATCGGATTAGCGACGGAATTTAGCGACGGAATTTCCGTCACTAATTAGTTTAGCGACGGAAATTAGCGACGGATTAGCGACGGAAACAAATTAGAGACGGAATTAGCGACGGAATTTGTTCCGTCGGTAAAAAGGCCGTTACTAATTAATTAGGGACGGAATTTTAAATTCCGTCGCAAATTAGAGACGGATTTCCGTCGCTAAATTAGAGACGGAAAATTCCGTCGCTAAATTCCGTCTCTAATTAGAGACGGAATTCACTAATTAGTGACGGAATTTTCCGTCGCTAAATTAGAGACGGAAAATTCCGTCGCTAAATTCCGTCTCTAATTAGAAACGGAATTTACTAATTAGAGACGGAATTTAGCGACGGAATTTTCCGTCTCTAATTAGAGACGGAATTTCCGTCTCTAATCCGTCTCAAAATATTTTTTTTATATAATTTAAATTGCCACATGTCCTCACAATGAGCCTCCACATGTCCCTCGCCGACGGCCGCCACGTGTACCCACCGCCGGCCACGTGTCCCCGTCAGCCGCTGCCGCCTCGCCTTCGCCCTCCACGTGTCCAGCTCTACCGCCACGTGTCACCCTCCAGCGTGGGCCACATGTCATCCTCCATCGCGCGCCATGTGTCCAAGTCACAAATTGGTTGCATTTTGTGACCAAGTTGGGATTCGAAGCCTTGACCTCCCACGCGTGTGCCAGTGCCTTTACCAGTTGAGCTAAGAAGAACCTGTGTAATTTAAATGCAAAATCATATATATATATATATATATATATATATATATATATATATATATATATATTTCTTTGTGAACAAAATTAGAAATACAAAATTTAATCTATTATTAAATATTTGAATTTAGTTTTCTTATTTTATTTTATGTATTTTTTCTACCTAAATTTTTATTATTAATATCTTTTTTATTCATTTTATGATATATTTTATTTTTTTTTTTGCATTTATAAAATGTTTTTATTTGTATATAATATATTATTAAAAATTCAAATATATTATATTATAATTTCAATTTCAAAAATAAATTTGAATTAATTATTTTATTTATTTATTTTAATATTTGTATTATAAATTTATAATTATAAAAAAAATATAATTATTGAAAAAATTAATTATTTGTGACGGAAATTAGAGACGGATTAGAGACGGAAATTAGGGACGGAAAAATTCCGTCGCTAATTTCCGTCGCTAATTTTTAATGACGGAATTAGAGACGGATTAGGGACGGAATTTAGAGACGGAATGTAATTCCATCTCTATTCCGTCGCTAAATTAGCGACGGAAAAATTCCGTCGCTAATTTCCGTCGCTAATTTTTAATGACGGAATTAGAGACGGATTAGGGACGGAATTTAGTGACGGAATATGATTCCGTCTCTATTCCATCGCTAATTTAGTGACGGAAAAATTCCGTCGCTAAATTCCGTCGCTAATTTTAGGGACGGAATTAGAGACGGATTAGGGACGGAATTTAACGACGGAAATTGATTCCGTCGCTAATCCGTCGCTAATTTAGGGACGGAAAAATTCCGTCGCTAAATTCCGTCGCTAATTTTAGTGACGGAATTTGTGAGGGATTAGGGACGGAATGAAATTCCGTCGCTAAATTCCGTCGCTAATTTTCATTTTTTTTGTAGTGTAACATTGAACATGTCTGAAACGTTTAATTTTGATTTGGACAATATACATTATATTTTAATTTCATTTTTATTAGTAATTATTATTTTTAAAAAGTGTGTAGAGTCAACAAAAAGATTTTTTCTAGGAGTCTCCCAAAAAATATGTGTTTTGATAGGAATGATGAAAAGGAAGGGCTAATTGGATTTCAGTCTGTCTCTTAGATTTAATCATCTTGAATCCATAAAAAATTCTCAACCGAACACCACCAGTTGATTTAATCTATTGTTATTAGCCCACCCGAATTAAAAGTGTTATACGTTTTATTGCGTTTTATCATTTACTAATATATGTGCCATATCTTAAAAAATGTGCAAGTCTTATTACACATGTTTCTATAGAATATTAATTTATCTCATCTACCTAATAACTTGTGACACGTAACAAATTGTTACTGACATTAGTTTCTTTTTTACCCCTTAATATTTGAAGGTGGCATTCCAAATGAAATTGGTGATATTTCACAACTAAAAGATGTTACATCTTGGAGTAAATCATTTCACTGGTTCTACACCATCTTCATTATTTAACAATTCATCGCAACAACGGATTGCTCTTGGAATAAATCAATTATCTGGTAGCCTCCCAAAAAATGTATGCTTTGATGTGCATGGAAATGAATTGTCTAGCGAAATACCCTCTGTTTGGCATCAATGCAAAGAATTAGCACAGTTATCATTAGGTGTGATTTGGCCGTGTCTTTACGCCTTGGGGTCAAATGCAAAATATTTTTAATCCAAGAATTGCAGTACAATGCAACACTCGGGTCGTTCTCTTGAGGAGCCTTTATTGAACTACCTAAGTAACCTAAATGTCATGCAATATGCAATAAAAATAAAGGGAAATGAGTTTTGGTTTTACAAATTAATAATTAAAAGAAGAATGCAAATTAATTAAAATCCCTAAACTACTATTTTTTTTCTTTTCTATAAAAATGATGAAGGAGTGAATGGAAGGGAATTTGGAATTGGAATATGAATTATGAAATGAATCTTGGTGATAAATTTGGTGTCTTTCCTAGCTCCTTAAAATAATTTGGGAGTTACTTTTATATCAAGTCAAATTAAAAACCCTAAGTAATCGCATTAGGTCCAATCTGCCTAATAAATGACTAGTCCTACAATCGTATTCTTAGTCACCTCTTAGGCAAACTGTTAAAAACGCACTTGATGTGTATTGAAAATGAATTAATGCACTTGGTTCCTCTTAATTGAAAGCACAATTGCGACATTCAAATTAAATTAAATCCATCACACAATCTTGATATCACATAGAATGTACAACTTCATTAATCCAATAGAAAAATAAGTTCAATAAAATTCAAATGCACCAATACCAAACTCAACACAAGATATTAACCAACATAGACAAATAATCACTCATCTAAGTCTCAAGACATACATATTCCAATGCAAAATTAATCCACAAAGACATAATGTATAAATTGAGCAAATAGAAAATAATAAACTCCCATTGTAAAACATTGAAGCCCTAGCCACTTCCTCTACCATCAAGAGTTGGAATGTTAGCCACTCATCTGAGCTTCACACTAATAACAGCTTCTTCAAAATACCCCAAAATCCCATTGAAATTGAAGGTCCGAATCAAAAGAAATAGAGAATGGGGTGTATTGGTTTTTTTTGTTTGTGAAATAATGCAAGTGGCTAACTGTGGAGTATGGACAAAATAGTTGATTGTGGAATGAGTAGGAGAAATTGACTGTGGAAACCGAGACAATGGCGGAGGAAACTAGGAAAAAACTGAAGGTAATGGTGACTATGGTGTTAAGATACTACTACAGAATTAAGATATAATCACCCTAATAGACGTCCCAATTTTAAAATTGGGTGGTTAAAAAGGAAGGCGGTGGCATTTTCGTAATTATATGTACATAGAAAACCCTTAAACGTCCCAAATTTGAATTTGGGACGCCTAAAGTTGAGTTTAGACGTCCCAAATTTTATTTGGGACTCCTAAAGATTTCCATTGGCGCCAAAAAAATAAATTAAAAAAATTTAAATTACTTTAGGCGTTCTAAATGGGATTTGGGACACCTAAAGTATTGACTTTAGGCGTCCCAGATGCGATTTGGGACACCTAAAGTCACACTTTAGGAGTCCCAAAAAATTTGGGACTCCTAAAGTGTGACTTTAGGCGTCCCAAATCCCATTTGGAACGTCTAAAGTAGACCCAAAGTCACACTTTAGGAGTCCCAAAAAATTTGGGACTCCTAAAGTAAAACTTTAGGCGTCCCAAATCCCATTTGGGACTCCTAAAGTAAAACTTTAGGCGTCCCAAATCCCATTTGGGACATCTAAAGTAGAGACTTTAGACGTCGCAAATGAGATTTGGGACTTTAGACGTCCCAAATGGGATTTGGGACTCCTAAAGTCATGACAGAAATTCTGACATGCGTGAGACTTTTTTTTCCCTTTTCTTCATTCCCATGTCAGAAACCCATACCTCTTTTTCCATCTTTCCCATCCCTATGACTTCTCTTCCCTTTTTTCTTTCATTCCCGTGACTTCGTCTTCCTCAATCTTCTTCCTCTCTTCCTTTTCTTCATTCCCTTTTCCTCCACCTCCTTCCATTCTCATAACACCTTCTTTGCTCTCACCCTCTAGCGTACACCTTCTCCACCTTTTTAGCCCCCTCCACCCTCCGGTGTACACCTCCCACTCTCTTTGTTGCTTTCAGCCTCCGGCGTACCTCTCCTCTCCACTGTGTATACACAACTCCTCCAATGTCTTCTCTCCACCTTGGAAGCACATAGACATCGTTAACTGCCCTCTCCCCTGGTTTCATCAGGTTTTTTTTTTAATATAATTTTACATGAAGAATTAAGTTAAACTTGTAATATGAAATTATTATAATGCTTTCAATTTATTTACATGATTCTAGTTATTGGAGTGTTTTTCCCTTGATTGTTTTTTTTTTTTTTGCCAGAATCATAAACTAGTTGTTAGTAGTTATGCAATACTAATAATGTTTTTGTTTTATACATTTGGAGCTTGGAAATTGAGAAAAATACATATGTATATTTATTTTGATGAAATGAACAACAATTAGTTTGTAGTTGTGTGGTGACAAATATTTTGACACTTTCTAGTTGTTGTTATACATATATGATATTAGGTTGTATGAGTTGTTGTTATTATATATATATATAGTAAAAAGATTGCAGTGCTAGAAGTCCTTACCATTTCGTAAGGGATATTTTGTGATTTATGAATCCATCTTCAATTCTGTTTCTGTAATTTTAATTTACTGGGTAATGAAGAATATAAATAATTATTTAAAAAAAATAAAACTTTTAATGTCCCAAATTAAGAATTGGGATGTCTAAAGTCCCCCTGTGGAGGACTTTAGACGTCCCAAATTGAGATTTGGGAGGTCTAAAGTCCCCCCATGGAGGACTTTAGACGTCCCAATTCTCAATTTGGGACGTCTAAAGTCTCACTTTAGATGTCCCAACTTTTTTGGGACGTCTTTTCTTAAAACATACTACGTCCCCTACATAGACGTCCCTTAGTTTTTGGACGTTAAAAATGTTAAAATAGGGACGTTAGAACCCTTTTTTGTAGTAGTGAGAGGTGGAAAGCTATGATGATGAAGATGGTGTTAAATGGTGGTGACTGAGAATAGGGGAAAACGGAAAGTCGACGGTGGCTCGATGGTGTTGAGGAACTATGATATTGGCGGTGAAGAAGCAATGTTGGTGATCGGAGTTGTGCCTCTGAAGCTGTCACGTTCAGCTCCTTCTCTCGCTCTCAGCTTATTTCCATGTCCGCCACCCCCACTCTGTCTCAGGTCTGTGTCTCCCGCTGTGAAACTCTCAGCTCCGAGCTCCCTCGCCGACGATGGAAAGGATGGAGTCAAGAGTGAAGGTCACCGGCGAGGTTAGAAGAAAGAATGAAGATGATGTTCGTGTGTCCCCCGTCTGCGGCGCTGCACCTCTGTTTTTATATTGTATACCAGCCCTCAGCTTCTCCTTTTCGGGTCTTCCATGTCCATTTTACCATGTCCACCGGGTCCTCCATTTCTGTTTCTCAGATCACTCTCGGGTCTCTGTTTCCTTTGGGCTTGGCGGGTCTGTTTCTCAGTTGGGTCCACTGGATCTGTTTCTCTTTTTTATGATATCGGTCTTGGATTCAGCTCTTTGGGACCGAGCCTATTCGTTTTTTTTTTCAGCAGCCCAAATCATCCACAGCCCAAATATGCTTTCTTTTTTTTCACTTGGCCAATAATTTGAACCTCTAAAATCTCAAATTTCCTTCTTGAGCACCTACAATGCAAAAATTAAGCACAAAATAATATCAAAAGTCCAAGAAAAAATTTGTATGAATAATTAACAAATTTATGACCATTTTGCCCCTATTTACAATTAATTCAATACAAATGTTTCTAATTAAAAATAGTGCTTAATCATGCAATTATGTCCCCTAAAATTCATTAAAAATCCCAATTTAATTACTAAAAATCATAGAAAAATATGATTCAATCAAGGTGATAACAGATTCAATGGAGGAAAAATACCAAGTGAACTTGGAAATTTGACCAAACTCTAGTTGGTAGATCTTACGAACAACAACTTGCAAGGTAAGAGTTTTAATTATATAATCATTGTCTTAACTTCTATTCCATTATTTCATAAGACATTACTTTATAATGATTTTGCTATATTACTTTTAGGCCTTGTTTGGTACGTGGTATTTGAGAGTAGGGAGAGGGATTGGACGAGGGATTGAGTAATTTACATCGTTTGGTATGAGGGATTATGAGTAATCAGGGATTATGAATACCACGAATATGGGTTTGTTGCAAAGCCACCTCCCCCCTGGTATTGTGTTTTGAATCCCAGGAATACAAAATTATGAAGACAAAAATATCCCTGATTAAAATATTTTAAGACAGAAATAACCTGAGTTTAACCTAACCTCTCACATAATCACTCCCTCCTCCTCTTTTTCCCTCCCTTCACACCGTCGACAGCTCCTCTGCATCGTCACTGCCGCTCATTCAAACACGAACAGCCGATCACCTTCACCTTTCCCCTTTATCTTCGTCGCCCTCAACCGCGCTCACACCGTCGCCTCACCACTGATCGACTTTCGCCGTTCTCGCCGTCAAACTCACCATCGCTCACTCAGTCACAGCCGCAGCCTCCCCTGTTTAAAGGTTCGTTGAAATCTCCCATTGTCCTTCGTTGAATCATTTTCCTTTTCTTCTTTAGGTATTCATGTTCGGTTCTCAATGCCATCGCTCATTCATGATTCGCCACTGGAATTATTTGTTCTGGCTAGCCTCTGAGCATTTATTTCAAGTGGGGCTAATTGGAATTATTTTTTCTGCGATTGTGAATTTGCTGTAAATGCACTTGAGGTTGCTTGTGAAATTTCCATGTTACTGTCATCTTGCTGAGTTTGCTGTCACAATTGCTACTATCTGTGGAAACCATTTTACTGATGTTATTGTTACTTTGTGAGCCCAAATTTTTCTGATACAGTTGCTGATTTATGGTGTTGCTGCTATAATTCTTTTTGCTGTCATTGAGTATTGGAATGTGATTTGGTAGTTTCAGCCCACCTTGCTGTCATAAATTTTTTTCCATTGTGATTTGAGACCCATGGAACTTAACTGCTGTCATTGAACACTGATTGCTATTGCATAAGGTTTGAACATCTTAGTGTGCCTTGATTTGCTGCATTTTTGCTATACTATAAGCACTGAAATCATGGGTGTATAAGCCTATGATTTGTTTCTCGTACAAGTTCAAGAGTCCAACTTTGTGTAGGCTATTGATTCATCATCTCTAATATATATCTATTATATGATAAGCATACATTGATTACTAGCTAGTAGTCAAGGCAGGAACATCAAATAATAGAGATGATGAATCAATATTTCCAAACAAAATTGGACCCTTAAGCTACATGGGAACGACTAAATGAGGGTGGTGTGTTAAAATGTATAGATAGTTATCATTTCAAATAAAAGACCCTCATAAGTTTTTGAAGTTAATTTTTATATATTTGGTATTAATTATCAGCAGAATGTTGGGATAACACTCGGAAATAATTCATCTCTCTTATCCATCCGCCACTAGAGTTTTTTCTTTACTATGTCCCTTCATAATACATTAATAATTAGAGTTATATACCAAGGCTCTTATGAGATGAGACTAAAAGAATGCTAATTTGATACTTTATAAGTGTAAACTGTAAAAGAGATAAGAATATGAAAAAGATGTTTTTTTTTTCGGAATGAATTTCTCAGAACACATAATCAATAATATATTTTCAAAAGCTTTTCCAGTGCATCTTGTGACCACCTTGACTCTGGATTTTTGGTTCAGATAAATATAAATCTGATTCTGAATTATGGAAATATACTCTTGTGTGCTAAATTCAAAAGCTTTTGCATATCTTCACCGATGCTTAACTGATTTCTGCTGTAATACACTTGCTGAAATTTAACCACATGTGAATAGATCTTTGTGAAGTGAAAGGCCCTGATTAGGTTGTTATTCTGGAAGTTCTCACCTTTGAACTTTGACATGATCCTGGCTACCTTGTGCATCCTAGAATTTCAAGCATACTGTTGCATTCATATGTGGATTCCTACTTGTTTAACACCTGGTTGCTGAGCTTTAATTGTTTGACTTGCTGATTAAACTCTCCATGTTTACTCATGTTTACTTTGAATTCTAATTGGAAGATCTTGTAGTCAAGATAGATTCTGTTCTGTGAGCTTCTTTGAACTTGTGAAACTTGCTGCATTTCATTGCTGTCTAGATTGAGGCATTGTGATTAATTATGTGAAGGGAGGGGGGACGTTCAGCATTTTGAGGATCACGTTTTCAAACTTCCCATCTCACGCTGATGGGGTTTTGATGGGTGTGACTCATTTTTCTGCATTTTCATTTTTTCTCGCCACTCCCACAGACCATCGCCTCTCCTTCTCCTCCGCTTTCCATCGATATTGTTCCCTGTTTTCTCTGTTTTTTGGATCTGCAGTGAACATGACGTTCCAGAGGTCCAGAGGAGCTAGCTTTATGTTATATTTGGTTCTGTTTTTGTGATGACTGAATCAAAACTCGCTGGTGTAACGTGTAAGATATATTTCGTTGTTAACTCTTATATGGTTGTTGACAGTTATGACAATATCTGAAGAAAAGAGAGCCCAGCTATGCTTGTTACTCTGGTGGCAGAGCATGGCTGAGACAATACATTGGTTTTATCTATGTGTGTGTATGATGATCATATTATGGAGGCGACGGATCATTCATTTACCTTACAAAATGGACTTTTTCGCAAAGAGATCTTATCTAAAGAGATTAGTGTGTAGCAGTGATGCAGCATGTTACAACTTACTTAGAATGAATAGGTCAACATTTGATAAGCTATGCTTAATGCTAACGGATGTCGGAGGTCTCCAACCTAGTAAGAATATGCTTATAGATGAGCAAGTTGCCATTTTTCTTCACATACTAGCACATCATGTGAAGAATAGAGTAATACAATATAACTTTAATAGATCTGGAGAAACCATTAGTAGGTATTTCAATGCCCTTCTACATAGTATGATGAGGGTTGGACATATTTTATTCAAAAAAGCAGAGCCTGTGGCAGAAGACTCCAATGATAATCGATGGAAATGGTTCAAGGTAGATATAAATTTCCCTATACTCATTAAATTTTGTATAAACATATAGATAATTTGTAATATATTTTTTTCCTTTTTGACAGCATTGTTTAGGAGCGTTGGATGGAACTCATATTAAGGTGAGAGTTTCTGCTTTGGACAAGGCAAGATACCGAAATAGGAAAGGAGACATAACCACAAATGTGCTGGGTGTTTGCTCACAAGATGGCTACTTCATATATGTGTTGCCTGGTTGGGAAGGATCTGCAGCAGATGGATGGGTTCTTCGTGATGCCATTAGTAGGAGGAATGGCTTAAGAGTTCCACAAGGTCAATATTTCTTGGTTGATGCTGGGTATGCCAATTGTGAAGGATTTCTTGCACCATATCGAGGACAAAGATACCACTTAAATGAATGGAGAGAAGGGCGATACCCTCGAAACGCACAAGAGTGCTTCAATATGAGACATTCATCGGCACGAAATGTCATTCAGAGGTGCTTTGGCATTTTGAAGTTACGGTGGGCTATTCTAAGAAGCCCGTCATTTTATCCCATTAAGACATACAACCGAATCATAATTTCTTGTTGTCTTTTGCACAACTTAATTCGTCAAGATGGTGTAGATCCACTTGAAAATGAATTAGATGACCTGGAAGTTGGTGTGGATAGGATGTACAACCCTCCAATCCAAAACATGGAGAGCTCTAATCAATGGGCTACATTTCGGAACAATCTTGCTAATGAAATGTTTACAGCTTTTACTTCTAATAGAACAATGAGTTGAAAGAGATGTGTATTTTGTACAATTTTTATTTGTGCTATAAATGCTCCTTTTTTTAAAGCTATATATGTTCTTCTTTTATGCATAATTTATGTTAAGTTCTAATATGTTTTACAGTTGACCAACATGTCAGAAAAATCTGGAAAGTTGGATATTCACAAATGGACAAGTGAAGAGGACGACTTGTTAATCCGTTTCATGCTTGAATTGGATGAGAAGGGCGATCTTATTAGTGAAAGTGGTCTTAGGCCTGGTGTCTTGAACACATTAAAGGACAAATTTCATGAGACTATACCTGGATGCCAAATTCAGGCACATCCTCATATCCAATCCAGATATAAAATTTTAAAGGCTCACTATAGTGTGGTGACTGACCTTCTCAACTTATCTGGGTTTGGTTGGAACTCTGAAAGGAAATGTGTGACAGCTCCTAAAACAGTTTGGGATGACTATATAAAGGTAAATATGATTAATTATATATATATACATATAGATCATTTAATGTTAATCAAATTTAATTAGTCATTATGTCAATTTTACAGGCTCACAAGAAACATGCAAAGTACAGACATACGTCTTTCCCTTATTATGAGGAGTTCAGCCTTATATTTAATAAGGATCGTGCACAAGGCAAGGAGTCTGAACAATATGATGATGCTGTTGAAGAGATAAATAATCAACTTGGTTTGGACGAGCACAATGATGGAGACATGCATATATCCCATGAGAACAATTTACAACATGATCAGACTCCAGATGAGCATCCAGCATCAGAGCAAACTCCTGACGAGCAAACTCCATCTGCTATAAATGCAGGGCTGAAAAAGCGAAAGCGAAGTAGTTCCGATCGTGACGACTTTCTACTCCAAGGTATGGAGAGGATTGCTCATACGTTGGCTGATGGCTTCAAAGAGGCAAGTGAGCGATTAGCCATGTACATGAACAAAGATGAACGTGAGAAGCGTATGGAGGAACGCGAGAAGCGTTTGGATGACATGAAGGAATCTCTTTATACTGATATTATGCAGGTTGACGGGCTTTCGGACCAACAACGAGATTCAGCTTATATCAAGTTGATGTCCGATGAGAAATTGCTGACTGCATTCTATGCTACACCTCAAGAGGGAAAAGCTCGTGTACTTCGCCGGATGATAGCATAAATACTCTAATTTCTAAGATTTATTATTTATTTAACATTATGATAGATGTTTTTCATTGATTACTAAGTAGGTTTTTATTATTTCATATTAGACATTTTTTCATTGATTATTAGTTATGTAAAGAAGATTATTCGTTTCATGCTAGAATTGCTTTTTTTATTGATTATTAAAAAAGACTAGATTTTTCCAATGATTTTTAATTGCTTTTATCTATCAATTGGTTATTCATTATTCATTTTGTCCTACTCCTGACACTGTGTATCATTGCCAAGTCTAAGCGAACAATGCCCAGAAATCTATAGCTTATAAATGGTGCCAAGGCCATGTTATTAATCATATCAATACAAGGTAGAGAGATGAATCCCACATAGTGATTCGATTGTCCAATTTATTCAGAAACAATAAATTGTGCAAAGCAACAAAAGTACAAAAGCTAGCAAGGCATGTCCCACAAGGATCCTGTCTTTGATCAACTCTGCCACTTTCTTCTGAATGGCCATAAAATCCTTCGCTACAATAGTTCCTTTTTCCCGCCACCAATCTACCATGAGTGGCGATAGTTCCTATTTTACCGAACTTTCAAACTAAAATTAGATAAGCACCTCACCACTGACCCTCCCCTTAGACCATGTGATTGGAATTTCTAGAATCCTTTCAAATAGCTGCAAATAAATCAAGGCAGAAACATTGACATAAGCAATCGACATACTTAAATGACAAAGCAGAACATATTGACGCTTTATTACTCTCAACCTTACCGAGACAAACAGATTATCAATTTTTACATTAGCATGCCATTTCTGTTCAATAGTATCCACAAAGATATCAGCAGACAACCAGCCACCATCTTCAGACATAATATCTGATCTCCATGTCTTACAATTACCATCAAGTTGCACATGCACACGGCTATAGCAGTTTTGGAACTTCACATGCCCATTGACATTTTCTATCTCCCTGAAAATACAAAACACAAGGCACTTGAATTGAGGCAGACCAACACATTGCTAAAAGAACTTTTAAGTATAAAGTATCTTTCTATTAAGCGGAACCACTGCAGCTTCAACTACTGAGCATATACTCTATGGTCTAAAAATTACTTAGAAAAACATGTCTACACCTTTTATCTTACATTATTAAGGAGATTATATACTATATAAGAAAATTTTAAAAATATACATGTTTGTTCCAATTAGAGCTACGGCAGTGGCAGTGAAAAACAACAGCAAGAGAATCTACTGCACCAATATAATTGACCTACGATAAGAATGTTCCTGGTGTAGTAAAGGAAACCTTTTAAGTGAAATATTGTGCAGCTGAATTAACAATAACTACAGCTTGCAGCTATATTTGACTCATTTCTATAATAACAAGGTTTGAAAAACAAAAACTACTGCATTTAATAACATCTGAGAAAACAGTGGTTCATTCAGGAGGATTTGAACATCCAAAGTCTGGGACTCAGGATTTCCATCAAATACACACCTTTGGCCTCTGCCACTCTCACTGAGCTGCTTCAGCATCCCCTTAAAACATGAATTTGTGGTCACTCATAAAAAAACAGTTATTAGACGAAATCCCAAAATGGTTTAGCTTTATATTTTTAACACCCTAAAACTGCATAGACTCACTACTGTTAGCACTGAAATCGAACTCCTCACCACTTATCATAGAACCATGTATCCCGAAAGTTTCACGTATTTGTATAAGACCCTAAAATGGGTTAGATTTATATTTCCAACAAGTAATTACATTAGGGTTAATAAGTAATATCTATATTTAAATTTCCCTTCCTTTTATTTAAGCAACAGAACGCCAACCAACAGGACTGTTCATTCAAGTAGTTACCTATATATGAATTAGCACATTGTCCACCTACCTAGCGTGTGGCTTAACTCTGAGTTCTACTAAAAACTAGCAATTACAATTCTAGCCCATTTCACTATAGAATAATAAATAAAATTAATAATTTACCTGAGTAGTGGCATGTGGGGAATGAATTGTTCGATCTAAAGCTGCCAAAGTTTCTAAAACCTGCAGTTGTTCAATACAATCATTTATGAAGAGAATTCAATCAACTAACAAATAACATAGAAAAGTTAAACTACGTACCAAAACCCAAGAAGGGCCCAAAACATTATGTAACCTATGGGCAATGTTGAATAAGGTTCGCAAGGCCTAGTTCCAAGATCAGTCAGAGTCAAACGCAAAAGTATAATAGCAACCAAATGTTATAAATTCACGAAATAGAAAACAAACTACAGAGGGGATCAATACAAATGAAGAGGGGAATTGCAAACTGCATATAAAAGCATCATCAAACCAGAAGCGCTACCTGTACATTCTTGGGGGTAAGCACAATGCTATCCCTCAAATCAACTGATAATTCGGACCGCTTTGGTCCAGGAGACTGCAAAGCACTGCTCAAAATCTCAAATTTTAGCCAAAATACCAGCACTGCAGTTTGAATTATTGAATGCTACACTAATAATCATTAAGAAGAGTATCATGACCCACTGATTACAACTCAATACCTCTTTTTTTCTATTTCAACAGGAAAATTAATCGTAAATTTGCAAAGGGATGCCAGAAATGAATTTAGAGGTTCCACTGCTCGGAGAATCCCACATGCCTGTTATTCAATGTGTCAAGTGTCAACAAATAAAAATCTAAAGTTGATAATTCATCATTCATGTAATCACTAAATAAGAATGTAGAACCACGAGTGGGTTACCTGAGTGAATGCCTGATATCCCTTGAGTATTTCCAATACAATGGCTTCTCCTTGTGACCTTCAAATCATCCATTAGTAAGGCATGAAGGAATTTCTTAAGACGATTGTAGACTATATAGTGATATCAACAACTGACACTGATATAAACCATAATGAATCATGCTGAAATATTTTTTGGTAAAGTAAAAAAAAATAGAGAGAAAAATTCATATCGTGCGAAAATACAAAGATAAAGCTCAAAACATAACAAAATCCTTATCAGACTCAATACTGTAAAAGAGCATTCTACAATCCACCAAAAAATTTGAATCAAGTTTGTCCTGTATCAGTATATCTTAATAATAATGTACCACATTAGTTTCATTTATGACCATACTTTTGTTGACCTAGGACTACCTTTTAAAAGAAAAATCCAAGGTCACCCACACTTCAAGAATTTCCATAAGCTTATTTAGAACTAATTCCAAACAAACATTCAGAAATTTAGAAGTGATAATGGCAAGGAATTTGAAGCACTTGCTCATACGAAGTTTGATGAAGTGAAATACACACCTTTGGCCTCTGCCACTCTCACTGAGCTGCTTCAGCATCCCCTTAAAACATGAATTTGTGGTCACTCATAAAAAAACAGTTATAAGCTAGTATTGTTCAACAAGCAACAATTTAAAGCCACACTTGTAATATGAGAAATTTACACAATTTACAAAGTAGACTGTGTCACATTTAATATATATGCTATTGTTGTTAACCAAAATATATAAGCTACTGTTCAACAAGCATCAATTTAAAATTTAAAACTTTACACAACTAGCATTAGTTCTAACAATCAACATAAAACATACCTCAAATTACGCAATTTCTGTGATTTCTTACAAGCTGCAATTGCCCACCGAGAGTATTTTCCTCTTACAAGTTCACATTGGATACGCTTTACCACATCGAAATTAGGATAGATAGCCCTCTCAAGATCCAAAGCCTGTAAAAAAATAAAAGTTTGTAATCAATATATGAGCATCTCAATGCAAACAAAACAACATAAATTGACATCTCCGAAACCGAGCATCATCTAATGCATCAGTGATACACTACTTCACACCAACAGAAGCAATCTCCATGCCTCTTAGCATCACAGAAAAAAGGCGAAGGTATACACATTCAGTGGCTTAATTGTCTCATCTTACATCTACACTAATATTGCCCAGAACAAACAAACACAAACCAAAAAAGGAAGGGGGATACACTAATACACTAATATCGCAAGCTATCCCCGCGTACTTGCTACAGCCTCACATCTATAGCAACACAACAAAGTAAGCGTTCTGTTTTTCTCTAAGGAATTCAAACAAACACTTGGTAGGCATGCCTACATGTTACGCGCAGCAGATATACTTGAGCTTATCCGCAGCAGATTTGTCCACCGAATACTGCGAACGCATCATCAAATTGCAAATGGGTCGACGAATAAACAACAAAGCATCAAACTTTGAAGCGTAACCATATTTTAATCAACAAGAACAGAGGAAGAAAAGACCTTATCGATAACCCACAAAGAATGATGATAGGTGCGATTGAAGAGATCTTGAAGAGAAGTTGAATCTGCAGAATCCACTTCTCGGTAATTGCTTTTTTCTCGCGTGCGTACTTGGCGTAATAAGGTCTTGTATCTTTGGGCAAACGCCTCACTAGCCTCAGTACCTCCATGTATGATCGCAGTCTCACAACATCGTCAAACGAGAGGGAAAACGGAGAGGGTAAAATCAAACCACGATCTCTTGAGTCTTCGTCGTCGATTGAGAGGGCAAATGGAGAGGTGAAAATCGCGCTTCAGGCTTCACGCTCGATGGAGTGGAGGAGAAAGTTGAAACAGAATCGGGCTCTCTTCCTGTGGGTATTTTCGTCTTTTTATTATCAGTGATGATTTTTTAAATAAGATAAATAAGATTATTCCCTCTAACTATTACTCCATACCAAACATATTTTTAAAGTATCAATCCCAGTCCCAATCCTAGTCCCAATCCCAATCCCAATCCCAATCCCAATCCATCAAAATTCAATACCTTGTACCAAACAGGGCCTTAAAGACATAGAACGCGATGTTTTCTTTTAACCCCAAAGTGAATATGAACAAAATGGTAATATTTTCTCAATCATTAAAAAAAATAGGGAGCCTGAAGGAAATTATTAACCTGATAAAAGGGCCCCATACAACACTACTTAGAGTTAGATTGCATTAAAAGGGTGGAGTATGACTGTTATCATTGATATCTCTATCTGAGCAATCATTTGCATTTAGCTATTTATATTTAGGGATATAATATTCTTAAATCTGAATAATATTTTCATTTGCATATTTAGTTTTGCTTCCCAAAGTTTAGAAAATGCAAATACATAAGGTTGAATGACCATATGATAAGTATATATTTTTTAATTAAATAAGTGTATATTTTTTATATATTTGATTAAATTTATTATTTTTTATACTTATTTAATTATCTGAGCAATCATTTGCATGACTTGGTGGGAATCTTAATTATCTTTTAATTATCTTTTATATATTTCATTTAATTAATTATAGGATAAAAGGATATTTTAATAGAAGATCTACTCATTTCCTAATTTATTTTACAAGAGATATTATAAGATTCAAGTGAGAACAAAATATCAATATAATATATCTATATTATAAGATAATTGATAATACAAAAAAGAGGTAAATCAAGATATTGTGATCAAGACGCACGCAATGAGGCGATATATACTTATATATATTCTAGGAGGAGCAAGAGGGAGGTGTGTTCTATTTTCCTGATTGGTAATGGCAAGACAAGAGCTTTAGTGGAGGGAGATTAAAGTTTGGAGATGCAGAAGAGTGACAGCACAGATAAAAATTCGGCATTGAGTTTTTGTTTCTCCTTTCCTTTTTCTTCTTTATTTTGTCTTTGGTTAGCTATTATTTTGGTCATGATAATGTTCAGTTTATGTAGCTTACTATGTAGCTTACCCTTGGTTTTGGATTATTTAGTTTGATTTTGAATTAGTGGATGATATTTTTTTCCGTTAATTGCTCTAATATTATATTTGTTGATTTAATTGTATGTTTGATACCAATGGGCGCTCGGTCGAGTTGGTAAGGACTACGGCCGGCATTCCTCAGGACGAGGTTTCGAATCCTGGGGGGTGACAGACGCGATAATTAACGCAGCCTCAAAGAGGTTGTCCCATCGGTACCGACCTACCCGCGTAAGTGCTCCTCGGTTGGGGTCCGGATTAGTTGGAGGGCGGGCAATGAACCCAGAATACCCCCCAGATACCGGATGATTTATATCAAAAAAAAAATAATTGTATGTTTGATTATCCTAAAATAAGAGACATCTGATTGGGATTATTTTGGTGTTCTAAAGGAGCCTAGACATAGGAAATTTAGACTAAACCTTCAATTGAATCGTGTAGAATTAGGTTTTTGGATTTAATTTGCGTGTAGGATAGACATATATCTATTGGCCTTACATAGTCTCATTAGACTTACACTTAAATAAATCCAATTAAGTACTACGTTAGGGATTAACATAGTTGGAATACTTTTTTGTGAATTGAAAGACACTATAAGGTAAATAAAAGTCCTAGACTAGCAATTATAACTTAAAATGCAATTAATGGGAAAAATTAGACACTAAGAAGTAATCAAGGCTATAATAATCCAAGTCACCGCTTAATTTTCTAGAATCACCCTTAGCCTAAAACGAAGTTAGATTTAATTTTCTTTTTTTATTATTTAGTTTTATTCATATCTTGATTTATATTGTGTTCACTCAACTTAAGCAAAAGTGTAAAGTCATTGCTCAATTGCATTGTTGGCACTAAGTTCTCGTGGGAACAATATCTTATTCACTCTTTATTACTTGATACATCCCTTGCACTTTTAGAGTCTTAGGCTCTATATTTTGCCCCTATCACGTTTTGGCTCCGTTGCTGGGGATTTGTGTGCTCACACTGTTTGGTTGGAATTGATTGAGAATTAATAGTTTAAGCTTGAGTTTTGTGAATTTTTTATTATTTTTTTGCTTATATTTTCAAAAAAAGAAAAAAAACATGGATTATTTACGACATTCATTTGTTGATAGATTGTCAAATCTTTGTTCTTTAGTAGAAATGCATGTGGATTAGATGAGACAAACATATGCAAACACTAGTTGGAATGAAAATGTTGATTCTTCTCCTCATAATTTTTTTTTCTTATGTTTATTGTGGAGAGAGTCATTTATATGAGCATTGTCCATATAGTTCAACTAGTCATTATGTGGGAGATGATTTTGCTAGGAACCAAACTTGTTTTGACCATTCATTTTGTCTCAGTCAAAGTTTTGAGCAACAAAAGTTTTGGGATCTTGAAGAGTAGGCGTTGTCGGCTTTTTACCTTGGTAACCTCTTAAAAAATAAACAAGGATTGCAATATAGAGTATAAATCCGGATCGTTTTTCGAAGAGCCTTTTATTAATTACCTAGAAATTAAGTGTAATGATTGGCATAAAACAAGTTAAGAATAATCTTTGAGTTTTTTATCTAACAACTCAGTTGCAATTAAACTAAAATGCTTTAAAACTAATTTTTTTTGGATTTTTGTTGGAATAAAAGTAGAAAGGAATGATGATGAGATTAATGAAATGAAAGAAACAAAGAAATCAACAATGGAATAAGTAATCCCTCATAGCAATGGTGCAAGCAATCCTCACTTAATGATTATGGGAGATTCAATCATGCTAATTCTAAAATAACTCTAAGGGCCACCCCTTAGACTAGGTCTAACATAGATTGATTAATACCAAGCCACCTTGCATATTAATTAATCTCTCTAAATTAGGTTGATTAAGCACTCTAGCAATTAAATGAACTTAACAATCATATTTAGCTCTTGATCCAATAACCGAGACATCTCGCATTACTGCTTAATTTTCTCATTAATCTTAATTTAACAATGGCCACCCATATGAAAAATTAAGATTAATGATGCTAAAACCCAATGCTAAATATAATTAATAAATTCATATTCAATTAACCAATGCAAACACAAGACACCATTGATCTACTAACCAAGCTACCTTGAAATTAGCACAAAATGTTCACAAAATTGTCAATTTAATGACTAATCAGCACAAGGAAATAATAATTAAGCTAATTAACTACAATGTTAAGTGTTTAACAATGATTCAAAGCACAACCAATTCTCCAAAATACATCAAAATAAATCAATTCAATATTATAAAATTCATTCTAAAACCTACGAATCACAAATATAATGTAGAAATAGATAATTGAAAGAGTAAAAAGTCCCCTATTGAAACCCAAGTTCATACCATTGCCTCTTGCTACAAAAGATTAGGGAAATTAGCCACTACCAACCATCAATTCAGCTTCACCAACCAATTTCACAATTCCAGCCATTTTTAACCATTGATTAAAGTAACTAATTAGCACTAAACCAATTAAATCAGGGACTGAAATTGAACTCAGAAACACAGGGGAAGTCATGGTTGAGATTCAAAATTCAGAAACAGTGCTGAAATGTCGCAGCAGCTCCGAAGCTTGAGGAGGAAGAAGAAGAACCGGTGAAGGGTGGTGGTGGACACTGCTCTGGAAGCTACCAGGAATGCTGGAAAATCAAGGACGACCGTTGGAGATGGAAGAGATGATTATCCCAGGTGCCTGATTAGGCCTCCTCTGTGTCTCGGCTATCACTAGTAACAGTTTCTCAACTCTCTCCTTCAGCTTTCGGCCCCTCTGGTCTGATCTCCGCCATTCTCCGATCTCGCAGCTCACTCTCAACTCTCTCCCTCAGCTTTCGGCCTCCTCTGTTTCAGAGTCTTGTGGTCTGTGCTCTTACGGCTGCAGCTCTGGATCTGAGGTAATGAAGCTCGCCGGCGGCTGTGGTGGTGGGTGGTGCCGCCGGCAAGAGAGGAAGAAGAAGCTGAAGACTATGCTTGGTGATGACGATGATCGAAGCTTGCGGCTGCTGGTTCTCTGTTTTGTGCCCCTGTGTCTTAATATCCTTTTCCCTCAGCTCTCCAAACTGCTTCAAATCTGACCTATGCCAAAACGATGTGTTGAATTCAGTGGAGCAAACTGGAATTTCGCAAAATCGGTGGACTAATTGTCATTTCCAAAATTCAAGCCCAAAACTGCCATTTTCAGTTTTAATCCAAATTTTCAAGTATTTTTAATTGAAAACAATTTAGCCATCATCAAATATTTTGAGAAAAATCAATGGTTAAGAGTAATTGAAATTATTTTGACAATTTTACCCTTTGTCAACCTTAATTTTATTTAAACACATTTAATCACAATTAGTCACAAAAGAGACATTTTAAGCTAAATTATCATGACAAAATCCCCAAATAAAATATGAATATATATAATAAAATATGGATTTATCAATTCCCCCACACTTAACCTTTTGCACTCCTGGGTAAAATAGAACCAATGTTTTCAAAAATATGCCCAATATTATAATCACCAAACTATTCAAGAATGCAATTATATAAAGATTGAATCATCACAATCCCAAATCAATCAAAGCTCATGGAATTTTCAATGCAAAGAAGTTAACTTGAATGCATAACAAAATCAAGAAAGATAGATATGGTAGAACTCCCAAGGGAACAAGTGTAATACCCCAAAATTTGGGATTTAAGGCTTGAGAATAAGCCTAAATTAAGTGGACTGCTAAGCCTCGGTTTAGCAAGTGTCCCAAATATATTCTCCAATGTTTCTTATATCTTTTGAGTATTAAGAAAGTAAAATGGTGAATTTTGGAGAAAGTAATTATGTTTTCGGTGAAATCGATTATGAGGTAGTGAGCTTGTCATGTAATTTTGAATGATCAAATGATGATAAAAAATTATTAAATTTTACGGGATGAAAGTAGACATCCTAAGCTTTAATTTGATAGGTCATATGACTCAATTAAAGCTATATACAAAAAGATATGAATTTTTGAAGTCAGCACAGAAAAAGTGTGAAATTTCTGGAACAGTATGCAAAGATTGAAATTCTGGGAATTTTGTGATTCCATTCAGAAAAAGTCTATATTTTTCCCTGAAACTAGACTCAACAAGGGTTCTATAGGCTTTGAAATCACTCCAATTCTATTTTTCTTGAATTCGTTATGATTTTTCAAAGTTTGGACAGAAATCTGCCAGGATTTTGTAAAAATCCGAAAATTGAGAAATTATCAAATAAATGAAATATGATATTAGATATTAAAATAAAAGGTCATCATCTTCCTCCCAAGCTCATTTCTGGCGTGTTTCAGCAGCCAATAGAGAGAGAAAGCTTGAGAGAGCTTAGAGAGAGAAGGAGAAGAGAAGTCGCAAGGTAAGCCGATTTCTCCGACAATCTAGCTCCTAACGCGTATAACTCCGCTCCTAAGTTATTCTTTTGTGTCCTTTAAGGTTGTTAAGCCTCAATTTTCCTTGTTAAGAAGGGCTAGGGTTCAGCCATATCAAGGGAAAAGCTAGTGGAAGCTTGAGGTAACTTCCAAACTTTCGTATGTTGCTTATTCTGGCTACCGTGGGCAATTTAATCAGTGAAATTTCACCGGATTGCCATTGGTTTTAAAGTTTGGAAATTGAGTTACCTAGGGGTTATGCTGACCAAATTGGGTCTTAATGTTAGTTGTAACCTAATGTAATGGTTAACAAAGTGGTTAGGAGTAGAAAGGAACGCTTTTACGCAGTCGAAACCGAAAAACCCTGATTTTCCCCGAAAAACCCATATATTTCGGCCAGAGATGTAAATGGGTCTTAGAGTTGGATTTTTAATGATTTGATGATTCCATTGAATTCAGGAGGGAAAATTAGGTGGGGTTACAGTTGGGCACATTTTCGGAAAAGGCCGAGAAAACATAATTACGAAAATGCCTCTAAAACACTGAAATAAGGGCTACCAAGGGCAATTTCGTCTTTTGATAGTAAATTTGGTAATTTCGACTCCGGAAATGGATTCTTGGGGCAAAATATGTCAGGATAGCCTAGGTTAGAATTTCAAGAAAAGTTCAGCCGGACCGGGCATGATGGGGCGAGGTCCCCAGGGGTATTTTAGTAATTTCTCAAGATACACTCATATAACCCCCAGAAACATTATGGAAGTGTCTAAATGGTATATTGGAATTGTAGGGCCAAGCTAAGAGCCCGAGTTGCTGGCACGCAAATCGAGGAGAAAATCTGGAGGTAGGGGACTTACCTTGCATGTATTTGATATATTTGCTTGTGTAATAATGTATGTGGTTGCTTTACTTGATTGTGTAGAGCATATTTGAATAAATGGAGGTCTGTTTCTGTTTTCGCTGTGGCCATAGTCTTGTTGTATGAAACATTGAGCATGCAGAAATGTCATTATGGGGCATACATCTACATAAAGCTAACATGTCATACACATAGCATCAATCATGTATGCATTATGGTATCTGTTTCCTACTGAGATTCTCTCGAATCTCACCCTCCCCTACCAACAATTTAGACAGGAGACGATAGAAGATATGCAAACAACAATGCAGAGTACCGTACGAGGGGATTAAAGTAGTGGAACGAAGATAGGAAGAAGTCTCCGTTTCATTGGGATGAGTTTAGACACCCTAGTAGCCTTGTGCAGCTACCTTAATCGTAAGTATCATGTACAAACTCCTATGGGGAATTTATGTAATCATGCACATATTATCAATATAATTATGCTATTCCTGTGTTGCCTACCGAACTGCATATCGTTTTCCGCAAATACTCTGAAAATGGTTGAAATTGAAATAAGGGCGTGACATTTTGGTATCAGAGCCGAAACCGGTTCTGGTGGAGCTTCAAGCGGTTCTGGAAGAGCCCAAGAGGTTCTGGTAATGGGGCAGTTCTAGCAACAGGATGGTATACTGATATGGTCTTGATTACACAATGCTAGGAAATATGCACGGATGGGAGTTACCAAAGGAAGGTATCTTCCCGATTTGTGAATCAGCCCTGAGAAATCGCAAGTATTGAAAAGCAGCTAATGGTGCAATACTAGACGAGAATGGCTAAGGATATTGTAGAACCCGAGGAAGTGGGTATGGCCAAGGTCAATATGCGGTCTACACCCAATATTTTAGTGATCGGAGATAGTAGGCACGTCTTTTGAGATGAGGGTAGTCACGGGGTACCCGTGGATGAAAGCAGTAGAAGCTGGTATCTACGTTTAGGCATGCTCAACCTAGGGAAACCTAGGATGGGTGACCCCCTGAGAAGTGCGTTGATAGGGTCATGAAGACTTGAGATAAAGTGGTTGCCTTAAGGTTTCTCTATGACTAATGATCATTTATGTTAGATGATTTAAAGGGTGTGACAGGGGAGTGGGGATATCCTTGTGAGTCCACCCTCGACCCCGAGGCAGGTGCCTCCAGGCCAGGTGATCTGGTATCAGTAAGTGGGGTCCAGTCAGAGATTGGGGGTGTGACACTAGCTCAATGGTAGCAGGGTTTGCTACGGCGCTCATCTTAACCCCTAGGGTAAGTGTTTGAATCCTGTGAAAGCCGAAAGAAAGGCATCAAAATGGGGGAATGCTGATATCTTTGTGAGTCCATCTTTGGCCTTGACTACTAGGTAGTCCAATCATCAGATTGGGGTCCAGTCAGAAAGAATAGGGATGTGACAATAAAAAGACAAGCGAGGATATTCGATTGACTCCAGGTACCCAGTTACCCAGCTTACCCTGGAAGGGTGCGATGCTAGTGCGATCTGGTGCGACTATGATAATAAAAAACAGAAACTGATGAATAGTGCATATGGGTACATCGAACATAGTGCCTATGGGTACATTGGGTATGACCTAGCATGGTACCTACAAGTACACCAAACTGCATATTGTTATTCTGATTCAGATCGCTAACAAGTGGTATGTAATAATCAATGATCATTAGGAAGATTATCTAAGAAAGGCTAATGTAGTAACTATAATCTCTCATACACTATGTGATAGTTAATATGTTGTATGTTTTGTATTATGTGATATGAACTCGTGCCTAGGGCACATTACCTAGCTATAGTCTGGGACTTAGCTGAGGTACAAGAACATTACCTAGTTGTGGTTGGGTGCCCAGCCGAGGTACATGAATATTATCTAGCTGTGGTGCGGGAAGTGTATATGTACCGTCCGATGGGAAGTGTATATGTACCATTCGGCCTAGTAAGGACCCAGTTATGATACATGATTTACCTAGCTGTGGTCTGGGACCTAGTTGAGGTACACTGATCTTACCTAGCTGTAGTCAGTGACTTGGCTGAGGTACATGTAAGGGTTTCAACTGGATGGTTGACCCTGAACTTTGTGTACACACACGGATTGTTGTTTTAACTGGGTGTTTGGACCTGAACTTTGTGTACACACATGGATTGATGTGATTTTTATGTTACACTATATGGTACATGACATATTTATTTATCACATTTTCTATGGATAATTGTAGGTTACTAGGAGAGCCTGTGGTGTGAATAAAAAGGCACCCTACCCAACGAGGCTACAAGCCACGTCCTAAAGGACTCGATTACAAGGCCAAGAAGGGCTACGAGTTTGACAATAATAAAAAAAAGGGATGAGATGTTTATATAAAAATTTCCCAGAACTCAGCATTATGCATGGGATAACGATTGTGAGAGGAGCTTCGGATAGCTGATGATGAAAATTTATTAAAGTACCAACATTGGTAATCCCATATCCATAATGGGCCTTTGTTGTCTTCACTGTTGCCAAATGGCATGGATTGGGAAGGGAATTGAATCCCCAGATACGAGCAGGAATAGATTGAGATAAGAATTGATGCAAGCTGAGTGAGGTCATATGCATCATGTCAGCTGAAGCTTCAGGAATTGAACTATCCCATCTATAATCTTGAGTAAATGGTAATAATGTTTGCTTTGAGTATGGAAACGTTGCCTTTATGGTATAATTGTGCAGTTGTACTGCGTCTACAAAGATTGAAAGTTCTAATCGGAGAGGGCCACCGATGATGAAATTTGATCGGAAAGGGCTACCTATGGTGAAATCTGATCGGAGAGGGCTACCTACGGTGAAATCTGATCAGAGAGGGCTACCTAAGGAAAGTTTTGACCGGAAGGGGGCTGACCAGGTGTATAGGCGCCTGTGTAAAGCACCGAGTACAGAACCCTAGAGTGCAGCCACCGTGACGACAAACCCTAGAGTGCAGCCACCGTGATGATGAACCCGCGAGTGCAGCCACCATGATGTCGAACCCTAGAGTACAGCTGCCATGAAGTTGGATCGTAGAGTAGAGCTACGGAAACATTGGCCCTCAACGATGGTCATTGTAGTGAATCTCACATTGAATGGGTTTTCTTAAGATAAGAGTTTATATGGCTTAGAATGATTCAAGTTCAAACGAGTAAAGAGTGGGCACAGAGGAATATAGATTATGGGTGCCGTCAGGTGTTATGAGAGGTTCCCGTAGGACTCCTATTAAATCATCCTGATATCATTAAAGCTCATATGAGGAGATAGACCTCAGAGTGGGTAGCGAAAGTATAGTAACTTTATGCTTAATCTTTAGGCACCAATGATTTGTTTGAGGTTGTTAGTCTCGATATGTATTCGACAAAGATGATGAATTGTATTAAGCTATAAGACCTGATGGACTAGTAAGTCCTTAGGCCGGCAGAATATAATGTGTGTGAGAATTGTATTGAGCGAAGGCTTGAGGTAGTAAGACCCGATGTGTAAGGTAGCATAGGGTATTGTCTCTGGAAAGTAAGACCTAATGGGCAAATAGTGTAGTAGTGGGTTGTATGGCCCCTGAATAATTAATAGGTTGAATGTGAGTGTCGATAGGCATTTGTCACACACATCAGATCATTCGTGGTGCATGCTTTATAAGTATGCGTAACATAGGGATGGAGTGAGCGATAAGGGGTGATCCCTAAACAGTAGACGTTCAAATTTCGAGGACGAAATTTATTAAACGGGGGGAGAAATGTAATACCCCGAAATTTGGGATTTGAGGCTTGAGAATAAGCCTAAATTAAGTGGACTACTAAGCCCCGGTTTAGCAGGTGTCCCAAATATATTCTCTAATATTTCTTAAATCTTTGGAGTATTAAGAAAGTAAAATGGTGAATTTTGGAGAAAGTAATTATGTTTTCGGTGAAATTGATTACAAGTTAGTGAGCTTGTCATGTAATTTTGAATGACCAAATGATGATAAAAGATTATGAAATTTTACGAGATGAAAGTAGACATCCTAAGCTTTGATTTGATAGGTCATATGACTCAATTAGAGCTATATACAAAAAGAAATGAATTTTTGAAGTCAGCACAGAAAAACTGTGAAATTTCTGGAACAGTATGCAAAGATTGAAATTCTGGGAATTTTTTGATTCCATTCAGCAAACGTCTATATTTTTCCCTGAAACTATACTCAACAAGGGTTCTATAGGCTTTGAAATCACTTCAATTTTATTTTTCTTGAATTAGTTATGATTTTTCAAAGTTTGGGCAGAAATCTGCCAGAATTTTGTAAAAATCCGAAAATTGAGAAATTATCAAATAAATGAAATATGATATTAGATATTAAAATAAAAGGTCATCATCTTCCTCCCAAGCTCATTTCTGGCGTGTTTCAGCAGCCAATAGAGAGAGAAAGCTTGAGAGAGCTTAGAGAGAGAAGGAGAAGAGAAGTCGCAAGGTAAGCCGATTTCTCCGACGATCTAGCTCCTAACGCGTATAACTCCGCTCCTAAGTTATTCTTTTGTGTCCTTTAAGGTTTTTGAGGCTCAATTTTCCTTTTTAAGAAGGGCTAGGGTTCAGCCATATCAAGGGAAAAGCTAGTGGGAGCTTAAGGTAACTTCCAAACTTTCGTATATTGTTTATTCTAGCTACTGTGGGCAATTTAATCAGTGAAATTTTACCGGATTGCCATTGGTTTTAAAGTTTGGAAATTGAGTTTCCTAGGGGTTATGCTGCCCAAATTGGGTCTTAATGTTAGTTGTAACATAATGTAATGGTTAACAAAGTGGTTAGGAGTAGAAAGGAACGCGTTTACGCAGCCGAAACCGAAAAACCCATATATTTCGGTGAGGGATGTAAATGGGTCTTAGAGTTGGATTTTTAATGATTTGATGATTCCATTGAGTTCCAGAGGAAAAATTAGGTGGGGTTACAGTTGGGCACATTTTCGAAAAAGGCTGAGAAAACATAATTACGAAAATGCCCCTAAAACACTGAAATAAGGGCTGCCAAGGGCAATTTTGTAATACCCCGAATTTTGAGATTTGAGGCTTGGGAATAAGCCTAAATTAAGTGGACTACTAAGCCCAAATTTAGCAGGAGCCCAAATTTATCCCCTAATGATTCATATATCTTTGGGGTATTAAGAAAATAAAATGATGAATTTTGGAGAAAATAATTATGTTTTTGGTGAAATTGCCTATGAGGTAGTAAGCTTGTCATGTTCATTTGAATGATCCAATGATAAGAAAAAATTATGCGATTTTACAAGATGAAAATAGACATCCTAAGCTTTAATTTGATAGGTCATATGAATCAATTAGAGCTATATACAAAAAGATATGAATTTTTGAAGTTAGCATAGAAAAACTGAAATTTTTGGAACAATATGTAAATATTGAAATTCTGGGAATTTTGTGATTCCATTCAGTAAAAGTCTATATTTTTCCTTGAAACTAGACTCAATAAGGGTTCTATAGGCTTTGGAATCACTCCAATTTGATTTTTCTAGAATTAGTTATGAGTTTTCAAAGTTTGGGCAGAAATCTGCCAGAATTTTGTAAACATCCAAAAATTTGGAAAATTAAAGTAAATTATGATATAATAATATATCATCATCCTCTTCCTCTTGAGCTCATTTCTGGCGTGAAACAGCAGCTGAAGAGAGAGAGAACGTTCAGATTTTAGAGAGAGAAAAGGAGGAGGAAAAACTTACAAGGGTAAGTGATTTCTTCGGTAAATCGGTTCCTAATGCATATAATTCCGTTCTTAAGCTTCCTTTGCATATGATTTAAGGTTTGGAAGCTCATCTTTTGGTGTTTCAAGGGTTAGAGTTCAGCCATCCTGAGAAAAGCTAGTAGGAGCTTGAGGTAACTTCCAAACTCTTGCATATTGACTATTCTGGCTGTTATAGACAATTTAATCGGTGAAATTTCGCCGGATTGTCTTTGTGTGTAAAAATGAAAAATGGGTTGTGGGGGCTGTTATGCTGCCCAAATTGATACTAAATGGTAGTTGTAACCTAATGGAATAGTCAATAAATTGGATAGGAGTAGAAAGGAACGCGTTTACGGAGCCGAAACCGAAAAACCCCGATTTTTCCCGGAAAACCCATATAATTCAGTCAGGGTTGTAAATGGGTCTTAGAGTTGGATTTTCAATGATTTGATGGTTCCATTGAGTTCAAGAGTGAAAATTAGGTGGGGTTATAGTTGGGCACTTTTTCGGAAAAGGCCGAGAAAACATAATTACGAAAATGCCCCTAAAACACTGAAATAAGGGCTGCCAAGGGCAATTTTGTCTTTTGGCAGTGAATTTGGTAATTCCAAGTCCAGAAATGGATTCCTTGGGCAAAAATATGTTAGGATAGCCTAGGTTAGAATTTTCGAAAAAAGTACAGCCGGATCGGGTACGATGGGGTCAGATTCCCGGGGGTATTTTAGTAATTTTTCAAGATAGACTCATATAACCCCCAGAAACACTATGGAAGTGTCTAAATAGTACATTTGACATTTTAGGATCAAAAATGGAACCCCGAGCTGTTTGCATGTAGATCGAGGCACGCGTTTCGAGGCGGAAAAGGGTTAAGGTAGGAGACTTACCTTACTTGCATGTATTTGATATATTTGCTTGTGTAATGATGTATGTGATTGCTTTACTTGATTGCGTATAGCATATTTGAATAAATGGAGCTCTGTTTCTGTTTTCGCTGTGGCCATAGTCTTGTTGTATGAAACATTGAGCATGCAGAAATGTCATTATGGGGCATACATCTACATAAAGCTAACATGTCATACACATAGCATCAATCATGCATGCATTATGGTATCTGTTTCCTACTGAGATTCTCTCGAATCTCACCCTCCCCTACCAACAATTTAGACAGGAGACGATAGAAGATATGCAGAGTACCGTACGAGGGGATTACAGTAGTGGAACGAAGACAGAAAGAAGTCTCCGTTTCACTAGGATGAGTTTAAACACCCTAGTAGCCTTGTACGGCTACCTTAATCGTAAGTATCATGTACAAACCCCTATGGGGAATTTATTTAATCATGCACATATTATCAGTATAGTTATGCTATTCCTGTGTTGCCTACCGAACTACATATCGTTTTCCGCAAATACTCTGAAAAAGGTTGAAATTGAGATAAGGGCGTGATATTTTGGTATCAGAGCAAGGATTCTGGCCACAAAATTGTCTGCTCAGAGTAAGTGTGGTGGTTCTGGCAACAAGATAGTATACCGATATGCTTGATTACACAGTGGTAGAAACAACGAAGTAAATTACTTCGGCTAGTTCACAAGCCCTTGAAAGGTACAGACACACCTAAAGGAAATAGTGGAATACCCGGAAGGCAGTACATATTACCATACCAGTGAGAGGATAGTACAAGGATGACATAGACACCAAGGCAGCGGATCCAAGTAAGGCCAAAGTGTGGAGCCTCATCCTAAAATGGAATCACCAGTTGGCTGAACAGTGACTAGCCACAGTTGTGGGTAGTTAAGTGACAGGCAGATATGACACAAATATATAAGACAGAAATAGATCCGGGTTTCATTACCGATCCTAGAGTTGGAGCGGTATATGTGATGCAAGGTTTACAACCAGATCGAGGATCAGGGGGTGTTAAATATCCTTGTGCGTCTACCCTCGACCCCGAGGCAAGTGCCTCCAGGCCAGGTGATCTGGTATTAGTAAGTGGGGTCCAATCAGAGATTGGGGGTGTAACACTAGCTCAATAGTAGCAGGGTTTGCCACGGCGTTCATCTTAACCCTTAGGGTGAGTGTTCAAATCCCGCGAAAGCCAAAAGAAAGGCATCAGAAGGGGGGAATGCCGATATCTTTATGAGTCCATCCCTGACTCTGACGACTAGGTCGTCCAGTCATCAGATTAGGGTCTAGCCAGAAAGAATAGGGATGTGACAATAAAAAGACGAGCGAGGATATTCGATTGAGTCCAGGTACCCAGTTACCTAGCTTACCTCGGAAGGGTGTGATGCTGGTGCGAATGTGTTAATAAAAAGCTGAAACTGATGAATAGTGCCTATGAGTACATCGAACATAGTGCCTACGGGTACACTAAGTATGACCCAGCATGGTACCTACAGGTACATCGAACTGCATATTGTTATTCTGATTCAGATCGATAACAAGTGGTATGTAATGATTAATGATCATCAGGAAGATTATCTAAGCAAGGCTAATGTAGTAACTATAATCTCTCATACACTATATGATAGTTAATATGTTGTATGTTCTGTATTCTGTGATATGAACACGTGCCTAGAACACATTACCTAGTTGTAGTCTGGGATTTAGCTGAGGTACACGAACAATAGCTAATTTCCTATAGTTCGTTTATTATGTAAGTGGAAGAAGGTTTAGTAAATTTTGTGATATTCACTTTTTAATCGGAATATATTATAGTATGTACATGTTATAACATATGAATCATCGTGAATTATTAATCGGTAGTTTTCTAATAAATAGGTAGCTTTTGTTTAAAACTTATAATTGATCTATTGCAAATTTATATAAAGTTGATGTCTTGCCCCAGCAAGATTATATTCACCATTAGTCCAAGGGTAAAGGGCAACCTAACCAGATGGTAATAAGTAAAAGATTGATTTATCTGAATATTGTACAATTGCATTATAAACGTTAAAAAAAACTAAATATAAGATTATATTAAAAAAACTATAAAATGTTGATGAAAACTATATACAATTCTAAATTTCATAGTTTCTCATAAATTGTTTTTCATTACGTCATTTAAATAAATGTTTTCCTTTTATAATTAGCGGCATGAGTTGTTTTAGAAATTATATATAACATGACAGAGAAAGTGGTGATTATGGCTAAAGAAAAAGGTCTTCCGAGAATGGAGCTATGATGTAATAAGCTTCGGTTTTGGTATTTCAAACGGCCTTGACAGTAAATGTTCAACTGATTATTGATTTGTGTATCATAGATTCATAGCGTATGAATTTAAAATTTAAATATATTTTATTTTATCAGAACATTTCATAATGTCTTTGCAATCTAACGGCATGGACTCAAATTGGTCGTCAGTTTATCGGCCCCGAGATTATCTTCTATGATAAAAGGGTTCACAGTTATAGTATTAATTTTTTTAGTAATTCTTGCACGACATCATTCACTCTTCTAACAATAATTATTTGTGGTTTCATAGGGTACATTTATACTCAGGGTATTACACTCTGAGCAAGCAATAGACGCTTTCCTTTCCAAATTCACTGAACATCAATCGTATCTTCTTATTAGAATGACTCTAGAGCATGGGGGTGAACGTATCCATGATTATTATCACTTTATTATTGACGAACACAATATAATTCAGGAGACATCCTGAATTCTTCCACGATGTTGTCTAAGAGTCATGTCATGCTTTGGTGCAAATAATATTCCACTGCTCGACAATAGACTACTTATTGGTATGTTGTTCCATTAAAATAATACGATACAGCGATATGATTGTCGAGGTTTGGTTTTTGAAGACCAGTTTCTGCTCAAAACAAGATTTCCAAAATTATCCTATTTTAAAATTTTGGTTGGATCTCCATTTTTTTCAAATTTTGGGTGTTACATGCAATCTTGGTCCTTTAATTTTACCTCCTGTTTCAATTTAGTCTTTTAAATTTATAAAATGTAGTCTTAGTCTTAATGTCAACGTTGTTTATCTCATTTAGCGAAAAGCTGCTTTAACAATTTTAAGTGATGATTGAGTAATTAAACACCGACAAAATATAATTACATATATTTTAACTCTTTAACATGTTTATATTTTTAAACAAAAATAAATCATACAATAAATAGGTGTGTGGTGCCAAAATTTTGAATTTTTAAATATGGAAAATCAAATGATAATAGAGTCGCTATCGATTTTTTTTTTTTTTTTGTATGTAAAAAAAAAACACAGAACAGAATTTGGGAGCTGGTTAGTAGTTATGTATAGAAAAGGTGTTAAAAAGATATTTCTCGTCAGTCCATTATTTGAGGAATCAGAGGCTGCCCGCACAACAAGGATGTTGGGGTTTTCTCCTTTTCTGGTCAGCCATGCTTCTTCTTCTGCTGCTTCAAACGACGTCGTTTCGTGGGTGTGCGTGAGGCACCTTCATCCTCTTTATCTTCTTCAGCACACACCAACCTTGCCTCCTCCAACTCTGTTCTTCAGTGCTCTGTTTGTGTCGGTATTTTCGAAAACTTCTCTCCTTCCTTGCTTCTGTGTAGCTGCCGTGTCTTTATTTTCCTGGTGTTGTTCTGTGGCCTGTGCTTGATGTAGGAGAGAAGAAGAAAGTTTAGACAAACTGAAGTTGAAGTTTCAGGTGCTTATTTGGATAGGAATTTTTGTTCTAATTGTTTTGGTTGTTGTAATAGGAAGATTGATTTAGGTTCTGTTTTCTTGGGTTTGTTCTGATTCTTGGTGATGAATTAAATTTGGAAAGGATAGTAATTCCTTTTTTTTCTTAAATTAGAAAAGCAGAGTAATTCTATTCATGGGTGTTTGGAAATCGTTAGACAAGAGATTTGACGATTAAGAAGTTGATGAACTTGTTTGAATGTTGATGCACACAAGGTGTTTGTGAAAATGTGTAAAGGAGAAATTTGGTTGGATTAAGATTGTTCAACTCTATGTTGAAACTTAAAAGGGTATAGCATTGCTTGAATATATATATGCACACTCCTATAGCATAGTTATTGTTTGAATATATATATATATGCACACACATATAGCATGGTGGTAAAGGTTAATAACTCTTGGGAAGTGGAGGGCGCCGGAGTGTGTCGCGTGTGATTGATCCAAGTCTTCTTTCAAAATGACATTTAAATGGCCTGTAAAATGTTATTTTGTTTAAATGCAAGTTCTTGTAAGGGAATCTTGGAATCTTGGAGTATGTCGCGTGTGATTGATCCAAGTCTTCTTTCAAAATGACATTTAAATGGCCTGTAAAAGTATTATTTTGTTTAAATGCAAGTTCTTGTAAGGGAATCTTGGGAATCTTATAATTATGTTTCATGTCTTAGCCATGGTTCCTTTTATAGGGTTTCTGATTATATTTCTTTATTAAGCAATTGAGGATAGAAACTAAATCAAATATTAGGATTGGTGAGACTTGCCTAGATGTGAAGAGTGTGTTTTTACAATCTACGTCTCTTGTGATGAGACTAATGCATTTGAGAATTGTTCACAGTAATTACCACTTAAATGCTACTCCCTCTAGTTCTAAATATAGGATAGAGTTGACTTTTTTAGAGAGATTAAGGAAGTTAAATAAATTATTTAATTATATCATATTTTTAGATTATATATTAGTTTATTAGTCAAACTACTTAGTTTGGAGGGAAAAAATATAAATATAAATACTCTAGAATAATTTAATTAGCAAAAAAAAGTCAACTTTGTTTTATATTCAGAATTGGAGGGAGTACTATTTTTTTATTCTTGAATAGTTCTATTTTGTACATCTTTGTGAACTGAAAGGCAATTTTAAACAAGTATTTGCTAGCTATACTTGTATTATCCAAATTAATGTTGTTCTGTGCATCGCAATACACGTTATTCTGTATTATTTTATTTGTATGGTACTCGCAAAAGTAAGTTATTTTCTTTAAAATTTCTTAATAATAAGGATTGTTATTAAATTTTATCAAAAACCAAGAGCTAGTTTAAATGTCATCATGTGACGCGATACTCTCTCCTTCTTTTAATTAGAGAGGCATTATGGTTTTTAACAATATTCAAAAATATCTAATGAAGCCTTTTGGCTTGGTTAGGGATTTATAAGTGTAAGCTTCAATTTAAATTTAAGCATTTCAAATGGGTTTGAATGAGAATTTCCCTTTTGGATAAATAAGATTTTATTCAGAAGAAATTTATTTAGTTTGGCAAAATTAGCCACGAAAAATTCTGTGAATATTCCGTGGCAAATTTCATGAAACAAAAAATTATTATATGTTTAATAAATTTTATATAAAAAATAATATTATAATATTATTAATTAATTAATTTTAATTAAAAATAAATTATTAGTTATTAATATTATATTATTGTTTATTAAAATTATATTTATAATTTTATATTAAAAATAATATTTATAATATTAAATTATTAGTCATTAATTAATGTTAATTAAAAATAAAATTCAATTTCAAAAAATTGCCACAATAAAACATTAAACTTCTAACGAAATTTGCCACAGAAATTAACAATTTCTGATGGATTTGTGATCGAAACGGTTTTCTAATGGAGTCCATTCCTTCGCTAATAGATGCTTGGTAAATCAATTTTTAACGGAATTCCAATTCTATCGCAAATTTTCCACGGAATTCCATTGGAAATTTGTCATTGTCGCTAATTGTTTTTATTTTTTAATTTTAAAATGTCACATGGACCTTTTCAAGAGAAGCCACGTATTACGTCCGTAGAAGACCACCTCATTGCTAGATCCTTTGCCGATGGCCACCACCTATCAGCTTCGGCACCCCATCATTGGCAGTAGCCACGTGTCCCCTCCTCTCATTGTCACGTATCTCCTACTCATACTCGTGTGTATCTTAGGTAGTTGAGCCAAAGAGAACCTACAAAATATTATTACAAATATATATATAAATAATAATAATAAATTAAATAAAATTTGAAATAATATTTATATATTTATTATAATTTTTTCAATATAAATTAATTTCAAATTAAACAAATTTTAAATATTTAGTATATCTTCTTATAAATATATATATGAATTTGAATGCATGAATGGATGTTGTTTGGAAAATTGTTTGTTTATATATGGTAATTAATTTATTTATCTATGGAGCTTGTTTAATGAATATATTATAAATTGCTGATCAATTGTTTGTTGAAATGTTTGAAAGAAAAGAGTTATAACTGAAGCTAACGCCTTGCTATGAGTAATGTAACCTTGATTAGATTTCACTCGATGGTGTTATTAAATTAAAACGAGATATTATTATAAAAGCTTTGTTGGAATAGTTATTTAAGAGTCAAATAACAAGAATCAAGTTAAAAATGTTATAAAATTTTTGTGAATGCAAAAACTGAGGATGCCTTGAATGGTGAATGCGGATTATTCTTGAATTGAATTTAGTGATATTTTGGAAATGAAATTTTTTTTATGATTGAGGAGAATTGTTAGTGAATTGAAGCAAATATGTGAGTATAAGATAGGTGACATGATGAAGGTTGGTTTAGGTACTCAGGTAGCGACAAGAGCGAACTCTTATTCTAAAGTCTACTGTGATGGCAAACCGTGCCACTATAGTACTTATTATTTGGCCCAAAATAAAGCTTATCAAGTAAGTGAAGACACCTTACTCTAACTTCATATATATGTTTGTACCAACAAAAAAAACGTCATATATATGTGAGGCCTTTTCGATTATATTCAAATTTGATGCTCAATTGAGTTTTCTTCGTAAGAAAGTTTTGTGATATTAGAGGCTTAGTGATAAGAGTTTCAATAAATTTAAGACATTATTATTTATTTTATATAATTTTACTTGTTATTTATTTTACATAATGATTTAAATATATGTAGATATTGCAAGAAAATTTGAAAATATTACTTAGGAAGTCTTCATGTTAATTTCATTCATGATTAGAAGTGTTTACATAGGGAAGCAATGAAACTATTATCACGAAGCTCTAAATTCTAATAGGATATTTTTATATCCAATTGTCTTACTGACAAAAACAATGTTCAGACATTGATTCTTTTAATTGTAAATTTCAAAGAAAGGTAATTATAAATATGATATTTATGAGAATCCCATAAGGGATCTTCCAAATGGGTTTGTTTCATTTACACAGTTATATGGAATGAGGAGTATCAAAGATGCATTAAGCTAAATTTCTGTAAAAAAATTGAATTCAAAAGTTGAAATATTTTTATTGAATAGCAAAATAGGGGTAAAATGGTCATTTTAGAAGTCACCTTTTTTATTAGGTTTTTAAAACCTTGTCCCTTTCATTTTTCCTACAATTCGCAGGACACTGGGGAGGACGAGAAAGAATAGAAAGAATGATTAGGAGAAAAAGAAGGTAACTTTAACTGATCTCGTTTCCTTCTTTCTTGTTCTAGTGTTATGGTTTACTGGTGCAATCATCCTTAAACAAGAACGTTATGACTCAAACTTTCTTGGACATTTGAAGCCTCCATTGATGGTCTCTTCTGTAGTTGCTAATACTATGATACTACTTTTGTTAGATTAGAACCTAATAGCTACTTTTCTAATTATCTAAAAAGAAGAGGAGGAATAAAGAATTGAAATGGAATATAAAAAATGTCTCAACTTGTTCTATTGTGCTTAATTGCTTATTCCAATACATGGGGAGAGTATTAAATGATTGATCTAATGGTTGAAACATTAAATGGAGAGTAAATGGAGAGGGGGATCAATGGAGACACTCTTTTCCCGTGTCGGACCTATATATATCTAACAAAAGTCTTCAGACTTTAATCGATTGGACGTATATATATATATATCAACCTTTGCTTATAGCTACATGACATGCTTGACTTGTGAGTATCGGACCTACAGACTTTGCATGACATTGATTAAAGGGACAAATTAAAGATTATTCTCAATGCTAACGTGCTTTATGGGGTTACTCTATGATCCATACAATACGATGATAATGAATATATGGTCCTTTGGTGCATGTGATAACATATCGATCGCTGTTAGCTAGGATCAAAGCTTTTTCTCATCACTAACGCAATTTTCTTTCTCTTTAGTTGCATCAACTTGTTTTGAGGACAACTTAATGTTTGAGAAGTCAACCATGTCAATAAGACACAAAAAATATACTCATATAATTCTATTTATAAGATAAAGAGATAATATCTGTTTTAGTCTTATTTAAAAGTCACATCTATCATTACATTTTTCATATGATTGGTACAACTTTAACTTTCATTTATTACTGTTATAGACTTAATTTTTATAGGGATATTATAATATATATTAAACATAGATAAAGTTAGAATATTCTTAAATTTATAGACAATGTTAATAAAATTTAATTTTTTTTAGTTTCGTGAGATAGATTAGAAATAGGGAAAATCCCTCAAAAAGAACTTTTAAATTAATAAAAGATGCAAAGGTGTTCCGAAAGTCCATATTTCCACAAAAGTGCGAGTACGTGATAGGGGATAATGAAATTGTAGACAAAATGACATGCGTAACACTGGAAGTTTTAAAATTGAAAAACGATGAGGAAATAAGAAGGGTGAAATTGCGTGAAAACTCTATCAGGACTCTTCATCTTCTTCCGGCGTCGTTGTTGTTGTTGGTGGAGCGTGGTTCCATGGCGTTGAGAGAGGATAGTAGTAGCGACATTATGCGGTGAATTTGGGGTGGATTTGAGGAGCAGCAAAGGCGAGAAGAGGTTGTTGTGAAAGGCATTGGATAGTTGCAGAGGCACCAGTTTGCCGCTGCGAATTTGAGCTTCGGTGTTGAATTTGGGTAAGTGATTATGTTTAAAATTGTATTTCATTTTAACTTATCCACTTGATTATAATGGGGGTTCATGTGGTTGGGTTAAAATTAGTTTGGGAAATGTGGATAAAACCTATGAAGTGGTGCGGGCAGTGCTTAATTTGGAACCTTGTAAGTGAAGTTGGGAATCGTTGAGGGGAAGTTGTGAAAATAAGTTGTTAAGTTAGGAAGTTTGAATTGCAACATTTGAAATTTCTAAACCGTTGAAAAAGCATATGAACGCGTCAATTTGTGAAGTTGTGACACGGTGTTCAAATGTAGGGAATTGTGATTTTATTGTTGTGAGAATGTTATACATACAGTTGCGAATGGCTTAAGTGAAGTTGTGAAACAAAACATCTGAAAACTGTATGTTAAGTTGTGAACACAAAAGAAGAATATGTGAAAACGATAATGACACGTTGGTAACTTGTGAAATAGCATATGAAGTTGTGGATGTGAGTAGAAGTTGTGAAACGGTGTGTAGATATAGGAATCGCCGATTGCACAGTAGTGAAAATGTTATGGATAGTGTGGATTGTTTTAAGTGAAGTGCTGAATCCCTAAGATAACATGTGAAAATCGAATGTTATCCTGTGAAAACATTATCAGAGTTTGTGAAAACGTAATGAAAAGTTGGTAAATATGTGTAGATATCAATTTAGGTGAGGAAATTGTGAAAGTCATAGACGAACTTGTGAATCCTTATGCAAAACTTGTGAATTTTTCTCCATAAGTTGTGAGACCTTATTTAACTGTGGGGAAATAGATGTTTCCAATGGTTGTGGTTGTGATGGGAAGGTTGTAAAATGGTATGAGAAGTTGCGATGACATAGCTTAGATGTGTTAACTTGTCATGTACGAATAAAAATGTTATTAAATGTGCTGAAATCCATAGTTGATAAGTGTACACTGAATTTTGTGCAGGTCAAAGGAGATGGCGAGACACAAAGGTGAGACATCAAAGACAAAACAAGTAAAGGAAAAAAGTGTCAAGAGTAGAGAAGTAACAAGAGAAAGTGAAAAGTCTGAGGTAGTAAAGGGTGATGGTGAATAGAGTAAACCAGTGATGAATGGGTTTATGGTGTTTAGAAACAAGTATGTGGCCAAGTTATGGGAGAAGAAGAAAAGGATGGCAGATGAAAGTAGGTTGGCAGGGAAGGCATGGGTGAGTTCCTAGAGGCGAAGAAGAAGGAGTACAATGATAAAGCTATGGAAGGACGACCGAAAAGGAAGATGAAGAAAAAGGAACTGCCATTTCATACCCGCTGCTCATTGGGAGGATTTACATCGTTGGTGCAGTTTGTGAACGGTAATGAACATTTGAAGGAGAGGGTTAAGAGAATAGGATTTGGAAATTTGTTGAAGGTGCAATTGGACAGACTCCCCCGTGACCTGATTGTGTCCATGCTAAGAGCATATGACCCAGCAACACATCAATTCAGGATTAGGGGGAAGGCAAAAGAAATAGAAGCATCTGATATGCACAAGTTGCTCGGTATACCTGATTCAGGGGAGGAGGTGAAGGTGGATGTGGAGGATTCGGATAGAACATATCAGTGGTTGAAGAGGGAGTATGGGAAGAAGAGATATATGGACATTCTGAAGCACATAAAATTTGGGACAGCTGGCGATAAATTTGAGTTTATGTTTGTGCTGTACAGTTTAGGGACTTTGTTATGCCCTACCTCTAGTGGGCTCATAAGTGACCGGATGTTGAGGGTTATGTTCTACACAATGGACCGTTTTGAACATTATGACTGGGCAACATACATGATGAAAGACTTGTGGAAGGAAATGAGTGATTATGTGAAAGAGTACAGGGAGAAGAAGAAAAGGGAAAGGAGCAACAATGTGGGTGGTTGCCTGTACTTACTCCTGGTATGTCATTGTTTACATTAAATGTGTAGCTATCATTCAAGCTGAAAATAATGATCCATATATTTTCTATGGTGCAATTGTTCTTTGGGGAAAATTTCCCTTTGAAACAAAGTGTTCACCAATAGTCCACCACACTGATTGAATTCTGGACAAAGGAAAAGATCAACGAAATGGTGTCTCAGTCAATATGGCCATTGAACAATGGAGTTGATATTAGCACTGGACGGTAACAAGCGAGTTATTGTTTAGAGCCTTGCGTTGCTTTCCGCATCTCCACTCGACTTGAGGATTACAACTCGAGTTACTTGCATAATTGGACGGTTTCCAGACAGTGCTTTTGTCAAGATTTACGAGTGCGGACTCGAGTTGTCCGATTATCAACTCAAGTTCTAGCATCACTGGAGGGTAACCCGATAGTGATTGTGAGAAGCGGCACCAAACTCAAGTTGTGTAGAAGGTCACTCGATGGCGTTCTTGGACGACTTACGAAGCTCACTCGAGTTGTCCGATTATCAACTCGAGTTGTCGTCACTAGAGGGTAACCCGATGGTGATTGTGAGAAGCGGCACCAAACTCGAGTTGTGTAGAAGGTCACTCGACAGCGTTCTTGGACGACTTACGAAGCTCACTCGAGTTGTCCGATTATCAACTCGAGTTGTCGTCATCACTGGAGGGTAAACCCGATGGTGATTGTGAGAAGCGGCACCAAACTCGAGTTGTGTACAACCTGACTCGAGTGCGTTCTTCGATTACTGACGACTACCGACTCAAGTTGTCCGATTATCAACTCGAGTTGTCGTAATCACTGGAGGGTAACCCGTTAGTGATTGTGAGAAGCGGCACCAAACTCGAGTTGTGTAGAAGGTCACTCGACGGCGTTCTTGGACGACATATAAAGCTCACTCGAGTTGTCCAATTATCAACTCAAGTTGTCGTCATCACTGGAGGGTAACCCGATGGTGATTGTGAGAAGCGGCACCAAACTTGACTGTTTATTCAAACTTTCTTTGCTGAGGAAAAGGTATGATCTTGTTATGAAAATGATATCAGTCTGAGCTAATGACATAGAAACAAGATCCTGTTAAACCATACATGTAACCCGAGTATGCTAGAATTTATAATCGAGTTTTCATCAGCACTGGAGGGTAACCGAAGAGTGATCGTGTGAAGTCGCATCAAACTCGAGGTGTTCAAACCTAACTCCAGTGCGTACATTGATTACTTCGGAATGACGACTCGAGTTGGCCCATATATCACTCGAGTTATAAACTTCACTGGAGGGTAACCGAAGAGTTAGGGTGTGTAAGAGAATAGAACTCGAGTTGTTCAAAACTCACTCCAATGCGATACTGTGTTCAATCCACATGTGGACTCGAGTTGGCCCATATATCACTCGAGTTATAAACTTTACTAGAGGGTAACCGAAGAGTTATGGTGTGTAGGAGAACAGAACTCGAGTTGTACAAAACTCACTCAAGTACGATACTGTGTTCACCCCATATGTGGACTCGAGTTGGTTATATATCACTCGAGTTGTACGCATCACTGGAGGGTAACCAGCCAGTTATCCTATCAACATACGCAAAACTCGAGTTGAAGAAAACTCACTCCAATTACGACGTGCTGTCAATCTATGGCTCGACTCGAGTTAACTACTTACAACTCGAGTTAATATGATCACTAGAGGGTAACTGGAAAGTCAGGAACAAAAAGGGGAAGACTAACTCGAGTGGATGAACTATAACTCGAGTTAATCAGGCTTGCACGCTTTAAATCCCTCAATCCCCAAACATTTCTGTTCACTCCACTCGACCTTCGACTTCTATAGCCCTCGAGTTAACTGACGAGAAATGTACTATTAGTCAGTTGAGTTCTATGTAACCGTAAATACCGTTCAAACAACCGTGCCGTAAAAGCTCTATTCCTCGTAACCCTGAGTGATTAGACAAGCAGAGTTTGGACTAGCCCTAGCATCGCACTTTGTCATTCTTGCATCTGGTGCAATGGTGCGTACCAAGGGCTCCGACAATGGCAAGAAAGAATCTCTTGATTCACAGAAGTTGCCATCGAAAGGGAGTAAGCCGTTGAAACAACCGAGGAAGCCTCGGCTAAACGTTCTGGAGCGACTTCCACCAAAATAACCGAGGAAGCCTCGGCCAAAAGTAGCCTCTCCCATTTCGAAGGAACTAGTCGTGTAAGTGTCTATAGAACATTTGGCCTCAACCTCCACAGATAAAACAAAAGAAGACTTAGAATGGAAGATAACGAAGTTGTGACTCAATTGGTTGATCAGACATTGCATGCACCCACAAAATCTAGATATGGGGGTGCATCAACTTCAAATAAAAAACCAAAGTGTAATGTACCTCTTGAACTGGAGGATGAGCTTCTGGGACCACCACCAGATTTCAATTCAGAGTCACTAGAGGCTAATGATAAGAGCAGGTATGATGATGATTTCGCTCATAGATTATTTTGTCCTGTTGTTTATCTGGATCTACAACATATTAAGGAAACACTCACTTTAGATCTGTACACTTGGTTTTAGTACTATGAACCTTGGTTAACCATCAAAACGTCATATAGTCCCTCTGTAGTGAGGCACTTCTATTGTAACTTGGAGGTGGTTGAGGTTTGTGATGAGGTGGGTGAATTGATAGAAGAAAGATTAGTGTCAACTGTTAGGGGCCAAAAGATTCAATTATCTCCTGCATTGATTAACACTTACCTTGGCATAGACAATCCTCCAACAGGGCCTGTTAAAGAATTCAGTGATGTAGAAATATGTCAGATTCTGAAGCCAATGGGTGGAAGTAATTGACGTACTCGCACTGATCAGGGATATTATATTTCCGCGCACCTTTCCGTCTTTTGCTAAATTAAAAGTTCTTTTTGAAAGATTTTCCCTTAACAATATCCTATAGATAGGATTATATGAGTATTTAATTATTCTCATCTAGATTTTTCTTCTCAAATGCGTAAGTCCAACAACCGCCTGTTTCACGGCAACTAGCAATCTAGCATGACAAATGTATGTCAAAAGTCTTCAGACTTTAATTGATTGGACGTATTATATAAATCAATCTTTACTTATAGGGACATGACGTGCTTGACTTGAGAGTGGGCATACATACTTTGAATGACATAAATTAAAGGTATAAATTAAAAGATGGGATATTGGCACAAAATTATCACTTAAATTTTAAAATCCAAAATTAATTTTGTTGATAATAAAAGTGACGAGATTGACAAAAAGAGTATAGTAATTGACCATTCAGGTTTTTAAAAAATCACTGATTTAGGATTTTAAAGTTTAAGTGGTATTTAAATGTCTTTTTTTCATTAAATATTCTTCTCACATTACTATAAAAGAGGGATTTAACGGCGTCCCTTTTTTGGGGTTTCTTCAAAGAAACGCTGTAGATAATATTTTTTTTAAAAACAAAAAAAGTTCAGAAGTTACGATGCTTCCTAATATGAGCGTCAAAGCTTAGTGTTAGACTTGTGCGACACTTTATTAGTGAAGCACCATACAAAACATTTATTTAAAAACAAAAAAACAAAAGCCCAAGCTACGGCGCTTCTCAAAATAACGCCGCAGTTGGGTTAATTTTTTAGCATTTTTTTATATTAAAAAAACTTATCCGATGCTTAAAAATAAAGTGCCGAATAAGGGTGAGAATAAAAACAAATATTATTATTTAGAATCCCATGTTGTAGTAAGTCAAAAAAGAAAGCACTTGCTTCATTCATGAGTTCCCAAAAAAAAAAAAAAAAAACTGGCCCTTAGCTTGCGCTTAATTATAAAGTGCTGGCCAAAACTGGCTTTAACCGGTGCTCTATAATTAAGCTCCAGGAAAGGCCAAATATACATTAGTTAGCAGTCTATTATAGAGCGTTAGGTAAGGCACTCAAGGTCGCCTTGAACTTGAATTTTATAAGGCAATAGATGCCTTGCAAGACACCACGTATTCAAGGCACCCATGTGGTGTCTTGGGCATCACATGGTGCTTTGGATATTTTAAGGCACCATATGATGCCTTGAATATATTTTAAGTGTGTGTTTTTTTTTTTCAAAAAAAAAAATATTTAGGAAGCTACGGTGCTTTAATAAAAAATGTTATAACTTCTTTACAATCTGGTATTAACTTTTACCCCGCTGTTTTCGTTTTCGCTTTTTTTTTTTTTTCATTTTCATTTTCATCTTCTCGCGTTCTCTCTAGCTCATCCATTTTCCACAACTCTACTGCAGTATAAAATTTCCTCTTCCATATTTTTTTTCTTGTCTCAGTCTCTTTCAAAATCTCCCTAACGTGTAAGTGTTTTTTCTTTCAATATTTGGTTCAGTTTTTTTTTAGTTAAAATCTTTCATGATCATATATGTGTGCTCATAATTGTTTTCTTTCAGGTATTTATTTGAACTGTCAACTCTATCTTCTTGAACTTCCTATATGTTGTAAGTTTTTTTTGAGCTTCCAAATATAATAATACTTAGTTTAATTTGTTATGTGTATAATTTTTATGTAATATTATGAAGATCAACATTGTGCCCAATCGACTGACGAACAAGTGGATGAAATCGTTGATGAATAGTGTGAATATCTGGTCAGCCAATTAGTTAATATTTAGGTACATACATATGTTAGGTTGTTTCTTTGTCTATCCTAGTGTTGTTTATTCTCTTAAAATTAGTTATATAATTACATTAATTGTAATTACATATATCTAATACTGATTTTATGAATTAGTTATGTGTTATTTCATTCTGAATTAGTTTTTTTTTCTCTCGTATTGTAAATTGCTGTGCATTTTAATTGGCTGAGTTCAAGGAAACAATTATATAAAATAAAAAAAAATTATTACATATTACGGCACTTTTAGGAAGAAGTGCTATAGGAGGATATGTACCTCCTACAGCGCTTCTGAGGATAGAAGCGCCATAGGAGGTATTTACCTTCCTATAGCACTTCTCCCTAGAAACGCCGCAGGAGGCTCTTTAAAAAAAAAAAAAACACACACACACACACAAAAGCTACGACGTTTTTAGAAATTCAAGAAGTGTTATAGCTTATTTTTATAGTGCTGAAAGCCATAGCATTTGGGAAGCACCATAATATTCATAAAAATAAACACCGTTTATTATATTTTTTGTAGTAGTGTCATTACTAACGTGCTTTATGGGGTTACTCTATGATCCATATAATACGATGATAATGAACATATGGTCCTTTGGTGCATGTGATAACATATCGATCACTGTTAGCTAGGATCAAAGCTTTTTCTCATCACTAACGTAATTTTCTTTCTCTTTCGTTGCATCAACTTGTTTTGAGGACAACTTAATGTTTGAGTAGTCTATCATGTAAATAAGACATAAAAAATATATTTATATAATTTTATTTATAAGATAGGGAGAGAATATCTTTTTTTAGTCATATTTAAAAGTCACATTTATAATTACATTTTTCATATGATTGTACAACTTTAACTTTCATTTATTACTGTTATAGATTTTATTTTTATAGGGATACTATAATATATATTAAATATAGATAAAGTTAGAATATTGTTAAACTTATTGATAAAGTTAATAAAATTAAATTTTTTTTTTTTTAGTTTCGTGAAATAGATTAGAAATATTCTATAGATAGGGTCATATGAGTATTTAATTATTCTCATCTACATTTTTCTTCTCAAATGCGTAAGTCCAACAACCGCATGTTTCACGGCAACTAGCAATCTAGCATGACAAATATATATCAAAAGTCTTCAGACTTTAATTGATTGGACGTATTATATAAATCAACCTTTACTTATAGGTGCATGACGTGCTTGAATTGAGAGTGGACATACAGACTTTGAATGACATAAATTAAAGGGATAAATTAAAAGATGGGAAAATGACACAAAAAAAACTACTTAAATTTTAAAATTGAAAATTAATTTTATTGATAATAAAAGTGATGAGATTGACAAAAAGAGTATAGTAATTGATCACTCAGGTTTTTGGAAAATCCCTAATTTAGAATTTTAAAATTCAAGTGGTATTTAAATATCTTTATCCCATTAAATATTCTTCTCACATTACTATAAAAGATGGATTTAATGGCGCCCATTTTTTGGCGTATCTTCAAAGAAGCGCCGTAGATAATATTTTTTTTAAAAAAAAAAAGTTCAAAAGCTACAGCGCTTCCTAATATAAGCGTCAAAGCTTAGTGTTAAGCTTCTGCGACACTTTACTAGACAAGCGCCATAGAAAACATTTATTTAAAATAAAAAAAAAAGTCGAAGCTACGGTGCTTCTCAAAATAGCGCCGTAGCTGGGTTAATTTTTTAGTATTTTTTTATTTAAAAAAAACTTATCCGACGCTTAAAAATAAAGTGCCGGATAAGGGTGAGAATATGTAAAAAAGATATTATTATTCAGAATCTCGTATTGTAGTAAGTCAAAAAAGAAATCACTACTTCATTCTTGAGTTCCAAAAAATAAAAAATAAAAAATTGGCCCTTAGCCGACGCTTAATCATAAAGTGCTAGCCAAAACTGGCCTTAGCCGGCGCTCTATAATTAAGCGTCGGGAAAGGCCAAATATACCTTAGCCGGCGCTCTATTATAGAGTGCCAGGTAAGACACTTAAGGTTGCCTTGAACTTGATTTTTATAAGGCACCTGGTGCCTTGCAAGTCATCACGTATTCAAGGCACCCATGTGGTGCCTTTGGCAGCACATGATGCTTTGGATATTTTAAGGAACCATGTGGTGCCTTGAATGTATTTAAAGTGTTTGTTTTTTTGAAAAAAAAATATTTAGAAAGCTACAGCGCTTTAACAAAAAATGTTGTAGCTTCTTTACAATCTGTTATTTAAATTTTATCTCGCTGTTTTCGTTTTCATCTTCATTTTCATCTTCCTGCGTTCTCTGTAACTCTTCCATTTTCCACAACTCTATTGCAGTACAAAGCTTCCTCTCCCATATTTTTTTTCGTCTCAGCCTCTTTCAAAATCTCCCTAGCATGTAAGTGTTTTTTCCCTCAATATTTGGTTCAGTTTTTCTTTTCTAGTTAAAATCCGTCATGATCATATATGTGTGCTCATAATTTTTTTAGGTATTTATTTAAAGTGTCAATTCTATCTTCTTGAACTTCCTATATGTTGTAAGTTTTCTAATTTTTGAGCTTATAAATATAATAATCTTAGTTTAATTCATTATGTGTATGATTTTTATGTAGTATTATGAAAATCAACGTTGTGCCCAATCGACTGACGAACAAGTGGATGAAATCATTGAGGAATAGTGTGAATATATGGACAGCCAGTTAGTTAATATTTAGGTACATATGTACGTTAGGTTGTTTCTTTGTCTATTCTGGTGTTGTTTATTCTCTTAAAATTAGTTGTATAATTACATTAATTGTAATTACATATATCTAATACTGATTTTATGAATTAGTTATGCGTTATTTCATTCTAATTAGTTTACTCTTTTTTTCTCTTCGTATTGTAAATTGCTTTGGATTTTAATTAGCTGAGTTCAAGGAAACAATTATATAAAATAATAAAAAAAATTTGTTACATATTACGGAGCTTCTAAGAAGAAGTGTTGTAGGTGGCCCTTTAAAAAAACACACACACATAAGATGCGGCGCCTTTAGAAATTCAAGAAGCGTCATAGCTTACTTTTACGGCACTGAAAGTTATGGCGCTTGGAAAATGCCATAGCATTTATAAAATTAAATGCCATTTATTATATTTTTTATAGTAGTGTCATTACTAATGTGCTTTATGGGCTTACTCTATGATGCATACAATACGATGACAATGAATATATGGTCCTTTGGTGCATGTGATAACATATCGATCACTGTTAGCTAGGATCAAAGCTTTTTCTCATCACTAACGTAATTTCTTTCTCTTTCGTTGCATCAACTTGTTTTGAGGACAACTTAATGTTTGAGAAGTCTATCATGTCATGTGCCTATAGAACAGGTGCTCTTTTTTTTTTTTTTTTTTTTGGAAAAAAATAGCAAGTGCTCTTTAAATAAATATTGTTTAACCACAAATCATTTAATTTCTTCTTGAAATATAAAAATGGCACTTATTCTAAAACACGCCTTATAAAGGTTGAAACTTCAACCATTGATATATTATCTTTTCTTTGTTAATTTATTATTAAATGTTCGCTTGAGGATACTTTTTGAAAATGGGTAATTATATAAAAATTTAATCATATAAAATAAAGTTATATATTCTCGCTTTCCACCATGACTAAGTACAAATTAAACCTTTTTTGCCTATTTCATTTACACTTGCTTTTAGTTTTGTTGTAACCGGAATATTACTTTAGACTTAAAAGACAAATTGGCGTTATTAGAGTAAATAAGCGTATGATAGAAAAATAAAATGAGATCAAATCTTTTTAAAATGGAGAAAGTATTTATTATATGAACTTTTCAACAATGCCACTTTGCATCTGGGCTTATAATTAGACAAAGAGGATATAATTTTTAAAAAAATGATTGAGTTATGCATCATATTATTCATTATGTACAAGTATATATATATATTTTTTTCTATTTTCTGAATTCATATGCATTCATTTTTGTGGATTTATTTCCATTTTGAAAATTCCCTACTTTAAATAAATTACAGTCAACATTTTATTAAACAGATGGTACACTCGATCGCTCGACAATTGCAAATTGAAACTACATCGAAATTAATATTTTAAAAAATGATATCGGTTTCAAGTCCTAATATTGAAATTGTACGTGAATCTGTTCTGATTTAGGTGGTGGTATATTATGGTGACAAAAGATATTATTAGTATTATCTCTCTGTTTTTTAGCAACAAGAATGTCTTCTCAATTACATAAGGTATCAAAGATGATAAAATCACCAGGTCAAAAAAAAAAAAAAAAGGATGATAAAAACAGACTGCCTCGAGTAAAAATAAAAGATTGACAGTTTTGTTTCATTTTGTAATCGCAATATGTAAGTACCCATCAAACATCTGATAAATGTTCTAACATCAGGAACAAACTTAGTATCTAACTTGGGTATTAAGTCATATTCTCAAACTAAACCAACCACTTAATTTTGTTAGGATCTTATCCTTCAGTGTAATATTTCAAATTTTTTTTCTTTAAAACTACAGAAAGCAATTTCTATTGATCTCGAGCTTAAAAATGGATTATCAGATTGATAATTGTTCTTTTTGAAATATACAGACAAAAAAGGTATACCTTTTGTGGCTAAAGACAAGATATCATATTTTTAAAAAAATCCTGCCATAAGTATTTTTTTCAAACGTCCCCAACAATACTATAGGAAACGCATATTCTTAACATATTTTCCTTGTGTTGAATATTTACAGATTGATTATGTAGTGAATGTATCATATGGCATTAATTTTATGCAACTCTTCTGCTTTTAGGTACATAACAATTATACACAGAGTTGCTTTAATTCTTTTGATGTTGATTATGTGATATGTTTTACTTTCATTTAAATTTATTGTTTACACATTTCTTCTTTATAGCTAGAGACTATATCAATACCCATCATACAAGAGGAGATATTTCGAAGCATGCAGTTTCTATCTTATGAAATGGAGTGTGAATTTGAGGTATCACAAGTCAAGCACGCCATGTACCTACATGAAAAGAGGATTTTAAAAGTAAAATGAGGAAATAAATTTTATTTATCATCAAAATAAAAAGGGAGAATCCCTGAAAAAGAACCTGAAAATTGGGAATGACAAATCAATCATTTCCCAAGAAAAAAGTTGTGAATTATTTATCACGTTTTGACATTTTTTAATAAACTCTTGGTAAAAACTCATTTGTCATTTCCCAAATTTCAAATTCTTTTTCAAGGATTCTCCCAAATAAAAATAAAAACTTATTATGCTCATAATCATCTCCTTGCATCTATAATATATATATATATATATATATATGAACTGGTTGCTATTGATTTTATTTAGTCCATGTAGGTATATGTTGAGTTATATATATATGTTCATGCTTATTTACAAACCATATGTTATGCTTTAAAAGCCTAGGATCCATTCTCAACGTAATACAAGGGTTTAACACGGAGAAGAAAAGAGTGCCCAATGATAATAGTTGCCCAAGTAAGTCGGTATAAGAAAAACTAAACATTTATTGGCTAATAAGATCTATTTTCTAATACCGACCAAGCATAACAATTAAGAGCACATGTGGAGAGGTTCAGTAAGTTCTTTTGAGCCCAAAGTACGTGGAGATGATTCTTTCATAAACTTACAATATACAAATAACACATCTAGCAATGCATAGAACAACATTCACTTGGATAATGTATAGCAAGCAAATACTAGTTTAAAATTTCCTTCCAGTTCGTGGAGATGTATGTAATATCACTGTTCAAGAATAAAAAACTAGTAGCATTTATGTGGCAATTATTTCCCTTATTATAAGTTTCAAATTAAATTTGCAAATGAGTGTGTCTCAAAATATAAGTTTTATTTTATATTTGTATAAACATTTTTTTTTCAACTTTACCCTCTGACTGTTTTTTATTCCATTTATTTTCTTTATAACATCATAACATCTCGCTCTTGATATTGTCTACTTTAGGACCATTGCCCCTCACAATTTTAAAACGTGTCTTCTCTTCCCCAGCCGATGTGGGATGTATATAACACTCCACCTACCTTTGGACCTAGTGTCCTCACTGACATATTAGCCCACATTGACTCAAACATAGCTTTGATACCAATTGTAATATTCTTGAGCCTCGCACTCAATATTGTCCGCTTTAGGAATCCATCCCCCTCTCGATGCGTTTTAAAGGTGTGCGGGGTGATGAGTGCCCCAAAGCGAACAGTAACGAGAACAAGACATTTGGATATTACAATTGTATTAATGCAAGGCTCGAGTCGATGTGGGTTGATGTGACAGTAAGGACGCTGAGGCCAAAGGTGGGTGGAGTGTTATATTTCACATCGGCTGAAGAGGGGAATGAAAAACACTTTATAATGGTCTAGATACCTCCCATATTGTTTCGTTTTAAAACCGTCAGAGGTGGCGGGACCTAGATGTGGACAATATTAAGAGCGAAGCGCTGAGATGTTACATTCTCTCTCACTTATCATCTTTACAAACAAGTGTATAGTTGAAAAAAAATATATATATATTTATTGCTTTGAACTAATTTTAACTGTTTTGTTGATCAATGCAAATCATTTATTTGAAATTTACAATAAGGGACTGAAGGAGTATGAAAGTAAAACTGTAAAAGTAATATAAGGGTGGTAACAATCTTGGATGGAGGTAATAGCGTTGGTAGAAACAACTCCGTTTATTAATAATAAACTTATAAACTACACGTGCAGCCATACGGCCAAAAGACACAACATTTAGTATTTGAAAACCGAGTAAAATATTATCACTCTTATTTATCTCTTCCTCCCTCCTCATCCAGTTATATATTTAACTATTCTCGGCTTAAAACTCTTCTTCAGCTAGATTTTACTTCTCAAATACGTTGGGTCCAACTACTATAGATTAGAGTTCAATTTCTTCACTAAAGTAGATATTATATTAGGGACCAGTGGTAGTATATATCAACCTTTACTTATACATATATAGGTATATGACGTGCTTCACTTGTGAGTGGACCTAGACTTTGATGTGTGTGTGTGTGTGTGTGTGTGTGTGTGTGTTGGTGAAGGGTAACGACAACATATGGATGCAAGTTTCTTCCCACTAGTAACGTTGTTTCGGAAGTACTCTCTCTATGTATGGCCCGTGAGAGTGACCATAAATGAAATAATGCAACGAAGATGAAACTGTAATTCCTCAAAGGACAAAGATTCTTCTCATTACTAACGTATTTATATTTATGGGGTTACTCTATGATCCATACAATACGATGATAATGAATATATGGTCCTTGGTGTATGTAATAACAGATCGATCACTATTTAGGATCAAAGGTTTTTCTTATCACTACCGTAATTTTCTTTCTCTTTCGTTGCATCAACTTCTTTTGAGGATGACATAATGTTTGAAAAGTCTACCGGGCCTAGTGAGTTCTTTTTAAATAAATATTGTTTGACCACTAATGAGTACATTAACAAGGGGCGAAATAGAAACAAATCATTTAATAAAAATCTACATTATGGGAAAAAAAATATTCTCGCCATCAACCATGACAAATTTTATTAATAAGAAAGATACAAAAAAAAAACTTTATTTCCTTTAGTTGAATTGTCCTCAGCTTCTAGAGGAATGAACTGTGAAAAATATATTAATATACATGCAATTAGAGGAGCAGAATATATATGCAATTAGCTAATCTAATTGCAAATTGTGTTATTTACAAATTGCGAATAGTATAACCTTTAAAGCATTCCTAATTGTCCATTATATTCGTTGTAAGTTTTCAAAATATAGCAGGAAAAGCTTCCATATATATATATATATATATATATATAATTGGAAAAAAGGTAAACTAGAAATTAGTCATTGTTAAAAAAAAAAATTGTTATCTTTTTGTTATTTTGATAAACAAAATCACGCAAAATTTCCATATTAGGATTAATCTTATTATTAAAGAAAAATAAGTTTCATAATTATAATTAGTCATATGGACTTGTGTTCAATCAATTTTTAGAGCTTCACAATTATTCTAAGATTTTTAAAGTTATGCTTTACTTCATTGTTTTACTTGAGAATTCCTTTTTTTAGTAAGATATTAGGGAAAGTGCTTTTGTTTTTAGCTTCTGAAAATTGAATTTTAAATAGTAAGGTAACAAGAAAATTTTAAATGAAATAAAATCCTAACAAATTATAATTATGTGTTATATACTATTATATTATGTAGGGTTAAGGTGCACAGTTTGCTTTGAAAGTTTTCACCAAAGAGTAATATTATCCTAAAAGTTTTTTAGATTCAATGTCATTCCATAAGTTTCAAAATGTAGCAATTTTGCCCTATAACATTAAAAAACTAATGTTGACCATTAAAAAATTGATGCTGGCTATGATAACATTGCTCCTCAGTAAAAAACTTTCAAGGGGAAATGCCTTTCCCGTCCCCCTCCTAAATCAAGCTTAAATGAATCTGACAAAAGTCTACTCCACTCCACATGTTAATTAAATTTCTATTAATTGCATAATCAAGAATTCAATACAAAATTATGAAAATAAAAAGGCTAGCTAGAAAGATAAACACACAGCAAAAATCTATAAAAAAGATAAACACAGGTCAATTTTGAAGAGTTTGGTTATTTTTATAAATGTAAAAAATATAAAAATAAATATGATTTCTTCATATTTAAATTTAAAATTTTTAGAATGTTTAAAAGATATCATGTCATCAAAATCCATTAAAAAGAACATATAAATATATTAATAAGTATTAAACCTCAGAAATAATTTTATCAATTTTTTCTGGAGAAAATGAAAAATAATTATACATCATAATAAGATGTAGTTATATACTTTGCGGAAAATGAAGTTTATTTTAGAATAACCGGAGAGATCTGATTGGATATTATATTTATATGATAGAATATCTCAGTAATTTCACAATATTATTTCTAAAAATTTAAATTTAATTATTATTTTATATATAACTTTATTTTCTTTTAATGTATTTGTCTCTCATTCTTTTATTTGATCAAGGGTTTCCCATTTTTAATATTTGAACTTATGTTCTCTTCCTTACAGCTTGAGAAGTTGTTTACCACTTCAACTAATAGCTTGTTGGATATCTGATTTTCTTTTATCATTCTTTTTGAATTATCATAATTTAATGAATGAATAGTGAGACGTTCAAAATATATATATTTAATTTTCAGACTTATCATCAGTTCCGGAGGAGCGCTGCTTCAAGATCATTTATGTAAAAATCAAAGTTTTTTATTTCACCAAAAAAAAAAAAATCAAAGCTTTTTCGCCAATTCCATTTATGTTTGCTCCTTGTGTGGTTGTTAACCTTACAAACATAACCCACAAGTTAAGGAGTGATAGATACAGTTTGAATAATATAGTGATAATATTGTCCTCAGACATAAAGTCATAACTGAAGAAATTGAAAACCAGAGAATTTTAACCACGTGTAATGAGAATGAGAGATATCACAAAACAAAGATTTCTTTCTTCTGTTTAGATTTCAAGCATGGTGGTTTGATTTCGATACAAGTAAGTTGTTGCAAAGCATTTTGTAGATGGTAAAATGTCCGATTAATAATCGTGTAACATCCCATCCCAGTTGCTCTTGATATTGTTCCCTCAGGGAACGCCACCGCTCACAGTTTTAAAACGCGTGAGATGGAAAGATATCCAAACCCTTATAAAATGTTTTTTTGTTTTCCATCCTAGCCGATGTGGGACTTCATACTCCACCTTATTAGGGCCCAACATCCTCTTTGACGCATCAATCCTCATCGACTTGAACTTGACTCTATTATCCACAAGATTATAAATGTCCAGTGAAGAAAGGAATAATTGTCTCACCCAAAATAATAAAAAATGAAAAATAAAAAAACATATATATAATTGAAGGAACAATGCTTCTACGCAAGCTTCAATTAAAAACTGTCCTTGTACTGTTTACTTGACCAGATCATAAATGAAAATGTGGTCCCAGCTAAAAGTGAAATTGATCAACACGTAATCAAATCAAGGGACGAAGCTTCTTCTCATTCACCACCATACTTGACCGTTCATAAAATAATGCAGCAAAAAAGTATCTTGAAATATATGTGAAAAAAATTTAATACACCCGACATGCTAATTAATGTTTTAGTTCAATTTCTTCAATCTTATCACAAAAGATGTCCTTTTGCAACTCCGCATTTTGTTAGTAAGACTTGACTTGATTTCGAACCAGAGAAGTATAAAACGACGTGTGTGTTGATTACTCGATGCACAAGACCTGAAATTCGGATAAGTCTGTTATGCTCCTCATGGGAAAGCCTTCTTCCTTTGTTTTCCTGCTCTCACTGCATTGCTTCATGGGATCCTTAGCTTGGACTGATACAAACATCAGTACTGATAAATCTGCACTTCTTGCCCTTAAATCCTTTATCGCTTCAGATCCATATAATTTCTTAGTTAATTGGTCTGTCTCTTCTTCTCCATGCAATTGGATTGGTGTCACATGCAATACTCGTCATGGAAGGATCCATTCCTTGAATCTTCACGGCATGGGCCTTAAGAGCTCCATATCTCCACAACTAGGAAATCTCTCATTCCTTGTTGAACTTGATCTCAGTCACAACAATTTTTATGGTCATATCCTTGAGGAATAAGAGTTTGTCTCAATTATTTTTTTTATTTTTGGCACTATTATGAATTGTTTTCTATATTTTTGTCATAAATTTTCTACTCAAAGGGTAAAAACATTCATCATCAAAAACTTGAAACAAATTATATAGTAACACCATGGGAAAACAATTACTGTCATAATATTAATTAGTCCAAATGGATGTAAAAGCTCATCATCAATCTTTGAAAGTAAATGTATATTATTCTGTCATTAAAAACTTTTTGAAGGGTTTTTTCATAGGAAAAAAACTTAGCTCAAGTTTATTATATCAATGATGTCAAGTTCTCCAGTCACCCATGCATGTGTGTCCAATTTATTTCATGTGGATTTGTAGTTAAATAATAATATTTTAAAAATATGAAACATGGTCATATGTGATTGGAGGGGACTTGACATAATATAAGAAACTTGCATTGTACTTTCTCATATTGAATAAGCCTTACAGTGAACATGTCCAAAACGTATAATTTTGATTTGGACAATCTACATCATATTTTAATTTCATAATTTATTAGTAATTATTAGTTTTGAAATGTTTGGAGAGTCAACAAAAAGATTTTTCCTAGGAATGATGAAAAGGAAGGGCCAATTGGATTTCGATTTGTCTCTTAGATTTAATCATCTTGAATCCATCAAAATTTCTCAACCAAACACAACTAGTTGATTTTATCCATGGTTATTAGTCCACCCGAATTAAAAGGGTTACATCTTTTATTGCGTTTTATCATTTACTAATACATGTGTCATTTTTTAAAAAATGTGCAAATCTTATGTGTTTCTATAGAATATTAATTTATCTCATGTGCCTAATAACTTGTGACACCTAACAAATTGTTACTGACATTAATTTCTTTCCCACCCCCTTAATATTTGAAGGAGGCATCTCAAATGAAATTGGTGATCTTTTTCAACTGAAGATATTGTATCTTGGAGTAATTCAACTCACTGGTTCTATACCATCTTCATTATTTAACAATTCAGCACTACAAAAGATTGATTTTGGATACAATCAATTATCTGGTAGTGTCAACACCCATTTCCATTTTGATATGCGCAAGGCAATAATGAACAAGTTCCATAGGCAAACAGAAAAGTACAGTTATACTGATAATAAGTATTTGTTTACAGACAGACATTAACATAGCAAAATTCACTAATAATTACAAATATATACAGAATATCCCAAAATATTCCAAGTACAGGCTAAATATAACCACCAACTGTGTCTCGAGAAACATGCCTGTCAGTTTCCCGGAACTATGTCCTTGCCTTTTGAACCGCTGGCACCCACTGAGATATTTGGTTTAAAAAAAAGGGGTAAGATTCCAAGGAATCTCAGTAGAAACATACGATCAACATATAAAATGCGAAAATTAAATATGCAATGCACCGTATCAAGTAAAATGAAAATTCATATCATCCGTGTGTGTACACAAAATTCAGGGCCAACTAACCCGTTGAAACCCCTACATGTACCTCAGCCGAGTCCTTGACTACAACTAGGTAAGACTAGTGTACCTCAGCTAGGTCCTAGACCACAGCTAGGTAATGTGCCTCCAGCACGTGTTCAGATCACAAAATACAGTAACATGCATCATACAAATAGTCACATAGTATATGAGAGATAGTAGTCCCTACCTTAACCTCTTTCCTGTCTTAAAGGGTCCGCCTCGTAAGACGTGTCAACTATAGGCGTCCAACTCGATCCTAAAACATCAAATGTACAAGAAATAGGTCATAACCTATCCAAGTATCATTTTAGACACTTCCATAGTGTTTCTTGTTGTTATATTAGCCTATGGTGAAAATTTACCAAAATGCCCCTGGGACCCCGGCCCCGCCGTACCCGGCCTGATGGCACGTTTTCCCAAATTTTTGACTAGGGCTATCCTAACATATTTTTGTCCAAGGAATCCATTTCTGGAATCAAAATTACCAAATTCAATGTAAAATTACGAAATTGCCCTTGGCAGCCCTACTTTTAGGGTTTTAGGGGCGTTTCCGTAATTATGCTTTCTCCGCCTTTTCTGAAAAAGTGCCCAACTGTAACCCCACCTATTTTCGCCCACTGAATCCAATGGAATCATCAAATCATTGAAAATCCAACTCTAAGACCCATTTACAATGCTGACCGAAATATATAGGTTTTAAGGGGAAAATTGGGGTTTTTCGGTTTCGGCTCCGTAAACACATTCCTTTCTACTCCTAACCACTTTATTGACTATTCCATTAGGTTACAACTACCATTTAGTACCAATTTGGGCAGCATAACAGCCCCACATACCCATTTCCAAAAATTAAAACCAATGGCAATCCGGCGAAATTTTATTGATTAAATTGCCCACAGCAGCTAGAATAGTCAATACACAAGAGTTTGGAAGTTACCTCAAGCTCCCACTAGCTTTTCTCAAAGATGGCTGAAAACCCTAACTTTCAAAACACCAAATTTGAGCTTTCCAAACCTTAAAGAACAAAGAGGAGTAGTTTAGAGTCGGAGTTATACGCGTTAGGAGCTTTCCAAACCTTAAATTACGATTTTGCTATTACCTTTCTAATCCAATTTCTTCTCTTATTTTTCTTTCACCAATTTTCATCTATTTTTGGACCAAATATTTTCTCTAATATTCCTTCATTTTTGGACCTTAATATTGGGCTTTTTAAATTACCCAAATTAACTCCATAATTATTTTTGCCCAATTTCCCATGAAATTGAACATTTATAAATTCATAAATTCCAAATTCATGAATATTCACCATTTTATTGAATTTCCCAAATAATTACAATATTTTTGGTGAATATAAAATTTGGGGTGTTACAGTTCTCCCCCACTTAAATAAATTTCATCCCCGAAATTTGCTACACCTGCTCAGCCATAAATTCCGGGTAACGTTTCTTTACACTTTCTTCTGTTTCCCATGTAGCCTCTCTGGGCGATAACCCTTTCCAGACAATCTTGACGAATGGAATGCTCTTGTTTCTGAGATGCTTTTCTTGCCGATCGATGATTCGGTCAGGTGTGACTTCGTAAGTCAAATCGTCGCGCATTTCCACGTCTTCATACTCTATTACGTGTTCTGGATCAGGTTGATACTTTGTCATCTGGGAAACATGAAAAACATCATGTAGTCTGCTCAGATTCAGTGGTAAAGCAATACGATATGCTACAGGCCCAATCTTCTCTAAGATCTCAAACGGACCAATGTATCTTGATTGTAGCTTCTTTGCTTTCAATGCCCTGCCAATACCCGTAACAGGTGATACTTTCATGAATACGTGGTCACCGACTTTAAATTCCAGAGGTTTTCGCCTTTTATCTGCATAACTTTTCTGTCGGCTCTGAGCAGCTAGCAATCTTTGCTTGATCAATTTTATCTGCTCCGTTGTCTGATCAACAAGATTTGGCCCTAGCAATTCCCTCTCAGACAACTCAGTCCAACATATTGGTGATTGACACTTCCTCCCGTAGAGTGCCTCGTATGGAGCCATTTGAATACTCGAATGATAACTATTGTTGTAGGCGAACTCTACTAATGGAAGGAATTTGTCCCAGCTACCTTTATAATCAAGCACACACGCCTTTAGCATATCCTCAAGGGTTTGAATCGTTCCCTCTGTCTGCCCATCAGTTTGAGGATGATATGCCATACTGAATCAGAGCTTGGTACCCAAAGCTTCATGAACCGCCTTCCAAAACTTGGAAGTGAATTGTGGATCTCGATCAGAGATGATGTTCTTCGGAATACCATGCAATCTCACAATCTCCTGAATGTAAATTTCTGCTAGTCTATTAGGAGAATAGTGAATGCTAATCGGTAGGAAGTGAGCTGTCTTCATGAATCTATCAACTATCACCCATATAGCATCATGGTTTCTAACTTTTGGCAATCCTGTTACGAAATCCATGGTAATGCTTTCCCACTTCCATTCAGGTATCTCAGGATTCGTCAAAAGCCCTGATGGTCGTTGATGTTTGATTTTTACTTTCTGACATGTCAAGCAACGAGCAACGAACTCAGTCACCTCTCTTTTCATTCCCGGCCAATAGTATTGAGCCCTCAAGTCATGGTACATCTTTTTGGCTCCTGGATGCAGAGTATATTTACTCTTATGTGCCTCCTCCAGGATTTGTCATTTCAATTCTGGTTGTGGTGGAATATAAATCCGCTTCTTGTACCTGACCAGCCTGTTGGGAGACAAGTCGTAATCCTGAGTCTCGCCCCTATCAACCATACCTCTGATATAAAACGCTTCATCATCATGTTGTTGGGCTTCTTCAATTGCCGCCCTCAGATCATTGTATATCTGACTGACCCCATTGCCTAACAAAATTTGACTAGACAGATTTAGGTCTCTGAAATCCTCGATCAATTTCTGCTCATAAATCATTATGGCTGCCACTTGCACTGATTTCCGGCTTAATGCATCAGCGACAACATTAGCCTTACCAGGATGATATTTTATTTCTAAGTTGTAGTCTTTCAGCAACTCCATCCATCTACGTTGTCTCATGTTGAGCTCTTTCTGATCATACAAGTACTTCAAGCTCTTGTGGTCGCAGAACAACTCTACAGTCTCACCATAGAGATAGTGTCTCCAGATCTTTAAAGCAAACACAATTGCCGCTAACTCAAGATCGTGGGTGGGATAGTTCAATTCATGAGGTTTTAATTGTCTGGATGCATATGCCACCACTCGGCCATGCTGCATCAACACACATCCCAATCCCTGCCCACTGGCATCTGTATAAACAACATACGTAAACTGTGGATCTGGGATCGTCAGCAATAGAGCTGTAGTTAACCTCTGCTTCAACTCTAGGAAGCTCTTCTCACAATTCTCATCCCACACAAAATGTTGAGCCTTCCGCGTCAATTTAGTCAATGGAAAAGCAATTCTGGAGAAATTCGGAATAAATCTTCGATAGTAGCCAGCTAGACCCAGAAAACTGCGCACTTCAAATACAGTATCTGGTCTCTTCCAGCTCAGTACTGCTTCCACTTTGCTAGGATCTACAGAGACCCCTTGCTTTGAGACAATGTGGCCCAAAAACTTTACCTCTGAAAGCCAGAATTCACACTTACTCAGCTTGGCATAGAGTTGCCTATCTCGCAATATGTTCAACACCGTTTTTAGATGCTGCTCGTGTTCAGCTTGACTCTGTGAATACACTAGTATATCATCAATAAAGACTACAATGAACTGGTCCAAATACAGACGAAAGATTCGATTCATGTAGTCCATGAACACGGCAGGTGCATTGGTCAGCCCAAATGGCATCACAAGAAACTCGTAATGCCCATATTTGGTCCTAAAAGCAGTCTTCGATACATCTTCTGCTTTGACTCTCAACTGATGGTATCCCGATTGCAAATCGATCTTCGAGAATACACAAAAACCAGATAATTGATCGAGCAAATCATCAATTCTAGGGAGTGGATACTTCTTCTTGACGGTCACTTTGTTCAGCTCTCGATAATCGATACAGAGACGCAGGCTTCCGTCTTTCTTCTTGACGAAAAGCACTGGAGCACCCCAAGGCGATACGCTAGGTCGTATGAACCCTTTCTCAAGTAGTTCCTCGATCTGCTTCTTCAGCTCTGCCATTTCGCTTGGAGCCATACGATATGGGGTTTTAGAAATCGAACCCGCTCCAGGCTTCAAATAAATCGAGAACTCCACTTCCCTATCTGGAGGTAGTCCACCGACATTCTCCGAAAAAACATCAGGGAATTCGTTTGCCACAGGGATACTTTCCAAGGCTACACCAGCCTCTGATTGCATAGAGCAAAATACCATGTACCCGTGACATCCCTTCTGCAAATACCTCTCAACCTTAGCCGCAGATAAAAGGTTAGGAGTGATTTCAGTGTCAGCTTGTGGCTGTGGATTCAGATATAAGACTCTCTTCTGTTTACAATCCAACAACACATCATTTGCTGTTAGCTAGTCAATCCCCAAAATTACTTCCAACCCTTGCAGTGGCAAACAAATCAGATTTACAGTTGACTCATGCCCTTCAGCGTTTATCCCGCAATTCAAACAAACATCAGTCGTCACAATTCGTGTGCCCATAGGTATAGATACAACCAAATCATATGGGGATTTATGCATATGTAAATTCAATCGTCTCACGCAGTCATATGCAATAAATGAATGGCTAGCACCAGAATCATACATAACATGCACTAGACTGCCATTGAGAGAAATCATACCTTGAATCAGCTCCGGAGATTTTTGAGCTTCTTCCTGTGTCATTGTATAGACCCTTCCTGGAACCCTGGGTCTAGTCCCCTCCGGTTGTTGCTTCTGTGGACAATCTTTCGAGAAGTGCCCTGGCTTACCGCAGTTATAGGAAGTGAGTGGTTTGTTAGGATCCGTTCTAAATGGGGCTCCACTACACGTCTTGCCACGATGAAATGGCTTGCGGCAATACCAACATGTTCCGCCTCTTGGGAAACCCTGGCCCCCACGGCCTCCAGCTTGATTCGGCCTCTTATTATCGCCCCTAGAAGGTCCCCCCTGTTCTTTTCTTTTCTGTGAGGAACTTATACTCCCAGAAGCAACTTTATTACCAGCCTGAGTTGCCAGGCTCGACATACGCTTCTCAATGTATCGGCACTCTTCTGCTGCTTTACTGAAATCAGTAAAGTGTTGGGAGATCAGTCTGTCCTTGAACTCAGGTCTCAGCCCCTCTATCATCATATCAGAATTCCACTCATCATTGTCATTCAACTTGGCATATGATGAGTAGCGTGACAGTCAGATATACCGGGCCAGATAGTCATCAAAACTCTCTCGGTCGTACTGCTTGATGCTGAGGAACTCTTTCTCTTTCTCTCTCTTGACAGTCGGAGGAAAATACTTCTTGTTAAATTCCTCTTGAAATAGTTCCCACGTGATAGGAACATTCTTCCCCTTTAGGATGAGGTCCATCCCTTTCCACCAGCTATCGGCATCACCTTCCAGCTTGTATATGGCTAACCGGGCTTTCATCTCATCTGGACATTATAGCATATCAAAAATCTTTTCCAAACGAGCTAACCAGGTTTCCGCTTGTTGAGGATCAAACTTCCCTTTGAACATAGGTGGTTGTTGCTTACTGAATCTACTCAGCCAAGCTTGGATATCCACCTCAGGCTCTGGTGGTAAATCCTCTGGTTGGGGCTCCTCCGGTATTTCTTCATAATTTCCCCATATAAATTCATCATGCGGTTCTCCAGGTGGTCCTGTCTCTGCTGTACTCCCTATAGGTCAACTCTTATCTCATTCATAGTTTGTTGTTGTTGTTCCAATACATCTAAGATTCGCTGCTGGATAAGGTCAAGCCTTGGTTCTCCCTCATTGGTACCATGTCTACCACAACCTCGGCCTCGACCTCTACCTCGGCCTCTACCGCCTTCTCCTGGTTGTACCATCTCCATAATTCTCTCTACATGAAATTAGAGAAGAGTAAATTTTGATACAAAAGCAAGGGTATCTTTATCATTTCATAAACGGTCAGGGTACACATATATGTCATACATAGCATACACAACTATTAACAGTAGCTACATAGAAACAAAACGTCAGATAACCTATAAACTACTGTACATGACATATTGTTCCTTATTACATTACATTTTCCTATCTGTACCCTCCTCAAAATACCAACTCTAGCTAAATCATTTCTGTCTGTCGGTTTCGCCTGTCTGCCCTTGTCTCATAATATGTGCCGGTCAGCTCCGGTCACCCAAAATATACCACGTGGGTCCCACATCAACCTAGATACATATATTTCAATACGAGGGTGTTCACGTGATTCAGGAACTCCCAAAAGTTCCTACTCGGACCTCTCTCTACAATGTCATTCTTCTGTCTGTTCCAGTATGCTGTATCTGGAAAGAAGCCCATAGTAGTATATGCCCATACCTCATTCGTGAACCTGACTCCCATATCCTCCTGAAGGCTATACATTGTTACCACACCTACCAAGAACATAAGATACTGATCGTGGGGAGTGTCATAGTCCCGTACCGCTCGGATATATTGGCCATGCAGATAGTGCCACAACTCGAGGTTCGGCTGCAGGTTATACAACACCTGCACTGGCTCTACCCGAGACTCACGATCACTCGACTCATCCTTGAGCATCTCCTCTAGATCATCATCAGGATCCCACTCTGGATCCTCCTCAGAGTCTTCTTCGGGATACTCATCAGTCTCTCCTACCCGAGACTGCCCTGGAGAAGCCGGCCTGGGTTCAGGTCCAAATACAGGTAGTTGTGGCACACTCTTTCGTGCCGTCCGCCTCATACGAACACCTCCAGGTCCAAAGTACTTGATGAAAAGTCGCCCGTCTGGTATCCGCTGCTCTGGAGGGCTCTGGTTGACGGACACCTCTGACCCCTCAAATGGTACACTCGAACTGGTCATAGGCTCACTCGAACTGCTCATGATGTCCTGTCGCCATGCAAACAAAACTATATCAGTATACCATTCTAATAATGCTAGAACCGCTTATTAGCTCTGATACCAAAAATGTCAACACCCGTTTCCATTTTGATATGCGTAGGGCAATAATGAACAAGTTCTATAGGCAAACAGAAAAGTACAGTTATACTGATAATAAGTATTTGTTTACAGACAGACATTAACAGAGCAAAATTCACTAATAATTACAAATATATACAGAATATCCCAAAATATTCCAAGTACAGGCTAAATATAACCACCAACTGTGTCTCGAGAAACATGCCTGTCAGTTTCTCGGAACTATGTCCTTGCCTTTTGAACCGCTGGCACCCACTGAGATATTTGGTTTAAAAAAAAGGGGTAAGATTCCAAGGAATCTCAGTAGAAACATACGATCAACATATAAAATGCGAAAATTAAATATGCAATGCACCGTATCAAGTAAAATGAAAATTCATATCATCCGTGTGTGTACACAAAATTCAGGGCCAACTAACCCGTTGAAACCCCTACATGTACCTCAGCCGAGTCTTTGACTACAGCTAGGTAAGACTAGTGTACCTCAGCTAGGTCCTAGACCACAGCTAGGTAATGTGCCTCCAGCACGTGTTCAGATCAAAAAATATAGTAACATGCATCATACAAATAGTCACATAGTATATGAGAGATAGTAGTCCCTACCTTAACCTCTTTCCTGTCTCAAAGGGTCCGCCTCGTAAGACATGTCAACTATAGGCGTCCAACTCGGTCCTAAAACATCAAATGTACAAGAAATAGGTCATAACCTATCCAAGTATCATTTTAGACACTTCCATAGTGTTTCTTGTGGTTATATTAGCCTATGGTGAAAAGTTACCAAAATGCCCCCGGGACCCCGGCCCCGCCGTACCCGGCCCGATGGCACGTTTTCCTAAATTTTTTACTAGGGCTATCCTGACATATTTTTGTCCAAGGAATCCATTTCTGGAATCAAAATTACCAAATTCAATGTAAAATCACGAAATTGCCCTTGGCAGCCCTACTTTTAGGGTTTTAGGGGCGTTTCCGTAATTATGCTTTCTCAGCCTTTTCTGAAAAAGTGCCCAACTGTAACCCCACCTATTTTCGCCCACTGAATCCAATGGAATCATCAAGTCATTGAAAATCCAACTCTAAGACCCATTTACAATGCTGGCCTAAATATATAGGTTTTAAGGGGAAAATTGGGGTTTTTTGGTTTCGGCTCCGTAAACACGTTCCTTTCTACTCCTAACCACTTTATTGACTATTCCATTAGGTTACAACTACCATTTAGTACCAATTTGGGCAGCATAACAGCCCCACATACCCATTTCCAAAAATTAAAACCAATGGCAATCCGGCGAAATTTCACCGATTAAATTGCCCACAGCAGATAGAACAGTCAATACACAAGAGTTTGGAAGTTACCTCAATCTCCCACTAGCTTTTCTCAAAGATGGCTGAAAACCCTAACTTTCAAAACACCAAATTTGAGCTTTCCAAACCTTAAAGAACAAAGAGGAGTAGTTTAGAGTTGGAGTTATACGCGTTAGGAGCTTTCCAAACCTTAAATTACGATTTTGCCATTACCTTTCTAATCCAATTTCTTCTCTTATTTTTCTTTCACCAATTTTCATCTATTTTTGGACCAAATATTTTCTCTAATATTCCTTCATTTTTGGACCTTAATATTGGGCTTTTTAAATTACCCAAATTAATTCCATAATTATTTTTGCCCAATTTCCCATGAAATTGAACATTTATAAATTCATAAATTCCAAATTCATGAATATTCACCATTTTATTGAATTTCCCAAATAATTACAATATATTTGGTGAATATAAAATTTGGGGTGTTACAGGTAGTCTACCAAAAAATGTGTGTTTTGGGCTTCCAAAACTTGAATTATTTTATGTGGATGAAAATAATTTGTCTGGTGAAATATCCTCCATTTGGCATCAATGCAAAGAATTAGTAGAGTTACAATTGGTTGATAACAAATTCAACAGAGGAAATATACCAAGTGAACTTGGAAATTTGACCAAACTCCAGGTGCTATATCTTACCAACATCAACTTGCAAGGTAATAGTTTTAATTATATATATCATTGTCTTAACTTCTATACCATTATTTCATAAGACATTACTGAATAATGATTTTGCTAGATTATTTTTAAAGACATAGGACACTATTCCTTCTTTTAATTCCAAAGTGAATATGAATGAAATGGTAATATTTTCTCAATCATTAAAGAAATAGGGAGCCCGAAGGAAAATAACCTGATTAAAGATCCCCATACAACACTACTTAGAGTTAGATTGGATTAAAATGGTGAAGAATGACTTTTACCATTGATATCTCTATCTGAGTGATCATTTGTATCTAGCTATTTATATTTTAAGATGTGATATTCTTAAAACTGAATAATCTTTTTATTCATATATTTATTTTAGCTTCACAAAGTTTAGAAAAAAACTTCAAATGTTGAAAACAAATATAAAATACAAAACACTCGAATCAATCTTTATTTGAAATTTTTTAATGTAATCACGAGAGATGTCATTTTTCATTTTGGAATGATTTTGCATGCCTTTGACTTTAGTTTGGGATTGGAGAAATATAAAATGACCTGTTTGTTTGTAAACAAAATGAGATTTTGTTTTTCACCATTTCATTCATTCATATTCATTCATAAGATATTAATGAACAATGATTTTGCTAGATTACTTTTAAAGACATAGAACGCGATGCTTTCTTTTAATCCAAAAATGAATATGAATAAAATGGTATACTTTTCAGAATCTATGAGTTCGATGTGGCATACTAATTTTATAATGAAAACATCTCCATGTGTGTGGATGAGTTTATATTTTTCTATTTTCCCTATATTCTATCTATAATACAACTCCTTTACAAATATTTCATTTATTAGTTATGCTTATTTGATATCTCTTGCAATTTTTTTAACTGAAAATGCTTTAAACTTCTGCGTTAGGAAAAGTTACGCTGCTACACCACCATACAAGGCTTTTTTTTTTTGTTATTATAAAAACTAAAAATTTAGTTTTTTGGCCAATGATGAATTCATCATATTGTTTTGTGAAGTCAGAGCCTTGTATATATTAAATTGATTTAATGCAAAATATAAATAATTTGATTGTTCAAAATTAATTCCATAATCTCAATTCAGCATTTCTTCTTTAAAAAGGAATTTTAATGCATGTCGAATTGGTAATTGATTTAATCTATGACAGTTGGCCCACCCGAATGAGATTGGCAATCTTTTACAACAAAAAATATTGTGTCTTGGAAGAAATCAACTTGTTGGTTCTATACCATCTTCATTATTTAACAATTCAGTGCTGCAAGACATTGCTCTTGGAATAAATTATTATTATCTTCAACTATATATATTTTCTCTTCCTTTCCCTGATTAATTTTCTTTTTTCAATATTCTTAATCATTTCTTTCTTATTTCACAAATTTATAAAATCCTATTAAATAATTATTCAACTATTACAAAATATAACAGTTATCTCATTAGCTATATAACTATTAAAAGTTAGGAAATTTGATGGTTAGAATATATTTGATTTCTCCCTTTTTAATATTTATGCATGGATTAATCAGCATAAAACAAATATTCAAGTTTTTTTTTATATAGTACATATGTAAATTACGTGCAAATGATATCTCCTATTTAAGTGTATAATGAATTCATAGCCAGATTTCAAAGTTAGAACCTCGTGGATAATAAATAGATTTAATTCAAAATATAAATAACTTGGTTGTTCATTTTATATAATTGAAATTAATTCCATAATCTCTCTTTAGCATATTTTTTTAAAAGAGTTTTAATGTCCAGTTGGTAATTGACATTATATTGGAAGAGTCGGTTTTAAATTAATTTCCAACAAAAGTTAAATAATAGTCTATTAATTTTAAGCCTCTAATTAACAAAATTCCATGCATTACTTGTACAATTTTGTGTGAATTAAGGAAATTCCTAGACTTACTATACCAACAAACAAATATTCTTGTGTGTTTTCATAGGTGAAATTCCTTCATTCCTTTGGAAGATGCCCTCTTTGAGCTCTCTTTTTGTTGGCGAGAATCATTTAAAGGGTAATTTGCCAGAAGAAATGTGCCATCAACTCCCTTTACTTGAAGTCTTTGATGTTCATGATAATCAACTAGAGGGAAGCATTCCAAAATCAATAAGCAACTGTACATCTTTGGAAGAATTATATTTAGATGCTAACTCATTTACAGGTATATATGAACTTGTGTGTTTTCTTTTCTTTTTAAATATTTTTCTCTAAAATTAAATTATGGTTTTTTTCATTTCATTTATGTGAAACAACAAATAAAATGAAGATCAAGAACCAATGGAACCTCATGATATATTTGTAACATAGACAAGTGAAATTCTTATATACTATTCGATGACATCAAAACCTTAAACCATACAAATTAAAAGTGGGAGATAGAAAGATATAATATATACATCCAAACAAATTAAGACTAAAGACTTTTGAGATATATGTTTTTGAAGGGACAATGTATCCACACAAGCTTCTTCTCAATAACGTTCTTTTAGGTTATTAGACTAGTGCAATGAAAATGAAAATTTGGTCCTAGAAGTGAATAAATTATACCATAAAGCGACACAGCTTCTTTTCCCATGACCAACGTAATTTTCTCTCTCTTTCAATTAGCTGCATCAACTTGTTTTGAGGGCCAGTTAATGTTTAAGAATACCACCATGCCATGTGCCCGATCTTTTTTGGTGAATGGATGAGTTCTTTTCACTTAAGGAAAAAAAATTCATAATTAATATGAATAAAAACTTCGTTAATGAACAATGATTTTGCTATATTACTTTTAAAGGTTATTTATTATATTACGTCATATTTTCAAAAAGTTTGTAGTTAACAAAACTAATTTTTCTGGGAGTCTTCCAATAGATATATATGGTTTACCATGAATAGTCCATTTCTTTTTGAAAACAAGTGCAGTTGTATTTTATCATTTATAATATATTTTTGTTATAATTTCTAAAATATGTGCAAGTTGTGCCATATATGTTTTCAAAAATAAAAATTTGTTTTATGAAAAAAAATACAAAATTGGCTCATGTACATAATAATTTATTATGCATAAAAATTGTTACTGACATTACTCTCTTTTTTCCACATTTGAAGGAGATATTTCAAATGAGATTGGCAATCGTTTACAACTAAAAACATTGTATCTTGAAAATAATAAACTTGTCGTTCTTATACCATTTCATTATTTAACAGTTCAGTCTACCATAAATTTATGTAAGAATAAATAATTCTTCAAGTAGTCTCCCAACAAATGTGTGTTTTGAGACACGTTGTAACTGTTTGGTGTGGCATTTTTTTGTACTACACTTTATATATAATTTTGCTACTTCTTTCTAGCCTCTTATTTTTCTATTTTCCCTATATTCTATCTACAATACAACTCCTTTAAAAATATTTCATTTATTATTTATGCTTTTTTGATATTTCTTGCAAATTTTTTAACTGAAAATGCTTTAAGCTTCTGCGTTAGGAAAAGTTACGCTGCTACACCTCCATACCAGCCTTTTTTGTTGTTATAAAAACTAAAAATTTAGTTTTTTGGCCAATGATGAATTCATCATATTGTTTTCTGAAGTTAGAGCCTTGTATATATTAAATTGATTTAATGCAAAATATGAATAATTTGATTGTTCAAAATTAATTCCATAATCTCAATTCAGCATTTCTTCTTTAAAAAGGAATTTTAATGCATGTCCAACTAGTAATTGATTTAATCTGTGACAATTGGCCCACCGGAATTAAAGGGTTATACGTTTCTGAAAATAATAATTTTTTGTCGCGTTTTATCATTTACTAATATATGTGTCATTTCTAAAAAAAAAAAAAAAAAGGTGGAAGTCTTATTGTACACGTGTTTCTAAAGAATACAAATTTATCTCACGAACGTAATAACTTGTAATAAGTAAAAAATTGTTACTGACATTATTTTCTTTCTCACCCTCTTAATATTTAAAGGAGGCATCCCCAATGAAATTGGTGATTCTTTACAACTGATGGAATTTGATCTTGGAGCAAATCAACTCACTGGTTCCATACCATCTTCATTATTTAACAATTCAGCGCTACAAGATGTTGATCTTGGATCAAATCAATTATCTGGTAGTCTCCCAAAAAATGTTTGTTTTGGGCTTCCAAGACTTGAATTATTTTATGTGGAAAGAAATAATTTGTCTGGCGAAATACCCTCCATTTGGCATCAATGCAAAGAATTAGTATAGTTATCATTAGCTGATAACAAATTCAACAGAGGAAAAATACCAAGTGAACTTGGAAATTTGACCAAACTCCAATTGCTATATCTTACCAACAGCAACTTGCAAGGTAATAGTTTTAATTATATATATCATTGTCTTAACTTCTATTCCATTATTTCGTAAGACATTACTGAATATTGATTTTGCTAGATTATTTTTAAAGACATGGGACGCTATTCCTTTGTTTAATCCCAAAGTGAATATGAATGAAATGGTAATATTTTCTCAATCATTAAAGAAATAGGGAGCCCGAAGGAAAATAACCTGATTAAAGAGCCCCATACAACACTACTTAGAGTTAGATTGGATTAAAATGGTGGAGTATGACTTTTACCATTGATATATCTATCTGAGTGATCATTTGTATTTAGCTATTTATATTTAGGGATATAATATTCTTAAATTTGAATAATCACTTTATTCGCATATTTATTTTAGCTTCCCAAAGTTTAGAAAAAAACTTCAAATATTGAAAACAAATAAAAATACCAAACACTCGAATTAATCTTTATTTGAAGTTTTTTAATGTAATCACGAGAGATGTCATTTTTCAATTTGGAATGATTTTGCATGCCCTTGACTTTAGTTTGGGATTGGAGAAATATAAAATGACGTGTTTGTTTGTAAACAAAATGAGATTTTTTTTTTTTAACTTAAAACTGGATATCATTAATCTAGAAACAGATTAATACAGAGGACCGTCTGAAACAGACACAACCCAAAAAACTCTCATCCACCACCCCCTACCACAAGCGGAGGTGGTGGTTACAAAATGAGATTTTGCTTTTCGCTCTTTCATTCATTCATGAGACTGTGCTTTTTTTTTTTTTTTTTTAATTTGTTTCCTTGTTACCGTACGAAATAGAAATAAATTTGAAATGAGATTTTTCTTCCCATAATTTAGTTGGAATTTGTATACACATAATTTTCACACATTTAACCATAAGTTGCTTGAAAATTCTGCCAAAAAAATGAAATAAAATATTTAATCATTAAAAAAACATGGGACCCGATTGGAAAATAAACAACCTGATAAGTATGAAGATAAAAAGGACTAGTTGGGATTTCAATGTGTCTTTCTACCCTTTTATTTTTCTTCTTTTCCTGTTTTCTTTTCAATGGCAATTTTTTTTAAAAAAAATTATAGACAATCTCACATGCATCCTCAAAACATTCCTTGCATGGAAAATAATTTTAATTTTTATATATCATTTAAGGGCAGTGACTGTTTTGAAATAATTTAAGGCGATGATCTAAAATGAGACACAATCTCATATTTGTTTTGAAATAATTGATTTTTATATATCCGAATCAGCAACAGCGCCAAAAACTTAATAGGGGCAAAAGTCACAAGTTTCCAGAAAAGAAACTTAATGCTCTAAAATGATTCGGATTTATAATCTAAGCAGCATTCTTCAATTTGGAATTGAGTTTGAACGCCTTTGACTTTGATTTGGAATTGGACAACCCTTGCAAAATTAATCTTCATTTTTTTGAAATGGATCTAAAGACTCATTATATCAGTCCTTTTTAATATTTATGCATGGATTAATCAGCATAAAACAAATATTCAATTTTTTTTTTTATATTGTATACATGTGTAAATTGTATGCAAATGATATCACCTATTTAAGTCTATGATGAATTAATAGCCAGATTTTAAAGTTAGAGCCTTGTGAATAATAAATAGCTTTAATGCAAAATATAAATAACTTGGTTGTTCATTTTATATTGGTGAAATTAATTCCATAATCTCTCTTTAGCATATTTTTTTAAAAGAGTTTTAATGTCCGATTGGCAGTTGATATTATATTGGAAGAGTCCCTTTTAAATTGATTTTCAACAAAAGTTAAATTCATATAATGTTGTTTATCTATTGGTTTTTAATATTAGAGATGAATGCCAATGCCTTTTAACTATTAGCTTACTTGAATATATCTTGTTCACTTTGTAAATCTAAACAGGTGAAATTCCATCATCTCTCTTCAACATTTCTTCTCTAAGAACTGTAAATTTAGCGAAGAACAATTTGCTCACAGTCTTGAACTTTTCTCACAACTTTCTGACCGGAAACGTGTTGACTCAACACTTGCCATGGAGAAACATGTATCTTCTCGACTTAAGTTCCAATTTCCTTCAAGGAGAGCTTCATTCTTCTATTTGCAATGCAAGCACACTTGATATTCTTAACTTGTCCCATAATAACTTCACCGGCACCATTCCACTCTGTATTGTCAGCTCTAACCTTACTCTTTCCGTGTTAGATTTACAAAGTAATAGCTTCTCTGGTAGTATACCTGAATCATTTGAAGTGGGAAACTACTTAAGAACCCTAAATCTTAATGACAACTCTTTGAAAGGGTCATTACCTCAATCTTTGGTCAATTGCACAAGGCTAAGAGTCTTAGATCTTGGCAACAATGGCATAGAGGATGTATTTCCCCATTGGCTACAAGCTCTTGAGGAATTGCAGGTGCTTGTTCTTAGAGGGAATAAATTGCACGGTTTTATCCCCAATTTTAAGGACAATGGAAGCCATACCTTCCATATGTTAAGAGTACTTGACCTATCCAGCAACAACTTGAAAGGTCTTTTACCTACAGCATTCTTCAAATCCTTTGAAGCAATGAGAAGATTAGAAGAGAAAACTCAATTACAGTACTTGAATTATGGAATCTATAGCACCATTAATTATCACAACTCCATTGAGTTGACCTTGAAAGGATCAGAAACTCATATGGAAAAGATCTTGACTATTTTCACAAGCATCGATTTATCCAATAACATGTTTGAGGGAGAGATTCCACAAGTTATTACAGATTTTTTTTGCGTTGAAAGGGCTCAATCTTTCACATAACAGGCTCACCGGTGCAATTCCTGCTTTAATGGGAAATTTGAAGAATTTGGAATGGTTGGACTTGTCATCAAACAATTTTATTGGAAAAATTCCCATAGAGTTGACTTGAAGGATGTATTCCTAGGGGCCAACAATTTGAGACTTTCTCAAGCAATTCCTTTAAAGGAAACAAAGAGTTGTGTGGTTTTCAACTTATGATTCCATGCAACACGCAAGAGGAAAGACAAGAACCACTGCCAAGTTTAGGAGTTGGATTTGAATTTGGATGGAAACCTGTGGCGTTAGGATATGTATGTGGAGCAGCATTTGGAGCAACAATATTTCAAATTGTGATGTTTACTGGTAAACCTCTATGGGTTGCAAGTTTGGTGATTGATCTACTAAAGAAGAGGAAGAGAGGGTTAGAAACCTTCCATAATAGTTATGTCAAATTTTCTCTTTTGTCTTTTAAGAAATAAATGTTCAATTCCATGTGCTTTCATCTAAGTGCCTTCATGGGAAAGAAAAATTAAAGTTAATGTGAGTTTCTGCATAATATTTGAGCAAACTTAATTTGGGGAGATCACAGTCTTTTATCTATTATTTGTCTTTCTTATCGTAATTTCCGTAAATAATTGTTTTTCATAATGAAAAAAATGATAATATAATTAAATTTTGATTTACCTCACTAGAAACAGCTCTTTTTTGACAGTATTTCCTCAGCTTTTAACTTTAACCATGCCATGCCCAGAAAAAAGCTCACATACTAAACAAAGTCATTGTAGTGCATCTTATCTATTTATATTAGCTAAACATAGATATTAACTTAAATATACAAGTCAGCAATACAAGCTCAATATAGGCATAACATTTCAACCTTGGTACAAGTAATTCACAGAACATATAGACCCAAGTAAGATCTTCACATCAAAACAAAATAAACCATTATAGCCCATTTGGTTCAATTTCATGAGAACATATTATATGAAATCTTGATATAATAGATCGATTATGACGTTTGGTTAGGCTTATATAATATAAAGAGGTTGCATTTTGTAATCTTGATGCTAGTGAAATGATTGGTCAGAGAAGCAGCCCAACCTCTGATGTCAAAGGATTCATTTGTGATGGAATCACTGAAAAGATAAATCTTTGGCCTCATCTCAAAGATTTTAAGGAAAAACCCATAGTTTCGGAATCGAAGAGATCTAGATTCAAAGGAGTCACAACTTATTCTTCCTCCTCTGTTGTGCGGCTACAATTGTCTAAAAAATTGAGAGCCAAATCCAGCAAAAGGAGTTAAGCATGCAGAGAAGGATCTGGGGTGAGATTTTCCTTTTTTTTTTTTTTTTTGCGTTGGGGAACATACCAGCAAACAATAGACCAGTAAGAATTCAGTAGATGGATATATAACCATGTGAGTTTTAACACTGGGATCATTTACTTTAGCAGACGAGATGGTGGAGGTTGATTTACTGAAAAACCACGTATATACCTAACTATATTTTATTGCCAAAGTCATCTCAGGGATTTTGATTCTCTAACATTTTGAAAGCATCTTTCTGTATAAAGTTGGGAGAAATGAAAAGAAAAAACACAAGAGATATATAGACACCGATAGACCGGATCCTCTATTTCTCCTCTTATTGTCCCCTTAAATCAATGGTTGAGATCTCTCTATCACAATGTCTTAAAAATTAAATCAGACATCAAACAAGAGAAGTTATCTAATGACAGTTCGATAGGATGAGGTACTACACATGAAAACAGAATAGTAAATTAACTATAAGATATATATATATATATATCACTACAAAAAAAAATCAAAAAATTAAATTTTTTTTAAAAAAATTCGATTTTTTAAAAAAAATTTAATTTACAATTGCCACGTGTCTCCTCTCCGTGCTACCATGTGTTGCCTCCCCGTGCTGTCATGTGTCACCTCCTCGTGCTGCCACATGTCGCCTCGCTGTGCTGCCACGTGTCGCCTCCTCATAATTCCTCAAAGTGATTCTCCTCCAGTTCAAATCCACGACCTCAGGGAGCCGATGCCTTCGCGCGCGAGTCTCTGCCAGTTGCGTCGAAATGAACCTATGTCATATTATTACATATTATTATATATATAATATTATCATATATATAAACATCCATACATATAATTAATTATATACATATAATTAATTATTAATTAAATATAATATTATTAAAAATAATTAAAAATTAAATAAAAACGAAAAAAAATATTTATATATTTAAATTAAAAAATTTTTAAATTAAAATTACTTAATAAATAATAATTTAATATCATAAATATTATTTTTAATATAAAATTATAAATATAATATTAATAAATAATAATATAATTTTAATAATTAAGGTTAAATAGAGTTATTTAATAATTAATAGTTAAATTTTATAAATATTATTTTTGAAAAATATTAATAAAAAAAATATGAAATTGACTTTTAGCGGTGACTATTAAAAGTAGCCGCTGAAACTCACTTTCAGCAGATACTTTTAATAGTCGCCGCTGAAAGTGTTTTAAAATTTTTTTTTTTTAAATTTCAAATAAGACTTTCAGCAGCGACACTAAAGTCGCTGCTGAAACTCACTTTTAGCGGCGACTTTTAATAGTCGCCACTGAAAGTGTTTTAAATTTTTTTTTTTTAATTTCAAATAAGACTTTCAGCGGCGACACTAAAGTCGCCGCTGAAAGTGTTTTAAAATTTTTTTTTTTAAATTTTAAATAAGACTTTCAGCTGCGACGTTAAAGTCGCCGCTGAAACTCACTTTCAACGGCGACTTTTAATAGTCATCGCTGAAAGTGTTTAAAATTTTTTTTTAAATTTCAAATAAGACCTTCAGCGGCGACACTAAAGTCGCCGCTGAAACTCACTTTCAGCGGCGACTTTTAATAGTCGCCGCTGAAAGTGTTTTAAATTTTTTTTTTTTTAATTTCAAATAAGACTTTCAGCGGCGACACTAAAGTCGCCGCTGAAAGTGTTTTAAATTTTTTTTTTAAATTTCAAACAACATTTTCAGCGGTGACACTAAAGTCGCCACTGAAAGTCTCACTTTCAGAGACGACAAAAGTGTCGCCACTGAAAGTGACACCTTCAGCGGCGACATTAAAAGTCGTAGCCAAATGTCGCCGCTGAAAGTGATTTTTTTTGTAGTGTATATATATATATGACAGATTGTAAAACAGATGTTAAAGATAACGGGTAGTGTAACTAGAACCTGTTAGTTTAGCTTTTTCGTTTTGACCTGAAACCTGTTAGTTTAGCTAACTATTAGTCAAATGGTTATTTAATTGTGTTATGCCTTTACTCTTATATATTTGTATCGATGTGCAGTGAATAATCAGATCTGAGATTCCTTTCTTCTCTCATTCTTCTGCTCCATCTCCGATTCTCTTTATTTCCTGTTTCATGGTATCAAAGCGAAGTGCTCCACCATGGCTAATCCTTCTCTTGTTTCTGGTTCATCTCTTACTGGCGCCGCCGCTGATCTTTCCCAGAACATTTCTAGTCCATATTACCTTCATCCGAACAAGAATCTAGCTTTGATTCTTGTTACTCTGGTTCTCACTGGACCAAATTACCACACCTGGTCGCGTGCCATGCGAATGGCTTTACAATCGAAGAACAAGCTTGTATTCGTCGATGGCTTAGTGTTAGCTCCTCTGACTACAAATCCTCTTTATTCAGCGTGGTTACGATGCAATACTATGACATGTATGTGGCTCACTGTAGAGCCAGAAATTTGAAAAATATGGAGCCGTCACTAAAATTTTGAAGAAGGATAATTTTGGAAACCTTTTTGAAAAATGAAAACTGATCTACAAAAATTATTTAGGGTTCAAGAGTTGATTGTATATGGGGAAGGTGTTAGACACCCCACAATACCCATTCATAAGAATGGTTACCCTAAGTTAATTATTTAAAAATATTATGGCCTTTAATCTTATGATAATTACCCAAATAAAACGAGAATATTTACAAAAATAAATGAAATAAAAAATAAAGGAAAAAATGAATATTTATTTACAGAAAGAAAATAAGGAAAAATATATTTAATTATAAAGTTGAATTTGATCTAGGAAAAGAGCCTAGGGCCTACGTATCCTTTAGGGGATCAAAGCCCATGTAGTTCGGGGGTAGAAATGCGTGTCACTTTGTTTGTATTTGTTAAGGGAAAAGTTCCTTTAATTTATTCGGGAAAATGATTTTTTATTTAGTTTATGTTTTTTATTTATCAAAGCAATTTTTTTTTTATTTTTTCATGAAAGAGAGTTTTTCCCTTTTATTTTCATTTATAAAAAAATGTTAAAATATATTTTTTCTTTTTTGTTTTGAAAGAGAACCTAAGAAAGGGATAGAGAGAAAAAAAGAAAAAAAACACAAGTTAAAAGAATGGAAAACTAAAGATGAGGAGATTTTGCATACCTTTTATTCTTGCAAGCCATACACACAAGAAGGCAACATAATATTAGAACCTTCATACCAACAATAATGCCCAGAATATGAAAGAGGCCAACACATACCATTCATTTTCACACTTATTAGCCACCTAATCCATCATATTGACTAGCCCCAACATATATAAAAAGCTATGGTAATTTACGCACGCATGAGGCAAGCATAAAGATGAGAGTGAGATCATGAAAGCACGGTGAGCCAAAACATGGAGCAGTACAATAGATGAAGCAACTAATATATTTATCATGCAATGCAAGCATTCAATAGTCATTAAAATGCAAGCAAGACACCACAAGAAGTACGCATGGCCCACAAGCATAACCTTAGTCAACAAGAAATTATTTTAGCAAATGAATGTTGTTGGGTTAGAAAAAAAGGATGGAGAAAGGAACAAAATAATATAAGCAAGGAGCAACATGAGGCAATATATTTGTGGAGATTTGTCCAATATTTCAGTAAGAATGCCTCCATCTCTATGTAGAGATGTTCATTGACTTGACAAAGATCTCCTTCTAAACAAAGATGAAATGACTCTCTCCATAGCTACCCTTCCTAATGAGAATTATGTATGAGTAATAAAATTAACTCTCTATCTTACCTCCCTTTTTTTCCCAAAAATTTTGTGTCTTGCTTCAACTCTTGCACTCCTATTTGTAGTCTCAAGGTAGGGTTTTCTTTATAAGTGCTCCTTCTTTTTTTGAATTTTCATTTTTAAATTTTTTTTTGTAATTTTATTTTAAAAACTACCTAACTTGACCTAATCACCATCAATGGAGATTTTTTTTTTAAATTTTATTTTTTTATTTTATTTTTGTATTTTCTATCAATAAACTTCTTAGCTTGACCTAATCACCATCAATGGATATTTTTTTTAAATTTTCTTTTTTAATTAATTTTTTTGTAAGTTTTCCCACAAGTAACTTTCTAATTTAAACCTATCAACATAAATGAGATATTTTTTAAATTTTAAATTTTTATTTATTATTTATTATATTTTCCCCACAAGCAACTTCCTAATTTAAGCCTATGAATGAGAGATACTTTTTTGAATTTTTTTAAATTTTTTTATTTTCCCTTAATGAATGACAATGTCAATTTGGACACTAATCATCATCAATGAGAGGATTTTTTTTTATTTTCTTTTTTATTTTTTCCTTTTAATGATGATTGCCAATTTGGTCACCGATCATCATCAGTAGGAGTATTTTATTTATTTTCGTTTTTTTATGTATTTTTTAATTTTCCCTTTAATGATGATTACTGATTTAGACACCAATCATCACCAATAAGAGGAATTTCTTTCATTTTTTTTATTAGTTTTTTTAATTTTTGAATGAGGCCCGAACAAAATAGGGTGTTCATAGTTGCCCCTCTTTACTTGTTTCGTAGCTGAGAAAAGTGAGATTATCGTCTATGAAGCAAGTAAAGATAAAAACACATATTTTGTCCGGCCAAAAGAACAAGATGCCCCCTTGAAACCAAAGAGGGTTTGGACAAAATACAGTGCCCATGCCACTCTTTACTTGGTTCATAGGGGAGAAGAACGTAGGTGGAGATAAATGATTACCTAGAGTGGAAGTGAAGCGCCTAGTTACATAAGACTTTAGTGGGGCATAAAAGAATTGTTTTAGCCAGTATTGGGTTTTGAGAGTGCTGCTGATACAAGGCTTTGAAAGAATATTGCCTACCATTATATGGCTTCAAAAGAATTATGCCAGCCATTACTAGGCTTAAAGGGTGCCTGCTGTTACAAGGCTTCGAGAGGGTGCCAGCATTACTGGGCTTTGAATGAATTGTGCTAGCCGTTTCTGGGCTTTGAGGGTGACTGCAAGTACAAGACTTTAAAAGAATTGTGCAAAGCATTATTGGGCTTTAAAAGAATTGTGCCAGCCATTACTAGGCTTTGAGGGTGCCTGCCGGTACAGGGCTTTGAAAGAATGGTGCCTGCCATTACAGAGCTTTAAAAAAATTATGTCAATCATTATTGGGCTTTAAAATAATAGTGACTGCCGGTACAGGGCTTTAAAAGGGTGTCAGCCGGTACTGGGCTTTAAGGGTGCTTTCTGGTACAGGGTTTTGAAAGGGTGTGATTTGACACAACCTTAGCCATCTCGAAGTCAAATCACAATTTACCACGAATTAAATGCAATACAGTGTAAACAACTTGGGATTATTCTCTTATCAATGAGCCATTTATTTTGATTTCCCTAGGTAAAACTAAGTGCTATAAACATGGTTAGTAAAGGGGTTTTTGAAATTGGTTTTCTAGAAATTAAAATATATGAAAATAAAGCTAATTCTAATATTTTTGGTATTTTGGGAAAAAGATAAAAAAATGATTTGGATTAAATATTTGGTGGCTTTCCTAGCTTCCTAAAATATTTTTGGGAGTTATTTTCACATCAAGTCAAATTAAAAATCCTAAGCAAACGCATTAAGTCCAATCTACCTAATTAATGACTAGTCTTATAATCGCATGCATAGTCACCTCTTAGACAAATTGTTAAAACCCACTTGATAAGTGTTGAAAATCATTTCAATGCGTTTGTTTCCTTTTGAATGAGAGCACAATTACGACACTCAATATGAATTAATTCAACAACACATCATAGTAATCGCATACAATGCATAATCTCATTAAAACATAAGGAAATAAATTCACTACATAATCCAAAAGCATCAAAGCAAAATCCAAAACAATTGTTAACCAACAAGGACAAATAAACACTCATCACAATCTCAAAAACATGTATCAATTCAGAATTAAGCCAAACAGATCATAATTAATACAGAGAATGAGCTAATGGAAAACTAACAAACTCCCCTTTATAGCAAATTGAAGCTCTAGCCACTTCCTTCACCACCAAAACTCAAGCTAATTAGCTTCTCATTCTAATAAACTTTGCCAAAGCTTCTTCAAAACAATAGCAATCCATGAGCCAGAGAGATGCCAAATCTGAATATGAAAATGGAGAATCTGGTTGCTGTTAATCTTGAAGAATGAAGAATGTAAAATCCGATTGAATTCTTGGGTTACAGTGGAATGAGAAGCAGAAGGAGGTCAAGCCAATGGTGGAAAACAAGGCTATGATGGCGTTGCGATTATGATGAATAGAGGAGGTATATGATAATGGTGGAATGAAGAGAAGAGTGATAGAGATATGACAGTGGTGGAGTGGTTCCAACGCGACGGTGGTGAACAGTGGTGGCGTAGAGGATAGAGACGGTGGTGATGTAATGGAAGAGAAAACGGTGGTTGTGTGCAAGAGAGGAGGCCGCCGGAGGTGAATATCAAAATAGAGGAGGGAAGATGATGATAATGACTTTGGTGGTTGACCTGCTCAGTCCAACGGTGGTGATGTGATCCAGAACTGACCAGCGGTGCTCCTTCACTCTGTTCTCCAGCTTCCGATCTCTACCTTTCACCCCACCAGCTGACAGGTCTCTCCCTTTTCGGTGCCTCTACTCTGGTTCAAAGGGGGTCGCCGACAACAGTGGATTAAAGAGGGAAGGTCACCGGCGACCTAGGAGGGAAGAGGAAGAAGGTAGAGGATGAAGGTTACCCGGTTATGCTTGCGGCGCTCAACTTCGTTTTTCGGATCTGTGTTCTTTTTACTGAAGAAGGAGGTGCACAGTGACCTAGGCCTTGGTCAAAACGCAAGTTTTGACCAAGGACCTATTAGAAATCCTAAAAACTTTTGATTAGGGATCAAAGGGCAAATTTTTGAAATGTTGGGAGGGCTTAAGTGTAATTTCTCAAACATCTGGGTTCTTTACTGTGATTTTTCCAGGCCCCTTTTCTTCACATTTTTGTAGTTTTCACAGAATCTGGGGACTTTTTTGTAATTTTTCCCAGACCTCAAAATATTAATTTTGACCCTTATGAATTTCCAATTTTCTTCCAAAACCTTTGCAATGTAAAATGAAGCACAAGATAACATCAAAAAGTTCAAGAAACAATGCACATAATAATTAACAAATGTATGACCATTTTGCCCCTAATTACAATTAATTCAACACAATTGTCCTTAACTAAAATTAATGCTTAATCATGCAATAATGCTAAAACAATGCATTTAAAATCCTAATTTAGTCATGAAAAATCCTATAAAAATATGGTTCAATTAGGGTGCCAACCGGTACTGGGCTTTAAGGGTACCTAGAGGTACAAGGCTTTAGAAGGGTGCCAGTCGTTACTGGGCTTTGAGGGTGCCTACTGGTACAGGGCTTTGAAAAGGTGCCAGCCAGTATTGGGTTTTGAGGGTGCCTGTTGGTATAGGGTTTTGAAAGGGAGCCAGCTGTTATAGGGCTTTGAGGGTGCCTGCTGGTACAGGGCTTTTGAAAGGGTGCTATGAATATGTGATGCCCTTTAGAGTAGTGCTTATGATAATGCTAATGAAGATGTTGACATTGATAATGAAGATGATAGTGATAAGATGGTGAAGAAGTATTATAGTAATGTCATGAATGATGATGATGATAGTCATGATGTGACACTAACGTGTGATACCCTACATAATGAGATGATGATGATGATGAAAATATTGATGAAGTGCTAATAAGGAAGTTATAAATGGTGATGACCATGGTGGTGGTGACGTGACACTAAGCACGTAGTGATCCAAACTCGCAATATAATAATGACACTAATGATGATGAAGCCCTAATGGGGAAGTCATAGATGATGATGATAATGGTGGTGGTGATGTGACAATAGGCATGCAGTACCCTTAAACATGATGATGATACTAATAATGGCAATGATGATGAAGAGGATGGTGATGACCATAATTACTAGGAGATTATGATAATGGTAAAGATTATCATAATAAAGATGATAGTAATGATGATAAAATCCTAATGAGTATGACAACAATTATGATGAAGGGGATGGATATTGTCGTGCTAAAGAGGAGATTATGATAATGGTGAAGTCATGATGAAGGTGATGACACTAATAATGATGATGATAGTGATGATTAAATCCTAATGAGGATGACAACAATGATGATGAAGAGGATGATGATGACCATGATAACGAGGAGATTATAGAAATGGTAAAGTCATCATGAAGGTGATGGCATTGATAATGATGATGAAATCCTAATGATGTTGATGAACATAAGATAATGCTAATGATGATGAAGATAATTATGATAAGGAGATGATGAAAACTAATGAAGGGCTAATAAGGATGAGGATGAAGATGTTGATGAGGAGATAAAGATGATCATGACAAAAATGATAATGGAAATTATGAAATGATGATGACGACGACGACGATGTGGATGATGAAAATGATGACAAGCTACCTAACAAATGATGTTGCCCCCACTTTGGCCTCAGTCCTATTCCAAACCCCTTGACTTACTGGTTCATGTAGGATGTCATTCTTGTTTAGGCTATTATGACTCTCATTGAGAAGCTTCTAGGTTTGCCCTAGCCTTAGCAAAAGCACATTTCAAGGAAATGCATGGCATAATATTAATAGAAGCCTCTTTAGTTGAAAAATTAATTCCAAATTTGCCCCCCAAAATGGCATGCAATATATGTTAAATATGGTGAGGGTACAATTAATCTAATGCCCAATGCAAGAAAGGTTTTCCCAATATGACAATATATTACAATTTTTTTGGGTATAACTTAGTGCTAACTTTAGATAAATGAAAGGACTTTTGAGCAAATAAACCAAATTTTGAATATCCAACTTTTTCCTTGGCTTATTTTTATTTGTGTAGCACATGTTTTTTTTTATCTATCTTCATCTTTAATGCTTGCATAGTCAAGTTTTTGTTTAAAAATTCATTTAATAATGTCAATGTTGTCCGGAGAAAGGGATGGGGTCAACAGAATTGAGAAGAAACCCCATATTCTAATTTAGTGCCTTTATTGAAAGGCAAATAGAAGAAGGTAATGTCCCAAATTAAATATGGAGTGACAAAATTGGGAAAGCTCACATGCCGCATCAGCAGTAAAAAAGGATTGAAATGGAAAAATTCGTTAGATCCAAATGTTTAAAGAAAGATATTTGAGCATGGCTCAAGAAACCTAGTAAGGTATTAACATCCGGTCATGAAATCTTAGGAATTAAAACATAGAAAATAACGTTCCAGTCAAAAAAATAAAGGATCAAGAGATATATCAATGCATCTAAATCATCTCACCTACCTCAAGTTAGCTAGTATAAAGGTAACAGGTTTAGCAAGAATGCAATGCCCCAACGATTTCCTCACCAGATATAGTATTCACTCTCATCACTCAGTGTTTTGAGGGTTAGTATTTGCTCTATATATCCAAATTATCCAATTCCTGTTCCATAAGCTTGGCAATAATCTAAGTTCTCCATCACTAAAAGAGCCATATGCTAACATAGATCGCAAGGACTTTTTATATGGGCATGGGGTACAAACAAAAGGTAAAGAAAAGATGAAGAATATCCAATTCTTGTTCTTATGTATTTGTTCATTTCTTTTGATTTTTTCCTTCTTGATTTTTCCTTTCTTCTTCATTTTTTTTTTTTTGCTCTAACTTTTGCCTAAGCAACTCTTTTGGGTTTTCAACTTAGCGAGATTTTTACCTGTTCTTTTTTTTTTCTCTTCTTTTTTCAACCATTTCTTTGATTTTCATTAGTTTTAGCCACTTTTCAAACTTTAAAATATCCAAAAAAAAAGAGAAACCTTATAACCAAATACCCTGATGGCCTAAACAATTGTAGGAATATACACATACTCCCTTAACCAAGAAGATAGGGTGCTCTTAAAAACAAAAGTACCTTGAGTAGAAGATAAAGAATATCTAAGAATCGAAGTAGGTACTCATGATAACTAAAGGAAATAAGAACCAAACATAGAGCCAAGTAAGTATACATTCTAAAGGCCTTAAAGCAAAAGAAGAATTGAAGGAAGCTCTTTCCATAGTTCCCTTGGTACTTGCCCATCTTTATTTTCATTTTTTTTCTATTTTCTTTTCTTTTTTGTTGTTCTAACTTTTGCTTAAGCTATCCTTTCTGATTTTCAACTTAGCTAGCTTTTTCCTTTTTCTTTTTTTTTCCTCTAACGTTTGCCTAAACTGCTCATACGGGTTTTCAACTTAGTGAGCTTCTTTTCTTTTCTTTTTTTCTCTTTTCCTTCTTTTTTAAAATATTCAAAAGAGAGCAACCTTACAACCAGATTACCTTGACGGCCTAAAAAATTGTAGGAATGTGCACATGCTTACCTAACCAAGAATATTGAGTGCTCTTAGAAAACAAAAGTACCCTGAATGAAAGGTAAGTAGAAGATGAATGATATCTAAGGACCAAAGTGGATATTCATGGTAACTAAGAGAAGTAAGAACCAAATAGGCAGGTGTACACTTTAAAAGCCTTAAAACAAAAGAAGAACTGAAGGAAGCTCTTTCGTGTTTCCCTTGGTACTTGCCCATCTTTCTTCTGATTTTTTTTCTTCTATTTTTTTTTTGTTGCTCTAACTTTTGCCTAAGATGCCCTTCTGAGTTTTCAACTAAGTGAGCTTTTCACCTTTTCTTTTTTTTTTTAGCTCTAACTTTTGTCTAAGCTGCCCTTACGGGTTTTCAACTTAATGAGCTTTTTTACTTTTCTTTTCTTTTTCTGCTCTAACTTTTGTCTGAGCTGCCTTTACGGGTTTTCAGCTTAGCAAGCTTTTTTCCTTTTCTTTTTTTCTTTTTCTTTCAACTGTTCATTTTTCAACAAGATTCACCTTGTAGCCTTAACAATTTTTAAAGTGTATACATGTTCCTCTAATGAGTACTCTTAGAAAGCAAAAGGAAACTTGAATAAGAGTTAAGGAATATATTTGTGGTTTCTGCATGATATCACACAGGCTCAAATGACTATCACATAAGGGTGGCTATTTGGCTTTTTTGATGAAAAATGAATGCCTTAATCCTCTATATATCAAGCAAATAAACATCAAATATGACCCCAAACAAGATACATGCCAAGTTCTAGATTGAGTAAAGGATAAATGGTACACACATGAAAATGAAATCATATCAATAGGCTCAAATCCTCACATGGCTTGTGTAATCACATTGCGTCCAAGTTAAATAATTTACCATTTAAAACTAGCCTCATCAAGGTGGGGTCGAGTCATTTTCAAAACTAAACTTCTCCATAGTATGATATCACCTCAATACAAGCAACTTGTATAAAACAAGCTTGTAAAGCCTTAACAGTTTCCTTCAATTAAGAATAATACGCTCAGAAAGTGAAAAGAGAGACAAAAGTCTTTATCTCACATCAGGAATAAGGAATAGCCATTTATGTGAAGGAAGGATGACATGGACAAGGGTAAATGAAGTTATTTTTAAGAAAATATATTCTATGCAAGCATTATTAACTAAAGATATGACTGTATTATTATTTTTATTTTTATTTACATGCTCATTTTCTCTCTTTTTGCCTTCTTATTTAATAAAGTTTATTATGTCTAAGGCCTATATCAAATGAAGCTAAATGCCAATAAATGATGCAAGGATGCCTCATGAGACATAAAAGAGTGATGACATGTACTTCCAGTTTTGATATGAGTGATTGACATTGAGAAAAAGAACTCCACCTCCTCAACAGATCCATTATCTCATAGGAAGAATAAAGTACCTATTAACCTGCAAATGGCTCAGGCTATCACGCGGCTAAGGGTTTTAAAAATGATGATTATATCTAAGGCCCATATCAAATGAAGCAAATGCCAATGAATGATACAAGAATGCCTTATTAGACATAAAAGAGTGATGACTTGTACTTTGCGTTTTGATATGGGTGATGGACATTGAGAAAAAGAACTCCAACTCCTCAAGAGATCCATTACCTCATAGGGAGAATGAAATGCCAATTAACATGCGAATGGCCCAGGCCATCACGTGGCTAAGGGTTTTAAAAATGATGATTATGTCTAAGGCCCATATCAAATGAAGCTAAAAGACCAATAAATGTTGTAAAGATAGCTCATGAGACATAAAATAGTGATGACTTATACTTCAAGTTTTGATATGGGTGATAACATTCAGAAAAAGAACTCCACCTCCTCAAGAGATCCATTACCTTATAGGGAGAATGAAGTGCCTATTAACCTACGAATGGCCATGGCCATCATGCAGCTAATGGTTTTAAAATTGATGATTATGTCCAAGGCCCATATCAAATGAAGCTAAAAGGCCAATGAATGATGTAAAGATGCCTCATGAGACATAAAAGAGTGATGACTTGAACTTCAAGTTTTTATATAGGTCATGGACATTAAGAAAAAGAACTCCACCTCCTCAAGAGATCTATTACCTCATAGGGAGAATGAAGTACCCATTAACCTGCTAATGACCTAGGCCATCACGTAACTAAGGGTTTAAAATTAATGATTATGTCCAAGGCCCATATCAAATGAAGCTAAAAGGCCAATGAATGATTTAAAGATGCCTCATGAGACATAAAAGAGTGATAACTTGCACTTCAAGTTTTGATATAGGTCATGGACATTAAGAAAAAGAAATCCACCTCCTCAAGAGATCCATTACCTTATAAAGAGAATGAAGTTCCCATTAACCTGTTAATGGCCTAGGCCATCACACGGCGAAGGGTTTTAAAAATGATGATTATGTCCAAAGCTCATATAAAATGAAGCTAACAGGCTTATAAATGATGTAATGATGCCTCATGAGACATAAAAGAGTGATTACTTATACTTCAAGTTTTGATATGAGTCATGGACATTAAGAAAAAGAACTCCACCTCCTCAAGAGATCCATTACCTCATAGGGAGAATGAAGTGCCCATTAACCTGTGAAAGGCCCAAGCCATTACACGGCGAAGGGTTTTAAAAACAATAATTATGTCCAAAGCTAATATTAAATGAAGCTAAAAGGCCTATAAATGATGTAATGATGCCTCATGAGGCATAAAAGAGTGATGACTTGTACTTCAAGTTTTGATATGGGTCATAGACATTAAGAAAAAGAATTTCACCTCCTCAAGAGATCCATTACCTCATAGGGAGAATGAAGTGCCCATTAACTTATGAATGGCCCAGGCCATCACACGGCTGAGGGTTTTAAAAATGATGATTATGTCCATGGCCTATATCAAATGAAGCTAAAAGGCCTATAAATGATGTAATGATGCCTCACGAGCCCCAAAAGGGTTATCTCTCATTGAGATATTTTCTAACATGATAGATGTAATGAAACTCATAGTCTTTTATAGGGATGAGCAAAAACCCGGTGGTCTGATCTAGTCTGGTCTGACCTGAGCTGGTCCGGTCCGGTCTGGTCCAGTCCAAATAAGAAATATAATGAATTCGGATAAGACTGGACCAGAATGACTGGTCGGGTTGGACTGGGTTACAGACCAAGGGACCAGACCACCTAGACTAGTCCGGTTTGGTTCAAGTCAATTTCTTGCAAAATATTTTTATAATTTAAATGTTATTTTTTATTTAATGTTGTTAGAGTTTTTAAGGATTTATAATTAAGTTTTATTTTTTATGATGATTTTTATATGATTATAGGTATTTTTATTATCTTAATTATATTTATCATGTTTAAATATTTTTTCTCAACATTTTTATTGTTGTTGAATGTTCTTGGATATTCTTATAGATTTATGACATTTTAATTTTTGGTGATATGTTTTATATTATTATAGGTATTTTTGTGGTCCTAATTGTATTTAATAGATTCAAATTTTGTCTTACAAAGAGAAAAAGTAAAAATAAAAAAAAAAATTAAATTTAGGTCATGGACTACCTGGACCAGTCCAAGTAGTCCACCAGACCCCATTTGGTCTAGCCCAACCTCGGGTTAGTGCTGGACCAGACTAGACCATGGGCTACCTTGTGCAACCTGAGATCCTGTCAAGATCATGCCTCAGGTTGATGTCAAACCCAGTCTAGTCCAGTCTATGCTCATCCCTAGTCTTTTAGGGTCATAAATCCTGAGACTAAGGTTGACTATCTAATACATATACCTTCTTTGTGATGTATCTATATGAGGAGCTATGCTAGATACATACTCAGGTGAAGCGACAGTTAGCCGCTTGATCTTAAAGGTTTCCTTAATTATGCATGGATGACAAATAATATTATAAACAATCAATAAATATATGCCCTCCAGTGTCCTATTTTAGGAATAACCCTAGGTTGGGGGTATCTATCCTAAGTCAGGTACTAATTAATTAGATAGGTTGATAATTTCCACTAATAAATACAATGGTTTCAAGGTTGTTCTAATTCTCACATATAAAGGTCTCCTAACTGCCCCCATCATAAAGATGAAGACCCCATTTGACAAAATTGACCTTTAGGGAGTTCTAAAAACCCCACAGGGATCAACATCACCAAATGAGTAACAGCTAAGATGAAGTCTTCACAGTAACCTCAGGGGGTTCTGAAAACCCCACAGGGAGACCGCTAGAAACTTCCACTCCCCTAAGGAACTCACAGACCCGGGTATAGGGCCCAAAATGTGTGTAAAGAAAATAGTGTATGTGTTCAGTGTGTGTAGAGAGCATACTAACTTGTGGGCCTAGGTTATACCCAACCCTCATATGCTAACCGGATCACAATATAGATAGAAAAGAGGAAAAAATAGATGAATAAGGAATTTAATAAATAAAAACAACTATTCACAAAAAAAATAAAAATAAAAACTAAAAAGGTTAATTAAAATAAAAGTAAGGCCAAATTATTTTTAAACACTTAACTTAAATGGGCTTGACTCTTAAACTGTCCCCAGCGGAGTCACCAAGCTGTAGCTCCTGAAATTTGAAAAATATGGAGCCGCAACCAAAATTTTGAAGAAGGATAATTTTGGAAACCTTTTTCAAATATGGAAATTGGTCTGCAAAAACCATTTAGAGTTTGGGAGTCGATTGTGTATGGAAAAGGTGTTAGGCACCTCACAACACCCATTCATAAGAATGGTTACCCTAAGTTAATTATTGAAAAATATTATGGCCTTTAATCTTATGATAATTACCCAAATAAAAAAGAGAATATTTACAAAAATAAATGACATGAAAACTAAAGAAAAAAAATGAATATTTATTTACAAAAAGAAAATAAGGAAAAATATATTTATTTACAAAGTTGGACTTGACCTAGGAAGAGAGCCTAGGGCCTACGTACCATTTAAAAGGATCAAAGCCCACGTAGTTCGGGTGTAGAAATGCTTGTCACTTTGTTTGTGTTTTTTAAGGGAAAAATTCCTTTAATTTATTGGGGAAAATGATTTTTTATTTATTTTATGTTTTTTATTTATCAAAGCAATTTTTTATTTTTTAATGAAAGAGAGTTTTTCCATTTTATTTTCATTTATAAAAATATGTTAAAATATATTTTTTTCTTTTTTTTTTTTTTGAAAGAGAACCTAAGAAAGGGATATAGAGAAAAGAAGGGAAAAAAACATAAGTTAAAAGAAAGGAAAGCTAAAGATGAGGAGACTTTGCATACCTTTTATCCTTGCAAGCCATACACACAAGAAGGCAACATAATATTAGAACCTCCATACCAACAATAATACCCAGAATATGAAAGAGGCCATCACATATCATTCATCCTCACACTTATTAGCCACCTGATCCATCATATTGAGCATCCCCAACATATATAAAAAGCTATGGTAATTTACGCACACATGAGGCAAGCATAAAGATGAGAGTGAGATCATGAAAGCATGGTGAGCCAAAACATGGATTAGTACAATATATGAAGCAACTAATATATTTATCATGCAATGCAAGCATTCAATAGTCATTAAAATGCAAGCAAGACACCTCAAGAAGTACGCATGGCCCACAAGCATAACCTTAGTCAACAAGAAATTATTTTAGAAAATGAATGTTGCTGGGTCAGAAAAAAAGGATGGAGAAAGGAACAAAATAGCATAAGCAAGGAGCAACAAGAGGTTATATACTTGTGGAGATTTGGCCAATATTCAGTAAGAATGTCTCTATCTCTATGTAGAGATGTTCATTGACTTGGCAAAGATCTCCTTGTAAACAAAGATGAAATGGCTCTCTCCATAGCTACCCTTCCTCATGAGAATTATGTATGAGCAAAAAATTAACTCTCTACCTTGCCTCCCTTTTTCTCCCAAAAATTTTGTATGTCTTGCTTCAACACTTGCACTCCTATTTTCATTTGGACACTAATCATCATCAATGAGATGATTTTTTTTTATTTTCATTTTTATTTTTTTCTTTTAATGATGATTGCTAATTTGGACACCGATTATCATCAGTGAGAGGATTTTTTTTATTTTCGTTTTTTGTGTATTTTTTAATTTTCCCTTTAATGATGATTGCCAATTTAGACAGCAATCATTATCAATGAGAGGAATTTCTTTTATTTTTTTATTAGTTTTTTTAATTTTTGAGTGGGGTCTGGATAAAATAGGGTGTTCACACTCACAAAATCGCTTTCTCCTACCATAGCTTAGAGTATTTTGTGGCTTGACAAGGCTTATGAGATCTGGTTTGATTTGAAGGATCGTTTTGCTCAAAGCGATGTGTTTCATGTTGCAAAATTGCAAGATGAGATCTCCAATTTCAGGCAAAGTGATCTTTCAATTAGTAATATATGAAATTGAAAATTTACTGGGATGAGTTTATCATTCTTTGTCCAATTACACGATGTGCCTACAATTTTACCTGTTCTTGTGTTGCTTACCAGGAACAAGACTATACACTTCGATTCTTAAAAGGTCTTAGTGATATATTTCTTTTAGTCAAATCTCAAATCGTGTTAATGGATCCTTTGCCATCTATTAACAAGGTTTTCTCCGTGTTATTACAACAAGAACGAGAAATGCAACCACACATTGAGTCTATGATTCTGTTTTCGAAAGGACCTTCTCGTCCTTCTGGTGCTAACCAAAGTTTTAGTTTAAAGAGTTTTACTGGTTCAGGATCGAGAAACACAAGGTTTTGTACCTATTGCAATAGACCACGTCATACCGTGGATACATGTTATAGGAAACATGGTTTTCCACCCGATTTTAAGTTTCAGAATCAAGGGACTGCCTCAGCTAATATTATCCAATCACTGGATCCTAGTTCGCCTGTGACAGAGGATAAATCTAGCTCTACTAGCATTCTCCCAACTCCTTCCACTCAGTTCACACCTGAGCAACACCACAAGCTCCTTGCTCTGGTGCAAACCACTACTACTCTATCTATTTCTACACCATCAACCCATCCGGTTTCCTCTATATACAATATTCATTCCCACTCTTCTCATTATACTTCAGGTAATATCATCACTTCTATTTCTTTTTCTTCTCGCACCTCATGGATCATTGATGCATGTGCTATTGACCATGTTTGTCATACTTTGTCTTATTTTTCTCATTATAAACAGATTAGTCCCATACCAATCAAACTTCCAAATCATAGTATTGTTAATGCCACCATCTCAGGAATAGTTTGTTTGTCTGATTCCTTGATCCTTCATGATGGTTTTTATGTTCCTGAATTTACTTTCAACATCCTTTCCGTTAACAAACTATTTGGTTCTATCCATTGTTGTTTCATGTTCTTATCCTCTCTTTGTTTCATTCAAGGGCTTTCACCTTGAAAGATGATTAGTATAGCTGAAGTATTTGAAGGACTCTATTTTCTTAATCCTGCAAAGTTTCACCTTACTTTGGTTGTTTCTACCTTACCTACTCAGCCAGTTTCATCTCTGTTTGATTTTTGGCACCATTGTTTAGGTCACACTTCTTCTTATACATTGAACACATTATACCAACAATTTCCTTTTATAGCTTCTAGCATGAAATCTGTTCCTTGTGATGTATGCCATATGCCAAGGCAAAAAAAGGTTGTCTTTTCCTGTAAGTCATTCTTCCAGTAATAAAACGTTTTCTCTTATTCATACTAATATTTGGGGGTCTTTTGTTGTTACTTCTATTCGTGGTTTTAAATACTTTTTAACCATTGTCGATGATTTTAGCCAGTTTACCTAGATTTTTCCTATGAAAACTAAGTCTGAGGTTCGTATTCATTTACAAGCTTTTATTGCTTTTGTTGAGACACAACATAATACCAAAATTCAGGTTATTCGTTCTGATAATGGATTTGAATTTTCAATGGCATCATACTATAATTCTAAAGGCATTGTTCACTAAACTTCTTGCATTGAAACTCCTCAACAGAATGGTGTTGTTGAGAGAAAACACCAACACATTTTATCTATTGCATGTGCTCTTTTATTTCAGGCCAAACCTCCTAAAACATTTTGGTGTTTTGCTGTTCTTCATTCTGTTTCTCTCATTAATCGCTTGCCTTCACCCCTTCTTAATCATTCTAGTCCTTTTTCTTTATTTTTTGCTACATCTCCATCTTATCTTGATTTGAGGGTCTTTGGTTGCTTGTGTTATGCATCCACTATTTCAGCCCATAGGTCTAAACTTGATGCTTGAGAATCTAAATGTGTTTTTCTTGGATTTTCTGCTACTACCAAGGGTTCCATTCTTATAGAACTTCATTCTCACAAAATTTTCATTTATAGGGATGTACTCTTTTATGAATATTTTTTTCCTTATCATACTATAACATCACAAGCTGCTATAGATTCCTCTATTCCCCTTCCCGCTGCTACAGCTCCTCTTGATTACTCCTTTTTACCTTCTCATTTTGTACCTACCTCCACTGACAGTGTTTCTTCTTCCCCTACACCTGCTCCTAAATCCAAACCTCCTCCTCGGGTCTCTTCTAGGCCTCATAAACCTCCCACTTATTTGCAAGATTATTATTGTTCTTCATTTACTACTTTAGCTGGATCATTCTCTTCTGGTGATAAGTACTCTTTTTCCTCTTCTCTTTCTCCTTCTTACACTCGTTTCTATTTAAATGTTACTTCTGATGATATTCCTACTACCTATCGCCAAGCTTCTAAATAAAAAACCTTGGAGGGATGCCCTAGATGCTGAAATACATGCTTTAGAACAGAATAACACATGGATTCTCACTCCTTTGCCTAATGGGAAACGTCCAATTGGCTACAATGGGTGTTTACTAAAAAACATAAGTGTGATGGTACCCTTGATCGCTATAAGGCTCGGTTGGTTGCCAAAGGTTTCACACAAATAGAGGGAGTTGATTATTTTGATACATTCTCTCCAGTTGCAAAAATGACTACTGTAAGATTACTTCTTGCCTTAGCTTCTGCTAACAATTGGCTTATTTAGCAACTTGATGTTAACAATGCTTTCTTACATGGTGATTTGCATGAAGAGGTCTATATGGTTTTAACTCCTGGTTTTTACTCTACTGATTCTACCTTGTTTTGTAAACTTCAAACATCCCTTTATAGTTTAAAACAAGCTAGTCACCAATGGTTTCAGAAACTTTCTTCTATTCTTCTATCTTATGGCTTTGTTGAGTCTAAAGCTGATTATTCTTTATTCATCAAGGCTTATGGTTCAATTTTTATTGTTATATTGGTGTATGTTGATGACATACTAACTGCTGGTAATGATTTGGTTGCCATTGAGACTATTAAGTAGAATCTAGACATTCATTTCAAAATTAAACATCCTAGTCCCATTACATATTTCCTTGGCCTAGAGGTTGCTCAGAGTAAGGCTGGCCTTTCTTTATGCCAGCGCAAATTTGTCATTGATCTTCTCACTGAGACATGATATCTTGAATGCAAGCCTGCTTCCACTCTTATGGACAAACACTGTAAGCTTAGTTTTGATTCTGGTTCATCTCTTTTGGACCCCACAGCCTATAGACAACTGGTACTTCTTTATCTTACTACTACTCGGCCGGATATATCTTTTGCTACACAACAATTGAGTCAATTTATGGCCAGCCCTACTGACTTACATCTTTAATTTAGGCTACTCATAGAGTTCTTCGCTATCTTAAATCCACTCATTCTATGGGTCTATTTTTTCCATCTCAGTCTGTGACTTGTGTTTGAAAGCTTTCAGTGACAGTGATTGGGCTTTTTGTGTTGATCTCGCCGTTCAATTACTAGATATTGTGTTTTCCTTGATACTTCTCTTATTTCCATGAAAGCTAAGAAATAGGGCATGGTTTCTACTTCCTCTTGTGAGGTACTATACATAAAAACATAATAGTAAATTAAATGTAAGATATATATATTATACACACACATATAGCATATTTATAATAGGAAAATCATGTCTAAACTTCAAAGTCAGGACTTTCAATTAATAATAATTAAAAAAAGTCAAAGTGCAGGCCAAGTAAAAGCTTGGAAATAATTAGGTCACCCAAACACAGGGACCCAAAAATTGAAACTGCAGCCAAATGCTTCAAACACCCATTGCGATTAGACCAACCCCTCTCGCCCTCTTTCACTACCAAACTTTCAGCTTTAAAGATTCTTAGGGATCCAAATTTATCTTCTAGATAATTCGCACTACATTACAATCTAGTAGTGATAATGATAAGCCCAAAACCTGGGTCATTTAACAAAAACTGACCATTCCAGTTTCAACAACTTCCAAGTTTCTTATCCCTCCAACTTTCTTATCCTTTGGAATTAAACGTGAATAATGGAGTGAGGGAGGAGGCTTACCTTGAAGAAGACAACAATGGAGTGAAGGTTGTGCTTTTATTCATGGAGTGGCACGTGCTGAAACCCTGAGCATCTATCTAGGAGGTAAGCTTTCACTTTCATCATCATCTGGTTTCTCAGGGAACACTCTGTCCAAAACCTTTAGTGCCTATCTCGTATTATACCCACTGTACCCTCTTAGCAGCACATCCACATGATAATTGACCAAAACACAAGTTGAAAAATAAACGAGCAAAAATACACAGCGAAGTTTGTCAAAACCATTACAGAGAAACAAGGCAAAGACATGAAACAATCAAATAGTATGTGTTTGACTTTGTTTATACCGTGCAAGCGAAATGATTGGCTAGAGAAGCAACCACCCCAACCTTCTATGTCAAAGGATTCCTCGGTGATTAAATCACCGAAAAGATAAATCTTTGGCCTCATCTCAAAGATTTCTTTCATGGGCATTGCTTTCTCGAGCTTCTATGTAAAACACCACGGTATCAGGGTCGAAGAGATCCAGATTCAGAGGAGTCAAAGTTTTTTGGGAAAATTACATTTAGTTCCGAAAGAAAATATAAAAACATGGTCCTTAAAATCTCAAATTTGCATTTAAGTTTCTTAGGATTTTTTATAATAAATTCCAATTTCACTGACAAGTCTATGGGCGTTTGCTCATGTCATTGACAAGTCCAAGGGCGCGTCATGGATAAATTCAGGGGCATCCATTGGCAAGCCCATAATAGCATTCATTCACAAATCCATGATTGAAATTTATTGTAAAAAAACATACTGCAGTTAAATATAATTTTAAGATTTCAAGAAACTATTTTTCATATTTTCTTTTGTCCGGACCTAAATGTAATTCTTTTTCAAGCTTCTTCCTCATATGTTGTGCCTAATCCCAATTAATTGACCCCCAAAAGGTGCATTCTGATGCTGATGAACACAAGCATTTCTTTTTCTTTCTGAGACACCATCCAGTAATGTGGTGCTGCAACAACTAATTTTCAAGCTTTTTTGTCCTTTTCTTTTCTCAACCACAAATTTGTTTTCAAGCTTTTTTCAGTGCACCTACTGAGAGGGGAAAAAATCAGTGCACTACTGATATACATGTCTTTTTTCACAACATTAGCTTATTTTTAAAATTACCATTCTATTTTCACTTAATCACACATACCTCCCCTCTAATTTGGAAATATACACTTTAGTCCAAACCATTAATACTATTAAAAAATAATTCTAAAAAGATTCTTCAAGCATATTTTTAAATTAAAAATCATATTAAAATATATGTTATTTACTAATTTACTCGTCATTGTACCAAATCCCTAATCTATCTTTTAACATTAATATTTATTAATGATCTATTTAATTTTTTTGGTACATATAACCAAACTTATTAATGATCTTTTTTGGTACATATATTCGTTATCTTCAGAGTCAGGGTATGCCTAGTCTCTAGGCTCAAAGAGAGCTTACAAAGATACTTATAGATCGTCAACCAACAATGTCCTCACATCAATGGGATTTGAATCTGCAACCTTATGCTTATGAGTCAACCCCCTTACCAACTGGACCAACCTTTATTGGCATATATTTAATTTTTTACTACAATTAGAAAGAATTTTATGTAATTTTTAAGTGAAAAATATTATCAACTTGGTCAAAAATTTAAGTAATTTTTTTTAAATATATGTTTAATGAAATAAATTTAAGAATTTTAAATTATAATATATTACTATAAGAATCTCAAAAATTCCTTATATCCATTTCGTCAAGTTATCAATTACATATGTCCATGTATCTTATTTTTGAATTATTATCTTTTAATTATAAAACTATATAAAAATTTGATTGGAGAACTTGATATAACAGATATAAGAAAATTGATGTAAGCATATGAATAATATTATGACCAAACTGAATATATATATATATATATATGATTGCAAAAATTTTAGCGACATATAATTGAAATATTACATTGTAAGTAGGTTTTAATAAATAAATAAGATTAAACATTTAAATTTATTAAAAAATAAAAATTTATAATAATAAAATTAATTAATTTTTTAATATAGTAATTAATTTAACAGTGCGAAAAAAATTAAGAATATATACTATAATTATTTTTAAATTTTGGATAAAGATATGTGATTAATTAAATAATTATGTTTTAGCTAAAGATTACATGATTATTAAGTAATATTTATTTTAAGGAGGAGCATTTTGGTCAAAATAACGAGTCAATGATGTGATTTAATAGTCAACTAATGGTTGGGTAGATGGAAGTTGAATCTCAAAACTAGAAGGGAAGTTTATACAACATATATTTTGATTTTAACACAGATCCGTATATATTTTCAAAATAAAAGGAGGTCTTTGTAATTTAAAGTAAATAAAGGGGAGGTTAATATATTTTACTGTAAAAATAACTAGCACAGATCCTAGGCGATGCATGGGTAAAATGTTGAAAATTAACATATTTGTATAGCTTTTTTCCTAATGGTTCTCTTAACACGGTACTAAATAAAAATATCTCTATTTTTTGGGTTCAATAATAAAATATCTCTATTAGAACTTAATTTTTTACTCGAAATGAAATTAATTGAATCTATACATGTATATTTTTAATAAATTTTTTATAAAAATTTTTAATAATATTTTTTGCTGCATATAAGCTTAAATTTTTAATATTATTTAGATCCAAACACTTTTTGTGATTTTGCTAGGTGTAGTTGAAAGAAGACATTTGTCGTAATGCCTTGAGATCCACACAATCAAAAATTAAATCCAATAGATGCAATATAGCACAACTTAGGTCGTTTTACTTTGAGGAGCCTTTATTTGGATTCCTAAGCTAATTACACTACAAAAAAATTGAAAATTAGCGATGGAATTTACGGACGGAATTTTTTCGTCACTAAATTAGTGACGGAATCACATTCCGTCGCTAAATTCCACCACTAATCCATCTCTAATTCTGTCGCTAAAATCAGCGACGGAATATTTCCGTCACCAAATTAGTGATGGAATAGAGACAGAATCACATTCCGTCACTAAATTTCGTCATTAATCCGTCCCTAATTTCGTCATTAAAAATTATCGACGGAATTTTTCTGTGACTAATTTAGCGACGGAATCACATTCCGTCGCTAAATTTTGTCACTAATCCGTCTCTAATTCCGTCATTAAAAATTAGCGATGGAATTTTTCCGTCACTAATTTCCGTCACAAATAATTAATTTTTTCAATAATTATATTTTTTATAATTATAAATTTGTTAAATAATTTAAATTTTAGATTATTATAAATTTATGATATAAATATTAAAATAAAAAAATAAAATTATTAATTCAAATTTATTTTTGAAATTGAAATTATAATGTAATATATTTGAATTTTTAATAATATATTATATACAAATAAAAATAAAAATTTCATAAATGCAAACAAAAAATAAAATATATCATAAAATGAATAAAAAAGATATTAATAATAAAAATTTAGGTAGAACATTTACATAAAATAAAATCAGAAAACTAAATTCAAATATGTAATAATAGATTAAATTTTGTATTTCTAATTCTTTTCGCAAAGCAATATATATATATATATATATATATGATTTTGCATTTAAATTACATAGGTTCTTCTTAGCTCATCTGGCAAAAGCACTGGCACAAGTGTGAGAGGTCAAGGCTTCGAATCCCAACTTGGTCACAAAATGCAACCAATTTGTGACTTGGACACGTGGTGCGCAATGGAGGGTGACACGTGGCGGATGACGGGAACATGTGGCTGGCAGAGGGTACACGTGGCGGCCACCGGCGAGGGACATGTGGAGGCTCGTTGTGAGGACATATTACAATTTGAATTATATAAAAAAAAATATTTTACGATGGATTAGAGACGAAAATTCTGTTGCTAATTAGCAATGGAAAATTCCGTCGCTAATTAGTGAATTCCATCGCTAATTAGAGACGGAATTTAGTGACGGAAAATTCCGTCGCTAACTAGTGAATTCCGTCTCTAATTAGAGACGGAATTTTCCGTCGCTAATCCGTCTCAAATTAGCGACGAAATTTAAAATTCCATCCCTAATTAATTAGTAACAGTCTTTTTACCGACGAAACAAATTCCGTTACTAATTTGGTTCCATCGCTAAACTAATTAGTGACGGAAATTCCGTCGCTAATTTGATGTTTTTTTTGTAGTGCTAGGTGATAAAACATGAAATTGACAAGGGAGAAAGTTTTGAGCTTTCTTTCAACAACTACTTTGCAAAAATAAGTAAATGCAATATAAAATGATCTTTTTGTATTTTTTTTTTCTTTTTAATAATAGATGGTGAATGGAAATGAGTGGATATGGGAATGAAATGGATATCCGCTTTAGAAAATAGTTATGGCTTGCCTTGCTTCAAATAATATGGAAGTTAGTTAGTTTAATTAAAATGTGCCTAAAAGACTCTTTGGACTAGTTTGAGTTAGGAGAATCAAATCCTCACATCGGGTGACACTTAGTTCCTCTAACCGAAACCCAATTCAAAGCTCTAGCCAATTAAAGAACCAAGAAATGCATTCAACACATAAGATCCAATAACCAAGCCATCTTGAGTTACTACAAAATATTCACAATAATCTCCATACATTGTTGACCCAGAAAATGCATAGAAATTAAAGCTAATATAGCTCAGTGTTAGAATGCACAACAAAGGTTCGAGAGCTACAATTAATCTAAAAAATACATCAATACAAACCAAATCAACACCATAAAAATCATCCTAAAATTAAACCTAGAAATCAAATATGTAATGAGGAAATATAAGATAGGAAGAGCTAAATTCCCTTTAGCTCCAAGCTCGGTCATCACTCATCGCCTTAGAGAATCACAAACTCAGCGACAAATTGCCATCAAACCGGAAGCCACCTTCTTATCCAATGCATCAATCATGGGTGATGACGGAAATATGAAGAAACTAATGGAAGAATGGTGAAAAAGGATGAAGAATGATGAAGGATGATGATAAAGATGAAAATCCAAGTAGGTACAAAATAGTGGATAGAAGCGACGGTGTAATATCCCAAAATTTAATAAAAGGCCTATTTTCCCAAAAAAAATTGAAGAACAATAATTTGATAATAAGTCAAATTATGGGACCTACAAAATTTAAGGAATCTTAAATTAGACAAAGGGAAAAATTAGAGCATAGTGTGTAATTAATAGAATAGAAATATACCTATATATATATACATATAAACTTACCGACACAAGACACACACACACACAGAGACATATGTGGCACTCTCTTGGACAAACACACACCTCACTTTGCATTCTATAAGAGCACACCAACAGCCAAAAAACCACCAAAACAACAACCTCAAATCCACTCACACCAAACGGTATAACAAGCTAAAGATGTAAGAGACTCACCTACACAAGAATATGGAGTTGCATGTGTGATTTGTAGCATTCTCTTCCTCCAGTTTTAACTCTCTATCATTCACATTTTTTTCTCTTTATCTTCCTTTATTCTGTTTCTTTCTTTCTTTCACTCTCTCTTTCTCTATTTTATTTTGGCTGCAGACGTAAATGGGAGTTGGAGGAATTAATAAGTGATTGTGTGTGTGGGGTGTTGAGTGTGTGTGTGCATTGTCCGAATGAAAATGAGAAATGTGTGAAGTATTTGTGTGTTTGTCCAAGAGAGTGCCACATATGTCTGTGTGTATGTCTTGTGTCGGTAAGTTTATATGTGTATATATATAGGTATATTTTTATCTTGTTAATTACACACATTAGGCTCTCATTTTTCCCTTTGTCTAATTTAATTAAGATTCCTTAAATTTCGTAGGTTCCATAATTTGACTTATTATCTAATTATTGTTTCTCGAATTTTTTTTTTGGGAAAATAGGCCTTTTATTAAATTTTAGGATATTACAATTCTCCCCCCGTAAAAATAAATTTCTTCCTTGAAATTTGTTACATTTATTTAGACATAAATTCTGGATATCGTCTCCTTTTATCTTCCTCAGCATCCCAGGTTGCTTCTGTAGAAGATAACTCCTTCCATACTACTTTGATGAATAAAATACTCCTGCGCCTGAGTTGTTTCTCCTATCGATTAAGGATTCGGCCAGGTGTGAACTCATACATAAGATCATCCTGCGCGTCTAGCTCTTCGTATTCAATCACATTTCTTGGTTAGGTTGATACTTCTTTAGCTGTGAGACATGGAAGACATCATATAACCTGCTTAAACTCTGGGGAAAAGCTATTTGGTAGGCTACTGGCCCAATCTTAGACAAAATTTCAAAAGGACCAATGTACCTAGGGCTCAACTTCTTCACCTTTAATGCCCTGCCAATTCCTGTAATAGGCGAAACCTTCACATACACATGATCCCCAACTTCGAACTAGAGGGGTTTCCACCTCTTGTCAGCATATCTCTTCTGCCTGCTCTGAGAAGCCAACAATCTCTGCTTGATCAGCTTTATTTGCTCTGTGGTTTGAACAACTATATCAGACCCATACATTTGTCTCTTAGATAGCTCTGTCCTGCATAAGGTCGACTAACACTTCCTTCCATACAACGCTTCATAGGAAGCCATTTGAATGCTCGAATGATAATTGTTGTTGTATGCGAATTCCGCCAAGGGAAGGAATTGATTCCAACTACCTTTGAAATCTATCATGCACGCCCTGATCATATCCTTTAGTGTTTGGATTGTTCTTTCCATTTGTCCATCTGTTTGAGGATGATAGGCCGTATTGAATCGGAGCTTGGTACCTAAAGCATCATGCATCACCTTCAAAAACTTGAAAGTAAATCAAGGGTCTCTGTCAGATATGATGTTCTTTGGTGTACCATGTAGACGCACAATTTCCTTGATATAGATTTCTACAAGTTTATCAAGAGAGTAGTGAATACTAATTGGGAGAAAATGGGTTGTCTTCGTGAATCGATCCACTATTACCCAAATGCATCATGATTTCGGAACTTGGGTAATCCTATCACAAAATCCATGGTGACGCTTTCCTATTTCCACTTAGGAATTACAGGATTTTGTAGAAGTTCTGATGGTTGTTGATGATCAGCTTTCACTTTCTAACAAGTAAGACAACGAGCAATGAACCTTGTCACATCTCTCTTTATGCCCGGCCACCAATATATGAACTTCAAGTCCTGATACATTTTAATGGCTCCTAGATACAAAGTATATCTACTCTTGTGAGCCTCCTCCAAGATTTTCCTCTTCAATTCTATATACGGTGGAACGTATAATCGCTTCTTGTATCTGACCAATCCACTTGGTGAAAAGTCATATTCCTAAGTTCCACCTATATTAATCATATCTCTGATGTATTGTGCTCTTCTATCCTGTATTTAAGTTCTTTAAGGTTGGCTCTCAAGTCATTCTCAGCCCCACTGATATTGTTGCCACAAATCACCATGTGATTAAACAAATTAAGATCTCTAAAATCCTTGATCAATTTATACTCATGTATCATCAGAGCTGCAACCTACACTGTTTTATGGCTCAATGCGTCTACAACTACATTGGCCTTCCCATGATGGTATTTAATCTCCAGGTTGTAATCATTCAGCAACTCCATCCACCTGTGTTGTCTCATGTTGAGTTCTTTCTAATCATATAGGTATTTCAAACTCTTGTGGTCACAGTACAGCTCCACGGTCATCCCATAGAAATAGTGTCTCCAGATTTTCAATTCGAACACAACCGCTACTAACTCAAGATCATGTGTAGGATATTGATGCTACTAAAATTAAATAAGCACCGCAAGTTTATGGGACGTTGAAATAGTATAATAGTAAATTAAGGTCATCCCACAGAGATTCAAGGTAATTGATAATTAGGCATTAAAATTCCCAATTTTATTTAAGTTGAGCAAATCAAAAGAAGGAAACGAATTTGAAAATCAATTTAAACAAAAGCAAAAGTACTAATTTTAATGTTTATAAGATTTCAATGGAGGAAAAAAAACCTAGAGTAGCTAGTCCCTTTTTCAAGTATTAGAGCATGTATTTACCCAATTAAAAGCATTTAATGTTAATTTGTTAATCTAGAGTTCAAATAGATATAAGTATCTTCCAATCACTTATACCCCTCTCTCAAGTTAAATTGTTATTCCTAACTAATTCACTCAAGCGGCAATAATTGTCCAATGTCACTCTACTATGATTATATGGGTCCAATAGGTATATTTCTATCCTATTGGCAAATTAGAATAAATTCTAATCCCACATTATTTAATCTTATAGTCTAATTAAGATCCCTCTCCCAAGGCTAGTCTAAATTTTCCAATTCTAAACTTAGTGATGATCAAGCACTAAGTAGGCAAAACAAAACAAATTAAGTAAACAAAATTAACATAAAGCACAATTAATTAGTTCATACATGCTCAAATCCTCAAATTAGTTCATAGCTACTCTAGGTTCAAAAGAGCCTAGCCACACATGGCTTTAAAAACAGTCATCACAGTAGCATCAAATTCAGAGTTCAGAGCCATAATAAAAATCAAGAGCAACAGAATAACACATATCAGAATAACATATAGCAATGAAATTGACACACAAAAGCTTCCTCTTCTTCAACACTGATGATATTTTCAGCTTGCTTGTCTAGCCTGATGAAGAAGAAGATGGAATCGTGTTTGATCGCTGCTCCTCTCCTTAGTTCACTCCGATGATAATGGCGTCGAAGCTTCCATCTGGTTCAGTTGATGATGAATATTCAAAGTTCCAACTCCTCTGTTCCTGTAGCTCTCGCTCTCTCTCTCTCTCTCTCTCTCTCTCTCTCTCTCTCTCTCGCTCTGATTCACAATGCTCCCTCCAATACTCCAACCTCCGGCGATGATAGAGACTTCCCCTAAGAGCAATCTCCGCTGCTTCCTAGCTCTCTCTCAATATCGACTGCCATCTGTCTTGCTCTAAGGAAGATAATGAACATTGAATCCCCCCCACCAGTCAATAATTGCGGCTGCTCCTTTCCTTTCTCTCTTGCATTAAGTCTTCAATTAATCTCATGTTTCAAAAACGATGACGTTCAATTTAGCTCTTTCTATTCAAAACAAAATAATATCTTTTCAACCCCACATAATCCACGTCACCTCATCACCTAAGGAAAGAAAACGAACTATGTAATAATAACAATAACAAAAACTGACATAAAGCCAAATAAATATATACGGAATATTTTTATTTTTTTTTATTTTTTTATTTTCAAAACATTGAAAACTATAATATTTAAAATAAAATCCCCAAATAATTCACCAGCTTGATATCTTATAAAATCTCAAGAAAATTATCTTAAATTAGCATTAATAACTCCCTAATTATATCAAAATGTGTATCAAATATATTAAAAATGGGAAGTTATAAGATATCTCTGTTCATGAGGCTTCAGCTGACGGGATGCATATGCCAATACTCGGCCCTACTACATCAGAATACATCTCAATCCATGCCTACTGGCATCTGTGTAGACCACAAAGACCATCTACGAATCTGAGATTGTTAACACTGGTGCTGTTGTTAATTTCTATTTCAGCTCTGTGAAGCTCCTCTTACAACTGCTGTCCCACACAAATTGTTGAGTTTTTTGTGTTAACTTTGTCAACGGAAAAGCTATTCTGGAGAAATCTTTTATAAACAGCCTGTAATACCAGGCAAGATTTAGAAAACTACGTATCTCAAAAATAGTCTCTAGCCTCTTCTAGTTTAATACTGCTTCTACCTTATTAGGATCTATCGAGACCCTTTGTTGTGAGACCATATGGCCCAGAAATTTATCTTCTGAAAGCCAAAATTCACATTTGCTCAGGTTGGCATAGAGTTGCTTATCCCTTAATACATTCAATACTGTTCTCAGATACTGCTCGTGTTTGGCTTTACTTCGTGAGTATACCATAATATCATCCATGAAGACTACTATGAACTGGTCTAAATACTGATGGAATATTCAATTCATGTAGTCCATGAACACAGCAGGTGTTTTGGTCAGCCCAAATAGCATCACAAGAAATTCGTAATGGCCCTATGTGGTCATGAAAGCAATTTTCGGCACATCTTTTGCTTTTAACCTGAGTTGATTGTATCCCGATCACAAATCAATTTTTAAGAATATACAGGAACTAGATAATTGATCAAGCAAATCGTCAATTCTAGAGAGTAGGTATTTGTTCTTGACCGTTACCTTATTCAACTCCCTGTAATCTATACAGAGTTTGAGGCTTCCGTCTTTCTTTTTAACAAAGAGCACTGGAGCTCCCCATGGTGAGACACTGGGTTGAATGAACTCTTTCTCTAGCAGCTCTTTAATTTGTTTCTTCAATTCTGCCATTTCACTCGAAGCCATTATGTATGGGGCTTTGGATATTGGACATGTTCCAGGCCTAAGATCAATTGCAAATTCCATTTCCCAATCCAGGGGTAATCCACTAATATCCTCTAGGAATACATCAGAAAATTCATTTACTATAGGGATACTCTCTAATGCTATACCATGTACCCCTGACAACCTTTTTATAGACATCTCTCAGCTTCAGCAGCCAAAAGTAAATTAAGGTTTATTTCTGTGCTGGCTAGAGATTGTGGATTAGGGTATATAACCCTCTTCCCTTTGCAGTCTAGCAATACACTATTCACAGTTAACCAGTCAATCCTGAGTATTACTTTTAACCCTTGCAATGGTAGACAAATCAAATCCATGGTTGATTTATGACCCTCGGCCTTTACTACACAATTGAGATAGACATTGGTCATAACAACTCTAACACTCATGGGCGTAGATACAACCAGATAACAAGGGAATTTGTGTACTTACATGTCTAGCCATCTCACACAATCGTATGCAATATATGAATGGCTAGCACCTGAATCATACATTACTTGTACTGAATTTCCATTAAGGGAAACTGTACCTTATATTAGTTTAGGAGACTTCCTAGCTTCCTCTTGTGTTATAGTATAGACCCTGCCTGGAACTTTGGGCCTTGTCTCTTCTATCTGACATCTCTAAGGACAATCTTTAGCAATATGTGTTGGTTTATTGCATACATAACAAAAAGGCTACCTGGTTGGATCCGGTCTCATTAGAGTACCACTACAAGCTATGTCAGGGTGGATTGGTTTATGACAATGCCAGCAGGTTCTATTTCCTAAAAAGCTTTGGCCTCCAACCTGGTTTGGCCTTTTATAATCACCCCTGGATGGTCCACCTTGGTCTTTACAGTTCTGAGATGATCTGCCACTACTAGTTACACCCTTGGTTTAGTTGTTTCTAGCAGACGATAGGTTCAACATGTTCCTCTCAACGACACGGCATTCTTCAACTGCTTTATTAAACTCAGTGTAACGCCTTGAAACCAGTTTTTCTTTCAACTCTAGCTTCAATCCCTCTAACATCATATCCATACTCCATTCCTCATCATCTCGATATTTGAAGTATGCACAAAATTGAGACAACTAAATATTTAAAGCTAAATAGTCATCAAAACTTTCCTTGTCCTATTGTTGTATGCCGAGGAATTCCTTTTCCTTTTCTTTCTTGACAGAAGGGGGAAAATATTTCAATTTAAATTTTCTTGGAATAATTCCCAGGTCACCAGAATATTCCTCCCTCGAAGAATCAATTCAGTATTCCTCCACCATCTATCTGCATCACCCTTAAGCTTATAAATGGCTAACAGGACCTTAATTTCATCCGGCCACAATAGAATGTTGAAGATTTTCTCTAATCTTGAGAGCCAATCTTCGGCTAATTGTGGATCAAACTTCCCCCAAAAGACAGGAGGTTACTGCTTACTAAACCTCCCTACCCAAGTCATATGTCAGCCTCAGGATCAGGCAAAATATCCTCTAGTTGAGGTCCTTCGGGTGAATTATTCTTGCCATCCCCTCTCACCAACTCCTCCAGGTGATCCTACCTCTACTGCACTTCTCGCAGCTCTTCTCGGATCTCATTCATAGTAGCCTACTGTTGAGTCAATATACCTAGAATCTACTGCTATGTTGGATCAGGTCTAGCACCTGGTTCTTCATCATTATTTCCAAGTTGACCCCTAGCTCTACCTCTTGGTCCACTGCTTAGTCTCGCCATCTTTATGTTTCACTATAAAAGTTCACATAGTCATATATCAGTATACTATTCTGATCTCTGATACCAAAAATGTCAAACCCCTTAACATTTCGATATACGCAAAGTGATAAAGGCACAATTCCATAGGCATACAGAAATAACACAAATATACTGATAAGAAGTACTTGTTTACATACAAAAGTTTCCCTGCAGGGTTTGATAATATATACAATTTGTCCAAAATATCAAAAATAAACTAGATATAACCAAACAGCTCCTATCTCAGGGTCTGCACACCTCAACTTCCTGTGTTTGCTGTTTTGCCCTTGGAACCGCTAGCTTCTGCTGGAATATTTTTAATTTTGAAAAAGGGTGAGATTCAAAGAATCTCAGTAGTAATATACAATTGTTCATATAAAATGTAAAAATTAAATATTTCATGCTCCATGTTATGCAACACTTAACAACAATATCACATCACGACATGTATACGTGAGTTAGGGGCTCAATCCCCCACTCTCCATACACCTTGGTTGGGTTTTTACTCAACAACCAGACAAGTGTGCCTCCACATACAAATTGCCCTCCTTGGCAAACCATGCTCATTAATTATATCACAGAAGATGGCATACACAAACATATAAAATATTCACATAGTTTATGAAAAATAGAGTTACTACCTAAGTCCTTTTTTAGTTCCAATATCCGTCCTATACTCTTGTTTCAGCTCGAGCTATTTCCAATTCCTATAAAAATTAGAGTTATAAGTAACTAATTATTACTTGTAATATTACTACCTTTAAATTAAATTCTGCTAGTTATCCATCACAATTCCAACAATTTCTACAAGTACAATTCTGCACGGTGCAGTTTCACAGTTTTCCAGAAACTGACAGATTTTCAGTCAACTTTGAAATTTCATAACTAATTCTAGAAGATTCCAAATTGAATTATTCCAAAGTCTAAATGAAGCTCTTTAAATGCAATTTCATGGAAAATACCCAAAGATAGTCCCTGATTACAGATTTTGCCTAGAAATTCGGTTAACCAAGACTGTTCCAGATTGCATTCCAAAAACAAAGCTCAGTTTAAAAACTTCATATCATTTAATCTAATAGTCCAAAAATTATGTTCTACCTATCAAATTAAAGCTCAAAATATCTAATTTAAATCTGGAAAGTATCATAATTTTTTGTCAAGGATTAGTTTTCCAAAATTCCACCACAACCAATCTGACTTCCTGAAACATAATATGTCAACACTAAATTTCAAAAATTCATATATCTTAGTATACTAATTCAAATAACACCTATTATATATCAAATTAAAGCTTATCATGTATACTTTAGTTCTGCAAAGGTTCATGGCCATTGAACAAGATTATAGTAATAAAAAACATCACACAACCAAACTACCAGAACATGAACGTCCAAAATTTCCCTTGTTTCTGACTTAATTTTGAAAATTCATAACTCTCTCTACAAGTATTCAAATGACGCATTCTTGAACTGATTTTAAAGCTATGAATGTCTACTATGTTCCTATAAAATTTCATAAATGCTGAATAAGGTTTGTTTGGTGAAAACTCAACATAAAGCTAACTGTCTCCCAAAAACATTAGTTTTGATAGTCTGACTTCAAAAATCAAGAACTCATTCATTTTCACTCCAAATTGTACTCTTCTTGACTCTATCATCAACTGCACATCCTAAAATATCTACACAGATAGACCCAATCAAAAATGCCATCTATAGCTTCGGTTTAAGCTTCTACAACTTTCAAGTAGGTACTCTATTTTTTGGACAGCAAAACAAGGTGATGAAAACTAACATGTAACCATGAATTTATACTCAATTTTAACTCTATACTCTCCTACACATATGTCCTGAGGTTAATGATCAAATTTCAAAACCAAAGGACCCCAAATCGTCACACAATCACTGGTTTACAAATTTTAGGTGACAGAAATTTTCTGATGAAATTTCTCTTGTTCTAGCCACAAAACCACCAAAACATCAACCTCAATCAATGCAAGTGGTTACCAAGTGACTCTTTGGGTACTAGTTATCCTCAGCTAGCGTGTTCAAGTCCTTGGGGAGGGGATTTAAATCCTCTAGAGGAGAGGACAATTCCTACCTGTGCCAAAAGACCTCGGGGAGGTGGGGTGAGGATAGGTTGGTACAAAAGACCTTGAGGAGGCGAGGTGAGTACCGCTACATAAAAAGGTGCCTTTTATGTAATGGCTTAACCCCCCACCCAAGGGGATACAGAGCGGTGCCAGACCAACCTTACCCCGCCTTCCTTAGGTCTTTTGGATAGCCGGGAATTGTGCCCCCCTTCGCCTCTCAAAGGCTTAGGGATTTTCTCCGCTTAGGGGATTTTCGCTTCCCTAAGGATCGAAGGCAAGACCTGAGGAATAAGTACAGGCCTTATATGATCCTTGGTAGCCACTTGCACTACGGTCACTAACCACAACCTAAAAATAATGTAAAAATCCTTCCTATGATGAAATTAGCAGAATACCAAAGCGAGAATTAACTTGTGTCTGGGCATGGGTCAAGAGAACACAAAATGGGATCCAGAGAAGAATGAGATCAAATTGGGTCCATTGGACGAATTGAAGGCGATTCAGATAGAATAGATCCGCAACACGTTGATGAAGCTCTTCAGAGAGAAGTGAGTCCTTGTGAGCTTTGTAGAGAAACAACCGAATGGAGTACCGCTCAGATGCCATGGGGATAATTTTTTACTCAAAAGTTTGTCTAATAAACATTTTATTGGTAAAAGTTAAACTTTTGTTGGGGTTAGATTAAATTGCACCATAAGAATTAGTTCATGATTGAAATTGCACCAGAAAAAACTTTAGGGTACAAGTACACCCAAAAAAAATACTTGCGGGAGTGGGCGCACCTTAACCCTTTTTATTATAAGGAGTATTGCTTGTTTCCCCCTAGTTCTTACTGTTTAAAAGATATTTATTAAAGTATTTATAAATTATCCACCACATGGAAAATGTTCTCTATAAATGAATAGTATCACCATGCTACCTTCCAAACGTGTTTTGTAGAATGACTTTGCAAGTTTATGTTTGTATGTGAATAGACTTGTCAACTAGGCACCAATAGTTGACTAGCCGCTTTTTCTAAATATTGATGTGTATAAGTGCAATGTTTAATTATACATAGGGGAAAATGTGGCACAATTACAATCGCATTTCATACTCATGGGTTGCTCATAATAATTTCAGCTATTCAAATTAGATTTAGATGGTCAAAATTTAATTCAATTTGATTTTTAAATTTACCAGAAGAATAACTTTGTGTTCCCTCCTCCCTTCATTTTGGTTCAAGAACCTTGGCTTTATAGTAATGGAGGCTGTATTCTATTCTGATTAGTATGGACTAGGTCAGGAAGATATGAAACTAAACACAAGGAAAGGATTAGGTGAAGAACAATCAAACTAAGTCTTCAATGTATAATGAATTTGTAGGTCAATTCATGTTTGTATGTGGTCCGTTTGTGTTCTTTTTCCCTCTGCTTTATTTGGTTCACACGCTACTTCCTAATGCTAGAGTCCTTCAAATAAAGAGTTTATTTTGATGTTATTTTTTAAAAAATACAAAAAATGAATTATAATTTCAATAAGAGCAAAGAATAGTTTTAAAAATTTTAGCAATAACTTTGGCTATTTACAGGGTTTGTAATTTATTGATTTGTATTGATTGGCCCCTATCGCGTTTAGTAATCTATTTTAGTGTAGTGTATAATTTTCATGTCATAATTAAAATTAAGTGATAATTAAATTTTAGTTTTAGAGTTTTTTTTTCAATACTAGGTGTACAATTTTTATCTTACAAACACATACACAGAAAACTTGCTTTTTATTGATAATTAAAAATTGCATTTAACTCTTTTTTACTTAAATTTTAGTTATGCAATGGTCTTACAACATGACGAATCAAATTAAAGTGTTAGGTTGTGCCTTGAACAAACTTACCACTAATAAAAGTATCCCTGTTAGCAACTAAAAAAATTGAGAGACATTTTTTTTTGCAAAAATATTTCAAAGTTCTTTTTTAAAATTACATGACAAGTACGTGCGGGGCCATTTTAGGTAATCCCATATTTTTCCTTAAGAAAATTATTTACAAGATTTTTGTTATTTCATGAATTTGAGCATAAATCACATATGTACTATAGACTTTTATTTGAGCCCTGTTCATTGTAATATTGTACAGATATAAGCATTTTTAATGTATTAAAAATATGGCATGGAATTTGAGAATTAAAATCATTGTCACAAACTGAATACACCAGTCAACCCATATGAGGCTTGTTCAGTTCTTTCTTCTTCTTTGGACCAATGTAACCTTGTTCCACTTCCATGTATAGATATAAATCTGCTCATTCTCCTTTTAGCTATAAACATTTCTATTTCTCTTCACTTGTTGCATGTATAGAATTAGCAATCATAGATTGAGGAGTTTATCATTGTGTTGATCTCTCTCTCTCTCTCTCTTATTATTCCTCTGCTTTCCCATCATGTCGTCCTAACCAAAGCTCAGCCTTGTTGCACTTCAAAAACTCATTTTCCATTCAAAAACCCCTTCCTTCTTCTTTAACTTCTGAGCTTTGTCATGCTTATGAAACCATATCATACCCAAAGACATCAACTTGGATAAATGGTACAAATTGTTGCTTATGGGATGTCACTTGCAATCCATTGGGTCACCTGATTGGCCTCAATCTTATGTGTAGTTGGCTTCATGGAAAACTCCTTCCCAACAATGCTCTCTTCCAGCTTACCCATCTTCAAAGGTTTGACCTTAGTGGCAATGACTTTGTTGGGTCTCAAATATCATCTACTTTTTCACAACTTGTAAGTTTAACATTCCTAACCTTGCGTGTTTGTAATTTTATTGGTGAAGTTCCATCTCAGATTGCTCATCTTCACAAATTGGTTTTACTTTATATCTTTGAGGATTTCAATCATCTAATTCTTAACGAAAAAACTTGGGAGAGACTCAAAACAAATATCACTCAAATAAAGGATCTTCGTCGGGTTGGTGTGGATAAGTCATCAATACCTTTAAGTCATCTATTAAAGAATATTTTCTCTTCTTTGGTCTCTCTTTGGCTTGTTGAGGCTTAATTACAAGGGAATTTGGATGAAAAGTTATTTTCATTCCCCTACCTTCAGGAGATATGTTTGGGATATAATCGAAATTTAACAAGCCATCTTCCCAAATCACTACAGAAAAAAGACTTTCAGCGGCGACAAAAAGTCACCGCTGTTGCGATTGTCACTGAAAGTTTTGGCGGTAAAGACTTCTTTAATTTGCACACTAGGTGAATGAGGAATGCCTTTAATCTCTACACCTGTACGCAATATGGGCAGAAATGAACATTTCTCATTAACACAAAAGTGAAATATTACACTGCCTCTACTTAAATCATCCACTATATATAATGTCATGTATCCTAACACAACTCAGTGTAACAATGCCGTATTGAGAAAATACAATACATCCTAATAACTAACTAATTGTTTACAGAATATTTACAAGATATTTACAATATTCTAACAAAACTAACTAATTATCTCTCACATTCCCCCTCAAATTGGACTATACATATCAACACTGCCTAATTTATTGAGAAGTCTTCTTTATGTATATCCTGCAATAGCCTTTGTTAACAGATCAGCCACTTGGTCAATCGATTTTACTTGTCTCAAATCTATTATCTTCTGCTGCCACTTCTCCCTAATGAAGTGACAATCTATTTCTATATGTTTGTTCCTCTCATGGAAGACTGGGTTGGCTGCTATATGTATTGTAGCCTTGTTGTCGTAGTACACGTCTACTGGATTGCTGTTAACAACCTTTAGGTCCTTGAGTAAGCCTAAGGTCCAAATAATCTCTAAAACAGCCATGCTAAGTGCCCTATATTCAGCCTCCGATGAAGATTTTGACACGGTGCTTTGTTTCTTTGTCTTCCACATTACCAAGGTACCTCTAAGTTTCAGCAGATACCCAGTTACCAACCTCCTCATTATTCCACACGAAGCCCAGTCAGCGTCACAGTAACATTGCAGCTGCAGATTCCCATGTGAACTGATGAATATGCCTTCTCCTGGTGTGCCTTTCAGGTATTTAACAACTCCCATTGCTGCTGCCATATGCATTTTGGTTAGAGTTTGCATGAACTGGATGAGAGTCTGCACAGAAAAAGAAATATCAGGTCTAGTCATTGTCAAATGAATCAGCTTACCTACAAGTTTTCTGTATTTCTCTGGATTGCACAGTAGTTCTGCTTCCTTGTTCTTCTTCTCATCATATGGCATCAGTTTTAAGTTTGAAGGCATAGGAACCACACGGGGTTTGCAACCACTAAGCCCTGTTTCAGACAATAAATCTAAAGTATATTTTCTTTGAGACAAGGTTATTCCTTTTTCAGGTTTGGCTACTTCAATGCCAAGAAAATATTTCAAGAGGCCCAAGTCTTTTATCTTAAAATTGATGTGCAAATATTGTTTAGCATGATGTATTCCACTTTCAGAACTCCCGGTTATCAACAAATCATCTACATAAACTAATATCAACACTAAACCATCATTACATTCTTTAACAAACAAAGAATAATCATTCAAACTCTGTTTAAAGCCTCCTTTAAGTAAGGCAGCAGACAATTTCTTGTTCCATTGTCTAGATGCTTATTTTAAGCCATATAAAGACTTCTTTAATTTGCACACTAGGTGCTCCCCCTTTTTATCAAATCCCTGTGGGATTTTCATATAGACCTCTTCATGAAGGTCTCCCTGCAAAAATGCATTATGCACATCCATATGGTAAAGGTTCCATTTATATGATGCAGCAAGCTTTAATACAATTCAAATGGTGAGCATCTTAACAACCGGGGAAAAAGTATCATGATAGTCTACCCCTTCCCTCTGATTATAACCTTTTGCTACTAGTCTAGCCTTATACTTATCTATACTACCATCTGAATTGTATTTGATTTTATACACCTATTTGCACCCTATAGCTTTCTTTCCTTTAGGTAAAGAGACCAAATCCCAAGTTTGATTATTTTCTAGAGCTTGCATTTCTTCCCTCATTGCTTTAATCCACTCATCATTACTAATAGCCTCCTCATAACTATTGGGTTCAGTCACAGAATCAATAGCATAAAGAAAACTTAAATAATCTGACGAAATATCATTGTATGCAATGTAATCTTAAATGGGATAAGGACACTTACCTTGCTGCACCTGCATGGTTTCAGGGGATAAAATAGAGCATACATAGTCACCAGACCAAATTGGAGGTCTCTACTCCCTTGCTGGCCATATGTGAGATGGTTTCAGCGACGACTTTTGTCGCCGTTGAAGGTGACTTTCAGCGGCGACTTTTGTGTACTTTTAGCAGCGACTTTGTGTCAATTTTTTTAAAAAAAATTCAAAAAATTATTTTTTGAAAAAAATTCAAAATTCAAATTTTTTTTTAAAAAATTTAATTTACAATTGCCACTTGTCTCCTCCTCGTGCTACCACGTGTCACCTCCTCATGCTGCTACGTGTCACCTCCTCATAATTCCTCCAAGTGACTCTCCTCCATTTCGAACCCGCGACTTTGGGAGCCTATGCCTTCGCGCGCGAGTCTTTGCCAGTTATGCCGAAATGAACCTATGTCATATTATTATATATATAATATTATCATATATATAAACATACATACATATAATTAATTAATTATATACATATATTTAATTATTAATAAAATATAATATTATTAAAAATAATGAAAAATTAAATAAAAAGGAAAAAAATATTTATATATTTAAATTAAACAATTTTTTAATTAAAATTACTTAATAAATAATAATTTAATATTATAAATATTATTTTTAATATAAAATTATAAATATAATATTAATAACATATATATTATTTTTAAATAAAATAAAATAATAATATCATAAATATTATTTTAGTAGAAAATATTAATTTAATATTAATAAATAATAATATAATTTTAATAATTAAAGTTAAATAGAATTATTTAATAATTAATATTTTAATTTTATAAATATTATTTTAACTTTATAAATATGATTTTTTAAAAAATATTAATAAAAAAAATCTGAAATTGACTTTCAGCGGTAACTTTTGATAGCCGTCGCTGAAAGGTTTAAAAAAAATTTTGAAAAATTTCAAGCAAGACTTTCAGCGGCGACACTAAAGTCGCCGCTGAAACACTCTTTCGGCGGCGACAACACATTGTCACCGCTGAAAGTGAGTTTTAGCAACGACTGTCAAAAGTCGCCACTGAAAGTGTTTTAAAAAAAATTTAAACAAGACTTTCAGCGGTGACACTAAAGTCATCACTGAAACACACTTTCGGTGGTGACAAGACAATATTGCTGTTGAAAGTTACACCTTCGGCGGCGGCGACAACACAATGTCGCCACTGAAAGTGAAACTTTCAACGGCGACATTGTGTTGTCACCGTCGAAGGTGTAACTTTCAGCAGAGATTTGTCGCTGCCGAAAGTCTAACTTTCAGTGGCGACTTTAAAAGTCGCCACTGAAAGTCTAACTTTCAGCGGCGATATTAAAAGTTGCCACCAAATGTCACTGCTGAAAGTCCTTTTTTGTAGTGAATCTAATTGGAACAATTCCACTAGAATTTTGAATCTCCGTAACATGAGTTTCACAAGAAAGTTGCCTCATTCAATTGGCCTTATGAAAATCAGTAAATGAATTGTTTCTCTCATCGTGCCGATTCACTGAAGGACTTCCACTATCCTTATGGAACCTTACACAACTTACTTCTTTGGACATCTCAAACAAAAATTTTTCTGGTCAAATCTCATCATCACTTTCGAATCTTCAAAATCTCACTGGCCTTTTTTTATCTTCAAATAATTTTATTGGCCAATTTCCGTATTCCATTTCAAAACTTAAAAATCTCGAAAGTCTAGATTTGTCAAACAATGGCTTCCATGGAACAATTCCTTCTTGGTTGTTTAGTCTGCCATCTTTGAATTATCTGAATTTAGGTTCTAACCAATTCAATGGTTATATTGGTGAAATATCAACTTATTCACTAAAAATTCTTGATGTGTCTAATAATAAGTTGTATGGATCAATTCCAAGGTCAATTTTTCATCTTCAAAACCTTACATTCTTGAATTTCTCTCACAACTTTCTCATTGGAAATGTGTTATTGCACTACTTTTCATGGAAAAACATGTATTCTCTTGACTTAAGTCACAACTTCCTTCAAGGAGAGCTCCATTCTTCTATTTGTAATGCAAGAAAACTTGATATTCTTAACTTGTCCAATAATAACTTCATCGGCACTATTCCACACTGTATTGTTGTCTCTAATCTCATCCTTTATGTGTTGGATTTACAAATGAATAACTTCTATGGCATTGTACCACAATCATTCAAAGTGTGAAACAATTTAAGAACCCTCAATCTTAATGGAAACATTTTGCAAGGGTCAATACCTCAATCTTTGGTCAATTGCACAAGGCTTAGAGTCTTGGATCATGGCAACAATAACATAGAGGATGTATTTCCCCATTGGCTACAAGTTCTAGAAGAATTACATGTACATGTTCTTAGACAGAATAACTTGCACGATTTCATCCCCAAATTTAGGGACAATGGAAGCCATGCTTTCCCTAAATTAAGAGTACTTGACCTATCTAGCAACAGCTTGAATGGGACTTTACCTGCATCATTCTTCAAATCTTTTAAAGTTATGAATAAATTAGATGGGAAAACTGGCTTGCACTACTTGAATTATGAAAGCCCTATCTACACTATTGGTATTATCATGACTCTATTGAGTTAATTTGGAAAGATTGGACATTCATCTAGAAAAGATCTTGATTGTTTTCACAAGCATTGATTTATCCAACATGTTTGAGGGAGAGATTCCACAAGTTATTGTAGAGTTTCTTGCGTTGAAAGGGCTCAATCTTTCACATAACGGGCTCACCGGTGCAATTCCTGCCTCAATGGGAAATTTGTAGAATCTGGAATGGTTGGACTTGTCATCAAACAAATTTACTAGAAAAATTCCCATAGAGTTGACTAATCTCAATTTTCTCGAAGTCTTTAACCTTTCAGAAAATCAACTTGAAGGTTGTATTCCTAGGGACCAACAATTTGAGACTTTCTCAAGTGATTCCTTTGAAGGAAATAGAGTTGCGTGGTTTTCAACTTATGATTCTGTGCACCACTTATGAGGAGAGCGAAGAACCACTTTAAAGTTGTGAAGTTGGATTTGAATTTGAATGGAAACCTGTGGTGTTGGGATATGCAGCTGGAGCTACATTTGGAGCAACACTATTCCAAGTTGTTATGTTAAAACCCACTTACAACCAATGGTATGCTTGTCAGGTGGTAAAGATGTTAAAACCCAGGTCTTATTATGTTCAAATGCCTCTATATCAGCTTGCATAGCATCCTTCTAAACAGAATGGGTAGTCGTTTGACTATAAGCTTTAGGATCAGGAGTAGTGGAAATAGTATAGACAAAGTTTTTGTACCAGGGTGAAAGTGAAAAATAGGATAAAACAAAGGATAAAGGATATCTAGGACGCCTTGCACATGAGGATTGGTGAGTAAAGCTATGAAGAGCACAATGATAGTTATGCAGATATGAAGGGGGCTTATAAGGTCTAGTAGAACGACGAATAGGTGGAGGAGAGGGCATAGAAGCAATAGAAGAGGAAGAAATAGGAGGGCAAACAAGATCTGACAGAGGGCCATCATCATCAAGAAAGGTAGGAAAGTCCTAACTAGCAGGTTCAGAAGTGGGAATAACAGGGGAAAGGACACTATCAAATTTAAAAGGAAATAGGAGTTCATGGAAAGTAACATCTTGACAAATCCCTACTTTATTATATATTTTTATATTTTATTTGGGGATTTTTTTCATGATAATTAAGCTTAAAACGTATCTTTTGTGATTAATTGTGATTAAATGTGTTTATATGAAATTAGGACTACAAAGGGCAAAATTGTCAAAATAATTGCCATTACATTTAGTCATTATTTTCTTAAGAGAATTTGATATTGGTTTAATTGTCTTTAATTGTAGGTGCCAGAAAAATTGGGTTAAATCTAAAAATTGTAATTTGGGGCTTGAACTTAGGAAATGACAGTTTGGTATCTTGAATTTAGGAAATGACAATTTGGTCCACGAGTTCAACACAGCGTTTTGCAGCCGGTCATTAGGTCTGATTCAGAGCAGCAGCTGGAGGGACATATAGAACAGAGTGATAGCCGTAACACACGGATCGAGATCTTCTCCACTTCATTCCCTTCGCCGTCTTCTTCCTCACTCTCGCCGGCGGCTCATCCACCACCACAGGTGGCCGGCGAGCATCGCTCCGTCACCAGCAACTGAAGGATAGAGCTGTGGCGACAGAGAGCTGAAGGGAGGGCCTAGAGCTAAGAGTGCAGAGCTGAAGGCGAGCTGGGAGTTGGAGGCCGTGAGTGGTGAATCAGGATAAAGTAGGAACAAATCTTCTGGACTGAATCAGATCTTCATCATCTCTTCACCTCCAACGTCCCTCTTCACCACCGTCCACTTCCATCCCAAGAACAGCTGCTACGAGCTGGGAGGAAAGAGCTGAAAGGCCGAAAGCTAGGAGGAGGAATTGAGCGGAAGCAAGCTTCATTTCTCCAACTATACACCTCACCACCATCCTCGCTGCACCTTGCATCACTTCCGTCGGCCTTCCTCTGCTTTAAACCATTAGAGACCGTAGTCATCTCCAAGATCACAAAATTGCCTAACCAATCATGAGAATAGCTTCAAAAAATATAATTACACACTGATTCAAACATCTAGCCATAAAATCACAGATTAAAATGATCAATTAGCACTAAACCGATTAAATTCAAGGGCTGGATTGAACGGAAAACAAAACTGATCTGTAAACGGGATGAACTTGTCGTCTTTCGATGAGGAGAAAGAGTTCCATAGTTTCTTGGACCAACTCCATTTGGCGGGGAAAATCATCTCTATTTCTATTGAGCCCGAGGCCGCGCCCCTTCCCTTCCTTCTTGTTACGGGTGTACGGTTTGTGTGACCAAGAATGGTTCAATTCCAGTTTTGCTGCACGGAGTCTACTTTGACCTTACTTCGCTTATGGGTGAGTTCTTGGGTTATCTATTTTTCTTCGTCTTGGTCAGACGTCAGAGCAAGCTCTACTTGAGCTTTTCTCTACCCGAATTCATTGCAGCTGTAAACGTCCGTATGTAACTTAGTTCAATAAGCACCATAAGCTCATTATATTTGTGATTTCTTAGGTTTAAGAATTCATTTATATAATGAGATTATGATTTTAGTTATGATTTTTATGGATTGAGTTGTTGTGATTTGGAATTTGTAATGATGATTTGTACTCATCAATATATATGAATATATATATGTTTCTCTATGATTTTATTGATTTCTATCTATTTAACATGGTATTGTTAGATAATTTGATTGAAATAGAATTGTAGTTGAACCTAAATGCATTGCTTATTCCATAGTCACTCTCTAAGGGGTTTTAATAATGCTTAAATAAATGAGTTCATGAGTTTAAGCATTAGACTTAATGGTAATCGAGATTTGGTATATTAGAAAACTTCAAAAAGCTCATTACACTAAGAGGGCTTAATAGCATTTCAAGGGTAGGGGTTTCTCTCTTGTGATGCTAGACTCAATGGTAATTGAGGTTTTATATATTAGAAGCTTAGTAAATTAACTCCCCAAATATCTTAATTGAGCGAGGATAGTCATTGAAAACCATTTCCAAGAACATCTTCATCATTTGCATTTCTAATTCATTCCATTCCACTTTTATTCCAAAAAATCCAAAAATATTAGTGTTTAAAGAATTTTAGTTTAATTACAATTTAGTTAAATAGAAAGCACAAAAATCATTTTTAACTTGTTTTATGCCAATTATCATATTTAATTTCTAGGTAATTAATAAAAAGTTTTTTGAGAGACGATCCAGGTTTGCACTCTATATTGCAATCCTTGGTTATTTTTGAAGAGATTACCAAGGCAGAAAGCCGACAACGCCTATTCTTCACATCTCGAGACAAGAAAATCTGATTAGTATTGACATATAAAAGAATGTAAGCTTTAGAACCAAAAGGGTAACCCAGAAAAACACATTTATGAGAACAAGAATCAAATTTAGAATGATTATGAGATAAAGTGGTAGCAAAACATAAAGAGCCAAAAACTTTAAAGCTAAGTCAGAATAGTTAGGATAAGGTGTGCAATTTTTCAAAGGGCGTGACATTGTGAAGAATAGAAGTAGGTAGGTGATTAATGATAAAAGTAGCATGTTGAATAGCAAATGACTAGTAACCAATAGGTAAATGAGATTAAAAAAGAAAAGCTCTGGCCAAGTTTAAAATGTGTTGATGCTTATGCTCAACAAGGCCATTTTGTTGAGGAGTCTCAACACAAGAAGTATGATGTAAAACACCTTTGGAAACATAAAAATCAGGCATATTAAATTTAGGACCATTTTCAGAACGTAAGATCTTAATAGAAGTATTAAATTGAGTTTCAACAAGAGTGAAAAAATTTTTAAGTCGGGGTCTAGCATCATATTTTTGTTTCAACATAAAAACCCAAGTAAAACAAGAGAAATCGTCCACAATTGTGAGAAAATAGCGATAACCATGAACAAATTGTATTGAAAAGGGACCCCAGATGTCAACATGAATCAGATGAAAGATGTTATTGCTTGAACTCATGAATCAGATGAAAGATGTTATGGCTTGAACTCAAACTTACAGGAACGAATTCCGTTTATATTTGGCAAAATGACAAATGTCACAAGCAAGGGATTGGGGAATACAAGAAATTTCAGGGACAGTCTTATGTAAAACAGTAAAAGTGGAGGTTGATAAGTGACCAAGACGAACATGCTAGAGGGTGAAATTTGAAGCAGTGGCCATATGAATGGTTGAAGGGGAAGGAGGAGAAAGCAAGGACAGAGGTGCTGGCCATGGAAGCTCGAAGAAGGAAAGGAAAAAGGAGAACCTTAAAGAAGATGAAAGAGAAAAGGGCAGAGGCAAAAAAAAAAATCAAGAGGAAAAGACTAGGGTCTGGATACCATGTGACTGAAAGTGATTGGATAGAAAACTGAATAATTCTATTATTGTAATATTGAGTATTTATACACCAATGAAGTATATACATATTTTCCTTTACTTTTTACATAACTTTTTATAGATTAGGATTATAGTTTCACAAATACCCTCATCACATATAATCTTTTTACGCACAAAGTGAGAATTCAATAACATAAACTGCATACTTTTTAAGGGGTATTTTAGTGATATATAAATTAAAGGAACAAAAAATGGGGTCTTTAATAGAGATCGTATTGTCTTTTAATTTAATTCGGGTTAATCTCTGGAAGTGGTTTCATGGAAAAACAGATTAAAACAAGATAATGTGAGGGAGAAGAGAATAAAAATCAAACTAATAAAGAAGCAACATAAAGCTTCTTGGTTTTTCTTTTTTCTTTTTTTTTTTTTTTTTTTTTTGGTATAATGACTTGTAGTTGGACGTCCGCGTTAAGGGGGAAAAGAAAAACAAGAAGACACTAAAAGAATTAGCAGAAGAAAAATCAAACCATAGGAAAAGCATTATCATGTCTTCTAAGTTAAAAGACTTGGAAGTGAATGTTTATTTGTGAATAACTTCGTGAGTTGGAAATGGCGTTATGAGAGGGCTAAAAAATTTGATAGAATTGGCCTTTGCTTTTTTTTAAAAACTATGACTTGTAACTGGACGTTCATGTAATCGTGGAAAAACAAAACAACAAGACAATAAAAGGATTAGCAGTATAAAAATAAATCCAATGAAAAGGCATATTGCCATGCTTTTCTGTTAAAAGACTTGGAAGTCATTGTTTATTTGTGATTGTGAGTTGGAAATGACGTTATGAGAGGGATAGAAAATGTGATAGGATTGACCTGTGCAGTTTTTATCAGCAGACTTAACAAAACATTTACATATTAATTAATTTATTTTTTAAAAACTTATATAAAATATAAAATTTTTAATTATATAATATTAAATTACGAAAATACATATGATATATGTTTGACCAAAATACATAAATATTTTGTGCCTCAATTAATTTGGATTGAGCGTGGGATTGCATATATGTATACGACTATAAAGCTTTCACAGTAGTAATTTTATCTATTAACAAAATTTGATTAAAAAAACTTGCTATAACTTGTAAGAGAAGAAATAAATGTTGAATCACTAAAATTAAACTACAAGTTTTGGTGAGGGCCAGGGGTTAAGAAATTTGTCGGGTTTGGGTTTATCCGTCCTTGGAAACATATTTAATAAATTTTTGTGGATACTTTTTGCTAATTTTTTAATCTCATTAATTTTAAAAAAATGTTAATATGGCACATGAAATAGTAGAAAAAGTTTTCTAAAGCATGTATTGATTTGATAAGAACTTTAGCAGCCTCGGGGTCAAATCACAAATTTTACCTCAAATTAAAATGTTATATAATGCAAACAATTTGGGATCGTTTTCTTATTAAAGAAGCTTTTATTTTGAATTTCCTAAGTTAAACTAATTGCTAAAAGCATGGTTAAAAAAAGGGGTTTTGAAATTAGTTTTCTCTGGGCTAAAATTCATGAAAATAAAGCTATTTCTACTCTTTTTGGCATTTTTGGAAAATAATGAAGAATTGTTTTGGTTTGAAAAGGATTACAAGATAAAATGAGTCTTGGTAGTAAAGTTGATGGGTTTCCTAGCTTCTTAAAAATAATTTGGGAGTTAATTTTTCATCAAATAAAAATTAAAAACCTCAAGCAATTGCATCAAATGACTAATCTTACAATTGCATCATAGTCATCTCTTAGATAAATTATTAAATACCACTTAATGTGTATTTGAAAATCATTTTAAAGCATTTGGTTTCTCTTAAATGAGAGCACAATCATGACACTTAATATGAATTAACTTAACTACATATCATAGTAATCACATATAATACATAATATTATTTAAAACGTGAGAAAATATATTCAACATAAAATCCAAGTGCATCAGCAACAAAATTATATTCATCACAAAAGCAATCCATCATTAATAAATAATCACTCATCTAAGTCTTGCACTCATGTACTTTTCATATTGAATAATCCTTACATTGAACATGTCCGAAACGTTTAATTTTGATTTGGACAATATACATTATATTTTAATTTCATTTTTATTAGTAATTATTATTTTTAAAAAGTGTGTAGAGTCAACAAAAAGATTTTTTCTAGGAGTCTCCCAAAAAATATGTGTTTTGATAGGAATGATGAAAAAGGAAGGGCTAATTGGATTTCAGTTTGTCTCTTAATCATCTTGAATCCATCAAAAATTCTCAACCGAAAACAACCAGTTGATTTAATCTATTGTTATTAGCCCACCCGAATTAATAGTGTTATACATTTTATTGCGTTTGATCATTTACTAATATATGTGCCATTTCTTTAAAAATGTGCAAGTCTTATTACACGTGTTTCTATAGAATATTAATTTATCTCATGTACCTAATAACTTGTGACACGTAACAAATTGTTACTGACATTAGTTTCTTTTCGACCCCTTAATATTTGAAGGAGGCATTCCAAATGAAATTGGTGATATTTCACAACTAAAAGATGTTATATCTTGGAGTAAATCATCTCACTGGTTCTATACCATCTTTATTATTTAACAACTCATCACTACAACGGATTGCTCTTGGAATAAATCAATTATCTGGTAAACTCCCGAAAAAGGTGTACTTTGATGTGCATGGAAATGAATTGTCTAGCGAAATACCCTCTGTTTGGCATCAATGCAAAGAATTAGCACAGTTATCATTAGGTGATAACAGATTCAATGGAGGAAAAATACCAAGTGAACTTGGAAATTTGACCAAACTCTAGTTGCTATGTCTTACGAACAGCAACTTGAAAGGTAAGAGTTTTAATTATATAATCATTGTCTTAGCTTCTATTCCATTATTTCATAAGACATTACTTTATAATGATTTTGCTATATTACTTTTAAAGACATATAACGCGATGTTTTCTTTTAACCCCAAAGTGAATATGAATAAAATGGTAATATTTTTCAATCATTAAAGAAATAGGGAGCCTGAAGGAAATTAATCTGATAAAAGGGCCCCATACAACACTACTTAGAGTTAGATTGAATTAAAAGGGTGGAGTATGACTGTTATCATTGATATCTCTATCTGAGCGATCATTTGCATTTAGCTATTTATATTTAGGGATATAATATTCTTAAATCTGAATAATCTTTTTATTTGCATATTTAGTTTTGCTTCCCAAAGTTTAGAAAACGCAAATACATAAAGGTTGAATGACCATATGATAAATATATATTTTATAATTAAATAAGTGTAGATTTTGGATATATTTGATTAAATTTATTATTTTTTATACTTATTTAATTATATTTTATATATTTTTCTATCATTTAATTAATTATAGGATAAAATGATATTTTAATATAAAATCTACTCATATCCTAATTTATTTTACAGGAGGTATTATAAGATTCAAGTGAAAACAAAATATCAATATAATATATCTATATTATAAGACAATCGATAATACAAAAAAGAGATAAATTAAGATATTGTGATCAAGACGCATGCAATGAGGTGATATATACCTATATATATTCTAGGAGTAGCAAGAGGGAGGTGTGTTCTATTTTCTTGATTGGTGATGGCAAGGCAAGAGCTTTAGTGGAGGGAGATTAAAGTTTGGAGATGCAGAAGAGTGACAACATAGATAAAAATTCAGCATTGAGTTTTGTTTCTCCTTTCCTTTCTCTTCTTTATTTTGTCTTTGGTTAGCTATTATTTTGGTCATGACAATTTTCAGTTTATATAGTTAAACCCTTGGTTTTGGATTATTTAGTTTGATTTTGAATTAGTGGATGATAATTTTTTCCGTTAATTGCTCTAATATTATATTTGTTGATTTAATTGTATGTTTGATTATCCTAAAATAAGAGACATCTGATTGGGATTATTTTGGTGTTCTAAAGGAGCTTAGACATAGAAAATTTAGACTAGACATTCAATTGAATCATGTAGGATTATGTTTTTGGATTTAATTTGCTTGTAGAATAAACATATACCTACTAGCCCTATTTAGTCTCTTTAGATTTGCACTTAAATGAATCCAATTAAGTACTACGTTAGGTATTAACATAGTTGGAATGTTTTTTTGTGAATTGAAAGACACTATAAGGTAAATAAGAGTCCTAGACTAACAATTATAACTTTAAATGCAATTAATGGGATAAATTAGACACTAAGAAGTAATCAAGGCTATAATAATCCAAGGCACCACTTAAAATCTAGAATCACCCTTAGTCTAAAACGTAGTTAGATTTAGTTTTCTTTCTTTTTTAGTTAATTTTATTCATATCTTGATTTAAATTGTGTTCACTCAACTTAACCAAAAGTATAGAGTCATTGCTCAATTGCATAATTGGCACCAAGTTTTTGTAAAAACGATATCTTATTCACTCTTTATTACTTGATACGACCCGTGCACTTTTGGAGTCTTAGGTTCTATATTTTGCCCCTATCACGTTTTTGGCGCCGTTGCCAGGAATTTGTGTGCTCACACTTTTTGGTTGGAATTGATTGAGCATTAGTAGTTTAAGCTTGAGTTTTGTGAATTTTTTATTATTTTTTTGCTCATATTTTCAAAAAAAAAAACATGGATTATTTACAACATTCATTTGTTGATAGATTGTTAAATCTTTGTTCTTTAGGAGAAATGCATGTGGATTAGATGAGACAAACATATGCAAACGCTAGTTGGAATGAAAATGTTGATTCTTCTCATAATTTTTTTTCTTGTGTTTATTGTAGAGAGTCATTTATTTGAGCATTGTCCATATAGTACAACTAGTCATTATGTGGGAGATGATTTTGCTATGAACCAAACTTGTTTTGACCATTCATTTTGTCCTAGTCAAAGTGTTGAGCAACAAAAGTTTTGAGATCTTGAAGAGTAGGCGTTGTCGGCTTTTTGCCTTGGTAACCTCTTCAAAAATAAACAAGGATTGCAATGTAGAGTACAAACCCAGATCATTTCTCGAAGAGCCTTTTATTAATTACATAGAAACTAAGTGTGATGATTGACATAAAACAAGTTAAAAATAATCTTTGAGCTTTTTATCTAACAACTAAGTTGCAATTAAACTAAAATGCTATCAAACTAATTTTTTTGGATTTTTGTTGGAAAGAAAGTGGAAAGGAATGATGATGAGATTAATGAAATGAAAGAAATAAAGAAATCAACAATGGAATAAGTAATCCCTCATAGCAATAGCACAAGCAATCCTCACTTAAATGATTATGGGAGATTCAATCACACTAGTTCTAAAATAACTCTAAGGGTCCCCCTTAGACTAGGCCTAATATAGATTGATTAATATCAAGCCACCATTAATCTCTCTAAATTAGGTTGATTAGGCACTCTAGCAATTAAATGAACTTAACAATCATATTTAGCTCTTGATCCAATAATCGAGCCACCTCGCATTACCTCTCGATTTTCTCATTAATCTTAATTTAACAATGGACACCCATATGAAAAATCAAAATTAATTATGTAAAAACACAATGCTAAATATAATTAATAAATTCACATTCAATTAACCAATGCAAATACAAGACATAATTGATCCACTAGCCAAGCCACCTTAAAATTAACACAAAATGTTCACAAAATTGTCAATTTAATGACTAACCAACACAAAGAAATGATAATTAAGCTAGTTAACCACAATATCAAGTGTTTAACAATGGTTCAAACCACATTTAATTCTCCAAAATACATCAAAATAAATCAATTCAATATTATAAAATTCATTCTAAGATCTAGGAATCACAGATATAATGTAGAAATAGAGAATTGAAAGAGTAAAAACTCCCCTATTGAAACCCAAGTTCATATCATTGCCTCTTGCTGCAAAGGATTAGGGAAATTAGCCACTGCCAACCATCAATTCAGCTTCACCAACCAATTTCACAATTCCAGCCATTTTTAACCATTGATTAAAGTAACTAATTAGCACTAAACCAATAAAATCAGGGACTGAAATTGAACTCAGAAACAGGGGAAGTCACGGTTGCGATTCAAAATTCAGAAACAGTGCTGAAATGTCGCAGCAGCTCCGAAGTTTGAGGAGGAGGAAGAAGAACCTGTGAAGGGTGGCGGTGGACGCTGCTCTGGAAGCTACCAGGAATGCTGGAAAATCAAGGACGACCGTTGGAGATGGAAGAGATGATGATCCCAGGTGCCTGATTTGGCCTCCTCTGAGTCTCGGCTATCACTAGTAACAGGTTCTCAACTCTCACCTTCAGCTTTCCGCCCCTCTGGTCTGATCTCCGTCGTTCTCCGATCTCTCAGCTCACTCTCAACTCTCTCACTCAGCTTTCGGCCTCCTCTGTTTCAGAGTCTTGTGGTCTGTACTCTCACGGCTGCAGCTCTTGATCTGAGGTAATGGAGCTCGCCGGCGGCTATGGTGGTGGGTCGTGCCGCCGGCAAGAGAGGAAGAAGAAGCTGAAGACGATGCTTGGTGATGACGATGATCGAAGCTTGCGGCTGCAGGTTCTCTGTTTTGTGCCTGTGTCTTAATATCCTTTTCCCTCGGCTCTCCAAACTGCTTCAAATCTGACCTATGCCAAAACGATGTGTTGAATTCAGTGGAGCACACTGGAATTTCTCAAAATTGGTGGACTAAATTGTCATTTTCAAAATTCAGCCCAAAACTGCCATTTTCAGTTTTAATCCAAATTTTCAAGTATTTTTAATTGAAAACAATTTAGTCATCATCAAATATTCTGAGAAAAATCAATGGTTAAGAGTAATTGAAATTATTTTGATAATTTTGCCCTTTTCAATCTTAATTTCATTTAAACACATTTAATTACAATTAGTCACAAAAGAGACATTTTAACCTAAATTATCATGACAAAATCCCCAAATAAAATTTGAAAATATATAATAAAATAGGGATTTGTCAATTTCCCCACACATAGCCTTTTGCACTCCTGGGTAAAATAGAATCAATGTTTTAAAAAATATGCCTAATATTACAATCACCAAGCTATTCAAGAATGCAATTACATAAAGATTGAATAATCACAATCCCTAATCAATCAAAGCTCATAGAATTTGTAATGCAAAGAAGTTAACTTGAATACATAACAAAATCAAGAAAGATAGATATGGTAGAACTCCCAAGGGAACAAGTGTTTCTCTCATCTCTCAAATCATGGGGAATTTCTCTCAATTCACCTATTCTAGCATCTACCATAGGCTTGTAAAGGTTCTACTATCTCTACCACTAATTTTACCATGAATCCATAGTCAAGGGGACTTCTTAGGATTGTAATATTGAAAAGGCTAAATGGAAGGATAATGTAACAAACTCTATGCTTGCACCCAAGAAATTGCTAGATCACTTAGCACTACACAACTAAACTTAATTAACATATTTTACCTTAGTACCTTATTTGTTTCCTTTTTTTTCTTTTTTTTTCACACTTTTCTTTTCTTTTCTTTTTTCTTTTTCTTATTTTCTATTCTCATATACAATAGTACTTTTTTTTTTATATCATAGTGCTAGGAAGAACTTGATAAATGATGCAAACGTAGCATTTGTATAATAAAATAGAAATGAAAGTGAAGGATTCAAGGGGGTAATCAAAGGTAAATGATGAATGATTTGTGTTTGGGTCAATGGATTTAGAAATGAATGCCCCTATCATACTATAAATCCAAGGTATTATTGAAGCTTTAAAAAATAACCTAGACAAGTTCTAGAGATTAATTAAAGAATAAGTGAATGCACACACATGATGAGAAAATAGAATTAAGGCTCAAGAATCTTCCAACAAGGTTTTTCTCTACCATATCAACTTCCTAAAATCAAGCTAGGCATCCAGATTAATAAAATTGCATTAAAGACACTCCATTCACTCAATTGAATCAAGCAAAGGGATTACTTAAGCTTAATGTAATCACACTTGGAAATGCTTGATTTTCACAATCATCATGCATTTAAATTTTCATAAAAACATACCAAGGAGTTGCATTAGGAAAGTTAAAATAGGGGTCCATTAAGCACTTCACAAAACAAGTATTAGTCGAATAGCTTATCATATGGAAATGATCTTTCTGTTCATATCATCGCAAGGTGCGACTATGAAAATTTGTTGTCCAAATGAAGAGTTGGTTAATAGATATCAACCTCTACTTACAACTGATGGCTCGTACTATATATCTAATTTTATTATCCTTGAGCTATTTAACGCCATCCATGATAAATATCAGTTCCAGCTTAAACATAATAGTTTTGTAACTCTTGCTCCTACTATATTAGCCCCTCACAAGTTTAGGCTCAAATTGATTGTTGAAATAAGTGATTCGCCCACGTGATCCTAGGGCAATTGGTTAGAAAATGATGCTAATCTTTAAGATGTTTGTTTATTGTTGTTTTTTTCTTTGTTATGTACTGATGAAAGTTCTTTTGTTGATATAGACGTTATTGTAAAAATAGTCTCCATGGATGAGTTGTGTGATGCTAATATACAAGGTAAGAACATGATGCATGTTACATTCAAGATATATGACAACATTTTGGTTAAGTCATTCCACTTTATGTTCTAGATTTTTCTAGATTCAATATGCATCAGTAATGGTGTGTGATTAAGTGGGTAACTCAGTTATGAATTCCTAATATAGGAACAATTGTATCAAGGTGCTACTGTATGGGATCCCAGCGATGACCACATGGATAGAATATCAATATTATAGAAACCATGATCCATTGATTGTGCTCATGTAGTTTGCCATTGTTGACATTTTAAATGGTGAATATTAAGTTTTGCCAACAATTTTCTTTTTTTTTTTCCGTTCAATCATAAGAATGCCATTTTAATTTCTTCTTTTTATGCAAGGTGAAGTAATGGTCACGAATTTTGCAACTGCTACAACTGTGCATTTCGATCCTCAATTTACAGATGTCGTTGCATTTCGTAATGAGGCAAATCGTTCCATTTCATTGAATAGGATTCGACAGGCTAAACAAGATAGTATCTTAAACAAATTTCTTATATAAAGTCTATAACTTAATTACTTATATGTAGATGTTTGAGTTTGAATATCAAATAGGTAGGTTATTTAAGTTTCATGTTTAAGTTAGTTGTTATTAGTTTTAATTAATATCTGTATATTTTTATTTTGTTAAGTGTGTTGAAAGACAGTTTGTTATATAGATCATATAACTTGCTTAAATGTTTGAGATGATGTTGTAGAAAAGAAAATGCAGTTGTATGTAGTATAAGTCAGAACTGATCTAACATAATGTCCTCAAGTCAAAAAACTCGTACAATATAACATGTTAAACAAATTTCGTTCAATTGATCAATAAACAAATGCTTATGCAAACGATATGTATCAATTTCTTTATCACAAATGAAATTGCTCTTTAATTTACTTTATTTCTAATGAAATTGGTGTTTCATTTACTGTATTTCTAAGTTTACAATTTCTAAATGGTTTTAGTTTATACTCCCTCTGATCCTATTTATAAGTAACATTCTCTTTTAGGGGGCTGATCTTTTTTATAAGCAACTTTTACTTTATTTCTGAAGATGTAAGTTTCTTTTTTTCTATTTTACACATATATGAAAAAAAACATGGTATTTTTGACACATTTATTGCTTTTAACTACCAGTTCGTTTTGCTCAATCAAGAGGAAAGTTGTTTATAAATAGGATCGGAGGGAGTAACATTTAAGATCACATTTATGATTTAGCTTTTCACTGTCATTTTTCATAATGGACATATTTACACGTTTTTTTTCATGTCATCTCAATATATTGTGTTATGATGTGAGTATAAAGTATCTGATATAATGTTCAATAAATGGGTAGATGACACATAATTATTTAAAAGTGGGAGATAATTAATATAAAGATGTGTCTTTAATAGAGAGTATAAATAAAAAGTAGTTTTTTCTTTGAGGCATGAAGCAGAACTTGATTATGAAGAAGATAAAATACAATTTAGAAAAAAGTTTAACAAGCTTGTGCAAAAATTTAAAAGTTAGCGTACGTAATATAATGCAATGTGCAAACCTTTTCTTTTGTTTTCCAAAGCAATGTGCAAACATTAAACATTATGTCTTTATATATAATTTAAGATAAATATTACGTTGAAGTTTTGTTAGTGTTGTTAATTTTTATGGTATACGTAACAAGCTTGTGATTTATTTATTATATGAGACAAATATAAAGGTTAGTCTTTATTATTAAAAAAAAGTAACAAATATTGTAATTTTAAATATTGTAATTTAGCTCTATTCAAACGTTGCAGTTAATCTTCACCGATAAAAATATGTTGTGATTGGTCATTTACGATAACCAACAGAAGTGCAACATTTCTTGCCTTTTTTCCGTTAATTTGCTTTATTACAATTAGTACCTAACTAATTAATTCCAGGTCTTCAGAGTTCAGAGTCATTGCCTTTAAAAATTCCTGAGCTGGTATTTGAATTTTGAACAGCGTTGACAACTTACATTTGTCTCTTTTCTGTTTTGCCCGTTTTTTTTTTTTTTTTTTTGGTCGACGTTTTGGCCATTCAATGAGTTTCTTTTTCAGATTTTCAAAAATGTAATGTAATTATAACTTATACGGTACGAGGACGTGTTTGAAATCTACTGGCGATATGGTTGGTGGGATGGGCTTCGATATATTCCGAAAAAATATAGGAGTGGACTTGGATACATGGCACTAATCGAAAGGTTATGATAGATTTGAATAGTTTGCATCGAACGGTTCTGACAATCGAACTTCAATTTTATGATTAAGTGAAAATATTGTTCCTGTCTGTTCATCTTCTGCAAACCAAAATTAGGAAACTCTACCCTGCATCACAGTTTTTCTTCAGTGATATGGATCATCTCTCCAAGAAATTTATTGACGATCTCGAAGAAGATACTGTCTATAGTCGTCTCACTCTCATTGTCGACCGCATTATCACTTAGGATGAATGTTCATTTTGATGAAGATGCAGATGAACAAACGATCGAATATTTTGGATCTGATGTCGTGTTTTACAACGAACTGGTATGTTGTTCGGTCTATTGTATGGTATTCTTATAAATTTCATTTCATTATGAACTTATAGAAAGCTAAATGTAATGGGTAGGGGACAAGGATTGTTGGTTGCCTTCACTCTAGGGTTAGTAGGCGGAAGTTCTTATGGCGATTTTCTGAGAATCATCCGTATGATATTTACTAAATTCAACGTTGTTCACGTCGGAGAAAAGGTCTATGATTTCTTTCACTTGGTGTTCTCAGATGACACTGTAGTACATGAAAATTTTGCATCTGTGCCAGAGGATTTGTTTGTTCTGAAATCGCCTTCTGATTTATTATCTTTCTTTCCTCGGGATGAACGCTTATACGGTAAATCACTTAACCAAGGCAATCATTCCCCTTTTTTTTAGTTGGTTATGCCCTGAAAGTTAATATCAATATCTAAAAAGCTAGTGTATCTGTTATTAATCGTATTGTAGAGTATAAATTGTTATTAAATTTATAGATGTATATGGATACTTGACGCACACCTCAGATATTAACATGGTAAAGTATATGGGTATTTCTCAAAAGGAGCTTACATTGACTATACAGAGCAGAAGGATGGGAAAAGAAGGTTTTTTTTTTTTGTTTTATTTCATATTGTAATCTGTTATTTAATCCTACACAGTTTACTGTCAATTTCAAAAAAGTAATAAAAATTATCGACTCTGGTAAGACAAAGGATAAGATCATGGTTATTCTTCGTGGAGCTTTAGTTGAGTGGATGCAGGAAGATATTGACAAGGTGAAGGATATTGTGAGTTTGTGCTGATTGAATACTGCGTCACCGGATTGCCCACACTAGACGGTTTGTGATGCTAGATTTTAAAATTTTTCTTTTCAGTTGTCGTCAGTGTTATATGTTGCGATTTCACAATTAATAGTCGATTTTGCCTCAATTTGTCATAGGTGTTCCAATGATGAGATCATATTCTGACGCTACAAGACTTCATGTTCAACCATACTTTGAAAAGCTCAAGGAGATTGAGTCAAAGATGACCCCTATATATACTGATGAGGTCTGAATAGAGTTATATGTAGCCCAGCCTTAATGAGATGTAAAGCTGAACGATTATTTTGTTCTCTTGAGCGCACACTATATTGCTCATCTTTTGGTAGCCTTTGTTCTGGATATTTGATATGATTGAAATTGTGTGCAATACGAATATGCCATAATAGTAGTAAGTGCGGTGTTGTGTTTCAAATTTCGACTTTTGAATTCTCCTTCTTACATATTTAAATATTTCAATTCTCGGTTCTACATATGAAGAATTATAGCTTTATTGACATTCAAACTCACTAATATATGTTATGTTGCACAGGCCAGCAAGTTGAGGTAAATTTCATTACTCTTGTTATCTGCATGTTTAGTTACGGTGCTCAAATGTTAAATATGAGATTTTTAGGCTGTTGACAATAGTAATATATATATAGACACACAGACACACACACACACACACACACACACACATATATATATATATATATATATATATATATATATATATATATATATATATATATATATGCATTTGTTGAGCAATAGCTAATTTCCTATAGTTCGTTTATTATGTAAGTGGAAGAAGGTTTAGTAAATTTTGTGATATTCACTTTTTAATCGGAATATATCATAGTATGTACATGTTATAACATATGAATCATCGTGAATTATTAATAGGTAGTTTTCTAATACATAGGTAGCTTTTGTTTAAAACTTATAATTGATCTATTGCAAATTTATATAAAGTTGATGTCTTGCCCCTGCAAGATTATATTCTTTTTTGACCAGCCCAGCAAGATTATATTCACCATTAGTCCAAGGGTAAAGGGCAACCTAACCAGATGGTAATAAGTAAAAGATTGATTTATCTGAATATTGTACAATTGCATTATAAACGTTAAAAAAACTAAATATAAGATTATATTAAAAAAACTATAAAATGTTGTTGATGAAAACTATCTACAATTCTAAATTTCATAGTTACTCATAAATTGCTTTTCATTACGTCATTTAAATAAATGTTTTCCTTTTATAATTAGCGGCATGAGTTGTTTTAAAAATTATATATAACATGACAGAGAAAGTGGTGATCATGGCTAAAGAGAAAGGTCTTCCGAAAATGGAGCTATGATGTTATAAGCTTCGGTTTTGGTATTTCAAACAGCCTTGACAGTAAATGTTCAACTGATTATTGATTTGTGTATCATAGATTCATAGTTAAGGTTGTCACGTCAAACTCGCGAGTTTAACTAAACTCGTGATAGTGAAATAAATTCGTATCGTGAACTTGTATCGTAAACTCGTAAAAGTTTAGTTTTACCATTAAATAGATATTATTAGTATATAATTAAATAATTAAAATATAAAAAGTTGGCAACAATTTGATTTAAATATATTTTAAATCCAAATAATTGAAATTAAATATATCAACATTCATAATTTATAATATTTAACAAAGAAATTTTTTTAAAATTCATATATAAAGCCATTGAGCATAATCAAATTGAAAAAGTTAGCATGAGTTTAAGGGTGCGTTAACACAGTTTTGTAAGCTAGAAACGTAAAAATGATAAACTCGGTGTATAAGCTCGTGAATTTAACCGAGTTTATAACAGTCACGAGTTTACCAATGACTCGACTCAATTTTATAAGTTAGAAACATAAAAACGGTAAACTCGGAGAGTCAACTTGCGAGTTTGACAACAATGTTCATAGCGTATGAATTTAAAATTTAAATATATTTTATTTTATCAGAACATTTCATAATGTCTTTGCAATCTAACGGCGTGATGTGTGGTGGATTGGACCGTGATATGTGGCAAAGATGCAACGTTTAGCACAAATGTGAATACTTTCCATCCAACTGTTCTAAGCTTAGGGCCCGTTTGGTTCAATTGCAGACCCCTCTGATAATGCAATGGACTGCAATGCAATGGGGTGCAATGCAATAATGATTACCATCATCATGTTTGGTTGCTTAATAATAAGATGTGGAGAATTTTTTTTTATATTTAAATTGAATTATAAAAGGTCCAAAATACCCCTTAAACATAAAAAAAAAACCTCCATCACCAATCATCTCCTTCCTCACCCCAAATCACAGCATCAGTTCATAACTCAACAGATTTGCAGGAATTGTTGGATTTGTTGTAACTTTGTTAATTAATTCCAATAATATAGTGAAACAGAAACGGAAAAACAGAACAGAGGATGTGAACGAAACAGAACAGAGGATGTGAACAAGCAGCCAACGTTGACATGTGTGAACAAGCAGCCCATGATGTATGCACTGACGTTGAAGGGTTTGGTGAATGGTTGCCAAAACTGACTTTGGTATTATTTTAAGGAATTTATGAGGTTATGAATTTAGTATAAATAGGTGTGAGATTTTCATTGTAATGCATCAAGAATTTGGATAAACATATTTGAGTTTGGTTTCTATACCATTTTGGTACCAGAGCTGAGTTCTAGAGAGCCAGAGAGCGAAAGAGTGAGGAGTGGGTGAGAAAAAAAAAACGTGAGAAAAAGGGGTGTTGGATTTTCACTCTCGGAGCGTTTTTTAAAGAAACCGACCTCACCATCGTGTTCAGAAGGCCGAAAAACCTAGGAATAGCCTCGGTCACCGCCGAAAAACACCTCCACGCGCCTCCACGGACGTCGCCGGAAAGTCACCGGAAAAGTCGCCGGAATTTCAGACGGTCGCCGGAGTCCAGAGGTTGAAGACGACCCAGTCAGCTGCCACGTCATCACTGTCTGACCAGTCAGCGCCACGTCGTCCAATCACTGACTGCCACGTGTCATAACCGCCACGTCATCAATCCCAGTCAGCCCAACTTTCAGAAATTGCAATTTTGACCCCTAAATGTGGTAAAATTTACAATTTCTGCCCCAAAACTTTCTGAAATTACATTTTGGCCCCAATTTTTTGCCAAATTTATATTTCGGACCCCAAAACTTTCTGAAATTACATTTTGGCCCCAAATTTTTACCAAAATTATATTTCGGACCCCAAAACTTTCTGAAATTACATTTTTATCCCAAATTTCTACCAAAATTAAATTTCTGACCCCAAAACTTTCTGAATTTACATTTTTACCCCAGATATTTGCCAAAATTACATTTCCATCCCTGAAAGTTAAGAAATTACCTTTCTACCCCATTTGTCCATAAAATTTCTAGTTTTACCCTTACTTGCCATAAAAACTGATCCTATCCTTGTACTTTTCCATCCTATACCTAACCTCACAAGAACAATTCCAAAATGCCTCCAAGACGCAGAAACACACGTGAGATTGAGATGGACGAGATGAGACGCCGGATACAGGAACTGGAAACCACTGTACAAACACAGCAAGCCATGCTAGAATCTCGCAGTGAATATCCAGAGGATGATTCAGATAACAATAGTTCGTCGTCCACTGACTACCGCCATCGTCCTCAACAACAGTCATTCCGCCTTAATGACATTAAGGTAGATATACCAGAATTTGAGGGAAGGCTTCAACCAGACGAATTTGTCGATTGGTTACAAACAGTTGAACGAGTCTTTGAGTACAAAGAGATTCCAGATGAGCAAAAAGTTAAAATTGTTGCCATCAAATTGAAGAAACATGCTTCCATATGGTGGGAGAATCTCAAAAGAAGACGTGAAAGAGAAGGAAAAAGCAAGATACGAATGTGGGACAAGATGCGACGCGAGCTCTCACGTAAGTTTCTTCCAGAAAATTATTATCAAGATAATTTCCTTCAGTTACATCATCTTCGACAAAAGGCTATGTCTGTAGAGGAATATACGAGGGAATTTGATAAGCTCATGATGAAGTGTGATATCCAAGAAAGGGAGGAGCAAACAATAGCCCGTTATCTTGGAGGGTTGAATACTAACATTGCCCATCCAGTGCAGCTCCAACAATACTGGACTCTAGATGACGTCATTCGTCTAGCCATCCGTATTGAGAAACAGTTCCCCAAAAGGTTTCCGTTTCAACCGTCTTCCTCCACTGAAATTCCTTTTGATGAACATGAAGCACACATGCATCAGCCTACACAAATGCATCAACATAACTCTTCAAGCAAGCCTACACAAGAATATCAGTCTAACTCTTCAAGCAAGCCTCCAACAAAGGCTACCAAGGAATTTAGCTCCAAAGCACCTAAGTGCTTCAAATGCCAAGGGTTCGGTCATATCGCTTCAGAATGTCCTACCCGCAGAGTTGTTACTATTATTGAAGGGGAAACTTCTGCAGTTTTTGAAGAAGAAAAGGAGCTCATACCCGACAAAGAACCTGTCTTTGATGAAGAGCCAATTTTTGATGAAGAAGTCATTCCTCCTGATCAAGGCGAAACACTTGTGATTAGACGAAGCTTGCATACAGCCACAGTAAAAGAAGAGCCGTGGCTACGTCACAACATTTTTCATACTCGCTGCACTACTCAAGGTAAAGTCTGTGACGTCATTATTGACAACGGAAGCTGTGAAAATGTAGTATCTAACTACATGGTAGGAAAGTTACAACTACCAACTCACAACCATCCGTACCCATACAAGCTCCAATGGTTCAATAAAGGAAGCGCAGTGAAAGTGTCAAAACGATGCCTTGTTACTTTTTCTATTGGAAAAAGGTATCACGATAAAGTTTGGTGTGATGTTGTTCCGATGGACGCTTGTCATCTTCTTCTGGGAAGACCTTGGCAATATGATCGACGAGCTCTATACGATGGTTATGCAAACACATATTCCTTTCAGAAGGATGATGTGAAGATTCAGCTCGAACCATTGCCACCAGATAAACACATCAAAATAAAAAATAAGTCCAAGTCATTTTTACTTAAGCATAAGGTTTCGGATTTATCTCCATTTATTGATGATGATGTTGTTTGTGACTCGAGGACGAGTCTTGTCCAACCCCGGGAGAATGAAACAGAAACGGAAAAACAGAACAGAGGATGTGAACGAAACAGAACAGAGGATGTGAACAAGCAGCCAACGTTGACATGTGTGAACAAGCAGCCCATGATGTATGCACTGACGTTGAAGGGTTTGGTGAATGGTTGCCAAAACTGACTTTGGTATTATTTTAAGGAATTTATGAGGTTATGAATTTAGTATAAATAGGTGTGAGATTTTCATTGTAATGCATCAAGAATTTGGATAAACATATTTGAGTTTGGTTTCTATACCATATAGCATTTTCAGCTTCCAGATGCTTCAGAAATATTTTAGCCCCATCTGGGTGAAGAACGATCATCCTTATAATATCAATAACAGGAAATATCATAGCAATGGGCCACGACCTAAGCAATTTCAGCAACAAGGCTATATCAGCCTCAGCAAATGTACTAGAATGATAATGTGAAGTATCTTTCAAAATTTTAACAATGGCACCCAGTTAGACAAGGTGTGATTGCTTACATTCTAATTATGTGGAAGCCGTCCTTTCTGGGCCCGGACAGAATCTGGCATTTTTCGTACTGTCCTGAAGGCAGATCCAAGAATCGATTGATTGGGATTTTTTTCTGAAGACAGAATATGGCATTTTTTACTGGGATTTTTTTTCTGAAGACAGAATCTGGCATTTTTCGATGTTCTGCGCTCACGTTAGGGCTTTTGCTTTTGAAAGGCAAAAAAAATGAATATAAATTTTCATGTTTTGTTTATTGAGGGTATATATTGTCTTTTTATTATATTAGTAGGGTCAAAATTGAGATTTCATCAATGATTACAAGCATGCAATGAGTTTTCATAGAGGTCCCCCTATGAATGGAGATTACCATAAAATATGCAATCTATTTTACAATTGTAATCTACATTACCATTAATAAGCCCAACCAAACAGGCCACCAATGGTAATGCAATCAAGATTACCATCGCATGTGTGTAATGCAATCTAACCAAACGGGCCCTAAGTACTTCAGTTTCAGGATTATGGTAAGACTCGCGTCTGTTCATTTTCTGTAAACGCAAACCGTGCACCATCAGTTCTGTATCAAAAATCAAATATGTTTTTTTAAGTTTGCAACTCCTTAATATCTGTTCTATATCAAAACGTAGTAAACCCAGGTTCATTTCAGTCGTGACCATCTGCAAGTCTACTACCGTGATCCAATGTTAGTTAAGTGGTTAAAATTGTGTTGACAACCTTAATAATTATGCATGTTTTTTGTCTCATACCTTGTGTAATTTAGTGGTTGTAAGATACGTGAGTTCCACACACAGTCACGAAATTTTGAATGAGAATCATGATAATGGAAGAAGAAAGGGCAAGAAGATATTGTTTACTAATTTTGTATTTTTTTAATTCATTTTCTGAAATATATTAAAATAGCTACGTGTTATAACAAATTAATAGCATTGAAAAAATATTATTGAAGTCATGTTGTTTGAAATATTTTTTGTAACAGCATACTAATTCAAGTTTAGAAACTACGTAGAACACAAATATCATTATGTTTGGCAGTGCAAGTTATTTTACCATGAAGAACACAAGTATCATTCATTTTCTAATTCAAGTTTAGAATATACATAGAACACAAATATCATTAAGATATTCTTATATTTTATTTGTAATCATATAAAGTATCACATGTTGGTGAGATTCATGTTTAAATAAAAAATAAAAAAAATAGACAGACGAGATGACCTTTGGAACACAAAATAACGTGCATACAGCGTTCATTGTGCGGATGTATCTGATAGAGTACATGACTTCAGACAGTATGGGCCAACGCGTCAATTGGAGACTATTATTACAGTTAGGACAAATAAGCGAGCGATTTCATGCCATGGAGAAATTTTTCGTATAGTTGTTCGTAATTCACGTGAACAGGTTTGATCATTTGGGTTCATGTTTATACTGTCCGGATTCGACTTATTATATACATTAGCAAATTAAAGATATATCCATGGCAAAAAATAAAAAAACAAAATGAAGATATACACTATTTAAATAATATACATCATTTATTCAGTTTTGTTTCACATCAGTTTCGCAAAACTGAAAAGTTGTGTTTTTTTAGAAACTGTCCTATATAAACAGAGGAGAAACTGACATGCTAATGTATCATACGTGAGAGAAGTGTGCATCTTTAATTGGCGTAAACTCTTTACTATATACAGCAGTCCCACCGATGTTGCAGTGTCTGCTGTATATAATGGAAGAATTACGCGAAGCAGTTATCGAAGACTTACATATAGGCGTTGTGAATTGTCGTCTGCATCTAATGGTGGATCGATTAATCACCCGAGAAATCAATAGAACTAATGATGCATGGACTCGAATTGGTTGTCAGTTTATCGGCGCCGAGATTATCTTCTATGATAAAAGGGTTCACAGTTATAGTATTAATTTTTTTAGTAATTCTTGCACGACATCATTCACTCTTCTAACAATAATTATTTGTGGTTTCATAGGGTACATTTATACTTAGAGTATTACACTCTGAGCAAGCAATGGACGCTTTCTTTTCCAGATTCACTGAACATCAATCATATCTTCTTACTAGAATGACTCTAGAGCATGGGGGTGAACGTGTCCATGATTATTATCACTTTATTATTGACGAACACACTATAATTCAGAAGACATCCCAAATTCTTCCAAGATGTTGTCTTAGAGTCATGTCATGCTTTGATGCAAATAATATTCCACCACTGGACAATAGACTTATTGGTATGCTGTTCCATTAAAATAATATGATATAGCGATATGATTGTCCAGGTTTGGGTTTTGAAAACCAGTTATTGCTCAAAACAAGGTTTTCAAAATTATCCTATTTTAAAATGTTGGTGGCGGCTCCATTTTTTTAAAATTCCGGGCGCTACATGCACTCTTGGTCCTATAATTTTACCTCCCGTTTCAATTTAGTCCTTTAAATTTATAAAATGTAGTCTTAGTTCTTAATGTTAACGTTGTTTATCTCATTTAGCAAAAGCTGCTTTAACAAATTTAAGTAATGATTGAGCAATTAAACACCGACAAAGCATACTTACATATATTTTAATTCTTTAACATGTTGATATTTTTAAATAAAAATAAATCATGCAATAAATAGGTGTGTGGTGCCAAAATTTTGAATTTTTAAATATGGAAAATCAAATGATAATAGAGTCGCTACCGAATTTTTTTTTTGTATGTAAAAAAAAAAAAGAGAACAGAATTTTAGAAAAGGTGTTAAAAAGATATTTCTCGTCAGTCCATTATTTGAGGAATCAGAGGCTGCCCGCGCAACAACGGTGTTGGGGTTTTCTCCTTTTCTGGTCAGCAATGCTTCTTCTTCTGCTGCTTAAAACGACGTCGTCTCGTTGATGTGCGTGAGGCACCTTCATCCTCTTTATCTTCTTCAGCACACACCAACCCTGCCTCCTCCAACTCTGTTCTTCAGTGCTCTGTTTGTGTCGGTATATTCGAAAACTTCTCTCCTTCCTTGCTTCTGTGTAGCTGCCGTGTGTTTATTTTCCTGGTGTTGTTCTGTGGCCTGTGCGTGATGTAGGAGAGAAGAAGAAAGTTTAGACAAACTGAAGTTGAAGTTGTAGGTGCTTATTTGGATAGGAATTTTTGTTCTAATTGTTTTGGTTGTTGTAATAGGAAGATTAATTTAGGTTCTGTTTTCTTGGGTTTGTACTGATTCTTGGTGATGAATTAAATTTGGAAAGGATAGTAATTCCTTTTTTTTTTAATTAGAAAAGCATAGTTATTCTATTCATGGGTGTTTGGAAATCGTTAGACAAGAGATTTGAAGATTAAGAAGTTGATGAACTTGTTTGAATGTTGATGCACACAAGGTGTTTGTGAAAATGTGTAGAGGAGAAATTTGGTTGGATTAAGATTGTTCAACTCTATGTTGAAACTTAAAAGGGCATAGCATTGCTTGAATATATATATGCACACTCCTATAGCATAGTTATTGTTTGAATATATATATATATATATATGCACACACATATAGCATGGTGGTCAAGGTTAATAACTCTTGGGAAGCGGAGGGCAACGGAGTATGTCTTGTGTGATTGATCCAAGTCTTCTTTCAAAATGACATTTAAATGGCCTGTAAAAGTGTTATTTTGTTTAAATGCAAGTTCTTGTTAACGAATCTTGGAAACATCATCATTAATTTCTCTCGTGATAATAGTGGATTAGCTAGATAGGTATTCCGGAACTGCATTATAATTATGTTTCATGTTTTAGCCATGGTTCCTTTTATAGGGTTTCTGATTATCTTTCTTTGTTAAGCAATTGAGGATAGAAACTAAATCAAATATTAGGATTGGTGAGACTCACCTAGATGTGAAGAGTGTGTTATTACAATCTACATCTCTTGTGATGAGACTAATGCTTTTGAGGATTGTTCACAGTAATTTCCACTTAAATACTACTCCCTCCAGTCTTAAATATAGAATAGAGTTGAATTTTTTTAGAGAGATTAAGGAAGTTAAATAAGTTATTTAATTATATCATATTCTTAGATTATATATAAGTTTATTAGTCAAACGACTTAGTTTGGAGGAAAAAAAATATAAATATAAATACCCTAGAGTAACTTAATTAGCCAAAAAAGTCAACTTTATTTTATATTTAAGATCGGAGAAGTACTATTTTTTTTATTCTTGAATAGTTCTATTACGTACATCTTTGTGAACTGAAACGCAATTTTAAACAAGTATTTGCTAGCTATAATTGTATTATCCAAATTAATGTTGTTTTAAAGTTTCTTAATAATAAGGATTGTTATTAAATTTTATTAAAAACCAAGAGCTAGTTTAAATGTCATGATGTGACGCGATGCTCTCTTCTTATTTTAATTAGAGAGGCATTATGGTTTTTAACAATATTCAAAAATATCTAATGAAGCCTTTTAGCCTTGATTAGGGATTTGTAAGTGTAAGCTTCAATTTAAATTTAAACATTTCAAATGGGTTTGAATGGGAATTTCCCTTTTGGATAAATAAGATTTTATTCAGAAGAAATTTATTTAGTTTGGCAAAATTAGCCACGAAAAATTCTGTGAATATTCTATGGCAAATTTCGTGGAAAAAAATTTATTATATGTTTAATAAAGTTTATATAAAAAATAATATTATAATATTATTTATTAATTAATTTAATTAAAAATAAATTATTAGTTATTAATATTATATTATTATTTATTAAAATTATATTTATAATTTTATAGTAAAAATAATATTTATAATATTAAATTATTAGTCATTAATTACTGTTAATTAAAAATAAAATTCAATTTCAAAAAATTGCAGCAATAAAACACTAAACTTCAAACAAAATTTGCCATGAAAATTCACAATTTCTCATGGATTTGTGAAAGAAACAGTTTTCTAATGGAGTCCATTTCCTAGCTAATAGATGCGTGGTAAATCAATTTTCGACAGAATTCCAATTTCATCGCAAATTTTTCCACGGAATTCCATTGGAAATTTGTGATTGTCGCTAATTGTTTTTATTTTTTTAATTCTGAAATGCAACAAGGACCTTTTCAAGAGAAGCCACCTATCATGTCCGTAAAAGACCACCTCATTGCTAGATCCTTTGCCGAAGGCCACCACCTATCAGCTCCGGCACCCACATCCAACACCCGCCACCCCATCGTTGGCAGTAGCCTCGTAGTGTGCCACATGTCCCCTCCTCTCATTGTCACAAGTCTCCTACTCATACTCGTGCATACCTTAGGTAGTTAGGCCAAAGAGAACCTACAAAATATTATTACAAATATATATACACACATATAATATCATCATAAATAATAAATTATATATAAATATATATAATAGATTATTAAAAACTAATAATAAATTAAATAAAATTTGAAATAAAATTTATACATTTATTGTAATTTTTTCAATAAAAATTAATTTCAAATTAAAAAAAAAATTAAATATTTAGTATATCTTGTTATAAATATATATATATGAATTTGAATGCATGAATGGATGTTGTTTGGAAAATTGTTTGTTTATATATGGTAATTAATTTATTTATCTATGGAGCTTGTTTAATGAATATATTATAAATTGTTGATCAATTGTCTGTTGAAATGCTTGAAAGAAAAGAGTTATAACTAAAGCTAACACCTTGCTATGAGTAATGTAACCTTGATTAGATTTCACTCTATGGTGTTATTAAATTAAAACGAGATATTATTATAAAAGCTTTGTTGGAATGGTTATTTAAGAGTCAAATAACAAGAATCAAGTTAAAAATGTTATAAAATTTTTGTGAATGCAAAAACTGAGTATGTCTTGAATGGTCTATACTTATTATTTGGCCCAAAATAAAACTTATCAAGTAAGTGAATGACACCTTACTCTAACTTCATATATTCGTTTGTACCAACAAAAAAAAAAAAAAAAACTTCATATATATGTGAGGCCTTTTCGATTATATTCAAATTTGATGCTCAATTGAGTTTTCTTCCTAAGAAAGTTTTGTGATATTAGAGGCTTAGTGATAAGAGTTTCAATAAATTTAAAACATTATTATTTATTTTATATAATTTTACTTGTTATTTATTTTACATAATGATTTAAATATATGGAGTCATTGCAAGAAAATTTGAAAATATTACTTATGAAGTCTTCATGTTAATTTCATACATGATTAGAAGTGTTTCCATAGGGAAGCAATGAAACTATTATCACGAAGCTCTAAATTCTAATAGGGTATTTATATATCCAATTCTTATTGACAAAAACTATGTTCAGACATTGATTCTTTTAATTGTAAATTTCAAAGAAAGGTAATTATAAATATGATATTTATGAGAATCCCACAAGGGATCTTCCAAATGGGTTTGTTTCATTTACACAGTTTTATGGAATGAGGAGTATCAAAGATGCATTAAGCTAAATTTCTGTAAAAAAAAATTGAATTCAAAAGTTGAAATATTTTTATTGAATAGCAAAATAGGGGTAAAATGGTCATTTTAGAAGTCACCTTTTTTATTAGCTTTTTAAAACCTTGTCCCTTTCATTTTTCCTACAATTCGCAGGACACTGGGGAGGAGGAGAAAGAATAGAAAGAATGATTAGGAGAAAATGAAGGTAAATTTAACTGATTTCGTTTTCTTCTTTCTTGTTCTAGTGTTATGGTTTACTGGTGCAATCATCCTTAAACAAGAACGTTACGACTCAAACTTTCTTGGACATTTGAAGCCTCCATTGATGGTCTCTTCTGTAGTTGCTAATACTATGATACTACTTTTGTTTGATTAGAACCTAATAGCTACTTTTCTAATTATCTAAAAAGAAGAGGAGGAATAAAGAATTGAAATGGAATATAAAAAATCTCTCAACTTGTTCTATTGTGCTTAATTTCTTATTCCAATACATGGGGAGAGTATTCTTAAATGTCCAACTTGGTCGTATGATATCTAAATCTACATTGTAAAATAAGCCATTTGGAAAATTTGAGTTATAAATATCAGAAGGTATGACAGGAAAAAAAATTATTTAATTTCTCAAACAAAAGTGGATTTTTCTCTAATATCAAGACGTTTAAAAAACATAAGTATAGGATAGAGGAGAAAAAGAAAAATGTAGGGCACATTTTCATTAATCTTAAAACCTTTTCTTCCAAAATTAAATTCCAGTTGTATAAAGTTGCTTTAAGAAAAAGAATGGATTCAAGGTGCTTATAATTGAAAACCAAAAATGTTAAAATAGAAAAACAAAATATGAAGAAATCCAAAATCAATATAATCAACTCAAAAAATTTCAAATGCATTATATATTATTACAGCATATTTAGTATCACTCAAATTTACAAGATTACTTGGTAAACAAATCACAAGGTTAAAGAAACAGTAGCTAAAATTTGATTTAACATTTATCCAACTACTGGTGTCTCAAGCATTTTCCATAAACAAAGCCTTGATTTTTTTACAATGATACTACAACATCAATCATAGTAAGTCGTGCCTCTAGCAAGTCAATGGAGCAATTTAGTGCTAACTCAAAAACTGATGACATATAAGATAGTATATTTTTAGTATTTTGATTTTCACTGTGTAGCAAATTGGCATCTATAATGTTCATGATCAAATGTGGTGTGGAGTTGCTTACCCAATCTTTCAAACTTAATCCTTGAACAAACATCTCATCTGTTGGCTTCTTCCTTGTAAACATTTCCATTAGCAAAATCACATAACTATACACATCTCCTTTGGTGGAAACAACTCCTTTCGATCCAAACTCTATATGTCATATTGAATGATTAGTATAGAAGTCATTATGTGAATAATGTAAGGTTTGTGGTTAAGCTTTCTTTTGTATCATTAATTTAAATCTTTGCACATGAAGATGTCAAGTATTGGCTAGAAATTTAATATAAAAATAAATTCAAAATATTATTATTAAATCATTCCCTGGTGCCATATAGCCAATTGTAGCCAAAGAGTTGGTATAAATTTCCAATCGCTTTTCACCAAACAATTTAGAAATACCAAAATCACTAAGATGAGCCACCATATCTTTGTCCAACAAAACATTGCTTTGTTTCACATCACAATGAACAACTAGTGTAGAAGAACCATGATGAAGATACTCCAAAGCAGCTGCCACATCAATCATTATGTTCAACCTTTGCAAGGAATCTAAATAATTGTTATGAGAGTACAACCATTTGTCAACACTCCCCTTTTCCATAAATTCCATTATTAGAGATTTGAAATGATCATTTGAGCAACTACTGATGATCTTAATGCGATTGCGATGGTGTAAATGGCACATGGAAGAATATTCAACATCAAAACTTCTTGATGATTGTTCCATGTCGAAGCTAAACACTTTGACAGCAATTATCTTTTCATTTGGAAGAACTACTTTGTATACTGATCCAAAACTTTCGGAAGTCGGAACCGACAAGAATTCTCTCAACAAATCCATTTGTTCCTCGTAGAAGCTCATAATAGGATATCCTAGTTGGTGTCTTCAAATTTATTAAATCCCTCTTTGTTGAATTATTATCATCATCTCTCTTATTCTTCAGAAAGACAATGACTGAAACAATCAAAATGGCAACTATGATAGGCAATGAGCATTTTATTATCAGCATCACTTTATTTGATATGTGCTTGTTTCCTTTCCTATATGGTTGGACTTGTAGTTGGGATTTCCCACAAAGATCTTTATTCATCATAAAAGATTGAGCAGTAAAATTTTGAAAAGGACCACCATTTGGAATTTCTCCATGCAATAAATTGTACAAAAAATTGATGTATTTAAGATAGAGTAATGACTCTAAGGACTTTGGAATCACACTAGACAAATAATTATGGGAAAGATCCAGGGACTCCATTCTTATCATGCCACTAAGAGATTCAGGAATAGGCCCTTGTAATTTGTTTTCAGCCAAAGATAAGGTTTGCAAAGTTTGCAAGCCACCTATAGTTGTAGGGATGCTTCCTGAAATTTGATTTCTTGACAAGTTCAACAGTGTAAGTGCTCTCAAGTTTGATACCTCTGGTGAAATTATTCCACTTAGGGCATTAGAGGATATGTCTAAAACCAAGATATCTTTGAGACCCCATAGAGAAGAGGGAATATGAGAAACCAATTTGTAAGAGCTCAAATTCAACTTTTGCAAAGAAGTATTTCCGAGACATTTTGGAACCACTCATGAAAACATGTTGTTAGCGAAATACAACTCACTTAAACTTTTAAGTTGGCAAAGTTCACTTATAATGAACCCTTGCAATCTATTGTCGCCAAGACTTAAAAGTTGAAGGCTATGTAATTTGTTAACTGTATCAGGAATCAACCCACTCAAATAATTCTCATCCAAAGTTTGTTAAATTTCCAAGCTCATTGGGTGTAGCTCCATTAAATTTATTCGATGACAAATCTAAACTAATGAGCTTAGAAGCATTTGATATGCCGTTTGGAATCTGTCTAGTTAGTTCATTTTTTGCCAACCATAACGTCTTCAAGTTGGGAAGGCCAATTCCTAAATATGATCGGAGAACGCCAGACAGGGAATTACCAGCAAGGCTCAAGGTTGTCAATGTTGAAATGTTGAATTTGTTGGAAGGAATAGGTCCTTTCAAATGATTATGGCCCAAGTCTAAGACATTGGACCTGTTTGGTTCGATCCCATTACACCCTATAGTGCAGTACAATGCAATACAATAGTAATGCAATGCAATATTAATTACAGGGGTAGTGTTTGGTTTGATTTTTAAGCAATGTGCAATGAGTTAATATTTTAACAATTATTTAGAATTAATATATTACACAAAGTCTATTTTACCCCTTAATACAATCTTTATAGAAAAAATAATTACAAGCTGGCGACGATGGGGATGGAGGAGGAGGTAGTGGCGGTGGCAATGATGGGGGTGGCGGGGGAGGAGGAGGTGGTGGCGGGGGTGGAGGAGGAGGTGGTGCGGTGGCGCTGGGTGGTGGGCCGAGGGTGGCGGCGAAGGAGGTAGTGGTGGCGGTGGCGGTGGGCGGGTGGAGGTGACGGCGGTGAAAGAGGAAGAGGTTGTGGCGGTGGAAATTGTGATGTGATACGTCAAGTGAAATGAAATAAGTAAAACAAAGGCAAGGGAAACTAAGGGGTAAATTGGACTTTTTATACCATGCAATGAGATGGTAATGAGGATTCATAGGGGGGAGGTATGAATGAGGATAACCAATTTTTTGGTAATCATCATTACCATGGTAAACCCTATTACCATGCTAAAGAGCAACCAAACACTCTTCTCTTGATAATGCAATTATGATTACCATTGCAGGCATGCAAGAGTTTGAACCAAACGGGCTCTTAAGTTTATCAACTTTGCCTATGCCTTTGGGTACAAAACCTGGACGGAAAAAAAAAAAAGTAGATGGAAACCACGACTTTCATATACAAAGAATATAGACAAATAAACTTATTTCTATTATTTTTTGATGTCTTTGTAAACTTTTAAAGCAAAAATGTTAGAGAATAATAAACTACCCGTGAGATGCCATGGTTATTGAAGATTTGTTGAAAGTGTAAAGTTTTTTATGTTGTAATTTTTGAATAACTATTTAATAGGAAAATAATGCATTTGTAAACCAGAAAAGTTAGGAACAACCGACAAAAAATTGATAAAAGAAAATTAAACAGGAAAAGATGGCGGATTAAAGAAAAGAGTTTAACTTGATAGAACATCCAAATGTGTGTATAACAAGTGGGTACATTATATAATTGATATGGTACAGAGTACTTAAAACTTTTTTTCCAAGATTTAAATATCATGTGTGATCCTATCTTTCTATCATTATGGTTTTACCAACAATTCATGATATCTTTCGATATTTTGGGATTGTAAATTAGTCGCTATATTTAAAAACTGTGATTAATGAAATGATGAAAAGTAAAATCTCATTTTCAATTTATTTCTATTAGAGTAAAATGATTAAAAAAACAACGAAAAAGAATAAAAAAGATATAATAAACTCATGCTTGTAAAGAGGTTTGCATCCAAATATACTTGATTAGCATCAAGTGTTTGTAAAAAGTGAATGGAACTTATAAGAAGAAAAATAAAGCAGGTCATATTGTTTGATATAATATATATAGTACACTCACACACACACACACACATATCAGAAAATGAGAAAGCAATTTTTTTTTAACCATCAATTGGCTTACCTCCTAGTAATTGCATTTGAGTCTGTATAGTTTGAGTATATAAACTTTGGGTTCTTTATGTATGGTTGAAGTGAGAAATTATGTATGTACTTTTCACAATAGATTATAACGATCGAGTCCACATGTTTTATATATATACTATATATATATATAATGCATACTTTCTCTTTCTTGTTGTTTAATTCCCTATGAAAAAAAATTAATCATAAAAACTTTATTTAATTTCACATAGAACTGAACATAAAACAGCTTCTCTTTGAACCCAAATAAATTAAAATATGCAATTTAATTATTTGACCGACTCTTGAAAATATCTTGTATTCTCATTCATTATTCGAGCTTAAATTTAGTTGAACAAGTGTTTTTAGTTGTATTTAATTTTTTTTAAATTTTTATAATATATTTTATAATTGTTTTAATAAGTTTATAATAAAGTTAAGAGGCCTAACTAGATAGGGAATGAGATTTGGTAGACTTGATTTTGGTTTTGATTATTTTAGCTATAATTAATTAGAATTCTCTCTCTTTTTTAAACTTGTTTATTTGTTTGTTTTTATGTGTATGTTTTGTTTTATCTTTGCTTGCCAATTACTTGTTAGAATCAAATTGTGGCTAATTTTAAGAGTCATAGGTAAGTTATGTCACGGACACACGCATCACTATGTTAGTGATCATCCACAATTCTTCTCTTCAATTGTCTTCTTCTCTCTAACATATGAACTTTTAAGTTTTGAATTAATAATTTATAGAGTGTCGAGGAGGTTTGAAGGAATTAATTTAGACCTCAAGAAAATAAATTTATTCAAAAAACTTATTTTCAAGTAAGTGAATTCTGAAAAATTAAGAAAGGACTCAATGTTAAATTAATGAAGGCCAAAGGTAACCAAGGAAAATTTAAAAAATAATTTTAATAATTTAAAAGAAATAAGATGGTAAATTTTAAGCCAGAATCCAAAATTTAAAAAAATGAGAGGATAAATTTTAGATTTCTCCCATCCAAAATTATAATTTACCATCTACCCCTCAATCCCCTCCCCTCCCCCTCAAACCAAACCCCCCTCAAACCAAACACACCCGTACGGGGCAAAGATTATTAATGTAAAGTTATGCTGGCGAGGCATGATCGTTGACCAGGGTGTCAAAGTGGGAGAAGATTGCAAAGCGCAAATTGGACGGCTAGGAATCTTAAAAGGACAAAAAAGGACAAACCCTATTGTGCTTTTTTGGGACCAAATCATGGATAATATCGTCATTCTACCTTCCCTAAGTGGCGCATTTCCCGGCTCTAATCCTTATTCAGTCAGCCTCATATTTAGCTTTCCACGCCTCCCTTCAACGTATTTATCTTCCTCTTTTTAAAAAAAAAAAACAAATTGATCCTGTCATTTTTTCGAAAGAAAATCCAAAAAATCTCAACCCCTTCTCTGGCTTCCGTTTGGAAAATGTGAATGTGGTTTCCGTTAACCAATCAAGTGATCAACCATCAATATCATCCATCATCAATATATATATATATATATATAGCTACCAAAATATCATATTAATCAATTGATTAATAATTTAGAGCTAATATAGTCAAAATGGAAAAGGTAAATGATAAATATATTAAAATTTCATATTTATTTAGTACAATAATTTCAAATTATATTTCAGCACTTTTGTGGGTATGTGGATAAGCTTATTTTTAGTTATTATGTGCTATACAAAATGGACGTGTTTAAAAAGTTTTGTCTAATAGAACTTACAAGAGGGTTTTTTTTTTTTTTCAAATTGATTATGATGTTTCTCAAACACCCCCCGCAATTATTAAACTCAAAAGGCCAAAAAAAGTGGTTTTCATCCTCTGATTAATCAATCACTAATATCTATAAATTATCGATTATTGTTTAATTATACTATGTTACATCAATGGTTAACCTATAATTGAGAAAACTATAAAGACTCAATAAAAAACACACAGTAATCTAATTAAAAAATAAAATAAAATTATAGAAGTTTGCATATTATTTTTTTCCTTAAAAAATGTGTGGGTACGTACTATAAACATTATGTAACAAAAACTGGTTTCCTGATAAGCATTTTGCTTAGCGGGGAGAGCTAAGCATATGAGTCATCAAAATGGTCCAAATTTGAATTTTTAAAAGTCTATCTTTTTTAAAAAAAAAAAAATATGTTGACGTTATGAAATTAACCTAAAATAAAAATAATATCTTAACTAATATCAAAACAGTCCAAATATGCTTAACTCTCCTTACTAAGTAAAGCGCTTAGTAGGGAAACTAATTCTGATGTAGCAAAAGTTAGATTATCATCACCAAGCAAGAACTTGGTGGAATTATTTTTTTTTTTATAGTACATGAAAAATTACAAACACCTCATAAGCTATCCTCCTGAGTCTACCTGCGATCTCGACCTATTTTGATCGGTAAGTAATAAGCTCATAATAACTACAGGAGGCGATTCAGTGATATGGAGATCCAACGCCATCTTCCAAGCTTCCTTTGCCATGGCGTCTGCAACTGTGTTAACATCTCGATTACAATGTAACATTCCAACTTCCCAGTTACGATCCATCAACATGCGAATCTCTATGATAAGTTGAAAATCTGGGTGTTCATGAGACACCATTGCCTGAATAAGTTCCATGACTTTACTACAATCACTCTCAATCAGGATTTGTCTGTATCCTCTATCCCAAGCAATTTTAAGACCCCACAATACACCCCAAGTTCAGCAGAGACCACCATCCCTTGGCCAATTCGATACATGTACCCCAGCAAAAACTCACCATTGTGATCTTGCAGTACACCACCACAAGTGTACATCCCTAAGTTGTCACTCCTGGATCCATCAGTATTAATCTTCACCCACCCAGGCGGAGGTGGTTTCCAATGTGTACAACTCTCTTTCTCATTATGGTTTCTACACAAGCTGTATTACCCTATGCTAAGCATGCACGAGCATGGGCTAAAATAGCATTTGTACTCCAAGAATTGTTGTTAAAACATCGGTCATTACGAGTCAACCAGATATATCGGCATAAGACGATAAACCAAAGACGAAACTCAAAACTCTGTACAACATCCTTTCTCTCCTTACACCATGCAAGCCAGTCATTTCTATCCAATATGCCAAAAAATAGATCCTGCCAACCCAGCGATAAGAAACTATTCCAAAATTCAGAAATAGTCGGGCAATCCCGTAGAACGTGGAGTATTAACTCACGTGCATTATGGCATACTTCACAAGTACCCGTAGGATGACTACCATAATGGAACCGTTTCATGTTCGTCATTAAAAGGCCATGAAAGCACAGCCACAAGAAAGTACGGTACCTTTGAGGGACCTTCATTTTCCAAACACATTTCCATCGGTATTTAGTGTGAGCCTGTGGGGTACCCACCATGTATTTGTAAGCAGAGCTAAGGGAGAAATTTCCATCAAAAGACCATCTCCATGCTGGGAAATCCTCCCCATTTAGCTTACGGATATTAACCCGTCTGATAGCGATACATACATGTCCTGGGAGTAGGTGATCAAACTTGCTCACATCCTATTGTCCGGAGGGAGTGATGCAGTCAACTACTCTCCATTCAGTAACATCTCTAGGCAATGCTTGGGTTACTAAACTCTGAAGCTTATCCAAATGTGGCACCCACACATCGTTCCAGAAAGAAATATTCTCTCCATTTGCTACTCTCCATGTTATACTATCATTGACCTTCTCTCAATTGTTACGAATACCCCTCCACGTACTTGACTCCGACCGACGCTTTTCAATTTTAGGAATAATATCATTGTCGGCTTTATACTTTTCACGCAAAAGCTTGACCCAGAGCGAGTCTTGTCTATTAATCATATTCCATCCAAGCTTCATCATGAAAGCCTGGTTCTGGTAACGAGCCTTCCTAAGACCAAGTCCTCCATTTTCTTTACGTGCACACACCAAATCCTAGGAGACTAGATGCAGTTTTCTACTAACTGAGCTACTACCCCAGAGGAAATTACGACATCGTTTGTCAATTTCATCACAAGTTCCCAAAGGTAGAGGCACTATTTGCATAGCATAAGATGGCATAGCCGACATTATAGAGGACACTAGAGTATGCCTGGCCGCCATCGAAAGCATGTTGGACTTTCAATTCGCCAGACGATCATCCATCTTATTCAGGTGGAAACATGACTTCTTCCCGTGTCAAGAGTTTCTCTAGCTTGCCCCATAGCTCCCCTTATAACTTTTCAAGAGACTCGGAGATACCAACCGAAACTATCTTTACATTAATCCCATATAATCATCGATATAAACTTTCTTTTATATAGAAGATGTTATCGAAAACCTCCTTATTTCATAACCTCAAATCCTTGGTGAACTGATCTATGGATCTACACCAGTCGTCCCCCAACCCCCAGTGACACTGCACAAAATTCTTGAAATCTTCATGCATAACCCAAGGGGCAAAGAATCTAAAAGGCCTTCGATTCTTTGCAGTAAGAACATGAGATTCAGTATCCAGAAGCATCGGACAATGATCGGACTTATATTTTGGCAAGTGTGTCACAGTTGCATTAGGATTCTCTGTAAACCAACAATTATTCTCCCTGTGTTTCTTACTCCAGCATTCTTCAAGACATGAAACAACATTGAAATCTCCAATCACCACCCAGCCTCCAGCAATCAATTGTTGAATACCCTCAAGAGTGGGCCAAAGTTGTCATCTAATAACCATATTTGGATTCCCATAGACCACAGTAAGAGACCACTCTACACTTGTGCCTTTGTTAACCATTCCATGAACAAATTGATCACCACAACAAGTCACAGAAAAATGAAACGTAGAATCCCAGAATAATCATATACCTCCACTAAATCACCAAACTTCTACAATGTGCATATTCATCCATCCCAATTTCATTGCAATGAGCTTGGCTTTCATCCCTTGCTGTCTGGGCTTTAACAAAGCAAAGAAATTAACACCATGTCTGACAACAACATCACTAAGTAATTTCTTAAAAGAGGCACCACCGGCACCCCAAATATTCCAAGTCATAATAATCATAAAAAATTGATAAATATGAAGAAGAGCATAACCAAATCAGTCATTATTGAGACATATGTCCCTCCTGCACCTCGACAACACCATTCATCACCACATCATCAACAGTCCCAAGTGGATTAATTGGACTTGCAAAATTCTCCCCTCGTTTTGCACCTGGGTCAAGAGGATCAGTGGCTTTTAGGCAGATAGTAGTAGAATTAGGGTCTATTTGAATAATATTTTTTTTAATTCGTAACCCAGCCTCCCTACTTGAATTATACGACAATTTGGCTTTATGAGTTAACATGTGAGAGTTCAACAAATGAGAGTCCACTTGAGTTCTTGTTTGCTGCATTTTCGAGCCCATACTCAAAGTTCCGTGGGAAGCTCCCTCCTCAATCCCTTTCTTCTTCGTTGTCTGTGTCGCACGTGTTTTATTCAACGTCTTCAATTGGCCAACACTATTCAGATTCTCACAAATTCTCTCTTTTTTTCCTACATTCAGATTATCTGATCCCTTATTCCCCTTACTCCCTTTATTTATTTCAATTAGATGACCAGAGTTCCCTTTTGATTCACGCGATCTTTCTCCTGGCTTTGAACTGACACGAATCTTGCCTTGATTTGCACTATCATTATAACCTCTATCATTAATTCCCATATCTTCAACATTAAGAGCCTCAAAACGTGATCCTCCTCCCATATTTCGAGAACATAAATCACTCCTAGATTCACGCCCATGATTATCATTCCATATGTTCAAAATCCATTGTCCCCTTCTACAACTCGGTGCGACCATCCACTCCCCATACATCCTGGCTGCGTTCTCAAAGCATGTAGGCTCTTGTGTTGTATCTGTGGAAGCCGACGGTTTCGACATGTATGGCGACTTTAACGTGCTTATTGCTTGATTATTAGGGCAATGCACCGTGTCGTAGCCATACCGTCCATATAAGAAGCAAATCAAATGCAAACCCTCATAAACAATCTTCTTCTCTTTCCCATTAATCATCAATGATAGAAGTAAAGGCGCACTCAGATTGACTTCAACACATATACGGGAAAAACAACCTTTGGTTTTTCGAAGGGTGTTTGTATCCACTTTTAGAACCCTTCCAATTTGGTTACCTACGACATATAAAATACCCTTATCATAGAAATCAACTGGGAATTTAGGAATTCTCACCCACACTGCAATTTTGGAAACCTCACTAGAATCAGGATCAAACTCTGACTTCCATGGTTGCAATGCTAGGTAATAATCCATATATAACCAAGGGCCTCTTGTTAATGAAAAATCATAGTCCTCCTTATTGCTCATAAGAACTAGAAAATACCCAGATCCTATCTCAATAGTTTCAACCTGGCCTCTACATCCCCACAGTTGTTGCAGTTTGCGACCCAATTGATCCTCACGCACCATCCTGCCAAGGAGTCTAACGAACAACGATGCCGACCATTTCCGCTCTAGCTTCTTTCTAAACTCCGGAAACACAATGATGTTTGGTCCATTCTTTGTTATCTCCACCTCAATCCTAGACTTCCATCCGTCCCCTCTCCACCATTCTTCTTCATCATTTGAACAATCATTCTGCATCTGATCCTCCACGCATGCATCCTTGTATGACCGTTTAGGTGCTTTAGGTATGGTGGTTTCCTGTACAATATTATCGTCACTCATCCAGTCCTCAACCCGTAGGGGCTAAGGATTGCTTATTTGTGAACTCTTCATCATCATCACGAATTTTCTTCCTGCTATGCTCCAAGGCCTCCCTCTCCTCCAGCATTGGCGCCAAAACCATTCTCACGGGACTACGTTCTCTCTCCCGCTCGTTCATCTCTTGAGCATGCAACAAATAATTATACTTTTCTTTACTTTTCTCTCTACTCTCTCTCTCTCTTTTTATTTTTTTTTTTTTCCCTCTTCAAACCAGATTTAAAAAAAAAACAAAAAAAGCAAAAACTGCAGCAAAGCAAATTCGAACAGACAAAGCTAAGCAACACAAAGCACCTGAATCGCTTGAATGCACATATTGATTAAGCCCACACTATATTTGTTTCTTGAATCGCTTGATCATGGGTGCCAATATTTTACGTTGATAAAATTATTAATTTGTTATTAATGACGTGTATGCTGCATTGCTGCTTAAACTTAAAATGAGGTTACTATAATACCACTTTTGATAGCTCTCATTTATAGACAAGATAAATCATATCATATATGTGCCTATTAAACCAACTCATAATAACAAAGTCAAATTTTTGCATTCCTTTGTTTTAGGGACCATAATTATATCAAATTCCTTATATCTATTTCATCAAGTTTTTCAATCATAAATGACCACGTATTCTATTTTTTTATATGAGCTTATAGTTAAATAATAATAATTCAAAAACATGACACTTGGTCATATGTAATTGGAAAACTTGACAAAATAGATAGTGAGCTTGACATAAGTATTTTCCTTGTTTTAGGAACCTCACATTTTAGAGAGATTGTCAATTGAGAACTATTTTTTCACAAATAATTTTATTCTTTTCTCTTTTTTTTTTGTTTTTTTTTTTTTTTGCCTTATTGTCAGGCCCTTTTCCAATGATTTAAAAAACACACATTCAAAGCAAAATAGGTAGTGAATGCCCCCCACTTTTTTTATATATCACCTCATATTCTTAATACAAGAAATTAGATCTTACATGAAGGACTAGAAAGGATAGACCTCTTTAAACAATTTGAAAGTAAAATCTAAATTTTTTTAGGATATGTATCTAAATTGCTTGCTTTCTTGATTGATTTTCATTGACTTACTATCAATTGCAAAATTTATTACTTAAAGGGACACAAGAAATTAGGACCTTGCGCGAATGTCACTATTCTAAAACCTTGTGCAATATAACTTCAGCTAATATGTACATAAGAAAAGATAAATTGCACATATTTAAAAAATAGTTACAACCATTAAAGATATATCACAACCGGGCCCTTAAAAAAATTTCATGTATCTATATAGGCAACAGGTTTAGTAATGAGAACATTTTCTGTAATATTTTTTATATTTTCAATTATTTAGTATTTTTCTTTCCTTTGCCCAATTGAGATTTTTTTTAATAAGCTAACCTGTCTTGCTTGTTTAGAGCTGCGTATTGTATGCATATTCACATAAATTGAGATAAAATTCCTTTTATATATTTATCTTTTATACAGTAAATCATAATCAAAAAGCTACTTCTAAAAGCTTCAATTGTGAATTTAAACAAGTCTTTCAATTCCACACCATTACAAACGGAGTAATATTTAGAAGAAGATAAATTTTAATGGCTTAAAATTTTTATTATTATACTATTAATAACATATTAGTCAATTTTTTTTATTAACAATATATTTCAAAAGATCCTGAATCATAACTCAAATAATGGTCATGTAATTGTACCGATATACCTTTAATTGAATCAATCAAATACATATTATCTTTTAATCAATCAAATACAATGCACCCCAAATCATCACCGTGTGCCAAGCCCCATCAATCAAAATTATTACATGGTAATGATGACTGAAGTTTCTAGAAGAAAATAACAGTACAATTTGCTTGCCGGTGATAAATTAATTAAAACAAACCAAATATACAAAGGGAAAAAATAAAATAATGAATTTCAACTTGAAATTGACGTTTGCTCAAAAGGAAAACCATATGCTACAAAATTAAAATTTTAAAAATAAAATAAAATAAAAGTAAACTGGGGTAAGTGGGAGAGTTTTCCGAGTCTTGAAGTATAATCATCGTGCATGCATTAAGTGCCTCATTTCTTTGTTAATCCTTTCTTATTCTGCATGCACACACTTCCTTTCTCTTCCTCTGTTCTTCATTGTCCTCTTCAAGCTTTTCCAGCCACCCTAGACTCACATTACTTCCTTTTCCCCTTCCTTTTCCGATCTGATTCTTCCTTATTGTTCACTTCCTGAATGTGAATCTGAAAGTTCAGCGGCATCCGGCAGCGCCTAATTTTTCGGTAAATTAACGGTGAGTACGATGCTTCTTGTGAAGTTAAAGTGCTGCTAATGCAAGCCTAAGGTTAGTGTTTGGCTGTTAAGCTTTTTTATTGGTGTTTTACGTTTGAGATTTTGTTGTTCAGCTTCGTGAGTTGGTGAGGTTCTCTGACTGGAAAATTGTTAGGGTTTTCTACTGTTTTGTGTTTTTGACTGGATGCAATGGAAACTGAAGAATTCAGTTTGAAAATGGTGTCACGAACCTGCATGATTGCGGCTTTTGCCACCTCGACGTCCGTTCAGTGGCGGAAAGGATGGACCCTGAGATCCGGCTAATTCGCCGATCTCTGTGATAAGTGCGGGTAATATGCTCTAAATTTCGTATTTATATGGATAATAGATATGTTACGGGATTGTAGATGCTGCGGGTTGGGAGATATTAGAAATTTCACGATTTTTTCATTATCTATTTTTAGTTCTTTCATTTAATTTGAGCTCATTTATTTCGTTTGTTTTTATTTGATCGAAGTCCAATAGGGCGTGATACTCACATACGTTGTTTTGATTTTTGGCTTCTTCGTTCTCTCCCATATAGTATTTTATAAAAGTGCCGGGATGCTACAATTGAACTTTTTCCCATAGTGTCTCTGGACAGGGTCCTATTCTACTTTACCCAATGAAATGTTCTGATTTCCCGAATAAATGGCCAAAGACTAAAAATATTTATTAGTCGTGGCCTATAAATAATATAACATCTTCCCATATGAAAAAGAAAACTCACTGATAATTGTTGAAACAACTGGCGGTTATTGTGTAGCCCACCTGAAGTACAGAGGAATAAGCCACATTTTTGTCCATAGATTTTGATAATAACTCTTAAACATGCATGGCAAACCGCTAAAAGAAAAATGAATCGGTGTAACTTAGCTTGGGAGCAAATAATAATAGTGAGAGAGAAACCGCTTCATGTTACCAAACCATAAGTGAGCATCGTAGTCCTCGCACACTCACACTCATCTGTTAGGTCTTCTCCTTCCAATTCCAGAAACTTGAGAGTAACACATGCTGAGATATCAACATTACAGTTTTCATATTTGGGAGAGTGATAAACAAAACAATATAATTAGGGAGTGAAGAGGAAAATTATTTTGACATTGTAATTATTGCTCATCGTCAACACTTTGATGCTAGGGTTGTGAATCCTCAACTTCATAGGCAAGTCACATTGATGAATGAACAAATGATTAGTGACTAGTTCCATTAACTGCTTTGAGACCTTTGCATTATATAGAAACATATGTCCTATGGATTCACAAGGAGAGAGTTTATGTGACATTTTTCATTTAATTGAAGGCCGCCAAAGAAGCAGAAATACAATAGATTCTTTCCCTTCAATTCAACACCTTCTAGATCAGTACAGACACTGATTTCAACCTCTCCATAGTCAAAGATAAAACTGTTAAAATTTGTAATCCAGAACAAATTTAAATTAGATTACTAGTTCTTTCAATCTTGGGCACAATATGGTACAATCAGCAACTGGAAATCTTAAATTGTTAAGATAAAGCACAGTCAAAAATTGTGACGAAAATAGACGAAGAAGCGAGTCATGTTTCACATTGATCCAGTTTCTTATGGGTAACTCAAAATCTATCTCTATAAAATGGTTGTTTATTGCAAAGTTTAGCAAAACATCAAATACAATATCGAAGGGAGAAGACTTTGTGACACTATCATGGTACCTTAGGCTTAACTTATTGATATGTTGAGGACAACGAAGGTGGAGGAGGTTCTGAGTATGATAGATATGAAGCTGTGATGTGGGTTTTTGTATCGTTTAAAGACTTGTATGTACCACCCATCATTTCGTCGCCTTTACTATGCATTCAGATGCGCCATGGCTCAGGCAAATCAGTAATTAAAGCCCACAAACTAAAACTTGTTTATTTATCTTTGGGTTACTCTTCATTTCATAATTCCAGTTTAGTGGTCCAAATTTGAAAATTCATAACGAAAATCTAGAAAACCCATATCATATCAGGGTGTTCTAAAATTCTTTTGAAAGCTCTTGAAGTCCTCTACTTGATAAAAGTATCATTCTAGCTTGATCCTGTCCGAACAGATACAGTTTATTAATTTTCAAACCTTGCTCTGCTTTTCGGATAGAAACTGTTCCTTAAATCTAACGGTGATCATCATACTTTGAAAGTAGCTTAAATGGGACAGTCTTGATAAAGCATATTAAAATTATGGCTTCAAGAACATACTAGGGCATATAATTACTTATCATTCATCATTACATATCGTCTATACATGCCAAAGCCTCATTGAATTTACACAACTCATGGTAACTATTATGCATTTTACTATTTATGGCACAACATTGTCATGGAATTTTTGTTTTCCTTTCACTTACGCTTACCTTTTGCTTTATCTCTTCCCTTAGAGGCTCATGCCCTAGCATGGTTAGTTATTGGGAAGTGAGATTAAAAGAATCTCAGTAGCAAACAATATCATTCATACATACAAGGCAAAAGCTGGGCACATGAAATGCTTGCATTATATGAGGTTATCATGACTACCATAATTACATGGGAATAATTAGAAACAAAGCTTAAAATTTCATTCATGCTTCATGTAATCAAGCAAAACTATCAAGCATATCTCTCTAACTTTCTTGTTTCGATCAACCGACCTTATGGACCAAATGAGGGAGTAAAATGGATTTTATCTCATTTCTTAATCACATTTGATAAAATTCTAGCTAAGTCAACCTCCTCATAAATATATTATTTTAATGCTTTCATTATAATCCAATAATTATTCTTCCTTCACTTCTTGGCTTAGATCACGCTACATGGCTATTAGGAGATCATAAGACTTCCTTTTCTAGTTGACCACCGAAATTATTGGAAGAAATGGACAAATAAGGTTTTAATTGAATAATTACATCATTTTCCATAAATTTTGGCTTCAAGCAATCATATTTGGCCAAATTTATACTTTAAACATCGATAGCTTTACTTTTCAAAGCTAAATCTTGGTCATTCATTTAATCTTGCAATCTTATCTTTGAGGTAGATTGTAAACTTCCCCCTTTGACCTTGGATGTGAGATGCTATTTACTAATCTTGCCATCCATCCACTCTAACCATAGTAAATTTTCTCATTACCATAATTAATTCCTTGACATATTTTGGAATTATTTTTCATAAGTAATTCTTTGAAGAAATGATTCCTATCATAAAATTATTTTCCCCTATTTTTTGTTTTCCTATTTATTTGAGGCCTCCTTGGATTTTTCATATTTAAATTTGGCTAATCATCCTTTATTAAAACAAAATTCAATAATTATTTAAAATTCCTTTCTGAGGTAAATTTTCTAATTTATGCCTCAGTTAAGCCTCTAATATAATCTGGGGAATTATTCTCTACATTCTTGTGTCTCCAGGAATTTTTCTTGAAATTATAAGCCCGAAATATGGGATATGACAATGTGTAATGTGGTCAAAGTGACGTACAGGAAAGGAAAGCCACAAAGAATAGAATGTTTTGGATAAAACACTAAACTTGGCATCGTCCTCGTAAGGTAGAAGATTCATGATGTCGTGGAGGAGATGTTTAGGACGATCTTCAGACTTAGCATTATTGTCTCTTGCATTTTCAACCATGCTTGTGTTTGTCTCTTCCATCTCCTCAAAGTCCTAGCGGTTATGTCAAATCATATGATAAAAATTACCTCCTTGGATGTTGAGTTCGGAGAAGTTACTGTTATTGAGGAATCTCTGCTATTAAGAGGTCGATTGGGCTATACAACAACTACCTCTGCCGTCTAAAAGGGTTAATATACTAGAAAGAATGTATTTTCTTAGGGGCTGTTTTGTACTAGGAATTTTGAGGAGAGGAGAAACTTTTTCGGGTTGGATTTAAAAAATTAGAGAAGTGAGGTTATAAAATTAATTTTAATAAAAAAAATATGTAAAATGAAAGAGTTAAAAAAATAATTCAAAGCAATATTGATCTTCATAAAAAGAATATATAAAATAAAAGAATAAGAAAAATTAATTAAAATATTTAACCCACTTCTTTAATTTTTTAAATCCAACCCAAAAATATTATAATTATACTTACAAAACATAAAATAATAATCATGGTCAAAAATAGGAAAACAAGAAGCTACCCAAATCACCTAAATTCAAATCAAACCATTCACCCGCAATCATATCAAATCCTATTTAATTTAAATACCCATGTGAACATCTAATTATATTTCATTTGACATATGGATAATTATTTGATAAAGATCTTTTATAAGCACTGTTTAAATATTTAGATATTTAAATTTAGAGTTTTAAAATATCATATGTATATCTCAATATTTATTTATCTCTATTTTCAAATATCAGATGCATATCATAATAATAAAATAATATTTAAATAAATATGTATATATGCCAGTATTATAAATTTAGAGCTTCATGCTAAAAAAGGTAAAGAGAGGCGGCCGTGAGTATTCTATCACATGGTCCCTAGACACTGTATCTTGTATCTATACGGAGACTTATTTAGGGGCTTTAGCACGAAATCTATTTGTAATTAACAATAAGATGACAATGTGTGTGTGTGTGTGTAATTAAAGGCAGAAAAGAAATGAAGAAGAATACGCAGACATAGCGCACTGACCAAGCGTGCCATTCCCCACTCGCATGGCCGTCTTTACTTTCATTATCTCTTCCCCTTCTTCTACTCCCTCTCCTACGTCATCAACTCCCTCACATGATGTCATTATTATACTTATAATGCTTCTTGACCACAATATAAAAATCAGTTGATTTTTTTTCGAAGAGGTTAAGAAAGTTAAATAAGTTAGTTAATCATAACATATGTTATGTATCATTTAATTATACATTAGTTTATAAATCAAACTAGTTAGTTTGGTACAAAAAAGATAATTATAAACACTTTAACGTAAATATTTCCAAAAATAGTACTATAATAGTATAGGTAGTTGATTACTCTCTTTTACAAAACTCTCATTTGCATATGCTTTAGTGGTTCAAGTTTGTTTAGGTGACCTTAATGTATAGCAATTCAACAAAGCGGTTGTAGCAAAAGCTGTATGGCGACCGGTACGAGCTCCTCAACACTTCTTGTGAATCTTATATCAATCACTGACACTTCAAATTGACCAAACTTCTATCAAAGTAAATTTAAGACCAAAGATTTAAAACAGATAGTAAATATAAGATCTATTTCACATATTTATCAATTTTTTCCTAAATTAATTCTATTGATATTCTCTCAACAATAATCAAGTAAGAGAGGGAGGGAGAGAACTAAGAAAGATGGTTAAAAGGGAAAATACGTCTCGTATTAACAAACTTAACTAACATACTTAATCCATCAAATTAGGTAATTAAATCTTATATTTAGGAGGTTTTAAGGATGGACGCTTCAAAACATTTAAAACAGAGAGCAAATCATAATAAGGTGTAGGTGTGTGTGTGTGTTCCATAATTAAGGCATGTAACGATCAAACAACTTGTCCAAGCTGCTTCTCTCATATTCGTCGACGCCTTCAATATCCACCTTGAATGTATAGTGTCGCCAGCATTTTGTGGGAATCCCTAAACAGCATCTCTTTTCCACCCTCTTCCTCTTCACCGCTTTATTTTTATATTCGAACTGCAATATTTTCCAAATCCATTTCAATGCATATTTTTATAATTATGATATGATAAAACCTTATTCCTCTTATATATAATTCAATCCACTCTAATACATGCTAAAGGAAGATGAGTTAACATATTAAATTGCATTTATAGGCAATGAGATTATCTAGCTATCAACAAATCCCAGTTAGCACATTTATTTGCCTCACAATAATTAACATGGTCAAAAATAAATATTCTAATTTTTCAGATGGAGTTGTGTGATCATTGATTGGTCTTCCAACCACACTGTCAGTAAGACTTACAAGTCAATGTATCAAGATGATTAATTAAAAATTATATAGCTAGAAAGCATGATTCTCAAGCTATGTATATGGGCCAAGGTGTGCCGTTGTTTTCTTATAACAAGTACTACTATGGTCCTATTTATATGTCTGAGAGTGTGAAAAATGCTAAAAGTGACTTATAAATAGGTTTTAGATAAGTAATATAACAATTTTCTACTGAATAAAACTGATAATTTGATAGGTAATTAAATGGTTAATAAAACGTACCTTCAAGGTGCTTTTGTCACCATCCAGGACGAATGTAAATTTTAAGGGTTTATGAACCAAACGAAGTAAGCTTTCCACCAATCTCCTCACGGGTTGACCTTGTGGAAAATCTAAGGATTTTACTTTAATATGGTCCGCATCACGCAATAGAGATGCATTATTTTTCAAAAACTTTACTGGAATGATCAAATCCTGCAAATTCAACCCAACGAAAACAAACTAACTTAAGATTTCAAATACAACAAGAAACTCTATCAATAAGAGAATCATCCATTTTTTTCCCAACAGCAAAACTTAAAAACCACATTTCTTCAATACATCTTAAAAAGAGAAATTTGTGGACAACTTATGAATTGCTTTGGTAAGGATGGTAGTAGGATCAATAATAACAAGGATCAGGTCTCTATAATCACAATCACTAAACTCATAAAAAGATTGTTTGTTTTTTATGACCTTCTTAAATACTCTCGTCTATCACTATTATAAGTAAGTCATTTTCAAAACCTCACCAAAATTTAAAAAAAAAAAAAACATTTATCTTTGCTTTGGAGCAAGTAATAGTGAGGTCTTTGATTTGATGTGGTCGAAGCAAGAGAGAAGCAAACGAGTGTCTTGCCCTATAATTTCTGTGGTATTCTTGTACATGCCAGACTGCAAAAAGAGAAATCAATACATACCTTTATTTTGGAGCAAGTAATAGTGAGGTCTTTGAAGTGATCAAAGCAAGAGAGAAACTGCTTCAGGTTACCAAACCACAAGTCATAATCTATCTTGCATTTTGGTAATTTGATGCGGGCAGTACTGCATTTGTTTGCTAAGATTTGCATCGGATGAACTTGCGGGCTTCCTTGATATTCAAGTTTGAGCAATTTTGGTGCTTCAACAATTGCCTCTTTTAAATTGGAACATTTCTTCAATGACAAAATCTCAAGGTTGTCATTTTTCAACTCCATCTTCTCTAACACATTGCAATCACTTATTGCTAGCTCCTTAAGACAACTCAAGTCTGATATTGTACTCCTCACACACTCATCTGTTAGGGTTACTCTTGCCAATTTCAGAACCTTGAGAGACACACATGCTGAGATATCAACACTACATTTCTTGAACGAGTTATAAACAAAACGCTCTAGATTGGGAGTCAAGAGGAACATGTTCTTCAGTTTATGATTATCATCCATCTCCAACACTTTGATGCTAGGGTTATGAAAGCTTAAGTTCTCAGGCAAGTCACACTGTTTAATCAACAAGCGATCAGTGACTAGTTCCATTAACTGCTTTGAGACCATTATGCAATATAGAGACATATCTTTTATGGATTCACATGCAGAGAGGTTAATGTCACACCGTTGGGAATTAAGGATTTGATTTTTAAAGCAAAAATCCAAAAGATTCTTTCCCATTATTTGAACTCCTACTAGGTCCCTACAAAAACTGATTTCAACCTTCTCCACAGAAGGAGATGAAACAGTTATAGTTTGCGGTCCTTTGCAAAAAGAGATGACTAGTTCTTTCAGTTTCGGGCACAGTATGATAGAATCAGGAACTGGAAATCTAAAGTACTTAAGGTTGAGCACAGTCAAGAATTGTGATGAAAATAGACTAAGAAGAGAGTCAGAACTCACATCGACCCAGTTGTCGGTGCATACATCAAAAATGATCTCTTGAGCATGGTTTTTTATTGCAATGTTGAGCAACCCCTCAACTACACTATAGAAGGGAAAAGACCCTCGAAAATCGTAGGGGTACTTCACCCTTAACCTTTGCAAAGGCTTATTGATACGATGAGGACAATGTTGGTGGAGGGTTTCCAATACGAAAGACAAGAAGGAGCGATGTGGGTCTTTGTGTTGACCAGAAAAGAAAGTGTAGTCAAAGTCAAGTACAGGAAAGGAAAGCCACATAGAATGAAGGGTTTTAGATAAAACACTAAACTTGACCGCGTCATTGTAAGGGACAAAATTCATGATGTGGTGGATGAGATGTTGAGGAAGATTTTCAAACTCACTATTGTTTCTGGTATTTTCAACCATGCTTGTGCGGGTCTCTAATTCCATCATCTCCTCAAAGTCCTTTGGGTATTTCTCTATAGCAACTATATCAAAGCAGATAATAAAGATTACCTCGGAGAGAATATTGAGTTTGGATCGAAGCTAGTGTTATTGAGGAATCTCTATCAAGAGAACGATTGGACAATACAGCGTCTTCCTTTCCCTTCCAAATTCCGTAGAGCAAAAAGCACGAAGACAGACTATATATACTATATATACAGTCGAAAAGGGTTTATATACAAGAAAGAACGGGGTTTTCGTAATAAGAGCCAAACTAATATAATAATTATAAAAAAATAATAATCAATGTGTGGATTAGCCATCTCAAAAATAGGAAAACAAAAAGTTACCCAAATTCATATCAAGTCCATCACTCATAATCATATCATATCTTTTTTTTTTCCAATCATTATATCAAATCTTATTTACTACCCACATAAACATTTGATTATTCCATTTGACACTATAAAAATATATTACTTACGGTATTCTTCAGGAACAATTCCGTAGCTAATTTTATCTTTAAATACAATTTCGCACAGAATTTACCCGTGGGATTTTTTTCGGTAGGAAATTCTTTCGATAAAATTTTCTATAAATTTTATTATTATATTATGATAATTTATATAATATAAAAATATAATAATTTATTAAAATAAAAAATATATATAATGAAAATAATTTAATATTAAAAACAATATCTTTGGAAAAAAAATTATAATATAAATAGAATAATAAGATAAATATATAAAATTATTGCTTTTATTTTTTATTGAAATTAAAATATAAAATATGTTAATTTTTCAATATTATATTACATATAAATAAAACATAAATATATTATAAATTAAAATTAAAATTAAAATATTTAATGTAAGTATTATTTTTCTCAATTTTTCAAACAAAAATATAAGAATTATTAATGAATATTTATGGGAAAATCGCTAGTAAATACTAAATAAGCAAATTAATTGCTCTTTGCCACCAACACACATTGGGTACTGAACTTGCATTAAAATTGAACTTAAAAAGACAAAAAAGCCCTTAGTTTGACAAGAAGATTTTAGGCGGGAGGAATGAGAACGTACAGAGCTTCTGAATCCCTTCTTCCTCTTCCATTTTCGGCATTCTGCAGAAGTTTAGCGTCATCTCCCCTCACTCGGCCGTCTCCTTGGCTTGTGTCCGTCGGCAGTGTCGTCTCCGGCTACTCCTCTAGCAGCCGCCATCTCATTGGCTCATGTCCTTCGAATATGTCATCTCCAGGTGCTCCTCCAGCAGTCAGCGTCTCCTTGGCTCGTGTCCTTCGGCATTGTTGTCTCAGGCTGCTCCTCTAGCGGCCGCCGCCGGCACCTAGTCCTCAAGCGACCATCGCTTGCTCCTTCAACCTAAATGCCTCCTTCATTCACCTGATCTTTTTCATACGTGCCCAATGGTCATCCACACTATGTACAAAGGATGAAGATCCATTATGTGCCAATGATCTGTCGTTTTGTGCAATTACTCTTCCTTCATGTGCCAATGATCTGTTTTGTGCAATTACTCTTCCATGATGTGCAATTAATCTTCCATGTTGTGCACCTGATTTTCCATTTTGTGCAATTACTCTTTTATGATGTGCAATTGATCTTCCATTTTATGCAACGGATCTTTTCCGTACGTGCCCAATGGTCATCCATGCTATGGAAAAAATCCATTCCATAAAATGGGAGATCAATTGCAAATCATGGAAGAGTAATTGCATATAATGGAAGATCATTGGCACAATGAATCATCCTTTACACCATGGAAAAGATCCATTGCACAAAATGGGAGATCAATTGCACATAATAGAAGAGTAATTGCACAAAACGGAAGATCAGATGCACATCATGGAAGATCAATTGAACATCATGAAAGATTAATTGCACAAAATGGAATATCATTGGCACATCAAGGAAGAGTAATTACACAAAATGACATATCATTGGCACATAATGGATCTTCATCCTTTGCATATAGTGTGGATGACCATTGGGCACGTATGGAAAAGATCAGGTGAATGAGGGAGGCATTTAGGTTGGAGGAGCAAGCAACGTTCGCTTGAGGACTAGGCGCTGGTGGCGGCCGCTAGAGGAGCAACCCGAGACAACACTGCCGAAGGACATAAGCCAAGGAGACGCCGGTCGCTGGAGGAGCACCCGGAGACGACATATCAGAAGGACACGAGCCGACGAGATGGTGGCCGCTGGAGGAGTAGCCGGAGACGACACTGCCGACGGACACAAGCCAAGGAGACGGCCGAGTGATGGGAGACGACGCTGAACTTCTACAGAATGCCGAAAATGGAAGAGGAAGAAGGGATTCAGAAGCTCTGCACTTTCTCCTTCCTCCCGCCTAAAATCTTCTTGTCAAACTAAGGGCTTTTTTGTTTTTTAAGTTCAATTTTAATGCAAGTTCAGTACCCCATGTGTGTTGGTGGCAAAGAGCAATTAATTTACTGATTTAGTATTTATTAGCGATTTTCCCAATATTTACATGAAAAAAGAAAAATAAAAGAAATATTTAATAATATATTGTTATAAAAATAAGAAAATACAAGAGATGAGATGAGGGAGATGAAAAAAGACAAGGGAGAATTGGAGAGAAAAATGGGGTGATTCTTATTCACATGGGTACTCACAATGTGTGTTACAAAGCCTCTATTTATAGGTCTCCAACCTCAACCAAGAGTTATATAAAATAAATAACAAAATGAATTCTCATAAGTGTACATTTATGTAACCTTTAAATTATGGGAATAAAATGTCCTAAAAACCAATCATTAGAGAGGTTATGGAGTGTGGGATATGAAAGGCCAAGGGTTGGGAGTTTAGAACAACCACATCATCTAGTAATTTTACAACACTTCCCCTTGGATGTCCATAAACAACTATTGTGCCTTATTAAAACTTTACTAAGAAAAACTCAATGGAACAAAAACCTAGGAAAGGAAAAAGAGTACACAATATAGATCAAAGTTGCCTCATCAAAAACCTTACCAGAAAAATTTAATGAGACAAAACCCTAGTTAAGGAAAAAAAAGAGTACAGCTTGATTTTTACTCCCCCTAATGACATCATCACTCCTCATCATTTTCTCCCAATAGAGTAATGCTAATTTCTCAAATAGGTTATTTCCACTGCCTTTTCAATCATATCTTATCTTCCTTTTAGCTGTCAAATTATGAATGATGCATTATCACCAAATGACCTACTAAAACGTGTTCCTCTAACATATCTCCTGGATATGTTAGAATAACAATATATTCCCCTTTATCTTATTTATCATTGTGGAAACAATAAAAAAAAATTATTCCCAAAAAGTCGCCAAGATATATATATCATGCATCTATATATTCACTTGTTTTAAACAAAATGATAGCACATAATATTTCCACAGAACTATCACACCAAATCTCAATTTCATATTATTCATTGTGTACTTGCAGGAACTACATTTTACCAGAAAAATCAAACTAAATACAATATTAACTTGATATGCAAATATTGTCATCAAATATATGGTACTAATTAATTTCAATATATCTTTGCAACTGAACTCATTATAACAAAAATCCGTGATTCTAAAATCATTGAAGCACTCAATAACTCAATCTACATGTTAAGTATAATGCAAAATTATTCATTTTCCAACACATTTATCTGAATCAATTATATAAACTTAAATTATTTAAATATCCAATCCCCATGGCATTCTATATATAGAATAATTTTTTTGCATATGCTTCTTGTATCTTAGATCCTTCAAGAATTTCCATGCAAACTTCACTATTTAGTGAGTCATATCATAGGCTACATATAACAATATCTAAGATACACATAATTTTCTTTCATATACTGTCTGACTAATAATATATACAAAAATTATCGTACTCACCATAAAATCATATGCCTCATCATACTTTTCATTAGGCTTTGTGAAAATATTTATTTTCACATGAATATTCATACATCACAAATAACTTTGTCTTTCAAATGTTTGGACTGCGGGTCCATAATTCTCATATATTGAAATAACATAATCCTATTTTTATTGCATCTTTTTTCCTTTTTCAATTGGCCAATCACTTTTTTGTCTACATTGCTTGATAAGCTTATATATAAGATCCTCATTTGATCACGTGACAATATTATCAAAAATGTTTTCTACAACTACATCTTTTTTGTTCCATTTTTCCTATTGCGACATGACATATTGAAATCTCTTTATTACTTTTTAAGTAGGGTTTTGCAATTAGCTTTGTTTTGACACTCTTCTAGAATACCTACCTCCTTAATATGATCATCTTTATTACTTTCTTCTCTTTAACACAGATATTTATATCTGGAACCAAATGGTTTCTCATGCTTTGGGTATGTGTCACTTTTATTTATACTGATTGGAGCATTTTTAGTTAGAATATGAGATTTAGCAATAGTAATGATGCCTTCTTTGTGTTCTCTTTTCTAGCCACTCAATTTCTCCCCCTCAGGTTAGAAAAAATTTGTCGAATGACAATCAACTAATTATGTAGAATAAGTCTCCTAAATCCATTTGTTTCATTTAGAAACATCATTTTGTTTCATTTAGAGACGAACAAAAAGGAGATTCCTGTCCAACAATTTTATCCCAAGTTTCTTTAAATATCTATCTATGTGCATTGTGGTGGATTAATAGGAATAAACTTTGCACATTCAAGCATTTAATATGGAAAATATATGGCTCCTAACTAAAAACCAATTTTACCAAGAGAATTTTGTTAGTTAGTTGATGACTCCCTATTTTTAGATAATTTTAACATAGATTTTAATCTATTTGGGAGTCATATATAATAAATTAAAGGGATGCGATGTTAGTTAGATTTTGATAAAATATCGATTTAGAGGGATTTCATTATAAATATCAAAGTTAGAATAAAAATAATGATTTTGATATTAAAGATAAAAATAATAATATTAACCATAAAAATAATAATTTTTAATAATAAAAATAATAATTTAAGATAAAAAGGAAATTATATTTCAGTTATTATTATTATTGTTATTATCACCATTATCATTATCATTATTTATTATTATCATTATCTATTTTTTATCTTTTTAATTTTTTTAATCTTTTTGTTTGATTTTATTTTGCTAGAGGGGTATTGCACTTTATGGAATGAAGATCTAGATGTAATATCCTGAATTTTGGGATTGGAAACTTGGAAATAAGCCTAAATTAAGCGGACTGCTAAGCCCCGGTTTAGCAGGTGCCCCAAATCTATTCCCTAATATTTCTTATATCTTTGGGATATTAAGAAAGTAAAATGGTGAATTTTAAATAAAGTGATTATGCTTTCAGTGAAATTTCTTGTGAGGCAGTGAGCTTATCATGAGGTTTTGGAAGACTGCATGATGAGAAAAAATTATAAAATTTGACATAGTGAAAGTAGGCATCCTAAGCTTTAATTTGATAGGCCATATAAATCAATTAGAGCTATATACAAAAAGCTATGAATTTTTAAAGTTTGCCCAGCAGAATTGATTATTTTCTGGAACAGCATGCAAAGATTCAAAATATGGGAATGATATGCTTCCATCTAGTAAAAGGCTATATTTTTCTTCAAACTAGACTCAATAAAGGTTCTATAACCTTTGGAATTGCTTCGAAACAATCTCTACAAATTTAATTATGATTTTTTAAAATTAGGGCAGAAAATCTGCCAAGAAGGCCAACTATTCCAAAAATTGGAAAATAAAATGTGTTAGCAATTGTATAAATTGTGGAATAAGGAAATAAGAGGGGAAAATAATTATTTGGCTCATAAACATGTCAAGTGGCATCATCTAAAGCCAAGGGATTTAAATAAGAATTTATTAAGTTGAGCACATGTTCAGTTAAGCATAAATAATATTATCTTGTACATATGATTGGAGAAAAGCCCAGTTGGGATTATGAAGGACCCATATGGCGTCTTGTATGGGCTAAAGGAAGGGAAGAATTTGGTTCAATTGCAATGAGACTTTATGACCTAAGTTGGCACGAGATAATGACAAAATACAAAAGCTTATGTCATATTTCATTATCCTATCATTTATTAATTAAGAAGAGAATGGGAGATATTTTATGAAGCCCATGCTTCATCTTTCTTGCTCATTTTAGGTCAAGAACCAGAGAGAGAGAGAGAGAAGCCTTAAGAAATATAGAGAGAAGGAGGAGAGCTCAACTAAGAAAGATCAAATATAAGCTTGTATATTTATGTGATCAAGCTCCCTCTTTTGTATGATCTCCTCTCTAATCTCTTCTTCTCCATGAAACTCATTGTTTAGCAAGCTAATCTCAAGCTTAAGGAGAGAGGAAAGAGACGCCTAGAGAGAGAAAGGATAAGAACTCAAGAGGTAACTTCAAAAATATCAAATCCATACTAATATGTTGTTGTTGTTGTTGATGTTTGTGGTTGGATTTGGTGATTGTTGGTTGAGTTTGTAAATTTGAAAAGTGATAACCCTAAAGGGTTATACTGCCCAAATTTCTTTAAATCATGGTTAATATGTGTTTAAATGGTTTAATAAGGGATTAGTAGTGGAGAGGAGTAAGCTTTAGAGGTTAAAACATAAAGTTGCAATTTTCCCTTTTCCTTGGTAGTGTTTCGGCCAAACCTGTTCTGGGGGGAAGGAGTTGGATTTTCAATGATTTGATGGTTTCATTGAGTTCAGAAGGGAAAATTAGATAAGGTTATAGTTGGTCACTCTTCGGAAAAGCCTGAAAAAGCATAATTACGAAAACGCCCCTAAAACCCTTAAAGCAGGGCTGCCAAGGGCAATTTTGTCTTTTGGCAGCAAATTTGATAATTTTAAGTCTGGAAATGGATTCCTTGGGTAAAAATAAGTTAGAATAACCCATGTCAAAATTTTAGGAAAAGTACGATCGGATCGGGTACGACGAGGTCGGGGGTCCTAGGGGCATTTTGGTTATTTTTCAATATAAACTCATATAATCTCCAGAAACACTATGGAAGTGTCTAAATGGTACATTTGAAATTGTAGGACTGAGTGAAAAGCCGAGCTACGACACACTTTACGAGGCACATAATTTGAGGTGGAAAAAGGTTTAAGGTAAGGAACTTACCTCTCCTGTATGTAGTTGATATTTGTATTGGTATATTGATGCATGTTATTGTTTTGCTTGATTATGTGAAACATATATGAATAATTGAAGCTCTGTTTCTGTTTATACTGTGGTCATAGTTTTGTTGCATGAACATTGAGCATGCAAATATGTTATTGTGTAAGGACAAGTTTGTGTAATGCAAGTGTGTCATGCATTTAGCACTTATCTTGCATGTATATTAGTACTGTTTTCCTACTGAGATTCTCTAGAATCTTACCCTCCCCTACCAACAATTTAGATAGGAGAAGACAGAAGATTTGCTGAGAACAAAGAAGAGAACTATAAAAGAGGATTGCAGTGATGGAACGAAGACAGGAAATGTCTCTGTTTTACTAGGACGAGTGTAGACACCCAAGTAGCCATGTGCAGCTACAGTGATTGTAAGTATCTTGTATGAGCCCTTATGAGGAATTTCTGTAATCGAGCACTTTTTATCAGTATATTTATGCTATTCCTGCGTTGACCATCGAACCGCATATCATTTTCCACAAAATATTCTGAAAAAGGTGAAAATAAGATAAGGTTGTGACACTAGGAACCTAATAACCTATATATAGGGGTTCAGGTTCTTTAGAAAAGGAGGAGGAGAACACACGTTCAGGTACGGACGGAAGGAGAGGTGTTCAGGTTCGGTCATCATCTTCACAGGAAGACGAGAGGATTGTGGAGGTGATTGACTTGAAGACCGGAATCACCACTAGATCAAAGGATGTTGTGGAGAATTGGGGGCAATTGAAGCCAATGAATTGAAACTTAGAAGAGATTTAAGAATCAATCTTTTGGTTTTATAATTTCTTCTCTTTTCTTTCAATTAACTCTTATTTTGCTGTGGATTATTATTGCTTTGATTTGGTTTTGGTTATAACTATAAGTAGCTAAATTGATTATTCTAGGATTTGCTTTTAACTATTAGATGGATTAAGACTTATTTATTTATTTCTTTTATTTATTAATGAAATTTATGTGTTTATTTTATCTCGTGCTTAATGCTTCTGGGTGATTGGCCACCACTTAGGTTGTTGGGTTCAATTGAGTGATGCTTGATAAAGCTAATTTAATAGTAGAACTTAGATAAAATTGTGCTAAACTAGAAGTTTATGGGTTAAATAGATGGTTTGTTAATAGAATAGATATATATATATATATATATATATATATATATATATATATATATATATATATATATATATATATATATATATATATATATATATATATATATATTAGCCTAGATTGTCTAATTGAGGATAGATCTTAATGAGTGTTTTTGTTAACTAAGACAAGAGATTGCGTGAGTTAATTGAGAACATAAAATTAGTTTTGACTTGACAAAGCTCTATCAATTAATTTTGGACATCTGAAAAGCACATCTTTTCATTATCAATTTAAAATTTAAGTTAGTCTTATGAAGTACAATTGGGATAAGTAATCCTAGGTTCCTCCAATCTTAAAGAAAAATCTTAACTTTAGAATTCGCAAATAAATCTTTTCTTAAACAAATTAAATTTCAAAATATTCTCACTCAACCTAATTGAGATAATTAATTCATTTTTGTTACAGTCCTCGTGAGAACAATCTTTTTATATTACTTATAATCCATGCGCTTGCGGTTAAGCTAGACGGCTAACACTAGTATAAGTGTTGTAGTGAGATCAAATATGTCAACACTTTTCACCAATATATATATATATATATATATATATATATATATATATATATATATATATATATATATATATATGTATGTCAACACTAAAATAAAAATTTTGTTCTCATAAGTATTGATCTAGCTATTTATGGAAGTGAATGAATCGTATAATCTGAAAATTATGCATTGAACATAATAATTTATTCAAAATGTGAGTACAACTTTTCAACATTAATTCACACTTGTATTCTAACAATCTCCCCTGATGACTCCCTATTTTTAGATAATCTTGAGACATATGTTAATATATTTGGGAGTCATCTATAATAAATCAAAGGGATTTTAATCAGATTTTGATAAGATACTGATTGGAAGAGATTTTATGATAAATATTAAATTCTTAATAAAATAATGAAAAATAATAATAGTTTAATAATCTGAAAAAAAATATATAGATTAAAATAAGATAAAGATATTTCAGATTTGATTTTTATTGTTATTATTATTATTTTAATATTTTAACTTTTCCTCTTATTATACCTCAGAATCACGTGTGCGGAGATATATGATAATAACTCAAAGGTAATATCTATTTGCATATACTGGGAAAGAGAGAAGGATATCAAACATGGGAAACACATGGGTCCCATGTGAAGAAAAGAAGAATATGAAGGTGCAGATAGGATATATTATATCTTGAAGAGATTGGAAACGTGGGCCCCTCAGCAAAAACAAAGAAAGCACCTAAGTTATATGTTATATCTATAAAGAGGCGAACACAGCAGAAAACAAGAGCGGGGACTCGGAGGCAACACACAGAAACAAAGATCCAGACGAGAGACAGAACCGAACGGAAGAGACGGAGACGCAACAGAGACGCTGTGAACGAGAAACAGAGGCGCCCGAAGTCCACTAAAACGAGAGAATAAGGATGACAGACCAGAAGAGCAGGAGGCGGATCTGAGCTGGAGTTGCCGTCGCCGACTGAGAAGAACGTGGCTAAGCTTCAAGCACCTACACCTTGTAATTCTGAAATTAGTAATGAATTACTACTGTTGCACTTTGATTTTGATGATGAACATGAGTAGCTAAATTTCTTTTTTTAGGATTTTTTAAACTTATTTATGGATTGAATTAATTGTTTATTCTCTTTTTGCATCAAATGAATTTTTTGTATTGATTTTGTCTTGTTCTTAATGCCTCTAAATGCCTTATACCATTTAGTTGTCTTGTTCATTTAAAATTAATCTTGAGAAAGAAAATTTAAGTGTAGAACTTAGGTAAAATCATGTTAGACTTGAAGTTTAGGTATATTAAACGGATGATTTGTTAGTATCATAGAGATATAGTTACTAACCTAGCATTGTCAGATTAAGATTGGTGTTTAAAGTTAATCCTTATAAATTAATACAAGAGATTGATTAGTTTATTAGGATAAATTTTGACTCGAGAGAGCGTTATCGAATGTCTTTGAATCTTAGACAAATACAAATCTTCGTTTTATTGCTTATTGAGGGTAAATTAATTAGTTCATGAAATAAATAGGAGATAGATAATCCTAGGTTTCTCTTGTCTTGAAGTTCTCGATTTAATTAATTAATTCTTAAGTATAAAATTTCTTTCAAAATATTCTCACTTAACCTGATTGATAACTTAATTAAGATAATTAATTCATTTTTGTCATAGTCCTCGTAGGAACGATCTTTTTATATTACTTGTAACCCGTACGCTTGCGATAAAGCTATACGGCTAACCACCCCTCAAGTGTAAATCACATAAATTTACTTCCCTTTTTCCTATTTTTCAAAAACGATTATCAATATATGGTAGGTCAATAACTTATCTTGCACTTAGAAACTTAAAGGATTCATAGTTCACATGTTATCATAGATTCCAATCCAATTGAGCTATCACTTTCATACCTTTTAACAAATCAAAGCTCTTATGTAAATTTATGGATCATAAATTTTTATGATTAATTCTTCTTCTACCCAAAAAAAAAATCTATTTTAATTCTTTAGGAACTATATGAATTTTGTTAAATATAAGTTCTGCAAGAACTAACGTATAATGTGGCATTTCTATATAACATCACTATTCATCAATAATAATATACTTTATTTTGATTATTTTAATGCATATTCAAAATACATCTTTCACCACATAAAGAAATATGAAGAGATCCATGATTAAAATATATAAAGATCATATTGTCATTATTTGTGGTGTTTTAGGGCTAAAATTAATTGGAGAGGAATGTAAAGACAAGTGCACTATAATACAAAATAATGAATACTTATGATATTTATAATTTTTCCAACTATTTAAGCATTCATAAATCTGACTCGCACTCACACACAATATGTTTGAATTTCATTTATTTAAAGCACTTATCAGTGTATAATTACCAAAAAAGAGTATGAATTTTATAAAGTTATATTCAATTAATGAAATTAAAAGTAAAAAAGGCATAAAACTTCACCAAAGGGTGCATATACAACCAAAAGAAAAATTATGCATGTTGGAGTATATGTCATAGAGCATATTATTACAAGATCTATCATTATATATCATGGGATTTAATATTTAAATAGAAAAATAAATTGATAAATATGATAGCTAATTATTTTACTAGAATTACACCAGATTATATAATCAAGTTTATTTCTTCAATAAAGTTGTTTACATTTTCATGATTTTATTTAATAATTATGAGAATTAAATATTTAATAATTTTTATTAAATATGATTTAATAATTGACATGAATATTTAAATATTTTTTATTATTTTAAATAGTTTAAAAGTTAATGTTAAGTAATAGGCAAAACAATATTTAAAATAATATTATTTGAACTACTTTAGTTGAGAAATAGTAGACAACATATGTGTAGAGAATATTTAGAAAGAATTTTGGAGGAGAAATAAGAGGGTAAATTGCATAAATTTTTGTTGTGAAAGTTTCTTTAGGATTTTTCAATTGCATAAGCAATCCATTGTTACTTATGCTCAATGTGCAATTAGAAAGTGAAATCATGATTTATCAAGATTGATCAGGATTTTATAAAGAATTAAGGAATAAAAATACTTATAAACGTTTCTCAAAAATACATCTAACACTATAAATTTTTTTTAGGTGTAAAACTAGCTACCAACTTTAGAAAATGAGCACAAATACCATTTCCGTTAACTTTCAAGGATGACAGTTACTTTTTAATTTGTGGGTCCTACTAAATGCCACGTGTCAACAAAACATTGGATCCCTTGTCTCTTATCTCTGTCAACTCTCCCTTCCTCTGTCTTTCTCTCTCTCTTCCCTCTTTCCCCTCTCTCTCACGCTTTTGGAACTCTGATGTCTGAACGATCCACAATGTGGCCAAAATCACATGTGTTCCATTCTAATGGCTGCACCGTCTACAACTCCTACCGTCATGTATCAGGTTGATAACTATTTAAGGATATTGGATGTTGGGAAGGCTTTAAGTGTAAGAGCAGAAGGAAGGAGACGAGGTGCTTGCAGGTGAAGAGATGTCTAGAAAATGATAGAGAGAAGAGGAAAATGTGAAATGAGAATAGGAAGCCAAAAGTACTGGATAGTTGCATTAGGAAAAGGCAAAGCAGCTAGGTTTGGAATAATAAACGTGTATGTACAAATTGTTGCAGAGATTAGTGCTTGGTCCTAATAGCAAGCTTTTTCTTGCGAGAGAGCTGTGGAGACCAAAATTGTGGGATTTTAGTTAGGAAGATTATAGATGAGTTCTCTCCATAATCCATAAGTTGAATTTCTACCCGTTTGTTGGAGGATATAGCTTGGGGGATCCTTAGAGTCGGAACATAGCCTGGTACATTAGGCTCTGTAATTGTTTCACTCCAGAGGAAAGACGCGTGAGAGAGAGAACGGGAAAGAGAGAGAAGACAGGGGCAGGGAGCGTTGACAGAGACAAGGGACAAGGGTATCCAATGTGTTGTGGACATGTGGTACTTAGTGGAACCCACAAATTTAAAAAGTAATTCCGTCCAACAGTGATGGTATGTTTTTGCTCCCTTCTCCAAAGTTCATTGGTACTGATGATTTTGTATAAAAAGAATGTTTATGGTTTCATATGCACATTTTAAAAAAATTTATAAGTATTTTTTTCTTTTAACCCTTTTTTAAAAATTACTTAAATAAGACAAGCAAGATTTATAAGTATTTTTTTAGGTTCAATCGGACTTATCTGAGTTTCCACCACTTAACTGAACAAGCATATAATCAATATATTAGCTATTATATTTTCACCAAGTTTAACATTCTACCAAAAGTTTAATAAAATTCTAGAATAATTTTGGACCCCAAAAAAACTAAAGTTCTAGTGTAATTAACCATTAACTACAATACAATAGCTTTTAACTATAACATTTTTGTGATTACCTGCTCTTACTAAAAGTATTCTAGTTGCCAATCGTTGGAGCTCAAGGGGCAATAGAGGCAAATAGCTTATAAGCTTGTTTGAATGAGTTTTTGAAAGGCTTATAAATGCTTCTGCATGTAAATTGAGACAAAACTCTTCTCACATATTTACTTTATATAGTGTAAATTATAATTGAAAAGTTGTTTTTGAAGACTCCAATTGCTATTCCAAACGAACACTATGTATTCTAAAAAGTGAGGGGCATTAAGGCCATTTCACCCCAATTTTGAAATTCTATAAATTAATGCTAAGGGGTGTTTGGCATGGTAAATTGACTTTTTCAACTAAAACCGGTAACGTAGGTCCAAAATGATGCTTGATGACTATGGGGGTAATTTCTTTCTTTCTTTCTTTTTTTCGCTCAAGAGTCACTGAAAAGTTAAAGCAAACTTTTCCTGCTTTTGACTAATAGTTTTTCTTCAATTTTAAATTTTATAAAACTGACTTTTTAATAAATTATCTAAGCAAGTTTATATTAAAGTGGTTCTTTTTATATAAATCTATCTAAATATAAATCAAATTACATTAATTACCTTTTTTTCACAATTTTAATTTTCAAAAATCAATTGAAATAAAAGTCACTTTTATAAATATTATAGGGTTAAGATGTACCCAATACCTTAAAGTATTATCTTAAATGCACCCAGCATCTTAAAGTTATTAGTAGTGCAATTTCACCCATAAAATTATCAAAATGGAGCATTATCATCCAATTTAACAGATCCTTCAAGTTTGATCGTTAAATTGTTTCCTGGGCTGGAATTTGACCGATATGAGCTTAGTTGGCAAATGATATGACCAATGACATGGCATGACCGTGGTGGTATTTGCAAAAAAGAAAGAAAGAAGACTTTTCAACGCTGGATATTTGACTTCCATCTGGATCATCGATTATTCCGGGGCTGTGATTTCCAAGATAAATTATTGAGTGGGTGTGATTGGAACTATGGATAACAACCGACAAAGCCTGAGAAGGTGCCGCCGACACTCTTCGCCGGAAGGGTTTAGGTTTGGCATCTCGGCCTTTGGTCTTCCCTCTGTTTCAATTGAATTCTCCCACCTTGACAGATCTTTCTAGTATAATTTACACTTGATAGACTATTGTGTGTACGTGGTCATGAAAGTAGAAGGACCACACACTTTAGGTGTGTTTGAAAAAGTTTAAATTTGAGAAATAAGTCCTTATTACGCAAGCCGAGAAAAAACTCATCTCACATACTTACCTCGTATACCATGAATCACGAATTATAAGCACTTATTATCCAAAAATAAGCTCTTCCAAACGAGCACAAAGAAGAGGAAGGGTAAAAATGAATTGTGGGTTAAAGAATTGAACATCTTGAATTTTTTTAGGGAAGATGAATTGCACAAAAGGAAAATGGATTGCACATATAACAAGATAGATTGCACAAAGGGAAGATAATTTGCTCATAGGAAGATGGATTGCATATAAGAAAGACTGTTTGCACATAAGGAAAGATAATTTGCAAAAAATTTAATTGCACATCGAAAACTAATTTTGCACATATGGAAGATAAATTGCATAAAAGGAAGATTGTGTGCACAAAATAAAAGATCGTTTGCATTAAAAGAAGATTGTCTGCATATAATGTTATTTGCGTATTGGACTAATTTTACAACACAAGAGAGTAAGGATTGCACAAAAGAAAGATGAATTGCACACAAATGAAGATAGATTGCATATAAAGGAGATATATATTACACAAAAGAAATGTTTTCATTAAGGGTAGTTTTGTCTTTCTCCTATCACATTTATTTACACTGAAGAACTCCTCACTTGTACAAGATTCTAGGTCCCAATTAAAAAATAAATTTTCAAATAGGAATTTATGGACAATTTTCCCTAATTATAATGTTGCTGTTGGTAATTTGAATCTTTGTAGATCTATGGTGCAGAGTCACAAAAAAAAGCACCCTTCTAGTTAATTAAAAAATGAAAAATAAAACCACAGTTGCCATGTCATCCTGCTTGTCTTATGCCAACTAGGCTTCTTTACGTCAAACTTTAGCCTAGTTAGCAATTTAACGGTCAAACTTAAAGGATATGTTAGATTAAATTAGATTACTCCATTTTAAAAACTTTAGAGGTGAAATTGTGCCATTGATAACTTTAGGATACTGGGTGTACCTAAAAAAATACGTCAGGATACTAGGTGCACTTTAACACAATATTATATTCAAACAAGATCCTTAAATTTAGGGAACCCATTTGAAGCTAGAAAAACATTAGAGGTATCTATTTGGAGGCTTTTCTTAGGAGTTTAGAATTAGTGCTTATGTTGTTATACATAAAAGGTATAATTCGAATGTATATTGAGCGTGAAATCCATTTGTAATTAATAATAAGATGAAAATGCATATAGTAATTAATTAATAAAGGCAGAAGAGGAATGAAGAATTTAAGTGGGTTGGATTATAATTTGAGCATGGAAAAAAGCAGGGGAACGTGATATGAGCATCGGGTGACGCAGGCACAGCGAACTACCCACGCGTGCCGTTCCCCACTCGCATGGCCCTCTCTTTGCTTTCATTTCCTCTTCGACGTGGCGCCCTTTCCCTTTCCCTTCTTCTACTCCCTCTCCTACGTCATCACCTCCTTCATATGATGTCATTATTGTCACCACCCCTTTTTAAAACAAAATGATAGAACCAATGGGAGCTGGTCTAGTAGGATGAGGCGTTAAATCCTTAATTAAGGCTTAAGCAACGTCCATAGTTCGTATTAGGGGTGTTCATGGGTACAGCTGGGCAGGGCATGAACCTTGCTTGATGCCCAACCCATAAGAAGAACGGGTGGCATTTTGCAGCCTGTTGCCCAACTCTGCCTAATGAAAGCTTGAGTAATTTTGGGCTGGGCAAGCTTGTATGCCCAAAAATTTCTAAAAAATTGAAAAATGATAAAGTATTAAATAATAATAATACAGAAAAAAAATATGTAGTTTGATATTTCAAAAACATATTTTATGTCATAGTCCTTTTAAGATTTTATTACTTAAATTCGATTCATGTGCCAATAAAATAAATTAATTCAATAGAGATTATTTTCTTATTATTTGAAAATAATTTACTTTTCAAAAACTCAATTTACCCACTTCTTAATTAAATATGTGTATGAAAAAATATGCCTATATGCTTAGTAAATACTAAATATGTTTATTCATTAAATTCTAATTGAATGGTAAGTAAATACTTGTTCAATTATATATACAATATATATATTTTTTAAATATAATTATATACACATCTTGGGCAAGGCCAAATGGGTAGGGTAGCATACTTTGCCCGATGCCCAACCCTGCCCGGTATTTGGCACGGCCCGAAAATGCCAAATGATTTATAGGTGTATTTTTTATGGTCGGACTAGGCATTTTTTGTCGGGCTCAGGTGGGCATTGCAAGCATTTGGGCTTTATAAACACCCCTAGATCGTATCCTATTTTTTGAATGGAGGAGCTGTTAGTTTAGGAGGTAGCCACCTATATGGACCTCTACAGTACTTAAATTCATATTAGTCTAAGCCCGTGGAGTTCCCCCGTCACGAAAGGATGACCTAGAATATCTGCATATGCAAAAAAAAAAAAAAACAAAAACAAAATCAAAACAAAATGATACATCATTATATATATATATATATATATATATATATATATATATATATATATATATATATATATATATATATATATATATATATATATATATATAATGGTCTACTCATATCCTAGATAATACTTCTAAACGTTCTTTTAATGTTTTCTTAATTTCTTTTCTATCTTGTCTTTCTCTCATTACTCTAGCATATTCTTCTTCATACAGTAAATAATGATTATCATATATAAAATTTAGTCTTCTATTTTCCCATTTATAGGTTTTACTCAATCTCTTAATTATCATTCTTAAAAAACTCTTATCATTTTTTGGTATCTTAGTTATATATTCTCTTTTTTTATATGCCCAACAGTCTCCATCTATAATTAATCTACTTTTGTTTCTTAATTCTTCATTTAACATATGAATGTCTCCCATATTAAACTCTAGATAATAAATCTAATTATTTCTTTATAAATTTCTTTATATTTTTCCTTTCTCTTTTCCTATTTATTATCTCATTAACCATTTGTATATATGCTCTATCATTATATTGTAATTCTTCTAATACTTGTTTTATAACTATATGTTCTATTCTATTAGCTTTATCCATTTTGTTTAAAAAATATCTTAATAGTCTTTTATCATTTTTAGGTATTCTTATAATATTGTTTTCCATATCATAAAACCAATTATTTTTATCATACAGTATTATTTATACATTCATTAAGCTCTTGATAACAAATTTAATTGTTTCTTAAACTCATTTTCTACTTCATTTCTATGATACATTCTATTTATTTGATATTGTATTAATCTTACTCTTACTTCTCTATTATCTATATCTTGTAACGCTAAATTTAATGCTTGTTCTTCTATTTCATCCCATTGTCTTAGTTTATTGATAAAACTTCTCATTAATTCTCTTGCTACTTTAGGTATTCTTATTCCTTCATTATTCTTAAAATAATACCAATTATTGTCATCATATAATGTTATCTTTCTATCCATTTAAGACCTAGATAATACTTTTAATCTTTCCTTTAATTCTTTCTTGATATCATTTTTGTTCATCATATTGTTTACTACTGCATTATAGGCTTCTACAAAGTCTTGTGGTTGATTATTATATACTATTCTTAATTGTCTTTTTTCTTTTTCATTGCACTTATTTATTTGGTGAATTATATGATTCATCATTGACTTATCATATTTTGGTATTACTATTTTTTCATTTCTATGTAATAATAATCTTTACTATTGTCTTCTGCTAATATTATTCTTATTATTTTTGCTGTGTAATGTGTATTTATCATCATATTAATTTCTGGATTATAATTGTCTGATGGTTTATGTTAAAGATTATTCTATCTTTTTGATTTCTATAAGGTCTTACTCTTTCTAAAAGTTCTTTTCCTAAGGTTACTTTATATGATCTATTCGAATCTTGTTCTACCCATAAAGTTAATTGTATTACATCTCTTTTATTAAATCTCAATATTATATTTGTTTTTATACCTTCATTTGTCTCTTCATAGTCATTTTCTATATATCCTATTTCTATCTTACTTTTTTCTGTATTTTCATCCACTAATGTTATTATTTCTTGCCAAATTTCATTCTTTTTAATTTCCATTAGAATTTTACTCTGTTCATTTTCTTTAATTATATCTAAACTTGTTATTTTCTGGTTTATTTCAACTAGTTCTGTATTTATAGGGTTTAATAGGGACATTTCAGCTAATCTGCTACTACTTGCTATATCAATACTTTTTCTTGGATTCATTATATTTATATGTAAAGGTTCATTTAATGTATTTATTCTTAATGATCTATTACCTAAATTATTATTTGCAATTAACCTTTTTCCTCTTTTATCATTGATACTTATAGTTTTGTCTAATTCTATTTCCAGTATTTCCGGTAAGGTTATATTTATAGGATCTGTTTTTACTTCTTTTAATATAGGCATAAACTGTTTTTCTATACTTACTCTTCCTATTGATTTATTATATATTTTATGTTCATTTGTAAATACTAATCCTACCATTGCTGTTATACTTATTGTTTTAGCACCTTTTAATAATTTTATTCCTTTTAATTTATGATATACCATTATTTATTGATCTATATGTTCATCATTTCTAGATATTGCAAAATTAGTATTCAAAGTAAATTTTAATTTTTGATATATTAAATTGCCTGTTAACATTCCTAATACACTATCTTGTACACTACTTATTATTCTTCCATCTGTTATTAATAATTCTATAGGTGAATCTATTCCTTCTTTAAAATAAGCTTTTACTAATAACTGTATTCCTGCAATATAAATTTCAGTGACTTCTTCTTTAAAAGGTAGTTTAGATATTTCATTTTCTATTAATCCTTTATTTATTAATGGTATTCTTAATATTCCTTCTGTTAGAGTTGATTCTATAGGATGTTTCTTTTGTAGTATTACACATTGACTTTTAATATCTTTTTTCAATTTTATTATTCTATTAACTCTACTCATAAAATTTTCATTAACTATTTGGTCTGGTTTTAAATTTAATTTCATATCTTTTATTTTTTCATATTGTTTAGCATTAAATGTTAACCTTTTTTCTACACTTCCTTCTGATGTATTTCTATATTCTTCATAAGTTTCATATTCATCTTCTTCTTTTACTTCTTCTATTTCTTTACTTTTCATCATATATAATTTAAATTCTTCTTCTGAACTATCTAAATATTCTATTTCTAATTCTGATTCTTCTGATTCTGATTCTTCTTCTTCATTTTCACTTATTACTTTTATTTTATATATTTCTATCTCAGGGTTTTCTATATCACTATATATTTCTTCATCAAATTCTAAATGTTCTAATTCATATTCTTGAGCTTGCTCTAATATATTCATAAACTTCTTATCTTTTGGTTCTTTACATTCTGTTGATATATGACCTATCTTTCCACAATTATAACATCTACATTTTCTAGGCTTTTAACTATAATCTATTTTATTTCCTTTCTTAAAATATTTTCTAAAATATTTCTTAGGTTTGTATTTTTTATAAAATTTCTGTTTTGGATATTTTTTGAATTTATACCTATATTTATTATATCTTTTCATGGGTGTCCATCTTTTATTTTTATATTTTCCCTTACTATATTTTCTTCTCATCTATTTATTTTCATCTTTACATCCCCATCTATGTGGTCTTTCATATTCTGAACATCTTAATATTAATTTATTCTGCTTATAATATTTCATATTTCTCCAAGCTTGTTTACATTTTTCAGATAGATAATTTCTTAAATAATCTATTCTTTTTCCTAAAGAATCTATATATGGTATTAATTCTGGAGTTTCTTTAAATATCTTTGCATAATCATCTATTATTTCGTCTCTTATTAATTTTGGTAATTTTCTATAAAAAAGTTCTAAATATTTTATTCTTTTCATTTCTGGATTTTCTTTTATTTCATAATAATATTTCTGAAATTCACATATATAGGGATTTAAATATTTTGGTTCTAATGAACATATTTCTATTTGATATAATCTTTTTATTGCTTCATTACTCGTTATTTGTTCTTCTAATGTATTACTTCTTCCTACAAATTCTGTTCTAAGCACATATTCATATCTTTTTACTAATTTTACATAATATTCTTTTCTGCTATTATATTCTTCTTTCGCTATTTGTCTTATTTGATTTCTCCAACTTTCTTCTTGGCTTCTCCACCAATAATATACATTTCCTAAAAAGCTTGATTCTATAAGTAAATTAGTTGATTGGAAATCTAAATTATTTATTCCTATTAATGCTATTATAGTTGCTCTTGACCATTCTTCAATTATTTTTTCAGGGTCTAATACACAATCTAAATTTAACCATATTCCAGATACTGGTATACTTTTACTTTCATATTGATCTATAGGCGTTGGTGTAAATCCTCTTCCTCTTGGTATTTCAAATCTTATATCAAATTCTTGATTTTCTGTTTTCTTATCATGTGGTAAATCTTGTTTTCCAATTTCTTCTTCTCTTTGTTCTTTATGTTTATTATAATCATTTTCTGTTCTTATTTTAGAGGATTCTGTTTCTTCTTTTTTACTCGAATCTCCTGGTTCATTTATTTTTACTCCTGTATTTAATTCTTTATATTCTTCTATATTTCATTTTATAATTGTTGCATTTTTGAAATCTTTTTGAATTTGTTCTAATTCTTGTTCTTGTAATCCCATTAATTTTTCAATTTCATCATCTTCCTCATTTAAATCTTCATCATCTATTACATTCATCATTTTTATTTGTGGATTATGAATTTTAAAAATATCTATTATATCTTTAGAATATATTATTTATGCAATTTTACTTCCTTCTTCAATCTCTTCATTTCTTTCATAATTTTCTCTTTTATTTTTTCCCTTCGTTATTTCTATTAATTGTTTTTTCTCTTCTTCTGTAATTCCTAAACTATTAAGCTTATCATGAATTGTCCATAAATTATTATTCATTATTTGTTGACCTTTCATTATTTGTTCTGTTATTAATCTTGTTTGTCTTACATTCTCGTCCATATTTTGTTTATAAATCTTTTCTTTAGTATTATCTAATTTTTCCATCTCTTCTAAAGCTTTCATCATATTTAATTTTCGGTGTTTATGTGTTATAGGTTCTAATAAGTCTAATTCAGATTTTATTTCAGTTTCTTCTATTTTCATATCTGTTACTCCTAGTGAATTCATTATAGTTTTTACATTTAATTTTATTATTCTTAAATCTTCAGTGTTATTATCTATCTTCTTCTTCATATTATATATTCTCTCTTCTAAAGACTGGCTTAAAAATTCTAATCTTTCTTTCCTATTACTGGGTTTTTCTATTTTTACTTTTTCTTTAATATCTTCTGGGACCATTTCTAATATTTCATCTAAATTATATATTTGCATTAAATCGTAAATATTAGGGTTTATATATATTCCTAATTGTTTCATTATATACATATTATTCCAATTCATTAAATTCCAAGTATTATTTCCATTTCCTCCTGGCATAAAAGGTGTAAATATACATGTTTCTTCTTGATTTCCTATTAATGATAAATGAGAACTTATAGGTAAATTAGTTATTTCTACTTCATACATACGGGGTTCTATTTTCTTTATAATATTCATATTATATTTCTACAATTATCAACTATAAGATTGTAAACAATAAATTAAACTAATTGATCACCACAATTTATAGCAAATTTTAAAATTATTATCTCAAATAAGGTAATGAAAGTAGTATGAGAATTAATAGGGATCTAAAAGTTTCATTTTATCGAACCATAGGCTCTGATACCATAGCTTATGCAGACCTGGGCAACATGCATTTTTTGTGTGGAATTAAGAAAACATTAAAAGAACGTTTAGAAGTATTATCTAGGATATGAGTAGACCATTATACTATATACTTATAAAATTCATATATGCAAAGTATAGATCTAGAAAATATCATGCTTTGGTTGACACTGGAGCAAACTTAACTGTAGCAAAATATAATGTATTACCACCAGAATTATGGAAAAGAAAAAATAAAATGCTAAGAATGGAAAGTGCAGGAAAAGAGATCCATATGTTAGAATTAGAATCAAAAGATGTAAAAGTTCAAATAGGAAACTTTGAATTAGTAATAAAAGAATTAAATCAATATAATGAACCCTCTTGTGATGTAATTTTAGGATTAGATTTCTTAGAACAATATTTTCCTATACATATGATTAGTAAAGCCTTAATATTAACAACACCTTGTAGACATGAAGCTTGGGGTATAAGAATAACTAGACCATATAGAAGAAAAGATGAAAAATTTCAGAAAAAGAATAATGAACATGAGGTCCAATTCTTACAAAATAATAATC